>CM070772.1:140693894-143217227 GCA_036346955.1 Dipus sagitta
TCAGATTTCAATCTAAAGATATGCAAAGTGTGCCTAACTGAAGTATGCTGTGTGGCTTTTGACTTTTTGGCTTGTACTTCTCTCTCTCTGCTTGGTCCTGTGAAGGCAGGCCAGCTTCTTCTGCCATTTATGGAACTTCCCCTGGATCTGTAAGCTTCCATAAATATCCCTTCCTCCACAACTGTGTCTGGTCTAAAAGTTCATCTCAGTGAACCTGAAGCTGTCTGCTACAATAGGTATGGATTTTTTCTTGGAACTTAAGTTTATACCCAACAATTATACTCCTGGATATCAATCTCAATGCATACAGAAGCTTCATCCAAAACTAGAATGAACCCAAACGCCTCTCGGCGGGTGAGTGAGTAAACAGTGTCCATGCCATGAACAATCCTCAGCAGTGAAAAGAAACAAAGCATTAATTCGGTAACATTGACAAGAGCACAGAGTAGAAATTGTGAGTGAAAATCAATGATTCTGTGTGTATAGCATTCTTGAAATGACAACATTCTTACACTTGTGTGGAAACCTACAATTACTTCAGAGTAAAAGGTTTGATCCTAGTCTTCAGAGTCACACAGCCACTGTTTAGCTTTGCTCCCCTCCTTTGAGCCAAGTTGCTCAAGGCTAGCAGGTTTTCCTCTTCCCATTCCCCCTTGAACTGATTTCTACTAGGCTTCTGTTGTAGTTATTTTCACGTTGCTGGAATAAACACCAGACCAGAAGCAGCTTATGGGAGGAAAGGGTTTATTTCAGGCTTGCAGAATCCAGGAAAACACCATCTATTGCTGAAGAAACAGTCTCAGTCCTTAGATTCAAAGCAGAGAGAGACCACCAAACAGCCAGAAAACGTAACAGCCAGAGCTCAAACTGCTCTGAACACACCTAACAGGGCTGGACTATAAGATCCGCCCCCAGTGACACCTCCTCCAGCAGGCTGCTGGAAGCTTAACCTTAGTCAAAAATCCCCGAAACTATGGTGGGCAAATATTTACATTCCAACCACCACAGCCTGCATGCATCTAGCTTGACGGCTAATGTTCTTCCAGGTTCTGCCTCACTCGACCTCCCAGCAGCCACCTGCAACTGCTGGGCTTGGCCCCGGAACGCTTGTAGGACTACAGTTCTTGCCTTTTCTTCTGAACTGCTTCCCCTGATCTTCCTCACTTTGCCTAGTGACCAGCAGGCTCTCTAGGAACCTGGCCACTCTCTAGAAATGCCTAACTCCTAGCCAAGCCTGCTCTGAGCTCTATCTCCCATGATGGCCCATCCACCCCAGCTCAGCACTGTGTGTGCCTGTGCCCTCTGCTCTTGCTCACCCACTTTCTGTGGCATTCTCCCTTCTTGGAGACAAGGTGGCTGCTGCTCACCCTGAGGTCCCTCAACTCATGTAGCCCTCATCTAGTTCTTCCCAACACATCATAAAGTCACCTGTTCCCACCTGGCCATTACCTTTCACATGAGTGAGTGGAACATCCCAGGCCTACCCTAATCTCTGGGGATCCCAATCCTTAGCCTGTCCTCTGGAGGCACCCCAAAACTCTAGCACCAGCCCATCCTCACAGAGCAGCTCCCACCACCTCCATGGCTGATCTTGGACACACAGTCTCAGCTCAGCTGGCCTCCATTGAACAACATGTGCCTGACCTGCTAGGCGCTCCCCAGAGGACCGCACATGGTGGGACATGGACTCTGCATAGGGCTAGTTCCACCTCTGCTGGCCACAAGTACTTGAAGTCATCGGCAGAGGTGCTATGGGGCATTGTTTGCCCAGCAGGGCCAGAGTAAAAAGTGCGCAGCAGGACCCACACCACCTCCCCAAGCCTCAGCTAGGCAGATAGCTCCTTCTGAGCAAACTTCACACCAAAATTACCAAACTGCCCCTTGCATTTTAAGAAAAACAAATAGATGCTGTGGCTTTTCTTAAAAACAAAACAACAACAACAACAACAAAAAACACAAGTAATAGATGGTTCAAACCCAATGGACTCCTCTGGCCTTGGCAGCTGACCCTAAATCATCCACTGTGGCTGCCGCCCACCCTTCCCTCAGCTCTGCTTTCTCTCCCACCAGCCTCGTAGCAGTGCTCTCACTCCCACCAGGTACAGAAAAGGTCCCTGTTGCCTTGGGCCTCTCCTGCAGTTGCTTTTGTTGCCCCCGGCTTTCCTGGGCCCTCTATTCTCTGGCATCTGCCCCCATACCCTCCTCATCAACCCTGCTCCATCATCTCCCTCGTACATGCCCAGGGCATAGTAGAAGGACTTTTTGGGAAAAAGAGTACTGGGAATGAAGGTGGCCACAATAAAGGCCCAGCACACAAGGTAGGGCACTGTTCAGGGCCTGACACCTGTCACTGCTAAGGAAACTGAGTCTACTTCTGGGCCCTTTTCTCCACCTGGTTCCCAGCTGTCACTGGCTTCTCTGGCTGGATGAGAGCTGTACTCCCAGATACTCAAGCAGGCCTGCCCAGGGTCTGGGCAGTCTGATGGCTGTGGGAGAGTTCGCTAGGGTGTCTAGGAGTGCTGTGGTTGTTTGATTCCATGGATCAGAGCCCAGCCGTGGTGCAAAGGGGGTGGAGGAAGCAGAAGGAACAGGAAGCACAAGCCCAAGCCACCTACTTGCCCTTGGTACTGCCACCTAGCAAAACCACACTCATCACATTCTTGCTGTAAGAAATAAAACATGATGGTGTATTTTCAAGATAAAGTGCCTTAAGTAGGTTTAGGCCCTGTTATTGATAATCAGGGGCATTGACCCCTGCCCAATCTGATCATTGGGGTCTCCTAGCTACCCCCACCCAAACCAAAAGTTCAATGTAGAAAATTAACATTCAAGCTTTCCTAAAACAGCCTGTGGATGTGACAGAGTTCATGCATCTGGAATGGCCCTAAACAAATGGGATGGCGGGGGGAGGGTAAACTAGCAAAAAAAAAAAAAAAGTCTTTGTTAAAAAATATTGTAGGCGTGGGGGGCTGAAGAGATGGCTCAGTGATTAAGTCCTTGCCTACAAAGCCAGTGCCCACATAAAAGCCAGATGCACAAAGTGGCACATACATCTGGAGTTAGTTTGCAGTGGCTGGAAGCCCCAGAGGGCCTATTCTCTCTCTCTCTCTCTCCTTGGAAAACAAATAAAATATGAAAAAGGAAAAAAATGTAGACATAAATGTGCAAGACAGATAAAGGATACCCTATAGGAAAATCAGAAAACTTAGACAATGCCCTGGGAAAATTGTGACCCTGTAGCACTCAGCCAATGAGGACCTGGGGGAGGGATCTGCACGTTAAGGAATGAATGGTTCTTATAACTGTATGGTATGTGCCTGGTCACCAGCAGGGCGCTGGCTCTTGCAAGACCATCATTAAATGCCTCCTTTGTGTTGTACTCCATGTCTCAGGTCCATTCTTTGAGTTTGGGCAGGGCATTTGTTCTCAACATTGCTAAGCCAAGTGGCTCACGCTCCTGGGAGTATTGGTGCCTTCCCATCCTATGCCTGCACGACATATACATGACCCAGTCCCTGAACACAAGACCACAGTGTTACTCTCACAGCAGCAGCACCCCATGTAAAAATGGCTTCATTGTAAGTGTTAGGAACACTGTTTTCAAGTTCTTTAATCATTTGATAAGATAATGGAAAAAGAATAAGGATGCTGTGAAAACCTTGTGGTTAAAAAGAAATCTCTCTACAGACAATCCACTCCTTCTGTAAGAAAGGTCTAGAATCCTAAGGAAACACCCTGGTTACTAACTGTTCCCCTCCATGCTGAGCCTCCAGGGCTGTCTGTGTCTGTGTCTCCATGGACACTGAGTGTCCACAGGGCATGGAATGCTCCCCAGACTAGACAGCTGAGTTTGATGCACCCTTTCGAGTTCAGGAAGAACAGGAAAGTGGGCAGAGGAATCCCTGGAGCCAAAAGCTCTGAGGAGGCAGTCTGTCCTACCAAGAGAAGAATGGAGCAGTCCAGAACACAGCACCAGTCTGACGGTTTATTCCTTCAAATAGATTTTGTAGCATGTGAATTTGGTTAAAAGGTTTTAGATCATTCAACCAAACAGCATGGTTTTTAATCACTTTACACACTGTTTTAAAGAGCCTCTTTAAAATAATACATAAGCCTAGGAGGAGAGCCCAGGTCCACAGGGGAATTGACCTTTCCTCTGTGCCTCAAGAGGTCTTGGAGTGAGGGTCTTTGCTCCCAGGCATCCACTAGCCTCCAGGACAGAGCACACCTCTGGGTAAGAAGAGAGAGTGGGTGCAAACACAGAGCCAGTGCTTGAGCCCCTCTCTCCAACTGGCCCCTGACCCAAGCCCCCACATGCAGGAAAGGGCCCTCTGCCAGCCAGGCTTCAAGCAGGTTTGCCTGGTGCTATATGGGGTGCTGTTGGCTTTCCGTATGCATCCTGCAGATCAGTGTGGAAACTATGTCACAGAGAGACTCGAGCAGGAGCTGAGTCTGGGCTCTGCACTGCCCTGCAGAAACCCCGCACTCCCTCAGTGGGCTGCAGAGACAGGGCTGAGACCAGCTGCAAGTCCCACTGCACCTTGCAGGTCTCTATCACACCTATCTCCCCACCCAGTTACTGCCTCAGTACACCCAGATTGGAGCTCTTTGAGTCACATTTGTGCCCCGTACATAGAACACAGACTGAGACAAGCCATCTTGGTGAGGGTAGCAGGTACCCCACAAGGCACAGGAACTGTTAGACAATTGGAAACACTGACAGAGTTCACAATAAAGCCTCCAATAAAACCAACCAGCCAGCTAGCTGGAGTCTGGATTCTCCTGTGTCCAGTACAGTGCAGGAGCACCAGGCTCCCTCCTCCAGCTGTCTCCTTCTAGGCCTCCAGCCTCACCATCTCCCTCCACATTTCTGGGATCCCTTGTCTCATTGCAGACCCACCTCCCTCCACCCCCAGCTAAAAGACCTTTCTTCCTTTTTCCAAGAGGCCTTATCTTTACTGGTGGACAGGTCCATCTACCATCTTGTCTCTGTGGACTCAAACATGCTCAAATGACCTCAGAGTTCTAAAACTTCCCATGGCTCTCCACCAGGACCTACTATCCATCTAGAATACACCCATAACCAACTGAGATCCCCCCATTACTTCCCTTTACCCTGCAGATCCATCACTTACAAAGTGGCCTCTGCTCTGGTCGCAGGAGCCAGCAAGGGCTTTCTTGAACCCACCGCTCAGCCCAGAGCCATCTTTGCAAAATGGACATCTGAGCAGACATGTGCCAGGGATTTCCCGGTGAGAACACTGTTGGTCTCCAGTGGCTAGCAGGGGTTCTGTCTTCTGAATAATTGCTCACACCCTTGAACCTCAGATAACTGAAGGGTGATAACTCTCTCAAAAAAACAAGAACAGTACTGCCATTTTCTTTTCACCAGTGTAATAAAACTCCAGGACCTTACACTCCTCAGTTGCCCCTACTTTACACCTGATGGGAACAACACACTCAAGTGTTTATAAACCCAGTCTGTATTCCTTCGCCCCACCCACAGCTTTCACCTGTAGTTTCAGATCGAATCTTCATCAGCTTCCATATGAGACTTGGTATCACCAGGTAGAGTCAAGCTCTCACGTACCTGGCCCTGGCAGGCCATGCTGCCTGTCCAGCAAAGGCGCCCAAAAAGCAAACCTCAGAGAATGACCTTTGTGTGGAGGCTTGGGTAAACAGATGCTGTCCATGTTGGCCCAAATCTAGGCACTGGAGAACTAACTGTCACATTGGCCCGTCAGTGCTTCTCCCTTCAGGCAAAAGACACCTGGCAAGCTCTTACAAGTGAGAGAGAGGTCTGTCAACCCAGGATATCCACATGCTCAGCCCCCTGTGCTTAACAGCCATGTCCTGGAAAAGAGCTAGCCGCATGAAAGCGCATTTATTTCACTGTGTGCATGACTAGAAGGAAAGACTCGCCTTTGAGGGATTTAATGTTTCTCTCCATTGCCTTCTATTCCAAAGGAATGCCTGACCACCAGGCTCCTGTCTCGCTGGAGTTCAAAGAGAACACTTACTGTCTATACTTCCTAATTCCTTTCCTCATGACCACTTTGTCCTGGGAGACAGCCTCCAGGGGAGCTGCAGCTGCAAGTCTCACCGTTATAATGAGAAATTCTAAGTGTGGAAACAAGGATGGAGTGCTCACACCAGCTCCTCCGCCTCACTATGGGCACATCTTTCCGTAAAGGAAATATCCTTGTTTCAAAAAGCAAGACCCGATGAGGCGTGTTGCCCTGCAGGCTCCCAGAATAGACAGGCTTAGTCACCTTCCCTCCCCCCCCCCCAACAAAGCACTCGCAATTTACCTGAGGACTTGTTGATCTCTCTCCAACTTTGAAGTCCAGCTCCAAGCTGTGAATGGACCACAGTCTTAGGGATAAAATTTTTCAGCAGCAGCTTGCAGCTCTGGAAAGTTGGGCAGCTGGGGCTCCCCACCCCCTCTGGCCACACCCACACAGCAGGCAGTCAGCATAGCAGGGCCCCCTCTTGAGGAAGGACGGGCAACGTGAGGGCTGGAGGGCTGAGAGAACCATAGGGAGCTGCAGAAGACAGGATGTAATAAATGCCAGCCACATGCAGTGCCAAGTTCAAGCTCCACTTCATAGAAGGTGGTCAAAGACTTGTGACAGCTTTTCCCTGCAAATAAGAATTAGGAAAATATAAGCCGGGTGTGGTGGAGCACACCTTTTAATCCCAGCACTCAGGAGGCAGAGGTAGGAGAATCACCATGAGTTCAAGGCCACCCTGAGACTACAGTGAATTCCAGGTAGCCTGGGCTACAGTGAGACCCTACCTCGAAAAAAAAAAAAAAATTAGGAAAATATAAACTGTTCTTCACTTAAAAAAAATATTTTGTTTTTATTTATTTGACAGAGAAAGAGGGAGAGAGAAAGAGAGAGAATGGGTGTGCCAGGGCTTCCAGCCACTGCAAACGAACTCCAGACGTGTGTGCCCCCTTGTGCATCTGGCTAACGTAGGTCCTGGGGAATCGAACCTGGGTCCTTTGGCTTTGCAGGCAAATGCCTTAACCGATAAGCCATCCCTTCAGCCCTGTTCTTCACTTTTAAGAGCTCTCCACTAGTGCTTATAAACTTTCTTATCTTGTTCTCCTCCAACCCAGGGCTACAGCCAAGGTTACTCTTGTTGAAAGCCCTCTCACGCTACACATACATAACCAAGCACATACAGAACACACACAGAAGCACTCACATTATACAGATACACAGTAGCACATATATAAGCACATGATGTACACAGAGGCACACTTACGCACACACTACACAGACCCCTGCACACACACACTGGCCTATGAAGTATATACATACCCAGGTATGTATACAGGTAGAGGCATAGAGGTGCAACAGACACCGTACACAGACCCAAAGTACACAGTGACCCACAAATGCCCACAGCAAACTTCAGCTGTCCCCAGTGACTCCTTGCAGCTCTGCAAAGGGTTGACCAGTCCTAACAATCACTCAGGGAGCCAAGGACTAACTATCTCTGTGAGGATGAGTGGTCCCTAAGAAACTGTGCCTGTGGACATCTCTGGACACAGAAATGACCTGGGACCCCACACACAGACATACCGCCTGGGTAGTAACTCTACACAGGGAAGGGCAGGAACTCAGAGGTTCTGGTCTCTGTCCACAGTGAAACAGAAGGGGGTATAGCTCAGGAGTGGCGCATTTGACGACATGGTGAAATAGCAGAACGCCAAAAGATCTGCTTGTCAGAGTTGCTTCATCGTCTTCTGGTGGGAGCTGCTCATTCCTGGAGCCCGACTGCTGTAAGGTATTTGTAAGGCACCAGCTTTATACCAAAGCACACTACTACACCATGACAGGGTGTGGCCAGGGGGTACCCACAGCACAGGGACACCAACCATAACACCACAATTCCACCTACAGGGGTGCCCAAGATTGCTGAGTTCATGTCCATATGGAGTTAGTGGCCACCTCCATGGCTCATGACAACCATGCATGGCGACCCCATTGCTACGAGACAGAGATCACCAGTGAGACTTTGGCCACCAAAACACCAGTCTAACTCCAAATGAAAGTTCATCCTGCCTCATCACTGAGTCTGAGGGTCCTTCTCCGACACTACTAGGGACTGTCAGAGGCCAGAAAGTAGCAAGGGAGGCCTAAAGCCTGAATACAGAGGCAACCTGAGTGGGAAAACATTCCAGGCTGCCAGGACCCTTACAGGATAGTGTGCACCAGAGGGCAGCCTTGGTGTCCAGGCAGATCTGCCAGAAGGAGGGTTATAAACATCAACAGTGCAAACATGGCAGAAATTGGAGTCACTGGTGAATGTGTGAATAGCTGCCCAATGTTTACAATGGACTTAGTTCCCTGGTAAGGAAGGAGCCCATGAAGAAAATCCCAGTCTTGACATTCTTGAGGAGAAGCTCAAAACTTTGTGTTGCCCCCAGCACATGGAGGTCACTGCTGCAGGCAGAAATGACCAGGATCTCCACAAGCATCTGGCCATCATGAAGCGTCCCTGGTGACTTCCTGGAGAGTAGTCCCTGGCCTCCATCTCTTCTGAACTTCAGTCTCAGGTCCCCGCCCTGATGCCAGAGCAGCAGGTGTAAATGTTATCATGTTGCATCCTAAAGGGTGAGCAGGGCTCACTGGAGCCATTGGCCAAAGTTTAAAGTGCCTAGAGCTAATTCTTTCCAGAGCTAGTGATCCCTGTCCCTACTTCCTGCATCCCAGAGTGAACCAGCCAGCAATGGCACCCCTGACTTCTGCCTTGTCTCCCCAAATTTACATTCCTTTTACTGCCCTGTTCTTGATTCCACCTACAGGATAGGATCCTGATGAGGAGAGACACACCTAGGCAGAGATTCTTGCTGTAAAGTCTTTTTCTAAACAAACAAACAAAAACCATACATGATGGATTAATCAGCTTATGTTAATGAAAAAACATGAGCTTTACCAAGGAGGTCTGCAAAGGATCACAAGACACCAGGCCACAGGATCAGCTTAAATTCCCAGGAATCTCACACTCACATGTTTCTTGGGCTACTCTGGTACAATAATCCCTGGGGAGCAATGATCCATTCCCAGAGGCCACTAGAGCTAGATGTGTGAGCAGTTCCTTGTGTGAAGTGTCCCTTCTCCCTCCCTCTAGGGCAGTGCTAAGGCCTGGGAGTCTCAGGGTCTCAGAGAGCCTGTCAGCTCCACTAACTCAAAGGGGATTTCACAATGAACTCTGACATTTCAGAAAGGAATAACATACCTCACATTTCTTTCTTCAAAAGGAAGGGATTTGCAAGTCAAGATATCATACAGCACATGGGATTAGAGACATCCCTCTGATATTCCTAGACTTCTAGGTGAACTTGAAGGTGGCCCTTAGCCATTGTGTAGCCAGTATTGATCACAGACTGGGTAGCATGCCTTGCTGATTAAAAAAAAAAATCTAGGGAAAATCACTTACTACTGAACACACTACTACACACCTTCCTGTTCATACAGCCCTTCAGTTGGGTACAGGCACCTACAGATGCCTAAGTAACTTTCAAAAGTGGGCCTGCTAGACTGGCTTAGCCAAGGCTATGCCAGGTGCCTTTTAGAGCCAAAACAACCCAGTCTACTGCTGAGGTATTAGTTTAAGCCTTAGGAACTGGAAGGCCCACCATCCACTTCACCCTAGAACCTGCTGAGCAGCTGCCTGCACCAGCTAGTTCTCAAGGCTACTGTTGGGTGACTTTTCTTAGGGAGAGAACAAGTATCTGTTGGCCTCGGATCCCAGGTTGGGCAAAGAAGACAGATGGAACCAATTCTACCCAAGTCCAGCTCAGTGAACTAGGAGTTTACTGGGGTTACTTGGAGTTGAATGAGTTACGCAAAGAAATCCGTATGACTGAGAAACCCATCGCAGCACGTGACAATTGGCCAATGCTGCATTCTTCAATCCTCTGCATAATGTTGGTTGGAGTCTTTTCCCCAAGAATGGTGACCACTTGTATCACCTTGGAGAGGGGACTTTTGAACCTTCTAAGTTCCAGAAGTTTCCTGAAACTTGAGAGTTTTGTTCTTCAAGCCTTCAGAAAAGGGATGGCCATTACCCTGCCCATTCCATTCACACTTCTCCACACCAGAACCTGTTTAGCAGTTGACCAGGTAGTCCTCAGGACTGAGATGATAGGAGGAACTCCATCTCTGGGACTTCATGCTGGTCCATAAAAACAAGTAACCAGCATTGAGAGTGTGGAATGGATAAGCCAGAGCCCCAGGCCAAGGCTACATGCTATTTACAAACATGAGCAGGGGCACCCTGCTTAAAGAAGGCAGGGAGGGCCCAACAAGTCTTGGGGAGAAGAGGCAACCTACCTTTTGGAGGCAATATTGAAAACCATTTCTGCAAGGAAAACCACATGGTTGTGTCAGGGATTTCAAGGGTGAACACTCTGAATTTGGTTTGTCCCCCAAGGGTTCATGTGCTGGAAGCTTGGTCTTCAATGTGCCAATGTAGAAGGGGTGGGAACTTTGAGGTAGGGTCTAGTGGAAGATTCTTTGGTCACTGAGGGTATGCTGTCAGAAGAGAATATATTCTCTACAGCTCAGCCCTGATTTAGTTCTTTTAAGAGAGTTTTTATCAACAAGCCTTGGGCTGGGAGATAGCTCAGTGGCTAAAGTGCTTGTCACACAACAATACGGACTTGATTTTAGGTCTCCAATACCCACATAAAATGCCAGGAATGGCGGTGTGCGCCTGTAATACCAGCACTGGGAAATCAGAGGCGGAATCCCTAAGATTCACTGGACAGATAGACTGCCAGAACAGGTGAGCTCTAGGTTCAGAGAATAAAGAGGAGAGCAACTGAGGAAGAAGACACCCAGTGTCAACCCCAGGCCTCCATGGGTACATGCACAAATGTGCACACCCACACACGTGTGCACCCACACACATATGAATATGCAAACTACATACATACATGTCACACACATGCATGTAAAAAAATTAAAGTCTTGCCATTCCCAAGCCTCTCAGCTCCCACTGTGAGATGTGAGTGCTCCTTTTCATACATGCCATCATCATGTTAACCTCCATACGTCCTCACCAGAGCCGAGCTGAGTCGTAATTGTGAGCTAAATAACACCCCCACCCACTCAAGTGGGGTCTGTTGTATATGTCTCCTCTGGGTTAGTCACAGCTATGGCCATCTTGAAGCAGAGCAACTGTGTTCATGTTGTCCAGAAGACCCTCAAGAGATCCAGCCTCTACACACGACCTCATAGAGGAAAGGTGTACAAGATTCTCATGAGGCAAAATGGGGCTCACGGGGCACAAGGCTTATGGAACCCACAAAAAGCTCCTCATGGGAAGCCCCTCCCCTCCTTGAACGAACTCTTCAGTAGTGTAGCTGTGTGGAAATGCTCCCCAAAACAACCCTCACTTGCTTGGAGGGAAAGCAGTGATCTTCAGAAATCTTTCCCACTCTCCATAAAAGGTTTCATGGCATGGGAGAAGCAACTAGAACAGTGGGTAGAAGGAGGCATTCCCAGCTATGACCTTATTGGGTAAAAATACGAGTGCTGGGGTTGGTTAATTCCCAATGGATTGTTGGTCAGGTTGGCCCCTGAGTAACCCCCCAGGACCACCACCGCCAGTGCAGGCAATTGTTACTCCTGGTGGTTGCATGCTAGAACTAGATGCCAAGTCTTTACTACTGAAGACTTCATAGTTGGTTGTAGGATAGAGAAATCAGAGCTCCTGCTCTGTTGGCTGGCATTTGTAGGGTCAGAAGGCTCAGTGCAGGCTACAGGGAGAGAATTGACACCAGTGGCCCAGCTTTGCTATGGACCCTACATGTCATGCTATCAATATACCCAGCAAGATGTTCCTGCTGACGCAATAGTGGCACTGGTAGGAGTGCATCCAACTACTTTACAGTTGGATTTAAGAGCAATTTCACAGGAAGGGAACCCAGTTTGGTACTGTAAGCCTGGGCAAAAACCTGTGGCTAAAGAAACCACCTAAATAATCCACAATTCAAAATACTGGTGAAGCCTCCCAATACAACTTTGTCAGTGAGACTACAGAGCTCCATTCTTCACAGATTGCCAGTCTTCCCTACAGTGGTCCTGATTGGCAAATTTTGATTAGCCAATGTAAATTTTTGGCTTTGTAACTTGAATGTGGGTATAAAGTTAAATTGAAGATAAGATGGAATTTCCCTAGAGAGGCACAGAGTTTGCAGTAGCCTGGAGCTCAGTAACCTAGAAACCCTACCTGTGTCAAGCCACACACGCACACGCACACACACCCCTCCAAAACAAAGCAATGCCAAATCCATTCCAGCAACTCCCCTTTTGTGGTTATTTCCATCTCATTCAACCACATCCCGAACTAGAGGCAATCGTCAATCCAGCTTGGTCTGGTTTTAGGTGCATGTATGTGCCATAAGGCAAACTGTGTCCTCACAATGAACTTTTAGGGAAATCCTCTATTTAGTATACTATCCCATGCATGATGGCACATGTATATGATCAAAACCAGCAGTATCATAGAAAAAGACATGCACAGTGAACAGACTTACATAACTCCAGTCTGTCAATCAAAACATACCCCACCCCTAGCAACAACTTTCTCTTCCTCCAGGACCCATGAAAGGTAGCCCCGAGCAGTAACCTGGTGCTCCTGGTGCTCGTGAGCAATCCCACTTGAGCCTGCTGCTCCCTTTCAGTGTATCTTCCCTGTACTGTGACTTTTACTTTGTCATTTGTGTGTGTTTTAGCATAAGGTGCCAAAAATCTGGACAAAGTCCAGAAGACTGTTGGTCTCTAAGAGTTATATAAGAAAAGAAAATCCCCTAGTGTCAAGTAAGGAAAGTGAAAAAGAAAAAAAGAAAAAAGAACTAGTTGCTTCTAACCATGAAAAACATCAACAACAAAAGTACGCACAGACATAGCTGGCGGAGCAGAGCAGAACAGAGACTGGTCATTCTGGCTTCATGTCCCACCAGCCCAAGGCCTCTGCTGTGTGGCTTTGTGTGTGCCTCTTGACAAGTGGTCTTTGCCTCAGCAACATTTTAGTCTTAAAAGCTCCCTAAGATCCTCAGTAAATTTTATTTGGATCACAACTCTTAATAGTATAATAATAATAATAATGCATGAGAAATTATAAAGCTGAAAAGTTAGAATACTTAGTACATTTAAAAAGTCCACTACTTGACAGTTATTCATGTGTGTGTACATGTGTATGTGCCAAGGAGTGTGCCTCGTGCACATGTGTGCAGAGGCCAGAGACTATCAGATGTCTTTTTATCGCTCATCCGCAAAATTGCTTGCGATGAGATCTCTCCCTCAACCCAGAGCTGCTGTCCATCAGCAAGTCCCAGCAATTCTGTGGTCTCTGTCCACCACGGACGGGAGTTACAGACATTGCATGGGTTCTGGAGAGCCAAACCATGATCGTCTCTGGCCCAAGAGGTCCTCATGCTTAAGTGGCAAGTGCTCTTAACTTTCAAGCCATCTCCCCAGGCTATGTGATTGTTTTACAAACAAAAAGAAGTGTGATGAGGATGACACTAAGTTTATCAGTACCTATGGGTTAGAAGATAGCTGGACTCTCATTTCTGCTTCTGCATTGCATATACTATGACATATTATGGTGACTATCTAGAAAATCTGGCCTTATGCATATATGTAGCTGGAGAGGGCAGACTTTCTGGATGCCCTACAGAGAGACTGGGGGACCTCAGAAGACTTGGCGAGCCTACAGTTCTGGAGACATTACCTATTTGTAAGCCCAGTTTATTTAGTTCTGAGCCTCGGATGTCACTGATGAAAAATGCCTGGGCCTAGAGAAGAGGCAGATGAGGCGGATCCTGATTTCACCCACAGTCCAGACCCACCAGCCACGGCAGGCACACCAGGCGCATGGGAAGTGCACGCTACTGCTTCTTGTATACGGCTGAAATTGGGCAAAAGCTGGATGGCAACAAGAGTTGATGATTTTAAAAAGTAAGAGTACACACATGAACATTTTGAGGCAAGCTGAAAACATGATTAATCCTGGAATTTACCAACTTGATTATGAGTAAGTCCCCAGGGAGAAAAACAATAAAGCAAACAAACAAAAAGCAACCCTGGTACTGTTCAGATCTTCTAGGCCCGTACAGAGCATTATATCCCGGAGTAAAGAAACTGTCTAATAGGAAATACAAATTTTCTCTCAACCAGGTACCCCTGAGCACAAGATGTAGTGTACTTGGCCCATCAGACAGCTCTCCTGTGCTGTTCTCCATCCTCTCCTTTGAAGAGAGCTTGCCATAAGCAGCAAGTCCTAGCCTATGGCCAGGTGGACCACACACATACTGTCTCAGGCCAATGACCAGTGACCAGAACTGAGTAGATGGATGGAGCTGTGGATGAAGTTGGAGGAAGGAATCCTGAAAGCCCCTTTGGTCCCTATCACCAGCTGCTCTACCTTACTAATGACAACACTTTATCACTGAGTTGTTTTGTTTTTTAGCCAAAAAATTCTAAGGGAAAACTGGAATGGCTTAACTTTACTGACTTATATTTTAGATGCAGCATATCCACCTGTGCCAGTCTAGTTGGTTAAAAAAGCTCAGCCTCCAACTTTGTGACAGATATTTTATTTATAGGGAATTAAAATTTCAGCATATACATGACACAAACATTATATATAGTACACTTTCCATGATAGAAGGTATTCACCGGAAGGCCTCAATTCAAATTACATAATGCATATGCTAAAATGGTACACCAGAGAGAAAGGGGGGAAGAACCAAACATCCTCTCTGTGTTCTGTTTTGGTTTAAATAACCTCTGAATGCATTCAAGTAATACTGATAATGTAATGTTTAAAAAGCCTTTAATAAATTCAGAGTAAAATTAGTTGAAATAATAATTATTATATGATTTCATTGTTACACAGTATTTCAATGTACAATCAAGATGACACATGACACTCAAAAGGAAAGGGGGGAGGATCAATTGCACCCACAAGTAAAAAGGCTTTATTTTGGGGATGCTGCAGTTCAGTGTTTATATAAACATTTACACACTTTAGTAAACACTGGGACCTACATGTAGTGCAGCATTATGGGACAGAAGACCCTTTGAAGTCTCAAAAATAATGTCAAGTGTCCCGTAGTGTCCTTCATGCACAGACTGATTTTCCCATGATTATACCACTCATTATTCCAATCACAGGTAGTCAGTCTCCAGTCTCTCTCCTTCCTTCCATATACTTCAAGGACTGATGTTCCTCATCAGATATCCAGACGTTTGCAATTTAAACAATAGCACTCTGCCTGCTCTCTCTCGGCCTCCTGTCTCTTCCCAAGGGCATTTCTCCATCTCAGTGTCCTGTTAAATAATCTTGTGTTGAGTCTGAAGCAAAAGAATCTGCATCCTCGTTATCTGAGTCATCGCTGCTGTCGTCAGCAGCCGGCTCTCCAGTGAGGGCTATGCGAGCATAATCATCTGTATCGATGGATTTGCAGAAGTGAATGGCATACTTCAGCTTCTCCTCCAGCACCTGTTTACAGGAATACCTGGGCAACTTCAGCAAAAAGAAACAAGTGTAGGATTCGGGAAGGAAGTGGTCAGGAGGGTTGTACTTGTCCAGGACCTGTTAGACAGAGAGGAGGAAATGACGAGACTGTGCATAAGTAAGGACAGCTAAAGCCGAAAACGTATTTGCTTTCATTAGACTCTTCCTTCTTTCAAAGTATCATTTTTGGGGCTAGGGAGATGGCCCAGCTGTTAAGGTGCTTGCCTGCAAAGTCTAAGGACCCAGGTTTGATTCCCCAGTACCTATGTAAAGCCAAATGCACAAAGTGGCCCATGCATCTGGAGTTCGTTTGCAGTGGCACTATACCCTGGTGCACCCATTCTCTCTGTCTGTTTGTCTCTCTCTCTGTTTGCAAATAAATGAATAAAATTTTTAATTATATTTTTAGCTAGGAATAACAAAATAGCCGAAAACAATGAATCTCATCAAATTTAGAAATAGAAGAGTAGCTCATTCCTAGGATTTGTAGAAAAAATTGCAATTAGTTATTGTGAATACTAGCCAATCCCATGAAGATGACTCAGTAGAATGGTTCTACCCATCCCCTTCTAGCACAGAGGGAGGGGAGACTCTCACCTGGCTTGTGTAAGACTTGTAATGGGGCAAGAACATGTGCCCACCTGGGGAAGCTCTTCATGAGTCCATGAACTCAAATTTTTCCCTTCCCAATTAAGATATTGAGAGTAGCAAGAACTATGAACAAAAATCTAGATAATAGAAATTAACTCTCTCTCTCTCTCTCTCTCTCTTTTTTTTTTTTTTTTTTTTTTTTTGAGAGCGTGAGAGAAAAACATTGTGTATACTTATAAACATGTCCCTGAAAGATGGGATACTTTTCTAACCCTGGTCAGAGATGCAAGGATCAGGATTTGGGAGGAAAGCCATTCCTAATTACTTCCAGGCTTGCTGAGGACAGCGGAGCATCCACTCAGCCCAGCCTTCCATGGCTATTGCTATCAGCATCTCAAGACAAAGAAATGCTAGCTCTTTCTATTTCGGTGGCCAGAAGATAAACTGAGCTTGCTCTGACAATGGACCACTGAGTTCAGATCCAAAGCAAAACTCTTGTTCTCTGTCAGATGAGCGGTTTCATTTTTATCAGCAAGGAGAAAGCACATTACTTAGCAATTTACCTGATTTAATAAATGCTTTATAGAACAAGCGTGTTCAAAGTCTACAACATGCTGGCATAACATCAGTATGCTCTGCCAGTTATATGTTTAAAACAGGTGATAGTACCCATAATTTTTTTATCATAAAATTTTGAGCCTTCAAATCATGAAAGTTGTGAGTTCTGTTTTCTTTTCACTTTTTAAAAAATATATTTTATTTATTTATTTGAGAGAGAAAAAGAGGGAGAGGGAGAGAGGGAATGAGCACTGTAGGGCCTCCAGCCACTGCAAACAAATTCCAGATGCATGAGCCCCCTTGTTCATCTGGCTTACATGGGTCCTGGAGAGTAGAACCAGGATCCTTTGGCTTTGCAGGCAAACGCTTTAACCACTAAGCCATCTCTCCAGCCCAAGTTTTCCATTTTCATCTCACAAAATTTGTTTTCTCAGTCTGCTACAGTGGTCATCCCAGATGATGTCAGCCCAGTGTCCCACAAGCCTAGTGAGGAGCCTACCTGGATGACAAAGTCTCTGCCACGGAAGTCAGCAATGGTCCTGGGCAGCCTCGTCCGGCCCCACACAAAGCGAAGGAAGAGAGAGCGTTCTGTGTTGGAGAAAGACTCCATCACTTCCCAAAACCATTGGATCAAGGACGCAGAGGGCTCAACCCCTTTATATGTTGCCACTGACTTTAAAAGATGCAGTGGGATGTCTGGGCTCCCACACACCTGCAGAAAAGACACTTGATCAGGGCTGGTTGACAACCATTTCACTTCAGCAAGAATCTACCCCTTTTTCTACCCTGGGTGAGTGTGAGCACAACCCTGAACCTCAGCCTCTCGTGGGATGGACAATAGGAGGGGATACACTCTAAGTATATGTCATCTCATTTAATATCCATGGGGGCAACTTAGCTTCCCAACTGCAAAGTTTAAAATAAAAGATCAACTAAGGATTCCAATGAAAGGGTCACTTAGCATAAGGTAGTTTTAGGAGCACCACAGAGAAGCCAGCATACCATTGTCTCCAGCTCGTATCCAGTGAAGAGAGAAAGCAGAGGGACAGGCACGACTCGGGCCATCCCTTCCCGAACAGCAGCCACCTGCTCATCAAATTCATGGAGTCTAATAAAAGAAAATTCACTTGAAATGAGGAAGGCCTCTTCAGAAGAGGGGCAGAGATGAGGGAAAGGATGACACCAACATGTGTTGTTTACATACTAAATATGTTCATATCTAATAAAAATAAAATTTAAAAACCCACTTGAAACTTCTATCTGTAGTGGCCTTGACTTTATTGTGCTGATAGGGACCTTTGCCACACAGCACTACTACCACACCCTTCATGGGGGAAGGACTGGGTAACAAGCACGTGCACTGTGCAGAACTGGCACTACAGAGCTTCTCACAACACCAAGTGTGCTTAGACTGGCACACAGAACATAACCTCACTGACTGACTACCATCATGCACTCTCCAAAGAGAGTACAAGTAGTTGGCATCTGTTGGAACTACAGGGTGGAACCAGAACCAGGTCCTACAGGATCAGAGAGGGGAGAGGCTGCTCCTCTGCTCCAGACCTGAGGCCACTGGGAGAATAACACCCTCTAGGACCACCTGAAACCAGATTCCAGCAAACAAAGCTCAGTTAACATGCAGGGCCTGGTCTAGACCCCTGCAGGTATCTGGTGGCAGTGCTGAGTGACAACTGAGGAGGTGTCATTGACCTGCCATACCTAACCTGAGCTATAATTTCCCACACACAGCCCTGTCCCTGAAGAGCTGACAAAGAAAGCACAGAGGGGCATAAACAGGTCTAATGTCTCTGTGGGGACTGTCTCCTAAGTGGGCATACTGTATCCCTGGTCACCAAATAAACTTCATGACACAGATCAGAAACAGCTGGGGAAAAACACATTAACATTTTGTTATATATGACATCTGCAGAAAAAAGGTGGCTATTTGAATAACTATTTTCTGCTATTTTGCAATTCAATTAAGTCAAAGTAATTAAGGGGCAGATAAGCACAAACCTGTAGTTTATTGCCAGCCGGACGTACTCCGCACGGTTGTCCAGGGTGATGTGTGTGTGTTTAGAGCTCAACTGGATGTCCTGGCCACTGGCACTAGGCACTGTGAAGGGAAGGCTCATGGCCTCAAACTCTTCTGAGGTGGCTTCATTGTCACGGATGTACATGAGCCCAGGAATAAAATCCTTATCGACCTTTTGAAGAGCAAACAGCCCATGTATGTACTGAATCAGGGTTATTCTGCATCACAGGCCCCAGTCCCTCCCAAGCACACTTGATCAGGCAGACATGGTGCCGCAACTCTGGGGTATAAATGCATGGCAGACTTCAATAAAATGTACTTCACTGAATGAGCTATAGAAACAAGTTTTTAAATTCACTGGTGAGAAAACAGTTGCAATTGGTGGGTGACAGATACCTCCCTCAAGTACACACAGGGCAGGATGGATGGGAAGCCAGGCTGTGGCAACCCCATCAGCTTTACTTTCAAGGAGCCTCAGAGTGACCCACAGGAAAGACAGTGAGCTTCCTTATCCATAAGGTCATGCCAACTGCTCAGCACCATAAAGTAGACAACATGTCAAGTTCTAGAAGCAAACTGGTCTTACATCCACAGACTTTTCTTGGCCTCTAGATAATGGCCACAGGCCAGCAGCCTCCATATACTGGAGACTGTGAGTCAAGCTCGTTCTCCAGAACAGAGCATGCCTTCTGACAAAACCCTAGGGCATCCCACCCAGCCCAGGCGAGTCACCTCACTGAGGTCGGCAATGGTGAGACTCATCCCAGCCAGCTGCTTCCATACAGGCTCAGCCAGATTCAGGCTCAGAGGACTCCCAGTGCGGATAGCAATGCCTAGTAACACTCCTGATCATTCAAAACACAGGGCAGAAGACGTTAGAAATGAATCGCGAGCTGCTTCTGGTTCATTCTAACATGACTTGAAGCATCATTTCAGCACTGAAGCCTCAGGACCTTCTAACCAGGAGGAGACAAGTTCACAGATTTAGGTCCATTTGAAATCAGCATGCCCTGTTCTAAATTTATTTATTTTTTTGTCATCCTAGAAGACATATTCTCTTACACAAATGATCAAGCCACAATAACCCAATTCTTGCTCTTCTGATGATATTTAAAAAAAAAAAAAAAAAGCTGACGGTGGGTGCTTTGTCAAGGAGCAGTGATGGGACACTATTCCTGGAAGTGCTCTGCACAGACCCAGAACAGAAAAGAAGGATGGGCCTACAGTGCCAAGGCCATTCTCCATGCAGCCCAGAGTTTTCAGACGTGAATAGAATACCAACTCATAGCATTTCGGATCCTCTGCATGCCAAAGGCAACATACAGCCCCGGAAATCCACCTCTGAATCCCTGCGGCTGTGCACGCAGTGACCACTGCTGCTGACGGCTCACCACTATCTACTCCTCATGCTGGGTGCAGAATGAACACAGCGTCTTGTTCCCTTCCGTGTTAATAAGATGCAGAGTATGCAATTGAAATCGTTTTCATTGGCAAAGGCCTCAAAACCTACAAGCAGGTATTTTATCACTCATTGCTGCCCAAAGGCAGAGCAGGCGCTACGCTAACTCACTAACGTAAGGGAGGACAAGCCCTCCAGGGGAGTGTGACAGACAGCCAGAGGCGCACCCAGGAAGCGGAGCATGCTGCAGTGCACAGGTGCCCTGGCGGCCGGGTTCAACAGGTAACAGTCTCTGTTGGCACCAGACTCGTCCCTCCCGTTGGGTGTCACAATCAGAAGAGGAGTGAGTCCATTCTGCAGCTCCTCACAGATCTCGGCTATGGACTCGCTGTAGCCACCCCCGCAGTCATCCACGGACTCGCCTGGAAGGACAGGGCAATCAGCAGCCTGCAGGCCACCCGAACCCGCCTGCAGGCAGAGACTGGGCAGGTGGCTGCCCAGGCTCTCCGCACCTGCTGCTCACACACCACCCTGCTTGTGTTCCCCCACTAGGCATCAAGGCCTACAAGTTCTCCAGTGTGTGTATAGACAGTACTCACCCACAAACTTGACTTTCCAGACTCGGTGAGGGAGGAGGAGGCTGTCGGGACTAAAGGAGCTCATCTTAGCACACATCTGCCCAAAGACAGACTTGGTACCATCAGGACCGGCTAACCCTCCTTTACTCCTGGAGCGCTTGACCTAGAGAGGAGAAAGCAAGCCCGGGACCCTGAGGCAGCAGGAAGCAGGCAGCCTGCAAGCACCAGCGGAGAAGCTGGCCTGGACGCCTCTCACACCTCCTCCCCTTCACTCCCCGTTCTGAGCTCAGGTAAGGCTTGCTCCCTCTCTGAGCCTGGAACCTGGCCCACCCCCCCTCCCACCCTGCCTGGGTCTGTAACTCTCTGGTGGTATCTCCCAAGAATAGGTCCCCTTACCTCACTGCCTTCAGCAAACAAACAAATCAAATCCCTGCCAGCCCCATGGAAACAGAAGGACTCTGCCTCATGACCCTATGCCCCACAGCCCCAGTACTGACTCAGGACCAAGCTCTGCAGCTTCTCAATAGTGAGTGGGGGAGAAAGTGACGCATTATATATACAGACCAAAGTGGTCCAGGCCCCTCCACTCTGAAAACCCATGTATCGTGTCATTGTTGACATGCACCACTGCTCTAGGACTGGTGGCATCTGAATAAACACACCTTCAAACAATGACATGTGCCATCTTCACATTCACACGGGGCTGAGGCAGCCATGCGGTCAATAACTGCAGCCTGGCACACTGCACGTGCATGGAGTTTCATACTTTGTAACCTCAGTGACTATAAATGTAACCTCCAACTTCTCCACTATGCAGCCCTGCTTATGAACTAAGATTGATGCCAAAATTTTCTCCAGGCCAAGGCCAGATACATGACCACAGCCAGAACAATACTCTGCTCCCCATCCACTCACAGCACTGACTCCTGCCCAGCTGTGGGTCACTTACTCTTTCCCATACGCATAAACACTCTCTATGCCTGCAGTGATTGTTCCAAGCTAAGACACGAGGAGACCAGAGCCTGAACTTTCAAAGCCCTAGTGTGTACATGGACTTGGTTCCTCCTACATCTTCTAACCCTGGGAAGCTCAGTCCAAGATGATGACAATATGAAAAAAAAATCAAAGTAAAATTGGTCATGAGAACATATTTTTATACTGAGTCCTCTAGCAAAACCTCACCATCTTTAACTCTCTTTTAGTGAGCTATAGGTTGAGCTAATAGCTAATTCTCTTCAAAGCACAAGAACCACAATCAAGACTAAAAACAAAGACAAAGACAATAAAAATATATTTTTTATAGAATGAATTTTTCTCTGTGCCATACACTCAGCTGTTTATTACAAAGCCTACTTCCTTCAAATGGCACAGTAACTCTTGAAGGTACCCAATATTCCCAAGTGGACTGTGCTCGAGAAAGGCAAAGGAACATGTCCACTGGCAGGTGCAGTGAGATGCAGACCTGCTTCCCAGTTAGCCACTGAGCTGTGGCCCCCACTAATAGTGCCAACTAGTGAAGGACATCTGTGTGGTTTCTTCAGAAGATGACGGCCATGTGGACATAGTATAAACAGGAAATAAATCTGCATACATACAATGATGTTTTCTCAGTAGAAACACAGGTGACTTAACTAAATTCTAATCTGAATTTTCCAAAATGAGAATGCACTAAATCTGTAGTAAAGGTGCAGTGGCTTTATACCTATAATCCCAGCACCCAAGAGGCTAGAGGAGGATAACAAGTTCAAGGTCATCTGGGGCTACACAGCAAGACCCTATCTAATATAACCAAAGAAATCCCTACTATACCCACCCTCCAAAATAACATAAAAGCTTTTATGGAAACTAACTGGGTGTGGTGACACATGTCTTTAATCCTAGCATTTAGGAGGCAGAGGTAGGAGAGGGATCACTGTGAGTTCGAGGCCAGCCTAGGCTAGAGTGAGACCCTGCTTCAAAAAGGCCCCTCCTCCTGAAACAAGCTTTTATAGAAACTGATTTTCAAACTTTCCTTGTAGAAAACTAAACTATTTTCACAACAATAAAAAACCCTCAAGGGGGCTAGAGAGATGGCTCACCAGTTAAAAGAGCTTGCCTGCAAAGTCTAACAACCTGGGTTCAATTTCCCCATACCCATGTAAAGGCAGATGCACAAAGTGGTGCATACATCTGGAGTTTATTTGAAGTGGCTTTTAGATCCTGGCACTCCCATCCCCTCCTAAAAAAAATTTGCAAATAAACAAATATTAAAAAAAAAATCTGGGGCTGGAAAGATGGCTTAGTGGTTAAGGTGTTTGCCTACAAAGTCAAAGGACTCGGGTTCAATTCCCCAGGACCCACGTAAGCCAGATGTACAAGGTGGGCATGCATCTGGAGTTCCTTTCCAGTGGCTGAAGGCCCTGGTGCGCCTATTCATTCCCTCTCTTTCTTTCTCTCTGCCTCGTTCTCTCTCAAATAAATAAAATAAACTCAAGAAAGAAGATGACCTATGTTCATAGATCCCTGAAGTCCCTTCCACTGAGAAGTGTCACAGTCCCTCCTTCAATCCTCAAGGTGAAGGGGTGAGGGCAGGACTGTTTCTGGGTAGCTTTGCCACAGCTTCCAACAGCAAGGGCAGAGGTACCACATACACAGGGCAGAATATCACACATCCAGTGTGACTCAGGCTGCAGCCCTGTGCTCACTTTGGACTGATGGAATGTTTCCCCCAAGGCTCTGACTTTGGTGGAAAGACACTTCTCTTCCCTTGGGTAGGGTACAATCCTCTGAACTTCAGACACTGGACCTCTGGTCCCCGAAGGTTGTGGGTGCAATGGAGCAGTGCATTGCTCTGAGGGCTATTTATGTATTTATTTACTTATTTATTGATTTTAAGATTAGCTTACAAAGTAACAGGTTTCCGTAAGACACTTTCATACGTACATTGCTTTTTTGGTCCGTTCTCTATCTCCCCGCCTCTCCCTCCCCACTGTACCTTCCACTCCCAGCACGTCCCCCTCCACCTTAGTATCTCATGTGTGCTGCTGACTTCCCCACCCCAATCCCTTAAAGCCTCTTCTAATATAAATTTGTCTGCAGTCTCTGCAGTTTTTCTTTCAAAGACGTATGTGACATCTTTGTAACACACAGTTAAGGATACAGGAAAGAGGTATTCTTAGAAATCTACACTGAAAGACAGCAGCACTGTGCCCACCCAGGGCTCTAGACTGCAAACAGTCAGGTTTCACTGCAGCCTCCAGCCCTGAACACCCAGTGAGAACCCTGGCCCAAAGGAGCCTAGGTGTCTGTCAGACAGGACTCCGACCCAGAATGTGCGGTCATTTGCGCTGCATGACATGTCAGCCACCAGTTTTTCATAAATTGCAACATTCAGTATGTATATGCTAGTGACGCAGAACAAACAAAAATGATCAGCCAAGGTGGAGAAATAAAAGCTTTTTTATGAACCTAACTAAAACAGCCCATTTATCTGTGGGACTGGCTGACCAACTTAAAGCTGGCATTAGATACTGTGACATTCATCAGAGGAGAGACCAACTCCACCAATGTGGTCACATGTGCTGGCCAACAAAGGACAAGAGTTTGATCTCTTAATTCCAAATGCCCCCAAGTACAACTGTGAAAAAATTTCTAGTCATGTAATCAACATCAGGATAAAAATCATGTGCTAATACAAAGGTTCAGTAACAAAGAATTAGTTCTTCATGGATCTCTGTTTCTGTTCTAAGAGGCGAGGCTAATTTCACTTGCGTATTAAATGTCAAGTGCCATGCACTATCATGATGATCACTGGCTAGAATTCCTCTTTATATTCAATTAAAATTTCCAAAGTGTAAGCTTATGCATGTTTGGAGGCAGTATAAGCAGAAATGGACTAGTTTTCATTTTTATGAGACAGTAATATTGACCTGTTAAATTGGGAAATTTCCAGTCAGTAAGAGTGAAAGATTGGCAGAAATGTGAGCTATCACTGTCTATAATTTGATGTAAGCACCAAGGACCTAAGACTTATTGTAGACAGCCCTGACTGTATTAAAAAAAAAAAAAAAAAAAGCACAAAGCCTTCCAGCATTCCACCACAGTGATATACATCTCTGCAAGAGAGCAGCAAGCAGCTGCCAAACACAGCCCTGCTCCTCTGTCTGTGAGATACATACGATACAGTAAACCAAAAAATACCAAGTGGTAAGGGGGACAGTGACCCAGCTTTGGCAAGTGGTGAGCATATGACTGTCTTCATTTATCCTCTTCCCTCCTTCCGTCCCTCCCTGCCTCCCTTCCTTCCTTAATCTCTCTCTCTCTTTTGTGCTTTTGAGTTATATGAAATAATTCTAGATGGCTCAGTGGGTACAGCACTTGCCATGCAACCACAAATGCCAGAGTTTGGATCTCCTGGCCCCATGGAAAAAGCTAGAAACTGTGGCAGACTTCTGTAATACCAGCATGCCTACAGCAAGATGAGAGGTAGAAACAGAAGCTCACATCTGGCTAGCCTTGTGAACAGAGTAGTGAACAAAGAAAGATTCTATCTTTCTCAAGCAAGGTGGAAGGTCAGGACTGACATCCCAAAGTTGTCCTCTGACCTCCACACATGTATACCCACGCTCACACACATGAACATACACACATACACACATGAATAGATAACAAAGGTGGTGCCTCTCTCCATGCCTGGGCTCAAGGAAGGCAACCTATGAGTGATGTCTTCTCAGGCTGCAGGGCAGCCTTGTGCACCAGGAAGGGGTCACTTCTACAACAATCAGATGACAAGAACACTCCCTCTTATTACCTGGATCCGGTTCAACTCCACCACAGGACCATGCTGTCGGTCTCGCACCATAGTTGCTTGTACAACTTTGCGAAAAGCTGCTTCCTAAAACATGAAAAAAAGACAATATCGAGAGGTTGATATAAAAGAACATCATGTCCAGAAAAATCCTATTCCTGAGAGTCAGATTTCCTTAAGAACAGAAAACTCTTAAGTTTTCTGCAGGTTGTAAGGGCACAGGTGAATAGTCTGGATGCTCTAGAGGCCTGGAGAGCATGCCCAACAGCTGGCAGAGGTAAGATCCTGAAGAACAGGGCAGGGCCCAGCAAATGCCTGCTCTGACTCAGGTCTAGAAGGCTGAGGTTTCCTTGACCAGCTACAAGTCCAGCAACATCAGGGTCTGATGCTGAATTTCTCAATTGAGCTACAGAGTAGTCAAAGGATGAGCCATTGAACCCTGCCCAACTTGGGGTGAGGACATACTGTGAGTGGGCACCAAAAGAAACCTAAGTTCCTGAGGTGAAGACAGCCAGGACAGTGTACCACAGGGGAGACTCGGGCATTATCCAGAAGGGACACAGGCTGGCCATACACAGAGGAGCACAGCCATGCCAACAGGAAGAAAGGAAACACTTGAGGGGCATTCAAGGAGGCAGGATTGCTGGTGGGTCCAGCCCTCTTTGCTAAATGAACAGTGTCCTAAGCCCCTCTCCAAGGTCAGACCCTAGGATATCCATCTTCTAAGGACAGAAGGTGAGCCCCTTAGTGGTAAGAGGGCATTCGTGGGGTGGGGCGGGGGGAATGTATCCACCACCATAGGCCCTGCACAGCCTCACCCCCACCTGCTTCCCTGCATACATGCCCTACTTACACCTAGGGTGGTTGCTTCCCCACTTGCTCTGAATCTCTGGTGGCCCAGCTCTCCTGTAGCACCACCTTGGATAGTCTTTTAAAAATTTTATTATTATCATTAATAGTAGTAGTGGTAGTAGTTTACAGAAAGATCTCCCAAGTTTTGCTACGGAGCCCAGGCTGGCCTTGAATGCAACATGAAGCCTGAGATTACACGTGTGCATCAACATGCCTGACTTATCAGTGGTGCTGAATCACAGGCACTACCACTTCCACATTTGCATGTCTTCTACAGCACCCACCATGCACCATCTAACAGAGCTTGCACAGTCTCCGCTGCAGTGGGGCCCTTCAGACACCAAGCTCCCCTGCGAATGCTACTGCTCTCAGTGTAGGAGCCTGGACACCACTGCCCATGCTGTCCCCATGTTCCACACCTCAGCTGGGAGCTCCCTGCCCCACTCAGCAGCTGACATCCTGTGGGATACTCACACCTGCTCCATGCAGAGCACAACCTTCCCCTCTATTTGTTTCCTCTCTACAAGCAAAGACATTTCCCTTTAACTGCCTACTGACCTCCCTACTTTGTGGATAAAATAAACAAGATATCAATCAAGTTTGCTACTTCTTTTTTTCTCAATTTTTATTAACATTTTCCATTATAAAAAATACCCCATGGTAATACCCTCCCTCCCCCCACTTTCCCCTTTGAAATTCCATTCTCCATCATATCCCCTCCTCATCTCAATCAGTCTCTCTTTTATTTTGGTGTCATGCTCCTTTCCTCCTACTATGATGGTCTTTGCAGGTAGTGTCAGGCACTGTGAGGTCATGGATATCCAGGCCATTTTATGTCTGGAGGGAGCACGTTGTAAGGGGTCCTACCCTTCCTTTGGCTCTTACAGGAGGGAATACATCCCTGATACTGAAAACTTAAAACAGGGGTAGTCATGAGCCCTAGGGGTGTAACATCTGCTGATGTCTGGACAAAAGTTTGCTACTTCTTACTACTGAAAATTCGTTTTACTCATTCTTCCTGTTCCCATCAACACAGAGGATCTTATCCTTAAGCACAACCTTATCCCTCAGCACCCTTAGATACAAGGATCATAAAAAAGCACATGCCCTTCCTGATCACAGAAATTGTTCCAGCCAAATGCAAACAAAGCTCACCCCCCCAAAATAACCTCTAAGATATCTAAATTTCATTTCATCATTAAGGATGGAGCATATCCTTGATAACAACACATACCAAAGAATACAGTCTCTGGGATTAAAGAGCTCCTTAACTCACGTCCATAATTTTTTCCTCACACAAAGACCTGCCCCCACTATGTAGTAGCCCCTTCTAGATAATTTTACTGAGCTGCAGGCCAGAAGCTTAACAGCTTAACCCCTTAACTTCTGAGTCAGACATCTCATTTCTGCACATCTCTAACTACTAAAAATGTCAATGAGTCAAAACCCATCTGATGACTTTCAGCTGCCCCCAGTCCAGATTCTACTTCCCTTCCTGGTTAAACTGTAATCAGTAAGGAATCTCTACCTACAGTCTGGCTGAGTGTATGCTCTATGCTATCTCCAACTCAGCCCTCTGCAGGACATCCCTAGGAGACATCCCTAAATATTTATCCTTCCTGGGTAAGTGGAATGTGCCATAGCCTCAAGGCCAAGCAGGCAGAGAAACAGTGTGTATAGGCTCAGTTTTGTGGATCCCATCTACACTTTTACAGAGGTTAGAGGAAGAGATCGCAAGGAAAAATAAATACTGCAGCATTAACTTTTAATCTAAACTCCAGAAGGGAAGAACACAGGCTGGCACATAGCAGGCACTGAATAATTACTTGCTTGAGTCTACAGTCCCTGTCTGGGAATGTTTTAAAAATGTTTATTCATTTATTTATTATTTGGGGGGGGGGTTAGGGAGAGAATATGAATATGGGTATGCCAGGGATTCTTACTGTTGCAAACAAACTCCACACACACACAAACACACCCCACTTTGTGCATCTGGTTTTACATGGATACTGGGGAAATGAACTCAGGCCAGTAAGCTTTGCAAGCAAACACCTTTAACCACTGAACTATCTCCCCAGCCTAGGGATTTTTGAGGGATTAAAGTTTACTGAGGATATCAATGTTAACTGTTCCATAAATTTCTACAAAAGTACCTTTCCCTGGGATATGAGGATTCCTCGTAACGTGTCAAATCCAACTGCAGGCCCCAGTCCAGTTTCGTCAAGTGACCCCTCAAGGTCAAACATGGGGATGCAGGGGCAGAAAAGCTCTGAGATGTGGTGCAGCAGCAACAACCGGTTCCTCAGGGCAATGATGGGGATCTCCTGCAGATGATTGTACTCCATGGGCACCTAGAACATCGACACTGTGCTGAGCTCACTTAGGTGGCAGAGGCAAAGAAAGCCACAGTTTAAAAACTAATTCTGAAAAAAAAATTTTTTCCCCTAAAACAGAGCATGAGGATTTCTGAGTTTAGTTTTTAAAACCTCACTGTGTTGCTTCTAGAAAAATGCTCTAGCCAGTTTGACTATCTGAGCCAAATAATGTAAAATAAAATATTAGTATACTGACATATATTTACTAAGAAACATGCAGATTATGCATATCAGAGTGAATCTATGTAAGTTATAAGTATAGAACAGAAGGTAACACATTGCAAGATAATGTTATAATGTTGATTGGCATGAATACTGTATCTTTCTTATTCCTCCTTTCTTTTTTTTTTTTTTTTTTTTTTACTGTGCTGGGGACTGAACCAGTGCCTACATGCTAGGCAGGCAAGCAAGCACTCCACCACTGCGATATGTCCAACCCCAGCCCAATATTAAGGTTCATAATAACACTTTCATAATATGAACTGAATTTTTTTCAGCCCAGCATTTCTGTGAATATATAATAAAAGAATGAACCATGTGTGGTTGCACCTGAATGACTTCAGGTAGTTTATATAAAGTAACCATCACAACACGCTTCCCTCCAGGCTCACCTGCCCAGCTAGTACTGACCTGCGCAGGAAGCTTGCCAGCACTGGCTGGCTTGCTGGTTGACCAGGCGAGGGTGTGTGCTGAGCCACAGGCCACACGGTTGACCTTCTTACCCTGAAGGGCAGCTACCAACCGAGGTCTCTGGATAGCATTTGTTGTTCCATCTCCTAGCTGTCCCTCGTCATTGTCACCCCATGTATAAACTTCACCTAGATGAAGTAAATTTAGAGCAAGAACTTAGATACCAGGACCTGTGGGTGTACAACTCCAATGTCTTCCCATCACAATGGCAACATTCACTGCCCTTCTACTCTGTAGTGCTCTCCTCTCTAAAGTCAGCTTCAGATGTGACCTAGATGCACACACGTAAAAGCCACACATCCAAAGAGGTGTGCAAGCAAGATAAAAAGTCAAGGAAAAAAATATGAAAACCAAAACATCCCAGAAGACTAAGGAAGCACCCCAGCATGACCACAGGGCTGACTAAGGAAGCGACAGCTCTGTCTCTCAGTGACCTGTGCTGGCGCACTTCAGTACAAGTGAGCATCGCGAGGACAAGTGTACGCTGCGCGGCTGGACCACAGCTGTGCTTGTGCAGCTGAGTCTGTCTGTAGAAAACACACACTAAATTCGTCAGCGTGGAGGCACTGTCTCAGACAGCAGCTAACTCTCACACGGGTCAAGATACATAAAGTTTTAGTCAAGTACTTTTAAGTCTTCTCTAAGAGTTTATGATTTGTTTCAAATTTCTATTAAAAGGATTATCATTTTTGTCATAAGTTCTTGATAAAAAAAACTACAGTGTCATTCTGCCATAGGCAGGACGTTGCTCATTCATACATGAAACACCCACCACTCAAGTGGTTAAAGGCTACACATTGATGTAGGTTAGCAAAGGCTTTAGAGGGAAGCACACTTTGGGGAATGACTGTTGAAATGAATGTTGGTGCACTGTTTTCCTGCACTGCTGCAGCCAACAAACACCACAACCCTCCTGACTTAAAAACACATGCATAGTTCCTTTCACTTCAGCAGCTCAGAAGTTAAGTATAGGCCCTCCTTTCTGGAGGCCTTAGGGGACACTTTCTTGTTCCTTAGACTGTTAAGAGAATTCAGCTCTTTGTACGACTTGCTGACTGCTGGCTAAGAGTTGGCCCTTGCCTCCATCTTGACAGACAGCAACAGCAGCCCAAGACCACCTCACACTTGGAACCATCTCTCATGTGCCTTTCTGGCTACCTGCTTGACTTTTTTTTTCTTTTTGAAAGACCCTAGTGATTATACTAAGACCACCCACTAAAAAAGACTATTCTCCAAATTGCAAAATTGGTCATTTAGTAATCTTAATTACAACTGGAAAGCCTCTTTTATACTGTGTCAAAGTCCCCAAAACTACCTGGCAGGCACTCCTAGGACCTACTCACAAGCTTCATCCTACAGTTGCATCATAGCTATGATGTATTACAGTGAAAGGACGCAGAGCAAAGTCAGGCAAGAGAGGCACGTGGGGTAAAGGCAGGGAAAGTCATATGCAAGCTTCCAAAATCCTCTTCAAGCGATGCTGCATGGGACATGGTCCTCCAGCACTGACGTGTGACATGGGTGAAATGCTGTTTATCAGGAAAGCCAGTCAGACTCTATGCTCAGAATTTTTACTGGGACTGATAATTTAGTTACCCTCTGCCTGGCACGTCTCAAACTACAGAGCCCCAAAGAGAGCAGGTTTCAGCAAGTACCACATTACACAAACAGTTTAGGCAGAGTGAGCCCCACTCATATCTGGGAAATAGAGGGAACCCTCCCAAAATCCAGCTAACCCCATGTCAAGCCAGTCTGAGGACAAGGTCTCGGGCCTATTCTGTTTAGCTCTTTCCCCCATAACCACAAAACAAAATATAATCACAGGTGTCCAAAGACTAAGATGATCAGGCCAACCTGCCCCTAGATGGCCCCTCAGGACACAGCACTAGCCCCTGGCATGACAGCATGTGCATTATCTCAAGCAATTTTAGATTTCTGCAATGTCAGGCTTCCCACCTACCATCTTCTGTGCAGCAGACACAGTGCAAGGAGCCAGTGGCAATAGCGATGACTTTCTTCCCCTGCAGCCCTTGGACCTGCCGAGGTCTCCGAACATGGTCATCAGATCCATGACCCAGCCTGTGATAGTCACCTTTGCCCCTGCACACAAGGGAAGCGGGAAACTTACTGGGCTGTGGTCATCTCATTTCCACCCTGCCATCCTCCTGGTATAAGCTCTGCACTCCCGAACATGAACCAAAGCAACGAATAGGCAGTTAACATTGCTTCATTTACCTGCTTTCTGGAGGGATTAAGCAAACAGAATCTTACATACCATGTATAAACTGCTCCAGATTTGGTAAGAGCAACAGAAAACTGAGATCCACATTCCACTTTCACCACTCCAAGGCCAGTGAGAGAATCAATCTGGAAGGGAAATGGTTCAATTAGACAGACTCTGCTGACTGCTGTACCTACATAGAAATTGAACCAAATCTGGTAAGAATTCTGAAAATCTTGGGGCTGGAGAGATGGCTTAGAGGTTAAGGCACTTTCTTACAAAGCCTAAGGACACAGGTTCAATTCCCCAGTACCCACATAATCCAGAGGCACAAGGGGGTACAGGCATCTGGAGTTTGTTTGTTTGCAGCAGCTGGAGGCCCTGGTGTGCCCATTCTCTCTCTCTCTCTCCCCTCTATCTGCCCCCATCAAATAAATTTTTTAAAATCTTTAAAAAAGAATTCTAAAAAGCTTACTAGTATAGATTATTTGGTACAACTTAAGAATCATCTCTTCACTCAACTAAAGTACTCCCAAGCAAGCAAATGGGAATACATTTACTGTGGCAGGCATACTGACACAGCAAAGCAGTACTCTGTACAAGTCAGGTGAGGTCTGCAGACTTTCCTCCCCGAGACTGACACAAAGGTGTCACTCTCCAGTAATCCCCATGTTTGTATTAATCTACTGCCAGTCCTGTCACAGCCTGAGCTCTAAAAGGAGGCAACCACAGACAACAAGGGAGGGACAACCAGGAGTCCTGTCCCATCTGTTCAGGTCAAAATAATTAACATGCCCTCAGTTAGAAATCCTACCCTGACTCCTGCACGTACAGGGTCTACCCTCCACATCTAACATCCAGTGGTCTTATTAGATCATCACTCCTCCCTACCCAGCAAACCTTACATCTTATGGCCTCAGTGAGTATAATCCTACTTAAGCTCTCAGGTTTAATTTTAAATTTAACTTTAAAAAGTTTATAAATTAAAATTCATTCTCTTAGTCACTCCAGGTCTCCAGTCCTGCCACAGTAGCATTAATAAAACCCTCCTCCAACCCCTCCCATGTTCAGCATCCTAATCCGTAAAGGTACAAAGCCTTTGTATAAAGCATTCCTCAATTAAAAAAAAAAAAGTCCCTAGCCAGGCACAGAGGAGATGCTTTTAAATCCCAGCACTCAGGAGACAGAGGTAGGAAGATTGCTGTGAGTTTGAGGCCACTCTGAGAGTACCTTTTGAATTCCAGGTCAGCCTGGGCTAGAGCAAGACCCTACCTCAAAAAACAAAACAAAACAAAACAAAACAAAACAAAACAAAACAAAAAACCAAAAACAACAAAAAAGGCCCCAACAAAACATTTTTTGTTCCATGTGTATGTGTGTGGTGTGTGTGCACTTAGTACATGTCCACTTGTGTGTATGTAGAGGCCAGAGGTTGACACTGAGTGTCTTCTTCAATTCCTCAATTGATCTCTTGCTTATTTTTTGAAAAAGGGCCCCTCACTGAACCTGGAGCTCACCATCCAGCTAGACTAGCCAGGCAGCTGGGATTACAGACCTGTGTCATCATACCTGACATTTCATGTGGGTGCTGGGGAGTTAAACTCAGGTCTTCATGCTTATGTGGCAAATACTTATCAGAGACATCTCCCCTGTCCCAGCAAACCACTATTCATAAATGAGGAAACCCTTTGTAATGTCTAAAGGGATTACAATATCATATAGTGTACTGGAAAAGGGGCTACGGAGGATAGAGATGGAGGCTGCCTTGAGCCACATGCTGCTATCAGCATGTGTGTCTGACTGAGGGAATCAATTTTAATTTGAATTTTTCTTTTAGACAGAATTTTGTTAGGTATCTCAGGCTGGCATTGAACTCTCAATCCTCCCACCTTAGCCTCTTGTGTGCTGGGATTATAGGAATGTATTGCCATGCCTGGCTATGAAGTTTAAGTTTTAAAAAAAATTGACCTCACTTGAGTCATATGTGACCAAGAGGTCATATATGGAGAACTACAATTCCAGAAGAAAAGCTTTGTAGCTGGTCTCAGCTCTCTACTTCTAAAGGGCCCTGGTACACACCACCTGGCAAGAGTCAGCTCTCAGAGGCACTTGAGCATCCTGAAGCTCTTTGTTCTGTATCTGAGCTCTCCCAGCCCAACATGTTAGGACATTGAGCACATGCAAGTTCCTCTCTCCTTTCCTAGCACCCATGTTCCTGAGTCCACACAGCATCCCAACCACACCATACTGCAGTGCTCATACAATGCAGGCCACAGAGCAGTACACACACTGCTGAGGCATAGTGCGTCCCTCCCTTGACCTCTATCAACCATCCATTTACAAGGGCAAAAATCAAGTGTGACAGCATTAAGACACTGCCAAGTCCCTCAACTCACAAGGGACAATGCAATGGACCCCTAACTCTGGCCTGCAGACTTGGTGCCATGTGGCCTCTTCTCTTGGCTTCTTGTAGGAGGCTGGCCCAGCAGCAATGCTTTCAACAAGCTCCAGCATTTGTCCCACAGCATGGGACACAGCCTCTACCTACCACTGCCAATTGCAGCAAATGGGAACAAGGGTCATCCCAAGCCCTCAAACACATCTACATACCAAAGAAAACCACAGGTTCTTCAGAGACCTTTGGGATCACATTCCTTGCCCAAACAGCCCTGAGATACACCCTAGCACCCCGGGCCCTTCACTCACTTTTTACCCAATTACCCAGTGTACTTTCATAACAGTGAGGTTAGAACGCTCCCAAGACACACACTGAAGGGCAAGCAATGCGAGATCTCAGGCTGCACAGACAGGAAATACCTTCATGGGCACTTTGCAACCATCACTGCCTCCTCTGCCAAGCTTGCCATAGTCTCCATCCCCCCAGGACCAGACGGTATCATCATCAGTGAGGCAGAGAGTCTGGGCGTCACCACTGCCACAGGCAATGTCTACCACTCGGTGGCCCTGTAGTGCTTCCACCTTCAGAAGAGAAGGACACATTGATTAGCTGACAGACACAATGAAGGCTCACCAAAAAGAAGGATGTCCGAGCCACCACTCAGTACTCAGCACTGTTTCAATGTTTTACAAACAACCAGTACTTTTCCCCTTTTTTTTTCTTGGTTTTCCAAGGTAGGGTCTCACTCTGGTCCAGGCTGAACTGGAATTCACTATGTAGCCTCAGGGTGGCCTCGAACTCACGGTGATCCTCCTCCCTCTACCTCCCGAGTGCTGGGATTAAAGGTGTGCACCACCACGTCCAGCTAAGAACCAGTAATTTTAATAAGATACTGTAGTGACCACTTCCCTCTATTTCACCGTAGGAACCAGGGATCTGGATTTCAATGAGCCATGAAGGGTGTTCATTCACATTTGTGTTGTTATTTTTAAGTAAGCATCCAGAATTTTAGGTATCATTCACTGTGCCATTTCAAATACAATTTGTTTTAGCTGATTCTCTAACCCCTCACTTTTCAACCCCCTCTTTCCCCTGCAGCCCCTCTTCTGTTTACATGTCTCATGTGTCTGTTCACCCTTCCCTAACTCCTTCCTACTCACCTCTCCATACACATTCTTGGTACCATTCTAACTTTACACCAAGTTTCCCTCCTTTGTATACACACATATAGATAATACAAGCTAGCATCCATGTATTATACAGAATATGCACTTGTGATCTTTCTGAATTTGGGTCACTTTACTTAATATAATTCTTTGCAGATCCATCCATTTTTCCTGCAAGTTTCATAATTTCAACTTCCCATACTGCTGAATAAAATGCCATTGTGTATATGTACCACATTTTGATTATCCAATCATCTGTTATGGACTTCTACATTAATTCCATTTTGTAGCTATTGTAAATAGCCTTACAAAGAAAATATACATAGTAAAATGGCTTTTTATTTCCATCAAAAAGAAAACACAGTTGTAAATGATGAGTCTATGCCCACTAACTTGAAAGAAAAAGTATTTCTGACATTTTAAAGCCATAGCAACAAAGGCAAACTGCTCCCATCTCACTTCAACACTAAGGAATGAGTATCCATTTGAGCTTGTGCCTTTAAACATGGTATCTTCTTACCAGTTTTGGCTTTAACTGGTCTTCACTGTCGCTGTGCCCCAGACGGCCGTATCGGCCTTTGCCCCACGTGTACAGGTCTCCAGCTGCTGTGACACAGGCGCTGTGGGCCCCACCAGCAGCAACATCAACCACTTCAATTCCTCTCAAAGACTCAATGACACGAGGGCGGTCACATGGACTGTAAGGAATGACAACAAATGGAATTGGAATATACTTTTGTAAAATTTCAAACATATTAAACGTTTTTTTGTTTGCTGCTTATTTATTCATGTGCACTTCTCCACACTGGTATCCTTGGAACCACATAATTATTAAGTCAATCCAGAAGAATCATCAGACCTGAACTCAGAAGTTCATAATTTCCTATTTTCTTTATACAGACCTGAATGCCAAACAGTAGGGTTTTCATTATTTTAAATCAAACTCAAGGTATGAGCTGAGAATGGGTTTCTTGGGTGGCAAGGCCACTGAGAAATTCTGCTGGGACTGAGCTGATAACCTCCTCCATGTAGACCAGCTGAGAGAAAGCTGGAAGAAGCCATTCTACATGCAGTTCAATGGGAGAGAGATATCACCAGTGAAGATACTCAACAGTGGACACTGCAAGGGTTTTATATTTTTAAATGGGTATATTAAAAAATACAAGCCAGGCGTGGTGGTGCATGCCATGTATCCTTTTAATACTAATTCATTTTTCAATGTCAAACCAATCTTATAATTTCTGGTACAAATCTCACCTTATCATATTGTTTGTTGTTGGGCTTAAGACATTAAGAATGGTCTTTTTCTCAACGTAGGGTCTCACTCTAGCCCAGGCTGACCTGGAATTCACTATGTAGTCTCAAGCTGGCCTTGAACTCACAGTGACCTCCTACCTCTGCCTCCAGAGTGCTGGGCTTAAAGGCATGCGCCACCACGCTCAGCAAGAATTTTTATATGTATATTTATGAAGGATATTGATTTGTAGCTTCCTTACAATGTCTGAATCAAAAATGAGTATGGGTTTAGGGGTACAGCTCAGTGGTAGAGGATTTGTCTAGCATGCTCAAGGCCCAAGCACAACACAGCACAACAAAACCAAACCAGACACAGTTATGTACGTTTGTAATTCCAGCACTCAGAAGGCTGTGCAAAAGGATCATGAATTTGAGGCTAGCCTGGGTTAAAAATCAAGAGCCTATCTCAAAAAACAAATAAAATGAAAGGGTTAGATAGAATTCCCTTCTTTTCAACTTTCTGAATAAGTATGTAAATAAGTAGAATTATTGTTTAGTTACATTATGTCAGAAATCACCAGCCATTTGGTCTGAAGACGTGTTTACAGGAAATTCATCTTCTGAAGCACTGTGTGGTTTTTAAGGAACTTATTCAATTCACCTAAAAAGTCAACTTCATTGGCATAAAGCTGTTCATATTTTTTTTTTTTTTTTTTTTGGTTTTACAAGGTAGGGTCTCATTCTGGTCCAGGCTGACCTGGAATTAACTATGTAGTCTCAGGGTGGCCTCGAACTCTCGGTGATCCTCCCACCTCTGCCTCCCGAGTGCTGGGATTAAAGGCATGCGCCACCACGCCCGGCAAGCTGTTCATATTTTTGTTTGAGATGATCTTACTGTACATACAGACCTGGCTGGCCTGGAACTCACTGTGTAAACAAGCCTGGCCTCAAACTTTCAGCAATCCCCCTACCTCTGCCTCCTGGTTGCTGGTGTGTATCATTGTGCCAGGCTTCTCTCTCTCTCTCTATCTCTTTTCTTTTTCTTGAGGTAGGGTCTTGCTCTAACTTAGAATTCACTATGTAGTCTCAGGGTGGCCTCAAACTCACAGCAACCCTCCTACCTCTGTCTCTTTTAGTGCTGGGATTAAAGGCATGCACCACCACACCCAGTTTGGCTTTTTTTAAAAAAATTATTTATTTATTTATTTGAGAGTGACAGAGAGAGGAAGAGGCAGATAGAGACACAGAGAGAGAATGGGCACACCAGGGGCCCCAGCCACTGCAAACGAACTCTAGACGCATGTGCCCCCTTGTGCGTATGGTTAACGTGGGTCCTGGGGAATGGAGCCTCGAACAGGGGTCCTTAGGCTTCACAGGCAAGTGCTTAACTGCTAAGCCATCTCTCCAGCCCCTTGGCTTCTTTTTAACTGTAAGATCTTAATATATTTTGATAGCGTGAGGAATTGAACCGTAGGTCTTCAAACAATCTAACCAAGCATTATTCCACTACATCCTTAGCCCCACTATGTGATCTTTTAATATCTATATTACTTAAGTGATGACAACCCCTTCAGCCTTAACATTCCTGTGACAGTAATCTCTTTTCTTCATCATTTAAAATAAATTTTAGCAAGTTCTATCACTGTGCCATTTCTAGATCAGTTTAAACTGGCTGGTTTTCTCCTTATATGAGCTATATTTTCTTGCTCTTTCTCATGTCTACAACTTTTGACTAGATACAAAACACTGTGAAGTTCACCTTGTTAGGGGTCTGATTTGTTTATAACAATAATCTTGAACTTTAATATCTATTTTATTTTGTTGTTGTTGTTTTTCGAGGTAGGGTCTTGCTCTAGCCCAGGCTGACCTGGAATTTACTATGTAGTCTCAGGGTGGCCTTGAACTCATGGCAATCCTCCTACCTCTGCTTCCCGAGTGCTGGGATTAAAGGTGTGTGCCACACCCCTGGCTTTTTAATGTCTATTATCTATAAAAAGATTACTCACCTCAGTCTTGTGTTTAAGTTTTGGTGGAGAGATCATGGCAACGATTAGGATATGAGTCACCATTCTCAGGACTGCAATCAATGCTGTGAGTTAGGAGGTTTCTAGGAGCTCTATCTCTTGCCCAATGTGAGCAGTGGGAAATGTTCCTTTTAATCATTTTGACTGGCTTGTTCCTTGGCCTCATACACATGATGTTCATACTCTGAAATTCTCTCCATATAGTTCTCCCCTCCTCTCCACCAAAGTATAGGCCTCTGCTTCTATCTCTCTAGGTTTCTTCTTCCTGTCTTGGAAACTTACAAACAATCCACTGGGAAAACTTTTTGAATTAGCCTGGTTTGTTCCCTATTTTTCTTTGCTGTCTGATATCTAGGGTCTTTAGGACTGTGGTACATTTTGGCTGGTATTTTCTAGTCATTTCTAGGATAGAGAAGGTTCCTAAGTTGACTGGCAGTTGCTATCCATTTTAAAAAACAAACAGGCATGACTCTTTGTTTAAAAAGTGGTTACAAAGCTCCTTCCACATTTAGTTTTTACATTTTGTCTTGCTATACAAAGTGTGACTTCAGTAGGTGACAAAGTAGAGGACAAAAGGGTCTTAGTTGTTGGTAAATCAAAAACTCAGACTGATTTTTTTTTTTCCTCCAAATACAGGCATCAGATAGGTAAACCCACATAGTGCCACATGAACCTGTCTCTGACAAATAAATTATTATTACTTAATTTGGCCAGATTATTGCAAGTGTTCTAAAAGACAAAGTGGCAACACACTGAACTAGCATCTCAACAGACTAATACACACACACACACACACACAATCAAAAATGATGTTCTCACATAATACCTTCTGTTGCCATGCCCCAACTTCCCATCTTCTGCCTCACCCCAAGAGTAAACTTCTCCTTCTGAAGAGAGGGCAAGGCAATGTTTTCCTCCTGAGTTCACAGCAACCTTCTTAATGAACACATGCTGAATGGATTCTAGCAGTGTTGGGGTAGATACCGACTCTGTCCCTCCGATTCCCAGTCTTCCCCCAGCACCATATCCGGTAGCATAGAGCTAAAACATGCAAAAGTAACAGCAATAGATTTTTCATCCAAATATTCTTACAAATAGTAATCAATACAACAAACCCACAATAGAGCCATTTTTACCAAAGAGACAAAACTTAAAAATAAATCCACAGGAAATTTAGGATTTTATAGATTGCTATGATTTGCATAAGTATCACTTAAATGTCTACATGTAAAGATGTGGTCCCCAGGTGGCAGTGCTAGGAGATATAACTTATGTGGGGGGTGGTCCTTGGGTTACTGGCAGCAGGGACAGTGGGGCCCTGTCTTCCCTTTCTCTCTGGCTTCCTCTGGACTCATGGACGTGAGCAGTTTGTTCTACATCGTGCTTCCCACCATGGCCATCTGGCACCCCACAGGGGCCCCAAGCCGCTGGTGGAACCAATCTGACTAGAATTTCCAGAACTGTGATCCAAACAACCCTTTTCAATTACAAATTAATTGTCTCAGGTGTTTCACTGTACTGACTGAAAGCTAATACACGCATGTATTATCAAAAATAAAAAGGTTATGACTATTATAAATCTCAAATTCATAAAATATACTTTGAAAACAAGACCTCCTGCCTAAATCTTTTCCATTTTTGACTAGTATAATTCATACCAAGATAAACAAAAAGATTTAATTAGTTACTATATGCAAATCTCTAGCAATAACACTGTAATATTTCATCAAGGCAACCAATAAATCACATTGTATAAAACATTACTTTGGGTAATTGGGACACAAACATCTTTATGGTTAATTAGGAGAAAAGGAAGATCAGCCTGCCATGGCCAAATGCATGGCAAACATCTGTGCAGGGAGAAAGTTCTAAATGCTACTTCATATTGTTTTCAACATTTTTCAAATGTGTTGCTGCACTGTCGTAACACTGAGGAAACTGTAATGGCTGAAACAGGAAGAGAAACCCAAGCCCTTGAGTGAAAGTTAGTATTACTGTTGCTACCCCAATATTAACAATAAAAGTCAAAAACCACAAAAATAACGCCTTTAGTAGGCTAACTGAACATTTTATATTCTAGAACGATAGTTGGATCAGTATAGACCTCAGGTCAAATCATCATTGGTTTGTTTTCTTTTAGGTGGTGCTGGTTCTAAACCCCAGGGTACTGTGCAAGCTAGGCAGGCAAGCACCCTACCACTGAGCTGTGCCCCCAGTCCTACTACCTGTTTTTGTAACTAACAGATAACTCTCTCGCTCACACAAGACTTGCTGCCAATCTCTGTGCCACTGTTCTCCCTAGCCTTCTCTGCCTTGCTCACTCTTGATGCTACCTACCATGCTGCAAGATGTGTGGGACTACATGCAAACAGCTGCCCAGGGGCGGTCTCCATCAAAAGCTCATGGGGATTGAAACCTCAACCCTACAGTCCAGAAGAAACTAAATCCTACTGTGCACAGCCTCAATACAACAGCCTGATGAGATACTCTGGGCTGTGGACCAAGCTATGCTATCTCCAGTACTGACCCAGAAAAACTGAGTTGACAAATACGTGTCAAGTTGAACAGATAACTAATATGGAAGACAGGAATACTGTATGAAGTGCCTCACTCTTACTATGGATCTACCAAAACTCCTACACAAAATATTCAGAAACATAAACCCAAAGCACACAAAACACATTCTGACCAAGTTGTGCTTATCCAAAGATGGCAAGCCTGCTAATGAGAAAACTCATCAATCTTATTCATTATATTAATACACTGCAAGAGAAAGCATCTTTAAAAGATGTGTCAAAAGTACAAAAATCATATTTCATAAAAATCAGCATCCACTCATGAACAGAAACAAAGACATTTTCTTAGTCAGACAAAGAATGTGTTAAATGTTCTATTACAGTGCTTCCTCTAGGGTCTAGATTGAGACAATACTACATCCAGGACCACCCCTGTTGCCCAATGTTGTAGTCCAACTCTCTAGGGCAAACTCTATTTCTCCTAGCCAAAAAGAAAAGAAAAAAAAAAAAAAAGACAGGTAAACTGGAAGAGAACAAAAATTCACTTATATATTATGGTTCTCTATGAAGGATATTATCATGAGATGCATTACAAAGAGGAGTAAGGCTATCAGATATAACTTCAATATAGACATATAACGACTCTAACATCAGTCAGTGGTGTTTACACAACAAGAAAAAGGGAATAAATTTAATGGATTATATGGAAACAAAAATTATAATTCAGGGCTAGAGGGATAGCTTAGCCATTAAGGCACTTGCCTACAAAGCCAAAGGACCCAGGTTTGACTCCCCAGAACCCACATAGCTAGATGCACAAGGTGGCGCATGCTTCTGTAGTTCGTTTGCAGTGGCTAAAGGTCCCAGTGCGCCCATTCTCTCTCTTCATCTGCTTCTCTCTCTCTCTCTCAAATAAATAAAAGAAACCAAAACTTCTAATTCATATGTATATGAGATATACTTCAAAGTAAAAATGTAAAGTTAAAAAGTACATCAAAAGATTATATACCAATATTTAAAACTGTAACTCATTGTAGCAATATTGTGAATTTTATTACTTTTCTGACACTACATAAATACAAATCCTTACATATATAAGAACCAAGCAAAACACGTAGCTACAATCGTTTCAGGCTTAACGACAGTATGACCCCCCCCCAAAAAAAATACACCCTTACCTTCCCATCAGCTGTCACAGCAAAAAGTGTCTGTTCTCCTCCAATTAACTGCACTGGCCTGAGAGTCGCAAGGGCTTCGCATGGAGTGGGAACTTTAACTTTTGCACCTTCAATCCCGCCAAGCTGCCCTCTATGATTATGACCCCACCCATAAATGGTTCCACTGCCGCCGGCAGAAAGAGTCCAGTCATCGGGTCTCCTGTGACAAATGTCAGACATTTTCCATGAGAAGAAAGTGTGTGTGAACTTCTTTCACACATAATAGCACTTCTTGATTCCAATACACTAACCTGTTCATCCACTGAACAAGTTGTTCATCTTGCTCTCTCTTAAAAATGTTGTGGCTCTCATGAAGAACATCCATGTTTTCACTATCTGCCATTAACTCACGAATTTTCTTAGCAACCTAGACAATATTATTATGAGATTATGAAATCAAACACTTAACTGAAAATAAAACGTCATCTAAGTGTGATGGCTCACACCAGTAATCCCAAAAACTTGGCAAGCTGAAGCAGGACTGTTAGAAGCTCAAGGCCAGCCTGGGTTACACTGTGAGACCTTCTTTAACCTCCTCACCTCCACATCCTCCCAAGAATGAAAGAAATATTAAGTTAAGACAGGAGGAAAATCGAGCTAGGGATGTAAGAGTAAGCCACATCAACATCATAATTTCATATTTAATATGTAAAATCAATATCATTACTTCATCTCTAAGAAAAGCAAAGACTTACACCTTATCATTATTAATCTTCAGTTTATTGTGCTACAAAGAACTTTAACTGAAACAGTGTCAGATTGTTTATTTTTACCTATGAACTTCCTTCTTTATGGTATTTCTTGGCAAGAAAAATTGTATCTCATAACATTAGAATCTTTTTACATTATAGCTAAATCTCAACAAGTGAGTTCACATTAAAAAAGCAATTCAAAGATGGGCGTGGTGGTGCACGCCTTTAATCCCAGCACTTGGGAGGCAGAGATAGGAGGATCACCATGAGTTCCAGGCCACCCTCAGACTAGATAGTGAATTCCAGGTCAGCCTGAGCTAGAGTGAGACCCTACCTCAAAACAAAACAAAAGAAAAGAAAACAAAACAAAACATAAAAAAATAAAAAGCAATTCTAAAAATGACATTTATTACATATTTCTTACCTCATCAAGAAACAGACGAGGCAATGGTGTCCTTTTGTCCAGAGCCACAGCAACACGGGAGGCCATGCAATACCTTCGGAACCAAGCCCACTTGTGGGTCTCAGCACAGCAAGGTAGGGTGTCTAGTTCCAGGTCACAAGCAAGAGCTACTAGTACCTGTAGTCACCACAAATTTAAAAACATGGATGCTTAGAAACACAGCTAACTCCACAATTTGCCTGCACCACGTGCTAAAGCATGAGCAGATCGTCACCGGTCATCACCCCAGGGTTTCTGAGGATTCCTGTTCAGGAGGTCCTTAGCATGAGTGATGCAGTCATTCCTAGTGAGGCCAGTGCCTAGGGCTACACTGTTACATACACAGAGCCTCAGAGCAACAGTGGTTACATCCCTATGACCTACATCAACTAGGAAGAGGACCCTGCATCTCAAAGCCAGCTAATGCTTAGATTGTGGCTTAGAGTATAAAGGCTTAGATCATGTAACCATTTCTTAAGATTCCATCTTCAGCAATATGTAAGGATGCTCTTAAAGAAATCCAGAACATGGCACATGACTCGTGACAGTTCTCAGCCAAACGGCTATGCCATCACTTGAAAAACAACTCAAGGGCTAGAGAAATGGCTTAGTGTTTAAGACACTTGCCTACAAAGCCAAAGGACTCAGGTTCAATTCCCCAGGATCCACATAAGCCAGATGCACAAGGAGGCACATGCATCTGGAGTCCATGTGCAGCAGCTGGAGGCCCTGACACACCATTTCTCCCCCCTCCTCAACTATTTCTCTCTCAAATAAAGAAAAAAAAAATTTAAAAACAAGTCAAGGGGCTAGAGAGATGGCTTAGCAGTTAAGGTGTTTGCCTGCAAAGCCAAAGGATCCCAGTTTGATTCCCCAGGACCCATGTAAACCAGGTGCATGTGTCTGGAGTTTGTTTGCAGTGGTTGGAGACCCTGGCCACCCATTCTCTCTCTCTCTCTTGCTCTGTGTCTTTCCCTCTCAAATAAATAAATAAACAAAATATATATTTTTTAAAAAAGTCAAATGTTACCTTAAAGAATGGGCTATGGAGCAGCTGTTTGCCACCTCTCACAATAGGATCTTCATATTCAAACTGCCTCTGCAAGGCTTCTGGAAGGCCTTTCACCAAAGCAGCAAGTGCACTACCTGAAAAACTCTTAAAAACAACACAACAATATTCTTCTGCAAGAATCAGAATGTAGGGAAGCTTCAGGTTTGTTTTGTTTCCATCTATAAAATCTTTCATCCTGCTTAAGTGCTTATTCAAATTCTCAAGTAGGAAAAGGGCTAAGGAGGTATGTGTGATACAATGTAAAGAGGGAGTACGAATGTTCAAAACATTTGGCCTTAGTTTTATTACAGCCACTTCTGGAAAATATTCCCTCTGGCATACAAATCCTGCCTGTCTCTATAGTTCAGATCAACAGCAACTACTTCACGCGACACAAGGCTGTCAGATTTACAATGCCCAGCCCCATCCTCTACTCACAGGTGTCTGTGCATAGACTTAAAAACATGCCAGTCTGGATAAATGAATCAGTAGTTAAAGTGTTTACCAGATGAGCATGAGTTCAGATCCCCAGCACCCATGTAAAATGCTGGTCATGGTGATGTTCCATTATAATCCCAGTGCTGGGGAGGTAGAGACAGGCTGGTTAGCTAGTCTAGCCAACTTGTGTGCTCCAGGTTCAGTATAAAAGACAGTCTCAAAAAAAAAAATTTTTTTTTAAAAAAAAGGTGGAAAGTAACCAAGGAAGACACCTAAAATCAACTTCTGGCCTCCACATACATGTACACCCCTGCGTATGTAAGCACATACCACAAATACAAAAATGACTAAAAGTAAATAAACCAGTCCAGCTTGAGCTCAGTGTATGTAGCAACATGAGGAAATGTCTGCATGGGGAAAAGTCCTCCTTATGCCTGGGTTAATTTCCCAACTCTTCATGATGAGTTACTGGTTTTAATGATAAAGTAACATTTTTATCCTAAAAGGGCTGCAGGTGTAGAAACTATACTACAGTGCTTCATACCAAAGCTCTCATTTCCCCATCATTCTCTCCCAGCAGTCTGTTGATGTTAATTGACTGCCCAAATTCTGTGGTGAGCAGCCTCCTCAGTCTCTGAAGAGCCCACATCCTGTGGCTGGCAGCTGAAACAAGCAGACAGGAAATGTGAGAAGCTGGGCCACTTTCTCCCTTCTAGCCAGGGAGACAGACATGACCAAATAAGTGCCACTCACCTAGGGCACTTAGCTGTGCACATGCAGCCAGAGAGGCAGCGAGGCGAGGGACAATGCTTCTGTTGGAGGTGAGATTGAGTCGGAAGTCCAAGAGACAGGTCACTAGGTCCATGGATGGACAAGAGAGGACACAGCGATCGGAGAGGAGGTCCTTAGGGCCTGTGAAGGGAGTACTGCAAATGATTCTATATGGCAGGCAGGGACCACAAACCTCCACTAGTACACAGCAGAAGGTCAGCCCATAGTCCTGCTGTCTACGTCAGAGCCAAGCTCTTTATTCTCCTCGGTACTAGGGCCTTCTGCATGCTAGGCAAGTGTTCTGCTACTGAATTATACCCCCAGCTCTGAGCCATGCTCTTTACACTGTCATTCTACCTGTGAATCAAAAGCGCTAGAAATACACCCAGCACCAAGCCCTTCGAGGGGTGAAGGGTTTGTGCCCTGACAGCTGGAGAGCTCAGGTGGCTGTGTCCAATCCTGTCCCCAGCAAGGCCTCTGGCAGTGCCTGCTCCCAAGCAGTCCTTGAATCACAAAACGAAAACTTAAAAAGTATGTGATTCCAGTTGTTTGGGTAAGCATTCCAGCCAGTGATTAAACCTTGATGACCAGAGTCCCACCCTCACCTGCAGCTGGCATGATGGGATAGACGGTAAAGCGCCAGCCCCAACCATTCACGGACCCATCACTGATGAACTTCCACTTCAGCTCATCCCCTGGGATGCGCAGTTCGCTGGACCAGTCAGACCACTCTCGGCCTAGCAGAGAAAAGTAAGGAAACCTGGGGTTAGGCTGACTCTTATCTCCAAGCAAGAAATCTCAGAGAAAAAGCAAAGTTTTCACAAGGTCAGAAGATCCACAGGCTTCTCCAGCCCAAGATCTCTCAAGCTTAAGCTCATAGTGCCATTGTGCAGTAAATACACCTTAGTATGTTCTACCCTTCTACTGATACTCACTCAGGCTACAGGACGTTTCTGGACTTGGCAGGTAGCTGGGCGATGGTAAAGAGCCCAACTCCCCCAAAAGGGTCTTCCACAAAGGGCCTATGAGTGCAATTCAGCATAGCAAAGAGGCTGTACTTGAGGGCGACATAGAGCATCTTGGCAGATTCACAGTCAAGGTGCCACAGCAGGGAGCTGTACAACAGCCTCTCAGAGCTGAGTGGGCACTGGGCAGCCCTGTGCCCCCAAGGACCCTCGGCCCTGTGCCTCTCTCAGCTAGGTGGACCCTTAGTGACAGGCAGACCCCGAGAAGCTCTGTGCTACAGGACCATCTGGCTGCAGAATGGGGATGGCTTGTTGGGCTGTCACATCTAATAACACTACCAAAAGAGCTGTGCTGACAGACATTTGTCAGAAAGTGCTAGAAAATAAAAATTAAAATAAATAAACCAGCTCATTATGACAGTACCATTTTAGGCCAGAGAGTTAATTAAGTAAAGCCATATGAGTAGTTTAACTTGCTGATATACCATCTGCATGAGTGGCAGAACAGATACCACAGGTGGCCCACAAAGCCACAAATGTTTAACACTGGTACTTTCACAGAGAAAATTTGCCACCCTTTGCTCAAAATGAAGAATGAAAGTCTGGGATGTATAGTTCAGTGGCAGAGTGCTTGCCTAGCATCCACAAGGTACCACAAGATTTTTTAAGGGTATGAAAGGCACATACATGAACACCCCCACATTAATAATTCTAAAATACAGAGTACTGAATGTCCAACAGACAACAGATGAGGCCACTAGTTTCCCCACCCCCATAGAGCACATCAGCAGAGCGGACAGGACCACCCACCATGCCTCTAATTCTGTCCATACTCTGTCCACTATCTGAACAAAGCACACCATAAGCTATGTTCTCATTGCAATAGGTATTTTTTTTTGAAAAAAAAAATCATTTTAACAAGCTCTATAGTGTGCCAACCAGTACATGCAAAGACACTGGCACTCCCAAACGCCTATCATTCTCTAACTGCCTGGATACATGTCACACTGGTCACTTAATAACCTGACTTGTACATGGTATGAAGCATACACCATATAGATCATATCTTATGTACAGTACTAGAAAGAGGGAGGCAAAACCTACTGTATTTTACAAGTAGCTTACTGTGCCTTCCTTAAAGTTCTCACTGAATGAAGTAGCAGTATTATGGCTACAGTTAACAGCTCTGTTTACAGAGGCACAAGTGAGGAGACTATGCCCACCTCACCTTCCCTTCCTCACCTGACCGCACGGACACGATCCTGTTGACGCCATCCATGACAGTGAGGGGATCATGGCGCCTCTCCGTGGAGCACTGTCGGTCAAACTCCACTCTGAGTCCTTCTGCACCTGGAGGACAAGCAAGCAGAAGCACTGTGACCACCCCAGGTAGCAAGTACAGGTCATGCCACATCATGCAGAAGCAGTGATTCCAGGACCATGTCTAGGAGCTGATGAAGAACTGGCACCTACTAAATCAAGAACCCAAAACTCACCACCCTTTCCCATCATGCCAGCCTGATAGAAGACTGTGCCCATCAAACTGAAAGGCCAATAAACCACCCACTTGTTCTATTCCTTCTGTGCGCTCACCTCAGAGCAAACTTTCACATTACCTCTCCATCACCAGAACAAGTTCACAGCAAATTAGGAAACGTGAGGAGGGGTGCTATAGCTTGAATCTTGACTATCCCCCAGAAGCCTATGTGTTTAAGGTTTGGTGCCCTATGGACAGGTGGTACAGTCTACAATTTTTGAGAGATGGGTGAGCCTTTTGGGAGGTCCTGAAGTCATTGGGGATATAATTCTCAAAGGGATTGTGGGACACCAGCTCCTGCTGTATCTTTGCTTCTTGGCCATGAGGTTTGTTTCACCACACTCTACTGCTGTGACACGCTGCCTCACTACAGGCCAAAGCAAAGGACCAACCAAACCATGGACCACAACCTCGTGGACCTGCACTAGAATAAAGTCACCCTCCTTACAAACAGATTGTCTCAAGTCTTTTGTACAGTGATTGAAAGTTGACTTGCACACTGGGTTGTAGGAACTCCTGATATAAATTGTGGGTTGCCTGGAGACTACTTCAAATTGACATCTAAAGTAGGGACAGGCTTGTGGGACTGGGGGCTTTAACCTTTGCAGTTCTGGATAGTACCAGAACTGAACTGAACTGAGGGATACCCAGTTAGTATTCACAGGGAACTAAGCAACTGCTTGGTGTGAAAACCCATGTTTGATCTCCAAAGTACTGGGAGTACAGTTAGAGAAGGCTATGCAAAATGCATGGGAGGGAAGGGGGAGGGTTTGGCCTTGTGTGGGGTTTTAGATCCCATTTGAGGTCACAGGAACATACTAGAGGGTCCTTGGTGGAGGATGGGAGTTCTGGGCAGTTTTCAGAGAATGTATCTCAATGTTGTATTAGAGGACACAGGAAAAAAGGAGTGGAGTAGGGGTCCAAGCAGTCTGATGGCAGCACAAAGCATCATTAACAAACCAGTGAAGTAACTTCAAATGGCTTGCAGTTGATGAGAAATGACTGAACTGGATCTACTGTAAAATCAGGAAGACGGGATTTGATTTTGTGGGCAGGCTGGATAGGCAGTGAGACAGAAACAGAAAAAAAGAAGAGAACAACGTAACTTTTGTCTTTAGACAACTGCTGGAGGCAAACACATTTTTGTTTTGAAAATTTTGATCATGAAAGTATAACACCTTAAAATTAAAACAAAGAACACATGTTCTTAAACCCAACCTCACTCTACAAGTTTAAGAAAATAAACTGCACATAAAAACGAACAAAATATGGGCTGGAGGGATGGCTTAATGGTTAAGGCATTTGCCTGTAAATCCAAAGGACCCCCAGGTTCGATTACCCAGGACCCACATTAGCACAAGGGGGCACATGTGTCTGGAGTTCGTCTGCAGTGGCTGGAGGCCCTGGCACACCCATTCTCTCTCTCTCTCTCTCTCTCCTTCTCTATTAAACAAATAAATAAATAAAATATTTTTTTAAATGAACAAAATAGAGCCAGGTGTGGTGGTGCACACCTTTAATCTCAGCACTCGGGAAGCAGAGTTAGGAGGATCACTGTGAGTTCAAGGCCAGCCTGAGATTACATAGTAAATTCCAGGTTAGCATGGCCAAGAGTGAGAGCCTATCTTGAAAAAAAATAAAAAGAACAAAATAGGGCCGCAGAGATGGCTTAACAGTTAAGGTGTTTGCCTGCAAAGCCAAAGGATCCCAGTTGCATTCTCCAGGACCCATGTAAGCCAGATGCACGAGGGGCGCATGGGTCTGAAGTTCATTGGCAGTGGCTAGAGGCCCTGGTGTGCCCGTTCCCCCCACCTTCAAAAAAATATTTTTAAAAAGAACAAAATAAAAGTATTGTGATGGTTTAGATTGATTGTCAACTTTATGTGAGCTACACTAGGTTAGCTGATGTAGGAAGACCTACCTTAACTGTGGGGGGCATCATGCCATGGGGTGGGGTCCGGGACAATATAAAAAGCAGAGAGCTGACTGAGCAGCAGTTCATTGCTGTCTGCATCCTCACAGTGCTGAGTGTGACCTGCTGCTTCAAGTTCCTGCCATCAGGCCTTCCCCACCATGATGGACTATAGCCATAAACAAATAAAATCCTACCTGCCTTAAACTCATTTTGGTCAGGTATTGTGCCCAACAACGGTAAGTTGAATAATACAAGTACTAAGGTTCAATCCAGTACAAAGTTATTATTAGAAAAATCAGAGTAAAGGACAGAGTTACACCACTAGAGATAATGGAAGTAAGCCAGAAAGATACACCACACCAGTAAAACTGTCATAAATATATCATCTCAAGCAAGTGAAAAGAAATTAGAAAAATGATATAACACAGGAAAGAACAACATGAATAAAAATTAGGACAACCAAAAAAAATTAAATGTTAAGACGTAAAAAATTCAAAGTGAAGACAAAAACTAGAAAGAGTAGAAGATCCAATAGGCACAATAGACAATCCTTAAGATAAAAGAAAATGGAAAATTAAAGAAAGATATTTTAAAAAACATGAGAAAGGAAGTAATCTACATTAAAACTAAAGGCGTCTAATACATGGTCAGCCATCAAATATACCGAGAGAGAGAAGTAAGCAAGGGGAGAGAGCAATCCCAACTACAATCCAAGAGCATGCCCTCAAAGAAAAGTTGGAACTATAAAGGACCATACTCCTAATCTGAGAATATTCCCTAGGAAGATCTCTGTGAACACATACTCAAATAAAGAGTGAGGGATCCAAGGAGTTAACATGAAGAAAGCAACCTTTCAAGTTTACAGAGCACAAACTTTAATGGACAAAGTTAACAGTGACCCTGGGACTATACAGCAATTTACTCAAGTATGCTGAGACATGCCAATAACTAAAGAGACAACAAACTGATGAGAAGAAAGCACTAACTATAGAAAAACTAACACTTTAGGAGGATTAAAAGAAGCAAACTTTGCATATAGAAGCTATTATGTTCTGGTAGATATAGCTTGGCAAGCGTAGCTATAGGTTAGTAAGTTCAGAAGAATAAAGAATAAATCTCATTTTGTGTTAGTAATTATATTAGTTTTCATAACATTAGACCTATATCCTGAGTTGTCCACACATCACCATTCTAAGTCACAGGATCCCTCTCTTTACCAATCAGTGCCCTTACTTTAATCACCAACACCACTCAGGGCTGGGACTTGAGTTTGCCTTATAAGTCAGTCAATCACATGACAAGGGCTTGGGGTTGGTTTTCTGCATCTTAAGCCCTATGGCTGTGGGAGAGAAGAGCCTCTCCCAAGGCATACTTTAAAAACCTTTCAACTATTTATGTAAACCTTGAGCTGGGTCATCTCTGAGCTCATTCTTTTCCTTTGTTACTTTATCCAGAGGTGTTAGAAGCAACTGGACAGCATCATACTTTCTTACTTTTCCACAAATATTCAAAAGTTTTATATAGTCACTAAATTTCTTACTTACCACATGAAGTGAATCAGGATAATCAAATATATCTCAAATAGTTATTTTTAAATTATGAGAAATAAAATTAAATAAAAAAGATTAACAGAGCTATATCCTAAGTCTATTTTATAAGCGATGTGCAAATAAACCAAAATTTGACATGGCGGAAGAGACAGATATGACACAACAGGGTAGTAGAAGCCCATACTTCTGTACTCAACAGTCCGTTTATCTGTCTGTCCATTGATTTATCCACCTATCTCTGTCCACTGAAAGATCTAGAAACAATGAGAACCTCCCCTCACCAAGCTGTGATCTGGAAATCCCGTCTTTCAAAGTAACACTGATGCTAAGTTGAAGGTAGAGCCTACAAGACAACCCCAGAGGTTCCTCATCATGGCAGACAGCATGGGAACTAGTGACAGACCACCAGAATCATTATGAAAGGGACACTGAAAAGGTGGCCATTGTTTAGAGATGGGAGCAGTGATTACAACCAATCCATGGGGGGATGGAGAGATGGCTTAGTGGTTAAGGCACTTGCCTGCAAAGCCTAGGGACCCAGGTTCAATTCCTTAGTACCCACATAAGCCAGATGCACAAGGTGGCACATTCATTTGGAGTATGTTTGCAGTGGCTGGAGGCCCTGGCATACCTATTGTCTCTCTCTCTCTCTCTCTCATAAGTAAACAAATAAAATATTTTTTAAAAATCCATAGGTTCACAATGATATAAAAGAAACAAACTGGTCACCTTGAAACAGTGATAGAGATCCCTTTTCCTGAAAACCTTTTTATATGCAGACAGCATCCCTGGGCAATCAACTAAAAGATAATGAAAAATGGCTCATTCTAACCTATTCCAGCTAATAACTTGAGGAATATGATTCCATGAGAAAAGCCCTAGTTTGCAACCCCAAAGGAAAAAGCTGATCATCAGGGGCAGCCAACATCACAAAGACATGCAGACAGTGGGTGTTTCCTAAGGCTGGTTGCAACTAGCAAAGGCCTTGCCAAAGGGATGGACCAATAGTGCCTCTGAACCAGAAAGACGTGCTGGATTTCAGCAGGAGTGTGCAGCAGCAGGCTTACACTGACGAGGGGAAGCTCAGCAGTTCAGGGCAGACAGTCTCAGCACATGAATTGTACAGGGGAAGAAGGAGGGGAGGAGAAAAGAAATTAAAGATGTACACTTGGTTAACAGATGCTGTCCAGAAGCCAGTATTGGTTCAACATCAGATGGCTTCACTCAGAGGATGTGCAGAGTGCTTCTGGAAGTTGACTTGAGACCTAAATCTTAGTCAAAGGGCATCCACCTGACTGCTGTATAGTTAAGCATGTACTTGGTATAGCTTCTGTGTCATTTTATTGTGTAAAATGGCATTCCTTGGAAAGGGAGAAGAGTCTGAAGCAATTCTACTCTTTCCTAAAAAAGGTAGATGCCTGCCAGGCATGGTGGCACACGCCTTTAATCCAAGCACTCAGGAGGCCGAGGTATGAGGATCACTGTAAGTTTGAGGACACCCTGAGACTACATAGTAAATTTCAGGTCAGTCTGGGCTACAGCAAGATCCTACCTTGGGAAAAAAAAAGGGCAGATGCTTATTCCTACTACACAACCAATTCCTTTCACAGACAGTGGACCCTGCAGCCCTGCCCAGGTACCTGGTATCTTCACCGTGCCGCTGGTGGAAGTGTCGTCTGTGTAGGGGTGGCTACTCTCCACCACCACCGGCTGCGAGGAAAGGCGGCCGCTTTGTGAGTCTGTGGCTACATCTTCTAACTCGGTGACACAGAGCTCCAATAACATATCTGCCACCTGGTGGAAAGAAATCAAGAAATAAGTAGGCTGATGGGCTGGCTCTCCCCCTGGGTCATCTGAACCCCACTCAGGCTCATCCTGTTCTAGGCAGCGGAATAAAGGAGTTTAGGAAACTGACTTAAGAAAGTAAGGTTTATGTTAAAGTTTGTTTCCTCACCATCAAATCAAGGGAGCATGGAGCTTACAAAGACGCTGGGAGGCTTTATATATAAAGAAGTACCCAAAGGTACCCCACAGTGATAGACCGGAATTGGAATGATGACAACAATCTCCTTTTGCGTCAAGACAAGATTACTTCCTGGTGTGAAAGTCTGCCTCAGGGACAAAAGTATTGTGGAAAGAAGCAGACAGTTGATAAAAATGTCCAAGATCCTATAAGTAATAAGAGTGAAGAGGGGGCAGAAAACAACAATCAGCACCTGACCTCTCAGGCCCCACCTGTGGCAGAGTATCTCAAACAAAGGGGTTACACACATGAACGTGATAGGGCCATTTCCTCTTGACCTGGGACACTGAGGGTACAAGCATACTACATTCACAAATGATAATCCATAAACTTCTTACTTTAAAAAACGGCAGTTGGGTTATACCATCTAAGTGCTTAACACTTAATACTACTGGTGAACAAAAACTCCTTATCATTTTAAAACAAATGAGGATATGCTGTAATAGCAATAATACGTAGGCTCACATTTTCAACCTGGAAAACAGAATACTCTATTTTCTAGGATTACTCTTTTACTCTTTTTTTTCTTTTACTTGTCTTTTTTACTTTTTTTGAAGCAAGCCCAAAAGACTGGCCTTTTTTTTAATAAGAAAGAGACAGAGAGAGAGAGAGAATTGGCACACCAGGGCCTCCAGCAATTGAACTCCAGATGCATGAGCCACCTTGTGCACATATATAACCTGTGCACTTGTGTCACCTTGTGCGTTTGGCTTATGTGGAACCTGGAGAGTCAAACATGAGTCCTTAGGCTTTGCAGGCAAGCACCTTAACCACTACACCATCTCTCTAGCCCTGACTTTTTTACTTTTTAAATTGTGTGTGTGTGATATGTGCTGAGGGTGGGGGAAGGGAGAAACGGACATGCAAAGTTGTGTGCCCTGTGCACACATGTGCTAAGGCTAGAGGAGGATGGCAGATGTCCTCTCTCACTCTTCTGCTTTATCTCCTGAGACAGTCTTTCACTGACCCCAGAGCTGCTGTTTATGATCAGACCAGCTGACTAGTGAGCCCCAACTATTCTCTGGACTCAGATTGCCATAGGATGGGATTATAGGCATGCAAGGCCACGTCCAGCTGTTCATATGGTAGTGTGGAATTGAACTCAGGGTGAGCCATCTCCCCAGACCCTGTTTTTGTTAAGAGTTCCAAATATATGGTCAGAGCAGGGCATGGTCTAACATACTTAGCAGCAAATAACTTGTTGTGATGCCCACACAAGTGCAATAGTGGCACACAGCCATGGTAGGGAACTAACTGCTCTTAATTTGGCTAACTGATCTCCTCAGTGGTATAGGACCCATAGCTGGAGCTGGGAAACAAGTCAGAACCACATCCAAACATAAGCCCACTTGCCAATATCAAGCTACCATCAATCATGGGCTACAAGAGGGCCTACACCTATTAAATTCTCTATAAAAAAAAAAAAAAGGTTATCTCTTTTGTCCTGGTGCTAACTTACTCTCTGTTGGAGAATCTGCTCCTCTTTTTCAGATAGATGTAGATCCTAAGGAGAGAGCTACCCCATCATACCTCCAAAGGGCCCTGGCTGAAACTAAGAAAAATTGGAGAAACAAGCAAGGGGGCTGTTTTCCTGATGAATCGGATACCAGCAGAAGGGGGAAGGAGATCAACACAGAGAAAAATCAACTCCTACCAAATCACAGAGCCAGAGCCTAAGAGGCCCCCAACACCTCATCACTGAAGCAGACCAAAAATGAACCCAACATGGCTCAGGGAAATTTTGCGGAAGAGGGGGCAGAAAGATTGTCAGAGCCACATGTTGGGTCATGATAGGCAGAGACATTTAGCTTACCCATAACTGTGGGCTAACTCCACAATGCATGACCCATATACCTCAACAAGAAGGGCCCAAGGGGAGGGGGTAGGTCACGGATGAGCCTAATAATGGTACCAAACTGACTGTATTTGCTGAATACAAAACTAACTAATAAAGAGAAAAAAAAAAAAAAAAGAGAGAGAGAGAGACGCCTCTCACCGCTGCAGGGACAGTTTAAAATTTACTGCACTCTTGCTTCTGTCTCTCCTAGAACTTGGGTCACTGAACAGCACATGTCAACACCACTAATACCTATGTGTAAAACCTACTAGGGACCTTGGACTTCAGACCCTTCCTCTGTGAAACCCATCTATGATCAGGGAGAGAGAGACCACAATTCTCTGGGGGCTACAAGAACTAACAGGGGTCAGAGATATGACTGGTGCCAGAGACCTCAGGGTTCCAGCAAAATCCCTCTATCCACCAGTGTGTGTGGTCTCAGGCCAACAACAACCTCTGGGGTCTCAGTTTCCTCCTCTGTATATAAAGGTAGTCCCCATTGTCTACTGAGATAAAGCACAAGGATCACACCTGGAGAGAGATCTGTGTGGCAAATACTGGGTAGTGTTCTAAATCAAAGTTGTCATTCGCATCCTTCCTCTCACAAATGCGACAAACTTGGGCTAAAAATCATGCTCTACACCAGGTGTGGTAGCACACTCTTGAAAACCCACACACAGGAATCTAAGCCAAGTTCAAGACCATTCTGGGTTATGTGGCACCCTGTTCCTTCCCCACCCCCAAAAAACAAACATTCTCAACCTGGAGAGATGGCTTAGCAGTTAAACACAACCTAATGACCCAGGTTTGATTTCCCAAGTACCCTGGAGAACCAGATCCACAAAGTGGTGCATATATCTGGAGTTTGTTTGCAGTAGATAGAGGCCCTGGAGTACCCATATTCATTCATAGTCTCTTTCTCCCTCACTCTATGTCTCTCTTTCCTTCTTTCTCTGCTCACAAATAAATTAAAAAATTTATTTTTTAAATTCTCTGTATATGGCTGTTTAACTTAGTTTACTCTTTGAATTATGCCATATATCTTGCCTTGAAAAACCAGAAATAAAAAAAGTAAAATTATTCCTTAATAATAAAGGAACTATAAGCCCTTAAAATAATCACCAAACTACCTAGTGTGACTTGAAGAGCACTGACTCATACTTGAGTACCTTGTTGTTTGGATGGGGGGCATGGGACGGAGAAACATACAGGAAGTACTACAACCAGGAAGGCCACACCAGACTCCTAGGCACAGAACTGTTCACAGTTCTGAAAAGGCAGAGTAAGGCTGCTGATAAATGAGTCCTTCAAGGAAGAAGCCCCAGGACCTCAGGACAGCTCAGTCCTACTTCTAAGACACACTGACAAGATACTGACATTATGTTCTAAACTCGTCTAGACCAGTTGAGTTGCCACTAGTCCCATGTGCTTATTCCCAGGCTGGACATAAATGATGTGTGATCCACGGTCTGCTGCTTTCTAAGTGCAGGGGTCATAAGAAAGCAGCACCATGCCTAGCCCCCAAATTTAAGTTAAAGTAAAATAAAACCTTTGGTTTTTCACATATACTAGCTGCATTTTAAGTGATCAATAGCCACACATGTCTGGTGGCCTCAGCTCCAGATGGCTCATACATAGAACATTTCTTCAGTGACAAAAGCTATAGTGGACCCAGCTCTACCAAATATTGGAACATATGTTAAAATACTGTGACATTAGAGCTTAAGGAGCCATTTCAATGAAACAGAACAAGAATCTGAAAATACCCCAAATACATACAAGAACACAGGAGTATGATAAAAGTAGTTTTTAAGTTGTTAGGGGAAGTCAAGCTATTCCACAAATAATGTTAGAGGAACTGGTTTGCAATCCAGGGGGAAAAACATGAAGCCAGATCACTACCTTATCCCTTACATACATATAAACCACTATACCAAATGAAGTGCAGCTGAAAGCACACAGCAGACGGGGACTTGTATATGTATAAGGAGCTCTACAAACCAGGAAGAGTAAGACACACAGCTCGCACACAGCCATGGAGTCACCGGGGAATCAGTGTGGCTCTGTTTGAAAGGGCGGCTTCTAAATGCTGCCCATGGAGGAGTCCAGCATATATGAACAATGACAGATCCTCTGTGGAAAAGGCTGACCTCGCACGGAGCAGGTAAACCAGCCCTCACCACAACTCACCTGTGGGTAGGCAGTGCCCATGCCAGACAGCACGGCTGAGAGGACGTCCCGGCCCTTGTCCCCAGCCCTGCTGCACACTGACAGTTTGAGCAGGTCCACCACCACACGGGTGTCATCTGCAACTAGTAGACTGGTGAATTCATCCAAGGACTGAGGCTCTGGACCTGATGCTTTATTTTGGCTTTCAACATCCTAAATTAAAATAAAGAAGCACATGCAGAGACATAAAAATTCATCAGTTTACCCAGGGACGAAAGGACATGCTACCACTAATGAGGAAGAGACATTAAAAACCATATTAATTACGAAATGGCAGGCCCCTAATACCTCCTTCAAGCTATGGACCAAGTTTGCAAGAGCAATTAACTGTTTTACAAAGTACCAATAGCATCTGTCAGAGAGGAATGCTTAAACTATAAAGAAGTGACTATTTACTATTATGACCAAGTTGGGGTACCCATTACAGTGGGAGAATTCAAATAAAGCCACATTATGTGAAACCTTGGGAATCTTCTACCAACTATATTTTATACCATAACATTACGTTTTGTCTAGATCTTCTCCACTGTTTCCCAGAACCTTATTGAAAGTGATTTATTTGCATCTAACACTATTCACATTCTCTTCCTCCCAGGGATCCTCAGAAAAGAGGAAATAGTAAAAAGTGCTTTTTCTCTTTAACTTTTCACTCAGAATGTCAACTTCAGCATACCTTGAGTGTGGTAATATACTTTTTCCCCTCTATAACCTAGGAGATGCTGGCTTATCTGCTGGGAGTTGCTTCCCAGAATCACAGTCCTCCCACTTCACCAAAGCACGATCCTTGAGGTACCTAATCTGGGTCAGCTGCTCCCACCTGACTTGTTCCAAACACAAGATCCTCAAGTAAGTGAGCACTAGAGTGACACTTGTGGAAAGGGGAAAGTTAAAGCTGAGGCACCCCATAGCCTCTGACCTAGAATGAACATTATTGTGGTCTTGTGTGGTACAGGAGTAAGCAGCAGCCCTCTGCATTCCCCACGCAGTCAAGCATACCGAAGTGTAAAGATATAGAGAAGGGACTCCATGCTTCTCTCTGCTTTTGCGACCTCAGTAAATCCAGTAGAGGAACTTGAACAGAAAGGAGCTGGAGGAAGCCCAGCCCTACTCAAAAGCCTGAAGAGGGATGTGATGCACTTGGTGTGCCCTGGAAACCATATCTCTGTGTGCTGGGACCAGGTTCTCCCTACAGAGAGCAGACTTCTCTGCACAGAGACGCAGGAAGTGAAACTCATGATATCCCAGAATATGCTCGCAAAAGCATTCAAAATAATACATAATATTAATTATATAAAGTATCTTCAATCTTAAGATACTTAAGTTGAAATCTAACATTTCTTAATGGAGATATTTTTTAAAAAAAGAAAATATGTCTGTAAGAGTTGTTATAAAAGAAAGGTACTGGCTACGTATTTTTAAACATGAACAACACATATCAATAGAACATGAATTATGTGTTATAACTTGAGTTAAGCAAGAACATAATTGATAGGAACTTTCTAGGATATAACCTAGGTAATGCCCATGTCACTTAAATGAACTTGTAATAAAGAAATTAACAGCAAATATCACACTTTCTTCAGAATAATTTCTGCATTAACTCTCATCTCCAAATTTCCAGAAATCAGAAGTTGATTCAAGAGACTAAATTTATCAATAGTGGCCTTCATATTGCCACAGAGTTATGACTAATTTCCAAAGAACATATTTTCTGCCATTAGTAACAATAAATCAAGGGTTTCAAAGTACATTTTAAAAATGCACATTTGTCCCCAACTACCAAATGATAGTGAGGGAGAGAATGTGTGCAAGGTAAGGTGATCTGGTGCAGAACTGGGGAATGCATCTACAGAGAAGAGAGTTATAAATACAGAAAGTAAAAACCAGAACAAATCCTTGTTTGGATAAAAATCAGTTTTATTGGTGTGAACTTGGAAGGCACACATACAAATTACTCCTTAATTCTGTTACCCTAATAGCAATGAGCATATGAAGAGTCCAAATAGTGACTTCTAAGTAGCATTCTCTAGTAAAAAGAACCAAGACTTTTTTTGGAGGAGAGCTGATTCCTATACTATAATCTTATGGAAACTAAAATTTTGTGTTGTGTCAGTGGCTAAGGAGATAGCTGGGGGGGGGGGGGGTACCACTAATAGAAAAAGAAAGCATGTGGGCTGGAGAGATGGCTTAGCAGTTAAGGCACTTGCCTGCGAAGCCAAAGGACTCAGGTTCAATTCCCCAGGACCCACGTAAGTGAGATGCACAAAATGGCACATGCGTCTGGAGTTCATTTATAGTAGCTAAAGGCCCTGGCGCACCCATTCTCTCCCTCTCTCTATCTGCCTGTTTCTCTCTCTTTCAAGTAAATAAATTAAATTTTAAAGTTTTTTTTTTGAAAAAAAGAAAAAGAAAGCATGTAACCAAAAAGAAATTCTCTTACAGAAAATGGCAACATTCACATTCTATAAGAAATGACAAACTTGAAATTGACCCTGTAACAAGTACCACAGTATAATGGATTCAGTTGGTATTAGTCACAGATTGTACATACTGGTGAGTGAGGGAGCATGAGGGAAAGCATACTATTTCCATAGTCTCAAAGAATATTTTCATAAGTACTTAATGAGCATCCTAAATCCCAGTGGAGAAATTTGACAAAATCACAGAGCTCCAACCCTGTCATTCTGGAGGTGGATCTACAACAGTGAAGAACAAAGGAATTATTCTGTAGAAGATCAGTGGCATAGAATACAGCACTTGGCTGAACACTAGACCTACGGGGATGTGGTTGGGGCAATGACCAATGTCTGAGTAGGTCTAGGGATTAGTCAGAGTCTTGGAGACACTCAGAAAGTACGAAATGGAAGCATGAAGCAATGACTGTGTTTGTATCCTAGCATTCTCACAAATGGCTGAAATGTCAATAATGCAAGAACCTCAGTAACTGGCATACGACGTATACCATATTCTAGAACTAAATACCATTTCTGTAGATTTCATGTACATTTAGATCACTTTACATCAAAGTAAAAGAAGAATGCCTGCTGACCTCTTTTGTTTTAGTCATGGTTTCTGCAATGATGCTGGCAGCTCCTGGGTCGTCTGTCACTGGGATAAATGGCCGAGAGGATGCTGAGGGAGCAGAAGGTGTCACTGCAGAGGGGGTCACGGCATCCTCAGAGGAGACAATCTAATTGGAGAGTAGAGCAGGAGGGTTTTAAAGCTCAGTAGTATGACTTCCCAAACAAGTCTAAAGTGCCGTATCTAAACCCACTTGCAGCATTATGGGATGTTCCATATTTTACAGAGGTCATACTGTGTTACATCACATACCAGCCACCACCCTCACACCCTCGGTGGGCCTGCACAGCCCTGAAAACAGCATGTCACATGAAGCCAACTATGTTCAGATCACATCTCTTTGACTAACTTTCTTTTGTGTTTTTTTTTTCAAGGTAGGTACTCACTCTAGCCCAGGCTGACCTGGAATTCACTCTGTATTCTTAGGGTGTCCTCGAACTCAATGGTGATCCTCCTATTTCTGTCTCCTAAGTGCTGGGATTAAAGGTGTGTGCTACCACATCCGTCCTGACAAACTTTTTTACCCAAGTAAGTTACAACTTTTCTGGTTTTCACATTTTAACATTTCCAAATTCTATTCAATATTTAAAAAATAATAAACTTATTTTTATTCCAATACTAGAAAATCTTCTTTAAATAGAATGCCTTTTGCTAATTCAAGCTCAAAAATCAAAGAAGTAGACACAAATATAGTAGCAGACACAAAAACTAAGTGACAGAATGACCAAGATTTTCCTACACTAAGAAACTTTCATTTCCTTTCTAACTAAACCAGTATTGCCTTCATATTCCCTTTTACCTCTCTCTTCTCTTGCCATGGATTTGGACTCAGTCGGTCCTCAAGATCAGTAGCCAGCAGGCCTTCCTCACCATTCATGGGACTGGCCATGGTTGATGCATCAGAAGCAGGTGCTGAGGAGGAAAATGAGGGGCATTCCACCGGGGCAAGCATGCCAGCCGGCATCAGGGCTCCGACCACTGTGTCTCTGTAAGAACAGAAGGCCAGGCCTATGGTGAGCTACCCTTTCACCAGAGAACCACAGGGAGCAGCAAGATGAGACAAGTGTTCACTGCAGCATGTCCTCTTTCCTATAGGATATGTGGGCATTGCTACAAGGTATCCATCAGCTCTAAGCTAGAGTTCACTCCAGATCTTATCTGTAGGCAAATGAGACATAATAACAACTGTGATCTTATAGGATTCTATCACCTAGTAAGGTTGAAGCAAGATTAATTTGCATACCCACACTCCTTATGACATTAACACAATGCATTTCTCAGAATGCAATCTCATTGTTAAGTGACACATGGCTATATCTGAATAGTCATAGTAATTAAAAGTCAAAAACTACCCAATGAATGACCAGAACACAATAAGCCTCTGGATCACCTTAAGAAATCCTGTCTAGGGGCTGGAGAGATGGTTAAGGCATTTGTCTACAAAGCCAAAGGACCTCGGTTTGATTCCCCAGGGTCCACATAAGCCAGATGCACAAGGTGGCACTTGCATCTGGAGTTCATTTGCAGTGGCTGGAAGCCCTGGCGTACCCATTCTCTCTCTCTGCCTCTTTCTCTCTCACTCTCTTAAATCAATAAATTAATTAAAAATTTTAAAAAAGAAATTCTGTTTAATTATTGTTAGAACCTGAGGTAGAGAGCCCAACACCAAGCAATCTGGTATCTAATAAAAGCCTGCTCCACACTGAGCAGCGACTGAACTCTATGGCTCTCTTAGCCTTTGTTCTCTAGCTAACAGTCTTCTGTGAGGACCTTCACTGTTGCCAGGTGGTAAACGCCCCTGTCCTCAAGTGTCACTACTAGGAGATGGTGGAACTTTGTAGAGATCAAGCCTAGCAGAAGTCTTTAGTCACTGGAACATGTCACTGAAGCACAATGACCCTTTCCCTTCAATGTTATCTGTTTTGATTTTTTGTCCATATATTATGCAAGTTTTGTGTAGGTAGCACATGAGGTCATGAGTACCTCTACCACTTTGTGTCTGGAAGACAGTATTGCAAAGCACTCTCACCGTCTTGTGGCTCTTACATTCTCTTTTCTACATTTTAACACTCAAAACCTATTGACAAAGAAAGGAAAATATACTTTACACTGGCTCTCATGGGAGGGGAGGTGATATGCATGCCCTGTGAGTACGTATGTGAAAGTCAGAGAAGAATATTAAGAGTCCTCCTCTATGGTTTTTCTGTCATATTTTCTTTAGAAAGAGTCTCTCAGTGAACCTGTATCTCATCTTTTTTCAGTTAGAATGACTGACCAGCAAGCTTTAGCAATCCTTCTGTTTTCATCGCCTCAGCACTGCAGTTACAGTGTCTATGGTCGTTTTATCTAACCTTTTGTGGGTACTTGAGGTAGAACTCAGGCCCTCAAACTTGTGCAACAAGCTTTCTTACTGAGCCAACTTCACAGCCCCTTTAACTTAGTTTTCTGACTTACATTTTAATACTCAGGAGGGAAAAAGCACAAAAATACCATTAACTGCCATCAAAAGACATGTGATTTGCAACTTACAGATAATAACATAGCATTCTTGGAGATCTATGGTCAATTAAAAAATTACAAACCATGGCTGAGAGATGGCTCAGCAGTTAAGTTACTTGTCTGACAAGCCTAACAACCAGGGTTTGATTCCCCAGTACAAATGTAAAGACAGTGGTGCATGTGTGTGGAGTTTGCAGCAGCTAGAGGCCCTGGCACACCCATTCTCTCTCTCTCTCTCTCTACTTGCACATAAATAAATATCTTTAAAAAAATAACACACAAGCCTACCTGGCATACATGATTTGCAGTGCCGTGAGAATATGTGATAAGGCTTGTTGTTTGGCGAGGTTGCCATCCAATGACAGAAGGATTTTAGCAAGCGAAGGGCGATTTGGCTTGGAATTATTTGCACCACTTATTTTATTACTTGCAGCAGGAGAATCGGTATCTGAAGACACACCTGAAAAAGGAAAATAAAAAACCAGAGCTGTTTTTAAAATTTTTTTAAGATTTTATTTTTTATTTATTTATTAGAGACACAGAGAGAGAGAGAGAGAGAGAGAGAGAACGGCAGCACCTGGGCTCACAGCCACTGTAAACAAACTCCAGATGCATGTGCCACCATGTGCATCTGACTTATGTGGGACCTGGAAAATCGAACCTGGGCCCTTAAGCTTCTCAGGCAAGCGCCTTAACTGCTAAGCCATCTCTCCAGCCCCAGAGCTTTTTTCAGACGATGGTTTGTTCTATTCCTATAAAGTGTGACCGTTAGGTCAGTTCCACAACAAACCCAATCTGCATTTTGCTGCTCATGAAGCAGTGCCCACTGCTGGCAACTGGGTGGGAGACTCTGATTACAGTGCACTGGGAAGAGTACTCAGAAGTCTCTTAACCTTAGTGGTAGTAATAATTAGCTCAAGACTTCACACATGAGATCTGGACTCATCTAATTCATCTCAAACTAATAATGAAAAGGATCGAATCCTGCAGAGTAACATAACCACATTAAGCTCAAGAAAACTTGTAAACATAGAGAATCTCTAGTTAACACCCAGAGCAAAATTCAGTAATGTATGGCACTCAGTCAAAAACTGGAAGGTAGGCGGCAAAAGTAACACAAAATATTAAAATTACAAGAAGAAAAACCAACCAGTGAAATCATCCCCCAAATGGATACAGACACATAATATATGGATAGAAACATGTAATATATATTCATACCCCATAAGTAAGTAAGTAGACACACAGATGATATGAAAATAACCAAATCTAGGGCCGGGAAGATTAATGGTTAAAGACACTTGCTTGCAAAGCCTGCCATCTTGGGGTTAAATTGCCAAGCCATTCACATAAAGCCAGATACAGAAAATGGTGTGTCTAACATTTGTTTGTAGTGGCAGCCCCTCCTCCACTACACACAAATCCTTGGGTAAGAGTTTAGGAAGAGCATATCAAAATACATAAAATCTGTGTGTATATCATACTTAACACTGATAAATCAAAAAAGATATACCCTTTTTGATAAACATAAAACAAAAATTATTAACTAGTACTATATGACAAACTTTCCCAAAGTTATGTGATTTGGGATTCTCAAGATGTTTTGAGTTTCTATCAGATTACTTTTAATATACTGAAAGTACTCAAAGTTCAGTTTCCTTAATTTCTGCAGTTTAGATGAATTAAATTTATATGAGGATTTTTTTTCTTTCTAATGAAAATTGATCTCCACATCAAAACAGAAGAGAGATTACTTGGAAAGGAGAAGGGATTCAGTGAAGGGGGAATTTGGAAGAGGGAAAGAGAAAGTGGGAAGGGATTATGATCATGATATACTGTCTATATGTACAGAGGTTATCAATTTTAAAAGTTTTAAAAAAACAAGAAGGTGAGAACAGAAGCCAGTAATAATGAAAATAGGGAATTCTGAAGAAATACAAAGCAGAACAACAAACTGAGGTTTATTCTAGATATGCAACACTACTCAATATTCAAAAATCAATTAAATCCATCAGAAAGACATGCTCAAGAAGATTCATGTTATATTATCAGTAGACACAGAAAAGACATGATAGAATTTAGCACTCAATTAAACTCGCAGCTGACTAGGGATAGAAATACATCTGATTAAAAAATAGGATGTAAGCCGGGCATGGTGACACACACCTTTAATCGCAGCACTCAGGAGGCAGAAGTAGGAGGATCGCCGTTGAGTTAGAGGCCACCCTGAGACTACATAGTGAATTCCAGGTTAGCCTGGACCAGAGTGAGACCCTACCTTGAAAAACAAAAACAAAAATAGAATCTATAAGAAAGTTTAGAATTTAGTGGTAAAAGATTAAATGTTTTTCCTCTACTATCATGCTCTTAACATTCTCAGAAGTACTAAATAAATTCAGCAAAGCAACATGATAAGTGAAAAATATACAAAATGTTTATTTCTTCACGTCAGTAATGAGGGCTAGGGGTATAGCTCAGTGGTGAAACACTTGCCTAGCATGCCTAAGGCTTTGGGTTCCATCCCTATTAGTGCAAAAAATTAGTCTATTATAATCAATTGATTAAAAATAATTTAATTAAATGCAATAATAATTTCAACCATTTTTAAAGCAGGCATCTTGGACCATGTGACAGCTAAAAGAAGCACCAGCAATGACACAGCAAAGATTTATATTCCATTTAGGCATATACCCATAATTAAAGTACTCACACACTACTTTTTAGCTGCCCTGCATGCCTTACTCCCATTTAAAAATTTTTTTTTTGTTTATTTTAATTTATTTGAGAGTGACAGACAGAGAGAGAAAGAGGTAGAGAGAATGGGAGTGCCAGGGCTTCCAGCCACTGCAAACGAACTCCAGAAGCATGAGCCCCTTGTGCATCTGGCTAACGTGGGTCCTGGGGAATCGAGCCTCAAACTGGGGTCCTTAGGCTTCACAGGCAAGCGCTTAACCGCTAAGCCAATCTCTCCAGGCCCTTACTCCCATTTTTACACTGCTTACTACCGTATAACCCTCTCTCCTTCTCCTCCAACTCACTCTCTCTCTTTTCTCTCTCTCACCCTCCCTCCATCTTCATTCCTGTTTGGGATAATGGTACAGAAGGCTGCCATCCAAATTCAATATACGCTCCTTGCCCAGAATCTGAAAGTAAAATCTTTATTTAATGTTGCAGGGGAGTACTGACTTTGTCCCTCCATCCTTTGTTATGCTTGCTTCGCAGTGTGGGACATCAAACCCAGGATCCTATGCATAGTAGGCACGTTCTCTATCATTGAGCTATATCCCTGGCCCTCCTCTCCTCCATTCAAGTAACCAGGGCTGCTCGAGTCTGAGTTTTCCTCAGATCTAGGAAAGAACACAAGTTGGGCCCCTAACACCACACTGATCATCAGTCAGACATACACTACACACAGCTCACATAAGGACCACAAGGTATCTGACAGTATGAACTCATTTCACATGTGAAGGACCAGCTGGTTACAGATTAGACAACAAGGTGTTGCACCATCTCACAGCTAAAAGAAGCATACTGTGAAAACATATAGCATACATTGACCTATACTAGTTCTCCTTCATTTCCCATTAGGTCAAGGATGTTAGACACTGGAGCCCAATTTTGTTATGTCCTTTGGGAACTAATAAAGTATTATTTTTAAAGCCAAGAAAACCTAAATAAACACACAAACCATATTTGTGGCCTGGAAGATACTCAAACTGATATACAAATTTAGTACAATTCCTACCAAAATTCCAGTAAGAGTTTTCAATGGCACAGACAAAATTATACTAAGGCTTATAAGGAAAGGTAAAAGAACTAGAATAGTTAGAATAGTTAGAGCCATGTTGAAGAAGAATAAGGGGAAATCTGTCTACCCAACTTCAAAACTTACTATAAAGTTAACTAGGCCATGCCTATGTGGCATTGGCATTAGGATCAATGGAATAAAATAGAGAAATAGATGTACACAAATATACCCAACTGATTTTTAACTAATGTGCAAGAGCAATTCAATTCAATGGAGCAACGAGAATGGAGTAATGAGAGTTACGTAAGTGAAAGAAAAACAGAGAGAATCTACAACATTATACTTAGAAGAAGCAAGATTTTGCCAGATGTGGTGGTACACAAACAAACAAACAAACAAAAACATGCAAGCCAGGCGTGGTGGCACATGCCTTTAATCCTAGCACTCGGGAGGCAGATGTAGGAGGATTGCCGTGAGTTCGAGGCCAGCCTGAGATTACATAGTGAATTTCAGGTCAGCCTGAGCTAGAGTGAGACCCTACCTCGAAAAAACAAAACAAAAAGCAACCCAGAACAGTCCCTGCTTATTACAAATTCCAGTGGAAATCTGTTGCACACATATAACACTGTCAGAGTGCGATCATACAAGAACTATCACTAAACTTTCTGTAACCTTTTCATTCCAACAAGCGTAACTTACACAAGAGTGCATCCCAGCACCTCCCAGTTCATCATGGAGTTAATAACTCTACAACCTCGCACTATTGGCATTACTAAAAAAATCTATACTGCAGCTATAACCTATAGAAGGATCTCCAAGAGGTAGGAATCTGTGTTACCTAAATAGGAAGCACCTAACGGGTCTCTGGCAGTCTGGAAGAGGACAGGCTCATGGACAGAGGGCGTGGCCACATCCACTGTTGTCCATGCCACGCTATGTGATGATCCACAAGCCACTCGGGTGATCTTCTGGCCTTCCAAACCCTGCACAAGTGTGGGTTTCCTGTTAACCGTGGTAGTGCCATTTCCCTGCTGGCCATGGTCATTGTCTCCCCAAGCATATACCTGTTTAAGACAGAAGAGTTAGGTTTCTCAACATTTCACTCTTTAAATTGACTTCAAAATGCTTACAGTAATTGCCATGGTACTTGAAAGAACGGAAAGAGGAAATTCTCAAACTTACAAAATAGCATGAGTGCACTGCAATTCTGAGGGAACATAAACTGTGAAAATGCTTGCTAATAACTATCAGTGTGTATCTCCTCTATCCAGTGCTATGGTGGTTTGACTGCAATGCCCCCTTCAAGTGTTGTAACTAAGTTTCCTACTTTAGTCCCTATCTAGTAGAGTCTTTGGAAGGTGGAGCCCTGCTGGAGGAAGTGTGTCACCAGGGCCAGGCTTTGGGGTAGAGGCTAGCACTGTGTGTTCAGAATCAGCTCATGCTGGCTGGTGCTGGCTATTGTTTCTCTGTATGATGAAGTGAGACTGTTTCCTCCACCATGATGAAGCTTCCCCTGGAATCTATCTGTAAGCCTGAAATACACTCTTTTCTCCCATAAGCTGCTTCTGGTTGGGTGTTTAACCCAGCAACAAGAAAGGTAACTACAACATGTATCAATGCTCTAAATAAAGTAAATTGTTCCACACAGCTCAGCAGCAGGAGCAACTTCACTGATAATTTTCATATTTCGGCATGGACTTCAGAACAGCAAGGACTTTGTCCCAAGGTCCCACTCCAACCTGTACTGGCAGTGGGGCAGGCATAACACGAACAAGATGAACACTGTCCCATCTTCATGGCTCAAATTATTATTATTACATTATTTATTCTATTTATTTATTTATGTATTTATTTGAGAGAGAGGGAGAGAGAAGAAAGAAAGAGAGAGAAAGAGGCAGACAGAGAATAAGTATGGGCATACCAGGGCCTCCTGCCACTGCAAATGAACTCCAGACCCATGTGCCACTTGATGCCTCTATTTCACTGATCATCAAGTGCGGTGGTTTGATTCAGGTGTTCCCCATAAACTTAGGTGTTCTGAATGCCAGATTCCCAGCTGATGGAGATTTGGGAATTAACACCTCCTGGAGCCAGTGTATTCTTGGGGGCAGGCTTATGGGTGTTATAGCCAGTTTCCCCATACCAGTGTTGGGCACACTCTCCTGTTGCTATTGTCTACCTTATGGGGGCCAGGGGGTGATGTCCACCCTCTGTTCATGCCATCGTTTTCCCCTGCCATCATGGAGCTTCCCCTCAAGCCTGTAAGCCAAAATAAAGCTCTTTTTTCCCCACAAGCTGCTCTTGCTTGGGTGATTTCTACCAGCAATGCAAACCTGACTGCAACAGTAAAGTGGTACCAAGGAGTGAGGTTGCTGCTAGACACCTGACTGTGTGGCTTTGGCCTTTTAGAGATGGTTTTCAAGAGGAACGTGGAAGGATTTGAAACCTTGGCCTAAGAGATGCCTTGTAGTACAGCTTGATGGACTATTCTGGTCAGAGTTGAAAGACCTGAATGCAGTAAGAACTATGGACTGTGAGGTTTGGCTTATGAGGGTGAGAAAGAGCTTTGCCCGGACTGGGCTACAAACAGTTTGTATGAGAAGCTTGCTTTATGCCCGTGTCCTGAGAAGCTGTACAGGGTTGCTTTGCATAGAGATGAACTGGTGTAAGCAGAGGGATATGGCACAGAAAAAATGAAATCTTTGGGTGAACTGCTGCCCATTCAGCTGCAATTGAGAGATTACAGCCTTTGAGATTAGGCCAGCTGACCTGCACTGAGGCAACAGGAAGAATGTAGACTCTTTTGAAGGGGCCTAAGTGCTCAAGGAGTGTCCTATTCTTTAAAGTCTGCTTTATTCCCCCCTGGATTAACAAACTGGCACCCTACCTGGTATCGTAGAGTATAAGAAATGCAGGAAAGAGAGGGTCATTGAGTCTGCAACAGTCTTGTGTTTTGGAAATGGCCATGGGCAGTGTGAAGCAGGTTTGCTGGATTCCTGCATGGAGACCCCATGGAGCCATGAGGAGGAACTGTGGGTTGCAGTGGAGATGCCGGGACCACGAGATGGCTGCCAAGAAGAGCTGCGGGCCCCGGGATTAAGTTTTCCAGGACTGTGAGTAGCCTAGCTAGAGGGGCGGAATTGGAATACCAGAAACTTGTTGCTGGTTAGAATTACTGGACTTGGAGATTTGTCACTGACTACAGTTGTTGGACTTGAAGCTACAGAGTTTGATGTTTGCCCTGGTTGTTTTAAATCTTGTATTGGCTGAATGTTTCTTTGCTATGCTCAATGCCATCTTTTGCAGTGTGTATATTTATTCTGTGCCATTATGGGTTTTGGGGGGATTTTTTTTTTTGTATTATGGTTCATTTTAAAGATCTTGGACTATGGGGATGTATGAATATCATTGGAATTGATAAAAAACTATGGGAACTTTTAAAGTTAGATGAATGCATTGCATTTTACATCATGTGTGGTTATCAGTTTATGCAGGCCAGGGGCGAAATGTAGTGGTTTGATTCAGGTGTCCCCCATAAACTTAGGTGTTCTGAATGCCAGATTCCCAGCTGATGGAGATTTGGGAATTAACACCTCCTGGAGCCAGTGTATTGTTGGGGGAGGGCTTATAGGTGTTATAGCCAGTTTCCCCATGCCAGTGTTGGGCACACTCTCCTGTTCCTGTTGTCCAGCTTATGTTGGCCAAGGGGTGATGTCCACCCTCTGCTCATGCAATCGTTTTCCCCTGCCATCGTGGAGCTTCCCCTCAAGCCTGTAAGCCAAAATACACCTCTTTTTTTCCACAAGCTGCTCTTGGTTGGGTGATTTCTACCAGCAATGCGAACCTGATTGCAGTATCAAGGGACTTTGGGGAACTATTTCTATGTTTTTATTTCTTGGTGTGATGTGTTGAATCAAGGTTGCTTGCCTGCAGCTCACTATGTAACAGCCTAGACTGGCCTTGAACTATCAATTCTCCTCTTTCAGCCTCCCAAGTGCTCAGATAACAAGCACATGTCACCATGCCCATCCTAGGTGTGACAGTTTTAACAAGACAAGTGTGACTTATCCTGCTCCCAGGCTACTTGCAGCCTTACCTGCCCTGAGTCTGTGACTGCTAGGCAATGCAGGGCTCCAACGGCCACATGCACAATCTTCTTCCCCCTCAGTCCTTCCACCACCTGCGGCTTCCGCACATGTACGTCAGAACCATGGCCCAGCCTGAAGTAGTCTCCCTTCCCCCTGTGAAAAAAGCAACGGTTTGGCAATATTGTGCAAAAAAAAAATAATAATAATAATAATAACTGTCTGCTTCACATCTTCTAAAGTAACTGAGTGAGAACATCACACATAGCACTCGGGACTTTGCACTTACGTTCTAAAATTGTACTCTACTAACCCATTAATTTGGCTAGCAAGATCCTTAATAATGTATCATGTGTTTTCCAAAGGGCACATTACTATAGATTTTCATGTACAGACTGAAAGACAAAACTGCAAGGTTCCTCCCAAGTGCTCTTCAGTATGTTTTATTGCAAGCTGCCTCTAGGCTGAGCACACTCTCCAAGGACGGTCTGAGCGCTCCTCAGTTTGTACTTTGTTACAATCGGTTTGCACAACAAATACAGAGAAACTTTTTTTCAGAATCAAAGGATGCAGAAATCTGTCAAGTTTTCATTTTATCATTGTCATTCCATTATAAGGAAAAAGTAGAAGCAGCCCTTCACATAAACCCTGCCCAAACTGGAAGGCCTGGTGGCCTAAAACCTCTCTCTACAGGTCACTGGAATTTTCCTCTTGTAATATTATCAGTAATCTCAACTCACTGTAGATAAGATAAAAAACAAAAAATAGAAACAAAGCCGGGCGTGGAGGCGCACGCCTTTAATCCCAGCACTCGGGAGGCAGAGGTAGGAGGATCGCCGTGAGTTCGAGGCCACCCTGAGACTCCATAGTGAATTCCAGGTCAGCCTGGGCTAGAGTGAGACCCTACCTCGAAAAACCAAAAAAAAAAAAAAAATAGAAACAAAGATGCCCAGGTGAGTAAGAAAATGGCAGTTTATAAGTAGCTCAGAGTGACACACACCCTCAGGCAAGCACAGAACCACTGGTGACAGGGAAGAATTTTACATACCATGTCCACACCACTCCTGACTTGGTGAGCGCCAAGGAGAACTGAGCTCCACACTCAATCTGGCACACCCCCTGGCCGTTTAATCTTTCGATATTCTGGGGAATGTTACAGCCTTCACTTCCTCCCCGGCCCAATTTTCCAAAGTCACCATCACCCCAGGAAAATACCAAACCTAGGTTTAAAAAAACACACGTGTATGTGTACTTCGGATCAGCTCTTCATAACATCCCTACCCACCAAGAACTTGGAAGTGGGCACTGACCTTCATCAGTGAGAGCCAGTGTCTGTGCGTCTCTGCTTCCACATGCAACCTGGATCACTCTGTGACCAAGAAGGACTTTTACCTACTCAATTACAAAGGGAAGGACAGAATGAAGCACATGCCGAGAAAGCAAGGGAACATTTCCATAGACTGAAAGCCAATAATGCACAAGTCTTTAAGAACTTTCCTACACTTGAGGCTTAGGTTCCCTTGAACTCATCAGATGATAAGCTTTCCATAAGCAATAAAAAGTGTATAATCACCATTTTGGGCTTCAGCTGTGTGGTATTATCCCCATGTCCCAAGCGGCCATATTCTCCAAGGCCCCAGGTGTACAGCTCCCCACTGGACGTGAGGGCTGCACTGTGCGAGCTTCCACAGGCAATGTCACGGATACGCTTGGTTTTCAGGGCCTCTATCAGCCTTGGCTTGTCACAGTTCCTAAGACAAGATTAAATTACACTCCCTAAAATGAACCCAGCCTTTTACAAAGATGAGGAAAAAATACAACTACCCAGTTCCATCTTTAGTCAACATAAGTTCTAAAAACCAACTTAACTATCAAACCTTAAAATATAGTATGTGAATACCAATCACATACATCCATGTTAAAAAAAATGAGATATATTTCCATAAATAATCTAAATAATTAATTTTCTGCAAACAACTATGAAAAGAAATTTACTTTCTTATTAGCAAGTAAGATCAAGGGAAATATTCTTACATTCTGCTGAAGTGTCCGAGTTTTCCATCATCACCTTCACCCCATGAAAACACTTTCCCATCAACAGTTAGGGCTGTAGCATGCCGTCCACCTGCAAGATTCACATAGGTGTGGGTTGCAAAAGTGCAGTGTATAAAAAGTCCACAGCATACTACTTATTTTCTTGACTTGTAGCACATATTCAATGAGAGTGTTCAATAAGTGAATAAACCCAACCAAATAGCCCTGCTATTATGAAAGCTTTCTGGATGGTATTGCTATAAACGAAGTGGACTTTTATTAAAGTATAATTGTTAAATTAATTTTACCTATAAGAAGAGGCAAAATATTACTTAATATTAATGGGGCTCCTATTATTTTTAAATATATGAAAGATTAAAATTTGGGTAAATAAAATAAAAAACACAAATATGATTATACAAATTACAGAGTAAATTTAAATTCTGAGCAACGTATCCTAACAGTGGAAGTTCTGAAGCAAAAGCCCCATCACTAGCAACTAATGCTTTATATTTACTATTCCCAGCGCACACTAGTTCATGCCCTTTCCTCGACAATACTCCCCGAGTTCACATACCCTGCCTCAGGATGCAGACATAACGTCTGGCTATACACCCAGGGCTCTGCGAATCCTAGGCTACAAGAATAGTGCAATTGATGGGGATCCTGGTACAGAGCATTCATTTTCTCCTCTGTCACCTAAATGATCCATATATTATCAGGGTCAACAATGTCTCAGCTCTAGAGAGGGGCTATGTAAGCTGGAATACAAGCCACATGGTACTGCCTGGACCTGCAGGCTAGAACAGCATAGTCATCTGTCTTCCCACAGAGGTGGGCAGGGAGAGTCAGTGGTTTGCATGGGCATAGGGCATATGGATGGGCCCAGATCCTACCCTGGAGTCTAGACCCTCACAGAGGGGAAAAATAAAATTGTGACTTGTTTAAGTCATTACCATTTGAATTTCCTCTTACATACAGTTTTATATAACCCATCCAATTTGGCATGAGCAGAGCTTTTAGTTCCATTTTTAGTCCCAATTTAGTTCCATTCCTCAGTACAGTGGTTATAGTTGAAACTGAAGCTGCAATATACTTTTTAAAAGAAATCTATTACTGAGGCTTCACAGATACTCTACGTAATCTGATGAAAGTCACAGACTCTACATAAAAGTGACACATATTTTACATGTAACTATAATTTCACAGATATGTTAGGCCTGAGACTGAACATCCCATCCTTTGAAGGGTACATCCACAAGCCTGAGGTGTAACAATGCTGTTCTCAGAGTAAAAGTAATTTAATTCTAGTTGTACATTATTCAATTTTTTTTCAGATGAATCAACTAATACGTTGACGGACTGCAAGGACACCTCAGAAAAATTAGTTAAGGGTCTTGGTTACATGCGAAGTAGAAGCAACAGGCTTATTACACATGAGTGCTGATGATGGATGGACTTGTACCTGAGTGAACCGCCACCTTCTTAACCACGTAGCTGCTGAGGGCTGTGATCTGCCGCGGGATGGGGACTGTGCTGCTGGACATACCCAGTCCTAGCCGGCCATTTGTGGCTTCTCCACAGGCATACACTTTCCCTTCCACAGTCACTGAAAGGAAGAAAAGCGAGGGGGTCTGGGGAGATGGCTCAGTAGGAAAGAGCACTTTCCACTCGAGTGTGAGGGCCTGAGTTAAATTCCCAGCACCAGTGGAAAAAGCTGGGCCACACACACTTGAAACCCCAGTTCTATGGGGAGCAGAGCCCAGAGAATTGCTGGGGCTCGCTACTCAGCCAATCTGATGGCAGCTCCGGGCTGGGTGAGACTGTCTCAAGGAAGTAACATAGAACAGCAACAGAGGAAAATAGCACCATTCTCTTCTACCCTCTGCATGTGTGTGCATGGTGCATACATGTCTGCACAACCTGTGCATACACTGTACATACACATACCACACATGTGCACAAAAATAGCCAGAAGATTCACTTTTTACAGCATAAAAGCTATTTCTATATGTGTGTCAAGCATCATTTTAATGTTTTTTTCTTTATTAATTAGTTTTGTATTCAGCAAATACAGTCAGTTTGGTACCATCATTAGGCTCATCCGTGACCTACCCCTTCCTCTTGGCCCCTCCTTGTTGACGTATATGGGTCATGAATTGTGGAGTTAGCCCACAGTTAATTTAAATGTTTTTAGTATCAGAATAATCATACCTGCAAACAAACTTTTAGAGCCGCCAGCCACCTGGACCACATTCAAAGCAGACAGAGTCTCAGAAAATGAAGGGACCTTTATCTAGAGTAGGATGTTTTTAAAAGCCAAAAAAAGAAAAAGACAGTTTTATTTACACTTTTAAAAATTATGAGTTAACTTATTAAATGGTACAAGGAATCGCAATGATATTAACCACAGGACACCTTTCTCTTAAAGATACAAAATAAGAGTTATATGTTAAGGATCAAAGAATATACTTAGGTTTACTTTAAAAGACTAGGGACTCGCAACTTAATCTTTCTACCTGGGTACATTTGAATTTCCATCCTAAAACATAAAAAAATTAAACAGACGTGGTTTGAATGTGAAATGTCTCCCACAGGCGAAATGTCTCCCACAGGCGTGTACTTAAGCACTAATTCCAGCTGGTGGCACTACTTCGGGGATCGTGGGAACTTTAGGAGGCAGGACTAACTGGAGGAGAGTTATAGCAGTGAGAGGTGCAGAGGTTGAAAGCCCAGGCCTGTTTTGGTCTCTCTCTGCTTCTTGATCTGCCCAGAGAAAGCAAGCTCCCACTGCCACGATGGACCGTGTCCTCATGAACCATGGGCCAAAATAAATGCTTTCTCCCTTAAATTGCTTCTTCCAGGTATTTTACCATAAGACAAGTGATACAATATATATGTAATGTAAAGATAAAAACAAGTATCACGTAAAATGTATTTCAAGCCACGTCCTTGCTTATTCTCTTTAATTGACATCACTAGAAATTATGTTTCTATTTATTACTACAGATGGATGTGATTTTATTTAAAATGCTCTTAGAAACCTTTTATGATTCTATATCTCAGAAATTATCAGTTACTACCAAAGCAGATGAAATTTTTTCTTGTTGTTGTTTTATTTTGAGGTAGGATCTCACTCTAACCCAGGCTGACCTCCAATTTACTATGTAGTCAGGCTGGCCTTGAACTCACATTGATACTCCTACCTTTGCCTTCCAAGTGCTGCAATTAAAGACGTGCACCCGACTCCTGACAAAGAAACGAATTTTAGTGCAACTAAGGAGCCAGATTCCGTCCATGTGAATGTGTGACAGCGAGCAGGGTCCTGGCTCTCAACAGCGGCCATGTGTTCAGAGTCTACTGAACAGCTCTGCTTGACACTGCTAAGACACCCAGAGCTAACTGTTGGTGCCCACATCAAAATGCAACTCCAGGCTGCCCATGTAAATATAAAAATTAGTTGGAGAATGATCATGAGAGAAGCTCAGATCAATGAGTTCTAACTCTGCTTCTTACCAATGCAGGTAGTGAGGACAGTGACAGATGTCACATGGAATAAAAGAAAGCAAATCTGGTCTGGAGAGATGGCTCTGTGGTTAAAGGCACTTGCTTGCAAAGCCTCCTGGCCTGCATTTGATTTCCCAGTACCCACATAAAGCCAGGTATACAGGTATACAAAGTGGCACTTGCATCTGGAGTTTGTTTGCATTGCCAAGAGGCCCTGGAATGCCCATTCTATGAGTGTGTGTGTGTGTGTGTGTGTGTCCCCTTGCAAATAAATAAATAAAAATATTTAAAACTTAAAAGAAGAAAGCAAATTTGTGCATGTGGAAGGCAAAATTGTCTCCAATTCTAAAACTTGTAGGAAGTTGCTTTAGGACTCCTCAATCAAGATATAGGGTACAATTAGTTCAAAGTATTACTTGCTATAGTTACTCTTTAAAAAAAAAAAACTGTCTTTTTCTTCTAAGTCAGTTAAAATACTTCAAAAATACTCATGGGATTAAGTAGGTAGTGAGCACAGAAGCTGTGATGCAGCTTTCCCATGGTATCATGACTCAAAAAGGTGAATGAGGGGCTGGAGAGATAGCTTAGCTATTATGGCACTTGCCTGTGAAGCCCAAGGACTCATGTTTGATTCTCCAGGTCTCACGTAAGCCAGACACACAGTGATGCAAATATGTAATGTCGCACATGCACACAAGGGGGCACACATGTCTGGAGTTTGAATGCAGAGGCTGGAGGCCCTGGTGCACCAATCTCCCCCCCAAAACCCAGATTAAAAAAAATTTTTTTAAGGGTGAATGAGAATTGGAGAGATGGCTTGGCAGTTAAGGTATTTGCCTGCAAAGCCAAAAAACCCAGATTTGATTCCCAAGGTCTTATGCAAGTCAGATGCACAAGGTGGCACATGTGTCTGGAGTTCATCTGCAGTGGCTGGAGGCCCTAGCAGGCTCACCTTCTCTCTCTCTCTCTCTCTCATTCTCTCTCTCTTCCTTCCTCCCTCTCTCTATCTGCCTCTCTCAAATAAATAAAATAAAATTAATAAAAGATCTTCTGTGTTTAAAAACGAAACAAAAAAGGTGCATGAGATGAAGGTTGCTACCCACAGAGGCCCCTCAAAGGTAGGTGTGTGTGTGTGTGTGTGTGTGTGTGTGTGTGTGTACAAACATTCTGCTTATTTCTCTGTGCTCACAAAGTGTTCTCTCTCCATAGAGACTATTTCAACAGAAGCACCAAGAGAACAGAAATCACATCTTGCTCATCTATGACCACTACAGTATTTTTACACATTATTCTGTAAGCATAAATGTTTTCTATAGTGAATGCAAGATATAACTATAATCTACAATTTTTGCCTGTGCAACCTGTCAAATCTTTTCAAGAGTTTATGTTCTAGTTTATCAGTTCATAATGATACACCTACATCTAAAGTATGCTATTGTCCAAGGAAAGAGGCTTCTCAGAAACTTAAATTTAGTATTGTGTACTAGTTCACACCAAGAATGACTTTTGAAAAGTTAGCTTACAAAAAGCACATATAGAAGGTAAAACTACTATTCAGAACTTTAAAGAGACTGGTTCCTGCTGAGCCTCGCATAGCCAGAAGCCCCAGCAAGAATCCTCAGCAATGTCAGGAGAGCAGGTGATAAGGGCACTTTGCCTGGGGAGAGATACCTTAGAGCCTTTGAGGCCACCCAGCTGGTCCTTGTCATTCAACCCCCACACGAACACTTTGGTTCTTATCGTAGCTGCTGATTCCAGCCCTGCAGTCTTCTTTCTAATAAGGCTGAACAAAGGGGGAAACCCAGGCATCAAGCATTTAAAACACAGAAGAAGCAAACAACCCTAAGCACAGAATGCTTTCCAGTCGTGCTCAGAAACTCTTCAAAGATTTCTTTGATGCAGTAAAACTCAAATATGTGCAGGAGAATAAGTGCTCCAGTGGGTTAAAACTTCCAGACACTTAATTTTAGCTTTTTGTTTTTGGTACAGAACTTTCTATTATATACTATGCATCCTCTTGCTTCCTAAATACAAAGTTAAACATAACAACTGTTTTGATAGCTCAAAGCAATTCCTATCTGTCACCAGGATGCACACTACTACAAGTGGAACTGTAGAGACAAGGAAGAAATGGACCAAAACCACCAATGGAATTAGCCCTGTGGTAATTTTTCTTCTACGGTGGATCCCAACTTAGACAAGTTTGGCCATTTTGTTCTTCAAAGGAAGAATTAAAGGGTAGAGAAACAGCTCCATTGGTAAAATGCTTGCTCCACAAGCATTAGGACCTATGTTAAATGCCCAGTATCCCTGTAAGATGCTGGGCAAAGGTTTTGAAATATGGCAGAAGAGTACAAAGCCAAAGCTCAAGAGCCCTAAAATACCCTAGCTATTCATCACAGTTGCTACCCACTCGTGACTAAGACCATATGCTTAGTGGTGCAGGTAGCTACTTTGTTTCCTTACATCACTGCTGGGAAGGACTGACAGAAAGTGTTTGGCAACAGTTCAGATGACACTGATGACTTGAGCCCCATGCCTGTGTGCAGGGCCCGCACACCACGAAGCCCACAGCGCCCTGGAAACACTGAAAGCACAGCACGTAATTTGTACTCCATTTACCAATTTCAATTGCAGTGTTTATGTACAAATTATAATTTATGAGGACAGCGACTGTCTACATTACTTACTGCTGGGATTACAAATGGTGCTTAGAGCCTCCTTTGCACATATATGTCTGAGAATAGGTGTATAAATAGAAGGAATCTTTTACCTCTGGCATACGCTGCTCTTACACATCCTTTACAGAAACATCCTTGTCCACCCACTTTGCTTTGATGACACTAACTCTTTCTGTCTGGGGACAATATAGGCCCACAGGCAGCATATACTTCCCCTTCGAGCAGTGGGGAATCTAGTGACCATTTGTCTCATTTTATTCTGCATGTTCAACCTGGGACTGACCCACAGTAGGTGCTCCACAAATGTATTTAGAATGGGTAACTATAGTAGCAGTCATCACCATCACACACACATCACAGTAAGAAATAATGAGAAGACAGTCACAAGATGAAATGCTACACTGAAAAATTACACATAGGAGACTAATGAAATCTAGCCGCGGTTGTACTACAGGTGCACGTACTTATCACCACTGGACTGTACACTTAATTGTTCCAATAGGCACTGGAGAGTTGGCTCGGTGGATAGAGGGCTTACCAAACAAGCATGAGGACCAGAGTCTGGATTCATAGGACCCACATAAAAATACCAAGCACGGGGTTGTTAAGATGCTCAGCAGTTAAAGGCACTTGCTTACAAAGCTTGTCAGCCAGGATTCAATTCCTAAGCTGTCCACATAAGCTGGGTGCAAAATGTGGTGCAAGCATCTGGCTGTTTGCTTACATAGAGGCAAGAGGCCCTAGTGTGCCTATACGTATAGGCACACAATTAAAAAGTGAAAATATATATATATATATAAGGGCTGGAAGAGATGGCTTAGCAGTTAAGGCACTTGCCTGCAAACCTAAGGACTCATGTTCCACTCTCCAGATTCCACATAAGCTAGACACACAAGGTAACACAAGTGAGCAAGGTCACACATGTGCACAAGATGGTGCACATGTCTAGAGTTCAACTGCAGTGGCTGGAGGTGCTGGCACGCCAATTCATGCGTGCTGTCTCTCTCTGAAAAAAAAATTTTTTTAAGCCGAGCGTGGTTGGTAAGGTGTGCCTGTAATCCCAATAGTGTGAATATGAAAACAGGCAGATCTCCTGAGCTCACTAGCTAGCTAGTCTAGCTGAATCAGTGAACTCTAGCAAAAGATCCTTTCGCAAAAACCAAAGTGGAGAATGACTAAGGACTATACTTGACACTGGCCTCTAAACTCCACACACATGCACATATGTACCTGCACACACACAAGCACAAAAAATTGTTGAAATGGTAAACTATGTTATGTATAGTTTACCATAATAAAAATAAATTAAAAAGTTAAGCTCAATGGTACTTAGCTATAATATATAGCATACCATTTCTCTAGGATGTACATTTTGGGACAGGAAAAAAAGTAAAGCCACAAGGAAATTATACCAAATAAATAACAGTGGTATTTCACGTTGAGAAGGTAAATATATATATTTGCTTCTATAGTGTTATCTTTTGAAATATTTATTTCAAAAAAAAGGAAATACATATTCTTGTATTTTATTTTCTTACAAGGTAAGCTACTTTTGAAACTTCAACTAAAATTGACCAGATATTCTATAGATATCTGCATGTATATGATATGCTTTAATTAAACATGTGCTTTTGTGAGTGAATTTTGGAATGAGGCAGAAGGAAGTAGACACCAGGTAACAAATGGCTCTCACCTCCCACTGCTGCCTTTGTCATCTTCTTCCTCCTCATTATCTGAAGCTAAGAAAGGAACTGCAGCCAAGTCCTCCTCCTCTGCTCGGATCCGACCCAGCAGGATGAGACCATGGATTTTACAGTCAATTCCCGAGCTCCTACACTGTTTTATCGCAATTTCAATGTACCTGTGATACTAGAAGCGAAAACATTGTGTTACTGATGTTTTAAACTCAAAGACAAACACTCTCTGGAGAGCAGGCCATTTGAGGCATGGGACATGAGGAAAGTTAGAGCTCCTTTACCTAAGTTATGAAAATATCAAGCAAGTTATCAAAGTCAATGTAGTCACGTTAAGGTTGGCCTTCAAAGGAAGTTATAAACTCATCAAATGTATCTGTTCAAGGCCCCTGGGCTCTCCCTTGTTTTCTTACTAAACTTAAATAAGCTGAGAGACCTAAGTACATTTAATGATTTAATGTATTAGAATACTGTGTGCCTCGTGTGAGGAAAGATTTACTGGAGGATTTGAAGAAAAAAAAAAATCATGGTGATTTGTCCTTTAAACAGCCCTCACTGATTCTCTCAGAATTTTCAAGAGACATAATAAACTTGAATTCCTTATAGAAATCATTCTATTACTCCCTGTCAAGTTCAGCAGATGAAGTAAAGGGTATGGCACCAAAAAAGCAATTTCAACATCACAAGTATAGTCAGAAGATCTTACACAAACTAAAAAAGATATTTAATGAAGATACAAATGTGTCGGTGCAAAGATCAACCTCATCCAAATGCCTCACAACTTTACTAGAAGCACCTGCCCAAAAACAGTGATAGTGAAATCTACTTTCTTTTTCAGGTAAATCTGATAAACATCTACTTTGAATCATTTAAAATAAGATGTTGAAATAAGGTCAAGTCTTAAAACAAATATGGTCCATCTAGCTCAGTCAGTAGAGCATGAGACTCTTAAACAGATACAATAAATTATTAAAGAAGAAAAAAAATTCAATGTTAGTACACATTTCCTTGTCATTTGCAAATCACCCCAAAGAAGCATGGCTAGTACCACTTACCTCTGTGCAGTCATTCAGAAGGGACACAGTGGTGTCACTTTGGTTGATATTAATTGTCTTTAGTTCAATTAAATTATTTAGGGAATTTCCACCTACGAAAAATAAACAAAAAGGAGTTTTACTCAAAGTTAGGTAATGGGAGTAGGAAGATGGCTCAGCAGTTCCAGGTGAGTGATTGCTTATAAAGTCAGCCAACCTGGGTTCAATTCCCAAGTCACCCATGTAAGCTGGTCACAAAAAGTGGTAAAAAAAAAAAAACACATTTAGTGTTTATTTGCAATGGCAAGAAGCCCTGGCATCCCCCCCACCCCCACACCAACACACACAGACAAATAAATGACAAATTTCTGAGAAAATGAATTCAGTTACCTGATACCACGACCAAAGAAGGCATGTAGCTACTGTCAGCAGGATCCACTATCATTTTTAATCTATGAACAAGAACATCTGGGAAAATCTCCAAACGAATCCAATGCTTAAATAAAAAGAAAAGAAAAGAAAGAAAGAAAGCCTATTATCAGCAAAATTTAACTAATATCAGCTACTAATACATAGTATGAATGAAGCTTGAATCTATGAGGTTCCCCCCCACCCAGGTAGGGTTTCACTATAGTCTTGGCTGACCTGGAATTCACTATGTAGTCTCAGGGTGGCCTTGAACTTATGGTGATCCTCCTACCTCTGCCTCCCACAAAATGTTTAACCTTGAGTTAAACAGGAGAATTCTTACCCTTCACTTTCTATTAGAGGAAAGTCTCACTGTAAGCCCCAGAAATCATACAGAAAAAAAGACTTCTGACCAAGTGTGGTCCTTTCATACCAAGAGCAGATGTCAGAACACACTATGGTGAGATGAAGAAAAATAGCCCTTTCTCCAAGTGTGTCCTGCTGGCCCACAGGGTGGAAAACTTGCATATGAATGCAATCCCAAGAGCTCTCCATTGGTCTATGTAGGAAAACTTCCAACCAAGAGAACAGGGTTCATACATTTTACAAATGAAATGATAGCAAAAAACCCTACTGCATCTTTTATCAACGGGTCAGTGAAACAAAACCTGCGAATTAGGGCTGGAGGGATGGCTTAGCGGTTAAGGTGTTTGCCTGCAAAGCCAAAGAACCCAGGCTCGATTCCCCAGTACCCACATTAGCCAGATGCACAAGGGGGTGCACGCATCTAGAATTCATTTGCAGTGGCTGGAGGGCCTGGCGCACACATTCTCTCTCTCTCTCTTTCTCTCTCTCTCTCTCTCCCTCTTTCTCTGTCAAATAAATAAATAAACCCTGTGAATTACAGTTTAAAATCCAACAAAAGTTGTGTGCCATACTACTGCATAATTTTAAAATAATTTATGAACTGAAATATAAAGTGAGTAACGGCAGGTGCCATTTGAAAACTATACGTTCTTCAAAGTTCAACACACAAATCTAAAATGGAAGTATATCCTGACATACTCCATGACACGTTACCTTTCCCTGAGACCCAGACGACTGCCAGCAGGGCTCACTGCCGTCAATGAGACGAGAAGCCTGATTCACAGATGACGACACATTCAGGCTCTTCACCATGCGGGACCAGCTATCCAGCAGCATTCCAGGCTGACTACTGTGACAGCGTTTCAGTTGCTTTCCAGAGCGGCCACAAAATACTGCAGACTGACCTGTTCCCATGATCACAAAGGAGTGAACACTTGAAGAACTGAGACACAGTCTTCATGATCAAGAAATTAAGAACATTACATAGTGATGACCTTCTAACTTTATATAAGAGTGGCTTCCAAAGGAGCTAGTTAATACCAAAAATAGTTTCAAAAAAGCTACTCAAGATATTTTATACCAATTCAAAAGATAAAGTCCATATATTACTATAATTTATTCATTTATATTTTCCCAGGTAATAGCAGATCGATATGTTTCCAAACAAAAAGATTGTATCTCAGTCCTCAAAAAAGAATTTTTTTTTATTTTGGTCATTTAAATACTTATTTTTACTTTATTTATTTATTTATTTGAGGGGGGGAGAGGGAGAGAGAGAATAGGCACTCCAGATGCATGTGCCATTTGTGCATTTGGCTTATGTGGGTCCTAGGGAATCAAACCTGGGTCCTTTGGCTTTGCAGGCAAGCGCCTTAAATGCTAAGCCATCTCTCTAGCCCTCTTTGGACATTTAGATGGCCAGACATGGTCGTGTACGCCTGAGGCAGGAGGATTTGAGTTCAAGGCCAGTCCAAGACTACATAGTGAATTCCACCAGGTCAGCCTGGGCTACAGCAAGACCCTACCTCAAAAAAAAAGAAGAAGAAAAAGAAGAAAGAGGGGCTAGAGAGATGGCTTAGTGGTTAAGGTGCTTGCCTGCAAAGCCTAAAGACACAGGTTCAATTCTCCAAGTCCCACATAAGCCAGATGCACACAGTGGCACATGTGTCTAGAGTTTGTTTGCAGTGGCTAGAGGCCCTGGTGCACCCATTCTCACTCCCTCTCCTTCTCCCTCTCTCTGTCTTGTCCAGCATGCCAAAGGCCTGGAGTTGAATTGTCTAGCACCACAAAATATAAAATAAGAATGCTTTTATAGCCGGGCGTGGTGGCGCACCCCTTTAATCCCAGCACTCGGGAGGCAGAGGTAGGAGGATCGCCGTGAGTTCGAGGCCAGCCTGAGACTCCATAGTGAATTCCAGGTCAGCCTGGGCTAGCATGAGACCCTACCTCGAAAAACTGAAAAAAGAAAAAAAAAAAGAATGCTTTTATAAATACAGAACAAAAAATGAAACCTGTAAAGGGCTTACACATTTTTTAATGGCAAACTCAGAAATTCAACTAGCCTTGCCCATCCAGGATAACTAAAGAGCCAGACAACACATTCAGAAGTAAATGAGCATCTTTGAATGTGTCAGAATTTGTGAGACAGCAGACAGTTACAAGGCCAGAACCTAAAGAAGGCTGGAAATCGAGGTACACCCAAGATCAGAGTCAGTTCTTCCTAGATGACTCCTTCTGAGAGACTAAGGCTTGCCCCAGAATAGACCAGGGAGGCATGGATGTCCACCTAAAATTATCTGCATCAATGAAAATGAGCTCAGTCATAACCCAAATAACTGACAGATAACCCTCCCTTCTCCCTCTCTGACAAATGAACATTAAGTTCCTTTTCTGAAAAAAAAAATAATAATTAAATTGATAAAAACCCATGAAAGTATTCAAGATGGAACTTCATAGAGGTTATAGATCCATCATCCAACACACACACACACACACACACACACACACACACACACACAGGTAAACTAAAAACTGAAATAACTTCAACTTTGGGAAGTTTAGGAACTTTGGGAAGTTAACAAATCTATGGTCACAGGACAAAGAACATGCCTACCTTGTACAGTTTTCTCCCTAAAGTTAAGAGGAAGACAATGTTATCTCTCTGCCACTTCTATGCAACACAGTAATAGAACAACAGCAACAAAATAAATGCCAGCATTTAAAGTGAAAAGGAATAAATGAAGGTATTTCTGAGTATGACATCATGGTACACATAGAAAACCCTGAAAAATACACACACACACACACACACACACACACCACAATAATAGACAAACAGATCAGAATAACTGCAGAGAACTAAAAGCCCAAAATAACACTCATGATTAAGACCAATTGATTTTCAACAAATGAGCCAAGATCGCTCAATAGGAAAAAGAAATTTCAAGCTCTATGTAATTCTTGTCAATAAAATATACAATGACTCACTTTCTATCAACTGCTATTGCATCCAACTAAATTCAGGATATCTTTCTAATTTTTCTTTATAGAAATATAAACAAATCTTACTACTCTAATTCATTCCTTACTTTGAAAAAAAACAGGGAAAGAAAAACGTGGGCAGGACCTTCCCTTCAAATTGTGCTCACTCTATGATACTCACTCTATACAAAAGAACCTAACAAGAGTAAACTCCAATACATTGGTGTCTACAGCAAATATTTTACCAGTGATAATCTGACAGAAGAGCAAACATAACCATTTTGCCATACCTGGTTCATTTATTCTGCCAAATGTATGCCTGGGGTTGTGTTTTTTGGTCTTAAAACACATTTCACAAAAATCAAAGTCATCACAATTTCTGCATTTGAATCTGGATCCATTGATAGGAAACATCTGACAGCCATCACACCTATTTTAAAAATAATCATTGAGTTGACAGGGAAAAAAAGAGGTCATCTATTAAACTTAATATATAAAAAAACCCATCTCCCAAAATAAATCTAGGTATCATTAAAAACTGAAACTCACGTAACTCCAGGATGAATGCTAGGCACCAACTCCATTTCTGACAACAAGCCAGTCCAATGAGACTGTTGAGGGAAGTCAACAATGATATCTTTCCCATTGGCACTGAAAGCTAGGACATAAGAAAAATTGTTTGAGACACATGTTTTCTTTTAAGTGCTCATTTTTTTATTTTTTATTTTTTTTTTTTACATTTTGACAACTTCCATACACACAGACAATATATCATGATCATAGTCCCCTCTTATTTCCCTCTTTTTTTCCTCCTCCTGAATCCTCACTCTATTGAATCCTTTCTTCCTTCCTGTTTCAAACTCCTTTAGCACCAATGTAAACCAGTACTTTAAATTAATTCAACTAATGACATGATATTATATTGTGGTTATTCACATTTCATAAAGAATGTTTCTCTTTTAGATGTGTGTGCTAGGATACTTATGAATTTCTGAAGTGACACCCAACATTAAGCTAGCTTCAGAATAATCGGGCAAGGGGACTAGGCTATGAACTGACCATTTTGAAGCTGAGTAGGAGTGCCAGAGTGCCTCAGAGACTCAACGTACTCTATGTTCTACTTTTATATATGTTTAAAATTATTCATACTAGTAAGTTTTTTAGTTATGCCAAGTGAAAGTTTTCATTTAGTATCTTTGGAATCTTAGGGAATAAAACTTTCATTAACAAGGTGAAGATTCTCTTGTCCTTTGAGAAGACACTCGAAATACTGACTTAGAAGGCACATTCTTTGGTTTGTTTGTTTTTTAATCTTTGTTTTAATCTTGTAGGACTCTCTTTCTTAAAATATTTTATTTATTTATTTATTTACTTATTTACTTATTTATTTGAGAGACAGAGGCGGGGGCGGGGGGGAATGGACATGCCAGGGCCTCCAGCCACTGCAAATGAACTCCAGATGCATGTGTCACCTAGTGCATCTAGCTTACATGGGTACTAGGGAATCGAACCTGGGTCCTCTGGCTTTACCAGCAAGCAGCTTAACTGCTAAGCCATCTCTCTAGGCCTTATAAAACTCTCTTAACCCCAAAGAAAACAACCCCTACGCTGTAGAGACTGACTGTGGCCTCTTGGTTCCCACAATGAATACCAATAACCTCACTGACAAAGACCATCAGGGGAACTGGAGTGGGGGAGAGAGAATGTAAGACTACACCCATTTTCTAAAAAAAAAAAAAGCAATGAATAAATGAAAAAAAAGAATACCATTGCCTGGAAAATAGTACCTTTCACAAGTCCCACACTCTGATGAGTCACAGACCCCCACTTATACTTTGGCGTGGTAACAGAAGCTTTGACCCGCACTTTGTCACCAATCTTGATATGAGAAGAAGAACTGGGTGGAGGATAGCCTAGAGATTTCAATGGAAAATGCAATAGGATTAGCATTCATTTCTGGGAACTTGGTCTCTAAGAAAAAGGAATGAGACCTTATAAAGCATGTGCTCACCTATCAGTTCCACATGAATATACCTAACCCAGTAAGTTCCCCCCTTCTGCTGCCAGTCACACTGCACATTGAGGTCATGCAATCCATCTCTATCCAGTTTGATAACTTTGCCCATATCTCCTTCACATACTTCTTCATATGTTCGACAGCATCTAACCATCATCCCCACCTAAAATGGAAATGAAATGAAATGAGAAGTCCAGTAAAGTGTATCTAGATACAATGTACAACATATAATTCAGTAGTATTCATTTAGTATCCAGAATGTGCTTCAAGTATCATTTGCACTAAGTGGAAGGCACACACCCACTTCACTAAATGGAACCAGAGTACTATGGAAAACTTGCTGACTGAGGCAAGAAATGAACAAGACGAGCCTGCATCAACTTGTGTCAATAAAACAAGGGGGCATCAATAATTACTGTATTCACTCAGAAACATTCTGACCATCAAAAAGAATAGCAGCACAAACACATCCAATGCTAGAACTAATGAACTCATCATCACCGTGATCAGAAAACAAAAGCTTCTGGGTCACCAGTATAAACACTAGAGCACCAATGTGTCACTGTAAAAATGTGCAAGTCCCCCCACCACTAAAAATACACCAGGCACTTGTTCTGCCTGTCCTATCGGCACGGTATTGTAAAGAATAATCCGAGTTGATCATGTATTTCTGCCAAACTCAACTACAGGTAAGAAATTCAAAAGCAATGAGATAATTACAAAGTCAATTTCATGCTGTAGGTGCTAGGGATTGAACTCAGGTTCTTACACTTGCACGGAAAGTGCTCTTATGCACCAAGCCACCTTCCCAGCCCTTACCCTGATCTCGTATTCTAGCCTTTCTTTCTCCTTCTCATCTCCCTACACTAACTAAGCAGGGCTTGTTAGTGCCTTCCACCACCAGAAGGCAGGTTCCCTGATGGGAGAGGCCTATGTGCAATGATGCTCAAGTACTCGTTACATGAAAGATGAGCAAGACTTCAGGCTCGGCAATGACTCACTTGAATGTTCTCCCTCACATACACAGCATAGTCATCATTACTCAGGAAGTCAGCTCGCCTTTTGTAAGTCTGACTCTCTGTCACAACAGCACCAGCAGCCTATAAGAAATAGACACATTATAAAACGGAAAACTAGACAAATCTACTTTTAAAAAGACTGTGAAATACAGAGAAACAAATTATGAAATGCTATATTTTCTGTATAAAAATCTTCACATTTTAATAGCAATAGCATAGTATGTAAAACATCTTTTTTTTCTGGGTGTGGTGGCACACACCTTTAATCCCATCACTCGGGAGGCAGAAGTAGGAGGATTGCCGTGAGTTCAAGCCACCCTGAGACTCCATAGTGAATTCCAGGTCAGCCTGAGCTAGAGTGAAACCTTACCTCGAAAAACCAAAAAATAAATATAAAATAAAATATATGTATTATTTTTTACTTATTTGTAAGCAGAGAGAGATAGAAAACAGAGAGAGAGAGAGAGAGGGAGAAAACGGGCACACCAGGGCCTTTAGCTGCTACAAACGAATTCCAGATGCATACCACTTTGTGCATATGGCTTTACAAGGGTACTGGGAAATTGAATTTGGGTAGTCAGCCTTTGCAGGCAAGCGCCTTAACCACTAAGCCATCTCTCCAGCCCCACAAAACAAATCTTAAAGGCAGTAAGTAAATACAGAAGTTTTCCAAGGCTGTTTGAAATGAATCCTATGAAACTCAGGCCAAAAGTCATATAAAATATGAATTCATCTGTTTAGTGAGTAAGGGTTTTTTGAGTCTCACTATGTAGCTTAGGGTAGCCTCGAGTTCAGGATCCCCAGCCTCTAAAGTGCTGGTAGTACTGGCACATCATGTCAGACATGTTTGTTTTATAAGGACGGAGAGTTCACTATGTTTCAAGGCTGGTCTGGAACTTGCTATGTAACCCAGATTAGCCTTGAACTCAAGATTCTCCTCCCTATGCTGAAATTACATGCACACACTACCATCTCCAGCATGATGTTTGTATTTTAAGCATATAGTGATGTTGCCGAGACTAGCAGGACTATAGGCAAATACAAACATGCCTTGCTCAAAACATGTTTTTCAATGTTTTCAATACCTTCTAATAGCTATCCAACATTATGTGATGTTTACATAAAGGTCTGTCTTAAAGCCAAAAAGTAATTCTGTTGGAGCAAACCTAATCATTACCTCAGTAGCAAAACAGTTAGCTTCATTTTGTGCCTAGCAGAACAAGTCTTACAGAACAGAGAAGACCGACATACAAGAGAATGAGAGGATAAGACAGACTGGACACATGGAAGCCCCTCACCACAGGGAAGGCTGTGTCATCCACATCCTCCAGCACCTCCTCATCTGAATGCTCATCAGACACCGTTTCTGCATCTGAGAGCTCTGTCACCTGGACATCAGAGTGGTCTAGGAGCCACCCGACCAGGGCCTCCACACCTAAGAGCAAGCACACAGCTGCCATGAGGACCAAGGCCACTGAACTGTGAACCCACACGCAAACAAGAACTGAAAGGAAAGTGTTATACCGGGCAAACCAGAAGCATTCCCAGACGTGCCAGTGAGTGACTTCAGAGCAAACTCGATGTTCCTCCTAGGAAAACCCATTTCCATGAGCTGCACCACAATGGGTAGAGCAGGAACTGGGGACTGCCTGCGCTTCTTCACCCTGGTGGGATGGATGTGCTGCATGGAGACAGGCGTGGTAGACTCACTGGAGCTGCAGTCTTCAAACCCTGGGCTTGAAGGGTGTGTGGACTCCACAGCCAAACACTGGCAGACAGCTAAAGCAGCAGCCTAGGCAGACAAGAGGGTTCTGGGAGGTTTGTGGAAATGGCCTTAGCTAACTTTCCCCATCTAATAAAATGAGAATGAGCAACATCTATCAGCTATGCAGAAAGCCCAACTGAAATAACGATCTTAAAATTAATTAATAAAACCTGTCAGAAGATGGCAAAACTAAGTATCATCGTTTAAGCACAGTAAAGATCTGGTGGTCAAATAACATTGTCGACTGCTTCCATGCACCACTAGAGAGCCTGGTAATTTAGTCAAGCATCAACGTCCATTAAGGAGAATTCATAGCAGCCCAACCTCTGAAGGAGAGAACACAGTAACAAATGCATCCCCCAGCTGGTACTGAGCACCTTTCCTGGCCACAGGTAACCTGCTCTTCAGACAGAAAGGACACAGGACTCTCTCATGTACTTCCCAATTAATCCTTACCTACTCAAGGTAAAATAAACATTCTGGAGAATAAATATGGTATTTACAAAATAAGTGATATAAAGAACACTAGTTAGGAAGCATGGTGCATTGCATCAGTGACCATTAACAATCTGCAGCTGGGAACTCACTACATATAGCATATCTTCCTCTTCCCTTAACTGCTCTGGAGCTTTGTTTCCCATCCCCTGCTACTTTATAGCACTGAAGCTAATGTGGAAGAAACTGAGGACATAATAGAGCCTTTCAATTCTTAGGAGATATCAACAGGCCTGGAGTTTTACAGTGATGTCTACGTAACTTGCAAGACAATGGCTTCACCTTAAGAGCCCATATTAAAACTGTGTACCACCATGCCTGGCTGCGCTTTAACGAACCAGAGTGGGTTAAGCATTCTGTTTCCAATAGTGGAAAACTAGACTGTGCTAACACCATGTTGATGATAATATTGAACTCTGGACCACATACTTTTAAACACTGACTGACAGCACTGGAGAATAGCCCAAGCACCCAAAAGTGAAATGGGTACAACCTCTGAATGAAGGCAAGCCAGCAGGCAAAATGAATATCCAAACATAGTGTTACATCTAACCACAGTTGTTTCCAAAACTCCAGTCAGAGGCTAGAATAGAGGTCTGCCTGAGAAACAAAAACAGAGGAAGACACACCACACACACACATACACACATCCTCTAATATAGGCTACCTTCAAATTCCAGACCAATTCCAAAACAGAGTACATGTGAGGCTCTGCAAGCCTGGAGCCTTCATCAAAGGATGGTTATGAGTCTAAAGAGATTTTTTCAGCTACTGAGGGCTTAAAAGGTATTTGAGGTTCAAGATCAATCAAGTATGTGTAAAGGGGTCTCCAAAGATTTCTGAAACCCCAGAAGAGACTTTAAATCGTTTAGAATTAAGGATCAAAGATATGGGGTAAGGGTAAAATCAAAATACATCATCTTTTAAAAGCTTAGGTTGGACTGGAAAGATGGCTCAGCAGGGAACAATGCTAGCTGTGCAAGCATGAGGATCTGATTTTGATACCCAGCACCTACATAAGAGGCTGGGTGTGGATGTGGGCACCTGTAACCCCAGTGCTGATGGACAGGGAGACAGGAAGATCACAGGGGCTCCCTGGTCAGCCAGTCTAACTGAAAACAGTGAGCGCTGGGATCCATGAGACTTGTCTAGGGGAAATAAAGCAGAGGGAATGATACAGGAGGACACTCAACATTCTCCTCTGGTCTCTACATGCATGTTCATGGGGCACAGCTCCCCCACCACCATATACACACAACTAAAAAATATTAAAAGCCAAGCATGGCAACCCATGCCTTTAATCCCAGCACTCAAGAGGCTGAGGTAAGAGGACTGTCATGAGTTTGAGGCCACCCTGAGACTACATAGTAAATGGCAGGTCAGCCTGGGCTAGAGTGAGACCTTACCTCGAAAGCCCCTGCCAAAAAAAAAAAAAAAAAATTTAAGCCCAGCCAGGCATGGTGGTACACACTTTTAATCCCAGCACTCAGGAGGCAGAGGTAGGGGGATCTCCGTGGGTTTGAGGCCACCCTGAAACTACATAGTGAATTCCAGGTTAGCCTGGGCTAGAGTGAAACTCTACCTTGAAAAAAACACAAAAAAAAGAAGGAAAAAAAAAAAAAGCCTAGCACCAGGCCTACTCAGGTTTAAGGTCCCCCAGATATTAAACTGCCTGGGCGATAAAAATTCAATGTTCTCCAAAAGAGCTGACAGAACCCAGAGACAAATCAATGAACTATCCAAAGCATCCAGTATACAACAAAAATGATTAGAGGTGGGAAGATCAATCAATAACTATCATCAAAGGAAAACCTGCCAAGAGTAGCAAACCACTGTCAGATGGCCCGGATATTGAAATAAACAATCAAGAAATTTAACACAACCATCAGAAATATTTTAAGTGCCAAGATCAATGGAAGGAATAAAGAGATGCTACCTTTCAGGACAGACATCAAACAATAAAATGAGAACCAAATGGAAATATAAAATCAAAGACAGACAAGATGCTACTGCTGAGGCCACCACATACATACTTCAGTTGCAGGTCACTGAGAAATCCAACTAGAACTGAGCTGGAAGCCTCTTCCTGCTGGCTAGCTGGCACAGTGCTGGAAAGAGCTATGCATGTTACTGGGTGAGACATGGTATCAACAGCCTTTATAGCAGTGGATTCTGTAAACAACACACTGACCAGCAAGGCAAGATATACCCACTGGAGCAATAGTGACAAGTCAGTCTTGGGGGTGGCCAAATACTTTCTGATTGGATTTGAGACCTGTCCCACAGGAGGGAATTCATACCCAACACTAAAAACCGAGTTAATATTCTACAGCTTGAATAGTCATAGCCTGGTGGAGGGGGAGCTAGCATTGCTCTTCAGCTAAATAAGTATGTTATCCATCAAACTGCCCTCCAAATGTTTATGTATTAGTGACGTCCCCAGTTTTGGATAGAGAAGCTTGTTTTTGCAAATGGCAGTGATAACTGGGAGAGCCAAGATTCATCAAGGTGATGAGAAGTAGTGACAGTTGAGTGCTCAGCACTGGGTGAGACATCTCTATCATACTCACTAAGGCTCAGTGAACACTGGGGAAGTGGCTGTGGAAATAATATTAGTGATGTTACTCTCACTGTTGGACAGAGAAACTTCTCTTTGACAGTAGATACTAAGGAGACTCAAAATTCATCAATGAAAAAGACAATATAGCCAGGTGCAGTGGCACATGCCTTTAATCCCAGCACTCAAGAGGCAGAGGAAGGAGGAATGCCATGAGTTCCAGCCTCCCTGAGACTACAATGTGAATTCCAGGTCAGCCTGGGCTGCAACGAGACAATACTTCAGGAAAAAAAAAAAAAAAGAAGACGACGAAGAAGAAGGAAGGAAGGAAGGAAGGAAGGAAGGAAGGAAGGAAGGAGAAAGAAAGAAAGAAAGAAAGAAAGAAAGAAAGAAAGGAAGGAAGGAAGGAAGGAAGGAAGGAAGAAAGAAAGAAAGAAAGAAAGAAAGAAAGATATTATTTTCAGAAGAGGCTGTTGAGGGCTTGGCACTAAATGTGAAATATTTATAATACCCTCCAAAGCTCAGGAAACACTGAAGAAAGGGAGTGAAAAAAATGTAAGTGCCAAAGAGTGAGGAGGAATACTTTGGGACACCATCCTCTGGACTTGAAGGGACTGGTGCATTCATGACCTCAAATATAAGTTACTACCTCCTTAAGACCTGCACAATATTGAGCCATCAACATTTTGAAATATATGATAGGGGAGGGCATGAAAATAGGGGGGGGGGGGGTTCAGTGGAATAAGTGAGGGAGAGAGACAAAAAAGGGTAATGGAAACAGACTGTGATCAAATTACAGTCTGTTCTTGCATTAAAATTCTCTATCTATAGAAACTCACTTGTTTTAGAAATAAATTATATTCATTCCAAGAAAAGAAAGGACAGGAAAAAAACATTTACAGTCATCAAGTTTTCAAATCTGTTAGAAACTTTAAACAAAATTTAAAAAAGAAAAGAAAAAGAAAAAGAAAAGAGAGCTGGGTGTGGTGTCACATGCCTTTAATCCCAGAACTCGGGAGGCAGAGGTAGGAGGACTGCCATGAGTTCAAGGCCACCCTGAGACTACATAGTGAATTCCAGGTCAGCCTGGGATAGAGAGAGATCCTACCGCAGGAAAAAAAAAAAAAAAATTGTTGAGAGGGGAAAAAAAAATCATGCCAGGTACGTGAGTAACAAGCAAATCCCATCCAAGGACATTTGTGTGCATCATATGCTCATAAGGAAATCTTTCTCAAACTGCAGAAACCCAAAGAAAATAGAAGACGCAGTAAAAGTACAAAGAGAAGCTGGGCATGGTAGCACATGCCTTTATTCCCAGCACTTCGTAGGAAGAGGTAGAAGGGCTGCTGTAAGTTCAAGGCCAGTCTCAGACTGCATGGTAAATTCCAGGTTACCCTGAGGTAGAGCAAGACTCTACTTCAAAAACAAACAAACAGAAAATGTACAGAGGGCTACAGAGATGGCTCAATGGTTAAGAGCACTTCCTATGCAAGCATCAGGGTCCAAAGGAGGCCTGAAAGAGACCACTTGAGTTAGAACCACAGAAATACACAAATAGCTGAACGTGGCCACACATGTCCTGGGGGAAGCAGAGACCAAAGAACCATCAGGGCTCATAAACACAACAGTGGCAAGCTATGAAGTTGTCAATAGACTCTGGACAGGCTCAAGTAAGAGCAGGAGGAAAAATGAGTGATGAAGGACACCCAATGTTCCCTCTGCCCTTGTCAGGCAAGTGCATGGGGTGCCATATGGATAACACCACACACACACACACACACACACACGCCACAGAAAAGACATTCCATTTAGAAAAATAAAGATAAGGAGCTGGAGAGATGGCTCAGCAATTAAGGTGCTTGCCTGTGAAACCTAATGTCCCAAGTTCAATTCCCCAGTACCCACGTAAAGCCAGATGCAGAAAGTAGTGAATGCATCTGGAATTTGTTTGTAGCATCTGGAGAGCCTGGCACACACATATCCTCTCTGTGTCTGTCTGTCTGCCTGTCTCTCTCTCTGCTTGTTAACAAATATTTTTTAAAGAAAGAAAAATGAAGATAAGAGTGATAGCTTACTCTCCATCTGTTAATGAAATAGCCCTTACCAATGTGTGGCATTTTCCTAGCAATGAATGTGGGCTGTGTTCTGCTCAATGTGTCCTAAAATTGCTCAGGATCCATTCTTTATCTTTTCTGCAAGGTGAATGGAAACACAATCTCTGTGTGGCCACTTCAGGCTGTTTACCTCAGAGGTCCTCAGATCTAGTTGGAAGCTGGAGTTCAGAAAAGGCATTGCTACTCTCCTCTCACACCAATGCCAACCCCCTCGCAAGTTTCTTGTTTTCTCCAATTGTACCTTTTTCTTTCTAAAACTGAGGGGAGGTGCTCCCGATGGTGTACTACCTCACTCTGGATCCTCACTTCCTTCAGGGCCGTTTTTGCCTGCCAAACTGAGCATTAAAGGTTTTCATTCTGGTTTGAATAATTTACTAGGGTTTGTTTATATTATAAGACAAGAAGGACTTTAAGAACTATCTGGTCCTCTATGTCACCAACCATGAAAGTTCTCATCTGGACCCAGTCTCATGAAACAAAACATCTTGCAGCCCTGAGTGTGTCACCTCATAGCTACCAGCATGCGCTCCACAGTGACAGGTGAGGGTCCACAGTGACAGAGTACACCCAATAAAGTCCTTGGAGAAAATGGAACAAATGAGCAAGCATGACATTCTGATGCCTACTAGGTCTCTTTCCACATTGTGCAGGAAGCTCCCTCCATGAATATATGAGCACTGAACACTTGCTACAACTAGTTTATTGCAAATACCTTACACAAATCTAAAATAAGGTTCAAGTTCAACCCTTTCACTCTTAAGCTAGTAGTGAAATGATGACTAGATAAGCGTAATTAAAGCACACTTGGCCATATGAATTAATTGGGCATTATTTAAAATTCAAAATATATCCTTTACACGTATGTAGAAAAAATCATTCGCAATTTAGTGCATCAGGATTGCAACTGTCAAAGTTATACAAATGTACCTCGAGTTCTTGTTTATCAAATATGGCCTTCACAGGAGATGGCTGGGTGGCTGAGGCCAGTAACTGCTGCAGAAGAATCATTGGGGGCTGTGGCCCTTCAGGTGACATGTCCCCAAGGTCAGGGGATGCAGCTGCTCCATCATCTGAATTTAGAAACCACATGTGTAACTCCTATTTTCAACAGCAAACATCTCTCTGTATATAGTAAACAGGACCTGATTTCTGCCTCACTGTGTGACAATCAAAATCTTCAAAGCTTAGATAGCTACAGAACTTTCTTCTCCTGCTTTTTTGGTCCTTGTCCATCATTTGTTCATCTGCGTCTTAGAACCCAAAAGCTACTTCCCAGCCTGTAGGCCCTGGTCCCTTTCTTGTTCACTCATTGCTTTACCAGCCCCTGCCATGCCGTGGCATTTCTATCCCTGACTTTTGTTAAACCTTATTTAATAACTAAGTGACATCAATCCAAATGTGTCATGTAGTTAGAACAATGTTCTTTTGACTGTGACCTTTTGCATCTTTTGAATATCTCAAGTGAGTACTTTGTGACTTTCTTGGTCACAGTTCCACGATATCCACTGCCCCAGAGCTGACTTCACACAATTCACCTTTTTGTACTTACTAAACTTGTTTGGGGACAACTTTAACCATATAGATAAATCTTGCTCTTAAAGAGCCAGAAAGTAAATAGTTCATGTTTATGGGCCATATGGTCTCCCATCACAACTACTCAATTCTGTCATTTTAAGCAAGAAGTGACTGTGCTTGTGTTCCTGTAAAATTTTATTCACACACCACTTGGGAGGTAGAAGCTGGAAAATTTTGAGTTCAAGACCAGCCTGAGCTATAACAAGACAGAATTTCTAAACAAATAACTCTTGTTTACCAAACTAGGTGCTGCTGCAGCCACCTGTCAATCCCTGGGAGACAGCTCCCAGCCAGGAACAGCACTCGGCCCACAGATTGGAGACCTTTCCACCCAGGAACAGGGCTCCGCCCACAACAAGGAGCCTACCTCAGCTCCATTACTGTCCACAGTTGGGGATACCAGGCAGCCTACATATTTCTTGTCCATTTATAAGACGTCTATATTCCCCTTCTGCGAAATGTTGATTCCCAATCTTTGTATGGCTTTCTACTAGGGAATCTGGCTTTCTAACAAATCTATGTAAGACTTTTCTTTAATAAAGATACCTGCATGAACAGCTCCAGTCTCTTGAACAGCTGGCTGAGACAAAATCTGCCTCAGTTTATCTTGGTGGGAAAGCAGTGCCCTTCCTGCTTTCAGTATGTACAGCTTTAACTGCTGGCTCCGCAGCAGGTCCAAGTCCACTTGTCCTGTGGAACAGAAGAACACGGTTAGAACCCCGCACTTTCCTCATCTCTGCTCTTTACCAGCTGAGCCACCTCTTCAACAGGGAGACAAACAGTGCTCTTCCCTTTGGGAATGGACCAATCATAAACAAATACTGTCAGTGATGAAGGGTTAGATAAACTCTCTGACTCCTGAGTCTTCCTCCTTCAAAGCTACTCAGCACTGTTGTGGAATCCTAGCATCCCATACTTACCGTTCACTCCATCTTGGAGCACTGGCTGTGACTTAATGAGAAACAATGAGACCATCTATGATATCTGTGGTAGTTTGAATGGTTGCTCCCCAGTAGAGTCAGGAGTTTATTAAAGCTTGTAATTTAGATCTAGCTACCTGCCTGGAGGTATCACTGTGGGATTCTGTGGTCCAGCCCCTAAAGTGTTACTGGGGGTGGATCTATAAGCTTCAAACAAATTCTGCTCCTCCTATAAACTATGTTTGGTTTGGAGGTTCATCCCAGTGACAAAAAAGTGACTATGACAATATCTGTCACAGAAAGCTCAATATGCAACAACCAAGTGTCCCTAACCATAAATTAATTACCCTATAAGCCTGATGTCTTCCACCACCTCTTCCGTCAGGTTTGATGGAGCCCTGAATGTTGACCCGACAGAATTCCAGACACTCTGGCACCCTATCCCCTACATTCACTTCCCTCTGCTATTTCTACTGAGAAAGCCTACCATGAACAGCTTTCTGTAGCAGATTAACACCAAAGCTGGCTTTGAGCCAGCCAACTAGGTGGTGAAATGTGAACCTCACTGTAATAAATACATGTACTGCTGCCTGTTCACAAAAATGCCAATGCTGCCACTGCCACCATCAAGCCTAACCACAGCATCCAGTTTGTGTATTGGTGTCCCACTAGCTTTAGGCTTCAAGGTTGACATTAATTACCAACCTCCAACATGGTATCTGATGGAGACTTGGCCATGGTAGAGTGAGTTGTGTCCATGCCATGTAACACTATGGCCATTACTGAGGCCTGGGCTCAGCTAGACCATAACTTTGATCTGATGTATGCCAAAATGCCCTTGTATATGGGTGAGGGCATGGAGGAAGGAGAGACCCAAGAGACATGCCATACTAGACAAATATTATGAAGAGGCTGAAGCAGGTGCGCTGAAGGAGAAGATGAAGGCAAAGAGTTTTAGCCTGTGTGCTGCAATTTTAGAATCTACTGTACTGGAATTGCCTTGCTCAATTTTGTGTAAATGTCTGTCATAATACCAAATATCAATAAAGATGATGTTACCATTTTAAATGGGAGAAAAAGGAATAATCAGGGAAAGGAAAATCATAAGTAGTATCCCAGACCCAAAGAGAAGGGCTCAAGTAAGAATGACTGCAGTCTTAGCCTAGTATGCACAGAGAAAGGTCAAGGTGAGTACAATTACAAAGCAGCTTGCAGCTGACACTGAAGATGCCATGAACAAAGCTTCAAATGGGAAAGTAAGGCATAACACAGGATCACAAGCAGAAGAACAGGGCATTCTTCTTTCTGAGTTCACTCAGAAAGTGCTAAGTCTCTGGTTTAGGTGCTTGCTTGCAATGCCTAAGGACCCAGGTTTGATTCCCCAGAATCCACGTTAAGCCAGATGCACATGGTGGCACATGCATCTGTAGTTTGTTTTCAATGGCTAGAGGCCCTGGAACGCCTACTCAGGAAGGGAGGGAGGAAGGGAGGGAGGGAGGAAGGGAAGGAGGGAGGAAGGGAGGGAGGGAGGAAGGGAGGGCAGGCGGGCTAAGTCTCTTCAGATGTGGTTCCAAACATAAGGTCAAAGGGTAACTCAGAAAGATTCAACAAAACGTGCAAGGTTACATGTCTAAACATAACACATCGTACATCCTGGAGAACTCCAAGACTTCAACAGTTTTATGACTCCACTCTAAAAGTAGACAATGCTGGTTCAGTCTGTAGCCACTTTAGCAAAAGCACCATGTACTGACCTGCAAAGGCCTGTTTAGGCGACTTCTTTATTTTGTGTTTTTCCAATTTGGTTCCAGCAAGGTTCACCAACTCAGCCCAGACAGAGAGCATGGGCTCAGTGAAAGGCAGGTTGGTTACACTGAAGGCCACAGCAGGGAGCTGCAGAGAAAGCACAGACGCCATCAAAGGGTAGCCGATGACACTGACAAGAAAAACCATCTCAAAGTTTTGACAGCATCAACCCTGACTTTTAAATACACATATGTCATTTCAAACCTGAGAATAATTTTGAAAGATGACATGAAAGGAAGATAAAGTGAGTATGAACAATGGATATAATCTATATGAGGTTTTCCTTTACCAATTTGTCAATAATAATTCTAGGAGGCTAATAGTCAATATCTAAGATATTTTTTATGCAGCTCAAATTTTCTGAAATAAGTGCATATTCCTATAATAATCAGAATAGTATTTTATCAAAAGATATGTCAAACTGTACCTGTGTTACATAAAAATGTCACTCTCATTCTTCCCTGTCATCCCTAAAACACAGGTTTATGATGATAGTCACTGCTACCTAAGTCATGTCATTCAACATGATTAATAAGTATTTTCTATGTGAAGATTATTTCTTTAAAAAATAAACACTGTTAAGTTTTCTTAGAAGTCAGGTTATTTAATAACATAGCATTGTAAGTTTGTATTTTAAAATAATTAAAATTATCTTTTAGGTTGTTAGTGACCTTCCATGTTTGTGACTCTGAAAGACCCGTGTTCCATGTTCCCCATGAAAGAGGGCCTGCTTACCACAGAGCGCAAACACAGGAAGAAAATGAGATCACTTTCCTGAGTCACACAGCTTCCTAGGGGGCAATATGAAGCACAGTTCTTCCAATTTCTAACATTACAAGCCAGTTCTAGTACCAAACCTTAATATTCAGTAACTGGGCACAGGGTAACGTACTGGTTTGAGCTGATTCAATGGGCAAACCCGGCACATCCGCATATCAGAGAACTGCACGGTGATTCTGCCCTTCGGAGTGATGCGAGTCACGGTGCCCTCACCAAACTCATCATGCATGACCTGGCCCCCCAGGCGCAGGCGGCCATCAATCCCTCCAATCACAGCCAGGACTGCCATGAGGCCCCCCACGTCAGGGTTCTCAGAGTCAGGAAAGTAGTCCTCTAACATGGCCTAGTGCAGATGACAGAGAGCAAGTGTGAAGAGGAAAGCCCAAAGAACTGCCCAGTTCTTACAAATTTACAGTTAGACTAAATTTTTAGGATTATTTATAAACTTATTTCAGAAGACAGGGTCTCAACTATATTGCCCAGGCTAGCCCAGACTCCAAGACTCAAGCAACACTTTTCTATCTCACATGTGCCACTATGCCTGGTTTGTGAATTAACTTTTTATTCCTTCAATAATTATTTCCATTAAGATACTCTTACAAGTGTATTGAAACAAAAATGCTTAGTATTTTAGAAAGGACTTTAAAAGCTATCATTCTACTGAGCTCATGTGAAGACATGTAACCCACCCTTTCTGGTGGCTTTCCAGTGCAACTGTGGGTGACGGAGCAGAGCTGAGAGTTAATGTACTTGTTGATGAGCCCATTCCACTGGGGAAGGGAGTGCAATGTTCGCAGCAGCCCCACCACTTCTTCCGCCAGAGTGCTGCTGTGGGTGGCAGTCAAGGAGGCCTGAGGGCGAGCCCTCCGTCTTCTCAGTGTGGATTCTGAGGAGGAAGAAGAGGGCAATGCTGCACTGTACACTGCTCAGTAAACAGGGTCACAAGTAAGGGGGTCACCACTCACCTCTGAGCAATGGGACATCAGAAGAACAAGTAGTGAGCAAACTGCCCAAGAAGCCAAAAAGCTTTTCCACAAGGCACTTCATGTCCCTCGCCCTTTCTGTCTTGTCCCATGATGGAAGAACCGCTTGCAGTAAGTGCACAGCTAAGATCTGATCAGAAAATTTCAAAGGGTAAGTTTTAAAAGAAAGCCATGATCTAGTAAGATCTTTATCTATTTTATTTATTTATTTATTTATTTATTTATTTATTTATTTATTTGAGATAGGGTCTCACTCTAGCCCAGGCTGACCTGGAATTCACTATATAGTCTCAGGTTGGCCTCAAACTTACATCAATCCTCCTATTTCTGCCTCCTGAGTGCTGGGATTAAAGGCAAACATACCACCATACCCAGCTACTTTTGTCCTACAATGTAATTCATCATGTAAAACTTTGGTATTACTGATCAAGCTAGCTAATGGAAGGGATTATAAGGAATTAAAAATAAATGCATGATCTGTTTAAGTGAAAAATCATTCTAACTTCATTCCTGACAATCACATTGCAATTCCAATGAGGCCAATGAGAAAGCCGTAGAATGTCATCACTGCTGGTAGATAACTGCGAATAACCAAGAACCGCAGCCATCCGTCCTGAGAAAATCTACTGTGTTAACTTGCACAGTTTTCTACACTCCTGCTGAAGTCTGGGAGCTTTTGTAAGTGGTTGCGTCATGGTGGGCTGGGTTTTGCCAACAGCACATTACCTGCCTCTGCAGGGAGGCTGCAGTGTAAGGGGCATGACCTTCAACGACCTTCATGAGCAGTGCAATCCACCGTGGAGAGCTGAGAGCCCCACAGGCCTGAGGGGTGAGAGCGATGCTCCGAACAAAGCCCAGTGTGCACCAGCTCCGGTGCTGCTCCCGGCACACCAGCCTATCTGGAGGAGCTGCGGGGAGAGAGCGACAACACGTAAGGATCCAATGAAAGCATCTGCACAGCCTTGTGTGTAAACACTATTTCCCTGTGGGCAATAAGCTGCTTTACAACGGGACTTGGTCAGTGTGAGAGAAATGGGAGAAGGTTTATAACTTAGCTCCATAAACATTTTACCGCACTTTTTAAATTTAAAGTACCTATAGAAACTCAAAGTAATAAAGAATTTCATCAACTTACTGCTCCTAGGCAATAGAAAAGTGATCTACAAACCCAATAGCAGTAACTTGAGACACACATCTATTATATCTTTAAAACTTCACTGTGCTTTCAGTGTCCATATAACCAGTCTTAATTTGCACCCTAAATTCCTAACATAATGAGAGTGAGTTTTTCTTAACTTTTTCTGTAGAAACTCTTGCTATATAGCCTGAAGTCATGATCCCCCTGCCTCCACCTCTCCAATGCTAGGATTACACACACATGCTACCATGGCTCTTGAGAATGTTTTTTGTTTTGTTTTGTTTTTTTGTTTTTTGTTTTTTTTGTTTTTCGAGGTAGGGTCTCACTCTGGTCCAGGCTGACCTGGAATTAACTCTGTAGTCTCAGGGTGGCCTTGAACTCATGGCGATCCTCCTACCTCTGCCTCCCGAGTGCTGGGATTAAAGGCGTGTGCCACCACGACCGGCTCGTGAATGATATTTTTGATAAGTTTACACAAGTTGGTTCTGGTACAACTGGGACCACATCTGTTCCTCCTCACTTCAAAATGTCTACTCAGGTCACTTCCCATTTCCAGTTTCATTCCAAATGAGATATGTAGCCTGGAGCCTGGAACTGTTGACACCTTCCCAGACCTTCCTCCAGCGGCAATAGCAGCTCACCTTTCCTGCTATGCCATCCTGCCTTCCTTCCCTCCAGGATCATAAGGGACATCACTGTCCTCAAACATAAGATGTAGACACACACACTAACATTCACTGTCACATGCATTCTAATACACTCACAGACACTAGCTCACAATTACTCAGATACACAATCACACCATCTCTCATAGTCACTCACCTATGCACAAATACTGTCACCTACATTCACATGTCACTGCTGCAATCACCATCAACAATCACACAGAAACCCAGCCACACATATGCACACAGAATCTATGAGGCAGGTTCATGCTCTTAATGCACTCACACCACACTACCATGCACACCCAAAAGAACATACATGTGCTTACATAGTTATTCAGGCACTTATATTCTCAATCACACCCATGCACAGCCACTTACACTCACATGCACTACTCAAATACATACACTCACTCTCACTGTTTATATTAAGCACTAAGCCTCCTCCCACTCAGCAGCACAATTAAAATTCTGATCTGTAGGTCTCTGTGGGTAAAGATCCCCAGCACCCAAGAAAAAGTTGGGCATGGTGGCATGTACCTATAATCCCAGCACTGAAGAGGCAGAGTCAGAAGGAGCTCCAGGAACTGCTGGTGCCCTAGTCTAGCTGATTCGGTGGACTCTGGGTTTAGTGAAAGAATCCTTCTCTAAACTAAGGTGGAGAGAAATGAAGAAAGGCACCAGACATTGACTTCTGGCCTCCAGCTGCATACACAAATACACATACACACAAACATGCAGACAAAAGAAAAAATTCACTCATGCTCATTCACTTTATTCAACATCATTACTTGCCCACAACCATATGTTTCCATGGGCATTCACATGTACCCAAACAACCACACTCAAACACATACCTTCATGCTTCCCACACAGCCTTTTACTTACCCACCAATCATGGACACATCAGCTCATACCAACATGATTAGGTAGACATTGCACACAGCACTAACAGACATGCTCTTACACAAATGCATACTTGAAACACATGTATGCACACAGCTACTGGTAGTTATATATGCTCACAAGCACTCTCACAATCATAAACCTTCAGCCAGATAGAAATATTACCCTATTTTCTCAAACCATATTCCCCATACTTATATTTACACACATCAGGTCACTGAAGGGATTGCATTGTGTGTCTCCATCCCAAATACTGACACTGAGAACATCAGTATATGATCTTATTTGAAAATAGTCTCTGGAGGACTAAGATAACCTTCTGCTAGATCAGCTGAACCCCAAATCCAATTTTTAAAATCAGTTCTTACAAGAAAGCAAAGGATATAAAGAGACACACTGGAAAAGACTGCATGAAAACCGTCAGCGACTAGAAGGATCCAACCATAAACAAGAAAGCAAGCAGCTAGAAGAATTGGTCAGGGAAAGGAAGGACCCTGCTCCAGAGCTTGCAGAAGGAACATGATTCTACTGACAACCTGACGTGACATTTCTCCCGAACTGAGAGAACCAATGCCCCTCATTCTATGTTGAAGCACTAACCTCTAGTTTTTTGTTTGGAAATGGTCTTATTGCAGATGCAATTAGGTTGGATGAGGCTAACTGGAATCTTTATAAAAAGTAAATGTAGAACATATATACATGCAGGGAGGACAGCATGTAAACAAGAATGGAAAGACTAGGTTGATACATGCATAAGGTAAGCAAGACCAAAACTAGCCAGCCAACCACCAAATTCTAAAGGAATGGCTTAGAACAGGTTGTCCTCACAGCCTCAGAAGGAACCAACACAGACTGTTCTAGTTTATACCTCCATTTTAGTGCTTCGTTAAGAGTAGCCACAGGAACGTAATACATAAACACACATACTCACATGACCACTCATACCCTCACCTCCATATTTGCCCACATACATACAAAAAATGATGTATTTACACACATAAACACACACATACATGCACGCGCACACACACACACACACACACACACCAATGTGGAGTCAATAGACCCAAAATTGTTCATTTCATACATGTCTTGTCTGTGGTTCCACTTTCCACTAACATTCGCAGCAGTCCACACAGAGTCTTGGTGGCTTCACTCTGCATGATATCAGCATGCACTCCAACCGAGAGGCAGAGAGTTTGCAGTAAGTTAATAATGCTGGTCAGCATCATCATTGTGGGATGAATGTTTCTTTCAATTTGTTCAGCTTCTGAAAAAGATGATCATAATAAGAAACTAGACTCTTAAATATAATGAAAAGATGTCCATGAATGCAGCTTAAGAGATTAATATCACATTCTTATCTTATTTGTAAAGACTTAATTTTATTTTGATGCACATGTGTATGTGTCCATGTGTGTACAGGTGTGTGTGTACTTTTGTGTGTGTGTGCATGTGGACTAGGTAGAAGACAACCTCAGGTGTCATCATGAAAACACCATCCACTTCCTTTGAGACAGGATCTCTCATGGTGCTCACCAATCAGGCTAGACTATACCAGTGAGCCCCAAGGATCCTTCGGTCTCCACCTCCCCAGCACTAGGATTACAGGCGCTTGCCACCACAACTGGCATTTACATGGATACTGGAGCTCAAACTCAGATCCTGCATGCTCCATGCCCACTGTGCTCTGAGGACAACATCTCCCACCCTTTATGCCATCTGTTCTCTCCTAAACACACCTTGAAGACAATTTTTCATTTGTTTGTTTGTTTTTTCAAGGTTGGATCTTGCTCTAGTCCAGGCTGACCTGCAACTCACTCTGTAGCCCCAAGCTCAAACTCACAGCAATCCTCCTACTTCAACCTCCCAAGTGGTAGGATTAAAGAGATGTGCTGCCATGCATGACATTTTTTTTATTATTCTAATCTTATTTTTATGTAATTTTATTTTTATGTAGTATCAGGGAATTAACATGGGGCCTCACATATGCCAGGCAAGTACTCAACTACTGAGCTGTATCTTTAGTCCTAGTTCTCATCTGATGGCTGAGATGTCATTTCTGACACCTGACAGTAATGCATAGACAGCTGGCAAAGTTGTGGGAGGAGCTCTAACCTCTTGAATGGTGTCAACAAGGTCAGCCATGTAATGTGTCATTCATGCATCTAAAAGTCTTTTGTATATATCTAAGAAATGTCCTCCTGCAACCTCAGATTTCCCTGTATAGTATTACACTTTCTGGATTCACATACAAATTCTCAGAAAGTCGGCACTATGTGAAGCACTGAGTAAAGGTGTAGAAGTCCAGGAAGTAAGTAAGGGGAAGGCCACACACACTGCAAAGTGTAAAGTTGAGAGAGAAAGCAGCAAAGGACCCTGAAAACAGCCAGGCAGCATTGAGTCCACAACACCTGCTCGAGCACAGGCTCAGTGCCAAACACACCAGCTATTCAGAAGTAAGGCTGCACCTTTCTTCCATCCCATTCCCAAAGGAGAAGCAAGAAAGGTGGAGTGATAAGTGGGCAAAGACAGTTTGGCTGGGATGCTGGTTCCCAGAGCCTCTTTGAATATCTGTATCAAAAACACCTTGGTGCATGTTTAAACTGTGCCCACAGTAATGCCTTCAGATGGGTCCTGACCACTGTTTTAAGTTCCCAGAGGTAAATGACAGCTAGCTAACACCTGAATAATTCACCAGGCTGCCTTGGACTAAAGGCCATCACGTGTCACCCACCGGAGTCATCCTCTGTGTCCGAGTCCTCTGCAGAGGGCTGTGCCGAGACTGGCAACTCCACCAGCTTGAGGTCGTACTTTCCTTCTTTCCCCATCCTGTACGAGTTAGTGCTGCCTGTGTCCCATTGGACCCTGATCCACCCATCCTCTCCCAGCTCACCAATCACACGGCCTAGGCCTGGGGGAGGCCCATCCTGCAAAAGCCAAAATAAAGACCAGTTAAGGGGTACATACCTTGCCCTGGGCCTCCATGGTATCAGAGACCCACACATATATATGTCTCCATTGGCCACCCTCCCTGCAAAGGGGGGCAAGTCACTGGACCTAGGCTCCAGGGTTACAGACTAGTCCCAAACCTACATGAAAAATGTACAAATCATGTTATTTTAAATTACATGTCTGGAAATAAATGTTATGGTTCTGTGTCAAAGAAATAAGGGGGCAGAAAGATAATCCTTTCTAAACAAACACTGAACCCAGCCCTTTAGAGCTCTCCTGGTATGCTTTTCAATGACCTCAAGCACTTCAGGACTCCATAAGAAAAAAATCCTGAAAAGCCGGGCGTGGTGGCGCACGCCTTTAATCCCAGCACTCGGGAGGCAGAGGTAGGAGGATCGCCATGAGTTCGAGGCCACCCTGAGACTCCATAGTGAATTCCAGGTCAGCCTGGGCTAGAGTGAGACCCTACCTCAAAAAACCAAAAAAAAAAAGAAAAAAAAAAAAAAGAAAAAAATCCTGGACCCCCACACCAAAACTCTGTCATCCATTTCTAAGGGAAAAGCTGTTTATAGGATGCTATTCCCTGTCCCCAGACACTTTCATTTCTAAGATGATTATGACAGAACATAGGCTTAATAACCATGGGAGCGAACTGTTGTAATGTAGCTAAACCTATGGCTAATGACCTCTGTCAGTGGCAACCTGAGAGAGGTCTGGAAACAATGGGCTGTGAGGGGAAATAGAGAGGCAATTAACCACCCAACCAGTACAACCAAAACTGCTAGATGTGGGGTGCTTCACTAGAGCCAGTCTATCACCGCCCAGAGGCAGCATCTGAGCTTCCTGTCTCACAGTTTGCATCCTATTAACATTCTGCAACTTTGCACATCAAATCAAACCACATGCCAGAGAATTTTCTGAAAATGGTTGCCACTCCTCCTAGAAGATTTCCCTCTGTTCAAAGTGGCCTTGCAGTAACTGTAAATTGTTTTGTGTCCATTTTATTGCCCAGGAATCAACAACTAAGTCATCTATCAATCCTATAAGTCCTGAGATCAAGTAGTTAACTAGCCAATTCCCACTAGTTAGTATCAAGTCAGATGGGCAGAAGGTGACGTGTGCAGCTACTGTATTAAATGAAATGCCTAGGGCTGGAGAGATGCTGACTGAGTGAAGAACTTGTTCCGTAAGTAAGAAGACCTGAGTTCAGATTCCCAGAACCCACATAAAGCCAGATGAGGAAGTGTGTATCTGTGATCCCAGCTCTCCTATGGCAAGATGGGTGGTGAAGACAGAGGCTCTCCAGAAGCTCATAGGCCACTCAGCTTGCCCTACGCAATGGCCAATAAGAGACTCTGCCTCAAACAAGGTAGAAGGTGAGGTCCAACACCAAGCGTGCCCTCTGAACTACACACACACACACACACACACACAAACACATACACCATACACAGCATTCCTATATGTAAAGAAAAAAACTATATGAGTACCTGATCACCCCATTTCCAGTCCACTCCTCTCATGACCCTGGTCCCGATCTTCATCATGGCAGCCAGTTCTGGCCCTGAAACTGGGAGCTGCACTGGTGCGGTTTCCTTCCGGGTTTCTTCCAACACAGTGGCGGACGCTCCTCGGGCTGAAGCACTCATATCTTCCTCAACATTGTCACAAGTAGGACCTACGAGGGCATCAAAAACAACAAAGGTACTGCAATGTCCTATTTTTAATATAGGTATAAGTGGAGACAGTGGTACATGTCTATAATTTCACAGCACCCAGGGGCTAAAGCAGGAGGATTATGAGTTTAAGGCTAGTCTGAGCTACACAGCAAGACCCCATCTGAAGGAGCCCAAAAATTTTTGTAAGCAGCCTTGAGGAAACAAATACACGAAATGTTTCTGTTCTCTCATCAAGAGAGGAGAGTAAGCCGGGCGTGGTGGTGCACGCCTTTAATCCCAGCACTTGGGAGGCAGAGGTAGGAGGATTTCCGTGAGTTTGAGGCCAGCCTGAGACTACAGAGTGAATTCCAGGCCAGCCTGGGCTAGAGTGAGACCCTACCTTGAAAAAAAAAAAAAGAGAGAGAGAGGAGACTAGAAAAGGTTAATCAATTCCTAAAGCTGCAGCAAAGCTTCAAACTTGAGGAGAAACGGTCTTTTCTTTAGCCTAGCTGCTTTCTTGGCCCAGGGCCCCGGGGATCTACCAGCTGTATGTCCAGCTCTGTAAACACAGAATTTACTTACTGCTAGAGGCCTGAATACATACAACAAAAGTAGGCAGAATTTTTAAATGCTTTGTTTTTTTGTTTACTGAATCAGGATATGCATCCATAAAGTTAATATGAAGAATTATATGCTTACACTTTCTGAAGTGACAGGTCATCCTAATAAGGAAAACAGCAACTATAGATACACGTTCTTAAGACACAATTCCCTGCCTTTTGCAGCCGAGGGGCTAAATGTCACTCAAACCCATGAGTACTAATAACAGAAGAAGCCCACAAACCATTAATTTGTAATAATTTGTTATTAAGTCAGGACAAAATAATATCCTAGAAAATAAAAATTCCTTCTACCTCTCCAAGGCCTTGAAATAGCACAGGCTGGCCTCAAACTCATAATCATCCTACCTCAGCCTCCCAAACGCTGGGATTGCAGGAGTATGCCACAACACACAGCTTATATCTGTCACCCATTATATATATATATATTTTTTTATTTTCAAGCCGAAATAAAGAGAAGACGGACAGAGAGAGAATGGGTATATCAGGGCACCCAGCCACTGCAAACAAACTCTGGTTATATGCACCATTTTGTGCATCTGGCTTACGTGGGTACTGGAGAACTGAACCCAGGTCCTTGGGCTTTGCAGGCAAGCGCCTTAACTGCTGAGCCATCTCTCCAGCCCAATAAATAAGTTTTGTTCTGTTTTTCAAAGTAATAGTCTTAGGCTGGCCTCAAACTCATAGCAATCCCCCACCTCTGCCTCCTGAGTGCTAGGATTAAAAGTGTGCACAGCTGAGTGTGGTGGACATGCCTTTAATCCCAGCACTAGGGAGGCAGAGGTAGGAGGACTGCCATGAGTTCGAGGCCACCCTGAGACTACATAGTGAATTCCAAGTCCGCCTGAGCTAGAGTGAAACCCTGCCTCAAAAATCCAAAAAAAAAAAAAAAAAAAAAAAAAAAAAAAAAGCATGCAACACCACACTCAGCTCTGTCATCTCTTAAAACCATTTTTAGTTGCTAATGAAGCCTTAAGTAACCCAGTGTCCTACTCTAATGAGCAGTTGCCGGTGTTACAACTTGACACATCTTTTTGAATGAAGGACTCTAAGATTTGAGAAAAACTTAAGAAAACCTGACTTTTTTGCTTGGAATTTGACAGATAAACATACAGCATCTCTGAGTTTCAGCCAAAAAATTAATTATCACCCAAAAAGAGCATAATTTCATGAACATTCTCCAAGGCAGACCATATGTTAGGCTACAAAATAAGCCATACTCTTAAATACACTAAAATCATTAAAACTACCTTCTCTAACCAAAATGGAATTATCAGAAGTTAGTAACAGAAGGAATCTTGAAATTTTCAAAACTGCGTGGAAACTAAGCACACACCTAAACAGTCCTTGGGAGGTGCTAAGGAACCACGCCTCCAGGGCCAGGCATAGAGGCCACGCTTTTAATCCCACCACTGAGGAGGCACACGTAGGAGGGCCACAGTTAGTTTGAGGCCATTACAAGGCTAGAGGGAGTTCCAGGTCAGTCTGGGCTAGAGTGAGACCCTACCTACACACACACACACACCCCTCCAAACATGTAGTGCAGTAAAAACAGTGCTAAAAGGGACATTGATACTCGATACTTATAAAAGCATACAGTAATAAAAGATCTCAAATCTAAGTTCTGGAGAAACTACGAAAACAGAAAAATACATTAACATCAAAGTTACCCAAAGGAAAAAGTCAATACTAGAGCAGAGATAATGAAATACAGAACAGAAAAATAACAGAATCAACAAAACCAAAAGTTGGCTTTCCAAAAAAAAAAAAAAAAATCAACAAAATTGACAGACCTTTAGGGGAATTAACTAAGAAATGAAAGAATGCAAATGACTAAAATCTGAAAGTGACTATCAATGTGAAGACAAAAAGGATTACACAAGAGTACTATGAATAACTATATGCCAAATAACAAATTATCTACATGAAATAGATAAAACCCTAGAAACACACAAATTACCTGAACTAGCTGAATAAGAAACAGAACATCAGAATAAGATGTAAACAGAATGAATCAAAAACCTCTCATGGGCTGGAGGGATGGCTTAGTGGTTAAGGCATCGCCTGCAAAGCCAAAGGACCCAGGTTCGATTCCCCAGGACCCATGTTAGCCAGATGCACAAGAGGGCACATGCATCTGGAGTTCATTTGTAAGTGGCTGGAAGCCCTGGCACACCCATTCTCTCTCTTTCTCTTTTTCTTTCTCTTTCTCTCTCCCTCTCCCCCTCCCTCTTTCTCTGTCAAATAAATAAATAAATATTTAAAAAAAAAAAAACTCTCATGAAGAAAAGCTCACAACCACAACCACATGGCTTAAAAGGTGAATTCTACCAAATATTTAAAGAATTAACAATTTTGAAACTTCTCTGAAAATGGAACATCAGAAGATACTTCCTAATCCACTCTGGGAAGTCATTATTACCTTGATTGCTACAAAACTATAAAATGCTGCTCAAGGAAATTAAGACATTCATCATTTTTATGGAATGAAGCTAGTATTTGTCAACATAACAACTCTCCAAAGTTTTCTACAGCTTCAAAACAAACCTTAGCAAAACCCCAAAAGCCTTTCTTGTGACAAAAAAAAAAAAAAGCCAGCCCTGAAATGAGACCCTATCTCAAAAAAATAAAAACAAATAAACAAACAAACAAAAAAATTCAAGGGTCTCAAGATTACCAAGACAATCGTGAGAAAGAAAAAAACAAAACTGGAAGACTCATATTTCTCAATTTTAAAACTTATTACAATCCCACTATGTCTGTAGTATTGCTGTAATGACAGCCCACAGAACATCAGAATGGGCCTGTGAATCCATATGACTGAGTGTTCAAGGATACCAAGACACTGGGGGAAAGAACAGTCTTTTCAACAAATGGCACCAGAACAACTGTAAGTGCTCTCATCCATGTAACCACCTCCCCAGCCCCAGCTAACTCTTCCTTATAAGAAGGAAAGGGAAAATTTGGACCATTACCTCATACCACATTAAAAATTTACCCAGAAAAGGTACCAAAGACCTATATAGAATAATTGAGCCACTAAAACCCATAGAAGAAATAGTAGATTATTTTCATCCGCCTTTTCTTGGCAACACCACCAAAAACACAGATAACAAAAGAAAAATAATCTAGATAAACTTGATCAATGTTAAAATTCTCTGTGTATCAAAGCAAAATAAAACCACTAGGAAAGGAGAAATTATCCTCAAATTATACAACTACCAAAGACCTACAGATTTGCAAAGGGTAGCATGCAGGATATTTTTAGAAGGGTTTGAGAATTGGCGTCAACTTTTTTTTATTATTTTGCATTTGTGTGCACATATGTCCTCTATTGTTCTTCTACTTTACTTTCCTGACACAGTCTCTCACTGTACCTAGACTCACTATTTTATGGCTAGACTGACTCGATCTTGTCTCCACCCCACACCCTCAACCCTAAGGTTACAGGCATGTCAGCCCCAGTACATTTACACGGTACAATTATTGGTACTCCTGTAATCAACAACACAGAATCCAATTCAAACAATGAACAAAAGGACATTTCAGCAAAGACCTGTGGATAGACAAGAAGCACATGTAAAGAAAATTAATAGTATACAACACTAGTGAAATGCCAGTCAAAATCAGTACATATAACTTCACGTCCATTTCGATGGCCTTCATCTAAAAACAACAATTAAAAAAAAAAAAAAAAAAAAACCTAGTGTTCACCAAGATATAAAGAAGCTGGAACTTCTAATGGTGGGGTTGCAAACGGTACAGCACTATGGAAAAGTCTGGTACTTACTCAGAAGGTAAAACACCCTATGTACTACTGTGTTGGAAGAGTGAGAGTGGGAATTAGGATTTGCATATCAAAGAAGCCAGTTGGCAGAGAGACTGGAAACCCCTCCCCACCAAGGCTTACAGGTAAGAAAGCCTGATTAAAAGGTATACTGAGCCAGCCGTGGTAGCACTTGCCTTCAGTCAATCACCCTTAGTTCAAAGCCAGCCTGGGGATACAGTTGAGTTCCAGTTGCCTGGGCTAGAATAAGACTGTCTTGAGAGAGGAAGGGGAAAAAAAATAACAGCAGCATGCTGCACCAACGTCCCAATGAGCTCAGCATGGGCACCACTGGTCTAGTTCCTTGTCTGGACTTTCTCTTTCATAATAATCTGTGCTTATACCACTATCTATGTGTCCTTGATCCATTTCCTTGTTCAGGACAAAAGAACCAAAAAATGTCAGTGGGTGCCCTATGGCCTCCACCCAACATCTGCCTACACCATTACCATATGACACTGTATTATGCACCTTTTACAATCAGAACAAAAAACAGGTGTTCAAACAAAAATTGGTATACTTTTCCTAGTTGAACTCACAAAAGCAAAAAGGTACAACAACCCAATTGTCTAAAAATAGATAATTAAATATTAAATAACCCACACACAAAAGGCCACAATTTATATGACTACACTTATTATAAAATTCCCCCAAAATGTAGCCGGGCTTGGTGGTGCACGCCTTTAATCCCAGCACTTGGGAGGCAGAGGTAGGAGGATCGCTGTGAGTTCGAGGCCACCCTGAGACTCCATAGTGAATTCCAGGTCAGCCTGGGCTAGAGTGAGACCCTACCTCGAAAAACCAAAAAAAAAAAAAAAAAAAAAAAAAAAATCCCCCAAAATGTAGATCTGTACAAAGACAACGCAGATTCATGTTGCTAGGGGCTGGGAGGATGGAGGAAACCAAGTGACTTGTCACATGGGTATGAAGTTGGTGCTTGGGTGATAAAAATGTTCTACAACACATGTATCCATATGAAATATGTTGTTAATAATAATAATAAAGATTTTTTAAAATGTTCTAAAACAAGATGGAGGATTTGACTGTACTCAAGCCTACTTAACTACCAACTTAAAGTAGCTAAAAGGTTAGCTTTTGCTATTTGCATTTCTTAAGGTGACAGACAAGGGGGAAAATGTGACATTTTCATAAAGGACCCAAAGCCAGTGCCAACCTACCAATCAACCGTAGTGCCGTCTGTGTGAGGGCCAACGTGCCAGAGTTGAGGAGGAGGTCAAGGTTGTTGGCACCATGTTGCAGGGTGAGCATGCTGAGCATCACCAGAAGGAAGCGAGCTTGTGGGATGGTTCCCAGACTTGGTCCTGATGGGTTCTCGTTGGTAATGGTTTGTAGCGGAACAGGCTGGATACCTGTAAAGCATTGGTATCCACTGAAGTGTCTTGTTCATGGACATAAAGATTCACATGACAAGAGAATACTTGGGTTTGTTTTTTGTTCATTTGTACAACTTCTGTCCATTTTTCAGTAGGTTTCCACTTAACGCAGACAAAGGCGGCTCTATTTTGTTTTGCGATGATTCCATAACCTGCACTTCGCACACAGATACCTCCATCTGTCTTCAAGATGTGGCATGCTGCCTAAACATCTCAGGGCACTTTTTTTTATTTCTAATATAAGTTATGCTTCACTTTTCTACCACAAAACTAATGCTAGCCTTTGTATATACTCAAACTATTCAGGAAATAAATATACCCTAGAATACATGGTGTCATAAAAATATGTAAAAGTTTTATAAGGTGCTTTTGTAGAAAAGTTTTAGAGTACTTCAAGATTATGTCTTCTACCGGGTGTGGTGGTACACACCTTTAATCCCAGTGCTTGTGAGGCAGAGATAGAAAGATCTCTGTGAGTTCAAGGCCACCCTGAGACTACACAGCGAATTCCATGTCAGCCTGAGCTAGAGTAACACCCTACCTCGGAAAAAAAAAAAAAGATTATGTCTTCTGCCAAATTTTGAAAATCATATTCTGAATCTAAGAAAGCTAAAAGCACCTTAGATTATTAACCTAATATACAAAGTTCCCAAAAGCAAAAATTGATACTTGTATCTTTCCATGACAGATAAATAAAGCCAATGAAATCCTACAGGTGCCTCACTGGCATTACCACAACAGTAATTTTAACATAGCCTTTCAATTGTCAAAAGTTTCTGTTTTTCACTCACCAAGCTCTTTAAATTTGGCACTGGCATCCATCAAAACATTTCGAATGTTCTGAACTGCCCAGGCATACAGCTTCCCAAAGGTTACTTCCAGCAGCATCCGATTAAAAGGTGGGATCAAATCAACATCCTTCAAACAATGTGTGAGGGGATCCCTTGCAAGAGAGCAAAGCATTTTAGTCAGGACACTATGAGACTTTTGACTTTAATACAACAGTACTGTGTTGCCAGAGATTCCCATAATTAAGAAAAAAAATCCAATGCTTTACCCTATATCAATTCCTTCAGGAATAAGTCTTTGCCATCCACAGAACATTGCATACTGCACAGATGGAAGTAAGAAATTTTTGGCTGCCAGTTTCAAAATTGTATCTATTCCTTCCAGGCGAACCTCTGCTCTCTCCAACTGCAAAATATCAACGCACCGAGTCAGTGCTATGACTGCAATGCACACAGAGCAGCTCATTCTCCTAAGACTTTACCTGCTTTAGGAGGCACTTCCGCATCTTTTCCACATCCACTGGCTCTTCCTTAAGGGCAAACTCAACAATTGTACTGAGGAGGGCAGACTGTGGATAAAGACCCTGGACATTCTGCTTCAACCATTTGTATTTATGAACCCCTGTGACTGTATTCAACAGTGGCTGCCATTTGTCCTAACAAAGAGAGCAGTTTGCACCATTAGTTGACCAGGTGAATGCATGTTTTAAGCTACTTGACTATAAACAAGTAATCCCAACAGATTTAAACTAGAAAGTTTTGCTGCAGCTGTTGTTTGCTTTGCTGGTGCTGAGAATGCAACTGCAACCCAGGACTTTGTAACACACGCTAGGTGTGCTGGTCTGAATCACACGCACAACCCCCCCCGCCCCAACTCATGTGTTGTGAATGGCTGGTCCCCAGCTGATGGGAGGTGGAGCCTTGCTAGAGCATGTGTGTCACTGGACCTTGAGGTTTATTAGCTCTAGCTTGCCAGTGTTAGTTCAGCTCACTCTCCTGCTAGTTTTCCACCTACTGTTTGTGCAATGCTTTTCCCTGCCATCATGAAGCGTCCCCTCGAGGTTGTGAGCCAAAATAAAATCTTTCCTCTCATTAGCTGCTTTTCATCAGGGGTTGGGTCCAGCAACACAAAGACAACTAGAACACTTTAAAAAATGAATGCTTGCTTCTTCCCCTTTTCCAAGGCGGGGACCACAAAGGAACTACAGACTTTTCTGTCAGCCTCAGGCCAACCTTGGACTGCTACAGCCCCTTGCCGAGACTGTCCTTCACCCTCCAACCTCCTCTCCCACCCTGTGATGGTAAGTCTGCTAACTTGACCTGACCATTTGTATAAAGAGGAGAATGCCCCCCAACAACAAAAAAGGCTCTACTACTGATCTATGCTCTCAGCCCACTTTTTTTTTTTATTTTGTTTTTTTGTTGTTGTTGTTTTTCAAGGTAGGGTTTCATTCTAGCCCAGGCTGTCCTGGAATTCACTAGGCAGTCTCAGGGTGGCCTTGAACTCACGGATCTCCTACCTCTGCCTCCCAAGTGCTGGGATTAAAGGCATGTGCCATCACACCCAGCTCCAGCCCAGATATTTTAACTAAACTAATGTACAGTATTTAAAAAAAAAAATCTACCCTACTTCCTTCTTATTATAACCTCAGGAATCAATAGTTTCTGAAACAAATAATACTTGCAATGAAGGAATGATGAATGATAATGATGAGATACAGTAACAGAAACATTTCTCTAGCACTCTCTCTGCCCAGGGCACCATCCATCAGGTTCATTGAGCATCCCTGGGACTATACGTTCTCTAGCAACCCATCAGTCACTACCCTGAAAATGCTTAGTACAAAAGTGCAATATTCATAGCTCCCTTTTCTGTGTGTTGTGCTTTTTCTGCCTGTCTCAGAATCACAGAAAATACTTCACCTTGGGAGACTTAATTGTAATGGGTCTTTTGTCCACATTTATTGGACTATGGGGCAAAATGCAAGCTTCTTCTAAATCAGACTCTTCATTTCCAATTTTTTCTTCCCCATCAGTAGATTCTGGCTTCTTAGGAACTATATTTGGAAACATGAACCAGTATAAAAGTCATTTATATAATTTTAGATTAAGAAATACTTAAATATGCAAGAAGGCTATTTTATTTAAAGACACAAATTAATAGCATTGTAATGTTCCAATGACTAAAGTAATAACTATTACAATTTGTCTCCTATGGCATATAGTAACAACACTTTGCCACACCATGTTACAGACAAAAGAGTGAGCAGCCTACAATGGAAAGGGGCCATGAAGAACAGTAAGGCTGGGATCAGCAGGCTTTTCTAAGGGCTAGACAGTGAATATTTGAGTCCTTGAATCGATGCAGTCTGTTGTAGATATTTAACCCTACAAATTTTTTTCCATGTACACCACCAGGTGAAGGTGGAGGTAGAGCCCTTGCCTAGCATGTGAGGCCATGGGTTTGATCTCCAGAATCAGAAGAAAAAAAAAAAAGAAGAAGAAGAAGCAGTTTATCCCCAGAGAACTATGGATGCTGCAATTTAAATTTCCTGAAATTTTCATGGGTCAAAATTATTACTCCTTTTGTGAGTTCTTTTTTTAAATTTTTTTTTAAAATTTAAAATTGCAAAAATAAGTCTTAGTTTATGGGCAACACAAAGAAGGCAAGAGGCCATATGTGGCCCCCATTCCCTGGCATGTCCTTGGTAGCCAGCGTTAAGTTACTTTCGATGTCTGGAAGACTGCAAGTTCAAGATTGGACTCTAGAGCAAGATCTTGTCCCCAAATGACTAATTTCACATACCTGAAGTCTAGAGCCATGTGGCAACAGATAAACTACATGAATGATATGACTTAGATAATCACCTACTTTTGCTCTGGGGAACTGCACTCTGAGTGATCAAGATTAATCATTTAGGCTGGTTCATAGAGAGCCCATTAAAAACCTTGGACATCCAAGCTCAAGAAAACTTCCCTCGGTTGGAGAGATGGCTTAATGGTTAAGGTGCTTGCGTGTGAAGCCCAAGAACCCAGGTTCGATTCCTCAGTACCCACATAAGCCAGATGCACAAGGCAGGTGCATGTGTCTTCATGAGTTCATTTGCAGTGACTGGAGGTCCTGGTGTGCCCATTGTCTCCCTTTCTCTCTCTCCCTTTCTCCAATAAGAATATACTTTAAAAAAGAAAAGAAAGCTTCCCTGATGGACCAGCATTTATACATGTTGTTTCACATCACAGTCAGGAGCACTAAGCAGGTCTGCACGTATCCCTACAGGAAGACAGTGTTAATGTATGCCTAGTACGCTGTTTCCTTCCATGCTCCTGTCCCTCAGTTATTCGGGGATCCTGCTGCAGCGATAAACTACCCCTACAACAGCTGAGCTCAAAACCAGGCTGTCCTTCCTACACATCAAGTCTGACAGAGCACTAGAGGACACCTGACATACCAATAAACAGTACTCACACTTTATGCAGCAACTTTTTTTAACTTTTTTTTGTTTATTTATTTATTTGAGAGCAACAGAGAGAAGGAGGCAGAGAGAGAGAGAGAGAGAGAGAATGGGTGCGCCAGAGCTTCCAGCCTCTGTAAACGAACTCCAGACGCGTGCGCCCCCTTGTGCATCTGGCTAACGTGGGTCCTGGGGAATTGAGCCTCGAACTTGGGTCCTTAGGCTTCACAGGCAAGCGCTTAACCACTAAGCCATCTCTCCAGCCCGGCAATTTCTTAACACTGCTCAATGACACTGTACAGGTTAATTTCTTTAATTAAAAAAAAGAGAGAAGAGAGGAAGAAAAAAGAGTAGGGAGGAAAGGGGGGAGTTAATGAAAAGGAGGAAGTGAAAGGGGAAAAGGAAAGAAAACCAGTTTCAAATATCACACAATAAGCACACAATAAGAAATTTTAAAATGTGAGCTGGGAAATGGCTTAGTGAGTAGAATATGTGCCATACAGCATAAAGACCTGAGTCTGGATGCCTAGCACTCACGTAAGATGCTAGGCATGGTGACACATGCCTAACAATCCTGGCACTGGAGAGACAAAGATAGAGAATCCCTGGGACTCACTGGATAGCTAGTCTGGCCAAATCAGTTAATATTAAGTTGAGCAAGAGGTTGGTTCTACCTCAAAAAATAAATGTAAAGTGATAGCAGAAGATACCCAATGTTAATTCTAACCTCCAAGTTTGCCCACACACATATGAACATATATACATGTATCATACCTCACATACATATTCATGCAAAAGAAGAGGAAGAGGAAGAAAACCTTTTTAAAGGTGACCTTATGGGATCAAAGCGCATGGGCATGAGGCAGCTGGTGCTGGGAGAGGCCTGTGGTTGGCTATGAGTCATCTGAGTGTCTGAGCTTAAAGGAGCTCAGACATGTTACTGCTGTGATATCCTGATTCAGAGCATTTTCAGACTTCAGACAAGTTGTTGTGGTTTAAGCATTTGTTCATGAATAATCAACTTAAGAGTCCCTTCTATATAATTTTATTTATTTATTTGAGAGAGAAAGATGCAGACAGAGAGAGAATGGGCCTCCAGCCACTGCAAATGAACTCCAGATGCATGCACCATTTTGTGCATCTGGCTTATGTGGGTCCTGGGGAATCGAACCAAGGTCCTTTGGCTTTGCAGGCAAGTACCTTAACCACTAAGCCATCTCTCTAGCCCCTAGAGTCACTTCTAAAACATCTTGCTTTCCTTTATTATTCACAATGTTCATCAAGAACCCAGTAGTTAATACTGCTTAAGATGTCTACGAATAAGACAATATTTATAATTACCAGTAACCAAGAGCTAAAGTATTCTATGCATTTTTGCTCAAATTTAGATTATTTTGTAACTCTGCACATTGGGGATAGACAGTACACTTGTGGCATGGCACACATGCAGAGACAACTTTCCAGTGTTGCATCTCACCTCCTACCTTTTATCTTTTTTTTTTTTTTTCTTTTAGGCAGCGTGTTTGATCCTGCACCACTGTCTCCCTGCCTCCCTCCTCCTTCACTGGTGCGCTCCTCTTTGCCAGGCTAGCCAGTTCAAGCTTCCAGGAAATTCTCCTGTCTTAGCCTCCCTTCTTGCTGTCAGAGTGCTGTAGTGAAAGAAGTTCACTACAGCTTCTGGCTTTTACATGGGATTTGAGGAAACAAAACTCAGGTATTCAGGCTTGAGTGGCAAGCACTTTATCCACTGAGCCATCTCCCCAACACCTATTCAGTAATTCTTTTAGTTCCCTTTTGTAATAATGCACTACGTATCAGAATAGTTGCCTCCCTATTCACAGTTTTACTTTCACTGTTTTAGGACCTATGGCCAATTGTCTAAAAGTAAGTAAATTTGCTTTGAGTCTTTGAAGAGAGAATGACTATATTCATATAACTTCATTACATTAAACTGTTTTAAGTTTTCTACTTTATTATTAGTAATTGTTTGCTCTCATATAAGTTATAAATTTAACTTTGTCACTGATAAGCATAAATAAAGGCAAAAACATAGTGTATACAGGTTTGGCACCATCAGCAATTCTGAGCATCCACTGGACATCTTAGACTGTATCACTCACAGGTGACAGGGGACTCCTGTAGTCAACATTCCAAGACAAAATATTATTTCCTTACAAAAATGGCAAAATCAAATTCCAAGATTAAATATTCTCTATTGAGATCTATTTCATTACTAGGAAAACTAACATTTAAAATTTTTTAAATATTTTTCCCTATTAGCTTAGTAATGTCTTATCTTTTTGGCATCAAGTTAGCATGCCAAATCATAACACATTGAACTCCAAGTTGCATTATCTGATCTCTTAGAAAAATAATCCAGATTTCTATACTCACTCGCCAATACACATGAATACTATGGCAGTACCTGCAAACAGCATAAGCAATGAACACAGCAGTAAGCCTCGCTCTCAGCACAGAGATCCAGCCAAAGGAGGGAAGCAGATAATGGAACTGTGCTTTGCGAGCTTTGCGTTCTCACCTCTCTTTTTCCTTCGTTCTCGAATTATCTTCTGAGCTATCCTCCTCCAACGGGGCAAAGAGCTTAATGGCTTAAACTTAGACATTACAGAAAGGTCGCTGCAAACAGCAGGTCTCAGTTCATTAAAGAGGAATCTCAAACGCTCAATGACAGGCGCACACACCTCCTTATAAGACCGGCCCTGTTCTTGATGAGTCTGAAAAGTTAAATACAAAAAGACAAAATAAAAACAAGTATTTTGACAACTATCTGCACAGCATAGAAGAAAAAGAATGAAGACCCACTCACCTTAATGAGAGAGCATTTTGCTTGGTAGACAACTCTGCAGACATCCACCACTGACTTAGGCAATGCTCTGTGCTTTACCTGATCAATACCAAGTGTACCTGCATGAACTAAAGATAATGCCACATGACCTGAAAAAGACATTCAAAAGAAGGGCAGGGTAGGAATGAGTGCGTATGGCATGGCCTGTCATTTGAAAGGTGTACAATAAATGTAGTTGAAACACATGGATATTGAGCTTCATACCTAAATCTTCATGTTTTAAGAGGCAGCATAATAGTAAGCGGCCAACCTCTTCCACAGGATGCTCAGGAGGAAATGTGATTGGTGTGGTCAAGTGGCACTGTCTACAATACCTTTCAATTTGACACAGAAAGTCCTGCAACAGAAAGCGCAAGAGGAAATTTAAGGCCACCCAGAGAAGCTTCATAAATGCTAACCTGTCACGGCTTTTTACTGCACTAAGACAGATAATGCACACCTCACTGGTATGGGAACAGAGTCAACCTCTCACCTCAAAACCAAATCTCCAAGTAGTCATGTTTGTGTTATGCTCATCAAAGCATGAGTATCCACAGGTCAAAGCCCTCAGATTCCAACATGCTCAGTGAGAAGGGGTGGGGGAAGAATCTAGCTCACCTTCACGTTGTGGTCCTGGATGTTATTATCAGCAATGGCTTGCAGGAATGCCTGGGAATGATCACCCAGAGACCATCTGTGAGAACAGAGTCGGGACTTGCTGACCTGGTGTGCCCCCAGGAGAGCTGCAGTGGTCCTCGTCTTTCTCTTCATTGTAGCTGTAGTGAATCTGGCTAGTCTGCAGACCTCCAGAGAAAATGGATGACTGCAGCCACTCTAGAAAACACACAGTCATTCACTAAACAGAAAGCCAACTACAGCCTTCAGAAAGAAACACAAGAAACATCCCGAATTGAATATTTGATTTAGAAAGGGAAATTCAGCATTGTTCCTAAGAAAGAGAGACATCCAACACATTTACACTACCAACACTATCAATGTGAGTTCAAGAAACACTTCATTAATCGCTATGCCTTAAGCATGGCACCAGAACTTGAGCATTTCCAGTTCAACACTTGCTATGTGCCATGGTTTGGAGATAGTTTAAATGTGTGCCACAAGGATTGCTATGCTAGGAGTTTGGTCCTCAGTGCCGTGATGTAAAGGTGGTACAACCTCTACAGATGTGGGGTCCACTGAGAGGTCCCTAGGTCATTGTGGCTATGCCCTGAGAAGGAACTGATGATGTTCCACAGGACCTGTAGGCTGTTACTAGAGAGAACATGCTATGATAAAAGCCTGAACCTTACCTCTAAATCTCTCTCACTCATTCTATCTCATTCTCTCACATGTGCTTAGCAATAATGCTATCCACCCTTGGGTAACAGCCAACTGAGCATCCATCAAAGCCAGCTGCATGCTGCTTGGCATTTCAACCTCTAAATCTGTAACTAAAGAACTTCATTTCCCAAAATGCTACCTAGCCTTTTGTTGTTGTATCAGAAAACAGATTTAAATGCTGTGTGAGACTCAGACCCACATTTTCAGAGAAAGCAACAGTAAAGCACCCCATATATTCAACTCCAATTCTAAGGATGCAGGCGACACAGGTCAGAAAAAGCACCACTCTGTTGAGGATTCCATAGAAGTGACAACTGAGCTGATCTCTGGAATAAGAGACAGATGCTAAGTGTGTACACCTGAAAGGTTTCTACACAGTGCACACTCAGGGTACACCATGTATTTCTAAGATTATACCAAACAATCTGCAAACATTAAAAAGGAGAGCTTGGATCAGAAACCAATGGGCTGGAAAGGAGATCTGTGTACAGTGGAAGATAAAGGATCAGCTTGCTCTGGCAGGACAAATAGGAATATCAATTATAGCTGCTTATGATAAACTGTACCCCAAAATTATTGGTATATATATATATGTGTGTGTGTGTGTGTGTGTGTGTATCACTAAGGATTTTTATTCATGACTTACTTCATCAAAAGTACTATCCTAGGGCTAGAGAATGGCTTAGTTGTTAAGGCACTTGCGAAGCCAAAGGACACATGTTCAACTCTAGGTCCCATGTAAGCCAGATGCACACAGTGGCATAGCATGCAAGGTCACACATGCACACAAGGTGATGTATGCAACTGGAGTTCAACAGCAATGACTGAAGGCCTCGGTGTATTAATTCTTTCTCTCACTCTCTCTCTCTCAATTAAAAAAAAAAAAATGCTGTCCTAACCCAATCAAATCTGGGAGGCATTCAGTGTTCTGACTGGATACTTAGGATTGACTGCTTAGAAGCTTCTACAAATGCCACACTAATTCTCCTGAAGCAATGGATCTAACCCTGACCCTCGTTGTTCTACACAGAATACAGAGGAGTGTCTCCTATCCCACAAAGATAAGCTTCTAGTCTCAGAGAGGGCCAGGCCCCACCTGCTAACACCCAACAGAACCTTCCTTCTACCCTGGAGCTTTCCACTGCTTCCTTTGCTAATTTCAGTGAAAGTCATTCTCCATCAAGTCTCAAAGGAAAACAAAAGCAACAAGGAACAGGGTGCAAATTCAGGGGTCTACTCCACAGGAAGCTGAGCAAGACTATCTCACTGAGAACTTCTCCAGATATTCATTCTCACAGCATCTGCAGGCCCTTGTAATTCTCAACAGTGCTCCTCTCCTCCTGTACTTTGCCCAGAATGCCTCCATACACAGGTCCAGGATGGCTGTCACCAGGAAACTTTGCTTTCCCCAGATCCACTTCTAAGCATCTCCATCTCATTATTTACCACCTGTATCCTAACCTGCTTCAAACGCTGGTCCATTGTTGAGAATAAAGGTTTATCTTAACCTCTCTGTGCCCTGTGCAGCCGGCATGGTAACCCACACAAGCAACACAACAGAGGCTTACTGAACAAACAGGTAGACAGAAGATGACACATGTACAACTAAATAAAGGATTAAGCCCATCTCATGGGAAATGGAGTAACTTTGTTATTCATGCAGTTAAAAAGGATGCCATCCAAACATGCATCTGACTTGAGGTACTGCCAAGCAATATCAATCCCTATGTATGATTTCTGGGCACAGGGAGACAGCAGCCATATATCATGGCCATGGCAGGAAGATGCAACATGAAAATACTGTCACCAGGGCTGGAGAGATGGCTTAGTGGTTAAGGCACTTGCCTGCAAAGCCAAATGACCCAGGTTCAATTCCCCAGGACCCACATAAGCCAGGTGCACAAAGAGGTGCATGCACCTGCAGTGCCTGAAAGCCACGGTGCACCCATTCTCTCTATCTGCCTCTCTCTCAAATAAATAAGAAGAAGAAGAAGAAGAAGAAGAAGAAGAAGAAGAAGAAGAAGAAGAAGGAAGAAGAAGAAGAAAGAAGAAGAAGAAGAAGAAAGAAGAAGAAGAAGAAAGAAGAAGAAGAAGAAAGAAGAAGAAGAAGAAGAAGAAGAAGAAGAAGAAGAAGAAGAAGAAGAAGAAGAAAGAAGAAGAAGAAGAAGAAGAAGAAGAAGAAAGAAGAAGAAGAAAGAAGGAGGAGGAGGAGGAGGAGGGGAGGAAGAAGGGAAAAAAAATACTGTCACCAGATAGTCATTCCAACACACTTGCTGGCTTCCTCTAAGGCTAAGGATGATGAAATAAATGGAAGCCACTCACAGCTTTTTTCTCCCCAGTTCAGTTGCACTATCCTTGTATTTCCCATCAACAACTGCTGATTCTTCCCCTCCCCCCCCCACTCTTACTAGCACATTCAGATCAACTAAAATGGCCTACTGACTGGTAAGAGAAAACATTGTTCTTACTGGCACATTCAACCTCGACAGGAGACAGTGGTGTGCTCATTGCTAAATAGGAAGCGTGTAATCCAAGAAGCAGGCCCAGATTCCTCTCTGTGTCTATCAGAGGTGAAGACAAACTTCCCAGGTCAGGAATGGTGACGACCTCTTGGTCAGGCTAGAAAAAGTAATTTTATCATCAGGTTAATATAACACCAAAAAAACCAACAGCTTATGTGCTTTAGATCTACTACCACAAAGAGGACCAGGGGTTATCTAGGCATGCTGTTCCAACATCCTATAATATGTTTATAATAGTGTGATAAATTAACAGCAGAAAAACCATCCTAGAAATCACAAAATTGAAAGCAAACAACATAAAGCTCTGGGGCATACGAGATCAGAAGCACAGATAAATGACTTAGCTAGAATATTCCCTTAGAGAATCAAGCAGATATTACAAAGTGATTATAAATAACAAAAAAAATATGGTAAATTGTTATGTGCATTATAAAAATAAGAGCAATAGCTGGGAAGATGGCACATCAGTTAAAGGTGCCTGCCTAAAAATCGCGCAGGCCTGGGTTCAATTCACAAGCCACCCAGAAAAGTGGTATGAGCATCTGATGTTCATCTGCAGCAGCAAGAGACTTTGGGGAATCCATACACATACAAATAAAAATAAGAGCAATAAAAGAACATGACAAATATTGCTATAAAACACTCAACTGTGAGGACACATGTTCATGAAATTCACTATTTTGAATAAATATAAAATCACTAAGAAAGCAAAAGTTCAAATGAAAATAATCTTAAACTTTACCAACTACATCAGATAAGCTATAAATTAATTTCTTCTCTCATAAAAAAACTGCCCTAAGCCATATCATATGGCATGTACTGACTTTTATTACCTCTGGTTAACTGGAATTTAATGCCTATATATAAACTCTAAAGCTCACAAACATAGAGGCCAAACATATTCCTATCTAAAGAATTATACTTCTATATGATTTGTTCTAACAAGTAAATAATTTGGAATAGTAAACCACTCTGAATTTCTATATATGCTTGCAATAAAACTCCAAAGAACAAAGTTTCACCTCCTTTTTTTTGGGGGGGGGGTTCCAACGTAGGGTCCCACTCTAGCTCAGGCTGACCTGGAATTCCCTATGTATTCTCAGGGTGGTCCCTCAACTCACGGTGATCCTCCTACCTCTGCCTCTCGAGTGCTGAGATTAAAGGCGTGCTCCACCATGCCCAGCCTACCCCCTTTTTTGAAATACTTCTATATTCCTTACATGACAGTTTTAAAATAATTTTTCAAATCTACTATATTATAAACCTTAACATAAAAATGTAAAGTCATGGCTGGAGAGATGGCTTAGTGGTTAAGCACTTGCCTGTGAAGCCTGAGGACCCCGGTTCAAGGCTCTATTCCCCAGGAACCACGTTAGCCAGATGCACAAGGGAGTGTATGCATCTGGAGTTCGTTTGCAGTGGCTGGAGGCCCTGGCGTGCCCCTTATCTCTCCCCGCCCCTCTGTCTGCCTCTTTCTCTCTCTATTGCTCTCAAATAAATAAATAAAAATAAACAAAAAAAATGTTTTTAATGTAAAGTCAGGGCTGGAGAGATGGCTTAGTGGTTAAGGCACTCGCCTGCAAAGCCAAAGGACCCACACAAGCCAGATGCACAAGGTGGCACATGCATCTGGAGTTTGTTTGCAAGTGGCTGAAGGCCCTGGTGTGCCCATTCTCTCCACGCCTCCATTCCCCCCCCCCCCATTCTCTCTCTCTAGTAAATAAAATAAATATTTTTTAATGTAAATTCAGGGCTGGAGAGATGGCTCAGCACTTAACGCACTTTCCTGAAAAGCCAAAGGACCCAGGTTCAATTCCCCAGCACACATGTAAATCCAGATGCACAAGGTGGCACATATGTCTGGAGTTCATGTGCAGTGGCTAGAGGAATATGCACAAAAATGTGAATTCAGCCAGGCATGGTGATACATACCTTTAATCCCACAACTCAGTAAGGAAAGATAGGATGACTGCTGTGAATTCAAGGCTAGCCTGAGGCCCTGAGACTACACAGTGAATTCCAGGTCAGCCTGGCCCTAGAGTGACAGCCTACCTCAAAAGACCCAAAAAGGAAAAAAAAAAAGGTAAATTCCTCTATCTAAAAGCCTCTAGGAACTGAGTCAATGGCTCAGCAGTTAAACACACTTACTTGAAAAGCCTGCCAGCTGAGGTTTAATTCCTAAGTACCTATGCAAAAACAGACACACAAAGTAGTGTGTGCATCTGGATTTCGTTTGCAGTGGTGAGAGGCCCTGGTGCACCATAACTCTGTAGGTCTGTCTCTTTGTCTCTCTGTCTCTCTCTCTCTCTCTCTTGCACACACACACACACACACACCCATAAATAATATAAATATTTAAAAATAAATAAATAAATACCTCTAGACCAATTTTATCACCTTTATGCCCCCAAAGGCTCAGATATCCATGCACTGTGGTTAAAAAAAAAAAAATCATAGGTAGACGGGCATGGCAGCACACACCTTTAATCCCAGCACTCAGAAGGCAGAGTTAGGAGGATCACCATGAGTTCAAGGCCATCCTGAGATTACATAGTAAATTCCAGGTCAGCCTGGACTAGAGTAAAACCCTACCTCAAAAAAACAACAAAAAATAAAAAAATCACAGGGCTGGGGAGATGGCTTAGCAGTTAAGGCATCTGCCTGAAAAGCCAAAGGACCCAGGTTCAATTCCACAGGACCCATGTAAGCCAGATGCACGAGGTGGCACATGAATCTGGAATTTGTTTGCCCTAAAGTGCCCATTCCTATCTGCTTCTTTCTCTCTCCTTCTCGCCCTCTCTCTCTCTCTCAAATAAATAAATGAAAAAAAAAAATCATACAATCACAAGCACATAAGAAGGACCTCTCCTGACATTCCCCATCACTGCAAGCAGGCTCACAGCTCACCTCTAAATACTGGCCAACACAAAATGCATGCATGGACTCCTGTGTGTCTTCAAACTGCAAAGCTGCTTCCAAAGCGACTACTGGGTCCTCACCTGCAAACTGAGCTAAAGAAAAAAAAAAATGTGTGTATGATGTCAGTGCAATTATCTCAGACAACTATAGTAAATATAGCAAGTAGGAAGGAAATCAGTTGGGTTAACTCCACAGTGAGGGTTGCCAGAGTACAATGATGTCATTCTCTCCCAGGTTTGCCTGGGCCAAAGAAGAACTTAAAACAAGTTTCAAATAGTACTAGTAAATAAAAATGTATGATGAGAAATTCTTCAACTTAAGTCTTAATATGCTGTTAAGACAGTCCCCAAAGTCACAGACACATGTAAATATGAAGAGGCTGGAGCAAAAATAAATAAGCAAATTATAAGCTGAGGACTCTGCTTAAAATAAAACGTGCTGCAACTTTTAACAATGAGGAAAAGAGTGAGGCCTTACCAAGAATACTATTTCCTGTTAATGACTGTGTCTGGAAGTCCTTTATGTCATACACTTTTCCTTCTATCACAGTCCAGAAGCCTCCATCTTTATTGTGGTTCTCCAAGTCAGCTTTGCGTATAAGTGTGACCTCCTCATTATTTCTACAGTTTGGACCTATAAAAAATGACTCTATAAACAGAAACCCCAAGTCAGTCACCTGATCAACAGATCAAATACAAAGAACAACAAATTTACATCACACAGAAAACTATCTCTTTGTGCAACTAACATAACAAACAAAAATTCTATTAACCCCAATTGCTCAGGCAATAAAACCACAGATTAATCGCTGGGACCTCATGAACTCACAAACCTTTTGTACAGCAAAGGACACTGAATAGAGCAAAGAGGCAACCTACAGAATAGGAGAAATTCTTTGCCAGCTATACATCTGACAGAGGATTAATATCCAGGACATACAAAGAATTCAAGAAACTAAATAATAAGAAATCAAACAACTCACTAAAAAATGGGCTATGGAGCCAGGAGTGGTGGCACACACCTTTAATCCCAGCACTCGGGAGGCAGAGGTAGGAGGATCACCGTGAGTTCGAGGCCACCCTAGACTACCCTAAGACTACATAGTGAATTTCAGGTCAGCCTAGGCTAGAGTGAGACCCTACCTCGAAACCCCCCCCCCAAAAAAAAGAAAGAAAGAAAAGAAAAAAGGCTATGGAACTAAATAGAGTTCACAAAAGAAGAAATACAGATGGCATTTAAACATCTAAAAAAAAAAGTTCTATATCACTAGCCATCAGGGAAATGCAGACTAAAACTTCATCGAGATTCCATCTCAATCCTCACAGATTGGCTACCATCATGAGAACAAATGACCATAAATGCTGGTGAGGATGTGGAAAAAGAGGAACCCTTCTACATTGTTGGTGGGAATGCAATCTGGTCCAGCCATTGTGGAAATCAGTGTGGAGGTTCTTGAGACAGCTAAAAATAGATCTACCATATGACCCAGCTATAGCACTCCTAGGCATATATCCTAAGGACTCATCTCACTACCTTAAAGATACTTCGTCAACCATGTTTATTGCTGCTCTATTCACAATAGCTGGGAAATGGAACCAGCCTAGATGTCCCTCAACTGATGAGTGGATAATAAAGATATGGCACATTTACACAGTGGCGTTCTACTCAGTGGTAAAGAAAAATGAAGTTATGAAATTTGCAGGAAAATAGATGGATCTGGAAAGGATTATACTAAGTGAGGTAACCCAGGCCCAGAAAGCTAAAGGTCACATGTTCTCTCTCATATGTAGATCCTAGCTACAGATGACTGGGCTTCTGTGTGAGAAGGAAAAAACTCAGTAGCAGAGGCCAGTAAGCTAGAAAGGAGATAAAAAGGGAATAGAAAGGGAGGGAGGGGGAACTTAATAGAATGGTATTGTATATATGTAAGTAGAATAACAGATTAATGGGGGTGAAAAGGCCTAAGTGAGGTCAGGGGAAGAGATTGAATAAAGGAAAGGTGAAGGGAGGGCTAATCAAAATCTAAGAGGATAAAAAATGGGCTATGGAGCTAAATAGAGAGTTCTCAAAAGAAAAAATATGGATGGCGTATAAGCATCTAAAAAAAATGTTCTACATCCCTAGTCATCAGGGAAATGCAGATTAAAACTACATTGAGATTCCATCTCACTACTGTCAGACTGGCTACCATCATGAAAACAAATGATCATAAATGCTGGTGGAGATGTGGAAAAAGAGGAACCCTTCTACACTGTTGGTGGGAATGCAATCTGGTCCAGCCGTTGTGGAAATCAGTGTGGAGGTTCTTGAGACAGCTAAAAATAGATCTACCATATGACCCAGCTATAGCACTCCTAGGCATATATCCTAAGGACTCATCCCATTTCCTTAGAAGTACGTGCTCAACCCTGTTTATTGCCGCTCAATTCATAATAGCTGGGAAATGGAACCAGCCTAGATGTCACTCAACTGATGAATGGATAATGAAGATGTGGCACATTTATACAATGGAGTTCTACTCAGCAGTAAAGAAAAATGAAGTTATGAAATTTACAGAAAAATGGATGGATCTGGAAAGGATTATACTAAGTGAGGTAACCCAGGCTCAGAAAGCCAAGTGCCGCATGTTTTCCCTCATATGTGGATCCTAGGTACAGATGATTGGACTTCTGTGTCAGAAGGAAAAATCTCAGTAGCAGAGGCCAGTAAGTTAAAAAGGAGATATAAAGGGAAGAGAAAGGAAGGGAGGAGGGTACTTAATAGGTTGATATTGTATATATGTAAGTAGAAGAACAGATTAACGGGGGTGAAAAGGCCCAAAGTAAGGTCAGGGGAAGAGATTGAGTAAAGGAAAGGTGAAGGGAGGGCTAATCAAAATCTAAGAGGATGCAAATAAATCATATGGAATCCTCCGGTTTCGGACAATGGAACACTCAGGAGCCATAGATCGTTGTTAGAAAATTTTCAGTGCCAGGGATGGGATACCTCCAGTGAGTTGTTGGCCAGGGAATGCCCCCAAAACATTATAGGCCATTGACGAGGCCCTTGGTTTCCCACCAGGAATAGATGGTAAGACCCTATTGCTGAAGACTCCACATACTTGGGCTGCAAGGCCACTGAGAAATCCTGCTGGAACTGAGCTGATAACCTCCTCCATGTAGACCAGCTGACAGAAAGCTTGGAAAAAGCCACACTGCATGCAGTTCAATGAGAGACAGAGAAATCACTAGAGAAGATACTCCACAGTGAACACTGCAAGCCTTATATTTGGCCAACCAGGCCAATGAGCCAACAAGGTGCAATAATGGTATGTCTGTTATGGGGGAAACCAACTGCCCTTTAATTTGACTGGAGGCCCGCTGCATGGGAGGGTATACACCCCTCATCCTGAAAACCTAAAACAGGGGTAGTCATGAGCCCTAGGGGTATAATGTCTGCTATTGTCTGGCTAAATGTATATGCTGTGCTCATCAAACTGCCCAGTAAGTACTTCTCTTAATGTTCATAGCCATATATTAATGCTACTCTCACTTTTTCACTAGAGAACTTCCTCTTTTCAGATGGCAGTGACCTTGGGATGACTCAGAAGGCATCATGGTGCTGAGAAGAAGTGACAGAGGAGTGCTCAGCACTGCAATATCTCTGTCACACCTTCCAAGGCTCAGGGTCCATTGCAGAAGAGGTAGCGGAAAGAATGTAAGAACGAAAGGAAGGGTAGGACCCCTTACAATGTGCTCCTCCAGACACAGAATGGCCTGGATATCCATGACCTCACACTGTCTAACACTACCTACACAAGACCATCATAATAGGAGGAAAAGATCATGACATCAAAATAAAAGAGACTGATTGAGAGGGGGAGGGGATATGATGGAGAGTAGAGTTTCAAAGGGGAAAGTGGGGAGAGGGAAGGAATTAACATGGGATATTGTTTATAATCATGAAAGTTGTTAATTATAAAAAATAAAAAATTTTTAAAAAGCCGGGCGTGGTGGCGCACGCCTTTAATCCCAGCACTCGGGAAGCAAAGGTAGGAGGATTGCCATGAGTTCGAGGCCACCCTGAGACTCCATAGTGAATTCCAGGTCAGCCTGGGCTAGAGTGAGACCCTACCTCGAAAAAAACCAAAAAAAAAAAATTTTTTTAAAGGGGGAGTAGAAATTATATCACATCAATAAAATTCTATTGGTTTGTAGTGATACTTAAAAAAAATAAAAAATATGACTGGTCACTTTTAGAAAATCTAGAATACAGCTCAATATTATGAAAATAGTTCCAAAGATGAGGGAAAAATCCTGCTTGCATCGTGTCCCCCATGCACACCAATATACCCAGATAGCTGAAGGCAGGAGTGGTAGAGGGTTTGTGGAGGCCAAACATCCCTGGAACCCTCTTATCCATCACAACAGGGAGGACTACACAGCTTTGCTGGCCTCCTGAGCAGAAAAGAAGCACAGACATGACCTCAGACATACTCTGACAGAAAATTCAACCCAACTCCAACCACATCCCCAGATCTAACTAGCATATTTATAACTGTGAGTGATAGGACATCTGAGGTGGAAGAAAAGACCATGATAACCAAGTTCAGAAAATGTGAGATGAATCCAAAACCAACAATGCTGCTTTAAAAAACAGAAGGGCTGGAGAGATGGCTCAGCAGTTAAGGTGCTTGCCTGCAAAGCCTAAGGATCTGGGTTCAATTCCCCAATACCCATGTAAGCCAAGTGCACAAGGTGGCTCATTGGCTCATGCATTCAAAAAGTTCAAAAACACATTTGATAAAATCTAGTATCCAATGGAAATTAAAACTTCATTGAAAAGCAAAAAGAAAAGGAAGTATCTTTACTACACAAAAATATCTACTTAGCAACAAAAAAGGATACATATTGCCTTTTTGTTGTTGTTGTTTGTTTTTTACTTTTTTATTTGAGAGTGACAGACAGAGAGAGAAAGAGGCAGTTAGAGAGAGAGAGAGAGAGAGAGAATGGGTGTGCCAGGGCACCCAGTCACTGCAAACGAACTCCAGATGCGTGCGCCCCCTTGTAAACATCTGGCTAATGTGGATCCTGGGGAATTGAGCCTCGAACCTGGGGTCCTTAGGATTCACAGGCAAGCGCTTAACCCGCTAAGCCATCTCTCCAGCCCTGTTGTTTGTTTTTACAAGGCAGTGTCTCACTCTAACCCAGACAGACTTGGAACCTACTCTGTGGCTCCGGGCAGGCCTTGAACTCATGGCAATCCTCCTACCTCAGCCTTGCAAGTGCTGGGATTAAAGGTGTGTGCTACCAAGCATATTATCATCATTTTTATTCAAAACTGCACTAGAGATAGAACAAGCTGTGTTATAAAGATGACAGTATAAAAGACTACTAAAACATAAAAATATAAACATAAAAGCTCAGCCAGGAGCTTTGTTGAAGGCCCAACAAGACATGGGTCCTGGGCTGTAGCACCATGAACAACATGGTGACAGCCTTAATGCGTAATAGCGTTCAAAAGCGCAACAGTTCAGCTGGGCGTGCTAGCGCATGCCTTTAATCCCACCACTTGGGAGGCAGAGGGAGGAGGATCGCAGTGAGTTCGAGGCTACCCTGAGACTACATACTGAGTTCCAGGTCAGCCTGGACTAGAGTGAGACCCTACCTTGAAAAACCAAAAAAAAAAAAAAAAAACTGCAACAGCTCAAAACTCAGAGAAACCAAATTTCATTTCAATGTGGTGTGCACTAGAGACAATGTCCACTAAGATACACTCAGCTGAGTCCAGAATTTTCCAGTCTCATCCCTGTCAAACAGCATGAGTGGCTTTGCAAAGTTGGTCCCTATCAATTCCTGCCTCCAGAGCTGTGCCACACCTAATCACCTCGTTTCTTCTGAAGATTCTACCCAGGAAAGGGTTTTCCAGAGCTTTCCAAAGTGGTCCATTTCAGAACTTAACAATTACTAAAAGATCATAAAGGCAACCAAATATCTTCCTAGAATTATCTGATTCCCACTTGTTATGCCATCAAGAGAAATGGCAGAAACGTGTCTTCCTTTTAAAGTGATCTTTCTAACAGTAAGGAAAGAATGCATAGACAAAGACCAAACTTCCCTCAGCAAAGCCCTTTAAGTGAAAACGTCATACCCATTATGCCAGGCCAGGCCAGCTCTTCATGATCGTCCCGTTCCTTTCCCGGTGCCAGGTGGTTGAAACGATCCAGGTGTTCCAACAGGCCACCCAGCAGAGGGATGGCTCCAGCCTCTTGCATGAGACCAGCATTTTTGCTAAGAAGAAGCACTACAGAAACTACTAGCTCTGGAAGGAGTACACCTACATTTAACAAAGAATAAAATGAAGGTTATTAAGATTTTTACATAGTGAAAAAATATATATTTTTACAAAAGTGGGCTGGCTATGCAAGGAGAGAAATCAACTAGCATGTGCAAGACTCTGAGTTCAGTCCTAAACAAAAATTATAACCTCTTTACGTTTAAATTTTAAGTCACAAGGGCTGGTGACATGGCTTAACTTAAGGCATTTGCCTGCAAAGCCTAAGGACCCTGGTTCAAGTCCCTAGGACCCACATAAGCCAGATGCACAAGGGAGCGCATTCATCTGGAGTTCATTTGCAGTGGCTAATGGCCCTGGCGCACCCATTCTCTCTTTCTTTCTATCTGCCTCTCTCTCTCTCTCAAATAAATAAACAAATTTTTTTTTTAATTTTAAGTCAAAAAATAAGGAATGCTGCCAGGCGTGGTGGCACATGCTTTTAATCCCAGCACTTGGGAGGCAGAGGTAGGAGGACTGCCGTGAGTTCGAGGCCACCCTGAGACTCCATAGTGAATTGCAGGTCAGCCTGGGCTAGAGTGAGACCCTACCTCAAAAAACAAAAAAAAAAAAAACAAGGAATGCTGGTCCTTTAGTATACTTCTACAGGACTATTTTTGTTTTTGAAAGAGAGTGATATAGAGATATCAAACAAAACCCTGTGAGATACAAAAATATTTTTTTTCAATAACGACTGGCTTCAAACACAGAAGTATTAAGTACAGGGTATTTTATTTAGAAAAGTAACTGTTTACCAATATAGCTACCATCAAAAAACAAGCGCTAAAACTAATGCTCTAATCTTACAAAATTAACATTAAAAAGACTAGGTAGTATTGGACTACCCTAAAGTGTTGAAGGCAGAATCTAATATTTATGCTGTCTAAATAGAACTAAACAATTAACTATCATTCATCTCATTACTGAAGTGCTAATAGTGGTGACATAAATCTAAACACCATTTACATCTGAAATGGTGATTCCCAAACCAAGACCAAAGGGGGCAGGATGGACAAGATGACTAGAAGATGCAAAAGCTTTACAGAATAAATACAGGAAGCTTTATCCAGAAAGGGTGCATTACTGCTTTCATCAGTCTAAAATAAAGGAGAAAAGTACCTGTGAAGTCCCCTTCCATGACACAAGCCACCTCTGCAAAGTGCCGCCAGCTGGTAGAAGCAATGCTCGCTGCTACCGGCAGTATGTCTCCAATGTGTGTGCACAGCAGGGCTGTGTACTTTTTTAGCAAGGAACCAACACCCATTAGCTCAGGACCTCAAAGGAAGATGAAGAAAATTTCATTTTCATTACTAAAAACTTACTATGAAAACTGAATTGGTTCACTATTCTACTCCCAAGAATAGACCTTTTACCTACTTTCTTAAACAAGAACATATTGCCCCTCAAGTCCTTGGTTCTTTATTGTATCATGTATTTTGAGGGAAAATAAATTTGATTACATTGAATTTTATACTCTGTACAAAACAGTACAAGAAGTCATGACTCAAAGATTCTTAAAACTTTAGAACACAAAGGGCTATTCTTAAAACTCTGTACATTATTCCCCAATGAATGAAGCTCATAAAATCTTCAGCTGTCTGCCTACATGGTTCCTCATGGTCTTTTATTCCTCATGACTTATCTGTCTTCAAGACATACCCCTAACGGGCTGGAGAGGTGGCTCAGCGGTTAAGGCACTTGCCTAGAAAGCCAAAGAACCCAGGTCCAATTCCCCAATACCCACATTAAGCCAAATGCACAAAATGGTATATGCATCTGGAGTTTGTTTGCAGTGGCTAGAGGCCCTGGTACATACATTCTCTCTCTATCTGCCTCATTCTCTCTCTCAAAATAAATCAACAAAAAATTTTTTTAAAAAAGATGATCACCTAAGTTTCCATCATCAACAAGCGCCTAACTCCTGTCAGATAGCAGAGAAGCTTTACTCAGGGAGCCATCCCTCCTGAATTCAGAAGAATTCTTATCAGAAGGCAGCAGCCAATCCATGCCCTGTGCAGCATAGAACATCAACCCATCTTCATCCTCACAAAAAGCTGAGGATTACACCGTATCTACAGGTATGAAATCTTTCGACTTGGAAAACTCAGTCTGAAGTCTAACAGCTACTAAGCAGAGCTATCCTGGCAACCCAGTCTTGTTCCCATTACACTCAGCTAGCTTCCCTATGCAACATGAATATCTACCACTATTCAATTTCCATCTCATGTGAGCTACCAATTTTCCATAAGTAACATGTAGAATCAACCTGACAAACCTTCTGTAAGACTCAACTAAACTTAAAAAGGGATCTATTTACAATATATAACTTATACAGGGCTGGAGAGATGGCTTAGCAGTTAAGGTGCTTGACTACAAAGCCAAAGGACCCAGGTTCAATCCCCCAGGACCTACATAAGCCAGATGCACAAGGTGGTGCATGCATCTGGATTTCATTTGCAGCAGCTGGAGGCCCTTTCATGCCCATTCTCTCCCTCCCTCCCTCTCTCTCTCTCTCTCTCTCTCTCTGTCTCTAATAAATAAAAATAAAATTAAAAAACTTATACATTAAGAGAATGAAGTAAAAAAGTTGATAAATCTAATATAGAAATATTTAATCAAAAAGGTAGGTGCAAAATGTAGCCTCCAAAAGTGGTGCTTTTGATACAGCTGGGCAGGCCAAGTGTGCCTATCAGAAACAGTAAATAGGGCTGGACAGATGGCTTAGTGGTCAAGGTACTTAACCTATGAAGCCTAAGGACCCAGGTTCGATTCCTGACATACAGCTAGATACACAAGGTGACATATGCATCTTGAGCTCATTTGCAATGGCTTAGAAGCCCTGGCACACCCATTCATTTTCTCTCTCTCATTCTCTCAAATAAATAAATAAAACATTAAAGTATTTTTAAAAACAGTAAATAAAAAAGTCCCAAACACAGCTGGAGAGATGGCTCAGCAGTTAAGGCACTTGCCTGCTATCCTAACAGCCTGGACTCGATTCCCCAGGACCCACATAAAGCCAGATGCACAAAGTGGCACATGCATCTAGAGTTCATTTACAGCGGCTAGAGGCCCTGGTGCGCCCATTCTCTCTGAGTGTCTCTCTTCTCTATTATCTTTCTCTGCTTGAAAATAAGTTTTTAAAAATATTTTTTTAACTTTTATAATTTACTTGAGACAGAAACAGAGAGAGAGAGAATGGGCACACCAGGGCCTCTAGCCACTGCAAACGAACTCCAGATGCATGTTCCATTTGTGCATCTGGCTTATGTGGGTCCTGGAGAAATCAAACCTGGGTCCTTTGGCTTTGCAGGCAAACACCTTAACCGCTAAGCCATCCCTCCAGCCCAAAAATAAATTTCTAAAAAGCTCTAAACAAAGCCAGACATGGGTCACATGCCTTTAATCCCAGCACTCAGGAGGCAGAGGTAGGAGCATCACTGTGAATTCAAGGCTACCCTGAAACTACATAGTGAATTCCAGGTCAGTCTGGGCTAGAGTGAGATGCTACCTCGGGGGCGAGGGGAGGAGCCCCACACATATACAAGATACTTTCAAACAATTTTAAGCAACTTACTGGAGATATCTGAGGCCTGGCTGATGCTCTCCCCTGGGTAAAGCTTGCTGATGAGCAAGCGCTGAAAGCGCAGCAACAAGTCCAGTGAAGCTGACCTTTCACAGTTGTGCTGCTCAAAGTCCAGGCAGGACGAGATCCGCCGAGCAACATCCTTCAGTCTGGCCACAGTCTGGGAAGCAATGTTCCTAATCAGGGAAAAGAAATTTATACGATGAACACATTACTTCTGTCAAAAAGACAGAGGAAAGCCGGGCGTGGTGCCGGACGCCTTTAATCCCAGCACTCGGGAGGCAGAGGTAGGAGGATTGCCGAGAGTTCGAGGCCACCCTGAGACTACAGAGTAAATTCCAGGTCAGCCTGAGCTAGAGTGAGACCCTACCTCGAAAAAAAAAAAAAAGACAGAGGAAGCAAGAAATGATGGCTTAAGCTCGTACCAGAAGCAGACTACCCCCAAGTATGCATCCCAGAGCTGTGTTCCAGACTGAGCCGAGGGCAGAAACATGGCAAAAGTGAACAATGCCCACTCCTTTACAAAGGTGCTCCTACAGAGTCTCATGAAATGGTCTAAAATGAGAGATCTTGTTCAAAAAGGAAACCTTCCCTACACACTTTGGGAAGAAAACCAAGTATGTCCTTTGTCACCAAAGCTGCACTGCAAATATAAGTGTGAACTACTCTACAAGACCAGCTGTCCCAGCACTGCTACACCTACCCTGCAAGTATGCCCTCAGCATGGGCTCAAGGATGGCACCAAGGTGGGGATAGAGAACACACGAATAGCAAAATAGGTATACCAGTCCCAGGTCAGCACAGCAGGTGCCAAAAAGCACAGGATCCAGGAGGGTCAGCTCTAGTCCCAACTATGCAATGTGCCTTGAGCTATGAGCCGCCAGCGGACAGGAGTACATAAGGAAAAGTAGAGTTGCTGACTCAGGGAGCAGAGGGTAGAGAGGACAGACACAGGCAAGGGGAGGGTAACAGTGCCACACTGCAGGGACCAAGCTTTTCAATGCTGAGCCACTGAAGTTTCGAACAGACAAATGAAAGCCTGAGCAAACTTACTGAGGTCAGCATGAGTGCAGTAAAGAGGGAACACCTGCTAGGTCAGTGTCACACAGCAACAATCCTTGCCTCAAGTGAATTAGGCCTCACACTCCCCTCTGGCCTCCACACATGTATGTATGGGGCATGTGCATCTGCACACACACTTAAATACACCACACCAAACCCCCCCCCACACACACAAAGTACCAAACAAAAATGCTGGAAATGAGTCAATCAAATAAAAGAAAAAGCATCATCAACAGACAACATTAATCAGAAGAAGGAATGTCAGAGATAGAGAACAAAGTCAAGGCAGTATTATATTCAGACAGCAATAAAGAAAACAAAAATAGGGAGCTGAAGAAGTGGCTTAGTGGTTAGGACACTTGTTGACAAAGCCAAAGGACCCAGGTTCAATTCCCCAGTACCCACATAAAGCCAGATACACAGTGTTGCATGAGTCTGAAGTTTGTTTGCAGTGGCTAGAGGCCCTGGTGTGCCCATATTCATATTCATTAATTCTCTCTCTCTCTCTCTCTCTCTCTCTCTCTCCTTGCAAATAAATAAATTTAAAAAGAAAAGAAAACTAGGAAGATGGTTCAATGGGAAAACTGCTTGATGTACAAGCATGAGGAATAGATGGAGGATCACAGGACCCTTACCTAGGATTCCAGGTGTGTCGTGTCCCACAGCTAAATGTCATCTTGAGAGGGCATATGGTGTCAAGGACATAGAAGAGTAAATGAAGGCAACACTCCAGGGTATAGCTCCTATGAGATCCTCACCAGCGGTGAAGTGGTATTTAGCAGTGACATAGCTCATCTTGGTTACTCATGCTCCTAAAAAAGCCCAAGTTCTTTGGTTCACCACCAACTTAGACTTTGGTGGAATCAACTTTGATCTGTCCTCAGTACCCTAGGAAAGGTCCTGTTTCCACAGCAACAAATTCCTAGAAATAACCCTAACCAAGAAGGAGAAAGAACTGCACAGTGAAAACACTGAAGAATGAAACTAAAGATGGAAAGAAGACGAAAAGACTTCCCATGCTCTTGGACTGGCAAGATTACTACTGTGAAAATGGCTATATTCCCAAATGTGAGCCACAGACTAAACAATGCCTATCAAAATTCCAACAACAGCTAGGCATGGCGGTGCATGCCTTTAGTCCCAGCATTTGGGAGGCAGAAGTAGGAGGATCGCCATGAGTTCAAGGCCACCCTGAGACTACATAATGAATTCCAGGACAGCCTGGGCTAGAGCGAGACCCTACCTTGAAAAAAAAAAAAATCCAACAACATTCTTCAAAAAAATAGAAAAAAAATCCTAAAATTCACATCAAAACACAAAAGACCACAAACAGCCACCGCAGTCCTTAGCAAAAAGAGCAATGCTAGAGGCACCACAAGAAACCACTGTGAGCAGAGCTATCACCACTACCTCCGCCTCTTACTGCATGTGTAACTGCCTAAGTGAACTAACTAGGGCTCAGGTGTGGTGGCACACATATGCAATCCCCTCATCACTCAGGAGTGGGTAGACACCCTGGCAAACCCATTCTCTCTCTAGGTCTCTCTTCTCTCTTTCTCTCTCTGCTTGCAAATAAATATTTTTTTTAAAGTTCAATCATTGTTTTCATTTCTAACAAATCCCTTTCACAAATCACAGTGGCTTTTTGTTTGGTTGGATTTTTGTTCTTTGTTTTTGTTTTTCAGACAGGGTCTCAATGTAGCCCAAGCTCTCATGGAACTCACAGCAATCCCCCTACCTCAGCCTTCCAAGTACTGGGATTATAAGAGACAACCATCAAACCCAGCTTGACATTTTGGTTTTATAATTACATTTTTTAATTAATGAAACTATATCTGACAGCTTTGGCCTTGCCAAAGTTAACTTCTGCAGGCAGTCCACTGGTACTCTAACACTTCCTAAAACAGCCTTCCAAATTAATACTCACTACTCTTTCATTCATTTTAGTTGACATATTTATGCTATGAAGAATTAGGCAATAACCAACTGGTGCAACAGTGGCATGTCTGTCATGGTGGAAACCAACTGCCCTCTAATTGGACTGGACACCCACTCTATGGGAGGGAATGCATCCCTGATACTGAAAACCCACAACAGGGGTAGTCATAAGCCCTAGGGGTGTAACATCTGCTGCTATCTGGCTAAATGTATATACTATGCTCATCCAACTGCCCAGTAAGCACTTCTCTTAAATGTTCATACCTATATATTGATGCTACTCTCACTTTTGGTTGAGAACCTTCTCTTTTCAGAGGGCAGTGACCTTGTGATGACTCAGAAGGCATCATGGTGCTGGGAAGAAGTGACAGGAGTGCTCAGCACTGCAATAGCTCTATCACACCTTCCAAGGCTCAGGGTCCATTGCAGAAGAGGTGGCAGGAAAGAATGTAAGAGCCAAAGGAAGGGTAGGACTCCTTACAATGTGATCCTCCAGACACAAAATGGCCTCGATATCCATGACCTCATAGTGCCTCACATTACCTACACAAGACCATCATAATAGGAGGAAAAGATCACGACATCAAAATAAAAGAGAGACTGATTGACAGGAGAAGGGGATATGATGGACAGTGGAGTTTCAAAGGGGAAAGTGAGGGGAGGGAGGGCAGTACCATGGGATATCGTTTATAATCATGGAAGTTATTAATTAAAAAAATAGAAAAAAAAAGAATTAGGCAATAATAAAATTAGATTTTAAATACTAATATAATACTTAATATAATTATTTGATTTTTGTTTCTCTGCTTATTAATGAGTGTAAGAATCTTTTTGTGTTTATTGTACACTACAATTTATCTACCATGAAAATATTTTTTATTTCTTTTTTTAAATTTTTTTATTTGCACAGTGGGAGTTGGGGGAACTTTCAGGGCCTCTTGCTGCTACAAATGAATACCAGAGGCTTGAATGACATCCTGTGTCCAGTTTTATGTGGGTGGCTTGGAAATTGAAACTGGGCTGGCAGGTTTTTCAAGCAAGCACCTTTAACCACTGAACAGTCTTACCAGCCCCACATGAAAACCTTAAAAAATCTTCACACACCCTGTTATCCTCTCTGCTAAACATAAAAGTCTTCTCTTGACCCTAAAATCTACCTTCAGTAATTGTCAGTCATTCTTCAACAGCCAAACCTATTCTGGAGATACCAGTGTTAGATTTCACTCAACTAATATGAAGGACAATAATTATAACAATAGTAAATACAATCATACTATACTGTAATACAGTGATGCTATTTACCTGAGAAGCTGTTGTATGAGCTGAACTAAAGGCAAGCACTGTTTTCCAGAAGATTCATAGATCCCTGTGTTAATCAGGTCTTTATCCAGAGGAGTCCGACTTCTATGAAATGTAGAGGCATTGGCTTCCTGCTCATCAATTTCCTTTTCCTTCTGTGCTTCTTTTTTGGCTTCAATATCCTATAATTCATAAAACACAAATCATGGAGCAGTAACCTCATTAGTACACTAGGCTGAGCCCAACTGTACCGCATGGCTGTCCCATCCTCTGAAAGCTATTGCACAGAACTGGAAACACTGGCCTACTCACCCTGTCAGAAACTCCACCTCTCAGTTGCTAAGGTTTCAAACAGAATGCTCTCCCTATGGATCCAAGGGCCAGGCTCCCACAGCTAATGGCCTCCTGCCTCATAAATACTGCCCCACACAGAGTTATCTACTTGGTGAGGATGGGAGAGAGCTACGACTCTAACAAAAGCTGCTATAAATGTAAGCAGCAAAGTCACTTTAGAAAACTGTAAACACATATACATCCCATAACACAATAAATTCCACTATAAGTATTTATTCAAGGGGAGAAGATATGCTTCCTAAAGGACTTTACACTCATTTTCTCATCCTGATTATTCACTAACTGCAAGCTCATAGCAGTCTTACATAGTCACAAAACAGAAACAATCAAGTATCCTTCAGTAGATACTTAATAAACAAAGAGTGCCAGAACCATACAATAATGGAGCACTTCCAATAATAAAAATAAAGTAATAAAAATAAATAAAATATAAAATAAAATAAAAGTAAAGTGCAATGATGTGGATGAATCTGAAAAATGCTGAGGCAGAAGAAGGAAGACACAGAAAGAAGAGGGTACCTGCTCTATGATCCCACTTCTATGACATTCACAGCAGGCAGAACTCAGGCAATCTGAGAGGCAGGGAAGTGACCTGACTATGAATGCAAGGGATACAAGGATCCTTCTGGCAATGGCAATGATCTATATGATGGAATATCTGTCAAATTCACTGAACAGACACTTAACGTTTCATTACAAATAATACTTCAATAATTTTTTTTGGTTTCTTGTGTTTTGTTTTTTGAGGTAGGGTCTCACTCTAGCCCAGGCTGACCTGGAATTCACTATGTAGTCTCGGGGTGGCCTTGAACTCACAGCGATCCTCCTACCTCTGCCTCCCGAGTGCTGGGGTTAAAGGCATGTGCCACCATGGCCAGCTACACCAATAATTTTATATTAGTAAAACTCAAACAGTGTTAAGTCAAAAATAAGTAAAGCTTTGGCATTTGGGGTTTTTCAATGATTCTGAGAGTTTGTCATTTTCATATATGTATATGTGTACAGTGTTTTTCATCTAGCTCTAACCCAAGTAAAATTGCCCACTGCCTCCCATGTATGCCTATGGTCAAACCTGAATTTCTGCAGTAATGGCAGCATTTAAGGCTGACTCTAAGCCCCCATCAGCCATCAAGCTTCCCACCAGTAGATCAATCATGAACCGACGACCTGGACTTATGTTCACTTCATTGCCTGAAACTGGAAAAGGAAATAGATTTATTGTCAATTTGAGTGACATGCTATGCCCACCCTTCATTCCCACCTGGGCCTACTACCCCTGCTACCAGTGCCAGCGCACCTGTGCAGGGCAAGAGCGCAGAGAGTGCCCGGGCTCGCTCCTCAGCTGTGGGCAGCAGCACAGACCAGCCACTCTGCAGCACAGCCTGGGCAGCCGCCTGCACAGTGCTCAGGACACCCGCACTGCTGGCCAACGTCACCACAGTCTGCTTCAGGCTGTTCAGGAGGACACTGCCCAGACCCAGGCCTAGGAACTCCGGGTCAACCTGGTGACTAATGGCAGCATGCAACTAGAAGGAAAAAGTTTATAATTAGAAGCCAGGAAAATGACCAAATGAAACTTAAGTATGACATAAACAAAATTAACATCTCAGTTGAGTATCATATTCAAGTTGTTTCAGTGTTTTAGATTACGGAATTTTTAACCATGGAACATTTGTATACACATGAGATCTTGAAGGATCCATGTCTCATACAAAATGTACTCATGTTTCATAATCATCTTATATATGTAGCCTAGAGGTAATACTATACAATCTTTTTAATGATTTTGCACATGAAACAGTTTGTATATATTGAAATTTCTACCTGTAGCATCATATAACACTCAAAAAGTTTCAAATTTTGGAACATTTTAGATTTTAGATTTTCAAGTTATAGATGTTCAACCTTGCCAATATATATATTCTTAATGGGGCTGAAAATTTTTGTCCATATTAGTTGAAGAATTTCATTGTAAGATACTTTGGTCAATAGAGACCGAACACTATAAAAACAACAACATCCACTAACCTACACCAAAGAGAGAAGTAACAGATATAACCAGATAACAGCCAGGATGGGAAGATCAATTAGTGGCTAAAGGTGCTTACTTACAAAGTCTGCTGGCCTGAGTTCAATTCCCCAGCACCGACATAAAGTCAATGCAAAAATGGCATTCATGTGTAATAGCCAAAGACCTTTGCGTGGTCCCTCACACACACATAAGCACATAAATAGGTTAATATTTTAAAATAAATAAATATATATAAATAAAAGTATTAAATAGTCAAGCTGAGAGTACACAAGGAAATTCCTCCAAGGCAAAACAAGGACTAACACACACACAGTACGAGTGAAAAGAAGACAACCAAGTGTCTCACAAGATGGAGGCAATTTTAAAAAGTGGAAAGAGGGCTACAGAGATGGCTTAGCAGTTAAGGCACTTGCCTGTGAAGCCTAATGACCCAGGTTCAATTCCCCAGTATCCACACAAGCCAGATGCACAAAGTGGTGCAGCACACGCAGCTGGAGTTCGTTTACAGTGGCTAGAGGCATTTGTCTGCCCTCTTTCTCTTTTTCTCTCTCTCTATCTGCCTCTCTCTTTCTCTTTCTCTCAAATAAATTAATTAACTATTTTAAAAATGGAAAGAATCCACAAAATAAGAGTACATAAAATGTTCTTCAAGATCAAGAAAAAGAGCCTAGAAGAACACAATGAGAAAAAAAAAAGCCTCAAAAAAGACCAAATTCTAAAAGTAAGAAAGAGAGTTATGAAGATAAAACCCCGAAGAGGGAGATGCTGGGCGGCTCTCATCCGTGCCCAGGCAGTGCCCAGGCGTCCCTGCTTGTGCACACAGACTCCAGCCTGCACAGGGCTCAGGCATGGACTTGAAGAGTCAGCATCTTCCAAATGCCTCAAGAAGTAGACATTAAATAAATGGATAATTTAATAACAGGGTTACTGAGATAAGGAAGCACTTCTGAATCAAACGAAAGAACAGACGACAGAACAAAAAAAGATAAAAGACATGAACGGTAAAAGACATAAAGGAATTTTAAAATATCAAAGAAGTCATGATGCTTGGGCCAATGAAAAGAGAAAGTTCAATATGTAAATGTCAGCCCTTTGGGGGAAAGTAGAGGAAAAAGAGAAAGCAATTTCAAACTTACTAAAGATGTAAAATCTTATATTCAATGACAATCAAAACCTCAAGTTACTTTTTAAAAAAATTTCTCACCTGTGGGCTAGAGAGGTGGCTTAGCTGTTAAGGTGTCTGCCTGCAAAGCCAAAGGAATCCCGGTTCAATTCTCCAGGACCTATGTAAGCCAGAGGCACAAGGTGGTGCATGCATCTGGAGTTTGTTTGCAGTGGCTGGAGGCCCTGGCGTGCCCATTCTCCCTCCCGCCTACCTTTCTCTCTCTCAAATAAATAAATAATATACTTAAAAAAAATAGGGCTGGAGGGATAGGCTTAGCAGTTAAGGCACTTGCCTGCAAAGCTAAAGGACCCAGGTTCAATTCCCCAGGACCCACATAAGCCAGATGCACAAGGGGGCACACGTATCTGGAGTTCGTTTGCAGTGGCTGGAGGCCCTGGCATGCCCATTCTCTCTCTCTCCCTCTCTCTCCCTCTTTCTCTGTCAAATAAATAAATAGATAAATAAAATATTTTAAAAAAGAATACATTTCTCCAACAAAAGCTTGAGAAACCTAAGTGATTAGACTTTTTTCAGACTACAATCCTCTCACCTGAAGAAAACCCTCAGTTATGAAAAAGAATCTGGGCAAGAAGTGAGCTAATCCCAGAAGCACACAGTCAACAATGAGTAAACAGCCCGGTTATTGGGAGACAAGGGAGAATTACATTCTATGGATGTGTGACCTCTTTAAAGATAATGGGTGTGGCAGCACATGCCTTTAATCCCAGCACATGCCTTTAATCCCAGCACTTGGGAGGCAGAGGTAGGATTGCTGTGAGTTGGAGGCCACCCTGAGACTACATAGTGAATTTCAAGTCAATCTGGGCTAAACCAAGTCCCTACCTGGGAGGGGAGGGGATAATGGTAATTAATTAAAAGAAAGCTTAAAAATACAGTATTTCAGGGGAGGGGGATAGAGGGAGGCGTTGTCCCTGCCATGTTCCGGGCTGCAACGTGGGCTGTGCAGGAGGAGGAGGAGGAGGAGGTGGGGCAGGCCCTGCAGCTGGATCCGGTGCTGGGTGCCCACTCAGGGAGAATCTGACGCGCCTGGAGGGGAGCACCGTCTGTGGGCCTGTACAGTGCTCGTGTACATATGGAGGCAAGTTTCTTCCTCAGTCGCCTCCACTTTATTTGCTGAGAGAAGTTTGCTAACTTGGCTAACCTAGCTAGCCAGTCTGCCCTGAGGATTCCATTTCACCTCCTAAACAATGGGATTGTAGACAGGCTATTACAGCCACAAGCATTTGTGGGACCTGGGGATCCAACCTCCAGTCCTGAAGCTTGTACAGCAAGACCTTTATCCACTGAGACATCTCCCCAGCCCAACACTGATCATTCTTCCAAAACCTATGAAAACAAAATTCAGACATTCCTAGTGTATACCTGTCACCGTTAAGACCTCAATGGAAAGATGAAACCTGATGAAACTCCTATGTTTGACCCAAGTTTACTCAAAGAAGTGGACTGGAGTCAGAAAACAGCTACATTTTCTCCAGCCATTTCTCCAACACATCCTGGAGAAGGCCTGGTTTTGAGGCCTCTCTGTACTGCTGACTTGAATAGAGGTGTTTTTTTAAGGTACTAGGTCAGCTGACAGAGACTGGAGTTGTCAACCCTGAACAATTTATGAAATCTTTTGAGCATATGAAGAAGTCTGGGGATTATTATGTTACAGTTGTGGAAGATATAACCCTAGGACAAACTGTTGCTACAGCAACTTTGATAATAGAGCACAAATTTATCCAGTCCTGTGCTAAGAGAAGAGTAGAAGATGTCGTTAGTGATGAATGCAGAGGAAAACAGCCTGGCAAACTGTTGTTATCAACTTTTACATTGCTAAGCAAGAAATTGAACTGTTACAAGATTACCCTTAAATGTCTACCACAAAATGTTGGTTTCTACAAAAAAGTTTGGATATACAGTTTCTGAAGAAAACTACATGTGTCGGCAATTCCTGAAGTAAAAATCTTATAAGAAAGAGAATCATCAAAGGAGTTAATGCTGCAAGGCTTACTGTTCCTAGAGTTAAAACATTTTTGTTGCTGCAACCCAGTGACATTCATAAACACTGGACTGAAGAAACACTGTAATATTATAATTGTATTATTAGAAAATTGCCTTGGGTTGGTGGGACACGCTGTCAGATTACAAATAACTTATAAAAGGGGTGATTTTTAACCAAAGGAATATATTTTTAACTTGAATCTTTTCTTGCATTGTATTTTTTCTAAAGTTTGGCTTAATTTCCTGGCAGTCAAGAGTATGTCTGCTATCTGTGCTACTCATGATTTTTAAAAAAGTATATGTTGAATAAGGCTGTTTCCTGTTACATCCATAAAATTAAGTATTTTTGTTTGAAAGTAACATCTACATATATTTAAGTGCAATTTCTCCTATATTCCACAAAATTGGAAAAATTATCTATGAATTTGTGAATCTAATATTTGATGATATTAATACTGGCAAACAACCTGGGTAGCTTTTTAAATACAAGGAACAACTTATACAGTGTGACAAGGTGCAAAGGTCCCACAATTTTAATATTTTACTAAAGATTGTTTATCTGTAGACAATGTACCATCCATTTCATATCACACGTAAGAATTTATTAAAATTACCCAACAGCATATAGAGTGGAGCACTCTGAGGTACTTTGAAACAGTGACTTAGCAGCTCTCAGCACAGGTACTTTCGTCTTGTTCTTACTATGGGCACCCGAAGCCTTTCTTCTGAGTGAAATATACAGAATTAAGTGGACTACTTAATGTGTAGTAATGCCTTTGTCACATCCTTAAAGTGATGATGGAAACTTTTCTATCTAATGGGATTGTAATGGTACTATTATTCTGGTTGTTGTTGTTTTGATTTTATTTATTTTAATGAGCTTTTTAAAGTTGAAAAATTACACAGTTTATCAATGGTTCTAGTCTTTTTGCATTCCATGTTACATTAAACCTGTTTATATGAAAAACAAAATACAGTATTTCCAGGGCAGGAGGGATTGGTTAGTGGTTAAGGTGTTTGCCTATAAAGCCAAAGGATCCAGGTTCAACTCCCCAGGACCCACATTAGCCAGATACACAAGGGGGCACACGTGTCCGGAGTTCATCTGCAGTGGCTAGAGGCCCTGGCGCACCCATTCTCTCTCTCTCCCTCCCTCCCTCTTTCTCTGTCAAATAAATAAATATTTTTTTAAAAAAAATACAGCATTTCCAACACTAAATCAGACTGCCAATAGACCTGCCATGGCACAGAGAACGCTGTGGAAAAGGGGGCAGAAAGACTGTAAGAACCACAAAGTGAGTAGGAATACCCTGAGGCACAGTCCCCACCCCACTGGGACTGACTGAGGCCTTCCTGACCCCTGAGACTACCATAACCCCACTGAGGATGGCCCTCATGGTAATGAGAGCTGGGCTGAGGAAATCAAAGAGCACAACCCATTATGATATACATATATATACATATATTTATTTATTTATTATAATTAAATGTAAAAATAACAATTACAGTATTTTATCAACCCTCAGAAGTTTTTTGTTGTTGTTTTGGCATCCATTAAATCAGACTGTATCCTAAAACTGCAACTGGGAGTGCTCTTTCACTGGCACGCAGAGTAACAGTTACCCTGGATCTAATATAATGTAATGACACTTGACAAGTAGAGCACTGAAGGCTAGGGGTGGAGCTTCGGGTTAACGCACCCTGAGAGAGGGAAGAAGAAAGGGAGCAAGGAGCCGGTTGACTTCTGCACCTTTTGTTTTAAACCATAGATGAAGTGAAGGCATTGCTCAGTAAGGCTTTCACAGTACAGAGGAAAGACTCAGGTTTCTCAGCTGGGTCTGTCTCTAACCCCTGCTGTCTCACACAGACAGTTCTCCATACACAAGAGTAAACTCAGGACTGTCTCCACAGATAACACCACAAAGGTGGTGACAGCAGAAATAACATTCATACTCTTACCTGCATACAATGACTGACTTCCACATAAAACATAATGAGATAAAAGTTTTTTTTAAGTTTTTAATCTATTAATTGGTCTGGTGTGCCAAGGTCAAAAGGCAACTTTCAGGCTGGTCCTTTCCTTCCACTTCATTGAGGCAGGTTCTCCAGCTGTTCACCACTCCTCCACTGGCAAGCTCCCGGGAAATTCTATCTCTACCTCCCTTCCCTCATTTGGCACACTGCATTACAGAAGTCTGCCATAGCTTCTGGCTTTTACAGGGGACCAGGGGATCTGAACTAAGGTACTCAAAGTTTCATGGTTTATCCACCAAGCCACCTCCCCAGCCCTCAGATGAAATTTTCTAAGCTTCATACACCTTATCATAATCTAATTTTAAAATACTTTAAGTTTCACTAACATTCACCTAACAAGCTAACATGCATAGTTTTCAATATCCATGAGCACTCTTACGAATTCCTGAGACACTTGGAGGTGGGCATAAAGGAAAGATCAACACCTGAAGTCGTAGAAGATTCAGTGTCGCCACAGCCATGCACTCTTTCTCCTGTGGTGGGGGCCAGTCAGCGGTGCCGTCCATCCCCTCACTCACTTGCCGCAGCAGGAGATCCAGCTGCTCGAAAGTCATTGGACAGATGTCCACCACAAAAGGGACACGGAGGCCAATGGACCACTCAGAACAAGATGACCAGGCAAAGCTCTATGGAAGAAACGTGAGAACCTAAAGTGAATCTATAAATTCAGCTGTAGGTCTATTCCTTAGGAAAGACTTAACACTATGTAAATTTTTTAACATTTTTATTTATTTGCAAGCAGACAGAGAGACAAAGAGGGAAAGAGGATATGAGTACAACAGGGCCTCTAGTAGCTGCCAACAAACTCCAGACACATGTGCCACTTTCTACATCTGGCATTACGAGGAACTGAACCCAGGTCATTTGGCATTGCAGGCAAGTGCCTTAACCTCTGAGCAATCTCTCCAGCTCTTGTATGATATTAATGCCTTTAGTTACAAATTAATCATCCCTCTAACTTCCCAAATGCATACATACTTTCATAACTGCTTAGCTCATATACTCTCAGCTTCTAATTTCCTTTCCCATTTCATTTTTCCATATCTAAAAAGGTGAAGCTTTCTTAAAAAAAAAACCAAAAACAAAAACAAAAAACAGGCTGGAGAGATGACTTAGCAGTTAAGGTGTTTGTCTGCAAAGTCAAAGGATGCCAGTTCGATTCTCCAGGACCCACATAAGCCAGATGCACAAAGGGGTGCATACATCTGGAGTTCATTTGCAGTGGATGGAGGCTCTCTCTCCCTCTCTCTCTCCTCTTTCTCTATCTCTTCCTCTCTCAAATAAATAAATAAATAATAATAATAAATTTTAAAAAACACTTTTTGCTCACAGAAGTACTAACACATATTAATGGATGACAGTTAGATAATCATAAACTTAAAGCATTCCAATAGTAACTCAAGTAGTCAATATTAGGTATATATGCCCAGCCTCCTTAGTAAGAAAAAGAATAATCAATAGAACCTAGAAGAAATGAATAGCACTATCAATGACCTGGATCTGAAATACATTTACAGAACATGTCACCAAACAACAGCAAAATATATGCACTTTGTAAGCAAGCACAGAATGTTCACTGCATCCTGAGATATAAGACAAATATAATGATGAATGTTGAATAACTGAAACCATACAGTTGGTTCAATAGCAACAGAATTAAAGTAGAACACAAAGTTAATTGCATACTCTCCAAACACTTTGAAATTAAACACTTAATATCTAATTATTTTTTTTATTTATTTATTTGACAGAGAAAGAGGAAGAGAGAGAGAGAGTGGGCACACCAGGGCCTCCAGCCACTGAAAACCAACTGCAGATGCGTGCGATCCCTTGTGCATCTGGCTAACGTGGGTCCTGGGGAATCAAACCTTGGTCCTTTGGCTTTGCAGGCAAATGCCTTTACTGCTAATCCATCCCTCCAGCCCTCTCAAGAAAAATTAGAATGCACTTTAAGCTGACCAAAAATTAAAATAAGGCCTGGGAAGATGACTCAGCAGCAAAACCGTCTGGCCTGGGTTCAATTCCTTAGGTACCCACATAAAGCCAGACAAGCATTTAATGCAATGGCAAGAGACCCTGACACATCCATATACACACACATGTGCAAATAAATAAATCTTTTACAATTTTTTAAAATATTTTTTTTAATTTTTTGTTTATTTTTATTTATTTATTTGAGAGCATCAGACAGAGAGAGAAAGAGGCAGAGAGAGCGCGGGGGGCAGGGGGGAAGAGAGAGAATGGGTGCACCAGGGCCTCCAGCCACTGCAAACGAACTCCAGATGCGTGAGCCCCCTTGTGCATCTGGCCTAACGTGGGTCCTGGGAATCAAGCCTCAAACCGGGATCCTCAGGCTTCACAGGTAAGGGCTTAACTGCTAAGCCATCTCTTCAGCCCTCTTTTATAATTTTGAAAAATATTTATTCATGTATTTGACAGAGAGCAAGAAGGGGAAAGGAAGGAAGAGAACAAGTACACCAGGGCCTCCTCTTCCACCACTGCAAATGAACTCCAGAAGCATGCGCCACATTGTGCATCGTTATGTGGGTGGTACTTGGGAGTCGAACCCAGGTCATTAGGCTTTGCAAGCCAAGTGCCTTTAGCAGCTGATCCATCTCTCTAATAAGTTTTTTTTTTTTAATTTATGGGTACAGTTAATGCACTAGAGGAAAATTTATATCATCAAATGTTTCCAAAGGACAAAAGAAGATGGCTCAGTGTTGCAGTTCCCTCTGGGTTGCTGGACAAACACCCAACCTGAAGCAGCTTATGGGAAGGCTTACAGGAACCTGTAAGCCTAAAACAAACCCTTTCTTCCCATAAGCTGCTTTGGGTCGGGTGTTCGTCCAGCAACCCAGAGGAAATTGCAAATAAAAAAATAAAAATAAAACAAAAAAAAACACACAGAGAGAGGGGGAGAAAGAGACTGAGAGGCAAAGAGAGGTACAGGGGAGGGAGAGAGGAAAAAGGAGACAGAATGTTATCTATCCATACAATAGAACTGTTTATGAAGAAAATAAGAAACTACAGTGATGCTTACATAAGTAATATGTAGCTTGCTACCCTGTAAGTCACAAGGACAACACACAAGATTTAGCTGTATTTCTATTTATCAGCAATGAACACTTGGAAACCAAAACTGTGCAAAATAACAAAGGTAACTAGAGTCAGTACCTGGGCAGGCCCACAGGCAATCCCAACTATGTGTTTGGTGTCCAGTCCTGGCAGGGCAGCAGGTTCTGGCTTGGTTACACGCAAGGTATCAAAGTGCTGGCATTGGTCATTGCTCCCCCAGCTGTGCACCTCGCTGTCCTCCGTCAGAGCTAGGCAGTGGGTGGAGCCAGCAGCCACATCAATCACCTTCTTCCCTAGAAGAAAGATGAATACAGATGCAGCATCAAGTGGACTTCTGTTCAAGTTCATTTACACACAGATACTGAAGGTTGGGAGACATTTAATGTTAACTTTTTAAGGGTAACATGTTTCACTAAGATGAAGCATAATTCATTTATTTTGACTACAGTACCAAAATTCATGTTTTGTCATCTGTAATTTGTTAAAATCATCACCTATAAATAAGCTAACGGAAGAACATGAAAAGATTCTGTTGTTCTATCTCTAATTTATTTAGATTTTAACTTCAAAAAAGGATGAGTACATTTTTCTTAATAACATAATTCATTGAGGTAGCCAGTGGAAAAACTAGTATGAGAATTTAAATGTACATATCCTTAGTCTTATGCTTGCAGGAACATACACACACACACACACACCAGGCAAAGACATGCTTCTGAAATTAACTAGGAAGATACCTTGCTCTTCTGTACTATTCAAGGATTTGGGGGGATAAGAGAGGATAATTCAAGTGGAACTTCGTAAGAAGCTAAAATTTTATAAGTACTACTTTAACTCTTAGACAGATTTCCTGATGAATAGAACTGTTTATAAAGCAGTTAGGAAAAATATGCTTAGCCACTAAACATTCCAGAAAATGCTGGTACATAATTATATTGGTAGGACAAGAGAACTGTGAATGACTATGAGATTACACTCTCCAGTCCAAGATGTAACCATCAAACCACACTCTTCATAAGGGAAGCCTACTTTGTTCTCAAAGTCACATGATAGAAAGTTAATACTTTTCTACCTGCACACTATTAGCAAAGCACTGTATCTTTTCTTCTTAGTAAATCTAACATGCCCAAAACAAAGAGTGTTTCTATACAATGTCCTCAAAAGAATCAGCTCAAGAACTGCTATGGTAAGAACAATTATACCTGAAGAGCCTACCATAACTTAGCAACAAAACAAAATCTTATCAGCCATAATTTAAATAATCTCATAGTAAACTATTTCTACTTCTTTTTATTTTTTATTTTTTATTTTTTGGTTTTTTGAGGTAGGGTCTCACTCTAGCCCAGGCTGACCTGGAAGTCACTATGGAGTCTCAGGGTGGCCTCAAACTCACAGCAATCCTCCTACCTCTGCCTCCCGAGTGCTGGGATTAAAGGTGTGTGCCACCACGCCCGGCACTATTTCTACTTCCAATAAATGACTGGAAAAGTTGATTTCTTTGACAAATGGAGGGAAATATAAACAAAAACACAAATGAATTTCCAAAAGAGTTGCATAATACAGTCAACTATGTGATCTATAACTTATCTCAGAAGCTTAGAAAATAATAAACACCCAATGGACACAGAAGACTCCTCCTGGTAATCGAGTTGTTAATATGCTATACACAAAACTGATGAGGAAAGGAATTGGCAAGTCTCATTTTAAAATCTTACTTTCTAAACTTTCTCAATAAAAAAATGAAAACAGGGAAAGGAGGAGGAATCCAGGATCCACCAACTCTAGTCCTCACACCAAATGCAGTCCAAAGCCTGAATTTATGAATAAACTCGTAGGGGAACACCGCAGCCCACTCCCTTAACATTCTTACAATATGGCCCATTAAAAACAGGCTGTGGTGGCTAAAAAATGACTCAGCAGTTAAGGCACTTGCCTGCAAAGCCTAACAATCTGGATTCAATTCCCCAGTACCCACATAAAGCCAGATGTACAAAGTGGCACATGTCACTGGAGTTCAATACTTTCTCTCTCTTTTTCTCTCTGCTTACAAATAAGTAATTTTGTTTTTTGTTTTGTTTTGTTTTTAAAAGCAGCTGTGGGCTGGAGATGGCTTAGCAGTTAAGCGCTTGCCTGTGAAGCCTAAGGACCCAGGTTCGAGGCTCGATTCCCCAGGACCCACATAAGCCAGGTGCATAAGGTGATGCATGCATCTGGAATTTGTTTGCAGTGGCTGGAGACCCTGGCATGCCCATTCTCTCTCTGTCTCTCTCTCTCTCCCTCCCTCTTTCTCTCTCTGTCACTCTCAAATAAATAAATAAAAATAAACAAAAAACTTTTAAAAAAGCAGCTATGGGGATGGGGAGGTGGCTCAGTGGATTAAGCACTTGCCATACAAGCATGAAGACGAGTTCAGATCCCCAATACTCACATAAATGACAGGCAAGGTGGCCCACCTGTAACCCAGTGCTTCAGAGGTGGAGACAAGACCACCACGGCAAGCTGGCGAGCAAGATCAAGTGACAGACCCTGCCTCAGTAATAAGTTGAGAAGTGACTGAGGAGGACACTCAACCTCTGGTCGCCACATGCACAGATACACATCACCCACTCATCTGAATGAATACACATGCACACGCACACACACACACACACACACACACACACAACAGCCCTGAAGTAAAGAAAACACTAACAGCCCCTCCTGACACACTACTCAGCTCACCATTCTTCCCTGCTCTGCAAACTCACCTGAACTTCACCAGCTCGCCTTTAGGACAGAGGTAACCAAACAAAACAGTGAAATGCAGCCCAATTTTCTCCTTTACAGAGTCTCTTCTTATGACCCAATAACCTTGGTTTTGATGGCCCCATCTCCTGCATCTCATCTCTACCTAATGTGCCAGGGTATAAAAGGGTTTCTCAATGTGCCTCATGACAGTACCACACTGCAGAGGCCCCAGCAGGTACACCTTCACACTGAGCTCTCCTGCTTTTCCCTCTACCTTCAGTCCACACTGGACACTTTATAATAAAGTATGCACAATTAACCTGCCAAAGTCGATTTAAATCAGACCAACTCAGGTGGATACAATCCCCTCTCTGCAGCCTCACAGCATCCTACATGGTCTCAGCATGTCTCAGTGTGAGCACATGTAACCTCGCCAAGAAGCTGTCCATACTGAGTCCAGTTGCTAAGTGATGAATGGTGCCTGCCACAGGGAGGAGAAAAGCTGTCCAGTGTTAGTAAAACTGAATGGATTTCAAGTTGAACTTGATAAGACTAATTCAAGACCACTTAGTAGTGTAAGTCAACTACTTTCAAATTCTTATGCATAATATCAAGATGTAAGTAAAAATTCTAATGACAGCTCATTCATGAAATGTCAGGTTAAGGGAAAAAAAAATAAAAACCTTCAGATTACTAAAAACATGGCCTTAAGGGTTTCAAAAGTTTTCATTTGTACTCACCTTGCAAGCCTTCCAAGAGCTTGGGATAGCGGACGTGCTCCTCTGTTCCGTGCCCAAGTCTCTGATTATCACCTTTTCCCCAAGAATAAACTTGGCCATCTTTTGTCAAAGCAATAGAAAACTGACTTCCACAGCGGACCTTGATGACATCTAAGTCTTGAAGTTTTTCAATCAGCTTTGGGGTTTTGCAGCCATCACTACCACCTCTACCCAATTTTCCATAGTCTCCATCTCCCCAAGACCACACTTGGCCTAGAAAATAAAAATGCATTCAAGTAAAAATCATTACACACTTCAATGCAAGTTTGTAAATGACTGAAAATAACATAACTCATAAGAAACACACAAACCTACACTACCAGTGTACACAGTTAATACTTCACAGGCTATTGACCAAATGAAATCTAGTTTATATTTCAGAATAATATAGAAGTAATTAAAAAGGGGAGAGCTGAGTTTTCTGTTTCAGTACCCCTTGGGCTCAGTGCAACTGCTTCACTGACATGCTAAACGCAGAACAAAAGTTCCCCTGATCCAGAAAGCACAAGAGCTGAAGCCTGTAGCACACCCTGTGCTATGCTGAGCACTCTCTAGTCCATCTGCACACTGCTGTCCCCACCACACTGACCACACATCAACTGGCTCACTGCAATCATTCCCAAGTACACATGCCAATGTCACGGGGTAATCTGATTAAGTAGTACCCAAAGCAAAAAATACAATGCAAATGCAAATGATCTTTTTACTCTGAACACTAAGATAAATACTTTGCAAAACCCCAAGTAAAGTGATCTGATTAAAAAGTGGTTTAGGCATAGGTGAAAGCTATAAATGTGTGAAATCAAGAAGCCGGGTGTGGTGGTGCACGCCTTTAATCCCAGCACTCGGGAGGCAGAGATAGGAGGATCGCTGTGAGTTCCAGGCCACCCTGAGGCTATACAGTAAATTCCAGGTCAGCCTAAGCTAGAGTGAGACCCTGCCTCAAAAAAAACAAAATAAGTATATATTATTATTACTCATAAATACCTAAGTTCCATTCTATTTAAAACTAACTAAACAAAAGATGAGCAAACTTTTTCTTAAGTGACTACGTAGTATTTATTTAGACTTTGTGGGTTATATAAACTGTCACAATGGCCCAATTATGCCATTGTCACAGGAAAACAGTTACAGACAGTACATAAACAGCTAACCTGGATGCATTCTCATACAACTCTACTTGCAAATTTTATAGGCCAATCTATCATCTAAGCAGAAAACTATGAACAATACACTGTTAGGTGGCAGTGAAAGAAATTTAGCAGCTAAATGCACAAAGATCAGGCTCATACATGATTTTATATGCTTTGGCTAAAATTCCATTTTTCACGTAGTCCACATCATGACTCCCCAACTTTCAACAATGCTTTTAGTGAGCCCACCATCCCAGACCAGATCACACAGGAAGGATGCTTCTACAATATACAACATCACAGGACCAAAAAAAAGTCCAGTGTGAGATAGGCAATATTAAAAAGCCCTATTTGTGTCCATTAAGCTGTTATCAACAATATCATCACAAAAATTAATTTTAGTGACGACTTCTATAATTAAAAAAAGTCCAGTGTGAGACAGGCAATATTACAAAGCCCTATTTGTGTCCATTAAGCTGTTATCAACAATATCATGACAAAAATTAATTTTATTGACAACTTCTATAATTATAGACAAAAAAAATCATAATTTCCTCCCTTCCCCTACTTTCCCCTTCACAAATCCACTCTCCATCAAATCCCCTCCCTCTCTCTATTACTCTCTCTTTTGTTTTGATGTCATCATCTTTTCCTTCTATTATAAGGGTCTTGTGAAGGTAGTGCTAGACACTGCAAGGTCATGAATATTAAGGCCAATACCTGTCTGGATGATTGCACTGTAAGCAGCCCTACCCTTCCTTTGGCTCTTACACCTCTTACACAATGGAACCTAAGCCTTACAAAGTGTGATAGAGATGTTTCTGTGCTGGACACTACTCTGCAACTTCTTCTCAGCACTATGATGCCTTTTGAGTCATCCCAGAGGTCACTGCCATCTGATAAGAGACGCTCATCTAACCAAAAATGAGAGTAGCATTAATATTGGGTATGAACGTTAAGAAAAGTGCTTAAGGACAGTATGAGCATAATATGTGCATTTAGCCAGACACGAGTAGGCATTACACTCCTAGGGCCCATGAGTACCCCTGCCACAGGCTTTTGATTAGGTTTTCGGTACCAGGTATATATTCCTTCCCGGAGAGGGCCTGCAGTCCATTAGAGACCTGGTTGGTTTCCCCCATAACAAACATGCACCAGTTCAGTCATTTGGCCTGGTTGGCCTAACTTAAGGCTTGCAGTGTCCAGTTTTCACTGCTTATGACTTCTGTCTCCCATAGAGCTGTATGCAGCATAGCTTCTTCCAGCTTTCTGTCAGCTGGTCTACAGGGAGGTTTTCAGTTCAGCTCCAACTTGACTTCTCAGTGACCTTGTAGTCAAAGCATGTGGAATCTCCAGGAATAGGGTCTTACCATCTATTTCTAGTGGGAATCCAAGAGCCTTAGCAATGGCCTGTAATGTTTTGGGGGCATCAGGGACCTCCCTGGCTAACAACTCACTAGAAGGTATCCCATCCCTGGCACTGAAATTTTTCTAGTAACAATCTATGGCTCCTGGGTACGCTTTTGTCTAAAAAATTAGGTTTCAACACGGCTTATTCATAACATCTTGAATTTTGATTAACCTTCCCCCCGCCACCCTTCTTTTACTCAATCTCTCCCTGTGACCTCACCTGGGCCATTGTACCCCCAGTAATCTGTTCATCTACTACCATCTCCTTAAGTCCTCCCCTCTCTTACCTTTGTTATAGCCCCTTTCTAAATTATTGGCCTCTGCTACGAATTTTTACTCCAACTCACGTAATAGTCCAAACATTTGTAGCTAGGATCCACGTATGAGAGAACATGCTACTTTTAGCTCGCTGGGCCTGGGTTACATCACTTAGTATAATCCTTTCCAGATCCATCACTTTCCCTGAAAATTTCGTAATTTCATTTTTCTTTACCACTGAATAGAACTTCATTGTATAAATGTACCACATCTTCCTTAACCATTCATTAGTTGAGGGACATCTAGGCTGGTTCAATTTCCTAGCTATTGTGAATACAGTGCCAATAAACATGGATATGCAAGTATCTCTAAGGTAGTGAGACAAATCCTCAGGATATATGCCTTAGAGTGGTATAGCTAGGTCATATGGTAAATCTGTTTTTAGCTGTCTCAGGAACCTCCACACTGATTTCTACAATGGCTGTACCAGACTGCATTCCCACCAATAGTGTAAAAGGGTTCCTCTTTTACTGCATTCACGCCAGCATTTATTGTCACTTGTTTTCTTGATGATTGTCATTCTGACAAGAGATAGAATCTCAAAATAGTTTCAATTTTGCATTTCCCTGATGGCTAAGGATGCAGAACATTTTTTCAGATGTTTATATGCCATCTGTAAGTCTTCTTTTGAGAACTCTCCATTTAGTTTCATAGCTCTTTTTTCTCTCTCTCTCTCTCTCTCTCTTTTCTTAAGAGGCAGATAGAGAGAATGGGCACACGAGGGCCTCCAGCAACTGCAAATGATCTCCAGACACATATGCATCTGGCTTACGGGGGTACTAAGGACTCGAACCTGGGTACTTAGGCTTCACAGGCAAACACCTGAGACACTAAGCCATCTCTATAGCCCCCATAGCCCATTTTTTAATTGGGTTGTTAGTTTTTTTAGTTCTTTATATATTCTGGATATTAATCCTCTGTCAGGTGTAGAGCTAGCAAAGATTTTCTCCCATTTTGTAGGCTGACTCTTTGCTCTATTCAGTGCCTTTGCTGTACAAAAGCTTCGTAACTTCATGAGGTCCCAGTGGTTGATTAGTGGTTTTATTTCCTGAGCAACTGTGGTTATATTCAGAAAATTGTTGCCTACACCAGTATGTTGAAGTATTTCCCCTACTTTTTCCTCTAGCAGTTTCAGAGTTTCAGGTCTAATTTAAGGTCTTTGATCTATTTGGACTTGATTCTTTTTTTTTTGTTGGTTTGTTTATTTTTACTTATTTGAGAGTGACAGACAGACAGAGAGAGAAAGAGGCAGAAAGAGAGAGAGAGAGAATGGGTGCACCAGGGCCTCCAGCCACTGCAAACGAACTCCAGATGCATGTGCCCCCTTGTGCATCTGGCTTATGTGGGTCCTGGGGAATCGAGCCTTGAACTGGGACACTTAGGCTTCACAGGCAAGCGCTTAACCGCCAAGCCATCTCTCCAGCCCTTGATTCTTTTTTTTTTTATTGACAACTTCCATAATTGTAGACAATATCCCATGGTAATTCCCTCCCTCCCCTCACTTTCCCCTTTGAAACTCCACTCTCCATCATATTCTTGTGCATGCAGAGAGACAAGCATCTATTTTCATCCTTTTACATATAGATATCCAGTTTACCCAGCACCATTTGTTAAAGAGGTTATCTTTTCTCCAGTGAATATTTTTGGCATTTTTGTCAAAAACCAGGTGGTTATGGCTGCCTGGATGGACATCTGGGTCCTCTATTTTACACGCCTGTTTTTTGTGATGGTACCATGCTATTTTTGTTACTATGTCTCTACAATATAGCTTAAAATCAAGTATGGTGATATTGCCAGCCTTATTTTTGTTGCTGAAAATTGCCGGGCGTGGTGGCGCACGCCTTTAATCCCAGCACTCGGGAGGCAGAGGTAGAAGGATTGCCGTGAGTTCGAGGCCACCCTGAGACTCCATAGTGAATTCCAGGTCAGCCTGGGCTAGAGTGAGACCCTACCTTGAAAAACCAAAAAAAAAAAAAAAAAGAAAGAAAATTATTTTGGCTATTTGTGCTTTTTGTCCTTCCAAACAAATTTTAGGATTTTTGTTCTATTTCTGTGAAGAATGCCACTGGAATTTTAAGGGGACCGCATTAAATGTGCACACTGCTTTTGATAAGGTTGACATTTTCATAATATTGACTCTACCAATCCAAGAACATAGGATATCTTTCCATTTCCTAGTGTCTTCTGCAATTTCTGTCTTGAGTATTTTAAAGTTTTCATTGTAGATATCCTTCACCTCCTTGGTTAGGTTTATTCCAAGATACTTTACTTATTTTGTTTTTTTGATGCAATTGTGAATGGGAGTGATTCCCTGATTTCATTCTCAGTGTTTGTTGTTAGTATATAGGAAGGCTACTGATTTCTGTGTGTTTATTTTGTGTCCTGCTACATTGCTTAAAAGTGTTTATCAGCTCTAATGGTTTGCTAATAGAGTCTTTAGGGTCCTTTATGTATAGAATCATAACATCTGCAAATAATGATAATTTGATCTCTTTTTTTCCAACGTATATCCCTTTTATGTGTGTCTCTTTCCTTATTGCTATGGCTACGACTTCCAGTACTACATTAAATAAGAGTGGGTACAGTGAACACCCTTTTCTTGTTCCAAACTTTAGTGGAAAAGCTTCAGGTTTTTCCCCATGATGTATTATATTGTCTGTAGGTTTATCACAGCCTTTATTATGTTGAGATATCCTCCTTCTATTCCGAGTTCCTTTAGAACTTTTATCATGAAATGATGTTAGATTTTGTCAAATGCCTTTTCTGCATCTATTGAGATGATCATGTGATTTCTGACCTTCAGTCCATTTATATAGTGTATTACATTTATCGATTCACTTAGGGTCAATGATCTTTTTGATATATTCTTGTATTCTGTTTCCAATATTTTGTTGAAAATTTTTGCATCTCTGTTCATGGGGGAAATTGGTTTATAATTTTTTTGTTGTTATTGTTCTGTCTTTGTCTGGTTTTAGTATCAGGGGTGATGCTGGCTTCTTAGAAGGAGCTTGGCAGAACTCCATTGTATTCTATTTTATGGAATAATTTGAGAAGCATTGGTGTTAGTTCTTCTGTGAAGGCCTGGTAAAATTCACCTGTAAATCCATCTGAGCCTGCAATTTTTTTAGTTGGGAGATTTATATATATATATATATATATATATATATATATATATATATATATACACACACACACACACACACATACATACATACATACATATATATATATATATATATATATATATATATATATATAACTGCTTTGATCTCCATACTTGTTATGGATCTATTGAAATGGTTTATCTCTTCTTGATTTAAATTTGTTAGATCATATAAATCTAGGAATTCATCCATTTCTTTCAGATTTTCAAACTTAGTGGAGTATATGTTCTTAAAGTATGTCCTTATGATTTTCTGAATTTCTTTGGTATCTGTTATAATGATGCTTTCTTCATCTCTAACTTTATTAATTTGTGCCTCTTCTCTGTTTCTTTTGGTCAGATTTGCTGAGGGTTTATCAATCTTGTTTATCCTTTCAAAGAAGCAACTCTTTGTTTCTTGATTCTTTGTATTGTTTTATTGGTTTCTATTTTGTTAATTTCTGCCCTAATATTTCTTCCTGTCTACTGATGTTTAGTTTGCCTTGTTCTTCTTTCTCCAAGGTCTTAAGGTAAAGCATTAACTTGTTTACTTGCGACCTTTCTAGTTTTTTTTTTTTCTTTTTTGGTTTTTCAAGGTAGGGTCTCAATTGCTCAGGCTGACCTGGAATTCACTCTGTAGTCTCAGGGTAGCCTTGAATTGAGGACAATCCTCCTACCTCTGACTCCCGAGTGCTGGGATTAAAGGCATGCACCACCATGCCTGGCTTTAATTTCTCAATATAGGCACTTAAAGCTATAAAATTCCCAAGCACAAGACTAAACCAAATCTCATGGCCTGTGTGGAAGAGAGGTCAGGCTGCTGGATTCTCTTATACCAAAAGATTCCAACAAACAAAGGTATTAGCTGTGAGAGGTACACTAGTGAAGAATTTGGAGAATCCACAAAAGTGTACCTCTCAAATACTAATGATCTTCATTGGCATTAAGTGGAAGACGGTAGAATTACAGCTTATAAAAAGCTACTCATGAATAACAGCCACTGCCTTATTTATTACAAAACAGAAATGTTTCTTGGCTTTGAATATGCACTATAAGTCAACTGATCTCATACACAATTCAGATCATGAATGACTGACAGATTATGTTTATTGGACAGTTCTGATTTAACTGAATTGTAGTAAAGTGAATGTGATCTTTTTAAACAATAATTCTGGGCTGAAGAGATGGCTTAGCAGTAAAGGAGCTTGCCTACAAAGCCAAAGGACCCAGATTTAATTACCCAGTAACCACATAAAACCAGATGGCCCAAGGTGGCACATGCATCTGGAGCTCGTCTGCAGCAGCTAAAGGCTCTGGTTCACCCATTCTTTCTCGCTCTTGTTCTATCTACCTCTCTCTCTCTCAAATAAATAAAAATAAAATACTTTTTTAAATAGGGCTGCAGAGACGGTTTAGTGGTTAAGGTGCTTGCCTGCAAAGCCTAAGGACCCAAGTTCAGCTCTCCAGATCCCATATAAGCTAGATGCACAAGATGACACAAGCATGCAAGGACACACATGCACACAAGGTGGCGCACACGTCTGGAGTTCAACTGTAATGGCTGAAGGCTCTGGCGTGCCAATTCTCTCCTCTTCTTCCACTCTCTTCTTTTCTCTCCCATAAAAAAATTACAAAAAAAATAAATAAATGAAACAGTAATTCCATGGGCTGGAGAGATAGCTTAGTAGTTAAGGTGCTTGCCTGCAAAGCCTAAGAACCCAAGTTTGATTCCCAGTATCCACATAAGCCAGATGCACAAAGTGGTACATGCATGGATATGGAGCTCATTTGCAATGCCTACAGGCCATGGTGTGCCCATTCTCCCTTCCTCTTTCTCTATCTCTCAAATAAATAAATAAGTAAACAAATAAATAAACATAGTAATTACAGTCTAGTATATACTATCACTGGTCTCTTTTCTAAAGATGTAATTGGACTTAATTAGTAATTGTCCCAAATTTTCATAAAGATGGGGAATACCATGTCAAAAAATTTTTTTTTTTTTTTTTTTTTTTTTTTTTGGTTTTTCGAGGTAGAGTCTCACTCTGGCCCAGGCTGACCTGGAATTCACTATGTGGTCTCAGGGTGGCCTCGAACTCTCAGTGATCCTGCTACCTCTGCCTCCTGAGTGCTGGGAGTGCTGGGATTAAAGGCGTGCGCCAGCACGCCCGGCTTTTTTTTGTTTTTTTAAGGTAGGGTCTTATTCTGACCCAGGATGACCTGGAATTAACTATGTAGTCTCAGGGTGGCCTCAAACTCAAAAACAATCCTCCTACCTCTGCTTCCCCAATGCTGGGATTAAAGGCATGCACCACCATGCCTGGCTTCCATCTCAAAATTTATTGAAGACTGGTTTTATATTTATATTTATGTAACTGTTTAAACACTAAAAAATTCTCTTCATTGTCAAAATACTCAGATGTGTTTCATTTTGTGCTTATTATCCAATTGAGGCAAGAGCTAAAGATAAGGAAGCAATTGTCTTTATTTTGGGGGCTTCTTGAATATGCCAATTTAGTTAGAATTTCTTGAATCTAAAGTTGTGTGTTAGTATGACTTATGTATAATATCAGAAAAGGAATATTTAACACTCAAAGTTTTATAACATACGAAACTCACTGAATAGTAGCTATTTAAAAATATTGATGAGTTCAGCATGGTAGTGCACACCTTTAATCCCAGCACTCTGGAGGCAGAGGCAGGAGGATTGCCTGTGTTTACGAGGCCACCCCGAGACAACATAGTGAATTCCAGATCAGCCTGAGCTACAGTGAATCCCTACCTTGAAACCATCCCCCCCCCAATTTATTTTGATGAAATATCAAATATTAAAAGGGACTTTTGAGATGGGAACTGAGATCGTCTTGAAGCAAGGTAATACTGACAGTGTATGACCCATCAACTGTAGGATCTCTGTGAACATGGAAATGCCTACGGTAATCTTTGCTGTCACTGAAGAAACCCCCAAAGTCAATTCAACCTTTATGGAAGAAAGCAGGCTAGTTAATGCACAGAATCCCTAATGCCAAAGGCTGACAAGGAACAGAGGGCAGACCACCATAATAAAAAACACAAAACAGGGGCTGGAGAGATGGCTTAGTGGTTAAGCGCTTGCCTGTGAAGCCTAAGGACCCTGGTTCGAGGCTCGATTCCCCAGGACCCACGTTAGCCAGATGCACAAGGGGGCGCACGCGTCTGGAGCTCGTTTGCAGTGGCTGGAAGCCCTGGTGCGCCCATTCTCTCTCTGTGTCTCTATCTGCCTGTCTCTTCCTCTCTCTGTCTGTCACTCTCAAATAAATAAATTAAAAAAAAATTTAAAAAAAAACACAAAACAGTTATACAAAATGAATCTTTCTAACCATTAAGCCTGACAAATGGAAAATGAAAACTAGGTGTGGTGGCTCATGCCTGTAATTCCAGCACTTGGGAGGCAGAGGTAGTAGGATCACTTGAGTTCGAGGCCACCCGGAGACGATACAGTAAATTCAGGTCATCCTGGGCTACAGCAAAACCATAGGTCGAAAAACCAACAACAAAACAAAGCAAAACAAAAAAAACTATCAGCTGGGGATGGAGTTCAGTGGTAAAATACTTGCCTAGCATGCACAAGGACCTGGGGAAAGTAAACTCAATCTCACTAACAAACACAAACTGAACTAAAAAATGGGGAGATAGCTCAGTGGACAAAGCACTTGGCCCTCAAGCTGGAGTACCACGGCTCAGAAAGCAGCTGTGCTCATCACTACACCGCCAGTGCTCCACCTGGAGTACCCGAGTTCAACCAACAGGTCGCATGATAAAAGATGGAAGCCATGGTGGGCTTCTGTAATCCCAGCACCCTGACACTGACAGCAAGATGGGAGATAGGAGAGGTAGGAGAACTGCCATGAGTGTGAGGTCAGCCTGAGTCTACATAGTGAATTCCACGTCAGCCTAGGCTGGAGTGAGACCCTACCTTGAAGAAAAAAAAAAAAAAAAAAGATGGGAGATAGAGGCACGGTAATTTCCTGGAAGCTCATGGCAAGTGAAGCAAAGAATAGCAGAGCAAGAAACTCTGCCTCAAATGAGGCAGACAGGCAAGAACCAACTGAAAAATTGGCCTCTGACTTACATGTGTATGCCCTGACACATACACAAAATGAATAATAAAAAAAAAAAATGTAAAATTAGACTCTAGAAGACACAATGACTAAAAAGGGCTTGCTGTAACAAGGCAAGAGTGGCTGAGCCTAAGAGAATGTATTAATAATCATAAGATAATTCGGAATTCAATCATTCCATTTAGCCCTGGTTTTTAGTTAAAAATAAAACACCCTCCACTATACCACTATGTGTTCTAGGCAAGCCCAGTCCTGGAACTTCCTGGGACTCTTTATTGAAGCCACTGGCACCTTCAACTACTTAGAGGAGAATGACAGGGATGACAGGAGAGGGGACATTCCCCTCCTCATGAGGATTTTACTACTCCAAATCTCCCCCTCAGGAGAAAACAAGAGAACCCCCAAGCAGCACGAGCTCTACGTACCATTCTCAGTCACCGCCAGGGTTTGAGCGTCCCCACTTCCACACGCCACGTCGATGACCTTTAGTCCTTTAAGCCCAGCCACCAGCATTGGAATGGCCTCATCTTCACTGGAGCCTTCAAACAGATACAACTGTGGTTACTCAAGACCTCTCAGAAGAAGCTACCCCCTGCCACATGACTGTGCTCACAGACAGCAGACATACCGTGGCCCAGGCGGCCGTAGTTTCCACGGCCCCAAGTATACAGCTCGCCCTCGGCGGTGATGGCCGCGCTGTACGTGCTCCCACAGGCTATGTGCACCACATGCTTCCCAGCCTGCTTCCCCGAGAACGCGGAGATTACCTTGGGCTCCTCCAGAGGCCTGTGGAAGGAAGGCAACAAATGAGAACAGCTTAAGCATTTCTTGTTGTTAACAGGAAGCTCACTCTCAAAAATAATGAGTCAGAGCATGGAGATAGCTTTGCCTTTAAGGGAACATCACCAACTACTATTAAGGTGGAACCCAACATCAAGCACCAAATCCAGTAAGAATATCAGAACAGTTTCTATGAATTACACAACAGTTTAATTTATAATGTCCCAAACCATGGCCCATCAGCAAGAAAGAAATAATGTGGCTAGATCACAAATCACTGCTGTAAAAGGAGGAAGTCAGAAACATACCCTACATGATGCAAGACTCTACTCAGTTCTACAAAAGACAAAGTTAATATGAGCAAAGGGCAGGGCACAGGTCAGCAGGAGCTAAAGGAGGAAGGCAGGGGCTGATTTCAAAAGGTGGAGTACAACAGAAACATCCTGCCTTCACTGTGATGGTCCATATACTTTACCTATTTGCCAAAACCTATATAGCTTTACATGTCAAAGTGATTAATTTGACTCAGCTGGGCGTGATGGCGCACGCCTTTAATCTCAGCACGCAGGAGGCTGAGGTAGCAGGATCGCTGTGAGTTAGAGGCCACCCTGAGACTACACAGTGAATTCCAGGTCAGCCTGGACTACAGTAAAACCCTACCTCAAAAAATAAAAATAAAAAAAGTGATTCATTTGATTGTACATAGACTTCAAAGCATTTCTTAGATATACATATATATACGTACATATTTACATATAATTGTGAAATAAACATGAACAGAAAGAAGTCAGCAGGGTTTACTAACATGCATACTGCAATCTCTATTTTATAATGAAAAGTATGAAGAAAAATAAGTGAAAAAGCTTCAAGTTAGCAAAACATGCTATGCTTAGACTGTATGTCCAACGATGAAAAGTTTTTCTTCAGAATCTATTTAAGCCCACTCTGTCCTCCCAAACACATGATTTGATCTCCTTGTCACCCTCTAGAGGCATAAGCACATGTGGGAACAGCTAGCAACTCTCTTCGGTAGCACCTCTCCCCTTTCAGGGAGTTTCTCCCCCAAAGGTTTTCCTCCAACTTTGCCATCTACAGGTTTTTTCCTTCCCTCGAGTCCTAGAGTAAGGGAAGTTACTTATTCTAGCATTTAATCTCTTAGATTGATTTCCTTATGAAATATTTTATAGCCAGTACACTATAAATGCCTAAAAAGAAACAAAAATTAGGAGACTCACGCCCACTTAACTCCCTGCTGTCCCATTCCTCGGTGCCTCTGGAGTCCTGTGAGCCCCATGGTAATCCTGCTTTCCAGTGGGAGTAACTTCTTTAAATCCTTTTCTTTTCCCTATAGTGCTACCTCATTTTTCTGAATCTTTTATACTGTAACATTTGGGGTACTTCTGAATTTTGTACAAATAATGTCCCACACACATCACTGTTTTTGTTTAGTTTAGTTTTTGCAAAGTGGGATTCTTCCCAGAGGATTCTGAGCAGTGATGCTTCCATTTCAACTGGTAAGATGAACAGGCCACAGGACAGTAAGGGCTGAAACTCTTTCTAACTCTGTCCATGCCTGCTCCCTGCTCATGGCTTTGACCACATGAAGTGGGCTTGCTGGGCCAGTGTATCTACCTAAAACTAGTCTTCTACCGAGCTGCAAGAACAAGGTATAAAAGGGCTCCATTATTCCATAGGAACTGGCAGGGCAGACCTGTCAATTTTCACAACTAGGCACTCACTTACAACAACTACTTTCTGTTTTACTTATTCACTTATTCACTCACAGTAACCAAAAGCCTCCAACAAATAAGATATTATTTAAAAACTTCATTTCTGGGCTGGAAAGATTGCTTAGTGGTTAAGGCGCTTGCCTGCAAAGCCAAAGGACCTCAGTTTGATTTCCTGGGACCCACATAAGCCAGATGAACAAGGTGGCACATGCATGTGGAGTTCATTTGCAGTGGCTGGAAGCCCTGGCATGCCCATTTCTCTCTCTCTCTCTCTCTCTCTCTGCCTCTTTCCCTCTCTCAAATAAATAAATAAAAATAAAATATTTTTTAAAAAAGAATAGACTATGTTAACAAATAATTTCTTTTTTAAAACTTCATTCTATATCTGTCAGAACAACATTATAATCCAAGGGGTCTTATTGGTAGGAGATATGGTAAAGTGTTTTTGAGCACAGAGATAGTATGTAGAATTTGTTTTGTTTAGTAAACATGGTGGCTGTGCAGTTGCTGGTCAATGCTATGACTGGGAGACAAAGCAAGAAGCCTGATTCTCATTGCCCTCCATTTGTAGTGAAACATACAAGGAATTATCAAGAATGGATACCTCATGGTATGATAACCCTTCTCCACCCAAGTGCAAAAACATTAAGGCAGCTAGAAAACTCTACTTTCCATTCTGTTGTGAATACAGACACAGAGAAGCATGCAGTTTCAGCAATGACCCATACGTACACTGTGTCTCCATGGCCCAACCGTCCGCCATCCCCACAGCCCCAGGAGTACACCTCTCCAGTGGCAGCCAAGGCCAGGTAATGGTGACCATCAGAATGGGCAGCAATTTTCACAATGTTTCTGGAGGCAAGACCCTGGACCAGTTGTGGAGCCTAAAAGGGTAAAAGCAGAAAGAACAATCATCTTAAGTCATGGATAATGAAAGAGCATGATGCTCCCCATTCACGTCCTCCCTGAGCAAACCTCCTCTACCTGAAAGATCAGGAGCCACCAGGACTGCTGACTACCAGCCCCGTTACCCCAACATCAAAGCAAGAATCCACCATGTAGTCCATGGCATGACCAGTGCGGGTGCTAGACAGAGCAGCGCAACACAGACAAGTTCAAGGGGATAAGTACCTTTGTCATATGAAAACACACATTTTCCAAAGCACCACTATCTTCATCAGACTCAATTTCCTTTTCTGTCACCCACCAGACCCACACTTAAATGAGTTTACACATGGCAAGTTGGTTTACAAAAAGCAATCATGGGGTTAAGCCGTTAAGGTGCGGATTTGATTTCTCGGCACCCACGTAAAGCCAGATGCACAAGGTAGTGCGTGCGTCTGGAGTTTGTTTGCAGTGACTAAAGGCCCTGATATGCCCATTCTCTCCCTCTTCTCCCCACTCTCAAATAAATAAGTAAAATGTGTCTTTGAAAAAACCAATCATGGTTAACAATGTGTTTTACTTGATGGAATTTCTGATCTTAACTCTAAATCCTCACAATAATGATTACAACTGAGATGGTTATATATGACTACTAATGTATAATGCCTAGACATGTATCAATTACTGAGACTAGATATATGGCATCTGTAGTAGGGACCCCACCCACTGAGGCCCTACAGCACTTCCACTACCTACCAGCATATCACTGTTGTAGGCCTGTGTATACACACGGCCATTGCGTGACAGGATCAGGAAGCGCTTCTCTGCACAGGCGATCTGTGTGACCCCCAGACTAGCAAGACCTTCACACTGGATTGGACCGATCACATTGGCATAGTATTTCCATCCTATTAACCCCCAACCTATAACCTCCTGCAACGATCCCTGTAAGATAAGAAAGAACGTAAACATTTTCTCTATAGCAAGAGAATGTCTGGGAGTAACACTGAGATACCATACAAGCCAAAAACAAAGCAAGAAAAGAAAGCAACTAACTCAAAACATCAAAATGACTCAGAATATTCTACATTACATCAACTAATACGTAAGATAGAGTAAGTTACTTTGGACAATTTTACCATATTTCACTTGAACAGAGCCCACTCCAAAGTAGTTATCAGTGGTCCTTCCATGTACTTCTAAATGCTCAAACCACACCACACCCTGTGTTTGATCCTCACTGACTGCTAAATAAATAAAACAAGAGGACTGCTCTAAAACATACCTTATGAGATGTTGGAGAGCTACACAGAGGAGGCATACAAGGTGTAGCCAGGCGGTCTAAATGGGCCATGACAACAACCGCTGTTTGTCTTAAATCAATGGCAAGCTCGTTGTCTTGTGGAAGAGTGAGGTACCTCAGGAAGCTCTCATTGGAGCTCAGCGGGCCAGATAAAAGCTAGAAAAGAAAGGTAAATAAGTATATTCAGAAACAGTCGGGGGGAAAGTAAAAGGATCAGCCCTTAACCATCCTGCTTTGGTATTTAGTTATGCAATACCAATAAATCTCATTTTAGTCATCAAACAACAGCATTGATGATACAGCCATAATATCTATCTATATGCTTATATACTTGCTATTATGAAATACACACAATACTGACTGAATATCTACACATTTTTTAATTTATATACATATGTATTTTTATATTGTTCATCTATATATTTTTGTACCACATAAAAATTAAACCCTGGGGCTGGAGAGATGGCTCAGCAGTTAAGGCGTTTGCCTGTAAAGCCTAAGGACCCAGGTTCGATTCTCCAGGACCCACATAAGCCAGATGCACAAGGGACACATGCATGTGGAGTTCGTTTGCAGTGGCTATATGCCATGGCTTGCCCGTTGTCTGTCTTTCTCTTCTCTTCTCTCTCTGCTTGCAATAAATACATAAAAATAAAAATAAATTATTAAAAAATTAAACCTTCTGTGCAGACTTCACATGTATTGTTACTACTAATATGGTCAACCTCCCCTACAAACACACTGCCTTTAAACCCTATGCAGGAGCATGTGCACAGAACACACAATGTGGAACACAGCACCCTGCTTCAAATACTTCTACCTGGCTCTGAAAACTTTTTAAAATTATTTCATTTTAATCTGAATGTAACCCACTCTGGTAAAAACCCAATTTTTAAAAATACCTTTATTTATTTATTTGCAAGTACAGAGAGATAAAAGAGAAAAAATAGGCATGCTAGGGCCTCTAGCCACTGCAAATGAACTCCAGTTGTATGTGTCACTTTGTGCATCTGGCTTTACATGGGTACTGAGGAAGTAAACACAGATCATTAGACCTTGTAAGCAAGTGCCTTAGCCACTGAGCATCTCTCCAGCCCCAAAAAACCTTTTTTTTTTTTTTGGATAATCAAGTTATGCCTAGGCTGACCTGGAACTCTCTCTCTGTAGTCTCAGGGTGGCCTCAAATTCATGGTGATCTTCCTACCTCTGCCTCCCAAGTGCTGGGATTAAAGGCATATGCCACCACGCTACCAGCCCCAAACCCAATTTTATTTACAAATTAAATCATTCTGGTTCTTCCAAAGACAGAAGAACCGTGTTATCCCTTAAGAGACACGCTAGGCAGCCGGGCATGGTGGCGCACACCTTTAATCCCAGCACTCGGGAGGCAGAGGTAGGAGGATCACTGAGAGTTCAAAGCCACCCTGAGACTACATAGTTAATTCCAGGTCAGCCTGGACCAGAGTGAGATCCTACCTTGAAAAACCAAAAAAAAAAAAAAAAAAGAGAGAGAGAGAGAGATACACTAGGCAAAAATATGATACTAGAATAACTAACTCTCCCCTTCCTCGGCTCAGCTTCCTCACTAGAAAAGGATGTGACGAGGACTAAATACAGGAAGGACTCTGGTGACATAATGCAAATAGTGTCTAGCACACACTAGGAAGGACCAAGTCAGTGAGCCCCTACTATTCCATTCAGATATTCATTCACAACTGGGTTTCAGACTTGGTTTTGCACTGACAATGAAGTCTGTGCTTGCTAGTCAAGTCTCCACAGATAACACCAGAGAAGACACTAAGGATGGAAACACGCCTGGCACTCTGACACAAAAAATAACAGGGACAGTGAGAGGACTGCATGTGTGGGTTCTTTCACTGTGGGCAAAATGGCACTTCCTGTTGGGCTGTCTTCTTTCAGCAGGCCATGTGGCTCCTGTCCACACTGACCTCGGCCTCAGCCATGAGCTCACATCCCGCATTGTCACTGCCAAGTACCAATGATGACCTGCTTCTCATGCTTTGCTCCTGGAATTGTGTTGGGGTTTTCCATTCTTTGCTCCTCTACTAACTCAACTTTTCATAAAGGTGAATGCGTTCTTTCCATCTTTCTCAACACATGCTATGGTTTGGACATAGTAGGGAGTAGCCTCCTCAAGGTCCACATGTTGAAATGTAATCACTGCTAAGAAGTATTCAGAGGGTAGAAATTTAACCCAACTGTGGTTTGGATTATGGTGATTAAGATTAATAAAGTCATTTCTCAAAATAGATCAATTCCTTACCCTGAATACTAGTCACTATAAGAGAGAGAACACACACACACACACACACCCTGCCTCTTGTCATGAAATGCCCTTCATTGACCTTGGCCCTCTGCCAAAAACAGAGTCCTCAACCTTGTACTTCTAGAATCATGAGCCAAGATGTCTCTTCTTTATAAAGTGGCCTACCTCATGAGTATACTGTTACAATAATACAAAACAGACTAATGTAGCATCAAAAATTCACTCCCTTTCTCAGCCAGGCACAGCTGCTTCTGGGAACACATAGGCATTAAACCATATACACAAAGGGCTCATAGGTGCTCACTTGGCAGAGAAGGCTACACAGAAGCTGGGGAGAAGGATTAGTGGGCAAAGTGCAAGCCGTGCCACCTGAAGGGTCTGACTTCAGATCCTCAGCACCTTTGGACACAAACTGGCTGCCACCGCATGTGCCTATAATCCCAACACTGGGGAGGTAAACACAGGTGGAGATGGCAACCTAGTCTAGCTGAATTAGTAAACCACAAGTTCAGTAAGAGATCCTGTCTCCAAAAATACAAGAGAGTGACTGAGGAAGACACTGGACATCGACTTCTGACCTCCACATGCACATGCACCCACACACATATGAACAAGCATACACACATGCAAGTGCAGAAAAAGAGAGACAGCAGAGGCTGCACAGTCAAACAGGCAGTAAACGGCACTCTCCACACATCCCAGGGCCTACAGCTTAAAGCTCTGGCCACTCAAGAATCTGCATAGCCCATGTGAGCCTCTGCCTTATAAATACAATATGTGACCTCACAAGTCTGTCCCATCTGAACTGCTTGCTGCTATCGTAATTAGATGCACACATACCTCAACAATAAGTTTTTATGGACACGTTACTTTTATGGACATGTTATAAACATGACTAACCCTTCGTGAGTCTGGAGTGAGATGTGTCACCTAAACACAACTTTTGTTTGCTTATTTATTTGGTTTTTGAGGTAGGGTCTCACTCTAGCCCAGGCTGACCCGGAATTCACCATGTAGTCTCAGGCTGGCCTCCAACTCAGCGATCCTCCTACCTCTGAGTCTCAGGTGCTGGGCGTACACCACCACCCCCGGCAACAATAATGCTTTATGGGCATGCTAAAAACATGCCTAACTCTTCTCTACTACTGGAGTGAGATGTGTCACCTAAACACCAAGCTTCAGGCACTACTCACATGCATGTCCCCCTCCGCATGTGGCATGTCTTTACTGCAGATGATGCTCTGGAACCGCTGTAGCAGGGGCAGCAGAGGGGCACTGGTGCCCTGGCAGACCGCTCATTGTCAGTTTCCTGTGCACCACTATCCCACAGTTGAAGCAACAACAGGATGGCAGACAACATTTGGCTGGAGGAGAAATGACACTTACTCTCTAATCAAAGCAGGTGAAGGGCCCACCAAAAAAAAAAGTTAATTAAATGAAAGTACTGAAGGACTCGAAATAGAAAAAGATACAAAAATGATACCATGGAAATAATTCTTGACAATTAAATCACTGAATCAATGCCAAGACTTTAGCATGAGACCTCTACCTTCTATTGATAGGAAGCAAAAAACCAGTTAGGACATTCACATGGTACTTTCTACAGGACATTTCTATACCTTAAATTAATGGAACAATAATAGTTATTTGAGAAAATCTAAATAGTTATTTAGAATGAATGAAGAAAATGTATTGGACCTGGCTTTACAATAAATACAGGACCATGGAATATGGGTCTCTAACTACAGAACATACTTGATACAGCCGCAAATAGTTCAGTGAAGTTCCACAGCATGTGGGAGGTGTGTGGAGACACAGGCACCTCCCAAGGCGTCTCTGGCTTGGCTCTACTCACCTCAGTGTGCCTCTCTGCACAGCCAGCTCCAGCAGGATGGCCAGGGCCAAGTGCTGGTCCTGCAGAGGAACACCTCCAGGCCCTTTGGTCCCTGGAGTTCCATGAACATCCCTGGAAAATGCCAGACACCATCAGAGAACACAGACAATTTAAACTCAGATCAACATGTTAATTATATTCTTTCTTCCATGGAAAGATATATTCCTTAAATGCAGAATCAAGTTTCTGAGACGTGCTATGTAAATCTATGCAGAATTTTAAAGTATATAATTAATTTGTAAATATATATATACACATGTATATTATGCATTATAGATAGTTCTTTGTTTCACGTGGTTTATTGAGGTGCCAGGAATCAAACCATGAGCCTTGCATATGCTACGAAAAAGCTCTATCATTGAGCAACACTACTGAGCCACTATATATTTTACTAAAAGCATTAATGCAGATACTGTGTTATACTACAAGACATACTCCACATTTCTGAAACATAAAACAAGTAACAATATTACTCCACATATGCACAGAAAAATGTAAAATGTTTATAAGTGTTAACATCCCCCTGCATATTACAGAACCAATTTCTAAAACCATCACAGCCTCTAAAGGCAAAATATCTATGCTTTTATCCAAATCAAGTGAATATATTTAACCTTGTTACTCAGTAATAATCAATTTTCTGAAACCCAGATTGGGAAGGGAAGAGAGCATTACAGTTGAAATAAAAAAACTTTTTTGTTTGTTTTTCAAGGTTGGGTCTCACTCTAGCCCAGGCTGACCTGGAATGCACTATATATTCTCAAACTAGCCTCAAACTCATGGCAATTCTCCTACCTCTGCCTCCGAGTGCTGGGATTAAAGTCGTGAGTCGCCACGCCTGGCTTATAGTTCAATTTTTTGTTTTCAGTCTTCAGCCTTGAATTTTATGGCAAAACCTTCACCAACACTCCCTGAGAATGACTTGTGGTCTGTGCCAAGACCCACAGGAACAGGAATGACCACCAATGCAGAGACTGAGAGGCACACTCACTTTTTCTGTATGTGTCTTTACACTGAATTTGCATTAGCATTTAGATTTTCTTTAAACTTAAAAACCCTAACACAATACATAGCACCCAAGCTCAGAATTCATGTTTCTCCTTACATTCACGCCTATGGTCCCAGCTACTATGAAGCAGAGGCTAACTGTCCATACATACATGTTCCGCATCCCAGGAGCGGGGGACCATCAAGCTATGTAAGGAAAGGTGTACCTGCCTAGCCCAGGTCAGAAATGGGGTAAGTCAAAATTCTAATGATGATCAGATTCATATTCAAAAAATGACAAAGAGGAGCTGGAGAGATGGTTTAGTGGTTACGGCACTTGCTGGGAAGCCTAAGGACCCAGGTTAGATTCCCCAGTACCCACATAAACCAGATGCATGCACATGGTGGCACATGCATCTGGAGTTCATTTGCAGTGGCTCTATAGGCCCTGCCATGCCCATTCTCTCTCTCTTTCTCTGCTTCTCTCTCTCTTACTCTTTCAAATAAGTAAAAATAAAAAATGGTTTTCTTATATTTTACTTTTATTTATTGAGAGAGGGAAAGAGGGAGAGGGGGAGAGAGAGAGAGAGAGAGAGAAAGAGAGAGAATGGGCATGTCAGGGCTTCCAGCCGCTGCAAACCAACTCCAGATGCATGCACCACCTTGTGCATCTGGCTTACATGGCACCTGGGGAATCGAACAGAGGTCCTTTACCTTTGCAGACAAGCACCTTAACCACTAAGCCATCTCTCCAGCCCTAAAAAATATTTTTAAAAAAATGAAAAAGAGTAGCCATACACAATTTTGCTCATAAATGTCCCCCATAGGTCCATGTGTCAAGGGCTGGTCCAAAGTCCATGGCACTACTAGGAAGTAGCAGAACTGTTAAGAGATGGAGTCTAGTGAGGAAGTGTCATTAGGATGCTGGGACTCTGATCTCTTTTCTCTCTGCTTACAGCTTCCATGAAATGAGCAAGCATCTTCTACCAACTGTTCCCTTCATGATGTCCTGTGTTGCTAAAAACCCAAAGCAACAGGGCCAAGTGACCATGGACTATAACTTTGGAAACCAGAAGCCAGCCAAGACCTTGCCTCTTTGTAATTTGGTAGTCTCAGATATTTTGTCATAGTACCAATAAGCTAAACAGGTTTGTACTATTTTTTCCCTTTTTTTTTTGCTACGTTGGGGATCAGACCTAGTTAAACAACTGATCTACCACTGAAATAGACTCCAGCACCAGGTATATACTTCGTTTTTGTAGCTATTTATTGCTAGGTTTACCAGTCAAGACTTTAAACCAAGTACCATCCCTCTCCCTCAAAATAGTAGCTCATTAGTAACAGCAAGAGGCATACAAGAAGTCTGTACTTTATGACTGCTGGATCAACAAATCATCAAATGCCTGAAGAAAATAATAAATTACAAAACCATTTGATTTTTCAACTGCATTCAATATGAGTTTACTGGGTAAAATCAAATTATTACAAATTAAGTAATCAGGTAAAGTGAGTACCAAGATCTGGAGGGTATGATAGAAAGACAGAGGAGAAACCAACCCAGTATGTCCCACTAACCCAGTTATGAAAGAAGGTAGGAATGAGACTCAAACACATTGGCAAGAAAAGGGAACTCACCCCGTCACGACGGACCTGAGGAACCTCGTTGCTCTCTCTACCACCTCCAGCCACACAGAAGACACTGTGCTCTCGTCAAAGAGTGAGGCCTCAGGAAGAGCACGCAGGGCGTCCAGGGACTCCTGCAACAGTTCACTGCATAGGTCCGCATCTTCACCTGGGCACACAAATGAGACAGAGAAGGCTGACCAACCCTCAGGCAGCAATCCCCTCATGTCCACAGAGCTGCCCACCCCTCACATCAAAATACAACACTGATGCCTGTGCAGTCCACTCATCAACAGACCAAAGCTGTGTAAAAGTCAACTCCCATCTGATGGCTCTCACAGAAACAATACACCTGATACCATCCCCCATCTGAAAGATTTGGGCTCAGAACCATCTTAGAATTCAGAGTCTCTTCAATTATGGAATAAATATGCATACATAAAATGTGACATCTTGAGAAGGGGAACCAAGCCTACAATGAATGTGTATACAGCCCTGAATGCAGTGTTGTTAGTGTGCCAACATTTTGACATGACCTCGCACATAAGGCTCAGTGTGGAATTTTCTACCTGTGTGGCATCATGAGAAAATGTTCAAAAGTGGGTCAAGAGGTTACAGATTTTGGAGCATTTCAGATTTCATATTTTCAGATTATGCATGCTCAACTAATACTAACTTATTGTGCTTCCAGAAATCAGTAAGAACTGTGTGGTTTGGCAGGGGGGAGAATGTATAATTTTGTTAAAATATAAAACCAAGGAGTCAGGGACTCTGTAGTCTCTTATTCTACAAAAAGAGAAAGTGAGGCAAAGAGAACAAAGACATTTACAAGAAAGTTTAAATGAGTTGGGAAAATGCCTGTAAAACAAACTCAGAGAGCTGGTACTCTTCTTGTTCAAGGGCAGCTGGCCATCAGCACAAGGACCTACTGTGGTCGAGTTGATCCCGAAACCCAAAGCTCCTGATTCATGAGGAAAGTGCACAACATGCTGGGCACATACCTGACCTCCAGGCCCTGCGTAGGAAAGCAAAGGCAAAGGACAGCGCAGCCCGGGATCCGACTCTGGCGAGACCTTCCACCCCTCTGCCTGTGGGCCGGGAGCTGCAGGGGAACACAGGTACAACAGTGGGTTAATGTGGTGGTTTGAATAGATGACCCCCAATATATTCAGTTTTTTATTTGTTTGTAGTTTGCATCTGCAGCCACCTTGCAGGAGGCAATGTCACTGGGTGGATCTTGTGGTGATGGGTTTCAGATTTCAATCTAAAGATATGCAAAGTGTGCCTAGCTGGAGTTCCTGAGGTGTGCTGTGCTGTGTGGATTTTGGCTTTGGGCTTGTGCTTCTCTCTCTCTGCTTGGCCCTGTGAAGGCAGACCAGCTTCTTCTGCCATTATGGAACTTCCCCTGGATCTACAAGCTTCAATAAATATCCCTTCCTCCATAACTGTGCCTGGTCTGGAAGTTCATCTCAGTGAACCTGAAGCTGTCTGCTACAGTTGGTCAGAAGAAGGTTAAAAAAAAAAAAAAAAAGGAAATTACACAGAAGAATTTGGACAATGTGAACAATGGTCTTGATTAGTGATTTTTAGTTTCAGTTTTTGAAACTTTAATCAAATATCCTTTGAAAAGGAAAGGGTTTCTCTTAGAAAAGAGATTTAGAAGGAATTTTTAAATGACTTGGAAAAATGCTTGTGAAATGACCTCAGGTCAACAATAAATGAACAGAGAGATACAAAAGTAGAGCCTAAAGATGAAGGAGAGAACAGAGAGATACAACTGACACACGGGCCAGTTTGCCTGCCACAGGGCTATTGTCTTGAGTCCTCGTGCTGGATGGGTCTTAGGACCCAAGTGCTTGTCCTGCTCCTATCACCATCTTGCCATGTTGCTCTCTTCTGAACACAATGCTCAATCATTCTCACATGTCTCCTTATAGGCACACACCTATAATACCAGCACACAGGAGGCTGTAGCTGGGAGATCTGTGGTGAGTTTAAGGACAGCCTGTGCTACAGAGTAAGTTTCAGACAGCTGGACTCAAAAGGATGGGTGGAGAGGCTTGCAAACTCTGATGGTCCAGGGTTTAATTCCCCAGTACCCATGTAAAGCGAGATGCACAAAGGGATGCATGTGTTCTGGAGTTTGTTTGCAGAGGCAAGAGGCATTCTCTTCCCCAATTCACTCACTCACTCTCTCTCAGATTAATTAATTAATTTAGAAACAAACGGGGAGCAGGATTCTACCAGCATATTCTGGCTGTGGTTGTAGTCTTGCACAAATCTACCCATGTAGTTTTAACTAAAAAGATAAAAACACACACAATTATGGCCATATAAAGCTGAAGAAACCTGAACAAGTTTAAAAAAAAACCAAGGCTCTTAAGATAAAATCATAAAACAGCTTTTCAAATGGCTACCACAGAGATAAACTGAGTAACAGCACAAGGACTCTATTATCTCAAAGCTTTCTTTTAACTTTAGAAATTCCTCCATTTATGTATTTATTATATATTATATACTGTGAAAGAGTTCCTCCAATGGATGGAACCACCAATACTTATGTCATCACAAGGGGCACACAGAAAACTCAGCAGGGCATTCAGGCCTCTTAGGACATTCAGGTTGATCTAGCACCCACACAGGTGTTCTAAGTCTGTTCACACATGCAGAGCCTTCAGAGCAGTGACCATCACTGGGGGCCGCTCACTCTGCAGTCAGGAAGGAAAGGAAAGACTGTCACCAGCTCCTTTCATATGGCACAGTTTACATGAAAACTATCTCAAAATACGATTTCAGGGTTGCAGATCTGGCTTAGTGGTTAGGGAGCTTGCCTATGAGCCTAAGAACCCAGGTGTAACTCCCCAGGATCCACATAAGCCAGATGCACAAGGTGGAGCATACATCTGGTGTTTGTTTGCAGTGGCTAGAGGCCCTGGTGCACCCATTCTCCCGCTCTTTTGCTGTAACTGCCTCTCTTCTCTCTCTCTCTCTCTCTAAAAATAAATGTAAATAAACATTTTAAAGATATGATTTCAGCCAGATTTAAAAGAAAAAGAAACCAAGAAAATATGCAAACATTAGCACTGGGCTGAGGGTAAAATGGGCAAGGGTTTTCCATGCTTCCCTTCTGCATCCTGTCCACACTTCCCATGTGCACAACAGGCAGTGCAAGTCACTGTCAGAACCAAATAAGCCAACTCCTAGCCACAGGAAATACAACTTCTACCCAACAACCCAACCTTTCCACAGAAGTTTGCAGGCAGCTATATTTTCAACAACTTACATGAACATTAAAAACATTTTGATGGCTATTAGTTAATAACTTAGAAAATCTTCCACTGTACTACTAAATATAAACAAATTGCAAATAAAAAAAACAAATGAACAAAATCATACGCTTGAAAGTACCTCTTGTAATAAAAGCATAATAACATCCTATTAGGAGGAAGAAAGGAAGTATCTAATGTAGGTATGCCCTGCACATTACAATCTGTTCCTTATTTGAAGAAAACACAAAGAACTCAAAGCTGAGGTCACATTTTCCAATTTATACTTGAGCTGATCTAATCCTTTGACTAGCTTCTCTGATTACCAGCAGAAAAAGTTTTTTTTCAAAGTAAGGTCTCGCTCTAGCCCAGGATGACCTGGAATTCACTATGGAGTCTCAGGCTGGCCTCGAACTCAGTGATCTTTCTACCTCTGCCTCCTGAATGCTGGGATTAAAGATGTGTGCCAGCACACCCAGCAGAAAAGGTAATTTAAAATAATACAACTCCATGAGCAAATCCATTCTCCAGAGTATACAAACCACACAAATGAAAGTTCATAAGGCAGGAGCTGGAGAGATGGCTTAGCGGTTAAGTGCTTGCCTGTGAAGCCTAAGGACCCTGGTTCGAGGCTCGATTCCCCAGGACCCATGTTAGCCAGATGCACAAGGGGGCACACACGTCTGGAGTTCATTTTCAGTAGCTGGAAGCCCTGGTACGCCCATTCTCTCTCTCTCTCTCTCTCTCTCTCTCTCTCTCTGCCTCTTTCTCTGTCGCTCTAAAATAAATAAATAAAAATAAACAAAACTTTTTTAAAAAAAGAAAGTTCATAAGGCAAAAGAAGGAACTACACAGACAACCATTAATTAAACTTTCCTCATCAAAAGGGCCAGAGCTTTATAGGAAGCTGCCAACAACAGTCTTTCTTCTTGTTACGGTTACCTTTTCTTGTCCATGGAAGGCAGAGAAAGGCTGCTAGTTTTCCACTTAACTTTGACATTCTCCTGAAAAACAGTTCTGTTCAAGGCAATGAAGTAGCGCTCCAGGATTACCAGCCTCTGCTTCAGTCTCAGCGCTGAGAGGGTGGTGGTGGCTGACTGGATCGCCAGGGCTTGCTGCTCTTTAACCAGCACAGAAAGACACTCCTTCAGCTCATTCACGTCTAGAACACAAGATAAGAAAGTGTCTAACTTGCCTATATCTTGGTTGGCAATAATACTGAGAAGTTGAATGATGATGATAAAAATAATGTTTCAGTAAAATTATCCAATTTGAATGAAAGGACATACATTGATGGAATAAAGTAGATTCTGTAGTAAGGCAGTTGAACTGCATTAAACTACTTTCTCTAGTGTAAAATTTCTGTATTAAAGATTATTTTTCTAAATAACTAGAAGATAATCACATGAATAAAAACAATTCAAAAGATTCTAGTCAAGGGAACAGCTTCATGCAAGTCTGAGGACTTGAATTCAGATCTCCAGCACCCACATCAAAGCCAAGCAAAAGCCAACATGCACCTCATGCCTTTAATCCCAGCACTTGGGAGACTGAGGTAAGATGATCAGCAAGACCACCAGTCTGGATTACAGAGTGAGTTCCAGGTCACCCTGTGCTAAAATGAGACCTAGCCTTAAAAAAAAAAAAAAAACAAGCCAAGTGTGGTTGTGTGCACCTGAAATCCCAGCACATGGGAAGCAAAAGCAGGGAAAAGCCTGGGGCTTGCTGGCTAGCTGGCCTGCTGAATCTGTGAGCTCTTGGTTCATTGAGAGATGTGGTTTCAAAAGGTATGGTAGGATGGAGAGAAGGATGAGCAGTTAAGGCACTTGTCTGAAAAGCCTAAGAACCTGGTTTTGATTCCCCTGTACCCATGGAAAGCCAGAAGCACAAAGTATTGCATGCTTCTGGAGTTCATCTGTGGCAGCTGGAGGCCCTAGCATGCCCATTCTCTCTGTCTGTCTGTCTGTCTGTCTCTCTCTCTCTCTCTCAAACAAATAAATAAGTAAAAATAATTTTTTTAAAGTATGATAGATAATGATTGAGGAAGACACCAGACACTGCCCTCTGGCCTCCATACACACAGACACAAACACACATGTGTAGTGCACACACACATATGAACGTGTATGTGTACATACGGATATGCTTATGTGTATATGAACATGCATACATGTACATACACCATACACACAAAAAAATTTAAGATTCTAACTAGCAACTAAAGATAAGTTACCTAAGCATACTGATTATTGGTGCAAACTGCCTCCCACCAAGCCCTACACTATACCACTCCTGTGCTTGTAGCTCAGTCTTTACTACAAGCCCAACACTCATCAGCTGCAGGCTTTGCCAGACCTGAACAACTGCTCTTGTATAAATACATCACTTTCCTGGCTGCCTACCACCTGAGGACGCTATCCACCGAAGAGTAACAAGCTATTACTTGAACATGCTTTCCATGGGAGAGTGGAGATTTTTTGTTGTTGTTGTTTGGTTGGTTTTTTTTTTTTTTTTTTTTTGGAGGTAGGGTCTCACTCTAGCCCAGGCTGACCTAGAAATCACTATGTAGTCTCAGGGTGACCTCTAACTCATGGCCATCCTCCTACCTCTGCCTCCCAAATGCTGGGATTAAACGTGTGCACCATGATGTCCAGCAAGAGTGAAGATTTTATCAGGAAACTCACAAACACGTTTCAGAACTCCTCATGATGGAACTTCGTTCCCTGCCCACAGCTGTGAACACCAAGTGCAGCACCAGCAGAACAACAGAGTTCTAAAATCTCAAAGCCCCATACCTAAGAGCTGACAGGGAGGGAAGACAAGATGAGTAACACCTTGAATTCCACCCTGACTGAGCTCACTTCAGAAAAGCAGAATTCCAGCCTTCCCAGGGCATCTTCCTCAAACTACCCTCCAGACAAAAGCCTGGTCCAGCCCACTACAATAAGCACCTTCACAGTAATGGATATGACCCCAGAGGAATTCCTCCCAGAAATCAGACAGGGCTAGCAAAAGCCTTACTTTTCCTGAAAAGTCAGGTTTTCTTCCATTTTTAAAATATAATTTTTAATATTTCATTTTTATTTATTAGAGGGGGGATAATGGGCATGTCAAGGCCTCTAGTCACTGCAAACAAACTCCAGATGCATGTGCCACCATGTGCATCTGGCTTATGTGGGTTCTGGGGAATCAAACCTGGGTCCTTAGGCTTCATAGGCTGCGTTAACCACTAAGCCATCTTTCTAGCCCTTTAATATAAATTTTTATTGGTATATATTCCCTGTACATTCTGATGGGTTTCATAGACATCTTCATACAACTATATCATATACTTTGACAGTATTCACCCCTTTCTCTACCATTATTCCCGGTCTCATTTCTACCTTCACATCCTGCATACAAAATCTAGGGTCCACGGGTGAAAGAAAACATGCAAGTCATCTTTCTGAGTCTCACTTATTTTCCTTAACATGATGATCTCCAGTTGTATTCAACTTTTTTTGCAAATAACATAATTACATTCCTCCTAGTGGCTGAATAAAAGTCCATTTAATATGCATATATGCATACATATCTGTGTTAATTTATGTGTCAACAGGATTTAGAATAAACATGGGAAATAATTTTTGGGAATTATGTGAAGGATTTCCTAGATTAGATTAATTGAGGTGGAAAAGCCTCGCCCTAGGGGGCTGGAGAGATGGCTTAGAAGTTAAGGTGTTTGCCTGCAAAGCCAAAGCATCCTGGTTCAATTCTCCAGGACCCACATAAGCCAGATGCACAAGGGGGCACATGCACCTGGAGTTCATTTGCAGTGGCTAGAGGCCCTGGCACACTCACTCAATCTCTTTCTCTCTCTCTCCCTCTCTCTCTTTCCAATAAATAAATAAATAAAATATATTAAAAAAATTCACCCTAGCTGTGGACAGCATCTTCCCGTGGGCTGGGGTCCTGGACTGTACAAAGGGGAGAAAGCTAGTTGAGCACCAGCATTCGTCCCTGCTTCCTGACACGCAAAGTGACCAGCTGCTTCCAGCTTCTGGTATTATGTCTTCTATCATGAGGGACTAGATCCTCTCAAACTGTAAGCAAAAACCGGCCTTCCTTCTTTAAACTGCTTTTGTCACTGACTTGTTGCAGCAGCCAGAAAAACAATTCAGAAACTGGTACTGAGAAGAGGGACCACTGCTGTGATATACCTGACCACAGAAGGGTGGTACACCTCTGGAACTAGTTTCCAGATATAATATGGAAGAGTTTGGAACTTTGGGCTAGAAAAGCTCTTGAATACTGTAACGAAACTTTATTCTGATGGTAGCTTGGACAACAACAATGATGAGAGAAATGCAGACAGTGGAAGCTCAGCTCATGAGGTTTCAAAGGAAAATACGGACTGGACTAGGAATGAAACTAGGGTCATTCATGTTATATCCTAGCAAAGAACATGGCTGCATTCTACCCATGTCTTGAGAACCTGAGTGAGGTTGAATTTACAGACAATGGATTAATTTGTTTAGCAGAGGAAATTTCAATGCAGAATAGCATTCAGGTTGTGGCACAGTTATCGCTAACCATCCTTATCAAGTCCACAGTGAAAAAGAAGCAACTAGGGGGATGGAGAGATGGCTTAGCAGTTAAGGCACTTGCCTGCAAAGCCAAAGGACCCAGGTTCAATTCCCTAGGACCCACATAAGCCAGATGCACATGGGGATGCACTCATCTGGAGTTCGTTTGCAGCAGCTAGAAGCCTTGGAGTGCCTTTTCTCTCTTTCTCTCTCATAAATGAATGAAAATAATTTTAAAAATAATAAAAACTAGGGAACTAAGGCATAAAGGTATTTAAAAATGTGTAGTTTGGGGCTGGAGAGATAGCTTAGTGGTTAAGCGCTTGCCTGTGAAGCCTAAGGACCCCGGTTCGAGGCTCAATTCCCCAGGACCCATGTTAGCCAGATGCACAAGGGGGCGCATGCGTCTGGAGTTCGTTTGCAGTGGCTGGAGGCCCTGGCGTGCCCATTCTCTCTCTCACTCTCTGCCTCTTTCTCTGTCTGTCGCTCTCAAATAAATACAAATAAATAAATTAAAATTAAAAACATGTGTAGTTTGTTAAGCAAAAGAGTTTTAGCAAATTTAAAGATGTAGTCAAGGCATGTGCTGAAAAAGAGACTGCAATTGTTAGAGAGAAATCTTGAGTATAGTAGGGACATACCACCCTGCATGCGCATAACTAAGCAGGGCCAGGCCTGGTTACTACTTAAGATGGGAGAAACCTTGGCTCTGCACTATGTCAATAGAAAAGGTGCCCTGAGGGCAAGACCCTATCCAATGAATGCTCCAACTTGTTGAGAATGCAAATTCTTTCAAAAGGAGAGAGCATGAATGGAGAAAGCTACACAAGGGATTCCCTGCTCAAAAGCAAGGGTCCAGAAAAGTATATTCAGCAACCAAGGCACCAATACATCTTTGATCAAAAAGACTCCAGATCCACCCCAAGATGGTAGCACAAACTGGCAACATCATCTACATGGTACTGGTTTTCTAAGCACATAAAAAATAAGAATGAGGAGATCATGTCTTGTTCCATGGCTTCAGAAAGCCACTAGGACTAGACAAAGATGAGGCAGGGTCAGATTCACTGAAAGGAGGTCCCGAGAGGGCATGATGCGAAGATAAGCCCGAGTTGTATGGAGATTCAAGGATATCGGGGTGCCAGGCCCATGGATATCTACCAAGGAAAGCTGCAGGCTCACAGTAGAGCCATCCCAAGGCAATTAGATATAGAGGGGCAGGGTTGCTCAAGCCCTTTATAGCTTTGATGCTGGACCTGCAGCTATAGGATGTGAAGTTTGTCCTTCTGGGTTTCAGTTCCCAGTCCTCCTATTTTGAGTGGGAATGCTTACTCTATGCCACTGTGTGTTGAAAGTATGTAACTTGTTGTTTGCTTGTTTTTTGGGTTTTTTTTTTATATAATTATATAAGAGCAGCTGTAGTTTTACTGTGCCCTACACACCAATAACCGAACTTCAAGCTCAAGCATGTAGACGCCCTGACTCTCCCTGCTGAGACTGAGGTAGGTACTAGAGGTGATCTGGCTGTCATGCCTCACTCGTGCTAGGTATACATATTAGAAGCACGAAGTGGGCACCAGAAGTGGTGGGTTATAAGCTCACTTGCTTCTCTGTGCCTCTGTAGCTGCCTTTCTTAGGTCTGTCTGCTCCGACAGCGTCACCAGGGTCTCCTCAGGTAAAAAGGGCTAGAGGAGCACCTTGTTCTGCCTTCACCTGGACAAAAGGCATGTAAATACAGATAATGTAAATACAAGTCCAGCTACTAGCTGGAAACAAACAGAGGAAGGAAGAGATGCAGACCAGGCCTCATGGGCAGATCCACAGACTGCTCACTGTGCCTGGCAACTCCAGCCAATGAGAGCAGACTTGTTGGGACCCCTCCAGGTCTGGTAGGCATAGCACCTTGAAGAGGGATAAGCAGGAGGGATACTCACAAGTGGTGCAAGCCATGGACTTCAGAAAATAACAGCTGCAAAAGACTTAGAACATCTTTTATACAACTCTTACCAATTTACAGATGAGAAAACTGATGCCTACAGGGGAATGGCTGTGGTGGGTCAATGTCAGCTGGTGACTCTCAGCCCATCATCATTCCACTCCACCTCAAGCAACTAGGCCCATCTGCTCCCAGAGGAGGAAGAGGAAGAAAAACAGTTGGGGGCTGGAGAGAGACTTGCCTATGAAGCCTAAGAATCTTGGTTCGAGGCTCGATTCCGCAGGGCCCATGTAAGCCAGATTAATTAATCTTAAAAGAAGAGTATTCTCAGTTGGGTGTGGTGGTGTATGCCTTTAATCCCAGCACTTGGGAGGCAGAGGTAGGAGGATCGCTGTGAGTTTGAGGCCACCCTGAGACTACATAGTGAATTCAGGTCAGCCTGTGCTAGAGCAAGACCTTTCCTCAAAAAAAAAAAAAAAAAAAAAAAAAAAAAAAAACACCAAAAAAAACACACAAAAAAAATTAATTAATTAAATAAAAAGAAGTTATTCTCTACTCTCATTGCACAGATATATCTTTAATTTACTTTTTCACAATCTGATCTAAGAGTGTTGGAGAATGTATTGGTCATTTTAGTCATTTATTGGTAGCATTTTGTTGACTACTATAGTTCTGATTACAATGGTGAGTAATGGGTTATTCCATAGGTATTTGTGATTCAGAATTCATGATGAATTTTGATTTTAAGCAATATGCAAGTTCTTCCTCTGTCTCATCTAATGCTGTACTGATAGCAATATTGCATATATATCCTGATTTCTGATTATTTGCATTTGCCTGACAAACTTTTGTCTGCGTGTTTATTTTTAGCCTTCTGGATAACTTCATTTTAGATCTATCATTTGCATGTAGAATAAAGTCAGATTGATGCTTTAAAAAAAAGGAGGGGGCTGGAGAGATGCTTAGAGGTTAAGGGATTTGCCTGCAAAGCCTAAGGACCCCGGTTCGATTCTCCAGGACCCACGTAAGCCAAATGCACAAGGGGGCGCATACATCTGGAGTTCGTTTGCAATGGCTGAAGGCCCTGGTGCGCCCATTCTCTTTCTCTCTCTCACACACACACACTCTACCTCTTTCTCTCTTGAATAAATAAATAAACAAATAATATTTTTTTAAAAATCCAAGCAGGGCATGGTGGTGGACGCCTTTAATCCCAGCACTCAGGAGGCAGAGGTAGGAAGAGCACTATGAGTTCAAGGCCACCCTGAGACTACAGAATGCATTCCAGGTCAGCCTGAGCTAGAGTGAGAACCTACCTTGAAAAACCAAAAAATTAATAATAATAAATAAATAAATAAATAAATAAAAGAAGCCGGGAGTGGTGGCGCACACCTTTAATCCCAGCACTCGGAAGGCAGAAGTAGGAGGATCGCCATGAGTTCGAGACCACGCTGAGACTACATAGTGAATTCCAGGTCAGCCTGGGCTAGAGTGAGACCCTACCTCCAAAAACCAAAAGAAAGAAAGATATTGAATCCTGTGTGCACTGCTAAAAGAATGAAAACTGGTATGGCCTCTGTCAAAAACAGTTGACTGGTTCTTTACATGAGTGTATGTGTGTGCACACACACACGTGTGTAGAGGCCAGAGGATAACCTCAGATGTTGTTCCTCAAGTACAGACAGGGTCTCTTACTTGCCTAGAATTTACCTCCTAAGTAAGCAAGACTAGCTGGCCAGCAAGCCCCAGGACAAAAAAAAAAAAAAGGTGTGTCATTACCCCTGACTTTTTTACATTGGTTCTGGGGTTTGAACTCAGGTCCCCAAGCTTACAAGGTAAGTACTTTTCTAACTGAGCTATCTTCCTGCCTAGCTCTCAGTCTACTGGTTATTTTAAAAGTTAACCACAAGCTGGGAGTGGCAGGCCACACCTATAATCCCAGTACTGAGACTGAGGCAGGCAGATCACTATGAGTTCAAAGCCAGCTTGGTTAACATAGTGAGTTCAAGACAGCCTAGGCTAGTAGAGTGGGAGCCTGTCTCAAAAACAAAACAAAACAAAACAAACAAACAACAACAAAAAAAAACCCATTAAGCACTTATTATCCCATTAGCCTATTATCTTTAGGTACTGACAGCAGGGACTCAAACAGCTACTTATAAACGAATGTGTATAGCAGCAGTATTCACAAAAGGCAACCTAAATAAGCAACCCAAATTCCCACTAACTAGTGAATCCAAACAAAACGTATACTCACACACACTGTGGATATTATCTTATATTTTAAATGCCACAACATGGAAGAACCCTGAGATCGCTAAGTACAATAAGCCAGACACAAAGGGCATGTTCAGTGCACTTGTGTGCAATCTCTAGAATCATCAAATGAACAGACACCAAAGTAAAATAGCAGCTGCATAGGGTGGGGAATAATATTTAAAGAAAGGGTAGTTTCAGTTTTATAAGGTGAAAATATTTCTGTACATAAATAGGGGTGATTTTGTACCACAATGTGAATGAATTTAATGAACTGCACATTTAAAAATAGCTATAAAGACTAATTTTATGTCAGATATATTTCATAACACAAAAAGATTTTTACTTTTAGAAAATTCCACAATAAATAAAAAAGTTTATGCATTGATATCAGAAAAGGAAAGACAAACGAAGCCTTCTAAAAGTCATAACACCTTAGATCGCAGTACCTGGCTGCTTGCCCCATACCCAGCTCTCCAGGATTGATTTGGCCCTAAACGTAGGTGCTGGAGTCTCTTCTTCATCCTTTTTCTCTTTGTCATTCAGATCTTCCTTCTTGGTTCCACTTTGGGTATCAACACCATCATCTGGAGAATTAAAAACATTCAAATCTGTAATTGCTTTTCAAAATGCAACAGTCAAGCTGGGTGTGGTGACTCATGCCCATAATCCCGGCACTTGGGAGGCAAGAGGACAGCCATGAGTTTGAGGTTAGTCTGGGCTACAGAGTGAGTTCCAGGTCAGTCTTGGTTAGGGTTAAAAAAAAAATGAGCAGACTTTGAACCCCCTTACATAGTTAGTGAAGATGGAGCAAGTCTTAACCTTCAAAAAAGTCCTCTTTTATAAGACTGTTGTTGTCTAGGGAAGTCCCTGATGCCCCCAAAACATTATATAGGCCATTGCCAAGGCCCTTGGTTTCCCACCAGGAATAAATGGTAAGAGCCTATTGCTGAAAACTCCACATACTTGGGCTGCAAGGTCACTGAGAAATCCTGCTGGAGCTGAGCTGAAAACCTCCTCCATGTAGACCAGCTGACAGAAAGCTGGAAAAATCTACGCTGCATGCAGTTCAATGGGAGAGAGAGAAATCACCAGTAGAAATAAAAAACAGTGGACACTGCAAGCCTTAAATTTGGCCAGCCAGACCAAATGAGCCAAAAGGTGCCAACACAGGCATGTCTGTAATGGGGACAACCAACTGCTCTCTAACTGACTGGAGGCCCGCTTCACAGGAGGGAATACATCCCTGATACTGAAAACCTATGACAGAGGAAGTCATGAGCAATAGGAGTGTAGCATCTGCTGGTGTCTGGCTAAATGTGCATACTATGCTCACCAAACTGCCTAGTAAGCACTTCTCTTAATATTCATACCCATCTACTAATGCTACTCTCACTTTTTGTTAGAGAAGCTTCTCTTTTCAGATGGTGGTGACCTTGGGATGACTCAGAAGGCACCATAGTACTGAGATGAAGTGACAGGAGTGGTCAACACTGAAATATCTCTATCACACCTTCCAAGGCTCAGGGTCCATTGCAGAAGAGGTGGTGGAAAGAATGTAAGAGCAAAAGGAAGGGTAGGACTGCTTAAAATGCACTCTTCCAATACAAAATGGCCTAGATCCCCATGACCTCGCAGTGCCTGACATTACCTACACAAGAACATCATAATGGGAGGAAAAGATAATAACATCAACATAAAGGAGACTGATTGAGAGGGGGAGAGAGTATGATTGAAAGTGGAGTTGCAAAGGGAAACTGAGGAGGAGGAAATTACCATGGTTTATTGTCTATAATTATGGAAGCTGGCAATAAAAAAGGCTGTTACTAAAATAATCACTTAAATTAGAAATACAAATATATCTAGGAAGGAGTACAGTTCAATGATAGAGCACAAATGCTAGGCAAGCACGGGCTCTAATTTCAAATCCCAACATTCAAAAACAGCATCAAAACACATACAACTTATATAGTATACATATGTACATACATGTTAGCAAAAATGGACATTGTTCCTCTACTTACAACATTTCTGGCCCCAAATGTTTTCCAATCAGACAATTCTCTAGGTTCTATGACACCAACTATGTGTCCAGCAGTTCAATTCTAACAGCAAGTAGCAGGAGTTACAACAGAGTGCACATGTTAGGGGCTATGCCCAACTGCAGATGACAATCACAGGAAATTGGTCTCCCAACTTCAGCCTGGCTTGGCTACAAATGGAATGTTCTCCTACTCATGTCCGATAATACAAAACTATAAAACATTCCTTACTTATCCATGGGAGTACATTCCAAGACCCTTGCCCCCATGGGTACCTGAAACCACAGATAATACCATCTGCTATGTGTGTAGTTTGTGTGTGTGTATTTCCTATACATATGTACCTATGATAAAGTTGAGTTTATAAGTTAAGCACAATAAGAGCTTAACAACGATAGGACAATTATAATAATTTACTTAAATAAAAATTAATGAAAGTAGCCTCTCAGTATCTTATTACACTCTCCCTTCTTGTGATGATATGAGATAATACAATGCCTGCATGAGATACAGTGCGTGAATAGCACAGGCATTATGCAGTCATTAGTGTTAGGTTACTACTATGTAAGAGTTCCTGGAGTTGTGCCGGGTGTGGTGGCGCAAGCCTTTAATCCCAGCACTCGGGAGGCAGAGGTAGGAGGATCACCGTGAGTTTGAGGCCACCCTGAGACTACATGGGTGAATTCCAGGTCAGCCTGAGCTAGAGTGAGACCCTACCTTGAAAAAAAAAAAAAAAAAAAAAAAAAAACGGGTTCCTGGAACACAGCAGTGCCACATGGCAACATGATGATAACCAAGACAGCTACTCAGTCACTAATGGGTGGGTTGTACTGGACAACGGGATGATTCACATACAAGGTAGGACTGTGAGGTTTGATCTCACTCCTCATTACAGCACATACTTTAAAACTTATAAATGGCTTATTTCTCAAATTTTCCATTTCCTGTTTTCACACCAAGATTCACACCAGACAACTAAAACCTCCAACAGCAAAACTACGTAGGCTACTACAATGACTAACAAAATAAAGGAAAATCAGTTTATTAGGAAAGATATAAGAGCCAGCTGTGGTGGTGCACAATGGTAGGAAACTGCTAAAGAGACGGAGGCAGGAGGAACGGAAAAGGTATTATAAGGAACAATGAACATACTAAAACAATTTCTAAAAAATTAAAAGGAAGTATGCATAATGGCTCTCGCCTATAATCCTAAGTCTCAGGAGGCTGAGGCAGGAGGATCACCATGAGTTCAAGGCCAGTCTGGTAGTCTACATAGTGAGTTCAGGACATCTTGAGCTTCAACAGACCCTGTTTCAAAAACCAGAGAGAAGGGGAGGGAAGAAGGGTATCATGAGGAAGAGATAAGGAAGAGTAATGCAGGTAAATATGATCAAAGAATGTTATCAGAATTTCTGAAAATACCACAATGAAACCAATTATTTTGTATAATTAATATATACTAATGAAGACATTTCTTGAAAACAAAACAAAAAAGATGAAAAGGTGCATAATAAAAAGCTGGGAAATATTACCTTTTGGGCATGAGCATGGCTGATCTAATCCCTAGCCATAATACTCTCTCTTGAACGTCCCAGCCCTCCAAACCATGCCTCATTATTTCTGTGGACCATCCCCCATCACTTCTGCTTTATTTTTACTTTTTACTATGCTAGGGAAGAAACCCAGTGCATGTGCCAGGCCAGAGCTCTACCACTGAGCCACACCAGCCCCATCCTAAAGCTATCTAGAGAGCCCCAGCCACCAGTCATCTTATCAATACAGAGATTTCCTATTTTAGAATCTCCTGTCAAGAAAGGGACAAAAAAAAAATCAAATAGTACAATAAAAGATTTTCCTGGGTACTGGAGAGATGGCTCAGCAGTTAAAGGCAACTGCTTAGCCGGGCATGGTGGTGTACGCCTTTAATCCCAGCACTCGGGAGGTAGAGGTAGGAGGAGCGCCCTGAGATTGGGTAGTGAATTCCAGGCCAGCCTGGGCTAGAGTGAAACTCTACCTTAAAAAACAAAAAAAAAAGGCAAATGCTTGCAAAGCCTGGCAGCCCAGGTTCAATTCCCCAGTACCCCAGTACCCACATAAAGCCAGATAGATGGACAAAGTGGAGGTGCATATGTGTGGCAGCAGTAAGAGGCCCTGGTGTGCTTGCTTTCTCTCTCTCCTCTCTCTCATAAATAAAAAAAAAAATTTAAAAAACTTTCCAAAGCTGGGCATGGTAGCACAAGCCTTTAATCCCAGCACTTGAGAGGCAGAGGTAGGAGGATCACCACAAGTTCAAGGCCACCCTGAGACTCCATAGTGAATTCCAGGTCAGCCTGGGCTAGAGTGAGACCCTACCTTGAAAAACTAAAAAAGAAAAAAAACTTTTCAGACAAGTTCCTCCCCACCCCCTACCACCCGACAGGGACTGACTGTGTGACTGAGTCCTTCATGACTCCACAATGAATACCATATCCCAACTGAGAAGGACCCCAGGCAAACAGGAGCAGGGGCAAGGGGATAAAAGAGTATAACCTGTCTCTCCCTCTTTCTCTTTCTCTCTCTCACACACACACACTTAAATTTAAATTTAAATGACATTCCAATCATCCCACTGCTCACACACAATTACAAGTGCAGTACAGTATGGCCACAGCCTACCAATACTGCAGCATCGGGAGCTATTACCCACCATGGCTGCCCCAGAGTAACCCAAGTTCTACCTGCATGGTTTTCCAACAAAACCAATGGAGTGACTTGCAGAACTTAAATCAGACACCAATACCCAGGATAGATCTGATTCTTCGACATTATCTTAAGATAATCAAGGTACATTCTAACCACTTTTGACCCAAGCCCTAAAAATGCCCCTATATTTTTTATTCATTCTGTGGGAATCCAACTACTTTTGCTGCCACCAATGACCACTTTTCTGTCAGTAAGTCCTTTAATAAATCGTAATCTGTAGAATTCTAGATCTATATGCCTCTCTTCTACCTAGGGGCCTATCCTCAAATGTTTGGAGTGGAATGTTCAGGAACAAGGGTTGAATGGCAAAAGGAACAAACTACATACAGACACTCTCCACCTGCACAGAGCACAAGTGCATGCACTGAACACTGCGCAGATGGACACCAGAGCAGTGGAAGCCAGGTCTAGGGCAGATGAATGTCACAAAGAATAGCACAGGGAGTTTATGACTTGATAAGAGGCTACAAGAATCCATATATGTGCTACAATTTATTGTATTAGACACTGCATTGCTTTTCTTGTTGCCACGACTAATAACTGACAAAAGCAATCAAAGAAAGGAAGTCTAAACCAGGCGTGGTGGCGCACGCCTTTAATCCCAGCACTTGGGAGGCAGAGGTACGAAGATCACCATGAGTTCGAGGCCACCCTGAGACTACATAGTGAATTCCAGGTCAGCCTGGGCTACAGTGAGACTGTACCTTGAAAAAAAAAAAAAAGAAAGAGAGTTCATTTCATTTTAGTTGGAATTGGAGGGGTGTTTGTTTTTGAGGCAGGGTCCCTCACGTTAGCCCAGGCTGACCTGAAACTCATTCTGTAGCCCCTGGCTGGCCTCAAAATTCACAAATCCATGGGCTGGAGAGATGGCTTAGCGGTTAAGTGCTTGCCTGTGAAGCCTAAGGACCCTGGTTCGAGGCTCAATTCCCCAGGACCCACATAAGCCAGATGCACAAGGTGGCGCATGCATCTGGAGTTTGTTTGCAATGGCTGGAGGCCCTGGCACGCCCATATTCTCTCTCTCCCTCTCTCTCCCTCTCTCTCCTTCTCTCTTTCTTTCTCAAAATAAAATAAATAAATAATTGTAAAAAAATATTAAACATCACAACAAAAAGAAATTTTTACCATACAATATTTTTAAAATAAAAAAGATCAAATGGGGGTTGGAGAGATGGCTTAGCGGTTAAGCACTTGCCTGTGAAGCCTAAGGACCCCAGTTCAAGGCTCAATTCCCCAGGACCCACATTAGCCAGGTGCAGAAGGGGGCGCATGCGTCTAGAGTTCGTTTGCAGTGGCTGGAGGCCCTGGAGCACCCATTCTCTCTCTCTCTATCTGCCTCTTTCTCTCTGTCACTCTCAAATAAATAAATAAAAATAAGAAAGAACAAAACAAAACAAAACAAAAAAAAGATCAGATGGTCTTCACTAAAATACAGTACAAAAATATAATTTACAAATTTAAAAATAAGACAGGGATGTCCCTAATACCCCCAAAACATTATAGGCCATTGCCGAGGCCCTTGGTTTCCCACCAGGAATAGATGGTAAGACCCTATTGCTGAAGATTCCATATACTTGGGCTGCAAGGTCACTGAGAAATCCTGCTGATCTGAGCTGATACCCTCCTCCATGTAGACCAGCTGACAGAAAGCTGGAAGAAGCCATTCTGCATGTAGTTCAACGGGAGAAAGAGAAATCACCAGTGGACAATGCAAGCCTTATATTTGGCCAGCCAGGCCAAATGAGCCAACAGGTGCAATAGTAGTACGTCTGTCATGGTGGAAACCAACTGCCCTTCAATTGGACTGGAGGCCTGCTCCGGGGGGGGGGGGGGTGATACATCCCTGATACTGAAAACTTAAAACGGGTAGTCATGAGCCCTAGGGGTGTAACATCTGCTGATGTCTGGAAAAGCGTATATACTATGCTTATCAAACTGCCCAGTAAGCACTTTTCTTAATATTTATACCCTTAAATTAATGCTACTCTCACTTTGGGTAGAGAATCTTCTCTTTTCAGATGGCAGTGACCTTGGGACGACTCAGAAGGTATCATGGTGATGGAAAGAAATGACCACAGTGCTCAGTGCTGCAATAACACCTTTCAAGGCTCAGGGTCTAATGCGGAAGAGGTGGCAAGAATGTAAGAGCCAAAGGAAGGGCAGGACTCCATACAACACGCTCCCTCTAGACACAAAATGGCCTGGATATCCATGGCCTCACAGTGCCTGACACTACCTTCATTTAGACCATCATAAGAGGAGGAAAAGATCATGACATCAAAAGTAAAAGAGACTGATTGAGATGGGGAGGGGGTATGATGGAGAATGGAGTTTCAAAGGGGTAAGTGGGGGAAGGGAGGGTATTACCATGGGGTATTTTTTATAATCATGGAAATTGTTAATAAAAAAATAAAAAATAAAAAAAGATTAAAAAAAAATTTTTAAGTATACTACAGATTCAGTGAACTTCAACATGCCTGTTTTTAAACTGGCCCTAGTGATACAGACCTATCCCAGCTACTCTGGAAGCTGAGGCAAGAGCATTCCACATTCAAGGCCTGCTTAGGCTACATAGTAAGATCAAGCTGAGCCTGAGCAACTTAGTAAGATCTAGTGTCAAAACAAAAAGTAAAAGAAAGGGGCTGGAGAGATAGCTTAGCAGTTAAGGCACTTGCCTGCAAAGCCAAAGGATCCAGGTTTGATTTTCCAGGACCCACATAAGCCAGATGTACAAAGTAGTGCATGCATCTGGAGTTCATTTGCAGTGGCTAGAAGCCCTAGAGCGCCTATTCTCTCCCTCCCTCCCTCCCTCCCTCCCTTTCTCTCTCTCTCTCTCTCTGCCTTTCTCTCTCCCAAATAAATAAATAAAACTTTTTAAAAAGTAAGAGGGGTTTGAGAGGTGGCTCAGCAGACAGGGCTATTTGCTTGCAAGACATGATGACCCAGGTTCATTTCCCTAGTACCCACCTAAAGCCAGATGTACAAAGTAGCCCATGTATGTGAAGTTTGTTGGCAGTGACTAGAGTCCCTGGTGGACCCATTCTCATTCTCTCTCTTTCTCTTTCTGCTTGCATATAAATAAATGAAATATATTTTTTAAAAGAAACTAAAAACAGGGTAGGAGATATAGCTCAGTGGTACAGTGGTTTCCTAGAATGCACAAAAGCCCTATGTAATGAGGTGAGTTTAGGTGAGGTAGGGAGGGAAAGAGAGGAATGAAGGAGGGAGGGAGGGAGGGAGGGAGATAGGCAGGGAGGGAAGAAGACAGGCTGTATATAACATTCAGCATACTCAAAGTACTTTCATGTAAAAATAAGAGGTGGAGCTTGGCATGGTGGCACACCCTGGGAGCCTTTAATCACAGCACTTGGGAGGCAGAGGTAGGAGGATAGCTGTGAGTTCAAGGCTACCCTGAGATGACAGTGAATTCCAGGTCAGCCTGAGCTACAGTGAGACCCTACCTCGGAAAAAAAAAAGGGGGGAACCCTAAAAAATAAAGAAAGAAATAAACGGTGAACTTCATGACTATAAAGAAACTTTAGAGGGCGGGGTATGGTGGTGCATGCCTTTAATCCCAGCACCTGGGAGGCAGAAATAGGAGTACTGCTATGACTTCAAGGCCACCCTGACACTACATAGTGAATTCCAGGTCAGCCTGGGCTACTGCAAAACCTTACTTCAAAAAAAAAAATATTCTAAATTTTAGAAAGAACCTAATACACATATAGGTACTTAATACAAATCAGACTCTGGAGAGGGTCATCAGATTTGAAGACCAAGGTAGTAAAGCTGAAAAAACTTGAAAGAATTGTCAGATCCTTGAGCTAAGTAAGTCCTCAACACTGGAGGGGGCAGAGCCTTGGTCCAGGACAGAATGAAACACTGGAAGGCAAAAACAAGAGCCTAGCATGTGGAGGTGAGCACCTATCCTGATCTGGGAAACAGGAACCTAGGATGCACAGGTGAGCACCTATCCTGATCAGGGAAACAAGAACTAGGATGCGGAGGTGAGCACCTATCCTGATCTTGGAAACAGGGACCTAGCATGCAGAGGTGAGTACCTATCCTGATCTGGGAAACAGGGACCTAGGATACAGAGATGAACACCTATCCTGATCTGGGAAACAGGGACCTAGCATGTGGAGGTAAGCACCTACCCTAATCTGGGTAACAAACTACAAACTCAAGTAAACGAGAGCCTCCAATTTTAACCAGACTCATGGAAAGTGTGAGAAGTAGAATTTAGGAGCTTGGGGAGGGAGATAACAGTTAATTGAGAAGTCACATTCAAAAGAAGATATTTAAACAGGAAAAAATGAAAGAGAAAGCAGTTACTAGGAACTGAAAGTAAGCTAGCACATACTTACTACACAAAGCATTCGGCCTAACCAATAATCTTAGGAGGAAGCCAGCCGACTGCCATCTCTAATTTACTATGTTAGACAATGGTTCAGAGTAGGTCTTGACCAGGAACAGAACTCAGGTAAGGAAGAGCCCAGGTGCACTGGCTCTAAACACTAAACTGCACTATAGGTGGGATTCCACCACCACAGCTGAGAAACCAAATCCAGTCCAAAGCCTGGAAGTAATTAAAGAACTAATTTTAAAGGATTAAAAAGTATAGCCAAAATAATGTTTGTCTTGTGACATGTTAACTTCAGGTCTTTTGAAGCCAATAAATACTTTTATGAGCCACCGTTCTTAGTACTGGCAGTGGCCAATTTGGTATTCCACCTGCAGGATCCTGTCACTAAAACAAAGACTGAAAGTTATACAAAGCTTAAAAAAGAGCCATCCAACCATATCCATAAACCAAAATTCTCTACCATTAAGTCTCTTATTTCAAGTGCCATCACAGGGCTGAGGAGATGGCTCAGGAATTAAAGCCACCTGCTTGTTAAAAGTGCCATCACGGGCTGGAGAGATGGCTTAGCGGTTAAGCACTTGACTGTGAAGCCTAAGGACCCCGATTCGAGGCTCGACTCCCCAGGACCCACGTTAGCCAGATGCACAAGGGGGTGCATGCATCTGGAGTTCGTTTGCAGTGACTAGAGGCCCTGGTGCGCCCATTCTCTCTCCCTCTCTCTATCTGCCTCTTTCTCTCTCTGCCTGTTGCTCTCAAATAAATAAATAAAAATAAAAATAAAAAAATTTTTTTAGAGTGCCATCACATAGCATACCTGCCAGTGAGTTGTTAGCCAGAGGTCCCTGATACCCCCAAAACATTACAGACTAAGAGCCAAGGCTCTTGGTTTCCCACCAGAAACAGATGGTAAGAGTCTATTGCTGAAGACTCTACATGCCTGGGCTGCAAGGTCACTGAGAAGTCAAGCTGGGGCTGAGCTGAAAACCTCCTTCCTGTAGATCAGCTGACAGAAATCTGGGAAAAGCTGCACTGCATGCAGCCCTATGGGAGACAGAAGTCATCAGTGGTGAAAACAGTGGACACTGCAAACCTCAAGTTTGGCCAGCCAGGCCATATGAGCCAACGAGTACAATAGTGGCATGTCTGTTATGGGGGAAACAAACTGCTATCTAATTGGACTGAAGGCCCACTCTATGGGAGCAAACACATGCCTGGTACTGAAAACCTAATCAAAAGCCTATGGTGGGGAGGTCATAAGCCTTATGAGTATAACGGCTGCTCTTGTCTGGATAAATGCATATATTATGCTCACCAAACTGCCCTGTAAACACTTTACTTAACACTTATACCCATATATTAACGCTACTCTAAGTTTTGGTAGCAAAGCTTCTCTTTTCAGATGGCAGTGACCACTGGAATGACCCAAAAGGCAACACAAACACAACACTGGTAAGTGACAAAGGAGTATTCAGCACTGAAACACCTCTATCATACCTTTCAAGGCTCAGGGTTCATTGCAGAAGAGGTGGCTGAAAGAATGTAAGAGTCAAAGGAAGGGTAGGACTGCTTATAATACAATCATTCAGACATAAACTGGCCTTGACATGCATGACCTTGCAGTGCCTAGCACTACCTTCACAAGACCCTCATTAATAGGAGGAAAGATGATGACATTAAAATAAGAGAGGGGATATGATAAAGTGTGGATTTGTGAAAGGGAAAGTAGACAGAGGGGGAAATTATCATGGTTTATTGCCTGGAAGTGTGGAAGTTGTCAATAAAAAAAAGTTTTTAAAAAATGCCATCACAGGGCTAGAGAGATGGCTTAGCAGTTAAGGCACTTCCCTGCAAAGCCAAAGGACCCAAGTTTAATTCCCCAGGACCCACGTAAGCCAGATGCACAAGGTGGCACATGTGTCTGGAGCTTATTTGCAGCGGCTGAAGGCCTTGGCGTGCCCAATGTCTGCCTGTCTCTCTCTCTCTCTCTTAAATAAATAAAAAATAAAAATAAATGCCATCATAGTTGTACACCAATATACACCCTCCTGAATATGTTAAATCATCATTTCTAGATGATTGACAAAGTTGAATACAATGTAAATGCTATGCAAATAGTGTTAAACTCCATTGTTTAGGGAACAATGGCAAGAAAACATCTGTACATTTCGAGCACAGACACCAATTTTACTGTTGGTTGAATGACTGAGTCTGCTGGCGTAGACCCACAGATAAGAGTGTCTACTGTCTTTACTACTTGGCACTTTATAGAGACATTGGTATCCTTGCTCTACACCATGCTATAAATTTTACAAATGAAAAAAGAAGGCAAAATTCTTAATTTTAACTCCACTGGAATAAATCACTTCTTCAGAATTAGAAATGCTAACAATCATCAGAAAGCTGACAAGAAACCTGTCTACACCTCAGGCTGTGCTCTCAGAAGCATAAATTACAACACTGTAATTATAAAAGCACAGTGAAGTCCCCTAAGAGCATGACAACAATTAAAGACCCAGCTTACCAGCTCAGAGACAAAGGCAGCCTTCACTATGGTGTATGTGCTCTCCTTTCACGACGGCAGGACTCCAACAGAACACCAGCTACGCATGGCAAATCAAGCAGTGCTAGAGAGAGGCTACAGGTGTAGCTCAGTAGCAGAGCATATTGCTAAGCTTTGGGGAGACCCTGGGTTGCATCCCCAGGACACACATGCATGCACACAAGCGCACACCTACTGAAGAGGAAAAGATAAAATCCTGGGGCTAAAATTCCTAAGGCTCTGGGAAATACCTGAGGTGCCCTATGAGCAAGAAGACTCCAGGTTCTCTACCACTTCATCTCTAAGAGCCCTATAATCCCAGCACTTGGGAGATGGCGGCAGAAGAGGAATTCAAGGCCAACCTAGGCAATACGAGACCCTGTCTCAAAAACCAAAAGTAAGCTGGGCATGTTGGTGCACTCCTTTAATCCTAGCACTCAGGAGAAAGAGGTAGGAGAATTGATGTGAGTTTGAGGCCACCCTGAGACTACATAGTGAATTCCAGGTTAGCCCAGATAAGAGCAAAAAGCCACCTTAAAAAAAAGGAGTAAGGAAGGAAGACAAAAGGAAAGGAAAGGAAACAAAAGGACCAAAACTAATATTTTTAAAACAAAGTTTAAGACTAGGCATGGTGGTACACACCTTTAATCCTAACAGTTGGGAGGCCAAAGTAGGTGGATCGCCCTGAATTTGAGGCCATCCTGAGACACACAGTGAATTCCAGGTCAGCTTGGGCTAGAACAAGACCCTATGTCCAAAAAAAAAATAAGAGTTTAAATGGAAGTGCCCTACTCAAATGGATAAAGCTGATCTCAGAAGGTGTAAATTATTAAATGAAAATCCCACTGCCAGGAGTGAGCTATCTCCCTATGAGTGACTGATCAGGGAAGGCCTCAAAGACTTCCAAAAAGTATGGGCTATTGCCACTACATGATAATACCCATTACTAAAGACGCACATTACCTGTTTTAGTCACAGAACATAGCAAAATCAAGCTGGAACAGGGATGGAAGCTTGCCTGCTGGCTAACTCTCACAGTGCCAGAGGATGCCATAAGGCGGCTGTGGGAAAATTGTCATTCAAAGTCTTACTCAGCTGAGTTCCCTGCATGCTATGCTACCAACCAGCCAGGCAAGAAAGTGCTCACTGGGGCAACAGTGGCAAGTCAGTAATGAGGTTAGCCAACCACTTTCTGACTGGAAATAAGGCCCGCTTCACAGGAGGAAATCAATTTCTATTACTATATACCTGGTCAAAATCCTGTGACTAGGGAGGCCAGACCCTGTGGGAAAGCTGTAGTTTTGCTAAACAAGCATGGTGTGTCCATCAAACTGCCCACTAAATATTTATGTTTATATCCATAGACTAGTACTGATGTCAGCTTTAGTCAGAGAAGCTCCTTTCTGCAATGGGCAGCAGCAGTTAATCAGTACTGGTCAAGGTGCTGAGAATGTCACTGTTGAGTGCTCAGCCCTGAGTAGGACCATCTGTATCAACCCCTCCAAGGTTCACAAAAAAGCCTTGTAAGAGTGGGCTTGTTAATATCATGTCACAGGGGAGGGGAGGACCCATGAGGCCCTGCTCCTCCCTGAGGACTTAATAGCACATAATAGAAGCTGCAGAGATGGCTTCGCAGCTAAGCCACTTGTCTGTAAAGCCTAAGGACCCAGGTTCATTTCCCTAGTACCCCCATAAGCACAGGGGCGCGTGCAAATGGAGTTCATGTGCAATGGCTAGATGCCCTGGTGCGCCCATTCTCTCTCTCTCCCAAAATGAATAAAATAATTTTTTACATGTCTAAAAAGAAAGCACATAAAGTAGCTAGGGCAGAGGTTCATAAGGCCCACCCCCTCCCTGATTTTCTATAGTTAGCTCATGGTCACTAGGAAAGGGAAACACATCTTCTGCAGTGGTGCAGCCACAGTAAGCGGGCCATGCTCCTGTAAATAATCCACACACAGGATCCTGTAACTAACGCTAATGATACCCAGTACTGCATCACTGGACATGTTTTGCCTGGCAGGCTGGTTGTAGAACACACAGGGCCCACAGCTTCAATGCATTTGTAAAGCATCTTGATTTATGAGTTTGTTCTTGTACTATAAAAACTTCATGAAGGCATTGTCAAATTGGAACATTGTGTTTACAATAACCTAAATGCATGTTCCCAGGCCATACTCATTTGACTTAAGAATAAGCTATCTTTTATTCCTACTGAAGTTAGAGGTGTGTTTTCACACTAACAGTCCCAACACTGTTCAAAAGTCCAAAGTTTCTTCTGATACTCAAAGCAATCTCCCATAAAAGCAAAAATAAGTTAAACAGATCTGGAGAGATGGCTTAGCAGTTAAGGCACTTTCCTGCAAAACCTAAAACCCCAAGTTCAACTCTCCAGGTCCCACAGAAGCCAGACACACAATGACACAAGCACGCAATGTCACACATGCAACAAGGGAGCACACACTCTGGAGTTTGACTGCAGTGGCTGGAGGCCTAGTGTGCCAAAATAAAAATTAAAAAAAAAAAAAATTAAACAGCTCCCATGTACAATGACAATGAGTAGATACTCCCATTTCAAATCAGAGAATGGGGGTATAGCAAGAAAAGATTGGATCAAAGCAAGACCAAAACAGCAGGGCAAGCAGCAGGGCTCCATATCTGGCATCTGGGGCTCATGATGGAATTAACTGAGTTCTAGGGGGCTTGGGCAACTACATGCCCCGTTTAGCTCTGCTGCCTCTTGGACCAGCTCCGCACCGTGCCTGTAACTTTCCTCAGTGGACGTGCCTGTAGTTCGGACATCACCAACAGCCCAGGGTTTCTACTGTAGCTTTGGCTTCATTTTCAGTTTATGTAATGGCCTCTCAGAGCGTCCTTGCACACTCTGACCCTATCACACACTGTCTGACCTCAGTGGCTCTCTGTAACCATGACCCAAGATCCCATGGTGCCATTCAATCCTGCATCTTTCATGGATGATAACTACAAGTTCTCTTGTCAGCTTGAGATGTGGCCTGGTCCCTTGAACCGAAGCTGTAGTGGATCTGTGTACCTACGCAGTTGTTTTCTACAAGGGAACTCCTTCGGCAACTTTGTCAGTTCAGGTTCTCTCCTTTCTAATGAATTTACATCTTCACAAGCTAAAGCCTTCAAGGGATAGGATCTGGTCATCAGGGCACCTTTCCTACCGCCCCAGTGCAGAGCAAGAGTGTTCTCTTCAGTGTGCTAATCTCTGAAATTGTAGCTTTCTCTTTAGTATGCTAATCTCTTAAATTGTAGCTAGTTTCTCATTATCACCCTGCTGGCAACCTTAAACTCTCTCTCCTCTCCCTCTTTGTCTTTCTTTCTTGACCTGGATAAGACCAGTCAGAAATAACCATGACAAAGCCTGAAATGCTATCCTGTCTTGAGATTTCCTCTGCCAAACAAACTAATCCATTTCTTTTGAATTCAGCCTGGGGTAGTTTGCATGGATGTACCCCAGTACATTCAGCTTATTAAAGCTTGTAATTTAGATCACCAACCACCTAGCTGGTCAATGGGCAGATCCTGGGGTCCAGCCCTAAGGTGTCTGTTACTGGGGATGGATCTGGAATTCCAGTGAAAATATATGCAAAGTGCTTGAGCTCTGCCTGAATTCCTGAAGCATGCTTGCTTGTGCTGCTGGTGGTGGCTTTTCTCTCTGCCTGGACCTGTGAGAGGCAATTGCTTCAGCCATCATGGAACTTGCCCTGCATCTGTAAGCTTCAATAAGTCCCTCCCTCCCATAAACTGTCTGGTCTGGAGGTTCATCCCAGCGACCTGAGGCTGTCTACTACATAGCCTCACTCAGGTTCTAAGAATAGGGCAAAAGAGCCGGGTATGGTGGCACATGTCTTTAATCCCAGCACTTGGGAGGCAGAGGTAAGAAGATCTCCGAAAATTTGAGGCCACCCTGAGACTACATATTGAATTCCCGGACAGCCTGAGCTAGAGTGAGACCCTACCTTGAAAAATAAAATAAAATAAAATAAAATAAAATAAAATAAAATAAAAAGAATAGGGGCAAAAATGTAACCAGAGCTGGGTTTGGTGGTTCACGTCTTTAATTCCAGCCCTCAGGAAGCACAGGTAGGAGATCTCTGTGAGTTCAAGGGCAGCCTCAGACTTCATAGTGAGTTCCAGGTCAGCCTGGGGCTACAAAGAATGAGACCCTTGGGCTGGAGAGATGGCTTAGTGGTTAAGCACTTGCCTGTGAAGCCTAAGGACCCCGGTTCGACGCTCGATTTCCCAGGACCCATGTTAACCAGATGCACAAGGGAGTGCATGCATCTGGCATTTGTTTGCAGTAGCTAGAGGCCCTGGCGTGCCCATTTTCTCTTTCTCTCTCTCTCTGCCTCTTTCTCTGTCTGTCGCTCTCAAAATAAACAAAATATTAAAAATAAAGAATGAGACCCTGTTCACTGTAGACAAAAATGTCAGTTTAAGCCAGAACATGAAACAAGACAGGATGAGGCAAGTAAGCAGGCACAATAAACTATAAAGGCTTGAAGAAAAGTAACCTTATCTTTCTCGGTTTTTAATTTGTGCAAAAGTGTTTTAGAGCTGACAAAGTTAACGAAAAAACAAGTATAAACCACTGTTAGCAGCAGACTGAGCTTCTCTGCGACCACAGGCAGCCAGTTCAGGAGAAGCCTGCTCAGCCTCCACCACACAGCCTCCTCCTGCACCCTTTGATGCTGTCTTCCCAGGATCACTCAAAATTCTATAAAAATGTTTTTAAACCCAAATGGCTTTTAACACTTCATAGAAGCTAGAATAACAAACATTGACTCACAAGCAGAGGATGGCTGGAAACAAAATTAGGTAGGGCTAGGACACACCTTCATTAAGCCAATGCTATTGCTGTCTATAGAGCCATCCAATGTTTCAAGTCCACAATATGTGAAAAACTATCAAATAAAAAAGAATTTGATGTTCCCTGGATAACTGTATACAGGAAAATGCTGCTGAAACAAACACTGAAGTTCTCAGGGTGGCTGTGTTAGCTAACAGCAGCTTACACTTGTTTTTTCGTTCACTGTGTCCATACTTTAGCACCTCACCACACAATATCTTCCATATTGGGCATCGTCCATGTTCTCACAACAGCCAAGAACCCTACACTGCTCAGACCTTAACTTGCGCCCATTCTGATACTACTGTAACTGCAGTTAGCCAGAGCCTTTGGTTTATCGTCTTTATGGCCTCTGGTATAAACTGAAGACTAAACAAACAGGAATAATCTCAGAACCTCAGAGGAGTTGCCAGTCCCACAGGGAACAGACTCACAGGCAAGAGGAAGGTCCCAGCAGAAGCTGATGTCACTGTTTCCATCTGACTCCAAACAGATTACAGGTATGTTACCAGGAGTGCATTAAGCTTTCCAAAAGCCATCAAAACCCAAATCAGTAGGGCTGGGGAGATGGGTCTATGGTTAAGAGCACTTGCTGTTTAAGTATGAAGGTCTCTCAAGCCAAAGGCCACAAATTTCCACTTCGCAAAATACACATAAAAACTGGGTGTGGCCATTCCATGTCTGTGATCTCAGTCTGCAGGGGGCTCAGATCACAGAATTAGAGAAGAGCTGGAGCTCACTGATACACTGCAGCTCTAAGTTGAAGGAGATACTCTGTGTCAAGGAATGAAGCATGCAAATAACAGTAAGTGAAGGACACATGATGTTCACTTCTGGCCTCTGCATGCACATGCACGTGTACATGCATCTGCACTCACAAGTGCAAACACCACACAAATATTCTACACACAAAGTAGTCCATACAATAAGAACTAATGATTAAGAACTATTAATACACTGATGAGGAAAATGTAACTCTTCTTGGAATACTGTTCAACGTTTAGTTGTCTAATAAGCACACGAGAAGTTCTCTTCCTTTCTCTTTAGCCTCTAACTCCCAATGTTATAGACAGGGCTTATGCAAGTAAATCAACACATTCTCAAAATATATAGTGTCAACCTGACTTGGAAATGAACAGAAGTGAATCCCAGGCCTCTCCTCAAACCAAATGAATCTGAGCCCCCAAGCATAAAGACAGCCATGTGTCTGTCCAAGCCTTACAGGGCATGTCTGTGCTAAGCACTTTAGCTCTTGGCACTGCCATAGCTAGGAAGAGAGAAAGGTCTGGCCACTTGTGCTAACATTCGCCTCCCTCTATGGCAGAGGGTCTAAATTTGATAGAGAGAAGTGTGTGTAGTATGTGTGTGCTTTCTGTGTCAGCAGGCAATTCTCTCAGGATGCAGGTAGAAGTTGGGCACCTCAGGAAGTACATTTCCCTCCAGTCTGGCCCAAGCTCCTCCTATACGGATGCTGCTCATGGCTCCCTACCCCCTTCACCACTCTATAATCACAGCCATTGTTCCGCATCACTGCCTATGCAGCCTCTACCTGGGTTCCAGTGCCTGCTTCTTCCTCTGATATCATAGCCCTCAACAACAACCTGGGCACTGGGCGTGGTGGCACACGCCTTTAATCCCAGCAGAAGTAGGAGGACTGCCATGAGTTCGAGGCCACCCTGAGACTACATTGTGAACTCCAGGTCAGCCTGGGCTAGAGTGAGACCTTACCTCAAAAAAACAATAGAACAAAACAAACAAACAAACAAACAAAAAAGCAGCCTGGCAACATGGGGAGACCTCCTCTCAAAAACACAGCAGCTAGATATGGAGGGTCATTCCTGTAATCCCAAAATCTGGGAGGCTGAGGCAAGAAGATTGGCCCAAGTTTGAGGACAGCATGGTCAGTTTCAGGGCAGCCTGAATGAAAAAAAGCACTGGCCACAAAAAAAAAAGAAAAAAAGTGTTTCGGTATGTGTAAATTTTTGTTTGTCTTTTTTCAAGGTAGGGTCTCACTCTAGCCCAGGCTAACCTGGAACTCACTCTGTAGTTCCAGGCTGGCCTTGAACTCACAGAGATCTGCCCACCTCTGCCTATTGAGTGCTAGGATTAAAGGTGTACCACCATGCCCTGCTCTCATTATGTTTAAATTTTACATGAATATAAAAAACTAAAGCAGGGCATGGTGGCGCACACCTTTAATCCCAGCACTTGGGAGGCAGAGTACGAGGATCGCCGTGTGAGTTTGAGGCCACCCTGAGGCTGCATAGTGCATTCCAGGTCAGCCTGAGTGAGACCCTCGAAAAACCAAAAAAAAAAAAAGCTAACCTGAAGGGCTAGAGAGATGGCTTAGCGGTTAAGGTGCTAGCGTGCAAAGCCAAAGGACCTTGGTTCAATTCCCCAGGAACCATGTAAGACAGATGCACAAGGTGGCACATGCATCTGGAGTTCTTTTGCAGTGGCTGGAGGCTCTGGCGTTCCCATTCATATTCTCTCTCTCTCTTTCTATCTCTCTCTGCCTCTCCCCTCCCTCCCTCCTTCCTCCCTTTTTTTTTCTCTCTCTCTCTCAAATAAATAAGTGAAAATGAAATATTTAAAAAAAAACTAAACTAAACAACAGGCATATCTAAGTATCAAAGGAGGCCAGTTGAGACACATCACTGGACATGAGGCCACCAGGCCCTATGATAAAGAATTAAGCCAAACTCTGAGAGGACGAGTTTACAGTCACTTACTGTATATATCTTCTATATTCTGTGCATACATAAATTTGGAAAGATATATAAAAAACTACTCTGTAAACTAAAAGCATAAACTAATACTTTTCCTCATGTACTTCCCAATGGACATTACTCCAATTCACTCCACAAAGACAAAAAGAATTCTTTCTAAAAATGGTCAATTTTTACATCTCAATGAATTTCAAGCAGTGAGACAAACAAACTCATCAATGAGTCTCAACTAAGGCTGTTCAGATTCAACAAGTCTGGGAAGGTACAGGCAATCATTTCCTTTGAGAGCCTCAATTGTGATTCAGGTCCAATCCACATGCAAAGTCAGTAATAACGATAGCCAGGCATATAGGAGAACACAACTTTAATCCCAACACTCAAGAGGCTGAGGTAGGAAGATTTCCAAGAGGTCAAGACCAGCCTGGAGCTACAGAGTAAGTTCCAGGTCAGCCTGAGCTAAAGTGAGAGAACCTGTCTCAAAAAAAAAAAAAAAAAAAAAAAAGAAGGGGAGTGTAGAGATGGCTTAGCGGTTAAGTGCTTGCCTGTGAAGCCTAAGAACCCCAGTTCAAGGCTCGATTCCCCAGGACCCACATTAGCCAGATGCACAAAAGGGCACATGAGTCTGGAGTTTGTTTGCAGTGGCTGGAGGCCCTTGTGCGCCCACTGTCTGTCTGTCTGTCTGTCTGTCTCTCTCTCTCTCTCTTTATCTGCCTCTTTCTCTCTCTGTTGCTCTCAAATAAATAAATAAATAATTTTTTAAAAAGAAAGAAAAAAAGCTATTTCTTGTTGGGTTGTTGTACAATAGGCCTAAACAGAACTCTTCAATGATCCTTCCTTGTAGGCTGTGAGTTTCCAATGTCTTATACACAGTGCAAAGGAGAGTTATACAGGATAGAACCTCAAAAAGAATTTCCACCCAACCTCACAATAATCAATAATATCTATAGTCACAGCAAGATCTTTAAAACTTAAAGGAGAAACTAACAGCTACTATGAGCCTGCACACAATACCAGAAGAGACCACCACAAATGCAAGGAGGTGGTTTTGAAATGAAAATGCCCTGTAATCTGTACAGCTTGAAATATTAACTAAAATCTTAGAATCATCAGAGGAAAAGAAAACTCAGAAGAGAGATGCTCAAATGCTCTGGTTTCTATAGGACATTACAAAGCTTCTGCAAAATGTAATTTATAATGGTCTGTACAAAACAAGAGTACTCACTAAAACTGCTTACCTTTCCTAGGAAGGAGCTCTCCATTTGGAGCTAGTTCTGTCCCAGTGTAAACAATTTCTCCATCTTTGACCATTTCATTCCACAGACCACAGAGCCCATCTCTGGTGAATGCCAACTGCAAATATAAACAAGACCAACATACTTAATGTGCTCACACAATGCAAATTGTAAAGAATGACAAGGCAGAAAAAAATCTTGTTTCCTTTATATTTGTTCAATTATTCTATAATTAATGTATTATCTACATGATAAATAAAAGAAAACAAACAGCAATGACCATACAATATAGGGAAGTTAAAAGGCACAGTGCATAACAGTATATATACTCTGCTAATGTTTCTTGTTAGTATACCTTGTTTCTTTGTTTTGTCTTTCATTTTTTTTTTAAGACAGGGTATTGGGGCTCAGGAGATGGCTCAGCAGTCTTTGCAGGCAAAACCTGCCAGCCACTTCTGTAAAGCCAGACACAAAAAGTGGCACATGTTTGCAGCAGCAAGAGACCCTGGAGCACCCATACAGACAGAAAGACAGACACACACGTATCAATTAAATAAATAAATAATTTTAAAATATGGCTGAAGAGAGGGTTTAGCATTTAAGGCCCTTGTCTGAGAAGACTACAGACCAAGGTTCAATGCCCCAGTACCCAAGTAAGCCAGATACAAATGGTAGCGAATGCATCTGGAGTTTGTTTGCAGTGGCTAGAGGGCATGGTGTACCCATTCTCTCTTCCCTACTGTCTCAAATAAATAAATTAAATTTAAAATAAATAAATTAAAATTTTAAAAAATTTAATTAAAATCAGAGTCTCATTCAGTTCATCTTTAGCTACACAATGAATCTGAGGCCAGTCTGGACTGAATGAGACCCTGTGTCAAAAGAAAAATCACATACAAACCTTCCTGAAGATCTTTACTCATAATGGTTGATTTCAAAAGAACATCACTTCACATTTAAATTCTCAGTCCCAAAGAACATGTCTCTCACACCCCCTTTTCATGCTTGTGCCCTATCAAGTAGGTGAGTCATGATGTGGCTAAAATCTTATAACTGGAGATAAATACTTCTAAAGATTTGGTATTTCATTATAGCAACATTTTGGTCAAAGACAAACACTCTTAAAAGTTATATTAAATTGGGCTGAAGGGATGGCATAGTGGTTAAGGCGTTTGCCTACAAAGCCAAAGGACCAGGTTCGATTCCCCAGGACCCACATTAGCCAGATACACAAAATGGTGTTTGGAGTTTGTTTGCCGTGGCTGGAGGCCCTGGTATGTCCATTTTTGCTCCCTCCTTCCCTTCCTCTTTCTCCATGTCAAATAAATAAACAAGTAAAATAAAAAAGAAGCTACCATGTTGGCAAATTAAAAAGTTTTTTTTTAAGTTATATTAAATTATGGAGAATAAACAATTAAAAGGTAACATATCCTGAGCCAGGCGTGGTAGAGTACACCTTTAATCCCGGCACTTGGATGGCTGAGATAGCAGGATCACTGTGAGTTCAAGGCCACCCTGAGACTACCCAGTAAATTCCAGGACAGCCTGAACTAGAGAGAGACCCTACCTCAAAAATAAATAAATAAGTAATTTTTAAAAAAGATAATATACCCCTTCCCCCTCCCCCCCACAAAAGGCACGGTCTTTCTCAGTATCATAGACCAGTCTCCAAAGTGGAACCTTCCTGCCTCAGCCTTCCTTCTGCTGGGATCACAGAAGCTTGCCACATGCCAGGGCTTCATTGTTATTTATCTATTGTATAAAACAATGAGTTTTATTTCTTACTTTGATCAAAAACAATACTAGTGGGGCTGGAGAGATGGTTTAGCAGTTAAGGTGCAGCCCTATGAAGCCTAAGGACTAAGGCTTAATTCTCCAGGTCCCACGTAAGCCAGATGCACAATGGTGGCACATGCATCTGGACTTCATCTGCAGTGGCTAGAGGCCCTGTAATGCCCATTCTCTCTTTTTCCCTCCCTCTTTCTCAGTCAAATAAATAAATAAATAAAAATAAATTATTTTTTTTAAAAAGATACCATAAGACCCTATTGCTGAAGACTCCACATACTTGGGCTGCAAGGCCACTGAGAAATCCTGCTGGAACTGAGCTGATAACCTCCTCATGTAGACCAGCTGACAGAAAGCTGGAAGAAGCCATTCTACATGTAGTTCAATGGGAGAAAGAGATAACACCAGTGAAGATACTCTGCAGTGGACACTGCAAGCCTCATAATTGGCCAGCCAGGCCAAATGAGCAACGGGTGCAATAGTGGCACATCTGTCATGGTGGAAACCAACTGCCCTCCAATTGGACTGGAAGCCCGCTCCATGGGAGGGAATACATCCCTGATACTGAAAACTTAAAACAGGGCTAGTCATGAGCCCTAGGGGTGTAACATCTGCTGATGTCTGGAAAAATGTATATACTATGCTTATCAAACTGCCCAGTAAGCACTTCTCTTAATATTTATACCCTTATATTAACGCTACTCTCACTTTGGGTAGAGAATCTTCTCTTTTCAGAGGGCAGTGACCTTGGGACAACTCAGAAGGTATCATAGTGCTGGAAAGAAGTGACTGGAGTACTGAGTAACATCTCAATCACACCTTCCAAGTCCCAGGGTCTAATGCGGAAGAGGTGGTAGAAAGAATGTAAGAGCCAAAGGAAGGGCAAGACTCCTTAGAACATGCTCCCTCCAGACATAAAATGGCCTGGATATCCATGACCTCATAGTGCCTGACACTACCTATACAAGACCATCATAAGAGGAGGAAAAGATCATGACATCAAAATAAAAGAGAGACTGATTGAGATGGGGAGGGGATATGATGGAGAATGGAATTGCAAAGGGAAAAGGGGGGTGGGAGGACATTACCATGGGATATTTCTTATAATCATGGAAAATGTTAATAAAAATTGAAAAAACAATTAAAATTAAAATTAAAAACTTAAAAAAAAGATACCATGTTTTCTCTCATGTAGAATCTTTCCCCCAGGGCCTCCAGCCACTACAAACGAACTCCTGATGCATGTGCCCCCTTGTGCATCTGTCTAATGTGGGTCCTGGGGAATCGAACCTGGGTGCTTTGGCTTTGCAGGCAAACGCCTTAACTGCTAAGCCCTCCCTCCAGCCCCATAGTATCTTTTTGAATATAGCTTATTTTAAATATGATCCCTAGTTCCACCCGTTTTTTTTAGCAAATGACATGATTCATTTTTTACTGGCCGATTAGTGCCCCAATTATGTATTCTACCTCATTCCTTTATCCATTCATCGCTGAAGAACACCTAAGTTGATGTGACTACTGTAACCTGACTGACAGGACTTGGCTACTGTGAATAGCGCCCAGTAAATGTGGCTGGTATCTCTGCTGTAGGCAGTGTTTGGTTGTTCTGGACATATTCCTACCATTCTCATCAGCATTTGCTCTTGTTTGCTTCATAACAAGTGATGCATTCTCAATGCAATTTTTTCAATGTAATTTTGATATGCATTCCCTGATGATTAAAGATGTTGAACATTTTTCATATATATTTATTAGCACTGTTATTTCTTCATCTTAAAAGTATTCAGTTCATTTGCTCATTTATTGATTGGATTATAATTCTTTAAGTGCTTAACTTTTTTATTGATTTGCATTTGTATGTGTGCACACAACATGGCCTCTCATGGTTATAAATGAACACTGGATACATGCACCACTTTTTTGTGTCCAGTTTATTTGGGTAGCTTGTGAATTGAACCAGGTCCTTGCAGGCTTTGCAAGCAAGCTCCTTTAACCATCTTCTCAGACCAGATGCTTAACATTTTTAAGTCCTTTATATATTCTGGACATTAAAACTCTACCAGACATCCAACTGGAAAAGATTTTCTCCCACTCAGCAGGCTCACTCCTCCCTTACTCATTTCCTTTCTGCGCTTTTGTTTCCTGCAGGCTCGTTTGTCAGGTCTTGGTATGTTCTGTGCTATGGAATTTTTGAATTTAGAAAAGCACCCTTATGTCCGTATCTTCAAGTGCTTTCCCTGTTTTCTTCTAGTAGTTTCAAAGTTTCAAGCACTACAATGCAGTCCTTTGTTTGATTCACCTGCAGTTGACTTTTGTATATAGGCTACAAGGCAGGGAACAAGTGTTAGCCATCTACATGTGGTTGTAAGTCTTCCCACTATCAAGTTAAAGAGACTGATTAACATCTTTAACCACTGATCACTGTGTCCTTTTTTCCTGAAAAGAAAGTTTTGCTGGAACAAAAATTTTGAGGTCACATGCTTTAAATATATGTCTCGGTTTTCTTCTGCCAGTAAGTATGGCTGAAGCATTGTCAAAGCCTGATGATAAAGTCATTTCCTTCCCCTTCAAACACTGATCTTTCCCAAAAACCAAGCTAAAAGCAAATTCATTTTTCAAATAAATAAATGAGAAAGAAAGACTAACAAGGGGCTGTGTATGTAGTTCATTTGGTGCAGTGCTTGCCTAGCATACAAAAGCCCTGGATTCAATCCCAGCACCTCATAAAAGCCTGGTATGGAGATGCACACCTGTAATGTCAGCACTCAAGAGTAGAAGGCCAGAATTTAATCCTTGCCTACACAGCAAGGTTTAGGGCAGCCTAGGATATATAAGATCTTGTCTCAAAAGAAAAAAAAAGGGCTGGAAAGATGGCTTAGCTGTTAAGCGCTTGCCTGTGAAGCCTAAGGACCCCGGTTTGAGGCTTGATTCCCCAGGACCCACGTTAGCCACATGCATAAGGGGGCACACGCAACTGGAGTTTGTTTGCAGTAGCTGGAGGCCCTGGAGTGCCCATTCTCTCTCTCTCTCTCTCTCTCTCTGTCACTCTCAAATAAAAAAAAATAAACAAAAAGTTTATTTTTTTATTTTATTTTATTTTTATTTTTTGTTTGTTTTTCGAGATAGGGTCTCACTCTAGCTCACGCTGACCTGGAATTCACTATGTAGTCTCAGAGTAGCCTCGAACTCTCAGTGATCCTCCTACCTCTGCCTCCGGAGTGCTCGGATTAACAGGCATGTGCCACCACACCCAGCTTCAAAAAAAAATTTTTTTTAAGACACAAAATTAACAAAACCAAAAAAACAACAACAAAAAATTTACAACACCTAATCCCAGCACTCGGGATTAGGTTTGAGGCCACCCTGAGACTACATAGTGAATCTGAGGTCAGCCTGAGCTACAGTGAAACCCTACCTCAAAAAAACAACAAAAAAAATTATGAAACCTTATTCAAAATATAGGAAATATAAATAATCAAAATCATCAATAAAAAAAGCAAGCAACACTATCTATCATGCAGATGCAAAAGTTATTACAACAATCATTATGAGCAAGGCATGATGCCACATGCCTTTAATCCCAGCACTCAAGATGCATAGGTAGGAGGATTACTGTGAGTTCGAGGCCAGCCTGAGACTACAGTGAATTCCAGGTCAGCCTAGATGAGTGTCAGATGCACTAGGTGGCACATGCCTCTGGAGTTCATTTGTAGTGGCTGTAGGCCCTGGCATGACCATTCTCTCTCTCTCTCTCATATATATATATATACATATATGTATGTATGTATGTATGTGTGTGTGTATGCACATATCCTTTCTCTCTCAAATAAATAAAATTTTAAAAAAGAAAATCATTTTTTTTATTATTTTGGGCTGGAGAGGTGGCTTAGACGTTAAGGCATTTGCCTACATAGCCTAAGGATCCAGGTTCGATTCTCCAGTGCCCACATAAACCAGATGCACAAGGCAGCACATGTGGGCGGCACATGTGTCTAGAGTTCGTTTGCAGTGGCAGGAGGCCCTGGCACACCCATCCTCTCGTTCTCTATCTGCCTCTTTCTCCTCTCTCTCTCTCAAATAAATAAATAAAATATTTTAAAAGAAAAAGAATCATAGTGAGCTGGAGAGATGGCTCAGCAATTAAAACACTTGCCTGAAACACCCAATGACTGGGGTTCAATTCCCCAGTGCCCACATAAAGCTGGATGCACAAAGTGGCACATATACTTGGAGTTCATTTGCAGTGGCTAGAGACCCTGGCATGCCCATTCTCTCTCCTCCCTCCCCCTCTCTGTCTGTCTGGCCCCCTTCCTCTCTGCTTGCAAATAAACAAATAAAATATTAAAAAAATAATTACAGGACTGTGGAAATAGCTGAGTGGGTAACGGTGCTTTCTTGCAAAGTCTGCTAGGCCAAGTTTGATTCACTTTGGTGACTTAAGTTTATATCTAACTGTGGTGAGTACACAGACACTTATGACAGACTGGCAGAGAACTATGCACACAAACTTAACAATGTAAATTTCTTAGTTCTGATATAATACCACAGTTAAAAATACATAACTACTAGAAGAGTATGGCTAATGGCTACACACTTACCTTTCTATTTTCTTTGCTACTTGCTATGAGTCTATTATTATTTTCGTAATAAAAGGTTACAAAATTGCTTCACACGTATCTAATTTCATGAGCTACTTCAAAGAACCCAAAAATAGAAACTGTAGGAAATTCATCTAAGTATAGCTTATATATAAAAAAGACCAGCACCCATTCTGGACTCATGCTCACAGACACACCCTCAGCCTTCTATCAAGTTGGCAAGTATTTTAAGAATTAAAGTGCTCAGCCGGGCGTGGTGGCACATGCCTTTAATCCCAGCACTTGGGAGGCAGAGGTAGGAGGATCGCCGTGAGTTCGAGGCCACCCTGAGACTCCATAGTGAATTCCAGGTCAGCCTGGACTAGAGTGACACCCTACCTCGAAAACCAAAAAAAAAAAAGAATTAAAGTGCTTAAGGCCAGGCTTGGTGACACAAGCATTTAATCCAACAGAGAAGTAGGAGGATCACTGAGAGTTCCAGGCCACCCTGAGACTATATAGTGAATTCCAGGTCAGCCTATGCTAAAGCCAGACCCTATCTCAAAACAACAACAACAAAAAAAAAGCTCGGCGTGGTGGCACAAGCATTTAATCCCAGCACTTGGGAGGCAGAGGTAGAAGGATGAGTGAGTTCAAGGCCACCCTGAGACTATGTAGTGAATTCCAGGTCAGCCTGAGTTAGGGACCCTACGTGGGGGGAGGGGAGTGCTGAGAAGACACAAGTGTTCAGCACTAAGTGAGACATCTCTATCACACCCTTCAAGGTTCAGGGACCACTGAATAAGAGGTGACAGAAAGAATGCAAAAGCCAAAGGATGGAGAAGAGTTCTTTGAAATGCTATCTTCCAGATACAAACTGGCCATTGCATTCATGACCTCACAGTAACTGTCACTTCCTACACAAGGCCTGCATAATATGAAGGCAAAAAGAAACAAACAAACAAACAAACAATGACATCAAAATCGAAGAGAGAGCAAGTTGTGGTGGCGCATGCCTTTAATCCCAGCCATCTGGAGGCAGAGGCAGAGGCAGGAGGCTCGCTGTAGAGTTGGAGACCACCCAGAGACTACTATTCCAGATCAGCCTGGGCTAGAGGTGAAAACCTACCTCGAAAAACCAAGGGGGAAAAAAAAATCAAGGATCAGTGTTTATAATACATTCAAATTTATCTTTCTAAATATATGTCTTTCACAAATACTATTAATTAACTACGTATCAATTCAGTTGCATACCAAAGCCTAAGTAAGAAATAGGGTGTTTTCCAAACCCAAAAGCCATCCCCATAAAAGAGCAAACCCTGCCAGCACAAGCTGGTGAGGCAGTTAGGGTAACTGGACCCCTAAAGTAAAGGCAGGAATGTCCTTAAGTCTGCCCTTGCAATCTTCACTTTGCTAGAGATCAAAAAATGATCTAACTTATCTCTTGCCTAATGGAGTTCCCTCCATCTATTTTTTCCACAAACAACTTGACACCCTCCTGGGAGGGAGGTCCTCTTTCCCAGAATTTAAATTTAATCCTGACATTGCGGTTGGTCAAGTTCAGCCTCCAGAACTTGGCATCATGGCTGGCTTCTTCCCGAGCCAGCCTCCAGCCCAGACCAATCCACTGTGTCTCAGACTCACCTGAGCTGGAAGGTGAAGCCTACCACAGTAAGGTTATAAATAGATGCGTGCCAGAGGACAAGCTCTCTCTCGCCCAGGTTCTGGTAAGCTTACCTCATCTCAGCCCAACCAAGCTGAGACAAGGGGAGAAACCCCAACCTTACTCCCACCTGGGCTCTCTACCCCTCCTGCCCTCCACATGGCAGGTGCTCTCTGCACTTTCTTCTCTTAATCTAATCTAATCAAGCCTCTCTAAACCTTACCCTTTGGTCTATGGATTTTATTTCTTTAAATTCGTAATATATGAATCTGAGGTACCCTAAATTTATTGGTGTATTGGCAACGAACCCCCAAATTCCCATTTCAGTGGGTATCTGCAATGTAGACCTGCCAAAAGGACCCCAGTAATAGTATGTCTAAATTCCTAGAGTGAAAAATATACATTCCTCACATTTAATAAACATGCTATAGAAACTGTACAACACAAAAGGCACTAATCACTTTTTTCATTGCAGTAAACACCTGCAATGCCCAACACATTTTTCATCTGATATATAACCAAAATCTAATCACCTGTTCCTAGGAGACATTGGGAAGACTTAAGAATAATATTCCAGATATCTCAAGAGATAAATACTAGTATCAGAGCTGGGCGTGGTGGCGCACGCCTTTAATCCCAGCACTCGGGAGGCAGAGGTAGGAGGATCGCCGTGAGTTCAAGGCCACCCTGAGACTCCATAGTGAATTCCAGGTCAGCCTGGGCTAGAGTGAAACCCTACCTCGAAAAAACAAAAAAAAAAAAAAAAAAATACTAGTATCATACTGAATAAACCAAAAATGAAACCCAGGCTGGAGAGATGGCTTAGCGGTTAAGGCATTTGCCTGCAAAGCCAAATGACCTCGGTTCAATTCCCCAGAACCCACATAAGCCAGATGCACAAGGTGGTGCATTTGTCTGGAGTTCATTTGCAGTGGCTAGAGGCCCTGGTGCGCCCATTCTCTCTCTCTCTCTCTCTCTCTCTCTCTCTCCCTCCCTCCCTCCCTCCTCCCTCCCTCCTTCTCTCTTTCTCTCTCCCTTGCTGTCAAATAAATAAAATATTCTAAAAAATGAAACAACCCATTCATTCTCTCCCCCTCCCTCAAATAAATAAATAAATAAATATTTTTTAATAGGGAACTGGTAGCCAGGCGTGGTGGCGCACACCTTTAATCCCAGCACTTGGGAGGCAGTGGTAGGAGGATTGCCATGAGTTCGAGGCCACCCTGAGACTACATAGTGAATTCCAGGTCAGCCTGAGCTAAAGTAAGACCCTACCTCAAAAAAACCCCAGAAAGGGGGAGGGGCTGGAGAGATGGCTTAGTGGTTTAGGCATTTGCCTGCAAAGCCTAAGAACCTAGGCTCAATTCCCCAGGACCCATGTAAGGATGCTACACAAAGCAACACATGCATTTGGAGTTTGTTTGCAGTGGCTAGAGGTCCTGGTGCACCCATTCTCCGCAACCCCCCCCAAAATTAAATTAAATATGTAAAAAAAAAGTGAGGCTGCAAGTACTCCAAGAAACGGTACTTCATTGTATGTACATACCATTGACTCATCATAGACAATCAACACACCATTAAACCAGTTTGAGATCAAGACACTAAAACTCCTAAATAGCAGTTATTCACTAAAGAAAAAAATCACTGTGATGAAAGAAGTCTAAGCCAAAACCTCACACATGCTACGACACCACTCTACCACTGACTTATACCCCTTGCTCTCAAGTAAGGTCTTTCACTTCAATAACTTTCTCAAGAAAAGTATAAACCTGGGTGGGAGAGATGGCTTAGCAGTTAAGGTGTTTGCCTGTGAAGCCAAAGGACCCAGGTTCGATTCCCCAGAACCCACGTAAGCCAGATGCACAAGGGGCACAGGCACCTGGAGTTCGTCTGCAGTGGCTAGAGGACCTGGCGTGCCCATTCTCTCTCTCTGCTTGCAAATAAACAAATAAATAATTGTGCATGTGTGTGTATACTTAGGGTGGGAAGATGGCTTAGTGGTTAATGCTACTTGCTTGCAAAGCCTGCCAGACCAGATTCAATTTCCCAGTGCCCATATAAAGCCAAACACAGCAAGAAGCCTGGCATACCTATTTCCCCTCCCCCCCCCCGCATCTTTTCCTCCCTCCCTCTCTTTCGCAAATAAATTAAAATAGTTGCAAAAACAAAAAGGATAAATGTATAGAGAAAGGGACCTCAATTGGAAAAATAAACCTTCAAAAGAGTTTGACTGAATCTCAAGATTTTAGAGATAAAAAATTGCTTACCTCACATCTCTCCCATTTTGCTATAAAAAGACAAAGACAAAGTAAAAGCTACACAAAACGGTAGTATTTCAACAAGAACAAACCAAAGAGTAAGAATGATCAGGCCAACCTCCTCCATGTAGACCAGCTGACAGAAAGCTGGAAGAAGCCATTCTGCATGCAATTCAATAGGAAAAAGAGAAATCACCAGTGAAGATACTCAACAGTGGACACTGCAAGCCTTATATTTGGCCAGCCAGGCCAAATGAGCAACGGGTGCAATAGTGACACGTCTGACATGGTGGAAACCAACTGCCCTCTAATTGGACTGGACACCCACTCTATGGGAGGGAATGCATCCCTGATACTGAAAACCCACAACAGGGGTAGTCATAAGCCCTAGGGGTGTAACATCTGCTGCTATCTGGCTAAATGTATATGCTATGCTCATCCAACTGCCCAGTAAGCACTTCTCTTAAATGTTCATACCTATATATTGATGCTACTCTCACTTTTGGTAGAGAATCTTCTCTTTTCAGATGGCAGTGACCTTGGGATGACTCAGAAGTCATCATGGGGCTGGAAAGAAGTGACAGGAGTGTTCAGCACTACAATATCTCTGTCACACCTTCCAAGGCTCAGGGTCTATTGCGGAAGAGATGGCGGAAAGAATGTAAGAGCCAAAGGAAGGGTAGGACTCCTTACAACGTGCTCCCTACCCAGACACAAAATGGCCTGGATATCCATGACCTCACAGTGCCTGACACTACCTACACAAGGCCATCATAATAGGAGGAAAAGATCATGACATCAAAATAAAAGAGAGACTGATTGAGATGGGGAGGGGAGATGATGGAGAATGGAGTTTCAAAGGGGAAAGTGGGGGGAGGAAGGGCATTACCATGGGATATTGTTTATAATCATGGAAGTTGTTAATAAAAATACATAAAACAAAAAATACATAAATAAAAAGAATGATCAAGCCAATTTTCTTTCTTTCTTTTTCTTTTCTTTTCTTTTTTTTTTTTTTTTTTTTTTTTTTTTTGGTTTTTCAAATTAGGATCTCACTTTGGTCCAGGCTGACCTGGAATTAACTATGTAGTCTCAGGGTGACCTCAAACTCACAGCAATCCTACCACTGCCTCCCAAGTGCTGGGATTAAAGGCGTGTGCCACCACACCCGGCCAAGCCAATTCTTGATTCAGTTTCTTATGCTCAGTCTGACTTAACACTAGACCACTAATAACAATCATACTATCCACCGCACAGTCCTCAACACCTGCTCTCACATCTATTGGCACTCAACATCTATATAAAAAGGTAAAAGGGGACTGGAGAGACGGCTCCATGGTTACGTGTGCTTCCTGCCCATGCATAAGGGTCTAAGGGGCCTGAATCTTCAGATCTCATGTAAATAGCTGGGTGTGGCCGTGCACATCAGTATCCCCAGTCCTGTGGGGGCAGAGATCAGGGAACTCCCAGGCTTGGAAGAAACAGCAAGATCTGGTATCAGTAAGAAACTCAAATAAGAACAAAAGAACAGGACTCCCATGTTCTATTCTGGTGACCACAAGTAAGTGCATTCCCTAGGCCCCTTCCCCACAGCAGATGAGTGTGTGGATCTCCCACAAGGGCATATATACATGTATATACCACACACACCACACCACATATACACACAGACAAGGAAAAAAAAAAAAAAAACAAGAGCTGCGCATGGTGGCACACGCCTTTAATCCCAGCACTCGGGAGGCAGTGGTAGAAGGATCACCGTGAGTTCAAGGCCACCCTAAGATTTACTACATAGTGAGTTCCAGGTCAGTGTGGGCCAGAGTGAGACCCTACCTAGAAAAACCGAAAAAGAAAACACTGAAACAGAAAGAGGGAACAATACTTCACTACTAATGAACTTTGTAATGAACTATGTAAGATAGACTACTTGACAAAGATTTGAAATGGTTAGCCTCAGGAAGAAAGAACACATTAAGATAGTACAAATAATTCAGACAACTCTTTAGGCTGGTGGTATGGAGTTTCAAACCATTCCCAAACAAAACAAGTTTATGGCCAAGGAATTATCTGCAGAAATATAACTTATTTGATAACCTCCTGGCCAGCTTGCAATTATTTTATTAAACATTACAGCCTTAGGCCAACATTCTGTCTTGTGTTCCTGAGGTGAAAATCTAAGCATTAAGGAACATTATGGAAGAGGGAGTGGAATGAATGAAAGAGCCAGAGGATGGAGAGGAGTGCTATGGAAAGTGACCCTTGCATTCATGACCTCACAGCAGCTGCCATGGCCTGCACAATATTGGGAACATCAACAATTCATTATGAATGATAGAAGGGGGAGTCATCAAAGTAGAGGAGGGACTAATTGGAAAGAAGAAAAGGTTCCATGAAAAGGAGTTGGGAGATAAGAGAAAGTAAATGGGAGGAGTTTGATCAAAATACCCTATGTATGTGCATGAGAACTGTCATTTTTAAAAGTCTTTAAAAAAAAAAAAGAAAGAAAAGAAAAATGTGGGCATTTCTCTTAATTAGACTTGTAGTAAAAATAAAGTCAAGAGCTCAACAAACTATTTCCTCTCAAGACAAGGGTCATATACAATGGAACACAAGACCCTGTAAAATTAGTGGGTTTCTGCAAGGCAAAACTTATTACCTATCACCTCATTGTTTCCCCACATAATTCAGGGATTGTCTCAAAACAACACCCATATCAGGGTTATGAATAATACAGATGTCTTAAACAATAATAACAAGAAAAAATTGCAATTCAACATCGAGTTTCTTTTTTTATTTTTTTGAGGTAGGGTCTCATTCTAGCCCAGGCTGACCTGGGACCCATTCTGTAGTCCCAGGCTGGCCTCAAACACACAGCAATCCTCCTACCTCTGCCTCCAGAGTGCTGGAATTAAAGGTGTGCGCCACCACACCCGGCTGATCTCGAGGTTCTTGCACTTACAAATAACTTTAATTTAAATGCAGCCACATACAATCTACAAAAGCAGCCATAACCACTGTCAAATTTTGAGTTTAAAAATAAACTTGCTTCTCAAATAGGGCAAGATCTAACTGACATCCAGTTACGTATCCCCTAACCCCCTCCAAAAAAGCCTTAACCAGAAAATCAAACATGAAGGCCGGAACAACCGAGCAAAAGGCATGTCAACCCTACCTGTATATCTGTTTTCAACCATTTGGAGTCAAGTCGAGCCTGGGCGACCAAACAGAAAGACTCAGAGGGCATTTTTCCTCCAGCTTCCTCCCCGTGATCAGGCCTGCAAGACAAACAGAAACGCTGAAGACTTAATGCTTTTTTTTTTTTTTTTAAGTTACTCAAACCTTTCTGTAAGGCTTGAATGCAGCAGAGAGAAAGACTCAAAAAGGAGGCGCGGGGGAAAGGAGAGGAGGTGACATGAAAGAGGGGAGGCTGGAGAGACCGGCAAGGGAGGCGGAGAAAGGAAATCCCCCCTCCAATAGAGATAAGTGTTCCGCTCGGTTTTTGCAATACGATGGAAGATATCGAGAATGGATGATCGCCGGCGACCAAAGCACAATATCATCCACGTCCCCTCAAATCCAAAAGATAACACGCGCGAGCGCACGACAGAAAAGCCCATGAGCTCAACGACAAGTGACAACAGCATGCACCTGCCGCTGTCCCCCGACGGTCAAGCGAGGTACGGGAAACAAAAGTCACATCTGCAGCTGAGTCCACAATAATCAGCGGAGCAATGGAAACAGCCGAGATCGCGCCGCCGCGGGCGGTGCGCGCAGGCCCAGGGCCGGCCGCCGAGCCAACGCCCGCCCGCGCCCGCCGCGCCCCGCCGGCTCCGCGCCCCGCCGCCGGCCGCCGCCCTCGCGCCCCGCCGGGACCTGATGGCAGCGGCCCCGCCGCCTCGCCAGCCAGCGTGCGGGAACAGCCTCCTGCCGCCGACCCAGCGGCGATCGCGATCCCCGGCCTGCTCCGGCCAGAGGGACGGTCCGACGCACTGCTGCCGGCCACCCAATCACAGCGAGGCTCCTGGCGGGTCTGGCCAATAGAGAAGAGGAAACCTTTCCAGGCTCCTCCCAACTCTCCTGCTTCCTTCAACACTGCTCTTCTTCCTTCTAGGGGCTCACCCGCTTCGCCCAGAGCCAACTGCAGGCACCGGGAGGCAGGATTTCCGCCCACGCACGCATGCATGCACACACACACACGCACGCACGCACGCACGCACGCACGCACGCACGCACGCACGCACGCAGATCCCAGAGAGCTGCTGGGCTCAGGCCCTGGATTCTCTGTCTCTGCGGCCATGAAGACATAACCTGCTCAGTGAGGAGACCAGCACTTATGAGGATGAGGACGCGCCTGTGAGACTATTTTGGCTCAGCAATAGCTTCCTCCTGACCTCTGTGTACCACGGAACCAGTGGTCATAAGTCAAAATTTAAGAAAAAAAAAGCAATGAAGACTAGGGAGATCATCGGTAATACTTGCTTGCAAGCATGAGGATCTGCGTTGGAGCCCCAAAACCCTGACCCGGCGTGCTGACCCGCTTGTAATCCCAGCTCTTGGAGAGGCAAACTGTTGGATCCCCGGAACTAACTTGCCAGCCAATCCAGGCCAGGAAGAGACCCTATCTGAAAAGTGATGAACAGCGCCTGAGGAACAACCTCTGAGGTAGTCCTCTGACCTTCATAAGCATGCACACACGTGCAACGCCCGCACACACACACACACACAACTGAAATCACATGAAGTGTGTTCTGTGGTCATAATGTAACTAAGGTCCATCTAAGTAATCTTTCGATAAAAGGGGAAAAGTCAAAGGAGATAGAAAAAAATGAAACTGAATTAAAGTTCAAATACAGAAAAGAGAGGTGTAATTTTTTAACAAAAAATTTATTTTTTCTCCCATGTGAAACAAGGAAGCATCCAGGGATGGGCCTGGCCACTGGTGGTATGACGACTCAGTGGTGTTACTGAGATATCTGTCTTTCTGCTCCATCATCCTTGGCATGTGGCTTCAGGATCACTTCATTGTCATTTGAATGTGGCATCCTAGTCCTTTCAGGCAACAGAAAACAGGAAGAAAGAATAAAAAGACTATTTTTTTATTTCTAGAAATCCCAACAAGAGGGCTGAAGGGATGGCTTAGGGTTAAGGCACTTGCCTGTGAAGGCTAAGGACACAGGTTCGATTCCCCAGAACCCACATAAGCCAGATACACAAAGTGGTGCATGCTTCTGGAGTTTGTTTGCAATGGCTAGAGGCCCTGGCATGCATAAACCCATTCTGTCTTCTCTAGCTCGCTCGCTCGCTCTCTCTCATTGCAAATAAATAAATATTAAAAAGTATTGGGAAATTCCAACAAGAGCTGGAGAGATGGCTTAGCGGTTAAGGCACTTGCCTGAAAAGCCAAAGGACCCAGGTTCAATTCTCCAGGACCCACATAAGCCAGATGCACAAGGTGGCGTATGTGTCTAGAGTTCATTAGCAGCAGCTGGAGGCCCTGCCATGCTCATTCTCTCTCTCTACCTCTTTGTCTCTCTCAAATAAATAAATGAATGAATAACAAAATATTTTCCTTACATTTCATTGCTTAAAACTTGACTCCTGGGGCAGGAGAGATGGCTCAGCAGTTAGAGGTACTTTCTTGCGAGGCCTGCTCACCTGAGTTCAATTCACCAGCTACCTGCATTAATCCAGACACAAAAAGTGGCACAAGCAGGCCTGGCATGGTGGCGCATGCCTTTAATCCCAGCACTCAGAACGCAGAGGTAGGAGGATCACCATGAGTTCAAGGCCACCCTGAGACTACATAGTGAATTTCAGGTCAGCCTTGTCTAGAGTGAGACCCTACCTCAAGAAACAAAAGAGTGGCACAAGCATCTGGCATTTATTTGCAGCAAAATACCCTGGAAACATGCGCACACCACACAAGTAAATAAATAATTTTTAAAAACTTGACCATAGGGCTGGATAGAGTACATTCCTAGCATGCATGAAGTCCTGGGTTCTATCCCCAGCACCATATAAACTGTGTGGTGGCACATGCCTGTAATCCCAGTGCTCCGGAGGTGGAGGCAGGTAAATCAGAAATTCAAGGTATTCCTTGGCTACTTAGCAATTTTGAGGCCAACACAGGATACATGAGACCTTGTCTCAAAAACGAAAGCAGTCTTCATTAATGGTTATATAGCCCCCAGCCCAGCACTATTGCTTTCATTTGCAGTATGTTTTTTGTCTTCTCAAATGGGGTGCAGAATCTGCAAACCATCAGTTCATAAATGTATTGAGCTTTAAAATGTATTTGAAGTACTATTTACACAGGCATTCAGAATTGCAAATTAGATGTTCTTAAACTTACCCATGATAATTTTGCACTGTAAAGTAAGTTCTGTTTCCCATTTCCTTCTGCCAGTCTGAATACGCTTATTAAACTATTTTTTAAACAAAAAAAAAAAAAAAAAAAAAAAAAAACTTGACCATAGGGCTGGAGAGATGGCTCAGAGGTTAAAAGCACTTGCTTGCAAAGCCTGAAAATTTGCTTTCAATTCCCAGTACCCAATAAAATCAAATGTATGATGTGATACATGTTTCTAAAGTTCATTTGCAGTGGCAGTAAGTCCTGGTGCTCCCATTCTCTTTATCTATCTGTCTATCTATCTATCTATCTAATCTTCCTCTCTCAAATAAATTTAAAAACTGTTTTTTGAAAAACATGACCAAGCCAGGTGTGGTGGGGCACACCTTTAATCCTAGCAGTTGGGAGGCAGCAGTAGGAGGATCACCATGAGTTTGAGGCCACTCAGACTACATAATGAATTCCAGATCAGACTAGGCTAAAATGATACCCTACCTCAAAACAAACAACAAAAAATGATCATAGCCCAGCATGGTGGCTCATATCTTTAATCCCAGCACTCGAGAGGTTGAGGTAGGAGGATCACCATGAGTTGGAGGCCAGCCAAGGTACAGAGTGAGTGCCAGGTCAGTATGGACTAGTGTGAAAGCCAGCTTTAAAAAAAACAAAAACTTGACTATTACCTGTTCATACCTAGCTGCAGGGAGGCTGAGACAGATAGCCTCATTGTTTTCTAGTCAGCAATATAACACCAGCGAATATTTGAATCCAGTTATGAAGAAGCTGAGAATGAGTATTAGAGTACATTCTAACAACACTGTCTTAATTCTGAATAAATAGAGAAGAAAGTCACAGTGTGGCAAAACAACCATCTTCTTGAAGACGTAAAGTTGATGGATCTGGAGGTTACAGTTCTTGCCTACAGAGCCTAAAGACCAGAGTTCTATTCCCAGGTACCCACGTGGGGTCGGATCACAAAGTGACACATGAATCTCGAGTCGATTACACTGGCTGGAGGCCCTGGCATGCCCATTCTCTCTGTCTCTTCTCTCTCTGCTTGCTAATAAATAAATTAATGAAAACTAAAATTTAAAAGCAATATATTTATTTACTTGTTTATTTTAAAAGAGAGAGAGAGTGAGAGAATGGGTGCACCAGGGCCTCTAGCCACTGCTAAAGAACTCCAGATGCATGTGCCACCTTATGTATTTGGCTTATGTGGGTACTGGGGAATGGAACCTGAGTCTTTGGCTTTGCAGGCAAGGCCATCTCTCCAGCCTAGAAAGTGAAATTAAAAAAAAAAAAAAAAAAAAGGACACAGAGACAATTGTGTGGTGATGGAGGGGAGAATTTTCCCCAGCCAATCTTCATCCTGTGCTTGAGGTGCTATGGTATTTGGTCCTCCTTGGAGTTCCTCTGCTGCTTCTTCCTCTATTCTCACAAGCTTCACAGAGTCTCTGTGGCTCTAAGAATTGTTCTCCTGTCTCAAAGCATATTACTGAAGCTTCAAATTCAACCACTTCCAAAACATGGGCAGAGTAGCTAGCCTGAAGCAAGATTGACCCCATTACCAATGGAAGATGGTCAGCTATGGAGGCTCTTCAGGACCTCATCACCAAAATAGGTTCCTCCCTATTTTTGTGTCATCTAGCTTCCCCTTGGTGTTCTCAACCCCTCCCCATCCCAGAATGTCTCAATGCCTATCTTAGTCCATTTGATATTGTTGTAAAAGAATACCATGACTATGTAACTTATAATGAAATTTCCATCTCAACATTTTGGAGGCTGAGAAGTCCAAGAGTGTGGCACTGGCAACTGGTTAGCACCTTGGTGCTTCATCATAACATGGTGGAAGGGCAAGAGAACCTATTCAAGATAAGAGGAAACCAAAGAAACCTTCATCTTGATCAGGAACCCACTCTGTAAATAATGACATTAACTCATCCATGAAAGCAGAGCCGCCTTGACTTGATGGCCTCTGAAAGGCTCCTCCTCTTAATACTGTTACAAAGGCAACAAAATTTCAACATGACTCTTGAACAGATATTCAAGCCTTTAGCGCTGACTTTGCCAGATTCTGGATAAGTTTCATAGCATGATGGGATAACTATTTGTTAATTAAGTTTTTAAATTAACATACTAAGTCATGAGCAGCATTGTGGCATTTGCATACATACACTTCATATTAATTTTTTCTTACCCTTCACACTGACCCCCTCCATCCTGCTGCTCTCCTTCCTAAACTCTAATTGTTCAGACACCTGGCTTCATGTCACAGATATTTCTTTATCATCCCTTTTTTTTAATTAATTTTTTGATGTAGGGTCTTGCTCTAGCCCAGGCTGCCCTGAAATTCACTATGTAGTCTCAGGCTGGCCTCGAATTCATGGCAATCCTCCGACATCTGCCACTTTTGTGTTGGGATTAAAAGTGTGTGCCAGGGCTGGAGGGATGGCTTAGTGGTTAAGACATTTGCCTGCAAAGCCAAAGAACCCAGGTTCAATAGCCAGGTGTACAAGGGGGGGTGCAAGCATCTGGAGTTCGTTTGCAGTGCCTAGAAGCCCTGGCGCACCCATTTTCTCTCTCCCTCCTCCCCCCACTCCCCCCTCTCTCTGTCAAATAAATAAATAAGAAGAAAAATCTTTAAAAAAAAAAAAAGAAGAAGTGTGTGACACCATGCCAGCTACTACCCCTTTTCTCCAGTTGCTCATCCCTTACCATTACTTCTAGAAGATCTAAAATGGCAGACAACATCAGGCATGCTGGCACACACCTTTAATCTCAGCACTCAGGAGGCAGAGATGGGAGGATAGCTGTGAGTTGGAGACCACCCTGGGGATACATAGATCAGCATGGGCTAAAGCAGACCCACTTGAAAAAAAAAAAAAGAGAGAGAGAGATAAAATGGCAGACAACAAACAGACATGGTCTGGTAGAATCTCCAGAAATTAACTGAAGAAAGTTAGTTAACAATTGTTAGAAGAGATGGGCAACAACCAAATATCACTATTTTGTTTGTTTGTTTGTTTTTCCTGAGGTAGGGTCTCGCTCTAGCTCAGAGCTGACCTGGAATTCACTATGTAGTCTCAGGGTGGCCTTGAACTCATGGTGATCCTCCTACCTCTGCCTCCCAACTGCTGGGATTAAAGGCGTGCACCACCATGCCCGGCTCAAATATCGCTAGTTTTAATAGCAAAGCAAAATAAGAATCTTTACAAAGCAGGAGAAAGTCTAGAGGCCATGGATGAGAGATTGGCTTAGTTTGGAGAACTCCATTTCTGTGAGAGGAAAGACCAACAGCAGATGGTGGGAGCCACAGTTTACGATAAAGGCTCAAAAATTTTGCTGTTAGTGGTAGACATTTTAAAGACTAGAAAAAGTGGTGAAAAATAGATAAGAGGTACATGTCAGTGTCACTAGAAGAAAGAGGAGAGATGCTGAGAAAACCCTCAGTTCTTGACACTTGACCAGAGCAGCAAAGAAGGCCAATTTTCAAAGACCTCTGCTAAGATGGCAGCTTGGTGGCCCCAGACCCTCTGTGGACTGCACTCTCAGGAAATTGATAGCAAGTGCTACAGGACCATACACTGAAACTTGGCCACCAGAACACTGGTAGATAGCAGGGAAGAGACATAAAGGATGGTGTGATCTAAAAATAGAATTTGACTTGCTGGGCAAGGTGGCACACACCTTTAATCCCAGCACTTGCAAGGCAGAGATAGGAGGATCTCTGTGAGTTCTCGGTCAGCCTGAGACTACATAGTGAATTCCAGGTCAGCCTGGCCTACAGCAAGACCCCACCTTGAAAAAAAAAACGTGAAGAAGAAATTAAAGATCCAACATGTAGCAGGAAATAGGTCCCTTGGTCTGGGTAACAATTCTTTAGAATCTAAAGACTGTCAGGCACAGGCTGGAGCCTTCAGTAGATGGGCCTGAGCTGCCAGGCACAGCTGAAGACCTCCCCCCTGGCTCCCCCACCCTGTACTCCCCCACCCCCAACCCCCCACCCCGCTACAGGAGACCAGTCCCTCTCCAAACCAGGCACACCTGAACTTAGGTTTGCCTGTGACCTTTGGCCGGTTGCCTAGGAAACTCCTTATATGGTATCAGCCAGCAACCTTTGCACAGCCCATCCCGCTGTACCCTATACCTTCTCCCTGCCATTGTTTTTGTGCTGGAATGTATGTCCCCATACACTAATTAGGCATCAGCAAGCAATCTTGTACATCCAATCCCCTTAGGCCCCTCAACTGCTTAGAAACCCATTTCCCTATTGATTAAACCAAGCTGTTCACAGAAACTGTCTCCCCAAAAGTGAAATCTTTCACTATCATGCTCACCATGGTTTCCTGAATGCCTTTGGGGAACCACAGCCGGCCCCGAGGATCCAGGGACCCACAAAAGAATAGAATAGTGGAATAGAAGCAGGGTATGAAGTCCTGTTGCCTGAGAACCAGAATCCCTGACTCAGGAGAATGAAGACCTCTTATCAAACAATTAGAGGATAAAAGAACTTTGTGTCTCAGAAGTAGTTTCCTCTATTTGGAAGAGGTCTCAGGTACAAGTGAAGGTGACCTGAGATTGTGAATGCTTATTTCTTGAAAACCTGACCTACCCTGCAAGGAGATGACCTCCTGTGCCTTAGGAGAAGGTACTCATACCTGACGCTTATGGACCTAAGAAAGCAAAAGCCAAAAGCAGCAAGTTCAACAAGGAGAAGAGAAGTGATCTTGGTGGCCCAAGCATATGTGTTCATCCTTGAAACATATATGTCTGGAATCCAGGGGAAAATGAAGTGTTGGCACACTGAATGTAATGGCCTATAATCAGAACAGAACCCAGACTAGATCAGGTAAGCAAGTCTGCTCTGGCTGCTATAACAACATGCTACAGGCTGGGAGAGTAAAACTACTATCTTAGTCATCTCTTATTCGTATAACACAGTACCATAGTTATGTGAATTGTTTACAACAAAAATTTATTTCTAAGCCAGGCATGGTGGTGCACGCCATTAATCCCAGCACTTGGGAGGCAGAGGTAGGAGGATCACCAAGAGTTCGAGGCCACCCTGAGACTACATAGTTAATTCCAGGTCAGCCTGGACCAGAGTGAGACCCTACCTCGAAACCCCCCCCCAAAAAAAAAATATTTCTCACAATTTTTGAAGCTGAAATTCCAAAATCAAAGTGCTGAGAAGATTCGTTTCATCTGAGGCCTCTCAGGTTTCAGATGCTCACTTTATTCTTTAAAAAATGTGTGTGGTCTCGCTTCAGTAGCACATATACTAAAATTGGAACGATACAGAAAAGATTAGCATGGCCCCTGCACAAGGATGACATGCAAACTCATGAAGCATTCCATTTTTTTTTTTAAAGTATATGTATCTGTGTGTGTATATGGGTGTGCCAAGGCCTCTTGCCACAGAAAATGGAACACCAAGTGCTTCCACCACCTTTTGGGTCCAGATTTACCTAGGTAGTTGAGAAATTGGACCCAGTTGGAAGGCTTTGTAAGCAAGTACCTTTAGCCACTGAGCAATCAGATGGCCACTTTCTTGTTACTGAACTTACATGGCCTTATCTCTGTCCTTGAACACTATTCTTTTATCTTTTTCTTGTTGTAAGGATGTCAAACATATTACCTCATTTAATTATCTTTTAAAAAGTCCTATCTCCAATTGAGTATGTCCAAAACTAAAAATATACATAAAATAAAAAATTGAAAAAAAGGACCTATTTCTAAATACCATGACATTGGAGACTAGGGGTTTCCCATATAGATTTGGGAAGAAAACAGTTCAGACAATAATACCAGAAAACCAATAAACATACAAGTTTGGAGTTCCCAAATAGGGTATTGTTATCCAGAACCTAAATTTTGATTGATTGATCTATGATTGTCAACTTGAAAGGACTTAGAATCACCTAGGAAATAAGGTTCTTTACATGCTTGTGAGGGATTATCTAGTTTAAGTTAGCGTCTGAGGTTGTCTATCATGGATTATCTAGATTAAGTTATGTAAATTAAGCCTATGAATTTGTCTGTGAGGGGTCATCTTGATTCAGTTAATTGAAGTGGGAAGACACGCTTTAAAAGTGAGCATCTTGGGCCAGGCATGGTGGTGCATGTCTTTAATCCCAGCACTCAGGAGGCAGAGGTAGGAGGATCCCTGTGAGTTCAAGGCCACCCTGAGATGACATAGTGAATTCCAGGTCAGCCTCGGCTAGAGTGAGACTCTACCTCAAAAAACCAAAAAGAAAAAAAAAAGTGAACAGCTCTATTCCATAGACCATAGTTCTTGACTGGATAAAAATGAGAAAACAAGCTGGACACTCAGGTCACTTCTCCTCTGCCTCCTGATGCTGGGGGCAATGCTCTTGCAGCCATGCCTTCCCCACCATGACAAAATATAACTTTAAACTGTAAACCAAAATAAACCCCTTTGTCCTTAAATTGCCTCAGGTTAGATATTTGCATACAGCCATAAGAAAGTAGCTATTACAGAAAACTGGTACCAAGAAATAGGGCAAATACTGTAATAAATCTGACCATGTGGTTCATGGATCTTTGGAACTCATTCGTGGAGGAATGTGTTTGAAACTTTGGGCTATGAAAAAACTCTAGAATGCTATAAACGGAGCTTAGTGAGCCACTCTGGCCCATTAATGATGTTTGGAAGTCAATGCTGAGAGAAATATGGAGAGTTGGGGTTTATCTCAGAAGGCTTCAGCGGAAAAACAAGGATTTTACTGGGAACTGAGATAGAGTTAGGTCATATGATAAGCTGGAAAAGAACCTTGCTACAGTCTGGCTATGTCCTAAGAATTTGAATGAGGATGAGCAAAAATATAAAAATAAAAGTATCAGGCTTGGTGGTACATGCCTTTAATCCCAGTACTGGGGAGGCATAGGTAAAAGGATTGTTGTGAGTTTCAGGCCACCCTGAGACTACATTGTCAATTCCTGGGCTAGAGCAAGACCCTACCTCAAAAAAAAAAAAAAAAAAAGGGCTGGAGAGATGGCTTAGCAGTTCAGGCACTTGCCTGTAAATCAATTCCCCAGGACCCACGTAAGCCAGATGCACAAGGTGGCACATGCATCTGGAGTTCGTTTGCAGTGGCTGCAGGGCCTGGCATGTGCATTTTCTCTCTCTCTCTCTCTCTCTCTCTCTCTCTCCCCCTCTTTATCTCTCTGTCTGTCACTCTCAAATAAATAAATAAAAATAAACAAAAAAGGAGCGAGTGAGCTGGCTGAGCAGCAGCATTCATCACCCTGGGCTTTCCGTCGACAGCACCAGGCTCCCTGTTCCTGAACTGAAAGCCAGATCTAACATTAAAAAAGAAAAAAAAAAGGATTTCAAAAGAATGATTATAAATATGTTTAAAAAAATCAAAGAGGAAACAAAGAAGACACAGGAAACCAATTTAATGAAATAAGGAGGTCAATACAAGACATAAATAAGGAAATAGAAATAATAAAGAAAAACCAGTCGGAAATACCAGCAATGAAGAACACAGTCAGTGAAATTAGGAAAAAAAAAAAAAAAACTCTGTAGAAAATCTCACCAATAGAATGGATGAAGGAAAGAATAGAATATCTAAACTAGAATACCAGGTAGCCTATCTAACACAGTCCAACAAACAGAAAGACAAACTAATAGGAAAGTATGCATGGAAAATTCAAGATATTCAGGACACTATGAAAAGATCAAACATAAATATTCAGGGTACAGGAGAAGGAGAAGAATTTCACTCCAAAGGCATAGTAGGCATTTTCAACAAAATCATAGAAAATTTCCCCCAAATTGGGAAAGAGATAACAATGCAGATACAGGAAACCTTTAGAACACCAAACAGACAAAACCTGGAAAGAACCTCTCCTCTCCATATTATAATTAAACTACCAAACATACAAACAAAGAAAATATATTGAAAGCAGTTAGACAGGAAAATCAATTCACATACAAAGGCAAGACCATCAGGATCACAGCAGATTACTCGACACAAACTTTTAAAGCCAGAAGGGCTTAGAATGATGTATTCCAAGTTCTGAAAGATAATGACTGTGTCAACCAAGGTTATGTTATCCTACAAAGCTATCCAGTCAAATAGACAGAGAAATAAGGACATTGCACAACAAAAGCAGGTGTTGCAGTCAGGTTTGCATTAATGGTAGAAATCACCCAACAAAGAGCAGCTTGTGGGAAAAGAGATTTATTTTGGCTTACAGGCTTGAGGGGAAGCTCCATGATGGCAGGGGAAAATGATGACATGAGCAGAGGGTGGACATCAACCCCTGGCCAACATAAGGTGGACAATAGCAGCAGGAGAGTGTGCCAAACACTGGCAAGGGGAACTGGCTATAACACCCATAAGTCCACCCCCAACAATACACTCACTCCAGGTGGCATTAATTCCCAAATCTCTATCAGCTGAGAATCTAGCATTCCAAACACCTAAGTTTATGGGGGACACCTGAATCAAACCACCACAGCAGGCTAAAGGAATATTTGAAGACAAAACCAGTTCTACAGAAAATACTTGGCAGGACCCTCCATGCTGAAGAGAAAGAAAAGCACACATATCAGGAACCTGGAAAAAACAAACCATACTCAAATACTAGTTAATACAAGAGAGCAAAGGTAAAACCAGAAGAACTAAAAAACAATGGTAAAAATAAATAAGTACCTTTCAATAATAACTCTTAATATCAATGGCCTCAATGCCCTAATCAAAAGACACAGGTTTTCAGACTGGGTTAAACAGCAGGGTCCTTCAATTTGTTGCCTCCAAGAAACTCACCTTTCTACAAAGGATGGACACCATTTTAGGGTGAAAGGTTGGAAAACGGTGCTTCAAGCAAACTGGCCTAGAAAACAAGCAGGGGTCGCTATCTTAATATCCGACAAGGTAGACTTCAGACCAACATTAGTTAGGAAAGATAAGGACAGTCACTTTATATTGATTAAAGGAACACTCCAACAGAAGGACGTTACATTCCTAAACATATATGCACCTAAAATGGGGGCTCCCAACTTCATCAAACAAATACTATTAGAACTAAGGTCACAGATGACACCAAACACAGTTGTTGTGGGTGACTTCAACACTCCACTCTCGTCAACTGACAGGTCATCTTGGCAAAAAATAAACAGAGAGACATCTGGATTAAATGAGGTCATGGAACAAATGGACCTAACAGATATATACAGGGCATTTCATTCAAATGCTGCAGAATACACATTCTTTTCAGCAGTACATGGAAAATTCTCTCAAATAGACCATATATTAGGACACAAAGCAAATGTTAAGAATACAGGAAAATTGAAACAATTCCCTGTACTCTATCTGATCACAATGAAATCAAACTAAAAAATCAATAGCAATAAAAGCTATAGAGCATATATAAAATCATGGAAACTAAACAATACACTATTAAATGATGAATGGATCAATGAAGAAATCAAGAAGGAAATCAAAAAATTCATAGAGTCAAATGATAATCAGAACACAACATACTAAAACATTTGGGACACAATGAAGGCAGTCCTAAGAAGGAAATTTATAGCTTTAAGTGCCTGTATTAAGAAATTAGGCCGGGCGTGGTGGTGCATACCTTTAATCACAGCACTCAGGAGGTAGAGATAGGAGGATCACCATGAGTTCGAGGCCACCCTGACACCACATAATGAGTTCCAGGTCAGCTTGGGCTAGAGCAAGACGTTATCTTGAAAAACCAAAAAAAAAAAAAAAAAAAAAAAAAAAAAAAAAAGAAGAAAGAAAGAAATTATAAAGGTTGCAAGTAAACAACTTAATGCTTCACCTTAAGGCCTTGGTAAAAGAAAAACAAGGCAAACCAAAAATCAATAGATGGGAAGAAATAATAAAGATTAGGGCAAAAATTAATGAAATAGAAACAAAAAATATCCAAAGAAGCAATGAAACAAAGAGGTGGTTCTTTGAAAGGATCAACAAGATTGATAAACCCTTAGCAAATCTGACCAAAAGAAAGAGAGAAGAGACATAAATTAATAAAATTAGAGATGAAAAAGGCATCATCACAACAGATAACAAAGAAATTTAAAAAAATATAGGGACATACTATAAGAACATATACTCCATTAAGTTTGAAAATCTGAAATAAATGGATGATTTCCTTGATTTATATGACCTATCTAAATTAAATCAAGATGAGATGAACCACTTAAATAGACCTATAACAAGTATAGAAATCCAAGCAGTTATCAAAAATCTCCCAACTAAAAAAAGTCCAGGCCCAGAGAGATTCACTGGTGAACTTTACCAGACCTTCATGGAAGAACTAACACCAGTGCTTCTTAAACTTTTCCATAAAATAGAAAAAGAAGGAATCCTACCAAACTCCTTCTACAAAACCAGCATCACCCTGATACCAAAACCAGGCAAAGATAGAACAAAAAAAGAAAATTACAAACCAATCGCCCTAATGAACACACATGCAAAAATTCTCAACAAAATATTGGCAAACACAATAAAAGAATATATCAGAAAGATCATTCACCCTGACCAAATAGGCTTTATCCCAGAGATGCAGGGAGGTTCAACATATGCAAATAGATAAATGTAATACATTATATAAATGGACTGAAGGACAAAAAACATCACATGATCATCTCATTAGATCCAGTGTAAGTATTTGACAAAATCCAACATCCTATCATGATAAAAGTCCTGCAGAAACTGGGAATGGAAGGAACATATCTCAATATAATAAAGGCTCTACAGCCAACATGATACTAATTAGAGAAAAACTTGAAATGTTTCCATTAAAATCAGGAACAAGACAAGGGTGTCCACTGTCCCCACTTTTATTTAATATAGTACTGGAAGTCTTAGCCATAGCAATAAGGCAAGAGACACACCTACAAGGGATACTAATTGGAAAGGAAGAGATAAAGTTATCAGTATTTGTAGATGGTATGATTTTATACAAAAAGTACACTAAAGACTCTACCAGCAAACTGTTAGAGCTGATAAACACCTACCTATAGCCATGCAGCAGAATACAAAATAAACACACAGAAATCAGTAGCCTTCCTATATGTTAACAACAAACACACAAGGGATGAAATCAGAGAATTACTCCCATTCACAATTGCATCAAAAAAAGTAAAGTACCTTGGAATAAACCTAATCAAGGAAGTGAAGGATCTCTACAATGAAAACTTTAAACTTAAAATTTTTTTGTTGTTTATTTTTATTTATTTATTTGAGAGCGACAGACAGAGAGAAGAAGGCAGAGGGAGAGAGAGAGAGAGAGAGAATGGGTGCACCAGGGCTTCCAGCCACTGCAAACGAACTCCAGACGCATGCGCCCCCCTGTGCATATGGCTAATGTGGGTCCTGGGGAATCGAGCCTCGAACCAGGGTCCTTAGGCTTCACAGGCAAGCGCTTAACCACTAAGCCATCTCTCCAGCCCAAAAACTTTAAACTTTAAAACACTCAAGTGAGAAATTACAGAAGACACTAGGAAATGAAAAGATGTCCGTTGTTCTTGGATTGGAAGAATCAATATTGTGAAAATGGCAATCTTACCAAAAGCAATCTACATTTAATGAAATCCCCATCAAAATTCCAATGGCATTCTTCACAGAAATAGAAAAAAACAATCCAAAAATTCATTTGGAAGCACAAAAAACCTAGATTATCTAAAACAATTCAGAGCAACAAAAATAAAGCTGATGGTGTCACCATACCTGATTTTAACCTGTATTACAGAGCCATAGTAACAAAAATAGCATGATACTGGCACAAAACAGACATGTAGATCAATGGAAAAAGAATAGAGGACCCAGATATAAGTCCAGGTAGCTATAGCCACCTGATCTTTGACAAAAATTCCAAAAATATTCATTGGAGAAAAGCCAGCATCTTCAGCAAATGATTCTGGAAAAACTGGATATGTATCTGTAGAAAGATGAAAATAGATCCTTATCTCTCTCTATGCACAGAATTAAGTCCAAATGGATCAAAGACCTAACATCAGACCAGAAACTCTGAAACTGCTATAGAGGAAAAATCCTTCAACATATTGGTCTTGGCAAAGACTTTCTGAATATAACCCCAATTGCTAAGGAAATAAAACCACAGATCAACCACTGGCACCTCATGAAATTACAAAGACTTTGTATAGCAAAGGACACTGTGAATAGAGCAAAGAGGCAACCTGCAGAATGGGGGAAAATCTTTGCCAGCTATACATATGACAGAGGATTAATATCTAGGATATACAAAGAACTCAAAAAATTAAATAATAAAAAAAATCTAACAATCCAATTAAAAAATGGGCTATGGAACTAAACAGAGAGTTCTCAAAAGAAGAAATACAGATGGCATATAAACATCTAAAAAAATGATCCCTAATCATCATAGAAATGCATATTAAAACTACATTGAGATTCCATCTTAGTCCTGTCAAATTGACTACCATCATGAAAACAAATGACCATAAATGCTGGCGAGGATGCAGAGAAAGAGGAACCCTTCTACATTGTTGGTGGGAATATAATCTGGTCCAGCCATTGTAGAAATCAATGTGAGGTTCCTGAGAAAGCTAAAAGTAGATCTACTATCTTACCCAGATATACCACTCCTAGGCATATATCCTAAGGACTTGTCTCACTACCTTAGAGATACTTGTTCAACCATGTTTACTGACGCTCAATTCACAGCTGGGAAATGGAACCAGCCTAGATGTCCCTCAACTGATGAGTGGATAATGAAGATGTGGCACATTTACACAATGGAGTTCTACTTAACAGTAAAGAAAAATGAAGTTATGAAATTTGCAGGAAAATGGATGGATCTGAAAAGGATTATACTTAGTGAGGTAACCGAGGCCCAGAAAGCCAAACATCACATGTTCTGTCTCATATGTGGATCCTAGTTACAAATGGTTGGACTTCTAATTTAGTAGGAATAAAAGTCAGTAGCAAAGGCCAGTAAGCTAGAAAGGAGTTATAAAGGGAATAGAAAGGGAGGAGGGTGGACTTAATAGGATGGTATTGTATATATGTAAGTAGAAGAACAGATTAATGGGGGTGAAAAGGCCTAAGTGAGGTCAGGGAAAGAGATTGAATAAAGGAAAGGTGAAGGGAGGGCTAATCAAAATCTAAGAGGATATAAATAACTCACATGAAAACCTACTTTTTTGGACAATGGAACACTCAGAAGCCATAGATTGTTACTAGAAAATTTTCAGTGCTAGGGGTAGGATACCTTCCAGTGAGTTGTTGGCCAGGGAGGTCTCTAATGTCCCCCAAACATCACAGGCCGTTGCTGAGGCCCTTGGTTTCCCACCAGGAATAGATGGTAAGACTCTATCACTGAAGACTCCACATACTTGAGCTGCAAGCTCACTGAGAAATCTTGCTGGAGCTGAGCTGAGAACTTCCTCCATGTAGACCAGCTGGCAGAAAGCTGGAAGAAGCCACGCTGCATGCAGTTCAATGGGAGAGAGAGAAATCACCAGTGAAGATACTCAACAGTTGACACTGCAAGCTTTAAATTTGGCCAGCCAGGCCAAATGAGCCAAGGGGTGCAATAGTGGCATGTCTGTTATGGGGGAAACTAACTGCCCTCTAATTTGACTGGAGGCCCACTCCATGGGAGAAAATGCATCCCTGATTCTGAAAACCTACAACAGGGGTACTCATGAGCCCTAGGGGTGTAATGTCTGCTTGTGTCTGGCTAAATGGATATGCTATGCTCACCAAGCTGCCCAGTAAGCACTTCTCTTAATGTTCATACCCATATATTAATGCTACTCTCACTTTTGGTTAGAGAAGCTTCTCTTTTCAGATGGCAGTGACCTTGGGATGACTCAAAAGGCACTATGTTGCTGAGAAGAAATGACAGAGGAGTGCTCAGCACTGAAATATCTCTATCACACCTTCCGTGGCTCAGGGTCCATTGTAGAAGAGGGGGTGGAAAGAATGTAAGAGCAAAAGGGAGGGTAGGACTCCTTACAACGTGATCCTTCAGACACAAAATGGCCTGGACATCCATGACTTCACCATGCCTGACACTACTTACACAAGACCATCATAATAGGAGGAAAAGATCATGACATAAAAATAAAAGAGAAGCTGATTGAGAAGGGGAGGGGATATGATGGAGAGTGAAGTTTCAAAGGGGAAAATGGGGGGAGAGAGGGAATTACCATGGGATGTTGTTTACAATTATGGAAGTTGTCAATAAAAAAATTAAAATCTAAAATAATTTAAAAGAAAGAAATTTTCAAAAGAGACAGCCAAGGGCTGGAGGGATGGCTTAGCAGTTAAGGCATTTGCCTACAAAGCCAAAGGACCCAGGTTCAATTCCCCATGACCCACCTAAGCCAGATCTACAAGGTGGTGCCACATGTGTCTAGAGTTCATTTTTCAGTGGCTGAAGGCCCTGGCACAGCCATTTCTCTTTCTCTCCATTTCTCCTTCTCTCTCTTCCTCTTAATCTGTCTCAAATAAATAAATAAGTATTAAAAATAATAAAAAAGAGAGAGCAACAGCCAACTGCCTACCATGAGACATGTCACCTCTACTACATCTGCCAGTGACCAGGAGACACTGCATAGGATTTGGGGACATGAATACCGCTTTTAGTGCTAGCCTGACAACCAGCTACAGGGAGATGTCAACAGACAGTCTGCTCACTCAAAACTCATCAAAGCAGAAATTTCAGAGGCAGGAGAGAACTCAACACCAAATCTGATTTCCAACATGCCAGCCATGGCTCAAGGAACATGAAGAAGAAGGAGTATGGAAAGATTGTAAGAGCCACAGGGTGGTTAAGAACATCTTTTTTTTTTTTTTTTTTTTTTTTATTTATTTATTTTTTTTTATTTTTTATTTTTTATTTTTTTATTTTTTTTCTCCATTTTTATTAATATTTTCCATGATAACAAAAAAAATCCCATGGTATTACCCTCCCCCCTTTCCCCTTTGAAATTCCATTCTCCATCATATCCCCTCCCCATCTCAATCTTTCTACTTACATATATACAATACCAACCTAATAAAAGCCCTCCTCTCTTTCTTTCTCTTCCCTTTCTATCTCCTTTTTTAACTTACTGGCCTCTGCTACTGAGTTTTTTCCTTCTCACACAGAAGCCCAATCATCTCTAGCTAAGATCCACATATGAGGGAGAACATGTGGCGCTTGGCTTTCTGGGCCTGGGTTACCTCACTTAGTATAATTCTTTCCAGATCCATCCACTTTTCTGCAAATTTCATAACTTCATTTCTCTTTACTGCTGAGTAAAACTCCATTGTATAAATGTGCCATATCTTCATTATCCACTCATCAGTTGAGGGACATCTAGGCTGGTTCCATTTCCCAGCTATTATAAATTGAGCAGCAATAAACATGGTTGAGCAAGTATCTCTAAGGTAATGGGATGAGTCCTTAGGATATATGCCTAGGAGAGCTATAGCTGGGTCATATGGTAGATCAATCTTTAGCTGTTTTAGGAACCTCCACAGTGATTTCCACAATGGCTGGACCAGATTGCATTTCCACCAACAATGTAGAAGGGTTCCTCTTTTTCCACATCCCCGCCAACATTTATGATCATTTGTTTTCATGATGGTAGCCAATCTGACAGGAGTGAGATGGAATCTCAATGTAGTCTTAATCTGCATTTCCCTGATGACTAGGGATGTAGAACATTTTTTTAGATGCGTATATGCCATTCGTATTTCTTCCTTTGAGAATTCTCTATTTAGCTCCATTTCCCATTTTTTGATTGGTTTGTTTGATTCCTTATTATTTAACTTCTTCAGTTCTTTGTATATCTTAGATATTAATCCTTTATCAGATATATAGCTGGTGAAGATTTTTTCCCATTCTGTAGGTTGCCTCTTTGCTTTCTTCACCGTGTCCTTTGCAGTGCAAAATCTTTGTATTTTCATGAGGTCCCAGTGGTTAATCTGTGATTTTATTGCCTGAGCAATTGGGGTTGTATTCAGAAAGTCTTTGCCAAGACCAATATGTTGAAGGGTTTCCCCTACTTTTTCCTCTAGCAGTTTCAGAGTTTCAGGTCTGATGTTAAGGTCCTTAATCCATTTGGACTTAATTCTTGTGCACGGAGAAGAAGAGAAGAATCTATTTTCATCCTTCTACAGATATATATCCAGTTTTCCCAACACCATTTGCTGAAGAGGCTGTCTTTTCTCCAATGAATATTTTTGGCATTTTTATCAAATATCAGGTGGCTATAACTACATGGGGTTACATTTGGGTCCTCTATTCTGTTCCATTGATCTACGAGTCTGCTTTTGTGCCAGTACCATGCTGTTTTTGTTACTATGGCTCTGTAGTATAGGTTAAAATCAGGTATGGTGATACCACCAGCCTTATTAAGAACATCTTGAGGGAGGCTGGAGAGGTCACTTAGCAGTTAAGGCACATGCCTGCAAAGCCAAAGGATCTTTGTTCGATTATCCAGGTCCCATGTGAGCCAGATGCACAAAGGGCACATGTATCTGGAGTTCATTTGCAGTGGCTGGAGGCCCTGGTGTGCCCATTCTCTACCTCTCTCTCAAATAAATAAGTAAAATATGATTTTTTTTTTAAAGAATGTCCTAGGGCACAGTCTCCCTTTACCCCTGGAACAGAGACTGGTTGAAACCTTCAGGACCCCACAGTGAAAACCAATAACCCCACTGAGGAGGGTCCTTAGTGGAATGAGGATATGAGCATAACCTTTTTAAAAAGTTAAATTTAAAAATTAAGTTTAACCAAAAAAAAAAAAAAAAAAAAAAAGCCGGGCATGGTGGCACACGCCTTTAATCCCAGCACTTGGGAGGCAGAAGTAAGAGGATCACCATGAGTTTGAGGCCAGCCTGAGACTACATAGTGAATTTCAGGTTAGCCTGGACAAGAGTGAAACCCTACCTCTTACAAAAAACCCAAACAAACAAAAAACAATAGCAACAACAAAAAATAAATAAATAAATAAATATTAAGTTTAAGAGCCAGGCATGGTGGCGCACATCTTTAATCCCAGCACTCAGGAGGCAGAGGTAGGAGGCTTGCTGTGACTTCGAGGCCATCCTAAGACTACATAGTGAATTCCAGGTCATCCTGGGTTAGAATGAGACCCTAACTCAAAAAACCAAAATAAATAAATAAATTATGTTTAATTTTCAAAAGAAAATTGTATCTATTAATTAGCTAACAAAGAAATAGGTTTTTATAGTAGTACTTATTCCTACCACTTTTAGTTTTATATGTCTCTCCTCCCCCTCCCTTTCTCTTGTTACCCCCCTTAGATCTTTCTATCCCCTGTATGCTTTCCCTCCACTTGCCTGTCTACTATCTCCTCTCCAATCCCTCTTTACGACCCCTCTCTCCAATCCTCATTCTAGCTTCCTGACCAGTACTACAGATGCTTGATTCCCCTGTGAGAGAGAATATGTGGCATTTGTCTCACTTAGTATATTTTTTTTCCAAGTCCATCTATTTTCCTGTGAATTTCATTTTCTTTATAGCTAAATACAGCTCCGTTGTGTATGTCGGCAACTGGGCTGGTTATAAACTTCCTAGGTGTCATGAATAGAGCAGCAAGAAAAAAAAAATTGCAGAGCAAGAATCTCTATAGTAAAGTGTAGTCTTTGGGATATATGTCCAGAAGTGCTATAACTATGTCAATGGTAGATCTATTTTTAGCGTTTTGAGGAGTCTCCACACTGATTTCCAGTGTGTGTACCTATTTGCACTCCTACCAACAGTAAATAAGGTTTCCCTATACTCCCACCAGCATTTATCATTTTATTTGTTTATGTATGTATTTATTTTGTTTTTTCAAGGTAGGCTCCCAGGCTGACTTGGAATTCACTATGTAGTCTCAGGGTGGCTTCGAACTCATGGTGATCTTCCTACCTCTGCCTCCCAAGTGCTAGGATTAAAGACATGTAACACCATACCTGGCTCATTTTATATTTGTAAAACGTTTTAAATTTTATTTATCTTCAACTCCTACCAAATCAGAGAGCCAGAGACCCAGAGGCCCCTAATACCTCATCACTGAAGCAGACCAAAAATGAACCCAACATGGCTCAGGGAAATTTTGCGGAAGAGGGGGCAGAAAGAATGTCAGAGCCACATGTTGGGTCATGATATGCAGAGACATTTATCTTACCCATAACTGTGGGCTAACTCCACCATGTATGACCCATATACCTCAACAAGGAGGGGCCAAGGAGAGGGGGTAGGTCACAGATGAGCCTAATAATGGTACCAAACTGACTGTATTTGCTGAATACAAAACTAATTAATAAAAAATAAAAATTTAAAAAATAAAGTCATACTATATTCCACCATGTAAAAAAGTAAATTTATCTGAGAGAAAGGGGAGAGAGAGAGAATAGGCATGCTAGAGCCTCCAGCTGTAGCAACTGAACTCCAGACACACGTGCCAGCTTGTGCATCTGGCTTACACGGGTTTTGGGGAATCAAACCTGGGCCTTTAAGTTTCACAGGCAAGTGCCTTAACCACTAAGCCATCTCTCCAGTACCCATTGATTTTTAAAAATATTTATTTACTTGACAGAGAAAGAGAGAGAGAATGGGTGCACCAGGGCCTCTAGCCACTGCAAATGAACTCCAGACACATGTGCCCCTTGTGCACCTGGCTAATGTGGGTCCTGGGGAATCGAACCTGGGTCCTTTGGCCTTGCAGGCAAACGCCTTAACCACTAAGCCATCCCTCCAGTCCCCCATTTTTTTTTTTTTTTTTCGAGGTAGAGACTCACTCTAGCTCATGCTGACCTGGAATTCACTGTATCATCTCAGGGTGGCCTTGAACTCACGGTGAGCCTTCTACCTCTGCCTCCCAAATGCTGGGATTACAGGCATGTGCCACCACACCTGGCTCCATTGATTTTCTTTTTTAATGATAGCCATTCTGACCAGAGTGAGACAAAATCTCAAAGTAGTTTGAATTGGCATTTCCCTTATGGCTAAAAATGCTGAACATTTTTTAGATGTTCAATGGCCATTTGTAATTCTTCTTTTGAGAAATCTGTTCAATTCCTGTCCCATGTTTTGACTGGGTTGATTAATTTTTTTAATATAATTATCTGAAGCAGAGAGAAATGAAGAGAATAGAGACAGACAGAGAGAATGGGTATACCAGGGCCTCCAGCTACTGCAAACAAACTCCAGATATATGTGCCACTTTGTGCATCTGGCTTTAAGTGGGTACTGGAGAATCAAACCCTGGTCATTAGGCTTTGCAGGCAAACACCTTAACAGTTGAGTCATCTTTCCAGCCCTGATTTTTTTTTAATTGGAGGGAAAATGAGGATCAAAGGGGAAACATTTTTTTTTAATTTGTATTTATTTATTTATTTTGATTTTTCAAGGTAGGGTCTCCCTCTAGCCCAGGCTGACCTGGAATTCACTATGGAGTCTCAGGGTGGCCTCATACTCACTGCGATCCTCCTACCTCTGCCTCCCGAACGCTGGGATTAAAGGCATGCACCACCAGGCCCGGCTCAGCTTGGGAAATATTTTTGAAAGTGATTCCAAACAGTCCTCAAGCAAATGCATGAGCTTAGCTTCAGTGGCCCCATGAGCTTCTCCACAACTGAGGTAGATCAAGGAGCACATAGGCTATAGACAATGGGGTTGCTCTGTTTTGGGTGGCCATGGACACTGCTCAATGGTAAACTGCTCATCAAAATTTATTCTTTGTGGGCTGGAGAGATGGCTTAGCAGTTAAGGCACCTGCCTATGAAGCCTAAGGACAGGTTCAATTCTCCAGGTCCCACGTAAGCCAGATGCACACCATGGAAAATGCATCTGGAGTTCGTTTGCAGTGGCTAGAGGCCCTGGCATATCCATTCTCATTCTCTCTCCCTCTCTGCCTCTAATAAATAAGTAAATAAAAATAATAAAAAAAATTTTAAAAATTTATTCTTTGCCTCTGACTTTCTGTCCATCAAATCTGTGATCTCCAGCTTCTCCAGTGGCTAGGGTGCCATCAGTTCCTTCCCATTACACACTCTGAATATTTTTTATTGCCTTTCTGCCCATTTTCAAAATGCTTGTCTTGGGGGCTGGAGAGAAGGCTCAGCAGTATGACACTTGCCTGCAAAGCCTAATGACTCAGGTTCAATCACCCAGTACCCACATAATCTCTCCCTCCCGCCCTCCCTGAAAATAATTAAATAAGATCCTATCGGTTGGGTGTTTGTTTCATTCCTTTGGTTAATGGAGTCTTATACAGAAAGACTTTCCTTTTCCTATGGCTATTATCTTGGCGTGTTCTCCCTACTTTTTCCTATCATTTCACATCTTCAGATCTTTGAGTTCTTTGCTATATTTTGTGCAAGATGAGAGAAAGGGGTCTAGGTTCATTCTTTACTTGTAGTTACCCAATTTTCCAAGCACTATTTGCTGAAAAGTCTGTCTTTTCTCCAGTGTGTGTTTTTTGTCCTCTTTGTCAAAGATCTGTTGGCTGTAGTTACTTAAACTTAGACCCGAAGCTTCTATTTTATTCCACTGATCTTTGTGTCTGTTTTTCTGAAAGTACCACGCTGTTCATATTACTATGGCTTTATAGTATACCTTGTTATCAGGTATGGTGATTGTTAGGTCAGGACAAAATGGAGGTACAGCAAGAGGGCGACAGAAACAAAAGGAAGTGGGTCACCCACATTCCTTAAGAAACCACCCAGCCATTATCCCATCCTTACCTAACAATGCTCACACCCTATGGCTAATGTAAAGAACAAAGGAGTTCCTTCCCTTCCTCACCTTCCCCCAAATGAAGAGCCTATAAAGCACACTATCTGTGGAATCTCAAGTTGACTGCCCTACTCTTGAGAGTCAGTTCTGGCAGCTCGTGTTTTTCCCAAATTAAAGCTTCCATCTTTGCCTCAGAGTGGTGTCTGTGGTCTTGGTCACTCCTGAACCTTACAGTGATAGAAGTATTTTTTTTTTTTTTTTGAGGTAGGGTCCCTAGCCAGGTTGACCCAGAATTCACTCTGTAGTCTCAGGCTGGCCTTGACCTCACAGCCTCACAGTTGCTCCTACCTCTGCCTCCCAAGTGCTGGGATTAAAGGTGTGTGCCACCATGCTCAGCCAGCAGTGCTCTTTTTGCAGAGGACATTTTTGGCTATCTGAGCCATTTTGTGCTTCCATATGAACTTTAAGGTTTTTATGTTTTATTTTTTTATTAACAACTTCCATGATTATAAACAATATCCCATGGTAATGCCCTCCCTCCCCCCACTTTCCCCTTTGAAACTCCATTCTCCATCATCTCCTCTCCCCACCTCAATCAGTCTCTTTTATTTTGATGTCATGATTTTTTCCTCATAGTATGATGGTCTTGCATAGGTAGTGTCAGGCACTGTGAGGTCATGGATATCCAGGCCAGTTTGTGTCTTCCCCAATAGACCCTGAGCCTTGGAAGTTGTGATAGAGATATTGCAATGCTGAGCACTCCTGTCACTTGTTTCCAGCACCATGATGCCTTCTGAGTTATCCCAAGGTCACTGCCATCTGAAATAAGGGTTTTTTTTTTTATTATTATTTAGGTGAAGAATGTTGCTGGGATTTTAATTGGAATTGCATTAACTATATTGCTTTTAGTAGAATGACTTTTGTTTTGTTTTGTTTTTTTCTGAGGTAGGGTCTCACTCTGGCTCAGGCTGACCTGGAATTAACTACGTAGTCTCAGGGTGGCCTCAAAGTCACTGCGATCCTCCTACCTCTGCCTCCCAAGTGCTGGGATTAAAGGCATGCACCACAATGCCTGGCCAGATGGATTTTTAAATGACATATTTGAGATCTCTCTATAATGTAGGCATTTAGAGGTATAAATTTCCTTCTTAGGACTGCCTTCACTTGTCCACAGGTTTTGGTACATTGTGTTTTCATTTTAATTCAGTACTAGGATTTTTCTTAATTACTTCAATAACCTATTAATTGTTCAGTATTGTGTTGTTCTGTCTCCAGGAGTTTATGTATTTTCTGTTATTCTCTTCTTAATTTCTAGCTTTATTGCATTGTGGTTGGACATAATACAAGGAGTTATTTCAATTGTCCTGAATTTATGGAGGCATTCTTCACTTTCTAATATGTGATCTATTTTAGGAAGCTTCCATGAGCAGCTGAGAAGAATATATATTCAGTAGAGCTTGGATAATGTTCTATATATATCTGTAGATTCCCATTTGATCTATAGTGTCATTTAGCTCCATTGTTTTCTGTTTAGATGATCTGTCCATTGGAGACAGTGTGGTATTCAAGTCACCCACTATTATTGTCTTGGGACTTATGTCTGACTTTATATCTAATAGTTTTTTCTTATATCTAATAGATTTTTTAAAATAAAATTTAGTGCAACTGTGTTTGGTGCATGTACTTAGGATTATAATATCCTTTTGGTGAATTGTCCCTTTGATTAGTATGAAGTAGCCTTCTTTATGTGTCCTGATTACTTTTGGTTTATTGTCTGTTTCATTAGATAACAGTATAGCTACACCCACTTGCCCCTATTTCCATTTGATTAGAATACCTTTTTCTATCTTGCACCCTAAGGTGGTGTCTGTCTTTGACAGTAATGTGGTTTTCTTAAAGGATGAGTCCTAATTTTTGATGATGCCTAATCTGAGTCTTTTGATTGGGGAGTTGAGTCCATTGATATTCAGAGTTATAATTGAAAGATGGTATTGAGGGCAATCTGGCTATGACATCTATCACCCCATTGATCGCCATGGTTGATTCAGCTGATCTGGCTGGCTAGGGGGGTGTCCCCTTCCTCCCTCACCGCTCCATGTGCGTCCGTCCCGAAGCTGGGTGCGCAGTCGAAAAGGACGACCTTCCCCGAATAGAGGAGGACCGGTCTTTGCACAAGGGTATATGAGTAGCTACGCTTCCCTGCTAGAACCTCCAAACAAGCTGTCAAGGTCTATAATTGAAAGATATAAGTAAATCCCTGTCATGTTGATAATTTTGTGGAGTTTGGTGTTTTCTTGATCTTTATGTGCATTAAGAACTATTCTGGTTTTGATTATTGCTTTCACTTCCTACAGCTTCTTGAATGCATTTATTCTTCTATTTAGTGTGAAGTACTTCATCCAGTGTTCTCCAGCCCTAACCCTAACACTATTCATATAGCTAGCTTTTTTTTTGTTTTTGTTTTTTGAGGTAGGGTCTCACTCTAGCCCAGGCTGACCTGGAATTCACTATGGAGTCTCAGGATGGCCTTGAACTCATAGTAATCCTCCTACCTCTGCCTCCCAAGTGCTGGGATTAAAGGTGTGCGCCACCACGCCTGGCTAGTATAGCTAGCTTTTAACATGAATAGATTTGTTAAAACTTTTTTCTTGACAGCTTCCCTACTTATAGACAATACACCATGATAATTTCCCTCCTCCCCCACTTTCCCCTTCACAAATCCACACTCCATCACATCCCCTCCCTCTCTCCATTACTCTCTCTTTTATTTTGATGTCATCATCTTTTCTCCTATTATGAGGGTCTTGTGAAGATAGTGCTAAGCACTTTGATTAAAGAAACTTCTTTGCAGATGGTGGTGACCACTAGGATAACTCAAAAGGCACCACAGTGCCCTTTTTTTTTTGAGGTAGGGTCTTGCTGCAGCGCAGACCAACCTGGAATTCACTATGTAGTCTCAGGGTAGCCACAAACTCAAGGCAATCTTTCCCACCTCTGCCTCCCTAGTGTTGGGATTAAAGGCATGCACCATCATGCCTGACTCTAGTGTTTCTTTTTGTTGTTGTTGTTGTTTTCTTTTGTTGTTGTTTGTTTGTTTTTTGTTTTTTGGAGGTAGGATCTCACTCTAGCCCACGCTGACCTGGAATTCACTATGTAGTCTCAGGGTGGCCTCGAACTCATAGTGATCCTCCTATCTCTGCCTCCCAAGTGCTGGGATTAAAGGTGTGCGCCACCATGCCCAGCACCAGCTCTAGTGTTTTAACTGTGTGATGTGGGGAACTTCTCTGGTCCTATCTATTTGGCATTCTGTATGCTTCTTTAACCTGGATGGGCCTCTCTTTCATAAGATATGGACATTTTTCTTCTATAATTTTATTGGAAATATTTTCTATGCCATTATATGCTCCTGGCTTGAAGATTTGGACTTTTTAGATGTCTCACATTTCTTTCATTTCTCTTGTGTTCTGCTCATACTTTTTTTGAATTTATTGGTTTTGGCCTCTTGACCTAGTTCCTCTGCCTTGTCCTCAAGTCCTGATATTCTGTCCTTCACCTGCTCTATTCTATTGTTACAACTTTCCTAAGAGATTTTTAGCTGAGTTATTTCATTTTTTATTTCCATTTGGTTTTTCTTCATTGTTTCTATCTCTGTTCAGTTCCATTTTCTTTTATTTATTTATTTGTTTGTTTTTCAAGGTAGGGTTTCACTGTAGCCCAGGCTGGCTTGGAATTCACTATGTAGTCTCAGGGTGGCCTCAAACTCACAGTGATCCTCCTACCTCTGCCTCCCAAGTGCTGGGATTAAAGGCATGTGCCACCACATCTGGCAACTTTTATTTAAGAGAGACAGAGAGAAAGAGGCAGATGAGAGAGAGAGAGAGAGAGAGAGAGAAAGAGAATATAAACTCACCAGGGCCTCTAGCCACTGCAAATGAATTCTAGACACATATGCCACCTTGGGCATCTGGCTTTACATGGGTACTGGGGAATTGAACCCCAGTCCTTAGACTTTGTAGGCAAGCAGCTTAACCACTGAGCCATCTCTCCAGCCCTGGTTTTACTTCCTTATTACATTTAGTTGCCTGTGTTCTCTTGAAGTTCATCCAAGCATTTGTTCATGTCCTCTTTGAGTTTATTCAGATGTCTATTGAGATATTTTATTTGATTCTCTTGTATTCTATTGTACTCAGGCATTTGTTCAAGTCCTCTTTAAGTGTGTTATATATGTTTATTGTGAAAATGAACTATTAGAACAAACCATGTAATCCACCCACTTAAACCAATGTAATTAGGCTTGCTCTGCCTTGGCGTACCTTTGATCTGAAACCATAGATGACCAATATTGACAAGGAATATTCAGAGATACTGACTGATCCAAAGCTATGCTCTTTGCCCAATTTCCTCATTGGCCTGGCTAGACTCCAGACCTAAAAAACATGTGCATGCTTGTGAAGTGCTGACCATAGTGTTGAAGGCAACATGGTCGGTAATGAATGGCCCACAGAACTGCCATAGATCTGTTGAAGATAATAGGTAGGCTTAGTGCGATCACATTGTGAATGAAATGTGGGTATTCTGGGTCAGCAGAGTCCATCAGGTCAAACTCATAAATCCCTTTCTTTAACAAATGTTTAAAGACTATCAAAATTCTCTTACCCATACAATGTTCAACTTGTTCACATATTACTGTTTATTGACGATTCAAGAAAAATAGCAATGAGTGATGGGGAGTGGTGGCATACAACTTTAATCCTAGCACTCGGGAGACAGAGGTAGGAGGATCACTGTGAGTTTGAGGACCAGCATGGGACTGCAGAGTGAGTTTTAGGTCAGCCTGGGATACAGTGAGACCCCATTTCAAAAAAAAAATTATGAGGGCTGGGGAAATAGCTTAGTAGTTAAGGCATTTGCCTGCAAAGTCTAAAGACCCTGGTTTGATTCTCCAGGACCCACGTAAGCCAGACGCCCAAGAGGTGCATGCGTCTGGAGTTTGTTTGCCCTGGCGAGCCCATTCTCTCTTTCTCTATGTCTCTTCCTCTCTTTCTCTCTCTTTCAAAGAAATAAATTAAATTAAATTAAAATAATGAGCCGTGCCAGGCTTGGTGGCACATACCTTTAATCCAAGCACTTGGGAGGTAGAGGTAGGAGGATCGCTGAGAGTTCGAGGCCACCCTGAGACTACAGGTGAATTCCAGGTCAGCCTGGGCTAGAGTGAGACCCTACCTCGAAAAAACCAAAAATAAATAAATAAACAAATAATGAGTGCCTGTGTGCAAAAGGTACAGCACAGAATATCAGAGCAGCTGTGATGGCAGATGCAGCAGGTTCACCTTGGTTTAACCAGTTCTAAGGGGTCAGTTTCTTTTCCTCAGGCTCTGCTGCTAGAAGCAGCTAGCCCACCCATGGGTAACTCCAAGGGTTAGTCTCCTATCCCTCAGGCTCTGCTCTAACAAGCAGCTGTCCCACTCTTGGATAAATGACCTCAAGTGTTAGTTTCTATAATTCCCCCAATTGGGAACTTTATCATAGTCGTCTTCTGTAATTCTTTGTCTGGACTATTCTCTAAGCAGCTTTCGTTGGAGGCTTCAACTGTGAGATGAGGCATTCTTGGTGGAAATATCTTGCCTTGGTTTCTTTAGTTACTTGCCTTGTATTATGGTTTGCCCAATTGGAAATAATCTTTTTGCCTTGCTCAGAATATGGAAACAGCAACTCCACCGAAGGACACAGGGTAGGTTGGAACCAGGACTACTTCAAGTGGTCTACTTGGATCTGGCTTGGAAGGAAAGATGCTTAAGATAAAGCTCACTGAGCTCACTGGAGACTTATGGGCAGGCCTGGTCCTCCTGCTGTACACTGGTCACCCACACATATGGATTGAGAGGGGTGCTGGTTGTAAGATCATGCAGGGGGCAGAGGCATATGCTGCCTGATCACTGGACTTTCAGGTGGCCTAAACTGGATCACAACTAGGTGCAGGGGGGAGCCAATCACGAGCTCACCAGGGCAAGGGTCTATGCTGATGGGCCAGGTCCTTCTGGCTCCCTAGCAGCCTATACAAGTCTCCCATTAAGGACTTTTCTAACACAAATTCAAAACTCTTCCACATGCCTCCTGCAACCCATCTCCAAAGGCCTAAAAACAGTATCCTCAGATTTATCAGAACAGCCACAGTTCTAGGTACCAAAATTTTCTGTATTAGTTACTTGTTGCTATGACAAAAGCAACTTAAGGAAGAAGATTTTTGGTTCAGAGTTTGAAGTTACAGTCCATTATGTTGGGGAAGGCATGGAGGCAGGTGCGTGAGCAGCTGCTCAAATGGACTCCACAGCCAGGAAGGGGTGAGAGGTAAATGCTCATGCTCAGCTAGCTTCCTCCCACCCATGAAAAGGTACCACCCACAGTTAGAGTAGGTCTTCCCACTTTAATTGACCTAATCTAGAAATGCGCTTGTAGATATGCCAAGAGTTTATTTCTTAGGTTATTCTAGGTCAAATCAAGTTGAGACATGAAAATAAATATTACACCATCTTTGCTCATTTATCTTACAACAGTGACTGAAGTCTAAGTGACTACTAATGCTAACTGGACAGTATGACATTTTATAATGTGCATAACCAGCAGCTGGGGTTGTTCCTGCAGTTAAGATTCTACTCTGGTATTAATATAAAGGTCACATTTTTTTTTTTGTTTTTTTTTTAAGGGTCTATAGCTCAGGCTGACCTGGAGTTCACTATGTAGTCTCAGGGTGGCCTTGAACTCATAGTGATCCTCCTACCTCTGCCTCCCGAGTTCTAATAAAAAAAATTAAAAAAAACAGAAAAGCTAATCTATTTAATTTAAAAAAAAGAATAGTAGACAATGCCTCAAATAATCATTAAAAGCCAGGAAGGCTTGAAATGATGTATTTTCAAGATATAACAGACAACTACTAATAATCTAGACTACTATGCCCAGCAAAGATATCTACTTTTATGACAGGAGTGGCTGCTAGCAACCAGAATGGAGATATCCCAGACTCTGTGAGGAACTTGCTGGGCAACATAGGGAATTATGGTAAAGCCCGTGATACCACCATAAGGCTTTGCAGGACAGGGTTATGTTAGGAATGTCATAAGGGCCTCAAAAAGTCATCATAGATGACAAATAGAAGGAAGACTAGATGAAAAGAAGAAAGGATTTAGTATAGGGGATGGGGAGGGAGGGAAGGAGGGTAGGAAAAGGAATTATAATCATGGTATATTATCTATATGTATAGAAGTTGTCAACAAAAGTTTAAAAATTAAGCTGGGGGAGGGGTGCTGGAGAGATGGCTTAGGTGTTAAGGTGCTTGCCTGGGAAGCCTAAGGACTCTGGTTTGATTCCCCAGAACCCACATAAGTCAGATGCACATGGTGGCACATGCATCTGGAGTTCATTTGCAGTGGCTAGAGGCCTTGGCACATCCATTCTCTCCCTCTTTCATAGACAAATAAATAAAGTAGAAAAAAAAAAAACTAAGATGGGGGTTGGAGAGATGACTTAGTGGTTAAAGCACTTGCTGGCAAAGCCAAAAGACCTAGGTTCAATTCCCCAGTACCTATGAAAAGCCAGATGCACAAGGTAGAGCACGCATCTGGAGTTTGTTTGCAATAGCTGGAGGCCCTGGCACACCCATCCTCTCTCTCTCTCTGCTCCCCTCTCAAATAAATAAAATAATTAAGCTGGGCATGGTGGTGCATGCGTTCAGTCTTGGTTGGGGTTGGAGGATCACTTTGAGTTCAGGGCCAGCCTGGGGCTACACAGTCAGTTGTAGGTCAGCGTGGGCTACAGTGAGAACCTGCCTCATAAAAATGAAAAAGGAACATTTCCTCAAAAGTTAAACAATTATGTCAGGCATGGTGGTGTGCACCTTTAAGCCCAGCACTTGAGAGGCAGAAGTAGGAGGATCACTGTGAGTTTGTGGCCACCCTGAGACTACATAGTGAATTCTAGGTCATCCCAGACTATAGCAAGACTCCACCTTGAAAAAAAAAAATCAGTAAGTTAGATGGCAAAGCAGTTAAAAATGATTGTTTGCACAGCCTGATGGCCCAGGTTCAGTTCCTCAGTACCCATGTGACACTAGCCAGACGCACAGAGTGGCACATGCATCTGGAGTTTGTTTTCAGTGGTAAGAGGCCCTGGAATGACCATTCTCTCTCTCTCTCTTGCTCAGTAAATTAATTTAATTTTTTTAAGTTAAAAAGTCATAGATGGGCCTGGAGCTTAGACATCATGTCCTCGGACTGGGTGACATATATTGGTAATGAAATTAGGTAGGTAGGACTGAAAATGAATGCTTGAAAGGGTATTTTTCTATCATACAGGCTAAGAGAGGCATAAAGTAGGTTGGTTGTGGCTTGCTTTCAGTGCTAGTAAGGTAAGTCAAAGACCAAAAAATCAAACCAGAAAGGGTACTTAGTGCTGAAAAAATGACTTGCATGGTCAATAAGGAGTATAATCTTAGTCTCTGATACATCTGTGGTCACCCAAGTTTCATCCATAAAGAAGGAAAACACCAGAGCCCCATGGCTCCATCAGTCCTCAAAGGGAGAGGGACCTGAATGGTAAGTCAGTGGGTAGAAGATGGCTTCCTCCATAAGGGAGGAAGAACAAATTGGCTTCCAATGTTCAGTTTGGACATCGCCCTAGGCTTACAATAGTTTTTGGCACTTCTGACTTAAGTGTACTGATTAACCACAGCGGTATGGGAAAGGATCTTTTGTCCCAAGGCTATTCCTTTAGAATGAGCCAGGTACCCTGTAGAGGGAGCTCTCGGGTTTCCTGAGATAAGCCGAGACAAGGGCAATTGCTACAGTCATGTATTGAGTTTGTTATGCACTCTTTTCATCTTATGGCTTGGCCCTCCTGGGTGTCAGGGACCCCTTTCAATTATTAAAAACCTTGAGGACTGGGCTGGAGAGATGGCTTAGCAGTTACGGCATTTGCCTGCAAAGCCAAAGGACCCAGATTCAATTCCCCAGGACCCACTTGAGTCAGATGCACAGGGTGGCACATGCGTCTGCAGTTCATTTGCAGCCCCTGAAGGCCCTGGAGCATCCATTCTCTTGCTCTCTCTCTCTCGATATATATACACACACACACATTATACATATATATATCTTCCTCTCAAATAAATAAATAGAATATTTTCTTAAAGATTTGTTTATTTTTATTTTATTTTTTGTTTTTTCGAGGTAGGGTCTCACTGTGGCCCAGGCTGACTTGGAATTCACTATGTAGTCTCAGGGTGGCCTCAAACTCATGGCTGTCCTCCCACCTCTGCCTCCCTGAGTGCTGGGATTAAAGGCGTGTGCCACCATGCCTGGCTTTAAAAAAGGAATTTGAGGCGGGCGTGGTGATGCATGCCTTTAATCCCAGCACTTGGGAGGCAGAGGTAGGAGGACTGCCATGAATTCAAGGCCACCCTGAGACTACATAGTGAATTCCAAGTCAGCCTGGACTACAGTGAGACCCTACCTCAAAAAGACAAAAAAAAATATGGCAGGTTGGGGGCTGGAGAGATGGCTTAGTGGTTAAAGTGTTTGCCTGTGAAGCCAAAGGACCGTAGGCTCAATTCCCTAGTACCCATGTAAGAGAGATGCACAAGGTGGTGCATGCATCTGGGGTTTGTTTACAATGGCTGAAGGCCCTGGCACACCCATTCTCTACCTCTCTATCTCCCTCCCTCCCTCTCTCTCTCTCTCTGAAATAAATAAAAAAATTTTAAAAAGGAAGACTATGGCAGGTTGGGATGGAGGAGATGGCTCAGCAAGAAAGATAGTTTGCCACCCAGACATGAGGGACTGACTGAGTTCAATTCCCTGGCACACATGTAAAAGGGTTGGTATTGCCGTATACACCTGTAACCCTGGTTCTATGGGGAATGTTGTACACATGGGTATACAACACACACATACTACATCACACGTATTACACACACATGTAGGAAGAGTATATTGGGTGATTAGAATGATAGAAATATCTTGTCAGGTTGGGTCAAAGGCCACAAAGAGAACTTTGAGTTCCTTAAGGAAGGTAGAGGGATCTTGGCTAAATGATCCTGGTTTGGATTGGAAAGGGGACATAAACCCAGATGGTGCAGAGTTCCCCACTAGCCACCTAGTGAAGGAAAGAAAGTTTTCTGAGAGAAGGACTATGCTTTTAGAAGTTCCCTCAATTTGCTATAAGAAGTTCCTGGGCAAGTGTGCTAGGGAGAGAGTGCATATGGGTAAGGTGGGGGGGTAGTTGGATAGCATTCCACAGGTGGAGGGGAAGGAAGAGAAGGAGCAAGAGAAGTTGACAGAAGAGAAGGGGAAGCAGAATGGGGGAAGGGGGCAGAAGGGAAGCTGGTAGTAGAGGCCAGGGATTGAGGCCCAGGTTGAGCAGGCCTTGAATGAATCCAAAAGAAGGAACATGGAAGATGTCATCTGGGGATGGGTTTAAGGAAGATGGGCTACTACAAGAAGATCTAGCTGGCATGGTGGTGCACACCTTTAATTCCAGCACTTGAGAGGCACAGGTAGAAGGATCACTGTGAGTTCAAGGCTAGCCTGACACTACCTAGTGAATTCCAGGTCAGCCTGGGCTAGAGTGAGACCCTACCTCAAAAAAAAAAAAAAAAAAAAAAAAGTAAATAAAATAAGGAAAGAAAGAAAGCAAGAAAGAAAGAAAGAAAAAGAAGAAGATCTAGTAAGGCACTGTGGTAGTTTGAAGGTAAAATGTCCCCTATAGCCTCATGTGTTTGTGATTAAGCCTCATACTTGATTCTTAGCCATGGGGTCTTTGGCAGGTAGAGCTTTGTTGGAAGATGTGTGTTCCTGGGGGTGGACCTTGACGTTTATTATTCCAGGCTCGCTGGGTGTTCAAAGCTCACTTTCTCTATTTTCACACTGTTGCTATGGAGATGTAACACCCTGCTGTTTGCTCTTGTCATGCTTTTCCTGCTATTATGAAACTTCCCTCAAAACTGTAAACCAGAAATAAACATTTTACTTTCTTTTTTTTTTTTTTTTTTTTGGTTTTTCGAGGTAGGGTCTCACTCTAGCCCAGGCTGACCTGGAATTCACTATGGAGTCTCAGGGTGGCCTCGAACTCACGGCGATCCTCCTACCTCTGCCTCCCGAGTGCTGGGATTAAAGGCGTGCGCCACCACGCCCGGCTTACATTTTACTTTCATAAACTGCTTCTGGTTGGGTGTTTTGTCCCAACAATAATAACTGCTACAGGCATATATAACATCCTTCCCACACACAAGGGTCCTGTGACAAGACCATAAAAGCCTGGATATAAGGGACTAGAGTCTTTTCCTAAGTTATGAAAAGAGACTTAATGATGGTATAATAATTCAGTATGCAATCGAGGAGACAGCATTCCTAGTCTGGAAGAGTGTACAGGGCTAGGTGTTGTTGCAAAGGGTCTGAGATTTGTTATTTCTTTTTCTTTTCTCACTCTTGTCCAGGCTGACCTAGAACTTACTCTGTAACTCTAGGCTGGCTTTGAACAAGCCTCCTGAGTGCTGGGATTAAAAGCAGAAGGTTTACAGCTAGACCAATTTTTGAGAATATGCCCAAGAAACAATGGAAGGTGCATGATCCATCATAGATCTACCAAGATACAACATCCACCCAAAAGGTTTCCCCATAGGTGACAGATGTTCTACAAGGGACTTGAGACAACTCTACCCTGAGAACAGAAGATCTCGAGCTTATGAACATGAAACCGAGTTTCACATTGGAGCCACTTATGGCACTGGACCAAAGTAGCCAGGTGGTCAGGCTCAACATGACCTCAAAAGGGAACTTATAAACTAAACTCAGCCCCATATTGGCCATGAGTGGAAAGGGCAGACTCATCAAGCTAGAGAAGTGAAAATGTGGTCATTTATAAGTCTCTCAGGTGAGAGGGAGAGTGGTCAGTATGCAGATGGCAGCCACACATGTTCTTTTCCCTTCTACTGACAGAAGAGGAGTGAAAAGTAGGGGTCCTCAAACTGTGATTGAATTCACTCTGGACATGCTTCCACTATCAATTGTCCCACACATTGGCAGTGAACGTAGCCCCTAACTCTTACAGACATATTGGATCATCTTCGTATCCCATTTCCATCAGGTTCCACCAAAGAGTTGTCTTGGCCAGAGACCTTAAGATATAAACCTCAAGTAAGACTTTTCATAAGCATCCAAAGGGAATGCTTTAGTTTGTATTCTGTGGGTGGCAACTCTTCAGTCACAGCCTGGGGTGGCGGGGACCTTCAGGGTTTTCTGGAGAACATCTTCAGCTAGAGATGTTCAGTAGGCCACAGATCAACTGTCCAACCACCATACACACCAGAGAAAAAACACACCAAGGGAGGCAAGGAAGGAGTCCCCTTGCAGGCCAACAAAATGTCATGCATGCAAAACGGAGTCTGAAAAGCTGGTGACATGGGGGGGAGGGTGAAAATAATTTGCCAAAGGCATGAAAAGACAAGGAGAAAGAATTTATAGAGGATACACTGCCAAAAGGAAGTGAGTGAGTCCCCAGAGTGGGTATTGTGCCTGAATGGGAGTGGGGGTTCTTTTTATAACAGGTAAGGGGGAATTTATCTGTTTTATCTCATGGGCTCTACATCTGGGTATCTGGTCCATATCTGGGCATCTCATTAATTTTTTGTTTGTTTTTATTTTTGAGGTAGGGTCTCACTCTAGCTCAGGCTGACCTGGAATTCACTATATACTCTCAGGGTAGCCTTGACTCACAGTGATCCTCCTACCTCTGCCTCCCGAGTGCTGGGATTAAAGGTGTGCGCCACCATGCCTGGCTTCACTAATTTTTTTAAGCAGTCAATTTTACAATCTTTTTCCTGAGACTGGCCATTTGAGTAGGGTGGCATAGAATCATTAGAAGTTAAGTTCCAAATGTTAATATAAGACCTTGTAAGTCATTGGGGTCCCACACCTAGTAGTTGTGTCCTTGTTAAAGTGTGGGAATTTTGCATTAATTTTTGGCTTTTTGTCTCTACACTCTTCTGATAAGCCTTGTTTATCATGTCTCAATTTCCTTGTTACCTACGTATAGTAAGGATTCCTTTGACTTTTTAGCCTTTGATTTTAATCTCTTCAGTATATAATCCTGTCCATTCAACTCTCTATGACCTCATTTACTGAAAGGAAAAAAGGAGGCAAAAGGTTCAGAAACCCTTTGAACATGAGACTTCAGAAGCCATCAAAATCATATTTATATTAGTTAAGTCACTTGACTATATTGAGAAGCCCACACCCATACTTGGGTGTGTACTATTCTAATTGTCTCTCTTTCTCTCTCCTTTAACACCATGCTTAGATATATGTTGAAGCCTTTTCTTGATAAACTCCAGCTCTGCCTTATACAGACTATCCTCAAATTCTTTTCTATTGTGTAGTCAAAAATTCTAGCTGGGCGTGGTGGTGCACATCTTTAATCTCAGTACCTGAAAAGCAAAGGTAGGAGGATTGCTGTGAGGTTGAGGCCAGACTGAGACTACATAGTGAATTCCAGGTCAGCCTGGGCAAGTGACCCTGCCTCATTAAAAAGAAGAAAGAACGAGCCAGGCATGGTGGCGCACGCCTTTAATCCCAGCACTCGGGAGGCAGAGGTAGGAGGATCGCCGTGAGTTCGAGGCCACCCTGAGACTCCATAGTGAATTCCAGGTCAGCCTGGGCTACAGTGAAACCCTACCTCGAAACCCCCCCACCAAAAAAAAAAAAAAAAAAAAAAAGAAAGAAAGAAAGAAAGAAAGAAAAAAAAAAGAAAAAAATTCTAGCTTCACCTAGAGTCGATGTCTCTGAAACAAACTGAAGCTAGTATGGGTGGTGGTACTAGCATAAAGCTGCATCTCCAGCTCCCACAACCACAAACTAACGCACGGCACCATATCCAGCTATTTTTTTACATGGGTTCTGTGGGGATGAACTTAGTTCTCTCCAGCCCGAGAGGCCTTCATGCTTAAGTGGTAAGAACTCTTAACTATTAATTCATCACGTTGGCCTCATTAGAAAAAAAAATGAAAGTTATAATCCATATGGCTTCTATTGTAAAAACTAGTATGAAGTGGCATATTTATTTTTTAAAATATTTTATATATAAATATTTAAATAAAGAGAAAGAGGCAGATAGAGAAAACAGGCGTGGCAGGGCCTCCAGTCATCGTAAACTCCAGATACATACTCTACCTTGTGCATCTGGCTTACATGGGTACTGGGGAGGCAAACCCAGGACCTTAGGCTTTGAAGGCAAGCATCTTAACTACTAAGCCCTGAAGTGGCATATTTAATAGTTTAAAAATTGATACATTTTCTCACATTGAGCCAACTAATCCATACATGGAAGATATAGTATGCCTTGGACCAAGGGGGCATATTTCTAAAGTCAGTTTGTCTCACCAGACTATAGCTAAGTGAATTTTAGAAAAAGAAAAGTAAAAAATAAATTTGGAGAACCGGATGTGGTGGCACTGCGTATAATCCCAGCACTCAGGAGGCAGAGGTAGGTGGATTGCTGTGAGTTTGAGGCCACTCTGAGACTAGAGCCTGGGCTAGACAGTGAGACCCTACCCCCCAAAAAAAATGGAGTGTAAGGCCACTCATTTAAAATTTTGTGTTTTGGTCTTAAGAGAGGGGAGTAGTAGACAAGTAAGTAGAGGGGATGAATACTGAGGGTAGAATGGTCTAAGTGAAGTCAAGAGACGTAAACAGAGGAAGGGAAGGGGTAGGAAGAGGGTTAATCAAAACTAAAGAGGTTATGAATAAGCCATATGAAACCTACTTCTTGTTAGCTAATTTTAAATTATGTAAGTTAAGGCCGGGCATGGTGGCACATGTCTTTAATCCCAGCACTTAGGAGGCAGAGGTAGGAGGATTGCTGTGAGTTCGAAGCCATCCTGAGACTACATAGTGAATTCCAGGTCAGCCTGGGCTAGAGTGAGACCCTATCTTGAATACACACACACACACACACACACACACACATATATGTTGAAAAAGAGAGAGAGAATTTGGGAAGAAGCACCCTGTGGGGTATAAATGTCCAGAAGCTATAAGTTGTCACAGAAAAGTGTCACTGCCAGGGATGGGATACCTCCCAGTGAGATGTGGGTCAACAAGGTTCCTAAGATCCCCAAAACAATACAGACAATTGTTAGTACTCTTGGTTGCCCATAAGAACTAGATGGTAAGACCTTATTGCTGAAAACCCCACATGCTCCAATTGCAGGACACTGTGAAATCAAGCTAGAACTGAACTGGAAGGCTCATTCCTGCTGATTAGTGGTCATAGTGCTAGAAAGTGCTATGCAGCCTGCTGGGGAAGAAAAGCCATCAATGGTCTCAACTAGCAGTGGACCCTGCAAGCTATACAACTGGCCATCCAGGTAAGATGTGCCTACTAGTGCAATAGTGGCATGTCTATTATAAGGTGACCAACTGCCCTCTAATTCAATTTAAGGTCTGCTCCATGGGAGGGACTTCATGCCTGGTGCTGGAAACCTAGTCAAAAGCTTACGGCTGGGAGTGTCACAAGCCCTAGGGAGGAAGTTACTAGTGTTGTTTGGCTACATGGATATATCATGCCCACTAACCTGCCCACTACATACATATGTTTACACATGTTTATTAGTGCTGCTCTTACTTTTGATTAGAGAAGTCTCTTTTTCAGATGGCGGTGATTGGTGGGGACACTCCAAACTTGTCAAAGTGCTGGGAAGAAGTTGAGCCTTCAGTATTAACTGAGACATCTCTATCACACCTTCCACTGGCTCAGGAATGATAGCAGAAGAGGTGGTGGAATGAATTTTCAGAGACTAAGGATGGGGAGGAATGCTTTGGAACACTGTCTCCCAGAAAAAAGTGGTCACAGTATTCATTAGCAGTCATGACTTCATAGTGGCTGTTGTTATCTGCACAAGACCTGCATAATAATTGGGCCCACCAACAGGTTGTTGTAAATGATGGAGGAGGGCCAGAGAAGCCATTAATATAGAAAAGGGGCTGGAGAGATGGCTTAGCGGTTAAGGCACTTACCTGAGAAGCCTAAAGACCTAGGTTTGATTCCTTATTACCCACATAAGCCAGATGCAAAGTGGAGCATGCATATGGAGTACCTTTGAAGTGGCTGGAGGCCCTGGTATGCCCATTCTGTCTATCTCTCCTTTATCTCTCTCTGCTTACAAATATATATGTTGGTTTTTTTTTTTCTCCATTTTTATTAATATTTTCCATGATAACAAAAAAAATCCCATGGTATTACCCTCCCCCCTTTCCCCTTTGAAATTCCATTCTCCATCATATCCCCTCCCCATCTCAATCTTTCTACTTACATATATACAATACCAACCTAATAAAAGCCCTCCTCCCTTTCTTTCTCTTGCCTTTCTATCTCCTTTTTTAGCTTACTGGCCTCTGCTACTGAGTTTTTTCCTTCTCACACAGAAGCCCAATCATCTCTAGCTAAGATCCACATATGAGGGAGAACATGTGGCGCTTGGCTTTCTGGGCCTGGGTTACCTCACTTAGTATAATTCTTTCCAGATCCATCCACTTTTCTGCAAATTTCATAACTTCATTTCTCTTTACTGCTGAGTAAAACTCCATTGTATAAATGTGCCATATCTTCATTATCCACTCATCAGTTGAGGGACATCTAGGCTGGTTCCATTTCCCAGCTATTATAAATTGAGCAGCAATAAACATGGTTGAGCAAGTATCTCTAAGGTAATGAGATGAGTCCTTAGGATATATGCCTAGGAGAGCTATAGCTGGGTCATATGGTAGGTCAATCTTTAGCTGTTTTAGGAACCTCCACACTGATTTCCACAATGGCTGGACCAGATTGCATTCCCACCAACAATGTAGAAGGGTTCCTCTTTTTCCACATCCCCGCCAACATTTATGATCATTTGTTTTCATGATGGTAGCCAATCTGACAGGAGTGAGATGGAATCTCAATGTAGTCTTAATCTGCATTTCCCTGATGACTAGGGATGTAGAACATTTTTTTAGATGCGTATATGCCATTCGTATTTCTTCCTTTGAGAATTCTCTATTTAGCTCCATTTCCCATTTTTTGATTGGTTTGTTTGATTCCTTATTATTTAACTTCTTGAGTTCTTTGTATATCTTAGATATTAATCCTCTATCAGATATATAGCTGGTGAAGATTTTTTCCCATTCTGTAGGTTGCCTCTTTGCTTTCTTCACCGTGTCCTTTGCAGTGCAAAATCTTTGTATTTTCATGAGGTCCCAGTGGTTAATCTGTGGTTTTATTGCCTGAGCAATTGGGGTTGTATTCAGAAAGTCTTTGCCAAGACCAATATGTTGAAGGGTTTCCCCTACTTTTTCCTCTAGCAGTTTCAGAGTTTCAGGTCTGATGTTAAGGTCCTTAATCCATTTGGACTTAATTCTTGTGCACGGAGAAAGAGAAGAATCTATTTTCATCCTTCTACAGATATATATCCAGTTTTCCCAACACCATTTGCTGAAGAGGCTGTCTTTTCTCCAATGAATATTTTTGGCATTTTTATCAAATATCAGGTGGCTATAACTACATGGGGTTACATTTGGGTCCTCTATTCTGTTCCATTGATCTACGAGTCTGCTTTTGTGCCAGTACCATGCTGTTTTTGTTACTATGGCTCTGTATGTTGGTTTTTTGAGGTATGGTTTCATTCTAGTCCAAGCTGAATTCACTATGTAGTCTCAGGGTGGCCTCAAACTCTTGGCAATCCTCCTACCCCTGCCTCCCAAGTGCTGGGATTAAAGGCATGTGCCAACATGCTTGATATATATATTTAAAATAATATGGTAAGGGGAATATTAGGGAAAAAGTGGAGGTTCAGTGCAGGGGTTGGAGAGGGAGATGGAAGCTGGTGGGATATGTAAAATATGTAAATTTTTAATAAAGTATTTAATTTTATAAAAAGAGAAAAAAGTATTTTGAGAACAGATTTCTGGGAATATAGTCAATATTTTGGAATATTTGTGTCTCCATATTCAGTCAACATGTTACCTGCCAGTTTTTTTTTTTTTAAGGTAAGGTCTTTTTCTAGCCCATGCTGATCTGGCATCCATCTCAGGCTAGCCTCGAACTCATAGTGATCCTCACACCTCTGCCTCAACAGTGCTGGGATTATAAGCCTTGGCCATCATGCCCTGGGCCACTAGTCTCTGCAAACAAATGCATGCACCACCTTGTGTGTCTGGCTTTATGTGGGTTCTGGGGAATTGAACTCAGGTTGTTAGGCTTTATGGGCAAGTGCCCTAACTGCTGAGCTACCTCTCCAGCCCATTTTTTTTGTCTTTTTTTTTTTTTTTTTTGAGGTAGGGTCTCACTGTAGTCCTGACCTGGAATTCCCTCTGTAGTCTAAGTGGGATCAGAGGTGGGCAATGGAGGAGAGGGATGGGCTAATCAAAACTAAAGATATAAATAAGCCACATGGAAACCCACTTGTTGTCGGATAATTAAAAATATATAATTTAAAAAATTGTTTATTTTTATTTATTTGAAAGCGACAGAGAGAGAAAGAGGGAGAGAGAGAGAGAGAGAGAGAATGGGCATACCAGAGGTTCCAGCCACTGCAAACGAACTCCAGATGCATGCGCCACCTTGTGCATCTGGCTTACGTGGGTCCTGGGGAATTGAGTCTTGAACCGGGATTCTTAGGCTTCACAGGCAAGCGCTTAACCACTAAGCCATTTCTCCAGCCCCAAAATATATAATTTTAAGAAAGAGTTTTGTCAGAAGTACCCTATGGGGGTAGATAATGCTGAGCCATATGTTGTTAGAGAAAAATTCTAATGACAAGGGTGGGAAACCTCTCAGTAAGAGTTGCTGGTTAGAGAGGCTCCTAAGGCCCCCAAAGAATATAGGCTACTGCCAAGGCTCTTAGTTTCCTACCAGGACTAGATGGTAAGACCATATTGCTGAAGGCACCACATGCTTTGGTTATAGGACAATGAGAAATGAAGCAGAACTGAGTTGGAAGCCTCTTCCCAGCTGGCTAGCTGTCATAGTGATAGAAAGTACTATGGAGCCTGCTGAGAAAGAAGTCATCAGCAATGTTAACCAGCAGTGGACCCACAAGCTACATGATTGGTCAGTCAGGTACAACATGTCCATTAGTGCAATGGTGGGATGCCTGCTATGGGGATGACCAACTGCTTTCTGATTGGATTTGAGGCCTGCTCCTTGAAGGGGAATTCGTGCCTGCAACTGAGAAGCAGGCCTATGGCTGGGGAGGGCATAAACCCTCAGGAGAAAGCTATTACTGCTCTTTGGCTAACTGGATATATTATGCCCACCAAATTGTCCATTTAGTATTTGTTTCTGTCCATATATTAGTGCTGCTCTCACTTTTGGTTAAAGAAGCTTCCCTTTTCAGATGTGGTGACTATAGGAGAGACTCAAAATTAGTCAAAGTGCTGAGAAGTGACAGGTGAGCGCTCAGTACTGAAGCATGTCTCAAGGACTAGCAGAAGAGGTGATGGAAAGAATTTAAGAGCCTAAGGATGGGGAGGTGTGCCTTGGAATGCTATTTTCCAGACACAATGTGATGGTTGCATTCATGATCTCATAGCAGTTGTCATTACAAGACCTGCATAATAGTGAGTCCATCAACATGTCATGGATGAGGGAAGAGGGTAAAACATCAAAAGACATCAAGATAGAAGAGGGATTACTGGCAAGAAGAGGGGGGTTCAGTGGAGGAAGTTTGAGGACAAAAGGGGTGGTGGTGGGAAGGGATTATGTAAATTTTTAAAAATTTATCTGAGAGAGAGAGAGAAAGAGAGAAAGAGAAAGAGACAGGAAGACAGAATGGGCATGCCAGGGTCTCTAGACACTGCAAATGAACTCCAGATGCATGCGCCCCCTTGTGCATCTGGCTTATGTCAGTCCAGGGGAATCGAACCGAGGTCCTTTGGCTTTGCAGGCCTTAACCGCTAAGCCATCTCTCCAGCCCAATTATGTAAATTTTTAAGTAAAGTTTTAAAATAAAAATGGTTAAAACGGCACCTTTTGTGTTTTTATGTGTAAGTTACCATAATAAATGAAGCAACCAGCCGGGCGTGGTGGCGCACGCCTTTAATCCCAGCACGCGGGAGGCAGAGGTAGGAGGACTGCCGTGAGTTCGAGGCCACCCTGAGACTCCATAGTGAATTCCAGGTCAGCCTGGGCTAGAGTGAGACCCTACCTCGAAAAAACCAAAAAAAAAAAAAAAAAAAAAAAAAAAAGAAGCAATTAATAGACTCATTTAGTAGTTTTGATAAATTATAATTTTATATTGCTTCACGAATAATGCTGTAGAGTTGCAAAAAGACGTATACTCTTGGTCTGGGGAGATGGCTCAGTGCTAAAGGCACTTGCTTGCAAAGCCTACCATTTCGGATCCCTTTCTCAGTACCCAGGTAAAGTTAGACACACAACATGGCATCGGAAGACGCCATCCGACCCATACACATTCTCTCTCTCCATCTCTCCTCCTCTCTCTGGCAATAAACGAATAATAAACATCTATTATCTAAAAAACGCTTTCTTTTTAACCTTGTATTTTCAAAATTTATAAAGTTTGCCTTATAGCATCATTTAAAATAAAAGAAAAAATCCGGTAGCAATCTAACCAACAATCAAATGAGTGACTATGCCCATTAACTAAATTTATAGACATTACACTGCTATTAAAATAATATTTACGAGCCGAGCGGTGGTGCACGCCTTTAATCCCAGCACTTGAGAGGCAGAGATAAGAAGATCATCAAGAGTTTGAGGCCACTATGAGACAACATAGTGAATTCCAGGTCAGCCTGGACTAGAGCGAGACCCTCTCTACCTCGAAAAACCAAAATAATAATAATAATGATAGTAATTATTATTATTACATGGCAACATGGAACTAGATTATGAAGTAATTACTAAATGAAAGGGAAGTTTTGTGATGTACTGTTATAGGGAATGTAGAAACTAAATAGGCACGTGAGTAAACAATCTACAATGAAATAATTGTGAAATTAAATTCAAATAACCCTTTCCAGTTTTCTATAGTTTTGATTTATTTCATTAAAAATCACCATGAAGAAACTACATAGTATGATCGCAAACTCACTGGTCCAGGGTGAGGGCAGCAGACTTCAGAGAGCAGGGAAGAATTCACCTAGAGAGCCCGCAGACCCCCCCCCCCCCCCCCCCGGGGCAGGTTTCGCGCGCAGCCAGCAAGGCGGTGGCTTTGGTGGCGCTCTGCGGACCGCGGTCCGGTCCGCCCTGCGTCCAGCAGGAGCTCGTCCTGCCGCCGGTACTGCACCCACCCCGACGCCACCCATTCTTCCTTGTTTCTCCGAGATGCAAACTTAAGAGTTCCCGGAGCCCGATCAGTCCACTGCCGCCACCCGCTCCTCGCCGACGGACCCCGTCCTCCCCAGCACCCCACCCCGCCCAGTCTCTTCCGACCCGCACAGCCCGCCCAGGAGCCCGGTGTCCTCCCGCGCGGCCCGGCTGATCCGAGTGTCGGCGGGGGCCCCACGGAGCGGCGCCCCGGGCTCGCCGGGGCCCCCGGGCTCGCCCAGCCCCCCGCCGTCCGGGGCGCGGCGCGCAGGCGCAGGCGCGGCGGCGGGCGCGGGCGGAATGGGGACTGCAGCGGCGGCGACGGCGGCGGCCGGGGAGGGGGCGCGCGGCCCGAGCCCCGCCGCCGTGTCGCTCGGCCTGGGCGTGGCTGTGGTGTCGAGCTTGGTGAACGGGTCCACGTTCGTGCTGCAGAAGAAAGGCATCGTGCGTGCCAAGCGCCGAGGTAGGGCGGGCGGTGGGCCGCGCGCGGGGGGCCCCGGGGCGCGGCGGGCGCGGCGGGGCGGGCTCGGGGGCGCGGGGGCGCGGGGGCTCGGGGCCTGCACCTGCCGGCCGGGCCCTCCGGAGCGCCGGCGTCCGCGAGGCCCTGCTCGCCGCCGGCCGCTGCCGCCGCTGCTTCTGGGTCCGTCTGCAGCTCTGGGGCGGCGCGGGACGCAGGTACGCCTTGAGCATCCGCAGCTTTTATTTTTAGTTGTTATTCCTTTTCCTCCTTGCCCCGGCGAATTTCCTCTCTTTCCATCGTTTGAAGAGGACGTGCACACTTTTTAAAAGGACTTTCCTCATTCCTAGCCCCTGCAGACCCACCGAACCTGCCGCACAGCCCACCGACCTGTTCCCTGGTTGCATCCCATGCTTCCCAGTGGTCCGCACTCACCCTGTACTGCAACTGGCAGCTCTTCCGGTTGACGGGATCCAGGTGGTTGGAGACAGGCCTGCCTTTGCAGTGGCTCGAGGCCTGGGGTGCGCTTGGGAGAGTATGACCTGCTGGATGTGAAAAGCTTTCTGCAGTGGCCACACCAGTGCAGAAGCCCAGCAGGCTCCTGCCCTGGAGCACGAGGTCTCTTCTTCCCAGTAGCTTTAGCTCTGGCGTCCCTGTTTATGTCTAGTTTAGAACATGTGTGCAGAAGATGCAAGACACACTTAAAAACAAACCCTAAAATAAGCCCACTGAGTATTTCCTGGGTGAATAGGCCACCAAATAACACTCCTTAGTGATTGATACAGGAAGTGGGAAGTGGCACAGACTTTCTTTGCCCCTGGCATTCCTGTTATTAGAGACCTGTGACGGTTACTGAACGCTGGAGGTAGTACACTTTGGAGTGGAAGATTAACATTGCTTCCAGAGAGACTAAGAAAAGGCTTGTGGTTGTGGTTAGTAGCCGTAGCCTCATTAAGAGCTCTTGTGGAAAGACCTGAGTGCCAGGCTGTAGCTTTTGAGAGGGAATAAGCACATTTAGTAGTGCAGATTCCAGAACATAGGTGAAACTTTCTTTGAGTTCCCTGGCTAGGCAGCCAGGGGCCTTCAAACTAGAGATAAAGGGCTGAGCATTTTGAGTGAAAGTGGGACATCACAGATACTTATTTTTAAAAATTGACTTAAGGGCTGGAGAGAGAGCAGTTAAGGTGCTTGCCTTCAAAGTCTAAGGACCCAAGTTTGATTCCCCAGTACCTACGAAGCCAGCCTCACAAGGTGGCACAAGGTGTCTGCAGTGGCTAGAGGCCCTGGTGTGCTTATTCTCTCTCTCATTCTCTCTCTCTCTTTCTTTTTCTCTACCTGCCTTTCTCTCTCTCAAATAAATAAAAAAATATTTAAAAAAATTAACTTCAAAATATAGCATTGCAGAGATGGATCTGTAAGGTACAAACACATCTGGCACACACCTGACAGCTGCACTTGTACATTTAGGGAATGGCTGTCAGTTTTAACAGATATAAAGACTGGGCATGATCTTTGCTGTGATTCATAAATAACACAAGTGCCCTTGATAGGATGGTGTAAGAAGTATACTTCACCTGTGTGGTGTCCTTCCAAATCCCACAGCCCTAATGTAACCCTGAGGAAAACTTGATACAAACTTCAACTGAGGAACAGAATACCTGAGTGGTCCTCTAGTCAGGGTCATAAAATATGAGAAATTGCCCCAACCACGAAGAACCTCCAGACATACCACCAAGTGTAAGGCATTAGCAAAAGTCAAAAGAAATCTGAATATAGCTGAGAGGGATTCTCACTGCCTTCCCCACCACGATGGATTATAGCCCCAAAGCATGAGTCATGAAAAAACCGTGCCTCCCTTAAGTTTAGGTCATAGCAGTGAGAAAAGTAACTAATACAAAAACTGGTACCTGAAATGGAGTCACTGCTGTGATAAACCTGACCATGTGTAGTTCTTTGGAACTGATTTATGGAGAACTGTGGAAGAGTTTGAAGCCACAGGCTTAAGAAGCTATGGAAAGCTGTAAGCAGAACTTAATGAGCAACTCTGGTGAGAGTGTAGAAGACTAGAATACTGTCAGAAATGCTGATCCTGGGCTGGGAAGATGGCTCAGTGGTTAAAAGCACTTGCTTGCAAAGCCTGCGTTAAAGACTAAGGCATATTTTGAATTTGGACTGAATGCATTTTCAAAAATATTTATTTACTTATTTGAGTGAGGGAGAGAATGAAAGAGGTAGAGAGGGGGGAGAGAGAGAGAGAATTGGTGCGCCAGGGCTTCTAGCCACTGCAAACAGTTTCCAGATGCATGTGCCACCTTGTACATCTGACTTCATGTGGGTACAGGGGAATTGAATCTATGACCTTTGGCTTTGCAGTCGAGTGCCTTAACCACGAAGCCATCTGTAGCCCCTGAATGCATTTTTAATTATGGGCTAGGCATGAGCCATAGGCAGGTTTAGAGTGTTATGGTTTGAATGTGCAACGTGCCCTGTAGGCTCATGAGTGGTGAACACTTGTCCTCAGCTGGTGGTGCTGCTTGGGGAGTTTGTGGAACCTTTAATAGATGTGGCCTCACCAGGTAAAGTGTGTCACTGAATGGTGAACATTCAGGGTTATAGCCCAGCCCTGCTTCCACCTCCAGCCTCTCACTGGCTCCTGGTTTGCTGAGATGTAAGCAAGCCATTCCTCCATATTTTGGCCACCATAGAGCCTCCCGCCAGCATGTCTTTCCCAGTTTGATGGACTCTTTCCACCAGATTGTTAGCCAAAATAACCCTCTCCTCCCTTACGTTGCTTCTTGTCAGGCTATTTGTTTTCAGTGATGAGAAAAGTAACTGAATATTCCCAGGTCTCAGCTACCCAGAATCAAGACACATGTGAGGTGTGTGTTGACACGTGATAATGGGTGCCTAACCAGCTTTGAGTAACTGGAATAAGGGGTTGGTTGAATTAAAATCTCATATTTTGAGTTGGGCTTGGTGGTGCACACCTTTAATTCCAGCATTTAGGAGGCAGAGGTAGGAGGATTGCTGTGAATTCAAGGCCACCCTGAGACTACATAGTGAATTCCAGGTCAGCCTGGTTAGAGCAAGACACTAGCTTGAAAAAACCAAAAACAAACAAACAAAATCCCTCATATTTTATGAAGGGGTGTATTAGCAGTCTTAAGTTATTCAGAGCTGGCCTCATTTACCTGTAGTCTCTTCCAGGTAACCAAATCCAGAGGCACTGCAGATCTCAAAGTTTGTAACCTTACCTGATCTTTACCTAACCTGGAGAAAAAGATCATGAATAGGGAGCATGGTAAGAATAATGTGAGTTACGTGGGCTGGAGGGGCCTCACTCTCTCTCTTAGTTCCCTCGACACTGTTTCCACAAGAAAGGAAGATAAAGGGAGCTGCTACCAAAATCATGCCTCTGTCATTGCTCTGTTCCCCTGCCCTTGGTTGTGTAGCTTTTGCCCAGGGATTTTCATGTGGTTGAGTGCAGTGGTGCCTGGGGTTGGTGTCTTCTGGTGCTGACATATACACAATGGCTTCATCACTGTTATGTCTGGGATAGTGGAGACAGGTTGTTGCAGTCAGGTTCGCATTGCTGGTAGAAATCACCCGACCAAGAGCAGCTTTTGGGGAAAAAAGGCTTTATTTTGGCTTACAGACATGAGGGGACACTCTATGATGTCAGGGAAAACAATAGCATGAGCAAAGGGTGGACGTCACCCCCTGGCCAACATAAGGTGGACAATAGCAACAGGAGTGTGTGTCAGGCACTGGCATGGGGAAACTGGCCATAACATAACATAAGCCCATCCCCAATAATACCTCCTCCAGGAGACTTTAATCTCCAATTGCCACAGTGTGTGTGGGGGAACCTAGCATACAGAACACCTAAGTTTATGGGGGACACCTGAATTGAACCACCACACAGGTTGAGCTTGATGAGCCATTCTCTTCGCCCCTTTCCTTCCTGGCCTCTCACTTTCCTTGCAGGCTCTTTGCATCTAACCACCCTGGACTTCCCACAGCATGGTGGGCACAAAACATTTACTTTCCTTACAGGGTGGGTAGCCTCCCCTTGATCTAGCCTCTCAAAGACCATAATGACTACTCATGACTCATTCTTTTGACTTTCTTGGGGTCAGCTCTGGTTTAGCATGGGGGGACACTTTTTAAGGATATGAATCCTAGGTAACATGATATAGAAGAGAAAGATACAGTTTGGAAAGATCATAGTGTGTGCCTGATCCCATGCTTTATGGTGGCAGAATTTGAACCTGGTTTGGAATAGTTTTTCTTTTTCCCTCCCTCACCCACATATTTTTCTTTCAACAATGTCAATATGTTGCTCAGGCTAGCCCTAAACTCCAGAAGTCAATAATTCCTCCTGCCTCAGGCTTTTGAGTAGCTGGGACTATGCCTGGTTCGGACTGATCTAGAAGTCATTTTCTTCCTCTGCTCCCTGTGGGGAAGGTAAAGGAGGAGAGAGCACTGTGGATAAGGTTTGTATGAGGAAGGGAATCATCATTTACTCATGTACTCTGAGACTGGTTGTTAGTACAAAGAATACCCCAAAATATGAGGACAAGTAAGAATTTATAATCACTTTCACATAATCTAAACATTTATATAAATATAGTAATGTAATACAAATATTAAAAAGATTACCAATGTAGTTAAATTACTGTAGTGATTTGAATGAAATGTCTCCATAGGTTCATAGGTTTTGAATACTTGTCCCCTATTGGTGGCAATTTGTGAAAGTTGTGAAGCCTTTAGGAAGTGGAGCCTTGCTGGAAGAAGTGTGTCACTGGGGCGGGCCTTGGGATTTTATAGCCTAGACCCTTTGCCAGTGCTAGCGAACTTACTCGTGCTGCTCCTTCCCTGCTGCTGATGTGATGATGTGAGCCAGCTTTCTGCTCATACCATGCTTTTCTCACTGTGGTGAAACTGCTCAAGGCCGTAAAGCCAAAATAAACCCTTTCCCTTCATCAGCTGCTTCTGATCTGGTGTTTTGTATCAACAACAAGGAGATAACTGTTATAGTTACTCCATGACACAAATACCCCTTTGTCTTATTGAGTTCTGTTAGATAAGATGTGTTAGTTTCTTAGAACTATTTATAGATGTTTGGGGGTGTAGCTCAGTGGCAAAGCACTTGCCTAGTGTGTGTGAGGCCCTGTTTTAGGTCACAGCTTTGCCAAAAGTATAGATAGAGCAGAAATATACAGTGTATACTTTCAGCCCTTAGTGGATAATAAATTCTTTTGCTTGTTTGTTGGGTTTAACTCTTGAGGGTCACAGAGAGGGTATGCTCTATAACTTATTCCATCCTCCTTCCGGACTAGAAGCCTGTGAGTGTAAACTGTCACCTTTAAATGTTTACTGAATTAATCTAAGGTGGCTCAGGTCTTGCAGGGATTAAGATTTGCCTGGCTTGTTTTCTGCCCTGTTTTAAAGCTGTTTGGTGTGTGTGGTGGTTTGATTCAGGTGTCCCCCATAAACTTAGGTATTCTGAATGCTAGGTTCCCAGCTGATGGAGATTTGGGAATTAATGTCTCCAGGAGGCAGTGCATTGTTGGGGGCTGGTTTATGGGTATTATAGCCAGTTTCCCCTTGCCAGTTTTTGGCACACTCTCTATTGCTGTTGTCCACTTGATATTGGAGAGAGGGTGATGTCCACCCTCTGCTTATGCCGTCATTTTCCCTGCCATCATGGAGCATCCCCTCAAGTCTGTAAGCCAAAATAAACCTTTTTTCCCCACAAGCTGCTCTTGGTCAGGTGATTCCTGCCAGCAATGTGAACCTGACTGCAACAGTGTGGTATAATTACTCAACAGAGTATGTCATTAATCCCCATCCCCTAGGCATAGTCATAATTAAAAAAAAAATTATTCACTGAGATTCTCCTACCTCAGCCTCCCAAGTGCTGGGATTTAAAGGCATGTGCCCCCATGTCTGGCAGTTCAGAAGATTTTATTGCCTGGGCAACCTGATTTTTCAAATACCATTTAAATCCCATGAATGCTGGTGCTACCTAGAGGTTAAAGAAGTTGGTCCAGGGCTGGAGGGATGCCTTAGTGGTTAAGGCACTAGCCTGCAAAGCTAAAGGACCCAAGTTGGATTCACCAGGATCCACATAAGCCAGATGTGCAAGGTGGCGTATGCTTCTGGAATTTGTTTGCAGTAGCTGACAGCCCTGGCATACCCATTCTCTCTCTCTCTCCCCGCCCCCCCTTTCTCTTTCAAATATAAATTTAAAAAAATTTGAAAAGAGAAGTTGGTCCAATTCTTGTGCTGGAATTTGAACTGGAAAAGTCTGGGTTTCCTCCAAGACAGCATCATATTTGTAATGTAATACCTATGAGAGAGAGAGAGAGAGAGTTAGAGAAGGGAGCTGATTTAGGACTTCAAGATTCAGAGATAAAATTCACAAGCCTTGGATTTCCCTACAACTTTGCTCTCTGGGCAGACAGTGCTAAAACTAGTACTGTACTTTTAGGTCTTTTTCACTTGCCAGAAAGATTTTTGTTTGTTTGTTTGTTTTTAATTTTACTAACAAAAGAACAAAGTGTTTATTAATAAGAACCAAAGAGCACTTGACTGATGTTTTTAATGGCTCATTTAGAATAGACTATTGTCCCATCAACTTGAATCAATAATGTGTACAGCACAGGTAAAACATACTTGAACAACAGGTTGCATTTATTTTTATTTTATTTTTTTTATTTGAGAGAGAGATAGAGGCAGAGAGAGAGAGAGAGAGAGAGAGAGAATGGGCGTGCCAGGGCCTTCAGCCACTGTAAACAAACTCCAGACGCATATGTCACCTTTTGCATCTGGCTTATGTGAGTCCTGGGTATCGAACCTGGGTCCTTTGCCTTCACAGGCAAGTGCCTTAACTGCTAAGACATCTTTCCAATCCCAGGTTGTGTTTTTATTGAGTGAACCTTGTATATGGAAAATACATTCCAGAGCATTGCTGGAGTCCATATTCACTCATGTGCTTTATATGAGATGCTCAATATACTTGGTAAACCTTGTGATGACCTAAGCTTGGATGTCTTTTCCTTTTAAATTTTTATTTTTTTATTTTTATTTTATTTTTAATTTTTTGTTTGTTTATTTATTTGAGAGCCACAGAGAGAAGGAGGCAGAGAGAGAGAAGGAGAGAGAGAGAGAGAGAGAGAGAGAGAGAGAGAGAATGGGTGCGCCAGGGCTTTCAGCCACTGCAAACGAACTCCAGATGCGTGCGCCCCCTTGTGCATCTGGCTAACGTGGGTCCTGGGGAATTGAGCCTCGAACCGGGGTCCTTAGGCTTCACAGGCAAGTGCTTAACCGCTAAGCCATCTCCCCAGCCCCTAAATTTTGATTTTTAAAGTTTAAAGTAATTTGAAAGTATAATGGAGCCACTTCTCATTTGCACTGAATCTTGGGAAGCTTCCATTTTAGGGACTTTGTGTGTGCTTTCCTAGAATGCTCAAGGGTGAGACACAGTAGAGAGAGAAACATACTCAGAAGCCTTGAAAGTATTCATCAATGAGCTTAGTCTTCTAATTCTGCCTTTTAGTGCTTTTTGTGAATGTGTATTAAATACTTTCATACAAAAAAAGCATTTGTTCATAATTGTAGAATACATCATCATTATTTATGGAAAGCACAGAAAACTCTGAATAGGAAAGTAAAAATTATTCATCATTTCATCCTGAGAAAGCTGCTCTTTCAGTTATATGCAGCATGTGTCTGTTTCAAAGCTGAATTTTCATGAAAAAAAATATTAATTACAAATTTTATATGTAACATGTAGGGTACAGAAAATAATAAACACCGTCCATCAGACAGTTAAGCAATACTTAAGATGTCCACAAAGGCCTGTTTGTGGTGTTGGGCTCAGTGCGTACTAATCTTGTGCTCAACTACTAGGTTGCAGTGCAGCCCTCCTCCAGACTTTGTATTATGGTAACAAAGTGGAGGAAGTGGAAGCTGGCTCCCCTGCTTCAGCAGTCACTGGTTTTGGCTGGTCTGGTTTTGTCTATACCCCAGTGCCAACCCCACCTCCACCCCCACAGGGGATTACACACACAGGCTCATGCATTCTGAGCCAGCATTCTACCACTGAACTATGCCACCCTCCCTACTCCCTTTACTTTTTTGGACTTAATGCTTTCTTTTGTTTTGGGTAAATACCCTGGAGTCATAGTGCTGAATCAAAGAGAGGAGATATATAATTAGATTTTAAAAGAATTGCTAAATATTTTCCCACTACAGTTGGATCATTTTACATTCTCCTCAGCAATCCATGACAGTCTCTCCATTCTTCCCAACATTTGGTGTGGTCATGTTTAATTTTAGCTACTTTGGGCATGTAGTGATATTTCATTATGGTTTTAATTTGGTATGCCATGATACTGAGTGGCCTTTAAAAAGTTTATTGGGCATTTGTATATATTCTTTTTTTTCACAATGCATGTGTGTGTGTGTGTGTTATGCAGATGTGTGTGTCTTATGTACATGCGTGCAGAAGCCAGAATAGATTAGGTCTCTCAGTCTCTCTCTCTCCTCTCTCCTCTGTCTGTCTGTCTCTCTCCTTCCCTCTCTCTCTCACAGAGTCTCACTCTAGCTCAGGCTGACCTGGAACCCGCTGTGTGGTGGAGGTTGACCTTAAACTCTTCCTACATACTTAAGCCTCCTGAGTGCTAGGATTAAAGGTGTGAGCCACTCACTCAGGTACCCTTTTCTGTTGCTCATCCGTGCACTCCTGTCCCCTACTGGAATTAGAGATGAGCATAGCTATGCCCTGCTTTCCATCTCCATTCTGGGGAGTCAGATTCTGGAAGTTTTAGGCCCTCATGCTTAAGAGGCAAGTACTCTTAACCATTGAGCCATCTTCCTTGCCACTGTTTATAGTATTTTGTGAAGTATCAGTATCTTTTCAGGAACTGATCTTAAATTTTGAGTAGTACCTTTTTAAATAATATATTTAATTATTTATTTGAGAGAGAAAGAGGGAGGGAGGGAGGGAGGGAGGGAGAGTGAGAGAGAGAGAGAGAAAGAGAGAGAGAGAGAGAGAGAGAGAGAGAGAGAATGGGCACGCCAAGGCCTCCAGCCACTGCAAATGAACTCCAGATGCATGCATCCCCTTGTGCATCTGGCTTACGTGGGTCCTGGAGAATCAAACCAGGATCCTTTGGCTTTGCAGGCAAACGTCTTAACTGCTAAGCCATCACTCCAGCCCCATGAGTATTACCTTTTTATTGACTAGTTGACATACATTTATAAATATGTATTTATATTATGTATATGATTAGAATATAAGGTGTTGCAAATCTTTTCTCTATGGTTTGCCTTTTTTAATTTAATTAATTTGAAAGACAGAAAGAGAGTGAGCATGAGTGCATCAGGATCTTCTGCTAGTGCAGATTAGCTCCAGACTCATAGACTCATGTGCCCACTTTGGGCATCTGGCTTTTCATGGGTACTAGGGAATTGACCTGGGACATTAGGCTCTGCAGGAAGCACTTCAACCACTGAGCTGTCTCTCTCCAGCTCCTTTTTTCCCCTGATTTTTCTTCCTCTCCTTCTGTTTCTTTCTTTCTTTCCTTTTCAATTTTTTTTTTTTTTTTTTTTTTTTTTTTTTTTTGCTTCTTTCTTTCAATATAGGGTCTTTCCGTCAGGCATGGTTGTGCACACCTTTAATCCCAGTACTCAGGAGACAGAGGTAGGAGGATCGCTGTGATTTCAAGGCTACCCTGAGACTACATAGTGAATTCCAGGTCAGCCTGGACTAGAGCGAGACCCTACCTCAAAAAAACAAAAAATAATAAATAAAGATAAGATCTTTCTGTATTATTCAGGCTGGACTTGAACTTGAAGTCTTCCTCTTTTACCTGCAAGTGTTAGGATTACAGGTGTGCACCATGATAACACTTTTCAGTTTCTTTATTTGCAAGGGGTGAGGGGGAAGGAGGGAGGGAGGGAGACAGGGAAGGAGAAAGAGAGTGTGTGTGTGTATGGGTGCTCCAGGCCTGTTGACACTGCAACCAAACTCCAGACACATGTGCCACTTGGTACCTCTGGCTTTATTTGAGTTGCAGTCAGGTTCGCAATGCTGGTAGAAATCACCTGACCAAAAGCAGCTTGTGGGAAAAAGTGGTTTATTTTGTTTTACAGGCTGGAGGGGAGGCTCCATGATGGCAGGGGAAAATGATGGCATGAGCAGAAGGTGGATACCACCCCCTGGCCAACATAAGGTGGACAATAGCAACAGGAGAGTGTGCCAAACACTGCCATGGGGAAGCTGGCTATCAAGCCCATAAGCCTGCCCCTAACAATGCACTGCCTCCTGGAGGTGTTAATTCCCAAATCTCCATCAGCTGGGATCCTAGCATTCAGAATACTTAAGTGTGTGGGAGACACCTGAATCAAACCACCACATTTGGGTACTGGGGTATGAAGCCTAGTCCACCAGACTTTGTAAGCAAGTGCCTTTAACTGCTGAGCCATATCCCTAGTCCAAGCTTTCTCTTTCTTAATAGTGCATTTTGAAAAGCAGACATTTTTAGTTCTGACAAAATCTAATCAATCTTTTTCCTATGTGGTGACTACTGTTTTGATTTCTGCCTAAGAAATCCTTGTGTTTCCTCAGGTCACAGTTGCATCCTCATGTATTTTCTCCTGGGATAATGCTTTAGTTAGTCTATGCATATGGTTTGAGGTATGATTCAAGGTTCAGTTTTAGCTGGGCATGGCAGCACATGCCTTTAATCCTAGCACTTAGAGGCAGGAGGCAGAGGTAGGAGGATCACTGTGAGTTTGAGGCTACCATGAGACTACATAGTGAATTCCAGGTCAGCCTGGGCTAGAGTGAGACCCTCCCTCAAAAAACAAAAACAAAAACAAAAATTTCAGTGTTTTTTTCTATCAGTATCTTTTGTTGAAGAGACTCTTTTTTGAATTTTACTGGTACTTTAGTCTGCAATCCTACTATACATGAGTGGGACTGTTTCTGAAGTTTATTCTAGTCTATTGTATCTATCTATCTTATGCAAGTACCATACTGTTTTGACTATGTAGTTTCATAAATAATCTCAAAAGCCAGATAATGTAAGCCCTACAAATTTATTATTATTCATGATTGCCAGATTATTTCTTTAGGAACATACATTCTGCATCTCTAATTACCAACATGCCAAAGCACCTCAAGTAATAAATTTGTTCATTACACCAACATAGCTGTCAGTTGATGCAATCATGTGAAGTATCTTTGGGATTTGTATAAATAGTTAATACAAGTGCTGAGATTGACTCTAGGTAATGCCTTCATCTAGCTGTGGTATTTGGAAACACTGTTGCTTTAGTCTTAGTCCCTTTAAAAGAACTCTAAAAGTCTTTTTTATTTAAGATTTATTCTTAGGGCTGGAGAGATGTCTTAGTGGTTAAGCGCTTGCCTGTGAAGTCTAAGGACCCCAGTTTGAGGCTTGATTCCCCAGGACCCACGTAAGCCAGATGCACAAGGTCATGCATGCATCTGGAGTTCATTTGCAGTGGCTAGAGAACCTGGCACGCCCATTCTCTCTCTCTGTCTCTTTCTCTGTCGCTCTGAAATAAACAAATAAAAATAAACAAAAAACTTTTAAAAATATTTATTTTTATTTGTTTATTTATTAGAGACAGAGGGAGAATGGGCGCACCAGGGCCTATAGCCACTGCAAGTGAACTCTAGATGCATGCATCACCAGGTACATCTGGCTTATGCAGGTCCTGGAGAATCGAACCTGGGTCCTTAGGCTTCAGAGGCATGGGCCTTAACTGCTAAGCCATCTCTCCAGCCCCCTAACAGTATTTTTTTAAAAAATATTTTATTTATTTATTTGCAAGTAGAGAGAGAGAGATAGAAGAGGGATAGACAGACAGAATGGGCATAGCAAGGGATCCAGCCCCTGTAAAAGAACTCCAGATACATGTGCCACTTTGTGCATCTGGTTTTATGTGGGTCCTGGGGAATCAAACTTGGGTCTTTTGGCTTTGCCTGCAAGTTTTTAACTGCTAAGCCATCTCTCCAGCACCCACCCCCCCCAACAGTCTTGTAACACATTTTTGAAGTTAAGGCATTGATTGAGAAAGGGCATAGTGATTCATGTTCCTTTTGCTGTTAGAAGCAAATAAGTGAAGCTGATTTCTCTATGGTATAATCAGAAGGTAAATAATTTAGATGAATATCTTAATTGTTTTGCTCAGAAAGCTGTATTTGTATTTTAAGGACATTTCCTATGCACACCTATAACTAAGAGAAAGTTTTTAGAAGCCACAAGCCCATAGCTGTACAGCATCTTCTGGTTGTTACTCTACTAAGTCTCTTTTGTATTTGCACAAATATTTCTTTGTCATATTGGCTAGCTGTTGTAAACAATGATGCAACTATAGCTGGGCATGGTGGTGCGTGCCTTTAGTCCAAGCATTTGGGAGGGAGGCTGAGGTAGGAGGATTGCAGTGAGTTCAAGGGCAGCCTGGGGTTACAGAGTGAGTACCAGGGCAGCCTGGGCTAGAGTCAGACCCTACCTCAAAAAATGAAACACAAGCAAGCAAGCAAACAAAAAAACCATGATGGAACTGTCAGTTAGTGACCAGGTTTCCAATGAGAGAAAAAGCTCCTGGAAGGTGACTATTGTTACTGCTGAAGCCTGTACCTGGGAGTGAGGGAAGAAGCATGGGTCAGTTACAGCAGAGCCTCACACATTCACCTCCTGGTAGCACCAGCTGGGAAAGAGCTGTGGGCAAGGTTTCATTTGGTACTTCCTGAGGGTGAGTGTCAGCCATGTGACTTGGAGCTTTAGGGACAGTGACATTTGAGAGTGAAATTGTGAAGAAGGCCAGTGGTTTTTGTATGTGATAGGGAATGCAAGTTTCTAGAAGAACCTGGCTGAAGGAAGAGGAGGAATTTTGGGGTAGATGCAGAAAGGTGGGTACATACTTCAGTGAAGAACACATTTTTCTCCTAGATTGTCTCTGAGGTGACATGTAGGAGCTTTGCCAACTATGAGTACAGGGCAGGTATTGGGGTGCACAGGAGATATGTACACAAAGAAAAGTCTGACCTAATACCCGTGTGCAGAAGACAGTAAATAGTGAGGGTGACCTTGGCACAAATACAATCTCATGCTGAGGAAAATGAGTGGAAGGGCCTGAAATGCTGGGAATTGAATAGAACCTTTTGTTAAAACAAATATTTGTCATTTTCTCATTCTAGGTGTCTGATTATCCCAGGTTCCTCCCTGTTTTGGTAATATCAGCTGCAAACCACTGAAAACATTTAATCTCTGGAGGTCACTGGGGTTGAGAATATGAAAATGCAGTGAAATGCAGAGAAAAGGGAGAGCCTTGGGAACCATTGCTGTGGCTACTGATAACGTGGAGCCTACTTCCACCGTTTTAAGGTGTGAATGTCAAGTAGTCCCTGTAGGTGCATGTGTTTGAGCACTGTCCCTAGCTGGTGGTGCTGTTTTGGAAGGTTGTGGAATCTTTTTTTTAATTTTTATTTATTTATTTGAGAGCGACAGACAGAGAAAGAGGCAGAGAGAGAGAGAGAGAGAGCGAGAGAGAGAATGGGCGCGCCAGGGCTTCCAGCCACTGCATACGAACTCCAGACACGTGCACCCCCTTGTGCATCTGGCTAACGTGGGTCCTGGGGAATTGAGCCTCGAACTGGGGTCCTTAGGCTTCTTAGGCAAGCGCTTAACCGCTAAGCCATCTCTCCAGCCCCAGGTTGTGGAATCTTTATGAGACACAGCTATGCTGGAGGAGCTATGCTAGGTCACTAGGGGTGAGCCTTGTGATTTTATAGCCTGGCTCTACTTCCTGTTCATTCTCTGCTTCCTGACTTAGGACACAATATTCTTGTTCCTCATGTTACATCATGCCCTGACACTAGGCCTTCCCTGCCACAATGAACTGTATCCCTTCTTCTTTTTTTTTTTTTTTTTTTTTTTTTTCCGAGGTAGGGTCTCACTCTAGCCCAGGCTGACCTGGAATTCACTATGTAGTCTCAGGGTGGCCTTGAATTCACGGCAATCCTCCTACCTCTGCCTCCCGAGTGCTGGGATTAAAGGCGTGCGCTATCATGCCTGGCCTGTATCCCTTCTTAAATTGTAAGTCAAAATAAGCCTTTCCTCTATTAAGCTGCTTCTTGTCAGATATGTGGTCACAGCAAGGAGGAAAGTCACTTGTAGAGCGGTCATCCGCAGAGTAGTTGGGTGTTGCCCATCAGTAATCCTCTGACTTTGCGTGATGTCAAGACCAAACACTCTATCCAACAAAAGAAAAATGTACACTCTTCACATGGATATAGAACATTCTCAGAGATAAATCACATAGTGGGCCACAAAACAGGCACTGGTTAATTGAAAACAAAGTAACTGTTCCCCATTGTAAAGGCTCCACAACTAAACCCAGTTGTATTAGTCAGCTTTCTGTTACTGTGACAAAATATCTAAGATAATCAACTAAAAAAGAGGAAAGATTTATTCTGGATGTTTCAGTCTGTGGTCCCTTGGCTTTTGGGCCTGTGGGGGTCCAGTGTGCTGCTGTTGCGGAGCTCATGGAAAGCAAACCGCTTGTCTTGTGGTGGGGGGGAAGTGAAGAAGTTCTCCAGGAAGAGAGGAGATGGGAACTGCATCTCACAGTGTCCTTCAAGAGCATTTCTGCCATGACTAGAAGGTGCTAGGCAGTGAGATGAAGACACGAGGCAACACTACCACTGAGATATATTCCCAGCCCAACTTTCTAGAGATACAGTATTTGTTGGAAAATGTGTAACTTCAACTGCCTGTATTTACAAAAAGGGACATCTTGGGTTAGTAATTTATCACTTCAGATGCTAGAATGAAAGGAACAAATGAAACCCAAAGGAAATAATTACAAACACTAGAGTGAAAATAAATGACACAATTAGGAATTCAGAAAATTAGCAAGACCAAACATTGGTTCTTTAAAAAGTATTCGTTTGTGTGTGTGTGTGTGTGTGTGTGTGCGCGCGTGCGTGTGTGCATGTGTCTATGTATGGGCACACCAGGGCCCTGTGTCAATGCATGCAAACACCAGATGCTTCTGTCATTTTTTGCATCTGGCTTAAATGGGTGACTTGGAAATGAACATGGGGCCAGCAGGCTTTTCAGGCAAGCACCTTTCACCACTGAGCCAGCTTCCCAGCTGTGTGTGTGTGTGTGTGTGCACGCGCGCACGCATGCATGTGTGGGGCACTTGCCTGCAGCACCCTGTGGGCTTACCTGCAGTGGCTGGAGGAAAGCATCAGTGAGTGAATCCATCACTTACCCTCCTAGTTTTCCTTGCAGTAGAGTCTCTTACTGATTCTGGAGCTTGCTGTTCACAAGTCCCAGTGATGCACTGGCCTCTGCTGGGGTTACAGGCATGCATGGTCATGTCCAGCAATTTATGTGGGTGATCTCAGGCTCTAATACTTGAGTAGGAAACACATGTAACCACTGAGCTATCTCTCCAGCCTTAAAGTTGGTTCCCTTAAGAAGGCAACAAACTGGGCTGGAGAGATGGCTTAGCGGTTAAGATGCTTGCCTGCAAAGCAAAAGGACTCAGGTTCAATTCTCCAGGTCCAACATAAGGCAGAGGCACATAGTGGCACATGCTTCTGGAGTTCATTTGCAGTAGCTGGAGGCCCTGACATACCCATTCTCACTCTCTCTCACCCTCTCTCTGTCTCAAATAAATAAATAAAATAAATCTTAAAAAAAAAAAGAAAGCAACAAATTGATAAACCTGGCTAGAGAGATGGCTCAGCAGTTAAAGGCACTTGCTTGCAAAGCCTGACAGCCTGGGTTTGATTCTGTAGTTCCCACCTATAGCCAGATGCACAAAATGACTCAGGTATCTGGAGTTTATTTGAAGTGGCAGGAGTCCCTGGTACACTCACCTTCACTCTCTGTCTGCATCTTTTTGGGGAGGAGGTGCACACCTTTAATCCCAGCACTCAAGTCTGTTTGCATCTTTGCCTGTCTGTCTCAAATAAATAAAAATATTTAAAAAAATTGGCAAACCTTTTGCTAGACTGGACAAGCAAAAAAGTAGATCTGATTACTAAAATCAGGAATGAAAAGTAAGACATGTGCTATATTCCCTTAGGACAGTTTCTCTTTTTAATATTAATTAATGGTGATGGTTTTTCTGGGAAATTGATCTGCAAAGCTTTTCACACTTTACAGTATTCTAGTCATGGATCTCATGATGTGTCACTCATCACTTGCACTTGGGGACATTCTCTTAAAACAACCCCTCTGGTTAGTATTTTCAAGAAATACATTAAGAGCAAGAACAGAAACAGTACTAATGTTGATTTTGTACTAACAGCTGATCCGCCTGGGCCATTCTCAGGCTTAAACTTTCCAACTCATTTGAACAGGCCAGGCCATGTTTGCACTGGACACACTATCACAGGAACACGTATAGGAGCCCCAGCACTGTCAGGCCCTTTTCCTCCGTGGAGCCTGGCAGCGGAGGTAAAGCACATTTCAAGGCCTGGAGACAGTTGCAATTGGCAGGGAGCACAGATGTCCCTCACTGGAGCCTTACCTCAGTGTAGCAGTGATGGGTAGGTCTGTGGCCACACAGGAATGTGTATTCTCAGAGGTATTACACTCAAGGGTGCCAAGGTCATCTTACCATATATGTTATTACCTGGGAAATGTTAGCCTTGTAGATCCAGAACATGAGCAGTAAGTTACATTCTTATGAAGCAAAAGTTCTGTCAGTCCTTTGTCTACAGTCATTCATTTTTTCCCCTTACCCCAGCACTGTCCTCAGTAACAACCTGTGCATCCTGTGCAATCTGGTTTCCTGTTTCCTTCAATCTGAAATGATTCTTCAGCCTTTATTGTCTTCATGGCCTTGCGAGTTGGAATGGTGCAGGCAGGCCAGTGAATTGAAGACTATTTCAGCTTGTGTTTGTCTAATGTTTCCTCATGATTAATTTTAGGTTATACCTTTAGAGGAATTATGGCCAATGGTTGATGATGGTAACTCTGGCCATGTGGTTAAACTGATGTCTGCAAGACTTCCCAAGCATAAAAATAATATTTTGTGGTTAATAATATGAAATAATATAGCGTTTTATCTGCTTTATTACATGATTTTGCCTGATTTATCTTATCTTTATTTTTTAGCATATGTTAATTACACATAATAATGGGTTTCATTGTGATATTTTCATACATGTACATAATGTTTTTCAATCACACTGTGTGTGTATGTCCCAATGAGTTTCATTGGGATTGTTTACAGGCACATGGGCACTTTACCAGTGGCTACATTCCTGAAGAAAATATCTCTCTCTCCCCCATCAACCATTAACTGTTAAATTCTCAGGGAGGGGTGGGGCCCCATGATCACCTCCCTCTTCATGACAGGATACTGACAGATCCAATCTTGAACAGATCTTGTGCAAATCATGTATTCTGTGAGTTTAAGTCCAATAGCCATGTCATGGCCAGGTGCCGTGTCAGCATTCCACAATACTCTGTCTTTTCTTCCAGCTCTTACATTATTTTTATTCCTTTTTCCACAAGATTCCATGAGCCTTGGAGGGGTCATTGATTTAGATTTTTTTGTTTTTGGTTTTTCGAGGTAGGGTCTCACTCTCGTCAAGGTGGCCTGGAATTCATTATGTAGTCTCAGGCTGGCCTCAAACTCATGGTGATCCTCCTGCCTCTGCCTCATGAATGCTGGTATTAAAGGTGTGTACCACCATGCCTGGCTGAGTTAGATTTAAAATTTTTTTAAATATTATTTATTTATTTACTTTTATGTGTGTGTACATGCATGCACTGAAAATGAATGTCTGTTCAACTTTACATGGGTGGCTGGGGAATTGAACCCGGGTCAGCAGGCTTTGTGAGCAAGTACCTTTAACCACTGAGCCATCTCCCCAGCCCCTTGATTTAGTTTTTACTGTGATGCTGTCAGTGACATTGTAACTCAACCATTCCCCTTGCATGGTAATTACTATTTTTTTTTTTCTAGAGATTGTGTCTCCCAGTGTTGCACAGGCTGGCCTTGAACTCCTGGTCTCATCTCATTATCCTTCCTCAGTCTCCTGAGTATCATGGATAATAGGCACGAGGCACCATTCCCTGCTCAGTCATTGCTTACTGTGTGAAGTAGCTGTAACTGTGCACTCACATTAGGCAAACAGGCTCACTGTGTTTCCTTATGCTAAATTACTGTGCTGAACTTCTGAGAATTAATGCATCCTATTAGAATTAGGTACTTTCATCTACAGTGAAAGCAACTCTTAGTCTAGGAGCATTTTGTTCTGTCTCAAGAAGGACAAACATGTCTGTCCCATAGAGGAACTGTGGGGAAGGCTGACAGTCCTACCCTCTGCCTGGCCTGCATGAGGGATATGTAAAGATGACAAGAGGATGCAGGGAAACTATGCTGCAAAATGTCAGTAGAATGAGTGACTAAGGATCCTGTGCCCAAGTGGTTGGAAAAAGAACCATATCAGATGCCAGGCATGGTGGCGCACACCTTTAATCCCAGTACTCAGGAGGCAGAGGTAAGAGGATTGCTGTGAATTCAATGCCAGCCTGAGCCTACATAGTGAATTCCAGGTCAGCTTGGGCTACAGCGAGACCCTACCTTGAAAAACAAAACAAAACAAAACAAAACAAAACAAACAAACAAACAAACAAAAAAACATATCAGAAGGACGGACTGTCAACATCTCTCAACATTAGGGAAATTGAGTAATCTGCTTAAGTAGGAAGTCTTAAAGTTAAGTATTTAAGTCTTTAACCTTTTAAGTAGGAAGCTCTACAATAGTAAAAAATATATAAGTAGGCCAGAGTTAATGTCTGAGAGAGCTGGGCTATAAGGACTGTCCTTCAAGAACAATGTAAAACCCCAGTCTAAAGAATATTTGTGTCTCTGAAGTGACTTATTGAGCCAAAGAAAACCAATTTATAAGGCTTTTGTTCGTTCTTTGGGTTAGCCTGCATTGATAAAACAACAACAAAACTTTCTATTTGTGGTGGTTTCTTTTTTAAAAAAATTATTTATTTATTTATTTGAGAGCGACAGACAGAGAGAGAAAGAGACAGAGAGAGAGAGTGAGAGTGGGCGCACCAGGGCTTTCAGCCACTGCAAACAAACTCCAGACGTGTGCGCCCCCTTGTGCATATGGCTAACGTGGGTCCTGGGGAATCGAGCCTCGAACCGGGGTCCTTAGGCTTCACAGGCAAGCGCTCAACCGCTAAGCCATCTCTCCAGCCCTTGTGGTGGTTTCTATCTACTTATAGAATAAAATGACTTAAGTGTTAAATGAACAATAGGACCCTCATTCTTTCCAAATTTAGTTTTTACATGTTTTTTTCTTTTTCTTTTTTTTCGAGGTAGGGTCTCACTCTAGCTCAGACTGACCTGAAATTCACTACATAGTTTTAGGGTGGCCTTGAACTCACAACAATCTTCCTACCTCTGCCTCCTGAGTGTTGGGATTAAAGGTATGTGCCACCATGCCTGGCTAACGTGCATTAAAATTTTTTTCTTAATTAAAAAACCTTTTATTTATTAGAGAGAGAGGAAATAGACACGTCAGGGCCTCTAGCCACTTCAAACGAACTTCAGACGCATGTGCCACCATGTATATATGGTTTATGTGGGTTCTGGGGAATTGAACTTGTGTCTTTAGGCTTTGCAGGTAAATGTCTTAACAGCTAAGCCATCTCACCAGCCCTGCAAGTTTCTTTTAATGTGTTGTCATTTGAAAGGTATCATTTTAAGTGTCATGCTTGCTGACATACGTAGCTTATAAACCCATTTCCCTGACATTTTTCTCATTCTTTTATAGGTACATCCTACTTAACAGACATTGTGTGGTGGGCTGGCACAATTGCAAGTAAGTGGCTAGTAGTAAAAAAAAAAAAAAATGGTATTTTTTTTGTTATGAGAGGGAGTGAGAGAGAGAGAGAATTGGCACTCCAGGGCCTCCAGCCACTGAAATCACGTGCCACCTTGTGTGCATGTGCGACATTGTGTATGAGTCACCTTGTGTGGCTGGCTTACATGGGATCTGGGGGGTAGAACATGGCTCCTTAGGTTTTGTAGGCATGCACCTTAACCACTAGGCCATTTCTCCAGCCCCAAATGGTTTTTTTTTTTTTTCTTTAAACATTAGCCAATCACCTGTGTGGAGCTGTGGGTGGTGGGATGAGTGTGTTGGAGTTGGATGTTGCTGGTCTGTTCCTAGGCTCTTGAAGGTCTGCTCCATGCTGCCCAGCTTCTGCTCCTGAGATTTACTCCCTTCCTGTTGTTGGAAGAGAGTAGCTGGGAGAGTGTTGAGTGATGACCTGGGAGAGGGAGGCATAGGCTCTGGTTGTCCACAGTTGACCCTGACTGAGTTTACTTCAGGTCAGCCTGCCCTGGATCTGGAGAAATTAAAACAGCTACTGCTTAGCTTGCCTGTAGCTGGGCAGATGGCAGTGACGAAATACCATGTTAGGGTTCCTTGGTTTGTGTGACACAGTTGATTTAGCAAAGGAGAGTATTTCGACTGAAAAAGCATATCAAAGGGCATGTGCTGTAATTTAAAAATAAATAATAGCATTGGAATTCAGAACTCTATTTATCAATTTCAAAAACCTTGTAGCTTATTTGTTGCATAGTGTCTTTTAGGCCAAATATACCTTAGCTAAGACTCATTGTGTTCACTGAGGAATTCTCTTTAATGTTCTGTATGGGTAGAGCCCCCTTTGGGTCAAATGCAGTCCAGCTTCTCACACTGGAGTAGGCCTTAGGCCACTTGAAGGCAGCTGGGAAGCCCTGCTTGGCTTGTCAGGTAGAGGCTGATTACTGAGTGATAAGTCATGGCTAAATAGAACTTGGATGCTCTGATGTGCTCCTGCACATGAAGGCCACTAGTGATAATTGTCACTGTATAGGAAAGCTAGAATAAAGAATTTTGAGTGTTGGCTCTGTAAAGAAGTGACAGATGTTTGAGTAGGCAGATATACTTGGCTTGATTAAAATAGTATACAACATATAATACCTGTGTCAAAACATCATACGGGACCCTGTGAATATATACAGATTTTTAAAAAACATTTTATTTTTATTTATTTATTAGAAACAGAGAGAAGGAGAGAAAGAGAGAGAGAGAGAGAGAGAGAGAGAGAGGGAGGGAGGGAGAGAATGGGCACACCAGGGCCTCTAGCCGCTGCAAACAAACTCCAGACATATGTGCTACCATGTGCATCTGGCTTATGTGGGACCTGGAGAATCAAACCGGGGTCCTTAGGCTTCACAGGCATGGGCCTTAACCACTAAGCCATCTCTCCAGCCCTGTATACAGATTTTATGTTTTGGTTAAAAATAAATCTTAAGCTGGGTGTGGTACTCTGAGACTACATAATTGAATTCCAGGTCAGCCTAGGCTAGAGTGAGACCCTACCTCAAAAAAACAAAAAAGAAAAATAAATAAAGAAAAATAAATCTAACAAGGAATAAATGTAAAAGTAGTATTGTACATTAAAACTCAAACATTAAAAAGACACCAAAACTATTATTAAGAGAGTGGACATATACTCAGTGTCGCACTCACTGTCAGTTACTGCTGTTATCACTGGGCATTTCCATGGAGCTGAACCTGCTGCCCAGACCAGCTCTGCCACGAGGACCCATAAGCAAACAGATTTGCATCCTCACAATAGAGGAAAGGAAGTGGTCCTTTCCCCACAGAGCCTTGCAAAGTCTGGCTCTGACCATGACCAAGGAATGCTCAGTAGTCACAAGTGGTGTCCCTCTGATTCTCTTTGACAGTGGCTGTTGGGCAGATTGGAAACTTCCTGGCTTACACTGCAGTGCCCACGGTTCTGGTGACTCCCCTGGGTGCCCTTGGAGTGCCATTTGGGTAAGAGTTGAGATCTGTGTTTTGGTATTTAATGTACAGTTTAGATATTTAAAAAAAACTTTTGATTTAAAATGTTTCTGTTAAAAAAACAGTTGTAAGGGAAGGTAGGTCTTCTATGTCCCATTCTGTGCTGAGTTTATTCTTTTAAATGATTTCTGTGTATTTCTAAGCTTTCTCTTGGCACTTACTAGAATGGATTTCGAGTTCTAACTGTTCATGGTTGTCAGTGACTCTAATGGTACTCACTCTTCTGGACTGGGTCCTGGAAAAAACTTCTAGAACTTGAGAGTTTTCCTGACACCGCGGCAGGTTATTCTGAGAACTCGTGAAGCAAAATGAGCCATGTTGTGTTTTATTTGGGTGTTTGGCGTCTCTTTCTAGGCTCTTTTACCTCATTCCAGTAAAACCTCACATAGTCAGCAACAAATGGGATACCCCAAAGAGGTTTTAGTTTGGTTCAGAGTGAAATGAGGGAATACTTTGTTCTTATTATAGTTAGGAGTGAGCCATGTGGAGATTTGAACACCCAAGCTGCAGTTTTATGTTTAGACTATCTGCCTTCGCTAAGGATCAAGAACTCTTAAGGGCCAAGCATATGAGCAGGGTTATTATTAGCTTACCTAGACTTGGGAAAGTTGGAGAGGAGTGAGGATTTGAGGGCTTCATGTTGTCAAAAATCAGTGAAGCTACTCTTTATGAACTTGGTGCTTAGTCATTTTCTGTTGCTGTAACAAAATGACTGAGGCTGGGTAATTTTTATTTATTTATTATCATTATTGTTTGGGTTTTTGAGGTAGGGTCTCACTTTAGCTCAGGCTGACCTGGAATTCACTATGTAGTCTCAGGGTGACCTCGAACTCACAGCAGTCCTCCTACCTCTGCCACCCAAGTGCTGGGATTAAGAGCATGCGCCATCACAACTGGTGAGACTGGGTAATTTTTAAAGAAAAACTATTTTGGCTTATGGTTTGGGAAACTGCAAAATCCAAGATTGGCCCTATTGAAAATGTTTTAATGGGCTGGTAACATGGCTCAGTAGTTAAAGGTGCTTGCTTGCAAAGCCTATTGACCTAGGCTTGAGTTCCCAGTACCCATGTAAAGCCAGACATGGCAAAGGGTGCTGGTGCACTCATATTCACTTTCTCTCTTACACACACACACACACACACACACACATTTTGTTTTATTGAAAATTTTATACATGTATTATAATACATTTTGATCATATTACCTCTGTTACCTTCTCATTCTCCTTGCTCCCAGTAAACCCCTTGTAGCAGTTACTTTCCTGTTACAGGGACAAACACCCAAACAGCATCAGCTGATGGGAGGAAAGCATTTATTTTTGCTTATAGTCTCCAGGGCATGACAGAGAAGAGGCTGTGTATCAGATCTTGTCACATCAGCTGTGAGGTAGAAATAAGAGTGAGCAAGCTGTATCCTGTGAGACTGCACTAAACCTTACAGCTGGCCTCCAGTGGCACACCTCCTCCAGCAAGGTTCCACCTCCCAAACTGCCACCAGTTGGGGACCAAGTATTCAAAGTACATGGGGGACATTTTGCATTTAAACCACCATGTATGTTTTTCTTCCCAACTAGTCCCACTTCTACTTTGATGTGTTTTTTAAAATTATTTATTTATTTATGAGAGAAAGAGGCAGAGAGAGAGACAGACAGACAGACAGAGAGAATGAATGGGCATGCCAGGTCCTCTAGCCAATGCAAACAGAACTGTATACACGTGTGCCACCATTAGCATACAGTTTATGTGGGTACTGGGGAATCAAACTTGAGTCCTTAGGTTTTGCAGGTAAGTACCTTAACTGCTAAGCTATCTCTCCAGCCCCTGATGTCTTTTTTTTTTTAAAGTCTTTTAAAATTTATTATCAGAATAAAAATCACTATATTACATTTCTGGACATTAAAAACATTTTTAGAAATTCTACAATTACAAAAGCAGTTTGTTGAAAAGAGGCAAAACTAGGATTTTGAACTACTAACACAATAATTAAAGGGAACAGAAGCCAGGTGCTATGATGCACACCTGTGTTCAAGAGGCAGAAGGATGACAACAAGTTCTAGAATAGTCTGTCCTACATAGCAAGTTGTAGGCCATCCAGGGCTACATACCAAGACCCTGTCTCAGAAGACAGAGACATATTTTATTTTTTTTTAAAGGGCCAGAGAGATGGCTCAGCCATTAAAGCACTTGCCTGCAAAGCCTAACAACCTGAGTTCAATTCCCCAATACCTGAGTAAAACCAAATACACAAAATGGCGCATGCATCTGGAGTCTGTTTTCAGGGGCGAGAGTCCCTGGTATGCCCATTCACCCTGATGTCTTTTTTAAATAAAAATTATTTCTAGACAAATTTGATCATATTTACTTTTCATTATCTTCTCTTGTTCCTTGCCCCCTCCTACTGAACTTCTTTTTTCAAATTGTCCCATCTTTCCTTTGATTTTTTTTTTTTTTTTTACATGTGTGACCCACTGAGTCTAGTTAGGGTTACTTGCATGAGAATGGGAAACTTCTTGTTGGCTATACCACTGAAAATATCTTCCCCTCCCTCTGCAACCAGTAGTTCTTCAGGGAGGGATGAGGTCCCCATGCTCTGCAGTGTAGTCCATGATGGAATATTGACATGCTCCATCTTAGGCAGGTAGATAAGGACAGCCACTGTGAGCTCATGAATACAATGATCATGCCATGTCTAGAAGATAGCACTCCACAGCACTCCTCCCCATTCTCTGACTTGCATAGTCTTCCCACCCCCTCTTTTGCAATGTTTCCTGAGCCATAGAGGGGATAATATAGATGTCCCATTTAGTGGTGAGCCACTAAGTCACTTTCTTTCAGCACTTTGATGTATTTTGAGTCTCCCCAGTAGTCACCATCCATTGTAAAAAGCATCTATGTTCATGAACATAGGTATTTAGAGGGCAGTTTTATGGGTACAATATCTCATTTGGATTAAAAAAAACAATGGTAGTTTCTTCCTGGGGGCATTAATTTCTCTAGCCACAAGATTTTGACTAGATTTTCAGTCCCAGGCATAAATTCCCTTCTGTGGAATAGGCTTTAAATTCAGTCAGAAAGCAGTTGGTTATCCCTATGACAGTCAAGACACTGTTGCACCAGTGAGCATATCTTGTCTGGCCAGTTGGTTGTTGTATCTGTTACCTTTCTGTTGCTTAGATAAAATACCCGACAAGAAGCTGGGTATGATGGCGCACGCCTTTAATCCCAGCACTTGGGAGGCAGAGGTAGGAGGATTGCTGTGAGTTTGAGGCCACCCTGAGACTATATAGTAAATTCCAGGTCAGCCTGGGCTAGAGCGAGACCCTACCTTGAAAAACAAAAAACAAAAACAAAAACAAAAACAAGAAAACCTGGCCAAAAAAATCAGCTTAAGAGAGGAACCATTTATTTCAATTTCTGGCTCCGGGTTACTGTTCATCATTGTTGGGAATGTTGGAAGGTGTGACAGAGATATTGCAATGCTGAGCACTCCTGTTACTTCTTTCCAGCACCATGATGCCTTCTGTGTCTCTCTTATTTTGATTAATATAAGATTTCTAGTTCTGTCCATTTTCCTGTAAATGTTATAATTTCATTCTTTACAGCTGAATAAAATTCCATTAAATATATGTGTTTTTTTGTATATGCATTTGTTTTGATTGTTTACTTCTATAAACATGGAAGAAATACTTTATTTTTGGTCAATCATAAGACTTTTTCTTTGATATATTTCTTGTTTATGAGGTAGTATCAAGTTGTATGAGTTAAAATCTCATTAGCTACATACATGGAAATGGTATTAAAATCCAACTTGTATTGAAATAACTTTAATAATTCCTAATATAGGCATTCATTATTTTTCTATTTTTAAAAGCTGAGTGATTGGCTGGGGATAGGTGTTGCTTGTGCAGGGCGCTGGCTTAATCTGTGACACCAACAGACAATACCCAGAAAAACTCAATGTAAAATAATTTCAGTTATAAAGGAAATTTGGGTCTTTAATATAAAAGTATATTAAATTAGTAGAAACATGTCATATGGTTTGATTTAAACTATAATGATTTCTTTTATTTAATTGAAGGTCCATTTTAGCTTCTTATCTTCTGAAGGAAAAGCTCAACATCTTGGGCAAGTTGGGGTGTCTGCTAAGCTGTGCAGGCTCTGTCGTGCTGATTATCCACTCCCCAAAGTCTGAGAGTGTGACAACTCAGGCCGAACTGGAGGAAAAGCTAACCAATCCAGGTAACACCTTCCTAGCAGGGCTGCCAAGTCAGTTTGGCCAGGAAATGCAGACATTTTATATACCCCACTCCAAGCTAACACTTCTTGGCAAGGCAGGTGCACAAGGTTCACCCAGATCTGCATTCCTTATCCATTGTATGTGTGTGCATCAACTGCCTGTGTGAAGCCAACCCCAAGTGGGCAGAGGCACCCTGAGTGTGTCTGGCCAGTCTGTATTGAGTGTCACCTTGATCACCTAGAGAGGAACCATAGAAAGAGGAGCTCATACTGCTACCACCGCAGCACTCCTCCCAGGGGCTTCCTCCATGCTTCCAGTACTCTGGCATCTTCCTGAGTCACTTCCTGCTTCTGGAAGCCTCTCCCTTCCTCTGGATTCTCTCCTCCATGCTCCTTGCAATCTCACCTGTGGCATGCTCCTCCATCTTCTGGCTCCTTCTGTGTCTCGATGTCCCCCGTGGTGCTCTCCATCATCCATTTCCTGGGCTACCTGTCTCTCCCTGTACACCCTTCCTACTGACCCTACTGGTAGGGTGCCTATCATTTCTGTTCTGTTTCCTCCTAGGCCTCTGGTGAGGAGACACTTTGAGAGCAGAAACCTAGGGGAAGAGAAATTGACATGTAATCCTTCCTTATTTTGGAGGGAGGGCAAATGCAATGAAAAATTGCATTCTGTAATTATAATTCTTCTAAAGTAGAGATTTCCTCTAAATTTTTTCTATTATGTTATATTGCTTATCAAGAGTTTTTCAAAGTTACCGTCACACAATTCTCACACAATTTTGTATTTCTCAATTTAGCAGTGATGAACATAGAAATTGAAAGATCTATAATGAATCCATAGTGAATTATCCAAGACTATATCTCCTTGTAGTATTTTTTTTTAATTTATTTGAGTGTTGTGTGTGTATATGGGGGTTCCAGGCTTCTTGCTGCCTGGTGGCTTAGGAATCGAACCCTGGTTGAAGACTTTGCCAACAAGTACCTTTAACCACTGGACCATCTTTCTAGTCCCCTTCTTATGGTATTTTATCCTTATAAACACTTTACATTGTGACAGCCTCTCCTATACAAGCCAAAGTAGTTATGATACTATAAATTATCACTACAGAGCCATGAATGATCTAACTAGACATGAGATTCCTGAATGAGAGTGGGTGTGTCAGGGTCTCCAGCCACTGCAGACAAATTCCAGATGCATTCACCACTTTGTGCATCTGGCTTTACATGGATACTAGGGAATCCAACTCAGGTCATTAGGCTTTGCAGGCAAGCACTTTAACCACTGAGATATCTCTCCAGCCCCTATATTTACTTTTTTTTTAATATATTTACTTTTTGATAAGTATGGATGACACTAATACACTCAGTTTCTAACTTATTTATGCATTTGTCATTTGTAAATATGTAAAATTATAAATCACATATGTAATTTTTTTTTTTTGGTTTTTTTTCAAGGTAGGGTCTCACTCTAGCCCAGGCTGACCTGGAATTCACTATGTAGTCTCAGGGTGGCCTCGAACTCACGGCGATCCTCCTACCTCTGCCTCCCGAGTGCTGGGATTAAAGGCGTGCGCCACCACGCCCGGCCTCATTTTTTTTTTTTTCAAGGTAGGGTTTCACTGTAGCTCAGGCTGACCTGGAATTCACTATGTAGTCTCAGAGTGGCCTTGAACTCACGGTGATCCTCCTACCTCTGCCTCGCAAGTGCTGGGATTAAAGGCGTGTGCCACCATACCTGGCACATATGTAATTTAAATACAATCTAAATAGCTCCCCAATTAGTGTGGAGACATGATATCAAAAAGGGATTTCTTTGGCTTGAGAGATGGTTCAGTGGTTAAGGCACTTGCCTGCAAAGCCTAAAGACCCAGGTTTGAGTCCCCATTACCCACATAAGCCAGATGCACAAGGTGGCTCATGTGTTCATTTGTAGTGGCTGGAGGCCCTGGTGTGCCCATTATCTCTCACTCTCTCTCTGCCTCTTTTTTTCTCTTTGTCAAATAAATAAATAATTTTTTAAAAGGTCTTTCTTTCTTTCTTTTTTTGTTGTTTTTCGAGGTAGGATCTCACTCTAGCCCAGGCTGACCTGGAATTCACTATGTAGTCTCAGGGTGGCCTCGAACTCACAGTGATCCTCCCACCTCTGCCTCCCGAGTGCTGGGATTAAAGGCATGCACCACCATGCCCGGCTCTTTTCTTTTTTTTTTAAATATTTATTTATTTATTTGTAAGCAGAGAGAGAGCAGAGAGACAGAGAATGGGCGCATTAGGGCCTGCAGCCCGTGCAAATGAACTCCAGATGCATGTGCCACTTTGTACATCTGGCTTACATGGGTGCTCGGGAATCAAACTCCCATGTTAGGCTTCTCAGGCAAGTGCCTTAACCACTGACCCATTTCTCCAGCCTTGTTTTTCTTTTAGACATGAAAAAAAGATTAATGTAGAATTTTATATAAAATGGAATCATCCTAGGCACTTAAAAATATTTTCTTTTTCTCTCTTTCTCTCTCTCTCTCTTTTTGAGGTTGGATCTTGCTCTAGCCAAAGCTGACCTGGAGTTCACTACGTAGTCTCAGGGTGGCCATGAACTCATGGCAATCCTCCTACCTCTGCCTCCCAAGTGCTGGGATTAAAGGCGTGTGCCACCATGCCAGGCAATGTTTTCTTTTCTCTTGCCATGTATGTCTCTCTCTTCTTCCTCTTTTCTCTCCTTTCTTCCCTTCCCTTCTCTTTTCTTTCTTTTCCTGTGCAAAATGATTCCTTAAGAGTGGATAATGATGAAAAAATTCAAAAACACAGACTGAAGAGTCACAAAACAGGTTTGTGACCACACAGCACAGTTAATGTCTACTGTAATGATACAAAAAAATAAAAGAAAGAAAGAAAGAAAAAGAAAGAAAGAAAAGAAAAAGAAAGAGAAATCGGGCTGAAGAGATGGCTTAGCAGTTAAGCATTTGCCTGTGAAGCCTAAGGACCCCGGTTCGAAGCTTGATTCCCCAGGACCCACCTTAGCCAGATGCACAAGGGGATGCATGTGTCTGGAATTCGTTTGCAGTGGCTGGAGGCCCTGGCGCGCCCATTCTTTCCCTCTCTCTCTCTCTCTGCCTTTCTTGCTCTGTCTGTCACTCTCAAATAAATAAATAAAAAATGAACAAGAAAGAGAAATTAAGGCCAAGCACATGAAAATAGAGAGGTTTTCCTGGATGCAGATTTTTTCCTTTTCACATACAGCTTCTGAGATGCTTTCCCAGTGCCCCCTGAAGCTGGTGTGCTTTCTCCTAGCTTTCCTCGACCTCACCAGACACTGCCTTGCTTTTTTCTACCTGCCCCTCTACACTTGTGCCTCTGGCTGACACTTCTTGCTACCCTCAGCTCCCTTTATCCCCCTATCTGCTATCTCAGCCTTCTTGATTCCTGGGGCCCTTCTCAAATGTACTCTCATTTTGTCCCTCCAGCTTTCAGATCCTTCCCATGAGAGAGCCAGGCCACTCCACATTACATACTGCTACTGTTTCTGAATCTGTGGCTACTCAGCTGCATTGAGACTAGGTTGCCTGTGGTGATCCGCCCGTATTCCCAATCCTGCCCTGCAGTTTGGTAGTATTTGTTGGCTTGTACCATCTTTCTGCCCTCCATGCGCCTTTACTAGACTGTAGATCAGGCTCTCAGGTGGCTTTCAGCTGTCCTTCTATTGACCCTTACTGGCCGTTTTCCCGAGTCTGCTCCCAGTACAGGACTCTATAGTTCCCTTTTCTCCCTTCTGAGGGGCAGGGCTCTCGTCATCTGCTTGCTTGTTTGCATATCTAGCCCTGTGAAGTACAACACCCACTGTACAAACTGCAAATTAAACTCCTGTGAAATACAGCCATGTACACATAATTTCAGAGCCATCAATATAATGTCTAACTGTAATAGAAAGATGTTAACAGGATGTTATCTTATGTGAATGCTCAGATACAGCTATGGTTCAAGGCATACTAGTGTTGGCAGAGCCTACACAATGTGGAGGCAGAGGGCTGAGGATTTGGCAGGTGTAGATACAGGGTGGTGTGTTACTGACTCACTAGGACTTGGTATCAGCAGTATGATCCTGAGATGGGAGATAACTCTTGAAGTTTCCATCAAAGAATGATCATCCCTCTTACCTGGGTGTTACATTTCCAAAGAATTCAATGTATATGAAATCCACCCAAACATTATGTTGTCATAAACAGATATTTCACGTACAAACCCAAAGAGACATTCAGAAGTTGTAAGGGTTATGGGATAATTTTTGGTTGTGTTTGCTGTCTGCACATCTGCCTGCCCAAGGTATGCAGGCCCTGATGATTGCAAAGGTTTTACTCATTGGAGCTCTGGAAGGGCATTGTGGAGGCAGTGAGGCCTTGGATGGTGAAGGGCAGGAAGAATAGATTCCTTAGCCCAGGCATTCCTGAAAAGGCAACAATTCTTGTGGCCCTTGTTGTCTCCATAAGTTTGGATGGTGAAAACTGTGGTGGAAATAGCCTTTGTGGAATGGGGTCAGTGGATCTAATAAACTCAAGCTAGTGCCCTGGGCGTCTGCCTGTGCTCCCTCGCATTGTCCTTCCCACGACTGAGAGGGTGGCTGGTAGGGGTGCTGGCGCTGGTTCCATCCTGCCCTTCAAGCAGGGCTTGCTCTAGTCATGGTGTGTTGTCTACCTTGCAGTGTTCGTGGGCTACCTGTGCATCGTGCTGCTCATGTTGCTGCTGCTCATCTTCTGGATTGCACCGGCCCATGGGCCCACCAACATCATGGTCTACATCAGCATCTGCTCTCTGCTGGGGAGTTTCACCGTGCCCTCCACCAAGGGCATTGGGCTGGCAGCCCAAGACATCTTGCACAATAATCCATCCAGTCAGAGAGCCCTCTGCCTGTGCCTGGTGCTCCTGGCTGTGCTGGGCTGCAGCATCATTGTCCAGTTCAGGTACATCAACAAGGCCCTGGAGTGCTTCGACTCCTCCGTGTTCGGGGCCATCTACTACGTGGTGTTCACCACACTGGTCCTACTGGCCTCAGCCATCCTCTTCCGGGAATGGAGCAACGTGGGCCTGGTGGACTTCTTGGGCATGGCCTGTGGATTCACAACCGTTTCTGTGGGAATTGTCCTTATACAGGTGTTCAAAGAGTTCAACTTCAACCTTGGAGAGATGAACAAATCCAATATGAAAACAGACTAGGATGCAATCAAGGGTTGGGGCTGAGGAACAGGCTTTGGAAGGGTCTCTGGTTCTGAATAGATGTGGAGTAGAGGGGCCCCTCAGTCCCTGGTGTGAGTTGTCTGTGTACTAATGGATGGTCTAGTGGACAGTGGGGAGCCTGTCTTTGGCACCAGGGTATAGCCCAGACCTCTGTAGCTCAAAGCTCCCAACAGTTGCCTGGGTGTCATCTCTCTCTGACCAGACAAATCCCATTTTCATTTCCATTAACCTAGAAGCTTTCATGACTACTCTTTTAAAACATTTTAACATGATTTAATCAGAATGTAAGGATCAGCTCTTTCTGGTTACTCTTACAGGGGAGCAAATATTTTTACTTTGAAGGTTACTTTGGAAGTGGAAGAAATTGTTTGCAATCTGGTTCTGTATAGTATATGTGACTGAATTTGTGTTTGTGTTAAGCATGTATAACATCCAGGTTCCTCATTTAAATAAGAGGTATTGATTTTTCTTTATTCCTCTAGCAAATGGAGTACTCCCCCATGCCCACCCTAAGACATTTTAATAGCAAGTAGAGAGAGAAGAATAAGTGAATGTGATGCATTGTCCCATTGGCAGGACTTTTCAATAGCGCAAATCAATTTCAGTGCCTTTATCACTTGAATTACTCACTTAATTTGACTATTACTGTGTATATGTTCAATGTTCAAATTACAAATATGTAAAGTAGTTAGAAATAATAGTATATTTATTGGAAGGTAGTCAAAACTACCTAACACATTAGAGCAAACTGACCCATATGTATGTAGCCGTTGTCCAATAAAGACCACTGATTAAATAGCATGAGATATTTTATTTGCATTTAACTTATGTAACTTGAATCCACTATAAAAAATATCCACGTTGTTTTAGGAAGCATTTGTGGCCATTCAGAAGAAATAAACTACTGAATTTGACAGTAAGGCTGTGAAATGAGACTACTGTCTAGTAGCACATTCACTAAGTACACTTTAATACAGGAACGAGGCAAAGCACATAGCTGAGCTTAGCTCCTACAAAACAGAATCCATATAGCTTTTAAAGGAATTCCTGACAAGGAAGAAAACAATTTAGCCCTCTCCTTGTTTTGAATGGTAGAGCCTTCTAACATTCCTTATTCAACCTCTTACTAAACCTCATTAGCATGTACAAAGCCCTGAGTTTGCTCCCCAGCATCAAAAAACAAACTACAAAACAAACCTCTTCCTAATGTAAAACTTCCATTAATCATTTTAGTATTTTGGACCACAGATTATTCTCCTGTGCATGAGAACCTTCCACATATATTAAATTGGAGCAATACATGAAGGGTTAGAAATATTTTATCATGACATTGCACATTTCACATGAACTGTTTTATCTAAATAGAGGGACCATGCCAAGGGGAAAGATGGGGTTGGGAAAAGATTAGGTGAGGTAGAATGCACAATTTAATAATACCCAATTAAAGTTTCTCACTCTTCAGGCAAGCGCCTTAACTGCTGAAGCCATCTCTTCAGCCCCAAAGTTTCTCATTTTTCTTGGTAAAAAGAACATTTCTAAAGTAAAGACCCAAGGAATAGTTCAATAAACTTGAACAAAGAGGCTAAATGAAACGATTCTAGCTTAACATAAAGGAAGCTGGTTTTCTGGTGGCCTTACTCATGGCTCAGATTTTATGAAATGAAGCTATATGTATATATTGATCATGGTTTATCAGATTTATGAAGAGCAACAAAATGATTTAAAAATTTAAAAACATTGTATTACTTGGTAGTTAGTGAATGCTTAAAACATTCACTTTTTAAAATCACTATTAATAGAAATACAGGCCTTAATTTATTGAATTTAACATAACTGAAAGTGTTAAGTAGCAGAAATAATGTAGTTTTTGGTATAAAGTTTTCTGAGGTGAAGTGTTGGAGAAAGAAAATAGCTATGTCAGTATAATGAAAGCATATGTGAAAATTACATTTCTTTTGCTGCAGCTTACATGTGAAGTTTAGTTTAAATGCTTTTTCTTTTTTTGTTTTTGTTTTGTTTTGCTTTTGTTTTTCAAGGTAGGGTTTCACTCTAGCCCAGGCTGACTAGGAATTCATTATGTAGTCTCAGGGTGGCCTCAAGCTCACAGCCATCCTCCTACCTCTGCCTCCTGAGTGCTGGGATTAAAGGCGTGCGCCACCACACCTGGCCTCTAAATGCATCTTTTGTTGTACTTTGCATTTTAAACCCACAGTTATACCATGGATATTCAGAGAGGATAGTTTGTATTCTCTATTTTTTTTTTCAGAGTGAAACAACATGTCATGGTACTAATAGCTCTTCTCTTTCTGTGGTGACTGGTCCTGGAAGAGTCAGAATCTCCCAGGTCAGCAGGCTGACTCAGTAGGATACAGGCTTTTGTTCCAAAGGAACAAAAATTTTGTCATTCATTGTTTTTCAAGCCTGATAGTGAACTCCAAGTAATTGTCATAACTAGTATCTAATGGCCTCATTTTCACATCTAACATAGAGCAGTTTAGATTTAATGAATTTTTACAAATTGAGTTTTTATAATTCATTTGGAAATGCAAAGGAAAGAAATATCTCAAAGTAAGAGCTTGGGGGAGGTCCTAGAATACAAATGGATCACTTATTGGTCTTTCCAATAGTAAATGAATAAGAAACATTTTCATTATTATTAGTAGTAGTATTAGTAGTATTTGCAATGCTGGGGATGGAACCCAGAGCCTGGGGCATGCCAGGCATGGGTTCTGCTGCTGAGCCACCCTTGCAGCCTCATTGTGTTATTCTTTGGATTTTATCTCTGAAAAAAAAAAAAAAAGAATGAATGAATTCCTACAGCATACTTGTGTTCAAGTCTCTAAAATCAAAGTGTTTTGGTGGTAATCTACAGAATTGGTCTTGGTAGACAGCTAGGCCAGTTCTCCTCTCCTATAGGGACAGTGCCTTTTCCTAATCTTAATTTTTGCATCTGGAAAGATCATTTCCTGCTCTGAGCACAGGTCAAGGCAGAATCAATTAAGGATTCTAATATGAAACCATCCTCAGAATACCATGGGAGCATTTTGCTGATCTGTCCACACTGTGGCCTTGTGGAGCTTCTGGAGAGGAAAGGCATGACCACCCATGCTGGGACTGTTGGGGAAGGACAAAGTCTGCCCATCACTCAGTCACTGTGGTCTTTTCAATTAAAATGTTGGTGAAATTACTTTGCTATTGTTTGTTTAGCAATAAGAAATATTTTTTCAGTTCCTGTTGTTCAAACAAATTTGCTATGCTTTAAGTATATGCAGAAGTTCATCCCAGCATAATATATTGATCTTTGTCCTTCACTGAGTTTCATGTCTGTTATTTATTTTTTGCTACTAGGAATTGAACCCTGGGCATTATGCAGGCAGGCAAGTGCTTTACTTCTAAGCTCTATCCTTAGCTCGCTCAGGTTTCCTTTCTGCTGGAACACAGTTCAGATGTGTAGACACTGATCATCTACCTTCTGTGGTGATGGCTCACGTCCTGGTAGATACTGTGCTGAACTTTGAGGGGCTGGTTTCTAGGCTGCACTCAGATGCAGTTTCTTGGGTGTGGAAAGAAAATCACTTGGTCCATGAAGACAGATTTTGGTGAGCATAGGCCACTGTCCTGCTACATAACCTCTCCCTTCCTCCCCCCTGCCAAAAGGATCTTATATGTATCCCAGGCTGGCCTTGGATTTGCAGTCCTCCTCCACCCATGTCCCCAGTGCTGAAATTACAGGCATGTGCCACCACACTGGGCTTCCTGCTGCTCATTTTTGTTGGGAGATGATACCTCTTTCCCAAGCTGATCCATTAAGCCAGAACTGAGCTCCCGATTTATACTTACTGGATCTTGATTAGTCTTCCTGAGACATAGTAGTAGGACACTTTATATAGACTTCATGACTCTATGAGTTACTTTCTATGGTCTGAAGAAGTGTCCTTCTCAGTGTATCTGACACCAGGGAGCTTGTTCACGCATTAAGCAGGATCAGAATGAACATTGATGTTAGACCTTCTCAGGGATCACAGATGTACCATTAGCACTGACCTTCCAAGGACATGTCCACATTCATTTTTGTTTTACTCAAGTTGATTGCTAGATTCTTTTAGAGTTAGCAAAAGATCAGCTGGCATACCAGTCACAGTACAAGCCAGTTGATTGTATAAACTCATTTTTTTTGTATTCCTCATTTTCACTTCACAGTTGTTACTGGTGAGTTTTAAGGGTCGGTCATTTAGCTTATAAGTGATTTTTCTGATCTAGCCAGAGCCTTATGTCTCCATTGTACACTTGAGAAGATTAAAATTATTGGAGCAGTAATGAGAATTTGACCCAATACCACTATTCATTTGTTTTCATACCTATCACTCATAAACTAGCTAGTAAATGCAAGAAAATAATAATTTAAGAAATTCTAACATCTGTTGCATCAAGCCACCTAGTAAAAATTGGTATTCAGTAGAAAAAAATGATCATGTAAATAGGCATTTATTTTAAATGTACTTAAAGCAATTAAAAAGCAGAATCAAAGGTCCAGACACAGAGAATTTTTTTTTTCTTTTCTCTATTTCCCCTTGAATTGTATAATTACAGGTGAGTTGTTTAACCTTTCTGTGCCTCAGTTTTTCTACCTCTAAAGGGGTGGGATCGTTCTCCAAGTTGATTGCTTCTGAAATGCTGGCACATTTAGCAGTGTTGCAGCGGCCTCAGGTGAGAGCACCATGCTCAGTACTGCTCTGAAATGGATGTGATGTGGCTTGGATTACCCTGGCCCTGGGGTCTGCTCAGGACTGTGCTGCAGAGCAAGCGTGCAGCTCTGAGTACCAAGCATGCCAAAGGAAATGTTGAATGTAAAGTGTGCATGATTCCATAAGGCTTTAATTTTGTTTTAAAAGGGTTTGTATAGTCTACTGTAAACTGTGGAAATTAAACAGGGTCTTAAAAAATTGCACTGAAAGATCACATTGTGATGGTGTGATGAGCTCCTTTGATGTTCTACTTAGGCATTGTGCTTCAGCCATAACAATCTATGTGACCCATCGATTCTGTTGCACTAGAGGTGTCATGAAAAATGCCAAATTTCCTGCTTCCAAGCACCTCAGCCATAATGTGAACTATCTGATGTCAGGCAAATGTCAGGAGCACCTGAACCACTAGTGCCAAAGAATCACCTTGCAAAATTCAGAATACTTGTTTTTCAGAACAACTTGCCCCCATTCCATCAGTGTTTTTGCACTTTGTAAAACTTTAAAAAGGTTTTGCTTTTCAGTTGCATTTTCCTCAGTGTTTTTGCCTTTTAAAAGGATTATTTCCTTGTGAAATGAATATAATAGGAAGAAGCATGGATTTAAAAAGTCAAATGTTAATGGGTTGCATAAAAGTTTTTTCATATAAATGTATCAGAGGAATTTCCAGTTAGCACACATATGTATTGATGAGTGGCTAAGACTTGCTTATATTTTGCTTTATAAAAGTAGTCGTAGCATGTTGTAATTGCCTTATGTAAATAAAATGGCTATTAAGTTTTCCAATAATATTTATTATTAATCTGTATGTGTTTTAAAATAAAATAACATTTCTAGCTGAGCATGTGTTGATTTTCCCCATTGCTTGGGATTCTTATGTAGTCTCAGGCTCTAAATCACCCCAGTTCCTCACATCTTTCCTATTACATCTGCTTGTACATCTGTCTTAGTGGGAAACTACATGCTTTGTGAAGAAATTCACCATCTTGTGGCTAGCTCTTGATCCAGGGAATGATGGTATTACAGAAAACCAGCTCTGATATGCTTACACCCTTTATATATATTTGCGTGTTATACAGTTTATATTTTAAGCCCAAAGAAAATTAAAGAACTGTAACATTTTAAGAAACCTTGTTAATAATTTTCAGTGTCCAGTAAGTTTTCCTTTTTGCTGAGGATTGAACCACATCTTGTGCATACTAAGCATGGATTCTACCAAGTGTGTTAATACCTCCAGTTACACTTAATGAGAAAAAAGAATCATCTATTTACCCCCAAATAAGGAGAGTGTAGACAGACCAAAACTAGATTCCAGATTACAGCAGTTGGGTTTGGCAAATGAATTTATTAGACTTACAGAAACATGAGTGATTCAGGAAGGCATCTCCACCATCAAAATGTCCCAACATTTGTCTGCCAAGCTCATATTTCAAATCCTTATTTAGTGTACTCCTATGTGGAAGTCAGGATAACCTCAGGTGTCCTTCAGGAATGCTATTCACCTTTGTGTGTTGCGGCGAGCCCCCTGACCCGCAGGGAAGAACGACCACAAGACGAGGATCCTTCTTGATCACACTTTTATTGGAGAGCTCTTGGTTAACAGGAGGGTTGATGGCGAGGGGCGCGAGGCGGAATGTGCAGCTACTTATATAGCGGGGAGTGCAACGAGGCGCCCACTGATTGGTTGCTACCAGCTTGCCACCACCAGGCGCCACGGGATAGGCTCGGGACAGGTTGCGTCAAGTGCATGCGCATACCTTGAACACGGTTGGCGCCAAGGCACTGCCTAATATGGAGTTGTTTACCTCAACACAGACAGGAAGCCAGCGCCATCTTGTAATGGCGACTACTTGCAGCTCCCAGCAGTGTGTGTGTGTGTGTGTGTGTGTTTATGCACATATGTTTGCAGAGGCCAGAGAAATTTAGGTGCTCTTCTCTAGGCCTCAACCATACATTTCCTTGATACAGGGTTTCTCCTCAACCAGGAGCTGCCATCGGTCAGTAAGCCCAGGTGATTCTCTGGTGTCTGCCTAACATGACTCGAGTTACAAATGTGTGGGTCACACCTGGAGTTTTACATGGGTTATGGGGAGTCAAAATCCGGGGTCTCCAGCCTGAGAGGCCCTCATGCTTAAGCCACAAGCACTCTTAACTGCTGAGCTCATGTCCACCTTTTTTGAGACAGGGGTCTCTCTGGCCTAGAACTTGCAAAGCAGTCGACTGGCTGGCCAGTGAGCCCACAGGATCTGCTCCCTGACCCCCAACACTGGGATTATAAGTACATGCTACCATGCCTGGCTTTTTATTTTATGTGGGTTGACTGAACTCAGTTCCTCATGCTTCAAGTTCCTATAAGGGCTCTAAGCCTACAGCAGAATGAAGACAAACCCGGGCTCACAGTGCTACCTAGCGTTAAAGCAGTAGAGGTGACTACAGGCTGTGTGACCTAAGGCATAAACAAAACCAGACTCTGGAGAAAGTTCTGTTTATGTATACTTCCCCTTGCTTTGGAACAGGGATTCTGCTAGTCTTGGCAACACTGTGGAAGGATGCTCTGTTTTACTGCAGTCTGGCATAAAGAATAGGTGTGTGGTATCTTGCTTCAAGATGGGAGTCACTGGCCAGAATTTTGAAGACAATGTCCACTATAATCATACTTACTTCTACACCACTATTAAAAGGTTTTTTATGATGCCTGTAGTTGAATACAGGGCTTTGCACTTGCTAGACAAGCATTCTACCACTGAGTTACACCCTCAGCCTATTTTTGGTTTTTGAACCTTGAATGGTGGTTTCAAAAATGTTTTTAAGCCGGGTGTGGTGGTGCACGCCTTTAATCCCAGCAGAAGTAGGAGGATCGCCATGAGTTCAAGGCCACCCTGAGACTACATAGTTAATTCCAAGTCAGCCTGGACCAGAGTGAGACCCTACCTCGAAAAACCAACAAAAAAAAAAAAAAAGTTTTTAAAATATTTTATTTTTATTTATTTATTTGACAGAGAAAGGAGAGAGGAAGAGAGAGAGAGAATAGGTGCACCAGGGCCTCCAGCCACTGCAAGCAAACTCCAGATGTGTGCGCCCCTTGTGCATCTGGTTAACATGGGTCCTACGGAATTGAATCTGGGTCCTTTGGCTTTGCAGGCAAAAGCCTTAACCGCTAAGCCATCCCTCCAGCCCAAAAATGTTTTTAGTTGTAGAGCAACAGCATAAGCATTCCAAAGGAGAGGGATTAATTTTAGCCAACAACATAAACCTGGTCTGGGGTAGAAAATGTTGGCTGGGCGATGTGCCAATTGGGCAACAAGCAATCAGTTTAAAAATAACTAAAATGCTGGGCTAGAGTGAGACACTACCTCAAAAATCCAATAAGTAAATGAATGAATAAATAAAATAACTCAAATGATGGACCAGAGGCTAGAGGAATGGTCACTAGGTTGTCTGTGTATGAAAACTGCATGTTTTTTTAAAAATTTTTTTTGTTCAGAGTGACAGAGAGAGAGAGAGAGGCAGATAGAGAGAGAGAATGGGCACGCCAGGGCTTCCAGCCACTGCAAACGAACTCCAGATGCGTGTGCCCCCTTGTGCATCTGGCTAACGTGGGTCCTGGGGAATCAAGCCTTGAACCGGGGTCCTTAGGCTTCACAGGCAAGTGCTTAACTGCTAAGCCATCTCTCCAGCCCATTGTTTGTTTTTGCTTTTTTTTTTTGTTTGTTTGTTTTTTGTTTTTTGCTTTTTCGAGGTAGGGTCTCACTGTAGCTCAGGCTGATCTGGAATTCACTCTGTAGTCCCAGGGTGGCCTCGAACTCATGGCAATCCTCCTACCTCTGCCTCCTGAGTGCTGGGATTAAAGGCATATGCCACCACGCCTAGCTGAAAACTGCATGTTTTAAAGTGAAGATATGTGGCCTCAAACTTATGGCAGTCTTCCTGCCTCAGCCTCCTATAAGCTAGGAAAATTTAAATTTTAAAACTTTAAAAGTGTATCAGGATCACTGCTTGAACACTTACGGTATATAAGATGTATAGCATTATGTGCTGGAAAAATGATCTGAGGATTTAAGGAGTTTTCATCATACTAGGTAGGGGATACACACATATAGCCCACTGTGCAGTGTGACAATGTCAATTGGGAGGTCCAGATGATTAATGAGAGGAGTCTAAAGACTATAATGATGAAAGCAGATTAGATGAAGCAGGGTTCTACCTGGGATGATTATACTGGCAAAAAAGAGCTACACGTCAATTATTTACTTTGGTTAATTTACATTCCTATGCATATGAATAAATGACTATTTTTGTTACTGTGTGTCTTATGGTTTGAATGTAAAATGTCCTTCATATTATGCATTTGAACATGTGGACCCCAGTGGGTAGCAGTGTTCTGGAGGGTTATGTTAGCTTTAGGAGGTGGTACTTGGCTGGAGGAAGTGAGTCAATGGGGTTGGGCCCTGAATTTTTATTTATTTATTTATTTTTTGTTTTTTCGAGGTAGGGGTTTCACTCGTGCTCAGGCTGTCCTGGAATTCACCATGTACTCTCAGGGTGGCCTCGAATTCACAGCAATCCTCCTACCTCTGCCTCCCAAGTGCTGGGACTAGCCACCACACCGAGCTAGGCCTTGAATTTTCATAGCCTGGCCTCACTTCCTGTTTATCCTCTGCTTCTTTTTTTTTTTTTTAATTTTTTTTGTTATTTTTATTTATTTATTTGAGAGTGACAGACAGAGAGAGAAAGAGGCAGATAGAGAGAGGGAGAGAGAATGGGCACGCCAGGGCCTCCAGCCACTGCAAACGAACTCCAGACGCGTGTGCCCCCTTGTGCATCTGGCTAACGTGGGTCCTGGGGAGTCGAGCCTCGAACCGGGGTCCTTAGGCTTTACAGGCAATCACTTAACCGCTAAGCCATCTCTCCAGCCCCCTATCCTCTGCTTCTTGACTATCAATGCAATATGACCAGCTGACTTTCTGCTCCTGTGTCCAGGTTCTCCCATGAACTATACCCTTTGAACTGTAAGCCAAAATAAACCCTTTCCTTCCTTAAGCAGCTTGACAGATGTTTGATGCAGCAACATGATACACCTGGAGGTGTCTGTTGGCACCTTTATCAATGAGCTACTGCTCCGTATCAATTCAAACCCAAATCACTTATTTCTCCTATGCCTATGGGTCAATGCAATTTCTTCAAGGCCTGAATTTGTGGTTTCTTGCAGCAGGCCAATCCAAGTGTCTTCTCATAGTTCAGGCTGATAACTGCCTTATTTCCTTGGACAACACCAGTCCCAAAGCTAATTCAGGGGGAGTAAAGCTGCAAAGTCATTGTGTTGTTTTGAATTAGACGTCCCTCATATACTCATGTGTTCTGAATGCTTGTATCCTTGCTGATGACAATTTGGAAATTGGAGCCTTGCTGGAGGTGTGTTGTTGGTGGCAGGGTCCTTATGGATTTTATAGCCCTCTTTCCTTTGACAGTGTTTGGCATGCTCTCCTGCTGCTGTTGTCCACCTGATATTGACCCGGGTGTATGTTCAACCTGTTCTTCTGACACACTTTATCCTGCCATCATGGATTTTCCCCCTCCAGTCTGTTAGCCAAAATAAATACTTTCCTCCCACTAGATGCTTTTGGTCAGGTGCTTTCTTTCAGCAACATGAAGGTAACTGCAACAATCATTGTAAAATGTGTGGGCATCTGGATAAGTAGAGAAAACCAGAGCCATTCTTTATTATTTTATTACACCATCAAAGTGCAATCTGTTAATCGTCTTGCAAACGACATAATTCCCTACCTGATCCATCATCTAGGTATTGGCTAAAACAAAAAACTTAAGCAACATAGGTTCTTCAGGGCCAGTTTTAAGATGCACAGTTGTCTGTTGTCGAGTTCACTGCCTACTAAGTTTTTAAATGAGAAGCTGCATAGCAACTTATAACCAAAACTGTAGGAGCTGTGCTTAGGACGCAACAGCCCCAAAACATTTAGAGGCTTAAATGGTGAAACTACATTTATTGCTTTCTGTTTCAATAATTCAATGGACAAAGGTTTGCATCCCAGATAATTTAAGATACATACATTATGTTTTTGTGTCTACTCACAACACAGGCAAGAGACCTTTACACCTGCAGCCAAAGAATCACTATCTTCAGCAGGCCTGAGATAATGTCTCCAATCTTGCAGGAGCCGATGCAGAAGGGCCAGCAGTAGGTTTCCTGTGCGTCCTGTGAATATTAACTCTTGCTCCAAGTATAGCAAGACGGGATTTTACCAAACTCGTCCAAGACCACAAACCTTACCAGATCAAGAACCTGCCCTTACTCCTGGATCCAGCCTGTTCCAGAGTGGTCTGTAAAGGCGCCCTGGCCTCCTGGCGCCCCTTGTCTTCTGCCATCCCCGGCCCGTCTACGGCATCCGCATCGGCCCGGACTCCACTTCACATGCACCCTCGCACGCCGACCTCCCGCAGCAGATCGTATCTTAAATACGAGCCGCGCAGGACTGGGATTTTGATGACTTACTTGCTGGGCAAATCCCACCTCAAAAACAAACAAAAACAACACTGAGGCAGAGGTAGGAGGATCGCTGTGAGTTCCAGGTCACCCTGAGACTACAGAGTGAATTCCAGGTTAGCCTGGGATAGACCGAGACCCTACCTCGGAAAACCAACCAACCAACCTACACGAAACAAAACACTGCCTAGCATCCTGGTTCCCTGGCCCATGGGCCCACGCCAGCAGGACAGGGTTTGGGGAAAAAATAAAACCTCGACCGCGCATGTGTGGCGCCGGGGCGGGGGCGGGGTGGCGCCGGGGCTGGTTGCACAGTAGTGCGCACGCGCAGCCTCTTGCGTCACTCCGTCGCGCCCAGCTTCTCCGTCGCGGCAGTCCCGGGGTGCTGGCGGCGGCCGGGCCGGAGGGCTTCGGAGGTAGGCAGCTGTCGGCGCTCCCATGGAGGAGACGGCACTCACGGCCGCGGTCCCGGATGCACGACCTTCCCAGTGGACGGCGACGAAGGCGGTGGCCGCGCGGGCGCGGGGGGCCGCGGCCTGTGCGGGGGTGTGAGCTAGCTGAGCTGAGCGCGGAGCCTGGGACCGTCCCCGGCGGGGAGGAAGCGGCGCACCGACTGAGGTAGCTCCTTCTTCCTTGCAGCCCGCGCCGGAGCAGCGGGGCCCCTGGCTCTCTCCCGCGCGCCCCCAGTTACTCGCCGTGAGGAAGTCCGGCGGGAGCCGCTTCGCCGCTCCCATCCGCTGGTGGTCTGGCTTCTTGGCCTCCTCGGGCGCGTGCGCGGGCTCCAGAAAGTCTTCGCATCAGTTTTTGCCTAGCTTTTTAAGAAGATGGTGTCAGCTTGTTGTAACGTTTTCAGCACGTCGGTGTTAATTCCCTAGCGTTTATAAAGTCTTAATCTCCTTCCTGCAGTTGCACAAAACTCAGTATGTTTAGTGTTTATGGCTCTTTAATTTCTTTACTGGAATGTCAGTGTATTTAATGTGGGATTACATCTTATGTTCTGTCTCTAGAAATTCTGTGTCCAACTTTTTTTTTTAAGTAGTAAGAGGAACTCTGAGAGCCGACATCTTTCATTCCAGTAACCTCCCCCTTGAAACTTGACTTGAATAGTTTTCATGTGTTCTGTTAAGTGAAGAGTATGGAGGCTAGTAACCATATTTTAAAAGTCTTTACTTTCAGACCTTTTATGTACTTCTATATTTTTTTCTTTCTAGGGTGAAGCTACTCTGCCAGGGTTTAATTTTTAAATGGGAAAAAGGGGTAGCATTTCTAAGAAAATGAGAATGAATAAATCACCTCTCTTTTTCAAAAGAGAAACCATATTAAGCTTACATGTAAGTTAAAATTTTAATTATAACTAATGTTGTTAAGTCATTTTTGGAGATTAGATGCTGTAGTATTTGCAAGTGTGATTTAACAATAATTGACAGAATGTAAGGCTGAGAGAACCAAAAGTAGTTTTTACACAGCAGAGAAAAACCATGCAGAATACTAAGAACATCTTAGCGTCAAGTGTGGCACAAGCTTGTAATTCCAGCACTCTGAAAGCTAAAAGGGAATACTGCAAGTTCAAGACCAGCCTGAATTACCTAGGGAGACCCTGCTGCTCTTCACACCCCCCCCCAAAAAAAAAGTAAACACTGGAATTTTAAGATGATAGGGCAGTTAGAGGTAGAAATAGACTCCCACTTCCTGTGGGAACCTCTGGTGTGATTTTTAACTTTGAGGTAGGGTTTCATTCTAGTCCAGACTGACCTGGAATTTACTGTGTAGTCGTCTCAGGGTGGCCTCGAACTCATGGTGATCCTCCTGCCTCTGTCTCTGCCTCTGGAGTGCTGGCATTAAAGGTGTGCACTACCTCGTGCGGCCCTGAGATTTCATTTCTTTAGGTGTAAAATAGAAATCTTCTGATTATTGTGTAAAATAGTAATTAAAATAATGGGGAGGTTGGAGAGAGGACTCAGTAGTTCAAGGCACTTGGCTTGCAAAGCCTGATGGCCTGGGTTTGACTCCCTAGTATCTATGTAAAGCCAGATGCACAAACTGGTGCTTGTGTCTGGAATTCATTTGCAGTGGCAGGAGGCCCCAGTGGGCCCATACTCTGTGTTTGTCCCTTTGGTTTGCTCTCTCTCTCAAATTAATAAAAATATTTAAAAAAGTAATTGGTAATCCTTGTTATTAGAGAGAAGTAAGGAAAAACAACTAAATTATTTTTGCGCATGTGTGTCATCTGTGTGGGTGTTGGTGTGTGCATTCATGTTTATTAAAGTCAGAGGGCAACCTCTGGAATACCTCAGGAATGTTGTCCACCTGTATTTGAGACAGGGTCTCTCATTGGTTTTAGCTTACCAGTTTTAGGCTAGACTGGCTGGCCAGGGAGCTTCAAGGATCCTGATTACAGCTGATTACACCACTGTTCCTGGAATTTTTGAGTACTGGTCATTGAACTTGGGTCCTCATGCTTGCACACAAGTACTTTACTCATCTAGCCATCTTCCCAGCCCCAATTTCATTTTTTCTGAGGATGTATCTACTATAAAAAAATTACACTTCAAAACATATAACTTTAAGTATTACATTATCTTCCCATAAAGTGTGTTTCACCTAAATTCTGATTGATTTATTTATTGGTAAGTATTGTGATTTACATGACTACTACTTTGTTGACAATAAAATGATGGGGTGGGGTAAAAAAAAATTAAAAAATTAAAACGATGATGGTAGGGAAATGGATATGTAGGTGAAAGGACACAAAGTAGGTATGTTAAGGATTTCATGTGTTACATGATAACAGTTAATAAAAATCAGAGTAGATTTTAGTTTTTTTGTCATGAAAGTAACTGAGGTGAAATGTTAGTTTGCTTGACTCTAATGACTATTTTGTATATCCCATAACATTATAAACTTCAAATACACCAATAAAATAAATTTCTTATTTATTTTGATTTTTTGAGGTAGGGTCTTGCTGTAGCCCAGGCCGACCTGAAATTTGCCATGTAGTCTTAGGTGGTTCTCAAATACACAGTAATCTCCCTACTTTGGCCTCTCGAGTGCTGGGATTAAAGATGTACACCACCATGCCCAGCTGACAATTTATTTAAGAAGTCCCTGCTCAAAAAGCTAGAGTTCTCCATCTCTGTAGCAAAGACCAAGAACAAATCTCAGAATTGAGCATGCTTAGCCTTAATATTTTGTACATATCTAATTATACTGTTTCATGCAAATAAGTTTGAACTAGAATGCCTGTGCAAAGTTCTGTGATGACTATAAGTGAAAATATGTTACAACTTGACAAAATAGACGGTAGCTCTCTTCCATGTCTTTTGGAATGTATTGCCTGTAGGGGGTTCCCACATGATCTGACATTGACCTTACTCTGTTATGTTCTTCCACATAGCTTTGCCTACTCCTCTGTTCTTCCCAGAAAACTGCACACTTGCTTATGTCTCAGAGCCTTGGCACTTGGCACTTCTCTTGCTGCTTTCTTTTTTTCCCCATCTCTTTCACATCTGCTGAATGTTACCTCCTCAGCAAGGCCTTAACTCCTTATACCCTCTCTCACCATAACATTTATCACTGCACATTTTCCTTATTTATTTTGTTTATTGTTTAACCTTACCTCCCACAGAAGTTAAGTTCCATTTACATGAGGTTTTGTTCTGTGATGAGTAACTTGACTATGTCCCATTGCTCTATATAGTATACTTTCAGTGCATCTTTGGTTTGAGTGAGATAGGCAGACCAGTTCTTCATGGGAGCCAGAGTGAAGGGGGTGTGGTGCATACATAGAGTAACCATAACACAAGTTAGAAAACAAGGACAGACTAAAGACAAGGAAATTCAGAGAGATTATTTTGGCTTCTGGAATTGAAGCAGGGCTTGTTTGCCAGAGGTTTTTTGTTGTTGTTGTTTTTCCAGGTAGGGTTTTGCTCTAGCCCGGCTCTCAGGAGTGCTCTTTTTTGTTTGTTTGTTTGTTTGTTTGTTTTTGTTTTTTGATTTTTTGAGGTAGGGTCTCACTCATGCTCAGGCTGACCTGGAATTCACTATGTACTCTCAGGGTGGCCTCAAACTCATGGCGATCCTCCTACTTCTGCCTCCCAAGTGCTGGGATTAAAAGTGTGCACCAGCATGCCCGGCTCAGGAGTGTCTTTTGAACTGGACCTTTCATAGTGAACATGTGAGGATAAATAAATTAGGAAAAGTAGGAGTAGGCTTGAGTGGCAGTGCTAACGTTGCAGAGAACACAGGGAGTAGAGAATGTAGTATTAGGAAATAAGATTTAAAAGCCATGTATAGAGCAAATGGTGAAGGGTCTTAGTTTCTGCATTACAAAATTCAGATGCTTTAATCTCCACTTTCCTTTCTTTCTACTTTATGTCATATACTTATATTTTAAAATTTCTAAAATTTAGATTTCAAGTTGGACGTGGTAGCACACGTCTTTGATCCCAGCAGCTGGGAGGCAAAGGTAGGAGGGTCTGTGTGAGTTCAAAGCCATCCTGAGACTACATAGTAAAATTCCAGTCAGCTTTAGCTAGAGTGAGACCCTGCCTTAAACAACCAAAAAAGCAAAAAGAAAAAAACGAGAGAGAGAGAGAGAGGGAGAAAACATTTTTAAGTGCCCAGAATAATACCATTTTATATAAAATTCTACATTTAAAAAAATTTTACATGTCAAAAAAAAAAAACCTTGGGCTTGCATGTGGCTGAAGGAAAACATCAAGTGTCCTCTTCTGTCACTCACCTGCCTGTTTTCCTTGTGACAGAGTTTCTTACTGATTGTTTAGCTTGCAGTTGGTGAGTCTCAGTGGTTCTCCAGTATTCACTCCCCCACCAGAGCTGGGATTACCTATGCATCATGCCCAACTGTTTTCACATGGGTCCTAGAGATTGGAACTCTATTCATCTCAGGCCCCCATGCTTGCACCTGAAGTGCACCTAATTGCTGGGCTATATCTTCAGCCCAAAAATATGCAGATATTATTGCTGGCAGGCTCTTGGATATAACACAAGTAATATAACGAGGTCATACACTACTTCTGTTTTTAGGTTTTTTTTTTTTTTTTGAGGAACCTCCATCCAAATTTCCATAGTGGTTGTATTAATTTACAATAGCATTAACAGTGTGTAAAGGTTCACATTTTCTCCAACATTATTGTTTGTTTTCTTGATGACAGCCACTCTGACTCAGATGAGATTGAATTTCTGCAGTTTTTATTTGCAATTTCCTGAAGACTAATGTTATTGAACATTTTTCTGTGTTTATTGGCCATTTGTACTTCTTTTGAGAATTGTTAAGTCATTTGCCCCTTTATTATTTGAATTATTAGTCCTTAGGGTGTTTAATTTTTTTTAGTGTTATGAAACTGAGTGTACCATGGCTTAATACACATATATTTGTAGTCATCTTTCCTTCATTTTGCATGTAAGTAATATACATGTATGTGCATGTGTACACTGATGCATGTACCTACAGAGGCCAGAGGAAGATACTGGGCCTTAAAACCTCACCTCCCTTTTTTTCCTTAAGATGGAGTGCCTTACTGAATTGGAGCTTATAATTTTTTAAAAAAAACATTTTTATTTTATTTTATTTGAGAAATAGAGGCAGAGTGAGACAGAGGGAGAGAATGGGCATGCCAGGGCCTCCAGCCACTGCAAATGAACACCAGGCGCAAGTGCCACCTTGTGCATCTGGCTTACCTATGTGGGTCCTGAGGAACTGAACCAGCTTCCTTTGGCTTTGCAGGCAAGCGCCTTAACTGCTAAGTCATCTCTCCAGCCCTGGAGCTTGCCATTCTAAGCCCCAGTGATTCTTTTTTTGTTGTTAATTTTAAATTTTTTTTATTGACAACTTCCATAATTGTAAACAATGTCCCATGGTAATTCCATACCTTCCCCCACTTTCCGCTTTGAAACTCCACTCTCCATCATAACCCCTCCCTTCTCAATCAGTCTCTCTTTTATTTTGATGTCATAATCTTTCCCTCCTATTATGATGGTCTTGTGTAGGTAGTGTTAGGCACAGTGAGATCATGGATATCTAGGCCATTTTGTGTCTGGAGGAGCACGTTGTAAGGAGACCTACCCTTCCTTTGGCTCTTATATTCTTTTCCACCACCTCTTCCTCAATGGACCCTGAGCCTTGCAAGGTGTGATAGAGATATTTCAGTGCTGAGCACTCCTCTGTCATTTCTTCTCAGCACCATGGTGCCTTCTGAGTCATCCCAAAGTCACTGCCATCTGAAAAGAGAAGCTTCTCTAATCAAAAGTGAGAGTAGCATTAATATACGGGCATGAACATTAAGAGAAGTGCTGACCAGGCAGTTTGGTGAGCATAGTATACACATTTAGCCAGACACCAGCAGATGTTACGCCCCTAGGGCTCATGAATACCCCATGGTAGGGTTTCAGTATCAGGGATGTATTCCCTCCCATGGAACGGGCCATTGGTTTCCCCCATAACAGACATGCCACTATTGCACCCATTGGCTCATTTGGCCTGGCTGGCCAAATTTAAGGCTTGTGGTGTCCACTGTTGATTATCTCCACTGGTGATTTCTCTCTCTCCCATTGAGCTGCATGCACCATGGCTTTTTCCAGCTTTCTGTCAGCTGGTCTACATGGAGGAAGTTTTCAGCTCAGCTCCAGCAAGATTTCTCAGTGAGCTTATAGCCCAAGTATGTGGAGTCTGGCAATAGAGTCTTACCATCTCTTCCTGGTGGGAAACCAAGGGCCTCAGCAATGGCCTGCAGTGTTTGGGATTAAAAGGCATGCACCATCACACCTGGCTTCTTTGTTCTTATTTCTGTAATTTTTAACTATAATGTTGCACAGGACTATCCTTTCTAGTCAGGTGTTTTTGAGATCCCAAATATTTTGTGTACTTGGATTTTTTTTAACTTAGACATGGGAAGTGTTCTGCTATAATTTCATTGAACACTTTTAAAAAAATTTTAATTTTTTTATTGACAACTTCCATAATTGTAAACAATATTCCATGGTAATTCCCTCCCTCCCTTCACTTTCCCTTTGAAACTCCACTCTTATCATATTACCTCCCCTTCTCACTCAGTCTCTTATTTTGATGTCATGAACTTTTCTTCCTGTTATGATGTCTTATGTAGGTAATGTCAGACACCATGAGGTCATAGATATCCAGACCATTTTGTGTCTGGAGGAGCATGTTGTAAGGAGACCTATCCTTCCTTTGGCTTTTACATTCTTTCTACCACCTCTTCCACAATGGACCCTGAGCTGTGGAAGGTGTGATAGAGATACTTCATTTCTGAGCACTCCTGTCACATCTTTCCAGCACCATGATGCCTTCTGAGTCATGCCAAGGTTACTGCCATCTGAAAAGAGAATGTTCTCTACCAAAAGTGAGAGTAGCATTAATATATGGGTATGAACATTAAGAGAAGTGCTTACCAGGCAGTTTGGTGAGCATAGTATATGCATTTAGCCAGACACCAGCAGACGTTACACCTCTAGAGCTCATGACTACCCCTCTTGTGTGTTCTCAGTATCAGGGATGTATTCCCCTCTTATGGAGCGGGCCTCCAATCCAATTAGAGAGCAGTTGGTTTCCCCCATAACATACATGCACTATTGCACCCATTGGCTCATTTGGCCTGGCTAGCCAAATTTAAGGCGTGCAGTGTCCATTGCTGAATATCTTCACTGGTGATTTCTCTCTCTCCCATTGAACTGTATGAAGTGTAGCTTTTTTCCAGCTTTCTGTCAGCCCAAGAATGTGGAGTTTTTAGCAGTAGGGTCTGACCATGTATTCCTGGTAGGAAACCAAGGGCCTTGGCAGTGGCCTGTAATGTTTTGGGGGTATCAGGAACATCCCTGGCTAACAACTCATTGGAAGGTATCCCATCCCTGGCACTGAAAATTTTCTAGTAACAATCTATAGCTTCTGAGTGTTCCATTGTATAAAACATTGACACTTTTTTTCTGCTCTTAATCTCTATCTTGGTTTCTTCTACACCGTGGATTTGCAGATTTTGTCTCTTAATTGTGTTGGATGCTGTAGTTATGATTGCTTTTTTCCCTCTTATCTGAATGCAAACATTTCTCAACGCTTCAATCATTTTTTTTTTTTTAATTGTTTGAGGTAGGGTTTCACTATAGCCCAGGCCGACCTGGAATTCACTCTGTAGCCTCAGGGTAGCCTTGAACTCACAGCTGTCCTCCTACTTCTGCCTCCAGAGTGCTGGGATTAAAGGCGTTTGCAACTCCTCAATCCTTAGTCGTTTTTCTTCTACCTGGTCTAATTTATTGGTGATGCTTTCTGTTGAGGTATTTTTGGATTGGAATTCCAGCCTAAAGGTATGCAGAGCAGTCTGAGCTGGGGGAAGGGGTTCCTGCTTACAATGGTCCCTTCTTGCTTGCTTGTGGTGCTGGCTGTGTGGTGGTGGTAGTACTCTACTATTAAGCTCAGTTCCCATGATGTAAATTTTATCTTTACTATAGGAAGCCTGTTGATTTATAGAACTTAGTCATCTCTGTGGCATACAGGAATAAACATTTATGATCATTTCCTTTGTGTTCAGTGAGCCCTCTGTGGTATACTGTTCACATGTCGATTGATGGCAGAGTACAAAAGAGCATGTAGAAGTGTGAGGAGTAAAGCTGGCACTCTGCCATTTAAACTTCGATCAGAGCAGACCTGGTAGCCAAGCTGCAAGTCAGTGTGGTGAGGAAGTCTATTCTCATTGAAGTATATAGGCATCATAGTTAACTGCCACAGGCAAATCAAAACACTGACCTTTTCTCTTTGTTTGGAGCAATACCAACTCAGTGTGATAATGCTGATTATCATTATTGTGTCTTATGAGCTGTCTCTTTTCTTGGATTTTTTTTTTTGGGGGGGGGAGTTGAGTTAGGGTCTCATTTCTAGCCCAGGCTGACCTGGAATTCACTATGTAGTCTCAGAGTGTCCTCGAACTCACGGTGCTCCTCCTACCTCTGCCTCCCTAGTGCTGGGATTACAGGCATGCACCGCCACACCCGGGGAGCTGTCTCTTTTCTGCCTCCCTATTGAAAATGAAAAGTTATCACTTGTGTGTGTTACTGGCGATCAAACCTAGGGTCTTGTATGCACTAGGTATGTGCTCTACTGTTGAGCTACATCTTCAGCCAAAAAAAACTGTTGTCATTTTATCCAGAGTGATTAGCATAAGACTTAGCACATACCACATACATTTAGTAACTACTGTTTTAACAGGAATTTTGGGGCTAGATATAAGGACACATCTGCAACTCTAGTACTTAGGAGGCTGAAGCAGGAAGATAATGAGTTCAAGGCTAGCTTGGGCTATGGTGAACTCCTGTCTCATAACTTGATTGATGGAAAATCTTGCTTAGTGAGGATCCTAAGTCAATGTCAAATTATTTCTGGAATTAAGTAAATTGTGTGAGTAAAATTCCAAAAGATATATTTGAAAGGTATACCTAGTTACTAAATAGGACTTTTCTCTGCCTTTCACACCTTGGTTCTTATTCCAGTGGAGTTCATAAGTAGGGCCATTTGATGCAAAATGTGTCTATGTTAAAGCTGTGCTTACTGTTAGATCTTATGGACTGCACCTTCTGATGCCATAGACCTCATGTTCTTTAAAGACCAACAGTACCCTCAGGAAACATCTTTGCTAGAATTGTCATCCTTTGCCAACAAAATATGAAAACTGTCTTCTCTCACCATATTGCCAGATAGACAAAATAAATTACCATTATAATCACATAGCTTTTTTTCTCCCCCTCTCTCCTAACCTCGGACTTGAGGTCTTCCTGCTTCCTCCTGTGTGTTAGGATTACAGGTGTATGTCACTCCACTTGTCTCCATGTATAGTTCTAAAAAGGGCATGTCTAAGGTTATTCAGTAAGATCACATTTTTGAAGTTGATACTGCTGGATTTGTGTATTTTTATGTCTGAAGTTTTTGTTTGTTTTTATCCTTTAAATTTATTTTTTCTTTTATTTAAAATATTTTTATTTATTTATTTATGAGTGGGGTGGAGAGGGAGAGAATGGGTATGACATAGCCTCTAGCCATTGCATATGAACTCCAGACGCCTGTGCCGTCATGTGCATCTTGCTTATGTGGGTCCTGGGGAGTCAAACCTAGGTCCTTAGGCTTCATAGGCAAGCACCTTAACCAATAAGCCATCTCCCCAGCACAAATTTCTTTTTTTCTTACAGGCAAAGGTCTGTTACCATGGACTACCAGCTAAGGCTAGAAACACTTTTTTAAAATCAGAATTTATAAAATTTAAGCTTGGCTTATGATACATATTATATTACAATCAAATCTTTTGCTATAATTGGGAGAAACAATCAGTATTAAATTTTAGTATATATTATTAATAGTAGTGATAAAAAACTTTTTCTTTTCTTTCTTTTTTTTGAGATAGGGTCTTGCTCTAGCCCAGCTGACCTGGAACTCACTGTATAGTCTGAGGCTAGCCTTGAACTCACAGTGATCCTCCTACCTCAGCCTCCCAAGTGCTGGAATTAAAGACATATACCACCACACCCAGTTTATTTTATTTTATTTTTATGAGATGAGAAATGAAGTAAAATTTGGATTGTATGTAAGCTATCACAATAATTTTGTGAAAATTTAATCATTTTGTATTGCTTAGATTTGAAGATTGCACCATCCTGCCTCCAGTAGAAGCAGTTTCTCTGTTCTGTAATCAATGTGATTCACAGGAACAACTTCAGGAACAAACGAAATGATCCTGGGGCGTGGAAAATATGATTTTTACATTGGTCTCGGGTTGGCTATGACCTCCAGCATTTTCATTGGAGGGAGTTTCATTTTGAAAAAAAAAGGCCTTCTAAGACTTGCTAGAAAAGGCTCCATGAGAGCAGGTAAGTTATGTCCTGTATGTAGATTTGAAATTATACCAGTGTATACTTATGTAATCAGGTTCTTTGACTGTAGAAGAGCATGTCCTCATTCCTTGTCAGTGTCTGGACATTCAAACTGTTCAAGAGGTCTTGATGTTTATAGAGAATCAGATACCAATTTTGTAATGAGAAAAATAAAAAGTTATTAGATGTAATTAACCGCTTCCTTCTGAAGTTGGAATTAAAGTAGGAATGGGGATGATTACCAAACTAGTCTCCAGACTTTAAATTGCATTGTCTGTAGAAGAGGAAAGTGGGTCTTATTGAAGGCTGGAATATTGTGTACATGATAGTAGAATTTCTCGCTGTTATCTTAGATGTTTTTCCTGATGAGCTCAATTATGCAGGAAGTCAGCTCATTGACATGGATTGTGTAGGTTGTTTTCCCAGAAGTTGCTGCCAAGTCACAAGACCCTGGAGGATGCTCATTGTGATTGAACGCCAGTCTTGTTTCTCCATCTTGGGCACCCGTGACAGCTCCAAGGGTTGTGGAGTATTAATGGTCACATCCTGGCTATACTTCATTGTAGCTAGACCTGATTGGGCCTTATGAATAGACTAGCTTTAGCAGTACAAATGATCACTTTTTGTTTTTTGTTTTTGAGGTAGGATCTCGCTTTAGCCCAGGCTGACCTGGAATTCACTATGTAGTCTTAGAGTGGCCTTGAACTCTCAGCAATCCTCCTACCTCTGCCTCCTGGATGCTGAGATTAAAGGCTTGTGCCAGCATGCCCAGCCACTTTTTCTTTTTTATATTAGATCTAACTAATTCAGCAAGTTAAAAGAGTAGCCTTTTGGGAATTTAGTGGACAGATGAGAAAATACTAATGTCTCTGCTTTTCTCCAGTCCCTCATTCTTGATCTTAATGCATGACTTATTGTCTGTAAAGGTTGTATTTATGGACATAGCTTATATACTGATGGATTTCTGACAAATTTGTCTAGAGGAAAGCTAAAGATAAAGTAGCCTGTGTATCAAGGCAGCCTAGGTTATAAGCAGTTCTCAGTCTTTGTAGGATAATAGTGTCCTCCTCAGTGTGGCGGGGCTACATTCATCTAAATGACTTAACCTGTGAAGAGTAGTTCAGTTGAGGTTGAGCTTCTTTTCTTTGATGCCAAGTGTTACTTTAGTCTCAGGCTGCCCTGGGACTCGCTATGGAGCCTAGGCTGGCCTCACACTTGTGACACTCCTGCTTGAACCTTGTAAATACTGAGATTACAAGTGTGCACCACCCTACCCAGTTACTTTACAGGTTTATTTTTATTATTTAAGATAAATTTGTTTTAAACAAACAGAAGCTGAATATAAGGGTTGATTAAGTTCTCACATACATACCAAGTCATGAGAATCTTTAAAATTGTCTTTTCTAAGGTAATCAAAAAAATCTAAGAAATCTTAACATATAATCATGCAGAAAGCTTTAAATAGTTAGACATCTAAAATACACAATTACTGGGCTGGAGAGATGGATCAACAAGGTTAAGGTGCTTGCCTGCAAGTCTAACAACCCAGGTTTGATTCCCCAGTTCCCACATAAAGCCAGATGCACAAAGTGGCACATGTATATGGAGTTCTTTTGCAGCAGCCAGAGGCCCTGCCATGCTCATTCTCTCCGTCTGTCTCTCTGTTTGCAAATAAATAAAAATATTTTAAAAAGTAAAAGTAAAATGTATGGTTACTAATAGTTGTCATAGTATGTAACAGAGACTGATAATTTTCCAAAGAAGTAAAATATTTCTTCATCCACAGGTCAAGGTGGCCATGCATATCTTAAAGAATGGTTGTGGTGGGCTGGATTGCTGTCAAGTATGTATAGAGAACATTTTGAGAAAATGTTACAGCTGTATGTTAAAATATTTGCTTATGCTTTTAAACTCATATTAACAAATTTTAAAACTTTAATCTTATTATTTTTTGTTTTGTTTTTTCGAGGTAGGGTCTTACTGTGGCCCAGGCTGACTTGGAATTAACTATGTAGTTTCAGGGTGCCATCGAACTCGCGGCAATTCTCCTACCTCTGCCTCTGGAGTGCTGGGATTAAAGTCATGTGCCACCAAGCCTGGCTTTAATCTTATTTTTATAAATATAATTCAAAATTGATTTAAACCTATAAAAGTAACTCAGCAGCTTAATAGCTTTATTTATTTGGAATGAAAAGCCCAGTCTGATCAAAACCTTTTTGATATTCCTGTGCATTTAAGCAATTTTGCTCAATTTAAGGTTGATGGAGTAGCTCAGCAGTAGAGTGCTTGCCTAGCATGTGCAACACCCTGGATTTGGTTCACCAGTGCTGCAATTAAGAAAAAAAGTAGAGCTGGGCATGGTGGCTCACACCCTTAATCCCAGAACTTGGAAGGCAGAGGTAGGAGGATTGCTGTGAGTTCAAAGCCACGCTGAGACTACATAGTGAATACCAGATTAGCCTGGATTAGAGCAAGACACTGTCTCAAAAAGAAAAAAAAAAAAAAAAAAAAAAAAAGAAAAAGAAAAAGAAAGAGAAAAAAAAAATGAAGAAAGTAGGGCTGGAGAAATGGCTTAGCAGTTAAGGTGCTTGCCTCTGAAACCCAAAGACCCAAGTTCAATACCCCAGAACCCATGTAAGGCAGATGCATAAGGTAGTGCTTGCTTCTGGAGTTTGTTTGCAGTGGCTTGAGGCCCTGCCATGCCCATTCATCCTCTCTCATAAATAAAAATGTAATTATGAAAGTTTATAGAGAAATCTGATTTTTATTGCTTTCTCTTCTATTTTCTTTCTTTTTTTCTTTTTTCTTCTTTTTTCTTTCTCTTCTATTTTCATTCCAAATTTTATACACACACATATACACATATATATACACATATATATTCACACACACACATAATTTTTTTAGTGAGGGAGAGAATTGGTGTGCCAGGGTCTCCAGCCACTGCAGTCGAACTCCAGATGCGTGCACCACCTTGTGTGCATGTGTGACCTTGCATGCTTGTGTCACTTTGTACACTTGGCTTTTGTGGGGCCTGGAGAGTCAAACATGAGTCCTTAGACTTTTCAGGCAAGGGCCTTAATGGCTAAGCCATCTCTCCAGCCCAGGAGATACATATTTAATAAGGTTGTTCATGCTTATTTTTGTGACTACTATTTAAAAAGTATATAGCACAAAAAAACTGTCCTTAAGACACTAAGACTTATTAACTATTCAACAATTGTTTATTTACCACCTCTTGTGTGCCAGGCAATGTTCTAGGTGCTTAACATTCAAGTGATAGACAGATAAGATAGATTAGTGAAAAGGTATGTGTGTATACTGAAGGAATAAGAGTCATACAAATTAGAGTGTAGGGCTGGAGAGATTCCTCAGTAGTTAAAGCTACTTGCTTATAAAGCTTCTTAGTCTGGGGTTAATTCCCCAGTACACATGTAAAAACAGATGCATATTTAGATTTGAGCTCTTGAAGGATTCTGATCATATCCTAAAGTCTGAACCAACAAACCATGAGAGTACATTGTTATTGTTTGTATCAGTCACTTCCTCCTTATGAACCAATACTGGACCAAAAGCAAATTAGGGAAAGAAAGAGCTTGTTTTGGTGTTCAGTTCTTGATGGTAAAGTCCATCATGGTGGAGAAAGCATGGCAGGAGCAGGAAGCCAGAGTCACATGTCATATCAGCAGGGAGGGAGATGAGAGGACACCAGGGCCTCTTGCCCCTGCAAAGGAGCATTGACAAATGTCAGATACTTGTACCACTTTTAGCATCAGGCTTTATGTAGGTAGCTTGGGAATTTAACACAGCTCAGCAAGCTGTATAAGCAAGTGCCTTTAACCACTTTAACCCCCACCATACTGATTTAAATTGACATAGGATGTTCTGTTTTGTAGCACTATAATGTATCAAAGCTTCATGATTCATTTACACAAGCAAGCAAGCATAGCAGTAAGGTGGTGGCAGTAGGAGTTAAAGTTTAGACAAGTATTGAGAGCCTACATTGTGTAAGGCTTTGCAGGTCAAAGCAAGGAGTATGACTTTTATGTTAGATGGGAAGTCATTGGAGTTCTTGAACAAAATAGAATGCTCAGACTTAATATTGTTTCTCTCACTGTGTAGAGGCAAATGGAGAGAAAGTTGTTCAGAGGCTATTGCATTTTTAAGAAGTGACATCATGGACTGGGGTTGTGGCAGGGACTATATAGTGAGAATTGGTAGAATTTTGGATATGTATTCAGGGTAGAACTGACAAGATTTTTTCACTGACCAAAATATGGGGTGTGAAAGGGTCATGTCAAAGATGAAATGAAGTTGAAGTTAGGACCACAGTAAATGGAAGAATTGAAATGGTGCGAAAACCATAGGAAAGACCTGAGCAGATGAGGTAAGACAAAAGTTTGGGAGTCACTATTGGTACTCAAAGACACAAGACTGGATGATACAAGAAGCCGGTATAGGCTCTAAGAGTGGAACAGATACATTAAGAGTTCCGCAAGGGCAGAGACTAAGTGAGACTGGTGTGGTGACCTGAGAGCCAAGTGAAAAGAGGTTGAGGGAGCTGAGAGTTTTGGGCTGTACCAGATGGTACTGTTACAAATAGGACGGAAAAGTAACTATTGGGTTTAACAGGATGCAAATCCTTGCTGATCTTGAGTTACAGTTTTAAATACTTTATGTTTATTTATTTATGGGGGGGGATAGGAACAGAAGGGCCCACTGCAAATGAACTCAAGATGCATGTATCACCACGTTCATCTGTCTTACATGGGTTCTGGGGAATCAAACCTGGGTCGTTAGGCTTTGTAGGCAAGTGCATTAGCTGCTAAGCTATCTCTACAGCCCGAGTTACAGTTTTAGTATAAAAACTTTCATTTAAAAAATCCTGTTTTTAGGCTGGGTGTGGTGACACATGCCTTTAATCCCAGCACTTGGGAGGCAGAGGTAGGAGGATTGCCATGAGTTTGAGGCCACCCTAAGACTACAGAGTGAATTCCAGGTCAGCCTGGGCTAGAGTGAAACTCCACCTCTAAAAACAAAAAATAATCCTGTTTTTTAAAAAATATTTTATTATTTACAATAAGAGAATTAGAGAGAGAGAAAATGTGTGTGCCAGGGCCTCTATCCATTGTAAATGAACACCAGATGCATGTGCCATTTTGTGTATCTGCTTTACATAGGTACTGGGTAATAGAACCCAGGTTGTTAGGTATTGCAGACAAGTGCCTTAACCACTAAGCCATCTGTCCAGCCCCCAAAAATTCTTTTTTTTTTTTTGGTGACAGGTTCTTCTAGGCCAGGCTTCCCTCTTAACTTGCTATGTAGCCAAGAATGACCTTCTGCCTTCACTTTAACAATATAAATGATTTTTAGGTATTTTAAAATTTTATTTATGAGAAGGAGAGAGGTAATGGGCATACCAGAGCCTTTCCTTGCAGATGAATTCCAGACACACATGTCACCTTGTGCATCTGGCTTTATGTGGGTACTGGAGAATCAGACCTGGGTCCTCTTGCTTTGCAGGCAAGCATCTTAACAACTAAGCTATTTTTGTAGCCCTGACAGTAGTTTTAACAACACTTAGAAATAGAGCTTCAGCTGGGCGTGGTGGTGCATGCCTTTAATCCCAGCACTTGGGAGGCAGAGGTAGGTGGATCGCCGTGAGTTTGAGGCTACCCTGGAACTACATAGTGAATTCCAGGTCAGCCTGGACTAGAGCAAGACCTACCCCGGAAAAAAAAAAAAAAAGAGCACTTCAGAGTGCAGAGTAAAACTACTAGGATTGTCTTAGTGAAAATAGCCTTCATAAAATAAAACAGACATTTTGGACAAACTAAAAATAGATGAGCTGAAAGGATATGCAGAAAGACTGATCCATAAGGAAGTTTGGAGATACAGGGAAAATGGTGACTGCATATCTCAAGTGCATGATGATGAATAAAAATAATCAAAAATACACAAAATTTAAGCCGGGCATGGTGGCGCACACCTTTAATCCCAGCACTCGGGAGGCAGAGGTAGGAGGATTGCCATGAGTTCGACCATCCTGAGACTACACAGTGAATTCCATGCCAGTTTGGGCTAAAGTGAGACCCTACCTCAAAAACAAAAAACAAAACAAAACAACAACAAAAAGCCATGAAATTAGAAAGGGAGAAAATGCATTAAAAGTTTCTGTTTCAGGCTTTTTATGTAAGAAGATTAAACATTTAACTTGACAGTATAGGATACATATAATTTCCAAAGTATTCAGTTAAAACCAATAGAAGAAATGTAAAACCTCCAAATTAATTAAGGCAAGAAAAGTAGAAAGATGAGGCAGAACAGATGGAATGTAAGAAAATAGAAATCATCATGCAAAATCTAGAAGGTAAGGTTTTCTCTTAAGCTTTTTCTCTAAAGAAATCAATATCTCATATAAAAATAGGAATGAAGACTATTGTAGATAAAGTGATATATAAGACATTGCAGCCAAATTCCATAATTGAAGTATAATAGGAACAAACAGTCTCTAAAGACGGTTTAAGAATTAAAGGCGAAAATTAAATGCGAATTGTTTGTTAGATGATATTTTGGGTTTATTTCTATTTTTGTAAGGTGTGGTTTGTGCGTAAATAGAGTGTATTTTCATGAAGTCACGAAGAGATGCTATGTGCCTATAGTTTGTTAAAATATTAGCAAATAGAAAATGTGTTAAAAACGTTTGAAAGGAAAAGATTGGAACTACATTTGAGAAAATGTTAAGTCTTTTATTATTTGTAATATTTCATTAGTATTTAAGAATAAAAGCCAGGTGTGGTGGTGAACGCCTTTAATCCCAGCATTTGGGAGGCAGAGATAGGAAGAATGCTGAGAGTTCGAGGCCACCCTAAAACTACATAATGAATTCCAGGTCAGCCTGAGCTAGAGTGAGACCCTACCTTGAAAAACAAAAACAAAAAACAAAAACAAAAAAACCCCAATAAGACATTTTATATAGATATACTTAAAGCTACATATGCATGTATATATTTGCGTATATCCATAAATACCCATTATTAAATGTGCTGATTCAGAGGCAGAGATTATCAGACTAGATTCCCCCCCCCCCCAAGGTAGGGTGTCATTCTAGCTCTGGCTGACCTGGAATTCACTATGTTGTCTCAGGGTGGCCCCGAACTCTCAGCAATCCTCCTACCTCTGCCTCCCAAGTGGGATTAAATGCATGTGCCACCACACCCGGCTCTAGATTTTTTTTTTTTTTTGGTAGGGTCTCACTCTAGCCCAGGCCAACCTGGAATTCACTATGTAGTCTCAGGCTGGCCTTGAACTCACAGCGATCCTCCTATCTCAGCATCCCAATGGCTGGAATTAAGCCCACTCAGACCACAATATTTAAAACTAGCAGAAACCAGTTGCATGCTTTTTCTGTGATGTAAATACGAATACAAAGATACAGAATGGCTGAAACAGAAGAATGAGCCACTGTTAGTGATATTGACAAAACACTTCTCAGAGCAATAAAGACTATATACAATATATAATATACAATTATTTCTTAGGAATAAAAGATTCTAATTTTCTGGAAGCCATGAATTTCCGACTTTAGTGTCTTAATTGGTTAGTATTTGTTGTCCTGGGCCATAAATTTCAAAATTTCTTTATTACCTTTATATAAGCATAAACTATTTTTTAGTTAAAACTGTAGATTTATTTGTAATTGATAGGGCTCATAAACAGAAGAGAAAAGATGTGAAAGTTATTGAATTAAACTGAAATATGTGGGTATTGCATTCACAACTTGGGTGTATTCCTGAGAGGTGTTTGTTTTTCATCTCTTAAGTGGGAGCTGGTGAGGTGGCCAACTTTGCTGCATATGCATTTGCACCAGCCACGCTAGTGACTCCACTAGGGGCTCTCAGTGTCCTTGTAAGGTAAGATACTACATTTCTTATATAGAAACAGTACATTTCAACTACTTCAAGGACTTTTAAGAATATATTTTTATTTATTTATTTGAAAGAGAATGCGAATGAGCACCCCAGGGCCTCCAGTCACTGCAAATGAACTCTAGACACATGTGTCACTTTGTGTGTCTGTCTTTACATGGGTACTGAGGAATTGAACTTGAGCCGTCAGGCTTTGCAAGCAAGTGCTTTAACCACTGAGTCATCTCTCCAGACTCCCTTGAGGACTTTTTTAAAAATACTGTGTAGTAATTTGCTTTGCCATTTATTCTCTGTGCGTAGGTAAAATATTGATTTGTGAGGTACAGTCACGTTATACTTTGTCTTGTGTTCAGATTTAATGATTTCAAGTTTTGAAAATCCCAAGTTATACTTGTCCAGCATTTATCAGTCAGTACACATATGCTTTGGTAAGTCATCGTTGGGGGAGAATAGCTTTCAGTACATACCTACTGCCTACTACAGAACGTCTCCCAGGAGGAGGCTACATGCCTGTGAAGACTGGCCTGAGTACTTGTTTTGCCAGACCAATGGAAGACCTGACCATGCTGACGTGTTTCTGTTAGTGATTAGTCCAAATAAGTAAGCCTATTTTGAAGTCTGGATGTTGGTCATCATTCTGAAAGTTGATTTTTTCTTCCAATAGAATATATATAAAATAGGATTATTTTATGTCTTTATTTTTAACTTTCCTTACCACTATTTTATTTGTTGGTTTATACTGTATTTGCAGGGGTTGGGGGGGGTGGTGGTAGATAAAACCAGGTAAGCTTTTTAAACACTTATAATTTATAAGCAAATTAATAAATATTTCCAGCCTCTAGCTTATTTTGTTCTTTTAAAAAATTCTATTATTTTATAATATAATTTATTTTATTTGAGAGAGAGAGGGTGGGAAGGAGATAAAGAGAGAGAATGAGAATGAATGGGCACGCCAGGTCCTCCAGCTGTTGCAAATGAACTCCAGACACATGCACCCTTATGTGGGTCCTGGGGAATCAAACCTGGGTCCTTTGGCTTTGCAGGCAAATGCTTCAACTGCTAAGCCATCTCTCCAGCCCCTAAATATTTCATTTTTATTTATTTATTTGAAAGAGAAAGAGGGAGGGAGGGAGAGAGAGAGAATATAGGTGTACCAGGGCCTCCAGACACATGCACCACCTTCTGCATCTGGCTTACATGGGTCCTAGGGAATTGAGGCTTGGTCCTTTGGCTTTGCAGGCAAGCACCTTAACCACTAAGTCATCTCTCCAGCCCTTATTTTGTTCTTGACTGTTCATTTGTAAGTAACATTGGATAATTATAGGCAAATTATTCACCAATGAAAACATTAATGGGATGCATTAAACATTAGAAAAAGTTAAGTAAATTTCAAGTGTTGGTTTAGCTATAGATTCTTAGGACATAAGTTATACCAGCTTTAACTCTTTACATTATAGATTTCCTTTGGACTTCTCAGAGTAGACTAGTGGCTTGGTACACAGGCTTAGTGTAGGTGATGAAGGGGATTCATTTTAGTACAGGAGTTGTAGTATAAAGGTCTTGGTGGTCCCAGACTAGATGGAGGGTAGAATCTAAGATGCCAGTTGAATAGAGGAGCAATGGAGGTGACAGGAAAGGAATTGTTTAATCAGTATAGCTATACCGGAAGAAGACGGATCAGCATCCTCAGCCCTGTCTTTAGCTTTCAGATTATGTAGAGAAAAGGAGGCAGAGTATGTGGTCAAGTAGTCTTGGTAACTGTAGTCTAGCTGATTGGTTAAAAGGGGCTTTTGTCACTGAATTGCTGTTGCATGGGAGGTAGTTTTGATATATAATGAAATGTTTATTGACCAAACTTTTGCCTAGAATCCAAGGTGATTATAGGAGAAAATGACTCAGTAAAAAGGAGACAGATGAAAAGTGGAGGCAGAAATTCTTTTTTAAATCCTTTTAGCAACCCATTGAACATTCATTTATTGATTTGAGACGTCAGTGCTTTGAGCAAAAGCTACCTCTAAGTCTTTGTTATAATTTTGATTGAATATACAGTTTCTTTGGTTGAAAGTGAGAATCTTTATAAACTTAGTGTTTTAGCATGACCTCAATAATGTTTACTACAGAATGTCTCCCAGGATGAGGCTCTATGCCTCTGAAGACTGGCTTTAGGTAAATCGCAAGACTGTTAATATTTAAAAAATGAGAAAAGTTGCTAATTTAAATTCTCATCTTTTTATTCCTCCAATTTTAGTGCCATTCTTTCTTCGTACTTTCTAAATGAAAGGCTTAATCTTCATGGAAAAATTGGGTGTTTGCTAAGTATTCTAGGATCTACAGTTATGGTCATCCATGCTCCAAAGGAGGAAGAGATTGAGACCCTAAATGAAATGTCACATAAGTTAGGTGATCCAGGTAAGGAAGGCTTTATTAGTCTTACTTTAGTTTAACTTAGTTTGTATTTTGATCAAGATTTTTTATGCAGATTGTTCCACACAGGTTATGAGATAGTATGTAGTCATGTACCCCCAGTCTCTTCTTTCTTGTTCTTTCTTTATTTCCACACAATATGCTTATGTCAAAGCTGCTTCCTTGGCTTTCTGTCGTTATCTGTTGTCTATTGTGCCTACCTACGTAGGCTTGTTTAATATGTTTGCTTACATTATCATCTGTACATGACAATCTCAGCCATATTAATTATATTAATTATGCCCCTCCATCCATCTATCCATCTATTTGTCCTTCTCTCCCTTATACCCTCCCTCACTCCCTTTCTCTTTTATTTCCACAGGATCCCACTGCATATCTCAAACAGGCCTCCAACTCCATCCTCCTGCCTTAGCCTCTCAGGTGCCAGAATTATAGGTGTGTGCCACTACATCTGGTTTGTTTTTACTTCATTATGTCATATATATATTGGTTTTTCAAGGTAGGATCACACTCTAGCTCAGGCTGACTTGGATCTCAGGGTGGCCTCGAACTCACAGTGATCCTCCTACCTCTGCCTCCCGAGTGTTGCGATTAGAGGCATGCACCAGCACCCCTGGCTATGTCTTATATTTTGCCAGAAGTAATAGTCATCTTATTTGCTTAGTTGTCCACGAATTTATCTGTCCCTTTTTTTGTTTGTTTGTTTTTTGTTTTTTTTATGTTTTGGTTTTTTGAGGTAGGGTCTCACTCTAGCTCAGGCTGACCTGAAATTCACTCTGTAGTCTCAGGGTGGTCTCGAACTCACAGCGATCCTCCTACCTCTGCCTCCCGAGTGCTGGGATTAAAGGCGTGTGCCACCATGTCTGGCTTGTTGTTTCATTTTTTTGAGACAGGATCTCACTTTTTCAGCCCAGACTGTCCTGAACTTTGCCTGCTGAAGTCTGAGTGCACTGTCAGCTTTATTTATTTATTTATTCTCTTAAAACTCTGTCTCGGTTCTCTGGTTCTACTCTGAGTAGTTTCAAATACATCAGGTAGCCTTAGATGGACTTTCAGCTTTCAGCCAGGACCCTGGTCAGTCTCGCCTCTTCCACTTCACAGGGATAACTTTTCAGTGTTCTGTGCTACTGAGTTACTTGGGATCTGCTGCCTGCTGGTGTAGGATTGTTTTCTTGGATTTTCTGTATCATGACTTATCCTGTGCTTTCTGATCAATACTGACAAAGATTTTTTTTTAATTTATTTTTGAGAGAGAGAGAGAGAGAGAGAGAGAAAGAATGGACACACCAGGGCCTTAGCTGCTGTGAACGAACTTCAGATGCATGTGCCCCCTTGTGCGCCTGTGCAACATTGTGTGCTCGTGTATCATTGTGTGTCTGGCTGTGTGGGACCTGGAGATTCAAATATGAGTTTTTAGGCTTCACAGGCAAATGCCTTAACCACTAAGCCATCTGTTCAGCCCTGTCAAAGACTTATTTTTGGTGTCTGTATGTGTGAGTGTTCATATGTTTGTGGATGCCAGAGGTTGACATCAGGTGTTTACTTCAGTTGCTTTTAACCTTATTTTTAGAGACAGGGTCTCACAGAATATAGAATTTACCAATTAGGCTAATTATCTAGCCAGCAAGCCCAAGGTTTGGGCTTTTATGTGGGTGCTGGGGATTTGAACTTTTGTCTGCATGCTTGTGTGGCAAGCACTTTACTGACTAAATCATTTCCCTAACCCAGAAGTAATTAATTCTGATAAGATACTATTGCCATCACTTTCTTTCTTGTTTATTTTAGAAATTTGAAGGGACATCTCTTTGCTTTCATTTCCCTCTCTCCCTTTCTTTTTTCCCTCGTTTCACCTGCCCTTCCTTTCATTCTTTCTTTTAACAGGGTCTCATTCCACACTGGCCTTGAACTTTATATGTAGTGAAGGCCTTGGATTCTTGATCCTCCCATCTTCAGAGTGCTAGGGTTACAGTTGTTTACCACTACACCTACGACTTTTTTTTTTTCCATGTTAAAATACAAGTGGTCCCTTTTGTACTATGTGCAGTGGAGTACAAATTGCTGAGAACAGTGACTGGCCAGTGTTCAGGCTTCTGTTCTTCAGATTCAGCCAGGACCCCAGCAATTTTCAAGTTCTCTTTATGACTTCTTTTTTCTAGCACTTGCTTCTAGGTCTTTGAGGGAAAACTTTTTGTTGTTGGTTTTTTCAAGATAGGGTCTTGCTTTAGCTTAGGGTGACCTGACCTGAATTCATTATATAGGCTCAGGCTAACCTCGAGCTCAGCAATCCTTTTACCTTGGCTTCCTGAGTGCAGGGATTAAAGGTGTATGCCACCATGCCCAGCAAAAACTTGATTCTTAACTCCTGTTTTTTACACATAGAAATTGTTGAGCACTCAATAGCACCTCATGGTTTCTCCTCCACTAGCTTCTGTCCATGTTCTGATTACTCCTGTCCCCACTTAGGTAAGCATAAGAAATGTAGGTATAACAGTTTGCTGAATATGAAGCATTCTTTAATTTTCCTGTGTGTACTTTGTTTTTTATTGGCACTAGAGATTGAACTGAGGGTGTGCGCATGTCGGACAGTACCTGCTCACTGAGCTGCATCTTCAGTCTTTCACTGTGCACTTCTTTTTGGGGGGTTTGTTGCACTCTAAGAGCTTAGTGTTGTTGGCACAAAACACTTGACCAAGAGCAGCTTGTGGGAGGAAAGGGTTTATTTTGGCTTACAGACTTGAGGGAAGCTCCACGATGACAGGGGAAAGCATGCCATCAGCAGAGGGTGGACATCACCTCCTGGACAACATCAGGTGGACAACAGCAGCAGGAGAGTGTGCCAGACACCGGCAAGGGGAAGCTGGCTATAACATCCATAAGCCCGCCCCCAACAACACACTACCTCAAGGAAGCTCCAGTTCCCAGACTGCCACCAGCTGGGCAACTAGCATTCAGAACACTTAAGTTTATGGGGGACACCTGAATCAAATCACCATAAGGGCCATATACCTTTTCTTCTACTTCCTTTGGTTGTTTCGTATGAATAAAACTTTTCTTTCTTTGCCTTTTTCAGGTTTTGTGGTCTTTGCAACACTTGTGGTCATTGTATCCTTAATATTAATCTTTGTGGTGGGACCTCGCCATGGACAGACGAACATTCTTGTATACATAACAATCTGCTCTGTGATTGGAGCATTTTCAGTCTCCTGTGTGAAGGGCTTGGGCATCGCCATCAAAGAGCTGTTGGTTGGAAAGCCTGTGCTGAAGCATCCCCTGGCCTGGCTTCTGCTGCTGAGCCTCGTGGTCTGCGTGAGCACACAAATTAATTACCTAAACCGAGCTCTGGATATATTCAACACTTCCATTGTGACTCCAATATATTATGTGTTCTTTACAACTTCAGTTTTAACTTGTTCAGCTATTCTTTTTAAGGAGTGGCAAGATATGCCTGTTGATGATGTCATTGGGACTCTGAGTGGCTTCTTCACAATCATTGTGGGGATATTTTTGTTGCATGCCTTTAAAGACGTCAGCTTTAGCCTAGCCAGTTTGCCTGTGTCTTTTCGAAAAGATGACAAAACAATGAATGGCAATCTTTCTAGTATGTATGAAGTTCTTAATAATAATGAAGAAAGCTTACCATGTGGAATTGAACAGCACACTGGTGAAAATATCTCCCGTAGAAATGGAAATCTGACAGCTTTTTAAGAAGGATATGTTGGAAGGCTAATCTGTAATTCTGTTAGAAAATGATTTTGAGTATCAGAATGTATTTGGAAAAAACATGGTCCTCAAATAATGTTCTCTAAAGACAATCTTTTTTAAGCTTTCACTAATTTGGATCAAGAAATTACTTTTCTTATATTTAAGCAATGGTAGCTCACTAAAGTGACCTCAATACAATGGCTGATTTCCATTAACATTGAATTGTAAAGGTATTTTACATTCTGGTTCTTTCTCCAAAATCTAAATGCACTAATGACAATTTTAAGTCTATAAAGATGTTTTTATTTTTTCATTGGTGATGAAAGTCTAAAATGTGTGTCACCCCCATCTCATCAGTCCCTGGCCATAAAAGGGCTTTTGATTGTTTCAATACATTATCTTCAGATTTATCTTATCTGAAAGATTTCACTCCTGTTTGATGAGTAATTTTAAAGTGTTTAAGGAATTTCCAAGTTACTAAATGAATGAAACTCTCTCAAAACACAAAACACAAAAAAGTTATTGCCAAGAAAACATCTGTGGCTTGTCCCTAAGCATCTGATTTCCAGTGCACATTTGATGGCTACCTTACAGAAGACAAGTTCCTGTTAAGTCAGTGAATCCTGCATCCTCTGGGCCAGGCTCTTGGCTCTGCAGTCTGCATGGGTCTATTCTTTGGTGTATAATACCTGGAACCTAGATTGCCATTTTACATCAGCTCCTACACTGCTCAGGATGTTCTCATGATGGATTATATCTCCAAGTGGATCTTTTAACCCTTGGGGAGGAAAATTAGAAGAGTGGGGTAATTTCTTAAATTTGGTAGTTCATCCTAGAATAAAAAGTTTGAACAAAGTTCTTTTTCTAAGTCCAAATGCTTAAAATGTGTAAAATATGGTCTCTTTGTACCAAGTAGTTTATTTTGCTTAAGGGTTTGAACCATTGTACATTTTGGTATTTTAGAAAATATCTATGAGAAATGTTTATGGAAAATCTCAAAAAAGATAGGCTAGTTCACACTTTCCAGCTTTAAGCATATCCACTTCATAGTCATTGACAAGGCTACCCCCAGCCCCTGTGGCAGGAGAGCTGAGACTTAGGTTTGCTGCACTCTCCTGTTCTTGCCTGTGGTTTCATCCCATGTGGTCTCCATTAATTAGTCTCATCAGTTCTATGAAGAAAACCCTTTTCTTGTGACTGCCATTTCCTATGTAACTTTTGTTGGTTGTACTGAGGATTAAACGTAGGGTTAGGCTTTCTACCACTGAGCTACAATTCCAGTCTTTCTTGTAATTTAAGTTCCACAGATATAATTTTATTTTTGGCAGATATATTGCATACATAACTCTATACTTTGCACATTAAAAAAGTCAATTTTTATCCTCTTGGGGAAGACATGCCCTTGTTGAGAATATACAAGACGATACTTAGAGGCTTATCACCAGACCTTGTGAAAGTTTGTTATACAGTCATCTTTTTATTCTGCACCTCAGAGTACAAGTAGCATTCTTCATTTGTAGCAGAATTAATAGTCCTAGGATTATTCATATGACCAAAAATACTGTTTTTTAATGTAATGTCCTATTTAAAGGTGTAACTCAGGTTAGCAGTACAGCAGAATAGTACGTGTACTTTATTACTTTCTGTATAAAATAAAACTTGAATCCTCTGGTTCTTGGGGTGTTCCTGGCCCAATAATTTTTTTTTTTTTTTGGACAGGGGCCTTGCTCTGTTGCCTATACTGATTATGCACTCCTAGGCTCCTTAGTTAGCTTCCCAAATAGCAGAGGTGCTTCTTCTTGTACTTGGCTCTCAATGTCTGTTGATTTTCGAAATTCCAATAGTAGCCAAATTGATCAGATACATTTCATTTAATAGATCATATGGGCCAAGTCCAGCAGTTGGGTTGCATAGCTGAGGTCCACTAGGGACAGGACTCTTCTTTTTGTGCAGTATCTGCTGTCTCAGATTAAACTGTTGCCTCCAGGAAAGGAAGCAAACATAGAAGGGCATACTGTCCTCCTTTTGTAGACTTGACTGAGCAGGCAGCACAGCTGTTGTCTTCCATATCCGTGGTCTATGTTTCATTTCATCTCCGCCAAAACTGCAATGTAAAGTGCAGTATGTGCTCAGGTGACTAGAGTAGTGTTTTCAAGATGCCATGACCTTGTCTTGTCTTGTAGTTTGATTTAAACCCATTCTGGGAAGGTGGAAAGAAACAATATGCCCAAGCCAATGAATGAACACAATTGGGCTTTGGTAGTTTTATTTCTCTAACCTTGAAGTCATACCTCACAAATTAGATTTTGTTACAACTTGAATCTAGATAAAGCAGAGGAATCAAAAAGTTCACTATCAACACAAACAGAGATGGGACAAAAAACTACTCATAAAAGACCATCAAAAAAATTCCTGAACAAAGCTAGTCATTAAGTTTAATGGCAATTGGTAAAGAATTTTTAATATAATTAGCTGATATTATGCTTCTTACAGGAACATTTCATATGAAAACTGGAAATAATTTGTTAAGAACAGGATGGCAACAATCAGCAGCCAGTAGTCTCAGGCTTCCTATTTACCAAAAGCATATACAATTTTAGTCTAGAAAAATAAGTCAATTTTATAAAATTAGGCTTTTTGATCAAAAAGCACCTCCTTGAGTAGGTACAGATAATCTCACTAAACAGTTTATGTCAAGACAAACATGCCACCAGAGTTACTAAATGCTATGGGATCAGCCCTCAGCTGCTGGCCAGAGACTGGTGGATGGGTGGCTGGAAGCAGCGCACGTGCTCCACAGGTGTGCTCTCCCCATCACCTGACTTCAAGTATTTGTCCAGGATAGTGATGATCTCATCGTTAAGAATCTGGAACTTGCGAATCCTCTCCACCATCTTCTTCAGTGGCTAAAACAATTAGATCAGTTTTTATTATTATTATATATTTTTCATGTTTCAAAATGTCAGGCTTTTGATATTTCCTAAAGAAAATGATAGCAAATTATATTGACCTACAAGTTACATTTAAAAAGAAATCATTTGGAACCGTCAATATATTTTCATTTTAAATTCACTTTGCTGCAATTTTGATATTAACTGTAGATTTTTAAAGTTTTAGGGCACTATTGCTAGGAGTTCAAGGCCAGTTTCAGGTCAGGTTGGGGTACAAAGTGAGACCCTGTCTCCAAAAATCAAAACAAAGAATCTCCTGTGTGCCAAAACCCAAAATCTGGAATTATAAAGATGAAAACAGCATGTTTAGTACAGGAAAATCAGTAAACTGATGAAATACATGTCCCAGACTTCTAGCATGACAGTATTATGGACAGCATTGCTTTGACTTAACTCTTTGGATAAAGAATAAGGGGCAAAAGCTTCAAAGCAGGGCTAGAGAGATGGCTTAGTGATTAAGGCACTTAACTGTGAAGCCTAAGGACTCATGTTCAACTGTCCAGGTCCCATATAAGCCAGACACACAGTGTAATATTGCACATGTGCACAAGGGGGCACATGTGTCTGGAGTTAAGTGCAGTGGCTAGAGGCTCTGGCACACCAATTCTCTCTCATGCACGTGTGTGTGTTTAAAAAAAAAAAAAAAAAGGCCAGTCTGTTGAGCTTGCTTAAACAAAACTTCAAAGCACTGTTGGTTCTGCCCACACAAGAGGTACGCAGAGGCCACCTGGAACAGATGTGAACATTGACACTGGAATAAGGAGTTTTCCTAGGCTGTGAGCAAATTAGAATAGACCTCACCAAAAGCTGGGATCCTTTAACTAGGCAAATTCTCAGGCTAACTGTTGGTAGTGGGCAGAAGCAAATGTAAATCTTGGGTGGAGACTCACTCAAGGTTAACAAGCTTGCAAACAAAGAATCCAAGGTATGAAGAGCCTTCAACACTCAATTCCAAGGCCTTCAGATAAGTAGAATTGATAGATATTAACTATAAAATAATAAGATGGAAGCTGGATGTGGTGGTGCATGTCTTTAATCCTAGCACTCCGGAAGAAGAGGTAAGGAGGATTGATAGGAGTTTGAGGCCGGCCTGTAGTGAGTATTCCAGGTCAGCCTGGGCTAGAGCGAGACCCTACCCCCCAAAATCAAATAATATAAGTTTAGTTTCAACAACAGTTTTTACCACAAAGACCTGAAGGAACAACTTGAAAATAATGACTTTTTAAAAATAAAATTCATCAGATTTTAGTTGAAGTGAATTAGTGATCCGACAAATGTATCTGAAGTGCATACTCTGGATGCAGCACAGAATGAAGGAAATGGACGTGCTGGGAGCCGGAATAACCCTTTAGAGATGTCCACACCCAGCCCCTCGCACCTATGGATATGTTACTTTTAAGTTTACACAGTTGCTTATAGGTCTTCACTCCCAAGGGCTTTTTCTGAGTTCTCATTCAAAAGATGCAACCTTCCTTTTCTCCCTTTCTGGCTCTGGATACCAGTCCAAATCTTAAGCATGTTTACCTTGATACTGTTTTCTTTAAGGTCCACTATTCTTTATTTACAGTGACTTGAGTTCCACTGCTTACCTTAATTCTAATAGAGGCATGACTTGCTGTTCTGCTCTTCTGTTTCTCCTCCCTGTAGCTGCTGAGTTTATAGAGACACTTCTTTCTGAATCCTTTGTTAAATTCTTTTCCCAGTAAGATTAAGAACTCACTAAAGGAAACTCAGGCTCCCTGTAATAAATTTGCAACCCACTTTCAAGTCCCTTCTTGGTCGCTGGGAACTTTCTCTGTAGCTAGGTATATATATCTTGGCTTTATTTGGGTGACTTTAACATCGAGGGCTTTGAGATAAAGGGTAACATCTGAGCAGTCTTATTAGTTAGAAATACAAGATGTGGCAGAATAGAATGTTGGAATATTAGAAGGGCTTGGCCTACTGTTGCTAGAAAGCCCAATGTGGAAATCATGAGAGGAAATGTGGGGTGACAGCAGGAAACAGGATCACATTTGTAGAAGTATGAGGAACTGATTTCAGCCCAATCATTTGTGTTTGAAAGCAGATGCATCCTTCAGGTCCTCCAAGGAAAACATGACTCGACTAACATTGATTTTGGCTTTGTGAGAGTCCACCTTGGGAACACAGCTGAACTATACAGACCTAGAAAAGTGTGAGATAATCAGTGATTGCATTTCTGTCATTAAACCTGTGTGTGGTGTTTGGTTTTGGGAGCAAAAGAAAAGTAATATAACAGGGTAAGCCACATGGAGGAAGACAGTAAGGTCTAAAATAATAGACTACATCCCAAGAGAATGGGAGATGATAAAGTATGAGGAGAAAATGGACAATTCAAAATAAGCAGGCCAGAGCCGGGTGTGGTGGCGCACGCCCAGCACTCGGGAGGCAGAGGTAGGAGGATTGCCGTGAGTTCAAGGCCACCCTGAGACTCCATAGTGAATTCCAGGTCAGCCTGAACTAGAGCGAGACCCTACCTCAAAACAAACAAACAAACAAAAAAAAAAAAACTAAGCAGGCCAAAAAGCACTGTCTTGGAAGCCAGAACAGCAATATGCCAATGATCAAACGGTGGAGGTTCTATACAGTAAAACATGAAATAGATCTAATTACCTCAAAGAGAGAAAGCAAGCGTGACACTTAAAGACTTCTTCCCCTACCCCCACTCCTGTTTTATTTGCCTGTTATATTTAGATTCACTTTTGGAATGGAAAGTTTCAGTTACTGGAATTTTACATATTGGGATTAAAAAAAATCCTTCCCAAAAGAAAATAGGGTTTTGAAAAATGTCTACATAGAGTGGAAGATTTGGTCTACATACCACATTTTTGATAATCTCATCTTTGCCATCGTGTTTCTGGACTTTGAGTAGATGGTAGCAGAAATCAAGCACAGCAAAGCGCCGCTGCTGCCCGAGCAGCACGATGATCATGCAGCCAGCCCAGTGGAGCCCATCACCAAAACACTGCCTGGAAGCACAAAGCATTAATAAATTGTCTCCAAAGGTGGACCAAGCCATCAGTCTACGTTACTGTCATTGCCCCCCACACTTCCTCAGAAGACTGAGCAGCAAGTGATATCACTACTTTGCATAAATGCCATTTGGGATTGCTCTGCATGCTGTTTCCTGATCGTCAGTAGGTCATAGGTCTTCTGTGGAGAATGATTTTGGCCTGGCCATCCAGAAACGTGAACACCCAGTTTGCATTTAATTGCTAAGGGTTCAGAGATTGACTACTCATTCTGATTTCTCTTCAGTATCAAGCAAGAAACCCCACATTAGTGCATTAAAGCAGCTCAGTGTTTGGTCCATTTCCAGAAAGGATTGGCCATTTGTACCAGGTTTGCATGTAAGGATGTTGTCCCCACCTATTGCCCCCCACCGATTCTTCTACTTCCCTTGGGACTATCGTATTCTAGTAAAGTGTCACACTGAGTACACACACACTTACTCCACGGTAAACTCATGGGTCCCCACAGGAATGCAGTAGACAAACTGCATGGCACTCCATAGCCTATGAAACTCCACACACTCATCCACATGCATGACCCCATTGCTGGGTAGAGGCCCACGCCAGATGGGGTCATCCAGAAAGGTCCGGATCCGTGTTAGGATGACTTCAAACATAGACAAGCCACAGCAGAGCCTCTCCTTGGTCAGCAAGTCCCCCTCTCTTGCAATTGCAATTTGCTACAGAAAACAAAATGGGGTGTTACAGACCATGGCAGGACATTGGAAGGTTGAAACTGAAGTACTCAAGCTCTGTTTATGACGTAACAAAATGCTAGGGTGGCAGAAGAGTTATGTCAGCAACCTATGTGTGTTGCAACCTATGTGTGCCAAAATTAAATATACTTGGGACTGGAGAAATGGCTTAGTGGTTAAGGCATTTGTCTGCAAAGCCAAAGGATCCCTGTTCAACTCTCCAGGGCCCACGTAAGCCACATGCACAAGGGGGCACAAGCATCTGGAGTTCGTTTGCAGTGGCTGGAGGCCCTGGCATGCTCATTTTCTCTCAAATAAATAAAATATATTAAATATGCTTTAGATCCAAGAGGACTGAGTATAGCCATCCACAAATGGAAGCAACTTTGCTGTCATGGCAATGTCCAGATGCATTTCTGATAGCCAACATGAAGTAGGTCTACTGGTATCTAGGGGGTACAGACCAGCAATGCTACTACCCATCTCACAACTCACAAGAGCCCACAACACAGTTTTCTGGTCCAAAATAGCAACAGACCCAAGGCTGAGTAAGCCAAATCTAGTGTAAGCTGATATAACCTTGTCTCTTGTCCCAATTTCCTTTAAGAGGAAAACCCATTGAAAAAGCTTTAATCATCAAGCAGTGGACAATTAATGACAGGTGACATCCTTGTTATCAAGTGAGGTGCTAAGCCCTTTACATATCATCACATGTAAGCCTCACAACCATGCCACGGAGTGGTCAGTCATGTAGTGGACCCCTGTGGTGTAATCATGTAATGATGGAGATTCAAGCAGCCTTGACCTGATATGATTTCCAGCCACTCCCAATCCCTTCACTAGCAGCCACAGCACACTTTACCTGCGGGGTCCCCAGCCTTTCAATCAGCGGAACAAGATGTAATGGGGCATACTTGGACTCCAGTCTTTTCATTTTGGCATCAAGCCTCTCCCCCTCTGTGGTAGAAAAGTTTATTACACTGTGCTCTTTTGTAAGATGAAACAATTACAAAATTATTTTGTTAAAGTTAACTCCATGGAAATAAAATTGGCTCCTTTGGAAAAATTGTATAACAGAACTAGCTCATTTAATATTTTAAGCTGAAAGATGTGTTTGTGTGATGTAATCATTTGAAGTCTTAATTTGGATTAGTGTAACTCCATCACCAGTCAAAACAACAAAAACAGCCCAGATGTCACATCAAATAGAACATGGAAACTATTTGTCCAATGTCCATGTTTTATAGTATAATTTTTATTGACAATTTTCAAAACTGTAAAATTTTCTTGTCACCCTTCCCCCACACTATCTTCAGTGTACATCTTTTTCGAACTTACTAAAAGTTCTAAATGTGACCTAAAAGAATAATAGGATGGTTCTCTGAAACAGTTGTCAACTGAATGGTCAGTCTTGTATGCCTCATCTTTCTGTTCCCAGGATACTTTGAAGCAAATCCTAGATATTCTAATCATAAATACTTGCTCTTGCATACTAACTAGGTTAGATGCACACACCTCCACGATCCCTGGTTATCACTGGACAGGCACCAACCCAGAGTTAAGTTTCTGTGTAAGGGGAAGTAAATCTGAACTCTAGTTCAGGGATACAAAGGCTCACCTTTCACATGAACTCGTGGCAAGATGTTCTGGAAAGGGGCTGCATGCAACAGGTCACACACTTCTTCCAAAGACTAAAGCAGAGAATAGAAGGTCACATCAGTAAGTATATACCTACCTCACAGCAAAGATGAACACAGACGTCTGGTGTGGAAATCAAGTAACCTTTGCTACCTAGTATAAAATAAGCCTGTTCATAGAATTCTTTGGGATGATGGCAAGAGTAGGCTGTGGGAACTGCTCACTTGAGGTACTGACTGAGCCCAAGGGACAATTAAGATCCAGGGGAAAGGGTAACAAAAATTCACGCCAGAAGGGAATCCTCCCCCTTACTCTGCTGGAAAAGGTGTGTGTGTGGTGGGTGCGGGGGTGCAGGGGGAAGATAGAGACAATCTCCTTCACAGAGCAATCTCCAGGGAAAAAGCCTCTGGAGAGAAACACACACACACACACACACACACACACAGGACAAAACATGACCTTTTGGGCCAAAAGATCCCCCCACATAGGAGATCAGAGAGATCATACATAAGGAAAGCAAGAAGGAAGCCCGGTGTGGTGGTGCACACCTTTAATCCCAGCACTTGGAGGCAGAGGTAGGAGGATCGCTGTGAGTTCTAGGCCACCCTGATACTGCATAGTGGATTCCAGGTCAGCCTGGGCTACAGTGAGACCCTACCTCAAAAACCCACTCACCCCCCCCCCAAAAAAAAAGCAACAAGGAAAATGCCCAGGGAAATAAATCTGTCAGGCTGGGAACTGGGAGAGCTTACCAGACCAAGGACCAGAAGGGACCAAGAATGTTACATATGTGTCAGGTCCATTTACAGATTAAACATCCAATTAGGATGAGCCTGGTCATCAGACTTGGGTAGGTATGTCCAGAGACCTGATTGGTGGACTCAAGAATCTGACCCAGGAGCGGCCAACCAACCCAGGTGTGCTAAGCATAAAGAGGCAGGAAGCTGCTGCTGAGGAGTTTTGCTTACAGCCATCTTGGATGAGACTGGATCAGATGTGGGTTCTAGTTCTGCCAGTGCAGGCAAGGTGACATCTCTATGGCCCTTTGGCCCTGGCTAACTGCCTGTAACAAAGCTATCTTGCTTCTTTGCCTCCTTCAGTACCAAAAAGTAAAACATCTGTATGATGCTCACATAGCAAAGTGTTATTTTGAGGTCCTGGGGATCAAACCTACAGCTTTGTACATGCTAAATAAGTACTCTATCTCTGAGTTACATCCCTGGCCCACTAGAAAAAACATTAAAACATTATTTTATATATTTAATTTATTTACTTATTTGTTGGAGAGAGAAAGAGGCATGCCAGGGCCTCCAGCCACTGCAAATAAACTCCACTCACACGTGCCACTTTATGCATCTGGCTTACATGGGTACTGGAAAATCGAACCTGGGTCCTTAGGTTTTGCCGACCTTAACCACTAAACCATCTCTCCAGCCCATAGAAAACCGTTTAAAAAAAAAATTTTGTTTATTTATTTGCAGGGAGAGAGAACAGACATTTCAGGGCCTCTAGCCACTGCAAACACACTCCAGATGAATGTGCCACTTTGTGCATTGGGCTTTACATGGGTACTGGGGAATCAAACTCGGGTTAGGCTTTTCAAAAAGGCAAGTGCCTTAATCAATGTACAATCTCTCTAGCCCTTAGAGCAATGAAACACATTATATTCTAGTTTTCCACCTGTAGGAAGAAATTTCAAATAAATAGCCCTGAAAAAGAACACAATTCACCTTGTTCCCCACTAAAGCGCTCCCTATGAAAGAAGCCTGCTCGGCTCCCGTCGGGCTGGGCTGGGCTGTTGTACTCACCAGGCTTTGCTCAATGAGCAAGCAGAAGAGGACGGCATTTCCCACCTCCCGCAGGTTCTGGAAGCACACTGTTTTCAGCTCTGCATACTCCACTATGTCCTTCAGCTGGTGGTGGAAGAACTCCAGGATGCCTGAGGCAGAAGTGAGTGTTTAGCTTCGGGGAGGCTGGAGTGGGAAAGAGCACCTGGCACCTTGGGCAACCAGCAGGGAGTGCTGTCATTCTGACACTACCACTGTGCTCCAACATCTTCCCCGCAACATCGAGCTATTTACCACCTGGGCATGTCCTTCCCTGTGCCTTAGATCTGACACCTTTCTCAGTCAATTCCGTATGTTCAGAGAAGGCTACAATGACAGGAAATCTCACCAGTTCACAAAAATAATGGAGAGAGGCCACAGCAACATCTCTAGTGGTTGATGAATCTGTACAAGCATAAAGGGAATGTATCCAATCTAAAAGCATCTCCAAAACCTTCAGCTAACATTACAAAAACTCTGCGTACTTCTAAGATCCACAGCACACCAGACATCTTTGCCAATGCCTGCACAGTGTAACATGGCACAAGAAAATGCAAACCAGTACTCCCTGACTTGACCCTTACACCCAGTGCCAACTCCAAAGTATCCACGGATGTACGGAAGACCTAGAAGAGCCCAAACCTCCCTCAGAACGAGTCTGGACTCAACACACTTCAGATCACTGACCCTACAGGTCAGCCCTAAATGTTAGCCCTGCAAGAACAACCTTCCTGCCCACCTGAGACCTAGCCCTTCCTCACTAGGGTGTATGGTCCTACTCAGTCACCATCACCCACGTGTCAGTGTCATTGTCTAGTCACTTGACGGGCTAGAAACCCCACCTGGGTCATCCCTCAATAAGCATTAGTAAAGCAGGGTGCTGTGAGCCGCTGGCCAGTGCACATGCTTTGCCTGGACTCAATCTGGCTTCCTCTTTAACATTTAAATTCCCATCTCTAGTTATTTCCTCAACACTATTCATCTGTTTCCTAACAATGAACTGAAACTGGAATCTTATGCAAGAGCCATACTGATGGTTTTCATTTATGATGGCAGAGTGGTCCCCTCATGTGCCAATAAGAGCCCATGCTTGGAGCGCATGTTCTGCAAGTCATAGCAAGACTGGCCTTCAATTGTCCAGCTGTGGTGGTTCACTTTGATTATCAATTTGAGTGGATTGAAAAATGCCCATAGGGACTAGTAGAAAGCAAACCTTTGTGGGTATCTGAATAATATTTTCAAAGATAATTAGATTAAGATGACTTGATAAATGGATTCATAATATAATGGACAAAATTATTGGGAGGTGGTGAAAAGTAAGTGATGGGGCCTAGCTGGAGGAACTAAGGTCACTGGGGCATGTGTTCCATCTTGCCCTGGACCCGTCCTGTATCCCTTTCTGGGCTGCCTCTGCCACCGGTGAACAGCCACCTCTTCCACATGATCCCGCCTCACAACAGCTTCAAAACAACAACCCGATGGCCACGGACTGAGCCCTCTGAAGCCACGACCTGAACTTCCTGAAGTCGCTTTGCTCAGGCACTGGGGCACATGATGCAAAAGTAACCAATCTGCCAGCTCTCAAGAGCCTATTATCAGAGATAAAAGGCAGTTTTAAGTGACAAAGTCTCCTACAGCCCAGGTTAATCATGAAGCAACACTATTTGAGATCATCATGGATATTTACTCGGATAGGTCAAGACCAGCTTGCAGCAAGCCACGTGGGCTGGCTCTGGAGAACACATGCAAGGACTTCAGGTGAAGTCCCTGCAGCCCGTGAGCAGAACAGACTCAAGCCGGGGTAGAAAGTCTTCTAAATGGACAGGACTGTCTAGAGGGTCAGAGAACAGGAGAAAAAAGAGGGGGGATGGCAAGGAACACTTCATTGTGACTGCCTTGAAGGCTTCTCTCCATTAAGCCCAAGACAGCCTTAGGAACTATTAGTCACACCTCTGATCCCCTTGTTGAACGGATAATCTCCTGCAGGGGACATGCAACAATGTAGTGTTCAAAGATCTCATCAGCCCTTGGTACCTGATCCTTGCTGGCTAACAAGGGGACCCTCAGCAACTTCTTGCACACTGACCTGCTTCCTGGTTGTGAGGTGTATTTTCTTATTCTACCCTAAACAAGCAGGCTATGGTTTGGGCATTCTTATTTCCTGTCGTTTCCAGCAGAATGCAAATCTAATTCTTCTCAGCAATTTCCAATCTGTACTATAGTCTTAAGACCTGGTCTTCCCCCTCCTCTCCAGGGATGCTCTCTTAGTGCCACTGTCCCAGAGGGCCACTCCAGGTACCCTCGCTCACCAGGAGAGCCGTACTCGTGGCGGGGCAGGCGGCAGATCTTGGGCATCACCTCCGTCAGTGTCTTCACGTACTGCAGGACTGTGCCTTGCAGCTGTAAGGGACACAGGTAGCGTTAGCCAGCAGCCTCCACTCTGGAAGGCTGCAGCCAGCGTTTGCTCTGAAAATGAGTCTGTTAGCAAGATACAGTTATGACCAAGACTACAAAACCATTTGGCTGGGGAATGAACTATGGAAAGAGAGCAACCTCCACCAAGTATCTTTACACAAGTGACTAAATTCTGTCTAAAATATAACTCCCTGGGCTGGAGAGATGGCTCAGTGGTAAGGATATCTGCCTACAAAGTCTAAAGACCTGGGTTCAATTCCTCAGTACCCATGTAAAACCAGATGCACAAAGAAGTGCATATACCTGGAGTTCATTTGCAGTGGCTGGAGGCCCTGGCATGCCCAGTCTCTCTGTCTTTCTCTCTGCTTGCAAATAAATAAAAATGTTAAAAATTAAAATTAAAATATAACTCCATTAGGTTGGAGAGATGGCTCATCAGTTAAAGGCATTTACTCTCTAAGCCTGATGGCCTGGGTTCAATTCCCTAGTACCCACATAAAGCCAAATGCACAAAGTGGAACATGTGTCTAGGGTTCATTTTCAGCAGAAGGAGGCCCTGTTGTGCCTATACACTATCATTCATATATATATGTTTTTAAAGGTAGGGTCGGTAGGGTCTTACTCTAGCCCAGGCTAACCTGGAATTCACTCTGTAGCCTCAAGCTGGCTTTGAACTCACAGCCATCCTCCTACCTCTGCCTCCCGAGTGCTGGGTTAAAAGTGTGTGACACCATGCCTGGCTCAAATAATTTTTTCCCCCCTGAGGTATGGTCTCACTTTAGTCCAGACTGATCTGGAATTCACTGTGTAGTTTCAGAGTGGCCTTGAACTCATGGTAATCTTCCTACCTCTACCTCCTAAGTGCTGGGATTAAAGTCATGCACCATCATGCCTGGCTCAAATAAATAAATTTTAAAAATATTTTAAATACAACTCCCATTACAGGACACAAGTGGTCCAAACTTGTGTGACAGAGGATGGAGCTTAGATCCCTATTTGTTTCCCATGTACACACATCATCACCACCAAGAATACCAGCAGTCCCAGGGAGCAGAGGCCCTCAGCCATAGGAAGGTAAGTAATTTTAAAACTCTCCAACTTACCAAGTCTTTAAGAATAGGATTTCTATAGCTGGGCGAGGTGGCGCACACCTTTAATCCCAGCATTTGGGAGGCAGAGGTAAGAGGATCACCATGAGTTCGAGGCCACCCTGAGACTACAGAGTGAATTCCAGGTCAGCCTGGGCTAGAGTGAGACCCTACCTAGAAAAAGAAAAAAAAAAAAAAAAAGAAAGGATTTCTAAGCTGGGTGTGGTGGCACCCACACTCGGGATATCCAGCACTCAGGAAGGAGAGGTAGGTGGATCGCTGTGTGTTCGAGGCCACTCTGAGACTACATAGTGAATTACAGGTCAGCCTGCGCTAGAGTGAGATCCTACCTTGAAAAACTACAAAAATAAATAAATAATACAATTTCTAGTTGGGGGTCTTAGGCCAGTATAAATAGATCCTAGGGTCACAGCTATATAAAATGACCAAACTCTTTTACATCCTATTAATTTTAAATTGTTATCTGCATGCTATAAATTTATCAGCTTCTCAGAATTCTGTCAGCCTTGGCTTTGTGTTACGTTTAAGACTGCATCATGTCTTTCATGGGTTGCTGCTGTAATCAGGTGGCCACTAGTAGGCAGATCATAGGAAACAGGAGAATCTATACTCAACAGTAAAGACACCTGAAGGAATGTGCTCAGTCACAGAAAGATTATATAAGGAAGGGAGGGTTTCAGGAGCTCAGTGACAGAGTGTATTCATGAGACCCTGGGTTCAACCTCCAGCACCACAAAAGAGTAACTGAGAAAAGACTGAATTATACGGCTTCTATGCAGACAGTGACACAGAGACAAGCTCTGACCTCAGTATGTTAGACATGTGGACCTGAGTCCTCTACTCATGTTATAGTCTCTTGTCATCCAGAAAAAGGTACAAGCTATTCACCTCATTCTTGAATGAGCTCCACCTAGCTCCTAGTGCTTTACCTGCAGCTTTCTCACTGTGGCACCTGAGAGCCACGGCTTCACAGCTCAGACTCCCCCAGAGTTGCTGCCCTTGTCCACCACCTATGGGTCTGAGCAGATTTGTACCTCCTTGTGGTCAATATGTTCTATTCCATTTACCCCAACATAAATGTTAAAACCAGTGTTTTAGTGAAAACCAGTATTTCATAAATGGAAACAGAAGTCTTTGCAGAACACCCGACCCCCTAGATAATCACCAACAGAAACACAAATAAAGAAAGAAAGCAGGCTAAGCAACCATCTTTCTGTTAAGGCCTCCTGCCGTCTGTGTTGTCTTCCATCTCCCACAAGCCAAGTACAGAAGGCATGTAAGAAGCAATATTCTTATATTGAAGGCAATACTTTAGTTATTAAAAACTTCTATAGCTGGGCACGGTGGCATATGGCTGGAGTCCCAGCACTCAAGGCTGAAGCAGGACAACTGCCATGAGTTTGAGGCCAGCCTGAGCAACATGTAGGTGTTTTGGATCCCTAACTCAAAAAAGAAAGAACAGAAACTTCTATGAATCAGCAAAAGTAACTTACTTGGCTCTTTGGGTGTTTGGTTCCTTTCTAAGAGACAGTGTCTTTCTAGGTTACCCAGGCCGGCCTCAAACTCCTGAGCTCCAGCCCTGCTCCTGCCCCAGCCTCCTGACAGTGATACAGGCACGCACCACAGCTCTCAGTGCTTTCTGTTTTTCGGTTAGGAATAACAGAAGAGGCGGCAAGCACAGGAAGCGCATGAAGTCAGGCAGAGCCATTCCTCTGCTACAAGACTCATGGCCCAGGCAAAAGAGAAGACCACCTGGATAGTACTCTACCCAGTGAGGTCATCCCACGTGAAGAAGCTCCTTCCAGGGAGACTCACCAGGCTCTTGACAACCTTCAGCAGCTCCTCCATGACCACTGCAATGCCTTGGTAGCCGAGCAGCCGACAGATGACTTGAAAGTGGGGAGGCCCCACAAAGTTCCTGTAGCTGCCATAAATGCTAGAGTAGGCCAGGTTCAAAGCCTGCAGAACAGGAGACAGACTTTTCAACATGTAGGTGATACATGAAGAGGTATTCAACACGCTGCTATTTAATACGCCGCCTTTCAATGAAAAGGACCAGTAACTGGCTTTATTAAATACACTGTCCTTATTGATAGGTTTTCAACCTACTATGTAGAGCAAACTTGCTGCAGCAGAGAAGTTCAAGAACAGATGGTGAAAGGACAATGGAAGCTGCCCTTATAGGCGCAGATTCTCTGAAGCTGAGGAGAGCAGCCCCTGAGAGCAGGAGGGCACCTCTAAGCCCATGGAAGGTCCAGGTCCAGGCATGGAGAGCTCAGAGAACCCTAATGAAAGCATTTAGTGCTGCAAACTTTCCTCTCAGCATCTTCTCAGCTACATTCCACACATTTTGATGTTTACATTTTCATTCAGTTCAATGGATTTTTAAATTTTCCTCTGAGACTGACTCCTTGACTCATGATTTAGAGCATGCTAACTTCCATTTTCTTATTCATTAAAAAATTGATTTACAAGAGTCATCATGTGCATGATTTCAACTCTTAATTTTGTTGAGTTGATTTTTCTGGCCCATGAAAATGTGAATACTGTTGTGGAGTGGTGCATTCAACCCATTACTGTGGTTTTACACCCTCCTGGTTGTTGCTGGTTTTATTTACTATATCTAACAATTACTGAAAGGCAAGTTAAAGTCCTTGGGGATAAATGTGCAATGGTTCATTTATCCTTTTATGTCTTATCAGTTTTTGAAGTACAGAAGGTGTTTGGTATATAGACATTGGGGATTTTGCTTTCTTTTTTTTCTTTTTATTATTATTTTTTTATTAACAACTTCCATGATTGTAAACAATATCCCATGGTAATACAACCACCCCCCACTTTCCCCTTTGAAACTCCATTCTCCATCATATCCCCTCCCCATCTCAATCAGTCTCTTTTATTTTGATGTCATGATTTTTTCCTCCTATTATGATGGTCTTGTGTAGGTAGTATCAAGCACTGTGAGGTCATGGATATCCAGGCCATTTTGTGTCTGGGGGAAGCACATAGTAAGGAGTCCTACCCTTCCTTTGGCTCTTACATTCTTTCCACCACCTCTTCCGCAATAGACCCTGAGCCTTGGAAGGTGTGATAGAGATATTGCAGTGCTGAGCACTCCTGTCACGTCTTTCCAGCACCATGATGATTTTGCTATTTCTTACATAGTGTCCTTAGTAATATCCTCTGCTCTAATACTGTTTATCTGATATTAATATAGCCACTCCTGCTGTGTTCTGATTAATGCTAAAATGCCTTTCTTGATTTTGGACCTTTCACCTGCTTATATCTTTAAGTGGGTGTGATCTTCTTGTAGTGTGTAGCTGAGCCAAGGGTTTTAAAATTATTATTGTTATTATTTTGGATCCTGAGGATCAAAGTTGGGGCTTCGTACATGATAATAAGCACATTCTCTTCCACTAGGCTAGCTACTAGCTTCATATCATGCTTTTAAATTCATTCTGCTATTCTGCCTTTTAAATGTATCTAGACTACTAATATTTAATGTATTTACACATGCTATAAATATCAGTATGACAGGGCATAAACTAATGATTTTCTTCTTTGTTTTCTGTCTAGTACTTGTTTTCTATTCTTCTGTTTCATCCTTCCTGCCTTCCTGTTGGTCAGTTCAACAATTGTTAGAATTCTACTTTGATTTACCTGAAGTATTTTTGGATATACATCTTTATATGGATTTTTTAGTGGTTGCTTTTAGTTATTATATTAAATATATGTAACTTGCCACAGCCTACTATTGTCAGAATTTACCACTTTGAAATTTATGTTCCTTTGTCCTCCTTCTCTTTACCATTGTTAAATATTTCCTGTGCATACACTGAGCACGACATCAGGGCTGCAAGGACTCTGTGCTGGAAAGAGCCCAGCATGCCTAGCTGCTCAGTTCCTGAGTATCTTCAGAAGGGTAGGTTTGTACTTCTTGGGAACTTATGAGGATCTCTGCACTGGGACCCCTGACCAACAAGCTGCCTCTGTTTGTCTAAGTCAGTTGTGTGAACAAAATGATATTGTTAAATATTTAATTAATTTATTTGAGAGAGAGAAAGAGATCAGGTGTAGCAAGGCCTCCAGCTATTGCAAATGAACTCCAGATGCATGTGCCACCTTGTGCATCTGGCTTACGTGGGTACTGGAGAATTGAACCTGGGTCCTTAGGCTTCACAGGTGAGTGCCTTAACTGCTAAACCATTTCTCTAGCCCCAAAATGATTTATTTAACATCTACTTTCCTTCTATGAGTTTCAGAAGTCACATCTCATCACACAAATAGTATGTGCCTACCTGCCTAACCTGGGAACAGTTTGGACCTAAGAGTATGTATGGTTTCTCTTCCTGGGCAAAAACGTTTGGTGTCTGTCTGATCCCTGCGGGAAGACTCTGAAGGTTCCTCCAGACTTCATCTGAAGTATCTTTCCCCTTGAGGCCCCATTTTGTCCCTTTGCTGTAACAACCCATAGCCATGTGTGTAATTATGAGCCTTGAGAGTCCTTCTAGCAGATCATCAGAGGTGTGTGTGGCCATGGACCTCAAGCACAGTCTGAGCATATGCTTGCTTATGAAAGACGGCCCTGGCTACAGACATCAAAATCAGAGAACTTGCTGGAGAACTGCCAACTCCCGCAGGCCTGTCAGACTTGAAAGGATATATATGGATGATTAGGTCAGACATTCCTCTCCACCATGCCTTCCTGTGTTCCAAAGGCTGGAATTCTGTCTAAGATTTTTGCTTTATTTTAAGTTCATTGCTTGAAAAACAACAAAAACCCAGACAACATGAAAATTTTAGTGAAATGAAATGAACTCACATTACAAATGATGACACTCATTCCCAGAGCTGCCCTGCCTAAGGCCTGGGCTGCTAGAGGAGCACCAACATATCTGGTACCTTTGGTACCAAGGCAGTGTGGTGAGGGCTGCCTCAAGGTAAACTGAGGCAGATGTATTAAATCCAAGGCCATGCAACCCTAAGCCTCCTCAGGGGGAACAACCCCTCCCCCCCATGTTCTGGTTCCCTGACATCCCCTTGTCATTCTAGCCACCCGAAAGTGGTCAAACCTGTTGAGTTGTATGGGCACTGTGCAGGCTAGTTCCCACACCTCAGCTTTGGGTCCCTCTGGCTGTTCTTTGTAACTGGAAGCCCTACCTGTCCCAGCCTTTACTGAGAACTCTGCTCCTGGATGGCATCACAGGTGTCCAAGAACACAGCAGGCACCAAGTACATGCCAGCCGAATGAGCCCAGAAAGACGATCAGCACAAAAAAATATACCCAATGGCATCACTTAATGTTGCAAACAGAAAGAAAAAGGAAAGCAGCCAGTAACAGAAAATAATACCCAGGATCATGAGCTCTGGCAATCACCATAAAGTTGAAAATAGTCAATCCCATTCCCCATATGAGCCTGCACCTCCACCACCTCAGCTGTGGGCAGGAAGGAGGCACATGGGGTCAGCTTGCTGTGACTGAGGACCTGATGCCAGACAGAACATCCTCCTCCCTTGAAGGGCACAAGACAGGATGGGCACACACAGCCTGCACAGCCCACACTTCAGCTGTTCATGTGAACCCCGAGATGCCCTGCTCTGAGCAGTCAGCAGATGGGATACATAACGTCCTATGATCACCTCTGTGAGACATGACTTTGTTTTTACCTTGTGTATTTCCCTTCTACTTCCACGCCACGTGCATTCTGTGACCCTCCCATCTCTTCTTCCACCTCAGGATCCCTTTTACAGACACACACACACACACACACACTCTCTCTCTCTCTCTCTCACTCACTCACACAGTCCGAAATCATCTACATATGAGAGAAAATGTGGTATACCAGTTAATAATGATTTCCAGTTCAATGTAAATGGAATTTACATTGTAAGTGCAAATTTAGCTATAGGTGGTCTTATAGCTGAATGAGATTCCATTGAGTCTACATTTTCTTTATTCACTCATCTGTTGATGAATACCTAGACTGTCTCCATTCCTTGGATACGGTAAATAGTGCAGTAATAAACATGAATGTGCAGATAGCTCTGTGGTATGTCGACACAGAGTCCTTTGGGTATACACTCGGAAGGGGTATAGCTGGATCATATGGTGGTTTTCTTTTTAGTGTTTTGAGACACCTACATACTTATTTCCACAGTGACTGTATAGTTTACACTCCCACCAGCAGTGAATAAGTGTTCCTGTTTCTCCACATTCTCACCAGCATTTGTTGTCATAGGATTAAAAAAAATTATTGACAACATCTATATTTACAGACAATAAACCATGATAATTTCCTCCCTTTCCCCCAAGGATTTTTTGATATAAGCCATTCTGACCAAGATGAGATGGGCTCTCAAAGGGACTAGCCAGAGGGGCATAGGGCTTGGGAGAGGACCATGGACTAATACTGAATATAATGACACATACATGTGAATAAGTCATACTGGAACCCATTATTTACACAATAATTGAAAAACAACAAATCTGTATTTGGTTGGGCATTAAGGGTTTGTTGGTGCTTGGCACTGCCTTCCTGTTCTTTCCTCTAACAAGGAAAGAAGAAAGGAAGGTCACTTCTAAAATCTTTTTTTTTAAATATATATATATTAATTTTTATTTATTTATTTGAGAGCGACAGACAGAGAGAGAAAGAGGCAGGTAGAGAGAATGGGCATGCCAGGGCCTCCAGCCACTGCAAACAAACTCCAGATGCGTGTGCATCTGGTTAACGTGGGTCCTGGGGAATCGAACCTAGAACTGGGGTCCTCAGGCTTCACAGGCAAGCGCTTAACCACTAAGCCATCTCTCCAGCCCACTTCTAAAATCTTAATACCAGGTTTCCTCTGGAAGTCTAGCTATCCAATTACAATACATCAGTTTATTCAGAGAAACCAAGCGTTAAACAGAATGCCTTTCCTATAAAGTAGAAGTTAACAGCTGCAGGCTGGTGAGCTCAGAGCTATCATAAGCTCTGAAGATGGTAAGAAAGAAACTCCTTCTGGGACTATGAAAAACCAGGACTTTGGACACTGGAAACTACATCTAAGAAAGTAAAAGATTATTATTACAAAGTAAGTGAAGTGAGGTTAGGTGAAGAAATAATTACAGCTGAAGTTTAATGAACGAACCTTAATTTTCCTTCTTGTGTTTGTATTTCTTCCTTTATATATGATAATTATAAGCCATAATAAGTGGCTCATAATGACCTAATGAAATGTTATGCTTTTATTTTTATAATCACATGGTGCAATCAGCAATGCCTAGACTGCTACTTTGTCATAATGGCTATGGCCTGGGAAAGATTATGTCTGGAAAAGTGGGGTGCTGTGGAGAACTACACCATTCACTTAGCAGCAGAATGTGGAGTCCAGATTGGGAAACAGAGAGGGAATACATCCCTTGTGGAGCAAGCTTACAAACACATCCTAAGCACATCTCAGTTGCTCTGCCCCAGGGTCAGGAACCACATGGTGGCTAGCATTAGTTTTTGGAGAGAACTGTAAAATGAGGTCATTACTACCAAGGGGTTTATTGTTTAATCAGCAGGCAGAATGAAAAATGTAGGAAATTAAACATAATCATTTGTCTTCCACTGTACATAAAAAAAACCTACCTTGGACCCATGCAAATATTGGGGTTGTGCATTAGGTTGTTTATCTCTCTGAAATTCCTGAGAAAATGGTAATACTGTCCGAACAAACCTAAACAGAAAAAGGTTAAAAAAATTTTAATAGTAATTCTTTAGGCTTCAAAAATTTCAATTACCTCTCTTTTAGCTCTTCCAGTTAAGTGATATAATCATCAAATAGAAAAATTCAAGTAAATCAAAAACCACAGGCATAAAATAGATGTAAATACTCTAAAATACAGTAGATAAGGGAAATCCATAGCTTAGAAGCCAGAACAAGAACATCTAGTGTTCTTACAACCCAAAAACACAGTCTCCAAGTTCAAAAGAGAGTTTGGCCTGTTGTCATCACATCATCTTGAGTCTAACGTAATCCTTTGGTAACTGGTAATAAACATGCACTCAGCTTTGCTGTTTTCTAGACACAGCAAAGATGCGGAGATAGTGGTAACAATGTAAGCTGTGATGTGCCAGTTACCCAGATCACTAGCTATGGGCTAACAAGAAAACTAAAATATTTCTGATCCAATTCAATCAAGAGACTTGATAGTTGTACCAGGAGCATTTAAAATTGGATGATTACATTTTTAAGCCCAAACTTTCAAACTAAAGTTGATACTCAAGACTGTAGTACCACAAAAGAAAAGCTAACAGATCGAAAAGGTTCATTTAAACATACAACTTTTGGGGAAAAGTATAACAAAGAAATTTACATGGGTTTAGTAATTGCTGAATTCTAAGTCAGGAATTGCAAAGTCAAGTCCATGTACATGCAGAATACACGGAGGGTAAGCACAGCCGTGGGGACATTCCTTCCTTCCTGTTGGAGTGTAACTGTCAGACCTCAGTAACTATGGGCCTTAAGTTCCCCCTAACAAGAAAATCACTCTTGTGTGTGTCATTTTCCAAAAGGATCTCTATCACTGTGCTGTCAGCATGTTAGTATCTCTGGTGTTTCACAAAACTTGGCTTGTGAGTATGTCTACATGTGCCCACCTGACTTCATCTGTCTGCCTCTGTGTATATGAATATGCATGTCTGCATATATTTGTGCATATACACACATATATGTGTATAACCAGTGTGTGTGCATGCACCAGAAGCCACACACTTGTTCCAGGATGATCACATTAGGAGGCACCGATGTCTGAGCGCTGAGCAGAAGAGGAGAGCCTTTCCCAAAGGGTCCTGGGCCTCACCTCCCCTGTGGTGAAGACTGAGGACAAGGACAGCAGAGGCGTTTGAGCCTGCACTGCTGAAGGGAGCCCAGGCCCAGAACGAAACACACACCTTTGATACAAATGCCTTTTTTTTTTTTTTTTTCCCGGTTTGTTTGTTTTTTGAGATAGGGTCTTGTTCTTGCCCTGGCTGACCTGGAATTCAGGGTGGCCTTGAAATCACAATAATCTTCCTACCTCTGCCTTCCGAGTGCTGGGATTAAAGGTGTACATCACCATGTCTGGCTCCAAATGTCTTTTTTCTACACCTACTTACAGGTTGATTTGTTCACCCCAAATGTTTAAAATCCTGGTGAGATTTTGAAAGTAGGGCTTTGTATGCTATGTAGCTGGGCTATAATAATGGTCAAAGTAATGTAATTTTATAAGTGTTATCTGAATGCTAAGTATATAAATAAAAACAATCAAAATACAGGTATATATGATGTAATACTGATATTAATCTATATTTCTAAATATAATTCTACAACTCTTACTGATTTATCAAATTTAGATACTGACTGATTCGTAGGTAGAAAATTTGACTATTCTTGGGTCCTGGGGAGCACCCCCATGGAATTTCTAAGTACCAAGAATGATTTTTGTTATTCATGGGGCTTCTTGGTCAAGGCAGAACTTCAGGGTCAGGTTGAATATGCCAGAAAGACAAATTGTGTGACTATGTGACCAGAGTCTGAAGATTTGAGCCAGGTGGTGTCCGTGGACCTGCTCGGAGGGGAAGGCAGCAGCAGATTGAGTGAGCTCCCTGGTTGGCAGCAGTCTTCCAATAGCATCACACATGCTTCATCACCAGAAGGGAGACACATCCCTGAGATGAGAAAAGCTTTGCACGTGGAACCCTGCTAGACATTATCATGTGTCTCTTGAAAGTCTTCTCTTCTGGTGGAGGGAGGGGGAGAGGTGTTCTGAAACCAGCCAGCTGGTCAGCATGCAGGGAGGGTAGCCCAGGAGACCCCAACCAGTGGCTGGCACTGAAGTAAAAGCCATCTCGTGAGGGCTTCAACACCGGAGTTTGGCAAGCATGTTCCAGTTCCCTAGCAGTGATATGAAAGTTCACCACCAACCCCACAGCCATACTCCACACTTACTCCCAAAGTGGAGTCTAGGCTTCACCTTATCCCCACCCCAAGACACACTGGGCCAGTAGGGATCTTCCTTTGTGTCGTTCCTGCATGAGGCTTGGTGAGCTTCCAATGCACCTGCATGCTTATAGACCTCACCAAATTTGGAAATCTCAAGAAGAATATTTCAAGTATTTTTGTTTTTGCTCTTAACCTACTACTGTCATCCCACCTACAGGCCTAGTAGAACACTTGTTTTGTCCCACAGTTCACTGAGACTCTCATTTTTTTCTCTTTAGGCTTTAGTTGGTATTTTCCACTGTTACAGTTTAAAATTCACCAAATTTCTAAAAATAAAGTCTAACAATTGGCCAAACAAATGGATATTTTTCATTTCACATACTGTATTTACAGCTTTATTTCATTTTATTCTTTTCTATAACACTCATTTGTCTCTACATTATGTTCAATTGTCTATTTAAAGATTTAACAGCCAAGCAAGCATGATGACATATGTCTCTAATCCTAGCACTCAAGAGGATTACTGTGAGTTCGAGGCCAGCCTGGTACTACAGAGTGAGTTCCAGGTCAGCCTGGCCTAGACCCTATCTCAACCACCTCCCCTCCCCCCCCACACACAAAAAGATTCAACTTGGAGTATATTTATAAGTGATAACAATCTCATCTCTGAATTCCTACATCCCTGTCATTTGCATGTTTGTGTTTTACTGACAGATCCTTTCCCTTGGTTTCAAGGTTACCTTTTCCTGCTACTTGGCATACCAGGCATTCCGGATTAGGTGGTGGGTATTGTGATGTCTTCTTATTGTCTGGGTTTTGTTATCCTTTATAGTGTTGATTTCTTGGGCAACTGGCAGCTAAGCATTCTATGTGCCAGCAAGACCTTTTAATGCTTTGGTTTTGGCATTTTGTGTGTGTGTGTAAGAATGTATGCATGTGTATGGTTGCACCAGTGTGTGATGATCTTTGTAATGATCACCAAGGCTTGATCTTTGTTGTGGGCAACAATGACAGCACGTGTGAATGATCTTCATGGTGAACAGCAATGACACAGCATGTGAATGGTCTTGGTTGTAGACAGCAATGACAGAGTGTGTAAAGCAGGCCCATGAGGAGCTCATGAGGATGCTGGTAGAGGTTGGCTCCAGGACTCCAGAATGCTGTTCTCCTGGCATTTGCCAACAAGCAGGCCCTCCCCAACACCATGAATGGAACAACATCACAGACAAGGTGGAACTGCGCTCTCTAAGCCCTAAGAACTCATACATTCAGGCCACTTGTGCCACAGCAGGGCTGGGCTCGATGAGGAACTGGACTGGCTGTCCAATCAGCTGCTGAATCAGAAGGGGACCAGACCTCTTCCTCCCCTTACTTCCTCCTCTTCTCCCTCCACTTTCCTCTCATGTGCAGAACATAAGCCTCTGTGGTCCTTAGTGTCAGAGCAGTCTCCAAGCACTGGCCAATGGGCACTGCACTGCATGTACATGTGCAGGCACAGCCTGCAGACAGATTTTTACTTAATGAAATTGTTTCTGTTTTACTAAAATAGTTTCTGGTACTCCTATGCAACATTACTTAGTTTTTTTTTACTGTAAAGAGAATCAACTCACTATCAGTGCTGAGAAGGGACCTGGCTTCCAGAGCCACTGGGCTGTACTCTGGTGTCAGGATGTATTTGGTGGGCGATTGTTAACCAGAACTCAGTGTATTTAAAAAAAAAACAATTAAGCAGGGCTGGAGAGATAGCTTAGAGGTTTAAGGTGCTTGCCTGTGAAGCCTAAGAACTCATGTTTGAATCTCCAGGTCCCATGTAAGCCAGACACACAGTAATGCAAGCACACAATGTCACACATGTGCACAAGGGGGCACAAGCCTCTTCAGTTTGTTTGCAGTGTCTGGAATTTGTGTGTGGCAGCTGAAGGACCTGGTGTGCCCATTCTCTCTCTCTCTCTGCCTCTTTCTCTCTCTCAAATAAATAATTAAAAAAAATTAAGTATACAAGAACACTTGAGCACACAGAAGGGAGACTTCTGCTAGTTCCATTGGGCTAGCTGTCCCCTTGTGGGAATGGGAGACAGTGACAACAAACTACCAGGGCAGACTAGGGGACCATGGTGGGGTGAAGGTTGCCCCATCATCCGGGGTTGGTGTGTGGCCAGGCTGGTGGCAGCCCACATTCCCAGTTTGCTCTTGGTCCTGCTTGGATGTGCTGGAGGGAGGTCAGGGTCTCACCAGGAAGAGCATGAATGAGCGGGGAGAATCACTCCACTGCAGACCACGTTTCAGAGCAGCAGCACCTCCACGTGGGAAGCAGCTTCCTCCCTCAGTCGGCCCAGGTCTGATTTGTCATCGAAAAAAGTGACCTTTGTTTTCTAACTTTTTTTTAAATTTAAATTTTATTTATTTTTATTTATTTATTTGAGAGAGAGAGATAGGGAGAGAGAGAGAGAGAGAATGGACACTCCAGGGCCTCCAGCCACTACAAATGAACTCCAGATGCGTGTGACCCCTTGTGCATCTGGCTTATGTGGGTCCTAAACCTGGGTCCTGTGGCTATGTAGGCAAGTGCCTTAACTGCTAAGCCATTTCTCCAGCCCTGTTTTTTAACTTTTATAGTTTGATAAAGACTGAAGAAGCTGAGCTGTTAAATCTATCTTGGGGAAACCTCAAAACTGGTTTATTTGGCGCCGTGGAACCTCTTACTGCTTTCAATACACACTTAGTAATCAAGGATTCTGTATAGTTGTTTTCAGCTTTCATCTTGACAAGCACTGTAATTACTGCTATTAGGATAAAGTCTCTTAACTATTAAAAGAATGCTAAGTGACCAATTCTCTCACACTCTGCAACATTCCAGATGGAAACATAAGTAGAGTCATCTGCCACACTGCAATATCAGGGAGGCTTAAAATAGGGAGACACATCCTCAGCAGCCATTTCCTATGTACAAGACTCCATCTAGAGACACAGCCAAGAGCCCTATACAGAACCATAGCCCCCCCCTGCCCAGGCTCCAGCCTTGGCCCAATCCTTCCATTCCCAAGGGCAATCAGCACATTTGTGCAAATGCTGGTCCAGGGCTCTACTTGTGAAGAGAAGAAGCAGGGAAGGCTAAGGGCCCAGGACATGAGAACTCATGGGGAAGGAGAGGAGGAGGGACATTTATGGTCAGTCATTCTCTGAAACCACCAGTGGGCAGGGGTGTGCAGATGCATCTGTGAAGCCCATCTCATACTTACCGGTTGGTGGAGCCATTATAACAGTAGTTGGGCAGGAAGTCATAGTTTAGCTCCCAGAAGACATGAAGGGTGATTCTCCCATAGGGTGCTGACACATTGTGGTTGGCTTCTCGGAACATGGCATCAAAACTGTCTAGAGTCAGGTACCTGCTCAGCAGCTTGTGTGTCATGCGGTTTATTTCTAGGAGGCCATCCAGCTCCTACAGGGCCAGAGACGGTGTGAGAACAAAAATGGGCTAACAGGAAAAAGGCATCAACCTGCTGTCTGCAATCCCCAAGAAGGCCATGTGGTCTGTGGGAGGCCAGCACAGGGGGAGAAACAGTGAGGGGTTGTACTGACATGGCAGCCAGCATGTGGACCAGGAACACAGGTAGCGGGGCTGTGCGGGTGACCAGAACTCGATTCTCATTCTTCCTATAGCCTTTTTCTGATGTGGTCACCTCCACATTAACCACTGCTGCCCTCCAGCTACCCCCCAAGGAGGGCAAAGTCCACTTGAACTCATCATTTCTTTCCACCACTGCCCTGTAATGCAGCATCTAATCCCCGAGCCCCCTCTCCACCACCTGCAGCACAATCTGGTTGGCTGTTCATTTCCCCTGTATGGGGATTGACTCAGCTCTTGCTAACATATCCATGATTATTCAAAAGTGTGCACTAAGCTAGGATATAGTTCAGTGGTAGAATGAATGTCTAACATGCATGAGGCCCTGGGCTCAATTTCTAGTAATGCAAGAAGAGAAAAAGGTGCAAAGCATGGCCCAGGTGACAGCTGGCATGCCTTGTAGGCTCTCTTATCTGCATCTTCTCTTCCCAGGTCAGTTACACAGTCAGTCACAATCCAAAAATATTACAAGAAAAAAAATGCCAGAAATAAACAATTCATAAGTTTTAAGCTGGGTGTGGACGTAAAATCTCAGTACTTGGGAGAGGGAGTAAAGAGGATCAGGAGTTCAAGGTCAGCCTCAGCTACAAAGTGAGTTGGGAGGCCACCTTGGCCTACAAAATACCTTCTCTTAAAAAAAAAAAAACTTCCAAATTTAAGGAACTTATATTAAAGCATATTGTTATAATTGTTCTATTTTATTGTTGCTATTCATTTCTTTCTGTGCCTAGTTTATAAATTAAACTCTATTTCAGCTAAATAAAATAGATTATTAGAATTTATTTCACCTATTTATTTTTTCTATTATAACTGAAAACTACAAATGTGAATTGAATTAATTTCTATTGAATACTGATTGTCTGGGTCAAAGCAACAATTTTAATCAAAACCATATATAGTTAATGTCAGTTGTAGTACAATAGCCTAGTTCAAATTAAACTTGTAAAGAAAAGGCTATAATGGTCCCTGAACGAGAACTTGAAGGGCTGTGCTCCCCCTCCACACAGGCCCATGAGGGCATATGCTGCGTGGGTACCCAGCAACCAGCCACCTCCTGCCAGCGCCTGTCTTATTGCTCTGACTGAAGCTTATTCTCCAGTCCTGGACAATCTTCCCTAAGTTTTTACATGTTCATTTCCATCTGCCATGACATTTATTCTTGGAAGATAAAATTGGCTTGGTTAAAAAAAAATTCTTGATTTATCCTTGCTTTTCTTGGCTGCTGGCAAAGGTCTGAGAATAGATTTACTCCCTGCCCCTCTCCTTAAGCACAAAGGAGTTTTTCTTCTCCTTAAAGTACAGTATTTTCATTGGAATATTTCTTTCTCTCTCTCCATCTCTCTCTCTCTCTTTTTTTTTTTTTTTTTTTTTTTTTTTTTTTGAGGTAGGGTCTTGCTCTAGCCCAGTGTGGTGGTTTGAGTCAGGTGTCCCGCATAAACTTAGGTGTTCTGGATTCTAGGTTCCCCAGCTGATGGCAATTGGAAATTAATGCTTCCTGGAGGCAGTCTATTATTGGGGGTGGGCTTATGGGTGTTATAGCCAATTTCCCCTTGCCAGTGTTTGCCACACTCTCCTGTTGCTATTGTCCACCTTATGTTGGCCAGGGGGTGATGTCCACCTTCTGCTCATGCCATCGTTTCCCCCTGCCATCATGGAGCTTCCCCTCACGCCTGTAAGCAAAAATAAACCTTTTTCTCCCACAAGCTGCTCTTGGTTGGGTGATTTCTACCAGCAATGTGAACCTGACTGCAACAGTAAAGTGGTACTGAGAGTGGGGTTGTGCTAGACACCTGACTGTGTGGCTTTGGCTTCTTGGAGCTGATTTTCAAGAGGAATATGGAAGGATTTGAAACCTTGGCCTAAGAGATTCCTTGCAATGCTGTAAATACAGCTTGATGGACTATTCTGGTCAGAGCTGAAAGGCTTAAATGCCGTAAAAACTATGGACTGTGAAGTTTGGGTTATGAGAAAGAGCTTTGCCTGGACTGAGCTACCTGTTTGTGTGACAAGCTTGTTGTTATACCTGGGTCCTGAGAAGTTGTGCAGGGTTGCTTTGTGTAGAAATGAACTGGTGTGAGCAGAGGGATATGGCACAGAAAAAATGAAATCTTTGGGCCTAAACTGCTGCCCACTCACCTGCAAATTGCTTGAGAGATTGCAACCTTTGAGATTGGGCCAGCTGACCTGCACTGGGGCAACAGAAAGAATGTAGACTCTTTTGAAGGGGCCTGAGGGCTCAAGGAGTGTACTGTTCTTCAAAGTCTGCTTTATTCCCCCCCCCCCGGATTAACAAATTGGCACCCCACATGGTATTGTGGAGTATAAGAAATGCAAGAAAAAGAGGGTCAATGAGTTTGCAACACAGTCTTGTGTTTTGGAAATGGCCATGGGCAGTGTGAAGCATGTTTGCTGGATGCCTGCATGGAGACCCCATGAGGATGAACTGTGGATTGCAGTGGAGACCCAGTGGAGATGCTGAGACCACGAGATGGCTGCTAAGGAAAGCTGCTGGCCCCGAAGTTTTCCAGGACTGTGAGTAGCCTAGCTGGAGGGGCAGAATTGGAATGCCAGAGACTTGTTGCTGGTTAGTTATCGGACTGGGAGATTTGTCACTAACTAGTGTTGTTGGACTTGAAGCTACAGAGTTTGATGTTTGCCCTGTTTAAGTCATGTATTGCTTGAGTATTTATTTGCTATGTCCAATGCCATCTTTTGCAGTGTGAATGTTCATTCTGTGCCATTATGGGTTTTGTGGGGATATTTTGGTATTATGGCTCAGTTAGAAGATCTTGGACTATGGGGATGTATGAACATCATTGGAATTGATAAAAACTAGGGGGACTCTTAAAGTCGTACTGAATACATTGTAGTTTATATCATGTATGCATATCAGTTTATGGGGCCAGGGGCAGAATGTGGTGGTTTGATTCAGGTGTCCCCCCATAAACTTAGGTATTCTGAATGCTAGATCCCCAGGTGATGGAGATTTGGGAATTAATGCCTCCTGGAAGGAGTGTATTGTTGGGGGCGGGCTTATGGGTGTTATAGCCAGTTTCCCCATGCCAGTGTTTGGCACAGTCTCTTGTTGCTATGGTCCACCTTATGTTGGCCAGGGGGTAATGTCCACCCTTTGCTCATGCCGTCGTTTTCCCCTGCCATCGTGGAGCTTCCCCTCAAGCCTGTAAGCCAAAATAAACCTCTTTTTCCCACAAGCTGCTCTTAGTTGGGTGATTTCTACCAGCAATGTGAACCGGACTGCAATACCCAGGCTGATCTAGAATTCACTATGTAGTCTCAGGATGGCCTCAAACACTCAGCGATCCTACCTCTGCCTCCCGAGTGCTGGGATTAAAGGTGTGTGCCATCATGCCAGGCTCATTGTAATATTTCTTGACAGTGGCCACTAAGGGTCAGTTTTCTTAAGTAAATGATGTATGCTTAAATTTTGACGGGGAGAGAGAGAGAGAGAGAGAGAAAGGTAGACAGAGAAGGAGAGAATGGGCATGCCAGGGCCTTCAGCTGCTGCAAATGAACTCCAGAGGCATGCACCACCTTGTGCACCTGACTTACACAGGTCCTGGGGAATCAAACCTGGGTCCTTTGGCTTTGCAGGCAAGTGCTTCAACTGCTAAGTCATCTCTCCAGCCCGCTATGTATGCTTTTAATATACCATGCATATACACTCCTTGACTTACAATGGAGTGAATTAACTCCTGCTAAAGCGATTGTAAGTTAAAAATAATAAGTGGAAAATGCATTTAATACACCTAAGTTACTTAGGCAGCCTACCATCAATATGTTCAGAACACTAACATTAGCCTTCAGTTGGGCAAAATCATCTAACACAAATCCACCTCTCTAAGCCTAAGGGACAATTGCGGAAGAGGTGGCAGAAAGGAGGGAAGAGCCAAAGAAAGGGGAGGACTGCTTTCAATGTTGACTTCCAGACACAAAGCGGCCTTGATAGTCATGACTGCACTGTGGCTGACACTACCTACACAAGATACACACAACAATGACATCAAAGTAGAAGAGGGTCTAACTGGAAAGAAGAAGGGATTCAGTGGAGAGGGGATTTGGTAGGGGATTATTACCATAGTATATTGTCTATACTTATGGAAGTTTTCAATAAAAAGTTAAAAAAAAAAACAAACCTCAAGCCTAATGTGACTGGATTAGCTACTACAAGAGTAGTTGGTTAGAAAACAAGTTCAGCTGTCTTGGATTGACTTCTCTCTCACAGTTGAGCTATTCTTTAGATACCTGTTGGATCTTAAATGTTTCTCAAATACCCTGAGTTGAAGGCTCAGTTGGTGAGATGGTTTATATTGATTGTCAGTCAACTTGAATGAGACCTAAGAATCACCTGTGAGGAATTATGCAGATTAGGTTAGCCTCCGTACATATCTGTGGTGGATTATCTTAATAAGACTAATTAAGGTAAGAAAACCCACTGTAACTGTTGGAGGCATCATTCCACGGGCTGGGGTCCCAGACTGCATAGAACAGAGAGCTAGCTGAGTACCAACATTCACCTGCCCACATCCCCCATCTATAAGGCCCTTATAATCTTGCAGTGATTGTAAGAAATACAAAGACTTATTTGGGAACTAATTATTACTATCAGTCTGTCTGAACTGGAGGTGTAGATAAGTGGTATATCACGTGCTTAGCACGCAGTTTCCACCACCAAAAAACTCCAAAACAGTTAGTTTTATCATCTTAGAAAATTCAAATTATTCTGTGTTGGAATTTATAGATTTTTCTTTACTATTTATTTATTTTTTATTTTATGAGAGAGAGAGAGAGAGAGAGAGAATTGGCATGCCAGGGCCTCTAGCTACTGGAATAGAGCTCCAGACACATGTGCCACCTTGTGGGTCTGGCTTATGTGGGTTCTGGGGTGTGAACCTGGGTCTTTAGGCTTTGCAGGCATGTGCCTTACCCACTAAGCCATTTTTTTAAGGTAGGGTTTTTTTTTTTTTTTAAGGTAGGGTTTTGCACTAGTCCAGGCTGACCTGAAATTCACTATGAAGACTAAGGGTAGCCTCCAACTCACAGCAATCCTTCTACCTCTGCCTCCCAGGTGCTGGGATTAAAGTTGTGCATTGCCACACCTGGCTCCACCCCTCCCTTTTTTTGGTTTATCAAGGTAGGGTCTTGCTCTAGTGCAGGCTGACCTGGAATTCACTATGTAGTCTCAGGGTGGCCTTGAAATCATGGTGATCCTCCTACCTCTGCCTCCCAGGTGCTGGGATGATTAAAGACATGTGCCACCACGCCCAGCTTTAGCTCCCTATTTTTATTTATTTCTTTTCAAGCGGGGGAAGGAGAATATGGATGTGTCAGGGCCTCTAGCCACCATAAACAAACTCCAGGTGCATGTGCCACTCTGTGCAATTGACTTCATGTAGGGACTGGGGAATTGAACCAGGGTCATTAGGGTTTGCAGGCAAGTGCCTTAACTGATGAGCCATCTCTTCAGCCCTACAATTTTTGGCATAAGTGTGTGGGGCTTTAGGTATACAGTTTGTGTATAGTGTGTGACATGTGCTGTATGCACATCTCTGTGCAGATGCATGTGCCCCATGTGAATGCATGCAGAGGCCAGAGGAGAACAGGGTGCCTGTTCATCTTCCACATTTCTTTCCTTGAGCTAGAGTATCTCCCTCAACCCAGAACTACCATCCATCAGTGAGGCCCAGAAATTCTCCACTGTTGACAGCCTGCCCCACCTGCAGAATGGAGTTATACATGTGTGCAGCCATGCCCAACTTTTTATTTGGGTTCTGGAGAGTCAAAGCTGGTAGTCACTGGCTTGAGAGTCCCTCATGCTTAAGCAGCAAGAGCTCTTAGCCACTGAGCCATTTTCCAAGACTTTCTCTTAATAATTTTTAGCACATCAAGTTTATTTCCAAAAATGAACATCTTTTATGACTAAGTGACAGCTGAACTTTTTAAATCTGGTAGCTAAGTCCTATTACAAAATATAAGCACATTCTTGAAGCGAGAAGTAAACTATCCTCCTTAAAGATAATTTATTCAATGTAAGCATTATCTGCTCTTTGCAGTTGAGTTGCAAAAACCAAGAGTAGATACTAAAAAGGTATATGTCATGCTCAGTTAGTGTCAATCTCATTACCTATCCAAGAACTGAACATACATATTAGTTCAGTTTATCAATGGGGATGAAAACAAAGCTAGTTCTAGTACTTACAACTATGGATGTCAAATCTTCACTTTCAAATCGTCCAATTGCCAGTTCTAGAGATTTATACATGGCTGCTGAAACACGCTGTGTGATCAGACGATTGAGGTCAATTGACCTTCCAAGGAGCTGGAAGAAGAAGATGGTGAAAATGTCAAGGTAAAGAATAAAGATAAAAACCATGTTAAGGTTCTTGCCTACAAAGCAAAAGGACCCAGGTTCAATTCCCCAGCACCCACATAAGCCAGATGCACAAGGTGGCGCATGCATCTGGAGTTTGTTTGCAGTGGAGAGAGGCCCTGATGTGCCCATTCTCTCTCTTTATCTGCCTCTCTGTTTCTCAAAGAAATAATTTTTTTTTTAAGTTGTGAATTCCAAATAGCAAACAAGTAACAGCAAACCATACTTCCAGAAATCCATTTCAAAGATGATGACAAAAATTTATTGTGGAAGAATTTTGAAGAATATCACTTTAAATATTTTTGACAAAACTATGTATGCAGGTGTTATAAATGAATACCCTACTTTCCTGGTGCTGAAATTCTTCAAGTCAAAGCCTTAAAAGATTGTTATAGCATTGTCTAAACTAAATTCAAACTAAATTATGTATAGAAATCCTGAGTCTTTTCAGGAAACCTTGGTACATCTGGGTATGTCAATTATGACACACATATAAAGGTATTCAAGACCCATCTCCCATCACACAAAGTGGCCTGTGTAGTCTATCATTTCATATGTGTTATGATGACAAATAAGAGAAAATTCTTCCATCTGTATTTTAGGGGCCAAAGAGCTCATCTTTCAATGTCATTTGAAAAACATAAAAAAGCCAGCAAGGTCTTGATGAGAAAAGTCCCAATATGTACATGCTGGTTACCTGCAGAAAGACAGGCACTAGGTTAAGTGGAAGTTTTCTCTACTATTGTCCATATTTTCCTATTTTGGGGTGGTAGTAGTATATATGTGTATCTGTATGTCTCTATACACACATACATATACAAACACACATAAATATACATAAATATATTTTATTATATTTATATATAACATATATGTTTATATATCATATATTATATATAATTTATATTTTATATACATAAATATTTATTTATATTATATATTATATATATACACATATAAATTACTTAACAGTATGCATTGTATCATTATAAGAACATCAGAGCACACTTACATTAACTAAGACAGCTATGACATCATTAGGTGAATTATGTTTTTGTGGTATAATGCTGGGGATGGAACCCAGAGCCTTACAAATGCTGGGCAAGCATTCTGCCACAGAGCTAGATCAGCAAGCCAGGTGATGTAGTCTTATCAGGACTACTATGGGCACATACAGTCTAAAATGGACCCAAACATGAGTACATCACTCTGTTTTTGTTTTCAAGGTAGAATCTTGTTCTAGCCCAGGCTGACCTGGAATTTACTATGTAGTCTCAGGGTGACCTTGAACTACTCACGGCAATCCCCCTACCTCTCTGCTTTCCATCTCCCCAGGGCTAGGATCACACAACTGGTTTCTATGTTGCTAGGGATCAGACCCAGGACTTTATGTGTCCTTGGCCAGCATTCTACCAAGTGAGAGAGATCCCTAGTTCCTATGGTGTATATATGTGTGTGTGTGTGTATATATATATATATATATATATTTAAATTTGCATACTGGAGACTGAACCCAGGTCTGCATGGGTGTGTAGCAAGTTCTTCTACCCACTGAGCTACATCCCTACACATCCTATGGTGTTTGTAACTAACAACGGGAATATAAGCACCGTCTATTTGAAATTCTTTGTTTAGGCCAAGAGAAAATTCATCTTTGATATTATAAGCTGACAGGTACTTCTTAGATGAAGTCTATTTATCTACATATACTCTTTAATTTTAGTTAATTTTTATCACAAAATAATGAATTTCTTCATTATTATTATTTTGGTTTTTGCGAGGTAGGGTCTCAGTGTAGCCTAGACTGATCTGGAACTCACTCTGTAGTCTTGGGCTGGCCTTGAACTCATGGCAATCCTCCTATCTCTGCCTCCCAAGTGCTGGGATTAAAGGCATGTGATACCACACCTGGCTTGAATTTCTGGTTTTTTGAGGTAGGGTCTCAGTCTAGCTAAGGCTGACCTGAAAATCACTCTGTAGTCTCAGGGTGGCCTTGAACTCACAGTGATCCTCCTACCTCTGCCTCCTGAGTGCTGGGATTAAAGACGTGCACCACCACGCCTGGCTTTGGCTTGAATTTCATTGTAACATTTCCATACAGATACATCATTATACTTTGCTCATAGTCACCCCCTGCCTCTACCCTCTTATCCTTCTCATACTGGTTTTGTTTCTCCTCCAAAATTTTCCCTCTTCTGCTTTCATATCATGTATATATTTAAATACACCTAAATCTAGAATATGTATGTGAGAATACATGCAATATTTGTCTGAGTCTGACTCATTTAGCTTTACATGATGATCTCCAGTTCCATCCATCTTCCTATGAAAGCAATAATTTCACTCTTCTACAGTTGAATAAACTTGCATTATATACACACACCACATTTTCTTTACCCAGTCTTCAGCTGATAGCTACCTGGGCTGGTTCTATCTCCTGATTATTGTGGCTAGAGCTGCACTATCATGTACATGCAAGTATTTCCATGGTGTGCTGACTTGGGCTCCCTCTAGTATACTTCAAGCTTCCTTTTCATTCTTTCTAAGGTCTAGCTTTTGGGCTCTTGGAGAAGGGCTGATTCTTCTGGGCTGGGGAGATGGCTTGGGTGGTGGCAAAGTGCTTTTCCATGAGCATGAGAGCCTGTGTTCAGATACCAGCACCCATGTGACATTCTTGGCAGTAGCGATGCTATAATTGCAGTGACTAGGAGGCAGAGATGGGTGGATTCCTAGAACCTGATGGCTAGTGAGTCTAGCCAAAATAGCAAACCCCAGGTTCAGTGACAGATCTCGTCTCAATGAAAAAAAAAAAAAAGGTGAAAAAGCCAGATGTGGTCTCTCATACCTAGAATCCCAGCACTTGGGAGGCTGAGGTAGGCAAATCATCACAAGTTCAAGGCCAATCTAGTCTACTACATAGTGAGTTCATGATAGCCTGAGCTACAGAGTGAAGCCCTGTCTAAAAAAAAAATAGATTAAATAAATGAAAAAGCAAATATAAGGTAGAGAGTGATTGAGAAAGACACCTGATGTTGATTTCTGGACTCCACACATAAACATGCATACACATGCATGTGTACCCATACACACATGATCCCACACACATATGAATACAATACATAAATGCACACCACACACACATACACATACAGAAAAAAAAGTTCAACATTTTAAAGCAGGACTTGGCAGTATTCACATACAGTCTCAGCCACTCAGGAAGCTGAGGCAGGAAAACCAAGTCCAGGATTTAAGACTAGCCTGGGAAACATACTGAGACCCTCTTAGAAGGAAGGAAGAATAGGAGAAAGCAAGGGAGAGAGTGAGGAAGAAAAAATACTTTACTAGGACATTCACATGTCATATAACATGCTGATACCTATAAAAACCTACTGAGCTATGAAAATACCCCGACATTTCCAATACACACTTCAGCAGAGGCTTAACTCACCTGCACGTGCCTCTGTTTCAGTAGCGTCTCATAACGGTTAGATGGCGGGAGGTGGATCGTGGCTCCTTGATTCTTGCATTCGGATCGTAACCGTTTATCAAGAAGCAAACTGGTTTAGAAGGGAGAATAGGACATCTTTCACACACTGCATTTAGTGGAAATATCAGGTCAAATCGTCCAATATTCTGTGTAAGACTCACAGACCACATACTTACCTTCCTGCCATAACCTTATAATATGCAAATATCTGGTCTGCCAGCTTATAAACAAATTGGTCAAAACACAGATTCACCTGATGAAAACAAAGGAAACATTAGTTTCACCTCCTGAAACCAAGATGAAATAATACAACCTAAGCCACGTGTGGTGGCGCACGCCTTTAATCCCAGCACTCAGAGGCACTGGTAGGAGGATCGCCATGAGTTCGAGGCCACCCTGAGACTACATAGTGAATTCCAGGTCAGCCTGGGCTAGAGTGAGACCCTACCTCGGAAAACAAAAACAACAATAACAACAATAAATAATAATACAACCTAACAGCCAGATATTTTTGTTTTGCTTTTTATTTTTGAGACAAGATACCAGTATGTAGCCCAGGCTAACCTCAAACTCATGATCCTCTAGCCTCAGCTTCCTGACAACTGGGATTATAGGCATCATGCACCACCATACCTGAATTTCAAAATATTTGTCTAGTAGAGATGGCTCAGCGGTTAAGGTGCTTGCCAGCAAAGCCTAAGGACCTCGGTTTGATTCCTCAGTACCCATGTAAAACTAGATACACAAGGTAGTGCATGCATCTAGAGTTCATTTGCAGTGGCTGGAGGCTCTGGTGCACCTATTCTTTGTCTATCTGCCTGTCTCTCTCAAATAAGTAAATAACACACATGTATATATGTATACACACACATATCTTTCAATTATCTAGATATTTTTGTCATTTCTGAGGTAAGATTTCACCATAGCCCAGGTTGACTTGGAACTAGCTCTCTAGCTCCAGGCTGGCCTCAAACTCACTGTGATCCTCCTAACTCAGCCTCCCAAATGCTATGATCAAAGGCGTGCACCACCATGCCCCACCCTCAAAATATATTTTCAAGGTAGAAAGTTGAGGGTTTAAAAAATATATTTATTTGAGAGAGAGAATGAGGCAGAGAGGGAGGGAGGGAAAGAGAGAGAGAGAGAGCACGTGAGCGCACATGTCAGGGCCTCTAGCTACTGCAATGAACAAACTCCAGACACATGCATCACCTTGGGCATCTGGCTCTATGTGGACATTGGGGAATCAACCTGGGGTCCTTATGGCTTACAGGTAAGTGCCTTAACCACTGACCCATCTCTCCAGCCTGCGGTTCTTATTAGAAAAGAGAAAGTAAAAATGATCTTTCTATCCAACATAACATATTGAACAAAGTATGATGTGGCCTGGGTGACTTTCATACATGCATAGAAAGTGAATTAGAACCACACTGAGGAAAACCCAGGCCCAGTGGTGTGCTCCTGTCTTCCCAGCACTTGGAAAGCTGAGTGAAGCAGAAGGTTCAGGAGAACAAGGTTAGGCTAGACTACACAGCAAGTTTCAGGCTAGCCTGTGTTATGTAAGACCTTGCCTCAAAAATGACAACACATTTATGACTTCACAGTGGCTGTTGCTACCTGGACAAGACTTATATAATATGAAAAAAAAGGCATCAAAATAGCAGAGGGACTAGCTGGACAGAAGCAAGGGAAAAGTGGAAGGAGGACAGGAAAGGGGAGACAAGAGAGTGGTAGGAGGGGTTAAGATCAGGGTACATTGTGTACACATATGCAGGCCGTCAGTAAAAAAAATTAACCAAACAGCAACAAAACCAACAAAGAACCTTACTGAGGGATATAACATCCCAATTCTCTCAAATGCAAGCAAATATGAAAAAGTCTCTTCACCACGTGTTCATGGGAAGTTCATATACATTGTGTCTAGGGTCCACATGTGGGGCAGCACCTGCCTCCAGCTACACTTTTAGAAGCCATTGGATGAGGATACCTCCCAGTTTCCCTTAGAGCAGAAATGGCTACACTGGGCATGAGGCTGGCAAAAACACTGCTAAATTTGTACCCTCACTTGCAGATGGAGTTAGTACCAACCACTGAAGGAGGACATGTGAGCTGAGAGGCAGGTGAACCCAGGACCAAAAAGCCTGGCAGACAGTGCCAGGAGAGATGTATACCTTTCATCTATCCTGTATTATCCGGGACCCATGACATCATTCCTGAAGAAAGACTGCCAGTTGAGGTAGAGGAGACTCTGATTCATGAAACAACCTGTCAAGGTACTCTCCAGCTGTATGTATGCTGGCCTGACAACTCCACTTGTGGGAATTTGCCCTTAAGAAATCATCCAATACAGCTAGGTGTGGTGGTGCACACCTTTAATCCCAGCATTTACAAGGTTGAAGGAAGCCTGCCACAATTTTGTAGCCACCTTGGCTTACATAGAGTTCCAGGTTAGCCTGAGCCATAGGAAAAAAAAAAAAAAAGAATCCAATGCACCCCCCCAAAAAAAAAACTATGAGCCAAGAACCTTAGCAGAGTACTATTTATAACACTTTCAAATAAAAAAAATACCCAAAGAAATAAAATAGGAGTTGGTTCAGTGCAAACAGGAAACAGAAGGGATCACAGACCTGCTGAGTGACTGGTAGAAAAGCATATCCTACCATTGTTTTGCTTAAAGATTAGGGGGGTGCAGAGAGGACTCCTAAGAAAAGGGTAATTGTGCTGTTTAAATTTCCTTGCATTTTAAGGAAAGTTTAATCCCTTTAACATTGAGGAGGAGGAAACTGTAAGAAGGGCATCTATAAAAAGGAAACTCAAAGGAGTCCAGGTGCTGAACCCTCACCTCTGCCTCAATTTCGTCATAGAGAAACTGCTTGTTGAACCTGGTGAGCGCGTAGTGGGCACTGTCGTTGTACAGGTCCAGGGAGTAGAGGACGTACCTGCAGAAGACGGGCAGTAGTCACCCCCTAGCCTCCCTCCCAAGTCGCTAACCTATAGGCCTCACAGTTGCCTACTCTTGGAAAAAATTAAATCTCATGAGGAAAAAAAAAACAAGAATTTGTTATGCCATGTGGCAGATGATTTTCCTGCAGAGCTGTGCCTTCTATGATTGCACCATGTCACCAGGCCAGGGAAAGCCAGAGGACAGCGAGATGGCAGGTCCCGTGTGAGGGAGCAGCTCATGAAGGCCCCTGGACAAACAGGTACCTGTAGCTTCTCCATTGTTGTACTTTAAAGTATTTTTGCTACAAGTATGCACTGTTTTTAACAGTGAATGTTGAGTTCAGAGGAGCTATTATGCAATTCATTGCAGGTGGACCACAATTAAGTAACAATAATTAATAATATTTCAAAGTAGCTTAAAGGAGATTTCTAATGATCATGACAGAAAGAAATGATACATTTTTGTGGTTACAGATGTGCTAGTTCCCCTGGTCTGATCACTGTATAATATATACAAGTGTCAAAGTAGCATATCATATTCCATTACATATGATTATGTAACAATTTTAAATTAAAACAGGACTTTCTTACTTGAAGAAGGAACTGACTTAAAAGGAAATGAAGTTCCTTGATCCCACAGCTGATCATGAACATGTCCAGTGCTGGGCCCATGGCTGAAAGCCCATCTCCCTGATGAGTCTGAACAAAAAGTAGTGACCACAGGGTTTAGAAAAATCTGAGAGGGTTGGAGAGATGGCTTAGCGGTTAAGATGCTTGCCTGCAAAGCCAAATGACCCAGGTTCGATTCCCCAGGACCCACATAAGCCAGATGCACAAGGTAGCATGTCCACTCTCCCTCTTGCTTTGCCTCTTTCTTCCTCAAATAAATATATAAACATCTTTTTTTTTATAAAAGAGAAAAATCCGAGAGGGCTGGAGAGATGGCTCAGTGGTTAAGGCACTTGCCTGTAAAGCCCAAGGACCTGGGTTTGATTCCCTGAGACCCATGTGAAGCCAGATCTCGGCTGCATCCCACATTCTAACCCAGTACATATATAAACTAACAACTAGACAAGTTCTCTGCCTGAGATCCTGATTAAAATCTGAAACCAAGGCTGGGTATGGTGGCACATGCCTCTAATCTTGGCACTCAAGAGGACAAGGTAGGGGGACCATTGTGAGTTGAAGGCCAGCCTGGACTAGAGTGAGACCCAATCTTGGGGGCAGGGGGAATGAAAAAAACTGAAGCCAAGAAATCTGACACTTTGCTCAGGGAACGTGATTTGCAATGACATGTTACAAGCAGTCAAAGTCTCCTCCTTACCCCTAGCTCCTATGTGCTTGAGAACCCTGGGTCCCCACAAAGGCAGGCCCATAGGACACTCACTCCATCATTGATGCCTCCTTGGTCTCCAGGATGTGGTCAGTCAGGATCCAGGGCATGGACATCTCAATGGGGAACTGGATCCGCCTGCCCATGGTCAGCTCCAGGAAGAACTCTCTGAACCACAGCTGTGAAAGGTCACAGCACTGCTGCAGTGTTTCTTAAAGGATTCAAACAGCAACATGTTACCTTCTGCAAGCACAAAATGACTCGGCACAGACGATACTAGAGGTGCTGCTTGTGGGGTACTGGCCCCTCTGCACTTAGGTCCCAGCCATGCAGCATGGATGTGAGCAGGAAGGGGTCACCAGGCACCTCACAGGAAGGACAAGACCAGCATGGGGTGGCTGTTGCAAGTCCAGGCCTGCACCCTACACATTCTGAGCAGCCAGTGTTCTCCCACCAGGAGAGACCTCAGCAACCCTCCTTGGCAGGATAAGGGGACAAGATCCTTTTGAAAAGGAGAAGTAAGAAGAGGACAACAGGTTGAACATCCCTAATCTGAAAATCAGAAATCCTAAATGCTCCAAAATCTGAAAATTCTCAGGTGCCAACACAATGTCACAAAGGAATATTCCACGTCTCCTTGATCTCATGAGATGGACTCAAGTTCATTTGCAGACACAGTAAGAATGCTGTAGAGTCTTGTATGGCTCAATGACAGGGCTGCACTAAGAAATGCTCTGCTAGGTGACAATGTCAGAGTGTACTTTCACGTTGACACAAACTAAGAAGATCACAACATCAGTAGAAGCATCAACTTAGAAGACCATAGTTAGGTATGTGATCTGAGGTTGACTGAAATGTGGCTAAGCAGTGAATGGCTGTATAAAAGTACCTTCACACTATGTATATATAGTGTATATAAAACAAAAGAATTTCATGTTTAGATGAGTCTAATTCCCTAACTCTGTCATTTTGAATATGCAAATATTCCATTTTTTTTAAAGAAGCATAATCTGAAGCATTTCAGGTCCCCAGCATTTCAGATTAAGGTTATTCAACCTGTGCTTCACTTCTACTTAGGATAGACACAGATGTTCAGGATGCCAAACTCCATGCACACTCAGGGGACAGTTAGCTAATGCAAAACTAGAGCTAGATTTAAAATGAGTTTTGATGTCTTTCTTCTTTAACAGAGCTAACTGCACAAACATTACTATTTCCTCCAATTCGTGGAGCACCCCAGGCAAGTCACAGAGGCCTCCTGTTCTAAGCAGAGGATGCCAACAGCCTGAGAAAGCTCAGGCAGACAGACGGGGGGTAGTAGCACCCACCAGTGCCAGGTCAAAGTGGCTGGGTGTCACCAAAACAGTGACTCACCTGGCTCAGGGCACTTTGCCACCTGGGCATATCACCGCCAGAGGGGCCATTTCTACTATTTTATCAATGCTCGGGTCTTGATCCAGGTCATGTCTGCCTGTGTTCCCAACCCATATGATTTGAAAGACTTTGTGTCCATGTTGCAGGGCCATCCACAGCCCTCACTGTCCTCGTGCTTTTTTTTTTTTTTTTTTTTGGTTTTTTGAGGTAGGGTCTCACTCTAGCCCAGGCTGACCTGGAATTCACTATGTAGTCTCAGGGTGGCCTTGGACTCATGGTGATGCTCCTACCTCTGCCTCCCGAGTGCTGGGATTAAAGGCGTGCGCCACCACGCCCGGCTTGTCCTTGTCCTTTTAAGGGCCAGGTCCCACAGAGGCCGTGTCAGAGGCCAAGAATGGTAAGGGAACTGGGGGACTTGCGGGATGTCTGGCCACCACCAGAGAGGTTAGGACGTGGCACCGTGTGGGTGCATGAAGGGACGGGCAGGGAATGGTCAGGCAGGCAGAAGCGTCCTAGGTGGTGTTAGCAGTGTTAGAGCATGCCGGGCCGGATTCTGGTCAGCACTGTCTCTTACCACTGAAATTTATCAAGTGAGTGTAGAAGAATGATTCTCGATGAAATTTTTCTATGTCCAATATGGTGGGCCCCTCAAGGCTACTTCTCAAGGTTTTCTTGGAACCACTTTTGTCTGCAATGAGGGACTCTAGCATGGTTCTCACCATGTAAAGCTGTATTATCCAAGGAAATATTTGTGGGGAAGAAAATACACATTGTACATTAGTTACACCAAACTGGAAAAACCACAGGGGAAGGACTGCTCCACTATGCCCTGAGCAAGCCTCACACCTGAGGGCTCTGCCTGCCCGGGGCAGGCTCTTCCAGGATGCCTGGGCACCCATGGCCAGGTTGCTGCTTCTTGGGGTAAAGAACAATTGTGGCAGAGCAGTTTACCTCCGAGCCATCAACATCAACAAGGAAAACAAACAATGTCTTACCACCAAAGGTTAAAAGAGGTGGATAGGTGTACGACTGCCTCAGAAACGCGTTTACCACATGCAAGAGCCTTTCCATGCCCAGAGACTTGAGCTGCCTGAGCAGCTCAGCTGAGCTCAAGGACTCGGCCATGGTGCGCACCAGGTAGAGCTAGACACGGACAGACAGGGAGGGAGAAGCGGGAGAAAGCCGTTAGTCACATAATGCACATGCCCGGGTAGGGGACACAGGGACAGGCTCACAGCATGAAGGAGTGGAGGGTGGTGATGAGCCTTACACAGACCCTGAAGGGTCATACCCCCAAAGGATGGCCAAGTGCCTTCCTCCTGATGTTCAAGAGGCTACAGACAGAGTCAGCCATGGGCTTTGTTGCCTCCAACAAAGAGAGCACTAATAAGCACTAGGTCCCAGAAAAAGCAGAGGAGCACATGAAACCAAGTGTGAGTCAGTAGGAGGCACCTCAAGAAAGGCCTATACACAATGGGGGAGAGAGCAGCAAAGGTGACTTAGGACCACGACATGTGAAAGCAATGTTTCATCCTTGAACATTCACTGGTAGACTCAACATAAAAATTACAATCATACATTAAACACTAATTAAAAAGTACACACACAGTACAGGCAGGCATGGTGGTATATGCCTGTAATCCCAGGAGGCTGAGAGAGAAGAAATGCTATTAGAGGCCAACCTATTAGAGGCTACCTAGTGCGTAACAGGCCAGGTAAAGTTACAGAGCAAGACCCTGTTTTAAAAACACTCCAAAACAGGGCTGAGTATGGTAATGCATGACTGTAACCCTAGCACTTGGGATGTGGAGACACTAAGATCAGGAACTCAAGGCCAGCCTGGGCCACATAGCAAGTTCATGGCTGGCCTGGGCTACAAGAGACCCTTTCCCAACAGCAACAAAAAAGAAACACTGTATAAACATGTGAATATAGGCACCCACCCATATTTTGCAGACAGGAAATGGTGTCAATTCACTTCAGTTGAATGACCAGAGACTCACAGGGATGCCTCACTTAATGTTTCAGATTCATGTGGGCAAGATGTCAGGTAGGAGCAGCAAAGACTCAGGCAGAACAGGATTCGCCCAAGCAGACAATGGCACCATCATTTCAGTCCTGTCTCATCACCCTCCTCCCCCACATCTTTAGCCCAGTTCCGGGTTACGGAGGATGAGAACCTGTGTGCTGGAGGGTCCCACGGCACGGCGCGGCACTTTGATGTCAAAGCCACTCTTGGGGTCCTTCTCGCCCCGCAGAGCTGGGTCGTTGAAGGGCTCGTGCCCAGTCTCCCAGTCACAGACAGTCTTCCTGATGGCCTGCAGGACACTGAACAGCCCCATGAAGTTATCAGAGAATAAGTTCTATCACCATAACATTTCCCTACCTAGCAAGTGGGCTCTCAATACAGCCAATGCACAAATTAAGGCACATGTAATATTAAAAAAAAAACAAAAAACTGATTGCATTCTTTGAAACATTACTCTTTCCCAAAGACTTAACACAAATACAGTTTTTATCAATTAAGCAGGTTTCATTTCCTGAACATTAGCCAGGTGGCCCAGTCGTGCTCAGGGCAGGGAGAAGGGAACCCTCAAACATCCAGCCAGATAGCAATGGCCAACTGTCCCTGTGTTCTGACAGGAATGTGCAGTTACCCGCATAGCCCATGAGTATGGGCAAGTATCTAAACTAGTTGGAAATGTGACACCATTGTCAGTAGGGCTCCACTGAAGCTCCAGGAACTCCCAAAAGCAGCCCACAATCACAACCTTATGCTGGCTGTGGTTACTTCATGGGGAAAGTTCCAGATAAAACCCAAGTGATTCTTAGGTTACACTACACATTCCATGATCTATATGGCTACAGGACCGTTCTTGATTAGTGCAAGCACTTTCTTCTACATCTGGTGCGCCTCAAGCAAACCCTATTTGTGAAGACCACCCTCCAACGTGTATCCGCAGACTGCACGAAGCAGAGTGACCTTCTAGAGAGGACAGGCATGTGCAAGCGGGGCAAGACAAGACTGAAGAAATGAAGACCTCACTTACATCTTCAGGGTGACAGGAAGTGTCTCTTAACTGAAATGCTGGGCTCACAAGTGTTTTGGATTTTGGAATATTTGAATATATCTAAGTCTTCTTGGGGACGAGACCCAAGTCTATGCAAATTATACAGAGCCATGAGATAACTTTATGCAGTATTTTAAACAATTTTCCATCTTAAAATTATGTAATTATAGGATGGAATTTCCAACTGTGGCATCACGTCACCAACTCAACAAGTTTTAGATTTGGGGTCGTGCAGTGGTAGAGTACTTGTCTAGTATGACAAGTCCCATATATGATCTCCAACAACAGACACACACACACACACACACACACACACACACACACACTTCAGACTTTAGAGCATCTCTGATTTCAGAATGTCAGTTAGGATGCTCAACCTGTATGAAAATTTGTTAATGCAAAAAACTATACCATCCTGGGTGAAAAACATAAACTGTAAAGCAAATCAAAATCAAAAACACCTCATTTAGTGCTCAGCACTGAAATACCTCTATCACAAGGCTCAGGGTCCATTGCGGGAGAGGGGGAAGAAAGAATTTAAGAGCCAAAGGAAGGGTAGGACTCCTTACCATGTGCCCTTCCAGACACAAAATGGCCTAGATATCCATGACCTCACAGTGCCTGACACTACCTACACAAGACCATCATAATACAAGGAAAAGATGATGACATCAAAATAAGAGACTGGTTGAGAGGGGGAGGGGATATGATGGAAAGTAGAGTTTCAAAGGGGAAAGTGGGGGGTGGGAGGGAATTACTATGGGATATTGTTTACAATCATGGACGTTGTCAATAAAAATAAAATTAAAACAAAAAGAAAAATACCTCGTTTGTAATCTCAGATGTCCTTGAAAGATATCTTAATGTAAAAGGCTCACATTAATACAGAAAAAACACCTCAAATCACTACTGAATTCTGCAACACCCATGTCATTTTTGGCAAACTTACAGAGCAGTCTAAAAGAAATAAAAGCAGATTTGCTGAAGATGACGTATTTGGGAGGGAAAACAGAGTATGGAGGCCCTCATATCCCCAAATGCCTGGTGATCAGAATATACTCTTGTCTCTTGGTCTCCAAATTCCTTAATATTCCTTAATATTACATAATTGACTTATTGTTATTGGACCCACTACATTATATGTACATGTAATTTACCAAAAATGTGGCTGGAAGTTGAAGACAAGAAGGAAAAAACGTTGAGCCTATTTATGAAAATCTGACAATCCAGCTCTCTGAACCCAAGTTCCTCCCATGGGTTTGGGACAGACCCCAGAGATGAGTGTGGGACGCTGACCTCTGGATGACATTTTTCTTCTTCTTGATGGCCTGTCGCAGTGGCTCCCTGAGGGTCACCTGGGAGAAGTCCTGTAGCGCAGCATAGACAGTGTGCCGGATGGCGTGATTGAACACACTTTCCATCCTGCCCATCAGCACCTGCAGGCCTTTGATCATGGCAATCACCTGCAAGGACACGGCTCTCAGTGGCTGAAGGAAGCCCCCTCTTCACCCACAGCCCTCCCCGTGGCCTCCCTCCTTCCTACTGTACAGCTGCCCTGGCTTGTCACCACCCTTTCCCTAGCAGCAATCCCAGCATGCTAAGCACTGCCTGCCTGAAGTTGACCTCATGTCACCACACCATGAACATGCCACCTGCCATCTCTCCAGCCCAGAATATATTTTTAAAAAATGTTTTACTTATTCACTTGTAAGAAGATGGGGGGGGGGGGAGACAATGATTGACTGATTGAGAGAAGGGGTGTACCAGGACCTCTTGTCATGTCACTATAAATGAACTCCAGATGCATGTACCACTTTGTGTATCTGGATTTACATGGATACTAAGGAATCAAACCCACAGAGTCAGGCTTTGCAAGCAAGTGCCTTTAACCATTATCATTAACCATTATATCATGATCAAGATGAGCTGATGCCAGAAAGTAAGGACAGCTTAATAATCATATTTATTAGGAATTTGTATGTAGACTATACAAAGAACTCTTACAAATCAATAAAAAAGTTAGTTTACAAAATGAGTAAAAAATATGAAGAGGCTTTTCTCCAAAGTGTATACACAAATGGCCAATAAACACATAAGAGATGCTCAATATCACTAGTTGTTAGGAAAACACAAATCAGTCAGGGAATGGTGGCATTTACCTATAATCCCAGAACCTGGGAGGCAGGGGCAAGAGGATCAAGTTCCAGGCTAGGCTATGCTACACAGTCAGATCCTCAAAAACAAACCAATCACCCAGATTGGGTGCCACATGCCTTTAATCCCAGCACTCAGGTGGCAGGATTAAGAGGATCACTGTAAGTTCTAGGCTAGCCTGAGACTACAAGAGTTTCAAATCAGTATAGGCTAGAGTGAGACCCTACCTCAAAAAAAAAAAAAAAAATCCAACCAATCACACAAACCAAAAACACCACCACCAACAGTAACAACAAAAACCTACAACTGGAAATGGTCTCCAAGTTTCATGATTTGACACTTTCTTTTATAATCTTGGTTAAAAAAAAAAAAAACTCAATCAACATAAATTCACTATGTTCATGGAATGATTAAAAAAAAGCCATGAGTACTTCAATGAATGAAAACAATGACATTATCTCCTTTTCAAAGTCAGGTCCTTGATCATACCAGATAAATGAGCAACATCATCAAACCCAATTGAAGTCTCTTAAACTAAGAATAGAATGTACCTTCCATAACTGCTGAAAAAGGGTGTTAAACCTACAGTAAACACATCTTGCACTGAAATGTTGAACGCTTTCCCTTTGAAATGAGAAAGCAAAGCAAGGATGTCTCATGCCTCCCTTCTGTCTAATGAATACACAATTGAACCAAGTGTGATTTAAACAGTAAGAATATGGGAGAAATAAAGCTGTCACATTGTTTGCAGATGATCTTATTATATAAGATCACAAGAATCTATGCATACCTTATTACAACTAATAAGATGAGACAAGTTGGTAGATATGAGAAAATACTGAAAAATTTACATTTTAAAGTGCTACTTAGAAACATTTAAATTATACCATCTATAAGGGTCAACACCTAGAAATAAAGCTAACAAAAAATCCAAAATTTTGAGACTGGGGAGGTGGTTCAGTTGGTAAAGTGCCTGTCTTGCAAGTTAGAAGACCTGAGTTCAGATCCCCATCACTCACATGAATGAATACCCACCTGTAATCTTAGCGCTGGAAAGGCAGAGATGGGAGCCCTGGACTTCTTGACTAGCTTACTGGCCTGGTCACTGAGCTCCAGGTTCAGTGAGAGACCCCGTCTCAAAAAATAGAGGAGGGGCTGGAGAGATGGCTTAGCGGTTAAGCGCTTGCCTGTGAAGCCTAAGGATCCCCGGTTCGAGGCTCAATTCCCCAGGACCCACGTTAGCCAGATGCACAAGGGGGCGCACGCATCTGGAGTTTGTTTACAGAGGCTGGAAGCTCTGGCACGCCCATTCTCTCTCTCTCTCTGCCTCTTCTCTCTGTCGCTCTCAAATAAATAAAAATAAAAAAAAATTAAAAAAAATAGAGGAGGGCTGGAGAGATGGCTTAGTGGTTAAGGCGCCTGCCTGTGAAGTGTAAGGACCCATGTTCCACTCTCCAGATCCTATGTAAGCAAGACACAGAAAGGCAAGGCAAGCGCAAGGTCGCCCATGCCCACTAGGTGGTGCAAGAGTCTGGAGTTGATTGTAGTGGCTGAGGCCCTGGCAATTTCCCCTCACTCTGCCTCTCTCCCACGCACCTCTAAACTAAAAAAATAATAATAATAAAGTGGATGGGCTGGAAAGATAGATTAGCTGTTAAGGCACTTGCCTGTGAAGCCTAAGGACCCAGGTTCAATTCTCCAGGACCCATGTAAGTCAGATACACAAGGTGATGCATGCATCTGGAGTTGTTTGCAGTGGCTGGAGGCCCTAACCCACCCATTCTCTCTCTCTCTGTCTCTCTCTCTCAAGTAAATAAATATTTTTAAAAATAAAAAATAAAAAGGAGAGTTATTGAGGATGATACCCATCTTCGACCTCCGGCATCCACATGCAAGAGCACACATAAACATGCCCACATGCACACAAACATGCACACCGATACCACACACATACTACACACACACATACATGCAAACATTCAAAATTTCCTCAGGCTATAAGGTAGAAATTAAAGAGAATCCAAATAAATGGAGAGGCATAACATACTAAAAAGGACTATAAAATAATAAATTACAAATTCATTAATTCTCCCTAAGATGAACCAGAGGTTTCCATGATCTTTGAGCATACAAAGAATTCTTAACTCAGACAAAGTATAGCAATAAAAGACAATGGGATGAAGAACTTCTGTCCATGAAAAGGCTCAAGAGAGCTCAGCCACAGATAAGTGAAAGCAAAGAATTAATGGCCAGCACGGACAGGCAATACTTAGAGCCCGCCACATGGCTCTCCTCTCAGGTGATAGAGGCAGCATCCCATTCATTCATCTTGTTTTTCCAAACCCAAGACACTGCTCGCCTCACACAAGGACCTTGGGGAAGGAGCTGGCATAGGTATACAGGGGCTCCTACCACAGACCCAGGAACCAACCTCTGTCAGCTCTCTCTGACAGATTCAATGTGCTGCCCTCCACATAAGCAATGACATGAAATGGAAAGTTTGTTCATGTTGTTGCCTGTGCTTTTGAAAGGGAAGACAGCAAGACCAGCACCACACCACGTCCTCACCTCCACCAGGGCAAACTTCTCCTCGCTGGTGTAGTTGTAGCGTGTGGCACGCTCATACTCCTCAGCATTGTCAGGGCAGTCCTTGTTGGAGTACTTGTCGGTTGGGTGTACAAGTTTCCATGAATACTGGTGCAGTCAAAAGAGGAGAGACATTCCACACTGAAAACAAAGCACCTAACTTCCAGTCTGACATGACCATGGTCAAGGCCACCAAAAGGTGAGCCTATAAATATGTTCTGCGTTCTGAAAGTCAGACATACACACACACACTCACCCCTGTTCATGACCAAAAAATGGCATATAAACTGGGCCTTAAGAACTAATGTTGGCAAAATGGCCAGAATATTATATGTTAAATAACTAAAACTGTAGGCATTTTGTTAGGATTTAAATAGAGAATCAGGTCCTCTTCCAATTAGATAATTTTTATCTGCTCAAAATAAGCTCAAAAAGGGGAAGACTTGCATAACTTACAGTTATTAAAAAATACCAATGATTGGCACTCCATAGAATAAAAATGTTGGCTAAAAAGATGAGTCAATTGTCATAATGGCAAAATTTTAGATTTATATCAATATCTTAAAAGATGAGGCCCTTTCTTTATATCACACATAAATGCAATGTAACCGGGCTCATTTTAGAAGTGTTTCTTTGGAGTACACAGTCTGATTTCTAGGATTAAAGATAAAAAAGCTGAATGACTCCTTCTAGATCCAATGACCAAAGTTAACGCAGGAAAACACTACTTAGCCAATTTCTTGACAAGTTTTGGAAGGAAAGCACTCGTAACCAGCCAGGGGTAGCTGCATATTTAGTTGCCTGAGTTTGCAAACACACCATGAGGGAGTGTTGTGCCTACCACTTCCATGACGTGCGCACTCCACTGTGACAGCAGCTGTAGGCCCTGCAAAGCCAGGTCGAAGAGCTTCCGGTACTCAGCATCTGTCTTCTGCGCCTCCTGACGGCCAGACCCTGTGACCACCTAGGACACATAGGCGCAGGAATGAGGAGAAAAGCCACAGGCAATTTTACCTTCTAACCCACTGTTGTGAAATGCTGTCCTCTGGTGTGACAAAGCTATTGCTCTACTGAATTCTCAGCAACTGTGATTACCCCTAGGAGACCAAACAAGACTGAGTCCCTACACCACCATGGTGAGGGAGCTAGGAAACCCTGCGCCACCTGGATGTATAAAGTGCTGCTGGGAGAGAGGACTGTACGTAAGTGGCTCATAGCTGTTGAAGCTTTCCTTCAGTGGCTGCCTGTGCTTCTGTAAGTAACCCTTAATTAAATTCACTGCTTCATGCAAACAACACTTGGGTGGAATTTGTTTCAGCATTGCTAGCTGCACAGGTGGAATCAATCACTCCTTTTGGTTTGTCACTGCTACCCTATCAGGTGAAGAGATATTTGGTCCAGAAATCTATCCGTAAGTCATACATGCAAAACGTGCTGGACGTGGTGGTGCATGCCTTTAAATCCAGCACTTGGGAAACACAGGTAGGAGGATCGCTGTGAGTTTTAGGCCAGCCTGAGACTACATAAGTGAATTCCAGGTTAGCCTAGGCTAATGTGAGACCCTACCTCAAAAAAAATTAACACAGGATCTGAACCCCTCCACCCCATACAATTTTTCCCCAGAGATAGTCTTTCTACACGGCCCACATTGATCTTAAACTCAGTATTTTCCTGTCTCCATGTCTCCAGTGCTGGAATACTGGTGTGCACCACCACATCCAGCTTGTTTTTTGTTATTTTTATCTATTTTAATTGAACCTCAGTGAAGATGGAATCCTGGACCTCATGTATGCTAGGCAGGCACTGAATTATCTACAGTATGGACAGAAAAGGCATACTATAAAACAAATTTGTTTGACGATATACAGTCCAGCTGTTCATATTGTTTAGTTTCCTTTTAAACTTAGCTTACAGTCACATGTGGAAGACATGTGGGGAAGTACCAGCATCCTCATTTCTACCCTGTAGGCTGTGTTAGATGCAAGAATGGGGTGAAGTAGGCCATCCTCACTGGGAAACTGTCTCAGGTCCTATCTGCAGGCTATCCTGGAGACAGCACATGCTGTGAATCATTGGGAGAAACAAGCTTCCTTGGTCATTTTGTTTCTATGACCAGTATTCAGGGAAGGGCCAGACAAGCTCTCTGTTCTGCACTGAAGTGCAGAGCTGTTTTCATCTGTGAACCTGGAGGAGCCAACCAGTTCCAAAACACTAGACTAAAACCTGAGTCCCTCTTGATTGTTCTCAACACACATACCACACGTGCCGCCCTCTGACCTGAATTCATTGCCTGCCCAATAAGATGTGAGAAGTGGCATTCCATTGCTCCTCTTGGTCACCCCCTCCCTAAGGTTATCACTGTCCTACCTACCCCGCAGGGCAGGCAGCCATGCTGGGCAGAAGAATGTGAGTACCCAAAGGAAAGCACGGCAACCTGGCAGCAGAGCTGGAAGAAATTACAAAGGACTCACTGCCAAGAAGAAAGTGCTTCTTCCTAAGTTCACCACCTACGGACAGTCCCAGCCATGCAAGCTGTTACCTCTGGCCTTGGGATATACTTCCCTTCTAGACACAAAGGGGGCCACAGATCAGAAATCCTTTCTTTTACCCTTTACACCAACTTTTATGTGTTGAAACCATGGTACTATGAAATGTGACAATATAAATGGTGGCTTTTCAGTTTTTTCTTCTGGAATCCCAACCAGGACTGTCCCTCCCTCCCTCCTTTTCTTCCTTCTTTTGTTCTTCTGTCATGGTGCTGCTGGGGCTCAAATCAAAGGCCACATAGTTGTTAGACAAGTGTTCTACCAGTGAATTAAACTCCAGCCCACCCTATTAGGTTTTCTTAAAGGAAAGCTGTACCTTGCACAAATGATCACAGACAGACAATGGTATCTTCACTGCTTCATCAATTACAATGGAGATATATATATTTGTTTGGTTTTTTTTTTTTTTTTTTTTTGAGGTAGGGTCTTACTTTAGCCCCAGGCTGACCTGGAATTCACTATGTAGTCTCAGGGTGGCCTCGAACTCATAGTGATCACCTACCTCTGCTCACCCAGTGCTGACATTAAAGGTGTGCACCACCATGCCCGGCCAATGGATATTTTTTTAAAGTATTTAGTTTTGGTACTAAATCACATTTTTTTAAAAAGCAAAGTTAGGGCTGGAGAGATGGCTTAGCAGTTAAGCACTTGCCTGCGAAGCCTAAGGACCTAGGTTCAATTCTCCAGGACCCATATAAGCCAGATGCACAAGGGAGTGCATACATCTGGAGTTCATTTGCAGTGGCGGGAGGTCCTGGAGCACCCATTCTCTCTCTCTCTCTCTCATAAGTAAAAAAAAAAAAAAAAAAAAAAAAAAAAAAAATTCCAAAAAAAAAAAAAGCAAAGTTACAATTTGGGTGCAAACAAATACAAGCAAGAGCAGAGTGTCCATTGACTGGTGCGGTGGGCGAGGCGGTCAGTGTGTACCTCGCTGTTGCTGTAGCGTGCCAGCTCAGAGATGAAGCGCATGTGGTCCTCACGGATCTGGATCATCTGCTCACAGATGTTGTACTGTGGGCTGCTACTCGAGGATGTGCAGGTCCATCTGGGTACAGAGGGAAAAGCCCATGTTACCTGAGGCACCAGCAGAGGATCTACATGTGGCAACAGCTGATTCAGCTGAGGACTCAGTGGCATGATAGGACTACATAATTGGTCTTACATTTTTTTTAAATGTTCCTTAAATTAACAAAACAAAGAAGCATATTTGACAGGAAACATCTGAGGCCTATAAAGCCTCAGGATGCACTACTATCTGGCCTTCAGAGGAGGATATTGACCCTGAGAATGACATGTAACTTCTACAGGTAAATAGCAACTACAAGTTGGCTATAGGTATAAGCACTTAAAAAGTCAGTAAAAATATGCTGTGAGATTCAATGGGCTACATGAAATGTGCAATAAAGAACAGTTGGACTGAAGAGAGCTCAGTGGTTAAGTGCATTTCCTATGCAACCAGGAGAGCCTAGGGGCCACTGACTACCTGAGTTTGAATCTCCAGAACCCACATTAAACAGCTGGGCATGACCACACGTGTCTCTAACCCTAATCCCACAAGGGAGGCAGAGGCATGGGAATCACTGGAGGTCAAGAAAGATGGGCTGGTGAGATGGCTCAGCAGTTAAGGTGCTTGCCTGCAAAGCCAAAGGACCCAGGTTCAATTCCCCAGGACCCACATAAAGCTGGATGCACAGGTGGCACATATATTTAGAGTTCATTTGCAGTGGCTAGAGGCCCTGATGTGCCCATTCTCTGTCTGCCATGTTCTCTCCTTTCTCTCTCTCAAATAAATAAGTTAAAAATATATATATATATATCAGAAAGAAAAATGGCAGGATCAGGGATCCATCAGAGACTCCAGCCCAAAAAGAAAGGACAGAAGAGCGATAAAAGGGGACACTGGATGGTCAGCTCTGGCCACTATATGTAAGCATATCCCACCACATGTGAGCACATGGGGCACTGCATGTGCAAATACCACACACACATTACACACAAGCAAAATAAACAAACAAAAAATGTTATATATTTTTAATCAAATGTTATACTGTTATAATTTTATATATATAGTAAGCTATATAGATTTTCCCAATAACATAGCATACCATCTCTGTACAGAGACAAAGACAATAAACATGTTGGGATTTATGGGATATATTATCTGTGACAATCATAATCTTTGTTTGTTTTTTGAGGTAGGTTCTCACTTTAGCCTAGGCTGACCTGGAATTCATTATATAGTCTCAGGGTAGCCTTGAACTCATGGCAATCCTCCTAACTCTGCCTCCCAAGTGCTGGGATTAAAGGCGTGCACCACCGTGCCCATAATAATTATCTTTTATTATTATTATTATTATTATTATTATTCTAAAAACATCCTTTGAAAATAGCATTCTCAGCTCCAGGGATATTGACAAAACAGATCCTGCTGGTTTGGACCTCAGTTTTGTGACCTCTGTTAATATACATGTACAGTACTTATTCCTTTCCAGGTTGGATGGTGAGCACGTATCAGCACACCAATGGGCCCTGAAAACTCTTTCACATTTCTGTATTCTCAACCAGCATTGTCCAGTAGAAGTTCCTGGAATAATAAAATATTCTAAGTCTGTGCTATCTAATGCGGTGGTCACTGACTACTGAATATTTGGAATGTGACTTACTGTAATAAGGAAATAAAAATTTGAATGTATTTATCAATGAATTTAAATGTAAATAGTCACACTTGACAAGGACTGGTGAAAATGACAGAAGTGTTTAGATTAGAAAGTAGGTGCTATGGAACTGTCCAAGAAGGGCACTGCAGGAAGCGCTAACAGACAGCTCTATTTTCCTCCTACCGTGATTTATTCTCCTCATAGTGGGCGCTAGTCTTGATGTATCGTGCCAGTTCTATTTGCATGTCCCCGAAGAGTGGAACCACCTGCAGCTGCTGTATTCATAGAACACGCAAATAAAAGAGAAGGTCATTATGTAGTTAGTCACTAAACACATAAAAACAAGAAAATGACTAATGCTACATGAGTTAAATGTTAGTTCTGCAACTCATTTAGTACAAAAAGAGATTCTGTATTTACTTTTAAAAGCATAACATACACTTTAAAAACTAACATACAGAAAAAGTCTTCAAATGTTATAATTAACCTACCTTATTGCTATATCTATAGTCATTTCTAAAAAGCTGCATTTCTGCATACTAACAACAAATGACAATTTCTATAAGTGATGTGTAATAGATCAAAGCATAAACAATATGCATTAACAAAAGACATATAATACCTCAGAGCAAAAATACTACCTCCAAAATTCTAAAAAAAGTTCCCAAGAAACTGAGCAATATATCATGTTCATATAGTAGGAGGCTCAATATTTTATTGTATTTATTACTTATTTATTTAGTGCTAAAGATCAAAACCCAAGATCATGAAATAGTGTTAACCAAAAGGAACTCACAAAGGCTAATAATACAAAAGAACTAGGGTCACACCAACTAAGCTACCAAGAAACACTAGCCAATAACAATACAATGATGTACACCTGCCTCTTTATACTCGGGAGGATATGGGGTATCAGAAGGTTGACTCATTTGCCACTGGGAAGTCGTTAGGCTGTAACCACTGTCACTGAACATGGATTTACTCCAGGACCATTACACTCTTCTAACAATGAACCCAATAGGAAAGCACAAGATTAGAGAGAGCATCACTGCACCATCCAAAACCCACAGACAACTCAGTGCCCATCAATACTAGGAAGTTACCTATGCTACAGCAGAATCATAGAATGGAATACTATACCAGTGAAAACCCAAGAACTGAAAATCAATCTAAGAATGAAACCAAGTCAGCTCCAAATCAACTTCCAGTCAGTAAAATAAAAATCAACTGCCCAGCTAGCTCAGTGGGCAGAGCATGAACAGGCACCACTCACCACATCTGCGTTGACAGCTGGCTATTTGGAATTCAGAAGGATAATTTTGGGCCTATTTTGCATTTACAAATAACCATGATATTTTATCTTATGCAATCTCCTTACATAGTCAATGGGCTCAGCCTGACCACTTCAGATATGGACTTGCTGTACCCTCAATGGGCTACCTGGCCATCTTCTGGGAACAGCAGGGGTAGAGGACCACATTCACTTAGGCACAGCTACGCCTGCAAGAAGACTGTCGCTAAGGTCTGATGTAGAGATCTTCATGGAGGAGGAAGTATCACTGAAACACAACGTGTCAGTCCAGGTGCAGGCACAGTTTAGGCCTGTGGTGGTTTGATTTAGGTGTCCCCCATAAACTTAGGTGTTCTGGATGCTAGCTCCCCAGCTGGAGATTTGGGAACTAACTCCTCCTGGAGGCAGTGTATTGTTTGGGGGCAGGCTTATGGGTGTTATATCCAGTTTCCCCATGCCAGTGTTTGGCACACTTTCCTGTTGCCCACCTTATGTGGGCCAGGGGGTGTCGTCATTTTCCCTGCCATCATGGAGTATCCGCCTTGAACCTGTAAGCCAAAATAAACCTTTTTTTTTTTTTCCCCCCACAAGCTGCTCTTGGGTGATTTCTACCAGGAATGTGAACCTGACTGCAACAGGCTTTGAAGAGCTCAGTGTTACCACCAGCAGCAGCAACAGAAGGAAACAGAAAAATGAGACCTGCCAAAAAGACATCTCAAGATGGGAAGTGAGTTCCACCGTGTCTGTCTGAACCCAGCTTCCCTCTCCCTACTGTCAGCCCCCTTGTCTACCTCTTCCTCCTGCATACAGATCCTACCCGTGACCTGAACTCAAGCTGCAAGTTACCTGGGAACATGTACTGTGGATCTTATTTGACTCCTTGGCATCACCAGCTTCCTGATCCAGGGTCCAACTCAGTCCCATGGGTACAAATGTAGTCACTAACCATCTCAACCAGTTCTCAGCTTCTCATTCCACCCAAGAGATCTGAAGCATCAAGCTTGGGTCTGTTGCTTAGGTTATAAGGACCAAACAGCATGGACTATAAAGATCAGAAATCTTCTTGGCAATTCCAGATTTTATGAAGTCCCATAAAACCTCTTTTGTGGGTGATTTTTTTTTACTGGGCAAGACATTGTGGTTTTAACTAGTCACTGGCTAAGAGTTAGATAGGATGGGGCTGGAGAGATAGTTTAGGCTTCACAGGCATGCGCCTTAACTGCTAAGGAACCAGGTTCTATTCTCTAGGTCCCACATAAGCCAGATCCAGATGGTGGCACATGTGTCTGGAGTTCGTCTGCAGTGGTTAGAGACACTGGTGTGCCCATTCTCACTCACTCCCTCTCTCTGTCTCTAATAAATAAATTATTTTTGTTTATTTTTATTTATTTATTTGAGAGTGACAGACAGAGAGAGAAAGAGGCAGATAGAGAGAGAATGGGCGCGCCAGGGCCTTCAGCCACTGTAAGCGAACTCCAGATACATGCGCCCCCTTGTGCATCTGACTTACATGGGTCCTAGAGAATCGAACCTGGGTCCTTAGGCTTCACAGGCAAGTGCTTAACCACTAAATCATCTCTCCAGCCCAATAATAATTTTTTTTTTAAAGTTAGATGGGGCTGGAGAGATGGCTTAGCGGTTAAGTGCTCGCCTGTAAAGCCTAAGGAGCCAGGTTCGAGGCTCGATTCCCCAGGACCCACGTTAGCCAGAAGCACAAGAGGGCACACACATCTGGAGTTCATTTGCAGTGGCTGGAGGCCCTGGTGTGCCCATTCTCTCTCTTTCTCTCTCTGCTTCTTTCTGTCTGTCGGTATATAAAAAAAAAAAAAAAAAAAAGTTAGATGGAAGCCGGGCGTGGTGACGCACACCTTTAATCCCAGCACTCGGGAAGCAGAGGTAGGAGGATTGCCGTGAGTTTGAGGCCCTGAGACTACTTAGTTAATTCTAGATCAGCCAGGACCAGAGTGAGACCCTACCTCAAAAAAGCAAAACAAAAAAAAAAAAAAAAAGAGGGATGATGCCCAGATTCTTCCAATTCCAAGAGGCTTAGAAAGCAAGCATGATGGGCTGGAGAGATAGCTTAGCAGTTAAGGCACTTGCCTGTGAAGCCAAAGGACCCAGGTTCAATTCTCCAGGTCCCACATAAGCCAGATGCACAAGGTGGTTCATGCATCTGGAATTTGTTTGCATTGGCTAGAAGCCCTGGCTCATCGATTCTTTTTCTCTCCCCCCACCCCATAAATAAAATAAAGACAGAAAACTAAATTTAAAAAAAGGCAAGCAAACATGAAGGGCTTCACAGGGGCTTACCAAGAGCACCTGAAATGGACAAATCAATCTACTTAAGATCTCATTAGGACTGAGGAGAGATAGGTTAGTTGGTAAAGTGCTTGACTTGTAAGCATGAGGACCTGAGCTTGGTCTCCAGAACCCACTTAAAAATGCCAGGTGTGGGGCTGGAGAGATGGCTTAGCAGTTAAGGCACTTGCCTGTGAAGCCTAAAGACCCGGGTTCAATTCCCCAGTACCCATGTAAGCCAGATGCACATGGGACACATGCGTCTGGAGTTTGTTTGCAGTAGCTAGAGGCCCTGGTGTGCCCATTCCCTCTATCTGCTTCTATCTCTTATATAAAAATAAAATATTTAAACAAAAAATGGCAGGTGTGGTGGTACACACTTGTAATCCCAGTGCTGGGGAGGTAGAGTCCAACAGATTCCCAGGGCTGCCTGGCCAGCCAGTCTAGCCTAACAGGTAAGCTTCAGGCCTATTAGAGACTCTCTGAAACAAAAAGGTAAATGGCATTGCTGAGGAGTGATGCCCCCCCCATGGGAAAACTAAAAATCAAAGCTCAGTGGTGAGGGAAGAGAGGGAAGGTAATATGACTTCATAAGCAGAGGTGACTCAATATTTAGTCAATCCTGGCAAAATTTTAGGAATGAACAGTGTCTCTAGCTCAGTCACATTTCATGACTAACTCATAGCTGGGACTAAAAAACTATTCAGGGATGTGTGGATTGTGCAACTGACTGTCCAGATGCACTACTTTATTTAAAATATGTTCACAGTGAGAAAAGGGGGAATAAGTATATGGGAGATGCTCACCACCTAACATATACTTATATAAAAACTTTAAAAACAATAATAATAAATATAAATATAAAAAGTAAAATATGGGCTGGAGAGATGGCTTAGTGGTTAAAGCACTTGCCTGCAAAGCCTAAGGACCCAAGTTCAATTCCCCAGAACCTATGTAAGCCAGATGCACATAGTGGTGCATGCACTGGAGTTTGCTTGCAGTGACTAGCAGCTATAGCACTTCCATTCTCTCACTCTCATTAAAAACAAAACAAAACAAGACAAAACAAAACAAAACAAAAAAACCTGACAACAACAACAACAAAAAAAGGAAAATGCTGCCTGGCACTACCTACACAAGACCTTCATAATAGGAGGAAAAGATGATGACATCAAAATAAAAGACAAAATAAAAGAGGAGGGAATACAATGACACGGTGGATTTGTGAGGGGGGGAAGTGGGGGAATTATCATGGTTTACTGTATATAATTATGGAAGCTGTGAATAAAGTTAAACTTAAAAAACAAAAACAGTCATGTTCATAAAGAGCCAATATGTAGTTTACAACACTCTCTGTGTATCTTATATATAAATGGTACACCTGTGGTTTATAACCTGTGTTACACTTCAACACTGTGACCTCCTGTTATTGTTTGCACCCTAAACTAACTCTGCAGGGCTTCTGCTGTGAAGTAATGGGTTATAATTATAAGCAAAATTCAGACCAGCGCCACACTGGTCTAAAAAGACTGATTACCTTTGACTGGAGATGAGCTTCCCTGGCACTTCATGATAAAATGTCTCTGACAAGGAGAGTGAAAGAAGAGAGGCAAATAACACTAATTCATCTGTAACTTACTAATAGTAAATTTAGTAGGAAAGAGATCAGAGTCAGTTGCTGAGATCACTGTAGGTTATGTTTGCAGATATTAACTGGACATTAGATATGCATAAACATTTTTTTCCTGGATTTCGCAGATAGTTATAACTATATTCAAATGGTTCTAGCACAGGAGGAAGGGAGGAGGGAAGGAGGGAGCTACAGAAGTGTGTGTGGGGGGGCAGAAATCTAAGAATGATTAACTAAAGACAACAATAAAAGAAGGTTGGGCACAGGCAGCTTAATACCAGAATACAAATAGTATAATTCCATGTATACCACATTCAACCAGGCAAAAACAATGTAAGGGAGCCGGGAAGAGACAGCAGCCACCTTTGCTCCCAACACACCTTCTTGCCTCACTGTTTCCCGATACACATCACAATCACACAAGTGCTCACTTGGCAAAAATTCAAACTGCATATGCCAGAAAAACCATTTTTTAAAAATTTTACTTGGTTGCTTGCTCACACGTGTATGTGTGTGTACGTCAGGATCTCTTGCTGCTGCAAATGAATGCCAGATGTTTGCACTATTTTTTGAGTCCAGCTTTACCTGCATGGTTGAGGAACTGAACCTGGGCCAACAGGTCTTACAAGCAAGTACCTTTAATGGCTACACCATCTCCTCCCCCAGCGCTTAACCTGTGACAAAAATATATCTTTTGCTGAGCGTGGTGGCAAATGCCTTTAATCCCAGCACTCAGAAGGCAGAGGTAGGAGGACTGCTGTGAGTTCGAGGCCACCCTGAGATTACATAGTGAATTCCAGGTCAGCCTGGGCTAGAGTGAGACCCTGCCTTGAACCCCCCCCCAAAAAAGACCAAACATGTATCTTTTTATATATGTATGCATGCAGGTATGTGTATGTATATACATACATACATGAGTGTATATGTTTAGGTCTGTTTGTACATGTATTAATGTGTTATATATAAACATACATATGTGTTTATATACATATATATATGTATGCATATAATAACTTACCTTGAAATATTTATCTATTTTGGATAAATTTATTCTTTTCTTGGCATCTAGTTTATAGATGTTACTGACGCTCCCATCCATCAAATACAGACCAAATCCCATGACCTGAAAAACCACAAAATAGTACAACATAGCAATGAGACCTGTGAATTCACAATACAGACTTGCACAGCCATTACTGGTGACACTGAAATAACACGTCAGGGCTAGAAGATGGCTCAGTGGTTAAGGGCACTTGCTTGGAATAACAAGTCACTTTTCTTTTTTTAAAATATTTTATTCATTTTTATTTATTTATTTGAGAGCGACAGAGAGAGAGAGAAAGAGACAGAGGGAGAGAGAGAGAGAGAGAGAGAGAAAGAATGGGCGCGCCAGGGCTTCCAGCCACTGCAAATGAACTCCAGACGTGTGCGCCCCTGTGTATCTGGCTAACGTGGGTCCTGGGGAGTCAAGCTTCAAACCGGGGTCCTGAGGCTTCATAGGTAAGCGCTTAACCGCTAAGCCATCTCTCCAGCCCACAAGTCACTTTTCTTTTCAAAGCTGCTAGGGCTGGGCATGGCGGCGCACGCCTTTATTACCAGCACTTGGAAAGCAGAGGTAGAAGGACTGCCCTGAGTTCAAGACCACCCTGAGACTAAAGACTACATAGCAAATTCCAGGTCAGCCTGGGCTAAAGAGAGACCTTACCTCGAAAAACAAAACGAAAAGCTGCTAGGACATTAAGGGCTACCCTTGCGATGAAGGACGTGTTTTGGAGACTTTAGCTTCCTCCCGTGACCCACGCTCCAGTGCCAGTGCAGGCTGAGCTGAGCTTGGAACCACAGTTGATACATGTAATTACGTTTGAGAATTTCAAAGACTCCCAGTGCTGTCACCAGTTCTATTCTTTGAGGATTAACTTCACGCCTGCTAAATTCGGGGGCTAGGTTCAAAAAAAGCACTGTCCCTGAAGTATTATTAACAAGTACAGGCAAATGCACAACTAGTTTAGAGCATTTAATGACTCAATATCACCAGTCAACAGTACCCAGCTCACAAGGAAAGTGTGGCAGGTGTGTGTGTTGTTCAAATGTATTTTTTTTTCCTCCCCTGTCCACCTCTAAATTGTATTTAAGGCTTTGTTGTGATTTAATACCCTCTATCCCCAGACAGCTCCTACAGTCATTTCAAGATATATTTTTTATAGGTGTTTGGTGCTTTGATGCTTTTTTTTTTTTCCTCAATGAAATCAAGTTACAATGGTTTTTGTAACCAGTTTGGTTTCAGGCTACTTGCCAAAGTACAGAGAGGCAAATCAACTAACCTAACTTGCTTGGAGCAGCTGGGCTATTCAAGAACTGTACTATCCAATACATAGGCACATGTAACTATGTTACTTTCAGTATACATAAACTACCCAATTTTAAAATGATTTTTTATATTTTATTTATTTGAGAGAGAGAGAGGAAGAGGCAGATATATAGAGAGAATGGGCGTGCCAAGGCCTCCAGCCACTACAAACGAACTCCAGATGCATGTGCCACCTTGTGCATCTGGCTTACATGGGTACTGGGGAATCGAACCTGGGTCCTTAGGCTTTGCAGGCAAGTGCCTTGACAGCTAAGCCATCTCTCCAACCCCAAACTAACCAATTTTAACTTGCCTCTGTCCCATGCCCATTTCCAATGCTCCATGGAGACCATGGCCAAGGCTCTTGCATTATCCAGCCCAGGCTACCTTTGCTGTCAGAGAGCACCCCACGGACAGTACCAGTGCTACTGTTTATACCACCGCACAGTGCTCTCCTGGCAGATAGGTGGCCAAACGCTGGGGCAGCAGGACACCTGGCAGATGGTCTCCTGGGGCTGCTGTGTGCAGAGGTGGTGAGCAGAGCAAATGGAACAGGCTATGTGCAGAGTCACATACGCAACAGCACAAGAATAAGAAAAGGTGGGCAAAGGATTCTAGACTCAATTCAGCCTTTTTGTACAACTGTGCTCGTGCTCCCTCCTTGAAATTGCCTCCCTAGCCCCCCACACCACCCCAGCGCGTGCACGCACACACACACGTACTTTGAGAAGCATGTGTTTCTCGCTGGGCGTCAAGTACATTCTGTTCTCATAGTAATCCACACACAGATTCACGATGTCTGCCAGGAGCTCTTCATAGCCAGAAATTACCTCGAGCTGCTGCTGCAGAGACTGAAACACAGAGATGTATATGCGTGGCTGCCTGCTCTCAGCCTCTGGGCAACACAGCCATCAAGGGCACACTGAGAACACAGCCTTACTTGTGTGATCTTGTTGTGGTTGGCCAGGAACATGGACAGATTCTGTGATTCCTGGATGGACTGTGGATCTGCCATCTTACGTAAAAACTGAGCAGCCCTAGAAAGAACCAAAGAGTTAATCCCAAATGTATCAACATACTAATTATAAGAAGAAAAAAAGCTTGGAGAAATCAAACTCCCTCTTCCTATCTGCAATTGTCTATTACTCTGCTGTCCATAGCCAATGGACTTCCTCAAGAGCTAACTGTACACTAGTCTCTCCTAAACACTGGTAGATGCCACTTCATCCACGGAGCAAGGAGCTCCCAGTCCCCATTGTCAGAAAAGGGCCAGTGTAAAGTCTGATTCCCAGAGGTCCTGCAGTACAGGTGGACCAGCATTATTGAGGCTCTTCGCCAGAACCCTCTGGGCTCCCAACAACTGCCAACCTCTCTCTGGTCATGCTGTCTCAGAGGCTAACTGGTACTCAAACTTCCCAGACAAGTCTAGCTCTGCCACCTACATGCAGCTGCACAAAACTGGATGCATACAAAAGTACTTCTCCAGTGAGATCCAAAACCCTGCAGTCTGAGGGGTCTAGCAAAACCATGTGGAGAAAGCAGTGAGGAGTCGCATGTCTAGGGCTGCCTTCAAAGTGTAGTAGGAACTTCCCAGAGGATAGGTCTGTGCAACCTAGAACCTTGGGGATTTAATTAAAGAAAAGTTTCCTTAGTGGAAGATAACATACATACCACATTCCTTTGTTTCTTCCTAATGAACAAGCTAAAATTTTCTGGTTTTTTTTTTTTTTTTTTTTTGTTAGGTAGGGTCTCACTCTAGCTCAGGCTGACCTGGAATTCAATATGTAGTCTCAGGGTGGCCTCAAACTCATGGTGATCCTCCGACCTCCGCTTCCTGAGTACTGAGATTAAAGGCATGCTCTACCACGCCCAGCTCCAAGCTGAAATTTTCTAAGAAATAACAATGTGTTTCTTTCCAAGTAAACCAGTTATGGCCAGACCCTCCTGCCTCAGCTGCCCAAGTGCTGGGACAGCAGGTGTGTATGACCACACACAGCTTCTATGGGTTTTAAAAATCAAAACACGGGGCTGGAGAGATATCTCAGTGGTTAAAGGCATTTGCCTGCAAAGCCTTATGGCCTGGGTTCGATTCCCCAGTACTCAGGTAAAGCCAAATGGACAAAGTGGCATATGCCATGAATATAAAATAATATCTAATAACAACTGATACAGTAATACTCTGCTTTTTTGGGGGGAGGGAGTTTCAACGTAGGGTTTCACTCTAGCCCAGGCTGACATGTAATTCACTATGCTGTCTCAGGGTGGCCTTGAACTCATGGTGATCCTCCTACACCGCCTCCCAAGTGCTGGGATTAAAGGTGTGCGCCACCACACCCAGCTACCTTTGGCTTTTTCAATTATGCTCACTTTAGTTGAATAGTTGCTGGAGTAGGGAGGGTGGTAACTAAAGAAAGAATTAAGGACAGTTTTTGATTCCCCTGAACACTCACAATCAAGTGGGTGATCTTGGCATTTTGCACTTAGAAAATGTCATAATGACAACTACCACATAGATTAAAAAAAAGGGGCTGGAGAGATGGCTTAGCAGTTAAGGTACCTGCCTGCAAAGCCTAAGGACTCAGGTTCAACTCCCCAGAACCCACATAAGCCAGATGCACAACGTGACACACATGTGTCTAGAGTTCATTGGTACTGGCTACAGGCCTTATTGTTCTAGCGCTCTCTCCTCCCCCCTCTCAAATAAATAAGTAAAATATTTAAAGACCATTTTTAAAATTTTGTTTACTTTTACTTATTTATTTGAGAGTGACAGACAGAGGGGGAGAAGGGCAGAGAAAGAATGGGCACGCCAGGGCCTCCAGCCACTGCAAACAAACTCCAGACGCGTGCATCCCTTTGTGCATCTGGCTAACGTGGGTCCTGGGGAATTGAGCCTTGAACTGGAGTCCTTAGGCTTCACAGGCAAGCACTTAACCACTAAGTCATCTCTCCAGCCCAACTAAAAGTAAAATATTTTTAAAAAGTGATGTCTCTGTGTGTGTGTGAAAAAGTAAGAGCTTGGAGAGAGAGAAGGGGGAAGTTATTGCTTGGAAAGGTGAATCCATGAGGTTTCCAAACTGCACAAGAAGAGATAGCTAAAGCCAGCACAGTGGTTCACGTCTGTTATCCCAGCATTTGCCAGGCTACAAGAGAAGAATTGATATGAATTTGAGGTTGGCCTGGGCTACAGAGTGAATTCCAGGTCAGGTCAGCCTGGGCTAGAGTGAGACCCTGCCTTAAAAAACAGAAAAACAAACAAACAACAACAAAGAAAACCCAGTAAAATAAAAAGAAGAGGGCTGGTGAAATGGCTTAGTGGTTAAGGTGTTTGCCTGTGAAGTCTAAGGACCCCAGTTCGATTCCCCAGGACCCACATAAGCCAGCTGCACAAGGGGGCACATGCGTCTGGAGTTCATTTATAGTGGCGAGAGGCCCATTCTCTTTCTATCTGCCTCTCTCTCTCTCAAATTAACAAGTAAATTAAATATAAAAAAAATAATAATAAGAGACAGCTGAAGGAGCCATGATGATGCCCCAGGTATAACCCTTGATACTCAAGTGTGGAAAATGGGGACTGCTGTGAGGAGCACCTGGCCCTCTCTCCACAGCTTCCTCTTTAAATTGTTTATAGACTGGACTTTGGAATAAGGTATTGCTGTTGAGGGTGGGGAGGGGAAGAACTTTTGGACATGGAAAATTACAAACACTTTCTAGCTTCCCTATTTTCCTGACAAAATAAAGAAGCTGCTTATGATCACAGGGAGCTGGAGCAACCTTCCCAGAGTCCCTTCTCTCTCCTCTCCAGGGGCAAGTCACAAATGATGTTTTCAAACAGGGACAACATCAGACTCTGCTACCAGTAGGGGTTAACAGGTCAACTCCAGAGATCTTTTCCTAGTTTGGAAGTACTAGACACACATGCAAACTGATTTAGGGTGTCAAGTAGAACACTGCATTAATTTCAAGGTAATCAAGCTTAACTCCTACTGTAACTTCCTCCTCAAGCCTCAGTCTGGTCTTTGTCCCAAGTTGGTTTTATTACAAAGACATAGCAGGACTGGAGAGAGGTTTAGTGGTTGAGGTGCTAGCCTACAAAGCCTAAGGAACCCAGTTTAATTCCTCAGTACCCACATTAGCCAGATGCACAAGGTGGCGCATGTGTCCGGAGTTCATTTGTAGTGGCTACAGGGCTTAGCACACCCATTCTCTCCCTCTCTCTCTGCTTCTTTCTCTTTCTCTCAAATATATAAAATAAAATAAAATACACAGCAAAAGTTCTGTGACTCTAGATACAACATGAGTACAGCAAATTCTGATGCAAAGTAAAATTGCTTCCACTTCAATATGAGAGCTAACACTCCTTGCTCAGCAAAGATCAGAAAACTAGCACCTCATGCTTTAGAGTGCTGTTTTCCAGATACTAAGAGGCAGTTGTATTCATGATCTCACAGTGGCTGTCACGACCTGCATGAGACCTGCATAACATGAGGGCACAAAACACAAAGCAAAAAAATGATGAGATGATGACATCAATAGAAGAGGAACTAGTTGCAAAGATATGGTTCTGAGGAGGGGAACAAGGGGAAGGGGAACAAAGGAGAGTAGAGGGAGGGTTCATGACCAGGGTACATGGCGTATATGAATAAAAGTTAAAGAAGGGGGCTGGAGAGATGGCTCCATGATTAAGGCACTTGCCTGCAAAGCCTAAGGACCCCAGTTCTATTCCCTAGTACTGTAAAGCCAGATGCAGAAAGTGGCGCATGCATCTGGGGTTAGTGGAGGCCCTGGTTGGCCCATTCTCTCTCTCTATCTACCTCCTTTTTTTTCCTCTCAAATAAATAAAGAAGGGGACAAAAAGCAATTTAGCACCTTGGCCAAACGTATCTTCAACTGCATCAAACACATACTTACTGAAAAAAAACAAAAAACAGCTATGCTGGGGGTGGTAGAGCACAGCTGTATAAAACTACCCAAGACACTTAATCTGCCAGATGCTTTTGCACCTTATTCCTGACAGCATGTATTTGGTTCCAGGAATTATGAGTTTAGCACACAGGAGGTGTGCACTGGCCACCTTCCAGGCTGTGACGGGCCCTCTCTGGGTGGCCCACAGTGTTGGGTAGGCGCTCACCTCTTGTATGCAGAGTGGTCATTCTTCACACTACACTTCATGTTCTTCAGCTCATCCAGCACTGCAAACATGTTGATGAATTTGCCCAATGTGATCAGGTAGGCTTCCGACACGAAGTCCTTTCTCCTCTCAGCGTGGCACAAGCGTCTCACCTCCCCACAGAAACGCTCAATGGCATTTCTCTGAGCACAAGAAGGGAAAGGTAGAAGAGGCCTGGTCAGGGGCTTGTCAAATCCATATCCTGGGCTCAAGTACAGCTCCTCATTCAGTGTTACTGATAAACTCCAACCCCCCACCCCAACCAACACACACTGTAGACACTGAGGCTCCAGGACCATCTTCATCTTAGAGACTTCTGTCTATAAAGCAATTTCCGGGCTGGAGAGATGGCTTAGCGGTTAAGCGCTTGCCTGTGAAGCCTAAGGACCCCGGTTCGAGGCTCAACTCCCCAGGACCCACGTTAGCCAGATGCACAAGGGGGCGCATGCGTCTGGAGTTCGTTTGCAGTGGCTGGAGGCCCTGGCGCGCCCATTCACTCTGTCTCTCTCTCTCTGCCTCTTTCTCGCTCTGTCTGTCACACTCAAATAAATAAATAAAATGAACAACAACAAAAAAAAATTAAAAAAAATATTTAAAAAAAAAAAAAAAAAAAAAAGCAATTTCCATGCTGTGGTGGTTTGATTCATGTGTTCCCCATAAACTTAGGTGTTCTGAATGTTAGGTTCCCAGCTGATGGATATTTGGGAATTAATGCCTCCTGGAGGGAGTGTATTGTTGGGGGCGGGCTTATGGGTGTTATAGCCAGTTTCCCCAAGCCAGTGTTTGGCACACACTCCTGTTGCTATGGTCCACCTTATGTTGGCCAGGGGGTGATGTCCACCCTCTGCTCATGCCATCGTTTTCCCCTGCCATCGTGGAGCCTCCCCTCGAGCCTGTAAGCCAAAATAACTCTCTTTTTCCCAGAAGCTGCTGTTGGTTGGGTGATTTCTACCAGCAATGCGAACCTGACTGCAACACATGCCTTTACTCTGTAACAACCATTATTTATTTTTATTTTACTTATTTGACAGAGAAAGAGAGGGAGAGGGAGAGAGAGAGAATGAGCACACCAGGGCCTCCAGCTACAGCAAATGAACTCCAAATATGTGTGCCCCCTTGTGCATCTGGCTAATGTGGGACCTGGGGAATCAAACCTCGGTCCTTTGGCTTTGCAGGCAAATGCCTTAACTGGTAAGCCATCCCTCCAGCCCCATTATTTATTTTGTATTTCATCATGTATGTCTCTGAAGTAAAAGAATTTTGCTGATCATTCCAGCAAAAGTACTGAGCAAACTGCCCCAATAAAACATCTATAATACAGATATTGTGACTTTCTGAGGTGAAAAGGTAGGAAATTTTTCATTTTGTTAACTTTTAAGATAAAACAAAAATCTATTTCCTAGTCAGTTCAATATTCTCCCTTTATTAAAGGAAAACTATAGTTAAACACTTTTAGATGATCCCAAAGGACATTCTGCTTAGTCAAAGAGTCAAAAGAGGCCAAGGCCAGAATAGGAATTATCATGATAGTACAGTAAGGCTAAGAGGAAAAAGAAAATCAAAACCACTCAAACCAGAAAAACTAGATCTGAGGTGTACTTGGAACTGATGGAAAGCAAACTGCTATGCAGAAAATATGAATTCACTCCCAGACAGAAAACAGAAGTGAAACACAAAAGAGGCATTCCCTCTGTGGTGGGTAACTATAGACTAGCGAAGCTTTAGTTCCCTTTTGTCTTAACTGGTGGCTTCACTTTATGAGCGAGCTGTCCCTTTTCTCAGCATTAACTCCCTCCAACGATCTTGTTGTTTTACCTGGAAGTACATAAAACTCATCAGTTTTGTGACTTCAGGCTCAAGGACTTCCACAGTTTTCTCGTAAATTTCCACTCTATTAGGCTGCTCATTACACTTCACCTGGGAATAAAGAAACAAGCATGAGATAAGGTGGTTTCTATCTAGTTATCTACTGACACAGGTCTTTCCAGTTGGTCTGGGTAGGGGGACAGCAGGAGGCATGAAGGTGTGGCTTCAGGGCTGGGCAGGGAGCAGCAGCCATGGGGTAAAGTACCTGCGGGATGGCCCGGGAGCAGCTCCTCCAGGTGTACAGCATGACAGCATACTCTTGGCCTTCCTCTAGCATCTCATTCTGTAAAATCCACGGGGTAAGTCGCATGCGAGTGGGGGCAAACACAACAATGATGCCAGCTGCTGATACCCAGGCAGTGCCACAAACTCTCCTGATTTCTGTTCCTTTGTTGGGGGGAAGGGGTTCTTAGCCTGACAAATCATCTGCTAAGAGCTGGTAATCTTGTGGTAGAGCTACAACCACCACCCCAGACAACCACGTGGCTTCTGCAGGCTGAAGAGGAGTGTGAATAACAACGTACGTGGGCACCTCTGAGCAGAGCCACCAACTCAGGCCAGCCAGCCACCACAGGTGCCACACTTCGGCCACACTCAGTCCTAAATACGAGCACGCAACACCAACCTGAAGCCAAGGGCACCAAGCTCAGAGAAGATACCATATTCACTAGACGTGAGAGGCAGGGTCCTCATGGATTATTTCCCAGGTCACACTGAACCTGAACCACCTCCTGGCTCACAGGGAAGACCGAGAGGGAGGGCTGCCAGCCCAGGGTGTGAGAGGGGAAAAGAGAGAAGGCTTCCCATATGGTCAGCATCCGTGGGAAGAGGGCTGTCATCACTTCTAGAAATTGCTTTGGTGTTCTATTCTTTATCATTCTTTATTATTCTATATCATTGCCTTTGGTAAATATGATAAAAAAGAAAAAAAAAACCTATGTTCTTTAACTGAAATCTGCAACCATTTTTAGATACTTTAAAATATACCAGTGTTTGATTTATAATTTCACTTCTACAAATCCAGACAATACTTAGAAAGATGTTCATCACAGCATTCTTATTACACAAAAGAGGAAACAAAGTAAATGCTGCAAAATGGTCCATTGTGGACACTCGCAAGACGGACAATGTACCCATTAAGTATAACCTTCCCTAGCACATTCTCATGACAGAAAATCAATACAGTACATACTTACAACACTGGAATTCATTTAGAAAATCCCAGTTGAGTGTACACACCTGGCATATGTAAGTGCAAGCACATAGGGAGAATGAATAACATAAGAAGAGGCACCCTTGGCACATTGGCCAAGACGGTCTCTAGCCAGCTATACCAAAATTTTCAAAAGCACATGTATTGTTTTTATAATAAGAAAAGCAAAGACTATCTTAAAACCAAAAGGCATTTCATTCATTTTCTTCTCTTTTTCCTCACCGCATAGATGACCAAGATGATACACAGTGTGTTTGCCACTTAGCAGAAAGAAACAGACACAGGACAGAATTACCATGCTAGAGTGGACGGTAGCTTGTTCAATGTATCTTGCAATGCCAGTGACAAATGCATTTCTGTCTTCAAAGTTAGTGTTGAAATTTGGCTGAAAGGAAGAGAAAAACCATCACATTGAAGCCAGAGGCACCAGCGCGTGTCTCTCATGTGCCTGGGCACCCACCTGGTAGAGCAGTGAGGATGGCGGGGGCTCGATGCAGGGCTGCTGGTCAGGGAGCGGCAGCTCCTCCAGGAGGTCCACGTTGGACAGGGCGTCCTCCAGTGTCACCTGCGCAGCCATGCTGAACTGCAACAGATAAAAGACCGCCTGTTTTGTCAGGAAAGATGAGGTGTGGGGGCATTCCACAGGCCTTCTAAGGTGGGTTACATAGGCCTGCTGCCCTGTTCCCTTTCCCAGAGGCACTGTGACTGACTCATGTGATCGTGGGTTGTAGCATTCCTCTGGGCCTAACATAATCGTCCCATCATCAGTTTTGAAGTGAGATAACTTTGGTCTGGTAACCATGGCAACTAATTAAGCAGAACAACAGGGGATAGCCAGGTCTATGGTAATGGAGTTACTGATACTCCCTAGTGGAACAAGGGGGTCACAAGACCCTCATTTAGGATTCTATGACTACCTTATACCCCTGCTTCCCTAGCTGCAAGTGATCTTGTGAGATGCTGGAGTATATAAGAAGTAGATGGTTACCTGAAAATGGATGCTACAGTGCAGTTTCCTTAAGGTCACCATCTACCATGGAGTGGCATGTTGGGGTGATGCCACTGTTTGGGGGTCACTCACACTTCTGTAAATAGTCCCTCACCTATGATCTGTAAGTCTAATGAACTCTTTAGTTCACCAGGCTGGACTTTGCTGGATTATTACTTAGGTCAGTCACTGGTGCCCTCACCAGGGGTGAATAAAAGATTTCACATTTCCCCAGGAAAGTCTAGCAAAACAATATCCAGTAATTAGACTCTGGTGTCTTTCCTAGGAGTGGGCGTGCCTGTGAGGCATTTCCTTCCTCCACATTTACCAGGGACTGGCTCTCCTGACCTCCAAAATACCATCTGCAGAGAACATACTTCCTGCCACCCTTCCTATCCATACTGGGGCCTCAGCCTGTGGCCGGAGCAGAGGGTTCTGTAGAGGGCTTGACAATCCCTCACATGGCTGGAGGAACATGGCCGGACGATAGCATGTCGCAGGCAAGAGCAATGTCCCTGGCTGCTGTACAGCTACAGCCAGGCTGGAAGCACCGAGAACAGGTCAGTGCAGGGACCAACCCTGAAGAAGCGAAGTGTTCCAGGGGGATGGGAAGAAGGCTGTAGTAGGAGAGAGAAGGTTCAGATACCAAAGCTCATGTAGAGAGGTACTGACAGGCAGGCAGACACCATCAGCTTACATCTGCACCAGCTACAGGAGGCGAGTCAGCACACTCGCCTGCTTCCCATTGAATCTGCTGTGAGCCCATTACTGTGGAGGGGATATATGTGAACTCTGTCCCTAGGCAGAGCCACAGACTAAAGTTAGCTTGTGTTCTGAAAAGGAAAGAGTAGCGGGTGGGCCGGTAGAGACACTGAGCAGAAGTCCCCAAACATAAGGACAGCGTTCAAGTTAAGAGCCTGACTGAGTAATAAACCTTGGGTGGGCTGTCCTTGTGTCCTTTCTGGGGTCACAGCTGTATACCGAGTTAGAGCACTGAAAAGGGAAGCCCCCCACACCTGGAAGCTGCTAGGGCCAGTGTGGTGAGGAAGAGGGCCCACAAAACTGTGCTCGAACTTCCTGGCTGTCCTCAAGCAGCACAGGTATGGATCTGCACTCATCATACCTCGGAGACCAAAGCAAGTTCTCAGTCAGCCCTGAATGGCACACAGAGGGGAACAGATTCAAGTAACACTGCAAAAGCTGACAAAATGGAACTGACAATAAGCCACAACCAGGAGAAGACAGCCTAAAACTAACCAGACCATTTACCTATTAAAATAAAAATACCAAAGCCGGGCATGGTGGCGAACACCTTTAATCCCAGCACTCAGGAGGGGGAGGCAGAGGTAGGAGGATCACCATGAGTTTGAGGCCACCCTGAGAATCCAGAGTGAATTCCAGGTCAGCCTGGACTACAGTGGGACCCTACCTCAAAAAACCAAAAAGAAAGGAGAAAAAAAAAATAGCAGGCTGGAGAGGTGGCTTAGCAGTTAAGGCATTTGCTGGCAAAGCCAAAGGGCCAGGTTTGATTACCCAGTACACACTAGCCAGATGCACAAAGTAGTGCATGTCAGTTCATTTGTAATGGCTGGAGGCCCTGGCATGCCCATTCTATCTGTCTCTCTCTTCTAGCTGTATCTGCTTGCAAATATATATATATATATATATATATATATATATATATATATATACACACACACACACACACACACACACACACACACACAAATAAATAACAAATAATAAAAATACCAACATCTTCCTGGGATTTAAATTACACCTACAGTCTATCTTATATGAGAATATCTAAATGTCCAGTTGTACCAGCTCCTATAGGATATGTCAGTTCCTACAGGATAAGACAACCATCAGACACTAGCATCAACATAAAACACAACCTAGCTGGGCGTGGTGACGCATACCTTTAATCCTAGCACTTGGGGAGGTAGAGGAAGGAGGATATGAGTTCAAGGCCACCCTGAGACTACATACTGAATTCCAGGTCAGCCTGGGCTACAGCGGAACCCTACCTCAAAATAAATAAATAAATACTAAAACACAATCTAAGGCTGGAGAGATGGCTTAGCGGTTAAGGCACTTGCCTGCAAAGCCAAAGGACCCAGGTTCAACTCCCCAGGACCCACGTAAGCCAGATGCACAAGATGGCTCATGCATCTAGAATTATTTTGCAGTGGCTGGAAGCCCTAGCATCTGCCTCTTTCTCTCAATTAATAAATAAATGATTAAACATACACACACACACACACACACACACACACACACCTAGCAGACTTTAAAGCAATGAAAGAGTAAAGACCCTATAAACAATCATAACACTCCCAAATACAGCGAAAAAGTTTAAGGTGAGTAACAGACAAAAAGAACCTGATGCAAATTTTAGAACTCAAAGGTTGAATACAAATATTTTTCAAATTCCCTTACATGAGCTTTAAGAGCAGGGGAGTCAGTGAACTTGGTGATAGAGCAATATGAAGGAAATAATTCATACCAGAGAGGAAGAAAGAGTTGGTAACAATGAAAAGAGCAGTAGAGACAACGGGACAAGGACAAGGTCTGTGTGCAAGAAGAAAAAGAAAAGTAAGCAGAGCTGAAACGAGCTACAAAGATGACTGGCAGACTTGTCTACAGATTCAAGAAGTTCTATCCACCCCAAATAAGATAAACCCAAAGGAATCTACACCCAGACATAGTGCAGTCCAACTGGTAGAAACTAAAAAGTCAAAGAAAAAGTCCTTTGTTTTGTTTTTTAAGGTAGGGTCTCACTCCAGTCCAGGCTGACCTGGAATTCATTACATAGTCTCAGGCTGGCCTTGAACTCACAGTGACCCTCCTACCTCTCCCTCCTAAGTGCTGAAATTAAAAGAGTATGGTCACCACACCTAGCAAGAAAAAGTTTTAAAAACAGCTGGCGGGGGTTGGGGGCGGGTGGGTGGTGGTGCAAGAACAACATGGCTGCTATGGAGGAAACCAACTGCTGTCTAATTGGAGTTGAGGTGAGAACCTCTCTACAAGAGGGACTTTCTGCCTGATACAGTAAACCAGGTCAAAAGCCCATGGCTGGGGAGGCCATAGGCCCTAAGGGGAACCTATTACTGTAGCTTTGCTAAACAGCCTTCTAAATAGTTGTTTGTACCCACAGATAAATGGTACTCTCAGTCTTGGGCAAAACAAAACAACAAAACAAAACAAAACAAAACAAAACTTGCTGTGTGCAGTGGGCTGCAGTTAATGAGAGACTCAAAATTGGTCAAAGTGCTGAAAGTAAGAGACTGATGAGTTCTCAGCCCTACATGGGTCATTTTATCATACTCTTAAGGATTAGGGGTCATCACATAACTGGGAGAGGATAGCGTGTAAGAGCTGTGTAACTCTCTAGCCTACATATGGTATGGCCATTGCACATATGAACTCAAGTGCTGTGAGCACTTGGACAAGATAGGACCAGTCACCATTCTAGCATGGATGGGGAAAGGCCTACGGGTCCCCACCCCTCCCTGAGGAGATACTGGGGTGGGGGCCGGGGGGAGAGTTATTCTTTCTAATGATGTAACCAGTATATGTAAGGGGGAGGAGAGCTCAGTGGGAAAGGGATAGAAGAAGGTAATGGGTAGGTCTATATGATCAAATACCTATGTATGAAATTGTCAAAGAATAACAACGTAAGAATGGGATCTGAGTCCTCTGGCCCTTGGTGGAAACAAGACATTCTAAGTTAGCCAAAAGATTATAAGGTTACAAAGCCAGGCGTGGTGGCGTATACCTTAAATCCCAGTAATTCGGGAGGCAGAGGTAGGAGGATCACCATGAGTTCTAGGCCACCCTGAGATGAATTCCAGGTCAGCCGGAGCTAGAGTGTGACTCTACCTTACAAAAAAAAAATTAATACTATTGTCTCCCCCCCCCATACACACACACCTTAAGAGACAGTCCAAATGGTCCTATCAATCACCTGTAAAGAAAAAGTGTATTCCCTAAAGACATGTTACGAAGATGGGAGGGGACTGGGAGTTAAAGGTGCTTGCTTGCAAAGCCTGACAGCCAGGGTTTGATTTTCAGTGCCCACCTAAATCCAGATGCATAAAAAATGGCATATACTTCTGCAGGAGGCTCTAGAGCACCCATATTCATTCACTGTCTATTTCTCTCTTTCTCAAATAAATTTAAAAAAACTTTTAAAGAAGATGGCTGGAATAACTGGCTCCTTAATGAGGTATGTATTGATCCACCTTGGAACCCCCCCTCAATGCTTACAGAGCCTCACTGCCTGCTTTGTGAGGTCTAGCTCAGAAAGGTAACTGCTCATTTCTCTATTTTAGACACCCGGCAGACTTCTTAGTTTGTCCTGGCACTGTGGGCATTCTCACCCTTTCTCTTGAAGACTGCCTGCCCCCTTCCCATGTACTGATTTGCAAGCCTGCATTCTGAGCCTGCATTTGAACTCAAAAAGCTTAACTTTCTCTCTTCTTCTTATGTCCCTCCCTCCTCCCATCAGCTGCTGGTATCTCCAACTTGCTGGCCCTTCAAATTTCTTTCTAAGTCCATTTTTAAACTTTTTTTGTTTGTTTTTCAAGGTATGGTCTCTATCCCAGGCTGACCTAGAATTTACTTTGTAGTCTTAGCGTGGCCTTGAACTCATGGTGATCCTCCTACCTTAGCCTCCCAAGTACTGGGATTAAAGGCATGCACCACCACACCCCAGCTATTAAGCTCTTTTTAAAAATTTATTCTTATTTTAGACAGAGAGAGAAAGAGAGAGAGCGAATGGGTGCCAGGGCCTCTAGCCACTGCAAACGAACTTCAGACACATGCCCTATCTTGTGCATCTTGCTTATGTGGAACCTGGATCCTTAGGCCTTGCAGGTAAATGCCTTAACTGCTAAGCCCTAAAGTATATATATGTATTTTTAAAAAATTATTTATTTGAGAGCAACAGACAGAGAGAAAGAGGCAGATAGAGAGAGAAAGAGAGAGAGAGAGAATGGGCGTGCCAGGGCCTCCAGCCACTGCAAACGAACTCCAGAGGCGTGCGCCCCCTTGTGCATCTGGCTTAAGTGGGTCCTGGGGAATCAAGCCTAGAACTGGGGTCCTTAGGCTTCACAGGCAAGCGCTTAAACGCTAAGCCATTTCTCCAGCCCCTATATGTATTTTTTTTTTAAATCTAAGATTAAGAATCTCTAAAGGGGACTCTGTCATCTCTGGTAACAAAGTCCATCAGCAATTTTCTTTGGGAAATCAGCAAGACCCCAGAAGAACTTAATAGTACTGTTCCTCACTAGACTTTGTTGGAGAATATTTCTAACAGCAATATGTTTTTAACTTTAAAATTAAATGCAGCAGAAACTGCAAAATGAGGAAGTGGACTTTTTCTTTCTGTCATCACAACTTCCACTTGGGCGATCCTTTGCCTGCTGGTGTGACCAAAGAGTAGTTCACAGTTTAATTAATGACATGGCTGTGTTTCTGTCCCCACTGATCAACAGCATGAGAACAGACAGAGGAGGAGAGGCCAGGTGAGGACACAGCATGAAGACGGCCATCTATAAGCCAGTGAGAGGGACTCAAGAGAAGCCAGCACTCTTGCCACCTCAGCCTTAGACTTCCAACCTCTAGAACTGTGAGGAAATCAGTTTCTATCTAGTCTGTCAAGTTTTGGTTTTTCGAGGTAGGGTCTCACTCTAGCCCAGGCTGACCTGGAATTCACTATGTAGTCTCAGGGTGGCCTTGAACTCACAGCGACCATCCTATCTCTGCCTCCCAAGTGCTGGGATTAAAGGCGTGCCATCACGCCCAGCTAGTCTATCAAGTTTTGTCTTGATAATATTGTAGGTACCTCTGCATTGCTGGGGCAAAACACTCAACTGAAAGCAGCTAATGGGAGAAAAGGGTTTACTACAGTCTGGAGGGGAAGCCCCATCATGGCAGGGAGAGGCTGCACAGCATAGCTTGCCACAGCACGTGGTAGATAGCAGCAAGACTGAGCTCAGCTACCTCAAGGTCTGCCACAGTAACACACCTCCTCCAGCAAGCTCCACTTTCCAAACTGCCACCAGCTGGGGACTAACTAAAACACATGAAGCTATGAGGGACATCTCATTCAGACCACCACAGGCAGCCCTCACAAGTTAACATGGAGCTAAAGCATTGAGCAGAATCATCCATGCAGGGTCCAGTTCTTACCAGATGTCTGGTATTCTAGCTTCATGTCCTCAATAAGTCATCCTCACAACCACCCCATAGCAAAGTCTATCCACACACTGATAGAGCAAGCAGAGTAAGGCTCAGAGGACCGCTAGGCACAAAGCAGGAACAAGAGCTTTCTCTGACCTACAGCTGGGCAACTGGCCCTGTTGGGTCAAGGCCAGAGTTAGTGGACAAATCCTGGCCCAGGCCTACAGGCATGAGAGAGGCAGCACAGCCCTGAAGCCAGAGAGGCTGGGGTGGTAGAGACAGGGGAAGAGGAATCTGTAGAACCTGATCGTCCCATGAACCTTGAAACAGAACAGTAAGTGATGAACCTGGTTTTGTTCTTTTAATTTATTTTTTATTTATGGGGGGGGGGTTCAGATAGAGAGAATGGGTATACCAGGGCCTCTAGCCACTGCTAATGAACTCCAGACAAATGCACCACCTTGTGCATCTGGCTTACATGGGTACTGGGGAATTGAACCTGGGTCCTTAGGCTTCACAGGCAAACACCTTAACAACTAAGTCGTCTCTCTAGCCTGAACCTTTTTTTTTTTTACAAAATGAATGACTTGATCATTTTCTCTGTTCCTGCACAGCAGGAGGCAGATGGCTAGGAAGACAGAAGCTGTCACTTTCAGACCATCTGTTCTTGCAGAAGAAAAAAAAAGAACTCTTGGGGCTGGGAATATGGCTCAGTGGATAAAGTGCTCACTGCTCAAGCCCAGGTACCCAAATTCAATCTGCAGAACCCATGTGAAAAAGTCAAAAGCTACGGTGACTGTATATAATCCCAGCAGTTAAGAGCAAGAGGGGAAGCAGAGACAGGAGAATTTCTCATCAACTGAGGCAAAAATTCAAGGACTGACCCAAAAAGCTGTCCTCTGACCACATGTGTGTCATGGCATGTCCATGACAGCCACCCTCCCCTGCCCACACACACACGGAGGGAGGGAATGAACTTCTGGAACCCAGCCTGGTAGTTCAGGCCTATAATCCTAGCTACTAAGGCAGGAGTATTGCAAACTGAAAGCTTGCCTGAGTTACAGAGTCAGTTCAAGACCAGACTAAGGCACCCTAGCAAGGCTATCTCAGAACCCTAAAAAAAAAAAAATAACAACAGAAGCGGGGGAGAGGGGAGTGCTGCAAAGTGCTGGTGAGAATTAGAGCAAGGGACCTGCTGCAAGGCTGTGCTGGGAGGCTGAAAGGCCAACTGGAGGAACTGCCTGAGTGGGAGCTTGCTCTTCAGAAAGCACCCTTGAGGGAATGCAGGTTCCCATCAGAAAACCAGGCACATGGCTGAATGTGGTAGCTCCCACCTTTAATCCCAGGACACCAAGGCAGAAGAATTGCCATAACAAACCTGGGCTGAAAGTTCTTCCTGGCCAGGCTATGCTATAATGAAACCCTGCTAAAGCAAAACAGGGGGCTTGGAAGATGGCTTTGCAATTAAAGGTGTTTGCTTGTAAAGCCTGCTGGCCAGGTTTAATCCCAAGCCACCCACATAAACTGGACACAAAATGTGGCATGACAGTGGGGTTTTGTTCGTCAGCAGCAAGATGTGCTGTCATGCCCATGCACACACATACACATAAATAAGTTCTTAAAAAACTTCTAGCACTGTGGACATAGGCAGGAGTCTTGTGAATTTGAGGCCAGCCTGGACTACTATATGGCTAGATTCTTATCTCAAAACAAAACAAATCCTAAACCAAAAGACAAAAGCCTTATATATCTGTTTACCACATTAATCCCTTAACTGTATCAAGAGCCACATGGATGACTGGCCTGTGCCGTTTAGGTTTTCATAAGCACACTGTGTTGTTCACTCAAGGATGAACTCACCTAGCAACTCAGCCCTTAGGATGTGTTCCTATTAAGCAACTAACATACTAGGTATGTGCCTATTAATAAGTATTAAGATTCCAAGGGCCAGGAACCAGATGGGAGACAAAAGGACGTGAGTGAGAGGAGGTGACAGCCACCTTAGCCCATAATGGAGTTAGAGATTGACACCAGGCCCTGGAGTGGCAGGCACCAGTGCTGAGGAAGGTCAAGGCACAAAGATGCCAACACAAAGCAAGGAACTAGGGACAAAGGTGTGGCAAGTAGGGATTCAGGGGCAGCAGGAGGCTGCAACCATAGCACATGCCAAATGACACAAGTGGTATGATGTCTGAGAATGGGCTGAGTATCTAACCAAACTCCAGAGAGAGCCATGTCTCTTCATGGGATCTGAAAGGAATAATCTTTGTATTTGTTAAAATAGAATCTGCAAGAGCAGCTCAACACCAAGGTTGCAAAACCCTGAAGAAGATGAAGTCATAGTCGGGAAAGTGCGGAAGAGACAGCGGGCATGCCCAGTTCAGGTGTCGGTGTGTGCAGCAGTTAGTTTCCCTTGTGCACGACGCTAACCTACAAGGCGATGTGCTCTATGCTGAAAGGAGTTATTTTTGCTACAAAAAGTCTTCCTAGAATTTCCAAACTACTTACTTTTAACTTTATAGCTGGAAGGTAGTTTGCTTGCCTAACTATAGAGCATAATCAAGAGAAAATTAACTAAGATGTTTCTGCTAACGTGTGCAAGGCACCAGCTGATCTTCTTCCTCTTCCATGTGCAAATAACAGCCCTTCTCAGAAAAGCAGAATCTTCTAGTGTTTTGTGCAGCTTGTTCACAGGAATAAGAAATCATCTCGGGTTGTAGAACTGCTCCTCTCTCTCCCACATGTTAATATAGCCAAGCATGGAACCAAGTCAGCAAAGCGGGGGCTGCCGGCTGCCATGTGGAGATGGTGGTTGTGACCAGCTGGGCAAGATGTTGATAATCAAAAACCAGAACGGCGTCTTCTAGCCTAGCTCTAACTGAAGCAATATAATTTTTAGTACACAAAAAATTCCAAATTCCATTTTCAAAACCAGCTCAAAAAACTACTTAACAATAGAAAATCAAGAAATAAGAAGCAGAGCCCGGCATGACGGCGCATGCCTTTAATCCCAGTACTCAGGAGGCAGAGGTAGAAGGATCACTGAGTTCGAGGCCAGCCAGAGTGAGTGCCAGGTTAGCCTGGGCTAGGGTAAGACCCTATGTTGAGAAAAACAACAACAACAACAACAACAACAACAAAAAGTTGACGTGCAACATTACAACAATGAGGCACTGAAGTCTGAGGAATTTTGAGTCTTCCAGCGTTCATGTCCACAAACCACACAAAATTGGCCTTCATCCTCAGTCTGTAGGCCCTAATGTCAGGATCAAGGTCTCCAATGACAGAGTGATCTCTTTGTCTCCTGAGGTCCCCTCCTCGGTGTCCTGTCACTGTTCCAAGTGGCCTGACTGCCGCTAATAGTCTGGACCCTTCCAGACCCACACTGACGTCAGCCATTCTCCCTTCACTGTAATGCACAAGTGACCGCGTCACTCTCTTACCTGCACCTTCAGTGGCTTTCTCGGCCCACAGCTGTGGTCCAATCTATGTTCAAGTAACCTTGGATTGCCTCATCTGGGCATGCAAATGAAGATCAGCCTTTGTCTATTTGGTATGCTGGGACTACTTCCAAGGATTTGAACAAAAAAGTACTCTTTTAAAAAAAGGCTGCGAATGAAGTCTGCTTGGCACAGTGCTTATATAGTATGTAAACGGTCCTGGGCTTGATCCCTAGCACTGTATAAATTGGTGCACACTGGTCGTCTGAGCATTTGGGAGGTGAGGGCAGGAATATCACCAGAAGTTCAAGATCCCTCAGATGTGGCCAGCCTGGGATACATGAGACTGTCTCCAAAAATAAAAAAGTAAATAAATAAATAAAAGATAAAAACATACTCTCAGAAGCCCATACCCATGTCCTCGGGTGACTGTCTCAGAGAAGCCCACACCCATGCTCTTGGGTGACTCTCTAAGAGAAGCCTACACCCATGTTCTCGGGCGTGTCTTACTTTCTATCTGAGCACCTCTCTTTCTCTCTTAACCCTGATGCCTGTATTAAAATATCTCTAATAAAATATCAACTCTGCTTAAAAAAAATAGGGCTGGGGAGATAGCTCAGTACTTAGAGGCACTTGCTTGCAAAGAGTGATGGCCCTGGTTTGATTCCCCCGTACCACATAAAGCCAGACACACAAAGTGGCACATGCGTCTGGAGTTTATTTGCAGTGGCAAGAGGCCACAGAGTACTCATACACACATACATATTCTCTCTCTCTCTCTCTCTCTCTCTCTCTCTCTCTGTCTCAAATAAATAAAAAATAAAAGCTAGGGGAAAAGGCCCAGCATTCCATGGGAAAAGCTAATCCTTGCAAGGAGGCCTTCTGAGGCTTCTTGTATGGAGTTGTGAAGATGAACCACGGGTTGCAGTGGAGACCCTGGGATGTTGGAGCCAGGACTATGGGATGGCTGCTAAGGAAAACTGCTGACTTGGGGTAGATTTTGCCCCTGAAGCAGCACAGCTGGAGGTGCAGAATTCTTCAAGCCTTTTGGAGTCCAGAAAATGTCAACCTGATTCTCAGGTGCTGGACATGGAGTTGCAGGAGTTGAAGTTTGCCATTCTGGTTCTACCCTGTATTGGTCTAATCTTTCCTTGCTATGCTCACGTTCCTTCCCCGCCCCCTTTCTTTGAGATAGGATCTCACTCTAACCCAGACTGACCTGGAATTCACTATGTAGTCCCAGGCTGGCCTCTTACTCACAGTGATCCTCCTATCTGTGCCTCTCAAGTGAGTGCTGGGATTAGGGTGTGTGCCACCACACCCAGCTCTTTCCTCCTTTTGAAAATGGGAATATTTACTCTGTGCCATAATGTGTTGGATGTAAGTAACTTGTGTTTTACAGGGCTCACAGTTAACAGACAGTCTTGGTCTCAGATGAGATTCAAACAGTGTTTGGACTAATGGAGACTATGGGAACTTTTGAGGTTGGACTGGATGCATTTTGCATTATGAAATGGTCAGAAGTCTATGGAGTTAGGGAAGAAATATGGTGGTTTGAATAAAATGTTTCTTCCCCCCTGCCCCCATTGCTCAAGGGTTTTACATACTTGGTCTCTGGCAACTGGAAAGTTGTGGGGCTTTTTGGAGGTGGAACCTTGACTGAAGAAGTGTGTCTCAAAGTGGGCTTTGGAGTAATATAATCAACATCGAGCCCAGTCTGAGACTACTTCCTCTCTGCTGATGTGGAGACATGAAGCCCACCTGACTGTTTGCCCTTGTCATGCTTTTCCTGCAATGAAACTCCCTTGAAACTGTAAGCTGAAATAAATCCTTTCTTTCCATAAGCTGTTTCTGGTCAGGTGTCTTATCCAACAACAAGAAAGTAACAAATGGCTCAGTATTTCCAGCTCACATTATTTATTTTAAAAGTATTTCATTTATTTATTATTTGAGATAAAGACAGCAAGAAGGAAGGTGATAGTGCACATGGGCACACCAGGGCCTCTTGCTGCTGCAAACAGAGCACTTTGTGCATCTGTTTTTTTTTTTTTTCAAGGTAGGGTCTCACTCTAGCTCAGGCTGACCTGGAATTCTCTACTATGTAGTCTTAGGGTGGCCTTGAACTCATGGAGATCCTCCTACCTCTACCTCCCGAGTGCTGGGATTAAAGGCATGTGCCACTATGCCCACCTTGCATCTGGTTTTCATGTAGGTGCCGGGAAATAGAACCAGGGCTGTCAGGCTTTGCAGACAAGCATCTTTAACCTCTTAGCCATCTCTCCAGCCCGTCACTTTATTTTTTTAAACATGTATGTGTGTGTGTGGGTACGCAGGTGCATGTGTATTTGGGTGGGTGCATGTGCAGGTAGAAGCCAGAGGACAACCTTGGGTGCCATCCTCAGGTATGCTATCCTTTAAAAAAAAATCACTTGTGCTGGGAGATGGCTTAGCGGTTAATCTGTTTGCCTGCAAAACCTAAGGACCCAGTTTCAATTCCCCAGTACCCACATAAGCCAGATGCACAAGGTGGTGCATGAGTCTGGAGTTCATTTGCGGTGGCTAGAGGCCATGGCGTGCCCATTCTCTCTCTCTCTCTCTTTTTCAAATAAATAAATAAAATATATTTTAAATTATTTATTTATTTATTTGCAAACACAGAGAGAAAGATAGAGAAGGAGAGAAGGGTAGTCACCCCCCGCACACCAGACAGTGGCTACTAACCTATAGATTAGACACAGAAGCTGAACCAAGCCATTTTGTGTGCCTTTCCAGAGCCAATCCAGGTTTCCCCAGGCTCCCTTCACCTACAAGACCCCACATTCCTCCATAACCATGGCTCAGCGGCACAGCCTGTGTCAGCCTGAGCAGTCCAACTGCTCCACTCAGGAAACCAGGCATATATTCATGTGCCAAGCACCACATCATGAGCTTGGCCAAGAACCCCCACTGCTTTTCATTATGGCTGGGAGTTCTTCGTCTTCTCCAATTCTTAAGGCTCAAAAGAGAAGGAGCTGGCTGTTGCCCCTTTTTCAGATTGTCCACCATTAACAGGCTGTTTATCTGCTAGATCCAACAGTACACTGCTAAGTGCCAGGGCCTACAGATGATCAGGCCCCACAGTGCTCACTTCTCCTCTGCTACCCTCACAGTTCTCCCAGAGCAGGAGAAACTGCAAGATGAGGGACCAAGGCTACATAGCAATTACTGGATTCATCTTCATCAGGCACATATGCCACCCAGAGGTGCCCTTTCTTGAATCCTTATCCTTCCTCTTGCCCAGTAAGGACCCAGCCTTATATCCTCTAGGGTCTGATGCAGCCCCACTCTTGACCAGCCTTAGCCAGGCTCTTCCCTCCCCAGCATGATCACAAAGAGCTTCAGATCTCCATGATCCTGGGTCAGCTTCCACACAGCATATCCTGAACCAATCAATGGCCTAAACTTGAATCAGTGACCCTGACAACTCCCACCTACTATTCCCCAATCTCTACCAAGGATCATGCCCTCAAGCTAACTGGGCTAAAACTGAGAAACTCCAGTTTTCACGAGCAGGGAGGCCTGTATGTATCTTCAGGTATCTCTGGGAGCTCACAAAACACTGTCCCACAGAGACACTAACTCTGTAAATGCCTAAGTGCACCTTTCCCACCTGTGAACCATAATCCTGATCCACCAGCTATCCAACTACTGGCTTTCACAAGAACAAGTCTAGGTCATTTATCCGTACATCAACAAGACCAACACAGTGAAGCTTCTTTCACAGAAAGAAACCTTTATGCAAACCTTCTTCCCCACCACAGAAATGCCTGCACCATGTACAGAACGCCAAAAAGGCAATAACCCTGGATGAGGGCTGCACTACCGAAAAGCCACAGATGTATGCCCTGTTTCCAAGTCACTTTCCTGGTACAGCATCCCAGGAAGGATTCTTAGGTCACATTTAAAGCCAAGATGGGCCCAGGCCAGGCGTGCTCACCCCAGACCAGCAGCCAAGGCTGTCTACCACCAGTACGTCACTTTCCACAGTACTCAGGGATCGTTTTTATGTTTACAAGTGAAAGAAAATACTGCAAACTAGATGTCTGACTAAAGATTAATATCCAGAATACACAAGGGACTCAAGCAACTGAACAGAAGAAAAGCAACTAATGTGATTTAAAAATAAGCCAAGGAGGGGCTGGGGAAATGGCTCCGTGGTTAAAGGCACTGGGCTTGCAAAGTCTGCTGGCCTAGATTCAATTCCCAAGCATCTCTGTAAGGCCAAAGGCAAACAGCAGCATATGTGTCTGGCACTTACGCATGCATGCACACATGCACGCAAATAAATAAAATTTGAGAAAAAAAAAAACTTAGCAAAGGCCTTAAATAGACATTTCTCAAAGGATATACCAGTGGCATCACTAATCACCAGGGAAATGTAATCAACACCATGAGGTAACACCTCCCCACCATGGGAAAGACTGTTACCAGAAAGGAAAGAGAAATGCTGGTCAAGATGCGGAGAAATAGGAACCTTTATATGCAATTAGTGCAAATGTAAGTTGGTATAGTTATTATGGAAGTGTGGAGGTTCCTCAAAAATTACAAGTAGGGGACTGAGGGGATGCCTCAGCAGGTAGGAGGGCTTGCTGTAAATGCCTGAGGACCTAAGTTCAATCCCCAGCCCTGGTTAAGAAGCTACACATGCCTGTAGCTCCAGTTCTGAAAGGGGTGGAGAAAGAACTGCTGGGGCTCGCTGGCCAGCCAGTCTGACAGAAAATGACAGCTCCAGGTTTAGTGAGGGACTTGGTTTCAAGGAAACACCGAGGAAGAGCAACACCTGATATTCCACTGTGGCCTCTGCACACATGCATATGGGACGCACATGCAGGCATACACCATAAACATGCACACACACACGGGAAAACAAAAAAATTAAAACTAAGACTACCAAAGAACCCAACAATTTTACTACTGGGTATTTATCCAAAGAAAATAAAACCAGGTGCTGTGTTCAGTGGTTAAAGGTGCTTGCTTGCAAAACATGATGGCCCAGGTTGAATTTTCCAGTACCCAAGTAAAGCCAGATGCACAATGTGGCATATGCATTTGCAGCTCGTTTGCAGTAGCAGGACACTCCGGCACACCCATTCTCTATCTTTCTCTGTCTCTCCCTCTGCTTGCAAACAAATAAAAATATCTTTTAAAAAATGAAACCAGAGGGCTGGAAGGATGGCTTAGCGGTTAAGGCGTTTGCCTGCAAAGCCGAAGGACCCAGGTTCTATTCCTCAGGACCCACATTAGCCATATATACAAAGGGGCGCATGAGTCTGGAGTTCATTTGCAGTGGCTGGAGCCCCTGGTGTGCCCATTCTTTCTCTTTCTCTCCCCCTCTTTCTCTTTCAAATAAATACATAAAATATTAAAAAATGAAACCAGAGACATCTGAAATTCCATGTTTACTGTACCACTGTTCACAAAAACTGTCCTTCCAATTTGTATTTCTCCTACTGTCACCATGTTGAGAAAATTCCCACACAGCAACTAGTTTCTTCTTCTTTTATGACTTTCCAGTTTAGGTTCTGCTTCTTTGCCTTAAATCACCAACTTACATTTGCATTCACTACCCGATGATGGTACTAATGACATTAAAACTCTGGAAGGGTCTGCAAGACTTTAACGGGGCAAGCGGCCTGCTCTTTCATTTTACTTGCCTTCATTCTTTGAACCTAATTTTTTTTGGCTTTGGAAATTGTACCCAAGGGCTATTGCAAGGCTTGGCTTTTTATCATGGCACACTTCAGCTTTTCCCTCTGGAATTTCCTCTTTCATTTCTAAATTTACCAAGCAGTACCAGCTCAGGCCCTGAGAAGGAAGTGGTTACTAGTCATAGCCTCTGTCTCAGCAAATTGCTGTCGCCACTTCCACAGGCTAAAGAATCAGCCATGTGGGAAGTAGTGTGAGACAACAAAAATAATGGAAAATAAAAGTAGCATTTAGAGCCATTAAAAATTCAATAAACTGGGGCTAGGGAGAAAGCTCAGCATTAAAGGCACTTACTTGCAAAGCCTGCTGGCCCTGGCTCAATTCCCAGCCACCCACGTAAAGTAGAATGGGCATTCATTTGCAGCTGGGAGGGTCCCTGGCATAGAAGTGTGTGTGCGTGCGAGTGTGTGTATGGGTATGTGTGCGCACCTGAAGACACCCACCCTTCCTCACAGGGCTAGTTAGACACCTCTGAAAAGTTTTTCCTTCCAGAAGGAAAATATGATTTAATTCTACAAATTTACAAACCAAAATATATTTAAAAAACAAAACAAAACAAAACAAAGCATGAAAAACCAAGTCAAGATGAAGAGTTCCAGGTAGACACCCTGACTCATGGGGGTCATGGCTAGCCCCAGAAGCATAATTCTTAGTCTCTGATATGCCCTCAATTTCATCATTTATGCTTAGTAACGTCAAAGATAAATAAACCACACCAAAAGCTAGACTCCTGCTTATGATCAACAGTAAGCCCATCCCTGTCCTGTACCTATCCCCTTCTTTCTCTTGTAAAAACTGCACAGATTACATACATACACACACACTGGTTTTTTGTTTTGTTTTGTTTTTTCAAGGTAGGGTCTCACTAGCCTCTAGCCTTCATCTCCTGGGCTTACACCATCATGCCCAGTTTATTCTTTATGTAGTGCTGGGGTTAGAACCCAAGGGTTCATGCATGTTAGGCAAGTACTCTACCAACCGAGCTACATCCCTACATCCTGATTTTTTTTTTTTTTTTTTTCGATTTTTCGAGGTAGGGTCTCGCTATAGTCCAGGCTGACCTGGAATTCGCTATGTAGTCTCAGGGTGGCCTCGAACTCATGGCGATCCACCCACCTCTGCCTCCCGAGTGCTGGGACTAAAGAAGTGTGCCACCACACCCGGCATACCTCCTGATTTTCTAAACAAAGTTATCCAAGCTGGCCTCAAATTCCCAAGTCAAGAGTGCCTCAGCCACTTGAGTAAGTAGCGCTAAGCAGTCTACACTGTGCTCCCTGGCTCCTATACAGATTCTTCTCTGGGATTTTTTTTTTTTTTTGAGACACTCATGGCACCCAGGATGGCCTCCACCATGGCCATACTCAGTCTATCTTTGGTGTTGGTGTGTGAGGTGTACACGCACATGCACGTGTGTGTATGCAAATGCCGTGTCCCTTGCACGAGTGTGTGCAGACCAGAGAATGTCAGATGCCTTTCCTCCATCACTCATCCACTGGTTTCCTTAAGACAGAGTCTCATACTGATAAGAAATCTTGACATTTTCACAAGCCCAGTGTTTCCCTGTCTCTTCTCCCCATAGGACTGGGATTGCAGGCATGTGTGACCACATGTTTACATGGGTGCTGGGGAATAGACAGTCTCAGACACCACAGGCCCTCATGTTTGTACAGGAATCGCTCTTAACTGCTGAGCCATTTTGCGGGGGGTGGGGAGTAGCCCAGGGTTCAAACAATCTTTAAGGATAGAGGAACAGTGGGAAACGAACAGTGTCATGCTTGGCTAGGCGTGGTGGCGCACACCTTTAGTCCCAGCACTCGGGAGACACAGGTAGGAGGATCACCGTTAGTTCAAGGCCACCCTGAGACTACATAGTGAATTCCAGGTCAGCCTGAACTAAGAGTGAGACCCTACCTTGAAAAGAAAAAAAAAAAAAAAAAAAGTGTCATGCTTGGACTGGAGGAATGGCTTAGTAGTTAAGGCATCTGCCTGCAAAGCCAAAAGACCCACCAGGTTCGATTCCCAAGGACCCACATTAGCCAGATGCACTAGGGGGCGCATGTGTCTGGAGTTTGTTTGCAGTGGCTGGAGGACCTGGTGTACCCATTCTCTCTCTACCTCTTTCTCTGTCAAATAAAAAAAATGTTAAAAAAAAGTGCCATGCTTAAAAAAAATCTGCTGTTTTAAGCTGGGCGTGGTGGCGCACACCTTTAATCCCAGCACTAGGGAGGCAGAGGTAGGAGGATTGCGGTGAGATCCAGGCCACCCTGAGACTACATAGTGAATTCTAGGTCAGCCAGAGCTAGAGTGTGAGACCCTTGGGGCAAAAAAAAAAAAAAAAAAAAAGCAAATCTGTTGTTTCAGTTTTTTTTTTTTTTTTTTTTTTTTTGCTTTGGTTGCATTGTTTGGGAGGTTTGGTGGTGATGGTGGCGAGCCAATAAAAAGACTTAAAAGAAGATGGAAAGGACAACACTGATTCAGCTGTATAATTTATTTAAATATTTCTAAGCATCCTGAGGAGCTTGGAAGTACCAACTCTGGCATGCAGAAGGCAACTAGGACAAGGGTAACAGGGTTCCCTGGAGTCTATCCCAGAAACTGCTGGCAAGAGAGGCAGGCACTTTGGACTTGGCTAGTGTCTAAAATGTGGAGAACTATATCCACAAGTGAAGACCACCTAAGAGACCCTGGCTGAGCCCTGATGTCTAAGGGGTGTGCACAGGGCCATGCCCCATGGCTAAGGTGGTCCTCTGCAAGAGCAGCAGGGTCTTTCCACAAGGCACACTTTCTAACACACAGGGTGTAAGCATGTGCCTGATCCGCTTACACACAGTGTGCAGGGAAGACACACCAGCCTGTGGGCTTCGTCTCTGTACACACCTCCCAAGGTCCACAGGTTGAGCCTCAACCCCCATAATGCTTCACATCTTCCCTCCTGCCTGAACTTGGGGCAGAATCAGGGTAGAGCTCAGAAGCTTTTCAAATGCCCTTCATAGGATTATGACCAATTCTACACTGTGGGGTAGACCACAGCAGGCTCTGTCCAGGGTGGCACAGATCTGTGGGGCCAAAAGTCACATACACAGAACTGGGCCACGTGGCAGAAGTACCCTCAAGGGTATCCACCTAGGCTGTTCACCTCTGGTGGATGTGTGGCTGGGTTTGGACGATGTGAGGGTCGATAGCGTCTCATAGCTTATGTGCAATGGCCCTGTTCCTGATGGAGGGAAGCTAACAGTGTGAGTTCTCCTCAGCTACATCCAGAGGCCAACGACCCCCACCTCCAACTTTCTGCACCCCCACACAATTAGCACTCAGTCAATCACTGCAATAGGTGGCAAACTACAAATTACTGAATTACACAATAACAATTACCCCTGTGATAACTGTTAGAAAAGTTAAGAGGCAAGTAGAAATCTCTGGGACAAAGAGATTAAACTTTATTGGAGGTGGTGGGTCGTAGGGGGACACATCACACATCAGTAGTCAGGACTCTAGAAATGCAAGGTGCCAGGGTAGCATTTGGCAAGGGGGTTTATATCAGAAGGTTGGGGTCCTGCTGGCAGGAAAGAAGGGAAAAGGATCAGCAAGCGCAAAGGAAGTGAACTTCTTTGAACTCTTTTCTTCCAAGATAGCCAGCCCAGTACCCGACAGTCTCTGGCCAGACTGCTGGGTGTCCAGCAGTAGTATGTTGAATTCCTGAAATCTGCTAACTCCTTCAATAACTATGTGTTAAGTTAAGAAGATTACAGTGCCTTGTTATTTTTTTTTTTTCTTTTTTGGTGCTGTCTAGATATAACTGCCAGCATTTTTTTAAATGAGAGAAATATTTAACTCAGTAAACTTTAAGGAAAGCAATTACCCTAATTATAGTGTGTCTCATCTAATGAATTGAAGGTCTTAAAAAAAAGTACAAGGAGCTGGGCGTGGTGGTGCACGCCTTTAATCCCAGCACTTGGGAGGCAGAGGTAGGGGGATCACCATGAGTTCAAGGCCACTCTTAGACTACATAGTGAATTGCAGGTCAGCCTGGGCTAGAGTGAGACCCTACCTTGAAAAACCAAAAAATAAAATTAAAAAATGATAAAATCCAGGGGCTGGAGAGGTGGCTTAGCAGTTATAGCGCTTGCCTGCAAAGCCTAAGGACCCAGGTTCAATTCCCCAGGACCCATGTAAGCCAGATGCACAAGGTGGTGCATGCCTCTGGAATTCCAATTTCTCTCTCTCTCAAATAAGTAAAAATAAATAAATAAATAAATAACAAAACAGGGATATCCCCCAAGAAAGAGGAAATTTTGCTTCCATATGTCCTTTGATCTCAGATGACAATATCAATTTTTCCCTGAGGCTCTAGCCCATTGTCTTACTCTGCAAAACTTGGATTTGCTAGCTCCACAATTGTATAAGGTAACTCCTTAAAGTGAAACACTCTCTTTCTCTCTACAAACATATACACATTGTAGTGGTTTGAATGCAAAATATTTCCATACCCTCCTATGTTTGTGACTTAAGTTTCATTCTTTTTAAAAAAATGTATAAATGGGGTTTGTTGGAGCAGTTTAGTCTACAGAAGACAAGTTGGACAGTCCAACAACAGCTGTGAGTAGGCTTAAGTGTCAAGGAACCCAGTCTTTAAGCCTTATTCTTAAAAAAATTTTTTTTTATTAATCTATTTGCAGCACAGAGAGACAGAGAGATAGACAGAGATAGAATGGGTGTTCCAGGCCAGGCGTGGTGGTGCATACCTTTAATCCCAGCACTCCAGAGGCAGAAGTAGGAGGATCACCATGAGTTCAAGGCCACCCAGTACCCACGTAAAGCCAGATGCACAAGGTGGCACATATATCTGAGTTCATTTGAAGTGTCTAGAGGCTTTGGCACATCCATTCTCTTTCTCTATCTGTCTCTTTCTCTCTCTCTCTCTCTCGTAAATAAATAAATAAATAAAATATTTTTTAAAAAGAAAAAAGAAAAAAAATAAGCAGACCTAATTTTTTGACAAACACACCAAAAATACACACTGGGGAAAAGACAGTATCTTTAACAAATGGTGCTGGGGAAATTGAATTTCTATATGTACAAGAATTACAATAGATCCTGCCTCAAAATCAACTGCAAATGTGTCTAGCACTGTAACATAAAACCTGAAGTTCTGAACTAGCTAAGGGACAAAGTGGGGAACATACTCCAGGATACAAGGCATAGACTAAGAACTTTCTGAACAGGAAATATGGCAATCCACAAAAGGGAGCTCAGGAATGAAAAAGCTTCTGTACAGCAAACTGTCCTTCAAGGGAAGAGGCAGCCTGCAGAATGGGAGAAACTCTGCCAGCTACTCTGGCAGAGGATTAGTAGCTAGAATATCCATAGAACTCAAAAAGCTAAACAACAAGAAAAGAAACAACCCAATCAAAAAGTGGGCTATGGAACTGAAGAGGTCTCAAAATACAAAAGGTTAATACACAGAGAAATAAATGCAAATGAAATACTTTGAAATAAAAAAACCCCACAAATGCTAGCCAGGATATAGGGAAAGAGGAACTCTATTCACTATTGGTGAGAGTGAAAACTTGTATAGCTACTATGGAAATAAGTGTGGAGGCTCCTCAAAAAGCTAAAATGGGCCGGGTGTGGTGGTGCACGCCTTTAATCCCAGCACTTGGGAGGCAGAGGTAGGAGATCACTGTGAGTTCAAGGCCACCCAGAGACTACATAGTGAATTCCAGGTCAGCCTGGGCTAGAGGGAGACCATAACTTGGAAAACAAAACAAAACAACAACAAAGAAAAAAGCTAAAAATAGCACTACCATATGACCCAGCTATACTACCCAAAAGACTTAACTTTCTATAGAGATACTTTCTCATCTAGTTTATTGCTGCTCTATTCACAACAGTTACAGCATGGAACAGGCTAGATGTCACTCAACTAATGAACGGATAAGAATGTGGCACATATTGTTTTCAGCTGTAAAGATAAGTGAAATTATGTAGCTGTCAGGAAAAATAGATAGAACTGGAAAACAGAATACTGAGTGCAGTAACCTAGGCTCAGAGACAAATGCTGCATGTTTTTTCTCATATGTGGATCATAGCTTCAACTGTCAGATCTGTTGTTTGTAATTTGGAGTGTCTGTACAGATCAGGAAATTAGAAACTTCACTGAAAAAAAAATCAAGATCAGAATTAGGAATCATTTCAAACTCATTGGGAGAGCAATTATCTGGGAGAGAAAAAAAGAGGAGGAGAAAAAGAAGAGATGAAGAGGAGGGGAGGGGAGGATGGGAGAGGAAAAGGAAGAGAAAAAGTAACAAGTGCTTGTAAGTGTAACAGGGAAACTGGACTCTCTGCACACTGTTGGTGGACATATGAAGTGACATATTAGTTACTTTCCTTGTTGTTGGGACAGAATGCCTGGTAGGAAGCAGCTTCAGGAGAAGTGTTTACTTCAGCTTACAACTGGAGAGGATGCTGTTCATCGTGGGGCTGGGGCATGGTGGCAGCTAGTCACATTCAAGCACGGTCTGGAAGCAGAGAGTAATGAATGCCTGTGCTCATCTAGCTTTTTCTCTTTTGCCTAAGGCCAGGATGCCAACCCATGGGATGGTGCTACCTCTTTCCACTCTCTCCATGCATTCATTTAATGTTTTTGTTTTTGGTTTTTGTTATTGTTTGTTTTGTTTTGTTTCAAGGTAGGGTCGAAGTCTATCTAGCCCAGGCTGACCTGAAACTCATTCTGTAGTCCCAGACTGGTCTAGAACTCACAGTGATCCTTTGTCTGTCTCCCAAGTGCTGAGGTAAAAGATATGCTCTACATGCCTGGCATTTTCTCTTTCTCTCTCTTTCTTTCTTTCTTTCTTTCTTTCTTTCCTTTTCCACTAAAATAAGGTATTTAAATCAACAGGACTCACCCTTTACCTGTGGCCTCTAAAGGTTGGCTAAATTTTGTTAGCAAAAGCAGTGAGAGAGAGCCAGACATGGTGGCACATGCCTTTAATCCCAGCACTCGGTAGGCAGAGGTAGGAGGATCGCCGTGAGTTTGAGGGCACCCTGAGACTACATAGTGAATTCCAGGTCAGCCTGGGCTAGAGTGAAACCCTACCTCGAAAAACCAAAAAAAAAAAAAAAAAAAAAAAAAAAAAAAGCAATGAGAGAAAGTAGCTGGGTCATGTTAGTGAAAAGACACTATAAAATATGTTTTTATTTATTTATTTTTGTTTTGTTTTTTCAAGGTAGGGTTTCACGCTAGCCCAGGCTGACCTGGAATTCACTATGTAGTCTCAGGAGGCCCTCAAACTCACGGCGATCCTCCTGCCTCTGCCTCCCAAGTGCTGGGATTAAAGGCATGCGCCACCACACCTGACTCTAAAATATGTTTTTAAATAGGAAAGCTTTAGAAAGCAGTGTGAATAGTCACCATACCTTATATTTTTCCTGTAATATCTCATTTCATCTTCACAGCCATCTAATAAGCTCAATATCACTGAAGGAAAATAAACTGTAGTGAGGCCAAACAATTCAGAAGTCAGGACCCAATTTGATCTCCTTTGTCAAAGAATTCTCCCTCCTTCCTCCCACAGGCTCACTGAGTACCCCAGACCTGGTGGAGTTGAGCTCTTGTCAACTGAAGGAGGATACAAAGTCACCTAGAAGAGATCATTCTGGATGCATCTGTGAGGGCCTTTCCAGAGTAGCAGGCACCTTCCAATGGACCAGCCAGATACAAAGAGGTCTAAGGAAAAAGCGGGATTGCCAACCTGTCTTTACTTCTTCCTGAGCTATCACTATCCTCCAGGGACATCACACTCCAGCTTCTCTGGCCTTTCAACATGAGCTGAAGACTAGTGACTTTCCAGGAATCTTCTAGGCCTTTGGTACCACATTGGGACTGCAAAGGCATCTGGCTTTGTGGACTGAGCAGCTACCAGGTCTGCCTCTCCAGCAAGAGACAGCCGCTGTGGGACTATCTGGCTCCTATTGTGTACTGCAATTGAGAAGGGTACCAGTGAGGGCTGCTGAGAGGCACCGCTGGACAATCGGCCCTGGAGTGCTTCCAGAGCAAGCACATCGCTTTGCAAGCACCACAGATGAGTGATTCCATAGGAGCCGTAAGGTCTCAACATTTTGGGATCAGTATTTGACACTGTTCGTTTTGCTGATGTTTGAGTTTGGGACCATCAGCAGCTGATGACTGAACTCAAAGTCGGGCTTTGCATGTGACCTGGGACTCCTTCACCAGTGTCAGCTCTTCATCCATAAGGTGGAAATAAGAACTGCATCTACTTGTGAGAATAAGGAGTAGGTAAGCTACTGAGAACAGGAGACAGCAAGCTACAGGACACCTTCACTTTATGAAAGAATTTCTGGCACACAGCCACACCCACTCTCTACATGTTGTCCATGCTGCTCTGATGCTGCCACACAGGTCCTTAAATATTCATGACGTGGACTGCACAGGAAAAGGAACCCTAGCTTAGAATGATGCCTGGAACACATGAAGTCATCAAGAAAGTGAGCTAAATTTACCTTTAGAATGATAAATCTGAGCCCATGCACAAAGATACATAGAGATTTCCAGATGGGTTAACTGAGGGTGAAAGACTACCTTTGTAGTGGTAGCCTACACACAAAGAAGTTCCAGGGAAAAGTGGACCTTATGCCTAGCTGCCCTTGCTGGTGAGTGTATCTACCATGTTGCTGCCATCTTTGGCTGGCATTGACTAGAATAGTGAAAAATGCTAAACTAAATAAATATATAAAACAATAATGTCGGGCTGCAGACATGGCTCAGCAGTTAAAGACACTTGTTTGCAAAGCCTGACAGCCCAGGTTCAATTCCCCCATACCCACATAAAGCCAGATGCACAGAGTAGCACATAGGTCTGGAGTTTGATTGCAGCAGCAAGGAGCCCTGATGCGTCTTTCTCTTTCTCTCTCTCTCACACACAAATAAATAAATAAAAACAATAATGTCAATGGGAGACCGATTACATAAATCACAACACTACCACACTATGAATACAGACATGTGCTGTAGAACAATGTCTCACTCAGTGACCGTGGTCTTCTAGCATTGCATCACCTAATAATGTGCACACCCGTGTGAGCTTGTGCGAGCCCTCCGTGACTGTGACGCACAGTGAGGAAATTACCTAGCTACACATTTAGTTCAAAAACCACTGTTGTTAACTGGCATATGATTGCACTGTACTCTCAATAAAAAGAACAGGGGGACTCTCTAATATACTACATATACCAAGCTCTTTAACCAACTGTCCCAAGGACTGCAACTGATCTTCTGGAAAAATCAAAACAGTACTCTGAACACATCAGTGGATGCCAGGAGTTCAGGATAGGAAGAGCCTGACTACAAGGGGCACGGTGAGGGGAACAGAACTGCTATATGTAAAGTTAAAAAGAAACATACATTCCTTTAAAGACACACACAAACACTTACATTATATATTTCCTTTAAAGGACTTAACAGCACACAAACGCACACATATATTGATATACAAGAAATGTTTTCATAACTGCAGCATTTTGCCTCCGATAGTGAGGATGCTGTTAGGGGAAGATGACAGTGAATCCCACAAAGCTCCCACTGAATTCACCCAATGCATCTGTAGTGGCTCACATTAAAAAAAAAAAAAAAAAAAAAAGATAGGTCTAGGCTTTACATGGAAAACCATCAGGGACGGTTTCCTGCACACCGGGCACTTGGTATTTTATGAGGTGTTCCAGCTAATGAACGTGGCCGGGACTTAGCAAGATCCCTAAGTTGGCACGTACAGTACGGAGAGACAGTCCAGCCCGCTGGAGTACCGGACATCACTGCTGTTTCGATCACAAATCATCTCAGCCAATCTGTTAGAAGACAACTAAGACATACCGCTGGGCTGCCCACTGCAAAGCACTGTGGATGTGCCCGGCAGCAAGCGCTCCTGTTAGTAGCAAAGACACATGCCAAAGTCTCAGTACTCCAGGAGATTTTACTCAGCTATGTCTGTCTATACCGTGTCGACTTATCACGTTCCCAGCTCTTCTCACACCCACAAGCATGCCAGGCTTAAAATCTGCAATTCGGTGTGGATGCGCGGCGCGGCTCACCTAACAATCCCGTGCCTTAACAAAGCCCCAAATTCGTCTCCCCGAGAATCGGAGACCCGGCAGGCTCGGCCGCGACCTCCGTCCCTTCCTTAGGGGGCAGCACGCGGCGACGCGGGCTCGGGGCGCGTTACTTTTCAACAATAACCCGCCGAGCAGCAGCGTGTCCCCCCCGCGCGGCCCGGCCTCGTGCGGAAAGCGCGGGCGGGGCGGGGGTCCCGGGGAGCCGCGGGGGGTCGGCGCGGCCCGGGCGGGCGTGCGGGGCTGCGGGGCCGGGGCGCGGAGGGCGATCCCGGAGGCCGCGAGGACGGGCGGGCGGGAGGGGGAGGCCCCAGCTCGGCGGGACGCGCCCCCACCCCGGCCGGCCGGGCCCCGGCGGAGAAGCGGCCCGGGCCCCGCCGAGACGGCGCGCTGGCGGGCGGCGGGAGGCGGCGCAGCGCCCCCTTACCTGCGTCCGCGGCGGCGGCGGCTCGGTGGTCCCGGGCGGGCCCTGGGAGTTTTCCTACGCCAGTGAGTCACTTGGGCGGGCCGGGAATGCGCAGGAAACCCCGGCCTCCTCCCCTTCCTCCCGGGGCGGGTGCTCTCCCGGCTCGGCCCCTTCCTCCTGGCGCTCCTCCCCCGGCGCCGGGCCGCGGCCGGGCGGTGGGTCGGTGCAGCGTCCCCCGCCGTCCCGGAGCCGCCCGAGCGCTGCCGGCGGGACCGGTCTCCCCGGAGAGCCCCGGCGGCCAGGCACTGCAGCCCGCTGGGGACGGGACGGGCGGGCCTGGGACCGGAGCGTGCGCCCCGCGCTCCCTCGGAGCGTCCCGGCTTCGGCGGGGACCCCGCGCGGCCCCAGCGACCGAGGAGCCGCGCCCCTGCGCTGCGGGCGGGAGGCCGGGGTCACCTGCACCGTCCCGCGCACCCAGCCAGGAAAATGACCCAGCCCGGCCTGCAGGCACCGCGTCCGCACCGGGCCATCCTCGCTCTGAGCCTCGGCGAGCGCACGAGCCGACCTGCGGGACAAAAGAAAACCTGACTTAACTTCTGAGAGCGAGGGCCGGCTGAAGTGGCATGTGGTCACACGGGACGCAACCAACTTCGTCCCAGGCTTGCTTAGCGGAAACTTGCTCCGAATTCCCAGCCCACCTCCTCCTATTCTTGAGTCCCTTCTCCCCCACCTAGGCTTCTTTCTTATTTTTGGTTTGAAGACGGGGTCCTTTGTATCCCAGGCTAGCCTGGAACTCACTGTGTAGCTGAGGTTGGGCTTGATCTTCCGTCCACCTCAGAAGGGCTTGTAGCATGTGCCAGCATTCACAGGTTCGACTCCCACTCTCAAAGGAGCAGTAATGTTGGGCACCAAGTATTGTATTTTACAAAAACCACAAGAGGATCAATTACCCACCTGCTGACCTTTGGGAAAAATAAAGATTAATGTGAAATTTCTGAACATTTCAATAAGGAGATTCCTGTTTTTCTCTGCTCAGGGCTGAGCTTTAAGATATTCGAAAGGTAGCCCCTCCGCACCTTTGACCATCCTTTATCCGTTTATCTAAAAAACTTTTAATTAGCATATACAGCAATATTAAACATATTTTCAAAGAAAATCTGTTTTAGGTGGTCCTCCCTCCATCATCTCCAACCCATTCTCCATCATTTTCTACCCCCGTCCCCCGCAGTCTCCTTTCAGCTCTCACGTCAGATGTCCTTTTGCCTTCCTCTCCCAGCATCTCCTCTTACCTTCTGTCTCCTTTCTAGTTGCTTAGCTTTACCGACATTATTCCCATCTGTGTTATAAACTAGGATCCACATAGGAGACAATTTTTGTCTTTCTGAACTTGAATCACCTTGTTTAATATAACAAGGATCCATTCATTTTCCTGAAAATTTCATAAATTCATATGTCTTTACAATTGTGTCTATATACCACATTTTCATTATCAGTTCACCAGGTGATGGGCATCTAGGATGTCTCCATTTCTTTGCTGCTGTGAATAAACATGGGTGTACAAGTATCTCTGTTGTAGGATAGTGGTATCGCTGGGTCATACAGGCAGTTCTAAGATTCTGAGAACCCTCCATTCTGACTCAGTAATGCCTCTACTGGTTCACACTACCACCAGCAGAGAATAAAGGTTCCTTTTTTCCCCACAACCTTGCCGGCATTTGTTTTCAGTTTCTCCCATTCTGTAGGCTGTCTGTTCTGTCTGTTCGCTTTGCTGGTAGCTTGCTTTGCTGTACAGACACTTTTTAATTTCATGTAGTCCCATTTGTTAATTCTTGGGGCAACTTGCTGTGCTATTGGAGTCCTTTTCAAAAAAGTTCTCACCTATGCCTGTATCTTGAACTGTATTTCCCATGCCTCCCTCTAGCAGATTCAGCATTCCTGGTTTGTTATTTATTTGAGCAAGAGAAAGAGAACAGGCATGCCAGGACCTCTAGCCACTGCAAACAAACTCCAGATGCATGTGTCACCATGAGCATCTGGCTTATGTGGGTACTGGGGAATTGAACCTGGGTCCTTAGACTTTGCAGACAAGCACCTTAACTGCTAAGCTACCTCTTCAGCCCTCAAACTGCCTCCAGCTTGTGGAACACTTGGTGGTTGTCTTTGGCTGTGACTCTCCTCCAGGAGGGAGGAAGAGAGAGGTAAGAGCATCGCTGTGAGTTTGAGACTAGCCTGGAAGTACACAGTGAGTTCCAGGTCAGCCTGGACTAGAGTGAGACCCTACCTTGAAAACATACTCACATACACACACACACTATAAATATATATATATATATATATATTTTAAGGCAGGGGAGAGCTGGAGAGAAGGCTCAGTGGTTAAAAGCACTTGCTTACAAAGCTTGATGATCTGGGTTCAATTCTCCAGTACCCACGCAATGCCAGATGCACAAAGTGGTGCATGCATCTGGGATTCATGTGCAGTGGCAGGAGGCCCTGGCATGGCTATTCTCTCTCTCTCTCTCTCTACTTCTGCCTCTTCCTGTATCTCTCACATAAAAAAAAAATATTTTTAAAGGCTGGAGAGATGGCTTAGCGGATCAGACATTTGCCTGCAATGCCAAAGGACCTCGGTTCAATTCCCCAGGACCCACATAAGCCAGATGCACAAGGTAGTGCATGTGTCTGGAGTTTGTTTGCAGGGCTAGAGGCCCTAGTGCACCCATTCTCTTCCTCTCTCTCTTGCTCTCTCAAATAAATAAAATTAAAAAAAATTTAAGGGGTGACTGGAGAGATGGCTTAGTGGTTAAAGGCACTTGCTTGCAAAGCCTGATGGCCTGTGTTTGCTTCCCCAGTACTCAATGTAAAGCCAGATGCACAAAGTGGCATATGCATCTGGAGTTTGCAGTGACAAGAGCCCCCTGGCATGCCCAACACCCTCATTCCCATTCTCTTTCTCTGCTTGCAAATAAATAGGGAGAGATTAAGCATAAATACTCTGTGTGAGAGGTGGGGAGGGCTGGAGAGATGGGTCAGCAGTTATGGTGCTTGCTTGCAAAGCCTAATAACCTGGGTTTGATTCCCCAGTACCCACATAAAGCCAGATGCGCAAAGTAGTGCATGCATCTGGGGTTTGCTTGCAGTGGCTGGGGGCCCTGGTACAGCCCATTCTGTCTCTGCTTGAAAATCTATAAATAAAATAAAATATAATAAAATACCCTGTGGGGTTGGATAATGCTGTATCTAGAAGCCATAGATTGTTACAGGAAGATCACCATGTCAGGGATGGGATACTTTACACTGAGTTGTTGGTCAGGGAGGCCCCTTATTGCCAAGGCTCTTGCTGCCCACCAGAACTAAATAGTAAGAACCCTTGTTGCAGTCAAGTTCACATTGCTGGCAGAAATCACCCGCCTAAGAGCAGCTTTGGGGGAAAAAGGATTTATTTTGGCTTATAGACTCAAGGGGAAGCTCAATGATAACGGGGAAACGATGGCATGAGCAGAGGGTGGACATCACCCCCTGGCCAACATAAGGTGGACAATAGCAACAGGAGAGTGTGCCCAACACTGGCAAGGGGAAACTGGCTATAATACCCATAAGCCCCGTCCCCCCAAATACACTGCCTCCAGGAGGCTTTGGTTCCCAAATCTCCATCAGCTGGGAACTTAGCATTCAGAACACCTAAGTTTATGGGGGACACCTGAATCAAACCACCTCAACCCTACTGCTGAAGACACCATATGATCTGGTTGTAAGGAAATTGAGAAATCAAGCTGAAGCTGAGCTAGAAGCCTCTTTCCTGCTCACTAGCTGTCATAGTGCTGGAAAGTGCTACACAGGCTGCTATGCAGGGGGAGAAAAGTCATCACTGGTTTAACCAATAGTGTACCCTGAAAACTACACCACTGGCCAGCTGGGCAAGATGTGTCCACTAGTGCAATAGTGGCATGTCGGTTATGGGGGTGACAAACTGGTCTCTGATTGGATCTGATGTCTATTCCATGGGAGGGAATTCATGCCTCATACTGAAAACCTAGTCAAGAGCCTATGACTGGGAAGGTCATAAGCCCTATGGGGAAAGCTACAACTGTTGTTTGACTAAATGGATACGTTATGGCCACCAAGTTGCCCTCTAAATATTTATGTTTCTGCCCAAATATTAGAGCTGCTGTCAGTTTGGGTTAGAGAATTCCCTCTGTTCAGATGGTACTGACTACTGAGGACACTAAAAATTCATCAAAGTATGGCTGGAGAGATGGCTTAGTGGTTAAGGCATTTGCCTGGGAAGCCTAAGGACCCATGTTCCACTCTCCAGATCCCACGTAAGCAAGACGCACAAGGTGGAAAACACATCTCGAGTTCAATTACAGTGGCTGGAGGCCACATGCCAATTCTCTCCCTCATAAAAAAGATTGCAAAAAAAAAAAAAATTCATCAAAGTACTTAGAATTGACAGCTGCATGTTCAGCACTAAATGAGACATCTCTATCACACCCTTCAAGGCTCAGGGACCATTGTGGAAGAGATGGCAGGAAGGATGTAAGGGCTAATGGATGTGGAGGAGTGCTATGGAACACTGTCTTTCAGACACAAAGTGGTTTTGCATTCATGATCTCACAGCACATGAGACTTACCTGTAGAAGATTTACATAATATTGGGCCCATCAATATGTTGTCATGTTTGATGGAGGAGGGCAAAAAAGACATCACTATAGAAGAGGGCTAGTTGCAAACAAGAGGGGGTTAGAAAAGGGGGACAAAGGAGGGTGCTGTGAAGGGATTATGTAAATTTTTCAATATGGCTTTTCTTTTTTCTTTTGGTTTTTCGAGGTAGGGTTTCACTCTAGCCCAGGCTGACCTGGAGTTCACTATGTAGTTTCAGGGTGTCCTTGAACTCATGGCAATCCTCCTACCTCTGTCTCCCAAGTGCTGGGATTAAAGGTGTGTCCCACCGCACCTGGCTCCTTTATTTTTATTAATAATAATTATTATTAACAACATATTTTGTATGGATACGTCATGTGTTGGTACCCTCTTTTCCCTTGTCCTTGCCCCATCCCTTTGGGGATGCTCCTCAGTGGGGTTGCAGGTATTCCCTATTGGGTTGTAATTTATGCATTGTGGGCACAGCAGCCAGTTTTTTTTTGGTGGGGGGAAGGAAGAATGCCTCTGGGCATGATGTCTCAACCTGTGGCTCTCGCAATCTTTCAGCCCCCTCTTCTGCAAAATTCCCTGAGCTGTGGTGGGTGAGTTTTAAGTCTACTTCAGTGATGAGCTTTTAAGAGCCTCTGGATTTCCTCTTTGGTAGGAGTTGAGTATCCTCAGGTTCTGTCTCCTACACCCTGGTGCTGATTATCAGGTTCAGCATGGAAGCAACACTCATGCAAGTCTTCCCCAATTCCTCTGTGGTTTCAGCTGTGGCTTGGCTGAAGTGCGAGGGGTAGTTTATTTCCTCTCCTTTTAATTTTTATTTTATTTTTCGAGGTAGGGTCTCACTCTGGCCTAGGGTGACCTGGAATTCACTATGTAGTCTCAGGGTGGCCTTGAACTCACGGCGATCCTCCTACCTCTGCCTCCCGAGTGCTGGGATTAAAGGCGTGCATCACCATGCCCGGATTCCCTTTTAAATTTTTTACATAACTTGGTTATGGCTTAACTGTAATATATTTGGGTGTCAAGTTGAGAAAGGTTATTGTGATGGTTACTGTTGTCAACTTGACAGGATCTAGATTTCCCTAGAGACAAACCTCTGGGAACGTCTGGGAGGGAGCTCTAGATTGGGCTGAAGTGGAAAGACTCATCCTAAAAGTTGGGTAAAGGCCCTGGACTGAGTAAAAAGGAGCTGAACATTATTGTTAACCTGTTTCTTGACTTCAGATGCTTCACACTACTGCCAAATCCCTGGAGCCTTTCTGCTGTGGTCTGAATGTTTATATTTTCCCACCCCCAAGTTTACATATTGAAACCTGTTCTGCAAAGTGTAGGCATTAGGTGCTGATCACCCAGGTAAAACCCTCATGAATAAATTAGTGCCTTCTAAGAGAAAAGCCAGAGAGCTGTCTTACCCTTTCTGTCACGTGAGATCCAGTGAGGAGGTCCTCACCAGATACTGACTCTCCTGGGCTCACTCTTGGACTTTGTAGCCACTAGCACTGTGATAAATAATGCTGCTGTTCATTAGTCACTCAGTCTTGTGGTATTTTGTCACAGCTTCCCTAACAGGCTAAGACAATAATCTTATAAGACCAGAAGAAAAAAAATGTTGGCTAATATAATTAAATTCTTGAGATGGGATTATTTTGGATTATATAAATGGCCTCTAAAATCCTACAATTGTCCTTACAAAACTGAGGTGAGGTGGCCTTCTAGCCTCCAGAATGTTGAAAGAATGAATATCTATGATTAAAAAAATATTTTTATTAGGCTGGAGAGATGGCTTAGCAATTAAGGCACTTGCCTCCGAAGCTTAAGGACCCAAGTTTGACTCCCCAGCACCCACGTAAGCCAGATGCACAAGGCGATGCACACGTGTGGTGTTTGTTTGCAGTGGCTGAGGCCTTACTATGCCAATTCCCTCTCTCTCATAAATAAAAACAATATTTTATTTATTTTAGAGAGAGGGAAAGAGGCAGATAAGAAAGAATGGGTGCATCAGGGCCTCCAGCTACTGAAAATGAATTCCACATGTATGAACCACCTTGTGCATCTGACTTATGTGGGTACTAAGGAATCAAACCTGGTTCCTTAGGCTTTCCAGGCAAGCATCTTAACGGCTAAGCCATCACTCCAGCCCTAATAGCTATGGTTTTAACCCATCAAATTTATGGTAATGTTAAAGTGGCTACAGAAAACTAACACTGCATTAAGATGACAAAACTTAATTATAATTCTGTATTCCAGATCCGACTTGAGCTTCACATGGAAATGCCCACCGTGAGCCATGCTGTTCCGGGAAAGCCTTCCCACTGCCAGGGGCTGCCTACCTTTCTCAGTGCCTGCCCGCTCTCTGTCCTCAAAGCTAGGCCTTAGCAACTCTCTAAAGCTACTTATCACCAGAGCCTTCTCTGCTGTGCTGCCCCCTTTAGGAACTCTTGTGATACCAAGCTTTCTGCCTCATAATCTGGGGTGATGTCTTGTCCATCTGGTGCTTTTACAACAGAACAGGCAAGGCTGGGTGAGATTTAGTTACGGAGTCTAGCAAGTCCAGTGCTGAGAGTGCTGCATCTGGCAAGAGCCTCTTTGGTTCTTCGCCCATGACAGACTGGAAGGATGAGAGTACAGAGGAGATAAGGGAAGAGTGGGGTGACCTTTCATTAGGAACCACTCCCACAACAGCCATCTCCTTCCTACAACAACAGCATTCAGTCATGAAAATCACCTTCTCCACATTCCTGCTTGAGAACTGTTTTCAACACGACTTGGAAGGAACCATTTACAGTATGTCACCTCTTAAAAATGTTTTAATTCATTTATTTTGGAGATGGTGTCTATGGACCCTAGGTTGGTGTGGAATCTGAAATCCTACCTCTGCCTCCCTGAATGCTGGAATTACAGTACAATTTATCTAGGCATCTGTTAATGAATATTTGGGGGAATTTTTCTTGTGGCTATATTGTTAATATTGCTGCTTGATTGTACATGTGCATGCACTTTAAAAATATTAATATTTATTGGGCTGGAGAGATGGCTTACTGGTTAAGGTACTTGCCTATGAAGCCTAAGGACCCATGTTCAACTCTCCATACCCCATGTAAGCCAGATGCAAAAGGTGACACAAGTGCATAAGGTTGAACATGCACAAAAGGTGGAGCACATGTCTGGAGTCTGACTGCAGTGGCTGGAGACCCTGGTGTGCCAATTCTCTTTCTCTCTCACATAAAAAAAAAAAAAATAGTATTTACTTGAAAAACAGGAGAGAGAGAAAGAGAGAATGGGTACACCAGGGCCTCTGCCCACTGCAAATAAACCCCAGATACATGCACCATTTTGTGTATCTGGCTATATATGAGTACTAAGGAATTGAATCCAGGATGTCAGGCTTTGCAAGCAAGCACCTTTAACCGTTAAGCCATCTTTCCAACCTATGCCTTCACTAGTTTGGGGTATATATCTAGGAGTGGAATTACTGGGGCAGATAGTAATTCTGTTTAATTGATGGAGAAACCACCAAGTTGTTTTATACAATATCAGAAACACTTTATGTTTTACCAGTAGTAAATGAGGATTCCAATTTTAAAAATTATAGCCATTCTACTAGTATGACAATCTTACTGTGGTTTTCACTTGCATTTCCTCAACGGCGTATGAAGTTGTAAATCTTTTCATAAGCCCAGCTGGAAGGCACCACCTTGGAAATATAGAAACTAACCCTTGGAGTTGTGTATCCAAGAATGGGAAAGCTACTTCTAGGAACAGAACCTGAGGGTTAGGAACTTAACTATTGGGGTCATTTAACCAAAAGCAGGCTAGCTGTTTTTTTACAGTGGAGCCGGAGGGAAAGGAGAATCAACTGCTAGCTTCATCTACAGCAGAACCTGGGAGAAGAGAAAAACTGACCTTTGGAGTCGATAATCCTTACACATTTGTTGAAGGAAGGGATTTAAGGGTATGTCTTGGGGCTTAAAGTTTGGGGCACTTGCCTGCAAAGCCTAATGACCTAGGTTCAATTCCCCAGTACCCAGGTAGAGCCAGATGCAGAGTAATGCATGTGTCTGGAGTTCCTCTGTAGTGGCTGGAGGCCCTGGCATGCCCATTCTCTCTCTTTCTCTGCTTGCAAATAAATAAGTAAATAAAAGTATTTCTTAAAAAGGGTTATGACATTTGGGATTCTCCTAATCCAGAACACACACACACACACACACACACACAGACTTCACAAATGTAATCACATTAAACCCATCTGTTGTCTCCAACATATCTGTCACAATTTTGTGGGCACTTAGTTACTGGCCATGTTGTCTTTAATACTATGGTCAGCACTTCTTGCACATGCACACTTGTACTGCATCAAGAGCCTACCAGGCCACTGAGGAAGTTGGGCAAATATTTTTTTTAAAATTTATTTGCAAGGGAAAGAGAGAGAGAGAGAGAGAGAGAGAAAAGACAGACAGAGAGCATGGGTGTGCCATGAACTCCAGATGCATGTGCCACTGGGGAATCAAATCTAGGTCATCAGGCTTTGCAGGCAAATGTATTAACTGCTAAGCCATCTCTCCAGCCCCCAAATTATTTTTTAAATCTTTACTTATTTCGTGTGTGTGCACACATTCACGTGTATGAATGCAGGAGCACATGTGCCATGGTGAGCATGTGGAGGTAAGAGGCTTTTGGGTGGGTCCTCGTCTTGTGAGGTTTCTCACTCATCACTGTTCCCAAGCTTTCAGGAAATTCATCCTGTCTCTGTATCCCTTTTCCCCATAAGTATGCTGAGATTACAGAAGCCCACCATGGCTTCTGTCTTTTACATGGGGGTCTGAGGATGCAAACTCAGAGCTGCACAGCAAGCTTTGTATGCACTGAGCCATTTCCCCAGCCCCCTTTTTCTTTTTCCATGTTATTGACTATTTGTATTTCATCTTTTTTGTTGTTGTTGTTTGTTTGTTTTTCAAGGTAGGACCTCACTGTAGGCTGATCAGGAATTCACTATGTAGACTCAGGGTAGCCTCAAACTCACAGCGATCCTTTGACCTCTGTCTTCAGAGAGCTGGCATTAAAGAAGTCTGCCACCACACCTGGCTTGTATTTCATCTTTTAATAATTTTTTGTTTATTATTTATTTATTTGAGAGCGACAGAGAAAGGGGCAGATAGAGGGAGACAGAGAATGGGTGTGCCAGGGCCTCCAGCCACTGCAAACAAACTCCAGGTGCATGTGCCCCCTTGTGCATCTGGCTAACGTGGGTCCTGGGGAATCGAGCCTTGAACCAGGGTCCTTAGGCTTCACAGGCAAGTGCTTAACTGCTAAGCCACCTCTCCAGCCCTTGTATTTCATCTTTTGAGAACCAACTGTTCATTTTATTTTTACCTTGATTGGTTGGACTGTTTCATTTACACACACACACATACCCTAGAATTAATCCTGTCAGATATATGATTAGCAAAGATTTCCTATTATTCTATTTCTTTTACTTCCTTTGCTTACAGTGGCCTTCTTTAATTTCACGAAATCCAAAGTGTGAATTGTAGGCATTATTTCTTGAGTAACTAGAGTCTTTTTCAGAAAGTCCTTGCCTATGTGTATACCAGCTTTAGGTTTTACATTAAGGTCTTTGGCCAATTTGGAGCTGATATTTATTTACTTGCATGTGCACATGCATGTGTACCACAGTGCAGGAGCTTGAGGTTACAGGACAACCCTTGAAATGTCTGTGAGCTTCCTTCTTTGAGATAGGGTCTCTTGTTACTGCAAACAAGCCTGTCCCGGGAGCTTCAGATCCTCCTAGCTCCACCTCCCACTGGGATCACAGATACATGTACCACTTTGTGTACAGCATGGTGGTGCACACCTGTAATTTCAGTGCTCAAGAAGCTGAGGCTGGAGAGATGGCTCAGCAGTTAAGTTGCTTGCCTGCAAAACCTAACAACCTGAGTTCAATTCCACAGTACCCATGTAAAGGAAAATGCACAAAGTCACCCATGCACCTGGAGTTTGTTTGCAGCAGCTAGAGGTCCTGGCGTGCCCATTCTCTCTGTCTTTTTTCTCTGTCTCTCTGTGCTTGCAAATAAATAAAAATAAAAATATTTTTAAAAAAGAAGCGAGGGCTGAAAGACCATGAGTCTGATGCCAGCCTAGGCTATATAGGCAGACCCAATTTATAAAACAACAAAATGCAAAAAACAAGGGATGGGGGTTATAGCTCAGGGGTAGAGCATTTGGCTGCAAAATGTTGTGATGCCCACACAAGTGCAATAGTGGCACACAGCCATGGTGAGGAACCAACCGCTCTTAATTTGGCTAACTGATCTCCTCAGTGGTACGGGACCCATAGCTGGAGCTGGGAAACAAGTCAGAACCATATCCAAACATAAGCCTACTTGCCAATATCAAGCTACCATCAATCATGGGCTACAAGAGGGCCTACACCTATTAAATTCTCTATAAAAAAAAGTAAGGGTTATCTCTTTTGTCCTGGTGCTAACTTCCCCGGCTGAAACTAAGAAAAATTGGTGAAACAAGCAAGGGGGCTGTTTTCCTGATGAACCAGATACCAGCACAAGGGGGAAGGAGATCAACACAGAGAAAAATCACCTCCTACCAAATCAGAGAGCCAGAGCCTCAGAGGCCCCCAACACCTCATCACTGAAGCAGACCAAAAATGAACCCAACATGGCTCAGGGAAATTTTGCGGAAGAGGGGGCAGAAAGAATGTCAGAGCCACATGTTGGGTCATGATATGCAGAGACATTTATCTTACCCATAAGTGTGGGCTAACTCCACAATGCATGACCCATATACCTCAACAAGGAGGGGCCAAGGGGAGGGGGTAGGTCACAGATGAGCCTAATAATGGTACCAAACTGACTGTATTTGCTGAATACAAAACTAACTAATAAAGAAAAAAAAAAGACAAATGCATTTACTTATTTTTAATAATAATTACACTTTAAAAACAATATATTGCAATATTTACAAGCATATTTATATAAAGAATATGTGTCAGCAATCTATATACATAGGCTACATGTACTTTGTAATTATGTACACAATCTATATACATAAATTTATATAGTATCTAACAATCTCCAGAGAAGACACCTACAATCCATGTGCCTGGACTGAGCACAACAGTTTTAACATAAACAAAAATAAAAAGATTCTTACTTCTCAGCAACAAATGGTGAAAATATAAATATATGAAGATGAAGTATACTAAGGAACTTGTTACATCCAAGATATTTAACTTTGTTCCATGCCAGCCATAAGTGACAATGCTAGAGACTCCACTGTGGAAGAATAAAAATAAAGTTAAAAACAGGTATGTGTTCAAATGTTTAAAAAATGCTGAAAACATTTTTTATATTAAAATGCTAATGTTTTACTATATATTACAAGACTACTCACCTATTAACTATAAATGGAAATAGTCAATATGACATTTCTATTTCAGATAACTTTAATTTTGAAAATAAAAAAATGATATTTCACTGAAAAAAAACACATTTGTTCCATATAGCATTAACACCTGGAGCAAGCTCATACCACAATGGCATGTTTTAATTTATAGATGGCATCAACTTCCATAACCCTCACCCAGTGCAAATATGGACAAATGCATCACCCACACATAGCACAGTATTTATTCAATGTCTGTTTCCTCTTAGTGAGTGTGCTGCAATCAAAATATGCAGAATGGAGAACAGATTAACATTGTACACATTCTTTACAAAAAAATACTTGGCAGAGTTATTACTTAGTTTTGTTTCCAGATTAATCACTTTCTTTTCTTTATAACTCACCCCATAAGCCTCTCCTGTCTACTTAACACTTAGTGTTATGAATTGTAAAGTTCATTACCTATAATGAGAGGAAGCCTTGAGAGTTTTGAAACTGCTAAAAAACCCCTCCTATCTTTTAGAATGGCTCCACAGGATAGTAGAGTCACACATCTAGTCTGCAAGCTGCTACATTTCAGCTTTAGGAATCACTGGTATAGCCAGTCACACATTAGAAAGCATGATCTTCAGGCTCAGTGACAAACATTTGATATTCACTTCAGTGTCATTCTGAAACACCTATCAGAGCATGGCTTTGCAGTTTTGAAATGGTGGGAAATTCAAATTCTTCATCTGATCAATAAGAAACAATGACATACAGATATAGCCACAAGAGAATTCTAGAAGCAGCAATATTGTAACATACTCACAATGGGGAAAAGATCCTCTACAGACAGCTTTGTTTAAAATGGTTACAAGAAACATGTGGCAGTTTTTAAAATCAGATTCCATTTTCTCAATAGATTCCATTCTGGGAAAGAAAAAAAATTTCAACTTATGTTAAGTTCACAGGTACTAATATGTAAACTACAAAATAATCTTTTTGTTCTGTTTTTTTTTTTTTTTTTTTTTTTTTGAGGTAGGGTCTCACTCTAGCTCAGGCCGACTTGGAATTCACCATGTATTCTCAGGGTGGCCTCTAATTCACGGTGATCCTCCTACTTCTGCCTCTCGAGTGCTGGAATTAAAGGCATGAGCCACCACAACCAGCTCAGCATGTATTTTTTTTTGGGGGGGGGGGGCTACTGAGCCTCTCTGACCAACAGGGTGGCCTCAAATTTGTGTCAATCCTCCTATTTCTGCCTCCTGAGTGCAGGAGTTAAAGGCATGTACCATGAAACCCGGCTAATAATCTTTTTGTTGTTGTTTGGTAGGGTCTCGACCAGGCTGACCTGAAATTCCCTATGTAGTCTCATGCTTGGCTTGAGCTCACAGTGATCTTCCTATCTCTGTTTCCCAAGTGCTGGGATCAAAGGTGTGCACTAACACACCCAGCTTATTTTTTCTATTTTCTTTTCTTTTTTTTACATGGGTGCTGGGGATTGAACTCAGGTCCTCATGCTTGCAAGCAAGCACTTCACCCACTGAGCTATCTCCCCAGTCCCATAATAATCTTTTAAAAAGAGCTTTTAATTATTTATTTATGCATGCACACATGTGTGCACCAGGGCCTCTTACTGTTGCTAGCACAAATGAATGCCAGTTGCTTTGTCACTTGATTATTATTTTTTTATAATAGCAAGAGAGAGCAAAAGAGAGAATTGGTATGCTAGGGCCTCCAACCCCTGCAACTGAACTCCAGACACGTGTGCCACTTTGTGTACCTGTGTCATAGCTTCCTAAGTAGCTGGAAATACATCCTACCTAACTTTAGGATAAAAATTTTCAGTCTTATGGAAAGGGGCTGGGAATGTAGCTCAGCTGGTAGAGTTTTCTCAGCATGCCCAGAGGCCAGGGCTCAGTCTCTAGCACCATATAAAACTGGGTGTGGTGGTGCATGCCTATAATCCCAGGACTCAGCAGGTAGAGGGAAGGTCATCCTCAACTATATACCATATTCAAAGCCAGCCTGAGATACATGGGATCCTGTCTCAAAAATTTTAAAGAGGGGCTAAGGAGATATTTCAGTGGTTAAAGGTGCTTGTTTGCATGCCTGCTGGCCCAAATTCAACTCCACAGCACCCATGAAGAATGAAACAAACAAAATGGCACATCTGGAGTTCATTTGCAGTGGCAGAAGGCCCTGCCACACCCTCTCTCTCAAACAGATAAATATACATTTTAGGGTTTTTTTTTTTCTATTTTTACTTTAAAGAAGGGGTCCAGGGCTGGAGAGATGGCTTAGTGGCTAAGCACTTGCCTGTGAAGCCTAAGGATCCCAGTTTGAGGCTCGATTCTCCAGGACCCACGTTAGCCAGATGCACAAGGGGGCGCATGCGTCTGGAGTTCGTTTGCAGTGGCTAGAGGCCCTGGTGTGCCCATTCTCTCTCTCTATCTGCCTTTTTCTCTCTCTGTCGCTCTCAAATAAATAATAAAAATAAACAAAAAAATTTAAAAAAAAAAAGAGAAGGGGTCCAAACAACAAAACAGTAGAGGAGGTCTTATTAAGTAGAAAGATTTCTTGGGTCCTTAACTATCCACTGACTTTAGGACATAAGTCTTTCCACACAACACAACTGAATACTAGCCTAAAAGTAACATACATAGTATCTCTTTTGTAAACATGTGTAGTATGTGCAGTGGTGATGTGTGGCATCTGTACATGTATGTTCAGGTACTCTCACAGGTTCAGGGAAGCCACAGGAGAATATCTGCCTAGCACATTTTCTTGAGAGGGGCCCTCTCTGAATGCAGAGTTAAGTGTTTGTGAGCCCCAGCAGTTCTCTGACCTCTGCTCCCCACAGGTCTGTGGTTACACGCATAGCCATGCCCTGGTGGGTCCTAGGGAATCGAACTCAGCTGGTCTCGTGTCCTCACACTTGTAGGAAGCAGTCACTGATGTCTCTCCCCAGATCCACAGTACGTTTTAAAGCCCATTTAGCATAGAACTTCGGACAATAATTTAGCATGATGTACAGAACTGACTTTAAAATGATTTAGCAAGTGTAAAGCGGGTGGGAGGGAGGCATGACATATAACTGGTCATCCTCAGAAACTGCTGCAGGGGGTCACACCGGACTGTTATGCTGTCTTCTCTACTTCTGCACATGTTTGAAGGTATCGATGATGAATATAATTTAAGAATATTTGCTCACCAACATTTTTTTTGGGGGGGATGGGCACCTTGGGCCTCTTGCTGCTGCAAATGAACTCTAGGTTCACATGCCATTTTGCGCATCTGGCTTTACATAGGAAATTGAACCTGGGACTGTAGGCTGAAAAAGCAAGTGGTTTTAGCAGCCAAACCATCTCCATGTCCCTAGTCCAGAATTGCACAATTCTTGATGCTTGTAGTTCAGGTTAACATATTTAAATCTATTTTTTCTTTCTCTCTCTCCCTCTCTCCTTTCCTTCCCTTCCTCTTTATTTTTCTTTAAAAAATTATTTTTATATTTTGTTTATTTGAGAGGGAGGGAGAAAGAGAGAGAAACAGAGAATGGGCATGCCAGGGCCTCCAATAGCTGTAATCCACTCCAGACTCATGCATCCTTTGTGCATCTGCCCTACATGGGTCCTGGGGAATAAAACCTGGGTCCTTTGCTTTTGCAGGCAAGCACCTTAACTGCTAAGCCATCTCTCCAGCCCTTATTTATTTTGTTTTGTTTCTTGTTTTTTAAAGTAGGGTCTTGCTCTAGCCCAAGCTGACCTAGAATTTACTATGTAGTCTCAGGGTGGCCTCAAACTCACAGTGATCCTCCTACCTCTGCCTCCTAAGTGCTGAGATTAAAGGCGTGCACTACCACGATCAGCTTATTTTTTATTTTTAGTAATACATTGAACCCTGGACCTTCCTTCTTTTTCTTTTCTATTCTTTTTTTTTTAAGGCAGGGTCCAAGCTGACCTAGAATTCATTCTGTAGCACAGGCTGGCCTCAAAAACTTTATCTCAAGCTGGAGAGATGGCTTAGCGGTTAAGGTGTTTGCCTGCAAAGCCAAAGAACCCAGGTTTGATTCCCCAGGACCCATGTAAGCCAGATGCACAAGGGCACATGTGTCTGAACTTCGTTTGCACTGGCTACAGGCCATGGCATGCTCATTCTCTCTCTGTCTTTCTTCTCTCTCTGCTTGCAAATAAAGATAAAAATAAAAATCTTGATCTCCTACTAGGAATGCTAGATTTGATGTACTACCCCCAGCTCTCAAATTATATTTAAATCATTCTTTACGGTAGTATATGATGTCCAAGATGATGGGGAAAAAAGACTCCTTAAATGAAACTAGTTACAAGGGAAGCTGAACAGTCATTATACAGATGACCACAAAAGACATACTTACTGCCACGTGCCCAGGCCTGCCTGCCAACCTTCTGCAAACATGAGTGCTAAGTTCAAAACCTTCATGATGGCTTCTTTTACAAAGCTGACCTGAAAATCAAAGTCATGGACAAAGCATGGGATTTGTAACTATGTTTGGATACCAACACCAACACTCATCTAATTAAGTAACACTAAAAGCACGTCACTGCAGTGACAGTCTTCTATCTGTATGGAAGGGGGCTAGGATCGGAACTAAGCCTGCCTGGGTGCAACCCTGCATGACTCTGCACAGTATACAAGGGACTAGAAGGACAGAGGGGCCAGTAGAGCAAGCTCCCATCCTGGGATGCCTTTTAGATCGACAGTGAACTGAGGGCAGGTAGTTCCAATGGTTGTAAAACTTCTCAGTTCCACATATTCATACTGAGCTGGCACACCTTTACCATACAACTGCAGACCTACGTTTCTGATTAGACCAAAGTTCAATACAGTTCTCAAGGTTTCCTTAGACATAATTCCCAGCAGCGAGGTAGACATTTGTAACCTCGTTTAATCTGGTCCTTTCTAAGAGAAGAATTTACAGGGCAGTAGCTTTATAACTTAAGATTCCAAAGCAGACAGACATTCCCACCTGCCCAACTTCCCTTCCACCTTACTGGGCACACCTGAGCTATCTTACGTACCTTTTCTCTCAGCAGACATCGATCATGGATGGTTGATAAATACCTGTAATGAATTTTAATCAACTGATCTAAATCCTTGGCTTCCTCAACTTGATGCTGAAACTCCAGTCCTGTACTGTGAAGAATCTTGGAAGTAAAAAAAAAGCTCAATTAGCCCCTATCTGCTAAACACCAAACTTTCTACCAGCTTCTTCTATTTCTCTCAAACTCTTCCTTCAATTATCACACCCTTCTTTCTTTTTTTTTGTAATTGTATTGGGAATTGAACCCAAGGCTTCACACATGCTAGACAAGCATTTTACCAGAGCTTCACCCTGTCCCATCATACCCTTCTTTAAAAGATGATTGAACACTTTGCTGTTCAGATCCTTGCACACTGGTAGGGTCAGACTTTGGACAGCCACTTGCACACTAAATGAGCACCTACCTTTAGATTAAGACATCCTACTGAGAAGGGACAAGTTCATCAAGCCATACAGAAAATGCACTGAAAAAAACATTGTTCATCTGGTGTATACCTAAGTACTCTTTTAATAACTTAAATAGTTCCAATGAACTTAATGTTTTAGTATGTTCCATTTTTCATACATAGCACTGGTCTTTCTCTATAAATACTTTTTAAAAAAAATTTATTTATTTGAGAGTGACAGCCAGAGAAAGAGACAGAGACAGAGAGGGAGAATGGGCGCACCAGGGCCTCCAGCCACTGCGAATGAACTCCAGACGTGTGCGACCCCTTGTGCATCTGGCTAACATGGGCCTTGGGGAATCAAGCCTCGAACCGGGGTCCTTAGGCTTCATAGGCAAGCGCTTAACCACCAAGCCATTTCTCCAGCCCAGCACTGGTCTTTCTCTAAAAGGACATAATGTACTTCAAGCAGAAAAAAACAGACTAGATAAAAAATATTATGTTCCGACTTACTGCTTTTCATAATTATGTGCTTGAAACTGACCTTGTGAAGCCCTACTAGGATGGCAGCTGGTTAAGCAGAACTCTTGGGCTGCTTCTTCATGTCTCAAGTACAGGCTTCAGGGTCACTTCATCTTAAGATGGGTTTAGAGTTTACACAGCAGAGGTGGATTTTTCTGGAAGGGTCTCACTCTAGCCAAGGATGACCTGGAATGCACTTTAGTCCCAGACTGGCTTTGAACTCAAAGTGATCCTCCTACCTCTGCCCCACAAGTGCTGGGATTAAAGGTGTGTGCCACCATACACCTTTATTTTTTTAAAGTAAATTTTAAATTCCAAGTGAGCACCATCCTTTAATAATATGCTACAGTTCTGAACTCCACTTTCAGAACTTCATCTTGTACTTGTTTTTAGATGTGTAAGAAAAGCAATTTCATTAATTTTGCAGAAAATTATTTCTTTTTTTAAAAAATATGTTTTTAAGGCTCCACTCTTCTTTTTTTGTTTTTTCAAGGTAGGGTTTCACTCTAGTCTAGGCTGACCTGGAATTCACTCTATTTTCAGGGTGGCCTTGAATTCATGGTGATAATCCTACCTCTGCCTCCTGAGTGCTGGGATTAAAGGTGTGCACCACCAGCCCGGCTAGAAAATTATTTCTTAAGGAAAAGTATGTAATCTGGTTGTACTTTCATCTAACACAACATCCATACTGATGATTTTAGCTATTACTATACACTGACTCTATTATCTATCCAGTCACAGCTGTCAGCAGTGATCGATTTAGCATGCTATGGAACAAATTCTGAAGAGGAGCTTTGGTGCACCCATCCTAATGGGTGGGGACAGAAAGAACTGAAGTTTCCAGACATCTGTACTGTTAGGTTTAAAAATCACTACCTAAGTGCTGGCATTAGCACTTAGAAGAGGTAGGAGGATCTCTGAGTTCAAGGTCAGCCTGGAATTATAGAGTGAGATCCAGGTCAGCCTGAGCTAGAGTGAGACTCTACTTGAAAACAAAACAAAACCATTCCCTCACCCACTGTCATGCTGCTATTATGATCAATTAATATGTCCCATTTTTTCATAATCTATATTCTGTGGCTCCTTTGTATTATTAGACATGCAAGTGATTTAAAAAAATTTTTTTTGTTTATTTATTTATTTGAGAGCGACAGAGAGGAGGAGGGAGAGAGAGAGAGAATGGGCGCGCCAGAGCTTCCAGCCTCTGTAAACGAACTCCAGATGCGTGCACTCCCCTTGTGCATCTGGCTAACGTGGGTCCTGGAGAATTGAGCCTCGAACCGGGGTCCTTAGGCTTTACAGGCAAGCGCTTAACTGCTAAGCCATCTCTCCAGACCACAAGTGATTCAACAGAACTGTGGTGATGGACAAACACTAACCCTGGTCATGATGTAGTTATGTAGGCTGTTCACAAAATGCATGAGCTTCACCCTCAGGAGGAACATGCGGTGGATTTGCTGTCTTATTGGTTCTTTTGGTGGGCCAAACTGGGCAAGTGTGTCTTGTTCATGTGACATGCCTTCTTTGACTTGGGGTCTTTCAGCAGGATTAGCCAGTTCTACAAAATAAATAAATAAATAAAAGAACAAAATAAGTAGAAAGGGAATTAACTGAAACCCCAGTGCACCATTACATGAGAGGGAATTTTAAAGGAAGAGACATCAGAAGGGAACACCCTGGCAGGAGCATGTGAGGGACTCAACATCAGTGTTCTGGAAAGGTGAAATGTCAAAAGTTCCCTGTGGCTGGGGATACAGCTCAGTTGATAAGACTGCTTGCCTAGCATGCACAAGACCCTGGATTCAATCCCTAGTACCACATAAAAACCAGGCACCCAGAAGACAGAGGCAGGAGAATGGGTAGTTCAAGGCCAGCCTGGTCTACGAAGACTGTCTCATAGATAAATAAAAATAGGGACTGGGGTGGTGGCTCAGCAGATAAAGCTTGAGTACACAGTTTTGATCCTCACACCCCATGTAAACAGCCAGAAGCCACGCCAGGCTTCTGTAATCCCAGCACACTGATGGCATGATGGGAGGTGGAGGCAGAATTTCCAGAAAGGTCCAAGTGAGCAGCAAAGACCATCACCAGAGAAAAGATCCAGAGAGAAATACATTGCCTCAAGTAAGGAGGAAAGGTAAAGATTAACCCAAAATTTGTCCTTTGACATCCACATGTGTGCCATGGCAAATACACGCCCACATTCTCATAGGCACATACACAAATAAAAAAATTTTTAATTTTTTTAAAAAAATAGATGTTCCCTGTTACATGTTTTATTACTGCCATGAAACATGTAAAAATCCCATTAACCTCTCATTAAAAATGTTTATACATCCCAAGAATAATATTTAGACCAAATTCTTAATAAGTTACTGTATTTCAGATGAACTTGATATGAGCTTTTAGTATTTCATTTATATACCTGAAGTGTGCAAAACTGTTGTATACAAGCCAGTTTGGTATTTATTCTTAAGATTATTTTTTCGCCAGGAGTGGTGGCGCACACCTTTAATCCCAGCATTTGGGAGGCAGAGGTAGGAGGATTGCCGAGAGTTCAAGGCCACCCTGAGACTACATAGTTAATTCCAGGTCAGCCTGGACCAGAGTGAGACCCTACCCTGAAAAACCAAAAAAAAAAAAAAAAATTTCATCAACTTATTTTTTCTAAGACCAAATGTAAATTATAATTTACGTATTGATAGCCGGGCGTGGTGGCACACACCTTTAATCCCAGCACTTGGGAGGCAGAGGTAGGAGGATTCACGTGAGTTTGAGACTCCATAGTGAATTCCAGGTCAGCCTGGGCTAGAGTGAGACCCTACCTTGAAAAACCAAAAAAAAAAAAAAAAAAAAAAAAAACATATTGATGACAAATCTTACCACCAAACAGTAAAACATCCAGACTATATTTTGCCCATTTTATTTGCAATAGGAGAAGGAATACTTGATTATAAATTTTTTGACATTCCAAACTTATAACAATGTCCACAGGCCATGGCACCTATGAAGGCAACAATAGTAAGTTAGTATAAAAGGTAGCCTAGTACTTGCATTTAGTTTTAAAAAACACAATGTTCATAAAAGAAATACTACTGCTTACCTTGTAGCTCAGGGTCAGGCCATCTAAGATATGAACAGGTAGTTTCTTCTTAGCTGTGTCAACATTTTCAAAAGATATAGACAGCCTAAATAAATAAATAAAGTTTCAGTTTTAGTTTGTTATATTATTATGAGTATATAAAAATGCTCTCTTAAAAAACAAATCAGAGCTGGGCATGGAGGCACACACCTTTAATCCCAGCACTCAGGAGGCAGAGGCAGGAGGCTTGCCATGAATTTAAGGCCACCTGATACTACATACTGAATTCCAGGTCAGTCTGAGCTACAGTGAGACCCTACCTTGAAAAAAAAAGTACAAATCAGGGATTGGGAAGATGGCTCAACAGTTAAAGGTTTGGATTCTAGCACTCACATGAAATCTGGATGCAGTAGGAGCAACTGTAATCCCAGCCAACCTATGGGAAGGGCAAGACAGGAGGGTGGAGACAGGAGAATCCTGGAAGCTTACAGTTCAGCTGGCCTAGTGTTCACAATAGTGGACAACAATGGACCCTGCCTCAAACAAGGTGGGGGGCGAGCACCTACATACACTTGAGGATGTCCTGACCTCCAAATGTACACTGTGTGCACCTGCACTTTTACACACATACAAAGATAATTTTTACAAAACCAAAACCTCTAGGGCTAATGTGAGGATAAAATAAGAAATGTATTGTGCTTTGGGTATGTAATATCTTGCATAGATTTATGAAATTATGAATGTTTGGTCTGAATGAGCTATTTTGAGAGGTTTTGGAAGCGTAAGGGTAGGCTGTGCTATAGTCCATTAGGGATGTGTCCTTGGGTGTATTTTCCCTGACCATTTCTTGGCTTGCTTCCTATCTCATCTTTGCATCCTTTCCTACATGGTGTGAAGTGTTCCCTTGCCATCTGTTCTGAAACTTTGGAAATTATGAACCAAAATGAACTCTTTCCCCCTCGAAGTTTTTTTTTTTGTCAGATATTTTGGTCACATCAACAAAACTAACTAATAGGGCTGAAGAGATGGTTTAGTGGTTAAGGTGCTTGCCTGTGATGCCTAAGGACCCAGGTTTGGTTCTCTAGGATCCACTTAAGACAGATGCACAAGGTGATGCATGTGTCTGGAGTTAACTTCCAGTGGCTGGAGGTCCTACTATGTACCTTCTCTCTCTTTCTTTACCTCATTCTCTCTCTGCCTCTCAAATAAATAAATAAATAAATCTTTTTTAAAAAAACTAATAAAATCTGTAAAAATTCGTAGTTGAGGGCTGCAGAGATGGCTTAGTGGTTAAGGCACTTGCCTGTGAAGCCTAAGAATTCATGTTTGAATCTCCAGGTCCCATGTAGCCAGATGCATAGTGACACAAGTGCACAATGTTTCACATATCACAAGGGGGCACACACTCTGGAAGGGGGCTTCACAGTGGCCAAAGGCCCTGGGATGTCCATTCTCTCTGGGGTGGGGGTGGGGGGGAGAAAGATGCTGAGTGTGGTGGTGCACACCTTTAATCCTAAATCCTAGCACTTGGGAGCAGAGGTGGGAGGATTGCCATGAGTTCAAGGCCACCCTGAGACTACAACATAGTGAATTCTAGGTCAGCCTGAGCTAGAGTGAGACCCTACCTCAAAAAACAAAACAAAACAAAAAAATTCGTAGATGACATCCTGGCACATGGTTTACTTTATAATTCTTAAAGTGAAAGGTATCTTTATACGTTACCGTGAACTATCTTCAGGGTAGCGCTGGCCTACTGCTTCTTGGAGTTGGACGTTAAGAAAAGACACATTTTGCCAGCTTTCCTTTTCTCGTATTTTATCAAAAATGGATGTGTAGAAGTCATACATGGTATCTCCACCCTCCATCAAGAAAAAATTCCTCATGGCCTGCAAGTACTCTACCAACCTGAAAGGAGAGGAGCAACACAGCATGTGCTAAGCATCTATGGCAGGTTCTGGAACAATGCCAGGTGTGCACAGCACTGACAATCTTTTCTCAGATAGGTATATACATGACATTTACTAAAATTAGAATTAATTTTAACACCACTTACATTAATTAAAGTTAACTTAATTAGCCTAAATTAATTAAAATTAACTCCTCTTAAAGACTTTTTCAATTATAGAAATAGTATGTTTTCCATTAATAACAAGCTGGGCAAAGTCAAAAAATGAGAAAATAAAAATTAGTTCAGCTGGGCGTGCTGGCGAACACCTTTAATCCCGGCACTTGGGAGGCAGAGTAGGAGGAGCACCGTGAATTTGAGGTCATCCTGAGACTACATAGTAAATTCCAGGTCAACCTGGACTAGAATGAGACCCTACCTTGAAAATACAAACAAACAAACAAACAAACAAAAATTAGTTCAAATACAACTAACCAAAGTGAATTTCTACTTGCTTAATATTTGGAGTATTTAATTCCAGTCTTTTCCCCTATGTGCTAGAAAGAAACATAGACTCTACCATATTTTATATCCTACTTATTACACTCTACATTGACCTAATTTCTATGAACTTTATAAAGGCTATCCATGGTTAAAGAGTGAGTCATCTGCAGTAAATTCAGGTTTTTCTGATAGCATATTTGTGGTGGGCATTTCTGCACATGTATTTTGAGGGTCTCTTTCTTTCTTTTGGGATACATTCTCAGAAATGAAGGATTTATAACTAAGTTGAAATTTTGATGTATTCAAAAAGACTGTTTACTATTCATCTATTCTCAAAAGTTTACTTGAAATACAGATTTTTAAAAACAATATCACAAGCCTTACATTTGATGCCCAGCACCCCAAAATCTGACTGTCTTTAAAGTACAATCAACTACTGAATACTTCCAAAGCTAAATTACTGCTTTTTACCTGTAATCTCTTTTGAGGGTTTGCATGAGATTTCCACAGCAATGCAGATACTGCTTATCAATATGAGGATAGAGACAAGACCTCAGTGTTAATTCAAAAGTCTGGCATGTCACAGACTCTGACGACCTATCCATGCATATGTCACCACCAGCAAACTTCTCATGAAAGTCACTCTGCTCCAAATACAACCTTCAATATTAAAACACAAGTTTTATTTTTAACTACTGTCCACAGAATCCTCAGAAATCAATAACCAAAGTCCCAATCTTACAGTTAGTCATCAAATAAAGTGGAAATCTTTCCCCCTAGACATCCTTTCTTTTCTTTCTTTTTTATTTTCTTAAATTTACTTATTTGAGGGAGGGAGAGAGGGAGGGAGGGAATGGGTACATCTGACTTTCCATGCATACTGAGATATCAAACTTGGACTGGATGGCTTCATAGGCAAGTGCCTTTAACCTCTGAGCCATCTTCGCAGCACATGAGACAGCCTTTCGAAATGCTGCTTTAGGGCTAGGTACTAAAGTTGATCCTTCCATTATTGCTGCACACCATGCGTGCTAGCCATCAGACAATAAGGCATCTCTTGGGCACTGATGACTTATTCTGGAGTTAAGTGCCTAAAAGTATCCTGATTCCAAGATACATCTTACACAGGGGGAGAAACTGAGTCATTGTGTGCCTGAAGCCTGCCCAGATTCTGGCACTCTGGGGAGCAGAGGGCACAGAAACAGCCCATCACAAATAAGGAGAAGGTAGATTTTGTATCTGAAATAGGAGAACACACCACCTTTTTGCTTGCTGTTCATTAGGAATTATATAGGTGAACACAACACTTTCTTGTATGCTGTTTATTAGAATGGATAGAGTGCTTGTTTTTAAGGCTGGACAGCCCTACCTGGCAGAAACAACTACAAATGATTGCACAGCTGTATCCTGCATGTATGTTATCACCTTGCAAAGTTAATGGCCAACAGTGGATCATGAACATCATCCAGCTCAAGGTGCCTTTCAGCAATGGACTGCATCTTAATTAGGTTCTCTTTGGTAGCCTGTTGCTCAGTAAGGACCTGGGCAGTGGAATCTTCCCCATGCTGAAGTCGCAACCGTACAGATTCCAAAAAAAGGGTATATAGACTTTTTCTTTCAGCATCTGAAAGATAAATAAGTAGGATGAATTTTTTTCTTATAAGTAATATTAACAAACATTGAATAATTTCATCTTCATAGAGTCTGATACTTTTTCTATATAACCTATGTTAAACAACTGAAAAGTACCTGGTTAAATATCATACTATGTAATCTAATTTTATTCTAAAGATAGTAATATTTGAATTACAGCACTTATAAGTTACTACCACACTACATAAAACACTATGGTAAAACTTATAGGAGTTAATTCCATTGAAAAAGACACTGCTCACCCTGTCTGATAAAGCTTATCTGCCAGTTAAAAAGAAAATCTTCCACAAAGGAAAAATAATAAGGCAGGTAATGGTAACAAAAAAATGATTAATGTAACAACCAAGGTGATTTATAAGCCAAACAAAGAAGGTGAATGCATTTCAAGCCATTTTAGTCTACTAATAAAAGTTTATTAAAATATATCACTTAAACTGCATCCAAAAAGGCCAAGAATTATATCAAGATTTTCTTGAAGGGTTGTGGAGATGGCTCCATGGCTAAAGGTGCTTGCTTGAAAAGCCTGCCAACCTGGGTCCCATTCCCCAGTAATACTTAAAGCCAGATGCACAAAGCGACACATGCATTTGGCATTTTTTTGCAGTGTCAAGAGGCCCTGATGCAGGATTTTCATTCTCTCTCTGTCATGAATAAAAAATATAATTAATTTTTTAAAAATCTATGAATATATCTGAGCTGCTCTTAGCAAATTCAAATCTGCCAGGTTCTACAGTCCTTAAAAGCTAACTATTGTATCACATTAAGAAAGGATAGGTTGGGCTGGAGAGATGGCTCAGCAGTTAAGGTGCTTGCCTGTAAAGACTAAGGATGGGGTTCAATTCCCCAGTAACCATGTAAACCACATGCACCAGGTAGTACATGCATATGGAGTTCATCTACAGTAGCTAGAGGCCCAGGCATGCCCATTCTCTCCCTCTCACAAATAAATAAATATTTCAAAAGATTTTGTGTGTTTATGTGTGTGGTTTTTTGAGGTAGGGTTTCACTCTAGCTCAGGCTGACCCGGAATTCACTATGTAGTCTCAGGGTGGCCTGAAATCACGATGATCCTCCTACATCTTCCTCCCGAATGCTGGGATTAAAGATGTGCACCACCACGCCTGGCTCTCAAAAGACTTTTAAAAAGGGACCAGTCATAAAAAACTAAGTGCCCCAAAATAAAAAATGCAGTACTTATCACTAACTTTCTAAATAGAGTATTAAGAGTTTCCATTGAAGATGAATGGCTTTTCAGTCAAGAACAGGAAATCATCCAATTATGATGATAATTTCCATTAAAATAAAAGGCTTTCATTGTTTTGAGGCTAGAAAATAATCAGGTATCTAGGAGGATAGAGGTGAACAAGGGCAGTGGTTAAAGGCACTTCCTTGCAAAGCCTGCCAGCCTGGGTTCGATTCCCCAGTACCCACATAAAGCCAAATGCACAAAGTGGCACATGCATCTGGAGTTCATTTGCAGTGGTAAGAGGCCCTGGTGTGTCTATTCTCATTTTCTCTTTGCAAACAAATACAAATATTTAAAACAAAAGTGAACAGGAGCAGTTCAAGACTGGTGGAAAAGGGACAGGCTACCTCTGGCTGTGGCCTGAGACACAGTGCTCTCCGCACACCTCAGGTTCTTCAGCAGTTGCATGGACTTGCCGGCCATGATGATCTGCTTCAGTACAGGCTTGAGGAAGGACACCATGGTATGCTGCCTACTGGAGGGGCTCTGGTCACTGCCAGAACTTGCACTAGCATTGTCACTCATTTTTTCTTCATTTTCTGTCTTTTCTGATACACTGTACAATGTGTAAGTTGCATACCAGAAGTCTCTGTGATTTACTGGAACATTTTTGTTCCTACAAAGAGTCAAAAGAATTTTAAATTTTAACTTAAATATTCTTTTAAAACACCAGTATACCTTGTTCTAGTGTGGGCATGTTGTTTAGACATTCCAAACTATAGTGATATCAATTATTAGTAAAATGAAATGATCTTCAGGAAAAATGGGCCATTTTCATGTAACCCCAGTTTAACATAGAAAAGTAAATACTTTGAATAGTATGGAGAGATAGAATTTAAGTAGAAATGGTTTCCAAATTATAATTAAACAAAATATATCTTATTTAGTATAAAAGTTTGATCCTTTTATAATTTCCAAGTTTTCTACCTCATCCCCCACACAGAGGGCAATGACTATTTTTGTTCTGTTTCTTGTTGCAATACATACTAGAAAGTTTTATTATGCAAATTCTTTTACTTTTTTTTTGTTTTGCTTTTTTGATTCAGGGGCTCACTCTAGCCCAAGCTGACCTGGAATTCACTATGTAGTCTCAGGGTGGCCTCAAACTCACATCGATCCTTCTACCTCTGCTTCCCAAATGCTAGGATTAAAGGCATGCGCCACTACACCCAGTCTACCTTTTTTTTTTTCATGCTAGGAATTACACCCAATGCCTTGTACCTGTTAAGCACATGCTATAGCTCTGAGCCTCATAGATAAATTACTGGAGTGCTTTGTTTTGTTTTTCAGAGTAGGGTTTTACTCTAGCCCAGGCTGACCTGGAACTCACTTTGTAGTCCCAGGCTGGCCTTGAAACTCAAGAGTAATCCTCCTACCACTGCCTCTCAAGTGCTGGAATTAAAGATGTGTGCCAACATGCTTGGCCACCAGAGTGCTTTTAGTAATGAAATGATAGCTACTTACCACCTTAGAACACTTTCATAACTACTGTCATGTAAGATTGATAAAACAGGACCTAACAGACCTAAGACTCAATTGAGCACATGTTAATCTTCCAGGCTCTAAGGACTTCTCTTTTCTGAGGAGTACAATGGACAGAAACCACACATCTCAACAGGCTACATAAATGAAAACTGAATTAAGAGTACAAACAGTAGGATTGAGAGATGGCTTAGCCATTAAAGGCACTTGCTTGCAAGCCTGCCAACCTGAGTCCAATCCTCCCCAGCAACTACATAAGCTGGATGCAAAATGTCACATGCGTCTGTGATCCCAATGTATCCATGGTAATGGGAGGTAGAGACAGGAGAATCCCAAAGCTCAAGAGCCAGCTAGATTGGTACACACAGTAACAAAACAGGAGAGATCACATTTCTGTACTTGGAAGGCCAAGGTAGGAGGATCACTGTGAGTTCAAGGCCACCCTGAGACTAGAGTGAGTTCCGGGTAAGCCTGGGCTATAGCAAGACCCTACTGTAGAGGACAAACACCCCAACATTATCCCCTGACCTCCACACAAGTGCCATGGCACATGCATGCGTGCACACACATACACACCCCTACATGGAACACGAATACCCTTTCAGTGAAGTTTATCTGTTCAGAAAAATCATGGTGAATTATCATAAATGGATTAAGGTTTTTCTTTATCAGTTTAAAAAATACTATGCTAAGATAAAAAGTAGCTTATTGTAAGAAATCAATGAATTACATAGGCCTATTCTATATTATTTTCATATCTTAGTAATAATTTTTGTTTTGAAGCAGAGTCTCACTCTATCCCAGGCTGACCTGGAACTCACTCTGTTGGCCAGGCTACCCTTGAGCTCATGGCAATTCTACCTCCGCCTCCTGAGTGCTGGGATTAAGGTATGTACCACCATGGCCAGCACTATGAATGGGTTTTCATCTTTTTCGTTTTTTTTTGAGGCAAGGTTTTACTCTAGCCAAGGTTGACCTTGAACTCATAACTCATGGTAATCCTATCTCAGTCTCTCAAGTGCTAACAGGTGTGAACCACCATGCCCAGCTTTAGTAATAATTTATAATGGAAATAGTTTGAAATATTTGATATTATCTAAGTCCATCTTATAAGAAGCACTGTACATCTAAAATCATTCTGAAATATAATTTGCTATGAAAAATCTGAGAACTAACATAAAACTCTATGATAGTTTAAAAAATAATTTATGCATTTGCGAGAGAGAGAGACAGAGAGAGAGAATGGGCTCAACGGGGCTTTTAGCACTGCCAGTGAATGCCAAATGCATGCGCCACTTTGGGCATTTGGCTTTATGTGGGCACTGGGGAATAGAACCAGGGTGGTTAGGCTTTGCAACCCTCAAAGATATTTTTAGTTGGCTGGGACCTGTAAGCTCTATAAAGATGCAACAGAACATCCCTATGCTATGGTAGGGACACAACTCATCAATTTGAACTACACTCTCTTGGTATCATGTGAAACTAGTGAAAGCATTCAATTTTGATGTGGGATTAAGTAAGTCAGCACCCAGCATCCCCTATATTCCATGCATTGATTTACCTCTGTATGATGAATTCCCTTGCTCCATCCCACAGGTGTCCGTGCACAATCCACTCATCCACAGTCTGCAGGTAGGGCCGCACTGTTTCCACCCACAGAGAGAACAAGAGGGAGACCTAAGGATAAGAGAGTTCATGGTCAATGCTCAGAGCTCATATTACTTGGTTTAGATGAGCGTTAAATAATTCCAGAATGCGGGCTGGAGAGATGGCTTAGCGGTTAAGGCACTTGCCTGCAAGGCCAAAGGATCCCTGTTCGACTCCCCAGGACCAACATAAGCCAGGTGCACAAGGGGCACATGCATCTGGAGTTCGTTTGCAGTGGCTGAAGGCCCTGGCGTGCCCATTCTCTCTATCTCTCTCTCCCTGCCTATTTCTGTATCTCTCTCTCTCTCTCTTAAATAAAAAAAAAAATAAAAAAACAGCTTATCTGATGATTGCTAGTATTATAAAAAAATTCCAGAATGCCTTTCTGTTTTTTTTTTTTTTTGTTGTTGTTGTTTTTTTGAGGTAGGGTTTCACTCCAGCTCAAGCAGACCTGGAATCCACTATGTAATCTCAGGCTGGCCTCGAACTCACGGCGATCCGCCTACATCTGCCTCCCGAGTGCTGGGATTAAAGGCATGCACCATCATGTCGGCCCTTTCTGTATTTTTTAAAACAAAGAAATTAAAATGCCCCAAACATATTTTACAAGATGCTTATGAAAAACTGACCTAAGTATAGGATGAATATATGATTTGCCATTTGTTTGAGAACCCTTGTGAGAGTACAAATCAGAAATGTCCAACCTGGGACAGTCTAGGCAGAAGGGTATGTTTACCAAGTACCACTAGGAGGACTTTTCATCCATCAGGAATAATAAAATGACACCATACACATCGGGTTCCCAGCAGGAAAAAATCTGCATAGCTGGAAGCAATCAACTTCCTCTACGTACTGTACTGTTACACCCACAGATGGAAGCACACCTACAGCACACAGAATCAGACCAGCAGCTTTCTAGATGAGTTTCTAGTTAGATTTGCACTTTTTAGAAATTGTGGTCAAGTATATGAAACAAAGTTTGTCACCTTAGCTCTTTTCTTAGATAGAGTCTAGCCAAGATGGTTTCAAACTCACAATCTTCCTGCCTCAACCTAAGTCAACACACCCCGTGCCATTTTAACCATTTTTTAAAAATATTTATCTATAGAGAGAGAGAAAGAGAAAGGGAAGGAAAGACAGAACAGGTCCTTGTAAATGAACTCCAGATACATGCACCACATTGTACATGTGGCTTTATTGAACCTGAGTCAGTAGGCTTTGTAAGCAAGTACCTTGACTGTTGAGCCATCTTAACCATTCTTATTTATTTGAGAGAGAGAGAATGGGTGTACCAGGTCCTCCAGCCACTGCAAACAGACTCTAGTCACATGCACCACCTTGTACATATTGCTTACAAGGGTCCTGGGTAATTGGACCTGGGCCTTTAGCTTTGCAGGCAAACACCTTAACTGCTAAGCTATCTCTCCAGCCTATTTTTAAATATATGTTCACGGGTATTAAACATGTTCACATTTGTATTAAAAAAAAAAAAAAAACACAACTCTCCACAGTGTAACACTGAAATCACACATTAGATAACTCCCCATCCCCCTTCCTCAGTCCTTGGTAGTCATCATTACAGTTTCTATAACAATGACTATCATCTTTTAAAAAAAAAATTTTTTTTTTGTTTATTTTTATTTGTTCATTTGAGAGCGAAAGACAGAGAGAGAAAGAGGCAGATAAAGAGAGAATGGGCACAACAGGGGCTCCAGCCACTGTAAACGAACTCCAGATACGTGCGCCCCCTTGTGTATCTGGCTAACATGGGTCCTGAGGAATCAAGCCTCGAACCGGGGTCCTCAGGCTTCACAGGCAAGCACTTAACCACTAAGCCATCTCTCCAGCCCATTATTCTTTTTTTTTTTTTTCAAGGTAGGGGTCTCACTCTAGCCTAGGCTGACCTGGAACTCACTCTGTAGTCCCAGGCTGGCCTCAAACTCATAGTGATTCTCCTACTTCTGCCTCCCAAGTGATGGAATTAAAGAAGTGCACCACCACACACAGATCATGACTACGTTAGATACCACACATTATAGATCTGTGTTTTTATGTCAAAAAGATTATAAATATATACATAAGCCAGGTAGGTACTTTTCATATCCTTGTCTTGTGCTTCTGATTATTTTGGCAGTTAGAGCTAAAAAGCCAGCTTCACCAGGCATATAAGCACACACCTTTAATTCCAGCACTTGAGAGGCAGAGGTAGGAGGTTCTCCGAGAGTCAGAGGCCATCCTGAGCCTACATACAGAATTCCAGGTCAGCATGAGCTAGAGTGAGACCCTACCTTGAGAAACTAAAAAAAAAAAAAAAAAAAAAGCCAGCCAGTTTCCACTAGCCTTAAACTAGGACAGGCTATCCACTCTTTCACCATGCACTGGTCCAACATACAGTTTGTTCTGAGGCTTCTCCAACATTGTCATATTCAAGAATGGCCTTGTACAGCGTGTTAAGCAGATGAGATGCCCGGACAACATTTCGAGTATCAGGTGGAACTTCTGCTACTCCAGTACTGAACACTTTGTGCAAAACTTTGAGCTGAGCCAGTCGAGGAGACAACTTGTCCACTACTATTGCAAGAGTTATTGTGGTATCTGCAAAAATCAATAAATCAAATTGAATAGCAAGGAAAAAAACCTGTATTAACAACATATGAAAAAACCAACACACTAAGATATCCCTTTGACTTAGGGAAACCCATGCGCAACTGGGGGGTCATGGGATTTAATCTCACACCATAAGGAGCTCATTTCCTTAAGTATAAAGAACTCCTATAAGTCAAGGATAAAACAATGCTTGAGCAGAAAAATAATGTATCAAGGAACTAACAGCTCAGAGAAAAAGAACAAATAATTCTTAGAGAAAAAGACACTCAACTTGCCTAGAATGAAAGAACACAAATTAAAGCCACACAAGGTAAAACTGCCATGGACTACTGGTCTAGTGAATAGGCAGGTGACTACAAAGGGTTGGCTCAAGCAAGTTCCCATGTGGTGGTAGCATAACTCCTCGTCCTGAATATCACAGTGGCTGTATGATCTGTATCTGTGATGAAATGGCAAAGATCACACAGATGCTATGCCCTGTAATACTGGTGAAAGCCACGATGTGTCTGTAATCTGGCTAATGTGCTGTGCCATGTCAGTTTCCTTGTTCAGTCAATACTATAATTATGTAAGGTTTCACTACTTGGAGAAGCAGGAAGAGATGGAAGTTCTATACCATCCTGTCCAGTAGAAGACAATAAAGGGGGAGGGACAATATTGATTGATCATTTTATCCTTGTCATATTGGTGAAGACTGAAAAGTTTAATAACACACTTGGCAAGAATGTGACAAGTGTGTAAATTTTTCCATCTGTATCTCACTGGAGAACAATGTGGCAAAATCTAGTAAATAATATGTCAACACTTATTATCTGCCCATAGAAAATAGGCTGTCTGTGTGTAACTATTGCAATCTATGAGTGGTAGTCACCTGCTGTGCTGCTAATAGAGTGAAAACCATCCAAATGTCCACCACAGGGAACTGGGCTACAATACAGCCCAAAGCAGCTTGTAAAAAGAATAGTACAGAAGAAGCGGCAGTTCAGAAGGAGGGGGGTTGACAGACTTAGGAACAGGTACAGGAAGAAAAATTTTCACTGTATGTTGTTCTACACTTTTGGAATATTTAGAGACATTAATAGTTTAAAAATATAAATTTCAAACTACTTTTTTTTTACTTTTAAAATATTTTATTTGAGAGAGAAAGAGAGGAGGGGGAAAGAACAAGAATTTGGGTGCACCAGGGCCTCCAGCTGCTGCAAACAATTCCAGACGCATGTGCCACCTTGTGCATCTGGCTTATGTGGGTCTTGGGGAATCAAACCTGGGTCCTTTGGCTTTGTAGGCAAGTGCCTTCACTGCTAAGCCATCTTTCCAGCTCTCAAACAACTTTTTATATGAATTATTCATGAGAAGTTGTCGTGTAATTTCGAAACTTCAAGTCAACAGATAATACAATGGCACTCAAATAAATATAAATAAAAGATAATAAAAATAATAAAATGGCACTCAAAAAAGTTGTGGCTTATGAATTAAAAAACAACTTGCACATACCATTATTGATGATGCTCTTCTCAATCTCTGTAAGTTCCTCTTTAAAGCTGATGAAGTATTTGTAGAGTGCCCACATGAAAGCCTGGTAAGTTCTAAAGGGAGCCTCAGGTGACTTCTTAGATACAGAACCATTTCCAGGTGGTGGGCTTGCAGAGCTGTGTCCCATGACATCATCAATGAATTCCTGGAGCCGGAATACAACCTGGCCATATGCTGCTATTTGTTCCAGCACAGACAGTAAACAGCTCTACAATAGAAGTCCAGTGAAATTACTTAAAGTTGGCTTTCCATAAATACTCAAATTCATTTTCCCTTCACTGTCAAATACTGTTTTTTAAAAATATTTTTATTTATTTGCAGGCAGGAAGAGATAGAGAGACAACAAGAGAGAATTGGAGTGCCACGGTCTCCTAGCTGTTGCAACAAACTCCAGATCCATGTGCCACTGTGCCTTTGGCTTTACATGGGTACTGGGGAATCGAAGCTGGGTCATTAGGCTTAAAAGGCAAGTGTTTTAACAGCTGAGCTATCCCTCTAGCCTCCAAATATTGTTTTTATGAGTTTTAAACAAAGTAATATAATGATGAGTGTGGTAATTTGAATGTGGTAATTTAAATGTATGGCCCCATAGACTCAGGTGTTTTATTAAAATTGAGCTTGTAACTTCAGCCCCTAGCTGGCAGATCCTTGCTAAGGGAGTGTGTCACTGGGGGTGGATCTGAGTCCAGCACTACTAGGTGTATTCAGAGCTCTGGTGGTTTGTGCTTGCTAGTGTTGGTGTTTGCTTGCTGCAGTTGTTTCTCTCTGCTTGGATCTAAAGAAGTAACCAGTTTCTTCCACCATTGATGGAGCTTCCCCTGGCTTTTGTAAGCCTGAAATAAATGTCTTCCTGCCAAAAGCTGTGTCTGGTTGAATGTTTGTTCCAGCAACAAGAAGCTCACTGTAACAAAGAGTGTAGTTTATATTCAAAAGAGACAGTGAATATTGATTTCTACATACTATAGAATTAGAAAATAACTATACAAAATGATTACAGTATATAGCTTTTCCAATATAGAATGGAAAAAAGGGGGGAAAGAGAAAGCAAATCAAAATTAAATATGCCACAAATAATGCTACAAAAATGGCTAAGCAGTAATGATACACAACTTAGTTTAGTTTGGATCTTAACTATATTCAGTAATTAATTTTAATACTGCAAAATGTTCTCAAGTTATATTACCAACATTTATATAAATTCTATTATTTGGTCTAATTTTTTTTTTCTTTTTGGTTTCTTTAGAGGAAGGATCTCACTCTAGCCTAGGATGACTTGGAACTTACTCTAGTCCCAGGTTGGCCTCAGACTCATGGTGGTCTTCCTACCTCTGCCTCCCAAGTGCTGTAATTAAAGGCATGTGCCACCACATCTGGCTATTTAGTCTAATTCTTAAGTCATAATAAATGCAAATAACTTACATGTGTCAAATGAGTTACTATAATATTGTTTCTCACAGTTACTTTCCCATCAATCAACTGAAATATAAAGAGCTTTTTTACTCCTGAAAGTAACCTGAAATGAAATGAAAGAAACAAAAAAAAAAAATATGCTTTTAAATCCAGTAAATATTCACTACAGTATATCTAAGAAATTTTTATTTAAGATTCAGGACAAAGAGACACAATGGGTAAGATGACAAGAAAATAGAAGATATCAAAGTTTTTATGAGAGAAACTTCAGTCAAGATACTTATTTCAACACTGTTTCAGAGAGCAGCATAACATGCAAAGTACCTCTTGCACATACTTGAGGATGCAGAGGCCATCCCGTGTATATAACAGTCAGAATGACAGCATTATGCTTTATGATGAGAGCACATGGGCCTGAGGGCTCAGCAGGTATACCCCCACGTGCTGCGTTAAGATACCCAACCCCGGCACTGGCACAGGCAACTCTCACTGACAGCCTCCATAGTAAAAGCAGTGAGCAGCAAGCCTTGTTTTGAACTCAGACATTTTAAAATAAGGGAGATGGGAAGATGGCTCTGCGCTTAAAGGCATTTGCCTGCAAAATCTGCTGGCTAGGTTCAATTCCCAAGCCATGCACATAAGACAGATGCAAAAAAGTGGCACAAGGGCCTGACATTCATTTGCAGCAGCAAGAGGTTCTGATATACCCCTGTCCACCCCATGCAAATAAATAATATGTTCTAACATAACCCTAAATTACTCCAAATGGAAAACAATGTATCCAACTCTCCCAATTTCTAGTCAAATCTGAAATTTGAGCTTCATTTCTAATGATTTATTTCAAGTTTGCATGTGGAACCTCCTCCAAGTGCTTTCCTTTACAGAAAGTTTACTGCTAACTTACAAAAGCTTCCTCGTTAATACACTTACCATAGTGTTTCCCGAATAACCTGCGTCTCAGAAACAACCACCCTGTCATCTGGAACATACAGTGGATCACTGCTGTACAGGTGCTGGTCCCTATTAAACAGGAAACATTGAAGATCAATTAAAAAAGTTTCTAGGTCAAATAACTTGTCTCAATGAAAACATGCAATTTTATACTCTTAATAATAAAAAAATAACCAAATTGCTTGAGTGCCCTCCATATTCATTCTCCTCCTTCACTAAAATATATTCTTAGAGAAGTATTTTCAGAGCAATTCCAGTCATTAAATTTATCACAGAGGTAGGCAGATGCTTAAAAGTACAATGTTTTTGGAATTTTGGAAGCTGCATTTTTTTGCATGTGTTATGAACATATTTGTATGTGTGTGGGGTACATGTGTGCATATATGTGTGGAGACCAGAGGTTGACATGAGGTGTCTTCCTTGATTACTCTCTGCTTTATTCTTTCAGACAGGATCTCAAGCTGAACCAAGAGAGCTCACTGATTCACTAGACTGCCTACCCAGTGAGCCCCAGGAATTTCCTCTCCCTGCTTCCCCACTATGAACAGAATTTTTATGTGGGTGGCCAGCTCTTAACCCAGGTCCTCATACTTTACCCCCTGAGGTATCTCACCAACTCTAGTTAGTCTGTTTTTACAGTAAATGCATTAAACCAGAAATTAAATAATGGGCCAATATGTAACAATCCACACTGAAAATGAAAAAAGTATAATTAATAATTTCATTACTTTAAGTAAATTACTAATTAAAAATTGTTCAAGGGGTCTAGGGTTTCTCAGTGGTAGACAGCTTGCACAAGGCCCTGGACTCAATCCCCAGCACAGCATGAGTGTGTGTTTCATTTGAATTGTTCAACACTAGCATGTTTACATTTCAAGGAAGTGCTTGATGTTTAGCTTCTCACCAGACAGCAGCTAAGTTGGAGTGCAAATGTAAACTATGTAGGATCCGGGAGCGCCTGGCTGTCCAGTACTGGTGGACCACATGCTGTTCCAGCCAGCTTCGGGCATCTGGCTCATCTGTTGAAAGACATGTAGTAAGTATGGATTTTAATAGTGTAGTGCTTGTATTAGTACCTTTCACTGTGACCAAAAGTGCAGCCCTCTTGGGAAGAGACCCTGTCCAGGAGTCCTTCCCACTGTCACTGCTTGGTCTATGAATTACAGGACCAGGCTAGATTTAATCAAATTGTCACAAAGAAGATATAAGGTATAAAAAATGAAGAAACAGCAGGGCATGGTGGAGCATGCCTTTAAGCCCAGCACTTGGGAGGCAGAAGTAGGAGGATTGCCATGAGTTCGAGGTCACCCTTAGACTACATAGTGAATTCCAGGTCAGCCTGGGCTAGAGTAAGACCCTACTTTGAAAAACCAAAAAAAAAAATATATATATATATATAAAATAAAAAAAGGAAGAAAGAAATGGAAGTGGAAGAAACAGATATGAAACATGCAATCAACAAACTACTACATTTAATACTAGAGTTCTCAAAATAGTGCATATTACTTAGACATGGTCAGCCAATCTCTCAAGAATAATCTGGGGAATGCTAAATAAAGTTATAAGAGAGGCAATAAATTTTATACACAGCTAGGAACAAGGCCAAGCCCAGGACAAGCTAGGAAAACTCTCTCTACTTAGCGGTAGAGCTACTCAATCGGTCAGAGCAGAGGTGAGACAATGCTTTACAAAACCTTCTTCTGTAGCAGTGGTGCAGCAGCCTAAAACTTTGTGACCAACCACGATACTCAGAGCACATGTCATGAGATACACACTGACACAATTGACACAAGTGCCACAGGATCACACACTGACACCTGACACAAGTGTCACAGATAAAATACAAAATTTACAGCTGGGTGTGGTGGCGCATGCCTTTAAACCCAGCACTAAGGAGGCAGGAGGAGGATCACCATGAGTTTGAGGACACCCTGAGACTACATAGTGAATGCCAGGTCAGCCTGGACTAGAGTGAGACCCTACCTCGAACCCCCTCCCCCAAAAATTACTTATTCATGATACCAGCTATATAATTTAAAAGGAGGACACACCAGCCAGCAAAAGTTTCATAAGAATTCAGCAATATTAGAACTACTACCTACAACTAAGCTGACAGAAAAAGAGAAACGGCTGTGTGAGAATCAGAAATAACAGAAGTATAAGATGAAATGAATGTACAATAGAATGGTCTAATCTATACACTTTCAGATTTTTTCTAGTTTCTACCAATTCAGTTGCTCATTAATAGTTGAAAAAGCAAGCATTCCAAGTATAACATAAATTGCATATGTCTTTCCTTCGATTTAGTTACTACCTTCAGGAAGGATACTCTTTTTCTAATACAAAATAAGCAAACATTTAAAAGTGAGTTATCAGAACTATTAAAAATTGCATTCTACAAAACAGGAATGAAACTAGTTGGAAAGGAGGAATTCAGTGGAAAGAAGATGGGAAGGGAGGACAAAACAAAGTAATGGAAGGGGGTTATGATCAAAATATATTATGTGTATGAAAATTACCAATAAAAAGATTTTAAAAATTGCAGTTTAAACTTTATAGTAAAACATTTTTTTAGCAGTACCAGGGAAAAAAATCCAGGGCTGTGCAACTTCTTGGGCACATACACAAAATCAACTCATGGTTTATGATTGTTTTGATAAGGATGGCAGTTTGCATAGATCCTGTTCAATGGAATCAATCTTTAGGGACCTCTTGCTGGAAAACACTAGCACCAAGCACACATAATACCTGTCCAGCAGACCTGAAGGCCCAGTTTTCTCTTTGGATCTGGATCTTCTAATGGGGTCCTGTCGACCTGTATCCCAGAGTCTTCCCTGCTCAGGGGCTGCTGTGCATCTTCATCACCACTGTCTTCAGACCAGTTCTATTCAAAGAGGAAAAGACCTTGCCCTTAAAGACTACAACTACATTGCATTTCAGGAAAAAAGCAACATGGACAGAAATGCAAAAGCAAAAGGAACTTCATTTCTTCAAAGTTTCTGTAATGGGGCTGGGCAGGTGGGTCAGTGGTCAAAAAACACTTGCTTGCAAAGCTTACTGACCCAAGTTTGATTCCCCAGTGTAAATTAAATGTAAAGCCAGATACACAAAGTAGTGCATGCATGCAAAGTTTGTTTGCAGCAATAAGAGGTACTGGTGGGTCCACGCATTCATATTCTCTCTCTCTCTATATATATATAATATACATATATATATATGTGTGTGTGTGTGTGTATGTATACATACATACATATATATATATATATATATATATATATATATATATATATATATCTGTTTGCACATAAATAAATACATTTTTTTTAAGTTTCTGTAATGGAAATAGAATGATTGGAGGTGGTCAAAAATCCCAAAATTCCAAAATCACTTCTTCAGAGATACTTATATTTCCTTTCTAGTTTTCTAATTTGGTACAGAATCTCAATAAATCATCTGTAATTCACCTTTCTAGAGTAACGAAGACTGCTCTTGTTTTAACTAAGACGCTATAGGGCAGAAGGTCATATTACAATGGTCTATTTCATGTGAGAATGTGTTCATGTTTTCATAGCAAAACCACAGCTACTTACTGGTGTCTCCACATTTGGGCCAATGTCAATTTCTTCACCTTCCATCAAGTATTTTCCCCAGTCAAAATCATCTTTCTTTTCTAAAATGTAACAAAAGAGCTTTATCAGTTTTTCATAATCATGTGGAAAGAACTCAAAATATTCAAAACTACAGGAAAAAATCTATATACAACTAAAAATGAAATGCAGTCAAAAAACAATGCTCAAAAATATTGAGGAACTTAGGGCTGGGGATGTAGCTCAGATGGCAGAGTGACTGCCTAGCATACACATAGCATAGCCCTAGGTTTAATCCCCAGTACTGCCTAAACCAGTAGCGGAGGCACAGAGCTATAGTCCCGGCACTCAGGAAGAGGCAGGAGGATCAGAAGCTCCAAGTCATCCTTTCCTATGTAGAAAATTTGAGGACAGCCTGGGATACATAAGATCCTGTTTCCAAGAAGGAAAAAAAAGGGAAATACTTAATAAATTGGAATTCCAATGTCTCACATTTTAATTAAATTAACTCATCTTCAAAAGAGAATTTTCTCTTTATGTAATGAAGGTAGTTTCACTTATAAAGCCAGAGCTTACCTTTTTTTTTTTTTTTTTTCCTCGAGGTAGGGTCTCACTTTAGCTCAGGCTGACCTGGGATTCACTATGTAATCTCAGGGTGGCTCAAACTCCCGGTGATCCTCCTACCTCTGCCTCCTGAGTGCTGGGATTAAAGGCGTGTGCTATCATGGCCGGCTCAGAGCTTACATTTTAAGTAATTTTTTTTCTTTGGAGGTAGGGTCTCACTGTAGCCCAGGCTGACCTGGAATTCACTATGTAGTCTCAAACTCATGGTGATCCTCCTACCTGTGTCTCCCTAGTACTGGGATTAAAGGCATGTGCCACCACAACCAGCTTTTAAGTAAAATTTTGCAACTGTATCCAAAGCAACAAAATAATTCAGTTTCATAGATTTTTTAAAAAATAATTTTTAATAAAAATTTCAATGTCTAAAAGTAATGAAATCAGTCTCTATCTGGTAACATACCCACTTCTTTATCTCTTGGAGTTTCCACATAGTTGAAGTTTGAAGGAGAATCAGACAGACACAGGAGGAGTGAGAGGATGGAATAATGTGCATCTGTCTTTAAAACAGAAAATAAAGAACATGAACTGCTGAGGCCAGTGACAGACAGTAGTATTCCTTGTTACTTTCCTGTTCTGAGAAAGCATGAGTTATTCTAAAATAAACTCTAACTTCTCAACTTTCTTCATCATTCAGATGTTCACACGGAAGGAACGTAAAGGCATATGAGGGCTGGAGAGATGGCTTAGCAGTTAAGGTGCTTGCCTGCAAAGCCAAAAGACCTTGGTTCGATTCTCCAGGACCCACGTAAGCCAGATGCACAAGGTGGCACATGCATCTGGAGTTCATTTGCAATGGCTGGAAGCCCTAGTGCACCTATTCTTTCTCTCTCTCACACACACACATTCTGCCTCTTTCCCTCTCTCAAATAAATAAATTAAATTAAAGGCATATGAAGTCTAAGTTCTATATTTCTAACATGTATAAAACATTTAAGTGGGTGAGCTTTCTTTTTTTAAGTATATTTTTATTTGAGAGAGGGAGGGGGGAGAAAGAGAGTGAGCAAGAGAGATTGAGAGAGAGAGAAAATGGGTATACCAGGGTCTCCAGCCACTGCAAACAAACTCCAGAAACATGTGCCACCTTGTGTATCTGGCTTACATAGGTCCTAGGGAATCAAACATGGGTCCTTTGGCTCTGCAGGCAAGTGCCTTAACCGCTAAGCCATCTCTCCAGCCTGTGGATGAGCCTTTATCCTCAAAATAACTATAATATCTTTCACTGGAAAATGATAATTTAGTTCGGCTAAAAGTGGATTGTTCTCATGGCAAAATGTATCCCAGGGATTGAACATATCCAATCATTTGATCAATTTCTTACTAATAATATCATTTTTTCCCAATCCTTTGCTAGCACAAACATACTAATTATAAAACAGAGTACTGTTTTATAATTATCAGTTTATTTGTATAATAAACTCCTAAAAGGTAAAATGCTAAACGAAAGTATGCTTGCACTTGTAATTTTAGGGATAATATAAAATAACCTCTATAAAGATTACACACACTTGCACTCAGTACAAATACTGCATATATATAATTGCTAAGAGTATAAACTTATGTTTCCTATGCCTTTTATTACTCAGACAAGTAAAAAGTGTTATCTCATTATTGTTTTCTTTTGCATCTATCTTAGAAAAGAATAGGTACTTTTTATAAGCTTAAGTCTTTTGATTTTCCTTTGTTGAAAACCAATTCATGCGATTGCCAGGAATTTTCAAGTCTTAATACTTTGTTATAATTTACACTGACTCTCACACATCACTCCTATTTACTAAATTATAAGTAATACCTTCACATGTTGGCATTTCTATGATGAGGAGTATATTTTAACTTTTTCAAGTTTCAATTTTTGAGTCTTTCCTTATTTACAGTATTGATTTCTTTTCTTTAGATTATGGGATTTATTTTAGGGCAGAGTTAAGATAAGAGGGACTGCAAAACAGGAATTCTCTCAATGCTAAAGAATCCAGTAAGCCCAGTACTCAGGAAGCAAAGTGGTGGTTTGATTTCAGGTGTCCCCCATAAACTTAGATGTTCTGAATGCTAGGTTTCCAGCTGATGGAGATTTGGGAATTAATGCCTGCTGGAGGCATTGTGTTGTTAGGGGCAGGGTGATGGCTGTTACAGCCAGCATCCCCTTGCCAATGTTTGGAACAGTCTCCTGTTGCTGTTGTCCATCTGATATTGTCCAGGAGATGATGTCCACCCTCTGCTCATACTGTTGTTTTCCCGGCATCATGGGGCTTCCCCTTGAGTCTATAAGCCAAAATAAACTATCCCCATCATACCACAAGCTGCTTTGGTTGGGTGTTTTCTGGCAGCAATGAAAAGCTGACTACAACATTGAGTTAGGAGGATTGCCATGAGTTTGAATCCAGCCTGGGCTATAGTAATACCTTGCCTTTAAAACAAACAAACAAACAAACAAAAAAAAAAAAAAACCCAAACATTACAAAGAATAAATGGAACAAAAATAAATATGATTGACAAACTAACCAAAGAAAAAGAAGGCCCAAATTAAGAAAATTTAAGATAAACAGGGAAATATTACAATAGGTATCAGTGAAGTTCAGAAAATCATTAGGACCTACTTTAAAAATTTACATTCCACTCAATTAAAAAAATCTAAAACAAATGAAAAATTTCTACATGCATGCATATTATCTGCCAAAATCAAATAAGATAAGCAATTTATTATAATAAGCAATGTGATTAGAGCAGTAATTAAAAAAATCTCCCATGCATAAACAGTCCAGGCCCAGATAGAGTCAGACTGTAAATCAGACCTTTACAAAAAACAGCAATGCTGAGCTGGGCGTGGTGGCACATGCCTTTAATCCCAGCACTTGAGAGGCAGAGGTAGGATGATTGTTGTGAGTTCAAGGCCACCCTGAGACTACATAGTGAATTCCAGGTCAGCGTGGACTAGAGTGAAACCCTACCTCGAAACCACCCCTCCCAAAAAAAACCACCAATGCTTCTCAAACTATCCCATAAAATAGGAAAGGAATGAACACTACCAAGCTCTTTTTTTTTTTTTTTCCCCTGATACTAAAACCAGAAGACATAACATAAAAAGGAAATCATAAGCCAATCTCCCTGGTAAATATAAATGTAAAAATTGTCAATAAAATACCTGAAAACTGAATCCAAGGACACAACAGAAAGATCCTTCCCCATGATCAAGATGTCTTTATTCCAAAGATGTAGCAATGGTTCAACATATGCAAGAATAAATGTACTATGTCACACAGAACCATGGGCAGAAATTACATGATAATCAGTGTATCAATAGATACTGAAAAGGGCTTTGGCAAAACCCAATATCCCTTTATTATAAAAGCCCTGAAGAAACTAGGAATGAAAGGAACATACCTCAGCATAAACTAATGGACAACCTCTTCAAAGTTATCTATAGCCCTTGTGTATGTATTTATAAGAGACGTAGCCTAGGACCTTGTATGTTAGCAAGTGCTCTACCACTGTGCTATATCCTCATCCCTCTAAAGATTTTCTTTCTAAAGTTACCACATAAAACACGGGGTTTCATTAAGGCATTGTCACACATACATATCATTATATTTAGTTCTCATCACCCCTTTCTCCCACTTCCTTTCCTCCTTATCCCCTGCCCTCTCTCATGGTCCCCTTCTCCCCTACCTTCTGTCAAGCTCTCCTTATGACACAAATTTCCAGAAAATCTTGCTCAAATGTTGCTGTGAAGACTAAATGAATATATGTACAACCAATGGTTAACTCAGCAGACCCGTGTGGGCAAACCCAGAGGATCCTAAACCCTGGAAGGGTTTGGGGTTTCAACACTAAGCCCTTTAATATCCTGCTGAGATGTGCTTGTATGCCAGAGGCCTTGGGCCACACTGTATCAGCTTGATCAGACAGTTTATGTTAAAAACAAGACTTATGGTGAATGTATGTTTTCACATGTTTAAAGCCTTTAGTTTGACTTTGCATGGGGGGGAGGTGGAGTGGGGTGGGGGACAGCCAGCCATATGAGTGCTTTTTGCTTATTTGATGGTTCCCAATAACAAAAACTCTGGACTCTAAAGCTCAGGTAAGCTGCCCTGGTTAGCAACACTTTGCATGTGCCACCATGCATTGTTATGAGGAGAATTAACTGTGTAATTAATTCTGGGTCGTCCCCCTGGGAAAGAACACTTGAAGCTTGTTCTTGTTTGTGTGTCACACATCTTCTCCCTTTCTGGACTAGGATCAGTATCCTTTCACTGTAATAAACCATAACAGGGAGTGTATCAGTGTTCTCACTTCTGTAATCCTTGCAGCGAACCACTGCACCCAATGATGGCCTTGTGACCTGCCAACACAGTATCAAAGTACATCTGTCAACTAGTCAACAGTTGTCACCGAGTGCTGAGATGTCATCTGAAATTTGAAGAGACCCAGACAGTGCTATTACTGATGCCAACAGCTGATCTCCATAGCCATGGCAGATGGGAGAGATGAAGAGACATGAGCATGCTGCTTCTTTCCTGACAAGCCTGAGGAACACTGAAGTCAATTTCAAGGAGATCCTATCAGGGTACAGTACTAAAATAGAATCTTTAAATATGAACAGAAACAAGCTGGCAGCAATCACACTGGAAAGAGTGAGGTACACAATGGAGATCTCATAATTGAAGGCGTACCTTTACTCCCTCTATGCTGGAAAGTGATGCATTTAGAAACTCTTCAGTTAGTCTCCTCCAACTAGCAGCTTTGCTGAGATCAGAATGAATGACAAATTTTTCATGGATTCTAAAACACAAAGTAGTAATGCTTTATTAACCTAAAGATCTTTAAGAAAACACACATTAATGAATATATAGAGAGAGGTGACATACCCTTCTATTGTTTTTTCTATTTTGTGACTGTTGACATCCAAGAAACGATGAAATCTAATAAAGATAAAATACAGTTTTTATGCCAATTCTGTCATACAGCTAAGTATAGTTGGGTTATAGCTGTTCACATCCTCCTATATACTTGATATTCCTCACAACCTTATTCTCTGGCTCCTTTGTGTTCCTACAGGCCCAGTGTCTATATTCAGCAAAACATATTTTCCTACTCTTGCTTCCCCCCCCCCTTTCTTTTTGACAAGGTCTTGTTATGTAGCCCAGACTAGCCTGGAACGCAAATTGTAGCCAGTGACCCTTCTGTCTCAGTGTTAGGTGCTAAGTGCTAGGATTACAGGTATGTGCTTTTCTTTTATTTTATGAGAGAGAAAAAGTGAGCGAGTGTGTGTGTGAGAGAGAGAAAGAGAAGAGAGGGAGAGAATTGACATGCTAGGGCCTCCAGCCGCTGAAATAGAACTCCATATGCATGTGCCACCTTGTGCACATGCACAACCTTGCACTTGCATCACCTTGTACATCTGGCTTACATGGGGCATGGGGAGTCAAACATGGGTTCTTAGGCTTCGCAGGCAAGTGCCTTAACCACTAAGCCATTTCTCTAGCCCTGCTTCTCTTTTTTTAATTTTTACTTATTTGGTGCGTGAGTGTGCACATTCATCTGTGCAGGTGTGTGTGCAGGCTCATTTGTGCAGGTGTGTATGCCATAGTGTGGAGGTCAGAGGACAACTTTCTGGTTGGTCCCTGCCTTCCACCTTGTTTGATACGAGGTTTCTCTTTATTTAGCATTCAGCAAGCTTCTGGGAAAGTCTTCTGTCTCCACCTCCCTTCTCACTGTAGGCACATTGGGGTTACAGAAGCCCATCATGGCTATTGCATTTTACATGGGGTCCGGTAATCCTAACACAGGCACTCAGAGTTGAATGGAAAGTGCTTTATCCAATGTGACATCTCCCCAGCCCCTTAATAAGAGAGAAGCCCAGTGAAGAATAAGGACCACTCCTCCAAGCAATGTTAAATGGAGTAAGTGAAATACAAAGGAAAATAACTCAAATATATTTATCAAATATTTCAAATTGTTGTGATATACTAAGAAATGTTTATTAAAACATTAAATCAGATCTGGCAGTGGGTCCAATAGCTATCATTAAAGTAACAACAAACAATTATTTGGAAATATTTGCAACAACTGTTAAATGCTGTGAAAATTACATGATTTCTACAGGTGACAAAAGCATGCATATGCTTGTATTACTGTGGTTTGTAGTCTTCATTAATAATTGATGAAAATGATACCTTTCAAATAGATCTTAGTGTGATTTTCCCCCCTCTCACCCAAATTCAGAAATACGTGAATTCTACCTTTAGACCCTTGGTTAAGAATCACTATTATAGAGGCTAGGAAGATGGCTCAGTGGTTAAAGGAACTTCCTTGTGAAGCCCAACAGCCTGGGTTCAATTCTCAAACAAGCGTCTTTAACCACTGATCAATCCAGCCCCTGGGTTCAATTCTCAATACACCCACATAAGCTAAACACGAAAAGTGGCACAAGTATCTGGCATTCCTTTGCAGCAGCAAGAGGCCCTGGTGTGCCCATGCACACACCCATATACATGTCCAAGTAAATAAAAATTATAAAAAATTAAAGATTATTATACATCACAACACAATTTATACTAAATGTAACTTCATTTTTTATCCTTCTTAAGGACAGGTGCTATACCATAAACATCTGTTGAGTCTCTAAGGGTTAGAAAATGGCCATAATTTTTTAAAATGCAAACATGAACCATTCATTTTTCTGACAGATGAAAGCATCATAAAATTATAGCACACTCACTCAATCCTTATTTTCCATTGTTAAGTAACAAGCCAGCAATATGTGCTTAAATAAAATACAATATTTAATAACACATCCAATTCTACTTCAATAAGTGTAGCATTGTATCATAATTCAATTTTTCAATCTGTAAAAAAGAGATATAACATTGTCTTTCTTAGCTCTAAAATGATCATCTGCTACTGTCATTTAGAAATGTTAATAGAAAAAATTACTTGGGATACAATTACTGTATGTGATCTAGTTTCATCATTGCTATTTTTATAAATTACAATTATAGCTTGAGTTTTTCTCAGAAACTTGAAATATCTTAAATGAAACTGAGGGCCCTGCATTCCCATCATAAACCAAGTAGATACCTCACACCTATGCGATTATATAGTAACCAAGATGATAGATTGCCACTCACTATTCAAGCAGATTTTTCCTGGGCATACTGTATGCAGCTTAGAAGTAAAGCCTGAGTTTGGCATGTATGAGACCTTGGATTCAATCCCCGCAACACACAGAGAAGATTTTTACTCAAGTTAAACAGGTAAGATATTAATACTAACATTCTTTTACTAATCCATTATGAGTAAAGATCATACAAGCATTGTGAATTTAATTTTCTGTGGAAAAAAAAAAAAAAAACGGACGCATCTACATACCTAAACAGTTACTAAGAACCTGTACTATGGTGACTTCGAATAGGGTGCATTCTATATTATTTACATTCTACCTGGAGGTGAAAGTGGAAGTGACAAACAGTAAACCAGATAAAATTAGTTTGTTTTGGAAAAAGGACGCAGGATCAAGGGAGATCGGCAAGCAGCGTGAGCCGAGAATACAATTTGTAAGTGTGCATACTTTTCTTTCCTTCTAAAAACCCATTTCCTCAGCCTGTCAAAACTGACCTATGGGGCGCAATGTACTGAGCCAAACGCGATGGGCACGGCAGGGTGGAGAACACATAGCCCAGCTCCCCAGGGTGCAACTCAGCGGCCTGCACACTCCCCAGCTCGCGCTGCGGCCCCGGGAGGGTCCCCAGCCCGGCCGCCCCCACGCCCTCCGCCCGCCCGGCTCCCGCGCACCGCCGCCACCCCTCCGCCGGACCGGCGCTCCGCCCACACCTGAAGTTGGACCAAGCGAAGTTCAGAGCCATTTGGAAGTTGGGGTCCTCCTCGTCCTGGAGGCCAGTGAGACGCCGAACGAGCTCGCGCACATCGCGCTCCTGCTGTCGGTCCAGCCGGTTCCAGGTGGACCCGGGCCGGGCCATAGCAGCACGCTCTCTCAGCGACGGCTTGGTACGAAGGAAGCCGTTCTCGCGAGAGTTTCGGTGCGGGGATGCCGAGTCTTCGCATGGAATGGACTGTTCTCGCGAGAGTTCAAAGACCATTCCCGCCAGAGTTCGCTGGTCCTTTGGCGTTGGATACTTGATGCCTTGTTCTCTTGTGATGTCCAGATAAGACCTTCTAGTCTCACCTTGTTAAATTTGAGTATCCTCAGAGTTAGTTGTCACATTATTATTAATCAGATTGGGACTGGGGAGATGGCTAAGTGGTAAAGGCACTTGCCTACAAAGCCAAAGAACCCAGGTTCGATTCCCGGGTACCCACCTAAGCCAGATGCGAAGGGGCGCACGCGTCTGGAGTTCCTTTGCAGTGGCTGGAGGCCCTGGCACGCCCGTTCTCTCTCTCCCTATCTACCTTTCTCATAAATTAAAAAAAAAAATCAAATTAATAAGGAACTCTAGTGTGCCTTGGTTTAAGTTCTGATGCTTAAATTTTTTTTTAAAAATGAGCAAGAGAGAATTGGCACTCCAGGGCCTCTAGCCACTGCAATTGAACTCCAGACGCATGGGTCACTCCCTTGTGCGTCTGGCTTATGTGGGTTCTCGGGAGTCAAACGTGGGTCCTTAGGCTTTGCAGGCAAACACTTTAATTGCCAATCCATCTTCCCAGCTCTCTGATGCTTTTATTATTTATTTGTTTTTAAATTTATTTTACTGTCTTGGAGTACAAATTACCATGGTCTTGTAGCCAAGACAACTAGTTGAGCAAAATAATACAGAGATAACTAGGTCTACCTCTGCCATTGAAATATACCAAGGGGTTGAGGGTGTGATAGTAGTAGAATGCTTGCTGCACATGCAGGAGGCCTTGGGATTTGATCTTTTTAAAATATTTGTTTGAGGGCTGGAGAGATGGCTTAGCAGTTAAGGCACTTGCCTGCAAAGCCAAAAAACCCAAGGTTTGATTCCCCAGGACTCATGTAAGCAAGATGCACAAAGTGGTACCTGTGTCTGGAGTTCATTTGCAGTAGCTGGAGGCCCTGGCATGCCCATTCTCTTTTTCTATCTGCCTCTCTCTCTCTCTCTCAAATAAATAAGAAAAAAATATTTATTTATTTATTTATTTATTTATTTATTTATTTGAGAGAGAAAGAGAATATGAGTGTGTCAGAGCCTCCAGCCACTGCAAATGAACTCCCGATGCATACATCATCTTGTGCATCTGATTTTACATGGGTACTGGGGAATCAAACCTGGGTCCCTTTGGCTTTGAAGACAAGCTCCTTAACTGCTAAGCTATCTCTCCAGCCTGGGATTTGGTCTTTGATCATCATAAACACACACACACACACACACACACACACACTCACTCACACCCCACTTTGTATCAATTCAACCATTAACATCTTTTTAAAGCCACTGTCACCTCCTATCTTCATTATTGCAATACCCTAACTCATCTTCCTTCTATTTTTTTATGCAGTGTCTCACTGTGTATCCCAGGTTGGTGTGCAATCATGTTCCTCCTGCCTGTGCCTACAAGATTATATGCATGTGCCCAGCCTCCTTCTTCTACTTTAAACCTCCTATAACCATAGAAACCAGAACAATTCTTTTAAAATCTAAAGTAGAGAGGGATGAGGAAAGGAGGACAAGAAGGTAATAGGAAATTATGATCAAAATACATTATGCACAAGTATATGACTGGTCATTAAAAAATAAAAAAAGGGCGGGGAGCTTGAGAGATGGGTCAGTGGTTAAGGCACTTGCCTATAAAGCCTAAGGACCCAGGTTCAATTCCCCAGTACCCCCTTAAGCCAGCTGCACATGGTGGCACATGCATCTTGAGTTTGTTTGCAGTGCCCAGAGGCCCTGGTGTGCCCATTCTTTCTGTCTTTATCTGCCTCTCTCTCTCGCTCTCAAATACACATTACTTAAATGTAGAAAGGTTATTGCACATGGAACAAGACAAATATTTATGAAATATCTTTAAAATAAGTATGTTTGGCAAAGATCATAAAAATTTTATTTCTTTGACCATGACCAGAATCCAAACTCGAATGATAACCTTAACTCTAATGCTAACCCAAACATTAACCTTTTTAACCTAACCCTAATCCCAAACTAATTTCTAACACCAATCTTAACTCCTAACACCTAACCCATACCCTAACCCAGAGCCTTAACCCTAACCTTAACATACTAGCACGTTCCATAACCCTAAAGCCCTAACTTTAAACCTAACCCGACCACTATCCCAATCCTAATGTTTAACACATAACTCTGCCCCTGACTCTAATCTCTAACCCTAATCTGACAAGGCCGTGAAGGCTTGGATATAGAAGCTCTTTCCTAAATTACTACAAACGCTTTCTCATTTGGGGGAATCTTAATGTGCCATGTAGTGGCCAGCATTATTGATCTGGAAGCAGGTACATGGGTCCAATTTTTTTTTTTTTACAAATAAATCACTTTTTCTCTGTGAGAATATGAGGATAAAATTGAGGTCAGACTAAATTTAGGTCAAATTTAGTCAGAGGGGATGTAGGGTGCATACCCTTTACATGCATCCTGCCAATGGTGCAGCAGGCATCCTTGAAGGCAACATATATCTGTTGACAGCCATGAGACCCGTCTCACCACACTGATTCTCCTGAGGTGAGCTGAGGTATTCCTGGAGAAGAGACCCTTCTGACTTTCAGAGCCAATCCTATTCCTTTTGGTTCGGCTGAACTGACTTTGAAGCGAGACCAACAAGCCAAACAAAACCCATCAGTCTATCATGAAGGAAAGGGGGAGAGAGACTCATGGAGAAAGCAAGAACCTGGTTACCTAGTGACATTTACTTGGATCAGAAACACTCCTCATTTCCTGTTCTTGACCTGCTTCCCCATATACAGTGGGAGAAAACTAGAGGAAAGTGGTGAGATTCCATCCAGGTCAGGTCCTCTAGGCATAGGGATGGCAGTTTCCATGTGCTGGACCTGAGGTTCCTGATTATGTGAGGAAAATAGGAGGCCGTAGGACATTGAAACTTGAACACACTATAAAGGGAACAGAGCCGGGCACCATAGGCTTCACGGTGACATTTGAAAATTTTTTCTGAGGGAAGTTATTCTTGTTTGTTTGAGTCTATTCAAAATTTTGAATTGTGACTTGGTATGAGGGAAGTTGGCGTTTTTAGGACTTTTTCTGTAGCATCCAGGTTATCTAATTTGTTGGGGTATGCTAATTCGTAAGACCTTCATGCACTCACTATTTTTTATTTCTGATTTTATTTTTGTTAGTCAATCTGGGCAACATCTGGACTACTCCAGTAATCTTTTCAAATAAAACTTTCAGATGTCCTGATCTCTCAGTTGGTTTCTCTCTGTTCAATACTTCCTTTTTCATTTCTATTGCTAATTTAGATTAACTTTATTTTTGTTTTGTTTTGTTTTTTTGTTTTTGAAGGTAGTGTTGTAGTGTCTCTAGCCTAGGCTGACCTGGAATTCACTATGTAGTCTCGGGGTGTCCTTGAGCTTACAGTGATCCTCCTACCTCAGCCCTCCTGAGTGCTGGGATTAAAGGTGTGTGCCACCATGCCTGGACTTTCCTGTTCTTTGGGTTGCAAAGTTAGGGTTTTGGTTTGAGATCCTTGGTCATGTGAGTTCATGTAGTTGTCAGACAGCTCCTTGGCACAGTTCAAACTCATGCCATAAGGCTTGCTGTGTCAAGGTTTCTCTTTACTTCTCTGTGTTTTAGTTGCCCATGAGATTTCTGAAGCAGTGTAACAGGACTCTGAAACAATGGACCCTAAAGAAAGTAAAATCATTTAATTAATGATGAGAGAGCAAGCGGGATCTCCTATGCTGGAGCAGACCCTCGGGAAGAGTTCACTATAAAGACAGCTTTTCTCACAGCTAAATCCACACCTGCACATACCCTGGCTTCATCTTCCCTATAAAATTGTAACCAGGATACAGGAAAGGCAGAGAGATACTAGGAGTTTTTCTGCCCCACTTCTTGCAAGGAGGGGGAGAGAGAGTGAGAGACAGAAGACAGAGACAGAGAGAGAGAGAGAGAATGGGCACAGTAGGGCCTCCAGCCACTGTAAACGATCTCCAGGTGCATGTGCCCCTTGTGCATCTGGCTAACGTGGTTACTAGGGAATCAAACCTGGGTCCTTTGGCTTCACAGGCAAGCACCTTAACTGCTAAGCCATCTCTCCAGCACTGGCTGCATTTCTTTTTTGTGGTTGTATCAGTTAGTTTTCACCACTGTGGACTTTTAAGTTTTTCTTTGATCTTATTTTTCTCTAATTTGTTGAGGCAAGGCCAAAAGACTGGCTTTTTGTTTTTTAATGCAAGAGAGCAAGAGTGAGAGTGAGCGAGCAAGCAAGAGAGAGAGAATTGGTGCACCAGGACCTCCAGCCACTGTAATTGGACACCAGATGTGTGTGCCACCTTGTGTATGTGTGACATTGCGTACATGTGTCACCTTGTGTATCTGGCTTATGTGGGATCTGCAGAGTCCAACATGAGCCCTTCAGCTTCACAGGCAAGTGCCTTAATCACTAAGTCATCTCTCCAGCCCCTTATTTTTCATAACTTTTAAAAACGTTTTATTGACAACTTCCATAAATATAGATAATATACCATGATCAGAATCCTCTCTCACCACTCTTTCCATTTTTCCCCTTCCAAATCTCCCCTCCACTGAATCCCTCCTTTGTCCTTTGATTTTTGATTTCCCACTTTCTCCCATAATGGTTAAAGAAGACACTTTGTATGATATCCTTTAAAAATCTACTGAGACATAAATTGCTGCCTGGTCAATGGTCTATTGTGGAGGAAGTCCCACATCCTCTTGAAGAACATGTATTCTGTTACTTTTAAGTAAAATTTCCTGTCAGATATCACTGGCCTTTTCAGTTGTTCTGGTATTCCATTATATTTATCTTTTGTTTGATTTCCTTATCATGGATAGCATGTTCCTAGGGTCATACTCTGGCCTTCTGTTAGCCCCCTAATCTTTGTGATCCCTGTCAAATGATTTCAGTTGAAACAAAGAGCATAGTGCAGAAGGCAGGCAGAGAAAATTAAAGCATAACATGACCGGCAGGAGAGATAGACGGCTCAGTGGTTTAAATATGCTTGCTTCCCAAGCCTGCTGGCTCAGAGTCAGTTCCCCAGCATCTATGTAAAGCCACATGTAAAATGTGGCACATGCACCAAGAGTTCGTTTGCAGTGCCAAGAGGCCCTGTGTGCCCATGTTCTCCCTAAATGAATGAATCAATAATAACATGAGGCACTCTCAAGGGTGAGCATCATAAATGGCCAGAGAGACCACTGTGAAAGAAGACATTGTCAGGAGATAAGACTAAGAAGCGGCCAAAGGGACCATTCTGGAGGAAAAAGTTTTTCCAGGGGTTAAGTGGAAATAGCCAAGGAGATTATTATGTTGACCTATGTGTTTAGATAGGCTTTATGCCCTTTCCTAGGGTCTTCAGAACAGATAGCTTCCTTGAGTACTGTTCTGTTCATGGGATTGTTAGGCCCACTTAGATTAACTCTTCAGGGAGGGGACAATGGGATGCCTCTGTTCTTTACCAGGAAGTCTCCTGTTAGTAATGTTAATGTCTAATTGGCAGTTCAGAAAGTTATGTCTCCATGCAGGACCAGAGATGCCACTGTTGTGTGAATTTTCCTAGGGAGAGGTGAACAAACAACTCTCACTGAGGTAGGGCACAAGCACCGGACCAAAGACATGATTCCATGCACGATGAGGTTCATGAACCAATGTATTCACTGGGGTTACTTGCAGGAGCATAGATAAGGGTTACTTTATAGGAGCATGGATAACTCAAAGGCATCTGTATCACCTCAAATCTCACTCTAGTATGGGTGATGACTTATGAAAGCTGTACCCCAACCCCCCCAAGCAAAAATGTGATAAAGTTATGGTCACATATTTAATTAGTAGTTCCAGTCACTGAAGGTGGGGGGAACAGCTCTGAACAGCAAGTTAAACCCATGCAGCTGGGTGTTGCCATGACTCCTGCAGATCATCCCACCTTTCCTCTCTCTCTAAATTGGAGTGTGAGTGAGCCTGCCCTTCCCACCTCATCCCTGAATGCAAAATGCCAGCTGCCTAAGGATGACAAGCATTCAAGGAAGAGGGGTAGCAGAAGTCACAGCATGCCTGTCACTCTGTGCTGCTGTCAGTAAAGCATACACCCTCACAACCCATCCCCTTACTATTGTCCTATGTCTGCTCATTTCATATGCAATAAGTTTGGGGTTACTGATGGAAGCCTGACCTCCGAGGGTTCACTGGTGGGGCAGCACATCCTCAGAGGGAATGTCATCTGAATGTTCCTACAGTGAGCCACCCAAAGGTAACCTCACGTGGCACACAGTCCATTAAAGCATCACAGACTAGCACACTTGTCCCAAGCAAAGTTAAGACAGATTGAAAAGGTAGCCCCTAAGAAGCTCTGTGGAAGTCCTCTGTAGGACAGCTATGTGCCATCCCCTTCAGAGACCACAAAGATGGCAGAAGTAGCTGTGTATATGTGAGCCTATTATTCAACCCAGCAAAGCTTAGGAAAACCTCAGCTGCTCAGTGAACCCAAGGAGAACTGCATCTCCTCTCTTCTACAACACTGCCCTCTAGCCACTCACTCTCCAGTCTTTCTATGCTTGCTTCACTGAGGCCGTCCATCAACCTGGGCACACTGGGACCCCAGATTCCACGGCCAGTACCAACAGATGCAGTACCTCACATGAGTCAGCGGCACGGACTGAACAGACATTCCATAGCAAGCAGTGTTATACAGATTATAGCTGCACATTCTGCACCATCCTGCCTCTGCCATCAGTCTTCAGTGGCCACTGTTGGTTTTGCTGCCTGCCCCATGCCCCTGCCTCCCCAGCATCACTGCACACTGGTCCAATGAATCAGAAGGGGAAGGTACCCTTTTGTGTGTCATTGGACCTACATTTCCAAGAAGCAAAAGGTTACAGAGATGGCAGAGGTGTGGCTTGGGATGGGCCATGGGGGCCAATCAGGCTAGGTAGCATGTCTCCATTCTGACCCTCTGTCCTCAGAACATTGTGGAGTAATGGTGGTATTGAAGCAGGTGACAGCATTCACATCCACCTATAGGGCATGACAACCATACTGTTAAGGGCCTGCCTCTGTCTGCATCAGAATCCAGAACCATGGGAATGAGCACAAAGTGATACTTAACACTACCTAACAAGGAAACCCCCAGGCATACTGGGCAGCTTGCTCATGTGGCCAGAGCAATTTGGGGCCAGCAAGTGACTGCTGAGCCAGGCCCTTGATCTTGCTATATGTTAATTAAACCAAGAGCTGGAGGAGGGGATAGTTCAGTGTCGTGTTCCTATCTGAGAGTCATAGAAGGGATGGGCCCATTAGTCAGAGACTTCAGCACCAGATGGTGGTCACTGAGAGGATGAGTTTTGGGGATGTACAAAGGTGTTTCCCAGAAAACTTAATGGGTGACTTTGCTGTGGCATGGCCATGTCCATGTCCATACTGCTGAGGAAACAGGGCAGGTGCCCTTGTTCTGCTATCTGAGAGAAGACAGGTGAGTGTTAGGTTCCTGACAGAACCCTTATTTGTTGCCTGTCTGCATGATTCTGACTTACCAGAGTATCTATTATCCTAGAGTAGCCTACAGATGTCCACTTCTCCAAGGGAGGAAATTTGAGTCTTAGAGATGCTAAGTAGTTTGCTCATGGGAACACTGTGAGTTTGACTCAGTGGACTGTGTAACTTTGGAGCTAGGCTTTTGACCCCAGCCATGATGCCCATTGTGGTAGCAGGATTAGTTCCTTGGAGTTCAAAGGTCAATCCCAGGACTCTCAGAGGCCATCCTTTTGGATGTCCCAAGTTCTGCAAGTTCTATTGATGAACAGTTTTACGTGGAAGCTTACTTTCAGAATGTTTTCACCCTGTCTGCACTGGACAAGTGTGAGGTAACGTGTGGCAGGGCAGCAGGCCCAGGTCCAGGCATTGGTGGTGGGGAGCTATTTCCAGCCTATCTGCTCCCAGAGCTTGCTGCCAGCAAAGCATCAGGGCTGGCCAGACTGAGATTGCCCCTAAAGACATAGGCCCTGTGTAGGCTCTGCTGGTGTCTCCCCAGGGAAGGAGACGGGTGTTGTAACTGCCTCTTTCGCCCCTGCATCCAATCAAAAAGGAAGTTGACATTCTCTTCAGAGGTTATAGCCTTTGGTCCTGGGAACATGGAACTTTGTGCCCTCTTTGGAATGTTCTTCCTCTTGTCACTGCTTGGCCACATCTTGCAGCATGTAGCCAGGAGCTCTCAGAAATGGTGGAGAAGGTCATTCTCATCCTTATGCTGAGGGGACTGGCACATGATGTCCAGTGGATATGTAGGCCCCACATGGACAGCAGGGTGGTGATAGACCAATTATGAATTAAGTCCTCCCTAACAAGATCTGGGGGGTTTAGGAGGCTGTCCTTGGGGCCATTTTCACAAGGAGTTGGGTAACTGTCGACATCACTGCTTCAGCTCAGTGTGTATTATCACAGTACAGAAAGAACACCCATGTCCCTATTCCCTTGAAGATGGTCCAGAAAACCTGCATGAGCAGAATAAGAAAGTGTCTCAGCAGGGACTTGAGAAGTGAAGTACACCTGGACCCACCTCCTGGACAGGATTATTAAAGAAGAGTGCAGTGTCCCTGTACCCCTGACCCAGGCCACAATTAATATGAATTAGCCTCTTCAGAAAATGAGGAACTTGTGGGTCACCCAGGTGGTCCATCTCTCAGGCACATGAGAAAGATAACATTAACAAAACTGAAATATTCAAGTTAAATCCAACAAACATACAAGATATGCCTTTAAAAACTTTGAAGCTTGGATGGGAGGAGTTACTAAAAATATAAGTAAATGCTGACCTATTCCTTGTTTTCTATTTATTTATTTATTTGACAGAGAAAGAGGAAGGGAGGGAGGGAGAGAGAAAGAAAGAGAAAGAGAGGGAGTGAATGGGTGCACCAGGGCCTCTGGCCACTGCAAACTAACTCCAGACGTGTGCGCCCCCTTGTGCGTCTGGCTAATGTGGGTCCTGGGGAATTGAACCTGGGTCCTTAGGCTTTGTAGGCTAACGCCTTAACCGCTAGCTAAGCCATCCCTGAAGCCCCTATTCCTTGTTTCTAAGAAATACAATCATTATTACCAAAGTAATGGATTGTTTTTAACTTGACCTATAGACTGAGCAGAATTTCAGTCAAATTAAATATACTGACCATTTCTAAAACTGTAAGAGATGATATAAGACTGAAGAAAAACTTCAAGAACCTGAACAGCTGATACCAAGAACTTATCACAAAGCCACAGTAGTATAGAAAATGTGGTATTGGAAAGCAGTAGATGAGAGGTGGCACAGGGCTGAGGATTGTCAGGGGTATTGGGTATTTATCAAACTTTCTAAGGGGCCCACAGAGCAGTAGGCTCCCTTCCTATGTCATCTAGAATAGGACTTAACTTTTTCCATTAGCAACCTCTTTTCAACCCCAAAAATTTTTTGGCTCAGGTATATAGGTATATAAAATAAGCATATTAACTAAACATTTACTGATAACAAATCATTAAGAAATTTATTTTAAAATAATTCTTTTTATATATTTATTAAAGACTAAAGCAAATTTGCATACTAAAGAGATGGATATATTTATTTACTTTTACAGAAGATTTAAATCTTGGATGAATATTTGATACATGCCAGACATAGAGCATCTTCAGTGTTTTTCAGAATTGATTGACATTTTGATTTTATAATTGTTAATGCTGAGAACACTACTTTGCATGAATAAGTAGTTCAAAATGGCAAAAGTATGGGGCTGGAGAGATAGCTCAGTGGTTAAAGGCATTTGCTTATAAAGCCTGATAAGCCTGGGGTCAATTTCCCAGTACCCGTGAAAAGCCAGATGCACAAAGTGGTACATATATTTGGAGTTTGCTTGCAGTATCAAGAGGCCCTGCAGGCCCATTCTTCCTTTCTCTATCTCTCTCCCTTTCTCTCTTTTTCTCTGCTTGCAAATAAATAAAAATATCATAATGGTGGAAGTATATTAAGGACCTTCATTTCAGAAACAGGCTACGGAGATGGCTCATTTGGTAAAGAGATTTCTATGCAAACATGAAAGCCCAAGTTCAGATCTCTAGCACCCAGGTAAAAAGCCAGGGACAGGGTCGAGGCCTGGAGGTTAAAGGCTTATTTATAAAGCCTGCTGGCTTGAGTTCAATTCCCTGCACCCATGTAAAGCCAGATGCACAAAAAGTGGCACATGCATCTGGCATTCATTTGCAGCAACAGCAAACACTGTTGTGCCCATACGCACACGTACACACAGATGAATAAATAAAAAAATTAAATCTGGAAAGAAAAATGCTGGGCATGGTGGTGCACACCTTTAATCCCAGCATTCAGGAGGCAGAGGCAGAGGTAGAAAGATCACTGTGAGTTCAAGGCCACCATCCTGGGACTACATAGTGAATTCCAGGTCAGCCTGGGCTAGAGTGAGACCCTACCTCAAAAAACCAAAACAAACAAATAAACAAAACCACATCTGGGCACAGGGCTGGAGAGATGGCTTAGAGGTTAAAGTGCTTGCTTACAAAGCCTAAGGACTCATGTTCGACTTGCCAGATCCCATGTAAGCCAGAGGCACAAGGTGACACAAGCACACAAGATTGCACATGCACACAAGGTGGTGCACGCATCTGGAGTTCAATTACAATAGCTGGAGGCCCATGTACACCAATTTTCTCTCTTTTCCATAAAAAATAAGTCACTCAGTAGGGCTTGCCTCAAAAAAAAAAAAAAAAAAAAAAAGGTGGGCACAATGGCATGTGTCTATAACCCCAATGCTGGGGGTACAGAGACAGGAGGGTTCCCACAACTCACTAGTCAACTATTATAGCATAATTGGTGAGCTCCAGGTCCAGTGAGAGACCCTACCTCACAAAATAAGATGGAGAGTGACTCAGGAAGACACCCAGTGCCAAACTTTAGTACCATACATATGTGCACATACACTCACATGTATGCTACACAGACCCATACACAAAGGGAATTGGAAATTATGTCCTAATCTCTAAGCAAAATTTATTTAACAGTTTTTATGAAATTCAACTTATACATGTGTGTCAGTTCATAACTCAGCAAATTATTTTGAGCTTTTTAATAGATAACCAATGTTTTTATTTCCAATTGAGCATGGTTTATGAATCCAACATAACTTTTAAGAATCAATATATATATATTTTCTTGACAGGAAGTCCCCCAGTTTATTTTATTTTTTTAAAATTTATTGACAATTCTCCATACATATACACAATATACCATCATCATAATGACCTGTATTTTCCATTTTTTTTCTTTTTTTCTTTATTAGTTAGTTTTGTATTCAGCAAATATAGTCAGTTTGGTACCATTATTAGGCTCATCTGTGACCTACCCCCTCCCCTTGGCCCCTTCTTGTTGAGGTATATGGGTCATGCATTGTGGAGTTAGCCCACACTTATGGGTAAGATAAATGTCTCTGCATATCATGACCCAACATGTGGCTCTGACATTCTTTCCGCCCCCTCTTCCGCAAAATTTCCCTGAGCCATGTTGGGTTCATTTTTGGTCTGCTTCAGTGATGAGGTGTTGGGGGCCTCTGAGGCTCTGGCTCTCTGATTTGGTAGGAGTTGATTTTTTTCTGTGTTGATCTCCTTCCCCCTTGTGCTGGTATCTGGTTCATCAGGAAAACAGCACCCTTGCTTGTTTTGCCAATTTTTCTTAGTTTCAGCCGGGGCCCTTTGGAGGTATGATGGGGTGGGGGTGGCTCTCTCCTTAGGATCTACATCTATCTTTCTTTCCCCGGGATTTGCAGCGCAGCTAGGTGGTTGCCATCTTGACCGGAAGTAAGAATCAATATTTTAAGAGAAGTATTTATGAAACTGTCTCTATGCAATTGGGGAAGGTGATTTTCACTTATAAAATCATCTGTAGCTGCCAACATTTCTAAGGAACCATTTTCACCCTATTCTTCCTATGTTAACTTTTTCACTAAGACTTTCAAGTTGTTTAGCATGAATTTCACAATTTTTTTGAAGCAACGTGTTTAAATCACTGGGTTTTTCAAAAGTATCTGAAATATCTTTGAATTCATTTTGAAAAATAATATCAAAATCAGATTTCTGCTCAACCAAAAATCAAACATCATCTTTTAGTTTCAATAAGCTCACTAACCTTTACCCTCTTGAAAACCACCTGCATGTAACAACAAGCTTCTGTGAATATAGTCCATGACTTTGCAGAGGTATGAAAACAAATGGCTGGAAACAGCAAGGCTTTTCATGAAATTACTGATTTTCATAGTGTCCTGAAGCATAACATCTAACTGAGGATATATATCTATCTCTATATCTCTCTCTCTCTCTCTCTCTGTATATATATATATATATATATATATATACACACACATATATATATGCTGTCATGCTATTGCAGTCAAGTTTGCATTGCTGGTAGAAATCACCCAACCAAGAGCAGCTTGTGGGAAAAGGTTTATTTTGGCTTACAGGCTCGAGGGGAAGCTCCACGATGGCAGGGGGAACGATGACATGAGCAGAGGTGGACATCACCCCCTGGCCAACATAAGGTAGACAACAGGAACAGAAGAGTGTGCCAGACACTGGCTTGGGGAAACTGGCTATAACACCCATAAGCCCACTCCAACAATACACTGCCTCCAGGATGCATCAATTCCCAAATCTCCATCAGCTGGGAACCTAGCATTTAGAACACCTAAGTTTATGGGGGACACCTGAATCAAACCACCACACATGCCATAAAGTGATACATATTCACTGGCACCAACTTTAACTTTTGCTACGATCAAACATTTTTGCCCATCATTACTGCCGCCCCATCTGTGCAGACACCAGTACCATCTTTCCTCTGTAAACTTTCATTTGGGGCAAATCTATCAAATTTGAGATAAGTATCTACTCCTCCTGTGTGCCCTTAAATGACGATAAAAACAGTAATTCTCATGAATGTGTCCTTCATAAACATAGCTTGCCTCTAGTAACAAGTGTGCCATGTTAAAAATGTCAGCTGTTTTGGGCTGGAGAGATGGCTTAATGGTTAAGGTGCTTGCCTAAAAAGCCAGAGGACCCTGGTTTGATTCCCCAGGACCCACATAAGCCAAATGCACAAGTGGCACATGTGTCTGGAGTTTGTTTGCAGTGGCTGGAGGCCCTGGTGTGCCCATTCTCTCTCTCTTATCTGCCTCTGTCAAATAAATAAAAACATTTTTTTAAATGCCAGCTGTTTCATCTAAGTAGATTGCAAATTTGGTGTCTTCTCCTCCCACCCAAACTCCAGTGATTCTTATCTCTTAGGTCTCTGTTCCCTACAGTACTAGGATTACTGATGGATGTGGCCATGCCCAAGGGTTTATGCAGGTCCTGGGGATCGAACTCAAATAGTTTCTCAGGCCTCCTAGGTCCTCATGCATGCACAGGAAGTGGTCTTAACCACTGAAGTATCTCTTCAACCGTTCATGAACTATTCCTGACATCTTAGTAACATCAGGTAATATGACATATTCTACTAAGTAGGGCTTTTTAGTTTTTACGATTAAGTAAGTTTCATAACATGCAAATAACTACTTTTCATTGACAGTAACAAATACCAATATATTCATCTTTATGTGGAGATTTTATTTGTGGGAGGGACTGGACCTAGGGCCTCATGCTTGCTTGGCATGCATTCTACCACCAAATTTAATTCCCAGTACAAAGGGGTAATTTGGTTTTCTTTCACTTATTTGAAGGTTTACTTTTTTAGTCCAGGCTAACTTGAAACTCCCTCTGTAGGTCAGTCTGGCCTTGAATTCACGATCCTCCAACCTCAGCCTCCTGAGTACTGGGGATATAGATGTAAGTCACCATACCTGACTTTATTTAAAGATTTTTAAAAGTCATTCAAAATATTCCTTTGGTTTATTATAATACACTGCATTCTTGGTATTATAATGTCATTTAAATTTGGCTGGTGTCATGTTCTCTGCATCCAAAACTTCATTATAAATTAAGCAAAGAGGTTTTCCATACCACCATAGTTATTAAAAGTAAATGCATATTATAAAAATGGTTCAACATATTTTCTTTTTTTCAAGGTAGGGTTTCACTCTAGCCCAGGCTGACCTGTAATTCACTATGTAGTCTCAGGGTGGCCCTGAACTCATGGCAATCCTCCTACCTTTGCTTTCCAAGTGCCAAGATAAAGGCGTGTGCCACCATGCCCAGCCATATTTTCTTTTGCTTGTCAGTTTAGGCTTACCACAATCTGGTAGCTAGGACTGTCACATTGCCACCAGTATTTTTACCTCTTCTATCTAAATTTAGGCACTTATCCATAATAGTAAAATATTTTTGCCCTAAAACATAAATATGGATAATAATTTGTCAAAAAATCTGGGTTTAGGGCTGGAGAAATGGCTTAGCAGTTAAGGTGCTTGCCTGTAAAGCCTAAGGACCCAAGTTCAATTCCCCAGTGCCTTTGTAAGCCAGATGCACAAGGTAGCACATGTGTATGGAGTTCATTTGCAGTGGCCAGAGGCCCTGACTTGCCAATTTTCTCTCTCTCAAATAAATAAAAAACTATTTTTAAAATCTGGATTTACCTCATGAAATTAATTTATGCTTAGCTTTAATTTTTTTTTGTTGTTGTTGTTTTTCGAGGTAGGGTTTCACTCTAGTCCAGGCTGACCCGGAATTCAGTCTGTAATCTCAGGGTGGCCTCAAACTCATGGTGATCCTCCTACCTCTGCCTCCCAAGTGCTGGGATTAAAGGTGTGCACCACCACGCCTAGCTTAGCTTTAAAAATTGATGTTCACACTTACATATGTACACAGCAGTCAAGAAATATTATTTAAGCATAGTTGCCCTTACTTGCTGCAATCAAGCACTATTTCTACAAAACAAGATAACAGCAATTTATACCAAATTTTCTTCTTTTTTAATTGTTTATTTTAGAGAGAGAGAGAGAGAGAGAGAGAGAGACAGTGAGCACTCCAGGGCCTTCAGCCACTGCAAATGAATTCCAAACGCATGCACCACCTTATGCATCTGGTTTACATGGGTCCTGGGGAATCAAATTTAGGTCCTGTGGCTTTGCAGACAAGTACCGTAACTGCTAAGCCATCTGTCGTGCCCTAAACCAAATTTTCTAACATAATGCATTCTAAAGATACTAAGTGGATATTTATACAGTGAAGAATGGTAGCAGGAAAATATTTGATGTCATTGTTTTCCAGAATTGAACCATATGTATTTCTATAAACACTAAATACTTAATATGTACAATAATAATACTATACTTTCATGTAGTAGTCTCAAATTTCAGCTGAGATATGCCAGGCAGTGTTTGTTGGTGCTGCATAGCATGATGACACATGTAGTGGCATATAGTGGTGCTACATAGCATGATGATATGTGTAGCAGCATGCAGTGAAGTCACAGAATGTAACATAGAGGAGCATTGCCAGAACACCTCAGATTCATTCTGCCTTTGATTTTGAATTAATCTTTGATTATTTCATAGTCAGAAATTTTTACTGTCAAAATTTTTTGTGACTCCTACATTCAGTTATGTGGCCTCAGTCAGAGTTATGACCTAATTTAAAAAGTTTTAATTAGAACATTTTTTTTTAAAGACTGTTTCTGGCTGGAGAGATGGTGCTTCCTGCACAAGCACGAGAACTGAGGGGTTCTGAGACTGTTGACTTCAATTCCCGGAACCCATGCAAATAGCTGGGCATGGCCTCCATGTTTGTAACCTGTCTCTCCCTGCAGAATTGCTAAGGCTGGCAAAGCTCTGGCATCAGTGAAGAAACCAGGCCTCCAATAAGCTCAAGGAAAAACAAGCAGATGAGCAATGGAGGGAGACACCTGATGGTCTCCTCAGGTCTTTGTGTGCACATGAGACACCACATCTGCACACACTCATGCATGCACCACACATATAAGCCACAAACACAGGCTTCATCACACCCACTGCACATTATGCACACACATGTACATGCACCAGGAGGTCAGGTTCTGGTTCTTTTTTTTTTTTTTGGTTTTTCGAGGTAGGGTCTCACTCTAGCTCAGGCTGACCTGGAATTCACTATGGAGTCTCAGGGTGGCCTACTTTATGGTGATCCTCCTACCTCTGCCTCCTGAGTTCTGGGATTAAAGGCGTGCGCCACCATGCCCGGCAGGTTCTGGTTCACTTTTGAAAGTTCACTTTTGCATGGTGGGGAGTAGGAACTCATGAACATGATCAGAAATGTTGATCACCCTGGAAAGAAGAGCAAGTGAAACTGCCTGGCCCACTGGTGATCCACAGAGAGGGATAGATTCTTTAGCTAAGGTAGTCTTGATAACCAAATTTCTGACAGAACAGGGAGGGTGGTTCTGTTATTGAAAATACTTCTTGCAGTTACACTAACACTTGAACCAAAATACATTCAAGGACAGGCATCAACAAATGCCCTCAGTGGCACAAGGAGTAAAGACTGGTTCTTAGGAATGGTCGTCTGGGTTCCCCAGGCCACTATTTTTTTCTGGGATAATAAAATTAGGAATAAAAATTTTACTGATGTCATTCACGGTTTATGTATAATTACATGTGCCTTAAAATGTTTGAGAAAAACAACTGAAAAAGGAACTCACATGGAGACATCACAGACTGCCTCCAGTGATCCCAAGACCCACCTTACTCTGGCACTGAGAGAATGTTACTCCTCTAATCAGAGAGGCACTATGCCTCCACCCAGGTAGGAGAAACTTAAGAAGAATGTTCTCTGCCTATAAGTCCCTCTAAGAATAAGGAATAAAGTTTCTCAAGCCTGGCATGGTGGCTCACGCCTTTCATCTCAGCACTTGGGAGGCAGAGGTAGGAGGATCACTGTGAGCACAAAGCCAGCCTAGGATTATAGAGTGAGTTCCAGGTCAGCCTGGGCTACAGTGAAACCCTACCTTGAAAAAAAAAAAAGACAGAGGGTTTTTTGGGCTGGAGAGATGACTTAGTAGTTAAGGCTTTTGCCTGCAAGGCCTAATGACCTGGGTTTGATTCCCTAGTACTCATGTAAAGGCATATGCACAAAGTGGCTCAAGCATCTGGAGTTTGTTTGCAGTGGTTGGGGGACCCAGCATGCCCATTCTCTCTCTGTTTGTCTCCCTTTTATCTGCTTGCAAATAAATAAATAAACTTTAAAATTTTTTCTCAAGGCTGGGGCATTTGTTAATAGCCACAGGAGTACAAATGATCTGTGGGAGTATGTGTTTGAACTTTCCTTCAAAGGTATACTTTCCTTTGTTTTTAGTGCTGGGAACTGAGTTTAAATAAGTCAGTGTGTTGATTAAGTATTATTATTATTATATAACCTAGATTTTTCTGGTGAAGTTGTGTTTATTGGACGTCTCTCGCTCTCTTTTTCTGTGTGTGTGTGCTTGTTGTACATGTGTAGGTTGTATGCATGTTCCTATGTGTATGGGCACATGTGTGTGCCCAAGCAAATAGTCACAGGGCTCTCTCTTAACTCTTAAGAACAATTTTAGTGAGCTGGTTGGTCAAATGTTTACTTTCTTGAGGCTGATAGATTCTGAGAGGTATAGCCATGTGTCTGAGTAAACAAGCTCCCCCAGTTTGCCAACTGTCCAGATGTTCATGATCCCATGGAGTACCTTCAGAACCTCACAAACAGATATCCTGATGGAGTGCATAAGATCCCACAAAGGTTATACAGGTTAAGGTCTCAGTCTTGGAACAAAGCTCTCTGACTTGGAGCAAACCATTGGTAAGTAACTGGTAGAATCTGTTTTTTTTTTTTTTTTTGCCAGTGTTCTATAGGATCCACAGTTAACTTTACAACTCTAAAAGTTCATAATGGAGTGACTTTGAACACCAAGTATCCCAAATACCATTTTCATATGCCAGACAAGGGGGTGAGTGGGTGTGTGTGACTATTCCCCTGACAGCCTTGATCTAAACATCCCAAAGAGAAAAGAATTTCATAATGCTGATTTTCATATATACAGAATCTGGATGAACTGCTGCTGTTGGAGGAAAGTGTTATTTTAAATAATCTCTTAATTGTAGTAACATTAAGAGTCACGTGTAGAGGATGTAGGAAAACTCAAGGTCTTCCATGGTGACATTAAAAAAAAAGGGTCAGGATATATGGAGTCCTGGGTGATCACTTTTATTTGCTATGTTGCCTCAGAAAGCCTTTTATATCTCATAGTAAAGTCAAGCTCTGTGAAGACCAGTGGTCAGAACAATGATGAGTTGAGAGGGATTTGGAGTGTTGTGTCCAACATTCTGTTAGATTCCCTATTTTATTTAGCCAGGGCTTGGGAAATCCTGACCATAGAGTTATCTTTTCATGAAACTATGAGAGAAGACCATGGTGCTGGTACAAAGATAAATCATGATAACCAATTTCCAGGGGAAGGACAGAGTTGCCTATGACCTGTGGAGATTGTCTCCCAACACACAATTTAAACAGGCCAATCAAAAGACTAAGACAAAAGAGCTATATATTCTCTTACTCTGATTGTGGCAGTATATAATTACAACCACATCAGATGATTCCAAGCTTCTGGTAAGACACAAAAGAATATCAGCAGAGAGAAAGTTAAGATGATGCAGGCTAGGAGAGAGGAGGGTAACAAGCTTAGCTTAACTCACATGGATCCTTAGCTTTGAGTTCAGGTCCTGATTCACCAGAAGTACTTGGCAGGCTCACGGGAGTCCGTTGGCTCTTATGCCCTCTCTACCCTTGGTATTCTGAATCCAGAGAGTTATGCCTTGTACTATCAAGACAGAGTGAATTGTCAATGGGATTAAATAAGGTCTTGTCCAGATTAGGTTAAGATGGTCTTGAGGGGATCCTGACTTTCAAAGTTTTAAGTGTACCCAATCTTCTGTGCTTTATCAGGGTGACATCTGATTCCAGGTGGACGGGAGGCTTTAGGGTTATCTATCTAATCACCTGCCCTAGATTCATCATGCTGTATGGCCAACTTAATGTCCATGTCTGGGTGTGAGTTGGAGCCAGTTCCTCAAGGAAAAGTTGCTGAGCTTGAGTATGTCAGAGCAACAGGCAAGCTTTAGTCCAGCCTCATGGGCTTCTTGACACAAAGACAGGACAGTGGGTTTCCCAGAGCAAAGCTAGTCTCACCTCACAGTGGCTAGGGACTACCCAGAGGTGGGAACACAGAGGGGCAAAACCAGGAAGGGGGCCCTGGCAAAGCGCTGCAGTCTGTGGAGTCCTGAGCCAGTGGAGGCTTTAGGCCATCGCCAAGAATCTGAAGCAGTTGCCCTTTCTGGGCAGATTTGAACAAGAACCCAGGACTCCTAGAAAGACCATCAAAGGAGGGCAGCTTCAAGCAGGTTCCACTCAAGGGGAGGGGGCTCAGGCTCCTGAGATCTGCTTCACAAGTAGGTTCCAGCTGAATGGCTGAGACCAGTCAGGACCCCTTCCTTACCTGGATGACGGTTGGAAGGGATGGTTCCCACTTAAGTCCCTCCATCTCTTCTCGGGAGTCTGACTTGCTCCCTGCCAGAGCTGCGGCTCCATCTCGCCCAGCATGTGTTCCGCAGGTCCAACTCCTTTCTATCCTTCTGAACCCAGAGGGCCGCTCCTGCAGGTTTCCATGCAGACAGTTTAACCAAAAAGGAGACAGACACAGTTGGGAAGCACAGAACATTCACGTCAAAGGACCAACCCCCAGAATGTACACCTCAGGGGACCAGAGCTGGGGACACATAGACACAGGGCTGAGCTGCAGGGTGGAGATAGGGCCTTCTGAAGGGGCTGAGGAGAGGTGCTGGGCCTGGGCCTCTCCACTATCTCCCAGACACTTAACTTTTTTTTCTAAAAAGCAGAAAGAAAAAATTTGACACTTTCATACATGTATAGAATGCATTTTTGTTTTTTGAAACAAGTTCTCACTGTAGCCACAGCTGACCTGGAACTCACTCTGTGGCCCAGGCTGGTCTTTAACTCACAGCAATTTTCCTACTACAGCTCCAGATCTGGAGAGTTCTCAGGTTCAAGACCTGGGATCTGAGGTGGAAGGGCTGAGACACTATGTTACAAGAACAACTTGTATCACATATATGTGTAGCATTCCAGTCTCTACACATCTAACTTACTACACACTTGTAGAGATCATTTATAAATATAATACTTGTGGAACAAACATGGACAGCACCCCACAATTTGCCTAAGGCATTGCTTCTTTAATATATTGTAAATTAACTACCTGAAAGGTGTGTGTGCATGTATGTGTGTGCACACATCAGGATATCTTGCCATTGCAGATCTGCAAATAAATGTTGGTTGGTTGCACCACTTTTTGCATCTGACTTTACGTGGGTGCTGGGGAATTAAACTCAGGTCTCAGACGTAGCAAACAAATGCCTTTAGTTGCTAAACCATCTCCCTGATCCTAGAGGTTATTTTTTGAACTTAAAAAAACTGGATATTTTAGTGCATGATTTTGTTTTCTATTTCTGTATGTAGTGTTTCAGGAACATTATAATGAGGACTGTAAAATGATAATGTTTAGACAATAAGTGATGTCATGGTTAATCATCATTGTCAACTAGACTGGGTTTATTTTTATTTATTTGAGAGAGACAGACACAGAGAGAAAGAGGCAGAATAAGAGAGAAAGAGAGAGAGAGAGAGAGAGAGAGAATGGGCGCATCAGGGCCTCCAGCCACTGCAAAAGAACTCCAGATGCTTGCGCCCCCTTGTGCATCTGGCTAACGTGGGTCCTGGGGAGTCAAGCCTCGAACCGGGGTCCTTAGGCTTCACAGGCAAGTGCTTAACCACTAAGCCATCTCTCCAGCCCTAGACTGGGTTTTAGAACCACCTAGGAGGTACAATTTTGGGAGAGTCTGTAAGGCATTACTAGAGAGAGTTAACTGAGATGGAAGATTCACCCTGAATGTGAGTAGCACAATTCCATGGCCTGAAGTCAGAGACTGAATAAAATAGAAAGCAATGGTGCAAAAACATTCACCTCTGTCTGGTACTTGACTGAAGAAACAATAACCAGCCACCTCCACCACCATACCTTCCCTGCCAGGCTGGACTATACCCTCAAACCACAAGCCAAAATAAACCATTTCTCACATTGTTTTTATCAGTTATTTTGTCACCAACAATGATAAAAGTAGACAATACACTTGTATTTTTCTTCTAACTAAGAAAATAATTAGCTTTCTTATATTACCAGAGACATTTGATAAGAATATCTGTTCTCTCACAGAAACATTTTAAAATACAGTGAAGTTACAATATTTTTTTAAAAAGTTTTAAATTTTAGTAGATTCATTTATATCCTTACTCTTTTAATGTGAAATATTTGAATTATTGTCTCTTCCTTTGATTTCTTAGAAATGCTAGAGTTCATGATGGCTAGAGAGGCCTAAATTGCCCAGGCCTATAATCCCAGCTGCACAGGGGGCTGAGATAGGAGGGTTGCAAGCTCACATCTTGCCTGGACTACAGGGTGAGTTCAGCCTGGGCAACAGTGAGATCCTGCCTCCATATAAGAAGAGTACTGAGGACTTAGTTCAGTGTACAAAATATTGTTTCCAAAAGAAGACAGTACAATACTGATTCTTCAAACTTTTGAGTTTATTTAATATTAGTATTTGGACTCTGGACTCAAATCCATTTGAATTTTGAAAGATCCTCTCTCAGACAATGGTATAGAAACTAACTGGTACTCATAAAAAAGAGGGGACACTTATCAGGTCCCGGGTCACTTCTGTGCTCAGCTCACTCTTTGGAGATCTGCAGAACACCGGACTCTAATGAGGCAGCCAGGACATTATACCACTTGAAGCCAAGTGATTTTTACCTTCAGACTCCATTTACTTTTTCATCACCCACTTCCTTTGTCCTTATTAAGTAGATAGAATTCTGCAAGAATATAGCAACCTACTTGAGAAAGCTTCGATAAGGGACTGGGGAGATGGCTCAGTAAATAAAACACTTGCTGCTCAAGCCTGAATATCTAGGTTCCATCCTCAGACCACATGTAAAAGCTGGAAGCCATTGTGCACTTCTGTAATCCCAGCATGATAGTGCTTCAGTGGTGAGATGGGTGGCAGAGACAGTAGAATTTCCTGAAAGCACTCAGCAAGTACAGCAAAAGGAACGAGAACAATAGAGAAAGATCAAGAAAATTCCTGCCTCAAAATGAGGTGGAACAGCAAGGATAGACTCAAAAGTTGTCCTTGACGCACTTGCCTGCAAAGCTTAAGGACCCAGGTTTGATTCTTCAGTAACCATGTAAAGCCAGGTGTACTACAAGGTGGTGCATGTGTCTGGAGTTTGTATGCAGTGGCTAGAGGCCCTGGCACACCCTTTCTTCCCTCCCTCCCTCCCTCCCTCCCTCCCCCTCCCTTCCTTCCTCCCTGCCCTTTCTCTCTCTCTCTCTCTCTCTCTCTCTCTCTTCTTCTTTCTTTCTTTCTTTCTCTCTCTCTCTCTCTCTCTCCCTCTCTTTCTCATAAACTCTCATAAATAAATAAATATTAAAAAATAAAAGTTGTCCTCACCTTCACACCATGGCATGTGTATGCCTGCACTCACGTGAACTCATACACATTCATATACACAAATAATAAATAAAGGGGCTAGAGAGATGGCTTAGCGGTTAAGGTGCTTGCTTGTGGAACCTAAGGACCCAGGTTCGATTCTCCAGGTGCCAGGTAAGCCAGATGCACATGGTGGCGCATGTGTCTGGACTTTGTTTGCAGTGACTAGAAGCCTTGGTGCACTCATTCTCTCTCTCTCCCTCTGTCTCTAATAAATAAATAAATACATAAATAAAAATCAGAAAAATATTTTAAAAGACCAAATAATAAATGAAGCAAAACCTCCATAAAATCTTCTGTATTTAGGTTTATATACACTTTGTACTGGAGACTCACCATATGAACTGTGGTAAGTCTTCTGGGGTTCACATGGATATGTATTCTGGCTATTGTTGGTGGGACATTAGGTTGGATGAAAGTTGAGGCATCAGAAGTGTCATTTAAACAAAATATAATGTCTGTTGATGCTTTTCTTCTTATTATAAGACATGGATGGTCAGGACTGATGTTTTCATGGCATGGAGAATAATGAGGAGAGGTGCATAGACCCAAGGGGTGAAGGGACATCGTGGCTAGATGGGTTGTATCCTCTCCTATCTAAATGGCTATTGTTCTGTGGCCCATCATCCTACTGAATGCTGATACTGAGAACAGGTCACCCAGACAAGTACCAGGTTGCCAGAACCTGATAGGATGCATCCCATCCCTTCCACAAGCCCCTGCAACCACAATCACTCTCTCCCCTCCAGGCATATAGGCACATTAGCTCTTTCTCAGCCACTGAATTGAGCTTCCATCCTAGGGATTAGCACTGCTTTCTCTCTAGAGGTTCTATAGCAGTGAAAGACGACTAGAGACTGGAACTGACAAATTAGGATACTCTGAGAACACTTTGGGATTTTTAATTTTTATTTGTTTATGAGAGAGAGAGAGAATGGGCATGCCAGAGCCTCTAGCCACTGCAAATGAACTCCAGATGCATGTGCCACCACGTGCATCTGGCTCACATGGGTTGTGGGAACTTGAACCTGGGTGCTTAGGCTTCACAGAAAACCACCCTAACTGCTAAATATCTTCCCAGTCCTCAACTTTGGGATTTTTAAGGCAATGAGGAAAACCATTTATTGCTCTGCTTAGAAATGAACATGGATTAGCTGGGCATGGTGGCGCACGCCTTTAATCCCAGCACTGGGAGGCAGAGGTAGGAGGATCACTGTGAGTTCAAGGCCACCCTGAGACTCCATAGTGAATTCCAGATCAGCCTGGACTAGAGTGAGACCCTACCTCGAAAAAAAAAAAAAAAAAAAAAAAAAAAGAAATGAACATGGATTATGTTGTATAATAAGGCTGTGTGAATTTCACGTCCGGTTGGACAGCAGTCTGTCATTCTTAAATGACAGAGGGGCAGCAGTGCTAGGAAACACTGTCTGCAAAGGTCAGTGTTGGCACCCTTCTCACCTTAAGGCCATGTTGTCTTTTGCACCTTTTTCTTTCCTCGTAATGTAACTGAGTTGGGATAAATATAAGGAACCTAACTGCTGTAGGTGTGTGAGGATCCTTCTTCTTTGACTTATGAGAGCACGTGCGGGAGATAAATCACTGGCACACCAGGGCCTTAGCCACTGCAAATGAACTTCAGACACGTGTGCCACCTTGTGCACAGGTGCCACTTGTGTACTTGCATCACCTTGTGAATCTGGCTTATGTGGGTTCTGGGGAGTCAAACCTGGGTCCTTAGGGTTTGCAGGCAAGTGTCTTACCTGCTAATCCATCTCTCTACCATCATGCTTCTTTCCCCCTCCCCCTGCTTTAATTTGTATGAAAATGTTTTCCTGTGGTGGGAGAGATGGCTTGGCAGTTAAGGCACTTGTCTGCTAAGCCTAACAACTGGGGCCTGATTCCCCAGTACCTGTGTGAAGCTGGATGCACATGGCCAGAGTTGCAAGGGTCAGAACTTGGGCTTTGGCATCCCTAAAAATGTAGGCTCATCTCCCTGTACTCAACAGGACAATCAAAGAGACAAATAATCATGAAAAGTAGCAAAAGGAAATTTATTCAATATGGCCACATTGGGGGACCGAAAAAAAAAAACAAATAAAGAGGTCCGGTGTTCCCTCTCCTCAGTTCATCATGAGGATGTCACTGGTGGTCTTGGAGTACTTCCAGGTTCTTGGCATCTTTCTCAAAGAATTGAAGAAAGGTGCACACAAGTAGTTAAGCAGCAAGACATTTCATTAAAAGCAAAGTAATAGTAGAGGTTTGAATACTCTGCCAAGGTACAGTGGGCCAATTGAGGGGAGAGTACTCAAGGGCCTCAAGAAGTGGTCTGCTTGGTGTTTCATTTATAGGATTTTAAAGGGTGGGTCCTAAGGTCACAGTTTGAGCGATCCTCTTGTTTTTTTTTTTTAAATTATCTTTTTTATTTATTTGAGAGAGATATATACAGAAACAGGGAGAGGGAGAAAGAGAGAGGGGGGCGGTGTGGGGGTAGAATGCCAGGTCCCCAGCCTCCGCAAATGAATTCCAGATGCATGCGGCCCCTTGTGCAGCTGGCTTATGTAGGTCCTGGAGAGTCGAACCTGGGTCCTTTGGCTTTGCAGGCAAGTGCCTTAACCACTAAGCCATCTCTCCAGCCCGATCCTCTTGTTTTATTGACAAGGTTGGGTTATGTAACATTTCTCCCTACTGCTTATGTTTCTTTCCATGATGTATCCAACCTTAATCATATGTATACCCAGTTATGCACAGGCACGATGGTAAATAATGGCTTCTCCCTCGAAGTTCACTTAGAGGACACGGTTTGCCTTGCTGCAAATACACCCCTAACCAGTCCATGCTGGATGTCCCCCACTGGCTGTTCGAATCTCATCTATATAAGAACATATTTGAATAGGTGTTGATCACAAATAATCCTCCTTATGGGGAGGCAAAACCTAGTTCATTGTGTGAAAGAGGAGTGGATGGGGTGTACATGCACTTCAATACAGGTTGGAGGTCCCAGGTTTCTTACAGGTTGCTGGGTGTGTTTAGAAGGTTGTGTTTACTGCTCAAGCTAAGCAGTGTCCTGGGCAGCTAAACCCTTCCCTATGCTTGCCTGTCTCAAGGGCACTGACATCAAGCTTCATTTTCAATAGAGGATAAGGAGGTATGCCTAACTAAGCAGTCCTGTTCAAGATGTGGTCCCGCCCATCATTGACCCATCATTGTCTGGGCTCCAGTCTCTCCTGCAGTCAGAACTGTGTGAAATCTCTTTCTGGGAGAGTTCCTCCTCTGGGTGGCACCAGGCTTTAGTCTTTTTCTTTTCTCACATGAGATTCCTGTGAAAATTCTCATTCATTGAGGTTCATTGATTCCAAACTGAGAGCCAACGGAGGTTTGAGGTCATTGCTGCTTTGGTGCTTCCTGTTTCAAAATCCAGAGTCTCCTTAGGAGACCAGACGGTGCCATTTGCTGTCACTCAGGGGGAAAGGAGAGGCTTTGACACTCTCCTGGGTCTTCATTACCTTGCAAGACTCCACTCCAGCCTGTGGTCTTGGGATCCACTGTGGTCCCTTGGAGGTGCCCCAGTGGCCGAACTCCTCGGTTGCTCCGTGACCTGCAAGTACTGGAGATGCTCATGAAGGACTCGCAGGCTGCATACCACAGAAGAGTCCTACATGGTACATGGGGCGCTGGGGCCGAAGCCCCTCTGCTGCAGTGGACTGGGCCTGCAGCGGGGAAATGGCCGCTTGGCACTGCTCCCGAGACCATGTGGTCTCTGATGCTCGCACCCTACATCTACCCAGACTGTGAGGTGATGACTTGGAGGTGCATCAGGAGAATCTGTCCAGTGGGCTTGGACTGCAGCTGGGCTCCCAGTCCATCTTCCGGAATTTCATTTGTTTTCCTCTGAGGCTTCAGAACGTAGGGAAGCAGGAGCCTAGACCCACAGCCTGCCCTGGAGCCTAGCTCCTCCATTGGTTGGCAGTTAATTCATAAATTCCAACTCCCTGTAGCATCCCCAAGCAGCATTAGCAATTGGTTGCTCCTCATTCTATACTCCAAGGAGACAGGCGTTCGGGTTTTATCCTTCAAGTACCATATGGAACTTTGTGCAAAGATTCACTCACTCTTCCTTGATTTAAAAGAAAAAAATCTGGCCGGGCGTGGTGGCTCATGCCTTTAAATCCCAGCACTGGGGAGGCAGAGGTAGGAGGCTCACTGGGAGTTCCAGGCCAGCAAACCCGGAACACAACCTCACTTCCCTTGGCAGGGAGTGACATCAGACCCCTGTACCTGCCCAGCCCTGGCTGCCCCGCGAGCGGCTCTGGAGGCTGGGGGCGGAGTCAGGGGTGGGTGTCCGGCTCGGCCCCGCGCGGTGATTGGCCGCTCTCTGGGCGTGGCTGAGGCCCTGGCTGCCTCGCGAGCGGCTCTGGAGGCTGGGGGCGGAGTCAGGGGTGGGTTTCCGGCTCGGTCCCGCGCGGTGATTGGCCGCTCTCTGGGCGTGGCTGAGGCCCTGGCTGCCTCGCGAGCGGCTCTGGAGGCTGGGGGCGGAGTCAGGAGCGGGTTTCCGGCTCGGTCCCGCGCGGTGATTGGCCGCTCTCTGGGCGTGGCTGAGGCCCTGGCAGCCCCGCGGTCCAGCGCAGTGGACTGGATTGTTTTGGATATGCTGGGGGCCAGACAGGGCACTCCTGAACACTTGCACTGTGTGCTGAAAGGTTAAAGTGGCTTCCATTGTATGGTTTTTACTTTGCTCCTCATGGAGGAATCTGTAAAGCAAAGTACCAAATTTAATGAAAAAGAAATGAGGAGCTGTGTTTGAATCCCAGAACTTGGGAAGCAGAGGTAGGAGGATCGCTGTGAGCTCGAGGCCAGCCTGAGGTGGTCAGCCTGGGCTAGCCTGGCCTCAAAATACAAAACAAACAAGCAGGGGAGTATTTAAGGACCTATCAGCACCATTCTATCTTCCACACATTCCAGTTTTCATCCATACAGGAAGTAGAACTTCGAGAAGCTGTCTCAAAACATACTACTTCAGTCATTCCTGTCTTCTTAGTTGATTTGGTTTCGTCACGAAACACCTATTATCACTGCAGAATGTTTTATTTTGTCAACACACAAAAAAAATCACAGCTCTAAAAAAATAAAAAGTTGCCAGGCGTGGTGGCCCATGCCTTTAATCCCAGCACTCAGGAGGCAGAGGCAGGAGGATAGCCATGAGATCAAGGACATCCTGAGACTACATAGTGTGTTTCAGGTCAACCTGGGGTAGTGTGAAACCCTTCTGTGAAAAAAAAAATCATAGCTTTTATCTCAAAGGGAACAAAGATAGTTTATTATGGAACCAAATAGGATTGACCATGGCCAGAAAACACAGACTCACTTTTCCTCAAATACCATGTTTCAATGTGGTAACAGTTTCACAAAGTTTTCTCTCTTTCATTCATTTTTTTTCTTTTTCATAAGTTAACTTTAAAATAGAAATTTACATCTAAATAAGATAAACAATTTTCAGATTTTTGAAACTTTAATAAGATTTTAAAAGTATGACTTTGGGAGCTGGAGTGATGGCTTAGTGGTTAAGGCACTTGCCTGCAAAGCATAATGTCTCGGGTTCTATTCCCTAGTACCCATGTAAGCTAAATGCACAAGTGACATATGCATCTGAAGTTTATTTGCAGTGGCTGAAGGCCCTGGTGTGCTCATTCTCCCTCCCTTTCTCTCTCTCTGTCTCTCTATCTATCTGCCTCTTTCTCTCTCTCAAATAAATAAGTAAAGTATTTTAAAATGACTTTGAACTGAAAAACATACATTTTGCACACAAATATCATAAAGTTTTAATAGTAACAGAAAAAAGAAAGGCAATAGATCAAGACACTTTTCAAATAGGTAAGTTACAGTGAAGCAAGGAAATCTCTGCTATAGACCTCAGATGTTATTAAATGACATTAGCCTTTGGGTTGGTGGAAGCTAGGGGTTTGTTTGTATGTTCCAAAGCATTTACCTATTAGTCATGAGGTTGTTTTGTCACATACAGGAGTGGATAATAAATGATTATTCCCAAGGCTAAGATAGACAAGACATAGCTTTGGACCTGCAACATTCCAAATCTCCACACTTAATGCAGGTCTAGTCAGATAATTATCCTTGCAGAATGATGTAGCTCTGGACTTTTTTTTGTACATGTGGTATGCATGTGCACATGAATGTCTATGTGTGGGCAGACATCTGTACACAGGTGCACATGTGAGTGCAGGTGTATTGATACCAGAGGTTGATGTTGGGAATTTTCCTCAATCACTATCCACTTTATCCTGAGTCAGTCTCTCATGTAACCTGCAGCTCACCAATTTGGCTGGACTAAGTAGCCAGCAAGCCTTAGGAAACGGCCTGCATCTACCTACCCAGACCTGGGGCTACAGGAGCATTTGGCCATATCCAGCTATTTTGTGTGGGTGTTGGGGAACAGAACTTGGGTCCTCATGTTTGTACAGCAAAACTATTAATTCAGCCATCTCCTTGGTCTAGCCTTTTTTTCCCCTAGGAACTTCAGTTAACAATTTCCAGGTTGGTTATGTCATCTATGACATGTATGAAGGCACTATTGATACATGGTATGAGAATTTAGAATTTAGCATGGTGTCTTAGTCACTTAATATCAGTAATAACTGTATCTTTCTGCCATGGATCAGAAAAATTAGAGACCAATTTTCACTCAACTTAAATGACTATAAGTTCTTTCATCCAAATATATCATGAATTCTAACATTTATTATTTATACTTCTGTATTATAGAAATTTGTGACTTCCCATATTAATAATGAACTCATTAAGATATCTTATTTATTTATTTTTATGAGAAAGAGAGAGAGAATTGGCATGCCAGGGCCTCTATTCATTGCAATCGAACTCCCTCCAGACATGTGTGCCACCTTTGTGAATGCGTGACCTTGTCTGTCTGGCTTACTTGGGTTCTGGGGAGTTGAACGTGGGTCCTGAGGCTTCTCAGGCAAATGCCTTAACAGCTAAGCCATCTCTCTGGCCCTGTTTATTTATGAGAGAAAGAGACAGAGAGAGAGAGAGGGCTTCTAGCCACTGCAAATGAACTCCAGATGCATGCAACACCTTTTGCATCTGGCTTTACATGGGTACTGTGGAATTGACCCTAGGTCATTAGGCTTTGCAGGCAAGCATCTTAACTGCTGAGCTTTCTCTCCAGCCCAATATTGAACTTTTATAAAACTACTCTCATATGGTGTGAAATAAGCTGAAAATAACAAGTGAATAAACAATTTACAAGATACGTATTCATTTACTCTTGGAAACATGGAGTTTTGAATTACTGCTGGAAGAAAACATTGAGAGGAGGGGACTCATGAGGCCAGTGTGACTTGTTTCCACATGACACTGAGCAAAATACTCTACAGCAGGGCAGGGAGGGAACAGAAAGGGCAGGAGGGGAACAAAAGCATCTATATATGGAATATGGTGGTGGTGTCAAGGTAGTGGGAAACTACAAAACAGGAGGTGTGCTGGAGTAGTCCAAATGAATCCACCTGTGTAGGAACCTGACGCTTTAGGAAGTCAGGGTCCTGCTGTCCCACAGAGACGGGAGGGTGGGGGTCGAGGGGCGGACACAGGACTCAGTCTGCAGGAGTTCACCAGAACAAGCCAGAGACGCTTGTGCAGCCTCCGATTTGTTCAGGGGGACACGATAATGTATGCCAGGATCATTCTCCAATGACAGATCCTTTAGTGGCTGGATGTGCTATTCAATATAGACTAACAAAGATGTAGACAAGCACACTGCTCTCTGATGTTACCTGATGTGACTCCAACCTGCTTCAGCACCACAATGCTTTCATGACTGTAGATGAGTGCTAAGTTTTAGAAAGAGTTAATGTTAGTTCCTGGTTATATTTTGCTTCTGAATACTCCTAGCTATTTTCATAAATATCAGCTTCATACTAATTTTATCCCTTTGACATGAAAACCATTTTAACTTGTGTATAAAGTAAAAATTGTACATATTATTAGAGCACTAGGATATGTTTTGATACATGTTTACTTTGTGTAACATACAAAGCAGATCTATCTATCTATCATCTAATCTAATCTAATGTAATCTATCTATCTATCTTGCCTGATTTACATATGTATATAACCTCAAATATTTAATATTTGTATTGAAATTTGTCAAAAATAATTTCTTGTTTTTTGAAATCTATAGTACATTATTATTGATACTAAATATCTTCATGAAATAATATTTAAACTGTTTTTCCAAACAAATAATTATTCTTGGCATGTAATAACATTTACAGCTTCTTTTTTCATGTGTGTGTGTAGTAGGTGTGGTGCGTATATGGTATGGGGTATGTGTTATATTCATAGGTGTATGCAGACCACATGTACTCACATGGGGAAGCCAAAGGATAACTTGAATATCTTGCTATGTTCATCCATTAATTTCCTTGAGAAAGAGTATTTCACAAAACTCAGAATGGCCATTTTCATTCAGACTGGCTGAAGAGCAACTCCCGATGATCCTCAGTTCTCCACTCCTCAAATTTCTGAGATTACAGGCACATGTGGCCATGCTCAGCTATTTACATGGGTGTTGGGAATCCAACTCAGGGAAATGCAGACCCTCAGGCCTTCATGTTGCCCAGCAAGAGCTCTTTCCTGTAGAGCCATTTTCCCAGTCACCCCAGTTACAGTTCTTGTACCTCTGATTTCTTCAGAGTTGTGAGGATGTTGGATGGAATGTGCAGAACCTTCCTAAGAGACAGCAGTGTCGGGTTTTTGTCTTCCTTGGGAATCAGGTGCTACAGGGACTGCAGGGGGCACTAGAGCTTCTTCAAGGTGGACAGGGCTCCTCAATTTAAGAAGGAAGTGCTCGGTCTTCTTTGTAACAAGGAAGGCAGTGGGTGTTAAGAAGTAGAGCTCCAAGCTGGGTGTAGTGGCATGTCTTTAAACCCAGCACTTAGAGGCTGAGGTAGGAGGATCACCATGAGTTTGGGGCGAGCCTGGCCTATAGTGAGACTCAGCCTCAGCAACAAAAGAACAGGAGCTGGAGAGATGGCTTACAGGTTAAGGTGTTTGCCTGAGAAGCCTAAGAAACCAGGTCGAGTCCCCAGAACTAATGTAAGCCAGATGTACAAGGTGACACATTTGTCTGTAACTCATTTGCAGTGGCTCAAGGCCCTGGTACACCCATTCTCTCTTGCTATTTGCCTCTCTCTCCGCCTTAAGTAAATAAACTAATAATAATAATAAAAAATTGAGTGAATGCCACTGGCACCCTCTACAGTTATGGAATTCCCATGTTAGAAATCTGGAACATCTTACTGTTATTTCCCTCTTCTCTCTTTTTTGGGGAGTGAATATATGTTTTTTTTTTTTTTTTTTTAACCTTCATCAGTGGAGAGGCATAGGAGCAGAGGGTGTAGTAATTCCATATTCCACTTCCAAGATCTAGTTGAGAACATGTGCTCCCCCCACCCCGGGTGCTCTTAGGAGGAAGTACAGTAAATGTTTCCTTTAATAGCACACTCCAGTTTGCAAGTTGCCTTTTCTCTCCACCTTTGAGTAGATCCAGTCTTAGAATCTCGTGAAAGTGAGTGGAGGCTGTCATGTTTCCCCTCTCTTGTAGGATGCACTCTTTTTGTGATTACTTCAAGGTCACCAGAGTGAGCGTGAATACTGTCCTCTCCCTCAAATGGGGAGGGTCTATCATTGCAAGGTGATGATCAGGGTTCGTTATGCCAACGTGTGTCAATTCCTCCCTGGAGAAAAGCAAAGGCATTTGGAGGGGGCAAGCGAAGGCAAGATGGATTTTGAGAACTAAAGAGAAGTGATGACGGAATGGTGCAGATGGGACACCACATGAGTGAGGTCAGAGAGAGGGTTCTGAATGTCAGCAGGTTTCCCTATTACAGTGTGTTTCCTCTGACCCCATTATACCTTATTCTGATTCTAGAGGGGTGGGTCCTGCCTCTCGCCAGTTTGCAGTGGCAGATTTGGTACTCCAGTACAGCCTGCAGACTATGTCATTCTTACCATGTACAGAAGAAAAGAGACTATGAAGAAAGGTCTGACTAGCTCACCTTGGAAAATTCATTTCTAGACGTATTCTACTATGTCTACAATTTCTATCCAGTTGCAAATGAGCAGATTGTGAACAGATAATTTAGTTTTTCTCTCTACTAGTCAATATGTGTATTTCTGGGATTTATTAAATCTCCGGATTTCTGCAGCACCACTCCTCTAATAAATGTGGAGAGACTGCTGCCAGTCTTCCTGTAGATGCCACACAGCACAGCCCCCTCCTCTCCTTCCCATTGGTTCTCTGATGTTCCAACTACATTTTATCAACAGTATAGCTTCATTAGTTGATCATATGTGTGTGTGGGGGAGGTGACTTTTATTTTCTATTAAGAAATTTAAAATATAAATATGCTACAAATTGGTCATATTCCTACTGCTTTATGACCAATTTGCAATATGTTCCCTCTCCCCAACACCATTGCACTGAGGGTCTTCTTGAATAGAGTTATTATAATTACTGTGGGGTCATGATCTTGTTGCTGTCATGGCTAAACAGAGGACCTCTTCCAGGGAGATGGTGGTAGACACTGAGGAGACCCAAAGTTCATCAAAGCAGAAAATTAGAGGCTGTTTAGAGCTCAGTGCTAAAGGAAACATAAATCACACCCTTCAAGGCTCAGGGGACATGGTGGAAGACAGAGCAGAAGGAATATAAAATCCACAGGGTCAGACACTATGCCTGAGGCACTAACCCCCACACATAGTTTCATTTTTAAATTGATGAAGAAAATGACCAATTTCTCCCCTACCCCGCAAAAGGAGGTAGAGATGTTGAGTTTTCCAGTGTGGGCTCAAATTCTCAGGCAGAGGTAGGTAGGAGATGATATATCAGTACAGAAAAATAAGCCTTCCTTGTTCTCTCTATATAGAGCTGCTGAGACATGAAAGTAACTTTGCCCTTCTTTCCAACTCATTTTAACTGGGACACTGACAAGATGTTTTGCAGTGCACACAATCAGTTTCTAATTAGAAAATTCTTTCTGTATTCTTTCCTTCCTAGAAGACAGGGAGGCCTCATATTGAAGGCATCCTCTGGGGACATGAAGGATGGGGTATGGAGGTTGGGGGAGGTATAATTTTAGTGACAACATTTTATGTAGAATATGCAGAACACAACTCTTCTTCCAGCTTCTGATTTTCAGAATCTTAGTGAGGAGAGGGAACTACAAGTGAGATAATCTGAGTCAGTAAGGTGTAGGATGGCAACTGGAGAAAGACACTATCCAAGAAAGAACCTACTGTAGAGCTGTGGTTGCCCAAGTAACATCGGCTGCATTTCAGGAATTGAGTGGATATTGTCCCACTGATCATGGGGAAGATGGAAGAGTAGAACCAAACACTAGCATAACTATGTGGCCATTGTGCCAGGATGGAGGAGTTACAGAAAGCATGTGGATTGTAAGCATAGTGAGAGCTGCAGCATTCCTCAGTTCACTGAGTTTATTTCCTTCCGTTTAAGCCAACTGTGAGAATGCTGATGTACTGTGTTCAGTGTACCACTAATGAGGCCTTTGTGACTGGTGGTTGCTGGCTTTCTTTGCAGGAATCAATTGGTACAGTTGTGCATGCCTCAGCCTGTGAATCCACAATTCAGATATTGAGCCGTGACAGGGATGCTACAAAGGCTTAACTTCTGTACAGGAAAGAGGTACAGAGTTGTGGTCACAGGACACAGAGACATACAGCTAGAACTGACCAGTTGGACACTTGTCATAGTGCTGGAAATTGTTGAGAGAGAAAAGTAAAAAAAAAAAAAATTTTTTTTTGGCTTTTCGAGGTAGGGTCTCACTCTAGCCCAGGCTGACCTGGAATTAACTAGGTAATCTCAGGGTAGCCTCGAACTCATGTCAATCCTCCTACCTCTGCCTCCTGAGTGCTGGCATTAAAGGTGTGCGCCACCTCCCTCGGCTTACCAAAAGTCTTAAGTAATGGATCTTGCAAGCTACACAACCAGGTAGCCAGTGGAGATTTCCCTACAAGTGCAATTGTGTCACTAAGTTATGGGGGTAACCAATGCCCTCTGATTACATTTGAAGCCTACTCACTGAGAAGGAATTCATGCTAGGTACTGAAAACTGAGTCAAAACTCCATGGCTCTGAAGGACATAGACTCAATGAGGGACATTCAGCTGTTCTTTGTGTAAATGGCTAAGTTTAGCTGACCAGATTACCATCTAAATATAGATTTAGTTTATGTTCATTGATTAATGCTCTTCATGTTTGAGCTAAAGATGCTTTTTTTTTTGGATTTTCTTTTTTTTTTTTTTTTTTTTTTGGTTTTTCGAGGTAGGGTCTCACTCTAGCTCAGGCTGACCTGGAGTTCACTATGGAGTCTCAGGGTGGCCTCGAACTCACGGCGATCCTCCTACCTCTGCCTCCCGAGTGCTGGGATTAAAGGAGTGCGCCACCACGCCCGGCTTTTTTTTTGCATTTTCAAGGTAGGGTTTCGCTATAGCACATGAAATGTTTTTTTTTTTAATTGCTGGCAATGAATACTGGGAAGGTCCAAGACTCATCAGAATGATGGGATGAACACAAAGCCCAGTGATTAGCAGTCAATGTGTCATCTCTCCCCAAGACCATGGCTCCGGGAACATTCAAAGGAGGTGTCGGAAAGAATATGGTGCTTGCTCTCACTACCAGCCAGAAAAAAACTTCTCTGTGGAATGGTAGTAGATACTGATGGGACTCAAAACCCATCTAATAAGATGATGTTAAGAGCTTAACAAGAAATGAGGCCAGGCATGATGGCACACACATTTAGTCCTAGCACTCAGGAGGCAGAGGTAGGAGGATGGCTATAAGTTTGAGGCCAGCCTGAGACTACATAATAAATTCCAGGATATCCTGGGCTACAGTGAGACCCTATCTTGAAAATCCAAAACAAAAGTAAAAAGAAAGAAAGGAAGAAAGAAAGAAAGAAAGAGAGAGAGAAATGAGATATATCTATCTCTAGCATATCCCCTTACAAGTAGTCTTATGGATTAAGAGAGTTTATATGTCCTCATTGCCTGGAGGTAGGCTGGGCTCAAACTACTAATCCTGCTGCTTCCCTCTCTCAAGTGCTAGGATTAAAGGTGTGGGGCATCACACCCAGGAAAATCCTGTGGCTCCCAATAATCCCCTAAATTTCTTGGTGCTGGGATTAAAGGTGTGACCCCCCCCCCCCACCCAGCAAAATCCTGTCACTCACAATAAACCTCTAACTTGCTTGGTGGACTTTCTTTTATAAGACCAGAATTATAAGCTCAGCAAGGACAAATCTTAATTACTTTTTTAGTATGTAATAATTAAGACTACCTTTCTAATGATTGTTAAATTAAAATTTCCAGCTCACCAGAAAGTCCTTATTTAAATCTAATTGTCACTTACCTTTTATGTTCTATTATTTTGTCTCACAGAAATCTTAGCCCTGCATGCTATTAAAAATCTTAAACAGAATACAAAACAGAGAGAAAACTAAAACTCTATGCTGTTAACATTTTCTTTTCCTTTGACACAGAGGAAAGTAGCCATTTAAAAAAATATTTTATGCCGGGCGTGGTTGGCCACGCCTTTAATTCCAAAACTCGGGAGGTAGAGGTAGGAGCATTGCCATGAGTTCGAGGCCACCCTGAGAATACATAGCGAATTCCAGACAAGCCTGAACTAGAGTGAAACCCTACCTCGAGGAATTTGAGAGAGAAGAGGCAGAGAGAGAATGGGTGCACTAGGTCCCTAGCTACTGCAAACTCCAGATACATGCACCACCTTGTGCATCTGGCTTTACATGGGTACTGGGAAGTCAAACATAGATCCTTAGGCTTCACAGGCAAGTGCCTTAACAGCTCAGCCATCTCTCCAGCCCCAAGTAGCCTTTTATTTTTAATGACAAGTTGTGGAAAACATACGACGTAAATCTGCTTACATCTGAAATCAAGGGAGTGCCAACACTTTTCTCAGAATACAGCCTACTATGAATTAAATAGCCTATGGCAAATCATTACCTTAATTAACATTTCAATAAGTAGAAGAAGCTACAGAAATGGAGAGTCACAATGTACAAGTCCAAGCTATGTGGCCTCTCCTTGTGGGGTCTACCTGTGCCATGCCTCCTCGTCACCATTTGCTACCAAGAATGGGTCCAACTCCTGAATGGGCTGGTCACTCTATGAAGACCCCATCACTGAACACAGGGTTTCACCCACCTGAGCACCAGTCTGCACACACTGCATGAATCCTAGACCACTGGCAGAGTGCAGTCTATCTAGATCTCTGAGGAACCTGATTATTTCTGAAGGGTACTGTGTGAGCTGCCATTCAAAGCCAGGGAAGGAGCCTAACAAGAAAAGGGGAAAAGAAAACCAGCCTGGAAGTTCAGCTGTGCTTGGCATGGCAGGGGCATCCCCTGGTCAGGAGAGCAAGGGAGGTACCGAGAGTTGCCCCCCGCCCCACTTCTAGTGACTCCAGGTCACTACTCCACTATGGGACTGGGGTTACAGGCACTCATGGCCATGTCCAGCTGTGGGTGTGTATTCTGTTGATTTTTCAGGTGGCTTCCCGTTTCGGTTTGTCAGGCTTGCCCAGGAAGCACACTGAGCCATCGCTTCAGCCACTTAATCTTTATATTAAGTAAAAACTTTGTATGGACGCATCCATTCCCTCCTCCCTGCCCCCATTTCACTGAGGGTCCTCCTCTGTGTAGGACTGCTGGTACTCACCAAGTGGGTGTGGGTTATGAGTTGCCAGAGCCACAGTCTTTGTGTGTCAGGGGAGGGCAATGCCTCTGGCTATTCGCTCCCACCCAGTGGATGTTGCACTCTTCCTGCCCCCTCTTCCACAGAATTTCCTAGGCCTTGATGAGAGTTTTAAGGCTACTTTAGGTTTGAGATCCTGGCACATTCTGGATTCTGGCTTTGGTATGTTTTGAGTATCCTCTGTGTCTATTGCTATTCCCTAGTGTGGAAAGTCAGGTTTCACTTCTCTTCCCCTTAACCTTTCCATCCATACTATCTGTCCCTCGAGATGCCTGTCAGGTATGCCTGCAACTCATGCTGTTCCAGGGTAGGAACCACAGATGAGGGAGAACACGTGGCAGTTGTCTTTCTGTCCTTGTATGAGTTCACTTTGTATGACCTGTTCTACGTCCATCCATTTTCCTGTGAAAATTTTCCCCAGGAAGGAGAGAATTTCACTCCACTGTTGAAGCTCAGGAGTGAATTTCCCAGTGAATATTTTTATTAATCAATGATGGAGGATCTAGATGTTGCCCTGGCCTCAACCCTGGCAGAATAACATGGGAAGGGATAGCCTCAACCTAGGTATTTACTACCTAAGAATTTGGAAGGATCTTGGCTTGAACCAGAAAAGTTGATTAAGTTATGCAAATTCTCTTGGCCTACACAAACCTAATCAGGGCGGGGCCTTAAGGGTGTTCCTATAAAAGCTTCCCATTTGAGAAGGGTGTCTGCTCAGACATTAGGAGCTGGCTGCAGTGTGGATACCTGGGACAGTCACAGCTGCCATCCTGAGAGAAGAGGGGAGACTGCACCTCAGAAGCAAAGGGTGTTCCTTGCTGTAGGACGCGCTAGAGCATCTACAGGTGAGTCCGAGTTCCGCATTTCTACATTTGTCTTTCTAAAACAGAAAAGTGTAGTAAGTCTGGTTAACACAAATGATGTAATATGGGGGATGTGAAGATTGCTGAGGAGGAAAAGGGACTTACTTGTAAGGTTCCTGTCCTAGAGTTGAAATTCCCCAGTATCATCTTTATGAGCAAAGTGGGGGCATGCTTCTAGAATTTGCTTGTAGAGAGCAGAGGCCCTGGTGTGCCAGTGGTCTTCCTCTCAAGTTTTTAAAAATGTTTAACTTATCATTTGACAATTGGTAATAATTCATATTTTATGTTGATGTTGTGTTCCTTGTCCATCTAATGTTTGGATTTATGGCCATTCAGCCTGGGCCAGAGTGAAACCCTACCTTGAAAAGCCAAAGGAAACAAACAAATAAACAAAACCCCAATAAAGGCCAGATGTGGTGGTGCATGCCATTAATCCCAGCCCTCAGGAGGGAGAGGTAGGATAATTTTTGTGAGTTCAAGGCCACACTGAGTCTACGTAGAGAATTCCAAGTTAGTCTGGCTAGACTGAGACCCTAACTCAAAAAAACAAAAAAAACAAAACAAAACAATAAATTAAGTAACTAAATAAAGGCTTGATTTATGGGATAGGCAATCCCAAAGGCTTTATTTGGGTACAGTGAACTTCTACCTATGCCAGTTTTGGAAGATTTGTAAGATAGTTAATTTTTTATTTAAAAATCATTTTTTGAAGCTGGGCGTGGTGGCGCACACCTTTAATCCCAGCACTCGGGAGGCAGAGGTAGGAGGATTGCTGTGAGTTCAAGGCCACCCTGAGAATGCAGAGTGATTTCCAGGTCAGCCTAAGATAGAGTGAGACCCTACCTCGAAAAACCAAAAAAAAAAAAAAAAAAAAAAAAATCATTTTTTGTTAATTTAATTTAAATTTTTTTTTTTTTTTTTTTTCGAGGTAGGGTCTCACTCTAGCCCAGGTTGACCTGGAATTCACTATGGAGTCTCAGGATGGCTTTGAACTCACGGCAATCCTCCTACTTCTGCCTCCCGAGTGCTGGGATTAAAGGCGTGTGCCACCACGCCCGGCTAGATTGTTAATTTAATTTTTGTGATCGAGGGACAAAGGGAGGAAGAGACAGACACAGATGGAGACACACAGGCACACACACACAGAAAATAAATGGGAATGCAAAGGCCTCTAGCCACTGCAAACAAACTCCAGATGTATGGCTCATTTTGGGCATTTGGCTTTTCATTTATGTTTATTTATTTATTTGAGAGTGACAGACAGACAGAGAAAGAGGCAGAGAGAGAGAGAGGGCACTGCAGGGCCTCCAGCCACTGCAAACAAACTCCAGATGCATGTGCCCTTTTGGGCATCTGGCTTACGTGGGTCATAGGGAATCCAGCTCCAACTGGGGTCCTTAGGCTTCACAGGCAACCACTTAACCGCTAAGCCACCTCTCCAGCCCAAGATAGTTCTTTTTTTTAAAAAATTTTGTTTATTTATTTATTTGAAAGAGAGAGAGAGAATGGGCACACTAGGATCTCCAGCCACTGCAAACCAACTCCAGATACAAGTGCCGTCTCGTGCATCTGGTTTACGTGTGTACTGGGGTATCAAGCCTCCAACTGGGGACCTCAGGCTTCACAGAAAGTCCTTAACCATTAAGCCATTTCTTCAGGCCCCATCCCCCAATATAGTTCTTTTAACCACTAAACCATCTTCCCAGTCCGACATTCAGTTGTTCCTAAGGCAGGCTCTGTTAACATGTGGCAAAAGGAGGCTGAAGTGAGTGGAAGGGCTTCAATTATGTATAACGCAAACAAGTTTTAATTCTTTCACTTTTCTTTGTGAAATAGATCCTCACAATAGGCCAGGTCAACCTGGAACTCACTCTGGAGTTCCAGTTTCTCATGTCATTCAAAGTCATCCTACCTCTGCCTCCGGAGGGCTTGGATTAAAGGTGTGCTCCCCCACTGCTGACTAACAAATGTCATTACACAGGGGGAAAAATTCAATATATTTTGCAGAAGTCAAGTAATCATGTGTGGGACACATTGTCCGTGAGGTGTGATTTTTCTCATAAATTCCAACAAAAGAGATTAACGTTCTTTTCTTTTCTCCTCACAAATACAGAATCACACACTGCTGAACTACAGGAATAAGTGACCTGGTGACACGCGAGTGTGAGGAGATTTGAGCCCCTGTCGAGGTGTTTGCACAACAGAGACGTTTTAGTGGCCCAAGTTCAAGCTGGTCATGGCGTCGTCGCACAAGCAAGGACACTGGTCCACAAAAGACACTCTGAAGTTACTGGAGGGCATGGAGGAGAACCTGCCACCCAATGACCGCCGAGCATTCCACAAAACACAGGCAGATCTGGACTGGGGGAAAATCGCTTTTGAAGGCTTTACAGGAGAAACGTGCAGACTAAAGTGGCAGGAGTTGTCTCACAAACTGAGGAAGGTCCGCACACTGTCAGAATTAGTGAAGGAAGCTAAGGAACAGGTTGAGCAAGGCCAGGCCAGCAGGAAGTACAAGAAGCACCCCGACTTCCCCAAAAGGCCCCTGACAGCCTACCTGCGCTTTTACAAGGAGCAGAGGGCCCAGTGCCTGCAGATGCACCCTGAGCTCAGCAACAAGCAGCTGGCCTGCGTCCTGTCCGAGAAGTACAGGCAGCTCCCTGAGCAGGTCAGGCAGAGGTACGTGCAAGAGTTCCAGAAGGAGAGGGAGGATTTTGAGAAGAAAGTGGCTCAGTTCCGGGAAGAACACCCCGACGTCGTCAAGCATGCTGGGCGATCTGGGGTGCCCGCCAAGCAGCAAAGCAAAGTCCCCAAAAAGTTGCAAGGAAAAGCGCAAAAGGAGAGCGCTCGTCCAGAAACGGATGCACGGCCCGCAACGCTGAAGTCTCCGGCAGAACCCGCGAAGCCCCCCATGAGTGGGTTTCACAAGTTCCAACAAGACTCGTGGTCGAACGGGGAGCTGTGTTACTTGCCCGTGAGGGAGCGCATGGTGGAGATTTGCAGGCGCTGGCAGCGTGTGCCCCCGAGCCTGAAGGAGCGCTACCAGAGGCAGGCCGAGGAGATGCAGCAGCAGTACTGGGTGGACCTGGACGCCTGGCTCAGGACACTGTCGCCCGAGGAGTATGCTGCCTACAGAGAGGCCCAGGCCACGTGCGGGAAGCGGAAGTGCACCATGGTGACAGATGGCCCCAGCCCCAAGTTCAAGAGAAGAGATCCCCAGGGCTCCTCAGCAAAGGAGCTGCCACAGCTTCCCAGGGACAAGCGGGGGCTCCTGCCTGCGGGGTCAGACCCCTCAGAGACCACTGTGGTCCAGGATGGGGGCTCCCCGACACCAGGCGAGAGGGCGATGGAAGATGGGACCGGGGACCAAGGGAGCAGCTCCTCAGAGTGGGGCAGTGGAGATGAAGAAGAGGCCGATAGGAGCTCCGAGGACAGTCTGTCTGATTCGTCTTCCTATGGGAAATCCTCAGACTTGGACTCTAATTGAGAGTGCTCTCCTATATTGTCCTTTCAAAACCCTCCTAGTCTAAAGTCCTGGGCATTCCTGTTAGGGGGAGAGGTACCTTAATGGAGTATTTCAAGTTGTTTCTAAATAAATATTTATTGTTGACATATAATACAATTTTCAGGTATTTTTTTGCCTGCATGTTGTGTAACATGTGTGGTGTGTGGTGTAGTCTTGTGTCCATGCTCATGTGCACCCTCAATGTATTCACTTAGGGAAGCTAGGGTTTACAATGGCTGTTTCTGCCATCCATTATGTTCCTTTAGAAAGAGTATTTCACTAACCCCAGAACTGCCATTTTCAGTCAGATTGACTGATTGGGAAGCCCTGGGTGTTTCTCTAGTCTCCATTCCCCCCTTGAATGAGATTACAGCTGTTTGGCCTCTCTCTTTACATGCATGCTGGGAATTGAACTGGAAAAACCAGGCCCTCATGCTTTGCCCAGCACGTGTTGAGCCATCTCCCTAGTCCAAGTTACAGTTCTGGTAACTGAGTTTTTCAGAATTCAAAGGATGTTGGATGGAATGTGTAGAACCTTGTTCAGAGCCAGCAGTAATAAATTGTTGTCTTGTAGGAATCAGGCCCTGGACGGACTGCAAGGGGGACCAGAACATTTTCAATGCTGACAGGCCTCCAATATTTAATGATGAAAACACTCAGCCTTCTTTCTAATAAGGAAAGCAGTGTGTGGGAAGGTGGGATACGATGGGTTGTTTAGGGTGAATGAAAGGAAGAATGCAGAAGGGAAGGTATCCATTTTGGGCTGACCACCATGTGTGGATGACACTGTGCACACCTCAGAACTCAGTAGAAAAAGGACAAGACAAAAAAAAAAAAAATGCATCTGAAATGTGACTTACTGAGACCCAGGACTCTGAGAGTCAAGTGGAGGGTCTGTCACTTCCCTCCTGGTGTTCCAAAAGGGAACTTAAGTTTACATGATCTGACTAAAGTATACTGTCTCTTCAGTCCTCTTTGTCTTTGATAGAGTCTCATGATGTAGTCAAGGCTGACCTTAAACTCTTTCTTTTTAAGAGTATCTTTAAAAGTTTCAGTATGCAATCGAGGCTGACCTGATCCTCTTTCCTCAGTTTCCCTTGTGCTAGTATTATAGGCATGCACCTCCACATACAACTCCTGGGGATCACTTTTCTAACCTGAACTTTGGCAGTTCTTATTGATTAACTGAATTGAGAGGTGAGGGGAAAAAAGGGAAGCTAAGAAAAAAATCTAGGATGTTTGAAGTCTATGTAGTGGTGTAGGGAAACTGTTCAGAAGTCAATATTAACACTTGTGATGCCTTCAAACTTGAGAGAGTTCAGCACATACTTCTAGTTGTATTCATTTTTCATTAAACTTAAGCCTTTTCAGGACTCTTGAGGCACAGAAACCCTAGGAGAGGCGTACTTAAATTGTCTGCAGGGACAACTAGAAGTGCAATGTGCATGTATGAAGGGCACCTGGCATCTCTGGGGGTGAAAAATAACACTCCTGGAACAACCATCAAAGGCGCATGATGCTATAGATATATCTTATAAAAGCAACAAAAGCCAGGTGTTGTGGCACATGCCTTTAGTCCCAGCATTCAGGAAGCTAAGTTAGGAAGATTGCTATGAGTTTAAGGCTTAGGGATACAAAGAGATCCATGTTGTCCTGTGCTAGAGTGACACACGAAGACGCAGGTGGGTACTCTTAGGACAGTGGGTCTGATTCCACTTTCTCAAGGGACTCCTCAGACTTAGTCTCCACTTGATATTATTCATATCTTAGATTGTTTTTTCCAAAACCCTCCTAAGGTGGTGGCACATGTCTTTAATCCTAGCACTAGGGCGGCAGAGTTAGGAAGATTGCAATGAGTTCAAGGCCAGCCTGGAACTACATAGTGAATTACAGGGTAGCCTGGACTAGAGTGAGACTCCATCTCTAAAATCCAAACAAAATAAAATAAAATAAAATAAAATAAAATAAAATAAAATAAAATAAAATAAAACCCTTCTAAGGAAAAGCTCAGGGCATCCCTGGTAGAGTGAGTGATACCTAAGTGAAATATTATTTAAGATGTTTTTCCAAATAAATGATTATTTTTGGCATATAATAATATTTGAAGTTCTTTGGTTTTCTTGCCTGCTGGTCTAGTATGTGTGGCATGCAGTAGGTATGTTTTGTTGCATAGTATAGACATGTGTGTATGCATCAAATGCTTTCACACAGGTAGCCCTGAAACTAACATTGAGTGTCTTTGCTGCTCATCTCTTGGTTTTCTTAAGAAAGAAAGAGTATTTCATTCACCTCAGAATTGCCATTTTTCACTCAGATTGACTAACTAACAAGCCCTGGTGTTTCTCAAGCCTCCATTCCCCACAAGAATGATATTACAGCCCTGGGCCAGGCCTAGCAATTTACAAAATTCTAGGAAAAATCAGGTCCTCTCAGGCTTTTTTTGCTTGCCCAGCAAATGTTATTATTTTTTGAGCCATTCCCGTAGTCCCAGTTATACTTCTTATACCTCTGAATCTTTTATCATTCTAAGGATATTGGATGGAATGTGCAAAACCTTTTGAAGAGACAGCAGTGATATATTCTTGTCTGTAGGAAACAGGTGCTGCATGGAGAGCAAGGGGGATCTGAACTTCTTCAAGGCTGATGCCTCTCCACATTTTAAGGATGAAAGCACTGTGTCTTCTTTGTCATAAGGAAAGCAGTGGGTGTTAAGAAGTAGAGCGGTAGGGCTGGAGAGATTGCTTAGTGGTTAAGGTGTTTGCCTGCAAAGCCATAGGACTTAGGTTCAATTCACCAGGACCCAGGTAACTCAAATGCACAAGGTAGCTCAGGCACCTGGAGTTTATTTGCAGCATCTGAAGGCCCCTGTGTGCTAATCCATTCATATTCCCTCACCCTCTCTATCTCTTTCTATGTCTCTCTCTCTCCCTAAAAAATAAAATAAAATTATGTTTTTAAAAAAGAAAGAAAGAAAGCTCTAAGTAGAGTGTAGCAGCATGTCTCTAATCCCAGCAGTCACAGGCTGAGGTAGCAAGATTGTGGAGAGTTGCAGGCCAGCGTTGGCTACAGAGTTAGCTTCAATTTCACCTAGGCTACAGTGAGTCACAGCTTCAGAAACAACAAAACACTGAGTGCCACTGGCAAACCTTGCAGCTATGGAATTCCCATAAGAATAATCTAGGAAATCTTACTGTTCTTTTTCTCTCTTCTTTCCTATTTTTTGGAGGGAGTTTATGTGGGATGGATTTTTACTCTTTTTTTTTTTCTAAATTTTCATTAGCCAGTGGAACTTCAGAGAGAAAGATGGATAAATGCCCCATTATACTCGCTAGATCTACTTTATAAAATCTTTTCTCTACCTAGGGTCTTATGAAGGAGTACAGTAAATGCCTCTTGAATAACACACATTTTTGAAAAGTTGCCTTTTCTCTCCAACCTTAAGTAGATCTAGACCTTGATGAAGCTCATAAAGTGTGAAGAGGATGTGTTGATGCTAGGGTAAACGCTACATTACACTGCGACTTTCAGGAATATTTGCTTATCATTTTCTGGTATGTGTGCGTGTTTGTGTGTCTGTGTATGAGGGGGAATTATTTCTAACTTCCTTCATTAATAGATGAAAAAAATTATACCTTTAATACTTACTTATTTTATTTTTAAGAGAAAGAGAGAGAGAAAGATAAACATATATATGAGTGTGTGTGTGTGTGTATATATATATATTTATATACATATATATATGTATATATATATATATATATATATATATATATATATATATATATATATAAAGAAGGGGGATGCCAGGGCCCTCAGCCAATGCAAACTCCAGAGGTGTGTGCCACCTTGTGCATCTGGGTTATGTGGGTCCAGGACAATTGAACCTGGGTCCTTTGGCTTTGCAGGCAAATGCCTTAACCGCTAAGGCATCTCTCCAACCCAGTATATAATTTTCTATTATAAGGTGACTATGTCAAAAAGCACTCTTACTTTGAGATGATTCTGGACTCGTTCATGCTGGCTCTGCTACATGATTATCACCGAGGTTATCATCTAAGTCTTCTAATACATGATTCAGTCATTGTGACTTTCTCCTTAGAGGAACTGAAGAAAATGTTTATGTCCTAGGAAAAGCTCCTCTATAATAATCTTGGATAGTTTGTCTAAGCTTCATATATCCTAAAAGTCATAAATTTCATTTTAGGTTAAGTTAAATAATGACTCAGTGGTTAAAGGTTCTTGTTTACAAAGCTATTTTAGGTCTCTCAAAATGTCTCTAACATATGTTAAAATTAGGAGGGTTCAGTCCAACAATTGCCAGCTGTTGAGCTATTCTTAATCTGTATTAATAAAACAGTCTCTGTCAAGGTTTTACTAAGGTAATTATCTCATTTCTGGTATCTTAAGTTCATTGCTCATGCATATATTGATACTTACAACATGTTCTCTGCTCTAGAATACAACCTCATGTTAAAATGATCTTCATAAAAGAAAAATGATCTTAAACTCTGATGTTATGCTTCAAGCTTTTTCAGGATAATTGGTACTTACATAGGTATACATACTGGCCAAAGATGTTTTCAAACACAGATGTGAAGATGTGATATATTCTTGTCTTTTTCTGTCATAAAATTTCTACATCAAGCCAACTGACTTAAAGTTGTTGATTAAATATTGTTTTCAGGACTGCTAATATGTAAAATATTGTTTCTAGGTTTCCAGACCATGTTTCCATGGTCAACATGTACTAATAACTGACAGATACTAGAACGAAAAAAACATGTCTCCTATCTATCTTCCAGATATAGCTTACACTGTCACCTGATAAGTAAACTTAAATGTTGGTCAGAAAGTCTTACCATATCTGTTTTGTTATCCAGATATGTTCTGTACATCTTTTTTTTTAAATAAATTTTTATCTTTATTTATTTATTTGAGAGAGAAAGAGACACAGAAATAGGCAGGTAGAGAGAGAGAGAGACTGGGTGAACCAGGGCCTCCAGCCATTGCATATGAACTCCAGATGTGTGCGCCCCTTGTGCACCTGGCTTAGGTGGGACCTGGGGAGTGAAACCTGGACTCTCTGGCTTAGCAGGCAAGCTCCTAAACCGCTAACCCATATCTCCAGACCCCTGTTCTGTACTTCTTTAACTAAACCAGTTTTGCTAATCAGATGAGTACAGCCAAGAGATAGAGATTCATAACACCAGAGTCAAGAGTACAGCATCCTCAGCCAATTGCAATGCCTGACAAGTCACAAGGGACCCAGAGGGACCCCTCAAGTTCGAGCTTTAGAGGACAACTGCTCCTAATATTTAGACTAGAGCTCTGATCTAGTCACCACAGAAGCTAACTAGTCTGCACATGGCAGAAGCTTGAGGAATCTACAGCCTTGTTCGAGTAGCAGTCCTGGAAACAGACTGGTTCATGCAGGGCAGAAGCCTGAGGAGTTCAACATAGGATAATGGGGAAATAGACATAATGTCCACCAATCCGACTGGGTTTCTCTGTGTCTTGTTAAAAAAATTATCTGCTTCTTCTAAGAGCTTGTTCCCAACTAAGGTCTATGCATCAAAGATAGTCAGGCCCAATCTAAGGGTCCTGGCTTCTTCCATTTTCATGCCCCTTCCTCTTGTTCATCATGGTCCTTCCATTGGCTCTTACATCTCAATATGACAGCCAAGTAAAATTCAAAAAAAAAATTCCTCCAGGACTATCAAATGGTTAACATCTCTTATGATACCAACTAAGTGATGTCTCTTGATAATATCTATAAAGGACATCAAAAGGGGGGAATGTGATAGAGATTTTAACCAAACTGAAGGTCCTCTTTGCTCTAATGTACCAATCAATGTTATACAAACACTTCAGATTCTAAGCTGAAAAGATTGCAAACAACCTTGTCCTAGTTTTTTTTTGTTGTTGTTGAGCTAGGGACTCACTATCCCAGGCTGACCTAGAAATCACTATGTAGTCTCAAGTCTCAGGGTGGCCTTGAACTCATGGCTCTCCTGCTATCTCTATCTCCCAAGTGCTAACATTATAGACATACTCCACCACACCCAACTTGTCATGTTCTTATCATAAACCAGCACAGCTGTGTCACTGAGTTCCATCCTGGGTTGGTAACATATCCTATAAGGAAAAACTATGGGTCATGACATCCCTGAGCAAACAGTTCTCTGTTCTACATTTGTCCATCTGGATCACTGATTGCGAAGGAAGTTTTGTTTGTGCCAGGAAATCACATAACCTTAGAAACTTGTAAACCAGCAATAGTGTAAAGAATTCAAGGTGATGACTGCCTTGAATCTGACAATGGCCTATCACAGTGTTCATAAAACTTCTGAGCTATCAGAGCTCAGGATTCAGGCTTTGGAAGTTAATCCCATGAGTCCATGTTGAAATGAATGAAATTTCTGATTATCCACTGTATTCAAGCTGCCATTTTTGTAAGAGCCAGTTTTGCAAAACTAATCAGTGATGGAGAGTTGAGCTGTTACTCATAAGGGAGGAATGAACCTAAATTCCTGGAGAAAATTAACCATGAGGAATAGTGGTGGGAGGCATTCTAAAAAAATTTTATAAAATACTTGTTTGGGCATTCTTATTTTTAATTTTTATTTATGTATTTGAGAGTGACAGACAGAGAGGAGGGAGAGAAAGAGAGGAAGGGGGGGGGGGAGAGAGAGAGAATGGGTACGCCAGGGCTTCCAGCCACTGCCAATGAACTCTACATGCGTGCGCCTCCTTGTGCACCTGGCTAACATGCGTCCTGGGGAATCGAGCCTCTAACTGGTTCCTTTGGCTTCACAGGCAAGCGCTTAACTGCTAAGCTCTCTCCAGCCCTGGGCATCCTTTTATCAACAATAAATTTAAGGTTGGGAAATATTAAAAATTGAAAGCCAGCTTGGTGTAGTGATGCACACCTTTAATCCAAGTACTTGGGACTCAGAGGTTGGAGGATCACCATGAGTGTGAGGCCAGTCTGCATCTACAGCATGACGTCCAAGTCAGCCTGGGCTACAGTGAGAGATTAACTCAAAACGAAAACAGTTACATCCCTGCAAGGTCAGGATAGGGTGTGACCTACACTTTCGTAAATCTGTTCTTGTCAGCCCACACCTTCTAAAGCCTTGGTGAATCCACCACTTGGAGGAGAAGGGCGAGGTCTTCAGTAACTTACAAAGCCTGACTCTGAGGACTCACTTCATGCTTCTCCCGAACTATTGAACTTAGGTTGAGCCGAGCTGTGGAGAAGAGTGCATTCAAGGTAAGGTGAGCATCTGCACGGAATTCTTCCAGAACTTTTATTAAACAACACAGAATGTACTAGTGGTATTACACATAAGTTGCATTATAGTATAGTTTGTTTTATTTAGTCTTCTTTCTTTCCTTTTTTATTTGAAGCTCTTGTAAGCTCTAATTACAACTCCAGGCTAGCCTGTCATTAGGTATTCTTCTCACTGACCCGAGTGTTGTAATTGCAGGAACTTATACATTATTTTTTGATTTAGGGTCATCCTGTAACCCAAGCATACCTGGAATTCACAATGTAGTCTCAGGTTGGCCACAAACTCCCAGCAGTCCTCTGACCATTGCCTCCTGAGTGCTGGAATGAAGGCATGCACCAACACACCTGGCTGTACTTAAAAAAAATTTTTTTTGGTATTTTTTTCCCGAAGGTTCTAACTGTAGTTTAGGTTGGCCTATACTCGGCAGTGATTGTCCTACCTCAGCCCACCAGTGCTATTATTATTAAAGGGGGGAAACCATAACAGGCTGCAGGGTTCTTGTAAGAGAAGAATTTAAAAGTTAAAAATTTTTTCATTACTTTAAGTTGACTTTATTTTGTCCTGGGCCTTTGGCTTTGCAGGCAAACACCTTAACCACTAAGCCATCCCTCCAACCTCCCCCCCCCCTTCTTTTAATTGATGACAATGAATACTGGGAAGACCCAAGACTCATCAGAATGATGAGATGAACACAAAGCCCAGTGATTAGCAGTCAATGTGTCATCTCTCCCACATGACCATGGCCTAGGGAACATTCAGAGGAGGTGTCAGAAAGAATATGGTGCTTGCTCTCACTACCAGCCAGAAAAAAAGTTCTCATTGGATGGTAGTAGATGCTGATAAGACTCAAAACCCCAAAAATAAGAGCTTAACAAGAAATGAGACCAGGCATGGTGGCACACACATTTAGTCCTAGAACAAGGAGGCAGAGCTAGGAGAATAGCTAATAAATTTGAGGACAGCCTGAGACTACATAATGAATTCCAGGATTTCCTGGGCTAGAGTGAGACCCTACCTTGGAAAACAAAAAACAAAAAACAAAAAACAAAAAACAAAAAACAAAAAAAAAAAAAAAAGAGAGAGAGAGAGAGAGAGAGAGACAGAGAAAGAAAGAAAGGAGATATCTCTATCATATCCCCTTATGGGTAGCCTTATGGACTAAGAGAGCTAATGCTGCCACTGCCTAGATGAAGGCTATGTTCAAACTACTGATCAGGCTGGTTCCCCATCTCAAGTGCTAGGATTAAAGGTGTGCGGCATCACACCCAGGAAAATCCTATGGCTCCCAATAATCCCCTAAATTGCTTGATGCTGGGATTAAAGGTGTGACCCCCCACCCGCAGCAGAAACCTGTCACTCCCAATAAAACTCTAAATTGCTTGGTGGACTTTCTTTTATAAAACAAGAATAAGCTCAGCAAGGACAAATCCTAATTACTTTTTTAGCATGTAATAATTATGATTAACTTTTTACCTATTGTTAAATTCTAAATTACTAGCTCACAACAATCCTTATTTAAATCTGATTGTCAATTTCCTTTTATGTTTTATTTTTTGGCTTACAAAAATCTTAACACTGCATGCTACCAAAAATCTTAGACAAAAGAAAAAAAACTAAAACTGTATGATGTTAACATTTTCTTTTTCTTTGACACAGAGCAAAGTAGACATTTTTAAATTTTTTTACTTATTTCTTTGAAAGAGAGAGACAGAAGAGGCAGAGAGAGAATTGGTGCACTAGGGCCTCTAGCTACCTCAAACAAACTCCAGACACATGCACCACCTTGTGCATTTGGCTTTATGTAGGCACTGGGGAGTCAAATCTAGATCCTTAGGTGTCACAGGCATGTGTCTTAACAGATAAGCCATGTCTTCACCCCAAGCAGCCATTGTTTTAAAAAGACACGATGGGGAACACATACGAAGTAAATCTGCTTACATCTGAGATCAAGAGAGTGCTAACCCTTTTCCCAGAATCCAGCTTAGTATGAATTAAATAGTAACAAGTCCAAGCTATGTGGTCTCTCCTTGTGGGGTCTACCTGTGCCACGCCTCCTCGTCACCATTTGCTACCAAGAATGGGTCCAACTCCTGAATGGGCTGGTCACTCTATGAAGACCCCATCACTGCTCACAGGGTTTCACCCACCTGAGTACCAGTCTGCACACACTGCATGAATCCCAGACCACTGGCAGAGTGCAGTCTATCTAGATCTCTGAGGAACCTGATTATTTCTGAAGGGTACTGTGTGAGCTGCCATTCAAAGCCAGGGAAGGAGCCTAACAAGAAAAGGGGAAAAGAAAACCAGCCTGGAAGTTCAGCTGTGCTTGGCATGGCAGGGGCATCCCCTGGTCAGGAGAGCAAGGGAGGTACCGAGAGTTGCCCCCCGCCCCCACTTCTAGTGACTCCAGGTCGCTGCTCCACTATGGGACTGGGGTTACAGGCACTCGTGGCCATGTCCAGCTGTGGGTGTGTATTTTGTTGATTTTCCAGGTGGTTTCCCGTTTCGGTTTGTCAGGCTTGCCCAGGAAGCACACTGAGCCATCGCTTCAGCCACTTAATCTTTATATTAAGTAAAAACTTTGTATGGACGCATCCTTTCCCTCCTCCCTGCCCCCATTTCACTGAGGGTCCTCCTCTGTGTAGGATTGCTGGTACTCACCATGTTGGTATGGGTTATGAGTTGCCAGAGCCACAGTCTTTGTGTGTCAGGGGAGGGCAATGCCTCTGGCTATTCGCTCCCACCCAGTGGATGTTGCACTCTTCCTGCCCCCTCTTCCACAGAATTTCCTAAGGCTACTTTAGGTTTGAGATCCTAGCACATTCTGGATTCTGGCTTTGGTATGTTTTGAGTATCCTCTGTGTCTATTGCTATTCCCTAGTGCGGGAAGTCAGGTTTCACTTCTCTTCCCCTTAACCTTTCCATCCCTACTATCTGTCCCTCGAGTTCCCTGTCAGGTATGCCTGCAACTCATGCTGTTCCAGGGTAGGAACCACAGATGAGGGAGAACACGTGGCAGTTGTCTTTCTGTCCTTGTATGAGTTCACTTTGTATGACCTGTTCCATGTCCATCCATTTTCCTGTGAAAATTTTCCCCAGGAAGGAGAATTTCACTCCACTGTTGAAGCTCTGGAGTGAATTTACCAATGAATATTTTTATTAATCATTGATGGAGGATCTAGATGTTGCCCTGGCTCCAACCCTGGCAGAATAACATGGGAAGGGATAAACCAGGCCTCAACCTGGGTATTTACTACCTAAGAATTTGGAAGGATCTTGGCTTGAACCAGAAAAGTTGATTAAGTTATGCAAATTCTCTTGGCCTACACAAACCTAATCAGGGCGGGGCCTTAAGGGTGTTCCTATAAAAGCTTCCCATTTGAGAAGGGTGTCTGCTCAGACATTAGGAGCTGGCTGCAGTGTGGATACCTGGGACAGTCACAGCTGCCATCCTGAGAGAAGAGGGGAGACTGCACCTCAGAAGCAAAGGGTGTTCCTTGCTGTAGGACGCGCTAGAGCATCTACAGGTGAGTCCGAGTTCCACATTTCTACATTTGTCTTTCTAAAACAGAAAAGTGTAGTAAGTCTGGTTAACACAAATGATGTAATTTGGGGGATGAGAAGATTGCTGAGGAGGAAAAGGGACTTACTTGTAAGGTTCCTGTCCTAGAGTTGAAATTCCCCAGTATCATCTTTATGAGCAAAGTGGGGGCATGCTTCTAGAATTTGCTTGTAGAGAGCAGAGGCCCTGGTGTGCCAGTGGTCTTCCTCTCAAGTTTTTAAAAATGTTTAACTTATCATTTGACAATTGGTAATAATTCATATTTTATGTTGATGTTGTGTTCCTTGTCCATCTAAAGTTTGGATTTATGGCCAGGTCAGCCTGGGCCAGAGTGAAACCCTACCTTGAAAAGCCAAAGGAAACAAACAAATAAACAAAACCCCAGTAAAGGCCAGATGTGGTGGTGCATGCCATTAATCCCAGCCCTCAGGAGGGAGAGGTAGGATAATTTTTGTGAGTTCAAGGCCACACTGAGTCTACGTAGAGAATTCCAAGTTAGTCTGGGCTAGACTGAGACCCTAACTCAAAAAAAGAAAACAAAACAAAAAACCAAAACAATAAGTTAAGTAACTAACCAAAGGCTAGATTTATGGGATAGGCAATCCCATTGGCTTTATTTGGGTACAGTGCACTTGTACCTATGCCAGTTTTGAAAGATTTGGAAGGTAGTTAATTTTTTATTTAAAAATCTTTTTTTGAAGCCGGGCGTGGTGGCACACGCCTTTAATCCCAGCACTCGGGAGGCAGAGGTAGGAGGATTGCTGTGAGTTCGAGGCCACCCTGAGAATGCAGAGTGAATTCCAGATCAGCCTAAGATAGAGTGAGACCCTACCTCGAAAAATCCAAAAAAAAAAAAAATCATTTTTTGTTAATTTAATTTTTGTGAGTGATGGACAAAGGGAGGAAGAGACAGACACAGAGGGAGACACACAGGCACACACACACAGAAAATAAATGGGAATGCAAAGGCCTCTAGCCACTGCAAACAAACTCTAGATGTATGGCTCATTTTGGGCATTTGTCTTTTCATTTATGTTTATTTATTTATTAGGAGTGACAGACAGACAGAGAAAGAGGCAGAGAGAGAGAGAGAGAGAGAGGGCACTGCAGGGCCTCCAGCCACTGCAAACGAACTCCAGATGCATGTGCCCTTTTGGGCATCTGGCTTACGCGGGTCATAGGGAATCCAGCTCCAACTGGGGTCCTTAGGCTTCACAGGCAACCACTTAACCGCTAAGCCACCTCTCCAGCCCAAGATAGTTCTTTTTAAAAAAAAATTTTGTTTATTTATTTATGTGAAAGAGAGAGAGAATGGGCACACTAGGATCTCCAGCCACTGCAAACCAACTCCAGATACATGTGCTGTCTCGTGCATCTGGTTTACGTGGGTACTGGAGAATCAAGCCCTCAACCGGGGACCTCAGGCTTCACAGAAAGTGCTTAACCATTAAGCCATCTCTCCAGGCCCCATCCCCCAATGTGGTTCTTTTAACCACTAAACCATCTTCCCAGTCCGACATTCAGTTGTTCCTAAGGCAGGCTCTGTTAACATGTGGCAAAAGGAGGCTGAAGTGAGTGGAAGGGCTTCAATTATGTATAACGCAAACAAGTTTTAATTCTTTCACTTTTCTTTGTGAAATAGATCCTCACAATAGGCCAGGTCAACCTGGAACTCACTCTGGAGTTCCAGTTTCTCATGTCATTCAAAGTCATCCTACCTCTGCCTCCGGAGGGCTTGGATTAAAGGTGTGCTCCCCCACTGCTGACTAACAAATGTCATTACACAGGGGGAAAAATTCAATATATTTTGCAGAAGTCAAGTAATCATGTGTGGGACACATTGTCCGTGAGGTGTGATTTTTCTCATAAATTCCAACAAAAGAGATTAACGTTCTTTTCTTTTCTCCTCACAAATACAGAATCACACACTGCAGAGCTACAGGAATAAGTGACCTGGTGACACGCGAGTGTGAGGAGATTTGAGCCCCTGTCGAGGTGTTTGCACAACAGAGACGTTTTAGTGGCCCAAGTTCAAGCTGGTCATGGCGTCGTCGCACAAGCAAGGACACTGGTCCACAAAAGACACTCTGAAGTTACTGGAGGGCATGGAGGAGAACCTGCCACCCAATGACCGCCGAGCATTCCACAAAACACAGGCAGATCTGGACTGGGGGAAAATCGCTTTTGAAGGCTTTACAGGAGAAACGTGCAGACTAAAGTGGCAGGAGTTGTCTCACAAACTGAGGAAGGTCCGCACACTGTCAGAATTAGTGAAGGAAGCTAAGGAACAGGTTGAGCAAGGCCAGGCCAGCAGGAAGTACAAGAAGCACCCCGACTTCCCCAAAAGGCCCCTGACAGCCTACCTGCGCTTTTACAAGGAGCAGAGGGCCCAGTGCCTGCAGATGCACCCTGAGCTCAGCAACAAGCAGCTGGCCTGCGTCCTGTCCGAGAAGTACAGGCAGCTCCCTGAGCAGGTCAGGCAGAGGTACGTGCAAGAGTTCCAGAAGGAGAGGGAGGATTTTGAGAAGAAAGTGGCTCAGTTCCGGGAAGAACACCCCGACGTCGTCAAGCATGCTGGGCGATCTGGGGTGCCCGCCAAGCAGCAAAGCAAAGTCCCCAAAAAGTTGCAAGGAAAAGCGCAAAAGGAGAGCGCTCGTCCAGAAACGGATGCACGGCCCGCAACGCTGAAGTCTCCGGCAGAACCCGCGAAGCCCCCCATGAGTGGGTTTCACAAGTTCCAACAAGACTCGTGGTCGAACGGGGAGCTGTGTTACTTGCCCGTGAGGGAGCGCATGGTGGAGATTTGCAGGCGCTGGCAGCGTGTGCCCCCGAGCCTGAAGGAGCGCTACCAGAGGCAGGCCGAGGAGATGCAGCAGCAGTACTGGGTGGACCTGGACGCCTGGCTCAGGACACTGTCGCCCGAGGAGTATGCTGCCTACAGAGAGGCCCAGGCCACGTGCGGGAAGCGGAAGTGCACCATGGTGACAGATGGCCCCAGCCCCAAGTTCAAGAGAAGAGATCCTCAGGGCTCCTCAGCAAAGGAGCTGCCACAGCTTCCCAGGGACAAGCGGGGGCTCCTGCCTGCGGGGTCAGACCCCTCAGAGACCACTGTGGTCCATGATGGGGGCTCCCCGACACCAGGCGAGAGGGCGATGGAAGATGGGACCGGGGACCAAGGGAGCAGCTCCTCAGAGTGGGGCAGTGGAGATGAAGAAGAGGCCGACAGGAGCTCTGAGGACAGTCTGTCTGATTCATCGTCCTAAGGGAAATCCTCAGACTTAGACACTATTTGAGACTGCTCTCCTATATTGTCCTTTCAAAACCGTCCTAGTCTAAAGTCCTGGGCATTCCTGTTAGGGGGAGAGGTACCTTAATGGAGTATTTCAAGTTGTTTCTAAATAAATATTTATTGTTGACATATAATACAATTTTCAGGTATTTTTTTGCCTGCATGTTGTGTAACATGTGTGGTGTGTGGTGTAGTCTTGTGTCCATGCTCATGTGCACCCTCAATGTATTCACTTAGGGAAGCTAGGGGTTACAATGGCTGTTTCTGCCATCCATTATGTTCCTTTAGAAAGAGTATTTCACTAACCCCAGAACTGCCATTTTCAGTCAGATTGACTGATTGGGAAGCCCTGGGTGTTTCTCTAGTCTCCACTCCCCCCTTGAATGAGATTACAGCTGTTTGGCCTCTCTCTTTACATGCATGCTGGGAATTGAACTGGAAAAACCAGGCCCTCATGCTTTGCCCAGCACGTGTTGAGCCATCTCCCTAGTCCAAGTTACAGTTCTGGTAACTGAGTTTTTCAGAATTCAAAGGATGTTGGATGGAATGTGTAGAACCTTGTTCAGAGCCAGCAGTAATAAATTGTTGTCTTGTAGGAATCAGGCCCTGTACGGACTGCAAGGGGGACCAGAACATTTTCAATGCTGACAGGCCTCCAATATTTAATGATGAAAACACTCAGCCTTCTTTCTAATAAGGAAAGCAGTGTGTGGGAAGGTGGGATACGATGGGTTGTTTAGGGTGAATGAAAGGAAGAATGCAGAAGGGAAGGTATCCATTTTAGGCTGACCACCATGTGTGGATGACACTGTGCACACCTCAGAACTCAGTAGAAAAAGGACAAGACAAAAAAAAAAAAATGCATCTGAAATGTGACTTACTGAGACCCAGGACTCTGAGAGTCAAGTGGAGGGTCTGTCACTTCCCTCCTGGTGTTCCAAAAGGGAACTTAAGTTTACATGATCTGACTAAAGTGTACTGTCTCTTCAGTCCTCTTTGTCTTAGATAGAGTCTCATGATGTAGTCAAGGCTGACCTTAAACTCTTTCTTTTTAAGAGTATCTTTAAAAGTTTCAGTATGCAATCGAGGCTGACCTGATCCTCTTTCCTCAGTTTCCCTTGTGCTAGTATTATAGGCATGCACCTCCACATACAACTCCTGGGGATCACTTTTCTAACCTGAACTTTGGCAGTTCTTATTGATTAACTGAATTGAGAGATGAGGGGAAAAAAGGGAAGCTAAGAAAAAAATCTAGGATGTTTGAAGTCTATGTAGTGGTGTAGGGAAACTGTTCAGAAGTCAATATTAACACTTGTGATGCCTTCAAACTTGAGAGAGTTCAGCACATACTTCTAGTTGTATTCATCATTTTTCATTAAACTTAAGCCTTTTCAGGACTCTTGAGGCACAGAAACCCTAGGAGAGGCATACTTAAATTGTCTGCAGGGACAACTAGAAGTGCAATGTGCATGTATGAAGGGCACCTGGTATCTCTGGGGGTGAAAAATAACACTCCTGGAACAACCATCAAAGGCGCATGATGCTATAGATATATCTTATAAAAGCAACAAAAGCCAGGTGTTGTGGCACATGCCTTTAGTCCCAGCATTCAGGAAGCTAAGTTAGGAAGATTGCTATGAGTTTAAGGCTTAGGGATACAAAGAGAGATCCATGTTGTCCTGTGCTAGAGTGACACACGAAGACGCAGGTGGGTACTCTTAGGACAGTGGGTCTGATTCCACTTTCTCAAGGGACTCCTCAGACTTAGTCTCCACTTGATATTATTCATATCTTAGATTGTTTTTTCCAAAACCCTCCTAAGGTGGTGGCACATGTCTTTAATCCTAGCACTAGGGCGGCAGAGTTAGGAAGATTGCGATGAGTTCAAGGCCAGCCTGGAACTACATAGTGAATTACAGGGTAGCCTGGACTAGAGTGAGACTCCATCTCTAAAATCCAAACAAAATAAAATAAAATAAAATAAAATAAAATAAAATAAAATAAAATAAAATAAAACCCTTCTAAGGAAAAGCTCAGGGCATCCCTGGTAGAGTGAGTGATACCTAAGTGAAATATTATTTAAGATGTTTTTCCAAATAAATGATTATTTTTGGCATATAATAATATTTGAAGTTCTTTGGTTTTCTTGCCTGCTGGTCTAGTATGTGTGGCATGCAGTAGGTATGTTATGTTGCATAGTATAGACATGTGTGTATGCATCAAATGCTTTCACACAGGTAGCCCTGAAACTAACATTGAGTGTCTTTGCTGCTCATCTCTTGGTTTTCTTAAGAAAGAAAGAGTATTTCATTCACCTCAGAATTGCCATTTTTCACTCAGATTGACTAACTAACAAGCCCTGGTGTTTCTCAAGCCTCCATTCCCCACAAGAATGATATTACAGCCCTGGGCCAGGCCTAGCAATTTACAAAATTCTAGGAAAAATCAGGTCCTCTCAGGCTTTTTTTGCTTGCCCAGCAAATGTTATTATTTTTTGAGCCATTCCCGTAGTCCCAGTTATACTTCTTATACCTCTGAATCTTTTATCATTCTAAGGATATTGGATGGAATGTGCAAAACCTTTTGAAGAGACAGCAGTGATAGATTCTTGTCTGTAGGAAACAGGTGCTGCATGGAGAGCAAGGGGGATCTGAACTTCTTCAAGGCTGATGCCTCTCCACATTTTAAGGATGAAAGCACTGTGTCTTCTTTGTCATAAGGAAAGCAGTGGGTGTTAAGAAGTAGAGCGGTAGGGCTGGAGAGATTGCTTAGTGGTTAAGGTGTTTGCCTGCAAAGCCATAGGACTTAGGTTCAATTCACCAGGACCCAGGTAACTCAAATGCACAAGGTAGCTCAGGCACCTGGAGTTTATTTGCAGCATCTGAAGGCCCCTGTGTGCTCATCCATTCATATTCCCTCACCCTCTCTATCTCTTTCTATGTCTCTCTCTCTCCCTAAAAAATAAAATAAAATTATGTTTTTAAAAAAGAAAGAAAGAAAGCTCTAAGTAGAGTGTAGCAGCATGTCTCTAATCCCAGCAGTCACAGGCTGAGGAAGCAAGATTGTGGAGAGTTGCAGGCCAGCGTTGGCTACAGAGTTAGCTTCAATTTCACCTAGGCTACAGTGAGTCACAGCTTCAGAAACAACAAAACACTGAGTGAGTGCCACTGGCAAACCTTGCAGCTACGGAATTCCCATAAGAATAATCTAGGAAATCTTACTGTTCTTTTTCTCTCTTCTTTCCTATTTTTTGGAGGGAGTATATGTGGGATGGATTTTTACTTTTTTTTTTTTCTAAGTTTTCATTAGCCAGTGGAACTTAAGAGAGGAAGATGGAAAAATGCCCCATTATACTTGCTAGATCTACTTTATAAAATCTTTTCTCTACCAAGGGTCTTATGAAGGAGTACAGTAAATGCCTCTTGAATAACACACACATTTTTGAAAAGTTGCCTTTTCTCTCCAACCTTAAGTAGATCTAGACCTTGATGAAGCTCATAAAGTGTGAAGAGGATGTGTTGATGCTAGGGTAAACGCTACATTACACTGCAACTTTCAGGAATATTTGCTTATCATTTTCTGGTATGTGTGCGTGTTTGTGTGTCTGTGTATGAGGGGGAATTATTTCTAACTTCCTTCATTAATAGATGAAAAAAATTATACCTTTAATACTTACTTATTTTATTTTTAAGAGAAAGAGAGAGAGAAAGATAAACATATATATGAGTGTGTGTGTGTGTGTATATATATATATTTATATACATATATATATATATATATATATATATATATATATATATATATATATATAAAGAAGGGGGATGCCAGGGCCCTCAGCCAATGCAAACTCCAGAGGTGTGTGCCACCTTGTGCATCTGGGTTATGTGGGTCCAGGACAATTGAACCTGGGTCCTTTGGCTTTGCAGGCAAATGCCTTAACCGCTAAGGCATCTCTCCAACCCAGTATATAATTTTCTATTATAAGGTGACTATGTCAAAAAGCACTCTTACTTTGAGATGATTCTGGACTCGTTCATGCTGGCTCTGCTACATGATTATCACCGAGGTTATCATCTAAGTCTTCTAATACATGATTCAGTCATTGTGACTTTCTCCTTAGAGGAACTGAGGAAAATGTTTATGTCCTAGGAAAAGCTCCTCTATAATAATCTTGGATAGTTTTTCTAAGCTTCATATATCCTAAAAGTCATAAATTTCATTTTAGGTTAAGTTAAATAATGACTCAGTGGTTAAAGGTTCTTGTTTACAAAGCTATTTTAGGTCTGTCAAAATGTCTCTAACATATGTTAAAATTAGGAGGGTTCAGTCCAACAATTGCCAGCTGTTGAGCTATTCTTAATCTGTATTAATAAAACAGTCTCTGTCAAGGTTTTACTAAAGTAATTATCTCATTTCTGGTATCTTAAGTTCATTGCTCATGCATATATTGATACTTACAACATGTTCTCTGCTCTAGAATACAACCTCATGTTAAAATGATCTTCATAAAAGAAAAATGATCATAAACTCTGATGTTATGCTTCAAGCTTTTTCAGGATAATTGGTACTTACATAGGTATACATACTGGCCAAAGATGTTTTCAAACACAGATGTGAAGATGTTATATATTCTTGTCTTTTTCTGTCATAAAATTTCTACATCAAGCCAACTGACTTAAAGTTGTTGATTAAATATTGTTTTCAGGACTGCTAATATGTAAAATATTGTTTCTAGGTTTCCAGACCATGTTTCCATGGTCAACATGTACTAATAACTGACAGATACTAGAAGGAAAAAAACATGTCTCCTATCTATGTTCCAGATATGGCTTACACTGTCACCTGATAAGTAAACTTAAATGTTGGTCAGAAAGTCTTACCATATCTTTTTTGTTATCCAGATATGTTCTGTACATCTTTTTTTTAATAAATTTTTATCTTTATTTATTTATTTGAGAGAGAAAGAGACACAGAAATAGGCAGGTAGAGAGAGAGAGACTGGGTGAACCAGGGCCTCCAGCCATTGCATATGAACTCCAGATGTGTGCGCCCCTTGTGCTCCTGGCTTAGGTGGGACCTGGGGAGTGAAACCTGGATTCTCTGGCTTAGCAGGCAAGCTCCTAAACCGCTAACCCATATCTCCAGACCCCTGTTCTGTACTTCTTTAACTAAACCAGTTTTGCTAATCAGATGAGTACAGCCAAGAGATAGAGATTCATAACACCAGAGTCAAGAGTACAGCATCCTCAGCCAATTGCAATGCCTGACAAGTCACAAGGGACCCAGAGGGACCCCTCAAGTTCAAGCTTTAGAGGACAACTGCTCTTAATATTAAGACTAGAGCTCTGATCTAGTCACCACAGAAGCCAACTAGTCTGCACATGGCAGAAGCTTGAGGAATCTACAGCCTTGCTCGAGTAGCAGTCCTGGAAACAGACTGGTTCATGCAGGGCAGAAGCCTGAGGAGTTCAACATAGGATAATGGGGAAATAGACATAATGTCCACCAATCCTACTGGGTTTCTCTGTGCCTTGTTAAAAAAATTATCTGCTTCTTCTAAGAGCTTGTTCCCAACTAAGGTCTATGCATCAAAGATAGTCAGGCCCAATCTAAGGGTCCTGGCTTCTTCCATTTTCATGCCCCTTCCTCTTGTTCATCATGGTCCTTCCATTGGCTCTTACATCTCAATATGACAGCCAAGTAAAATTCAAAAAAAAAATTCCTCCAGGACTATCAAATGGTTAACATCTCTTATGATACCAACTAAGTGATGTCTCTTGATAATATCTATAAAGGACATCAAAAGGGGGGAATGTGATAGAGATTTTAACCAAACTGAAGGTCCTCTTTGCTCTAATGTACCAATCAATGTTATACAAACACTTCAGATTCTAAGCTGAAAAGATTGCAAACAACCTTGTACTAGTTATTTTTTGTTGTTGTTGAGCTAGGGACTCACTATCCCAGGCTGACCTAGAAATCACTATGTAGTCTCAAGTCTCAGGGTGGCCTTGAACTCATGGCTCTCCTCCTATGTCTATCTCCCAAGTGCTAACAATATAGACATACTCCACCGCACCCAACTTGTCATGTTCTTATCATAAACCAGCACAGCTGTGTCACTGAGTTCCATCCTGGGTTGGTAACATATCTTATAAGGAAAAACTATGGGTCATGACACCCCTGAGCAAACAGTTCTCTGTTCTACATTTGTCCATCTGGATCACTGATTGCAAAGGAAGTTTTGTTTGTACCAGGAAATTACATAACCTTAGAAACTTGTAAACCAGCAATAGTGTAAAGAATTCAAGGTGATGACTGCCTTGAATCTGACAATGGCCTATCACAGTGTTCATAAATCTTCTGAGCTATCAGAGCTCAGGATTCAGGCTTTGGAAGTTAATCCCATGAGTCCATGTTGAAATGAATGAAATTTCTGATTATCCACTGTATTCAAGCTGCCATTTTTGTAAGAGCCAGTTTTCCAAAACTAATCAGTGATGGAGAGTTGAGCTGTTACTCATAAGGGAGGAATGAACCTAAATTCCTAGAGAAAATTAACCATGAGGAATAGTGGTGGGAGGCATTCTAAAAAAATTTTATAAAATACTTGTTTGGGCATTCTTATTTTTAATTTTTATTTATGTATTTGAGAGTGACAGACAGAGAGGAGGGAGAGAAAGAGAGGAAGGGGGGGAGAGAGAGAGAGAGAATGGGTACGCCAGGGTTTCCAGCCACTGCCAATGAACTCTACATGCGTGCGCCTCCTTGTGCACCTGGCTAACATATGTCCTGGGGAATCGAGCCTCTAACTGGTTCCTTTGGCTTCACAGGCAAGCGCTTAACTGCTAAGCTCTCTCCAGCCCTGGGCATCCTTTTATCAACAATAAATTTAAGGTTGGGAAATATTAAAAATTGAAACTCAGCTTGGTGTAGTGATGCACACCTTTAATCCAAGTACTTGGGACTCAGAGGTTGGAGGATCACCATGAGTTTGAGGCCAGTCTGCATCTACAGCATGACGTCCAAGTCAGCCTGGGCTACAGTGAGATATTAACTCAAAACGAAAACAGTTACATCCCTGCAAGGTCAGGATAGGGTGTGTCCTACACTTTCGTAAATCTGTTCTTGTCAGTCCACACCTTCTAAAGCCTTGGTGAATCCACCACTTGGAGGAGAAGGGCAAGGTCTTCAGTAACTTACAAAGCCTGACTCTGAGGGCTCACTTCATGCTTCTCCCGAACTATTGAACTTAGGTTGAGCCGAGCTATGGAGAAGAGTGCATTCAAGGTAAGGTGAGCATCTGCACGGAATTTTTCCAGAACTTTTATTAAACAACACAGAATGTACTAGTGGTATTACACATAAGTTGCATTATAGTATAGTTTCTTTTATTTAGTCTTCTTTCTTTCCTTTTTTATTTGAAGTTTTTGTAAGCTCTAATTACAACTCCAGGCTAGCCTGTCATTAGGTATTCTTCTCACTGACCCGAGTGTTGTAATTGCAGGAACTTATACATTATTTTTTGATTTAGGGTCATCCTGTAACCCAAGCATACCTGGAATTCACAATGTAGTCTCAGGTTGGCCACAAAATCCCAGCAGTCCTCTGACCATTGCCTCCTGAGTGCTGGAATAAAGGCATGCACCAACACACCTGGCTGTACTACTTTACTTAAAAATTTTTTTGTTATTTTTTTTTCTGGAAGGTTCTAACTGTAGTTTAGGTTGGCCTATAATCGGCAGTGATTGTCCTACCTCAACCCACCAGTGCTATTATTATTAAAGGTGGGGAAACAATAACAGGCTGCAGGGTTCCTGTAAGAGAAGAATTTAAAAGTTAAAAATTTTTTCATTCCTTTAAGTTGACTTTATTTTGTCCTGGGCCTTTGGCTTTGCAGGCAAACACCTTAACCACTAAGCCATCCCTCCAACCTCCCCCCCCTTCTTTTAATTGATGACAATGAATACTGGGAAGACCCAAGACTCATCAGAATGATGAGATGAACACAAAGCCCAGTGATGAGCAGTCAATGTGTCATCTCTCCCACATGACCATGGCCTAGGGAACATTCAGAGGAGGTGTCAGAAAGAAGATGGTGCTTGCTCTCACTACCAGCCAGAAAAAAAGTTCTCATTGGATGGTAGTAGATGCTGATAAGACTCAAAACCCAAAAAAATAAGAGCTTAACAAGAAATGAGGCCATGATATTAAGAGCTGAACAAGAAATGAGACCAGGCATGGTGGCACACACATTTAGTCCTAGAACAAGGAGGCAGAGCTAGAAGAATAGCTAATAAATTTGAGGACAGCCTGAGACTACATAATGAATTCCAGGATTTCCTGGGCTAGAGTGAGACCCTACCTTGAAAAACAAACACCCAGACTTCCGGTCAAGATGGCGGCATAGGAACCACGCCTAAGCAGCCTAGGGGAGAAAAAGCCAAAGAAAACCCAGCAAAATACACAAGGGAGGTGTATAAGAGATTAAAACAGCAGCGGAGAAGTAGGAGATATCCAGAGCCCACACGGGCAGGCCGAAGCAGCTCCGGCAACGGCAGCTCGGGACCCGGTAGCAGCAGATCGGGATCCAGCAGCGGCAGCTCGGGACCCGGTAGCGGCGACTTGGGCTCCGGCAGCGGCACCTCGGGACCCGGTAGCGGCGATTCGGACTCTGGCAGCGGCAGCGGCAGCACGGGCAGCGGCAGCGGCAGCACGGGCACCGGCAGCTGCATCGCGGGCTCCGGCAGTGGCAACTCGGGATCCAGCAGCGGCGGCTCAGACCCCGGCAGCGGAAGCGGCGGTGGAAGCCGGAAGCGGCGGTGGAAGCCGTGACTCCAGCCCCAAAAACACCATCAGCTGCTCCGGTACCGGCCACAGCGGCTTCAGGGCAGCGAATCCAGCAGCGGAGGCTCCAGCGGCTTCAGCGGCAGAGGCGGATCCCGCAGTGGCAGCACCAGCGGATCAGAGGCGGAGGACCCAGCAGCGGCAGCTCCAGCGGATCAGCGGGGGCAGACCCAGCAGCGGCATCTCCAGTGGCGGATCCAGCAGCAGTGGTCCCAGCAGCGGCAGCTCCAGCGGCAGCAGCGGGGATCCAGCATCAGGGGCACCAATCTGCAGGGCCACAGTTGCCAGGCTTGGTTTGCCCCACAGGAAAAGCCAGTACCCAGTTCCAGAAAGCAGAACAGCGGCCCAACATCCCAGCCAGCAACTTGACTGAGACCAAAAGCATCCAAAGAGGTAACTGGGATTGAACCAGGGAAGGGTCTCACCTGGTCACAAGCTGACTTGGATCCCTCAACAGACCAGAAATCTTAACTTCTTTGTTGATAGAGGATCTGGTTTTTATAATACCTAATCTTGCATAAATGCTCGGTGCTGTTCTTGACTGAATGTGTATAGGGTTTAGTTAAATTTTAGAATATACCTGTATTTTATTCCACTCAACCTATTTGAATACTCCCATAGCAGGCAAACTTAACCCCTAGGACCACGTGTCTAGATACTCTGAGAGTGGTAAGAGCCACACCTAACATCTTAATCTCCTACATAGAAGATTTACAATATCAGATCAATAGATACAGCAAAGGATACCCAGCTAACTGGAAAATCTAAGCAGTAACTTAATCCAAGATGCAAAAATATATACATTATAACACAAGAAACACCAAAAACCAAGGCAATATAAATCCACCAAAAAGCATCAATGCTTCAGAAATGACCTCTAGTGAAAACGAGTTAGAGAAAATGCCTGAGAAAGATTTCAAAAGAATGATTGTAAATATGTTCAATGAACTCAAAGAAGAAATCAAAGGAATCAGAGAAGATACAGGACACCAATTTAACGAAATAAAGAAATCAATACAAGACATAAATAAGGAAATAGAAATAATGAAGAAAAACCAGTCAGAATTACTAGCAATGAAGAACACAGTTAATGAAATAAAAAACTCTGTAGAAAATCTCACCAGTAGAATGGATGAAGGAGAGGACAGAATATCTAAGCTAGAAGACCAGGTGGCAGATCTAATACAATCCAACAAAGAGAAAGACAAACTAATAGAAAAGTATGAATGGGAATTTCAAGATATTCGGGACACTATGAAAAGATCAAATATAAGAATTCAGGGTATAGTAGAAGGAGAAGAATTTCAATCCAAAGGTATAGTAGGCATCTTCAACAAAATCATAGAAGAAAACTTCCCCCAAATTGGGAAAGAGGTGCCAATGCAGATACAGGAAGCATTTAGAACACCAGCCAGGCAAAACCTGGAAAGAACCTCTCCTCGCCATATTATAATCAAACTACCAAACACACAATCCAAAGAAAAAATATTGAAAGCAGTTAGAGAGAAAAATCAAGTTACCTACAAAGGCAAGCCCATCAGGATCACAGCAGATTACTCAACACAAACTTTCAAAGCCAGAAGGGCTTGGAGTGATGTATTCCAAACTCTGAAAGATAACAACTGTCAACCAAGGCTACTTTATCCTGCAAAACTATCCATTCAAATAGATGGAGAAATAAGGACATTCCATGACAAAAGCAGGCTAAAGGAGTATTTGAAGACAAAACCAGCTCTACACAAAATACTTGAAAGAATCCTCCATGCCGAAGAGAAAGAAAAACACACATATAAGGAACCTGGAAAACAACAAACAACACTCAAATACTAGTTAATATAAGAGAGCAAAGGTAGAACCAGAACCACAAAAAAAAAAAAAAAAAAAATGGCAAGCATAAATACACATCTTTCAATAATATCTCTTAATATCAATGGCCTCAATGCTCCAGCCAAAAGACATAGATTTGCAGACTGGGTTAAAAAGCAGGACCCTACAATTTGTTGTCTCCAAGAAACTCACCTTTCTACAAAGGATGGACATTATCTTAGGGTGAAAGGTTGGAAAACGGTGTTTCAAGCAAATGGACCCAGAAAGCAAGCAGGGGTTGCTATCCTAATAGCTGACAAGGCAGACATCACTCCAACATTAGTCAAGAAAGATAAGGAAGGTCACTTTATATTGATTAAGGGCACACTCCAACAGGAGGACATTACAATCCTAAACATATATGCACCTAACATGGGGGCTCCCAAATTCATCAAACAAACACTGTTAGAACTAAGGTCACAGATAACACCAAACACAGTGGTAGTTGGTGACTTTAACACCCCACTCTCATCAATTGACAGGTCATCCCGGGAAAAAATAAACAGAGAGGCATCTGGACTAAACGAGGTCATAGAAGGAATGGACCTAACAGACATATACAGGACATTTCATCCAAATGCTGCAGAATATACATTCTTTTCAGCAGCACATGGATCATTCTCTAAAATAGACCATATATTAGGACACAAAGCAAATCTTAACAAATTCAGGAAAATTGAAATAATTCCTTGCATTCTATCTGACCACAATGGAATCAAACTACAAATCAATAGCAAGAAAGGATATAGAGCATACACAAAATCATGGAAACTAAACAATACATTACTAAATGATGAATGGGTCAATGAAGAAATCAAGAAGGAAATCAAAAAATTTATAGAGTCAAACAATAATGAGAACACAACATACCAAAATCTCTGGGACACAATGAAGGCAGTTCTAAGAGGTAAATTTATAGCTTTAAGTGCCTATATTAAGAAATTAGAAAGGTCGCAAATAAATGACCTAATGCTTCACCTTAAAGCCTTGGAAAAAGAAGAACAAGGCAAACCAAAAATCAGTAGACGGGAAGAAATAATAAAGATTAGGGCAGAAATTAATGAAATAGAAACCAAAAAAACAATACAAAGAATTAATGAAACAAAGAGCTGGTTCTTTGAAAGGATAAACAGGATTGATAAACCCTTAGCAAATCTGACCAAAAGAAAGAGAGAAGAGACACAAATTAATAAAATTAGAGATGAAAAAGGTAACATCACGACAGATGCCAGAGAAATTCAAAAAATCATAGGGACATATTATAAAAACATATACTCCACAAAGTATGAAAATCTGAAAGAAATGGATGATTTCCTTGATTTATATGACCTACCTAAATTAAATCAAGATGAGATTAATCACTTAAATAGACCTATAACAAGCATGGAGATCCTAACAGTTATCAAAAATCTCCCAACTAAAAAAAGCCCAGGCCCAGATGGATTCACTGCTGAATTTTACCAGACCTTCAGCTAACACCATTGCTTCTTAAGCTTTTCCATGAAATAGAAAAAGAAGGATTTCTACCAAACTCCTTCTATGAAGCCAGCATCACTCTGATACCAAAACCAGGCAAAGATAGAACAAAAAAGGAAAATTACAGACCAATCTCCCTCAAGAACATAGATGCAAAAATTCTCAACAAAATATTGGCAAACAGAATACAAGAATACATTAGAAAGATCATTCACCCTGACCAAGTAGGCTTTATCCCAGAGATGCAGGGATGGTTCAACATACGCAAATCTATAAATGTTATACATTATATAAATGGGTTGAAGGACAAAAATCACATGATCATCTCATTAGACGCAGAGAAAGCATTCGACAAAATCCAACATCCCTTCATGATAAAAGTCCTACAGAGACTGGGAATAGAAGGAACATATCTCAATATAATAAAGGCTATTTATGATAAGCCTACAGCCAACATATTACTAAATGGGGAAAAACTGGATGCTTTTCCACTAAAATCAGGAACAAGACAAGGGTGTCCACTGTCCCCACTTTTATTTAATATAGTTCTGGAAGTCTTAGCCATAGCAATAAGGCAAGAGACATGCATAAAAGGGATACAAATCGGAAAGGAAGAGGTCAAGTTATCATTATTTGCAGATGACATGATTCTATATATAAAGGACCCTAAAGACTCTACTAGCAAACTGTTAGAGCTGATAAAAACCTACAGTCATGTAGCAGGATACAAAATAAATACACAGAAATCAGTAGCCTTCATATATGCTAACAACAAACACACAGAGGATGAGATCAGAGAATCACTCCCATTCACAATTGCATCAAAAAAAATAAAGTACCTTGGAATAAACCTTACTAAGGAAGTAAAGAATCTATACAATGAGAACTTTAAAACACTCAAGCGAGAAATTGCAGAAGACACTAGGAAGTGGAAAAACATCCCTTGTTCCTGGATTGGAAGAATCAATATTGTGAAAATGGCAATCTTACCAAAAGCAATCTACACATTTAACGCAATCCCCATCAAAATTCCAAAGGCATTCTTCACGGAAATAGAAAAAACAATCCAAAACTTCATTTGGAATCACAAAAAACCTCGAATATCTAAAATAATACTGAGCAACAAAAATAAGGCTGGTGGTATCACCATACCTGATCTTAACCTATACTACAGAGCCATAGTAACAAAAACAGCATGGTACTGGCACAAAAGCAGACTCGTAGATCAATGGAACAGAATAGAGGACCCAAATGTAACCCCATGTAGTTATAGCCACCTGATATTTGATAAAAATGCCAAAAATACTCATTGGAGAAAAGACAGCCTCTTCAGCAAATGGTGTTGGGAAAACTGGATATATATCTGTAGAAGGATGAAAATAGATTCTTCTCTTTCTCCGTGCACAAGAATTAAATCCAAATGGATTAAGGACCTTAACATCAGACCTGAAACTCTGAAACTGCTAGAGGAAAAAGTAGGGGAAACCCTTCAACATATTGGTCTTGGCAAAGACTTTCTGAATACAACCCCAATTGCTCAGGCAATAAAACCACAGATTAACCACTGGGACCTCATGAAAATACAAAGATTTTGCACTGCAAAGGACACGGTGAAGAAAGCAAAGAGGCAACCTACAGAATGGGAAAAAATCTTCACCAGCTATATATCTGATAGAGGATTAATATCTAAGATATACAAAGAACTCAAGAAGTTAAATAATAAGGAATCAAACAAACCAATCAAAAAATGGGAAATGGAGCTAAATAGAGAATTCTCAAAGGAAGAAATACGAATGGCATATACGCATCTAAAAAAATGTTCTACATCCCTAGTCATCAGGGAAATGCAGATTAAGACTACATTGAGATTCCATCTCACTCCTGTCAGATTGGCTACCATCATGAAAACAAATGATCATAAATGTTGGCGGGGATGTGGAAAAAGAGGAACCCTTCTACATTGTTGGTGGGAATGCAATCTGGTCCAGCCATTGTGGAAATCAGTGTGGAGGTTCCTAAAACAGCTAAAGATTGATCTACCATATGACCCAGCTATAGCTCTCCTAGGCATATATCCTAAGGACTCATCTCATTACCTTAGAGATACTTGCTCAACCATGTTTATTGCTGCTCAATTTATAATAGCTGGGAAATGGAACCAGCCTAGATGTCCCTCAACTGATGAGTGGATAATGAAGATATGGCACATTTATACAATGGAGTTTTACTCAGCAGTAAAGAGAAATGAAGTTATGAAATTTGCAGGAAAGTGGATGGATCTGGAAAGAATTATACTAAGTGAGGTAACCCAGGCCCAGAAAGCCAAGCGCCACATGTTCTCCCTCATATGTGGATCTTAGCTAGAGATGATTGGGCTTCTGTGTGAGAAGGAAAAAACTCAGTAGCAGAGGCCAGTAAGTTAAAAAAGGAGATAGAAAGGGAAGAGAAAGAAAGGGAGGAGGGCTTTTATTACGTTGATATTGTATATATGTAAGTAGAAAGATTGAGATGGGGAGGGGTTATGATGGAGAATGGAATTTCAAAGGGTAAAGGGGGGAGGTTAATACCATGGGAATTTTTTGTTATCATGGAAAATATTAATAAAAATGGAGAAAATAAAAAAAAATTATCAATAAAAAAAAAAGAGTAAAATGAGGCTGTAGCTCAATTGGTAAAGCACTTCCCTAGCATGCCTGAGGCCATGGGCTCAGTCCTGAGTGGTGAAAAATAATCTGTGATGCAAAGAAAGAAAAAAAAAAAAAAAAAGAAGAAAAACAAACACCCCCCCCCTACCCAAAAAAAAAAAAAAAGAGAGAGAGAGAGAGAAAGAAAGAAAGGAGATTTCTCTATCATATTCCCTTATGGGTAGCCTTATGGACTAAGAGAGCTAATGCTGCCATTGCCTAGATGAAGGCTATGTTCAAACTACTGATCAGGCTGGTTCCCTATCTCAAGTGCTAGGATTAAAGGTGTGTGGCATCACACCCAGGAAAATCCTGTGGCTCCCAATAATCCCCTAAATTGGTTGATGCTGGGATTAAAGGTGTGACCCCCCACCCCCAGCAGAAACCTGTCACTCCCTATAAAACTCTAAATTGCTTGGTGGACTTTCTTTTATAAAACAAGAATAAGCTCAGCAGGGACAAATCTTAATTACTTTTTTAGCATGTAATAATTATGATTACCTTTTTACCTATTGTTAAATTCTAAATTACTAGCTCACAACAATCCTTATTTAAATCTGATTGTCAATTTCCTTTTATGTTTTATTTTTTGGCTTACAAAAATCTTAACACTGCATGCTACCAAAAATCTTAGGACAAAAGAAAAAAAACTAAAACTGTATGATGTTAACATTTTCTTTTTCTTTGGACCAAGAGCAAAGTAGACATTTTTAAGTGTTCTGTTTTATTAGTGTTAGATGTTTCAGGGAGTGGGAGATTGCGTTAAGTGAGTGATAGGTAAAGGTATGAGAGTTGTATTTTTATGGAGGTTATTAGGAGGTATAGTAGTGAATATAGAGTGGTTTTGTGTGTTAGTTATAGATGATTATGGCTAAAGTGTGTGATTCAGGTACGATGGACTTTTATGTATGAGTGAATATTATTGTTTGAAGGTGGGGGGGGGGGGGTTGGTTGGTGGGGGTGTTTAGTAATATTTATATTTAGAATATATTATATAAGGGATAGATGTTGATGGTGTTATAGTGATTGATTTAATGTGGGTAATATGATATGAGGTTATTTTGAACTATGATAAAATTATAAGTTTTTCTTTTTATATGATATAAGTATTAGTTTGATAGTAAATATTGTTATTTTGATTAAAGGGGAAATGTTAATAGGTGGTTATGGTTTTTGTTATTTAAATATTTGTATAGAATGTGGGAGTAATTAATGCATGAATCCCAGACCACTGGCAGAGTGCAGTCTATCTAGATCTCTGAGGAACCTGATTATTTCTGAAGGGTACTGTGTGAGCTGCCATTCAAAGCCAGGGAAGGAGCCTAACAAGAAAAGGGGAAAAGAAAACCAGCCTGGAAGTTCAGCTGTGTTTGGCATGGCAGGGGCATCCCCTGGTCAGGAGAGCAAGGGAGGAACCGAGAGTTGCCCCCCGCCCCCACTTCTAGTGACTCCAGGTCGCTGCTCCACTATGGGACTGGGGTTACAGGCACTCATGGCCATGTCCAGCTGTGGGTGTGTATTTTGTTGATTTTCCAGGTGGTTTCCTGTTTCGGTTTGTCAGGCTTGCCCAGGAAGCACACTGAGCCATCGCTTCAGCCACTTAATCTTTATATTAAGTAAAAACTTTGTATGGACGCATCATGTGTTGGTACCATCCTTTCCCTCCTCCCTGCCCCCATTTCACTGAGGGTCCTCCTCTGTGTAGGATTGCTGGTACTCACCATGTTGGTGTGGGTTATGAGTTGCAAGAGCCACAGTCTTTGTGTGTCAGGGGAGGGCAATGCCTCTGGCTATTCGCTCCCACCCAGTGGATGTTGCACTCTTCCTGTCCCCTCTTCCACAGAATTTCCTGAGCCTTGATGAGAGTTTTAAGGCTACTTTAGGTTTGAGATCCTGGCACATTCTGGATTCTGGCTTTGGTATGTTTTGAGTATCCTCTGTGTCTATTGCTATTCCCTAGTGCGGGAAGTCAGGTTTCACTTCTCTTCCCCTTAACCTTTCCATCCATACTATCTGTCCCTCGAGTTGCCTGTCAGGTATGCCCAACTCATGCTGTTCCAGGGTAGGAACCACAGATGAGGGAGAACACGTGGCAGTTGTCTTTCTGTCCTTGTATGAGTTCACTTTGTATGACCTGTTCCATGTCCATCCATTTTCCTGTGAAAATTTTCCCCAGGAAGGAGAATTTCACTCCACTGTTGAAGCTCTGGAGTGAATTTACCAATGAATATTTTTATTAATCATTGATGGAGGATCTAGATGTTGCCCTGGCCTCAACCCTGGCAGAATAACATGGGAAGGGATAAACCAGGCCTCAACCTGGGTATTTACTACCTAAGAATTTGGAAAGATCTTGGCTTGAACCAGAAAAGTTGATTAAGTTATGCAAATTCTCTTGGCCTACACAAACCTAATCAGGGCGGGGCCTTAAGGGTGTTCCTATAAAAGCTTCCCATTTGAGAAGGGTGTCTGCTCAGACATTAGGAGCTGGCTGCAGTGTGGATACCTGGGACAGTCACAGCTGCCATCCTGAGAGAAGAGGGGAGACTGCACCTCAGAAGCAAAGGGTGTTCCTTGCTGTAGGACGCGCTAGAGCATCTACAGGTGAGTCCGAGTTCCACATTTCTACATTTGTCTTTCTAAAACAGAAAGGTGTAGTAAGTCTGGTTAACACAAATGATGTAATTTGGGGGATGAGAAGATTGCTGAGGAGGAAAAGGGACTTACTTGTAAGGTTCCTGTCCTAGAGTTGAAATTCCCCAGTATCATCTTTATGAGCAAAGTGGGGGCATGCTTCTAGAATTTGCTTGTAGAGAGCAGAGGCCCTGGTGTGCCAGTGGTCTTCCTCTCAAGTTTTTAAAAATGTTTAACTTATCATTTGACAATTGGTAATAATTCATATTTTATGTTGATGTTGTGTTCCTTGTCCATCTAAAGTTTGGATTTATGGCCAGGTCAGCCTGGGCCAGAGTGAAACCCTACCTTGAAAAGCCAAAGAAACAAACAAATAAACAAAACCCCAGTAAAGGCCAGATGTGGTGGTGCATGCCATTAATCCCTGCCCTCAGGAGGGAGAGGTAGGATAATTTTTGTGAGTTCAAAGCCACACTGAGACTACGTAGAGAATTCCAAGTCAGTCTGAGCTGGACTGAGACCCTAACTCAAAAAAAACAAAAAACAAAACAATAAATTAAGTAACTAAATAAAGGCTTGATTTATGGGATAGGCAATCCCATTGGCTTTATTTGGGCACAGCGAACTTGTACCTATGCCAGTTTTGAAAGATTTGTAAGATAGTTAATTTTTTAATTTAAAATCATTTTTTGTTAATTTAATTTTTGTGAGCGAGAGACAAAGGGAGGAAGAGACAGACACAGAGGGACACATACACACACACACACACACACACACACACACACACACACACACAGAGAAAATAAATGGGAATGTGAAGGCTTCTAGCCACTGCAAACAAACTCCAGATGTTTGGCTTATTTTGTGCATTTGGTTTTTCATTTATGTTTATTTATTTATTTGTGAGTGACAGACAGACAGACAGAGAAAGAGGCAGAGAGAGAGAGGGCACTGCAGGCCCTCCAGTCACTGCAAACAAACGCCAGATGCATGTGTCCTTTTGGGCATCTGGCTTACGTGGGTCATAGGGAATCCAGCTCCAACTGGGGTCCTTAGGCTTCACTGGCAACCACTTAAGCGCTAAGCCACCTCTCCAGCCCGAGAAAGTTCTTTTTTAAAAAAAATTTGTTTATTTATTTATTTGACAGAGAGAGAGAGAATGGGCACACTAGGATCTCCAGCCACTGCAAACCAACTCCAGATACATGTGCTGTCTCGTGCATCTGGTTTACGTGGGTACTGGAGAATCAAGCCCTCAACCGGGGACCTCAGGCTTCACAGAAAGTCCTTAACCTTAAGCCATCTCTCCAGGCCCCATCCCCCAATATAGTTCTTTTAACCATTAAACCATCTTCCCAGTCTGACATTCAGTTGTTCCTAAGGCAGGCTCTGTTAACATGTGGCAAAAGGAGGCTGAAGTGAGTGGAAGGGCTTCAATTCTGTAAAACGCAAGCAAGTTTTAATTCTTTCACTTTTCTTTGTGAAATAGATCCTCACAATAGGCCAGGTCAACCTGGAACTCACTCTGGAGTTCCAGTTTCTCATGTCATTCAAAGTCATCCTACCTCTGCCTCCCGAGGGCTTGGATTAAAGGTGTGCTCCCCCACTGCTGACTAACAAATGTCATTACACAGGGGGAAAATTTCCATATATTTTGCAGAAGTCAAGTAATCATGTGTGGGACACATTGTCCGTGAGGTGTGATTTTTCTCATAAATTCCAACAAAAGAGATTAACGTTCTTTTCTTTTCTCCTCACAAATACAGAATCACACACTGCTGAACTACAGGAATAAGTGACCTGGTGACACGCGAGTGTGAGGAGATTTGAGCCCCTGTCGAGGTGTTTGCACAACAGAGACGTTTTAGTGGCCCAAGTTCAAGCTGGTCATGGCGTCGTCACACAAGCAAGGACACTGGTCCACAAAAGACACTCTGAAGTTACTGGAGGGCATGGAGGAGAACCTGCCACCCAATGACCGCCGAGCATTCCACAAAACACAGGCAGATCTGGACTGGGGGAAAATCGCTTTTGAAGGCTTTACAGGAGAAACGTGCAGACTAAAGTGGCAGGAGTTGTCTCACAAACTGAGGAAGGTCCGCACACTGTCAGAATTAGTGAAGGAAGCTAAGGAACAGGTTGAGCACGGCCAGGCCAGCAGGAAGTACAAGAAGCACCCCGACTTCCCCAAAAGGCCCCTGACAGCCTACCTGCGCTTTTATAAGGAGCAGAGGGCCCAGTGCCTGCAGATGCACCCTGAGCTCAGCAACAAGCAGCTGGCCTGCGTCCTGTCCGAGAAGTACAGGCAGCTCCCTGAGCAGGTCAGGCAGAGGTACGTGCAAGAGTTCCAGAAGGAGAGGGAGGACTTTGAGAAGAAAGTGGCTCAGTTCCGGGAAGAACACCCTGACGTCGTCAAGCATGCTGGGCGATCTGGGGTGCCCGCCAAGCAGCAAAGCAAAGTCCCCAAAAAGTTGCAAGGAAAAGCGCAAAAGGAGAGCGCTCGTCCAGAAACGGATGCACGGCCCGCAACGCTGAAATCTCCGGCAGAACCCGCGAAGCCCCCCATGAGTGGGTTTCACAAGTTCCAACAAGACTCGTGGTCGAGCGGGGAGCTGTGTTACTTGCCCGTGAGGGAGCGCATGGTGGAGATTTGCAGGCGCTGGCAGCGTGTGCCCCCGAGCCTGAAGGAGCGCTACCAGAGGCAGGCCGAGGAGATGCAGCAGCAGTACTGGGTGGACCTGGACGCCTGGCTCAGGACACTGTCGCCCGAGGAGTATGCTGCCTACAGAGAGGCCCAGGCCACGTGCGGGAAGCGGAAGTGCACCATGGTGACAGATGGCCCCAGCCCCAAGTTCAAGAGAAGAGATCCCCAGGGCTCCTCAGCAAAGGAGCTGCCACAGCTTCCCAGGGACAAGCGGGGGCTCCTGCCTGCGGGGTCAGACCCCTCAGAGACCACTGTGGTCCAGGATGGGGGCTCCCCGACACCAGGCGAGAGGGCGATGGAAGATGGGACCGGGGACCAAGGGAGCAGCTCCTCAGAGTGGGGCAGTGGAGATGAAGAAGAGGCCGATAGGAGCTCCGAGGACAGTCTGTCTGATTCATCGTCCTAAGGGAAATACTCACTCTTAGACTCTAATTGAGACTGCTCTCCTATATTGTTCTTTCAACATCCTCCTAGTTAAAGCCCTGGGCATTCCTGTTGGGTTGTGGGGTACCTTAGTGAAATATTACTTCAGCGTTTTCTTCTAAATAAATATTTATTGGCATATAATATTTTGAGCCATTTTTATGTTTGTTTTTTCATTTTTTGCCTGCGTGTGGTGTGCTGTGGGTGTGATTTGGTGTGTGTGGTATAGGCGTGTGAGTATGCACATGTGCGCCACCAATACATTCATTCATCAATAGATTCTCTGCCATCTGTTAGTTTCCTTAAGAGATTGTACTTCCCTAACACCCAAACTGCCATTTTTGTTCAAACTGACTATCAACCTTGTGTGATTCTCTAGACTGCATAACCCCCCCCCGCCCCCCCCCCCCCCCCCCCCCCCCGCCCATGAATGTCATTACACCCTGTGGCCTTATGTAGCTGTTTACAGGTGTGCTTGGGAATTGGACTAGGGAAAGTCAGGCCCTCTCAGGCCTTCATGTTTGCCCAGTAATTGTTCTTTAGTGTTGAGTTTTCTCCCTCACAGTTCCACTAACAGTTCTTGTACTTCTGGTTTCTTCAGAGTTTGAAGGATGGTAGATAGAATGTGCAAAGGCTTGTTAAGAGTCAGCAGTGATAAATTCTCGCCTTGTAGAATCAGGCCCTTCGGAGACTGTAAGGGGGGCAAAAACATTTTCAAGGCACACAGGCTTTCACAATTTAAGGGTGGAAGCACTGTGTCTTCTTTGTAACAAGGAAAGGAGTGTATGTGAACGTTGGATATGAATAGTTGTTTACGTTGAATGAAAGTGAGAATGGAGAACTGAACTCAGTAGAAAAAGTGCAAGAGACAAAAAGAGCATCTCGGGCTGGAGAGATGGTTTAGCAGTTAAGGTGCTTGCTTGCGAAACCTAAGGATCCACGTTGTCCTCCCCATGTCCCACGTAAGCCAGATGTACAAATGTGAGGCAAGCACACGGTTGCACATGTCTACTAGGTGGTGTAAGCATCTGGAGTTGCATTGCAGTGGGTGAGGGCCTGGCATGCTGACTCTCTCTCTCTCATATGCTCTCTCTGAAAAATAAATTAATAAAGTTTAAGAAACAGAGCACCTGAAAAGGAGCATATTGAGGTCCAGGGCTATGAAACTCAAGCAGTGAGTCTCTCCCTTCCCCTCGGTATTCCAAAAGGTAAATCAGTTTTAGATGTCCTGACTAAACTGTTCTATTTCGCTCTCATGTACCCTCTACCTTAGATAGGATCTCACTATTTAGCCAAGGTTTACTATGAAATCTTTTATAAAAATATTTTATTTATTTATTTGCAAGCAGAGAGATACAGACACACTGACAGAGATAGAGAAAATGGGTGTGCCATGGCCTCCAGCCCCTGCAAACAAACTCCGGATGTATGTGCCACCTTGTGCATCTGACCTATGTGAGTGCTGGGGAATTGAACCTAGGACCTTAGACTTCACAAAAAGCACATTAACCAAACCATCTCTCCATCCCTCTTTTTAATTTTTTAAAATACTGTCTTCAAATGTCTCAGTATGCAACAGAATCTGGCCTCATCCTCGTTCCTCAGTTTCCCTTGTGCTAATATTACAGGCATGCACCTCCACATACAACTCTTGGGGACCATTTTCCCCTTTTGTTTGGTTTTTCGATGTAAGGTTGTGCTCTACCCCAGGCTGATCTGGAATTCACTATATAGCCTCAGGGTGGCCATGAAGAGGATCACTTTTCTAGCCTGAACTTTGGTAGTTCTTATTAATGAACTGAATTGAAAGGTGAGAGAAGAAAGGAAAGTTAAGAAAACAATCTAGAACGTTTGAAATCTATGTACTAGTATAAGGAAACTGCTCAGAAATCAATAGTAATACTTCTGATGCCTTCAAAAGAGAGAGCTCAGCACATCCCTCTAGTTGTGATTCATCTTTTTCATTAAACTTAAGTGTCACCAGAACTATACAATGGGACATCTAAGTATTTTTTTAATCATGTGTAATCTATGGGATTGCAAAGTGAGAACCAATCAATGTCATTGCTGCTATTTAATTGGCATACATTAACAGTGTAAAAGCATTCAGTTTTTGGGCTGGAGGGATGGCTTAGCAGTTAAGGCATTTGCTTGCAAAGCCAAAGGACCCAGGTTCAATTTTTCAGGACCCGCATTAGCCAGATGCACAAGGGGGAGCATGCATCTGGACTTTGTTTGCAGTAGCTGGAGGCCCTGGCACGCCCATTCTCTCTCTTTCTCTCTCTCTCCCCACTTTCTCTGTCAAATAAATTAATTAATTAATTAAAATAAAAATATAAAAAACATTCAATTTTAATGGATATAATTTTCTGAGGAAATCTTAAGGAAGGAACAAAGCTAAATGCAGAGAGACAAATAACCATGAGGAATGATAAAGGTGAGGCATTCTGAAAAACAGATTATAGAATACTTGTTGAGCTCCAAGGAAATGGCAACAGACATAGTGTTTAAAAAAAAAAATCCATCTGCAAAGACACTTAGTGTTCATTTTTGTACTGTGAAATCTCTGCCTCAAATACTCACTGATTTCTAAACTATACCTATTAGCCTCAAGTTAGTTTCAAATGTTTGGTCATCTTCTGTTAATATTCAACATTTGCAAATCATCAAGAACAGCCTGAACTGCAAACTGCTCTCCTCACGCCTTATGGTTGAAGGTCTGCTCTCAGTGAGAAACCTCTTCCCTAGTACGGCTCCTCCCACTGGAGACTCAATTTGTAAGCCTGAGTCTATAAGCCTTACACTCAAACCTCCACATGGGCTTAATCCCTGAACTATCTCTGGTTTAAGAGGTACTGCTTTTGTCAGGCAAACAAGTGGGGTGCTTGACATGTATCTAAACATGAGTAGCAGTGACCATTGGTCCACAAGTTCTCCCTCAGTCAAGGATCTACATTGTCCTCTGTCAAAGAAAGACACAGATTCCCCCATGGAGATACGTGTATGTCTATTTGACATTTAAAATAAATGCTTCTCTCCCTAACAAAGGGGGTGTGATTGCTGGGTTTGTAAGGAAGGAATGATAGAAGAGGCACTCTCATGTGTGTGTGTGTGTATATATATATATATATATATATATATATATATATATATATATATTTAATTTATTTATATATTTATTTGAGAGAGAGAGGAGAGAAAGAGACAGAGAGAGAATAGGCACACCAGGCCTTCCAGCCACTGCAAACAAACTCCAGACACATGTGCCAACTTTGTGCCACTTGCATACATGGGTCCTGGGGAATCTAACCAGGGTTCTTTGGCTTTGCAGGCATACAGCTTAACTGCTAAGCCATCTCTTCAGCCCCAAGAACTTTCTTTGAAACTGATCTGATAGGCCTCTATAGGTTGCTATGAGATTGGACAGGGGCACATTAGAGAAGAGAGGATCTAGAGTATATTGAGCTACCTTCATAATCGCCTGGGGTTCCTCAACTGTGACAAGATTATGTAGGGATGAAGTCAGCACCAGGTAAATGGGACAACCATTATTAATTTAGAGAGAATTTAAGATTACTGGGAGCTTGACAATAGAAAGCAGAGTCATTATCTGGATATGATTCTGACTTGTTTCCCAGTTCCAGATAGGGGTTCCTTTCCACTGAGTGGATCTGTTAGTCAATCCAAGAGCAGTTCTTTACCCACCATGGCTGTGTGCCACTATTGCACTTGTGTGAGCATCACATCAAGTTGTTTGCTTCTGAGTCACTTAGACTTTGAGTTGCTCAGAAAAATGTTGGCCACTTCCAGCCCACCCCCCACCATAGCTCATGTAACACCTTCCAGCACTAGATGGGGTAATTGTCTGGGGACTGGCTCTCTTCTGGATTCCAACCAAGTCTGTCCATGGTTCCTGCTGACGGCGTATGGTGTGTTCAGCAGTAGGGTCTTACCATTAACCTCTGGTTGATAATCAAGTGATCTGACAGAAATCTGTCTTATTTGTTTTGGAAGATCTAGTAGGTCTCTCTGATCAACATCTCATTGTGGATGTAAACCACATCCTGACACAGGGAGTTACAAGCCAGTGCCAAGGGAAAAGAAAAGAGAAAGAGACAAAGAAAAAAGATAAACAGGAGATATTTAAGTTTAGGCTTCATCTCATGCTCTCCAGGGTCCTTTGACTCATGTGCTCCCCCTAAGGTCCTCTTGAGGGTTCCAGCTTTTAATCTAACTTCTAGGATATTGGATTCTATGGTACCAGTTCAATTTGGGTTCAGTTTTGTGTCCCCCTCCATCCTTCCCATTCCCCCAAAGCCATACTCTCCCCATTGTCCAAACCTCAATATGCCATTCAGGTATGTCAGCAACTTTGGCTGATCATATTAGAACTCTGTATCCAAACTCTTGATATGTTAGCTACTTGCTATTCCTTTAGAAATTATTTTAGATACCTCCTAAACTATTCAACATTGTCATCAGGTCATGTGTATATTCCTGTGAATATTTTGCAAAGTATGCGACCTACGTACAGTTGGAATCTTGTTCATATTTTCAGAAACAGAAGTGATTTTCTCTTCCTTCTGTTAAGTAGAAACTAACTAAATCTATGGAAATGTTATCACTGAAATAAACCCAGATGTTCCCCCAAATTCCAATCTTATCTGTATCTACTAAGATCTGTGTCTCAGTTGTGGATAACCAGATAGATCAACACAACACTAAAAAATAAGGTGAATGTCTTAGAAATCAAATGAAAAGACAAAACACAGAACCAAAAAACAGTAAGTAGCCAGTTGTAGTGGCACATGCTATCAAGATATCAAGACTGAAGAGGAATAGGCAGGAGGACCAGGAGTTCAAGGACAGTCTGGGCTACACATATAAAAAAAAGAAAAAAAAAAGAGAGATAAAAACAGCAGTAAGTATGTGAGATAATTTTTCCTTTATTAAATTGTAACACTTTTAAAAACTAGTGACATCAACACAAAATTAGTACAAAAATATTATGTGTACAAATCAATGGAGCAAAATTTTATCCAGAGCACAAGTCTACGTTCCCATGGACCAGTATTCCTGTCATTTATGGGTGGGCAACTGCCCTGACCACAATCACTTGAGTCCAAAGCAAAGGAAAGGCCTGAGGGGGGAGGAGAAGGAACAGGAGAAAAGACTGCAAATGGGGGAGCTGTAATGCACATTAACAAAAGCTCATGTTGGCAAACTCATAATCCAGGAAAACACCAACATGGCCCAGGGGACTTTGTATGTACTGAGGCAATAAAGGGGAAAAAGTAAAGAGATGGCATCCACTATCCTCACTCACACAGAATAGAAGACAACACCCCTCAGAGTTAACTATCATGTCATTTCTCCTGGTCCAAGAATCATCACAAAGACCTACAATCCAGTTTCCACAGTCCTCCACATTCACCTCCCAATAATATCATCTAAAAGAAAATGTTTGGGCTCCCCACAGCAGAGAACTCTTTGATGTTAGAGCATTATCACTGACATTGGGGTGATGGGGATGCATGATCAGCCTTCTCAGGTCTTCAAACAGGGAGATGTGACCTGTGACTAGGTCCTTCTCCCAGAAAATGTACACTGTAGGAAGAAGACAAGAATTATGCTAACCAGAGACTCACATCTCTGATGGACAGGGGCTTTTACACAGTCCAATAGGCTATCACAGAATATACAGTGCAAGGCAAGAATTCTATAGGTTTATGGATTTATAAGGTGATTAGTATTCATAAAATTCAACATATATATGTTTCTTGGTTTTTCAAAGTAAGTTCTTACTCTAGCCCAGCCTGACCTGGGATTCACTATGTATTTATGTATTCTCATGGTGGTCTTGAACTCACTGTAATCCTCCTATCTCTGCATCCCAAGTGCTGGGATTAAAGGCATGAGCCACTGCACTTGGCTAAAACCCAATATTAAGTCAGAAAAATGCAAGAAATTCATGATTCCCTTCAAATACATAGTATATACATAGTGCCAAGCTCTAGAACTTATTTCCCCAAAAGATATAAATTATGGGATCACTAAAAATTCACACTAATCAAGAACAGCAACTTACTCTTCTGCTCAAATTGATAATAGTTTTCCAAAGCAACTGAGAAGTCAATCATCAGGCTTGGCTCAAAGTTGAAAATATTAAATGTATACACGTGTGTCTACGTGTGCCATGTACCTACATTAAGCATCTCAGCATGAAGGTCTTCACCTATAGTTGATTATGGTGCATGTATACGTGTGCAATACCTATGTCCTTCCTACATCTCTCTAAGTTTTTCATACATTTCTCCTAGAATGGAAATATTGCCTGCAGAAATCCTATGAAAAACAATAGTGATTGAGCAGTGGGAAAAGACTCCACCAAGAAATCATTAAGAAGGAAGAAGTTGTTTTGCCCAGGTTTCCTGTTACCTCGGAATTGACCGAGCATGTCAATCAGTCCAGTTATGGGCCAGGAACTGAGCACTGGGTTCAGGGGCTGGGGCATGTTCTGCTGCACAGCCTCAGTCCTGCAAGGAGAAGACTCGGTTAGGCTTTCAGGCCTCAGAGTCTTCATCGGAACAACGACATCATGTCCCGCACATGGGGAAGCAGCTGAATCCATTCACTGCCCTCCCACATCTTAACAGTTGTAGATCAGTCATCACTGGATGTGCCTGCTGCTTCTCAGGAAGGGCTGTCTGGTGCTCTGCTCATCTGCACCATGGAAATGCACGGTGCCCATACCCACAAGCCAGGGCTGGAGGAGGTTAACCAGGCTGGGTCCTACTTTCTCCCGGCAGGTTCCCACTTGACAGTGGAGGCTGCTGTGTGCTGTGCGTGGAAACCCCACCGGAGAGGACTCTCCGTTCCTCTGCATGTGCTATCCCGTTGCATGTCCTGAATACATAACTCTTCACACATAAGTCCTGGCATAACATGAACCCTTTGTGTTAATTGTGTTACCCTGAAAGTTTTGATCACAGGTGTTAATTTTCTTCATGTAACTTCTCAGAGTCCCTTCCTTAACTCAATCTTAGCCCCAAAATAAAATCTCTTTCTACCTTTTGAGACAGAGAAGGCTAAATAAAGTGTTAAAGAGCTCATATTATTCACTACCTGCATTTTGCCATTACTTCCCATCAACACACAGCAACCTACCTACCCTCAAACCTCAAACATAAGAGCACACTTACATTTTCATCATGCTTCCAAAGTGCTGTAAGTAAAAAAACAAATCTCTTAGTATACATCTCAAGATTAAAAGTATAGACTTAATATTCCTTTCTATGCTACCCAGACAGGTCTTCAATACTTAGTCAACATATCTTCTTGCCTAACCACTTCACTCCCCACCCCCGCCACATAGCTGGCACTATATGCATAGGAAGCAAGCCCAGCAGGGATGCAATACCCTATTGCTGAGGTTGTGAAAACTGGAGTTTATGGCAATTGATAGCACAATCATGGAATAGAGACAAAAACCTTAAGTCAAGAATTCCTCAAAATGTTGAATATATTAAATTTAAAACCCAATTTCTTTTGAAAAAACTATTGTGATAGACTTTTTCACTAAACAATTTTTAAAATTTTTTTTGTTTATTCTTACTTATTTACTTGAGAGCGACAGACAGAGGGAGAAAGATGGGGAGAGAGAGAGAGAGAGAATGGGCACGCCAGGGCCTCCAGCCTCTGCAAACAAACTCCAGACGCGTGCGCCCCCTTGTGTATCTGGCTAACATGGGTCCTGGGGAATCGAGCCTTGAACCGCGGTCCTTAGGCTTCACGGGCAAGCGCTTAACTGCTAAACCATTTCTCTAGTCCCCACTAAACAATTTTTGACAATGTAAATTTCTCTAGGATGATGGCTTTGATTTTATGTCATGATTTTGTGGTAGAAAAGATTTCCTTTAGCTTTCATGAGAATTGGACAGCACAAGAAAGCATCTTTCCAAGCACAAAATGAAGACAAAGAACCAGCTTGCTGTTACCCTTTCTATATCCTCTCCTCAGCCATTACCTGAAGCAACTCCATGTCTGGTTTATGACACATCTCCATCATTTCTTTGAACATATATCTCAGGACTTTCCCCTTTTGGGCTATCCTGGCCTCACTCTTCATGAGTCTTTGAAAGATCTCCTCACTTTCCTCTTCTAGTCTCTCTAAGTGGTGTTGCTCCTCCTCACGAAGCACTTGGCACACCCTGCACTATTCAGTACACACCACCTTCCTCCACAAAGCCATGTAACCCTGTGGGAAAGGGAACCACTTGGTTCAGCATGTTTTCATCCATGTCTTGTTACCTACAATTTTCTGGTACTAATTTTAAAGAATTTGCCACATTTATTCAACGATGAATTTCAAAGATCTATTATATTCTCCTCTTTACCCTTATTTTCCATTCAGGCATTTATTACACTAAAAGTCAACATCCTAACTCCTATATTAATTTTCCTGAAATGATCAAAATTTATCACAATAACATTTCCTATATTGAGAATTAATTGTGGTTCATTATACTGGGAAATCTTCACTATAAAATCCTTAACTTATAGACTGCCTCTTCATTCTCAGCAGGTATAGTGCATGGTTTTAACAGAGTGAGACTTTGTTATTTTTACCTCCAGCTCAACAAATGGCATGCTCTTCAGAGACTCGCTTCTGTTAGTGCAGCCAGCCTTGTCTTGTGCCATCACACTCCATCCTTACCTCAATTCCAACCTCTCCCTAGGAGTCCTTTTTGTTTTTTAATTTTTTTTGTTTGTTTATTTATTTATTTGAGAGTGACAGAGAGAGAGAGAGAGAGAATGGGCTCACCAGAGCTTCCAGCCTCTGTAAACGAACTCCAGATGCATGCGCCCCCTCGTGCATCTGGCTAACGTGGGTCCTGGGGAATTGAGCCTCGAACTGGTGTCCTTAGGCTTCACCGGCAAGCGCTTAACCGCTAAGCCATCTCTCCAGTCCTCCTTAGGAGTCTTTATGTCCCTGACATGCTACCAGGTTAATTATTTCTTCCACGTTTCGCCTTCTGTCATTTTCTTTCAAATATTAAATATGGCTTATGTATTGCTATAGTGAAACAAAGTAAAATGGATACATGTGCCAATTTTTTTATTTGGCTTTAATTGGGCAATGGAAAAATAAGCATGGGCCAATGAGCTTTGCAAGCAAGTGCCTTTAAGAATTCAGCTATCTCCCAGGCCCTCTTTACTCATTTTGAGTCAATTCTGCCTGCAATAAGAAAGGATATTTCCTGTCCTCATTTGTGAATCCCTGCTTTTCATAAATTTTGATCAGATGTCTTCCATTCCCAATACTTCAATGCAATTCTTTACCAGGAGCTCTTACAACCTGTATTCTTTCTCTCATCTAGGAATCTCTTTTTTTTTTCAAAGGTTTTTGTTTCTTTTTTTTTTTATTTCTTCTTTATTTATTTGAGAGTGACAGACAGAGAAAGAGGGAGAGGGAGAGAGAGAGAGAGGGGGCGCACCAGGGTCTCCAGCCACTGCAAACGAATTCCAGATGCATGTATCACCTTGTGCATCTGGCTTACGTGGGTCCTGGGGAATCCAGCCTCGAACCGGGGTCCTTAGGCTTCACGGGCAAGCGCTTAACCTCTAAGCCATCTCTCCAGCCCTGGGATCTCTTTAATGAATATTCACATTTTAAATTACTGTTAGTGATTTTTAATGTAAAGTACACATAATACTGTTTTCAAAAAATTCTTACTCAGGTCCATACATTTACAAAGTCAACTTGTTTAGCAGAAAGATGTTTTCTAACTTGTCAGAGAATCCTATACCAAGAATTTAGATTTCTCCATTGCTGTGAAAACCAGCATCCTTCCTGTTTGGTCACCCTTTTTCTCTATGGTGTGGGGTTGTTTACTTAGTACTATGATTATTTTATGGTATTCTATAAGAAATTCGTATGTTTGTAGACTTTTTTTTGACTACTTAAGAAAATGTCAAGTTGTGAATACAAACAGAGGCAGTTCTTTCTCATATTGCTCAGCCTGCTGAAAGAAGGCCACTGGTGGGTGATTTTACTTCAGATTCCTACTGGATTCTCACCACATGTCCAAGATAATGCTAAAGGAAGCAGAATTCATTACTTACCATCCAACTCTGAACAATGCTCACTTCTTTCTCCAGATTTCTCTGGTTTTCTTGTATCTTTCCCCACAAGGACTTCATTTGCTCCAGAAGCTTCTTCTGTAAATAAGAGGAGATACTAGATATTCTTGACCCTCACGGAGGGAATCAACAGGAAACTCACCTCCACCATCCCTTGCATTACAGGATGGGTGTCATCTTCCCTGTCAAGATCAATGTTATCACTGCAAAATTTTATGTCCAGAAATGAACATCCTATAATTTCAAAGGATGTTCTAATATTGAGGAAACTCATCTTCAAATATTTAGCTTTTAGGTCAACTTTAATAAATGAATCTCATGTAAGTATTCATCCTAACTTTTGCCTTGTTATCTATAAGAATGTATTTCTACATATGATATTAGGCATTTCAATTTATGATTCCAGCATCCTCTAACTCTCACTGCAATTTCCAAATTCATTCACCTTGGTCTGATACTGACTTATCTCAGTTCTAACCATGGTCCCCACCATCATCACCCTCAATACAAGGTCAAGTATTTGTAACTGAAAAATGGAAGATGCATGAGACAGAGAACGTTCTTTACTTTTTCCCTTGTACCTGACCTACGGTATTCATTAAGTCTGTGATCTTTGTGTTACATGAATACATCAAATTCATTTTCCCCCTTTTTTCTGATCTCTCAGTTACAGTGTCCCACTGTCAAATTTCCCTGCTAGCCATGCTCACCCTGGTATTGCTCAGCAGTGCAGTCAATGGAACAGTGGTTGTGAGCCCTGTGCTCCTTAACCTGGAGCAGATAGAACACATGAAGTCTTGGTCAGACTCACAGAAGAAGTTCTTTGTTCTCATATGTGCCTCACACACGTGCTCCACGAAGCAGAGGAGGTGGGATAGTCTTGCCTGTTTGGCAAGAAACACTTGCGTCATCAATACAATATTGGTTTTGAAGGTCGTTTGATGTGACACTTCCTTGAACATAGGGCAGCGCGGAGGGTGTGGGGCTTTCTCCCACAGGATACACAGACAAGGCCTACAAAAGCTGTGCCCACAGCCAATGGCAACCGGATCCATCAAATAATTCGTGCAGATGAAGCAGATGAAATTATCTGGGGATTTTCTGCAATCCATGATTCTGAGGAGAGAAAAGAAAAAAAAATAATCTGATAGCCTTTAGCAAGTCACAACCTATGACATATATCAGTGCTACTGCTTTGTCTTCTTACAAGTACGCTAGTTTACATAGGACGACAGGCTGTGTATGGCAAGACCAAGTATGCTGAGGTAGCAAATCTTACAAACTTTAGCCAGTGTATTATTTATGAACTAAGGCTCTTCCCACCCTCACTCCAGCACCTATGACAATTCTCATTTTGTTTATGTTCTCTCCTACAAAAGGACATGGGGATCAGAAGTTTAGTCCAGTCATAAGTCTCAGAAAGACAAGAGTACTCCAGTGAAGTCATCATAATTAAGTTTGGAGTGGTGTGCCACACCTGTAATCACAGCAGACAATAAGCTGAGACAGGTTGACTATGATTTCACAGCCAGGCCAGCCTGGGCTCCATGTGATCCACCTTCCTGAACATCAAAAATAATTATATGGGGCTGGATAAATGGTTTAGCAGTTAAGATGTTTGGCTGTGAAGCCTAAGAAACCAGGTTCAATGCCTAGTACCCATATTAAGCAGGATGTACCTGGTAGCCCATGTGTCTGAAATTTGCTCACAAGGGCTGGAGGTCTTGGCACATTCATGTTTTTTCTTTCTCTCTCTCCCTCTCTTGCTCTCCAATAAATAAGTACAGAAAAATCTTTAAAAAATTAAAATTAAAAAAGAATAATTATATGGCTTTTACCCTTTCCTGCCTTCTCATAGATAGGAGCTGATTATAGTATGTATAGCTTCCTTCTCACCTTTTAAAATATTTCATTTCTTTACTTGATACTGAGAGAGAACAAAGAAAGCAAAAGGTCCAAAGAGCGAGAGAGTGAGTATGGGCATACCATAGACTCTGGCCTCTGTAAATGAACCTCAGCTATTAGCCCTACTTTGGGGTTTACGTGGAGGCTAGGGAATCATACCTGGAACATCAGCTTTGCAAACAAGCTCCTCTAACAGCTGAGCCATCGCTGCAGCCCCTGCTTCTCTTCATCTAATATTGTCTGTAAGGTTTACTCTCTGGTATGTGGATTTTACTTCTTTAATTTCATAGAAGAAAGATCTGGGGATGCTCAGAAATTATTGGTGCATTGCCATATATTAGAACCTTGCCAGGCAAACACCAATTTCTGTTTCATGTTGGTATGTGGGTGTATGTGGTACAGTTAGCTTCACCTTGCTGGCAAAAAATATACAACCAAGAACATCTTATGGGAGCAAATGGTTTATTTTAGCTTGCGGATTCAAGGGGAAGCTCCATGGTATCACAGAAGAATGTGCCATGAACAGAGGGTGGATATAAACTCCTAGCCACCATCTGGTAGACAACATCAGCAGGAGAGTGTGCCAAACACTGGCACAGGGGAAGATGGCTATAGCATCTATAAGCTCAGTCCCAAGAATAAACTGTCTCTGGAGTCTTCAATTTCTAAATTGCCACCAGTGGGTACCTAGCATTCTGAACTCATAAGTTTATATGAACCACCTGAATCAAATCACTACCATACCTAAAATTCCAGTTTCATTTTGCTTTGTTTGGCTCAGAATGCTAGAGAGTAAGTGTTCTCATATTTCCTGTCTTCCCCATGGAAAGAAGCAAGATCTGCTCCTTCTCCCAATTCTCTGTCTTGTTTTCTGTCATATTTTTAGGCTTAGCACATTTGGTAGGTGTGGGAGCCATGCTACAAGATTCTATTATTCCTTCCCTCTTGCTTGCATAGGCAATAGAAAAATGTGAGTGTTGTATATAAACCACTGACTAATGTTACTCAGTACTAACTAAGACTGGGAAGTAAGTAGGTAGAATGATCATTGAGCTTCTGGCATCTCCAGTTTTCTCTTGACCACAGGAAGCCCAGCCATGCCAAGGATAGCTCAATGCCCAGGGACTCTCCGAGTGTGTCTTTCAACTCTGGTATGTCTCCTATTCTCTTGATCAGAGAGAATATAGAAACTCACATTTTCAACTACAAATAGGGCACAGTTTGCAGAAGGACTGTCAAAACAGAGGGACGATACTCAATGCCTTGGCTCATCAGCATAATTGCAGAGCCACAGAGCTCTCAGGTCCCTAAAAGTCTCTCCTAAAGAACCAAAATTGACCTTCAAAAGGGCATATTTACTCTTTTCTTGCTTTCAGTCACTCTACACACACATGGAACTGCGTCAATCTAACCATGTATAACTGTTTCCCCTCTATCATCCTCAAAGTCCTTGATGTCTACAAGAATGAGAACCCTAAGTAGATCCAATTTGCTGTAATCCCCCTTTCCCGAAAAGCCTTTCTTTTATTTCTCCCCATATTTTCTTCCAGGACTGTCTTCTCACAAACTACCAAAGCACTTTTCAGGATATCTAAACTGACACATCTGTTAAACTCTCTCAGATAGAGTGTTACCAATAAGTGTTTTGAAGTGATTAAATATATTGAGTAGTCTAGCATTTTATATTGGTCTGTATACAAATTGTATCTGATAGTAAGAAATATATGCTTTGATAAAATGATGCAATTATGCCATTTGCTGAATCAACAAAACATTTTAAACTTCTTAGTGGCAGTTTTTTCTGAATCCTCATAATATATATTATCAATTAGACTATACATATCAAATAGAGCTAAAATAAGTTCTTGTATAGTTTCATAAAATAAATAGAAAATAGAGTCCACATACACAAAATAAAGTCAAGTTAAAGTAATGAAAGGATTTTTAACTTTTAAATTCTTCACCTAGAAGCACCCTGAAGCCTGTTATTGTTTCCCCACCTTTAATAATAATAGCACTGGTGGTCTGAGGTAGGACAATCACCGTCAATTATAGGCCAACCTAAACTACAGTTAGAACCTTCCAGAAAAAAAATAACAAAAAAATTTTTAAGTAAAGTAGTACAGCCAGGTGTGTTGGTGCATGCCTTCATTCCAGCACTCAGGAGGCAATGGTCAGAGGACTGCTGGGAGTTTGTGGCCAACCTGAGACTACATTGTGAATTCCAGGTAAGCCTGGGTTACAGGATGACCCTAAATCAAAAAATAATGTATAAGGTCCTGAAATTATAACACCCAGGTCAATGAGTAGAGTATCTAATGACTGGCCAGTCTGGGGTTTTAATGAGATCTTACAAAAAATTCAAATAAAAAAGGAAAAAAAGAAGACTAAATAAAAGAAACTATACTATAACGCAACTTATGTGTAATACCACTAGTGCATTCTGTGTTGTTTAACAAAATTTCCAGATAAATTCTGTGCAGATGCTCACCTCACCTTCAACATAGTCCTCTCCACAGCTCAGCTCAACCTAAGTTCAATAGTTGGGGAGAAGCATGAAGTGACTCCTCAGAGTCAGGCTTTGTAAGTTACTGAAGACCTCGCCCTTCTCCTCCAAGTGGTGGATTCACCAAGGCTTTAGAAGGTGTGGACTGACAAGAACAGATTTACGAAAGTGTAGGACACACCCTATCCTGACTTTGCAGGAATATAACTGTTTTTATTTTGAGTTAAGATCTCACTGTAGCCCAGGCTGACTTGGAAGTCATGCTATAGATGCAGACTGGCCTCAAACTCATGGTGATTCTCCTACCTCTGACTCCCAAGTACTTGGATTAAAGGTGTGCATGACCACACCCAGCTGGGATTCCATTTTTAACATTTCTCAACCTTGAATTTATTGTTGATAAAAGAATGCCCAAGCAAGTATTTTATAACTTTTTTCAGAATGCCTCCTGCCACTATTCCTCAAGGTTAATTTTCTCTAGGAATTTAGGTTCATTCCTCCCTTATGAGTAACAGCTGAACTCTCCATCACTGATTTGTTTTGCAAAACTGGCTCATACAAAAATGGCAGCTTGAATACAGTGAATAATCAGAAAATTCATTCATTTAAACATGGACTCATGGGATTAACTGCCAAAGCCTGAATCCTGAGCTCTGATAGCTCAGAGGTTTATAAACACTGACAGGCAGTTGTCACATTCAAGGTAGTCATCACCTTGAATTCTTTACACTATTGCTGATTTACAAGTTTCTAAGGTTATGTGATCTTTGGGCACAAACAAAACTTCCTTAGCAATCAGTGATCAGGATGTACAAATGTAGAATAGAAAGCTGTTTGTTCAAGGGGTTTTGACCCATGGTTTTCTCTTATAAGATATCTGACCAACCCAGGATGGACTCAGTGACACACCTGTGCTGGTTTATGAAAAGAACAGGACAGGGCTGGAGAGATGGCTTAGAGGTTAAGTGCTTGCCTGTGAAGCCTAAGGACCCCAGGTTCGAGGCTCAATTCCCCAGGACCTGCATTAGCCAGTTGCACAAGTGGGGGCACGCATCGGGAGTTCGTTTGCCATGGCTGGAGACCCTGGATTGCACATTCTCTCTCTCTCTCTCTGTCTGTCTTTCCCTCTTTCTCTCTGTCTATTGCTCTCAAATAAATAAATAAAAATGAATAAAATATAAAAAAAGAAGTACAGAACACATCTGGTTAACAAAACAGATCTGGTAAGACAACGGACTTTAAAATCATTCTGATCAACATTTAAGTTTATTTATCAGGTGACAGTGTAAGCATATCTGGAACATATGTAAGAGACACATTTTACCCTTTAAGTATATGTCAGTTATTAATACAGGCAGAGCATGGAAACACGGTCTGGAAACCTGGAAACAATATTTTATACATTAGAAGTCCTGGAAACAATATTTTACCAATGACTTTAAGTCAGTTGGCTTGATGTAGACATTTTTTGACAAAAAAACAAGAACGTATGAAATCTTCGCATCCGTGTTTGGAAACATCTTTGGCCAATATGTATACCTATGTAAGTACCAATAACCCTGAAAAAGCTTGAAGCATAACAGCAGAGTTTAAGATCATTTTTCTTCAATGAAGATCATTTTAACACAAGGTTGTATTCTAGAGCAGAGAACATGTTGAAAGTATCAATATATGCATAAGCAATGAATTTAAGATACCAGAAATGAGATAATTACTTTAGTAAAACTTTGACAGAGACTGTTTTATTAATACAGCTTAAGAATAATTCAAAAGCTTGTCATTGTTGAACTAAACCCTTGTAATTTTAACATACATTACAAACCTTTTGACAGACCTAAAATAATTTTGTAAACAAGTACCTTTAACCACTAAGTCATTTTTTAACTTAACTTAAAATGAAATTTATGACTTTTAGAATATATGAAGCTTAGACAAACTATCCAATATTACCTTAAAGCAGGTTTTCCTAGGACATAGTTATTTTCCTCAGTTCCTCTAAGGAGAAAGTCACAATGACTAAATCATGTATTATAAGACTTAGATGATAACCTCGGTGATAATCACACAGCAGAGCCAGCATCAATGAGACAAGAATCATCTCAAAGTGTCAGTAACCTTACAGTAGAAAATTAAATACTGGGCTGGAGAGATGCCTGACCCAGGTTCAATTCCCCAGGACCTACATTAGCCAGATGCACAAGATGGCACATGTGTCTGGAGTTCGTTTGCTGTGGTTGGAAGCCCTGGCGGGCCCATTATCTCTCTCCGCCTCTTCCTCAGTCACATAAATAAATAAATAAAAATATATTAAAAAGAAAATTAAATACCAATGAGCAAACCTTGTTTTTTGTTTCTGTATCTAAAAGATTGACAAATTTCCAGGCATGGTGGTACATGCCTTAAATCCCAGCACTTGGGAGGCAGAGCTAGGGAGATTGCAATGAGTTTGAGGTCACCCTGAGACTTCATAGTGAATTCCAGATTAGCCTGGACTAGAGCAAGACCCTACCTTGAACAAACAAACAAACAAAAAAAGAGAAAAAAAAAAAGATTGACAAACAGAGACACATAGCAAACTTGGTTTAACTTTCTAAGGCCAGTCTTTTACAAACATTATCATGAACAGATTGGTATCAGTGGGTTGAAATTTTAATTTAACCTGGATATTTTATGCATGGTGACATTCAGCAACCAGTCAGGATTATTTTTTGTTAGTCGATATAAGCCTTGGCCAGTCTAATACTCACCTTATATACCCTGAGGGGTCTGCAATCTGATCAAGCACTTTAAGACTGTTTATCTATTTTGTATTTTTGTCTAATAAAATTCTTATCTGACAGAGGTGTTTAGTGGTGACAAAAATAAGTATAGGAAAACACACACACACACACACACACACACACAGAGAGAGAGAGAGAGAGAGAGAGAGAGAGAGAGAGAGATACTTTAAAGCCTTTTTACTGTTTGAATTTGTTCCTTCTTGTATATCCTGTCAATGTATGTCTTTAAACCTTCATTAAAATGTGTAACTTTTATCCACGTATTTGTACCTTACAATCTATGTAACCATTATGTAACATTCTCTTTTTATCAAACATCGAACATTTAAAGTTTCCCATTCAGGTTATCCTTTTAACAATTTCAAATCATTGTAACTATCAACAAAAACTTTCATTAAAAAACCATATTTTAACTGTATAAATAAACTTCGCTTATCCTATTCCCTTATGTTTTCTTATGTATTTTCTCTTTATTCCCATTCCATTGAGGGCCCTCTTCATTGGGGTTATGAATATATCAGCCAGTCTCTGTGGGTGGGGGGAAAATGAGTCAGAACACTACTTACCATAAGACTATTAATTATAATAACGTAAGTTTTTATTTTATGTTATTAATAAGATTTTTGATATTTTATGTATCAATTTGAGAGGGAGTGAGGGAAAGAATTAAGAAGCTATTTGAAATAACTTTTTATAAAAGAGTAGACCAGACTTGATTTAAATATGTACCAAGTATACACATATATGTAGTATCATCTCTTGATTTTTGGAACCTTTTTCCTTATATGTTCTCTAAAACATATTTTAAAAATATGAAAGCAAGTTAGAACATTATTAGAAAATTTATGACAAATTCAGCATTCAGTAACTGAACCTAGGCATAAGAAATCATTACACTGTGTTTTCTGTTAGCCGTTCTGTCAAACCATAGAGAGATAAAGTAAACCTTAGAACTGGTATAGTAAATTTCTTATAAGGAGTCCCCATCTGTCTGCAGAAACTCAGGACTTACTGCACCACCATCCTGAAGCCAGGACCCTAAAGATTCCCATGCCTGCAGCTCCACCATGGCTCTGCAAGGCAGGGAAGTCCAAGAAGCAGAGCCATCAGCCATTATTGATCAGGAGGTCAAAATATTAGAAAAGGTCTCATCTTATCAAAACCATGCACTATCACTTCCTGACAATAAAGAGTCAGTCTGTAAATTAAGGACTTTGTACTGGGAATTTTCCAGTACAATCAACCAAAATAATTCTTAAAATATAAAACACTATTTTCATGACTTATGATCATTCCTGGAAAATTAATGTAGGAGTCAGGATTCTGACATTTAGTACAATAAATGCCTGAATGGAAAATAAGGATAAAGAGGAGAAGGGACTAGAACTTCCAATTTCATTGTTGAATGAATATAGCAAATTCTTCAGAATCAGAATGGGAAAATTGTAGGTAACAAAACATGGATGAAAGCTAATGATCATAGTGGATCTTTCCCATGGGAATAGGTAGGTGTGCAGAGGAAGGTGGTGTGTGTGTGTGTTGAATACTGGAATATATGTCAAGTGCTTCATGAGGAACAGCAACACCACTTAGAGAGAATAGAAGAGGAAAGTGAGGAGATCTTTCAAAGAGTCCAGGAGAGTGAGGCCAGGATGGCCCTAAAGGGGAAAGTCCTGATAGCAGACCTAAAGTCCAACCCTAAGGTGTGAGGAGAGCAGTTTGCAGTTCAGGCTGTTCTTGATGCTTTGCAGATGTTGAATAATAACAGAAGATGAACAAACATTTGAAACCAACTTGAGGCTAAAATGTCAGTCAGTATAGTTTAGAAATCAGTGAGCATTTGAGGCAGAGATTTCACACCAAAAATGAACACTGAGTGTCTTCTCTCATGTGTTTTGTTTTACCACTATATCTGTTGCCATTTCTTTGGAGCTAAACAAGTATTTTATAATCTGCTTTTCAGAATTCCTCACCTTTACCATTCCTCGTGGTTATTTGTCTCTCTGAATTTAGCTTAGTTCCTTCCTTAAGATTTCCTTAGAAAATTATGTCCTTTAGAAATTGAATGTTTCGGGCTGGAGAGATGGCTTAGTGGTTAAGCACTTGCCTGTGAAGCCTAAGGACCCCAGTTTGAGGCTCCATTCACCAGGACCCACATAAGCCAGATGCACAAGGGGCTGCACACATCTGGAGTTCGTTTGCAGTGGCTGGAGGCCCTTGATGGCCCATTCTCTCTCTCTCTCTCTCTGTCTCTCTCTCTCTTTCCCTCTTTCTTTCTGTCACTCTCAAATAAATAAATAAATAATAAACAAAAAACTTAAAAAAAAAAGAAATTGAATGTTTTTACACTGGTAATGTATGCCCAGTTCACAGCAGGAATGGAAATGATTGTTTCTCACTTTGCAATCCCATAGATTACACATGATAAAAAATACATAGATGTCCCATTGTATAATTCTGGTGAGACTTAAGTGTAATGAAAAAGAATCATATCTAGAGGGATGTGCTGAGCTCTCTCCAGTTTGAAGGCATCATTAGTGTTACTACTGATTACTTAGCAGATTTCTTACATCACTACAGAGACTTCAGATATTGTAGGGTTTTTTTCCTTAACTTTCCTTTCTTTTCTCACCGCTCAATTCAGTTCATTAATGAGAACAACCAAAGTTCAGGTTAGAAAAGGGATCCCTTTCGTGGCCACCCTGAGGCTATATAGTGAATTCCATGTCAGCCTGGGCTAGAGCAAGACCTTACATCGAAAAACCAAACAAAAAAAGAAAATTGATCCCCAAGAGTTGTGTGTGGAGGTGCATGCCTGTAATACTAGCACAAGAGAAACTGAGGAAAGAGAATCAGGCTAGCCTCTTTGCATACTGAGACGTTTGAAGATTAATGTGATAGTCGGTGAAGTCTAAGGTCCTAGGTTCAATTCCCCAGCACTCACATAAATCAGATGCACAATATAACACATGCATCTGGAGTTTGTTGCAGTGGCAACACCCATTCAACACGGCACACCCATTCTTCCTATCTCCCTGTACGACTGTATCTCTCTGCTTAAAAATAAATAAAATATTTTTTTAAAAAGATTTCATGATAGGCCTTGGCTACATAGTGAGACCCTATCTAAGGTAGAGGGGACATGAGAGGAAAATAGAACAGTTTAGCCAGGACATGTAAAACTGTGTTGTCTTTTGGAACACCAAGGGGTAAGGGAGAGACCCTGTACTTGAGTTTCATAACCCTGGAACTCAATATGTTCCTTTTCAGATGCTCTTTTATTTATTTATTTATTTTGTTTCTTTATGTTTATTTATTTGAGAGTGACAGACAGAAGGAGGCAGAGAGAGAGACAGAGAGAATGGGCACGCCACAGCTTCCAGGCACTGCAAACGAACTCCAATCAAGCTTCGAACTGGGGTCCTTAGGTTTCACAGACAAGCGCTTAACCCCTAAGGCATCTCTCCAGCCCTTTAATTTTAATTTTAATTTTATTTATTTATATATTTTTTCCTAGAGAGAGCACATGTAAGAGGGAAAGTTAGCATGCCAGGGTCTCAGTTATTGCGATTGAACTCAAAGTGCTTGTACCACCTAGTGAACATGTGCAACCTTGCACCTTTGTACATCTGGCTTACATGGGACCTGGAGAGTTGAACATGGGTCCTTGAATTTCACAGGCAAGCACCTTAACTGCTAAGACAACTCTCCAGGCCCATGTACCTTGAAAATGTTTTTGTCCCCGTGGCAGTCCCTGAAGGGCCTAATTTCTGCTAGGCAAGAATTTATCACTGCTGTCTCTTAACAAGCCTTTGCACATTCTATCTACCATCCCTCAAACTCTGAAGAAACCAGAAGTACAGGAACTGTTAGTGGGACTGTGAGGGAGAAAACTCAACACTAAAGAACAATTACTGGGCAAACATGAAGGCCTGAGAGGGCCTGACTTTCCCTAGTCCAATTCCCAAGCACACCTGTAAACAGCTACATAAGGCCACGGGGTGTAATGACATTCATGGGCGCAGGGGGGAGGGGCGGGGGGATATGCAGTCTAGAGAATCACACAAGGTTGATAGTCAGTTTGAACAAAAATGGCAGTTTGGGTGTTAGGGAAGTACTCTCTCTTAAGGAAACTAACAGATGGCAGAGAATGTATTGATGAATGAATGTATTGGTGGTGCACATGTGCATACTCACACGCCTATACCACACACACCAAATCACACCCACAGCACACCACACGCAGGCAAAAAATGAAAAACAAACATAAAAATGGCTCAAAATATTATATGGCAATAAATATTTATTTAGAAGAAAACGCTGAAGCAATATTTCACTAAGGTACCCCACAACCCAACAGGAATGCCCAGGGCTTTAACTAGGAGGATTTTGAAAGAACAATATAGGAGAGCAGTCTCAATTAGAGTCTAAGTGTGAGGATTCCCCTTAGGACGATGAATCAGACAGACTGTCCTCAGAGCTCCTGTCGGCCTCTTCTTCATCTCCACTGCCCCACTCTGAGGAGCTGCTCCCTTGGTCCCCGGTCCCATCTTCCATCGCCCTCTCGCCTGGTGTCGGGGAGGCCCCATCCTGGACCACAGTGGTCTCTGAGGGGTCTGACCCCGCAGGCAGGAGCCCCCGCTTGTCCCTGGGAAGCTGTGGCAGCTCCTTTGCTGAGGAGCCCTGGGGATCTCTTCTCTTGAACTTGGGGCTGGGGCCATCTGTCACCATGGTGCACTTCCGCTTCCCGCACGTGGCCTGGGCCTCTCTGTAGGCAGCATACTCCTGGGGCGACAGTGTCCTGAGCCAGGCGTCCAGGTCCACCCAGTACTGCTGCTGCATCTCCTCGGCCTGCCTCTGGTAGCGCTCCTTCAGGCTCGGGGGCACACGCTGCCAGCGCCTGCAAATCTCCACCATGCGCTCCCTCACGGGCAAGTAACACAGCTCCCCGTTCGACCACGAGTCTTGTTGGAACTTGTGAAACCCACTCATGGGGGGCTTCGCGGGTTCTGCCGGAGACTTCAGCGTTGCGGGCCGTGCATCCGTTTCTGGACGAGCGCTCTCCTTTTGCGCTTTTCCTTGCAACTTTTTGGGGACTTTGCTTTGCTGCTTGGCGGGCACCCCAGATCGCCCAGCATGCTTGACGACGTCGGGGTGTTCTTCCCGGAACTGAGCCACTTTCTTCTCAAAGTCCTCCCTCTCCTTCTGGAACTCTTGCACGTACCTCTGCCTGACCTGCTCAGGGAGCTGCCTGTACTTCTCGGACAGGACGCAGGCCAGCTGCTTGTTGCTGAGCTCAGGGTGCATCTGCAGGCACTGGGCCCTCTGCTCCTTGTAAAAGCGCAGGTAGGCTGTCAGGGGCCTTTTGGGGAAGTCGGGGTGCTTCTTGTACTTCCTGCTGGCCTGGCCTTGCTCAACCTGTTCCTTAGCTTCCTTCACTAATTCTGACAGTGTGCGGACCTTCCTCAGTTTGTGAGACAACTCCTGCCACTTTAGTCTGCACGTTTCTCCTGTAAAGCCTTCAAAAGCGATTTTCCCCCAGTCCAGATCTGCCTGTGTTTTGTGGAATGCTCGGCGGTCATTGGGTGGCAGGTTCTCCTCCATGCCCTCCAGTAACTTCAGAGTGTCTTTTGTGGACCAGTGTCCTTGCTTGTGCGACGACGCCATGACCAGCTTGAACTTGGGCCACTAAAACGTCTCTGTTGTGCAAACACCTCGACAGGGGCTCAAATCTCCTCACACTCGCGTGTCACCAGGTCACTTATTCCTGTAGTTCAGCAGTGTGTGATTCTGTATTTGTGAGGAGAAAAGAAAAGAACGTTAATCTCTTTTGTTGGAATTTATGAGAAAAATCACACCTCACGGACAATGTGTCCCACACATGATTACTTGACTTCTGCAAAATATATGGAATTTTTCCCCCTGTGTAATGACATTTGTTAGTCAGCAGTGGGGGAGCACACCTTTAATCCAAGCCCTCGGGAGGCAGAGGTAGGATGACTTTGAATGACATGAGAAACTGGAACTCCAGAGTGAGTTCCAGGTTGACCTGGCCTATTGTGAGGATCTATTTCACAAAGAAAAGTGAAAGAATTAAAACTTGCTTGCGTTTTACAGAATTGAAGCCCTTCCACTCACTTCAGCCTCCTTTTGCCACATGTTAACAGAGCCTGCCTTAGGAACAACTGAATGTCAGACTGGGAAGATGGTTTAGTGGTTAAAAGAACTATATTGGGGGATGGGGCCTGGAGAGATGGCTTAACGTTAAGGACTTTCTGTGAACCCTGAGGTCCCTGGTTGAGGGCTTGATTCTCCAGTACACACGTAAGCCAGATGCACGAGACGGCACTTGTATCTGGAGTTGGTTTGCAGTGGCTGGAGATCCTAGTGTGCCCATTCTCTCTCTCTGTCAAATAAATAAATAAACAAAAATTTTTTAAAAAAGAACTATCTCGGGCTGGAGAGGTGGCTTAGCGGTTAAGTGGTTGCCTGTGAAGCCTAAGGACCCCAGTTGGAGCTGGATTCCCTATGACCCACGTAAGCCAGATGCCCAAAAGGGCACATGCATCTGGCGTTTGTTTGCAGTGGCTGGAGGCCCTGCAGTGCCCTCTCTCTCTCTGCCTCTTTCTCTGTCTGTCTGTCTGTCATTCTCAAATAAATAAATAAACATAAATGAAAAACCAAATGCACAAAATAAGCCAAACATCTGGAGTTTGTTTGCAGTGGCTAGAGGCCTTCGCATTCCCATTTATTTTCTCTCTCTGTGTGTGTATGTGTCCCTCTGTGTCTGTCTCTTCCTCCCTTTGTCTCTCGCTCATAAAAATTAAATTAACAAAAAATGATTTTAAATTAAAAAATTAACTATCTTACAAATCTTTCAAAACTGGCATAGGTACAAGTTCGCTGTGCCCAAATAAAGCCAATGGGATTGCCTATCCCATAAATCAAGCCTTTATTTAGTTACTTAATTTATTGTTTTGTTTTTTGTTTTTTTGAGTTAGGGTCTCAGTCCAGCTCAGACTGACTTGGAATTCTCTACGTAGTCTCAGTGTGGCTTTGAACTCACAAAAATTATCCTACCTCTCCCTCCTGAGTGCTGGGATTAATGGCATGCACCACCACATCTGGCCTTTATTGGGGTTTCATTTATTTGTTTGTTTCCTTTGGTTTTTCAAGGTAGGGTTTCACTCTGGCCCAAGCAGACCTGGCCATAAATCCAAACTTTAGATGGACAAGGAACACAACATCAACATAAAATATGAATTATTACCAATTGTCAAATGATAACTTAAACATTTTTAAAAACTTGAGAGGAAGACCACTGGCACACCAGGGCCTCTGCTCTCTACAAGCAAATTCTAGAAGCATGCCCCCACTTTGCTCATAAAGATGATACTGGGGAATTTCAACTCTAGGACAGGAACCTTACAAGTAAGTCCCTTTTCCTCTCAGCAATCTTCACATCCCCCATATTACATCATTTGTGTGAACCAGACTTACTACACTTTTCTGTTTTAGAAAGACAAATGTAGAAATGAGGAACTCTGACTCACCTGTAGATGCTCTAGCGCGTCCTACAGCAAGGAACACCCTTTGCTTCTGAGATGCAGTCTCTCCTCTTCTCTCAGGATGGCAGCTGTGACTGTCCCAGGTATCCACACTGCAGCCAGCTCCTAATGTCTGAGCAGACACCCTTCTCAATTGGGAAGCTTTTATAGGAACACCCTTAAGGCCCCGCCCTGATTAGGTTTGTGTAGGCCAAGAGAATTTGCATAACTTAATCAACTTTTCTGGTTAAAGCCAAGATCTTTCCAAATTCTTAGGTAGCAAATACCCAGGTTGAGGCCTGGTTTATCCCTTCCCATGTTATTCTGCCAGGGTTGAGGCCAGGGCAACATCTAGATCCTCCATCATTGATTAATAAAAATACTCATTGGGCTGGGCGTGGTGGCACACGCCTTTAATCCAGCACTCAGGAGGCAGAGGTAGAAGGATGGCGGTGAGGTCAAGGCCACCCTGAGAGTACATAGTGAATTCCAGGTCAGCCTGGGCTAGAGTGAGACCCTACCTCAAAAACAAAAACAAAAACAAAAACAAAAACAAAAACAAAAACAAAAACAAAAACAAAAACAAAAAAAAATACTCATTGGGAAATTCACTCCAGAGCTTCAACAGTGGAGTGGAATTCTCTCCTTCCTGGGGAAAATTTTCACAGGAAAATGGATGGACATGGAACAGGTCATACAAAGTGAACTCATACAAGGACAGAAAGACAACTGCCACGTGTTCTCCCTCATCTGTGGTTCCTACCCTGGAACAGCATGAGTTGCAGGCATACCTGACAGGCAACTCGAGGGACAGATAGTATGGATGGAAAGGTTAAGGGGAAGAGAAGTGAAACCTGACTTCCCGCACTAGGGAATAGCAATAGACACAGAGGATACTCAAAACATACCAAAGCCAGAATCCAGAATGTGCTAGGATCTCAAACCTAAAGTAGCCTTAAAACTCTCATCAAGGCCCAGGAAATTCTGTGGAAGAGGGGGCAGGAAGAGTGCAACATCCACTGGGTGGGAGCGAATAGCCAGAGGCATTGCCCTCCCCTGACACACAAAGACTGTGGCTCTGGCAACTCATAACCCACACCAACATGGTGAGTACCAGCAGTCCTACACAGAGGAGGACCCTCAGTGAAATGGGGACAGGGAGGAGGGAAAGGATGGTACCAACACATGATGCGTCCATACAAAGTTTTTACTTAATATAAAGATTAAGTGGCTGAAGCGATGGCTCAGTGTGCTTCCTGGGTAAGCCTGACAAACCGAAACAGGAAGCCACCTGAAAAATCAACAGAATACACACCCACAGCTGGACATGGCCACGAGTGCCTGTAACCCCAGTCCCATAGTGGAGCAGCGACCTGGAGTCACTAGAAGTGGGGGCGGGGGGCAACTCTCGGTACCTCCCTTGCTCTCCTGACCAGGGGATGCCCCTGCCATGCCAAGCACAGCTGAACTTCCAGGCTGGTTTTCTTTTCCCCTTTTCTTGTTAGGCTCCTTCCCTGGCTTTGAATGGCAGCTCACACAGTACCCTTCAGAAATAATCAGGTTCCTCAGAGATCTAGATAGACTGCACTCTGACAGTGGTCTAGGATTCATGCAGTGTGTGCAGACTGGTACTCAGGTGGGTGAAACCCTGTGATCAGTGATGGGGTCTTCATAGAGTGACCAGCCCATTCAGGAGTTGGACCCATTCTTGGTAGCAAATGGTGACGAGGAGGCATGGCACAGGTAGACCCCAGAAGGAGAGACCACATAGCTTGGACTTGTTACTATTTAATTCATACTAAGCTGGATTCTAGGGAAAGGGTTAGCACTCTCTTGATCTCAGATGTAAGGAGATTTACTTCATATGTGTTCCACATCTTGTCTTTAAAAAAAAAAAAAGACTTCTCGGGGTGAAGACATGGCTTATCTCTTAAGACACTTGCCTGTGATGCCTTGGGATCTATGTTTGACTCCTCAGTGCCTACGTAAAGCCAAATTCACAAGGTGGTGCATGTGTCTGGAGTTTGTTTGAGGTAGCTAGAGGCCCTAGTGCACCAATTCTCTCTCTGCCTCTTTTGTCTCTCTCTTTCAAAGAAATAAGTAAAAAAATTTAAAAATGTCTACTTTGCTCTGTGTCAAAGAAAAAGAAAATGTTAACATCATACAGTTTTAGTTTTTTTCTTTTGTCTAAGATTTTTGGTAGCATGCAGTGCTAAGATTTTTGTAAGCCAAAAAAATAAAACATAAAAGGAAATTGACAATCAGATTTAAATAAGGATTGTTGTGAGCTAGTAATTTAGAATTTAACAATAGGTAAAAAGGTAATCATAATTATTACATGCTAAAAAAGTAATTAATGTTTGTCCTTGCCGAGCTTATAATTCTTGTTTTATAAAAGAAAGTCCACCACGCAATTTAGAGGTTTACTGGGAGTGACAGGATTCTGCTAGGGGTGGGGAGTCACACCTTTAATCCCAGCATCAAGCAATTTAGGGGATTATTGGGAGCCACAGGATTTTCCTGGGTGTGATGCTGCACACCTTTAATCCTAGCACTTGAGATAGGGAACCAGCCTGATCAGTAGTTTGAACATAGCCTTCATCTAGGCAGTGGCAGCATTAGCTCTCTTAGTCCATAAGGCTACCCATAAGGGGATATGATAGAGGTATCTCCTTTCTTTCTTTCTTTCTTTCTTTGTTTCTTTGTTTCTTTCTTTCTTTCTTTCTCTCTCTCTCTCTCTTTTTTTTTTTTTTTTTTTTTTTTTTTTTTTGGTGTTTGTTTTTCAAGGTAGGGTATCACTCTAGCCCAGGAAATCCTGGAATTCATTATGTAGTCTCAGGCTGTCCTCAAATTTATTAGCTATTCTTCTAGCTCTGCCTCCTTGTTCTAGGACTAAATGTGTGTGCCACCATGCCTGGTCTCATTTCTTGTTAAGCTCTTATTTTTTGGGTTTTGAGTCTTATCAGCATCTACTACCATCCAATGAGAACTTTTTTTCTGGCTGGTAGTGAGAGCAAGCACCATATTCTTTCTGACACCTCCTCTGAATGTTCCCTAGGCCATGGTCGTGTGGGAGAGATGACACATAGACTGCTCATCACTGGGCTTTGTGTTCATCTCATCATTCTGATGAGTCTTGGGTCTTCCCAGTATTCATTGTCATCAATAAAAAGAAGGGGGGGGGGAGCCGGGCGTGGTGGCACACGCCTTTAATCCCAGCATTCGGGAGGCAGAGGTAGGAGGATCGCTGAGAGTTCAAGGCCACCCTGAGACTACAGAGTGAATTCCAGGTCAGCCTGAGCTAGAGTGAGACCCTACCTCGAAAAACCAAAAAAAAAAAAAAAAAAAAAAAAGAAGGAGGGGGGTTGGAGGGATCGCTTAGTGGTTAAGGTGTTTGCCTGCAAAGCCAAAGGCCCAGCACAAAATAAAGTCAACTTAAAGTAATGAAAAAATTTTTAACTTTTGAATTCTTCTCTTACAAGAACCCTGCAGCCTGTTTGCAGCCTGTTATGGTTTCCCCACCTTTAATAATAATAGCACTGGTGGGTTGAGGTAGGACAATCACTGCCGAGTATAAGGCCAACCTAAACTACAGTTAGAACCTTCGGGAAAAAAAAAATAACAAAAAAATTTTTAAGTAAAGTAGTACAGCCAGGTGTGTTGGTGCATGCCTTCATTCCAGCACTCAGGAAGCAATGGTCAGAGGACTGCTGGGAGTTTGTGGCCAACCTGAGACTACATTGTGAATTCCAGGTATGCTTGGGTTACAGGATGACCCTAAATCAAAAAATAATGTATAAGTTCCTGCAATTACAACACTCGGGTCAGTGAGAAGAATACCTAATGACAGGCTAGCCTGGAGTTGTAATTAGAGCTTACAAGAACTTCAAATAAAAAAGGAAAGAAAGAAGACTAAATAAAAGAAACTATACTATAATGCAACTTATGTGTAATACCACTAGTACATTCTGTGTTGTTTAATAAAAGTTCTGGAAAAATTCCGTGCAGATGCTCACCTTACTTTGAATGCACTCCTCTCCACAGCTCGGCTCAACCTAAGTTCAATAGTTCGGGAGAAGCATGAAGTGAGTCCTCAGAGTCAGGCTTTGTAAGTTACTGAAGACCTCGCCCTTCTCCTCCAAGTGGTGGATTCACCAAGGCTTTAGAAGGTGTGGACTGACAAGAACAGATTTACGAAAGTGTAGGACACACCCTATCCTGACCTTGCAGGGATGTAACTGTTTTCGTTTTGAGTTAATATCTCACTGTAGCCCAGGCTGACTTGGACGTCATGCTGTAGATGCAGACTGGCCTCAAACTCATGGTGATCCTCCAACCTCTGAGTCCCAAGCACTTGGATTAAAGGTGTGCATCACTACACCAAGCTGGGTTTCAATTTTTAATATTTCCCAACCTTAAATTTATTGTTGATAAAAGGATGCCCAGGGCTGGAGAGAGCATAGCAGTTAAGCGCTTGCCTGTGAAGCCAAAGGAACCAGTTAGAGGCTCGATTCCCCAGGACGCATGTTAGCCAGGTGCACAAGGAGGCGCATGCATGTAGAGTTCATTGGCAGTGGCTGGAAGCCCTGGCGTACCCATTCTCTCTCTCTCTCTCCCTCCCCTTCCTCTCTTTCTCTTCCTCCTCTCTGTCTGTCACTCTCAAATACATAAATAAAAATAAAAATAAGAATGCCCAAACAAGTATTTTATAACTTTTTTTTAGAATGCCTCCCATCACTATTCCTCATGGTTAATTTTCTCTAGGAATTTAGGTTCATTCCTCCCTTATGAGTAACAGCTCGACTCTCCATCACTGATTTGTTTTGCAAAACTGGCTCTTATAAAAATGGCAGCTTGAATACAGTGGATAATCAGAAATTTCATTCATTTCAACATGGACTCATGGGATTAACTTCCAAAGCCTGAATCCTGAGCTCTGATAGCTCAGAAGTTTTATGAACACTGTGATAGGCCATTGTCAGATTCAAGGCAGTCATCACCTTGAATTCTTTACACTATTGCTGGTTTACAAGTTTCTAAGGTTATGTGATTTCCTGGCACAAACAAAACTTCCTTCGCAATCAGTGATCCAGATGTACAAATGTAGAACAGAGAACTGTTTGCTCAGGGGTGTCATGACCCATAGTTTTTCCTTATAAGATATGTTACCAACCCAGGATGGAACTCAGTGACACAGCTGTGCTGGTTTATGATAAGAACACGACAGGCTGGGTGTGGTGGAGTATGTCAATAATGTTAGCACTTGGGAGATAGAGATAGCAGGAGAGCCATGAGTTCAAGGCCACCCTGAGACTTGAGACTACATAGGGTTTTCTCGGTCAGCCTGGGATAGTGAGTCCCTAGCTCAACAACAGCAACAACAACAACAACAAAAAACTAGGACAAGGTTGTTTGCAATCTTTTCAGCTTAGAATCTGAAGTGTTTGTATAACGTTGATCGGTACATTAGAGCAAAGAGGACCTTCAGTTTGGTTAAAATCTCTATCACATTCCCCCCTTTTGATGTCCTTTATAGATATTATCAAGAGACATCACCTAGTTGGTATCATAAGAGATGTTAACCATTTGATAGTCCTGGAGGAATTTTTTTTTTGAATTTTACTTGGCTGTCATATTGAGATGTAAGAGCCAATGGAAGGACCATGATGAACAAGAGGCTTAGATGGTACCCTCGGTGATAATCATGCAGCAGAGTCAGCATGAACGAGACCAGAATCATCTCAAAGTAAGAGTGCTTTTTGACACAGTCACCTTATAGTAGAAAATTAAATACTGGGTTGGAGAGATGCCTTAGTGGTTAAGGCATTTGCCTGCAAAGCCAAAGGACCCAGGTTCAATTGTCCTGGTCCCACATAACCCAGATGCACAGGGTGGCACACACACCTATGGAGTTTGCATTGGCTGAGGCATCCCCCTTCTTTAATATATACATACATATACATATACATATATATATATATATATATACACACACTCATATATATGTTTATCTTTCTCTCTCTCTCTTTCTCTCAAAAAATAAAATAAGTAAGTATTAAAGGTATAATTTTTTTTCATCTATTAATGAAGGAAGTTAGAAATAATTCCCCCTCATACACAGACACACAAACACGCACACACACCAGAAAATGATAAGCAAATATTCCTGAAAGTCGCAGTGTAATGTAGCATTTACCCTAGCATCATCACATCCTCTTCACACTTTATGAGCTTCATCAAGGTCTAGATCTACTTAAGGTTGGAGAGAAAAGGCAACTTTTCAAAAATGTGTGTGTTATTCAAGAGGCATTTACTGTACTCCTTCATAAGACCCTAGGTAGAGAAAAGATTTTATAAAGTAGATCTAGCGAGTATAATGGGGCATTTATCCATCTTCCTCTCTTAAGTTCCACTGGCTAATGAAAATTTAGAAAAAAAAAAAAGAGTAAAAATCCATCCCACATAAACTCCCTCCAAAAAATAGGAAAGAAGAGAGAAAAAGAACAGTAAGATTTCCTAGATTATTCTTATGGGAATTCCATAGCTGGAAGGTTTGCCAGTGGCACTCACTCAGTGTTTTGTTGTTTCTGAAGATGTGACTCACTGTAGCCTAGGTGAAATGGAAGCTAACTCTGTAGCCAACGCTGGCCTGCAACTCTCCACAATCTTGCTACCTCAGCCTGTGACTGCTGGGATTAAAAACATGCTAGTACACTCCACTTAGAACTTTCTTTCTTTCTTTTTTAAAAACATAATTTTATTTTATTTTTGAGGGAGAGAGAGAGACATAGAAAGAGAGAGAGAGGGTGAAAGAATATGAATGGATGAGCACACAGGGGCCTTCAGATGCTGCAAATAAACTCCAGGTGCATGAGCTACCTTTTGCATTCCTTCTCACTGAATAGGCTTCAAATCTGATCAGAGAGCATTTGGTTACCCCCATAACTTAGTGGCACAATTGCAGTTGTGGGCACATGTCCCCTGGCTAGCTGGTTGTGTAGCTTGCAAGATCCATTACTTAAGACTTTTGGTGACTTTTTTCTCTCAGACAACTATACAACACTTTCCAGGACTCTGGCAAATATCCAACAGGTCAGTTCTAGCTTGATGTGTCCGTGTCCTGTGACCAGACCTCTGTACATCTTTCCTCTGAAGAAGTTAAGCCTTTGTAGCATCCCTGTCATGGCTCAGTATCTGAATTGTGGATTTACAGGCTGAGGCATGCACAACTGCACCAACTGATTCCTGCAATGAAAGCCAGCAACCACCAGTCACAAAGGCCTCATTTGTGGTACACTGAACACAGTACATCAGAACTCTCACAATTGGCTTAAATGGTAGGAAATGAACTTGGTGAACTGAGGAATGCTGCGCCTGTCACTGTGCTTACAGTCTGCATGCTTCTAATAACTCCTTCATCCTTGCACAATGGTCACCTTAGTTATACTTCTGTGAGGTTCTACTCTTCCATCTTCCTGTGATCAGTAGGACAATATCCACTTAATCCTTGAAATGCAGCAGTTGTTACTTGGGCAACCGCAGCTCTACAGTAGGTTCTTTTTGGTGAGTGTCCCTTTCTCCAGTTGCCATCCTACAACTTACTGACTCAGATTATCTCACTTGTAGTTCCCTCTCCTCACCAGGATTCTGAAAATCAGAAGCTGTAAGAACAGTTGTGTTCTGCATATTATACATAACATGTTGTCACTAAAATTATACCTTCCCCAACCTCCATACCCCATCCTTCATGTCCCCAGAGGCTGCCTTCAATATGGGGCCTCCCTGTCTTCTAGGAAGGAAGGAATACAGAAAGAATTTTCTAATTTGAAACTGATTGTGTGCACTGCAAAACATCTTGTCAGTGTCCCAGTTAAAATGAGTTGGAAAGAAGGGCAAAGTTACTTTCATGTCTCAGCAGCTCTATAAAGAAAGTGGAAGGCTTATTTTTCTGTACTGATATATCATCTCCTACCTACCTCTGCCTGGGAATTTGAGCCCACACTGGAAAACTCAACATCTCTATCTCCCTTTTTGGATGGAAATAAGTTGGTCATTTTCTTCATCAACATAAAAATAAAACTATGTGTGGGAGTTAGTGCCTCAGGACATAGGGTCTGACCCTGTGTATCTTACATTCTTTTTGCTCTGTCTTCCACAATGTCGCCTGAGCCTTGGAGGATGTGTTTTATGTTTTCTTTAGCATTGAGCTCTAAGCAATAATTTTCTGCTTTGATGAGCTTTGGGTCTGCTCAGTGTCTACCTCCATCTCTCTGGAAGAGTTCCTCTGGTTAGCCACGAAAGCAACGAGTTCATGACTGCACAGTAATTTGTCATATCTCCATTCAGGAAGGCCCTCAGTAGACTGGTAGTTGGGGAGAGGGAACATATTGCAAATTAGTCATAAAACGATAGGAATATGCTCTATGGCCTGTACTGGATGACTGACTGCAGTTCCTCCACAGTTATTGTAAGTATGATGGTTTAAAAATAGGGACATTTAATTAATCCCAGAAATCCCTGACTAGTACAGAAAAAAAAAACTCAATTTTCTGCTCACAATCTGTTCTTTTGAAACTGGATAGAAATTGCAGACATAGTAAAATAATTCTAGAAGTGAATTTTCCAGGGTCAGCTAGTCAAACCTTTCCTCAGTTTCCTGTCTTCTGTATGTGGTATGAATGACATAGTCTACAGGGTGTACTGGAGTACCAAATCTGCCACTGCAAGCTGGTGAGAGGCAGAACCCACTCCTCTAGAACCACAATAATGTATAATGGGGTCAGAGAAAACACACTGTTATAGGCAAGCCTGCTGACCTTCAGTACCCTCCCTCTGACCTCATTCATGTGGTGTCCTATCTGCACCATTCTGTCATCACTTCTCTTTAGTTCTCAAAATCCATCTTGCCTTTACTTGCCACTTTCAAATGCCTTTGATTTTCTGTAGGGAGGAATTGATACAACTTGGCATACTGAACCCTGACAGTCATCTTGTAATGATGACATTAGGTTCATAACATCACACATCTATATGTTTTTATAATTTCCTCATTATCTATTCTGGTTGCCTCTTATTCATATGTTTTAGTGTACTTTTATATCTTTCTCCTTCTAGAAAACTATTTTCTTTCCTTCTTTATTTTTTTTATTAGTTATGTACATACCCAGTGTGTAAAGAGCCATGTTGGTACCATCGTTAGCCTCCTCCCTGTCCTTCCCACTCCTCGTAGGGAATGTGGTTTGTGAATTGTGGGGGTAGCCATCAGTTATGGGGAAGAGGCAATGTCTCTGTGCATAATGTCCCAACTTGTGGCTCTAACAATCTTTCTGCCCCCTCTTCTGCAAATTTCTCTGAGCCATGTTGGGTTAATTTTAGGTCTACTTCAGTGATGAGGTCTTGGGAGCCTCTGTATCTTTAGATATCTGGTTTGGTAGGAGTTGAGTGTTCTTTGTGTCTATCTCCTTCATCCTTGTGCTGATAAAATGTTAACCAAGAAAGCAGCACTCTTGCTCATTTCCCTAATTACTCTATGGTTTCAGCTGGGGCCCTGGTGAGGCAAGATGGGTTGATTCTCTTCTCAGGTTCTGCATCCATCTGAAAAAGAAAAGCAGATTCTCCAATGGAGAGTAAAGTCATCAGCAGATAAATGGGATAATCATTATTATTTTAGAGAGAATTTAGTAGGTGTAGGCCCTCTTGTAGCCCAAGATGGGTGGAAGCTTGATATTGGAGAGTGAACTCATTTTTGGGGATATGACTTGTTTCCCAGCTCCAGCTATGGGTTCTGTTCCACTGAGTGGATCAGGTAGCCAAGTCAAGAGCAGCTGGTTACTGACCATGGCTGTGTGCCACTATTGCACTAGGGTGAGCATCACGTCAAGTTGTTTGGTGCTGAGTAGCTTGGACCACAAGTTGCTTGGACAGATGTTGGCTATTTTCCCCAATTCCCTCATGTAGCACCTCCTGGCACTAGACAAGGTAATTGTTTGGGAACTGGCTCTCTTCCAGGTTCCAGCCATGTCTCTCCATGTTCCATACCAAAAGCATATGGTGTCTTTGGCAGAAGGGTCTTACTGTTAACCTTTGGTTGGTAGTCAAGTGCTCTGACAGAAATCTGTTTTCTTTTGAGAAACTTTGTAGGTCTTTCTGATCAACAGCTCATTGTGGATAGTAACCACATCATGGAAGTTACAGGCCAGCATCAAGGAAAAAGAAGGAAGAAAAATATAGGTAATATACAAGAGAAAGAGTGAAGCGGGGGGAGAGAGAAACAGGAGAATATTTAGTTTTCATCATACCCTCTCCAGGGCCCTTTGATTCATGTGTTCCCTCTAAGGACCTGATGAAGGTTCAACCTGTCTTTCAGGATATAGGATTTTATGGTGGCCAGTTACATTTGGGTTGTTTTGGGTCCTCCCCCACCCTTACCCTTCCCTACCACACTACCTTACCCTCCATATTGTCTGGCCCTTGAGATGCTTATTAGGTATGTCAGCATCTAAGGCAGATTCAGGTTAGGAGCCATAGATGAGTGAGACCATGCAACAATTGTCTTTCTGTGATTGGGGGTGAGTTTGCTGAGAATGATCTGTTCCAAATTTGACCATTTTTCTTCAAATTTCATTGTGTCATTTTTCCTTGCTGCTGTGTAGATGTACTACCTCTTGGTTATCCATTCATCTAATGATGGACATCTGGGTTGATTCCAGTTCTTAGCTATTATGGATTGAGCAGCTATAAATATGGTTGAGCAAATCTGTCTGAACTGAGACACAGAGATTTTAGGGTAAATGCCCAGTAAGGGAATAATTGGGTCTGTTGGTACTCTATAGTCAACCTTTTTAGGAGTCTCCATATTGCTTTCCATAGTGGTGCACCGTTTTACATTCCCACGAACAGTGAATGAGGGTTCCTATTTCTCCACATCTTTGCTAGCATTTGTTTCCTTTTGATTTTTTAATGTTTTCTAGCCTTACTGGGGTAAAGTGGAATCTCATAGTTGTTTTAATTTGCATTTCCCTGATGGTTAGGGATGTTGAACATTTTCTTAAGTGTGTGTTTTCCATTTGTATTTCTTTCTGTAAGAACTCCCTGTTCAGTTCTCTGCCCCATTTTTTAAAAAAAAATTTTGTTATTTTTATTTATTTATTTGAGAGTGACAGAGAGAGAGAGAAAGAGGCAGATAGAGAGAGGGAGAGAGAATGGGTGCGCCAGGGCCTCTAGCCACTGCAAACGAACTCCAGACGCATGGGCCCCCTTGTGCATCTGGCTAATGTGGGTCTTGGGGAGTGGAGCCTCGAACCGGGGTCCTTAGGTGTATTAGTCAGGGTTCTCTAGAGGAACAGAACTGCTAGAATGAATTATTTTAAAAGGGGATTTATTGGATCAGCTTACAATAGTCCAATAGCAGTTGCAGGCCCGAGAATCACCGAACCTGGTAGTTGCTCAGTCCTCGTGGCCAGATGCCTCAGCAGTCCCGACCCGGCACTGCAGATGGTGCTGGAAAGCCTGGAGGCTTCCTGAGGAGCCGCTGGGTTTCAATCCATGGGGGTCTTCAGTTGATGCTGGTCTTTCGTCCGCACTGGTCTTCAATCCACGCTGGAAAGTAGCAAGCAGCTCCGGCGGCCAAAATGGAAGGAAGGCAGGAAGGAGGGAAGGGACTCTTTTTTCCCAGAGCTCCCTTGTATCAAGTCCCCCTTTGGGCAGGACCGCCCATTCTGGGGGAAGGGCTCAACCTTGGGGAAAGACTTCCTCCTTTAGTTGATCCTTCCTAGAAACAACCTATGGATTACTAAACAGATCAAGTTGACAACACTTTAACTACCACAAGTCCACCCCTTGTCAACTTGGCATCAAATCATGTCTCCTTACATCATACTTAATTTTCAAATGAAAACAGTAACAAGCTCATAATTCCGCCTAACATGGCATAACTATCCCACGTACAACCGGAACCACAAAATCTTCCCCCCAACACAAAGCTTAGTCTCTAGTATAATGGGCCTAATATAAATTCAACAGTTAGCTAATGATATAATCGTAATATTGGTGTAGATACATACAAACTCTCTGTAATCAAGGCAGGACAGAAACATTGCAATCACAGTCCTCGTTTCTGTAACTGGTCACGTGGCCTTAGCTGGTATTTGTAACTGCCTTCTTCTACTACCCATTCTGTATTTCCTCCACCTTCAGCAAGCACCTTAGCAGGTCTTGGTTCTTTACCTGGAGGGGTAACCCATACCTTCATTCCTGAAGGACCTGGGCCATTTATCACACTACTTCTATTGGGTTGTTGCAGTCGTCCATTGACTTTGACAACAGGACATGGTAACACTAGCAGACGCCCTAAAGGATCTCCTGCACTCCAGGCATACTCTTCCTTACCTCCATTGTGGAGAAGCAGTCCAATTTCCCCCGGTAATCTGGATCAATCACCCCTGCTATCACTGTAACTCCTTTCTCAGCCTGTTCACTCAAGGGCATTAGGAGCCCAAAGTGACCAGGGGGAAGTCTTAGCTTCCAGTTCAATGGAATGTCTTTTGTGTCTCCTGGCAAAAGCACTCCCCCCTCTGGGACCAAGACTTGTAGTCCAGCAGAGCATAAGGTTGCGGGAACAGGAAGCAAAAATCTAGCTAATGGGTCATTTGGAGTGATGGTAAGTGGGACCATTCCCATTTCCACCCCTTGATTCCTGGACCTGTGAATCCAGGCTATAGGAGAAACAGTACCACATATAGGATGCTGATTCAGAGCATATACAGCCTGCTGGAGGACACTCCCCCAGCCCTCCAAGCTATTGCCACCTAGTTGGCGCTGTAGCTGTTTCTTTAAAAGGCCATTCCACCGTTCTATCAAGCCAGCTGCTTCAGGATGGTGGGGCACATGGTAAGACCAGTGAATTCCATGATCATGAGCCCACTGCCGTACTTCCTTGGCGGTGAAGTGAGTTCCTTGGTCAGAAGCAATGCTGTGTGGAATGCCATGATGGTGAATAAGGCATTCTGTAAGCCCATGGATGGTAGTCTTGGCAGAAGCACTATGTGCAGGAAAGGCAAATGCATACCCAGAATAAGTGTCTATTCCAGTAAGGACAAAACGCTGCCCTTTCCATGATGGACGTGGTCCAATGTAGTCAACCTGCCACCAGGTTGCTGGCTGGTCACCCCGAGGAATACTACCATATCAGGGGCTCGGAGTTGGTCTCTGCTGTTGGCAAATTTGGCACTCAGCAGTAGCCGTAGCCAGGTCAACCTTAGTTAGTGGAAGTCCATGTTGTTGGGCCCATGCAGAGCCTGCATCTCTGCCACCATGGCCACTTTGTTCGTGGGCCCATTGGGCAATGACAGGGGTGGCTGAGGAAAAAGGTTGACCACTATCCACAGCATGGGTCAGCTTATCTACTTGATTATTAAAGTCATCCTCCAATGAGGTCACCTTCTGATGAGCATTAACATGGGACACAAGTATCTTTATATCCTTTGCCCATTCAGAGAGTTCTATCCACATACACCTTCCCCAAATGTCCTTTTCACCAATTTTCCAACTGTGCTCCTTCCAAGTCCCAGACCATCCAGCCAAACCATTGGCCACAGCCCATGAATCAGTGTATAACCACACATCTGGCCATTTTTCTTTCCAAGCAAATTGCACAACCATATGCACTGCCCGAAGTTCTGCCCATTGTGAAGACTTCCCTTCACCACAGTCCTTCAGAGTAGTCCCAGAAAGGGGCTGTAATGCTGCAGCTGTCCACTTTTGGGTGGTGCCTGCATAACGTGCTGAACCATCTGTAAACCATGCCCTAGACCTCTCCTCCTCAGTCAATTGATCATAGGGCACACCCCATGATGCCATAGGTGCATGCTTGGAGACAGAAGGCATTGCAACAGGAGTAGCAACCATAGGCATTTGGGCAACTTCCTCATGTAACTTACTCCTACCTTCAGGGCCTGCTCAAGCCCGATCACGTATATACCACTTCCACTTAATGATGGACTGTTGCTGTGCACGTCCAACTTTATGGCCTGGTGGGTCAGATAACACCCAGCTCATGATGGGCAGCTCAGGTCGCATAGTAACTTGATGGCCCATTGTCAAACGTTCAGTTTCCACTAAGGCCCAATAGCAGGCCAAGAGCTGTCTCTCAAATGGAGAATAATTGTCTGCAGATGATGGCAGGGCCTTGCCCCAAAATCCCAATGGCCTCCGCTGTGATTCACCTATGGGGGCCTGCCACTGAAACCTCAAGTACCATCGGATCTGCTGGATCATACGGCCCAAGGGGCAGAGCAGCCTGCACAGCAGCCTGGACCTATTGAAGAGCCTTCTCTTGTTCTGGGCCCCACTGAAAACTAGTAGCTTTCCGAGTCACTTGGTATATGGGACGGAGTAAGACACCCAAGTGAGGAATGTGCTGTCTCCAAAATCCAAATAGGCCCACTAGACATTGTGCTTCTTTCTTAGTGGTAGGAGGGGCCAAATGCAACAACTTGTCCTTCACCTTAGAAGGAATATCCCTACATGCCCCACACCACTGAACTCCTAGAAATTTCACTGAGGTGGAAGGTCCTTGAATTTTCGATGGATTTATTTCCCATCCCCTGATGCGCATATGCTGTACCAGCAACTCCAGAGTGGATGCCACCTCCTGCTCATTTGATCCAATTAGCATTATGTCATCAATATAATGGACCAACGTGACACCCTGTGGAAGGGACAAGCGATCAAGGTCCCTGCGAACTAAGCTATGACACAGGGCTGGAGAGTTAATATAACCTTGAGGTAAAACAGTAAATGTGTACTGCTGACCTTGCCAGCTGAAGGCAAATTGCTTCTGGTGGTCCTTATGGACAGGTATGGAGAAGAAAGCATTTGCAAGATCAATAGCCGCATACCAGGTACCAGGAGATGTGTTAATCTGCTCAAGTGAAGAAACCACATCTGGTACAGCAGCTGCAATTGGAGTCACCACCTGATTAAGTTTGCGATAATCCACTGTCATTCTCCAGGATCCATCTGTCTTCTGAACAGGCCAAATAGGAGAGTTAAAGGGAGATGTGGTGGGAACCACCACCCCTGCATCCTTCAAGTCCTTTATAGTGGCATTAATTTCTGAAATCCCTCCAGGGATGCGATACTGTTTTTGATTCACTATTTTCCCTGGTGGTGGGAGCCTCAGTGGCTTCCATTTTGCCTTTCCAACCATAATAGCCCTCACTCCACAAGTCAGGGAACCAATGTGAGGGTTCTGCCAACTCCTAAGTATATCTATCCCAATTATGCATTCTGGCACTGGGGAAATAACCACAGGGTGAGTTCGGGGACCCACTGGACCCACTGTCAGTCTAACATTTGCCAAAACTCCATTGATCACCTGACCTCCATAAGCACCTACTTTAACTGGAGGGCCATGGTGCTTTTTGGGGTCTCCTGGAATCAATGTCAATTCAGAGCCAGTGTCCAGTAAGCCCCGAAAGGTCTGATTATTTCCTTTCCCCCAGTGTACAGTTACCCTAGCAAAAGGCCGCAGGTCCCTCTGAGGAAGGATAGGTGTAAGTTTAATATTGAAACTTTTGGCAGTTGCAGGAGGGTCCTTCCTCAAGGGGACCCGGCCACCCCTTCAATCAAGGGGCTCAGGATCTGTAAACTGGCTCAAGTCTGGAAACTGATTAAGAGGTCTTGATTCTCTGTCGCTATCATTCAAAGTGGCTTTATGTTCCCTTGCTCTGGAACTTTTCTGCTTATAGAGATCAAGAAGAAATTCAGTAGGCTTCTTATCTATTTGACTTCTGGGAACACCATGTTTAATCAGCCAATTTCAAAGGTCCATATGAGTCATACCTTTATGTGCATAATTTTGCCTACGCTGTCTATTATGAAAAACACGTTCACCCCGCCTTTGGTGATTCAGTGCTGCCACTTGGCCCTTGTTACCCCGAGATCCAGTTATGCCCATTGCATCTAAATCACCTAATGCAGCAACTGCAGCTCCCACTGTGAGGTCTTCTTTACATAAAAGAGCAATGATGGAAGACTTTAAGTATGCTGGCGCTCCCCTCACAAATCTGTTTCTTATAGTCTTAGTGAAGGGCACATCTTCTGGACGCTCCCATTGTGGGGGCAAAGATGAGTTTACATGGCAAATCCACTCCAGCATTCCAAGTTCTCTGAGCTTTTTAATCCCTTCATCGGCATTAAGCCAAGGGATATCAGGCAGCTCAAGCTCACTCACAGTAGGCCATCTTTGGATCCATACTTCAGCCAACCAATCAAATAAACTCTTGGCACCCTTTCCAACTGCACGAGCTGCATTGTTAAATCTAAAATCTCTGCTCAATGGGCCTATTTCAGTAAATTCAGCCTGATCTAATCTTATGTTCCTTCCTCCATCATCCCACACGCTTAAGATCCATTCCCACACATATTCCCCATGCTTCTGCCTGTACAAGTTAGAAAACTCCTGAAGTTCTTTAGGGGTGTACCTCACTTCCTCCTGTGTCACACTTTCTATCTCACCTTTAGGGGCCTGCCTAGCCTTCTGTCTGGTTATAGGCCTAGGGGCAAAGACGGGTGGGAATTGAGAAGCACCAGCACTTCCTGCTGATTCCCCAGACAAAGAGGGATGAATTCCCTCAGGCAAGGGTGGGGAGGATAATACCTCAGGATGTGGGGGTGGGGATACAACTGCTGCTAAGGGAGGGCAGGTCATATTTTCATCCAAAACATCTTCTTCAGAATCTAACACTTCGATGTCCCCAGGTTCTTCAGGGTCTTCCCACATATCACCATCCCAAGTCACAGGATCCCACTCTTTTCCAATCAGTGCCCTCACTTTAACTTCTGATAGTTGGTGAGGCTGGGATTTGAATTTACGTTGCAAATTAGCCAATCTCACAATGAGAGCTTGGGTTTGGTTTTCTGCAATCCGAGCCCTGTTCTGGCTAGAGAGGAGACTCTCCTCCAGGGCACCCTTAGAAGCCTTGAGATCATGTATGTGGGTCTTAAGCTTAGAATTTTCCTTTTTGAGCTTCTGCTATTCCCTCACTAGTTTGTCCAGAGATGCTAAAAGCAACCAACCAGCCTCATCATTGGTCTTACTTTTCCACAAATACTCAAATGTTTTAAATACAGAGTTACTAAATTCCTGGCTCTTCACAAGACATGACTCAGGGTCACCAAATACATCTATCTCACGTAGTTCTTGAAATAGTGCACACCACGGATTATTAGTGCCCCCCTTATTTCCAGGAAAAGTGCTCTCCTTATCCCCAGTGGGGCCTTTAGCAGCATTGAAATTGGAGAGCCAACCCCAGATAGCACTAAGCCCACTAGAGAAACCCATCCTTACAATTCTGTTTCTCTAGAACCACTTCTGGTACCAAATTCTGTATTAGTCAGGGTTCTAGAGGAACAGAACTGCTAGAATGAATTATTTTAAAAGGGGATTTATTGGATCAGTTTACAGTAGTCCAATAGCAGTGGCAGGCCCAAGAATCACCGAACCTGGTAGTTGCTCAGTCCTCGTGGCCAGATGCCTCAGCAGTCCTGACCCGGCACTGCAGATGGTGCTGGAAAGCCTGGCGGCTTCCTGAGGAGCCGCTGGGTTTCAGTCCATGGGGGTCTTCAGTTGATGCTGGTCTTTCGTCCGCACTGGTCTTCAATCCACGCTGGAAGGTAGCAAGCAGCTCTGGCAGCCAAAATGGAAGGAAGGCAGGCAGGAAGGAAGGGACTCTTTTTTTCCCAGAGCTCCCTTGTATCAAGTCCCCCTCTGGGCAGGACCGCCAATTCTGGGGGAAGGGCTCAACCTTGGGGAAAGACTTCCTCCTTTAGTTGATCCTTCCTAGAAGCAACCTATGGATTACTAAACAGATCAAGTTGACAACACTTTAACTACCACATTAGGCTTCACAGGCAAGCACTTAACCACTAAACCATCTCTCCAGCCCACTGCCCCATTTTGTGAGTGGGTTATTTGACTTTTTATTGTTTAGGTTTTTGAGTTCTTTGTAGATCTAGAAATTAGGCCTCTGGCAGTTGTATAGCTGGCAAAAATTTTCTCCCATTCTGTGGGTAATCTATTGGCTCTGCCTGTATGTTTGTCTGTGCAAAAATGTTTCAGCTTCATGAGATCCCAGTGGTTAAGTGATTGTTTAAGTTCCTGAGCTACTGGGGTTTTGTTCAGCAAGTCTTTTCCCACTCCTGTATCATGGAAAATTTCTCCTCTTTTTTCTTCCAATAGTAGAAATGTTTCTGGTCTTTTGAGGTCTTCGATACATTTGGACTTGATTTTTTTTGTTTTTGTTTTTGTTTTTTAGAGGTAGGGTCTCACTCTAGCTCAGGCTGACCTGGAATTCACTATGTAGTCTTAGGGTGGCCTTGAACTCACTGCGATCCTCCTACCTCTGCCTCCCAAGTACTGGGATTAAAAGCATGCACCACTATGCCTGGCTGGACTTGATTTTTGTACATGGCGAGATGTGTGGATCTAGTTTCATTTTCCTGCATATCGTTATACAGTTTGTCCAGCACCATTTGTTGAAGATGCTATCTTTTTCCAGTCTACATTTTTAGGGCCTTTATCAAATATCAAGTAGCTGTAGTTACTTGACCCAATGTCCAGGTTCGCAATTCTGTTCCATTGGTCTATAATCCTGTTTTTATGCCAGTTCCATGCTGTTTTTGTTACTATGGCTTTGTAATATTGCTTTATATCAGGTATGGTGATAACTCCACAGGTGGTTTTTTTGCTGAGAATGTGCTTGGATATCTGAGGCCTTCTACCATTCCATATGAATTTTGAGATCATTTTTTTAATCTCTGTGAAGAAAAATGTTCAGATTTTTATTAGTATTGCATTAAATCTGTATTTCGCTTTTGGTAAAATTGCCATTTTTACAGTGTTAATTCTGCTTATCCAAGAGCATGGGAGGTCTTTCCATTTTCTCAAATCCTCAATTTCTTTCTTGAGTGTTTTTAATGTTTTCATTACATATGTCTTTTACATTCTTGGTTAATGTTATTCCAAGGTATTTTATCTTTTTTTTGCTATTGAAAATGGGACAATTTCACTAATTTCTTTCTCTATATCTTTGTCCTTTGCATATAGAAAGGTTACTGATTTTGTGCACTGATTTTGTATTCTACTACTTTGCTGAAAGAATTAATCACCTTTAAGAGTTTCGAGTTGGAGATTCTTGGGTCACTTATGTATAGAATCATGTCATCTGTGAATAGGGCTAACTTAACTTTTTCCTTTTCAATTTGTATCCCTTTTATTTCTTTCTCCTGTCTTATTGCTTGAGTTAGGACTTCCAATACTATGTTGAAGAGCAGAGGTGATAGTGGACACCTGTCTTTTTCCTGACCTCAATGCAATTTCCCCCCATTGAGTATTATTTGGGCTTTAGGAGCATTATATATAGCCTTTATTATGTTGAGATATAAACTGTCCATGCCTATTCTCTCCAATGTTTTGATCATGAAGTGATGTATTTTTTCAAAGGTCTTTTCTGTATCTATTGACATGATCATGCAGTTTTTGTGTTTAAGCTTATTTAAGTGGTGTATTACATTGACAGATTTCCATATGTTGAACTACCCCTGCATTCCTGGGATGAAGCCTACTTGATCAAGGTGGATAATACTTTTGGTGTGTTGTTGAATTCTGTTTGTGAGGATTTTGTTCAGGATCTTTGTGTCTAAATTAATCTGGGAAATAGGCCTATTGTTTTCTTTTCTTGTGGCATCTGCCTGGTTTTGGTATTAGGGTGATACTAGCTTCATAAAAGGAGTTTATGTGCTTTCCCTGTTCTCTGATTATGTGGCACAGTTTGAGAAAAATTGGTTTCAGTTTTTCCATGAAGGTTTGGTAGAATTCAGCTGAAAAGCCATCTTGTCCTAGACTCTTCTTTTTGGGGAGGTTTTTGATTACCTTTTCAATCTTATGTGAGTGATAGGTTTGTTTAGGAGATTAATCTGCTCTGAGTTTAGCTTTGGTAGGTAGTATGTGTCCAGGAATCCATCCATTTCCTCCATATTATCAGTTTTGTGGAGTGGAGGTTTTTGAAGTAAGTCCTGATGATTCTCCCAATTTCACTTATGCCTGTTGTGATTTCTCCTTTTTCATTTCTAATTTTGTTAATTTGAAGCATCTCTTTTTTTCACTTGATCAAATTGGCCAGGGGATTTTCAATCTTGTTTATTTTTTCTAAGAACCAGCTCTTTGTTTCATCAATTTTCTTAGTTTTCAATTCATTAATTTCTGCTCTGATCTTAATTATTTCTTTCTGTCTGGAGCTTTTTGGGTTGGATTCTTCTTGCTTTTCCAGGTCCTTTAGGTGGATGGTTAGGTTATTTATTTGGGATCTCTCTGTCTTTGTTATGAAGGCATTTAGTGCTATGAATTTTCCTGAGGATCCGCCTTCATTGTGTCCCATAAGTTTTGGTACCATGTATTCTCATTGTCATTCTGCCTTCATTGTGTCTCATAAGGCAGGAAATGAAAGGGACATTGCAGGCAGCTGCTGCCAAGGCACTGTGTGGGACCTATGTGTAAGTATGGTAGCAACCTGGGGTACTGGTTAACAGCATCCTTTCTGATGAATTCTGTGGGCCTCCTGTTTGGGGGGCTTCCTTTAGGACATAATGAATAGCAACATTTTGACATCTTCCGATACAAGTAGCATGGTTGATCATCAGGAAACACGATTTCAAGAGGCATGGTCATGGGTTGAAACAACTTTTGATGTAGGCAGCGGGAGCGCCTATCGGTCAAACAAGGCTGGAGTCAAGGAGCACATCCTGTTTTACAATCTAAAGAAGACTGCCCTAAAACCAAAAGTGAAGTGAAATATGCATGCCTGAAGATGGGATGAGAAAATGGGAGGTATAACTATTCCCCTAATGAGGTGTATCCGTAAGTACCTCAGAAACTCTACCCTCAATGTAGCTGCTGCAGACTCATTGCTAAGCTGTTTACTAAATTCTAACCCAGAAATAATAACCTCCTCTCCAAACTCTTCCCACTTCCCTTCTCTGCGTGCTGACTGAAGTCTTAAAGCTGCTTTCTGAGGCACTAGGCATTCTCAGTCTCTCTGAAGCCCCTCTTCACCCAGCAGCTACTAGCAGGCTTGCTTTGCTGAGCCATTTAATTTCTAATAACCTAACTTTTGCTTTGCCCATGAGTTTCCTTCTATGTCCTTTTAAAAGTTCTTCAGGGGCTGGAGAGATTGTTTAGTGGTTAAGGTGCTTGCCTGTGAAGCCTAAGGATTCATGTTTGACTCTCCATGTCCCACATAAGCCAGACACACAATGTGACACAACTGCATAGGATTGCACATATGCACAAGACGGTGAATGTATCTGGAGTTCACTTACAGGAGCTAGAGCCCCTGGTGTGCCAATTCTCTCCTTCTCTCTCTCTGATAAAAAAAAAATAAAAATATTCTTTGAGATGGGGGCTGGAGAGATTGCCCAGTGGTCAGGGCACTTGCCTGCAAAGCCTAACAACCCTGATTCAATTCCCCACTACCCATGTAAAGCTAGACACACAGCGTGGCACTTGCATCTGGAGTTTGTTTACAGCTGCTAGAAGCCTTGGCATATCCATTCACTCTCAGTCTTTCTTTCTATCTGACTCTTTCTGCTTGCAAATATATAAATAAAATATTCTTTAAAAAGTTCTTCTGGCTAGGTATGGTGGCATATGCCTTTAATCCTAGCACTTGGGAGGCTGAGGTTGGAGGACCACTATTAGTTCAAGGCCAGCCTGAGACTACATAGTGAATTCCAGGTCAGCCTGGGTTAGAGTGAGACCCTGCCTGAAAAACAAAACAAAAACAAAACAAAACAAAATTCTTCTGGAGCTGGAAAGATGACTCAGTAGTTATGGGCACTTGTTTGCAAAGCCTGATAGCCCTGGTTCATTTCCTTAGTACTCATGTAAAGCTAGGTGTACGTACTTATTTGTAGTAGCAGGAGGCCCTGATGTGTCCATTTATTCTCTCTCTCTTCATCTGTTGGTGGCACATGCCTTTAATCCCAGCAGTTGGGGACAGATGTAGGAGGATCATGATGAGTTTGAGGCCAGCCTGGGAATACAGAGTGAGTGCCAGGTCAACCTGGGCTAGAGTGAGATCCTACTTCAAAAAAAAAAAAAAGCCCCACTAAAATTGAGGTCTTCTGTCTATAAGATCTTGAACCTGCAAAGGGGATCTTGTGTACCCCAGTGACCTCAACACATTCATACCTGTGCCCAGAAAAGAGCACGGTGGTCTTCCTTGGCCAACACACATTCCTTAAATATTTCCTTATACTCATTTTCTGCTGTATTTTCTCCAAAGCATTTCACAAATGTGACACATTAAGTTTTTTTTTATTTGGAGAGAGAGAGAGAGAGAGAGAGAGAGAGAGAGAGAGAGAGAGAGAAGAGAGAAGAGAGAAGAGAGAAGAGAGAAGAGAGAAGAGAGAAGAGAGAAGAGAGACAGACAGAGAATGGGCACACACCAGGGCATCTAGCCACTGCAAATAAACTCCAGATGCCCCTTGTGCATCTTGCTTACATGGGTCCTAGGGAATTGAACCTGGGTCCTTTGGCTTCACAGGCAAATGCCTTAACCGTTATGCCATTTCTCCAGCTCCAAATGTGACACATTTTAAAGTTCATATTTTGACTTGTAGATTGAATTCCCTCACTAGTTTATGTGTCACAGGAGTCTCTGAATCCTTTCTGCTTCTGTCTCTTCAGTATCTCTGTATTGGGCAAGGACAGTGAGCAGCCTATGGGAGGCAGTAGGAATACAGAATTCCTTAGAAAATCCATCCTAGGCTCTCAGATCCTCAGATTGTTCCCCTCCAGCAGCCTCACAGTGCCGAGATTGTTTCTGAGTGAGTCCTTCTCTCCTAGTGCTCTCTTGGTTCCTCCTTCATCATCTCTAGAGTTCTTTGAAAACAAACATGTAAGTTCTGTTGTGAAGTTTAATTTGCCTGTTCAGTTTGTGGTTCAGAATCAAAGAGTGATGTAACCCAAAGTCCTTAGCTGGCCTCCTCACCAGTCCAGGCTATGATTCAGTCCAATCTTCCTCTCCCCCTCCTTTAATGATGATACACGCTGCTCCAAGCAACCTCATGGCTTCTCTCAGTTCTAGCTTTTTTGTGTCTCAGATCTCTGCATCCAATGCTCATGGATTTCTATATTCTTCTGAAACACTAGCTTCAAGTTGATTTCATTTTTTATTAATAACTTCCATTAATGTAAGCAATATATCATGATCATAATCCCCTTCACAACACAACCTTTTCCCTTTCCCAAATCCCCCCTCCACTGAATCCCTTCTTCTTTCCAGCCAGTTTCTCTTCTATTTTGATATCAGTTCCCTTCCTCCTATTATGCAGGTCTTGTGTAGGTAGCATCAGCCACTGTGAAGGCACGAATGTCAAGGCCTCTTTGTGTCTGGGAGACAATATTTGAAGTAGTTCTTCTCTTCCTTTGTCTCATACATTCTTTCTGCAACCTCTTCCACAATGGTCTCTGAGCCTTGGAAGGTGGAATAGAGGTGTTTCACTTAGTATTGAACTGGGTGTCACTTCTTAGCACTTTGGTGAGTTTTGAGTTACTCCAATGGTCACTGCCATGTGAAAAGAGAAGCTTCTCTAACCAAGAGCGAAATGAGCATTAATATATGGGCATAAGCATAAGTGTTTAGAAGGCAGTTTGGTGGGCATAAAATATGCCTTTAGCCAGATAACTAAGTGTTTCCTCCCTAAGGGTTGTGACCTCTCAAGTCATAGGCTTTTCATTAGGCTTTCAGGACCAGGTGAAAATCCCCTCTTTTGGAGCAGGCTTCAAGTCCAATCAGAGAACAGTTGTTTCCCCCATGACAGATATGCCACCATTGCACCAATTGGTACACTTGACCTGGCAACCTAGCTGTAAAGCTTACAGAGTCCACCACTGGTTAACACTGTTGATGACTTTTCTCCCACCAACAGACTGAATAAATCTTTCCAGCATCCTGACAGCTAGTCAACAGTGGGGAGGCTTCCAGCTCAGTCCCAGCTGGATTTCTCAGTGACCTATGGCTGCAGCATGTAGACTCCTCAGTAATAGGACCTCACATATAGCTTTGGTGGGCAACCAAGGGCTTTGGCAAAAATAGCCTATAATGTTTGGGGGCATCAGGAGCCTTCCTGACCAACAACCCATTGGAAGGTATCCTACCCCTGGCACTCAAATTTTTTCTAATAACAATCTATGGCTTCTAGGTATAACATTACCTACCTCCATAAGATACCTCTGTCTCTCTCTCTCTTTTATTTATTTATTTATTTGGGAGAGAGAGGGAGAGAGGGAGAGAGGGAGAGAATGGGCATGTCAGGGCCTCCAGCCACTGCAAATGAACTCCAGAAGCATGTGCCACTTTGTGCATCTGGCTTACGTGGGTCCTGGGGAACTGAACCTGGGTATTTTGGCTTTGCAGGCAAGCGTCTTAACCACTAAGCCATACCTCCAGCCCTGTTTCTTTTTTTTAAAAAAAATTATTTATTTATTTGTGTGTCTGTCTGAGAGAGAGAGAGAGAGAGAGGGAGAGAATGGGCATTCCAGGGCCTCAAGCACTGCAAACAAACTCCAGACACATGCACCACCTTGTGCATCTGGTTTATGTGGGCATTGTAAAATCAAATCTGGGTCCTTAGGCTTCGCAAGTAAACATTGTAATCACTAAGCTATAATTCCAGATCTCATATATATATTAAAAAATCTATAATATATTATATAATATATATTTTAATAGATATATTTAAATATATATTATTAGCTAGGTAGGGAAGAAGTAGGTTTCCATTTGGCTTATTCACAAATTTTAAATTTTAATTAAACCTCCTTCTCCACAATCTCCTCCCCTTAGACAATTTTCCCCACTGTCTTCTGCCTCTATTTACATATTTATCGTACCTTTTGGTCCCTTCCCTCCCTCATAGCCCCTTTTTAGTTTCCTCATCTCTTCTACTGAGTTTTATTCCAACTCACACTCAAATCTAAACATGTAAAACTAGGATCCAAATATGAGAGAAAACATGCCATACTTGAGTTTCTGAGCCTGGGGTAGGTCACTTAGCATAATCTTTTCCAGATCCATCCATTTCCCTACAAATTTTATAAATTCATTTTCCTTTATAGCTGAATAAAATTTCATTGTGTAAATATACCACATCTTCAATTATCTATTTGATTTTAGTTTTTGAGTAACTTTTCTTACTAGTCAACACCTGTAAAGGTCCCATGGAATCACCTTTTTACCCTTTTCCTAGTAATCTTACATTCTAGTTTATATTTTCTGGGTAATGCTGAAGTATCACTGGTAGATATATATATATATATATATATATATATATATAATATTTAGACAATCAGGAAGAACTCCCTTTGTTCCATGTTAGATTGAACATGAAATCTCTCACTAAAATTTATACTACTCTGTAGAGACAGACCCATAGGTTGCTCCAAATCTGACCTGAAGGAGGGTTGGGGAGGTTGCTCAGTGGTTAAAGGCACTTGCTTGCAAAGCCTGCTGGCCTGGGTTTGATTTCCCAGTACTCAGATGCACAGGGTGTTATAAGTGTCTATAGTTCCTTTGCAGTGGCAGGAGGTGATGGCACACCCATACCCTCTTCTCTCTCATTTTGTTTGTAAATAAAAATATTTAAAAACAACTTAAGTTGTAAGACTCTTACCATGATTTTTATTTTTATTAAACTACAGAGCTTCAGTCAGTTGCTCAAGGGTTCCTCACATCCATGAGACAAAAGGTGATACCCTTGACTGGTCTGTGTATTGATAGGTATCCCTACCCCACAAGCTCATAATGAAGCTTCTTAAGGAAGCAGGCCTATGTCCTCACAACCTGAAAGAAGACAGCAATCACCCCTCAGGCATCAGTTTTCTAGCAACACCCTTCACAGGAACTCTATGTGCCTGTCTTCAGCTGGCTCCTAGGCATACCATTCACTGAGTGGTAAATCTATACAAAGCATGTTAGAATATAAGAGGATTTTTTTAAAAGAGTATATATTTCTTTTAAAATTTTTTTATATTTATTTATTTGACAGCAACAGACAGAAAGAGGCAGGAAGAGAAAGAGAGAGAGAGAGAGAGAGAGAGACTGAGAATCGGCGCACCAGGGCCTCCAGGCACTGCAGATGAACTGCAGACCCATGCACCCCTTTGTGCATCTGGCTAATGTGGGTCCTGGGGAGTTGAGCCTTGAACCGGGGTTCTTAGGCTTTACAGGCAAGTGCTTAACTGCTAAGCCATCTCTCCAGCCAAAGGAAGAGGATTTTATTATTTATTTATTTTTATTTTTGTTTTTTTGAGGTGGGGTCTCACTCTGGACCAGGTTGACCTGGAATTCACTATGTAGTCTCAGGGTGGCCTCGAACTCACGGTGATCCTACCTCTGCCTTCTGAGTGCTGGGATTAAAGGCGTGTGCCACCATGCCTGGCTAAGGATTTTATTTTTGATTAGGAATCAACACAATTTGAAAATTTTCAAAAGATGCAGTATATTTTTTTCATTTACCAATGAAGTAAGTTAGAAATTATGCCTCATCCAAGAGGGAAAAATCAGCAAATGACAAACAAATGTCCTTAAAAGTCGAAGTCACAGAGTACATCCTAGCAGAGAGGAGAGCTATGAGAGCTTCCGTCCACTTTTGTGAGCTTCAAAGATTAGATCAACTCAAGGGTGGAGAGAAAAGGCAACTTTCAAAAAGGAGTGTGCTACTAAATGAACTTTCCTTGTTACAAGGAAGACCAAGCACTTCCTTCTTAGAATGAGGTGCCCTGTCCACCTTGAAGAAGCTCTAGTCCCCCCTGCAGTCCCCGCAGCACCTGATTCCCAAGGAAGACAAAAACCCGACACTGCTGTCTCTTAACAAGGTTCTGCACATTCCATCCAACATCCTCACAACTCTGAAGAAATCAGAGGTACAAGAACTGTAACTGGGCTGACTGGGGAAATGGTTCTACAGGAAAGAGCTCTTGCTGGGCAACATGAAGGCCTGAGGGCCTGAATTTCCCTGAGTTGGATTCCCAACACCCATGTAAATAGCTGGGCATGGCCACACATGTATTTGGGGAGTGGAGACCTGAGAATCACTGGGACTTGCCCTTCAGCCAGTGTAACTGAAAAAGCTGTTCTGGGTTTTGTGAAATACTCTTTCTCAAGGAAACTAATGGATGAACAGAGGAAGACACTTCAAGTCATCCTTTGGCCTCCCCATGTGAGTGCATGTGGTCTGCATACACATGTGAATATGACACATATCCCATACCATATACATACCACACATACTACACATACACACATGAAAAAAAGGAACTGTAGATGTTATTGTATGCTAAGAGTAATTATTTATTTGGAAAAACACTTTGAACAATATTTCACTAAGATATTTAGGATTAATAATAATGTAGTATAAATTTCAAAAGGCAAGAAATGATTATGACAAATTTCAACATATCCATTAAATATTTGAGGATTTAAATGTTACAGAAAGTAAACGTGTATCAAAACACATCCTGGTGCTCTAATAATATGCAGTTTTTACTTTATGCATGAATTAAAATGTATATTTAGGTAAAGCTATCAAATCTCAATAGTTTTATGTCAAAGGGATACAACCACTATGAAGCTAATATGTGGGAGAACAAATTATGAAAACAGCTGGGATTATTCAGAAGCAAAATTATAACCATGGACTCTGTCTAAAAATCAACACCTAACCATCGTCATAAAAGCATTGTGGTGCAGGAGCAGGCTAGAGCCAGATATGTCACAGAGAAATGACTATATAATGCGGTGTCTGTCTTGGATACAGAGATTCACAGCAACAGCAGGAAGGATTCATAGATCTACCCCAGAATCAACTCAGACATCACATAGATAAGCAGTGTTCAAATACCTAAGACTTTGATTCTATAGAAGGTTCAGATAAAATAATAATGTCCTTCTAATCTATTCTCCCAGGACTATTTCTCCTTCAAGGTTTATGAACTGTGATGTACTGAGTACTGTGGCCAGCTCCCTGATTCTCAAGCTATACTCCTTCCTATTTAGGACACAAACGGAGATAGTAGGAGAGAAAGGCAATGTAGTAAAAACTATCAAACAGGTTTCCCTCCCTCTAACAGGAATGCCCAGGGCTTTAGACTGGGAGGGTTTTGAAAAAACAATATAGGATAAAAAACAGTCTCAAATAGAGTCTAAAACTGAGGATTCCCTTGAGGCGGATGAATCAGACAGACTGTCCTCAGAGCTCTCATCTGTATCTTCATCTCCACTGCCCGACTCTGAGGAGCTGCTCTCTTCGTTGGTCCCATCTTCCATCCCATCCTCGCCTGTTCTTGGGGAGCGCTCAGTAGTCTCTGAGGAGCCTGACCCCACAGCCAGGAGCCCCTGCTTCTCCCCAGGAAGCTCTGGCAGCTCCTTTGCTGAGGACTGTGGATCTATTATTCTGAACTTGGGGCTGGACCCATCTGTCACCATCGTGCACTTTCGCTTACCACAGGAGGTCTGTGCACCTCCATAGGCAGCATACTCCTCAGGCGACAATGACTTGAGCCAGGCGTCCAGGTCCACCCAGTACTGCTGCTGCATCTCCTCGGCCTGCCTCTTGTAGTGCTCCTTCATGCTCTGCGGCACACGCTGCCAGCGCCTGCTAATCTCCACCATGCGCTCCCTCACGGGCAAATGACACAGCTCCCTACTTGACCATGAATCTTCATGAAATTTGTGATACCCATTCATGGGGGGCTTCTTGGGTTCTCTGAGAAATTTCACCTTTGGGGATAATTCGTCCATTTCTGGAGCAGATCTGCCATTTTTCTCATTGTCTTCCAATTTTTCAGGGACTTTCCTTTGGTACCTTGTGCGTGCCACACGTCTCTTGAACTTCTGAGCTAGATCCGGGTGTTCTTCCCTGAACTGAGCCACTTTTTCCTCAAAGTCCTCCCTCTCCTTCTGGAAATCTTGAACATACTTCTGCCTGACTTGCTCAGGGAGCTGCCTGTACTTCTCGGACAGGACTCGGGTCAGCTGCTTGTTGTTGAGCTCAGGGTGCATCTGGAGGTACTGGGCCCTCTGCTCCTTGTAAAAGCGCAGGTAGGCTGTCAGGGGCCTTTTGGGGAAGTCGGGGTGCTTCTTGTATTTGCCACTTTTGTGGGGATGTGTAACTTGTTCTTTTGCTTCCAGAACTAATTCTGACAGTGTGCGAAATTTCCTTAATTTCTGAGAAATCTCCTGCCACTTTAGTCTGCACATTTCTCCTGTAAAGGGTTCAAAAGCTACTTTCTCCCAGTCCAGATCTGCCTGGGATTTTTGGAATGCTCGGCTATCATTGGATAGCAGATTCTCCTCCATGCACTCTATTAGCCTCAAGGTGTCTTTTGCAGACCAGCGCCCTTGGCTGTGAAGTGATGCCATGTTGACCGTGAACGTGGGCCACTAATAATGTCTCTGTTGTGCAAACAGCTCAACAGTGTCTCAAATTTCCTCACACATGCGTGTCAGCAGTTCAGCAGCGTGTGTGATTTTGTATTTCTGAGGAGGAAAGAAAAGAATGTTAATATCCATCGCTGGGATTTAGGAGAAAAATAACACTGCATTGACAACGATTAACTGAGTCTTAAAAATGTAAACAGAAGATGGTAAGACCCTATTGCTAAAGACTCCACATACTTGGGCAGCAAGGCCACTGAGAAATCCTACCGGAACTGAGCTGATAACCTCTTCCATGTAGACCAGCTGAGAGAAAGCTGGAAGAAGCCATTCTACATGTAGGTCAATGGGAGAAAGAGAAATCACCAGTGAAGATTCTCAACAGTGGACACTGCAAGCCTTATAATTGGCCAGCCAGGCCAAATGAGCCAACGGGTGCAATAGTGGCACATCTGTCATGGTAGAAACCAACTGCCCTCCAATTGGACTGGAGGCCCACTCCATGGGGGGGGGGGAATACATCCCTGATACTGAAAACTTAAAACAGGGGTAGTCATGAGCCCTAGGGGTGTAACATCTGCTGATGTCTGGAAAAATGTATATACTATGCTTATCAAACTGCCCAGTAAGCACTTCTCTTAATATTTATACCCTTATATTATTGCTATTCTCACTTTGGTAGAGAATTTTCTCTTTTCAGATGGCAGTGACCTTGGGATGACTCAGAAGGTATCATAGTGCTGGAAAGAAGTGACTGGAGTACTGAATAACATCTTGATCACACCTTCCAAGGCTCAGGGTCTAATGCAGAAGAGGTGGCAGAAAGAATGTAAGAGCCAAAGGAAGTGTAGGAGTCCTTACATCGTGCTCCCTCCAGACATAAAATGGCCTGGATATCCATGACGTCATAGTGTCTGACACTACCTACACAAGACCACCATAAGAGGAGGAAAAGATCATGACATCAAAATAAAAGAGAGACTGATTGAGATGGGGAGGGGATATGATGGAGAATGGACTTTCAAAGGGGAAAGTGGGGGGAGGGATGGTATTACCATGGGATATTTTTTATAATCATGGAAAATGTTAATAAAAATTGAGAATAAAAAGCAATCTACAAAGCCCACAAAAGTGTTCATACTTTATGATTATATTAAAAAAATAAAATGCTAAAAAAATGTAAATAGAAAATTTCCCCATTTGAAATAAAAATTATTTGCCTTTTACATGCTGTAGCTGGAACATTCAAGCTCCACTTACTTCAGTCTCCTTCACAACCCTTTAAAAAGGCATGCCTTAAAAACAGCTGAGTGGGGCTGGAGAGATGGCTTAGCACTTAAGTCACTTGCCTGCAAAGCCAAAGGACCCAGGTTCGATTCCCCAGGACCCACATAAGCCTGATGCACAAGGTGGTGCAGGTGTCTGGAGTTCATTTGCAGTAGCTGAAGGCCCTGGCGTGTCCATTTTCTCTCTCTGCCTTTCTCCCTATCTCTCTCAAACAAATAAAATAAAGTTAAAAAAAAAAAAAAGCCCAAGCAGGGTGTGGTGGCGCATGCCTTTAATCCCAGCACTTGGGAGGCAGAGGTAGGATTGTTGAGAGTTCGAGGCCACCCTGAGAATACAGAGTGAATTCCAGGTCAGCCTGAATTAGAGTGAGAACATACCTTGAAAAAACAAAAAACAAACAAACAAAAAAAATTGACTAAAGTAAATTGTTTCAATATTGGGGGAAAGAAGACATGAAAAGAAAATGACCAAATAGGAAAGGACTTTTACTTGGCTGAGCCCCAACTGTGGCCCCTTTCCAGTGTGGCTCATAGGACTGTCCCTAAAGTACAGACAAAGAGCTGGGACCAGGAGACCCCTGCCTCAGAGTGTTTCAGACATGTGGTGTTTTTATGGCTGGACTGTGAACCTGTAGCAAACAGTGGATTTATAGATTCATCAGGACTCTGGGCATGGGAGTAAATGCTTTCTACTGAATGATACAGCTGTCCAAATTATTTTAATTCCCTGCAAGAAGAATTGCTGGACGGCAAGTCAACCTGGTATACATAGCAAGATGTGCCCCTCAACCTCTCAAATATCCCCTGCAAGACTGAAGATCTTTCTCTTTTTAAACTAAGTCTAAGTCATCACTATCTTGCACAGGCTTGTTTTGCACTCAGTTAGCCTCACATGTAGCACTGAGTCAAAATCTTCATTATAATGCTATTTTTCTTTTTCTTTGTGTTGGGAATGGAAATGCTTATTAGGCAAGTGCATTAATGAGCCAAATCCCTAGCTAAGGGTCTTATGTCACTGCCAAAAAATAGTACCTTAAACTGATCTTTAAAAAGTATACTGTCCATGGGGCAATCATCCACAATGAGCTTTTGATCAGAGAGACCTACAAGGTTTCCTAAAAGACAGACAGATTTCTGTCAGAGTACTTGATGACCCACCAAAGGCTAGTGATAAGACCCTACTGCTGAAGACACCTTATGTGACTGACATGTAAATTAGAATGGCATGGCTGGAAGTTGGAAGAGAGTCAGTCCCCAGACAGTCAGTGCGTCTAGTGCCAGAAGGTGCTACATGGGCGGCTGGGGGAAAATTGGCCAATATCTGTCGAAGTAACGCATGGTCTAACCTACTTAGCAGCAAATAAGTTGTTGTGATGCCCACACAAGTGCAGTGGTGGCACACAGCCATGGTGGGGAACCAACTGCTCTCAATTCGGCTAACTGATCCCCTCACTGGTATGAGACCCATAGCTGGAGCTGGGAAACAAATCAGAACCATATCCAAACATAAACCCACTCTCCAATATCAAGCTACCATCAATTGTGGGCTACAAGAGGGCCTACACCTATTAAATTCTCTATTAAAAAAAAAAAGTAAAGATTATCTCATTTGTCCTGGTGCTAACTTACTCTCCGTTGGAGAATCTGCTTCTCTTTTTCAGATAGATGTAGATCCTAAGGAGAGAGCCACCCCATCATACCTCAAAAGGGCCCCGGCTGAAACTAAGAAAAATTGTAGAAACAAGCAAGGGGGCTGTTTTCCTGATGAACTGGATACCAGCACAAGGGGGAAGGAGATCAGCACAGAGAAAAATCAACTCCTACCAAATCAGAGAGCCAGAGCCTCAGAGCCCCCCAACACCTCATCACTGAAGCAGACCCAACATGGCTCAGGGAAATTTTGCGGAAGAGGGGGCGGAAAGAATGTCAGAGCCACATGTTGGGTCACCATATGCAGAGACATTTAGCTTACCCATAACTGTGGGCTAACTCCACAATGCATGACCCGTATACCTCAACAAGGAGGGGCCAAGGGGAGGGGGTAGGTCATGGATGAGCCTAATAATGGTACCAAACTGACTGTAAAAATAAAATTTTAAAAAAAGTATGCTGTCATATTTAAGATAAGACTCTTTTTGTTGTGGAAAAAGACTCTTTGTGGTAGAAGGGTTCCACCCATAGCATTTTGTACATTCAATAATGTGTATTCTTAGTTTAAATCCAATGCTAAAAATAAAACTACACGATATCTACATCTTCCTCTTCCAAATATTCACAAAGAGGAAAAAAAAAAACATTTTCAGATGGTCAAAACAATACAGAATAAAATTCTGTAGCTCAATGTAAACTGAAAGTTACTTATATAACTTGTATGAACTATACTTACTACATCTTCCTATATTAGGAAGGGAAGTATAGAAGTGTGTGTTTATTTACTGGGATACTGACTCACTCGTGGCTGCGCCAATGGGTCTTACCAGTGATGGAAGCACTATCCACTCGTTGCTTCTGAGGTGCAGTCTCCCTTGGGCTCTTTGGATGGCAGCTGTGACTTTCGCAGATGTCCACTCGGTAATCACCTCCTAGTACCTCTGAGAAGACACACTTCCCAGTTGGGAAGCTTTTATAGCAGGATCCTTAAAGCCACACCCCTTTTGGGTTTCTGTAGTACAGAGAATTTGCATGATTTAATTAAGTTTTTGAGATTAAGTCAGCACCTTTCTAAACTACTCATCTAGTGGATACACCCTTAGGGTGGGTTTACCCTTTCCTGTGTTATTCTGCTGGGAAGAGGCTAGGGTTACATCTCATACTCTCCATCACTGATTAATCAAAATACCCAGAGTGAAATTCATGGGTGAGTTTCTGGAATAGAGTGATCACTGTCCCTTTCCTGTTGCAAAGACTGCTGGGAGGGGCTATGCCTCAACAGTCTACAAGGACAGTCTAGAAGGTGCGGAGAGTCTGTATCTATGAAGGGTGCCTGCTATCCTTGGGAGCTGCACACCTGGGACTGCCACCAAAGCCTGGGCGCATGGGTAGCCTCTCGATTTGGGTTCTGTGCGAGCGGCAGGACAGTCCCCTGTTAAACTCTAGGATTTCAGCGACTACAAACAGGACTGGATTGGAAGCTATGGAGCCAAATCCTCCCCAGGAACTAGCCCTACGAATAATGACAGTTCATTTAATTGGTTTTTGCCAATTAACAGTCTCCACTAAATGAAAATTTCACATTTTTCATGAAAATGAGAAGTCTCCACTAAATGTGAAGATTTCACATTTTTCATGAAAATGAGAAGACTGCCAGAATTTAGCTGAAAGCTGAGCATTAAGGGAATCTCTATAACTCCTCCCTTCCTTCTTCTTCTTCTTCTTCTTTTTTTTTTTTTTTGGCAGAATCTCATTTTAGGCCAGGCTGACATGAAACTCACTTAGTAGCCCAGACTGGCCTTGAACTCAGGGAGATTCTCCTACCTTAGCCTTATGAGGGATTAAAGTGATGAGCTACCATGCTCAGATAATCCTCTTTCCTTTCTACATATAGCTGTCGAAAAATCCCTCATACTATTATTTTTACATCTGGGGCCAGCCACACCCGCTGAGAGAAATGTTATAAACTAGTGCCATCTTCATACCATTGCAAAAGGAGAAGACACCCCTGAATTTATAATTAAATCTAGCAAAAGTAGATTCATAAACAAATTTGAAAGGAAATCATTTCAAATAGTTCAGGCAGAACTAAAATAGGGCTGGAGAGACAGCTCAGAAGTTAAGGTGCTTGCCTGTAAAGCCTAATGACAAAAGTTTGATTCCCCATTGTCTATGTAAAGCCAGATGCACAATGGCTGTGTGTGTGGAGTTCTTTTGCAGCAGCCTGAGGCTCTGGAACACCCATTTTCTCTTGTCTCTGTCTCTCTCTCCCACACACACCCTGGGTGTGGTGGCACACACCTTTAATCCCAGAATTTGGGAGGCTAAGGTGGGAAGATTGCTGTGAGTTTAAGTTTGAGATTAAGTCAATACCTTTCTAAACTCCTTAAGTAAGTTTATGTCTCAGTGCCTTAGGGTTGGTTTGCCAGCCTGAGACTAAATAAAAGCTTTTATGATCAACACAGTGCTTACTGTGCCTATCTAGGCTTTGACACCAAGAAGCAAAAACCATCCTGGATAGTAAAAAAATGTCTTTTGTGCAATTTGGGCAGATCCAATAAACAAAGCAAGAATGGCATGCTTACATGTCAGACAACATTTTAAGACACTGATCACCCTTGAAATAGAAATTGAGAAGCACACATGTAAAACAGGGAGTGTTCAGAAAATACCAAGTGTGCAGTCATCGATTGGTTGTCCTACCTACTTTACTCTTAGTGACCAAGACCCATCAATTGGCTGGCAATTCTATAGATCTTATTTATGTGAAAATAATTTTTGTGGAAGAATTGTCTTTATAGACTATATAAAAATGAATATCAGTGATATTTATTTGGTGTTGATATTCAGAAAGTTGTAGAAAAAGAAAACGTAGGCTGATGATGCCATTCCCAATACAGAGATGTACTGTGGAAACTGAAGAGAGGCTGCCAGGTCTTACTGCTCTGCTACTTCCTTACTTCCTTAATTGATTGATGATTGATTGAAAGTGTTGGGAGAAGGAATTCAAACTACTAGGCCTACCTCAATTATGTGGTTCAGTAGGAATAAAGAATGAAGTTGGAGAGATTTTTGAGAGGGACAGCAAAGCAGGCAGTCTGCGTGAAAACCAGTGCCTGATTATCACAGCTGTTCTCAAGGCTTGAGGGACTTCCTACTCTGATAACAAAACAGCTGTGTGAGGCTGCATTAGGTGCAATGGTAAAATATCATTTGAAAATGTCATCAGATGGTTGTTAAGAATGCCAGGGTACTCTTAAGTGCAGGATGGCCTTAATTATCTCTGGAAGTGGAGAAGGTAATCCCAAACGTACTGAATCATATGAGAGACTTTATGAAGTAAGATCACCTGCCACAGTTTGACCACATGCCTTGGGCCAGTGTTTTAAGTCAGAGGCAAGAGACTCCCTGCCCCCAACAATAGAGCTATTATTGATTCTAAGAACTTTGAAGTGTTTTGAATTAAAAAAACAAAACTGAAGTTTTTTCTACCTTACTCTAACTCTAGCCCAGGTGGCTATCAAGAATCGACAGTCCATTACATGAGCAGTCATCTTCTCAGCAGTACTAGATATTGTATGTTGACTTTGAGCAGTATTGCTTCATCAGGAGCACTTGGTCCAAAGCTGACCATATTGGACAGTCCACTTACCAATCAATATGGAGCAGATGTGAGGATAACTACTAAAAAGTAATTGATAAAATTTTAAATGATGGGCTGTTATCACCCTGATGTTTCAATCAATGTATTTGAAAAAGTGCTTTGGTTTTGTTCTGTAGCTATAAAAAGTTCATGAAATTTGGTGATGGAGTCATGGCTCAGTGGTTAAAGGCTCTTGCTTGCAAAGCCTGACATCCTGGGTTCAATTCCCTAGCACTCAAGTAATGCCAGATGCACATGTGTCTGGAGTTTGTTTGCAGCGGCAAGAGGTTCTAGTACATTCATTCCCTCTCTCTCTGCTTGCAAATAAATACAATATATTTAAAAATATATATATTTAAATGACGTGGGTTTTAATGATCAACCTTTAGAAGATAAACTAGAGATCAGAGCAAAATAGTTAAATTAGAAACAACAATAGCAAATTCCTGTGTTCAAAGAGTACACATTGTACACGTGTGTGACAATGCAGACAACTGACTCTACAGTGGGCTCAGAAGCTAATCTCAAAGACCAACCAGAAAGTACTGTACTTTGGCACCCTGGAATGTGAGCTTAACAACAAAATCTTCAAAGTGCTGGTGAGTTGGCTTACAGGTTAAGGTGTTTGCTCGATTCCCCAGTACCCACATAAGCCAGATGTACAAGGTGGCCCATGCATCTGGAGTTCTTTTAAAGTGTCTAGAGACCTAGCATACCCATTTTCTCTCTCTATCTGCCGCTTCCTCTCCTTCCATAAATACATAAATAAAATAACATTAGAAATCCTGCCAAAATTTTGTACTAATGTATTAAAAAATGAGTCCAAGTATGATAGTGCATACCTATAATCTTAGCACTTAAGACTTTACTTTTTATGTTTATTGTTAATTATTATTTATTATTATCATTAACAAGATGTTTGGTATGGATACATCATGTTTTGGTACCCTCTTTTCCCTCATCCCTGCCCCCATTCCGTTGGGGATGCTCCTCAGTAGGGTTGCAGGTATTCACCATGGGGTTGTAGTTTATGCATTGTGGGAGCAGTAGTCAGTTATTTTTTTGGGGAGGAAATGCCTCTGGGCATAATGTTAGGACTTTGTCTCTAAAGAAATAAAAACAAATGGACTTTAGGGGATGATATTGTATATACATAAGTAGATAAACAGATTATTGGGGGTCCAATGGCCTAAGTGAGGTCAGGAGAAGAGACTGAGTAAAAGAAGGTTGGGGGGGAGGGTTAGTCATAATTAAACGTATTGTGAATAAGCTACATGAAAACCTACTTTTTTGGATAATGGCACACCCAGAAGCCATAGACTGTTATAAGAAAAATTTCATTACCAGGGATGGGATACTTTCCAGTGAGTTGTTGGCCAGGAGGTTCTGGATGCCCCCAAAACATTATAGGTTATTGCCAAGGCTCTTGGTTTCCCACCAGAAATAGATGGTAAGACCCTATTGCTGAAGATTCCTCATGCCTGGGCTGCAAGGTCACTGGGAAATCAAGCGGCTAAGCTGAAAACCTCCTCCCATAGACCAGCTGACAGAAAGCTGAAAAAAAAAAAAAAAAAACCACAATGCATGCAGCCTTGTGGGAGACAGACATCATCAGCAGTGGAAACTCTAAGCCTCAAGTTTGGCCAGCCAGGCCAAATGACTGAATGAGTTGCAACAGTGGCATGTCTGTTATGGGAAAACCAACTGCTCTCTAATTGGACTGGAATCCCACTCTATGGGAGGGAATACATGCCTGGTACTGAAAATCTAATCAAAGCCTATGGTAGGGGAGTTCATGAGCCTTAGGAGTGTAATGTCTGGCTAAATGCATATATTACACTCACCAAACTGCCCGTTAAGCACTTAATGTTCATACCCATATGTTAATGCTACTCTCACTTTTGGTTAGAGAAGCTTCTCTTTTCAGATGGTGGTGAACACTAGGATGACCCAAAAGGCACCATAGTGCTTGCTGAGAAGAAGTGACAGAGGAATGTTCAGCAGTGAAACATCTCTATCACACCCTCCAAGGCTCAGGGTCCATTGTGGAAGAGGTGGCGGAAAGAATGTAAGAGCCAAAGGAAGGGTAGGACTCCTTACAATGCAATCATCCAGACAGAAATTGGCCTCGATATCCATGACCTCGCAATGCCTAGCACTAACTTCACAAGACCCTCATAATAGGAGGAAAAGATGATGACATCAAAACAAAAGAGAGACTAATGGAGAGAGAGGGAGGGGTATATGATGGAGAGTGGATTTGTGAAGGGGAAAGTGGAGGAGGAGAGGGAATTATCATGGTATTGTTTGTAAGAATGAAACCTGTCAATAAAAATTTTTTAAAAATCATGGTGAGAAAAGCCATTAAACTGTAAAAAAAACAGAATATAAAGAATTTGCATAGTGGCTTCAAAAGTGATCACAAAGACTGTAAGTTTTTATTTCTTCTTCTTTTTTTCTATTTTCTTTTTTTTTTTCCATGCTAAACATTCAAACCCAGGGCTTCATGCATGCTCAGAAATGACCGTACCTCTACCACTGAGCTATATCCCTAATTTAGTTCTTAAACTAAAATGCTGAAAACACAAGGGCTCATTGTGTGATTCTTCTAGAATATAGCTACAAAAGCTTTAAAAATGAAAACATGTCAAATATTTTATACCAAATTGTACTTAAATTACATAGTTATTACCTTGGTCTATAGTAATTCTTTATCATACTTGGACATTAATATATTGGAAATAGTTCCCCTAGTGACATAATGCTCACTTGGTACCCATAAACTGCAGCCTTACATGTACACCACCATCCATCAACAATGTAGTAGGTGTCCCTGAATATTACTAGGTGAATCTGTGGCCCTCAACATATTTCTAGATGAAGTAAGCTCTTCAGCAAGGTCTTAGGGATCAATCTCGGCAACTATTAAAAAGAAGAAAGGGGCTGGAGAGATGGCTTAGAGGTTAAGGAGCTTGCGTGCAAAGCATCAGGACCCAGGTTCAATTCTCCAGTGAGCCAGATGTACATTGTAGCACATGCATCTGGCGTGTCTGCAGAGGCTCTGGAGCACCTATACTTTCTTTCTTTCTCTCTCTCTTTCTCTCTCTCTCTCTGCTTGCAAATAAATAAACAAAATATTTTTAAGAAAAAAGGGGGATGCTGGAGAGATGGCTCAGCAGTTACGACGCTTGTCTCCAGAACCTAATGACCCTGGTTCAAATCCCCAGTACCCATGTAAGCCAGATACACAAAGTGGCATATAAATCTGGAGTTTGTTTACAGTGGCTAGAGGCCCTGAAGTGCCCATTCTCTCTCTATATGTATCTCTGCTTGCACATAATTAAATAAAATATGTTAAAAGAAAAAAAGGGGCTGGAAAGATGACTCAGCAGTTAAAAGTGCCCACTTGAAAAGCCTGCCAGCCTGGGTGATCTGTGCTGTGAGTGTGACACAGGAAAAACTGAGTCTAAGCTTAGTTCTACTCTAGATGCTATTACTCTTCTCATCATTCACTATTATTGCAGAGAATGATGGCCATGCCTATAATCCCAGAACTCACAAGCCCAGGCAAGAGGTCCATGAGTTTGAGGCTGGTCTAGGCTACATAGTGATCCTGAAGCCAGCCTGGACTAGAGTAAGTCTCTGTCTCCAAAAAAGAAAAATATTAAAAAACAAATATTGACTAAGATACTTTATCACATTGGTGGGTCCTAAAAACCATGTGTCAGGGGCTGGAAAGATGGCTCAGAGGCTAAAGGTGCTTGTTTGTAAAGTTTACTAGCCTGGTCCAGTTGGCAAGCTGACCCCTCCCCACACACATGCAAATAATAAAAATTAATAAAAAAATAAAGAAACCAGGGTGTCATTTGAGTTACTCTGTCAGACAGTCTCTGTGAGGGACTCAGGGATATTAGTAAAAATATGTTGCTGCCAACTTTACGCAATTAGCTCTATTAAAATGTGCATCTTGGGCTGGAGAGATGGCTTAGCAGTTAAGTGCTTGCCTGTGAAGCCTAAGGAATCCAGTTCGAGGCTCGACTCCCCAGGACCCACGTTAGCCAGATGCACAAGGGGACGCACGCGTCTGGAGTTCGTTTGCAGTGGCTGGAGGCCCTGGCGCGCCCATTCTCTCTCCTATCTGCCTCTTTCTGTCTCTGTCTGTTGCTCTCAAATAAATAAATAAAAATAACTAAAAAAAATGTGCATCTTGGGGCTGGAGAGACAGCTCACCAGCTAAGGTACTTGCCTACAAAGCCTAACGACTGGCACCCCCAGTAACCATGGAAAGCCATATGCACAAAGTAGTGCATGCATCTGGAGCTCATTTGCAGGTGCTGGAGGTTCTGGCATAGCCATTCTCTCTGTCTGTCTCTTTTCTCTCCCCTTTTCTCTGGTTGCAAATAAATAAAAATATTTTAAAAAAACAAAATGTGTACCTTGCATATGATTTAGACTTTGAACTCTATTCTAAATAATATTTAAAAATATTTTTATTAGAAAAAAAGACAGCAAAAATATTTTTATTTATTTGCAAGGAAAGAGAGAGAAAGAATGAATGAATATGAACAGGCATGTCAGGGCCTTTTGTCCTTCAGACACATATGCTACTTTTTACACCTGGCTTTATGTAGGTACTAGGGAATTTTAGAAGAAATTTAAATAAATTTATAAATATAAATTAAATAAAAATATAAATTTATATTTTAGAAGAAGCTTTCATTTTTATTCTGCTTGTTTCTTTTTGTTTAGTGCTAGAAATTGAACCCAGTGCTTCATATACACTAAGCAAACACTGTACCACTGAGCTACACCATCAGCTCTGAAGTCCTATGATTATCTGAGACAAATTATTTAGCAAATTAAACCTTCTATTAAAATATTTTAGGGGCTGAAGAGATTGCCCAGTGGTTAAGGTGCTTGTCTGCAAAGCCTAATGATCCTGGTTCAATTCCCCAGCACCCATGTAATGCCAGATGCACAAAGTGGCACATGCAACCTGGAGTTTATTTGCAGCAGCTGGAGGCCTTGGTGCTCCCATTCTTTCTATCTCCCTGTTTCTCTCTCTCTCTCTCTCTGCTTTCAAATAAATAAATAAAAGTACTAAAAACATAAAGTATGTTAGGGCTGGAGAGACGGCTTAGCAGTTAAGGCACTTGCCTGCAAAGCCTAAGGATACAGATTCGATTCCCCAGTACCCACTTAAGCAGATTCACAAAGTGGCACATGCATCTGGAGTTCATTTGCACTGGCTAGAGGCCCTGGCACACCCATTCCCTCTTTCTCAAACAAGTAAATAAATAAAACAGTAAAAAATATATTAAGGGCTGGAGAGATGGCTTAGCAGCTAAGGTGCTTGCCTGTGAAGCCTAAGGACCCAGGTTCGATTCTCCAGGTCCCACGTAAGCCAGATGTACATGGTGGTGCATGGATTGGGGGTTTGTTTGCAGTGGCTAGAGGCCCTGGCATGCCGTTTCTCATTCTCTCTTTTTCTCTCCATCACAGTGTCTCTAATAAATAAATAAAAATAAATCTTTAAAAAAATATTAAACCAAGCATGGCTGTAAATGCCTGTTATATCAGCACTTGTTATATCAGCCTGTTATATCAGGCTGAGAGACAGGAAGATTGCCAGAAGTTGGAGGCCAGCCTGGACTACATAGGCCCTGTCTCAGAATTAAAAATCACAACAACAATAACAATAATATATTACTACAGAGGAGTTGCCCAAGGAAAATATCCATAACTGCTGTTAGGAAGATAAACTTCACTAGTCAGGCATGGTTGCACATGTCTTTAATCTCTGCACTCAGGGGGCAGAGATTGAAGGATTGCCATGAGTTTGAGATCAGTCTGGGACTACAGATTGAGTTCCAGATCAGCCTGAGCTACAGTAAGACCCTATATCAAAACAAATAAAACAATAAAGAAAAGAAACAGGGTTCTTTTAAAATTTATTTATTTGCAAGGACAGAGAAAGAATGGGTGTGCCAGGGCCTTTCACCACTGCAAATGAACTCTAGATGAATGTGCCAGTTTGTGAATTTAGCTTTATGCGGGTACTGGGGAATTAACCCAGGCCGCCAGGCTTTGCAAACAAGTGCATTTAACCTTTAAGCCATCTCTCCAGCCCCAAGCTTTCATTAAAGCTGTATCATATTTAAGAAACTGGGAGGGGGGTCTAGAGTCTAGAGAGATGACCTGGAAAGCCGAAGGACCCAGGTTTGACTCCCCAGAACCCACATAAGCCAGATGCACAAGGTGGCACATGTGTCTGAAGTTTGCAGTGGCTAGCGTCCCTGTCATGTCCATTCTCTCTCTAATAAATAAAAATAAAAATTAAAAAAAAGAAACTGGGGCAACAGAAAATGGCTCCTGAGGCCTTTACATTCTCAGTGCTTTTTATGACAGCCTAGGAGAGGCAAATATGCCCACAAGACAATAGTCCTGCATCAGTTCCATCCTCTGTAATTAGAGAAATGGACCTTTCAGTGTGTAAGATAAAGCTATTTGACTTAATAGTCATATAAATTATAGTCTCAGATGACTGTGTTATGTCTGGACTTATATTGCATTTTAATGTATTTATTTATTTAAAAATTTTTTATTTTATTTAGTTATATATATATATATGAGAGAGAGAGAGAGAGAGAGAGAGAGAATGAATGAATGAATGAGAATAGGCATGCCAGGGCCTCCAGCCACTGCAAATGAACTCCAGATGCATGCACCACCATGTGCATCTGGGACCTGGAGAATCAAACCTGGGTCCTTAGGCTTCACAGGCATAAGCCTTAACTGCTACGCCATCTCTCTAGCTTGCATTATAATGTATTTAAAGAAATGAGTACTATTTGTATTAACCATTTTGACCTGCCAAAGTGTTTTCATTCTATTTTTGGAAATTTGTATTTGCCTTTTAAAAAAGTTTTAAACTTTCAAAACAGATGAGATGAATTATTTTATGAAAAAGTAATAGACCACATTGTATCCATAGGCTTTAGTGTACAATTATAAAACTTTGGGGCTTATCATATATAAAACCTTGGTAGCAATCAGCAAACTGAGGCAGGAGTATTATGAGTTAATGCCTGCCTGGATTATGTAAGGAAACCCCGTGTCAAAAAAAAAAAGAAAAAAAAAAGAGCTTTTTAAATTCTGTTTCAGATTCTGGAACCAAACCTGTGCCCTCATACACATGCAAAGCAAGCATATTGCCACTGAGCTACTTCTCAGCAAGGGATGCCTATATATTTTTACAAATTAAAGATTATTAGGGGGCTGGAAAGATGGCTCTACAATTAAAAGCACTTTCACTGCCAGCCTGACAACCTTCTCCATGGAGATGTTAGTAGTCAAAGGGGAGACTTGAAATTCATCAAAGCAAAAGCCGTGTCTGCAGAGAGCTCAACACCAAAGGAGACTTATACCCTCCAAGGCGCAAGGAACATTACAGAAGAGGGTGTTGAAAGACTGCATGAACCACAGGGTGGGGAGTATCCCGAGACACTGTCCCCCTAAAAGAGATTGACTGGTGCATTCATGACACCACAATGGATACGAATAAATCCATTGAGGAAGGCCTTCAGTAGAATGGGGCTGGGGGAGAGGGAATATACAAGGATAACCTGATGGGAATATGACCAAAATGCAATATGTTCATACAGTAAAGATTACAATCAATTATGTGTGTGTGTGTGTGCGCGTGCGTGTATATCTTCACTGTCCTGTCCAGGAGTCTATAAACTTCTAGCCCCATATAATGATTTACTTGATTTTATTTTGGTCATGAGGTAAATCAAGGCCTTACACTTGAGCTACACTCCCAACTCCATGTCATGATCTTGTTTGCAGGGTTTTGATCATCTTTTCCTTTCATAAAATACTGTATTAGTCCATTATACAGACAACATTATGCCCCCTTCACCTGTACACACACATACTGCTGATACCATTGCAGGCGAGCAAGGCCCTGCAAGGCCTCCCTGTGAGTCTGCCTGCTTTCTTTGTGATGCTGGTGGTCTCTGTTGATGTAGTGGTTGCCTAATCTCTGTGTGTTGTTGCACATGTACTTTCTTGATGAAGTTTTCCCATGAAAGGAGGTGAAGTTTAAAAATGAGATCATATGGGCTTCAGTGGCCACTGTTAAGAGTCTGTACTTGTTTTTGAGTTTAAAGGGAGGTTTTGGAGGGCTTAAATAATATGATCTGATTGCTGCTTTAGGAAGAACATTGCATTAAGTCAAAGATGGACTATTTAAGAGAGAATAGAGGGGAAGAATCGAATGAAGAGGCTTTGCAGAAGTGTAAAGGAGAGATTTAGTTAACATGAGAAGATCTGGCAAAGTTTTTCTGAGTATAGAATCCCTAGAGCCTTCTGAAGGTTTGGATGTGAGATATGAAAGAAAATGGGGTGCACAGGGACAAAGATGAGATCATCTCAAAGCCAACAAGGCCACCATTAATACCAATGGAAAAGGTCTGATCACCCCAAGGATGAAAGGGAAACAAAGAGGACAATCAGGCAGAAGCAAACTCAAGAAAGCACGTGGTAGAACAAGGTCTACCTTTCCCTTCTGACCTTTCTGGTCAAAGGGGGAACAAGAAGTGGACATGGCCAGTTAGCTGGTTTTTAGGAAGTGGCATTGTCAAATGAAAATACATGTCAGAAAAAGGGACTTTCAGTGAAAGAGTCTAGAGGATTTAGTCACAAGTGATACTGAAGAAAAACAGGGGCTTTGGCTGAAACAAAGGCTAACAGAATAAGGGGCACGGGAAGATAAAGCACCAGAGCGCCCTGGCTCTGGTTAACACCGTCACGGGCAACAGGTTACTTGTTGTTAATAATACAGGATGAGAAATGCTAAGGAGGAAAATATGGGTTAAAGGCCAAATTATCTAACTTACCAATATGTAGGTTCCAATGGTAACGCCAGCCTGACAGGAGCCCCGAGGCAGGAGTCCTCCCATCTGTTTTACATTTTAACTAGGTGGCTGTTTCCTAATTTCTACATTTATTGTTGAGTAGAGTAATTGTGACATCAGAAGGACACCATCTAGTCATGGTTTCTGCTTTGACTTTAAATTTCTTCTCATTTTTCTCACTACCTTTGTCTCACCTCTCATTGGCTCCAAAGGTTTCTGTATACTGATCAATGTATTGATATTAAAACATCTCACTTTATATTTGAAATGATAACTGGGTCCATAATTTCAGAAATGTTCAACTGGAATCTCATGAATGACAATTACTATGTCAACAACCATTCATTTTTTTTTAGAAAGTGAACACTGCTGTCTGGATGACCATACTATGTGGGCCTGGTATCACTTCTGTAGTAATGTCACTTTGTAACATCATAATGGCTTCATGTCTATGTCTATATAGTAAGCATCTAGGACAAGGCAACATCTTACAAGATACAGCCTCTTGTGAGAGTGTGGATGTGACAAATATCTAGCCACTTTCTCATCAAACTAAACATTACTCCTTCTTTATGAACCCTGAATTATTGGAATACTTAGTAAGGAACTTATATATGCTGATTTTCTTAGATATGTTAGACCATTTTCTTTCTCTTTTAAATTTTTGTTGTTGTTCATTATTTATTTATTTATTTGAGAGAGACAGAAACAGAAAGACAGAGAGAGAGAGAGAGAGAGAGAGAGAGAGAGAGAGAGAGAGAATGGGTGTGCCAGGGCCTCCAGCTACTGCAAACAAACTCCAGATGTGTGCACCCCCTTGTGCATGTGGCTAACGTGGGTCCTGGGGAATGGAGCCTCGAACTGGGGTCCTTAGGCTTCACAGGCAAGCGCTTAACCGCTAAGCCATCTCTCCTGCCCTCTTTATCTTTCTTTCATTCACATTTTTTTTTTTTGAGATTCAATATTAGTTCAGGCTAGCCTGAAACTTACTATGTAGTTGAGACTGGCATTAAACTGGAGGAAATCCTCCTGTCCCAGCTCCAAGTGCTAGAATTAAGAGGCATATGCAACCACACTCAACTCTGTCACACTCTTTGCAAAAGCATAACCATAACCCAGTTGTAGGGATTCTGACTTGACAACTGCAAGGTTGCCCTTTCCATATGAAAACAGGGGGGAAAATGTTCCATATGAGATAATTTTAACTTGATGACTGGGAAAAGAATGGTTTTGTCATTTTACACATCTACTGACTCATGAGCAGGTTGAAAACTTTTCTTGAGAGATTTGTTTTCTAATGGAAAATGTTTCTAATATACACATTAAGCGTTGAAGGAAAAAGTTAAAATGTTTAACATAAATCAATTGTGCTGCTTTGTTGTGTGCTGCCAGGCGTGGGGGTACATGCCTTTAGTCCCAGCACTTGGGAGGCAGAGGTAGGAAGATGACCATGAGTTCTAGGCCACCCTGAGACTATAGAGTGAATTCCAGGTCAGCCTGGGCTAGACTGAAACCTTACCTTGAAAAACCAAAAGAAAGCAAAAAAAGAAAAAAAAAAAAAAAGAGACTAAAGACTTGCTGAACCAGCCATGTGCACTTCGCATAGCGGATATCAAAGGCACACACTGCAGATGCCGCCTGACAGGGCATTGGCGATCATTGTACTGGAGGTATCGCTTTTTCTTGGAACTTCTTACATTTCATCACTAGGTTTGTCACTCCACTATAAGCCTTGAAAAGGCAAGGATTCTGTCCTCAGAAGTTTGTAGTGTGTCATGCTATAGTTTCTCAACATATACTAATTAAATTCATAATGAAATTTTAACTTCAGATGGAAGATTAATCAAATTGGCAAATTATGCTAAATGATGCATCAATTTCTTATATTAACCAAACTTTAATTAGCTACCAAAATCAAAACTGAGATGAATAGGAAAATAAAATTTTGCACATGCCATTTTAATCATTTAATCTAACAAACTTTGCAGATATAATTTTGATGTGTCAATAAATAAAGTGTAGAAATCAACAAAGTCTAGAAATCAACAAAGTATATAATCAATCCTCACGTGCCACATGAGGAACACTTAATTTTGTTTGTAAGGAGAATCTTGTCCCAACCGTTAAGACACTGGATAGCTATCGCTATTTCAAACTTTTTTTTTTTTTTTTTTTTTTTTTTTTGAGGCAGGGTCTCATTCTGGCCCAGACTGACCTGGAACTCACTCTGTAGTCCAGGCTGGCTTCAAACTCATAATAATCCTTTTACTTCTGACTCCTGAGTACTGGGATTATAGGCACTAGTCACCATTCCTCATTTCAAACCCTGAATTCTTCATCTGCATAGCATAAAATGCTGGCTGCTCGTGCTCAGTGTGTGTGTGTGTTTTAAATATTTTATTTATATTTATTTATTTATTTGACAGAGAAAGAAAGAGAGAGAGAGAGAGAGAGAGAGGGAGAGAGCACGAGCGAGTGCGCCAGGGCCTCCAGCCACTGCAAACGAACTCCAGACGTGTGCCTGGCTAACGTAGGTCCTGGGGAATCAAACCTGGGTCCTTAGGCTTTGCAGGCAAATGCTTTAACTGCTAAGCCATCCCTCCAGCCTGTGTGTGTGTGTGTTTTAAAGCCCTGTTTGCGGACAGTTACTTCACCGGCTATTGTACCATTTAAATAATTTCTTCTGGTTTTCTACACACACTGCTGTGTTGACATGTGAGGAAATTTATTTCACCACAAAGGTAACTTTGAAAAAGGAGTCCACTTCTAAAATACAAAACAACAACAACAACAAAAAAAACAACAACAAAAAAAACAAAACCCAACACAGGTGGGCTGGAGCGATGGCTCAGTGGTTAAGGCAGTTGCCTGCAAAGCTTAATGACCCTGGCTGGAGTCCCCATTACCGACATAAGGCCAGATGCACAATGTTGGTGCATGCATCTGGAGTTTGTTTGCTTCGGCTGGAGGTCCTGGCATGGCCTGCCCATTCTTTCTCTTTCTGTTTTCTGTCTCCCTCTGCTTGCAAATAAGTAAATAAGAAAACACACCACAGGCATTCCTTGAGGAAGGTCCAAGGGACCGAGGTGAAAGCATTGAAGTTACTCTGGACTTTCACAACATACAAACATTTTAAAACAATTATTTCACTAAAGGTATTTATTTCAAAGGAATTCTACAAAAGTTTCGAGATAAAACTCAAGGGGGCTGGGGAAATGGCTATTTGTCTGCGAAGCCTACGGACCCCGGTTTGGTTCCCCAGAATCCATGTAAACCAGATGCACAAGGGGGAGCATGTGTCTGGAGTTCGTTTGCAGTAGCTGGAGGCCCTGGCGTGCCCATTCTCTCTCTTTCTCAAATAAATAAATAAATAAATAAAATATATATTAAAAAAAAAAAAACTAAACAACTCAAGGGCGAGACTGACGTAGTAAACTCACTCCTTTAATTCCAGCACTTAAATCCAGTCTGGGACTACAGGGTGAGTTCCAGGTCAGCCTGCGCTAGAGTGAGACCCTACCTTGGTGGGGGTGGGGTGTGGGGTGGGGAAACAAGAAGTTTATCACAGTCATTAAAAACACCCAAGAAAAGCTCGCTTGGAAGCTTCTAGCAGCTTGTTGGAAGTAAAGGGGCTTTACCCAGACCTGCCCACACTGAGGATAAGGCTAGCCACAACCCAAGAGGTGCCCTCACCTTGAAAGTCTACTTAGTAACTTTGACTGGGTTGCAAAAGTCAATTATAATTTTTTTCTGGTTAGAGATGGGAAGTCAATTATAAATTTTTTTTTGTTTTTCGAGGTAGGGTCTCACTCTAGCCCAGGCTGACCTGGAATTTACTTTGTCACAACAATCCTCCTACCTCTGCCTCCCCAGTGCTGGGATTAAAGGCGTGCGCCACCATGCCCGGCTCAATTATAAATTTTAAAAATGGAGAGAAACGCATTATACGTCTAATATTAGTATAAGGACAGCAGTAACACTTAAGAACCTACTGTCGGGGTGGGAGACGGCTCCGCGGCTGGTCTTGCAAGCTTGCGGACGAGCTCGGCACTCCGGCACTCCTCGTGCTCCTCGCAGCACGCGAAGTGGCGCACGCGGCTGCAGTCGCGGAGGGGCGGAGTCGGGAGACTCCGGAAACTCGTGCGCTAAGAGCAGCGTGTCCAAACCCCGAGGGTGTCCTCTGACCTCCGCGTGCGCGCGCACCCCAGCCCCCTCCCCCCGCAAGGAGCTCACGACTAAGTAATAAAGACAGGAACATTATTTTTTAAATATTTTATTTATTTGAGACACACACGGGGCGGAGTGGGGGGGGGGGGAAGAGAAGCAAATAGAGAGTAATGGGCACGCCAGGGCTTCCTGCCACTGCAAGTGAACTTCCAGATTCAGGCGCCACTTTGTGCATCCGACTTTACTTGAGTACTAGGGAATTGAACTCAGGCAGTCAGACTTTGCAAGCAAGAGCCTTTAACTGATGAGCCATCTCTCCAGCCCGTTGTAGGGCGCGGGGGCGGGGGCGGGGAGGGGAGTTAAAGAAAATAACCTACTGTGAGTAATCGTTCTAGGCTATTTAGATGGTTAATTTTATTAATTTCAATCTGCAGCAGTCCAGAGTGCTGGGGGAGGTGATAAGGTTTCGTCCCACGGGGCATGATGCTCGGTCGAGGCTTGTTACAGGAGCAGCGGGGACACAGTCCTCGACCTTGGCCAGGTGACATCTGGGACGGAATGCCCTTCAGTGTCCCCACTCGCTGGCTCCTGGGATGCGGGTAGTCACTTCAGGAAACCATCGGGACTCTTGGCTGGGCGCCGGCTGGCTCCCCGGCTCGGGCTCGGGCTTCCTCCGCGCGGTGCCCGCGCACAGCCTCGCTCTCCGTCCTCAGCTCCCAGGCCTGCGGCGGCGGCGGCGGCCCGGGGCGCGGGGCGACATGGCGAGGACCCGGGGCCGTCCTGGACCGCGGGCGTGCGCGGCGGCCGCGCTGGCGGCCTTCCTGGCGGGCGTCGCGGTGGGTAAGTGTGCGGGGAAGCCTGGAGGCCCAAATGGCAGGCATTCTGTGGCCGAAATTCAAACATCTTGAATACCCATTGAGCCTAGAAAGACCACTTAGGGCTGTCACTAGGGGGATGAAAAAAGATGATTTTATCTCCAAGTAAGGTTAACATGGCACAACGATCTCTATTACTCGCCTATTTTTGCGGTGCACCATGTGTTCCAGGAGCTATTTACAGACGAACTCCCAGAAGGATAGAGGGGCCTTGCCTTATGGGTGCATAGCGGGAGAATTGAAACTGCACCTCTCAAATAAAACTTGTGTCGCCAACTCAGTTATGCATCAGAGTTTAAAAGTTTTCTGCATTTAACAAGACTACCATTGTAAAGACAGTTGTTCAGGGCTGGCTTGTTCTCTTTCTTTGGTGTTTAACAGTGCAAAAAATCGTGTGTGTGTGTGTGTGTGTGTGTGTGTGTGTGTGTGGTGTCTGTACACCTGTAATTTCCCTCTCAGGATGGTTTATTAAGCCTCTCAAAGAAACAACCACGTCATCTCGCGAACATCAAAGTATGCAGCAGAAACTGTTATCTGAAATGAAAGCTGAAAACATTAGATCATTTCTTCGGTAAGTTTGTTTTGCATGTTTTATCCTAAAATAATATTTAAATATTGTATGAAACATGAAAACTTGGGCAATTTGTGTGTGAAATTATATATTGCTCATCAGTTTATGATTGTTCAAAATATCTCTTTAACCCGCTTCGGGTGACATCCCCAGCTGTTACTGAAGAGTTTTCCTTTCCAGTAAGGCCATCGTCCAGAACAGTGGATGGCTTGCAGAGCTGTTTCATCTCCCTGTAACTGTAGACTGCAACTGAATGTTACTCTTTGTTCCTTGTGCGTGCACCTAATCAGCAGCCTGGATTTAATCAGCAATTTCTTCTATTTATTTATTTCTGCACACTACATTCTGTCAGGAAGCGTTATGAAGTTGCCAAGTCAATGGTTTAATAGAAAGATCAGCATTTCAGATTGTGTTTGCCGCAAGCTAAACCTTTGTCCCACTTTGCAAATATGAATTTGTTATTTACAAATAGAACAAAATGAAAGCAGAAAGGATCAGTAAAACCCTCCAGCTCCAAAGCATGAGAAAGAGTGATAATATTCAGGGGTGGGTTTAGAAACTTCTTTTAAAAATATTTTTATTTGTTTGAGAGAGAGAAACAAGGAGAGAGAGAGAAAATGGGCGCACCAGGGCCTTCAGCCACTGAAAACAAACTCCAGCTACATGCACCACCTTGTGCATCTGGGTTATGTGGTTACTGGGGAATTGAACCTGGATTCTTTAGTTTTTCAGGCTAGCACTTTAACCGCTAAGCCATTGCTCCAGCCCACCCCTTTTTTGAAAGAGTGCCTCATGTATACCAGCTTGACCTTGAACTCCCTATGTACCAGAAGATGACCTTGTACTCATTATTCTCTTTCTTCTACCTCTTGTGTGCTGAGATTACAGACGTGGGCCACTACGCCCAACTCTTTATGAATAAGTGCATGCATTGCTATGTTCAGACCTTTCAAAAAGGTGCCATTAGCCAGGCATGGTGTCGCATGTCTTTAATCCCAGCACTTGGGAGGCAGAGGTAGGTGGATCACCGTGAGTTCAAGGCCACCCTGAGACTACATAGTGAATTCCAGGTCAGCCTGGACTAGAGTGAAACCCTACCTCGAAAAACAAACAAAAAAAAAAAAAAAAAAAAAAAAGTGCCATTAAATATTGGCTTTAGGGCTGGGAAGATGGGTCAACAGTTAAAGGTGCTTGTTTGGAATTCTGCTGGCTAGAGTTTGAGTCTCCAGCACTCATGTATAGCTAGATGCAAAGTGGCACATGCATATGTAATCCCAGTGCACTTTGGGCAATGGGAGATGAGCCAGGAGAATCTGAAAGCTTGTGGGTCAGCAAGACCAGCGCGTGCAGCAGCAAAGTAAGGAGAGACCTAGTCTCAAAGAAGGAAGACAGGACAAACTCCCTAAGGTTGTCCTAAGATCTCTGCATGTAACCCAGGTGTGGTGGCACATGGCTTTCTTTAATCCCAGAACTCAGGAGGCAGTGGTAGGAGGGTTGCTATGAGTTTGAGGTCAGCCTGGGACTATAGAGTGAGTTCCAGGTTAGCCTGGGCTAGAGTGAGACCCCCACCTCAAAAAAGGATTTCTTCTATTAAAAGAAACATGCAAGGGGGCTGGAGATGGTTAAAGACTCTTGCTTGAAAAGCCTGATGGCTCCAGGCTCAATACCCCAGTATCCCTATAAGGCCAAACATGCAGTGGCACAAGGCTCTGGATTTTTTTTTTTTTTTTTGCAGTGGTAGGAGACCCTGGCTTGCCCCTATACTTCTTCTCTTTCTCTCTATATCATAAGTAATAAAAATGAAACATTCAAGAGAGAATATTGTTTCTAACTGTAGTTTTTAAAAAATCCTGAGCATTACCAAGTTAAAATGTAATGCCCAACTTGAGTCAGCAAATACTATGCTCTGCTTTTTAAAATTTATTCATTTAATTAATTTTTTACTTCCATGTTTCATTACAGCAGGTTCTGTAAAAGTTGAGAAAGAAAAACAAATTCATAGTAATTCTCCACATTAAGAAAAACATTTATTTTTCTCTAGTTGCAAGAATAGTACCTGTCCATTGTAGAAAGTAAAGCAATTAGGTAAATCAGAAATTAAATACAGCCAACTTCACTGTTTTTCTCTACAAACGTAAAATAACTTCTGTTTAAAATCAGTTGTATTTTTAAGAGAATTGTGTAAGTTATTAAACATCTGCAGCCTGAAATTTTCACTTAATTATGTAGAAAGGGGAAGCTTCCCAGAGCAGTTGATATTTGGAATCTTCCTGGATGAATAAATCTGCAGGTGGGAGAGACAGGGGGAGATTCTGGTAGATGGGGCAATATTTGTGCCTGAGAGAAGGCCTGAAAGGGTTGAAGAGGAAGGAGGAGGAAATGAGAATGCTCAGTGCCACAGGACAAAATCTGTGAGGAGGGTGAGGCTGAAAGGTAGAAGGGTGTGCTGGAGGTCAACGCTGAGTAGGTTTGTGAGGGGAATGACAGGAAGCAAGGCTGAAAGGTAGATGGGTGTGCTGGAGGTAAAGAGCTTCAGATGGGTGTTGGAGTGTGAACGTTATGATGCAGAATATAAGGAGTTGTTGAAGTAGTTTAAGCAACTATTTAATAAGATCACATGACTTATTGAGAAATGCCACTGTTTCTAAACATCAGAAGGCTGTAATGTGAGACACTAGCCTCAGCATTGATTAGGTGTGAAAAGTTAAATGAATTATTCATTAGTTTCTTTACTTGCAAAATGAAGAAAATGAAGATGGAGGGCAAAGGATTGTGAGGACTGAGTGAGATAACAGGGACAACTGCCAGTAAGGCACTTAGCATCTAGTAAGTTTTCAATGAAAATTTGACTTCATTGCCATATGTTTTTCTGGTTATTTGATAATTAATTTGAAAACTATTTTAAGAAGTATTTATTATTGCTCTACTGATATAAATGGGACTTTTAAAAACTGATATTTTTAAAATTTATTTTATTTATTTGAGAGAGAGAAAGAGAGAGGGAGGGAGGGGGAGAATGGGCATGCCAGGGCCTACGGCTGCTGCAAATGAACTCCAGATGCATGCTCTACCTTGTGCATCTGGCTTATGTGGATCCTGGGGAATCAAACCTGGGTCCTTTGGCTTTGCAGACAAGTGCCTTAATTGCTAAGCCATTCCTCCAGCCCAAGTGGGACTTTTTTTGGTTTATTTTTATTTATTTATTCGAGAGCAACAGAGAGAGAAAGAGAGAGAGAGGGTGAGAGAGAGGAAGAGAGAGAGAGAGAGAGAGAGAGAGAGAGAGAGAGAGAGAGAGAGAGAGAGAGAGAGAATGGGCATGCCAGGGCCTCCAGCCACTGCAAATGAACTTCAGATGCATGCCCCACCTTGTGCACCTGGCTCACGTGGGTCCTGGGGAATCAAGCCTCAAACTGGGGTCCTTAGGCTCCACAGGCAAGTGCTTAACTTGTAAGCCACCTCTCCAGCCCCCCATGTGGGACTTTTAAATAATAGTCATCTAAAGCAAAATAAGTCTCAGCAAGAGCTGTGTTTATAAGATTATCTGTTACCAAAACAGCTCAATTGATCTACTCTTCCTGGGTCACATACAAGAACTAAGCACTAGGAAATTTAATAACAATCTCAAAGAGATATAATTATAATTATGTATATATATTATAATTATAAAGAATAGAAAAATCTAAACTGAACGTGGACATGCCCAACTGCCCCTGGTAACAATTAAGATTTTTTTTCTCTCAAAAAATGCCCTCTCTTTACTTGTAAGTAGCAAGGAGCTGCACCATATCTAAATAGATGTGACATTATTCCAGGTGTCTTCTCATGCTTGATCTTCTGCTATCATATTTACCTTGAGATATGTTCATTTCAGAAGGAGGATAATATGGATACTGCAGTTGTGCACAATTAGTCAAAATTGGCTTATCTAGAAGTTGGCATCTCTGCTGAGTTTCCTCTATCTCTGACAGAGAATTGACATCTTACTGCCTGAAGAATGAGCTGTGCCTCTGGGTAACTCTTAGGGATGTCATTAGGACTTACTCAAACTTTTAACTCCAAGTTTTTTCTCTCACTTTAGTTCCTTTACAAAACTTCCCCATCTGGCAGGAACAGAACAAAATTTACTGCTTGCCAAGAAAATCCAAAAACAATGGAAGAACTTTGGACTAGATTCAGCCAACTTGGTTCATTATGATGTTCTCCTGTCTTACCCAAACGAAACAAATGCAAATTATATATCCATTGTGGATGGACAAGGAGCTGAGGTGATCTGGAATTATTGAGACTTTTCATCTTTTATAATACCCTGCTTGGATCTTGTTTTTTTTTTTTTTTTTTTTTAAAGACAGTCTCTCTCATTTTTTGTAGACCAGGCTAGTGACCTTGGGTTGATCCTTCTACCCCTACCTCCTCAGTGCAGGTATTACAGTCATGTGCCACCACTCACAGATCATCCCTTGATTTATTGTGAATTGGGATGTAGGGTCAAGTCACAATGGAAATTTGTTAATAGTGTGGTAGAATTCACATACTTTAGAGAAGTTAATACATTGCAAACTTTTCAGTGTTTACTTGTGTTAGGCATGTTATGAGGTCCTCAAGTGAAAGTTAGCTTACTGTTTTTTTTTTTTCTTAACATGAGGCAGACAATGGGATATAACATTTAAAATACTAGGGTAATTGCTATGAAGAGAGGATTAAAGTTAATTATCTACACAGTGATGGGTCATTCAGCTTAGACTGGAAGACACAGAAGATTTCCTTAAAGAGTTGGTATGTTTGTCACAAAAGAGAATAATGGTTTAACCACATGAAAAAGTAAAGTTAGAGAGTTCTAGGCAGAGGAAAACACTGGTAAAGCTTGAAGGTATATAGTGGCTTAGTATTGTTGCTAGAACCTAAAGAGCTTATTTATTTCCGTAGTGTGAATAACAAGCTGGGCTACATGAAGGGTCCAACCAGTAGATGTGTTCTTGAGATGGTCATAGGAAGGCTGAGTTCTAGCCTAAGGAGCTCAGACTTGTCAGTTCTTGGGACCCTCTGATAAGTCCAGGCAAGAGAAGAGTGTGAGCACAGAAATATTTAGATGGACTTAGACTAGGCAGTCTACACAGCACTTCTAAACTTGACAAGGAGTTGAAGTTACAATCTTAAGATAACAGTTCAGGGGCTGGAGAGATGGCTTAGGGGCTAAGCACTTGCCTGTGAAGCCTAAGGACCCAGGTTCGAGGCTCAGCTCCCTAGGACCCACGTCTGGAGTTCGTTTGCAGTGGCTGGAGGCCCTGGCGCACCCATTCTCTCTGTGTCTCTCTCTTTACCTCTTTCTCGCTCTGTCTGTCGCTCTCAAATAAATAAATAAATAAATAAATAAATAAACAACAACAAAAAGATAACAGTTCATATCAAAGATGAAATCCTGAATTAGGATGTTAGGAATGAGGGAGAATGCATTTATTTATTATTCAATTATTTATTTGAGAGAGAGAAAGAGAGAGAGGGAGGGAGAGAATGGGCATGCTGGGGCCTTCAGCTGCTGTAGATGAGCTCCAGATGCATGCTCCTTGTGCATCTGGCTTATGTGGGTTCTGGGGAATTGAACCTGGGTTCTATGGCTTTGCAGGCAAGTGCCTTAATTGCTAAGCCATTCCTCCAGCCCAAGTGCGACTTTTAAAATAATAGTCATCTAAAGCAAAATAAACCTCAGCAAGAGCATTTGATACATTTGAAAAGCAGCTATGAAGTGTATTTGGCCACATAAACAATTCCTTTACAGAAGGAAGAAACTAGAATGTTCAGGATTACTCCAGATGGCTCACTAGTGCTGTTGATAGTAGTGGTGGTGGTGGGTGGGGGGAGCCAAAGCCACTGGCTTTAGGAGTAATAGAAGATAAGAAGCAAATTTCAACAGGTTGAGTTTGGACATTAAAGCTAAATAACCACCAGGCTCTTAAATGTACAAGTCTGAAAAGCAGGACACCATGTTAGGTGTTGGTGCAATCTGATGGAGTGAATTCTCACCAGGAATATAGACCTTGGCAAGCAGTGAGATAAGGCCAGAATATGGGAAGCATTTAGATAAAGATGAAAGAAAGGGCAAAAAGGAATCACAAGAGTGGCACTTTTGCTAGTGATTTTTGGTTAATTTACAGTTAGAACCCAGGACCTCCTACGAGCTGGGCAAGTACTCTACCACTAAGCCACATGCCAGCCCAAGTATGCCACCTATGAACCCCTGTTTTTACATTATAGAATTTTCAGTTACATAGGATTGTAAGTATTAATAAGACTTTCTATTATTATTATTTTTTTAAAATATTTTTTGGTTCACTTTTATTTATTTATTTGAGAGTGATAGAGAGAGAGAGAGGCAGATAGAGAGAGAATGGGCGCGCCAGGGCTTCTAGCCACTGCAAACAAAATCCAGACATGTGCGCCCCCTTGTGCATCTGGCTAACGTGGGTCCTGGGGAATCGAGCCTTGAACCGGAGTCCTTAGCCTTCACAGGCAAGCACTTAACCGCTAAGCCATCTCTCCAGCCCTTTCTATTATTTTTATGACAATAATGCAAAGCTTTCTTCGTGTTAGTGTAATTTATTTAGAAAACCTTTCTCTAGGGTACCCAATCTTAAGTGTAAGTTGTGGGTAAGAGAAATCATGCTCTAATAACCACCTAGAATTATTCTCTGTAATTTAACATGTTTGAATTCTTGCTAGATTTTCAAAACATCATACCTTGAGCCACCACCAGATGGATATGAGAATGTTACAAATATTGTACCACCATATAATGCGTTCTCAGCCCTTGGCATGCCAGAGGTAAATTAGAAGACATTTTTTTATTCGAGTCTTAACATCTTTATTAATATAGAAAAGTCTGTGCTGAGGTATAAAACCAAAGGAATTTTACCTTGGGATCATACATGTTAGTCCATTGTTGGTTATTCAGTACTATGAACAGCAAAACATTAAAATGATTTCTTAGTAATAAAAAAAGACCATAAGAAAAAGAAAAGAAATAAAATGAATGCATTAAAAGCAGTTCCTCATTGCAGAAAAGGGGGTGGGAAGATTGTAAGAGCCACAGAGTGGGTGGGAATTCCCTGAGGCACAGTCTCCCCACATTACATTGGGACTGACTGAGACCTTCATGACTCCACAGTGAATCCCATAACCCCACTGAGGAGGGACACAGGGAAATGGGACTAGAGGCGAGAAGATAAAAGAGTATAATCTGTTATAATATATATAAAATAAAATAAATTTTTTAGGAAGAATAGAAAACAGACACAAAAAACAGATAAGCAATATTAATTTCAATAGTGTATTGTATTAATTCACCAAACTTTTATTATACCCTCATTATTAATTATATTAGTATTAATTATAATTCAACATAAAATTAATATAAAATTATTGAAAAAATCAGGGGACAGAGATGGCTCAGCAGTTAAGGCACTTGCTTACAAAGCCCTACCTAGATATACCTAGGTCCAATTTCCCAGTACCCACATAAAACCAGAGGCACAAAGTAGCACATGCGTCTGGAGTTTGTTTGCAGTGGCTAGAGGCCCTGGCACACCCATTTTCTCTCTCTCTCTCCTTGCAAATAAATAAACAAATAAAAATATTTTTAAAAAAGCAGTTCCAAGGAAGGAGATGACACTCTGAAATAACCAAGAAATTTCTGAATATGCTCTTAGCTCAGTGAGAACAACAAATATTTTATAAGTTTCCCCCATTGTTTATAATATGAATTTTTAAATATACTTATAGCTCTGTTTTGTAGTTCATACCACAGATGTCATTAAGTTAATGTTGAGATTATTAACATGACATTTACTCTGGTTCCCATGGCTCAATATATGCTGGCAGTTACTTCCAGAGAAAATACTACTTAAAGTATGTCATACATAGTGCCTTTTAAAAATACCTCTTAAGATGTTAAAAGATTTACAAAGAGTTAGGAGTGTTTTTAAAATATTTTATTTATTTATTTATTTGACAGAGAAAGAGAGAGAGAGAGAGAGAGAGAGAGAGAGAGTGAGAGAGAGAGAAAGAATGGGCACGCCAGGGCCTCCAGCCACTGCAAACGAACTCCAGAAGCATGCGCCCCCTTGTGCATCTGGCTAATTTGGGTCCTGGGGAATCAAATCTGGGTCCTTTAGCTTTGCAGGCAAACTCCTTAACTGCTAAGCCATCCCTACAGCCCAAGGAGTATTTCTTTAGAAAAAAAGAAACTTTCAAAACATGTTTTTACTTATTTACTTGAGAGAAGGTGTATGTGTGTATGGGTGCACAAGGGCTTCTGCCCTTGTAAAAATCTCAAGACACATGTGCCACTTTGTGTGCCTGGCTATATTTGGGTTCTGTGGAACTGAACTCAGGCCATCACGCTTTGCTAGTAAGTGCCTTTTTAATCACTGAGCCATCTCCCCAGCTCATAGGAATGTTTGTTAATTCCAAATAAAGAAAGAAAAAGTCTGCTGATGCAGTTTTATAGAACAAACTCATTTAAAAATTTCTCCTTAATTTTAACAGCATATAAATATATTTTCCTGTTTCCACTTAGGGAGAGCTTGTTTATGTGAACTATGCTCGTACTCAAGACTTTTTCAAACTGGAAAGGGAAATGCACATCAACTGCACTGGGAAGATTGTTATTGCAAGATACGGGAAGATCTTCAGAGGAAATAAGGTGTGGTGGTGGTGTTGCCGGAGGGACGGGGAGAGGTTGATCCTGTCAATGGTCAGTGTGATTTACTTTCCAGAATTCCCTTCTTTTTCCATGGGTGCACAGCCAATTTTATTTATATATGGTATTACATATAGAAAGGAAATTATTTTTATTGTAAAAATAATATTTGCTTTTTAAAGTTTAGTGGTAGGAAATGCAGGCAAACTAGAAAGGAAGACCTTTGTATCATCACACCATTGCCCACGTACAATGAGCCTGAGTCACCCTTCCCAGAATTAGAAATATCTACAGATGTGCTCTTTACACATAGAAAGAATAACTTTTTACAAAGAGGTCATCATAAGCTGTGTATTCTGTAACTTTATGTTTCCCCTCAGCCATAGTTCATGGCATTCTTTCATGTCAGCACATTGAGAGTTGTGCAATACAGTAGTGGTTAAGAAGCTAGGACCAAGGCTGGAGAGATAGATGGCTTAGTGGTTAAGGTGCTTGCTAGCAAAGCCTAATGTCCCAGGTTTGATTCCCCAGTACCCACATAAAGCCAGATGTACAAAGTGGTGTATGCATCTGGAGTTTGTTTGCAATGGCTAGAGGTCCTGGTGTGCCCATTCTCTCTCTCTTTCTCTCTGGATTTCTTGCTGTCTCTTGCAAATAAATAAATACAATATTAAGAAGTGGGACCCTAGATCTGGACACCTGAGTCTAGTTTAGTCTGCACCCCTGATCACTAGATCTCTCACTGTTGCTTCATTTCTCTGCACTAGTTTCTGCATATATGAAATTGAAATGCTAATGATAGCACAAATCTCATAGAGTATATAGGAGTGAGTTCATGTTTAGTGTTGTAGGTGGATACTAGCAATTTCTATATAACTACTTATCAAACACCTTTTAATTTAAGCAGAGACATAATGTTTTTCAGAATTAAAAACAATTTACTTAACCACCCCCTCCGTTGATAGGTACTTTGCTTAACTGGAGTTTATTTTGTTACTGCTATGAAAAATTTCATTGTAAACATTCTTCTCTATATATACTTCAAACATTTGTATGAACTTTTTGTAGTGTGGACTTCTGTAAATGGAGTGGGTGGGTCATAGTGTATGTTCTTTCAATATTTATTTACTAGAGAGAGCGGCAGATAGAATGGACTTGCTAGGGCCTCTAGCCACTTCAGATGAATTTCAGACCCATGCATCACCTTGTGCATCTAGCTTTACATGGGTACTGGAGAATCAAACCTGGGTCTTTTGGCTTGGCAGGCATGTGCCTTAACCACTAAGCAATCTTTCCAGCCTCTTTGTACATTTTGATGAGCATAATCAAATTGCCTTTCCAGAAAGTTGAGGCACTGACCTAACAAGAGTGCTATATGCCATATTTTCCATATTTTCCTATTTTGGGCCAGTTTAGATTGTTAGATGTTTTCTTAAACACATGGTGGCTGTTTTGAATAGAATTATAAGTTTATTTAGTTACATAAATATTTGTAAAGTATTTGCTCTGTAATGTGCAAAATTTTGGTAGGCACTTGGTTAAAAGCAAAGTAAAACATGGCCCAGGTTCTCAGCAACATCCTTGCTCTGGTAGGGGAGACAGACACTTGGAAGATATTTTAATGCATTATGATCTATCTTAAACTGGCAATGCATAGAAGAAAACAAGTACAAAGAAGAAGGAAGACTTTAATTTTTCAGGTTTGGGAATGGTAGGCATGTTTCATAGAAGAGGGGATTATTTAGGACTTTGTAAAGTAAAAGGACAGTTGTTCAGTTTACCAAAAGGGAAATGTTTTTAAAAGCAAAGATGACTGCCTATATAATGACACTATTAAAAGCAGTATCTAAATTTTGCTCATGTTGTGCAGTTAGGAGTACAGCCAGTCACATGTCATGATGGCACCATGGGTTGCACATTGCTTTCACAGGTTAAAAATGCCATGCTAGCAGGAGCTGCAGGGCATCATCTTGTACTCAGATCCAGCTGACTACTTTGCCCCTGAGGTACAGCCGTATCCTAAAGGATGGAACCTTCCAGGAGCTGCTGCCCAGAGGGGAAATGTGTTAAATCTGAATGGCGCAGGTGACCCACTCACTCCAGGCTATCCTGCTAAAGGTAATGGAAAAGACTGTCCCATCACTTTTGCAAAAATCCCCTTTGCTCTTCCAGATGGATAAAAGCAAACGTTCACAGAGTCACATTAAAACTAAAATTGTAAGCCACTATTTCAGGGTCTTAACCTTTGTTTTTCCCTTCGAGGGAGTGTCTCTAGCCCAGGCTGACTTGAAATTCGCTATATAGTCTCAGGCTGGCCTCGAACTCACAGCCATCCTCCTACCTCTGTATCGCAAGTGCTGGGATTAAAGGTGTGTGCCACCTTGCCCAGCTGGATCTTTATGTTCAAAGCAATATTTTCTTTTAATAAGATTAAAATTTTGGGCTGAGGAGATTGCTTAGGGGTTAAGTGCACTTGCTTACAAAGCTTGTTGGCCCAGATTCAATTCCCCAGTACCCACATAAAGTCAGGCACAAAAAATGGCCCACATGCTGGACTTCATTTACAGTGGCAAGAAACCAGAGAGTGCCCCTCCCACATATGCATATGCAAATAAATCTTTTAAAAAATATTTGGATTTAAAAAATTTGAAATTTCTAAATAATCTAAGGATTTTATCCTTCTTTGGGTTATACATTTCTATTTTTAAAAATACCAATGAGTTTTTTAAGAAAATATTTTATTTATTTATTTGAGAGACAGAGAGAGAGGCACATAGAGAGAAAATGGGTGCACCAGGGCCTCTAGCTACTGCAAAAAACACCTCCAGATGCATGTGCCACCTTGTGCATCTGGCTTATGTGGGTATTGGGGAATTGAACCTGGGTCCCTAGACATTCACAGGCAAGTACCTTAACTAAGCTATCTCTCCAGCCCACCAATGAGTTCTTTAACAATGTTATATTAAATGTAAAACCTCAAGTTTTGTCATATGTGAAAGAGCCTCCACAGTCAAGACAATGAATATTTCATCTCCCCAATTTCCTCCCATTTTCATATAATATTTCCTCTCAGTTCTTCTCACGTCTTTAGTATCTGTTCCTAGGCAAACAGCATAATGGTTTTGAGAGCCACCCATGTTGAAATCTGTCAGTAGCTTGTTTTTGACTGTTGCATTGATTGGCTATGCCATGGTTTATCTCTTGGCTTGTTGATGGGCATGTGAGTCGTCTCAGCTTCAGAGCCTTTACTGTGTGAACAGCAGGCTCCGGCACACCCTTTTCCTCGTTCATATTATTCAACTGTTTCATATATGCACCTGATTCTTGCAGAGTACACCTTCAGACTTAGTGTTGAAGAAGGAGTGGGGATTCCCAGCATACCTGTGCACCCTATTGGATACAGTAATGCAGAAGTCTTACTACGGTATAGTCTTTTAATTTGGGCATGTGTTGTTGTAACCTTTTCATTGCTGAGACAAAGCAACTGACCAAAAGCAGCTGATGGGAGAAACATTTTTATTTTGGCTTACAGTCTTAGGATAAGCGTCAAGATGGCAGGGGAAAGCATAACTTGAGCAGGGGCTGGACATTATTTCTTCCACAATAGGTGAAGACTATAGCAAGAGAGTGAGCCTAATTCTAGCAATCAGGGAGCTGGCTATAACACCTGTTAGCCCACCCCCAATAACATGCCTACTCCAACAGGGTTCTACCTCCCAAATTGCCACCAGTTAGGGACCAAATATTCAGAACATATTCAAACCACCATAGTATTAGAGGAACATGTCCATTTTCTGATTTAAACCAACATAAGGTAATAAAATCCAACTATGTTAAGAGTAATATCTTGTATCAGAATTACTCCTGAAGTAGAAATAATGGCACATACTTTTTTATCCCATGAGAAAAAGAGAAGTCAGTTAAATAATTCAGACATAAGAATGCTCTGTTGCTGCAAATAAAATTCTCAAATGCAAATCACTGTCTAAATATGAAAAGTGAGCACTGCCTTGAGATTTAAAAGTATTTTTATTTATTTGTGAGGAGAGAGAATGGACATGTGCCAGGATCTGCTATTGCAAATGAACTTCAGATGCAAATGGCACTTTGTATATCTGGTTTTATATGGGTACTGGGGAATCAAACCCAGACTAGTAGGCTTTGTAAGCAAGCACCTTTAACTGCTCATCCATCTCTTTAGCCCACTGAGATTTTTTTTTCTAAATACTTGGATTTTCTTAGATATTCATTAGACATTTATACCAAACCTACAGTATAAAAATATACTCATACTGACTGACCACTTACTAGATGTGTGAACTTGGAACAATTAATCACTGATTCAGTTTCCTTATGGGTGAAAAGAGAACAGTAATGCATCTCCCTGAATCATAGCAGTGACCAGTGTTCAGATCATGATGGTGTTCAAGGTTTGCTGTTACTGTGTTTTGTGATGTTTCTTTGTGTATCTCCCAGCTTCCATTTCTACATGTGTGTATCAGAACAACATAAAATTGCTTTATTAATTTTTTTACCTAAACACAGTCATGAATTTGCTCTTTTTAGCAAATCTTGGTTTCCCTGATGCCCTACTAAGCAATTCAGATCAAGTATACAGAGGTCATTATTTCCCATCTGTCCTCAGGGTTTCATTTTCTCCTGAGCTCTGTCACTAACAGATTATTTGTCTGCTTGTGACTTTCTCTAGAATACAAGCTCTGTGAGGGCTGGGCTTTTTGACAACCTGTTTGGTACATAGTTCTTACATGTACAGTGAAGTATTATCTCACCATAAACCTCATCTTTCTTCTTATAAACTGATGATCAACTTTTTTCTATGTCATTCTTTCTTGACAGACACTTGGGAGGAGCTGTGGCACCAGACAAAAGCTGGATAGGAGCCCTTAATGTTAGTTACAATATTGGGCCTGGATTTACAGAAAGTGAATCTTACAGGTAATTTCACGATAACTTAATAGTCTAGTAAAGTTTTATATTTAAACAGATGGATGCCAAGATAGCTGTTCTGTTATGCGGAGTTTTTCTCTTTTCTCCATTGTAACTAGTGAAAATCCTATGATTTCTGTCACTTCAGAAATACTTGAGAACATAGTGACCAGTAGTGACATCACAGTATTGGTTTCAGAGTCTCAAAAATTGCTACATTTGAGTTACATGATTATAATATTTCAAGCAATGATAGTTTTAAACTTTGATTTTGTGGGCAGGGGAGATAGCTCTGTGGTTAAAGTTGCTTGCTTACAAAACCTTCTGGCCAAGGTTAAATTCCCCAATCACCCATAAAAAGCCAGAACACAAAAAGTGACATTCCACTTGCAGTGGTGGGAGATCCTGGCACACCCATAAAGCACATGTGTACATGTGCACGCCAATAAGTAAATTTTTTGAAATATTTTGATTTTCAGCTAAAATTGTAACTTCAGTTTTTCCAATAACATTCACATGCTCTCCATGTTAAACATTAATTTGAGGGAGAAAGTGAAAGAGTTGAAAGGAACTTTCAGTTATTGGTTATTTAATGTGTGTGTTAAGCCAGTCAAAATGAGGAAATCATGGTGCAATTAGCCTCAGTAGAGCTGTGATTATAATTAGTGTTGTTTAACACGTTAAAGCACTGCTGTAGAGGAGTGACTGTATGCAACTGTTGAGGTGAGCCCTACAGAAGAGTTAAAGTTTTCTACTGGCTCCAGGTAGGTAGGCAATGCCACTAGCCTACAGCAACTATATGGGCAGTTGTGGAAGTGCTGAGCAAGATGAGAACATTGGGAAGATTGATTTGCCTGAAAGACTGGGGAGTAGGAAAAGTTAGTTCTGACAAATCAGAACAGGTAGAGCTGTTTTTAATAAAGCAAAATCATTACATAGTCTTGTTTGATAATAATTTACCTTAACTTTGAATTTTGATACTTAGAAGTTTTTAGTTTCTAAAATTATCTTAATTTCTGAAAAATTAAATGATTAGAAATTCAGTTTTCTTATTTTATAGATGTTTTAGAATTACTTGGTTATTTATCACCATAATTCAATCAGAACAGAGTTCCTTTGATTTAAGAGACTATTATCTAATTAACTTATGCATCCCAGAGGTAGGGAAACATAACATCCTTACATAAGAGAAAGGGTTTCTGAGGTACAAGCAGGAACATATAGACATGAAGAAAACATACAGATTTGGTTCTGTAATTATCTTACTCCAAGAGTAAGCTCAGAAGAAAAAGAAATCTCATGTCTAGATATTCAAAAGCTATTCTGCTTCATTGTGGGCAGAAACCTTTGACTTGAGTTCAGAATGGACAGATACACAGTAACAACAATTAAAAACCTTTTTAAAAGATTCTCTTTTCTTTCATCCCATGGAGATCTTGATAATTCATTAATCCACTTAGAGAGACTATCAAATCACAAGATATAAAGCCAAATTCCCAGTCATTGCAGCCATCACTGAAGAGGAACTGTTAACACTTGTTCAAAGGAAGGTTCAAAGCAATTAAAAAATCAGCTCGTGCTGGGCGTGGTGGTGCACGCTTTTAATCCCAGCACTCGGGAGGCAGAGGTAGGAGGATCGCCATGAGTTTGAGGCCACCCTGAGACTCCATAGTGAATTCCAGGTCAGCCTGGGCTAGAGTGAGACCCTACCTCGAAAAACAAAACAACAACAACAAAAACATCAGCTCATTAGGAATATCAAAATGAAGATAATAAAAAAATTCGGGGAAAGATCTTAAATGAACCTTTATAGATACCATACCACTTTGAATTTTGGGTTACTTTCATGTTTCTTTACCTTCGCAGAGTTGTATAAATAGTCTAGTCAAAGAACACAGTAAAAAGAAAGACAGAGGGGACCCTGATAAAAGAGCTGGGGTCTTTCCCAGCTTTTCCTTATAGCAGTGCTTTCGTCCATGACACACAGACTGAGCATTTACTAGATGCACGGCATCATCCTGAGTTTTAGGGATTCCATAGTGGATGAAATAGACAAAAATCCCTGCCCTCTAGAGCCTAGATCCTAGGATTCATTTTATTTAGAAGACATTGTTTTTGTTTTGTTTTCCTTTGAAATGGGGTTTCACTCTGTAACAAGCTGGCTTCAAATTCACTATGGTGTCCAGGCTGGCCTCAAATTCATGGCACTCCTCTTGCTTAAGCTTCCCGGGGGCTAGGATGACGTGCATGAGCTACCATGCCCTTTTCTTAATTAAATGACATACTATCAATGCATTCGGGATTTTTACTAATCATATAATTTAGGCTAAAAATTTTATTTTTAATATTGATTGCTTGATTTAATGTGTGTGTGTGTGTGTGGGTGCGCTTCTTTCCTCTGTAGACAAATACCCAGCTGGCTTTATGTGAGTTCTGGGAATTGAACCTGGGCTGGCAGGCTTTGCTAGCAAGTAATTTTAACTGCTGAGCTATTTGCCCAGTCCCTGATTTTTCGTTTTAAAAACATACACTGAAAGTGTTTCTGCATTTGTAGTATTAATTGATCAGATTGAACCTGGTTCTTACTGATGCTAAGCACAGGCTCCACACCACTCACCCCACCCCCAGATCTCTCTTATTACTTTCTATCTCCAGTAGGAAATGTAAAGTTTTCAGTTAATGCCTTTAGAAGGAAAAAGACTCGTTGATTAGTTTTCCTTTGGAGATACTTTTTGGTGAATATTGTATTTGGATTAGTTATGCATTCAGAAACAGTATGCATTTGGAGGAGAGCATAATCTATATTTAACATTATATAAGTTTTGGCATCCTGTTAGTTTCCCCTTCAAAGATAATCACAAATAACCAACAACTGGACTCTTCTATTCACAGAGAAAACAAAGGTTTATTATGTTGTCTTGTGGAAAAATGGCTCAACAATTTCCCATGTCATTCCGGATTTATAAAACATGTGCAGCATTTTTGCAGTGGGTAGGAGGTCAGGCTGAGCTTGGCTGCATCTCCTCTTGTTTAAAGTTTGATTAGTTGAGTGCATGCCTAATGCCTGGCCCAAATCAGAATCAACAGTGACAACATGAAAAAGTTTTGTTTCATAAATGTACAGTTTAGCAGAGTTTCACAAATTCTCAATTAATAGTAGCATTTATTATGATTCTTTTAGGCAGCATAGTTTTTAAGCATCGTGCTTATAAATCACTTCCAGTCTTGAAGAAAGTTTCATAATATTAAGGATTACCATATACAGAACCACATGTCACTTAACAGTGGGATATGTTTTGAGAAATGCCTGGTTAGGTAATTTCTTTTTTAAAAAAATTTACTTTTTTTATTTATTTGAGAGATAGTATGGGTGCGCGAGGGCCTCCAGCCACTGCAAGTGAACTCAAGACACATGTGCCACCTTGTACATCTGGCTTATGTGGGTACTGGGGAATTGAACCTGGGTCCTTAGGCTTCACAGGCAAGCACCTTTAAGCTCTAGACCATCTCTCTAGCTCCCTGGTTAGGTAATTTCATCATTGTTGAGACAGCACAGCATGGTTACAAAACCTTAATGGTTTGATCAGTCACTGGGTGTGGCCTCTTTTGTTTGTTTGTTTGGGGTTTGGTTTCACCCTAGCCCAGGCTGATCTGGGCTACAGAGTGAGCTTGAACTCACTATCTTCATACCTCGGCCTCCTGAGTGCTGAGACTAAAAGTATGTGCACCATCTTGACCAGCAATTGGGGCCTCTTGATATGATCAAAGATGATATAAACAAGAGGTGAATGAGGCTATTGCGGACCTACCATGGCATACTGTTTTACTGTAAACTTTTTATTTTTATTGTTTTAACTTAAAAAAATGATTTGTTTGAAAGAGTGAGAGAGAAAGAGGGAATGAGAGAGAGAGAGAGGGAGAGAATGGGTGTGCCAGGACCTCCAGCCACTGCAAAGAAACTCCAGACACATGCACCCCCTTGTGCATCTGTCTTACATGGGTCCTGGGTAATCGAACTGAGGTCCTTTGGCTTTGCAGGCAAGTGCCTTAATTGCTAAGCCATCTCTTCAGCCCTTGTTTAAACTTTTTATTGACAACCTCCATACATGTAGACAATATACCATGATCATAATCCCCTTCCACACCCTCTCCTTTCCCCTTCCCAAGTCCCCCTCCACAGAACTCCGTCTTGTTTCCAACTAGTTTGTCTTTTATTTTGATGTCATTATTCTCCCCTTTCTATTGTGCAGGCCTTGTGTAGATAGCACTAGCCTGTGTGAGTCATGAGTGCCATGGTCACTTTGTGTCTGGAAGACAGTATCACAAACACTTATTCCCTTCCTTTGGCTCTTCCATTCTTTCTACCACCTCTTCTGCAATGATTCCTGAGCCTCGGAGGCTGTGATAAAGATGTCTCACTTAGTGCTCAACATTCACTGTCATCACTTCTCGGTACTCAATACTTAACCAAAAGTGATAAAAGCATTAACATAAAAACAAAAGCTTATATACTTATAAGTACTTAAAGGGCAGTTTAGTGGGTATAATATATCCATTTAGCCAGACAACAGTAGTAGTTTCTCCCTAGGGTTTATGAACTCCCCAGCCATAGGCTATTAAATTTTTTTTGAATTTTTTATTTTTATTTATTTATTTGAGAGGGGGCGGTGGGAGGAGAGAATGGGTGTGCCAGGCCTCCAGCCACTGCAAACAAACTCCAGACACAGGTGCTACCTTTTGTATCTGGCTTACATGGGTTTGGGGAATAGAACCTTGGCTTTGTAGGCAAGCGCCTTAACTGCTAAGCCATCTCTCCAGCCCTTAAAAAAATTTTTTTTTAAATTTTTATTTTTTTGAGAGCGACAGACAGAGAAAGAGGCAGAGAGAGAGAGGGAGAGAATGGGCGCGCCAGGGCCTCCAGCCACTGCAAACGAACTCCAGATGCGTGCGCCCCCTTGTGCATCTGGCTAACGTGGGTCCTGGGGAATTGAGCCTCGAACCATGGTCCTTAGGCTTCACAGGCAAACGCTTAACCGCTAAACCATCTCTCCAGCCCCCTTAAAAATTTTTTATTGACAACTTCCATAGACAATATATCATGATTGGAAAACTGTTTAAATAAGTAGGAGTGTATCCTATATAAACAATAAAAGTATGTTATATACTATACATAATTGGATTGTTGAATTTTTATATGACTGGCAGAACAATATGTTTATTAACATCACTATCATCACAAATACATGAGTATTGAATTATGCTCTGATATTACAGTAGCTACAATGTCACTGAACAATAGAAATTTTTAGCTTCTTTATAATCTGAGGGGACTGCCATCATATAAGTGGTCTGTTAGCAGTCAAAATGATATGGTGTAAGGCTTTGCAAAGACAGATGGTCAAATATTACAGAATAAGCTGTCTTCCCTTTGTAATTTAGTAGTTTCTAAACTTTTAAATACAAACATATCAAACATATATTAGACTACTTTGCTATATGTATCAGTAATATAGCTGTGGGGAAAAATATAAAAATATTGGTTTTTAAAATTTGAGTTTATGTGCATTTAGGTGGCAGAGATATGATAATTCGTTGTCCTATTGTACAATTTTCCTTAGTTTTCAGATTTTTCATTATAAAATATTGGGCAAAACTGTAAATCTAATGCTGCATGTAAAGTGACTTATTCTCTTCAAAATTCTAGGAAAGTTAGAATGCATGTCCATAACACCAATCAAATCACCAGGATTTACAATGTAATTGGAACTATCAGAGGATCCGTGGAACCTGGTCAGTCATTAACATTTTTAAACACTTTGTTTTTACAAAGGTTAAGGTAAATTTCAGTCAATAGTCGACATTTTTCTGGCCGATTTGAAACTACTATATTTTGTTGGGGCACTGTATGAAACAACTCTAAAAGATTTTACTTAGCAAGCCATGGGTGGCAGCTCCCATCTGTAATCGCAACACTCAGGAGGCAGAGGTAGGCAGATTGTCATTGGCTACAGAGTGAACTCAGGGTATGGTGTGGGTGATGTAGTGGTGAGCATAGTTGCCTTCTTCAGCAAGTGAATTCATGAGACTGTCTCAAAAAAACAAAAAGAATAATATTTTACTTTACAGTGTTGAGTATTTTTTATTCAGGAAACTCAGGTAGGGCAACTTTAATGTAAAGACATAAAAGATAAACATATGTAAAGTATTTAAGTTGAAGTTCTCATGAGCACATTCTTATCCAGACAGATATGTCATTCTGGGAGGTCACCGAGACTCCTGGGTGTTTGGAGGTATTGATCCCACCACTGGAACTGCAGTTTTGCAAGAAATTGCCCAGAGTTTTGGAAAACTAAAAAGTGGAGGTAACTAACATTTTTGCTTAATTTCTCTGTACTGTTGGTATGCATAGCTAACCATGTATGCTAATGATTTCAGGCTGGAGACCCAGGAGAACTATTGTTTTTGCCAGCTGGGATGCAGAGGAGTTTGGGCTTCTGGGTTCCACAGAATGGGCTGAGGTAAGTAACTCAGGGGGTCAACCAGTAGTATCACAGATAGATTCTCTTACTTTATATGGCTTCAATCTACAGAATGACTCCAGAGAATTTAGGAAATAGAACTGGTTTTTACTTTCACATCATGTAATTTGGCAAAGCAGAGTAACCTCTTAGGCTACAAATAGTTGCAAAATATCAAAATATTTTATTGCTTTGTATTTGTTTTGTGAATGTAAAATCAGGAAGCTTAGAAAATAATAGGAAATAAGCTACTTTTTCTTTTATCTTTCACAAGTGTTTTGATAGTTATAAAATAATAGTTCTATAAATTGGATTACTCTATTAAATAGCTTACATTATAATTTTTGCGAAACTTTTTTATGTGTGCTCTCTTCAGATAGGGCTGTTTTGTATTTGTTACAGACTCTTAATGATTTTCTTTTTGTTTACCAAAGAAATTTATTAGCAAATGTTACATACCACATTCTTGTTAGAGATTATTATTTCACGAGACAGCACTCCAACCTCATACTACAGTGTCTCAGGCCTTGGATGGACTAGTCAAGCAGTATACACTGTGACCATTTCAAGGAAGATACTGGTGAAAATGCACTAATAACCAAAACAACAATTACAAAACTTCTGGAATGTTCAAATGATGAATGACAACTATTAGACATCACTGTGGCTTAAAACATGGGTCAATGTTACTAGTAGGTTCAAGGGATCAAGATTCCAAACATCAAATCCATATTGAAGAGAAACCTGTAACCCCATAAACTTCTGATTAACTCTGCACATGTAAAATTAATGTGAATTTCTAAACAAAGAACAAGAACGTAAAGGCAATGTATTTTAACACAAAGCATGCATTTTATGATTCATTCTTTCAAAGTTTAAATTTTAATCCAGTGACATTCTTTATTAGCTATTTTAAATGCCCTGTGAGACATGGAACACATACTTGTTTTCGAAAATGGTGGAGTTCTGCACAAATATGAGGGCTTGAATCTTTACCACATTACCTACTTTTTCTTCTAAACTTGAAAACATGTTTGCAAAACCAAATTTTAAAATGCCCACTTCTCAAATGTAACTGAAGATTGCAGGGAAAAATGCAGAGTGATTAACCAGCTAAGAAACAAAGATCAGCTACAAAAGTGTCAACATGTGAACCAGCCCTACCTCAAAGTGGATCCTAAGTTCACACCATTGCTTACGGAATTCTGAGGAGGTGTGTAATTGGAATTTGAAACAGACTTTTAAGTCTTTAAGTGCTTCTCCTTGGCGCCTTTTTTCCTTCTTCCCTCTGGCCCACCAAGTAGTATCTAAGTTCTTACGTGTTTGAGGGAAGCACTTACTGCTTATAAAGGGAGGTGTGTGCCATATGAGTTCTTGCTTTCCTTCTCCCATCTGCTTATCATTTTGTCACCAGATTTCATCGACTTGGTGTAAAGCACACCATAGTCTGTGTAATTCACAAATGCCTTCCTAGGACTGGAGAGAGGCTCTTGTTTGCAAAGCCTGATGGATTGGGTTCAATTTCTGAGTACTCATGTAAAGCACAAAGTGGCACATATGTCTGGAGTTTGTTTGTGATGTCAGGAGGCTCTAGAGTGCCTATGCTCTCTCTCTGTCTCTCTCCTTGCAAATAAATAAACAAATAAACAAATAAATAATACTTTAAAAATGCCTTCCTCCTGATGTATTTCTTATTACATTAGTGTAAAGTAATACTATGAAGCAAATCAATACAAATAAAATCAAAGGTACAGTTACTTATCTGATACCACTAATACTGTGTTGGTTATATTTACATTGCAAATTTTATTTTTACATTTGTGTCATGAACATGACATTTGAAAGTAGAACATGGGACTAGAGAGATGGCTCAGTGGTTAAGGCACTTGCCTGTAAAGCCTAACAACCTGGGTTCAATTTCTCAGTACCCATGTAAAGCCAGATAGACAAAGTGACATATGCATCTGGAGTTTGTTTGCAGTGGCTGGAGGCACTGACACACCTATTCTCTCTGCCTGTCTCTCTTCTTTCTGTCTCTCTCTGCTTGCAAACAAATAAATAAAATATCTTTAAAATGAAAGTAGAATACTAATTTAGATGAATCAAAGGTTCCCTATAGCCATATATATAATTTGTTATACATGTATATATAAAATACTTAAAAGCTCAAAATAAAGAGTAAAGAAATCTAAGATTTAAAATAGTAAGTGTATTTGCATAAATTTATACACAAGTGAGTTAGAAAGAATTTCCATACTCTCTAGTTTTCTGCCAAATTCCTTATATTCTGCACCATATTTAATTTCTATAAAAGTACGTTAGGAACCTTCTTAATGCAGATGCCATAATTAATTCTTCTGTGTATAGAAAATGTTATGGATACTCTGGCTGTCATCAAGGCAGCTATCATGAGTTCTGTGCAGGCAACACAAAGAGTTGAGGATTTTTATTTGTGCTGAAGCTTCAGAGATTTTAATGTTTTTGCTGTTACAATCCTCATGCAGTAAGTAGCAAGCTGGTGAAGGACACTCTCATTGTGCTGTCATCTATGTGTGGCTGCTTTATCTTTCTTGGGCCTGTGTACATTTGTATTTGAGAGTTTTGTTTTTGTTTTAAGCTGCCTCTCCTCTTTCTCTCTATTTTTTTCGCTGCCATTGTTGTGGTTAACATTTCATTGCGGGGACAAAACGCCTGACCAAAAGAAGCTAATGGAAGGAAAAGGCTTACTTTGGCTTACAGTCATGAGGAATCTTCACCATGGCAGGGAAAGGATGGTAGAGCAGAGGCTGGGCATCACTTCTTGTCATGACAGCTGGCAGAAATGTAGTAGCAGTGAGCTGAGCTAACTAGCACTGGTAAGCTGGGCTAATAAGCCTTAGGGTCTCCCCCAGGGACACACCTCTTCCAGGAAGACCCAATATCCCAAATTGTCACCAGCTGGGGATCAAGAATTCAAAGCACATGAGGCTATGGGGAACATCTCATTCAAACCACCACAGTCCTCCTCTCTTGTTTTCACCATATCTTTTTTTTTTTTTTTATAAATATAGATAGATGGACATTTTCTGTTTTTTACACTTAAAACAGACTCTGATTAGATATCTATTCTGATTAGATCTCAGATGTCCTGGCTGTAAGGGTTAATCACCAAGGAGGCCAGTTAGAAATTTCAGATTTTTAGGCCTCACTTTCAGCAGTCTTGGTTCTGTAGATTTGGGTGGAGTAGGATCCCAGAATTTTAGACCCTCACCCCAACACACTCTGATGCAAAGAATCAAGGAACAACACTTAAATATTTTTTAATTGAGGCTTTGTGCTATTAATATAGCCTCATATCTTTTTTTTTGTTTGTTTATTTTTGTTTTTGTTTTTTTGAGGTAGGGTCTCACTCTGGCTCAGGCTGACCTAGAATTAACTATGTAGTCTCAGGGTGGCCTCAAACTCACAGTGATCCTCCTATCTCTGCCTCCTGAGTGCTAGGATTAAAGGCGTGTGCCACCACACCCAGCTTCTTTCATTGTTTTAATTACATTCATTCTGTCAGTGAAGCAGTTGTCAGCATTTTCTCTAAATCTGTGGAGATAAGCAGTCATGGGTATTGGATTCATAAAGTATTTGCAGACCACTTTTCTACAAAATTACACTGCTTATCTCGTTTATATTTGCACAGTAGGAAACCCTGTGAATCAAGTAACTTTGTTTGCACTCCAGGAGAATGTGAAAATCCTCCAGGAGAGAAGTATTGCTTATATCAACTCAGACTCATCTATAGAAGGTACATCTTATTTCAACTTATAATAAACTGTTCAGAAAATAAGTTTTATCTCAAGTAATTTGCATTTTTTACTTAGTATACCATCTGTTGTTTTTTTTCTTGAGATTAGGGTTTATGCATTCCAGGGGGTTTAGAATTTCCTATGTAGCTGAGAATGACCTTGAACTCCTAATCCTCTGCTTCTACTTCCAAAATGCTACATTACAGGTGTGTACCACAGAACCTGGCATTTAAAAAAGTTAGTTTATTCTTTTAAAATATTTTAATTGCTTTATTTTATGAAAGGAGAAAGAGAGAGAATGTCTCGTCTGGGACTCTTGCCATTATAAACAAACTCCAGATTTTTGTGCCTTTTTTTTCTTTAAGTAGGGTCTCACTCTAGCCCAGGCAGACCTGGAACTCACTTTGTAGTCTCTGACTGGTCTCAAACTCACAGTGATCATCCTCCCTCTGCCTCCCAAGTGCTTGTATGAACGACGTGGACCACCACACCTGGCTCATGTGCCATTTTATGCATCGTGCTTTACATGGGTACTAGGGAATGAAACCCATACTGACAGGCCTTACAAGCAAACACCTTTAAATGCTGAGCCATCTCCTACTTTATTACTTTTTATTAAATAAAGCGGTTAAGTTGCTTGCCTGTGAAGCCTAAGGACCCAGGTTCAATGTCCCAGTACCCACGTAAGCCAGATGCATAAGGTGGCATTTGCATCTGGAGTTTGTTTGCAGTGGCTAGAGGCCCTGGCATGTCCATTCTCTCTCTGGTTCTCTGTCTTAAATAAGTAAATAAACGAACAAATGAAATATTTTTTAAAGTGAAAGTGAATTCTAACTTGTTAACTATCTCAGATATTTTGTTCCTATGAGATTACTCTGTAATAATTTTTAATTTGCTATAGGTAGAATAATTCATGTCAATCAATACGACTCATAACTTAATAATCCTATTTCTTTTGATATATATAAAATATATAACATATATTGCCTGTTTTGGAGTGCTGCTTAAAGCCCTAGTTATTAACTACATTTTTCCCAGGGATGTACTAAAGAAATTTGGCTGAAAGTTTTCAAAAGAATTTTTTTTTGTTTTCTTTGAGGTAGGGTCCAATTCTAGCCCAGGCTGACCTGGAATTCACTATGGAGTCTCAGGGTGGCCTTGAACTCATGGTGATCCTCCTACCTTTGCTTCCTGAGTGCTGGGATTAAAGGCATGCGCCACCACGCCTGGCTCAAGTAAAATATTTTCTGTAGAAATATTTCCTATATTACAACATTTATTTGAAAAATAAAAATGAGAAATATTTTATGTGTATAACTAATAATTTGAAATAAACAAACTGTAAACTTCCTTTTGAATTTGAATATGATATTTGCCTCTAGGCTTTTGTTGTATTTTTGATTGTTTGATGTTTCTAAATGATTGTCCAAGTTACACATTTTGTCTAATGCCCTGACTTACATTACTGAATTAATGAAAGAATGAAGAATGAACTGTGGCTTTTGTAAAAGTCTTCTGGGAGACACTGCAGTGAAGACAATGCTTTGATGGCTGTGGGAGCTGCCACATCAGCCTGCAAAGCCACCTGTTCCCTCCTCAGTCCAAACTGTGCACTGTAGCCTCTCTAGCTCCTGAAGAGTTGTTTTATTAAATACTGATATAACTTTCTTAAAGTAAAAGGCAAGAATGGAATTTCATTTGAAAGTATGAAGTAATACCTTTTGTGTTTTGTTCATTTTTTCAGGCAATTATACTCTCCGAGTTGACTGTACTCCCCTCCTTCACCAGTTGGTGTATAGACTGGCAAGAGAGGTATATGAGATCTGCTTAACTGTTTCAGATGAATGGATAATAACACTTCTCCCACGTTGTCAGCTACACTTATTTTTAAACTGGTAACAGAACATAGCTGGCTTATATAAATAACGACTAAAACATCTATAATACTAATTCATTATGTGACATCAATTGTAAATATTATAGGAAGTAGGCTGTGAGAAATAGTCAAGACCTTCAGAAGTCGGGTGGTGAGGAAGTTGCTGGGCTTTAAGGAGGCTGTTCCTGTGTGTCAGCAGTGAGTAGAATGGGCAGTGGCATGTCCAAAGGCAGAAGGCAAAGAAGCCCGCTGCTCATTGATCATGCAGGATGCTGTAACACTGAATAGTTTTAGATACAAAATCCTCTGAGAAATAATGCACACTGACTCTCAAAAAACTGTATAATATACTCAATATGTGAATATTTCATTTGAGTTGCTCCCTAGTATAGAATTTACTTGTAGAAATGTTTGTTCAAGGTCAGCTTTAGTGAACAATGTGAGGTGGGCATCACCTTAATGCAGGTACTGTTTCCTAATTCCTTTTCCCTTGTCCTTCCCTACCTGTTGACTGTCAGTGTCTCTAAAAATAGTTCTCCAAAATGAGAGTGCTTTCCTTTCCCTTTTTACCAGGCTGTCACCATCTTGGGTAACTTATGTCCTTAATCTTCTTTGAGAGGTCGCCACCAAAGCACCTTATTTAAAATCAAGCTGTAAAGCAAACTCTTATGGGGAGAGCCCTTCAGAATCCGTACTTGTGACCTGTGCTGTCCTAGAGAGAGGGCTCCTTGCACTTGATGTCAGGGATGATAAGAATCTTGGAGGTAGTAAATGAGAGAGGTTTCTTTTTTTTAATGTTTTTTTTATTAGTATACAAGGAGGGTGTTGTAGTCAGCTGCATGCTTCTGGGATGAACCTCCAAACCAGACAGTTTATGGGAGGTATGGGATTTATTTCAGGTTTACGGATATGGGGAAAGTTCCATAATGGCTGAAGAAGCTGGCTCCCTTTCACAGATCCATGCAGAGAGAAAACCAACCATCAGGACCACAAGCAAGAGCAAAAACTGGTAGCCAAACAGCAGGAGACCCAGCAGAGCTCACTCTGGATACCTTAGGCTGGTATTCAGATTTGTCCCCAGTGACGCCTCTCCCAAAGCAGGAGTCTATCTGCTAGGGGCAGAAGCTGCAAACTTAATTTTAATAACACTGGTGTCTACTGGGGGACAGATTCAAACTACCACAGAAGGTTTCGTTATGTTGTATTTCGAACAAGTTTTGTTTCCTATCCCCCCTCCTTGTGCCCTTCCCCCACTATAGCCTCCTTTATGCTTTCATCTTACATGTTTCCTTCTGCTTTCTCCCCACTCCCTTACTCATCACCTTCTGTTCTTCTCTCATGGTCTCCTGTCCCTTATTCATAGTCTATAATCACTCTTACATCCCCTTATTTTCTTATATGTAAACGTTAAAAGGTAGGATCCACACATGAGAAATGGGAATTTTGCCTTTCTGGGCCTGGGTTGCCTCACTTAGTATAATCTTTTCCAGTTCAAGTGGGACAGGCTTTTGTTGAAGCCCCTTATGTAAAGGCAAATGCTGACTACTGGCCAGCAGAGCCAGGTAGCTTGTTCACGTTACAGTTTCTTCAACCTTCTAGTGAGTCAGACAACCCATAGCACTGACCTGAGGATAAAGAAAAGCAGCTGCCTGGCTGAACAGGAGATGGGACGAAGCTTGCTAGGCCACAGATGCTGGTGTTGCGTCTAGTGGCAGCTGGTGGAGGCAGTTAGACCAATGAGCATGGTGCAGGCCCAAAGGTCAGAGAATAGGTCAATGCTAAGTGGAGAGAGTATGGTTTCGGAAAAGGAAGAGGATTTTGCCGGGAACTTGATCCAAGTAGGATGTTGGACACAGCAGGATCTCTGCCACTGGAGCTGAAAGTAGAGCCTCGTCAGTTGGCTGGAAATTGAACAGGGTGTCTCTGCGGTTATAGCTGCACGTGTCAGCATGGGGTGCCAGTACAGATTTATTTACTTATTATTGAGATTTGGTCTTGCTTTTTTGCTGAGACTGGCCTTTAACTACTAAGGTCAAGTGATCCTCCTACTTCAGCCTCTTGAGTAGCAAGGATGGCCATGGGCATCACAACCATGCCCAGCACCCAAAGTGTTTCCAAACGTCATATGAGATGATGAAGTGCCATCTCATGTTCACTAAGCTACAGAGCAAGAACTACTCCACCGTCCTGCCAGTATTGAGGGAAGAGGTGGATTCATCACTGCTGTTGTTTACTTGAGGCTGGTGAGGACTGTGTCACCAGTGAACACAATAGTTATACTTATCCAAATAGACGTGCAGGACTGAAGCAGGGCGAGCATTCAGCCACACTTGACAATGCCCGGGAGCATTATTAGATGCTCTTAAATTCCATCACCACTGGCAGTTCAGTTTCACATGGCATAGTTATTTGTTGGGAGTGTGTTTCCCAATTCAGTTAGATGGCAAGTTTAAGGGGGCTAAAAACTGTCTTGTTCTTTCCATCTATACTGAGTTCAGTACTCTATAAAATGTCTGTAGAACATGTTTCTGTGAATAGTAGTGTGGTTTGGGAGGCTGGAAGTACAAGGCTGAGGTTCCTGGCATCTGGTCAGGGCCTTATTGTGCTATTGCGTGGTGGAAGACATCACATGGGGAGAGAGCAAGGGACCAAGCAAGTTCAGGTCTGTCTTCCTCTTATGAACTTAGCAATCCAGTCTTGAGGCAGCAGGGCAGGGGGAGGGTGGTACTTACTGTGTCACAGAGTGGTGAAAGGCATCACATGGGGAGAGAGCAAGGGAGCAGGCAAGCTCAGGTCTGTCTTCCTCTTCTTACAAAATTACGACTCCTATCCTGGGGGCTGGGCATTACCCATGACCTACCAAAAATCCCATCTTCAAATATCACCAACATATAAATTTGAAGATTACATTTCTAACACAGTTTTAAGGGACACGTTCAAACCATAAGAAGGCAATAAACATTTTATGTATATGTACTTAGAAGCTCTTAAAAATTTTAAAAAGAAATCTCACACTATATAGAATTTAAAAAATCTATATTATCACAACTTTGTTTAAACATAACTGGACTTTCTAAGTATTACCCATCTACTCCCTCCTTGCCTGGAAAAAATAGGACAGAGAACAATACTTTCAAGTTCAGCTTCTCTATCTATATCACCTCTGCTGCCCTGAGGCCGTGCTACAGGTCTTCTTATTAAAGAAAGAATTGTGCATAACTTATCCCAGGGCTTTTCCCTAAAAGAAATCTAACGTGCCAAACACAAAAGTGACCATAAAAAGTTACCAACATAAGCAAGAGATTACTTTTTTTTTTTGCCACTGACAAAATTACCAACTGGTACACATTGTAAAGGTTCTAACCTGGGCTAAACTATTTTTTCTTTCTACCATTTTCACAACTATGTGTTTTCTATAAACGAACTATATATATATGTGTGTGTGTGTGTGTGTGTGTGTGTGTGTATGTGTGTATACACATATGGCAGAAGCTGATGCTGATACATAGATGGGTATATGATGGCACAAATACACTTGCTTCTGCTCCTCATCCAAGGCATTTGATTATATTTCCAGATTGCCAGCCCTGATGAAGGTTTTGAGAGTAAATCACTTTATGAAAGCTGGTTGGAAAAAGACCCTTCACCTGAAAATGAAGATTTCCCAAGGTAAATAACTTTCATGACTCTCTTCTGCCATGGGAGGAATTGTGGATTTCCTTTTGCCCTTGTTTCTTCAAACAATGTCTCACCAATAACTAGAGTAAGTTTGATGAAGCCTTCCTCTGTCCAGCTAGCTGTTGTTTTGCTAACCAGCCAGCGCAGACATCTTATAACATGCAGTGGGATACAAATAGACATACTTTCAAAAACTTTTAAATGATTTTGTTGCACTATCAGTTATTATTTGGCATTCATACATAAAATTTCTTTCAGATATGTGGCAAATGCTTTGATAAATAATATAACTTTAAATGACAATGAAGGAAAAATAAGTGTATTTTTTTCTATATTTAATAAATTATCAATTGTGGGTTTACCAGTAACCAATTTAGATTTTATAGCTTTCTTTTTAAAATCTCTTCATATTCATGCCACAACAAGCTTCTTAGAATTTATTCTATGTTTACCCATTTGTTACTGTAATGATTTCTTGTTTTTAAATATTTATTTATTTATTTGCAAGCAGAGAGAAAGGGAGGTGGGAGAATGGGCATGCAAGGGCCTCTAACCACTGCAAACTCAGACTCCAGATGCAGGCCCCACTTTGTGCATCTGGCTTTATGTGGGTGGGTATTGCGGAATTGAACCAGGGTTGTTAGGTTTTGCAGGCAAGCATCTTAATCACTGGGCCATCTCTCCAGCCCTCTTCTTAAAAATGTCTTATTTATTTATTTGATAGAAAGAAAGAAGCAGATAGAGAGAGAATAGATGTGCCAGGGCCTCCTAGCCACTGCAAAGGAACTCCAGACGCATGTGCTACTTTGTGTATCCAGCTTTACGTGAGTACTAGGGAATTGAGCCTGGGTCCTTTGGCTCACAGTGATCCTCCTACCTCTGCCTCCCAAGTGCTGGGATTAAAGGTGTGCACTATCACACCTGGCCCTTCTTTATTTTTTTATACATTTATTTTATGCTGAATTTGTTCCCATATCATAAGTTTTTATTTTTTGAGTCTACTGGGTTATCTTTTTCTTCTGTCCTTTTCTGGCTCAGAACAATTTGCTCCCTCTCACTGAGAATAATGTGGTAGAGGAGCTCATCTGCAGGTTCACCCAATTATGAGTTCTTTGGGTACACTGGTATATCTTGGGTACTTTTTTCACCTGGTCCTATCCAATGACCAGAGAATCTTTTTCCTTCCCCTTCTTCCACCCTGACACTACATAGTGAATTCCAGCTCAGCCTGGGCTAGAGTGAGACCCTACCTCGAAAAACAAAAAGTAACTAAATAAATAAACAAAGAAAGAAAGAAAAGAAGGAAGGAAGGGAGGGAAGAAGGAAGGGCTGGAGAGATTGCTTAGTAGTTAAGGCACTTGCCTGTGAAAAGCATGAGGAACCCAGGTTCAATTAAACCCCAGAACACCACATGTAACAGAGCACAAGATGGTGAGCAGGTGAGTGTGTGGTAGGGGTTCATTTGATGCATTGGCTAGAGGCCCTGGTTGCCCATTCTTTCCCCCCCCCTCTCATAAATAAAAATAAATATATTTTTAAAAATAAAAGAATGCGGGCAACGGTGGCATTGGTTAAAATGGGAGGATGAGAAGGGAAGGAGCATCTATGGTTTGGAGGACCAGTGAAATACCAAATTAATTCCAAAAATCCTAATTTGAAGCAATGATCCCTACCCAAAATTTAAGTGAGAAAAAATTGTTTGAGAGAAAGGAAGCATAAAAAAAAACCAGGCTCCAATTCAAATAATTAGAGTTGGGAAAAATTCAGTAATATTATGTATAAAATATATAATTTGATGTCATGTGATACTACACCATTTATCGCACTTGGGACAGAGTTCATGGTCATTACATTGAGATTTGAATATATAGTGAATTCCAGCTCAGCCTGGGCTAGAGTGAGACCCTACCTCGAAAAACAAGAAGTAACTAAATAAAGAAAGAAAGAAAGAAAGAAAAGAAGGAAGGAAGGGAGGGAGGAAGGAAGGGCTGGAGAGATTGCTTAGTAGTTAAGGCACTTGCCTGTGAAGCCTGAGGACCCAGGTTCGATTCCCCAGAACCCATGTAAGGCAGATGCACAAGATGGTACATGTGTGTGGAGTTCATTTGCAGTGGCTAGAGGCCCTAGTATGCCCATTCTCTTTCTCTCATAAATAAACATATAAGTAATATTTTTAAAAATTAAAGAAGAATGCTGGGCACGGTGGCACTTGCCTTTAATCCCAGTACTTGGGAGGTAGAGATAGGAGGAGCACCATGAGTTTGAGGCCACCAAGACTACACAGTGAATTCCAGATTGGCCTAGCTTAGAGCAAGACCCTACCTCAAAAAAATTAAATAAAAAAAATTGTAGAATAAAGGAAGCATTAAAAAAAAATCTCAGGCTTCTCAATCTCAATAATCTTAAGTTTGGAAAATTATGGTTATATTTTTTAATAATATATAATTTGATGTTCTTTCTTACTCACCATTATGTCATGGACAATTTCCATGTCATTACATTGTATGTTTGTATATATGTGTAAATATGTATGGTGATTTTTTAAAATTTGTTTTTATTTATTTATTTGAGAGCGACAGACAGAGAGAAAGAGGCAGATAGATAGAGAATGGACATGCCAGAGCCTCCAGCCAGCAAATGAACTCCAGATGCATGTGCCCCCTTGTGCATCTGGCTTACGTGGGACCTGGGGAATCGAGCCTCAAACCGGGGTTCCTTAGGCTTCACAGGCAAGCAGCTTAACCGCTAAGCCATCTCTCCAGCCCTGTATAGTGATTTTTAATTATGTACCAAGAAATATATTGTGGATTTGTTTCTGAAAAGAAGTAAGGCACACATATTCTTCATGATCTTAAAAATAAACTTCCTGTGACACTTTTCTTATCAGACTATAGTTCTCTGAGTGCATAGCCTGTGGCCTCCTTGTTTCCTCTCTAAACAAATACTACAAATGTTGAAAATACAGAAGAGAGCATTGTCACTTGGCCACAGAATTTTGTGATGCTGTCCAACTCTGGTCATATTCAAGCAGCTTATCAGTAGTATTCCAGCAAATGATAGGAAAGTGTCCTGAAAAAATGTTTCTGGGCTGGAGAGATGGCTTAGCGGTTAAGCACTTGCCTGTGAAGCCTAAGGACCCTGGTTCGAGGCTTGATTCCCCAGGACCCATGTTAGCCAGATGGACAAGGGGGCGCATGTGTCTGGAGTTCATCTGCAGTGGCTGGCGGCCCTGGCGCATCCATTCTCTCTCTCCCTCTATCTGCCTCTTTCTCTCTCTGTCGCTTTCAAATTAAAAAAAAAAAAGTTGTTTCTTCTCATTCTTTTTTTTTTTTTTTTTTTTTTTTTTGGTGTATGTGTGCTCATGTGGACCCCTGTGTGCCCATGCATGAAGGCCAGAGGAGGATGTTGGGGGCCTCTTCCAATGCTCTTCTGCCTTAGTTCCTTGAAATGGAGTCTCTCTCTGATTCTAGAACACTCTATTTTTTAGTTGGACTGACTGACCAGGCAGTCCCAGCGATCCTCTTGTCTCTGTCCCCTCAGACCTGCACTGTAAGTATGCAGAGCCATGCCTGGCTTTTTCACTTGGGTGATACTGATCAAAAGCAGGTCCTCACACTTGCATAGCAAGCACTCTTACCCGTTGAGGTCTCTCCTCAGTGTTCAGTTGTTATAACCAATGTGCTCTGTAATTCTTTGCTGCTTTGGGGGCAGCATTCATTGTCCCATTGGCTTAACCTTGCGTTATTTGTGCATGTGTGTGCTTACTTTTTTGTATTCTGTAATAGAATCAATAAGCTGGGATCTGGAAGTGATTTTGAGGCCTATTTTCAGAGACTTGGAATTGCTTCAGGAAGAGTGCGCTATACTAAGAATAGGGTAAGCCATGTAATAATTTTAATATACAGTATAAATGTCAGCTCTCCATTGCTGTAACAAGATACCTCAAGTAGTCCTGTCATAAGGAGAGAAAGTTGTTCTTGCATATTGTTTCAGAGGCTTCAGTCTACAGTCTGTTTGTATCACTGCTCATGGGGCTGTGGTGAAAACATGAGGGTTGGTGGGAGCATGTGATAAATAGGCTGCTCACTTTATGGCAGCCAAGAAGCAAAGAGAGATAAGATGGAGCTGCTTTGCTATTGTACCCTTCAAGGTCATGTGAATATTTTACACCTGGGGTTATTCAGTGAAATGGTGGATCACATAATAATGCCAGATGCTTAGCAGGTTATACACTAAGCAATTCACAACCTCCTCTCAAAGCAGTATGTGTTGGAGAGAATCTTATTTTGTCTCTGACTTGTGCAGGCCTGATACGTGTTCTTTTGGAGGGTGTGTTTTGGACAGTCTAGGATCTGTCTCTCAGTTGCTGCTGCACATATTTACAGTCCTGCCTGCGTCAATTCTCTGTGTCTTGTGCACAGAGAATTAAGCAAGTTATTGGTGATTTTGAACTTGATCCTTTTTTATACTTTCCACTGGCTAGTTTGCCATTTTCATTAGAGCATCCTGATAATGTGCAACACTTGGATATCACCATCAAATACTGTGCTTTCTTTTCCACATCATAAATTATGACATAAACCAAATTCTATATTAGTAGACACAGTTTTTATAGCTTTTAATCAATTTTCAATCCAAAAATATAATGGCCAACATTTTGCTTGTCCATAATATATCAACTGTGAATTTTACTACCCAGAATACATTCAGGGACAAAGATACAAACATGGCTCCATAATATTGCAAAATAGATGCATAAGCTTTGTTTATTGACATTCACTGCTTTGACAGATGAGCACCAAGCAACATGGGTTTGAGCTGCACAACTTCACTGAGATGTAATTTGTTTTTGGAGACTTGCAATAATTAAAAAAAAAGATTATAAACAGATGAGTATTCCTGATCCACAAAATTTAAAATTAGCTATGTCATGCATAAATTTTATGTAGATAAGACTACTTTATTTTATCTTTTACTAACACAGTATTTATACAAATTTACTGTACAGAGTTATTTACTTTCTCTGAGATAAGCTCTCATGTATCTGAAGCTGGACTCAGACTTGTTATGCATTTGATCCTGGCCTTGAACTGTAGTCCTCCTACCTTTACCTCTTGAGTGCTTGGTTTATAGGCATGCACCATCACACCTGGCCACAAAATGTAAATTTTTCCAAAATCTATGCACTCCACTTGATTAAACATTAATGCCATTTTGTGGTTGGATGAAATGTAAGCACATGTAAAGATTTTATATTAAAGTATAACTGCATAGATTTATTATAGTACACACTGCACTACTGAAATAAATTCATAGCTATGTTGTGCAATATCATGGTGAACTTGTGTTGTATCTGTTAAAATGATATATGACACTGACCTTGAGCAGTCAATCTTTCCTGTGAGTTGCCTGTCATAGTAAAAAGTAAACTATTGTGGCTGTCATCTATTTTTCAGCATGTGGACTATGTACCGCATACAAAATAGCTATTTTTTATGCTATTGGTATGGCTTCCCACAAACAGCAGGCTATTAGGACTTTAGTTTGAAGGAAGGCCTAAAAATTTATACATTGATTTTCAACTACTTGTGAGAATGAGGTTGACTTTCTTGGCCCCTGTGTGTTTCAAGGGTCAACTATATGTGAAAGATATGCTTTGGCTCGTTTTCAAAGTCTGTTCACGGTTACACTCTGGCGTTGATTTGAACAGTTATCTAGATTCTGAGGCCACAGTAGATTAGAAGCACTACTCATTAGAAGAAGGACTGATACAATGATGGCTTTTTTAGTGATACTAGAACCAGTAAGCCCTGTAAGAAGGCAGCAGGTAGTAAAAACTAAAATTGGACTATACAGACCTAAGAACTCAAAAATGATTTCCACAGGGTAGAACATCTGATAGTGTGTTCATGACAGTCACTTCCAGGTGGGAATTCAAGGTTAAGTGGCATCTGGTGGAACAGTGCAGGAGAGGGAGAGGATCCATTATCATCCTTCAGCTTTACACACACTTAGTGCCCAGAACCTTGCATTCCCAACACATTCAGAATTTTGAATTATACCCATTTGACTATGTATCCCTTAGTTTTCATGATCAGAAAGAAAATTTCAAGAAGCAGTGTTGAAATGAAATGAAAAATTTTAAATCAGTGTGTACTTTGGTTGCAGTGTTTTAATTAATTGGTTTTTTTTTAATGTTTATTTGCAAGGAGAAAGAGAGAAAGATATAAAGTGAGCATATGTGTGTTTGGGCATGCCCCAGGGCTTGTTGCCACTGCGAACAAACTGAGATGCATGCACCACTTTGTACATCTGGGAGATGGCAGGTGGAGACAGGAGAAACTGTGGCAAAACTCAGGGTGTCCTATGGATTGTTCTGTAATCACTCCTATGATTAAAATGTTATAACTTGGGGGCTGGTAAGATGACTTGGTTGGTAAAGTGCTTGCCATGCAAGTATGAGGACCTGAGTTCAGATCCCCAGAACCTACATAAAAGCCAGGCACAGTGGTGCATGCTTGTAATCCCAATATTGGGGAGGCAGAGACACAAGGATCCCTGGGGCTTGCTGGCTATGTAGCTTAGTTGAATCAGTGAGTTCCAGGTTCAGTAAGAAACCCATCCCCAAAAGTAAGGGGGATGTGATTGAGGAAGATACCTGGCATTGGCCTCTGGCCTCCACATGCACACATACACTTGTGCATGCATACCTGCACACACACATATGAACACACATACATACACATGCCTACCACACACACATACATACAGTTTTTTAAATTGGGCTGGGAAGATGGTTCAGTGGGTAAAGCACTTGCTGTGGAAGCTGGATGACCTAAGTTTGCACCCCCAGAACCCACATAAAGCTGACGCAGTAGTACACATGTCTAAATGCCAGCACCCCTCCAGGAGATGGGAGGTGGAGACAGGCAAATCTGTGGAAGCTCACAGACCAGCCTGGCATATGTAGAGGTGAACAAGTGGCCCTGCCTCAAACAGGGGGGAAGGTAAAGACTGACTCTCAAGATTGTCCTCTCACTTCCACATGCACACTGGGGGCTGTGCATGCCTGCTCTCTCTCTCTCTCTCTCTCTCTCTCTCTCTCTCTCTTTAACACACACACACACACAAACACAGGATGATTAAAAATGTTATAAGTTGGTCATTTCTTATTTGCTTATTCTTGACCCTCTTCCTGTTTTAGAAAACAGATAAATATAGCAGCTATCCTGTATACCACACCATTTATGAGACATTTGAATTAGTAGAGAATTTTTATGATCCCACATTCAAGAAGCAGCTTTCTGTGGCTCAGTTACGAGGAGCATTGGTATATCAGCTTGCAGACTCTACAGTCATTCCTTTCAATATTCAAGACTATGCAACGGCTTTGAAAAACTATGCAACGAGTATCTCCAGTGTTTCCAAGAAACATGGTCAACAACTGACAGACTATGGAGTATCATTTGGTAAGGTATTTTACAGACTTTAAGGTAGAGCATTAAGATATTAATCTCCTGCCATGATCAGTGTATGCTGTTTCGTTCTAGAATGAATACATGCTTACTTGCTAATTTGGACTTCCAGGCAAAAGCTTTAAATCAATGCCTATTTATGAATCTGATTTAACCTGACATGCCTGTAATGAGTCCATTATTGGTTAATCCTAAGACATTAAGTTGGTAAAAAAAAATTTTCTATGTTAGTGCTCTTAAAAACATTCTTACTTTTTTAAAGGAATTAAATAGGGAAGCTGCATATATCCATTAGTGCTCATCTGTGTGAATAACTTTTTACGTAAGTGTGGCAGTCTTCCTTTTCTGAGTGGTTGCTGAGTGGCTGCTGTCCGCGCCACGTGTTTCCAATAAAGTAGCGATTGGACACAATGCAGTGAGTGCATCCTCAAGGGGTGGGGCCAGAAGCAGCTGGCCTGATTCAGATACTGGTTCTTCCATTTAGCCTCTGTGACCTTTGAAAACTATTTAATCTCTCAACTTCCAGCATCTTATACCATGAGAGTGTATGATGGAGATTGTTAGGAAATCTGTAGTACCAATGGAGACTGGCACTGAGCAATCCGTGCATGTTGCCTATTGTCATGACTTAGTCATAACCACTTTCTTTTATGACTTTGGGGCACTTATTCTTAGTATATACTACAGTGATCAAATTTGTATTGAACACCTGCTATGTCCCAAGTGCATTATTGGTTGGAGATATAGGCAAAGTCCTCAAAGAACTTAAAAGTCTCATATGAGGAAAGGGAAGACAGAGGACAAGCTATTAGAGAGGTAAAAAGAGAGTAACTAAGAGCACAGAGAAAATGGTCAGTAATGATATTTAAATGATATTTTGAATATTATTACACATGGATTAGTAATTGTTATAAAATTATGAAGAGCAGCAGGTATTTTGATCTGGAAATAAGATGAAGTAAATAAGGACTGAGGGTGGCCGTGAATACCTGTAATGCAGCACTCAGGAGACTGAAGTAAGAGGGTCAAAAGTTCTAGGCTAGTCTGGGTTACATAACAAGGTGCTGTCTTCAAAATGAAACAAAACGAAACAAAACAAAAGGGCTGAGAGATGGCTTAGCAGTTAAGACGCTTGCTTGCAAAGCCAAAGGACCCAGGTTGGATTCCCCAGGACCCACGTAAGCCAGAAGCATAAGGTGGCACATGTGTCTGCAGCTTGTTTGCAGTGGCTGAAGGCCCTGGCATGCCCATTTTATCTCTCTTTCTCTCTCTCAGGTAAATAAATAATTAAATAAACTAAATGTTTGAAAAAACCAAAATTTTAAAAAGAGAGAAATTGTGTTTTCATCTAATAGAGTGATTGGAGCATCTTCACGTGATCCGGGAAATGAAGAGACATGAAACTGGAGAAATGGGCAGAGCTTACAGCAAGTGTACTTGTAGTTCTGTGCCCACATAGCACCCCTAGGCTTCCTTTGGAGAAATACCTCTTACTCTCTTGTATAAATTGAGGTCCAATCAACAGGCATGCTACACTGGCTCAGTGAACAGGCTCTCTCCCTCTCTCTGCCAGGATAGTGCTTACCTTCTCAGGAACTGGACTGATTTGCTCATGCTATTCCTGATATTTTAAAAATTTCCATCTCTATTGGTTACTACCCACCAGATGAGATAGTCTCATATGTTTTGCATCTTTTTTTTTCAAGGTAGAGTTTCATTCTAGTCCAGGCTGACCTGGAATTCACTACGGAGTCTCAGGGTGGCTTCAAACTCACAGCGATCCTTCTACCTCTGCCTCCCTCTGCTAGGAATAAAGGTGTGTGCCACTACACCTGGTTCAAGAGTTCTTCTTCTTTTTACTTTTTAATCTTTTGCATCTTAACAGTAGTATTTCTGTTGTATTGTGCCACAATTTCTTCACCTTCAAAATTCTTTGTTAGTGCCAGATTATAGCAGTTTCTTAGAAAATGTTCTAGTGAGGAATGAAGGTCTGATGGATGAAGAAATTCATGATCTGTACTTGCAGTTCTTAGTTCCAACAACCTATTCACTGTGCTCTCGTGTCCTTACTATACTGAAAATACTCTTGCCAAAATTGTCATTTAGTGTGTCACTAACTCCTAGGGACATAGTTCAGCACTTGCCTTCTGTACTGTACTTAAAATATAAATTTCCTTCTTCAGCATACTCTTAGCTTCCATCACATCCACTATTTGATGACTTGACTAGAACATACTTTATTTAAACAAGCAAAGGTTGAAGCCGGGCATGGTGGCACATGCCTTTAATCCCAGCATTTGGGAGGCAGAGGTAGGAGGATCGCCATGAGTTCAAGGCCACCCTGAGACTACATAGTTAATTCCAGGTCAGCCTGAGCCAGAGTGAGACTCTACCTCAAAAGAAAAAAAAAAACAAAAACAAAAAAACAAGCAAAGGTTGAAAGAAATCTAAGACTAAAATGTCTTTTTTAAAAAATTATTTATTTGAAAGAAATAGAAAGGGGGGAGAGAGATAGAAAAGAGAGAGAGTATGGGCACACCAGGGCCTTCTCCCACTGCAAATGAATTCAAGACACATGTGCCACTTTGCGCATCTGGCTTTACATGGGTATTGGGGAATCAAACTTTGGCTATCAGACATTGCAAGCAAGTACCCCTAACAGCTGAGCCATCTCAAACCCCTAAAAATGCTTTTTAAAAAATACTAAATGGGGCCTGGAGAGGTGACTTAGTGGCTAAGACGCTTGACTGCAAAGTGTAATGACTGAGTTTGATTCCCTAGTACCCACGTAAAGCCAGAGGTACAAAGTAGCACATGCATCTAGAACTCATTTTCAGTGGCTGGAAGCCCTGGTGCACCCATTCTCTCTCTCTCTTCTCCATGTCTCTCCCTGCTTGCAAATAAATAAATAAATATTTTACAAAACAAAAATAAAAAATACTAAATGGGGTCTGAAATGGTTCAGTGGCTCAACAAGGAGGGGCCAAGGGGAGGGGGTAGGTCACGGATGAGCCTAATAATGGTACCAAACTGACTGTATTTGCTGAATACAGAACTGACTAATAAAAAAAAAAAAAGAATTTGCTTACAAAACCTGCTGTCCAGGGTTCAATTCTCAAGCCACCCATGTAAGTTGGATGTAAAAAGGGGCACAAGTGTCTACTGTTTATTTGCAGTGGCAAGAGGCCATGGTGCACCTATACACATATGTGCAAGTAAATAAAGAATTATTTAAAAACACTAGATATACATACACTAAGGGTAGCACATCCTAGCCATGCAACCTGATAGAAGTCCTGTAACCTGAGATATATGCACCCCATCTGTAAAATAAATATTGCTTTTTCTGAATCACAGAATTGATGCAAGTAGCAAATCAGTCATGTACATTAAAGTGCTGCTAAGAAAACCCTGAACACAGTAAGGGTGCAGGTTATAATAAAAAAAATACAGTGCACTGAGAATCTAATCACGTTCCTTAGAAATGTTATGAATAAGGATTCTTTTCCTCAGACTGGATGTGACATTTGCCATAGGACACCTTCTGAACAAGATGACCTATTTGAAAATAAAGATTGGTTTCACTTTAATTCTGAAATAATGATGGGGATCAAGTCAGTATGGTGGTTCATGCCTATAATTACAGAATTAGGGAGGCCGAGTTAGGAGGATTGCCTTGAGTTTGAGTCTAGCCTGGCCTGCAAATGAGTTTCAGATCAGTCTGAGCATGAGTGTGACCTTGCTACAAACACCACCCCCTCAAAATAAATTATAGGGATCATAGTTACAGTTATATCTAGTATCTAGCATATAATTATCCCAATAAAAACACTTGGTTAAGGAAGGAAGGAAGAAATGTTGGGATTTAGTAAATTATTGGCTGAAGACTTATTCATATCCTACACTCTTAAAAGGTAATTTCTTGAGAACCAATTCAGTCACTTTGTAAAGTTTTACACATTTCTCTAACATGTTCCATGGGTCTGCAAGGATGCTCAGTAGAAGTGGCTTTCCTGCTTAGGTAGCCTTACCAGTCTGGAATGGAGAGGACAGAGGTGTGAATCCCGAACTGTGAATCATTGCTTACAGTTGCTTGAGTTTTTCTGTGTTTTGTTTTTTTTCCCCAAGATTCCTTATTTTCTGCTGTGAAAAACTTCTCAGAGGCTGCTTCAGATTTTCACAGAAGACTTACACAAGTTGATCTGAATGAGTAAGTTTCAGCTGTCTACTGAAAAGCAGTCTGGTTCCCAGAGGGGCTTTCACTGATGAGCATCTGCTCCTTGTCACTGCTGTCCAGCTAAGGTTTGCATGCCAGATGCACCAGTACCACTGAGGAGATGGTTAGAGGCAGCAGCCAGACCTCACCCAGGATGTACCAAATCAGAGTCTTGCTTTGTTAGTGACATCCTCATATGATTTGCATTACTGACATTAACATCTGAGGAGCTAGAGGCCCACCTTCAGTTTGAACCATGAGAATTCTGCCCCTAGCTGGTGATTCATAGCTCTCTAGGCTCCTATACGTTCCCAATATATGACATTACAGTCTTAGTTGTATACTCCTATGCATAAGTTAACTACTTATTTTTATTGATGCAATTTGGATACCTTCTTGCCACTTTTAGGTTGTATATTAAAATGTTATGTGATCATTATAAATTGCACCATAATATAGGCCATGCCATGTTTATTTTTTCAGGCTGAATAAGAAAACTATTTTGAAGTTCTTCCCTGCTCCTTTGAAGTGTAGGAGAATCCAGGGAGCTTGCTTCACTTCTCCAAAAGTAGCATAAAGATTTTGAGTTCAAAGGGGACCCCTCCATGGTGTGCAGCTGCCCCCGCTGTGCTTGCAGACTCTTGAAACCTTCACTCTTCGTCGCTCAGCCTTTATTCTGCCCCTTCTTACTGAGTGACTTGTAAGGAGTCAGTTGATAGGTCACTCTTCCTCTCTAGGAGGCTTGACAGTCTTACACAGAAATAAAGATAATCTTTCAGTTCTTTTTCATCCCTCTGTGGCCTTGGAAAACAAAACAAACCATTTTCCAATAGCGCTCTCTGTTTAGTATAAATGCCAGAAAACGGTCCTGCTGTTATATGTTGCTTGCTGTGTAAAGTCTTATTGTACTAACACGAATTTTATTAACAATCTATTGATTGGATTTTTTGATCCATTTCCCATGCTTTATCTTTATTTAATATTATTTCAAGAATGGTTCACTGGTAAAGGTTTTAATGATGTATTTCTTGTTCTCCAAGTCCTATGGCAGTGAGAATTATGAATGACCAACTGATGCTCCTGGAAAGGGCATTCATAGATCCCCTTGGCTTACCTGGGAGGAAGTTCTATCGGTAAGCACATGACTGTGGTCCATAGGGCACCAAGTACATTACATGATCAAAGAAGCATCCAAAGGGTGCTTTAAACTAAGGCCATCAGAATAGTGGAAAGTGACTATATATACTTAAGGGTATATGGGCAATATTATGCATGTATCCAATATTCACATAATACTTAGTATCAAAACAGAAATTTCACATTGTTTACTACTTCCTTGTGTATGCAAGTAGTAATACTTGATAAAGAACCATTAATAAAATATTGAGGCCATAAAATTTTCAAGGGGATCTTAGAGCTCACTTAGTTCAACTATCTACATGACTCTTTTGAGGCTCACCAGTAAGTAACCCATGTCACTTGTAGGGAAGGCATAGTTATCAGAAAATTTTGTTCATAAAGATCTTAAAAATTTTGTCCTGTGATATTCTCACCTATAATATTTTATCCTGTTAACATGTTTAAATATACTTACATGCGCATATAAATGTGTAAATTAAATACATGTTTACATGTAACTACAGATATATGCATCTATATTTATGGGCAAATTTGTTGGTTATATGCATGTCATATATATAAATTTGTTGTATGCGTGTCCTATATATATATATATATATATATGTACACATTTATATGTACTTGTGCTTACCTTGTTGTATAAATATAGAAACATTTATATTTACATAAATGGAACCATACCTTATTTATAACTTAAAAATTATTAATTTATTTAAGAGGGAGGCTCAGTGGTTAAGGTGCTTGTCTGTAAAACCTAACAATCTGAGTTCAATTTCCTGGTGCCCACATAAAGCCAGATGCATAGGGTGATGCATGCATTTGGAGTTCATTTGCAGGGCTAGAGGCTTTGCCATGCCCATTTTCTTTCTCCTTCTCTCTCTTTCTCTCTCTGCTTGAAAGTGAATAAATAAGAACATATATACATATAATCATTTTTATTAAGTAGAAACTTGTATGGACACATCATATGTTGGTACCATCATTTCCTTCCTCCTTGCTTCCAATCCACTGAGGGCCATCCTTAGTGGGATTGCTGGTATTCACTATGTAGTTGTAGGTTATGAGTTATGAGAGCAGCAGTCTGTCATTGTGGGGAGGGCTATGTCTCTGGATATTCTTTCCAACCCTGTGGTTCTTAGAAAACTAGGGAGAGGGCACACCAGGGCTCCCATGCTGCTGCACATGAGCTCCAAACACATGGGGCAGTTTGTGCATCTGGTTCTACATGAGTACTGGGGATTTGAATCCAGGCCGAGAGGTGTTCAGCCATCTCCCCAGCCCTGATTTCTCTCTCTCCCTCTCTCTCTCTCTCTCTCTCTCTCTCCTTTCTCTCTGAACTTAATGCTGTTTTGATAACAGTGGATGGCTCTAGAGCTTCCTTCTCATTTCTAAACACTGCTCCAGTATTTGGCTTTCATGGACAATTTTAGTGAGTCCTTATTGAGATTTGTTAGGTATGTATTTTGCCCAAATATTTAGTATATGAAATGTCTTTCCATATTTGAACATTTACAAAACTCTTTATAATCAGGTCCTGACAACTGATTTGGCTACATTAAAAAGACTACACCATATGTTTCAAATTCATTTTGAACTATTAACTGAACATGAAGACTTTTTTAGAGTTCATATTGAGGCTGGGTGTGGTGGTATGCACATTTAATCCAAGGTCTTGGAGGCTGAGGTAGGAGGATTGCCATGAATTTGAGAATCTTAGACCAACCTAGAGCTACAGAGTGAGTTCCAGGTCAGCCTGGGTGAAAGTGAGACCCTACCTTGAAAAAAAAAAAACAAGAAAAAAGAACATAGTTCATATTTCTTGTTTAGCCTACTAAAACAGTGGCATAGAAATAATATTTTCCCTTTGTTATTGTAAGGGTTACTTTGCGGATTGGACATATGATATACTGCACACCTACACTTAGTATCTGCTGAGAGATCTGACATGTGTTCCATTTGTTTTAACAATGAGGACTGTTTCTTTTAGGCACATCATATTTGCTCCAAGTAGCCACAACAAATATGCTGGAGAATCATTCCCTGGGATTTATGATGCCATGTTTGACATTGAAAATAGACCAGACCCTCACTTGGCCTGGGCAGAAGTGAAGAAACATATTTCTGTTGCAGCATTTACAATTCATGCAGCAGCGGAGACACTGCAGGATGTGTTCTAGAAGGTCTGACTCAAGTGGCTTCACTATTAAAGATGCCGCGGAAAGACCAAGGGTGAAATTTCTCTTCTCTTTGATGGTTCATGAAGCCAGTGTATTCTAAAAATCTTGAGGTTTTTTTTAATGGTTGATGCTTCCACCTTGTTTATTGGCAAACTTTTTTGCTCTTACATGCATGTTCAGGAAAAGTGAAACTGAAGACAGTGCAAATGTCCATATGTCCATCAACAGATGAATGGATGATTGCGGCACATTCACAATGGGATACTGCTAAAAATAGGACTGCCAACACATCCACCATTACTGGCAGATGATGCTGAGATATAGAAGAGTACTTAGGGCAAAACTGTTCTACAATGTTCAAAATCAGATAGGAAAATTTCTGTGATAAATGGATCTTAAGCTGAACATGAGTTACACAAATGTATATATTTACCAAGTCTCACCAAACTGTTACGTAAATGTGTACTTATTGAAAATTGTGCTATAATAATTTTAATCACAAGGGGGGATAAACAACAAAAAATAAAGGTTTGAAAAGAAATCGCATATCTTCTGTTATAAAATGACTACAGAGTACAAATTGTCAGAAAGTCAATCTGTGAACTTTGGTAACTTCAGCTTTGCTGAATGAGCATATAAGCTGGTTAGGTGAGAAACAGCTGCAACAAATCTCCATTCTACCTCCCGCAAACAAGTCTATCTGCATCGCAAGTTCTTGTGCAGAGCCTCAGGATTACAGGTAAACACCATGAAAGTTTCATTCATCAACAGGACTTTGGGTATGGCCCAGTGGTAGGATCTTGGTCTACCTTTCTCAAGGCCCCAGGTTTGATCTTCAGTACCACACACGTCCATGCACATGTGCCTATGCATGTAATGATGCAGGATTGGAGTCCTGGGAAGGGTTAGATCTTCATAAAGATGCAGGAGACCCCAAGTTCCTAAACCCCAACTTTGAGTCCTTGTCAAAGTTATGAAATTGAAAAATGCAGACATGGGGAAGGGTAAGTTGTGGGAATTTATTAAGGATAGTATGGAAAATGGAGAGCAGAAAAGAACCGGAAAGAAGAATTCCTTCCCCCTCTCAGAATTGCTGGTAGAGGAGAAGAAAAGACCAGGGAAAAGTTTCCCTTACATGGGGACTATAAGTCTTAATCTTCTGCGGGGGCGGGGGTGGGGGGGAAGGAGAAAGAAAGAAGAGAAAAGGAAAGGAGAAGAAGATATTTATACAGGTGTCTCGGGCCCATTTATAAAATGAACCAGACATCCAATTAGAATGAGCCACATCATTAGACTCGGGTGTGTAGGGAGAAACCTGATTGCCTGGTGAGTGAACAGTGACTCAGGAAGGGCCCATCACAAAGTTAAGACCCGGAAACTGAAGGTGAAACAGGAAGATGTTGCTTGTAGCCATCTTAGGCGAAACTGAATCACACATGGGTTCTAGTTCTGCCAGGGCAGGCAAGGCAGCATTCATGTTTCTGTTGGCCAGTATCTACCTAACTATCAGAAAAAAGTTATCTTGCTCCTAGATTGTATCAATACAAACACACACACACACACACACACACACACACACACACTCAGTTTCATTAAGCTTTGTTGTTAACTACTTTACAGAAGTCTTGAGAATAAAAAATTGTAAGTGCCTTTATAAGCAAGCATAACTTACTTAAAAAAAAGCCACTGCTCAGTTTGACCACAGGAGAAATGACCCCTGGCCAACAGATAGTCTAATTTAGCAAGTGGAATGTTTAGAGGCAAACATGTCTAATACATCTCCTCCGTGTCTTCTCTACCTATGATAAATTCATATTGCCTCAAGTAGAAGCTCCTATGAGGATTAGCTTTTAGCAACAATCCCTAATGTGCTCTATTTAAACTCCCTAATCAGTTACCTACCTCTTTCCTGCAACCTTGACAGTAGATAGATATGCCTTCGCTGAGATGTACTCATGTTAAGTTCTGCTATTTGAACCTTCACCTATAACCTTGAACATGAGCAGATATACTTTTACTAATAAAATACCAGTACCCCTCTGGGCTGTGTAATTCTCTACCTGGAGTTTCCACTCTGCAGAGGCAGCTCAAAGACAATTTTGCTTGTGAGATCTCCCATCTGTGACTCCATCAGGCCAAGAATTTCCTAAAGTACCCTAAGATTATCCATTTAAAATTTCTAATACATCTCAGTAAGATTTCTCCTCACAAATTTGCCTTCTTTGGATTTAATTGACAGAGTTTAAGCCAAGATAACTCACTATGATGCAACATGGCTTGGCTGCAGGACTGTTCTTAGGCGAGAAAATAGTACATTTGGTTTCCAAATATTAAGAGACCTTGAAAACTTCCTCCAACACAATGGAAAATGGGCTGAGGTTTTTCCTCCACCCAAGTCTTTGCCTCCCTCCCTTCTCATCCTTCTCTCTGTTCACGTGTTCCATCTTCAAATACTTCTCCATGAAAAATATGCACCCCTTCCTTCTCTCTACCCAACTGATTGGCAGAGCTTACCACACTCCCCTCCAGCTTTCCCCTCATTGGGAGAGGTGCAGGCCTCAAAGCCAGTCCAGATTTTATGCTTGACTTTCTCTCAGAGTTTCTCTTGCCAGAGCATACTCACCCCACTGGGCCTCTTGCCCTCCTGTAGCTAGAATCCCTGGTTGGCTCCAGAGCTGGGAGCTCCTGTTTGTTCACACAGAGCCCCTTCACTGGCATATGGCAATCTCTCTTTCTGAGTTTTCCTTCTGAATCTTTTACTTGGTCATTCCCTTGTCCACATTGCTTAATTCCTCTTTGGCATGTGGCATGAGCTTGAGAATTACTGACTCCACTGTGGCTTGGGTAGCTGTTGATTTTTCTGGCACCTTCCCTGAGGTCAGCCCACCCATAGCTGACAGGCCTTCTAGCACTCCCAAACCCTTTATCATCTGGAGGTCTCACTGAGATGCCAGGCGAGTAGAGTAACTCGGACTTCCTTCACCTAAACCCCGCTTGCCCTTTTTCTGCTATCCTTCCTGTGCTCCAAACTGCATCTTCAGTTTTCCTCTGCCACCTGCACGGTCTCTTCCAGGCACAGTTCCAAACCATGGCTTCTAAAAGTGGCCTCCAGCCCATTTTCCAGATTCCACTGGTCCTCTCTTCTGTGCTTCAGCTTCCAACATGACTCACATTCCCGGAGGAATCTGCTTTTTTCCTCCTAAGCCTAAAAAGGATCTCTTTCGTCCTAAGACTTATTCTGTGGGGATCAGGGCAGGCACGGGGTACACTGTATTTTCTTGAATTGTTTTTCTTTTTTTTTTATTTTTATTTTTATTATTTTTTTTTATATTTTTTTTTCTTTTTTTTTTTATTAGTCAGTTCTGTATTCAGCAAATACAGTCAGTTTGGTACCATTATTAGGCTCATCCGTGACCTACCCCCTCCCCTTGGCCCCTCCTTGTTGAGGTATACGGGTCATGCATTGTGGAGTTAGCCCACAGTTATGGGTAAGCTAAATGTCTCTGCATATCATGACCCAACATGTGACTCTGACATTCTTTCCGCCCCCTCTTCCGCAAAATTTCCCTGAGCCATGTTGGGTTGAATTGTTTTTCTATGTGCCTGTGCCCAACAGCCATGTGGGGCACCTACCGTTGTTGCTGAGATTTCCTCTTCTTCTCCTTACCACAGCCATTTCTTCAGAGGCAGAGAGACTTGGGTCCTGTGATATTGTGCCTACAACTGGATACATGATCCCATGGCCCCCACAAGTTGCTTTTCTCATTGAGTAAAGGTAACACAAGGCTACTGAAACTTTAAATTGGGGCTGTTTATATTAATTGGATTTCTAAGGTCTTGATTAACTACCCTGCCCATAAAGAAGGGAACAGACCCTCTGATCTCAGTCCAAGCCACCCTTGTGCAATGTGCACCCTCTTGTACCCTCTCCCTGGGCCAACTGGGACTCATGCTGAGAAAAAATGCTCAGGTCTTGGCTGGAGAAGAAATGGCTTAGCAATTAAGGCGCTTGTCTGCAAAGCCTAATGATCTGAGTTCAGTTACCCAGTGCCCACGTAATGCCAGATGCAAGGGGGCGCATGCATCTGGAGTCATCTGCAGTGGCTAGAGGCCCTGGCATGCCCATTCTGTCTGTCTACTCTATTTCTCTCTGCTTGCAAGTAAATATATAAATATTTTTTTAAAATGTTCACAGCTGTGGCTTCCAGGGCACGCCTACATTTACTGGTCATCACGGTGGCAGACAGGAAAAATCAGGGGGAGCGGGGAGGAGGAAGGCATCCCAGCAGCTTTCTGGCCACTTCCTGGTGACTCCTTCCATGTTAACAAGAAAGATGTCACTTTTAAATTCGAACTCTTAGAACTTGTCCTGCTCCTTTTTGAAGAACTTTTGGAAGTACAGATTTTAGATTAAGGATGGCTTTGTGCTATGGAGGAAGTAACTGGGGTAGCAGGTTAACTTTAAACTGGCAAATGATAGATCTAAAAGCTATAAAATTATTGAATATTTAGCTCTCTGCATTGTCTACATGTCTCTTTCTATATTGTTGATATAACATTGGCTTGTAAGTGCACATGTAAACTTAAACATTAAATTACCTTTTCCACTTCAGTTTATAGTGTAGATAGGATTTTAAATAGAAATGTTCATCATATTACATGTCCTTTATCATATGTCCAAGGCTGGCCAGGCAGTGTCATGTGTTCATGCTCTTTTCATGAAGTCTGTCTCTCTCTCTCTCTCTCTCTCTCTCTGTGTGTGTGTGTGTGTGTATGTGTGTGTGTGTGTGTTGGTTTTTTGAAGTAGGATCTCATTGTAATCCAGGGTGACCTGCAACTTACACTCTAGCCCAGCTTCTTGTGTTTTTATGTCCAAAACTACACAACAAAATCTGTGGCCATTACATGCTCTGATTTTAAAATGAGCACATGTACATGGATATATCTTAAGATGATATTAAATTGCTAGGAACGCCTTTGCAATGTGCTTAAAATAACTCATCTCTGTGCCTTTAGCTTTAAAAAAAAAAGTTTGTTCATGAGCTGGAGAGATGGCTCAGCAACCAAGGCACTTGATGCAAAGCCTAATGACCTGGATTCGATTCCTCAGTACCCATGTAAAGCCAGATGCACAAGGTGGCACATGCATATGGAGTTCATTTGCAGTGGCTAGAGGCCCTGGCATGCCCATTCTTAATCTCTCATAAGTAAATAAATAAATGTTCATGTTTCATGCAAAGAAAGCAGGTGTGAGCAAAAAATGCTAAACTTGAAACCTTTAAATTGCCTTACAGGATAGGAAAGAAGACAGGATTCAGTGGAGGGGGTGTAGGGGAAGAGGAAAAGGGAAGGCGATGGGAGGGGATTATGATCATGGTATATTGGGTATGTGTATGGAGGTTGTCAATAAAAAGTTTAACAAATAAAAATAAATGTAAGTTGCCTTACAGATTCAATTAAAAGGTCAAGATTTTTTAGATGGCTGCTAAATGCTTATTATTATGATGTCTTAAGTCTTTACCAAATTAGTTTGTGTATTAATAAGGTACAGGACTGTTAATATATGTTGCCTATACTTATAACTTTTAGACATTTAAAATGCCATATACCTGTTACTGTCTTTCAGATACAATTTCCTGAGTTTTCATTTTCAAAGTGTTTTTAAATGCAGCCCTCTCAATTTTCATTTAAAAGTTTGTTTCTAATTACAGCTTCCTGGGTTTTCATTTAAAAAGAGATATAGGGCCAGAGAGATGGTTCAACAGTTAAAATGCTTACTTGCAAAGCCTGACAGCCTGGGTTTGATTCTCCAGTACCCATGTAAGGCCAGATGCAGAAAGTGAGACACAAGCAACTGCAGTTTGATTGCAGTAGCAGGAAGCCCTGGCACACCATACTCATTCTGTTTCTCTCTCTTTCAAATGAAAAAAATAAAAATCTATAAAAGAGATACAGAGATTATAAATATATGTATTTCTCTCTCTCTCTGCTTGCAAATAACTAATAAAAATATTGTTAAGAGCCGCGTGTGGTGGCACACACCTTTAATCCCAGCACTCAGGAGGCAGAGGTAGGTGGATTGCCATGAGTTCAAGGCCACCCTGAGACTATATAGTGACTTCCAGGTCAGCCTGGACTAGAGTGAGATCCTACCTCGGAAAACAAACAAACAAACAAAAAAACAAAAACAAGAAAACCAAAAATTTTAAAAGATGATTGAATTTTCAAGGTCAAGTGTCAGTGTTAAATGAAAGATTATATTTAAGGTTATTAAATTTCTGGTTAAGGTATAGTTTAGAATTAAAACAAAAAAGTGACACAGTTACAACTAAGTTCATCATTATTAAAGATCATGGGCTGGAGACATGGCTTAGAAGTCAAAGGCGCTTGATCGCAAAGCCTGATAGCATGAATTCAAATCCTCAGTACCCACATATAAACCCAGATGCACAAAGGGGAACATGTGTCTGGAGTTCATTTGCAGTAACAAGAGGCCCTGACATGACATTCTCTCTCTCTCTCTCTGATTGCAAATAGATAATAAAAATATTTCTAAAAGATTATCAAATTTCCTAGGTCAAGATTTTAATATTCTAAAACTAACACTAACACCTAATTCTCTGCTTACAACAATGAAGTTTTTTTTAAAAAATATTTTTATACTATTAGTAATGTTTAAAAAATGTCTTAAAGAAAATATTTTGTTTTATTTTTATACTAAATTAAACATTTAAAACCTATGATTAGGACTGGGAAGATGGCTATGTAGTCAAATGTGTTTGATTTCAAAGCCTGCTGGCCCAGGTTCAATTCCCCATACCCATGTAAGGCTAGACCCAAAGTAGCACATGTTTCTGAAGTTCATTTGCAAAAGCCCCTGGTGTAGCCCTCTTCACATATGCAAATAAATAAATAAAATATAAAACATGATTAAACTATATCAAAATAAAGTTTGTATATTTTTCCATTGGATAATGTCATTATTTGTTGGATAGAAATAAAAATTTGAAATCTATTTATGAAATTTGGCCCATTGTACAAAACTTCCTTGTATTTATGAAATTTAATCCTCTAGACTGGTTGTGAAATAACAATAATAAACTTCTAAGATTAACCAAAGCTTTTAGCTTGTTGTGCCCGACACACAGTCATTAGTTCTTCTAAGTGACATCTTTAGATCTTAATCTTTTTGCAAGTAAGAAAAAACTATGAGGCTAAAGACTATCATAAGAAACTTTTGTTTTTAATAGTTCTTGAGTATCTTTAATGAGGCAAATTCTTTAATTCTTTCTGCAAGCCAGATGCTATAAAGATGTTAGGAACTGAGAATACAATTCCTGCTCCATCTCCCTCAGAACCTTCCTCTCCTCCCTCCCCTACTGGTCTCTTCCTTACCTCTTTCCTTCCATAGATAGAATTCAGGAAGTGAACTTTTTAAAAAAAATAGTTTTGTACTCAGTGTATACAGTCAAGTTGGTACCATCATTAGCCTCCTTCCTGTCTTCTCCCTTCTGTAGGGACTATCCTCGTTGGGGAATATGGGTCGTGCATTGTGGGGTTAGCCATCGGTTATGGATAGGAGGCAATTTCTCTGTGTATCATGACCCAACGTGTGGCTCTGACATTCTTTCCACCCCCTATTCTGCAAATTTCCCTGAGCCATGTTGGGTTCATTTTAGGTATGCTTCAGTGATGAGGTCTTGGGAGCCTCTGTGTCTCTGGTTATCTGGTTTGATAGGAGTTGAGTGTTTTCTGTGTCTATCTCCTTCACCCTTGTGATGGTACCAGGTTCACCAAGAAAGCAGCATTCTTACTCATTTCCCCAATTATTCTTAGAGAGAAAACCTGAATCACAAGGCCCTGTAGAGGGTACAATGAAGACTGACCTTAATCTTCTCCTGTTTCTGTTTCTCTCTCTCTCGATCCCTCTTCTATCTCTTTTATATTACTTATCTTTTTCTTTCTTCTCTTCTTGGGCTTTGACCTATAACTCCCAGTACCAGCATATGGCTATCATCCACAATGAGCTCTTGATCAGAGAGACCTACAAGGTTTCCCAAGGGAAGACAGATTTCTGTCAGAGTACTTGATGGCCCACCAAAGGTTAGTGGTAAGACCCTACTGCTGAAGACACCATATGCTGTTGGTATGGGAATATGGAGTGACATGGCTGGAAGCTGGAAGAGAGTCAGTCCCCTGACGTATAACTCGTCTCGTGCCAGAAGGTGCTACATGAGCAACTGGGGGAAAAGGACTAATATCTGTCCAAGCAAGTCATGGTCTAAACTATTCAGCAGCAAATAACCTGACGTGTTGCTCACACAAGTGCAATAGTGGTGCACAGCCATGGTGAGAAACTATCTCCTCTTGATTTGGCTAACTGATCAGCTCAGTGGAATGGATCCCGAAGCTGGAGCTGGGAATCAAGTCAGAATCATATCCAAAAATGAGCCCACTCTCCATTACCAAGCTCCGACCAATTGTGGGCTACAAGAGGGCCTACAACTATTAAATTCTCTCTAAAAAGCAAAGGTTACCCCATTTAACTGGCACTAACTTCACTCTCCATTGAAGAATTTGCTTCTCTTTTTCAGATGGATACAGATTCTAAGGAGAGAACCAGCCCATCCCAACTGAAACTAGGAAGTGAACTATTAAAGCTAATGAAAAACTTCAAAATTAGCTATCTTTTTTTGTTTGTTTGTTTTAGGACGAGTCTCACTATAGCTCAGACTAGCCTTCAACTAACAGCGATCCTACCACCTCAGATTCTCAGGTTGGAGTCTGGAATTAAAGGCATGGGCCATCATGTCCCCTGCTCGTTAATTTCTTCTGACCCCACAGTGAATACTGATAATCCCACTGAAGAAGGCCCTCAGTGGAATGGGGGCAGGGGAGAGGAAACGTAAGGGTATAACCTGATGGGAATATGTAATATGTTAAAAAATAAATAAAAATGTATGGAAAACAATTTTAAATTGTCCAGTATATTTCTTTTCTTTCTCTTTTTGGTTTTTCAAGGTAGGGTCTTACTCTAGCTTAGGCTGACTTGGAATTCACTATGTAGTCTCAGGGTGGCCTTGATCCGACCAGTATATTTCAAACATTGCTTGATAAATTCCAAAATGATAAAACGGGGCTAATCTTATTTTTTTAATTAGGCTGTCAATGAAAATATTAGTTTCTTATACTTCCTATCTCACCTAAGCTAAGTCTTCATACTTACAAAATTTCAGTGACTCTTGTTATCCAGACTAGGAATGCCTGCTTCCCTTATGGAAACATTCCTTGTTTCCTTACCTACCACCCATGTTAGTTACTATCTTCAGCCTTATATATAATACTCCTATGTTGCATCATATGTAAGTGTCATGTCAGATACAGAGGATATATTAATATGATCCAGAAATTTCTTTTATAATGGGTCTGTAAATTATATTTTTCTTCTAAAGTACTGCTTTTCTGTCCAATCTGCCTCATCTAGATCAGACCCTATTAGTAAGCATCTTAGCATCATTGGACAATAATGGTAGTATTTTCCAAATGCACAAAATGTGATGTGAAGCTTGACCAAAAGGGAACTAAAAGCTGAAACTCCCAAAAGTGACACCTGTATTGTTAGAATGTCAGTGACTGAACAGCAGTTATGGAGAGCCAAATGCTACAGTCTCAGAGACAAAATTACCTTGGGCTGTTTTATCCTTTGTTAAAAATATACACACATTTTTTTTATTTTTTGTTTATTTTTATTTATATATTTGAAAGTGACAGACAGAGAGAGAAAGAGGCAGAGAGAGAGAGAGAGGGAGGGAGGGAGAGAGAGGGAGGGAGGGAGGGGGAAAGAATGGGCGTGCCAGGGCTTCCAGCCACTGCAAACGAACTCCAGACACATGCACCCCCTTGTGCATCTGGCTAACGTGGGTCCTGGAGAATTGAGCTTCGAACCGGGGTCCTTAGGCTTCACAGGCAAGCGTCTAACCACTAAGCCATCTCTCCAGCCCATACATACTTTTTTTTTTTTTTTTTTTTTTTTTGGTTTTTCGAGGTAGGGTCTCACTCTAGCCCAGGCTGACCTGGAATTCGCTACGGAGCCTCAGGGTGGCCTCGAACTCACGGCGATCCTCCTACCTCTGCCTCCCAAGTGCTGGGATTAAAGGCGTGCGCCACCGCGCCCGGCTTACATACATATTTTTATTGACAACTTCTATACTTACAGATGACAAACTATGGTATTTCCCTCCCTCCCCCACTTTCCCCTTCATAACTCTGTTCTCTGTCATATCCCCTCCCTCTCTCCATTAGTCTCTCTTTTAATTTGATGTCATCATCTTCTCCTATTATGAGGGTCTTGTGTGGGTATTGCTAGGCACTGTGAGATCTTGAGGCCAGTTTCTGTCCAGACAGTTGTATGTAAGGAGTGGTACACTTCCTTTGGCTCTTAACTTCTTTCTGCCACCTCTTCCGCAATGGACCCTGAGCTTTGGAGGGTGGGAGATGTTTCAGTGCTGGACACCCCTCTTCCCTTCTTCTCAGCTTTTGTGCTGCCTTTTGGGTCATCCCAGTGCTTATCGCCATCTCAAATGAGAAGTTTCTCTAACCAGAAGTGAGAGTAGCATTAATATATGAATATGAACATTAAGTGTAGTGCTTTCAGAGCAATTTGGTGAGAATATTATATGCATTTATTCAGTCAAGAGCAGGCTTTATACCCCTAAGGCTCATGACCTCTCCTGTCATAGGCTTTTGGTTAGGGTTTTAGTACCAGGCATGTATTCCCTCCCATAGAATGGGCCTTCAGTCCAATTAAAGGAGCAGTTGGTTTTGCCCAGAGCAGACATGCCACTATTGCATTCAGTCAGTCATTTGACCTGTTTGGTCAAATTGAGGTTTCCAGTGTCCACTACCACTGATGGCTTCTGTCTCCCACAAGACAGTATACAGTGCAGCTTTTTCCAGATGTCAGCTGGCTGGGCTATAGGGAGGTTTTTTGTTCAGCACCAGCTTGATTTCTTAGTGACTTTGCCACTCAGGCATGTGAAGTCTTCAGCAATAGGTCTTACCATCTCTTCTTCATGGGAAACCAAGGACCTTAGCAATAGCCTATAATGTTTTGGAGGCAACAGGGACCTCCCTGGCCACATCCCTGGCACTGAAAATTTTCTAGTAACAATCTATGGCTTCTGGATGTGCCATTATTCAAGAAAGTAGATAGTCATATGTCTTTTTATAAACTTTATTTATTTTTTCTCAATTTTTATTAACATTTTCCATGATTATAAAAAATATCCCATGGTAATACCCTCCCACCCACCCCCACTTTCCCCTTTGAAATTCCACTCTTCATCATATCCCCTCCCCATCTCAATCAGTCTCTCTTTTATTTTGATGTCATGATCTTTTCCTCCTCTTATGATGGTCTTGTGTAGGTAGTGTCAGGCACTATGAGGTCATGGATATCCAGGCCATTTTAAGTCTGGAGGGAGCACATTGTAAGGAGTCCTACCCTTCCTTTGGCTCTTACATTCTTTCCGCCACCTCTTCCGCATTAGACTCTGAGCCTTGGAAGGTGTGATCGAGATGTTACTCAGTACTCCAGTCACTTCTTTCCAGCACTATGATACCTTCTGAGTCATCCCAAGGTCACTGCCATCTGAAAAGAGAAAATTCTCTACCCAAAGTGAGAGTAGTGTTAATATAAGGGTATGAATATTAAGAAAAGTGCTTATTGGGCAGTTTGATAAGCATATTATATACATTTATCCAGACATCAGCAGTTGTTACACCCCTGGGGCTCATGACTAGCTTGTTTTAAGTTTTCAGTATCAGGGATGTATTCCCTCCCATGGAGCGGGCCTCTAGTCCAATTGGAGGGCAGTTGGTTTCCACCATGACAGACGTGCCACTATTGCTCCCGTTGGCTCATTTGGCCTGGTTGGCCAATTACAAGGCTTGCAGTGTCCACTGTTGAGTATCTTCACTGGTGGTATCTCTTTCTCCCATTGAACTTCATGTAGAATGGCTTTTTCTAGCTTTCTGTCAGCTGGTCTACATGGAGGAGGTTATCAGCTCAGTTCCAGCAGGATTTCTCAGTGGACTTGCAGCCCAAGTACGTGGATACTTCAGCAATAGGGTCTGACCATCTCTTCCTGGTGGGAAATCAAGGGCCTCGGCAATGGCCTATAATGTTTTGGGGGCATCATGGACCTCTCTGGCCAAAAACTCACTGGAAGGTATCCCATCCCTGGCACTAAAAATTTTCTAGCAACGATCTACAGCTCCTGAGTGTTCCATTGTCCAAAACCAGAGGATTCCATATGATTTATTTATATCCTCTTAGATTTTGATTAGCCCTCTCTCCACCTTTCCTTTACTCAATCTCTTCTCCTGACCCCACGTTGGGCCTTTTCACCCCTGTTAATCTATTCTTCTACTTACGTTTATACAATACCAACCTATTAAGTACCCTCCTCCCTTCCTTTCTCTTCCCCTTATATCTCTTTTTTAGCTTACTGGCCTCTGCTACTGAGTTTTTTTTCCTTATCACAAAGAAGCCCAATCATCTGTAGCTAGGATCCACATATGAGACAGAACATGTGGCACTTGGCTTTCTAGGCCTGAGTTACCTCACTTAGTATAATCCTTTCCAGATCCATCCATTTTCCTGCAAACTTCATAACTTCATTTCTCTTTACTGCTGAGTAAAACTCCATTGTATAAATGTGCCACATCTTCATTATCCACTCATCAGTTGAGGGACATCTAGGCTGGTTCCATTTCCCAGCTATTATGAATTGAGCGGCAATAAACATGGTTGAATACGTACTTCTAAGGAAATGAGATGAATCCTTAGGATATATGCCTAGGAGTGCTATAGCTGGGTCATATGGTAGATCAATATTTAGCTGTTTTAGGAACCTCCACACTGATTTCCACAACGGCTGAACCAGATTGCATTCCCACCAACAGTGTAGAAGGGTTCCTCTTTTTCCATATCTCCGCCAGCATTTATGATCATTTGTTTTCATGATGGTAGCCAATCTGACAGGAGTGAGATGGAATCTCAATGTAGTTTTAATATGCATTTCCCTGATGACTAGGGATGTAGAACATTTTTTTAGATGCTTATACACCATCCATATTTCTTCTTTTGAGAACTCTCTATTAAGCTCCATAGCCCATTTTTTAATTGGCTTGTTTGGTTTCTTATTATTTAACTTTTTGAGTTCTTTGTTTATCCTAGATATTAACCCTCTATCAGATATATAGCTGGCAAAGATTTTTTCCCATTCTGTAGGTTGCGTCTTTGCTTTATTCACAGTGTCCTTTGCTGTACAAAATCTTTGTAATTTCATGAGTTCCCAGTGGTTAAGCTGTGGTTTTATTGCCTGAGCAATTGGGGTTATATTCAGAAAGTCTTTACCAGGACCAATATGTTGAAGGGTTTCCCCTTCTTTTTCCTCTAGCAGTTTCAGAGTTTCTGGTCTGATGTTAGGTCTTTAATCCACTTGGACTTAATTCTTGTGCATGGAGAGAGAGAAGAATCTATTTTCATCTTTCTACAGATAAATATCCAGTTTTCCCAGCACCATTTGATGAAGAGGCTGTCTTTTCTCCAATGAGTATTTTTGGCATTTTTATCGAATATCAGGTGGCTATAGCTCCTTGGACTTACATCTGGGTCCTCTATTCTGTTTCATTGATCTACATGTCTGCTTTTGTGCCAGTACCATGCTGTTTTTGTTACTATGGCTCTGTAGTATAGGTTAAAATCAGGTATGGTGATACCACCAGCCTTATTTTTGTTGCTCAGTATTATTTTAGATATTCGGGCTTTGTGTGATTCCAAATGAATTTTTGGATTGTTTTTTGTATTTCCATGAAGAATGTCATTGGAATTTTGATGGGGATTGCATTAAATGTGTACATTGCTTTTGTTAAGATTACCGTTTTCACAATATTGATTCTTCCAATCCAGGAACAAGGGACATTTTTCCATTTCCTAGTGCCCTCTGCAATTTCTCACTTGAGTGTTTTATAGTTTTCATTGTAGAGATCCTTTACTTCCTTGGTTAGGTTTATTCCAAGGTACTTTATTTTCTTTGATGCAGTTGTGAATGGGAGTGATTCTCTGATTTTATCCTCTGTGTGTTTGTTGTTAGCATATATGAAGGCTACTGATTTCTGTGTATTTATTTTGTATCCTGCTACATGGCTGTATGTGTTTATCAGCTCTAACAGTTTCCTGGTAGAATCTTTAGGGTCCTTTATATATAGGATCATGTCATCTGCAAATAATAATAACTTGATCTCTTCCTTTCCAATTTGTATCCCTTTTATGTGTGTCTCTTGCCTTATTGCTATGGCTAAGACTTCCAGTACTATATTAATTAAAAGTGGGGACAGTAGACAACCTTGTCTTGTTCCTGATTTTAGTGGAAAAGCTTCCAGTTTTTCCCCATTTAGTAATATGTTGGCTGTAGGCTTGTCATAAAAAATACCTTTATTATATTGAGATATGTTCCTTCTATTCCCAGTCTCTGTAGGACTTTTATCATGAAGGGTTGTTGGATTTTGTCAAATGCTTTCTCTGCATCTAATGAAATGATCATATGATTTTTGTCCTTCAGTCCATTTATATAATGTATTACATTTATCAATTTGCGTATGTTGAACCATCCCTGCATCTCTGGGATAAAGCCTACTTGGTCAGGGTGAATGATCTTTCTGATATATTCTTGTATTCTGTTTGCCAATATTTTGTTGAGAATTTTTGCATTTATGTTGATAAGGGAGATTGGTCTGTAATTTTCTTTTTTTTTTTTTCTATCTTTGCCTGATTTTGGTATCAGGGTGATGCTGGCTTCATAGAAGGTGTTTGGTAGGATTCCTTCTTTTTCTATTTTATGGAAAAGCTTAAGAAGCAATGGTGTTAGTTCTTCCCTGAAGGTCTGGTAAAATTCAGCAGTGAATCCATCTGGGCCTGGGCTTTTTTTTAGTTGGGAGATTTTTGATAACTTCTTGGATCTCCATGCTTGTTATAAGTCTATTTAAGTGATTAATCTCATCTTGGTTTAATTTAGGTAGGTCATATAAATCAAGGAAATCATCCATTTTTTTCAGATTTTCATACTTTGTGGAGGTCATATGTCTTATTCAGAATATCTTGAATTTTTATTGACATTCCCCCCATGCCCTTCTTTTATACAGTTTCTTCCCCTGACCTCGCTTAGGCCTTTCCCTTCCCTCTAATCTGTTCTTCTACTTATATATATACAATACCATCCCTTTAAGACCTTCCGTCTCCTCCCTCCCTTATAGACTTTTTCTAGCTTATGGGCCTCTGCTACTGATTTTTGGTTCCAGTTCACATACAAGTCTACATTTGTAGCTAGGATTCACATATGAGAGAGAACATGTGATGTTTGGCTTTCTGGGCCTGGGTTACCTCACTTAGTATAATCCTTTCCAGATCCATCCATTTCCCTGCAAATTTCATTTTTCTTTACTGCTGAATAGAATTCCATTGTGTAAATGTACCACATCTTTATTATCCATTCATCTGTGGATGGACATCTAGGCTGGTTCCATTTCCTAGCTATTGTGAATAGGGCAGCAATAAACATGGTTGTGCAAGTATCTCTAAGGTAGTGAGAAGAGTCATTAGGATATAGGCCTAGGAGTGCTATAGCTGGATCATATGGTAAAACTATTTTTAGCTGTCTCAAGAACCTCCACACTGATTTCCACAGTGGCTGCACCAGATTACACTTCCACCAACAGTGTAGAAGGGTTTCCCTTTTACCACATCCTTGCCTACATTTATTGTCATTTGTTTTCTTGATGGTAGCCATTCTGACAGGAGAGAGATGGAATCTCAAGGTAGTTTTAATTTGCATCCCTGGGCTAAGGATGTAGAACACCTTTTTAGATGTTTATATGCCATCTGTATTTCTCCCAGTGAGAACTTTCTCATTTTTAAACCATTTTTAATTGGTTGTTTGATTTCTTATTGTTCTGTTTTTTGAGTTCATTATATATTCTGGATATTAATCCTCTGTCAGATGTGTAGCTGGCAATGATTTTCTCTCATTCTATAGATTATCTCTTTGCTCTATTGACAGTGTCCTTTGCTATACAAAAGCTTTGTAATTTCATGAGATCCCAGTGGTTGATTAGTGGTTACATTTTCTGAGCAATTGGGGTTATATTAAAAAAGTCATTACCTATGCCAACATGTTGAAGGGTTTCCATGACCTTTTTCTCTAACAATTTCAGAATTTAAGCCTGATATTAAGGTCCCTGATCCACTTGGATTTGATTCTTGTGCATGGAGAAAGACAGGGATTTATTTTCATCTTTCTACATATAGATATCCAGTTTTCCCAGCACCACTTGGTGAAGAGGCCGTCTTTTCTCCAATGAATAATTTTGGCATTTTTGTCAAAAATTAGATGGCTGTAGCTGCCTGGATCAATATCTGGGTCCTCTATTCTAGTCCATTGATCTATATGTCTGTCTTTGTGCCAATACCATGCTGTTTTTGTTACTATGGCTTTGTAGTATAGCTTAAAATCAGGTATGGTGATATTGCCAGCCTTATTTTTATTGCTCAAAATTGTTTTGTCTATTTGAGTTTTTTTGTGCTTCCAAATGAGTTTTGGGAATGTTTTTTTCTATTCCTGTGAAGAATACCATTGGAATTGTAATGGGGATTGCATTAAATCTGTAAATTGCTTTTGGTAAGATTGCCATTTTTGCAATATTGATTCTTCCAATCCAAGAACATGGGATGTCTACCCATTTCCTTGTGTCTTCTGCAATTTCTCACTTGAGTGTTTTAAATTTCTCATTGTAGAGCTCCTTCATTTCCTTGGTTAAGTTTATTCCAAGGTACTTTTTTTTTTTTTTTTTTGAGGCTATTGTGAATGGGAGAGATTCCTTGATTTATTCTCCGCATGTTTGTTGTCAGTACATAGGAAAGCTACTGATTTGTGTGTATTTATTTTGTATCATGCTATGTTGCTAAAAGTGTTTCTCAGCTCTAACAGTTTGCTGGTAGAGTCTTTAGGGTCTTTTATGTATAGAATCATATCATCTGCAAATAATAATTTGATCTCTTCCTATCTAAATTGTTTCACTTTCATGAGTACCTTTTGCCTTATTGGTATAGCTAGTACTTCCAGTACTATATTAAATAAAAGTGGGACAAACCTTGTGTAAAAGTGGACAACCTTGTTTTGTTGCTGAATTTAGTGGAAAAGCTCCAAGTTTTTCCCTATTTATTATGTTGGCTGTAGGTTTGTCATAAGTAGCTTTTATTATGTTGAGATATGTTCCTTCTGTTCCCAGTTTCTGTAATACTTTTACTGTGAAAGGATGTTGGATTTTGTTGAATGCCTTTTCTGCATTTATTGAGATGATCATGTGGTTTCTGTCCTTCAGACCAATAATATGATGTATTACATTTATCAATTTGCATATGTTGAACCAACCCTTCATCCCTGGGATAAAGCCAACGTTGTCAGGGTGAATAATCTTTCTGATATATTCTTGTATTCTGTTTGCCAATATTTTGCTCAGAATTTTTGCATCTATCTTCATGAGGGAGATTGGTCTATAATTTTCTCTTTTTTTTTGTTCTGTCTTTGCCTGGTTTTGGTATGATGGTGATGCTGGCTTCATAGGAGGGGTTTGGTAGAATTCCTTCCTTTTCTATTATATTAGGATAGCAACCCCTGCTGCTTTCCCTAGGCCCATTTGCTTGAAATACCATTTTCCATCATTTCACTCTAAGACAGTGTCTATCTTTTATTGAGAGATGAGTTTCCTGGGGACAAAAAATGGCATAATCTTGCCCTTTAATCCAGTCTTCAAGCCTGTGTCTTTTGGTTGGTGCATTGAGAACACTGATATTAAGAATTATTATTAAAAGGTATGCATTTATTCTTGCCAGTCTTCTTATTTTGTAGTGTTTCCTCTTTTCCCTTTACTCATTTGTTTTAACTGTTGAGTGTGGTTTATTTTTTGCTATTTTCTCCCGTGAATGTTTTGCTCTCTTCAGCATGAAGAAGTCCTTCAAGTATTTTCTGTAGATCTGGTTTAGTTGTCATAAATTCCTTTAGACTGTTTTTGCTGTGGAATGTCCTTATTTCTCCATCAATTTGCATAGGTAGCTTTGTAGGATAAAGTTATCTTTGTTGATAGTTATGTTTCAGAACTTGGAATACATCATTTAACCCCTTCTGGCTTTTAAAGTTTGTGTTGAGTAATCTGCAGTTATTCTGATGGGCTTGCCTTTGTAGGTGCTTTCCTTTTTCTAACTGCTTTCAATATATTTTCTTTGGTTTGCATGTTTCGTGGTTTAATTATAACAAGACAAGGAGAGGTTCTTTCCAGGTTTTGTCTGTTTGGTGTTCTGAAAGCTTCTTGTATCTCCATTGCCATTTCTCTCTCAATTTGGGGAAACTTTTCTTCTATGATTTTGTTGAAAACACCTATTAAGCCTCTGGATTGAAATTCTTCTCCTTCTATTATACCATGAATACTTATGTTTGATCTTTTCATATTGTCCCAGATATCTTGAAATTCCCATTCATACTTTCCTATTAGCTTGTCTTTCTCTTTGTTGGACTGTATTAGGTCTGCCACCTGGTCTTACAGTCTAGATATTCTGTTTCTCCTTAATCCATTCTACTTGTGAGACTTCACACAGAGGTGTTTTTTTTTTTTTTTTTAACTTGGCTTACTATGTTTTTCAGTGCTAGAATTTGTTTTTTCTTCATTATTTCTGTTTCCTTACTCATATCTTGTAATGACATCCTTATTTCATTAAGCTGGTTTCCTGTATTCTCTTTCAGGAGTTTGTTTTCTTCTTTAATTCCTTTGTTTTCTTCTTTGACTCCTTTTCACTTCTTTGATTTCTTTGAGTATAGATACCATCATTTTTTTTTGAAATCTTTGTCAGACATTTCATCTAAAACAGTCTGATTGGTGATCATTTCTGATGGATTTATAATTTTTGGTGGGACTGTATTGACTTGATTCTTTGAGTTTCTTGTATTATAATGCAGTGACTTTTGCAGCCTGAATTGATTTGATGCTTGGGTTTTCTACTTATCTGCAGTGTCCTTAGATGTGGAAATCCAATTTTATGTACCTTCAAGGTAGGCGTTTTTCTACTTATCTGCAGTGTTCTTAGATGTGGCGATTCACCTTTATATACTTTCAGGATATGAGTTTAAGGTGCCAGGTGTAGTTCTTGTTCCCCAGTCCAGCCGCAGAAGTAATCCTAAGTGTTGAGTTTGCTTGCTAAGCAAGTATCCTAGTGGACTGGGTGGAACAATTTACTGGCAAATTCTAAACTTCACTGAGCAATATACACATTCAATAAAAAACAGCACAAAGTATGCAATTTTGGGGATTAAAACAGATAGTCTTATAAAACCAGTATCTCTAAGGGTATGTGTTGTTCTACACCCTTAATCTTGTCAGCTGGGATGTAAAGATTTCTGTTCTGAATTGGGTTCCAGGTCAGCCTGCATCTGGATCAGACCCTGATCCCAATAATGACAGAAGCAAAAGACAAATGTCCTATAAATATGAAAGCATGGGCTGGAGAGATGGATTAGCGGTTAAGTGCTTGCCTGTGAAGCCTAAGGACTCCAGTTCAAGGCTCGATTCCCCAGGACCCATGTTTGCCAGATGCACAAGGGGGCACACGCATCTGGAGTTTGTTTGCAGTGGCTGGAAGCCCTGGCGCGCCCATTCTCTCTCTCCCTCGCCCTCTGTCACTCTCAAATAAATAATAAACAAAAAATTTAAAGAGCTGTGTATGGCTGCACCACTCCCTTCATTCAGATCTCTGCTTATATGTCTTCATGGAGTGATCTTTCTTTACAAAAATAAATAAATAAATAAATAAAATAAATATGAAAGCATCAAACACAACGATATTCAACCGCCAAATACAGGTTATTTGAAATTGTAAAGCCCGAGTGCCCACACTGATCCCTCCATGTTGTGCTGTGTTGCTGGAGCTCTGATCAGCTGTGCTGGCTGCACTACCACTGGGGCCTGAATGCTGGAGGTTCGCGGTTCTGATGGTGGGGGATGGGAGAGTTCAGACTTCAGGAGTTGCTCTTGCAGTTCTGCCTGTATCCCTTTCAGTTGCTCCTTAGTTGATCTTCAGATTCCTTAACTTTGCAAGAAGGCTGATGAAGTTGAAAAATCCCTTTGTTTGGTCTCTGCTGCTGCTGCTTGGCATGCTGGGTGGGTGTGTGGATCATGCAGATCAGCGGGCAGCAAGTGCCTCTGTGGGATTCTGCTGTTTTCCTCCTTTCTGGTGGATCTTGGTCTCTCTGGCTTCTCCGCTGTGGCTAAGAATAACTTTTACTTCTTCACTTTTCTGAAGAAGAGTGTATTTTGCTGGGGTTTTGCTTAAATCCCTCCCTTGGCTGGTTTGGTGTGGCTCCTATGCCACCATCTTACCTGGAAGTCCTGTTTTATCCTTTTAAAATAGACAACTGTCTGGGTGTGGGGACACATGCCTTTAACCCCAGAACTTGTGAGGTAGAGGTAGGAGGATCACAGTGAGTTCAAGGCCACCCTGCAATTACATAGTGAATTCCAGGTCAGCCTGGGCTAGAGTAAAATCCTACCTAACATAACAACAACATAATTAGCCAGGTTAATTTTCTCTGTGTATACAACTTGATATCTCTGTGACCAGCAGGAATACCCATAAGCCAGACCAATACATGAGTCTTTACTGGTTTCCTCAAAATTAATATTGTTCTTTTATATTCCAGGGCTCACTTTATTGAGTTTTCTCTGCCTTCCAATGTTGTATGGACACTACTGACAATTCCAGTTCAATCCTTGACTTGCCCACATCCAATTAGGATGAGCCTTGCCATCATTCTCAGGTGTGTATGGGAGAGATCTTATTTGTTGATGGACTCAAAGGGCTGACTCAAGAGGGGCCAGCTCCCCAAGGTGTGCCGAGGATGCCAGAAGTAAGTTGCTGCTGGGGAGTGTTACTTGTAGCCATCTTGGGTGAGACTGGATCAGATGTGGGTTCTAGTCCTGCCAGGGCAGGTGAAGGAGGCATTTCACTGTTCTTTTTGAGCCTTGTTCTTTGGCTTATTGCCTATAAAAAGCAATCTTTCACCTGTTTCTCCTTCAGTGTCACCACTTCTAATAACCTAATCCGTCTGTTCCCTCACTTTTAAAGACCACTATCCAGCATGCTGAGACACTATAGGAGCTACATAGCTTGTTGGCTAAACAGAGAAAGGCCTTGGCAGGTGACTACATTCCTTTTCTGGAATACTCCAAGATAGCAGTCTAAGATGGTGGAAACAGAAGCTCACTTCCTAGTTTTTCTTCTGTGTGCAAGTGAATTTTCCCTCCAGCAGACTCACCTGGTGGGCTTTCTGGGACCTGTGCATAATGGATGCATAGTAGACCACCAGCACCTTTGTCTTTAAGCTGACCAATCATAACTGAGTGGGAGAGCTTCCCTCACTCAATAAAAGCCCAGCTCCTACTTACCTGGTGTATTCAGATTTCTGGATCCCCTCAAATGGGGAGTTTGGGGCTGAAAAGATGGCTTAGTAGTTGAGGCATTTGCCTGCAAAGTCAAAGGACCCAGGTTCAATTCCTCAGGGCCATGTAAAGCCAGAAGCATAAGGTGGTGCAAGCGTCTGGAGTTCGTTTGCAGTGGCTGGATGCTCTGGTGTGCCTATTCTCTTTATTTCAAACATTTCTAAAATAAAATAAAATCAGACTTAAATGAATTTCTTGTCCTTTGTTTTGGCTTTTTGAGGTAGGGTTTCACTCTAGTCCATAGTCCAGGCTGACTTGGAATTCACTATGTAGTCTCAGGGTGACCTCGAACTCATGGTGGTTCTCCTACCTCTGCTTCCCAAGTGCTGGGATTAAAGGCATGTGCTTTTTTTTTTATTTGTTTATGAGAGAGTCAGATAGATAGACAGCGACAGAGAATGGGAGCACCAGGTCCTCTAGCCACCCAGACACATGTCATCTGCATCTAGCTTTAGTGGGTACCAGGGAATTGAACCTGGGTCCTTGGGTTTCAGAGGCAAGGGCCTTAAGCACTAAGCCCTCTCTGTAGTCCCCATCAATTTTTTTAAAAAAACTTTACTTTTTAAAAAATTATTCATGGGGGGGGGGCAGATAGAGGGCGAATGGGCCCACTAGGGCCTCTAGCCACTATGAACTCCAGATGCATGTGCCACTTTGTGCATCTGGCTTATGTGGGTACTTGGAAATCGAACCTGGATCCTTAGGTTTCACAGGCAAGCTCCTTAACCACTAACCCATCTCTCCAGCTCTGCTCCCATCAATTCTTACTATAAGTCAGTTTTAAAAATCTAAACATGATGCTTAGTACAATCAGAAGTTGTTTAATAGGAAACTATTAAGCATATAAGCATGTGGAATGTCTATAACACAGACAGTCTAGAAATTTGTTCTATAGAGTGAGTTCTAAGAGAAATATGAGACACAAAAGTGTTTCCACAGTATTTTTATCCTAATGGAAAGTATGCATAAACAGAGCATCAGTGGAGAACTGATTTATACTTATAACTATGAAACTGACTATAGCAGTTACTCTTTCATTGCTGGGACAAAACACCCAACCAAAAACAGCTTAGGGAAGGAAAAGGTTTATTTTTGGCTTACAGCTTGAAGGGGAGGTTTCATCATAGTGGAAAAAACATGTCAGAAGCAGAGAGCTGGCACCAGCAGTGGAAGTCGAGAGTAAGCAAGTGGGGCAGGACTATAACCTCAAGACCCACCCCCAGTGACCCACCTTCTCTATCAAGGCTCATCTGTAATCCCTGCACTCCAGAGGCAGAGGCAGAGGCAGGAGAATCACTATGAGTTTCAGGTTAATCTGGGACTACAGAGTGAGTTCCAGATCAACTTTGGATAGAGGCCATACCTAGGCAGAAAAAAAATGGTAAAAACAAAACAAAAACCCTAAAGTTTCTTAATACAGCCCTTCTACCTGCCACATCTCCTGCCTTATCCTGTCTCTATACTATCTCCAGATGCTCCTGTCTAACTGATCTCTTTGAGATGCAAGCTGCACCAACCATATATAAACTGAGGTTCCCAGAAAATGCTACAATGCTAAGCATTCTACAAGGCTGATTCAAACTGCTATAATTGTGAACAGCAGGAATGTTGCTGCTCCAGAGTCAAATTACTATACTCACCTAAGCCCCATAAACTGCCATTTATTGTTCACTTTTGTGTGACCTGACGTCCTGTGACTATTAGGTAAATCCTTTGGAATGTATGAAGAGATTCTCTACCTGGTCCCACCAACTCAAAGGCTAGGATTGTCATCAGGCAGCATCTTTGGTCTTAACAAAGCTCTTGCCACTTTGCAGTAACCCGCCCACTTGATATGCTCACCACTGTGTTTGCAGTATGATTCATCACTTTGTTCTGTCATTGTGACATTTACCACACTGCAACATGGCATCTGGGGAACCTGAAAGCGGTATCCCCAGACCAAGGTCATTCGTATTTGGCCCCAGAATACACTTATTTCCTTTGAGGTGAGAGCTGTGGGGTGTGTGTGTACATATGAAATAGATGGAAGGTACTCCTAACTTTTGAGTGTTTAAAGACTAAAGGAAACACTCATGCCACAATTGTATTTCCCATGGAGGATTAGGCTGACAACAAACACTGCTACCAATTGCCTAGGAGAAAATCGTTGTCAACTATACATCTGTCAGAGGTTTAATGTGTAGAATATGCAAACAACACAAAGAACCCAATCAAGAATTAGGCTAACACCCTAAAGAGTTCTGAAAATAAATACAAATGGCCAATGAGTATTCTGAAATGTTCAACATCCGATCCATTAGGGAAATACAAATTAAAACTACTTTGCAGTTGTCAATAAAAACAGCAAAAAAAAAAAAAAAAAAAAAAAAGCCTACCACTTTTGAGATTCTATATCACCTATGTTGGAATAGCTATCCTCTATAGCAGGCAAATGACAAAAATTCTTACAGGGTATGGGGAAAAAGGAGCCCTTAGTATTGATGTGAGTACAAAATGGCACACCCATTCTGGAAATCAGCGTGAGGGTTTCTTGGTTAAGATTAGAAATGTGTCAGACCCAGCTATATCACTCCAGGATATATAGCCAAAGGACCCTATGCTCTACTAGAGATCCTTGCTCATACATGTTTATCGCTTTCTTCATAGTAGCAAGGACAAGGAATCGGAATTGATGGCCATCAATAGATAGGATTAAGGAAAATATGGCACACATACACAATGGAATTCTATTTGGTCTTACAGAAACATGAAACTTACAGGAAAATGGGTGGAAATGGGAAAATGTATTTAGTGAGGTAAATAAAAAAGGCCAACACTGCATGTTATTTCTAACATGTGATCCTACCTTAGAACTGTTATATATAGGTGTTTCTGTAGGAATGTAGAAGGAAATTATGGCAAGAACTCCCATGAAAAGTTATCAGACAGGGCTGGAGAGATGGCTTAGTGGTTAAGCGCTTGCCTGTGAAGCCTAAGGACCCCAGTTCAAGGCCCAGTTCCCCAGGACCCACGTTAGCCAGATGCACAAGGGGGCGCATGCATCTGGAGTTCGTTTACAGAGGCTAGAAGCTCTGGCGCACCCATTCTCTCTCTCTCTCTCTCTCTCTCTCTCTCTGCCTCCTTCTCTCTGTCGCTCTCAAATAAATAAACAAACAAACAAAAAAAATTAAAAAAAAAAGAAAAGTTATCAGACAATAACCACAGAGCAAAAAACTTGACAGCTGGGTCTTTAAGCACAGTGCTACACGTGTATGGCCACAGACATCTATCATTAACTAAAAGGCAAGCCATTCAACATTAGATGCACTTAAGCAGTAAGAACAGTAGAGAAGCATTTATGGAAAAACACAACTTCCCATCTATTAGAAACAGAAAGAGCTACCAATGAAACGTACCAGCAAGTTGGGCTTAAGTTAAGCTTACATTTCAGAGGGCATAAAATGACAACACTGGCAGAGCATAAGTGATTATCAGACGGGTGCCAAGTAAAGTAATTTGCATTTACACAAGAGCATAAGGGGCTAGGGAGATGGCTCAGTGGTTAAAGGTACTTTTGTCCAAAACTTTCCAGCCTGCATTCAATTCCCAAGCTACTCATGCAACCTGGATGCAAAAAGTGGTGAAATCATGTAGGGTTCATTTGCTATTCCAAGAGTCCCTGGCACACCCATACAATTAAACCATAAAAAAATTCCAAAGCAGAATAAAATAACCCATCATCGTTCACATAGATAAAAATAGTGCTGACCAAGCATGGTGGCTCATGCCTGTAATTTAGTACTTGGGAGGCTGAAGTTGAAGGACTGCAATTGAGTTTGAGGACAACCTGGGCTACAGTATTCCAGATCAGCCTGGACTAGATTGGACCTTTCCTGAACAATAAGCTATTAAGTACATATCCCATTACCTCAGAATGGACACCAGATCTCGTAAATGAACTTTCAAGTTTATTGTGCAAGTATCCAAGATCCAAATTGTCAGGCTTGGGAATGACTTTTTTTTTTTTTTTTTTTGAACATGGAGGTTGAGGAGCAATCTTAAGGTCTCTCAAAATATTTTCAAGATTACTTCAATAGTTCTCTTTACTCCAAAGAGCTAAGAAAATCAAATGTGTTATACTTAGTATAATCTCCAGCACAAAGTATCAATTATAAAGCAGCCCATTGTCAGTGCACCTATGGGACTCCTAGGTTACATTATCCTGCAAACAGCTGATTTCAACTCACTGTTGGCATTCACTGGCTTAATCCTAAGAGAAGTAGGGTAACTTAAGAACTACCCTTAAGAGATCCACTAAAAATAGACACTTTAAATTAAATGCTCTATGATTTTGTAAGGTGTTAAAAAGTGGGGAATGTACACTACTACATATCTAAGGTTTGACTGCTTGGATACAGTAGTTATTAAGAAAGACAAAGCATATTTTCTACAAAAATTGCTTGATAGAATTAAGCATTTTTATTAACTTTTTATTTTGACAAATTAACAGACTAAACCACACACACACAAAAAAACCCAAAACAAACAAAAAAAGACCCTAACAAATACTGTGTCCCTTTATGTATCAGTCTAAGATAAATCTTAATTTTTATCTGAGCAACATTCAGAAATGTTCTCAAAATAAGAAACAAGTTAAATGGTCACAAATATTAACTACAATCCATAGTTGTATCAAACAAACAAAAAACAAACAATGCTTTGTAACTAAGTCTGAGGTTAGTGTAATGTCACTTGCTTTTAATAGTTTAATTCTAACAGATTAAGTTACTTAGGGGAAAACAGCCTTCAGAAGCAGTAAGGAGGGTGTCATCAGTATTAAATTAAAATGCTTCTTCTTTCCCCAAACAGTAAACAAGACTTCATGCTGTTTCTAAACCAGATCCCTGTAAAAACTCAAGTACCTTTCTCAGTACTACCTGCACACTGAAGTACTTTATCTGGATTCAAGTTTTAATGCTGAAGGTTTCTTGCCATGTTCAATGTCATCAGATTTTTGTTGGTGTGACTGTGACAGAACTAGGCCTTTTAAGTAATTATATGTCTCTAACAGTTATTTGCTAACAAAAGCAGCATGCTATGTACAAACTCTTAATTAACTAAACAATACTTTGGCTTTAAGACTTATCTAAAGTCTACTAATACCAAAGAGTTTGGGAAGAAAACCCCTTTTACTTCATTAAGTTTTACAAGAATTTTTTGACCTTCACAACAAAATAACTTAAATTTTATTCTTGAGCTCTGCCTCAGAAAGTAATATATTCATTAATGGTTCCAATTAGCACAAACCAATTCTATGTAATCTATAACATAAATGAAATACCATATAATCAACATTATATAACAAAACTGTCAAGTTGTTTATGAAAGCTTTAATTTAAATGACACCAAAAGATTTAAGCTACTTTACTAGGTAATTGGTGTCATAAAGCAAAGTCATTATTTTTGGTTTTCCCATAATCTACTAGTTACTTTTCCTTTTACCCTTGACCAAAACACCCAACAGAAACAACTTAAGGGAGGAAAGTTCTATTTTGGCTCTTTTAGGGAGGTATGGTTCATTGTGGCTGGGAAGGAACATGAGACAATGGCTCTTCACGTGGCCCTGACCAGGTTGCTGAGGAAGCCAGCCAAAGAGTGTAACCCTCAAGGGCTGCTCCCAGCGGCAGACTTGTGCCAGCCAGACTCAACACCTCCACAGCCTTCCAAGTAGTGCCTCAGATAAGCTGGAGACCAAATGATCAAAAAATGAGGCTGTAGGAACATCCCAGAGCCAAATAACACCACATCCCTTAAATGCATATCCAAAAAGCTTTGTTTCCAAATATAGTTTTTCATCAGGGAAACCATATATATATATGTGTGTGTGTGTATATATACATGTATGTATGTGTATGTATGTACACACACACACACACACACGAAACCAAGAGGGTTTAGACTACAAAACAGGTTAAATTTAGCTTAACACCAAAAACCTTTAAGTAATCAGGAATATATTTTTAAACATTATTGCTTGGTCTTGTAAAATGGTGATTACCTCTATATTCTTAATTGCTTTCTATACTCTTAAACCATATTGCGCAGCAAGTACAGATAATGATGTAATATTTAAAATCAAGGTAACTGCAAACAAATTGTTACTTTTTAGCCAATTCATATGTTCCCTTATTCCCCATACTTACTGCACTACCTCAGAATTAGCCCTAAAAAAGTAACCATTCCACAGGGGAAATAGAAACGATTTTCAAGTATTATAGGAACAAAAATCCATGGGAAAAAAACAACCAATTAAAATTTGACCTTCCATCTTGCTTTCTAAATTATGGGTGAAAAGACATGTTGTGGGTGAAGGTGAGACAACCGAATATCCCTTATTTTTCCATAAGAAATATGCTTGTGAAGTCTTATTTCTTCAAGTAAGGGTAACAAGTATGGTTCTACAATGAGGAGAAATAAATACCCAGTATTATGGAACTCAAAAGGAAGACTGGAGGCACAAAAAATTCAACTAACTTTGGCTTTTAAGAACCCCACGTAGACTATGAAATGTCATTCAAATGAGAAAAAAACAAAACAAAACAAAAGATTACAGCAGCAAGCTACCACTTCGGCACACATGAACTCAGAAATAGACAACAGCTTTTTTCTCTCAATCAATCTGTAAGATCTTCTTTTTGCTTTTCCTGCTTTTTGGTTGTGGGCAGTTCCAGACTGGCCCACTGCATGGGTTCAGCCTTTCTCATGGTGATCTCAATCTTCGTTGCAGTCATAGTCACATAGCTTCGCTTAACATCAATCACCTGTAGCACATCAAGGAGAGCAAAATGTGGTGCTGTTATTGGTCCCAGAGAAAAACATGTATCCTGCTGACATTATTAACACCAAATTTAAGCCTGAGACCATTTTACTTTATTTAAGTTTCTTGACAGGACCTCATGACCTTTCTGTTAGTGCTAGTGAGGTACTGCCTTTAAAAGAAGCTCTTTTAAAATTATCTTTAAAAAAACTGATGGATTCATAATACTTACACCCCATAATTTCACATTTTGATGAAATTCCTTCTCTCCTTCAAATACAATGTGCACGTTTAACTGAAATAGATACAGAAAGTTAATTTTGAAAGTGTGTATGTGCTAGGGCCTCATACCTCCTAAGCATGTACAGTAACACACTACCAGTCAAGTGATTAACCATCCAAGTTATACTGAAGGTTTGTGAAACCAAACACCGATTGCAAGGACAAGACAACACTGACTAACACAGTAAGATATAAGAAAATGCCCCAGGACTGGAGAGATCACTCAGTGGTTAAAGATCCAGGTTCAAGTCCCCAGTACCAATGTAAAGGCAGACACACAAGGTGCCACATGTGTCTGGAGCTGTTTACAGTGGGAGAAGGCCCTAGTGTACTCACACTCACTCCATTCTCTTTCTGCCACCCCAACAAAATACTTTTTTAAAGCAAAAAATGCCAATATTGCGGGTTTTTTATATAAGAAAACCAGTAACAGAAAAGAAGGTTTAGACAAGAACAGTTATCTGCTACCTCTTCTAAGCTATTATGTTTCTAGAACACTCCAGAAATAGAACTGTTACACACTTTCATTTAAAATACTGTTTTCACTAGGTGTGGTGGCACATGCCTTGAAATCCCAACACTTGGGAGGCTGAGGTAGGAAGATGGCTCTGAGTGCTAGGCCAGCCTGAGTGAGACTAATTCCAGATTAGCTTAGGCTACAATGAGACCCTATCTTGAAAAACCAAAAAATAAAACATTGTTTTCATGAAAGTTATTTGTAATTATTTCTAAATAGAAAAACATTTTATGAAAACATTAAAATGAAAACACACTCTGCTTAAATAACTTTGATTCAGTTGCTTAGTGTACTTACCAATGTACTATTTGCTTCTACTCGACTAAGTTCTGGAAGAGAATTTTTAGCATACACTGAAATGGTGACTTCACCTCCAGTTTGATGCCAGTCATGTCTACATGGAACAACTTTTTTCCCCTGTAATAGAAGAGAAACTTTCAAAGTTTAAGAGGCACCATGTAATTAACTTCTTCAGAAAAGCAGCCAACCCATTTAACAGAGGAATGTAACCACCACCCAATAAGCACTACCTTAAGGGAGTTCTGCTTGCTCCTCCCATTTGATTTGCTTCCTTTAAGGCTATATTATTACTGCATTTTAATTTCTATTTTACTTATCTACTTGCCAGGAGAAAGAGAGAATGAATCCAGCCACTGCAAACAAACTGCACATGTATTATGTATGTGGGTACTGGGGAAGCGACCCTGTCTCATTAGGCATCACAGGCAAGTGTCTTAACCACTGAGCATCTCTCTAGCCCTATTACTGTATTTTCAAAAAGATAACTTAAGAAGCCTTACTGAACTTTACCCTGTTTTAATAGTCTATACCTCACTAAGTATCACCATAGGTTACAGCATAGTTGGTAGTGTGCTTGCCTAATTCAAGAAGCTCTCTTCTCCAGCACCACATAAACTGGATATGGTGGTCCCTGACTGTCACCCCAGCAAATGAGAGGCAGACGCAGGAGGACCAGAAGTACAAGGTCATCCTTGGCTACAGAGAGAATTCAAGGCCAGTGTGGACTACGTAAGACCCTATCTCAAAACAAAACAAACCCACAACCTAGTATTTAGACAGGTATGGTGGCTCATACCTATAATCCCAGGAGTTGGATGGCTGAGGTAGGAGAATCAGTGTGAGTCTGAGAGCAGCCTGGGCTACAGAGAGACCATGCCAGGGAGGGAAAGGAGGGGAAGAGAAAGGGAAGGGAAGGAAAGAAAAGGGAGTGAAGGAAGGGAGGAAAGAAATATTTTTTGAAGACAGAAATGGGAAGAATTTGCTAAATGAGAAAACACTGAGCCTCATGCACAGGAGCCTTCAATTTTTTCCAGTGTTAGGAAACAACAGCTGACCTCTCCAATGATTACTGAACCTTCTTGTTCTTCCATGTCAACACACAGAAATGTACAGATTTATACAAGTCATCTCCTGATCACTGTGATGGAAACCACCAAACTCTATCACTGTATTTCTAATATATCAAATAGATTTTAATAAATGCTCTAGCAACTTTTTTTTAAAAAGCCAATGACAATGTGTTTCAAGGGTAAGAACAATTTTGCCGTATAATTCTAGGAATTCGGAGACATCATTTTATCAAGGGTTATATTCTCAAAATGTTTTAACATAATGGTAAACAAATATTTTTAAACCTTTTAAAGTTTTGAACCTTAGAGAAAATATACACACAGATTCTCTCACTCTTTACAAATAAACATTCCTGAAAGATTTGTCGTAACGGATTTAAAAAATTTTTTTTGTTTATTTATTTATTTGAGAGTGACAGAGAGAAGGAAGGAGGGAGGGAGGGAGGGAGGGAGAGAGAGAGAGAGAGAGAGGATGAATGGGCGCACCAGAGCTTCCAGACTTTGTAAACGAACCCCAGATGCGTGTGCCCCCTTGTGCATCTGGCTAATGTGGGTCCTGGGGAATTGAGCCTCGAACCGGGGTCCTTAGGCTTCACAGGCAAGCGCTTAGCCGCTAAGCCATCTCTCCAGCCCATCATAAAGGATTTTTTTTAAAACCAATATTGTTAAAATGCAACAACTCCAAAATGCTCAAATGTTGACTACATCTCTAACTTAAGTTAAAAGTCAATTTTAAATGAAAGGTACAAAGTTTAATAACACATGGGTCCACTGCATGAGGTTTTTAAATGTCAGAACAGCACAGAAAGTTCATGTAGCATGTTATAATAGCCAAACACAAAACTTTATTTAGAAACAAGTTATTTTCTTTCTTATTATTTAAAAGGTGTAAAAATTATGTACATAGCACAAGTCTTTTTTAAAAGTTGCCAAGGAAAGTAGGAACTGATACCCTCCCACCATTTTTACCACCTTTTACAAATTTCCCATAGCAGAGGCATTCAAAAGAATTCCATTGAGGGTCTGGAGAGATTGCTTAATGGTTAAGGTGCTTGCCTGTGAAGCCTAAGGACCCAGGTTCAATTCCCCAGTACCCACGTAAGCCAGATGTACAAGGTGGCACATGCATCTGGAGTTCATTTGCAGAGGCTGGAGGCCCTAGCACATTCATTCTTTATCTGCCTCTTCCTCTCTCTCTCCCCCCTCCCTATCTCAATAAATAAATATTTTAAAAAAAGAATTCCATTGAAACAAGCCTGCAGTGCTTTTCTTTGATCACTAGAGGGACTGTACATTCATATGCATGTACTCCAGATGCATGTGCCACTTTGTGCATTCTGGCTTTACATACATGGGAACTAGAGAATTGAACTCAGACTTTGCAGGCAAGTGCCTTAATTGCTAAGCCATCTCTCTAGGCCATCTTTGAAGTTCTGAGTGATTAAAAAAGAAAAAAAAATGCTAAATTTTAGTTTAATAACAAATAGAGAAGTAATTTTTAAAAACACAAGTAAATAAAAAGCTGTAAAAGGCTGTGAACCTAACAAAACAAAGATTTTTTTGATTTTGGCATGCCTGGGTATTTCATAAAAATTCACATACATGCACCAACCATGCAAGTTATTTTGTTCAACTGGCAGTGTTTTGGGAGTGCGGTTGTGGGAGTGCAGTTTTGTTTTTGTAACCAAAAAACATGCTAACTTCAAATCTTTTAAATAACTCAGAGAAACACAAGACAGTATGCTACTGTGAAAGGTTACTTACAGCATCCTTTTTAGTCCACACGTGTTTCCCTGTTGTACAGCCCTCTTGGGCTAAGAATGTATTAAAATCAGAAGTTTTCCTCCTACAGCAACTCCAATATTTCATCCTTTAAAAAATTGGATTAAATCCAGTTTTATCATTATGACAGGTGTGATTTAATAAACAAAACCCAGCTTTACTATCTTACATGTATTACTAAGCAGTTAAAACAGATAGACATCAAGAAGGCACATCATTTAAAAACTGGTGTCATTTATTGTAGTAATTTTAGTGTGCTTGAGTAAAAACACAAATTAAATTTCACAACATTCCCAGTTCCCTCATGAAGCTAGCACAAGTGATATGATCAAAGACTTACTGCCTTCCTACTTAAGTAACCTCACATAGGACACAGAGCAAGTTAAAACTCATGCCTACAAACCCATGGAGGCCAATCCTAAAGTAGGCAAAATCCGTTATCACTGGCTTGAGAAAAATTTCTGGACCACAGGCAGCTCAACATTGCAAAACTCCAGGCCGAAGTCCAGAAACATATGGAAACAAGCAGAAGACAAGATCTAAACTGACAGGTATGGAGAAGTATTGGCTTTCAGATGCACAGGGAGGTGCATCCATCTGGAGTTCATTTGTAGTGGCCAGAAGACCTACCTCTCCGTGCTTACAGATAAATAATCTCTCTGACACACACACACACACACACACACACACACACACACACACACACACGGGGGAAGGGAGAGAGAAGGAAAGGGAGGAGGGAGGGAGGGAAGAAGGTATGGGCTTTCATAGATAATGGTTATTTCACTGTCCACAGCCCCAGATTCTTCATGTTCTATAAAATGCAGGACAGTGTTTCATACAAAGAAAATGAACTTTATCATTTTCATGGTGGTATATGTCTTCAATGCTGCAACTCAGGAGTACAAGGCAGGAAAACAAAAATAAGATCATCATCACACTGCAAAGTCACACAGGTCACTTAAAAACTAATCTTGCTAGGCGTGGTGGTGCACACCTTTAATTCCAGCACTTAGGAAGCAGAGGTTGGAGGACCACCATGAGTTCAAGGCAAGTCTGGAACTAGAGTAAGTTTTAGGTCAGCCTGGGCTAGAGTTCCTACCACAAAAGAACCAGAACAAACAAACAAACAAACAAACAGACAAACAAACACTGTGATCTTATTTCCCACCCCCACCAATAAAAAGGCAAGTGCCTTTAAATGTTTAAAGATATAACAGTTTAACATTTCTAATGTATACCATAAATATTTTTAACTAGTCATGTGTAAGTTACCCCTCATGGAAAATAGGTACTCCAGAGTGATATACGCAGGTTTCTTCTAGACTCTGTGGGCCCTGATACGTCTAAAAGAGAAAAAATAAAGAGAAAAAGAATTATACATCACTCAGTTGCATCTTATACTTATCTGTAACACTGGACACCCTATATACTTGCATAATACTAAAAAATAACAGCAATTACTAAGAACACTGATATTTCATTAGGGAATGAAAAATTATCCTCTTTTGAATATGGTTAAACTTAAGGTCCCCATAAGGAAAGCAAATAGAAAAGATGACAGACTGTATTAAGATGCTTCCAGTTTCTTAAGCAAGAGGTACCATCTAGCTATATTCAAGTATTTAAATTACAGACATGCTAAAATCAAGAGGCTTGTACTCTTAACAGAAATAGTTACACCATGAGTCATGTGCACAGTACACCTGGTGTGGGCCTTATCAATTAATGTATGGGAGATCTTATTGAGAGTTTAAGAAGAGTGGTAATTTCTTATCCCTATATAGCAAAATGAGCTACAGACATCTCTACATCCACGGTTTTTCTGGAAGATGGGCTGGGCACATTGCAGTTGTAGGTGAAGGTTCTACAGATGAATTCACAAAAAGTTATGTTAATCACTATGGATGCAGCTGAGAGTATACTAACTACAAGCACAGAAGACAAATTTGTCGATGTCTCTCTCCTGAAGACCATCCACAAACACACCAACCCAGGACATCACAGTGAACTCCCCCATGCCAGCTCCCTCTATGACTCTTCCTATCTCCTCAGTTTTCCAAAGCATAATCCATAGTCTTTCTCATCACCCTCTACAATGCTATGAAGCTGTCATGAAACCTTATCAATTTGCCTGCAAGTATCTATCAATTTACTATGCTAACCTTACAAACTAGCAAAATTTAGGCAACCAGACTCTTTTCTAATTCACATTTTCAACCTTCTAATTTTTTCTCCACTAGTTTATTAACTAATTATTAGAACTCTCTTGTTAAAAGTCTTTTAATTAAAAGGACCTCATACCATCTATCACATTCAGTTCTAGATGTTTTACATATTTGAAGTCCCTTTTTAGGATGCTGTGAAAAAACCACATGCAAACCTACTTTTTGGATTAATGGCACACCCAGAAGCCACAGATTGTTACTAGAAAATTTTCAGTGGTAGGAATGGGATACCTTCCAATGAGTTGTTGGTCAGGGAGGTCCATGATGTCCCCCAAAACATTACAGCTTATAGCCAAGGCTCTTAGTTTCCTACCAGAAATAGATGGTAAGACCCTACTGCTGAAGACTCCACATGCCTGGGCTGCAAGGTCACTGAGAAATCTTGCTGGAACTGAGCTGAAAACCTCTTCCCTGCAGACCAGCTGACAGAAAGCTGGAAAAAGCTGCACTGCATGCAGCCCTATTGGAGATAGAAGTTGTGGTGGTTTGAATAGAATAGATGGCTCCAATATATTCAGTTGTTTGTTTGTTTGTAGTTTGCCACCTGGTTGGAGGCAAGGTCACTGGGTGGATCTTAAGGTGTGGTGGTGGGTTTCAGGTTTCAATCTAAAGATATGCAAAGTGTGCCTAGCAGGAGTTCCTGAAGTGTGCTGTGCTGTGTGGCTTTTGGCTTTAGGCTTGTGCTTCTCTCTCTCTGCTTGGTCCTGTGAAGGCAGGCCAGCTTCTTCTGCCATTATGGAACTTCCCCTGGATCTGTAAGCTTCAATAAATATCCCTTCCTCCATAACTGTGCCTGCTCTGGAAGTTCATCTCAGTGAACCTGAAGCTATCTGCTACAGAAGTCATCAGCAGTGAAAACAGTGGAGGACTCCATACCTCAAGTTTGGCCAGCCAGGTCAAATGACAGAACGAGTGCAATAGTGGTATGTCTGTTATGGGGGAAATTAACTGCTCTTTAATTGGACTGGAGGCCCACTCTATGGGGGGAATACATGCCTAGTACTGAAAACCTAATAAAGCCTACAGTGGGGGACTTCATGAGCCTTAGGAGTGTAATGCTTGCTCTTGTCTGGCTAAATGCATATACTATACATATGCTCACCCAACTGCCCTTTAAGGACTTTACTTAGCATTCATATCCATATGTTAACACTACTCTCACTTTTGGCTAGATAAGCTTCTTTTCAGATGGCAGTGACCACTGGGATGACCCAAAAGGCACCAAAGTGCTGAGAAGATGTGACAAGAGAGTATTCAGCACTGAAATATATCACATTTTCCAAGGCTCAGAGTCCATTGCAGAAAAGGTGGCGTTAAGAATGTAAGAGACAAATGAAGACTGCTTACAATGCAATCGTTCAGACAGAAATTGGCTTTGATACCCTCGTAGTATCTAACCTCGTAGTGCCTAACACTGCCTTCACAAGATCCTCATAATAGGAAAAGATGATGATATCAAAATAAAAGAGAGACTAATGGAGAGAGAGGGGATATGATGGAGAGTGGTTATGTGAAGGGTAATGTGGGGGAGGGGAATTATCATGGTTTATTGTCTGTAATCATGGAAGTTGTCAATACCAAAGGTAAAAAAATTAAAATTAAAAAAAATGGAGATAGACAGGTGGGGATTGCTGTGTGTGGTCTGAATGTGGCCAGTGCACCTCTCCATACATATTCACATAAATAATAAAAATAAACTATAAGATAAAAAAGATGAAACAAAAAGCACAACAAACCTCTATTATCATAAACCTTACTTATTCCAAGGCAGTGGGTAGATAGTAGTAGAATGAGCCAAGTAAGGTCAACAGTGCCATGAAGAAAGCAGGAGAGGTGCAGGAGTTACATAACAGCAGGTAGGAAAAGGTCTCATCAACTGCACCCTTCAACTATACATCCTCAGCTGCCTTCTTTCCAGTCCTACTACCTGGTCTTCCACAACAGCATCCAAGCTGTTTTCTTCCAGCCCCACTGCTGCTCCATCAGTATGTATCCATTTTTCTCCAAAGAAATCCTTTAAATTAAAACATCTCCAGAAACTGGCATGGCCTTGCACACCTGCAATCCTAGCAATGAGCTGAAGCAGAGGGTTGGGACTATGAGGCCAGCCTGAGCTAGAGAGAGACCTTGTCTCAAAAGGCAAAACAAACCAACCCCTTAAAACTTAGATGCAGCCCAAACTCAGCTGGCTTAGGGCCTCGATGATCTTGTCTGCTTCTCTGCCCACTACACTTTCATACTTTTGCCCAACTTCCACAACCTTGTCATTCCCTAAGTAGCCCTCTGCCCCACGGTTACAACTCACCCCTCCTCTATTCAGAATCTTGATCTCATCTGGCCACAGCAAGAACTTCACTGACAAACCTTACTTAAATAGCTCCCAACCTCAGCCATGGAAGTAGCTTCATGTCTAATTGAATTCACATTTAACTGCCTCTTTGTTGTCCTTCTTCCTACAGTAGAGTACCTACTCTGAAAGTTTTTTTACAAAAACAACAACAAAAAACACCCCCAAACCAAAAAATATCTCCTAAAACAATGTCTAGCACATGTTGAGTATGCAGTAAATGTTACTCCCATAATTCTAACAGACATCTCTTAGCATGTTTGTAGCCCTAGACTTCAACAACAAAGTACCAATATGTAACAGGTATCAAATTATTTACTAATTTTAGAGTAAGTTGCAGCCCTTTGCTTCAATATTAAAATTTTAATTTGTAATATTCAGTTTGGTTAAATACCTTTGAACACCCTCCATTTTTACATGAGGTCCCAATCTTAATTTCATCACTGTCTTCTTCTGAAATAAAGAAAACAGAATCACATTTAATTTCATCACTATCTTTTTTTGAAACCAGGGAAAAATCTAATTAAAATATAAAAATAGAACTCCCCTATAGCATACTGTTTTTTTTTTTTTTAAAAATGTCTATTTTAAAACAAAAACAAATAAAAGATACAGATGGATATGGTGGTTCATGTTTGTTACATTTGAGAGGCTGAAAACAAGACAATTATGAGTTCGAAGCCAGCCTGGGATATAGGACAAGACCTTGTCCCCAAAACAAAACAAACCAAAAGCCCTAGTATCATGACTAGGTTTTGCCTGTATCTCTAATATGACAGATGACATTTTTATTTTATAATGAAATGCTTTATTTAATCTTATATAATTTTGTTTTCTTATAAAAGAGAAATCAACAAACCAAATTTTTGTCCCCTAACATTAGACACAGATTTGAGAGTAAAATATATTTTATGTGATGTACAAAGAAACCTTAAATTATCATCATTTCGCACTTAGGCATAATGAAGGAGCCAACATGTCCATACTGAGGTGTTATTAGCACTTGGGATTCATCTTTTCTGTCTAATGTGCTACCTTTCCACTCACATTCAGTGAAACACTGCCAATCTCCTATGGAGGAGCATTTAGTTATACAGAAAAATGTAATAAAACAAAACAGTATCTTACCTTTTTTATCTTCTTCATTCCCTGATGACAGTTTAAGTTTATCAAGAGCTTGTTTTAGGGAAGCAGATATTTTTAATTCCAAATTTGTCATTGGTTCATCTGGGCTGGAGAATTTTGAAGCCTTATTACCATTATTAATATACTAAAATATTTCTTTGTACTTAAATTGATAACCAAAACCTTCCTTATGAGATGTTAAATGGTTTGTGCATTGGTACTCCAAATAATTATTTTATAAATGTTATAGTCTACCAATACTTTAGGTTTAAAAAAAATTGTTTTTATATTAAGTCTTGAATACTCATGCCGCTGACAGCATATTCAGGTATGACCCTGCAGGGCTAGAGAAAAGACTAAAGACTAGGAATCCAAGTTTGTAAAGAGGAGTTGAGAAAAGGATGAGAATGCACTATCACAGTCCATTCTCAGAAAACTTCTAAGTACAGAATAAAAAGGTTAGTATGTACCAAGTAGGCCCATATTCATTTTTATTAGTAGATAATGGTGTGGATAGGCATATGTACTTGTAAGCTCAGATACAATTACATGGCAAGGCAATTTCAGTATGCTTAAAAACACTAACATACTCTAGTATTTCATAATTTTTAAAAATTATTTTGCATATACAACATAAGCCAATTCAGTAAATTAGTATTAAGGTTAATAATTCAGCAATGAAAATCAAAGCTATAGGTTGTTCACACTACACCCAGAGGGATAAACTGGCAGGTATTAGTGAAGTACATTAAACCCATATCTCACATGACAGATGAATTTAAATAAAATGTTCAATTTTTTCTCATTGCCTCTTAAGTAAAACTATACAGTCTGTCATTTAAAGCAATCATATTAACTCATATTGCTATTGTACTATAGCAAATGCCATTAACAATGGTGCTAAGGTTAACAATGCTATGGTAGACAGACAGAAAGTTTCTGGTAATTTTGTTAACTGGCTAGTCTGGTGTTTGACAATGTCTCAAGATAGATTTCTGATCTTGAACAATGGTCTGTACTTCAAAATATAATGAGCAAACAAACATCAAGTCTCTTAGGTCTTTAGATGCGCATCATCAGTACCTAAGTACAGTATGAGGACAGACTGGCATGGCATGACAGAGGTAAATTCACTATCATGTGAAAAAATACAGTCTGAGAAGAAGGTGATTATGAAAAATCTGTCTAATTCTACTTAAAGGAAAATCCATCTTAAAAGCTTTTTGACAAGCCATCTAAAACAAATACATGCAAACTGCAGCAGTACTGTGAGATGATTAGCTTTCACATATCTGACAGTAAAGCAAAGTTATTAGGTTTCTATGTCCAGTTTCATCTCAAACTAATTCCACGAAAAGGACCACCTTACAGAATTTCACCATGACACAATGAAAATGATACATGGAAAAGAAAGACGTGCAACTCCCCTACCCTGAAAACACATGCACCTAGAATTATAGCAGTACAATAAACAAATGTATAATGGAAGTCTTACTGTGTGCTTGCCTCAAATAAAATTGAAAGGTTATTGAAGAAAAAAACAAACCCAGTAGCCACTACAAATGCTATTACACAAAATGTTGCAAATATAAACAACTGTATAGAGTATACCTTGGTCTTTTTATTGCTTCTACTGGTTTAGGGGCTTGAATGATGTGCTCCTGAAATTTGGGTTTCAATTCAGAGAGTTCTTTCTTTTCAGTAGTCTTGACTTCAGGCTTGACAGGTTCAGGTGGCTTCTCACTATTATGCCTACCTTTTGTACAGCCCTGTTAGTGCAAGATATGTGTTAACAGTCATGCTACCACATGCTTTATTTATTTCTGTTGTTTCAGGACAGTTTTTCATTATGTGGCTCAGACTGCCCTATAGCCCCACCATGCAGCACCTTATACAAATACCTTTATTACCTACTTATTTTTTTAAAACATTAAAAATATCACTATTATCAATAAATGAGTTTTGATCTCTCTTGTTTTTAAAGCATTTACAGAAAAAAAAGCCCTTCCAAATTATATATACAAAATCTCTATTTGAAAATGCCTCGGGGTCTGGGCTCTCAGTTACTAGAATGCTTGCCTACCATGCAGAAAGTTCTGGGTTGGATCCCAAGCCAACACATAAGCAGTATCTGGTAGCCCATGCCTGTAATTCCAGCATTTGGCAGGTGGAGGCAGGAGGATCATCCTTGGCTACATATGAGTTTGAGGCTAGCATGAGCTACATGAGTTCCTTCCTGTCTCAAAAATGACCCACCCACCCAAGAAAACAAAAGTCTTGATGTGAGCATCAGTTTGATGGTATGACCTTAAAGGCAATCTTTTAAAATCTGATTCCTCACCTGTAAAAGGGACGAATTGGTATTTAGTTTCCTTTCTCAGCACTTTGTCTCAGTGGGGTGTAAAATCATAGAACAGTTCAATGGCAGCTTTTAAAAAATTTAATTTTTGTGTGTGAGAGAGAGAGTAAGAGAGAGAGAAAGAGACAGACCGACTGCTAGATAGATAGATAATGGGCATGCCAGGGCCTTTGACCACTGCAACCGAACTCCAGATGCACTCACCATCTTGTGCATATGGCTTACATGGGTCCTGCGGAATTGAACCTGGCTTCTTTGGCTTTGCAAGTAAGTGCTTTAACCACTAAGCCATCTCTCCAGCCCAATGGCATCTTTTTTTTTTTAAATTAATGAAAAAAAACCTTTTATTTGCAAACAGAGAGAAGGGAGGGAGGGAAAGAGAGGGAAGGGAGGGAAGGAGAGAGCAAGCGGGAGAGAGGAAGAAAAAGGGGGTGCCCCAGGGGCTCTTGCCACTGCAAACTAACTCCAGATACAAGTGCCACTTTGTGTATCTGGCTTAACATGGCTACTGGACAATTGAATCTGGGCTGTCAGGCTTTGCAAGAAAGTACCTTTCACTGCTGAACCAGCTCTTCAGTCCCTCAAGGGCATCTTAATATACAACTGTAGTGTACTAAAAATGCTTTGTTGCCTACCACTTCCTTCTTCCTGATGTTATTTAAAGACTACTAAAATCAAAATTTACAATGACAAATTAGTAATTAATAATAGTAAAACCATAATTTCCAAAGTAGATAAATTATTTTAGAAGCTCTGGGGAGGAGATGAACTCCCCTTTTAAAATAACATGTTATCTGATAGTTGATGAGCTAACATTAAGTCAGAAATCAGACTCCTCAAATCTATAGCCTCCAGGACTATGTACTTTCAGAGAAATAATCTAGAAAAAGAAGCAATACTTACTACAATACTTAAGAAGTCAGAAAAATCAGTTGTTCTTCTCTTGCAGCAAGACCAACCCTATGAGATAAGAAAAAAAAAATCCTAAAAATAGTTTCTTCATGGGAACCACCACCCAGAAAAACAACTTTTTCATTTATTTTCTTAAATTCTAAAATAACCTTTTTAGTTTTAAAGGTGCCATAAACTGTTGTCTTAGTGAAGTGAAATGACTTTTAGTATTTATATTAGCCAATGTTAATATGGTTTAGGTTACAACCTGTCAGCAAAGGAAACACCTTAAACTAAAAAGCCAAAAATTGCTTCTATTTAAGAATCATACTTGATTAAAAAGATAATAAACCAAACAAACTTATTTGGGCTGGAGATATAGCTCCCGGGTGAAGCTCTTCCTTAATGTGCACAAGACCCTAGACTTGATCCTCAGTACTACACATACCCCCACAAATTCACACAAAAGCCACTACAGCTCAAAAATCAGTAATGTTACTTTCAGAAAAACCACTGATCAACACAGCAGCCTATGCCTTCATCTCTGAAGGTAAACACTTTCAGGCAAATAAACAGATTAGGAAGGACTGAGTATGTGGTGTTAAAGCAAAGTATCAAGTTATTTTATTAGTGTAGAACAGGAAGCTAGGAAACTAGGGAAGGAGAGTGATTTTGAATGCTATAACTGTCCCCCTTGCCCAAACCGCATGTTCCTTCCTGTCAAGTTAAAAAGAAGTCAGCAGCAAATGCTATAGAACTAACTTAACTGCAAGGTTAAAGATGAATCAAGCAGGGCAGCTTTCGGCAGACCCAATGCTAAATGATAAACTCTGCTAGGCACACCTTTAATGCCAACACTTAGGAGGCAAAGGTAAGCAGGTCACTGTGAGTTCAGCCTGAGGCCATAGAATGAGTGCCAGGTCAGCCTGGGCTAGAGTGAGACCCTACCTCGAAAAATCCTGGAAAAAAAAAACAAAAAACAAAAAACAAAAACAAAACAGAAACACCTAGCTGGGTGTGGTAGCACATGCCTTTAATCCCAGCACTTGAGTGGAGAGGTAAAGGAATGCTGTGAGTTCAAGGCCAGTCTGGGCTACATAGTGAATTCCAGGTCAGTCTGGGATACAGTGAGACCCTACCTGGAAACAAACAAAAACAATTTCTGCATGAAGCTTTACTAACATCATCAGACACTGGGATATAGAGTAAGAAAGACACAATACAAGGTACCTGTTCCCAGGTACCAATCTGACTCTAATGTCAATCCTCAGTTTAAAAAGTCATAAACTTAAGTATGTAAGCCTAAACTGGCCAATTGTTTTTTCTTGAGGACTGTCTTCCTCTGTGAATAGTCCTCCTTTAACACTGAAAAATTTTTGTTTTTCTTTTGTTAATACAAATTTAACTACTTATTTGGGTAAACAGAAAACTAGTGGTCTTATAATGTACATATTTTTTCTGAAATTTATTGGGCTGTAGGAAGTCTAAGCTTAGAAAACACTTACAAAATAGAGGAAATAAAATCCAGTAGAGAATAAAAACAGTTTAGTTTTTAGGAACAGGATTTGACACATAAAGGCAAGTTTGTTGTAAGAATCACAAGGAAGAACAGTAAAATAACTCTGTCCCAAAGAAACAAATACACTTACAGAACTAGTTCCAGCACCCATAAAGGTTTGCAGAGAGGCAGAAGATGTAAGCAGGAGCCAGGTCAAAGGTCTTTTGAATGCCATTTCTCACACAATGCTAAGCAGAACACAAATTTCTCTGCTATGCACCTTAGTTAACATCCTTTCTCTATCAGTTACATGCCAAGAGGCTAACCACTTCTAGAAGATACTATTACAAAATGTACAGGGCAGTACTGTTTTAACATGTGAGACTAGTAATATGCAACATCACAATGGCCTAATGGATCATTTTCTTGAGAAAATTTCTCATATAAACCACATTACTATGAGTTTCTTTTTTAATTTGGGGGGGGGGGGAGAGAAAGAATTGGCATGCCAGGGCTGTGGGCATGTGCGACCTTGCGCTTTTAAAAAAGATTAGCATCACAAACCCAGACAAAAAAAATTCTCCTCTTTCTGATTCCCTAGATCATGAAGGAACTACAGGTGAAAAACTCTTCAGTAAAAATATTCCAACTTACACTAGAGTCTGTGCTGAGAATCTACAACCACCACTCCTGATACCCAAAGCCCTCATCTGTGGTGACTGAGGTCAAGTCAACTGCCTCTACTTCCCTTCAAAATTAAGAAGGGAAGATGGTTCCGAATGGAAAATATCACCATCTACTATCTTCTTTACTATTAGTGGAAAATATGCTGTAAACACCCCAAAATGATCATTAAAAGTAAAAACTGCAAGCTGAGAAAAAAAAAAAAAGGGAAAATGGAGACATTTTTAATTGACATCTCCAAGTTTACTAAACAAGTATGAATAAAATGAAGATGCATCTAGCTCCTACCTTTAAGGCGTCATGGAAGACAGGAACCCCTGGGTGGTATGTGCAAGCATCTGGTCAGAAACAGAAGGGAGAACACTTTTTACAATGAAGAATGAACACATCACCATCCCTCTAGGTGCTAGGATCCCAAATGCGGGCAGTACTAATCCTTAAAAATTCACTGTGGTTTGACACACAACACAAAATCACTTGTATTAAAATAGTAATAGTTAAAGTCTTAATACTCTTAGGACTATGACAACTGTAGGTAAAAAACAATACACAATAGTTTAAGAAAAACAAGTAAATTCTATATTCCTCCCAAGTTTTATAGTAACATATTAGTTTTGAAACTTTAAGCCCTAAGATTTTGACCATAGTTCAATACTTTTAGAAAAATACCAAACTTAAAGAGTATTTATATGCAATGATCCATAAAAGTTGACCAAGGGATTCTCCAAAAATTTATTTTGGAAAAATAGGCTTAACATTTTAAAAATTGTTGCAACATCCAATTGTTAATAAGTATTGTGAAACAGAATCAATTCCTAGGTATAAACCTCATTACAAAGGAAGTTTATTACAATCAGGAATGTGTAGTATTTAGTTTTTTTAAAAAAAAGGCAGCTGACATACTTACTCCCTGGATACACAGGAAGAGAAAAAAGGTTTCATTCCTCTCCAATTTTCTTAGCTTATTCATTCTTTTGTCTGTTTTACTCAATACAACCTATGATATCTGATTAAATTTTAATAATCTAAGAAATCTCTCTACACTCTATTAACAGTATTACTTCCTTAGGTTATCTAAGATGAAATACTAGCTAGTGTAATATAATGGAACAGTAAGTAAACCCATGGATTAGGAAGTCTATTAATTAAGGTAGTAGTGGAATTAAGAACTGGAAAAAAAAGTGAGGCAAATGTGTATACAGAAGCCATCTAGCTGACAGGGGAATTTGCATCAAGAATACCATCTCTACTAATAGAGAATTTAATGTACAATCACAGGCATGAAGTGATATAAAATACTCTGGGCATAAAATTAGCAGTCCTAGTGGTGGCATGTTTTGGTAGAATGACAGAGGAATGAGATCGTAACCATAAAATTAGCACAGACAAAATTTGAAACTCAGGGCTTTAATAAGCAAACGACAGTCACTGTCTTCTCTAGCCTTTACCAGGCTCATCAGTTTTGCTGAAGTAATCATTTTATAGGTGAGAAGCCACAATACAGTAGTGGCTAGGTGTTGAAGGCTTTTAAACTCTGGTTAAAATTCTCATTTTGTCAAAGTAGCTCCTTCAATTTCCTTGTATATGTAGATTTAAATAAAGTTGTGCTTTTTAATAAAAGAGGTTTGTTTTGGCTTTTTGAGGTAGGGTCTCACTCTAGTTCAGGCTGACCTGGAACTCACTTTGTAGTTTCGGGGTGGCCTCACAGTTATTCTCCTACCTCTGCCTCCCAGGTGCTAGGATTCCAGTTCTGGGCCATCACACCTAAGTTGTGCTTTTTGTAGTGTTTAACATATAGAAATTACCAATCACATTCTTTTTAACTTACTTTGCATTGCAAACTAAAATGGTCTATGATCTTGGAGTCTTTTTTTAAAATTTAAGATTAACAACTTGAGAGGGAGGGGTGGGCAGACAGAGACAGACACAGGGAATGAGTATAGGTATGCCAGGCCTTCTGGCCACTGTAAAGCAACTCCAGATGCAAGTACCACTTGCAAAACTGGCTTTACGTGGCTACTGGGGAATTGAACGCTGGCCATCAGACTTTGCATGCAAGGTCTTTCATCACTGACCCAACCCTCTAGCCCCGCATTTTGGAGTCTTTTAAAAAACTTTTTCTTGAGAATTTTCATACCTGTACATGATATATTCTGTTCATAATCCCCTCCTGCTACCTTATTTTTGTCTCTTCTTGGAAAGAGTCCTTTTTTTGTTGTTAATATAATACACACACACATAGACACTAAGAAGACAATATAAGCAAAAAAGTATGGCAGTTATACCGCACCATCAAGAGAGTTCTGCATGCAAATGCAGTTTCCTAAGCAAGACAGAAAAATCCATCACTGCACTCCACGAAAAAAAAACAGAATTTGCCTTTATATTCAACATCAGCCCTTGAAGTTGTAATTTTAGCCAACATGTAAGGTCAAACATCTCCCACCCCCCAATCTGGTGCTTTCAGTCTTCTCCTCACCTTTGCTTTCTTCATCTTCCCTTCATTATGGCAATTTATTTGACTTACTTGTCTCAAGTTTCTAAAATAATTCCCACTTTGCTAAAGTGAATAAACCTTCATTGATCTTGCTGTTGTTTCAGTATGGAGACATGGCTGAGCTGTTAAGGTGTTTGCCTGCAAAGCCTAACAACCAGGGATTGATTCATAAGTACCCATATAAAGCCAGATGCACAAAGTGGGGCATCTGGATGGCTAGAGGCCCTGGGACACCCATTTTCTCTTTTCTTTGTCTCTCTGCGTGCAAATAAATTAAATAAAAATCTTATGGAGTGTCCAGGCTTATGAGGTAATAACCCTGGACTGTGTTTACTCCTGTGGTTCCTGATCTCTTCTGCTTTTTTCTAGCCCTGCACAATTTCACACATGGGTAGACAAGCAACCAATAAACAGCTGCTATCTTCTCAGAAGTTCACACCTGAATCTAGCTATGTAAAACTGTGGAACCAAAGCACATGCCATCAGTGTTTTCTGTACATGGCATTAAAAAGAATATGTGCATTAACAAAGGTACATAGGGTACACACAGGACTTTAATTTCTTGTTTCGTAATTTTGTTACCCATGGGGGGGGGGAATTCAGTTTTCTCTCTAAGTATTATGAGAACGTCAGTGATACTAGGAGAATTTAAAGATTGACCTTTCCCTTTAAGTCCTGTTCGAGCCTTATTTAAAGCATGTCACCAATCTATGATAAGATTTCAAAGAACTCAAAGGTGAAAAAGACACCTGAATTTTAAACTCCTGCATGGTTCTGGGCCATGCCATGTTTCCCGTGTTAAGAGCTTGCTACTGCACCCTTCACAGGTTCGCTATGTAGATAATCATGTAACACAGTGACAGACCCATCAATGCCTGGGATGCTGAAGGCAAACTATACTCGCTGGCCGAATCTGAGAAGTGCTGTCACTTCCTACAATACTCCAGGAATGCAGACAGAGTCTATGGGTCTCTTCCCACCGGTCGGTTGGTTCACCCAGCATAGCTATCAGCTTTGGCCATGCATCCCAGTGGCTCTGAGGAACCCTCAGGACTCCCTGTCGGCGGGAGAGGGCACGGTATTGAAACGGAGGCCCGGGCAAGAGCTCGCTAAGAACGCTGCCACTGTGGAGAGGACAATGCAGTGTTCCGGCAGAGAGGAGAGGGATTCCGACCAAGAGCACCTTGACAAGAAGTCACTTGTAAGAGCGGGTGTGGACTGAACGGGACGGCACAGGCTGCCCAGGAGGGCGCGGCCAGGGGCGCAGGCCGGGGTCGGGGTCGGGGTCGGGCCCTGCGCTACTCACCATCCGCGTTGTTCTCGGGGTCGAAGCGCTGGCCGCAGCCGCGGTTGTAGCACAGCAGAGCCATGTAGTCCTCCGGATCAAGCACACACGCCCGGGAACGCTACACAGTGCAGCCTACACTCCCCGATCGCCAGCCCCAGGGTGACTGATCGCCCGGCTGCCGGCTTCCGGAAACGGCCCGCGCCGTTTCACGAACCTTCGCGAATGTTCCGGTCGCACACGCGCAGAACAGACAGGAAGAAGAGGAAGCCGCCAGCTGTACCGGGTGGGACTCCCGGTAGTAGGGGCGCACCCGGACACTTATAGAGGAGACACCCCTGAACGGAAACGGAAGTCTGCGAGCGGCACGCTCCCTGAGGACAGTCTCTGTCCGTGCGTCCTGCGTGCCGCTCCCCGCGGATTCCGAGCGAAGTGAGCGCGGACCGGAGAGGTTCCTCCCCGCGTGTCACGCGTTCCCACCCTCCGGGTCTCTGCCGGAGGAGGAAACGTGCGCTTTACCTGCACTTTTCAGTAACCGGAAGGTTGCAATCAGTTTGCCTTGAAAGTGAAAAGCAGTGCTCTGAGTCGTGCAGCACTTTGGAAGTAGAAAAACAAAATTGTGGCTCATAGGCAACCCTAGAATCACAATTCTAAAATCCTACTCTAATAGCTGATGTTGCGTATTCGCTTCCACTTGGAGTTCTTCAACCTCAGAACTTAAGAGTAAAATTTCAAGGATATTATACACAGTACATTGTTATGTTAATAGACACATGCAAACAATGCTAATTCCAGCACATACTTCCCAAACTTGGGGCTTTTGAACTAGCAAACACCTTTCCTGACAGATTCACTGACAACCTTAAATAGTAAAATACGTATCTTGTTAAAAACACCTGAAATGCTGTAATGTTTCCATTGATATCAAGTTTGTTTGAGATGCTCACAATCTTCCCGTTCCTATAAAAGACATTTTCCCATATTCCAATTTTTAAAAAGAATTTTGTTTATTTTTATTTATTTATTTAAGAGAGAGAGGGAGAATGGGCACGCCAGGGCTTCCAGCCACTGCAAACAAACTGCAGACACGTGCGCCCCTTGTGCGTCTAATGTGGGTCTTGGGGAATCGAGCCTTGAACCAGGGTCCTTAGGCTTCACAGGCAAGCGCTTAACCGCTAAGCCCTCTTTCCAGCCCCCATTTTTTTTTTTTCTCTGTAGCCCACGCTGACCTAGAATTTGCTAGGTAGTCTCAGGGTGGGCTCAAACTCAATGGCAATCCTCCTACCTTTGCCTCCCAAGTGCTGGGATTAAAGGCATGTGCCACCACACCAGGCTCCTCATTCCAATATTTATAAGTAGAAATACCAAATTTTATGTAATAATTTAAATGGAAACACACAATGTCGTTTTATCATTTAGACTTTCTCTTTAGCTTCACTAGCCATGAATGTAATAGGCCATAGAAATGTATTGTAGATAATTAGAAGTGGAAGAATGAAGAGCACTAAAATGTTTTCATTAGGCCATATCTATTGTCTGGATATCTTGCTATCACATTACTAAGATTATTAGAAAGAAACAATCTTTTATTTTCTTTCTTTCTTTTTTTCCTGAGATAGGGTCTCACTCTAGCCCAGGCTGGCCTTGAACTTAAAGGCTGAGCCAACACACCCACCTAGAAAGATAAATCTTAAATAATTTTAATATTTAATGCTGTTTTCACCTATAGCACTTTACAATCAGAAAATAATTGCGGGGCTGGAGGGATTGCTTAGTGGTTAAGGCATTTGCCTGCAAAGCCTAAGGACCCAGGTTTGATTCCCCAGGGCCCAAGTTAGCCAGATGCACAAGGGGGCATCTGGAGTGCATTTGCAGTGGCTGCAGGCCCTGGCATGCCCATTCATTCTCTCTCTCCTCTTTCTCTGTCAAATAAATAAATAAATAAAAATAAAATATTAAAAAAACCAAAAAAAGAAAATAATTGCTTATAGTAGATGCATTGAAAAATGTAGAAATATAAAGAACAAAATAATGAAGTTAACATTTCCACCACCCAGAATAAATGTAGAATTGCTAAGGTAGTTTTGGTAAATACATTTTTGGTGTTTACCTTAAACATCTGTAACTAGAGATGCTAAAAAAAAAAAAAAAAGAATGGACAGAGAAGGTGCCATAATGTGTATAGTGTATATATGTTCCTCCTCTGAGTATTTTAATAAACTGAAATTTAGTCATCCTCATGATTTAAAAAGTCAATAAATGGTGCTTTTTACTTGCACCTACTCTTCTACCTCCATTCCTTATGCCAGTGCTAACCACTAGCAACTGAGAAACTTTTCTAGTTGCATGAATAATTTATACAAAATGTTAAATTCTGCTTCCCTTCCTTATCCAGTCCCAAACAACAAAATTTGCCTTTACTTTGACTGTCTTAGTTACTATTAACAAAAGACTTAGAGCCAGGGAGAGCTCAGTTGGTAAAGTGTTGAGTTTGATTTTTCACATAAAAATGCCAGGTGTGGTAGCATGGGCCTATGATGGCAGGGCTGGGGAGGAGGACATAGGTAGATTTGTGGAGCTCACTGGCCAGTTTAGCCTAATTGGTGAACTTGAAGTCGATGAGATACTCTTACCTAGGTAAGCAGATATTGAGAACATGCCATATTGTTTTATAGAAAATTTCTCTGAATTGAAATATTTCCTCCTGAATGGAGGAAGGTGTCAAAAGGTCAAGAAATCTAGGAGATCTGAAACTTAAAAGGTCACAAGACCACTCCCAAAGTTATAGGTGTCCTAAACAACTACTGAGGACCAGGTTCTGACCAATGTTTTGTAGCAATTTTCTCTGAATTGAAACATTCCTTCCTGGAGGGAGGAGGGAGGGTAACAAGTCTGGAGCAAAAGATTGTAAGATCTTTCCCTTAGGTTGTGCAGCGAGCCAACTTTCCTACCAGGCAGGCTACCAGCAAGTGTGCAGAGTCTCCTATTGGTCAATCTGCCTGCAAGTTGAGCTCCAGAGACGCAGCTTTCTGGGAAGATACAAACACATTTTTTTCACCCCAGAGAGAGTATAGATGATGGACAAAAGCATGACTGCATCAAAACCAGTTTTAATAAACCAATGAGTTTATTTATGTTATTTACAGAGCAGGATGAGGGGATACTTACAGGAGCAATGGATGACTCCAAGGCAGCTACATCATTGAAATGTCCACCCTTTTCATATGGCTATGACCACTGGGGTGACTCAAAACTCACCAAAGTGCTGAGAAGAAGGGACAGTGAGTGGAGTGTTTAGGATGGATACATTTCTATCACACCCTGCAAGGCTCAGGAAACATTGCAGAAGTGTTTGAGAAAATGGTAAGAGCCAAAGGAAAGGGAGGAGTGCTTACAATATTGTCTTTCAGACACAAAATGGCCTTGATATTAATGACCTCACAGTGGCTGATGCTACCTACACAAGTCCTGCATTATAGGAGGAAAAAAGTGATGATATCAAAACAAAAGAGAGACTAGCTGGAATAAGAAGGGATTCATTAGAGAGGTGATGTTTTTTCTTTTTTTCTTTTCTTTTTTGAGAAAGAGAGAGACAGAGAACATTGGTGCACCAGGGCCTCAGCTACTGGAATCAAACTCCAGATACTTGCATCACCTAGTGGGCATGTGCAACCTTACATTTGCCTCACCTTTGTGTGTCTGGCTTATGTGGAATCTGGAGAGTTGAACATGGGTCCTTAGGCTATGCAGGTAAGCACCTTAACTGCTAACCTCTCTCTCTAGGCCTGTTTTTTTTTTTTTTTTTTTTTTTTGGTTTCTCAAAGTAGGGTCTTACTCTAGCCCAGGCTGAACTGGAATTCACTATGTAATCTCAGGGTGGCCTAGAAATCACAGTGATCCTGAGTGCTGTGATCAAATGCATGCACCATCACACCCGGGCTGGAGAGGGGATTTGGGAGAGGGGAAAAAGGAGGGTTGTGGGATGGGATTATATATATGTATATATTTAAAAATATTTATTTATTTGAGAGCGAGGGAAAGGAGGAAGAGAAAGAAGAAAGGAGGGAGGAAGAGAGGGAACGGGCACACTAAGGCCTCCAGTCACTGAAAATGAACTCCAGACTTATACACTACCTTGTACATCTGGCTTACATGGGTACTGAGGAATCAAACTTGGGTCCTTTGGTTTCGCAGGCAAGCGCTTCAACCACCAAGCCATCTCTCCAGCCTGATGGATTATATGTTAGCTCACAAAGAAAGTCTTAACAAAGCAAACAAAGAAAAAGCTTTAACAAATATAGTAAAGTAGAAATAATTTCTTGTATTCTATCTGATAACAATGAAATAAAACAACAAATCAATAGCAAAAGAAACTAGAGAACATAAACAAACTCATACTCTGAAACTCATGCATACTTAATACTACTGAATGAGGGAGTCACTGAAAATAACCAAGAAGGAAATTTGAAACAATTCTAGAATCATGATTATGTAATACAACATACCAAAATCTAAGGTGTACAATGAAAGCTGTTCTCAAAGGAAGTTTAGAGCTTTAAATCTTACATTTAGAAATTAGAGAGTGCACAAATAAATAATGATACACCTTAGGTATCTTAGAGCCTTGGAAAAACAAGAACAAGCTAAACTAAAAGTCAGTAGAGTGGAAGTAATAATTGTCAGTAAAGGAAATTATAATCAGGACAGATATTAGTAAAAGACAAGCAAGAATAATAATAAGAGTTAGTGAAACAAAGAAGTGGTTCTTTGACTAAATAAGAAAGATTGTCAAATCTATAGAAAATAAAGGAGAGAGAAGACCCCATTAAATAAAATCAGAGATGAAGAGGAAACCATTATGACAGATACTAATAAAACTCAGGAAACTATTAGGCATACCTTAAAAACTAATAATCCATTAAGTTGGAAAAAACTGAAAGAAATGGATAAATTTCTGGATGTGTCTGACTTACCAAATTAAGCCAAGATGAGATAAATAATTTAAATGTCTATAACAACCAGATTGAAGCAGTAATTAAAAAATCCCTTAAGCGGATCTGTGGAGATGGCTCAGCAGTTAAAGGCACTTGCTTGCAAAACTACCTGACAGCCAGGTCCGTGCCCCAGCATGCATGTAAAACCAGATTGAAAAGTGGCACAGCATCTGGTGTTTGTTTGCAGCAGCAAAAGATCCTGACATGCCTCCTCAGTATGTACAAATAAATAAAAATATTTTTTAAATTCAGTAAAAATATCCAAATCCATGTGGATTTATTGTTGAATACTACCACACATTTAAAGAAAAAATAATACAATGCTTCCCAAGTATTCCTATGAAATAGAAAAAGAGGAAGCTAACTAAATTCTTTTTATGCTTTTTTTTTTGGTAGCATCATGATACTGAAACCTGATAAATAACAAAAACAATTATAGAACAATTTTATTTATTTATTTATTTATTTATTTTGGTTTCCAGATAAGGTCTCACTCTAGCCAAAGTTGACCTGGAATTCACTATGTAGTCTCAGGGTGGCCTTGAACTCACAGAGATACTCTTACCTCTGCCTCCTGAGTGCTGGGATTAAAGGTATGTGACACCACGCCCGGCTATTTATTTATTTATTTTTGAGGTAGGGTCTCACTCTAGCCCAGGCTGACCTCGAATTCACTATGTAGTCATGTAGTCTCGGGGTGGTCTTGAACTCATGATGATCCTCCTACTTCTGTCTCTCAAGTGCATATCCCACAGCGCCTGTCTCAAGGTGATTTTTGTCTTTTTTTTTTTTGGTGCTGAGGACTGAACCCAGGGCCTTGTGCTTGATAGGCAAGCACTCATCCACTGAGCTAATTCCCCAACCCCTCAAGGTGATTTAAAAAAAAAACAACTTTTTTATTGACAACTTCCATAATTATAGACAACAAACTGATAATTTCCTCCCTTCCCCCACTCTCCCCCTCACAAATCCATTCTCCATCATATTCCCTCCCTCTTTCTCTCAATTAGTCTCTCTTTTATTTTGATGTCATCATCTTTGTCTCCTATTATGAATAGGGTCTTGTGAGGGTAATGCTAGGCAAAGTCTTGAATATCAAGGCCAATTATGTCTGAATTATTGCATTGTAAGCAGTCCTACTCTTCCTTTGACTCTTACATTCTTTCCACCACCTTTTTCTGCAATGGACCCTGAGCCTTGGAAGGTATGTTAGAGATGTTTCAGTACTGAATATTTCCTTGTCAATTCTCAGCACTATGGTGCCTTTTGGGTCATGCCAGTGGTCATTGCCATCTGAAAAGAGAAGCTTCTCTAACCAAAAGTGAGAGTAGCATTAACATATGGGTATGAATGTTAAGAAAGTGCTTTCAGGGAAGTTTTATGAGCATAATATATGCATTTAGCCAGACAAGAGCAGATGTTACCCTCCTAGTGCTCATGACCTCCCTTGCCAAAGGCTTTTGATTAGGTTTTCAGTACCAGGCATGCATTCCCTCACATAGAGAGGGCCTATAGTCCAATTAGAAAGCGGTTGGTTTTCCCCATAACAGACATGCCACTGTTGTACCTTTTTGGTCATTTGGCCTGGATGGCCAAACTTTAGGCTTGCAGTGTCCACTATTTTCATTGCTGATGACTTCTGTCTAAATAGGACTGCATGAAGCATAGCCCTTCCCAGCTTTCTGTCAGCTGGTCTACAGGGAGGAGATTTTTATGTCCACTCCAGCTTGATTTCTCAGTGACCTTGCAGCTAAAGAAGGTGGAGTCTTCCGCAATAGATGGTCTTACCATCTATTTTTTTTTTGAGTCAGGGCTTCACTGTAGCCCAGGCTTACCTGGAACTCACTCTGTAGCCCCGGGCTGACCTCAAACTCACAGCAGACCTCCTACTTCAGTTTCTCAAGTGCTGGGAGTAAAGGTGAGTACAACCAGGCCTGGCTATTTGTTTGTTTGTTAGAAAAGGCTTTTGGCCAAAGGACCTAGGTTTGATTCCCCAGTACCCATGTAAGGTAAAGCCAGGTGCACAAGGTGGCACATGTGTCTGGAGTTGGTTTGCAGTGGCTAGAGGCCCGGGGAGGGGGGGGGTGTACCCATTCTCTTTATCTGCCTCTCTCTTTCTCTATCTCTCTCTCAAATAAACTTTTTTTTTTTAAAAGAGGCTTTTGACAAAATACAATATACCTTCAGAATAAAAGTTCTGAAGAAGTTAGGAATAGAGGGATCATATCTCAAAATAATAAAGGCCACATAGAGCAAATAGCCAGCATTATACTAAATGAGAAAAATTGAAAGCACTTTCACTAGGTTCAGGAATAAGACAAGGGTGTCCTGTTTCTCCACTCTTATCCAGCATAACAATAAGAGAAACAAGTGAAAAACGACAGATGAGAAAGGAAGAAGTCAAAGAATCCTTATTTGCAGATGATTAGATTCTATACCTAAGAGACCCAGAGGACTGTACCAGAAAACTTCAATGTGATAAATGCTTCTAGCAATGTGGCAGGATACAAAAATTAGTCTTTGTATAAACTAACAACAATCATGCTAAGAAAGAAGAAAAATATTCTGCTTACACACACACACAAAATGCTATAGACTGAACCTAAACAAGGAAGCAAAAGATCGTTACAAACAAAAATTTAAAAACACTTAAGAGAGAAATTGAAGCAGATACTAGAAGATGGAAAGACCTCCATGTGCATGAGTTGGAAGAGTCTGTATTATAAAAATGACTATCTTACCGAAAGCAATCTACAGATCAAAATTCTAATCTCATTACAAAAATATAAAAAAGTTTAAGTTTATTTGGAAGGACAAAACACCTCAGCTAGCCAAAACAATGCTGAACAAAAAGAATAATGCCAGAGGTATCACTACACCTATTTTTAAAGATATAGCTTTGAGCCATGGTAACCAAGATAGCATGGTATGGACATAAAAAGAGATGTATACATCATTGAAACAGAATGGAAGGTCCAGATATAAACCCATGAGGTTATAGTCATTTGATTTTTGGTAAAGTCATGAAAAATACACAGTGGAGAAAGGACAGCCTCTTAAACAAATGGTGCTGGAAATACTCAATATTCACCTGGAGGAATGAAAATAGATCCTTATCTCTTCCATTGCACAAAAATCAACTACAAGTGAATAAAGCACCTTAACGTGAGACCTGAAACTCTGAAACTGATAGCTATACATCTGACTGAAGATTCATATTTAGAATATACAATGAGCAAAAAAAGAATAAGAAATCAAACATCCACATCAATAAATGGGCTAATAAAATAAGCAGACATTTCCCAAAAGGTGAATTACATAAGACCAATAACCATGAAAGAAACGTTCAATGTCATTAGTCATAGGAGAAATGCAAATCAAAACTATATTGATATATCTTCTGAATCTAATCAGAGCATCAGTCATCAAGAAAACAACCACAGCTGCTGGTGTGGACGTGGACACCAAGGGAATCCTTATACACTGTTTGGGAATGGAAACTAGTCCAACCTGTGTGAAAGTCAGTATGGAGGTCCTCAAAAACCTGTAATAGATCCAGCCATGCCACTCCCAAAGCACTCCAAGTCAACTTATCACAGAGACATTGGAACATCAATGTGTATTTCAGCACAACTGACAATAGCTAAGTTATGGAATCAAACTAGGATTGTAGCAACAGAGGAATGGATAAGAAAAACATGGTGTAAAACTACACAATAAAAATTTTTTCAGCCATAAAGAAAATGAAGTTGTGGTGTTTGCAGAAAAATGGATGCAACTGAGGACAACCACATTAAGTAAGTAAGCAAGTGTCAGAAACAAATGCCAAGTATTTTTCTTCATTTGTGGTTCTTAGATTTTTATGTAGCCACATAAAACCATGTACGTGCATATTAAAGTGTAATTGCCATCACCATCTGAAAAGAGAAGCTTCTCCAACCAAAATGAAGAGTAGCATCAATATATGGGCATTGTATTGGAATAGCTTGTTCCAGACATTAAATGACTGATGTAATCATGACCTCATAGTGCCTGATGCTATCTGCACAAGACCTGTATAAAGATGGTAAAAAACGTGACCTCAAAATGGAAGAGGGACTAGTTGAAAAGAGGGGGCTCAGTGGAGAGGGGATGGGGAAGTTTGGCAGGAGGGGATTCTGATCATAGTACATTGTGTATATGAATGGAGGTTATCAACAAAAATGTGTAATAGTCTAGGGGAAAAAAATGAGAGCAAGAAATGGTGAAAACAAGGGCAGAGGAGAATGAGAGGAGGAAAAAGATGCTGAACATGCAATATATAACCAAAACATTAAAAAATGGATGTATATAAAAGAAATACCTAATAGCTTGTTTTTTATGGACTGTTAAGTTCTACTGTTAAAAAAGGCAATTTTATAGACAGTGTTTGGAGGTATTGGTGATTAGGGATAAGGACTTCCTCATGCAATAATGGCAAGCACCTTCTAAGAATGACATTTCTTTTATTGTTTAAAGTGTCAGCTTACCCAAACTCCTTCAGGCTTATTAAACTTTATTACTTTAGATGGTCCATACAAATGGAAGACAAATTGTTGTCCTGTTGAGATTTGAATAAAGTAGCCAAAGTTTTGAATTATGCTGATGACTCATTTACACTCTTTAGTCATCACATCATACAGAAAATTACCAAGTCTTGCAGTTTCCACACAAGTCTATTTGCCTGATATTAATTTTGAAGTATTCTGAACTACATTTTCTCAAGAAAATACTATTAGATATAGCTCCTCCTGTATTTTTCCTTTTCGAAACTAGGAACTTAGGCCATTTGTTATTATGGAAACTAATGAATTTAAAAATGATATCATAGCAAACAAATCTGCCTTGTGTGTTGTATTAAAATGTACCTTTTAGAAGGTAGGAGTTTTAATCTCTTTATTTCACTACCATTATATTATTATATCTGTTGTGTTTATAGCAGTGACTGACATGGCACTCAGTAGATAATTATTGAATAAATGGGTATATATGTACTCAGTTGGAAAAGAATTCAATTCATGAATTTACAATTTTCACTAATTTTTCTCTAGCTTGTAGAATTATGAGCAAATTGAAATAATGAAATTAGTTAGCTGGGTGTGGTGGTACAAGACTTTAATCCTAGCACTCAGGAAGCAGAGGTAGAAGGAGTGCTGTGAGTTTGAGGCTACCCTTTTACATAGTGAATTCTAGGTCAACCTGGATAGGGAGAGACCCTACCTAAAAAACAAAAAAACAAAAAAGAAATTAGTTTAGAAATATAATTAATGAAACAATATCAGAATCCACAAACATATAGCTGAGAAATCTATATAGATCGAAAATCAAGTTTTAATGAATGCAACAGAAGGAATACTTTTAACTATTTGTATTCAACTGAAATTCCTTTGAAATTATGAAGAACTTTAGAAATACAGATAATAAATCTTGCAAAATGTTAGATATATGAAATATAAAAATTGTTTTGTTCCACAAGATGGCAGCAAAGGTTTATTTTGGAGCCCCTAAACAATTTCAGTCATTATATTAGATAATGCAAATCTTTTACAGCTAGTGTAATGTAAGCCTGAGGATTTTTAATGCTTTATTTCTATTTTGCCAGTCCTTAGAGGTGTCATTTAATCCGAAAGGCTCTGTCACCAATGCTTACATTTCCAGTGGCTTTTTTTTTCAACTCGCCACTTCCATTTAATTTTTAAAACATAATCTGCACCACTTACTGACATTTCTGTCAATGGCAGACAACTACAGTCATCCTATGAGATTATAATGAGGCTGAAACATCCCTGCCCTTGCCTCCCCCCTCACTGATGTTATGTGTTGCTGATACAAACTGACATACCCTGCTTGTTGTACACAAGTGTAGCACACCCAAGTATTTCAGCCCATGACATTTGATAATGATAATAAATGTTAGCTGCTGGTGTATGTGTTTGCTGTTCTGTTGTTACTTTAGAGCATGCATCTACTTATCAGTAAACAAAGTTTACTGTAAAGCAGCATGTTTTTTATGGTTTTATGTTTGCAGGAGCTTCATACATCTTGTGCTTGTTGTGTCTATTTGTATCAAGGTCTTGTAAAATGCTTGACCCACATCATCTGTCTTCTGGTTTCTATATGTACACATTATTATGTCCACAAGAAGAAATTATTCAATGCCACACTTTTCAAAATGTAACCCCATTGTTAGCAGCACATGGCTGTGCTGCTAAGATTCATCTGAAATTACAAATCCAAACATGTTACTCTTGAGCTGAACCACTTCATCCTCAAACCATAAGGAATGAATTCTGAGGTTTATTCACTCAGCTAATATGAAGAACTTGTTCTATTTACAAGGCGTTGGGAATAAGAACATGAATAATTCACAGAGCTTTCCATTTGTGAATTATAAACCCAAGAAGACACAGCTGCAGCCAAGTATTTACTCAGGGAGAAGTGTGTTTGGAAATTAAAGGAAGGATGGGGTAAGGACTGAATTTCACTAAATGGCGGGCATCCAGCTCTAGGCCAGGGAAAAGATGTGGTTTTCCAAGAGAAGTTTGGGAATTTAAAATATATAATTGAAAAGCATATAAGAACAATTTGTGAACGTGTCATTATTTCTCCAGATTTAAAAGTTATATAATTTTTTTTGAGGTAGGGTCTCACTCTAGCCCAGGCTGACCTGGAATTCACTCTGTATTCATAGGGTGGCCTTGAACTCATGGTGATCCTCTTACCTCTGCCTCCCGAGTGCTGGGATTAAAGGCAAAAGTTATATAATTTAATATATTATAAATATAAATCAAATATAATAAAATACCAAATTATATAATTTGGCAATTGCAAAAACACTGAGATTCTATAGAAATGATGAAAATAAATTTCACCGAGATTATTTACACACTTTATTAACATTTTCATATGCACATCAGATGTCTATATAAACACAGCTTACACGTTCTGAAAGGTATGTTCTGAACTTCTGCTTATCAGTACATATGTTAGATTGAATGGGACCATGATATAGATGCTGTGTTTGTAACTGCAACTCACTTAACATAAGTTGGTAAAGAGGAGGTGGAGGGGACATCAAGTATTGCTAAAATAAAATGAGGAAGCTGGTAGCACATTAAGGGTCTAGTGTCACATACGACAAGACCTGAAAGACATTTTGAAAAAAATTCTTTCTTTCTTTCTTTATTTAGAGAGAGTGAGAGAGAGAGTGAGAATGGGAGTGCCAGGACCTCTAGCCACTGCAAACAAACTCCAGACACATGCACCACCTGTGCATCTGGCTTTAGGTGGTACTAGGGAATTGAACCTGGGTCCTTTGGCTTTGTAGGCAAGTGCCTTAATCACTAAGCCATCTCTCCAGCCAAAGAACTAAAAGACTTTTATTTTTATCTATTTAGTTTTTTGAAGCAGGGTTTTACTCTAGCTCAGGTTGACCAGAACTCACTCTATAGCCCAAGTTGGCTTCAAACTCATAGCAGTCCTCCTATCTCAATCTCCTAAATGATGGGATTAGAGTCATGGGCTACCGCAGTGGGTTCTGAAAGACTTTTAGATACAGATTAATTTGATGTCAAATGCTGGTGAGTTGTTAACTGGGATGAGAACTAAGAGCAACCACTTCTATTTGGCAGTTAGCATGCCAGATGGTGACTGCTTCCAGTTTTAGTAGCATTGGCAGATGGAAATCTGTCTACTGGGGGTCAGGGCAATGAGGAGCAAAAGAAAGGGTGGTGGAACTTGGGGACTGCTTCTATGAAAGGAGACTTGACAAGACAGTGTGCAAGAGTCCTCTTCACATCTTAACCAAAACATTTGCTTTTAGTATTTTATTTATTTATTATTATTATTTATTATTTATTTATTTATTAGAGAGAGAGAATGAATGGGCATCCCAGGGCCTCCAGCCACTGAAAGTAAACTCCAGACACATGTGCCACCTTATGTATCTGGCTTATGTAGGTCCTAGGGAATTGAAATCGGGTTCTTAGGCTTTGCAGGCAAATGCCTTAAGTGCTAACCATCTCCCCAGCACTCTCCTTTGTTTTTGAGGGGAAAACTGACATATAGTCCAGGCTGGCCTTGAACTTTTGATCTTCGTGTCTCAACCTCCTGAGTGTTAAGACTATAGGCATATGCCTTCACACCCATCTTATTTAATCTTTTTGATAGTAGCCATTGTAACAGATACGAGACTTGTATGCCATTGCAGTTCTGAGTTATATTTCATTAATTATTAGAGTTTTTCAACACATTTTCTATGCCTGTTGATCATCTGATTTATTTATCTCAGACATGTATCTTTATTTTCTTTGTTCACTTTTAAATCCAGTTATAAGCATTTTTGGTATTGTTATATGAGTTTCTTATGTATTTTGCATATCAATTCTTCACTAGACACATAACTTTACAAATGTTTTCTTTCATCCCTTAGGTTGCATTTTCATTTTGTTGCTTGTTTATTTGGCTATGTAAAACCTTTTAGCCTGATGTAATAGTATTGCTCTATTGCTTTTGTGGTCTGTGCTTTTTGTATTATATCCAAAAATTGTATTACCAAGAGCAAGGTTTTTACCTGTTTTCCTTTAGGAGTTTTATAGCTTTGAGTGCCATGTTTAAATCTTTAATCCATTTTGTGTTGATTTCTGTGTAGTGTGTTTTATACATCATATTCAGTTTTATAGCACCATCGGTGGAAAAATTATGTTTCCTCAGTGTTTTTTGACACACTTGTCAAAGAGTTGACCATAAGTTTATGGGATTTTTCTTCTTCCTTCCAGTCCCTTAACTTCTTTCCTTCCCTCCCTCCCTCCCTCCCTCCCTCCCTCCCTCCCTCCCTTCCTTTTTCTTTTTTGCTTGTGAGGATGTGTAATGTGGTATGCACGTATGCAGTGGTGGTGTGTATCTGTGTGTGTTCCTGTGGTATGTGTATGTGTGTGTGTGTGCTCATGCAACACCTTATGCACTGCTAGCCTGCAGTAGAGTACATTCACCTGTGGCAGTTGGAGCAGGTGTCCTGTTCTACAACCTATTCTTATTCAAGTCTAACTCTCTTATAGATCCTGGAGCTTACCAATTGTTCCTGAGTTGGGTCTCTGCTTCCCTGTGGGACTGGGATTATAGATGTTCATGGCCATGTCCAGCTATTTATGTGGTTCCCAGTGATCAAACTCCAGCACTCACTCAGGCTTCTTCAGGCTCTCATGCTTGTTTTTTCCTCCCTCCGTCCTTTTGTTCCTTCTTTCTTCCTTCCTTTCTCTTCCTGCTTTGCTTTTGCAAATTTTTATTTATTTTTTTCCAAGCAGAATGAACCTGGGTTGTTAAGCTTTACAGGCAAGTGCCTTAACCACTGAGCAATCTCTCCATCCCCTCCTGCTTTGCCTTTTTTTTTTTTTTTTTTTTGAGGTGGGACCACACAGGATAGCCCTGGCTGCCCCAGAACTTGTAGCAATCTTCTCACCTTAAGCTCTCTATTTGCTGGGATTACAATGACTTGACATTTTTTTGTAGGAATTTGGGTTGATTCATTTTACTTTTATCTTTTGTGCTCCTATTACAGCAGAGTTTTTGTGCAGTTACTATGATGCTCTTCTACTTCTTCTTGTAGCTATGATGATTTATTTCTTTAATTTTTACACTTATATTGATATATTAATGGGGTACTTTTGAGGTTTGATTACACATATAACGTTCTGGCCAGGGTATACATATTTATCTCTTCAAACATTTATTGAATTTTTATGGTGAAAACATTCAAATTCATTTCCTCTAGTTTTAAAGAATGTTATCTGTAGTTAGTCTAGTGTACAGTAGGACACTAGAACTTCTTTATCTTATCTATTATAACTTAATAGTTCAATATTTAACCTTTCCCCACCCCTAGACACTCCTTGGACTCTGCTCATCACACCCTACTCAACTTCTCAACTTCGGTGAGAAAACTTTTCATTCCACACAAGGAAGATCATACAGAATTGTTCTTTCTGTGCCTGATTTTGTTTAATACAGTTCCATCCATATTATTACAAGTGACAGGGTTCCATTCTTCTTTTTTTGAAAAAATTATTTATTTATTTGCAAGGAGAGAGAGAGAGAGACAGAGAGAGAGAGAGAGAGGCAGAAAGAAAATATGGGTGTGCCAGGGCCTCTAGCCAATGCAAATGGACTCCAGATGCATGTGCCACTTTGTGTATCAAACCTGGTTCATTAGGCTTTGAAGGCAAGCATCTTAGTCACTGAGCCATCTCTCCAGCCATAGTGTCATTCTTTTTCAAAAAAATTAGTTATGCACGCAGTGTGTATACAGTCATGTTGGTACCATCGTTAGCTTCCTCCTTGTTCTCCCCTTCCTCAGGGACCCTCCTTGTTGGGGTATATGGGCATTGGAGGGTTAGCCATCACTCATTCTTTTAATAGCTGGATAGCATTGCATTGTGCTTGTGTGTGTTTTCTTTATCCACTCATAAGCTGATAGTGACATTATTTCCACTGCTAGGCAAATAGTGCTACAGTGAACATGTAAGTACGGATGTCTGTTTGACACAATAACTTCATTTTCTATTTTCATTCCTATATTGATTTCTTATGCATATATACCCAACAATGGGTCATGTATAGTTATACTTTTAAGTTTTTATACTCTCTATAATATTTTCCTTAAAAACAGTGCTAATTTACATTATTACCAACAGTGTGCTAGGGTTGGCTCCCTTTTCTCCACATCCTGGTCAGCAGCACATTGTTCTTTTTTATCATAGTGGTTCTTACATAGCTGAGGTGATTTTTCACTAATTTATAAATCATTATGGCACTAGCTATTCTTAGTGAGGTGAGGGCATATTTCATTGTGGGTTTGATATGCATTTCCCTAAGGAATAGTAATGTTGACCCTGTTTTTTTATTTTTTTAAGCAGGTTTTTACTCTAGCCTAGGCTGACTTGGAATTCACTCTGTAGCTCCAGGTTGGCTTTGAACTAGTGGTGATCTTCATACCTCAGTCTCCCAGTGCTGGGATTAAAGGCCTTGATTGGTTTTATCTACAGCACCTTTTCAGTTTGATATAGTCCTATGTATTTTTGCTATTTGTATTTTGCTTTGGGTATCTTATCCAAAATATTTTTGCCCAGTCCAACATCCTGAATGATGAGAGGTAGGGATATAGTTTCTTCTGCATGTAGATATTCAGTTTTTCCAGCCAATTTATGGAGAAGAATGCCCTTTATTCATTGTGTGTTTTTAGCACCTGTGTGAAGGATCAGCTGGCTACATATATAAGGGTTTACTCTGTTCTATTGAATAGTCTATTTAGTTTGAAAACAACTTGTATTTGGTTGCACATAGAAGCTCTGCATTTTCACTTTTTAAAAATTACTATTTTTATTGACAACTTCCATAAGACAATAAACCGTGGTAATTCCCTCCCTCCCATTTTCCCCTTTGCTATTTCACTCTCTCTCATGCCACTTCCTTCTCTCAATCAGTCTCTCTTTTTTTTGATGTCATCATCTTTTCCTCCTCATATGATGGTCTTGTGTAGGTAGTGTCAGGCATTGTGAGGGATGGATATCCAGGCCATGTTGTGTCTGGAGGAGTGTGTTTTAATAAGTTCTACCCTTCCTTTGGCTCTTACATTCTTTCTGCCACATCTTCTGCAATGGACCCTGAGCCTTGGAAGGTATGATAGAGAAGTTTCAGTACTGAGCACTCCTCTTTCATTTCTTCTCAGCACTATGGTGCTTTGTGAGTCATCCCAGTGGTCACCACCATCTGAAAAGAGAGGCTTCTCTAACCAAAAGTGAGAGTAGCATTAATACATGGGTATGAACCTTAAAAGAAGTGCTTACTGGGCAGTTTGATGAGCATAGTATATACATTTAGCCAGACACCAGCAGATATTACACCCCTAGGGCTCATGACTTTCCCTGTCATAGGTTTTCCATATCAGGCATGTTGCAGTCTGGTTCACATTGCTGGTAGAAATCACCCAACCAAGAGCAGCTTCTGGGAAAAAGAGATTTATTTTGGCTTACAGGCTCGAGGAGAAGCTCCACAATGGCAGGGGAAAATGATGGCATGAGCAGAGGGTGGACATCACCTCCTGGCCAACATAAGGTGGACAATAGCAACAGGAGAGTGTGCCAGACGCTGGCAAGGGGAAACTGGCTATAACACCCATAAGCCTGCCCCTAACAATATACTCCCTCAAGGAGGCATTAATTGCCAAATATCCATCAGCTGGGAACCTAGCATTCAGAACACCTAAGTTTGTGGGGGACACCTGAATCAAACCACCACAAGGTATGTATTCCTTCCCATGGAGTGAGCCTCCATTCTAATTAAAGAGCGGTTGTTATCCCCCATAACAGACATGCCGCTGTTGCACCTGTTGGCTCATTTGGCCTGGCTGGCCAAATTTAAGGCTTGCAGTGTCCACTGTTGTTTATCTCCACTGGTGATTTCTCTCTTGCCCATAGAACTGTATGCAGCATAGCTTTTTCCAGCTTTCTTCCAGCTGGTATACATGGAGGAGGTTTTCAGCTCAGCTCCAGCAGGATTTCTCAGTGATCTTGCAGCCCAAGTATGTGGAGTGTTCAGCAATAGGGTCTTACCACCTATTCTTGGTGGGAAACCAAGAGCCGTGGCAATGGCCTATAATGTTTTTTTGTTGTGGGTGGGGGGGGGAGGGCATCAGGGATCTCCTTGACCAACAACTCACTGGAGGGTATCCCATTCCTGGCATTTTCACTCTTAATGCTGTTTTGAAGTTAGAGTTCTTTTTGACATCTTATAAATTCGTTTTTAAAATAAGGTATTGATAAGCAGTATTTTTGCCTTTTATTTTACTTGGGTTATGGTTATTTGTGTGCCACACAAAATAATATTGTATTATTCCATTATATTAGTAAGAGCTCTATAGAGAGACAGAATTGATAGAAAGAATATATATATATCATAAAAGGGATTGTGGTGGTTTGAATCATATGTCATCCAATAAACTCATGTGTTTTGAATGCTTGGTTCCAAGATGGTGGTAATTTGGGAGGAGGAGCCTTGCTAGAGGAAGTGTGTTGTTGGAGGAAGGCTTAGGGGTGTTACAGCAATCCCCCCTTGCTAGAGTTTGGCTCACTCTCCTGCTGCTGTTTTCCACCTGCTATGGTAGAGGTGACATCCAGCCTCTGCTGCTGCTATGCTCTTCTCTGCCATCACAGTGTGTCCCTTGAGACAGTAAGCCAAAATTAAAAAAAAAACAAACAAAAACTATCTTCCCTGCTAGGTGGGAAGAATGTCAACTAGAAGATAATTGCAATAGGGATTTATTAGAGTGGCTTATATGATCTGGGCTAGGTAGTCCAACAATGGCTACCTGTAGGTTAGAGAGTCTGAGAACCCGACAGTTGCTCAGCTCACAGGGCTGGATGCCTCAGCAGTCCCAATCTGGCACTAGAGGTCTCCAGGATTCCTAGAAAGTACCTTGTTTTCAGTCCATGTTGAATTACTGAAGAAACTGGGTTCTTATGTACATAAAGGATAGAAGCAGCAGGGTAAATGCATACACCAGCAAGTAGCAAGAGTGACCTAGCAAAAGGCATTGCCTTTTCCTAGAACCGCCTTATATACAGGCTGCCACGCAAAGGACTGTTTTCTCTCGGGAAGGTCTTCCTCTCTCCATTAACCCTTCCTGGAAATGCCCTCGTAGACCTGCCCAAGAGGTTTGGCTCTTACTTGAATTTTAATCTGATCAAGTTAGCAATACAAACTAACCATCGCATCTGTATTCAAATGCCTGCTTACCTTTGCCACTGTGGTTTAATTTTCATATGGCTTCTTGGTGCTGTTTAACATGTTATGGATTCTACTGAAAGATTGACCTTTTTTTGCTACTAGCTGCCTCTAGATTTCTTGGCTGTTTCGATGTTCTCTGTGACTTTGGTGAGAAGGGAAATGGTGCCTCTCAGGAAGTGCTCTGAAAGAGTTATTGACTGATCACTGCTCCACACCCCCATTATATTGTTGAGTCCTTATTTGGACCCCTGAAGTTCCTCAAAACCATTTTCATTTATGCATAGCTATCTAGTTGTTGCTCTTTTTAAATTTATTACACTTTATTTCAAGTTACATAAATCTATATATTTTAGATAGGCTATACTCTTGTATCCCTTTGCCCCTTGTCTCCGTTTCTCTGAGGGCCCTCCTCAGTAATGCTCTTGGTGTTCACTGTGTGGTAATTAGGGCCCCTGTCAGTCTTTGGGGGCGGTGTGCTGTACCTCAGGATATTTTTACCTACCCTGTGGCTCTTACAATCTTCATGTCCCCTCTTCCACAACAGTCCCTGAGCCTTGGAAGGAGTGTTAGCAGTTTGTTTTTAGTGTTGAGTTCTCTATAGATTCTATTTCTGTGTGATGTGTTTCAGTGCTCCACTGTGTTTGTTGCTATTTTCCCTTCCTTAAATTTTTGAATTGTTTTCTTAGTTTACAATTCATTAATATCTGCTCTGATCTTAATTATTTCTTTCCATTGGGAACTCTTTGGGTTGGGTTGATCTTGTTTCTCCAGTGCCTTTAGGTGGATGGCTATGTTGTTAATTTGAGATCTCTCTTTGCTGTGAAGGCATTTAGTACTGCAAATTCTCCCCATAGGACTGCCTTTATTGTGTCCCATAAGTTTTGGTATATTGTGCTTTCATTATCATTCAGTTCCAGGAATTTTACAAATTCTTGGTTTCTTCCATGACCCATGCATTGTTTAATTATGATCCACCATCTGGACCAGAAGTCCTGTTGTTGATATTTTAAAGGGGGATGGAGGCTTATACCTGTTACTCTTTCATCTTCCTAATGTATTTTTCATTATAAAAGGAAAAATCATTATAAAATTTTATTTGTTGTTAAGGAAATGTTTACATAAATTTTATGTGTTTAAATTTCTAAATTGACAATGATGAACTTTTGTTAAATTTTTTATATATGACTTAAAAATTTTAATTTAATTATTTTGTGAGTAGTATGTTTGTTGTGTGTTTGATGTGGTATGTGTGTGATATATGTAGATGCATGTACCCTATGTATGTATGTGTGAAGGACAGAAGGGCATATCATGTGTTACTTCTTTGGTCTCTGCTCCCCATTGGACTGGGGTTACATATGTGCTTGGCCACACTAAGCTGTTTAAATGGATGCTGAGGAATTGAACTCAGGCAGACTCGAGACCCCTCAGGCCCTTATACTTGGGTTGGAAGTGCTCCTAACTGTTGAGCCATCTCTCTAGTTCTTAGTTGTGAGTTTTTATCACTATTGCAGAAGAATAAAATTAGGACACCTAATAAAAGCAGTCACACATAGATGTAATAATAATAATAAAAATAACAACAATAATAATAACAACAGTAGCAATAGCAGCAACAATAAACTAATGAGAAGAACTAGAATCAGGAATATAAATGTATAATTTTGAGCACATCTAATTAAGAATAGGTTATTGGGCTATCAATGAAAAATATTTTTGTAAAAATGTTTAATGAAGCTGGATGTCATGTCACACTCCTTTAATTCCAGCACTTGGGAGGCAGAGGTAGGAGGATCACTGTGAGTTCAAGGCCATCCTGAGAATACATAGTTAATTCCTGGACTACAGTAAGACCCTACCTTGAAAAATTAAAAAAAAAAATGTTTTGTGGGGCTTGGGAAATGGCTTAGCAGTTAAGGTATTTGCCTGTGAAACCTAAGGACCTCAGTTGGATTCCCCAGGACCCACGTAAGCCAGCAGCGCATGCGACTGGAGTTCGTTTGCAGAGGCTAAAAGCCCTGGTGTGCCCATTCTCCCTTTCTATCTGCCTCTTCCTCTCTCTCTGTCTTTCTCTCCCTGTTTCTTGAATAAATAAAATAAAATGTTTTATGAAGTACAAAACATTATATTATTGGCAAACTTTTAAGACACATTTACATTAAAATTTATCATGACTTTATGTAATATGCTTTATTTTATAGTACACAGTTCTCTATGGGTTTCCCAGTTTTTTTTTTTTTTTTTTTTGACAGTGCTCCAGCTTGAACCTAATACCTTCTACATTCTAGGCAAGCATTTTATCACTGAACTTACGGTTTCACCCTTTAAATTTTACAGATTTTAATCTCCATATTGGAAGCAATTGATCCTTATTATTAAAAACAATTTGATTTTTAACAATCACTTAGTAAATGTTTACTAGATGAATAGTACATAATGAATGGGTCAAAAAGTTTTGGGCTGAGGAGATGGCTCAGTGGGTAAGAGCACTGTTGTACAGGCATGAAGACCTGAGTTCAATCCAGTGCATCTGTGGAAAAATATAGATATGAGCACACATGACTGTAACTCCAGTGATGGGGAGGGGCAGGGACAGGAGATCACTGGGGCTCATTGGACAACCAACTAGCCAATCACCAGCAAGCTCCAGACTCAGTTGAGAGACCCTATCCCCAGGAAATAAGGAAGGCAGAAGAGGTATAGAGGAGAATACAGGACCTCCTCCTCTGGTCTCTGTAGGCACGTGCATGGGCCACAGCACCTGCACATACACATGTACATACATGCATACGCAAGACACACCCAGCACAGGCCCTGTACATAGTGATACCAACACATACCAAAACGGTCTTAACTTCTTGTTTTAAATATCCACAGTTTTTTTTTTCTGATTTTTAAAAACATATTTAATTAATTTATTTATTTGAGAGAAAGAGGGAGAGAGAGAGGATGGGCACTCCAGGGCCTCCAACCACTGCAAATGAACTTCAGATGCATGTGCCCCCTTGTACATCTGTCTTATGGGGGTCCTGGGGAATCAAACCAGGATCCTTTGGCTTTGCAGGAAAATGCCTTAACTTCTAAGCCATCTCTCCAGCCCCTGATTTGTTTTTAATTAATGGATTTAAGAAAACAAGTATTTATTGAGGTGTGTGTGTTTGTGTGCATACATGTGTGTGTGTGTTTTGGTGTGCTAGGGTTTATTACTGCTGCAAGTAAATGGCTATCTGGCTTTATGTGGGTGGGTAGGGAATTCAACCCAGATCAGCAGGCTTTACAATCAAGCACCTTTAACTGATAAGTCATCTTCCCAGTAAAGGATTAAAAATAGTTTTATTTGGCCAGCTAGCTTAGTTTGTTACAGTGTAGTGCTAATAATAAAATTTTCATTTATGTGCGTGTGTGTGTGTGTGTGTGCACGTGCATGTGTGTGCATGTATGTGTCAGGACCTCCTACCACTGCAAACAAATATTATATGCATGTGCTAACTTTTGCATCTGACTAGGAATTAAACCCAGGCTGACCGGCTTTGCAAGCAGGCATCTTAACCACTGAATCATCTGCCAGTCCTAGCTAATGGACTTTTCATTTATAATCTCATGTTGGCTTTGAACTCACAGCGATCCTCCTACCTTGGCCTCCTGAGTACTGGGATTAAAAGCATGTAGCACCACACCTGGCTAGCTAATGGACTTTTAACTTTAGATTTTAAATCTAAGGTTATTTTGCTTCTTGTTCATGAATATAAAATATTTACATAAGAATTATTACAAAGCCATGTCAGTTTAACCTACCTACTAACAGAGTTATCCTAAATTTTGGCCTTTTTGGTTTAAATTTACTAAAACTACTTTTATCAATATATATATTTTTTTGGTTTTAAAATTTTTAGGAAGACTTTCTATATTGTTAGCTCAGCCCCCAAAACTTGGTGTTAGGGCTGGTTAGCTTAGCTACCAGTCAGATCCTATAAATGACCCCAATTTGGATCTCTAGTTGGGCTTTCTCCCTTCCTGATTCTAATGGGCAGGAGCTCTTCATCACCTCTCTTCTTTACTTTTCTTATTTTCATGAAGTCTCTCAAAACATTTTAAAAAGATTTGCTATATTGATCATTTTTGAAAGCAAGTGCCTTTAACTGCTGAGCCATCTCTCCTGCCCCTTAATCATGTTTTTTTTTTTGTGTGTGTGTTCAATAAAATTTATTGCTGGAATTAATTTCACATTTTGAATTTTACCTTTACAAATAAGGATATTAGAATATTTCAAGTCACCCAAGTGATAACACTGTATTTCTCTTAGATAGCCCAGAAGGAGACCACCAACATGTCACACATACACATTATTGCTCAAGCAGGTTTCTGTAGTCTTTTTTTTTTTTTTTTAAACATAGTTTAGTAGCTACTTAAATTTATTTACTTTTGGAATAATAAATACTTTATTGTTCTCATTATTCCTATTACTTCTAGCCTTTTTAAATATATCTTCTCTTTTGTAATCTTTTTTTATTTTGGTTTTTGAGGTAGGGTCTCACTCTAGCTCTAGCTCAGGCTGACCTGAAATTCACTATGTAGTCTCAGGGTGGCCCTGAACTCATGATGATTCTCCTACCTCTGCTTCTCGAGTGCTGGGCCTTAATCATGTTTTTATGCATATAAAATGTTATCATTTCTTACCACTATTATTGGTAATTTTCTTTGGTGACCACTATTTCTATCAAATCCAATATGCTTGCATAAAGTTTTGTGTATTGTGGAATTTCACATTATGTTTTATCTTTAAAAATTATTATATTTTTCAAATTAATTTTTCTAGTTTATCTGTACATGTTATATTCATCATTTTAAAGAATGAAAATCTATATTTATCTCTAGTTAATCAGAACATTACACAGAATAATTCCTTTAATGTTAAGAGTTTATTTCTTGCACAGTTGGTTTCTTTTTGTTTTATTTTATTTTACTTTTTTGAGGTAGGGTCTCACTAAGTCAGGCTGATCTGGAATTTACTATGTAGTCTTAGGGTGGCCTTGAACTCTTGGTGATCCTCCTACCTCTGCCTCCCGAGTGCTAGGATTAAAGGCTTGTACTACCACACCTAGCTCTATTTTTTATTTTTTAGTACTGTGTAGTACTGAGGATTGAAACCAAGGCCTCACATATGCTAGACAGGCACTCTATCACTGAATTTTATCCTTAGCCTATACAATTGCTTCTTCCTTACTTTTTGAAAATTTATTTATTTGAGGGATATATATATATATATATATATATATGAGAGAGAGAGAGAATGAATATGGGTAACTCCAGATGCATGTGCCACTTTGTGTGTCTGGCTTTATGTGCATACTGGGGAACTGAACCCAGGCCATCAGGTTTTGCAAGCAAGCACGTTTAACTGCTGAGTAGTCACCTCGTTCCCGTTTCTTTATTTTTAAAATAACTGTAGAAATATTTCTGATATAATTTTTAATTTCTTACTATATTTATAGTGTACATTTCTTTTTAAACTGCAAAATAAGCTGGCTCAATAAATTTCATTCCAACAGACATTAAGAAATCATATATTTGGTTAGTTATCTATGATTCTGAATAATATGAGTTTAGGCTTATCTTCATTTCTTTGACAGGTGTACTATAAATTATTGCATTGGAAATAGTGACAAAATACTCAGTTGGTCACAAGATAACTGAATGAAGGATTTTATAACAACAAATATAGACTGTGTTTAAAGGACTGAATAGATATTATAAGAAAAATTTCAAATAAATAGTACTTTCACAAATAATACTCCACCACAAAAACCATGCCATGAAATATAGTCTCATGGGAAGTGTGGAAATTCAGTTATTCAAAACCAGCCTGGAAACATCATCAAAAACTCTACCTTGGGGAGTAATATTATATGGTGGTTGGGTTGCATAGGAGACTAACAGGCCTGTACTACATTTACATGGATGGAAATAACATGGCAATTTTACATAGTACTTGCCATTGGAAAAGAGAAATTAAAAACAATATGAATAATGCAGGCAACACGAATCTTTTAACATTTTACTGAACTATCAAAGAATAGGAGTAATGATGACCTTCAAAGAATTGTGAAAGTAAAAAGTGTTATGAAGTGTTGTCAGGCTCTATTACATAGTTTTTGCACATATTCCTTCTCTGGGAAAATAATTCTTTAAAATGAAAAGTGGGAAAAAAGAGAAATACAAATAAGAGAGGAGGCAGAAAACATTTACTAAGCACTTTAAAGGGCACCAGACGATAGTAGGACCAGTTAAAGGAGAATTTGTTCACATTAAAATAAAAATGAATTCCAGATGTTTCTGTGTTAAGCAAAAACTTACTCTCTCTTTATGAATTCTGGTAATATTGTAAGTTTCAAGATTTCAGGTAATCAATAGTTCATTAGATGAATGTTTAAATGCTTGCTTCCTCATTTTTGTTTTGCTTTTTGTCAATGAAAATAAGCAAGTGTTTCAAGACACAGTGATGTAAATTACAACTGCAATCATAAAAGGAGTTCAATTAGCATATATTTCGATCATATTTATACTATTTCATGTGTCAAAAAAGTAAAAATAAAGAGCATTTAAAAAATAAAAACTGGGGCTAGAGAGATGGCTTAGTGGTAAAGCGCTTTCCTGCAAAGCCTAAGGATCCAGTTCTATTCCCCAGTACCCATGTAAGCCAGATGCACAAGGTGGTGCATGTGTCTGGAGTTTGTTTGCAGTGGCTGGAGGCCCTGGTACACCCATTCTCTCTCCATTTTCTTCTTTTTCCTCTCAAATAAGTAAACAAATAAAATAGTTTTAAAAATAAAAATAAAAACTGGCTAAATATCCAAGGATGCTCATAGTTGATTCAGTTGCATAATCAAAAAATTATTTCTCATTATACCGTTACATGTTATATGTTATAGAAATAATACATGGGTATGATATATAGCAATATTAGAATAATGTAAATGTCTTTGTTATATGTACTTGTTAATAATAGCTAAGGAGACTATCATTCTGTTCTTTTCCTTTTTTTTTTTGTTGATGGCTTCCATACTTACAGACAATAAACCATGATAATTCTCTCCCCTCTCCCAGTTTCCACTTCAAAAATCTACAGTTCATCATATCCCGTCTCTCTCTCCATTAGTCTCTCTTTTATTTTGATGTTATCATCTTTTCCTCATATTGTGAGGGTCTTGTTGAGATAGTGCTAGGCACTGTGAGGTTATGGATATCAAGGCCCATTTCTGTCTGGATGATTGCACTGTAAGCAGTCCTACCCTTCCTTTGGCTCTTGTATTCTTTCTGCCACCTCTTCTGCAATGGGCCCTGAGCCTTGGGAGGTGTAATAGAGATATTTCAGTGCTGAACATTCCTTGGTCATGTCTTCTCAGCACCATGGTGCTTTTTGGGTCATCCCAGTGGTCACTGCCATCTGAAAAGGGAAGCTTCTCTAACCAAAAGTGAGGATAGCATTAATATGTGGTATGAACATTAAGTAAAGTGCTGACAGGGCAGTTTGGTGAGTGTAACATATGCATTTAGCAGACAAGAGCAGGCATTACACTCCTAATGATCATGACCTCCCCCACTGTAGGCTTTTGATTAGGTTTTCAGTATCAGGCATGTATTCCCTCCCATAGAGCATGTCTCCAGTCCAACTAGAGAGCAGTTGGGTTCCCCCATAACAGACATGTCACTATTGCACCTTTTTTTGTCATTTGGCCTGGCTGGCCAAACTTGAGGCTTGTAGTGTCCACTGTTTTCACCACTGATGGCTTCTGTCTCCTATAAGGCTGCATACAGTGCAGCTTTTTCCTGCTTTCTGTCAGCTGGTCTACTGGGAGAAGGTGTTCAGCTCAGCCCCAGTTTGATTTCTCAGTGACCTTGCAGCTCAGGCATGTGGTATGTTCAGCAATAGGGTCTTATTATCCATTCCTGGTGGGAAACCAAGAGTCTTGACAATAGCCTGTAATGTTTTGGGGGCATCAGGGTCCTCTCTGGCAAACATCTTACTGGGAGTTATCCTATCCTTGGCACCAAAATTTTTCTAGTAATAGTCTATGACTTCTGGGCATGCCATTACCCCAAAAAGTAGGTTATCATGTGTCTTATTTACAATATCCTGAATTTTGATTGCCCCTCCCCCCACACTTCTTTTACTCACTCTTCCCCTGACCTCACTTAGGCCATCCCACCCACAGTAATCTGTCCAACTATTTACATATATACAGTACCATCCCCTTAAGTCCAGCCCTCTCCTCCCTCCCTTATAGCCCTTTTGTAGCTTATTGGCCTCTGCTACTGATTTTTACTCCAACTCACACACAAGTCTGAACATTTGTAAATAGGATCCACATATGGGAGAAGTCATGTGATGTTTGGCTTTCTAGGCCTGGGTTACCTCAGTATAATCCTTTGCAGATCCATCCATTTCCCTGAAGATTTCATAATTTTATTTTTCTTTACTGCTGAATAGAACTCCATTGTGTAAATGTACTACATCGTTATTATCCATTAACCTGTTGAGGGAAATCTAGGCTGGTTCTATTTCCTAGCTATTGTGAATAGAGCAGCATTAGACATTGTTGTACAATTATCTCTGAGGAAGTGAGAAGAGTCCTTAGGCTATATACCTAGAAGTGGTAAGGCTGGGTCATAACATAAATCTATTTTTAGCTGTCTCAGGAACCTCTACACTGATTTCCACAATGGCTGTACCAGACTACATTCCCATCAACAGTGTATAAGGGTTCCCCTTTTTGTATATCCTCACCAGCACTTATTGTCATCTGTTTTCTTTATGATAGCCATTCTGACAGGAGTGAGATGGAATCTCAAAGTGATTTTAATTTGCATTTCCCTGATGGCTAAGGATGTAGGATACTTTTTTAGATGTTTAAATGCTATCTGTATTTCTTCCAGTGAGAACTCTCTATTTAGTTCCATAGCCCATTTTTTAATTGGGTTGTTTGATTTCTTATTGTTTAGTTTTTTTTTGAGTTCTTTGTATATTCTGGATATTAATCCTCTGTCAGATGTATAGCTGCAGATATTTTCTCCCATTCTGCAGGTTGTCTCTTTGCTCTATTCACAGTGTCCTTTGCTGTACAAAACCTTTGTAATTTCATGAGATATCAGTGGTTGATTAGTGGTTTTATTTCCTGAGCAACTGGGGTTATATTCACAAATTCGTTGCCTATGCCAATATGTTGAAGGGTTTCTCCTACTTTTTCCTCTAGCAGTTTCAGAGTTTAAGGTCTGATATTAAGGTCTCTGATCCATTTGGACTTGATTCTTGTCTGTGGAGAGAGACAAGGATCTATTTTAATCCTTATAATCCTTATAATACAGATATCCAGTTTTCCTAGCACCAGTTCATGATGAGGCTGTCTTTTCTCCATTTTTTTTTTTTTTTGTCAAAAAATCAGATGGCTGTAGCTGCCTAGATTAACATCTAGGTCCTCTATTCTGTTCCATTGACCTACATGTCTGTTTTTGTGCCAGTAACAAGCTATTTTTGTTACTGTGGCTTTGTAATGTAGCTTAAAATCAGGTATGGTGACACAACTAGCCTTATTTTTATTGCTCAAAATTGTTTTGGCTATTCAAGGTTTTTTGTGCTTCCAAATGAATTTTAGGATTGTTTTTTCTATTTCCATAAAGAATGCCATTGGAATTTTAATGGTGATTGCATTAAATGTGTAGATTACTTTTGGTAAGATTGCCATTTTCACAATATTGGTTCTTCCAATCCAAGAACATGGGATGTCTTTCCATTTCCTAGTGTCTTCTGCAATTTCTCGCTTGAGTGTTTTAAAGTTTTCATTGCAGAGATCCTTCACTTCTCTGGTTCAATTTATTCCAAGGTACTTTATTTATTTATTTTTGAGGCAATTGTGAATGGGAGTGATTCCTGGATTTCATCCTCCACGTTTGTTGTTAGTACATAGAAAAGCTACTGATTTCTGTGTATTTATTTTATATCCTGCTACATTGCTAAAATTGTTTATCAGGTCTAACAGTTTGCTGTTAGAGTCTTTAGGGTCCTTTATATATAGAATCATATCGGCAAATAATGATAATTTGATCTCTTTCTTTCCAGTTTGTATCCCCTTTATGAGTGTCTCTTTTCTTTGGCTATAGCTAAGACTTCCAGTACTATATATAAATAAGAGTGGGGATGGTGGACATCCTTGTCTTATTCCTGATTTTAGTGGAAAAGCTTCAAGTTTTTCCCCATTTAGTATTATGTTGGCTGTAGGTTTGTCATAAATAGTTTTGATTATGTTGAGATATGTTCTTTCTATTCCCAGTCTCTGTAGGACTTTTACCAGGAAGGGGTGTTGGATTTTTTCCAATGTCTTTTCTGCATCTATTGAGAGGATCATATGATTTTTGTCCTTCAGCCTATTTATGTAGTGTATTACATTTATCAATTTGTGTATGTTGAACTATCCCTGCATCTCTGAGATGAATCCTACTTGGTCAGGGTGAATGATCTTTTGATATATTCTTGTATTCTTGTTTGCCATTATTTTGTTCAGAATTTCTGCATCTATATTGATGAGGGAGAGTGATCTGTAATTTTTTTTTGTTCTGTCTTTTTATGGTTTTTGTATCAGGGTGATGCTGGCTTCGTAGAAGGAGTTTAGTAGAATTCCTTACTTTCTATTTTATGGAAAAGTTTAAGAAGCAGTGGTGTTAGTTCTTCCATGAAGGTCTGGTAAAATTCACCAGTGACTTCATCTGGGCTTTGACTTTTCAGTTGGGAGACTTTTTATAACTGCTTGGATATTTGTATTTGTGATAGGTTTATTTTAATCTTTATCTCATATTGATTTAATTTTGGTAGGTCATATGAATCAAGGAAATCATCAATTTTTTTTTCAGATTTTCAAACTTAGAGGCATATATATTCTTAAAGTATGCCTTTATGGTTTTCTGAATTTGTTTGATATCTGTTATGATGGTGCCATTTTCATCTCTAATTTTATTAATTTGTGCCTCTTCTCTCTCTCTTCTGGTCAGATTTGCTAAGGGTTTATCAATTTTGTTTAGCCTTTCCAAGAACCAGCTCTTTGTTTCACTGATTCTTTGGATTTTTTTGTTTCTATTTCATTGATTTCTGTCCTAATCTTTATTCTTTCTTCCCATCTACTGATTTTTGGTTTGCCTGGTCCTTCTTTTTCCAAGGTCTTAAGGTGAAGCAGTAAATTGTTGACTTGTGAACTCTCTACTTTCTTAATATAGGCACTTAGAGCTATAAATTTCCCTCTTAGGACTGCCTTCATTGTGTCCCAAAGGTTCTGGTATGTTGTATTCTCATCATCATTTGATTCTATGAATTTATTGCTTTCCTTTTTGATTTCTTCAATGACCCATTTATCATTCAATAGTGTACTGTTTAGTCTCCATGAATTTCTGTATGCTCTGTAGTTTTTCTTGTTGCTGATTTGTAGTTTAATCCCATTGTGGTCAGATAGAGTACAAGGGATTATTTCCATTTTCCTGTATTTGTTAAGATTTGCTTTGTGTCCTAATATATGTATTTTAGAGAATGTTCATTTGCTGCTGAGAAATAATGTATATTCTGCAGCATTTGGATGGAATGTTCTGTAGATATCTGTTAGGTCCATTTGTTGCATGACATCATTTAACCCTGATGTGTCTGTTTATTTTTTGCTGGAATGACCTGTCAATTGATGAGAGTAGGGTACTGAAGTCACCCACTACAATTGTGTTTGGTGTTTTCTGTAACTTTAAGCCTAATAGTGTTTGTTTGATGAAATTGGGAGCCTACATGCTAGGTGCATATATGTTTAGGATTGTCATATCCTCCTATTGTAGTGTTCCTTTATTCAGTATAAAGTGACCTTCTTTATTTTTCCTCACTAATGTTGTTTTGAAGTTTATCCTGTCAGATATTAGGAGAGTAACACCTGCTTATTTCCTAGACCCATTAGCTTGAAATACCATTTTCCATCCTTTTACCCTAAGACAGTGTCTATTGTTGATTGAGAGATGAGTTTCCTGGAGGCAACAAACATCAGGATCTTCCCTTTTAATCCAGTCTGCAAGCCTGTGTCTTTTGGTTGGTGCATTGAGGCCACTGATATTAAGAGTTATTATTAAAAGGTATGCATTTATTCTCACCATTCTTCTTGTTTTACAGTGCTTCATGCCTTCCATTTACTCTCTTGTTTTAACTCTAATTTGAGTATGGTTTATTTTTTCCTATTTCCTCATGTGTGTGCTTTGGTTTCTCTTCAATGTGAATGATTCCTTCAAGTATTTTCTGTAGAGCTGGCTTAGTTGTCATAAGTTCCATTAGCCTGTTTTTGTTGTGGAATGTCCTTATTTCTCTATCAATTTGGATAGATAGCTTCGCAGGATAAAGTTATCTTAGCTGGCAGTTGTTATCATTTAGAACTCTGAATACATTATTCCAAGCCCTTATGTCTTTTAATATTTGTGTTGAGTAATCTGCTGTTATCCTGATGGAATTGCCTTTATAGGTGACTTGCTTTTTTTCTCTAACTGCTTTCCATGTATTTTCTTTGGTTTGAGTATTTAGTAGTTTAATTATAACATGGTGAAGAGAGGATCTTTCCAGAGTTTGCCTGTCTAGTGTTCTAAAAGCTTAATTTATCTGCATTCGCATTTCTTTCCCAATTTGGGGAAAACTTTCTTCTATGATTTTGTTGAAAACACCTACTATGCCTTTGGAGTGAAATTTTCCTCCTTCTACTATACCCTGAATTCTTATGTTTGATCTTTTCATAGTATCCTGGATATCTTGAAATTCCATTCGTACCTTCCTATTAGCTTGTCTTTCTCTTTGTTGGACTATATTAGATCAGCCACCTGGTCTTCTAGTTTAGATATTCTAGTTTCTCCTTAATCCATTCTATTGGTGAGACTTCCCACAGAGTTTTTTTTTTTTTTTTTTTTTTTTTTTTTTTTTAATTTGGCTTACTAGATTTTTCAGTGCTAGAATTTCTGCCTGGTGTTTCTTTAGTATTTCTATTTCCTTACTCATATCTTATAATGACCTCCTTATTTCATTAAGTTGGTTTCCTGTGTTCTCTTTCAGGAATTTGTTTTCTTCTTTGATTCCTTTGGTGTCTTCTTTGATTTCTTTGAGTATAGATAAAATTATTTTTTTGAAATCTTTGTCAAGCATTTCATCTAAAACAGTCTCATTGGGGGTCATTTCTGATGGATTATAATTTTTGGTGGGATCATATTGTCTTGATTCTTTGTGTTTCTTGTATTATAATGTAGTGATTTTTGCATCCTGAATTGATTTGATGCTTGTGTTTTCTAATTATCTTCAGTGTCCTTAGATGTGGAAATCCAACTTTATGTACCTTCAAGGTGCCAAGTATAGCTTTTGTATTCCAATCCAACTGCAGAAGTAATCCTAGGTGTTGAGTTTGTCTGCTGTCCAAGTATTCTAGTGGGCTGGGTGAAGCAATTTAATGGCAAAATTCTAAAATTTAACTGAGTAATATACACATTCAATAAAACCAGCACAGACTATGCAAATGTGGGGATTGAAACAGATAACCTTATATAGCCCAAATCTCTAAGGGTGTGTGTTGCTCTACACCCTTAATCCTGTCATCTGGGAGGTTGAGATTTCTGTTCTGAAATGGGTTCCCCCTCAGCCTGGGTCTGAGTCAGACCATGCCCCCAATAATGACTGAAAAAAAAAAAAAGACAAAGGTCTTATAAATCTGAAAGCATCAAAGGCAACAATACTGAACCCCCAAATACAGCTTAATTGAGCATGGTAAAGACAAACAAGAATACGTAACCCACAACCTTCCCTGACATGAAAAGGAAGATTAGCACTTCCAATGCAGGTCTATGTACCTGCTTTTTTCTCAGTCGGCCTTGTTGCCTTTTGGGGTGGCTTCTAATCTCACCAATGCTGAGTGCCCACTTTGAGCCCTCAGTGTTGTGCTGTGGTGTTCTGATCAGCTGTGCTGGATGCCCTGCTGGGGGGGGGGAGGAGGGGACTGAATGAATTCTCTGGAGGTTCGCAGTTCTGACAGTGGGGGGATGGGAGACTGCAGGAAGCCTGGAGCTGTACTGCAACTGCTCAGTGGGCCCCACCTGTGTCCCCTTTAGCAGCTCTTCAGCTGGTCTCAGTTGTGACCCCTACAGGTTCCTTGATTTTGCTGATGAGGTTGGAAAATCCTCTTGTTTGGTCTCTGTTTCTGCAGCTTGGCGCCAGGCTGGGCAGGCGCATGGATCCATGCATGTAGGTGCTGCAAATGCCTCCGCAGGATTCTGGCCAGTTTCCTCCTCTCTGGTAGCTCTTGGTCTTTCCTGCTTCTCCACTGTGGCTGATAATAACCTATACACCTTCACTTTTGGAAGAAGACTGTGCTTTGCTGTAGTTTTGCTTAAATTCCTCCCTAGGCTGGTTTGGCATGACTCCTATGCCACCATCTTATCCGGAAGTCCTCATTTATGTTTATTACTGCATTCGACAACAAAATTTAAGTATTTACTTGTTCCAGGCTCTTTCTTTCTAATTATTACAAAACTGACAGGAGTACTTAATTATGCAGATTATGTTAGGTTAGGAAAATGAGGCATAAATGATTCAGTCAACTTCATTATCATAGTGGGTGTATTTCAAAGATACTATTCAAACTCTGGAATTAGGAATACAGAGCTCATGTACTCAGTAGTGATAACTAACTCATTTCAAATAAGCTTATTATATATGAACATAATAGAGCTATAATAAAAATTGTGGTTACATGTATAAATAATTTGAAGGTACTATCTGGTGGAAATTGTAGCCAAAATTCAGTGTTGGAGGCTAAGGAGATTGATCAGTGGTTAAAGTTGCTTGCTTGCAAAGTCTGCTTGCCTGTGTTCAATTGTCTAACTCACATGTAAAGATGAATGTAAAGTGACAGATGAATCTGTAATCCCAACACACTTGAAGCAATGGGAGGCACAGTCAGGAGAGTCTTAGGCTCATGAGATAACTAGTCTGTCATTCATTTGTAGTCTGGTAGTTTGTTTTGAGTCCCTGCCTCAAAAGCAGATAGATAGAGCACAGATTCATTGAGGTTATCCTCTGACTTCCACATGCTCATATGGCATGCATGCCAATAAATTAAAAAAGTGGTTAAGGAGCTTGCCTGCAAAGCCCAAGGACCTGGATTCAATTCTCAGTACCCATGTAAAGACAGATGTACAAGGTGGTGCATGTGTTTGGAGTTTATTTGCAGTGGCTAGAGGCCTTGGAGTGTCTGTATTCTCTCTTTTGTAAATAAATAAATAAATAAATAATAAATATATAATTTAAATATTTTAAAAAAGTTTAGTCTTTTTTTTTTGCTCATGTGCATGTGATGTGGTGTGTGTGTATTTGTGTGGTGTGTATGTGCATGTGGTGTCTGCATGTGTATGTGCCCTTGCACTGTCCCATGTGCTTGCATGCAATTGCCAGAGCAGAACATCAGGTATCCTGCTCTATTGATCTTCCTTCTGTTCTTGTTTGAGCTGAAGCCTCTTTTTTCTAATATTTATTTGTTTAGAGAGGTAGATAAGAAAGAGTGAATGGGTGCACCGGGGACCCCAGCACTGCAAATGAACTCCAGATGCATGCACATCTGGCTTACATGGGTACTGAGGAATCAAACCTGGGTCTTTAGGCTTTGCAGGCAAGAGCCTTACCCACTAAGCCATCTATGCATGAGCTGGAGTCTCTTACTGATACTGGAGCATGTTACTTTTTGTGAGCTTTGTGGCGTCCTGATCTTTGAAGGACTGGGATTATAGGGGCATGTGGCCACATCCAGATGTTTATGTGATTCTAGAGATTTGAACTCTGGCAGTTTCAGGCCCTCTTAGTCTCTTGTGCTTGTATAGGAAGTCCACTTAACTGTGCAACTATCTCTTCAGCCCTCAATTTTCAAGTGTCTAGTATGTCATTATATAATGTTGTATATACCTTGTGTACAATGAACAAATTATGTATGAAAATTGCTCAAAGATTAGGTGGTGGAGTCCTTGAAGACTATTTTTATCCCATGGAGGCATTTTTTTGGGTCTTTTTTCTTTTTTTTTTTTTTCACGTAGAATCTGGCTCTAGCCCAGATGACCTAGGATTCACTATGTAGCCCCAGGGTGGCAAATTTTTATAAATAGTTAAGGTTTTAGCTTTGGGATGACTGAAGAGTCACAGGTGGCTTTGTAGAAACAGCTATGATAATAATAATAACTCTGTGGACCTCTACCTGATCTTTTCTCATGGAAACCTCTCATAAAACTACAGCATAGCTACTGTGATGAAGGAAATGACATTGGTTGAATGCATTTATCTTAGTCAGGTATCTCCAACTTCATAGTCAAATGTTGGTGATACGAGAAATATGCTTTTGTCGCAGTGTTTAACATCACAGAATACAGTTACACAGGTCTAGATAACAGCCTACTATACAACACACATGTGTATGCTTATTGCTCATGAGGCCATAATAAACAAAACATGAGTTTAAATCCAGCAAAAGAAAAAATGGACTTTCTGTTTCACTAACTACACAAAAAACTCAAAATAAATAACCAAAAAAAACCCAACACTAACAACAGCAACAACCAATAAAACAGATGTAATCAAGAGATGTGGTAAACATGAGTTGTATCTGACTACTTCTGGCATAAGAAGTACATTGTTTTACAGTAAAATTTCTTTAATATACTCTAAAATAATAGCAAAAGTATTCATAAACTAGACATATTTCTTATCAAGTATCATGTACTATAGCTGTTGACTGTACTATGCTTTTCTGGGACGTATGGCATAGCAGGCTTGCTAAACCTACTGGCCACAAACATGCAGTATGATGAGCTACCCCATCACTGAGGCCATGGCATCAGTATAACTCCATTGCAAACCTATGGGACCACTGTCTGGCATGCTACATTTAACTGACTGAGGTCTCGTTACACTTTTAGAGATCCATTTGTTTGTTTAATTCCAAGCAATTATGCAGATTCATCTAACTACCACCACAGGAAGGATATATAGTTCTACCATATGGAACCATATGCATCTTTTTGACACCCAATCCAATTTCTTACTCTTAATGATCACTAATCTTTCTCCATTTCTGTAACTTTGCCCTTTAAAAGTGTTAGATGAGTAGAATCATAGAATATGTAATCTTTTAGAATTATCCTTTTTTACTCATCAGAGTTTCATGGAAATTATGTTGAAATTTGTTGTATATATCAATACTCCATTGCTTGTCATTACTGAGCATCATTCTTTGGTATGTGTAATAGTTTGTTTAACCTTTTATCCACTGGAGGACATCAGAGTTATTTTCAATTTGTAGCTGTTACAATAAAGCTGCCATACACATTTGTCTATACGATTTTAGATGAACATACTTCTCTGTAATAAGTGCCCCAAAGTACATTGTTGGTCATATGGTAGCTATGTAACTGCCAAATCATCACAGCTGCTGTCAAGGTTTGTATTTCCACCAGAAATGTACAGATCATCCATTTTCCCCCAACGTTACCAGCATTTGGTGTGGTGTGGTGGTGGTGTATGTATGCTTGCTCTGTATGCTCCCAGGCTGAGGTCAGAGGAGAATGTAGGGTGTCCTCCTGTATCACTCTTCCACTTCATTTATTTATTTATTTGAGAGTGACAGACAGAGCGAGAAAGAGGCAGAGAGAGAGACACAGAGAGAATGGGCGCGCCAGGGCCTCCAGCCACTGCAAACGAACTCCAGACGCGTGCGCCCCCTTGTGCATCTGGCTAACGTGGGTCCTGGGGAGTTGAGCCTCGAACTGGGGTCCTTAGGCTTCACAGGCAAGCGCTTAACCGCTAAGCCATCTCTCCAGCCCCCACTTTATTTCTTTTGAGACAGAGTCTCTCAATGAACCTTCTTTTTTTTTTTTAGGTCAGACTTGCTGACCAGCATTTCTCTTGTCTTTGTCCTCCACAGTACTTGGGTTTCAGGCATGCATGGCCATGCCCAATCTTTTATGTGGATGCTAGGAATAGAACACAAGGCAAATAAGGCCCTCTTAGGCCATTATGCTTGTGCAGCAAGCATTCTTACCCACTAAGCCATCTCCCCACACAGGGTTGAATGGATTATTTTTTATTAACTTTAATAATAATATAACAGGGTTTAAATTTTATGTCAATGTTTTCAATAAAGTTATGTGTCGTTATTGAGTAAAAATTTCCTAAATAAATTCAGTTTTCAGGATGTTTCTTCCTCTGTGTCTAGCCCACTTACTTGAAAGCATGTTGTATTTCAATAATTGGTTGTTCATTTGAAAACTAAAGAGATTGAATTCAAATGCTTATGGATTAACATCTTAATTACCTCAATAAAACATTTATGGTCTTACTGATTTTTGTGTCCTGTTAACTTCTAATATAATGATGAAAGTATACAAATACGATTTATTTCAATGTAATTCACAGGGACAAAATGATGCATATTATGTCTATCCTTAAAAAGAGCAGTGCATTTTCATAGTCTTAAAACCAAAACTAAAGTTATTCATGAGGGCAGGGGGCAGTAGGAATAACCAAATTAATAAAATTAGAAGAGAAACAGAAGTAAGTTTCAATAAAATGAACATTTATTAACTGATATGTATAACTTGCTATACATATAAGGTATGTATCAAACTATAATTGCATACATGTATAATAATTTAATATATAGTATATGAAAAGAAATTGTTTGAAGTTGTTAAAAATGCTTACTAGCTTTTTATAATTTCAATAATTTAATCAGAAAATTCTATGAGGTCCTATTAACATTTTTATTTAATTCAGAAATGTATTGTCTATACATTTTAACATTTTGAAATTGAAGATCAATGTTTATTTAATGTTAAATTTTCAGTCTCATTGCCAGAATGTTGATAAAGCATTGAGTTTCTGTGTGGCTTTCATTCTATGCAAACTTACCTGTGTAGGTACACATTTATTCAACTTTCAATTCAGCTGGATAATTTGAAAATTGGTAACCAAGAGAAGATTGAACTTTAATTTTATTTGGAATCTTAATTGAACTCAAAATTCATAAAATTAATTGTAGGTATAAATTAAAATGAAAACACCGGATGTAGAGAAACATAAGCAATATAGAAAGTTACTATAAATGGCTGGGAAGATGCCTCAGCAATTAAAGGCTCTTGCTTGCAAGGCCTTCTGGTGCAAGTTTGGTTCCCCAGTGCTCACATAGAGCCAGATACACAAAATAGAGCATTTGTCTGAAGTTTGTTGGCAGTGACAATAGGCCCTGCTGTATTCTCTTTCATATATAATACAAAATCAATAAATAAAAATAAGAAAAGAAAGTTACTGCTGTTTTTACAACACATAAGCCACAACTCCATGGTGAGTACCAGCAATCCCACTTAGGAGGGGCCATCAGTGGAGTGGGGGCAGAGAGGAGGGAAATGATGGTACAAACACATGATGTGTCCATACAAAGTTTCTACTTAGTAAAGAAAGGAACAGACTTCAGGCAAACATGGCGACCGCCTAGCTGTGCTGCAAATCCCAGGGAAAGAAAGGCAAGATATTAAGGGTCCACTGGTCTTTTAGGGGAGAGAAATATCCAATAGATTGTCAGTGGGAGGGCACGGAGGGGGGAAAACAGGGAATTGCGGATCCCCTCGCAGGTGGGTAGCCTACCCCTCCCCCCAAATACCTGCCTTGTCCATGCCGCCACAGCCACCGCGGATCAATCCCTGCATGCGGAAGCTTAGACTGCTCCGCACACTCACCCACTTGCGCACTTACTGCTCCAGCCACCGCAGGTTCAGCGAGTCCTGGCAATAGTGAGCCCAGTCCCACAGCAACTGCCACACAAGCTCAGACTGTGTCTCTCACTTGCGCCAGCTCAGGTGCCATCCCCTACCTGTCTGCCACGCCATCATACCTCAAAAGGGCTCCGGCTGGAACTAAAAAAAATTGGCGAAACAAGCAAGGGTGCTGTTTTCCTGATGAACTGGATACCAGCACAAGGGGGAAGAAAAAAATCAACACAGAGAAAAATCAACTCCTACCAAATCAGAGAGCCAGAGACCCAGAGGCCCCCAACACGTTATCACTGAAGCAGACCAAAAATGAACCCAACATGGCTCAGGGAAATTTTGCGGAAGAGAGGCGGAAAGAATGTCAGAGCCACATGTTGGGTCATGATATGCAGAGACATTTATCTTACCCATAACTGTGGGCTAACTCCACAATGCATGACCCATATACCTCAACAAGGAGGGACCAAGGTTAGGGGGTAGGTCACGAATGAGCCTAATAATGGTACCAAGTTACTATAGATGGAAGAAATAATTATCAGAACATTATATAGGCACATATTTAAAGCATTAACGAAGTGATTTACAGTATCTAATTAGAGAAAAATACACAAGTTGATGACGCTGAAGGGCACTTTATCATTGAGATAATTGTAAAGGAGGCTATAGTTATGTTCTAGGCAGTACAATGAAAGACTGAAGAATTTGCTAAAATCCCTTGGAGCAGACCAGAGAATTTTGAAAGCTAGGTGAGGCTGGTGGGATGATTCATGCATCATGAAATCTATGCTTCAGATTCCAAGCATTTAAAAATACATTTATTTTTTTAAAAGAGATAAAGGGAGAGAGGAAGATAAAGAGACAGGGAGATGGAGAAACAGAGAGAGAGAGAGAGAGAGAGAGAGAGAGAGAGAGAGAGAGAGAGAGAGATAATATGAAAGAGTATTGGTATGCCAGAGTCTCTAGCCCCTATAAATGAACTCCAGAATATGTGCCACATGGCTTTACATAGTTACTGGGAAATCAGATCTTGGGTCAGTAGGCACCTTTGACCCCTAAACCTTTTCCCCATCTCTATCCTTCAGATTCTAAAGACTTACTTCGATGTGGAACTGTTAACTTCTAGGGGTATGTAAGAACTATACAGCGAAAATGAACTTTGTATTTAAGTATTCAAGAAATTTAGATAAAATCTTGATATTATTTGATATTTAGAAGTTACAACAATTCTAAATGTTGTAAAGTGTTCAGAATCACAAGCTTATAAAAAGCAATATTTCTGTTGTAGACCATAGGTACCTAGAGTTAATACAGAAGTTTTGAGTTCTGAATTATTGAAAATGTTTCTATATTCTCTTGGTAGGTGTGGTGGTTTGAGTCAGTAATGTGGTGGTTTGATTCAGGTGTTCACCATAAACTTAAGTGTTCTGGATGCTAGGTTCCCCAGCCAATGGCAATTAGAAATTGAAGCTTCCTGGAGGCAGTGTATTGTTGGGGCAGGCTTATGGGTGTTACAGCCATTTTCCCCTTGCCACACTCTCCTGTTGCTATTGTCCACCTGATGTTGGCTAGGGGGTGATGTCCACCCTCTGCTCATGCCATTGTTTTCCCCTGCCATCGTAGAGCTTCCCCTCTAGCCTGTAAGCCAATATAAACCTCTTTTTCCCACATGCTGCTCTTGGTTGGGTGATTTCTACCAGCAATGCAAACCTGACTGAAACAGTAGGAAAGAGGAGATTTATTACACGACTGATATCCAAAAGGTTTATAGCTCACAGTTAATCTAATTTTTCTCTAATCCAGACTTTAACCTAAGAAGAAGCAAATGAGCTAGAATAAGAGCTAAACTGGGCTAGGCAGAGATTCTGGGAGAGGGATGCTTTGGTATTTTAAGGTCAGTGGAGGAGGAACAGCAGCAAAAGGAGGCTGAAAAAGCAGACAGATCCAAGGGAAAACCCAGTGGGATACTATGTCATGGAAGCAAAGCAAATACTTCTGAAAAGGAAAGCCAAAGGCTGCTACTGAAAACCCAAGCAGGATGAAGGATGAAGCATGCTCACCTCATGAGCCCTCTGTGGCTTCTATGGAGTACTGAGGCCTGAGACAGGTCACTGGTCTGAGAAGTGACTTCATTTCAAAGGGCAGAAAGACACAGGAGTCTGTGTTGGTAAGTATGGTACTGAAATTTACTTGGCTCATATCATAATGAAATGGATGGAAATGAAGAGTAGGAACACTTCAATTTTTTCTTTATGTGATAGAGTAAATGGTCAGTGGCACAAATAGTGTGAAAAATATATGACTGGCAAATTAGAAAGTCAGTAGGTCTATTCCTGCAGTTGTTAAATCTAAGATAGCTTTGGAAATTTTGGGCCTTTTGAGTGATTATGTGGAAAAAAACCCACACCTAATATATGAATTTGAATTTGAGGAGGGAAGTATAGACTGTGTAAGTACAAGTTGAAATTAAGCCAGCTGCTAAGATCTCAAGATCAAATCCAGACATTTTTGTTCAGTTTTTTTTGTTAGTGTAATGCTACAAAATCATGGGTGTCAGTGTTGAAACTCTCCAATAAACAGATTGGAAAAATCTCATTATAATCCTCTTACTGCAGACTACATATATATGTATGTATATATATAATACTAATCCTAGTAGACGCTTAATAACAATACTAAATATGGTCTTTGTACTAAAAAAAATCACTTGAGGGTGGGGAAATGGCTCAGTGTTTAAGGCACTAGCCTACAAAGCCTAATGACTCAGGTTTGATTCCCCACTATCCTTGTAAAGCCAGATGCACATAGTGACACATGCATCTGGAGTTCATTTGCAGTGGTTAGAGGCCTGACATGTCCACTCTCATTCTCTTTCATTCTGCTTGAAAATAAATAAATAAATAAAAAATACTTAAAACATATTGAAAAAAGAAATCAGTTGATATCCCTTGGAACTAACAAAGCAAATGTCTTTAGTGACACTATTGTAAACTAAGGTTCTCAGAGAAGCACTGCATCTGCTATACCTACTTCCAGCAAGGCTGAGTGGACTGATAGAACTCAGAGAGGTGAAATGTTGAAAGCTCAGAGCCAAATTACCTTGGGTTACCTTTAGCCCCTTAACAGCCATTTACTGCCAACCTCTATATCTGACTTAACATCCTGGTGACTATCAGTTAATCAGTTTTGACCTTTTTGGAATGTACTAAGAAACCACCAGCTTTCACCAACCCACCAGCTAAGAATGTCAGCAGAGAGCATCTTAAACCTATAGTGGAGATTTCCCCACTTTTCTGTAGCCCACCTACTTGATGGTCAGCCAATGTATTTGAAAAGTACCTTAATTTATGACCTTCTTTTGTTCTGTATCTCTAAAACATTCACGAAATTGTTAACACATTGGAACATGGAATTAGGGTAACCCAAATCTGTGTTCCTGGGCCATGGTCACTTGTATTTGGCTCCAGAATAAACTATCTCTTATTCTCTTTGAGGTGAGAATTGTGCCTTTTGCATCGATACTGCTTTAGTATAATTTAGAAAAATGTTTTATGAAAATGCCTGTTCACTTTCTGTATTTCCCTTTAGCTCATTATTGTGACTTATGTTATTATTTTTTTATTTTTATTTTTTTAGTAAGGTACTTGTCTACAAAGCCTAACAACCTGGGTTTTACTTCCCAGTACCCATGTAAAGCCAGATGCACAAAGTGGTGCATGCATCTGGAGTTTGTTTGTAGAAGCTAGAAGCCATGGCACACCCATTCTCTATCTCTCTCCTTGGAAATAAATAAATAAAATATTAGAAAAATTATCATATACAAGTTGCTTTTATGTTACAAAACATGGTATCATGATAAGTCACTGAGTAATGATGCTGTACAACAGTTTAAATAATTCAATTCTCTCTGATTTTAGAATAGTTTCTGTTACACTTTACACATTTTGTTCATTTTATTAAGCCCTCAGTGAGGCAGAACATTTGTTTTACCAATGATCCTAACACTAAGGAGGAAGCAGAGGGAGTTTGACCCATTACTGATACTTTCCTCATCAAACTGGCCTCTGTTCTGTGACAGTGTTTTTTATTTCCCTTTATAACTCTCTAAGTTAGAATTGAAATGAGTTCAGCATTTGAAAGACTTTGTGGTACCATAACAAAATACTTAGATAATCAACTCACAAAGAGAAGAGAGCTACGTTGGCCCACAGTCCTGGAGGGTTCAATCCATGATGGGTTGGCCTCTATCCAGGTTGTCTGGCTCTTCATTCTTTCATGAGACCCCTGTCCTCAGGCTGGCTTCCTTCCTTGGTGCAAAAGCCTTCATCCATCATGTCACATAATTTAATACAAGAAAGAGTGTCCTGACCCTCCTTGTTCACCCTTCTGCAGTTTAGGAAGAGTCCTTGGCTTCAAACTGAAGGAATTTAGGTCAATTTCTCACCTATGCTTAGATTGGTGATTTGGTGGCCCAGGTCTACTTTGAGGTAACTTAGGGGCCCCTATGTAGCTTATAGGTCATCAATTTTTATAACTGAGAGAGAAAAAAGAATATTCTCAAGGAATCATTACTATAAACCTAAATTATTATTTTTTACTTATTTTTCCTCATATTGTAGCTTTTTTCATATTTGCTGGTCTTTTAGCTGCTTGAAGAACAAATACTGTAACTGGGTGACATCAGACTTACATTCTTTCCAACATTTGGCATGGTGCATTGTTAAATTAGTATATGTAGAATAAATTATTGCATAGGTGAATGACGAAGTGAATGCATGACTTTGAAATATAGGTTCCTTTTTGTTAGAAGACTTCAAGGAAACCTTAACAAAATTCATTCAAACATGGAAACATCTCATGAATCAAAGGAGCACTAGGTACAACTTCCATTTAATTTGTTTCTCTCTTCTCTTTCCTTCTTTTCTTTTTTCTATTTCTTTTTGTGGTATTGATGATTCAGCATAGGGCTTTACATGTATCAGGCAAGTGCTTACCACTGAGCTATATTCCCAGCCCTCTTTTTACTTTGGATCTTACACAAGGTCTAAGTTACTCAGGCTTGACTTGAACTTGTAATCTTTCTTATTTGGCCTTTTGAGTAGCTAGAATTATGGGCATGCACCACCAGGTCCTACAAAGGAAGATTTCCTTTAAATGACATCTTCTTAACCTCATATCTTTTATGATCTATAGGTTAGGTGTAAAAAAATAATTGTTTACCTAGTGAGTGAAAAGGAAAGTGTAAAAAGTGACTGGAAGGGAAGGTGTGTTAGTTATACCTATCTTTTGGGAGAGGGAGTTTTTGTTTGTTTAGTTTTTCTGAGGTAGGGTTTCTCTATAGCCCTGGCTGACCTGGACTTTACTATGTAGTCTCAGGCTGGTTTTGAACTCATAGTGATCCTTCTACCTCTGCCTCCCAAGTAGTGGGATTAAAGGTGTGTGCCACCATGCTGGCTGGGAGAGGAATTTTTATTTTATTTTATTTATTTATTTGAGAGAGAGAGAGAGAGAGAGAGAGAGAGAGAGAGGAAAGAGGGAGAGAGAAAGAGAATGGGCCTGCTAGGGCCTTCAGCCACTGCAAACTAACTCCAGACACATGTGCCCCCTTGTGCAGCTGGCTTAAGTGGGTCCTGGGGAATCGAACCAGGTTCTTTAGGTTTCACAGGCAAATGCCTTAACCACTCACTAAGCCATTTCCCCAGCCCTGGGAGAGGGATTTTTAAAAATATATTTGTTTATTTATGAGAGAGAGAGTGAGAGAGAGAGCGAGAGAGAGAGAGATAGAGATAGAGAGAGAGAGAGAGAGAGCGAGCGAGCGAGCGAGAGAGAGAGAGAGAGAGAGTGCATGGGTATGCCAAGACCTGCTGCCACTGCAAATGAACTCTAGACTCATGTGCTACTTTGTGCATCTGGCTTTATGTGGATACTTAGGAATTGAACCCAGGTGGTCAGGCTTTGCCAGCAAACTCCTTTGACTGCTGAGTCATCTCTCCAGCCATGGGGTGGGGACATTTTAAACTTTAACAAATGAACGTACAGTAACTTAACCATGTTCCTCCCACTCCATTATCCTTGTTTGTGCTTCCCTTAGTCCCATCCCCCTGAGGACCCTCCTCTTTCAAGGGAGTCCTTTCTCTGTTTTGTTGTCTAGTTCCTTTTTTCCTCCATTTTTCATGGCAAAATATTGATGGGCTCAGAATAATGCAAGTTTTGTGGGGTTATCTATTGCCAGTGAGGGCTTATGCATGTACTAGCTGGTTCATGGTAGAAGGACAGTATGGGGGAGGAATTTGACATTGGCCACTTCTTGTACTTAAGTGAATAATAATCATTCAACACTGTTATTAGATAAATTAGTTGGTCTTTATTTAAAAAGAGCATTCCTTCTCATAAGAATTTTAATTACATGAATAAAACCTATGTAGGTCTCATTGTCCAGATTCATTTTTGATGATTTCATTTCACCTATCACTGACACTAGAGATAATGAAAATTATTTTTACATAATTTATCCCACTTAGCAGACAACTCTCAGAAATGTTTCAAGTACTAAATCCACACTGAGTAGGTTTTGACTCTGTTTTTCAGAAATAACTTTGAATCCTTTGCTGGAAGACATACTAAGAATTCTGGAAACCAGTCAAACAGGTTATTTTTATTAAAATAATTACATAATTTGTGCGTGTGTGTGTGTGTGTGTGTGTCTAGTTTCCAAGGCATTGAAACAATGCTGCTGCCTTCTTTTCCATAGACAACAGTAGCTCACAAAGGTAACCATAAAAGCATTCATATCTCTGTATCGTGTCTCCACTTTCGCCTGTGGTTGTTTTGATTTTGTATCAGTAGTCTCTGATTTTTCATGTTAGGTTAATAATTAAGGATATGAGGTAGCAGGGCATGCCAGAAGGCAAAGGAACAGTAGTCCACTGCAATCCTCTCTTTGCATTCAGCTTCCACTCCATAGAGACCAGAGATCCCTGGACTACCTTTTACGCCTGAGCAAGGAATGGTGGTACAACATCATTTTGTCTATTTGCCATTTGTTTTGTATATTTGATATGCAATTATATGGAATCAATAAATCATCATTCCTAAAAGCTGGGATGGTGACAAAGTCAGGAGCCTTTGGGACAACCTAAGACTTTGTTGGCAGCCATTAAGTCTTCCATGACACTTGTCCCCAAAGTGCAATGGTACTGGAAGGAGAAAAGTGCATGTCACTTACAGAGTAATATTCCTTCTTCCTTTGAGCTGACTTTAAGAACTGTAGGGGTGTGGTTCAGTTAAGATGGTGGAATAGGAGCCTTGTTGACACTTGGGGAAAAAAGAGGCAAAATAATATACAATACACTGTTCTTCTGAAAATGTCAAGGTATGTAAGAAACTCATTAAGTTGGGTGGGAACCATTCAAGAAACAGGAGGAGCTACTGGTAATCAGATAATCGTTAAGGCTCAGGCTCCAGCTGGTGGCTGATAGGAAGAGTTTCTCCTTGCCCTATCCTGCCTGAGCTGGCAAGAGCATTCAAAACCACTGGAAAGGGATTCTCCTCACACTAACCCTGCAAAATCAAAAGAACCTGGAGAAGACAGTGACAATAGGGACCAGCTAAGCAGCTCCTGACATCATACCACAACCTCCCCTCCTTCATACCCCAGCACCTGGAACAGCACTGGAGCCTGCCAGATGCCAAGGGATTTCAGTCGCCCTTCCCTCACACAGAAGGGCTGATCCATTTAACCAGCTGAGACTGGCCCATAGTGCACCAAAAAGAGAACCGGCTTCACAACTCTAAACAAAGAAACTTCTCTTCTCAAATCATGGTGATGACTGGGAAAACTCAAAATGCTGGGAAGTGACAGTGGAATGGTCAGCACTAAAAAACATCTGTATCACACTCTCCAAGGCTCAGGGACCATTCTGGAAGAAGTGGTAGAAAGAATGTAAGATCCAAAGGGTGGGGAGGAGTGCTTTGGAATACTGTGTTTGTTCTGGACACAAAGTAGCTTTCACATTCATGATCTCACAGTGTCTGACACTGCCTATACCAAACATGCTTAATATGAGGGTAAAAAGAATTGATGACATCAAATAGAAGAGGGAATAGTTGGAAAGAAGGAGTTCAGTGAAGGGAGGATGCAGGAGGGGAAACAAAGGTGGTGGGAAGAGATTATGATTAAGGTACATTGTGTTTATGCATGAAGTTTGCTAATAAAAACGCTTTTCTTGTTTTTTTTTTTTTTAAAGAACTTTGGAGAACACTGGATGTACACATTATCTTTGGAGTGGTCTAGCTGATATTACCATGGTCTGAAAGTGTGAATGCACCAAATGCCTGTTTAAAGGAAGTAATGATCCAAGGAAGATGGATCCTTGTTTCTGGTTGAAATTACATTGTAATAGAATTTCAACAAAAAATATGCATTTTGATAAGTTTTATGAAGTACAACATCTTCAAAATGCAGATGAAGTACCAAGAAGAGGCAGCACTTCTGTCAATGCACCTAAAAAGTTCTGGAATATTGTGATAAACTACAGAATGCACTTATGGGGTCTTGTCTTTACTTTTGTGGTAATGGTGAAAAAGCCTAAAGATTTATAGTTATGATGTAAGAAACATGGCATGTAGATTAGTACAACAAGGTTATCAAACTCATGGGGTATTCATGGTAGGGAAGAAAGTAGGGATGGTTGTGAAGAGGGAGAGAGCTGAATTGCATGTGTACCTCCATGAACACAGAGCTATGGCTGGCTTCTTCCTCATCACCTCTACATATGTGTATATGAGGGGATGGCAGTAGGCTGGGTATTGCTTAGTGGAAAGTCCTTGTCTAGCACCACTCACTGGGCCTTGGGATTGATCTCCAATGCCACAAACAACAGCAAGAACACAAAACGGAGATGACAAACACTTTCTATAAAGGATGGAGGGCAAACTTCTTTGCCTCTGGGCCAGTCTCTGGGGAAACTAGTCAACTCAGTTCCTGCAGTCAAAGATAACACATCTTCATGTGGCTGGCACACTGTTGTCACCATCATTTTACCAACAAAAGCAGTTAACTGCTATTTTGGTTAGCAGGTTGTGGTCTCCTGTTGCTTTGTCTAGATTACCACATACTGTGTCAGCTTCAGTTGTTCCCTGATTTAGAAAAGGGCCTTCTTTTCTACCTGTGAAAAATGTCTTCATAGCATCACTCATTTATGCAAGAAGTTTTATGTAACATCCAGACATACCTGATGCTGCCATACCTTGTAGATACAGAGGTGGAAGGCAGGGGATTCTCTTTCTTCTGTTTTCTGTTTAAGACACAGGTAACCAATACATGAAGAACAATACAGTAGCATTTAGAGTATTATAAAAAAAGCAAATACACTCATGTAAGAGTGTAATCAGAGGTGGAAGCAGAGTTTTGAAGAGGGTGGTCAAGGTGCTTTCTGAGCAGAGGGGAAGGGGGCAAATTACAAGATATAGTACCTCATATGTTTGAGAATGCTAGACTGTGTATACTACCTTAAAATTAATTTAAAAAGAAATGCTTTCTTTTTGTATCAATACCTTTGTGTGTATGTGTATGATGTGTGTCTGTGTATGCACGCATGCATGCCACAGGGCATTATTTGTGAGAAAGAAGACAACTCCAAGTGTTGGTCCTCACCTTTCACTTCATTTGAGATCGGGTATCTTGTTTACCTCTGCAAATACCTGGCAAGCTTCCAGGGTTCTCCTGTCTGTACCTCCCACCTTGCCGTGGGTGGGCTGGGATTACAAATGCTGGACCTTTTGTGGTTCTGGGGCTCCAAACCCAGAATAGAAGGCTTTCTGAAGAAAGCTATGTTTAAACTGAAACCTGGGTGTTAGAATGAAGTCAGGCATATCATGAACTAAGAGACAGTGTATCCTGAGCTTAAATTTTGTTTCTCTGGTGACACTTAAGTTGCACATTATCCTCAACAAAATTTCAAGCATCCAGTGCTGTGTTAAGCACAGGTACAACACCGTATAGCACAAGTTACTCATCTTGTCTAATTCCTCAGGCCTGATAATTATCAGCTCCGCATTTTCCTTCTTCATGCCCTGGAAACTGCCATTACTCTCTGATTTGATATTATAGGTACCTTGTTTCTGTGTGTATATATTTCATATAATTTTAACATTTTTTCCAATACCCAAATTTCTGTTTAGACGGGGTCAGTGATGTAGGCATAACAGAGGGCTTATGGAAGTACTTAAGTATGTGCTAAATAGTCTTTTTATGTGTGTAGTATGTGTGGTATATGTAGCATATGCATGTGTATGTGTGGTGTATGCACATATGTTGTTTGTAGACATGTATGCCCCATGCACACAAGTGTGGAGGCCAGAGAAAGGTGTCAGATGTTTTTCTCTAACACTCTTCCTTCTTACTTCCCTGAGACAGACTCTCACAGAATTGAAGCTCACCAGTCAGGGATCTCCAAAGATCCTTCTGTCTCTATGCTGAGATTACAGGTGTCTGTTGCCATCCCTGGCTTCTTCTATGGGTTCTGGGATAGAATTTAGATCCTCTTGCTTGTGCAGCAAGTACTCTATGCATTGAGCCATCTCCCAGCCCCACTAAATTTTCTTGATGTGTGAATTGGCATTAATGCTATGAAATCAGTATCCGTGTTTCCTGAACCACTTCCAATATTCCTATTCTGTGTTTTGTATTAAAGAGAAAATTTAACCGAAGTACATTGCTACCTTTACTCTACTCTTGGGTAAATGGTGATGTTTAAATGGATTATTAAACATATTAAAATAAGTAGTCTGAATTTTGGATGAGTAGGGAGTTATTTACAAGACTTGTGTGCTTCTGGCATGCTTCAGAGGATATTTTGCTGGCAGCATAGCCTGTAAATATTTAATATTTTCCAGACATCACCCTCAGAAGCTCAATCCATTAACTCAAGTGCATGCTCCACAAACATAGTCATATACTATTGGCAATACACGAGAAGAAGAAGGAAAGGAAAGGAAATGATTTTTTCATCAAGTATGTGACTTAGTGACCTCTGTGCTCCATAGGTTTACCTTAGTTCTTGGTGACTCTGTAAAGTTCAATTTTGTTGAACTGAATGGGAAAATGAATGCCTGTATTAACCAGACTACAGAGTCACCACTTTTTTCCTTTGTCTAGGGAAATGTCATCCACAAAGCTGTTGCAGTTGTACCTGGTGTTGTTTCTGGATATCAAGACTGTTTCCTGCTCACCTCTAGATGGCAGTCTCTCTTCACTGAGCATTTCCTTTAAAAAAAGGAAGAGATTGAGAAAGCTAAAAATGGGCACAGATGAAGACAGACTTTTAAATTCAACATATTGTATTTATTTAATTTTTATGAATGGATTTTTAAAAGTAAACTGTTAAGTAGCAGATAAAATTAAAACATATCTTAATTATAAACAAGCCATCAGAGATAGACTTTGTGCCAACTCATCAAATTTCATACCAATGAGTTATATTTTGATTAAATGACATTGTGTATTCCTTTCTGAAAACAAGCTTTTTAATAGCCTCATGACATGTGCAATTTCCTCTGGAAATGTTACCCAGTCTGTCGACAAGCTGGATGCTGAGGTGATGCAGCCTTCAGCTTTTAAGGTTTGGTACATGTTTTATTACCAGCCTGGTACCTTAGAGCATACTTAGGGAAAATGGCAAACTATTTTTATCTCTAAAATATTTAAATAATGTTGAGTAACCTGGATGCTGAGACATCCAAACAAATGATGGCATGCACTAGCCCTGGAAGCATAATAGAGTCACCTTCCCAACAGAGGTCATTATGTCTTTCCAGAGAGAGACATGTTGATGCATTCAAATTGCATCTCCACTCCAGGAGTTGCTAGGGAGCAAACAGGCCAATTTCATTTCCTTTAGAAGGCGTCTTTATTCAAAGCCTAAATCATGGGTTCCAGAATAATTTCCTCAGCCTCTTCTCTCATTACACCCAGGGAATGACTAAAAATGACTAAAACCCAGGGAACAACTCACAATTTCAAGTACTGGATCCAACTTCCAATGTTTGCTGTCCTTTCAGTGTGTTCTATAATTTTTCGACAGCTAAAAGAGCAACTGTCTTTAATGTTGTCCTACTCTTTAAGCGTTGTTGACTAGAGAATACTGGTGATGATAAAAAGCATATTTTCCTTATGTAGTGGTAGCTTTTCCTGTGTTTCTCATGATTTTATTAGATAATTTCCTCATTGCTCTGAAAAAATGCCACACAATAGAAACAAGTTATCTTGGTTCATGGTTTGGAAGAATATTCCATTGTGGTGAGGAAGGTATGGTGGAAGAGCTCATATGAAGAAGCTGGTCACATTACCTGCAAAGTTTGGAAGCAGAGATGGATGAATGCTGGTGGCCCACTTGTTTTCTATTTTTTATTAAGTTCAGGACTCCAGCCCATGGAGTGATACCACTCACATTCAAGGTGGATCATCCCTCTTCAGTTAAACCTTCCTTCAAATATCATTAGACACACTCGAAAGTGTGTTTCCATGGTATTTCTAAACACAGTGTGTTGGGCCTTGAGGGGCCCGGACACAAGGCCTAGTGGAACTTCCTGAGCCTAGCTAAAGTTTGGCAACCTGTCTCTGGCCAGCTAGGACTCAGCAGGGCGCCAAATTGCCTCTGGCCTGCTACTTCTGCAAAAAAGTTAGAGTTCCTGTGCGCGCTTAGAACCAATCATTTCAAAAGTCGCGGTATACTATTGGCCCTTACCTCTCCCCCCATCCTAGAATCCCCACCCTCGTTGTCAACACTATATAGGCAACCACCTGTAACAATAAAGCGAGATCCTGCTTCGACAAGACTCCCGACTCAGTGTGGTTTTTCTCCGGTGACTAGGAGAGGTTCTGAGTCGTCGACACTCACCATCCCGCTCAGCCCCAGGAAGAGACGGGCGGGACCGGATCTCCTACAGCCCTACCTGCCCGAGAGCCCGGCAGCAGTGAAGTTGACAGTGAAGATGAACCATTACATACTACATGAGTAGTTTGATCAACTTTATATTGTATTCAGCCTTGTATTTTTATTTTGCTAATAATGCTCAGGGATGCATAAAACCAACTATATGGTTATTATAGAGACAAGAAATGCAGGAATGGTATAGACAAATTGCAAAAGGCATAGAAAGACATTCTAGGCTTACTATAAATGTGTTTTCCTTTGATCTATCTGGAAATACCATTCTGAACAGATACATCACACTTGCAGCTCCATATTTTTTTCAGTAAGTATATATTTTGTTTTATTAAATAGTTTTGTACTCAGCGAATACAGTCAAATTGGTACCATTATTAGGCTCATCCATTACCTACCCCCTACCCTTGTCCCCTCTTTATTGAGGTATATTGGTCATGCATTCTGGAGTTAGCCCACAGTTACGGGTAGGATAAATGTCTGCATATCATGACCCAACATGTGGTTCTGACATTCTTTCCACCCCCTCTTCTGCAAAATTTCCCTGAGCCATGTTGGGTTCATTTCTGGTGTGCTTCAGTGATGAGGTGTTGGGGGCCTCAGGGTTTCTGGCTCTCTGATTTGGTAGGAGTTGGTTTTTCTCTGTGCTGATCTCCTTCACCCTCGTGTTGGTACCCAGTTCACCAAGAAAAGAGCACCCTTGCTTGTTTCGCCAATTGTTCTTAGTTTCAGCCAGGGCCCTCTTGAGGTATGATGGGGTGGCTGTCTCCTTTGGATCTTCATCTATCTGAAAAAGAGAAGCAGATTCTCCAACGGAGAGTAAGTTAGCACCAGACAAATGAGATAACCCTTACTTTTTAATAGAGAATTTAATAAGTGTAGGCCCTCTTGTAGCCCACGATTGGTGGTAGCTTGATAATGGAGAATGGGCTTATGTTTGGATATGGCTCTGACTTGTTTCCCAGCTCCAGCTATGGGTCCCGTACCACTGAGGGGGTCAGTTAGCCAAATCAAGAGCAGTTGGTTTCCCACCATGGCTGTGTGCCACTATTGCACTTGTGTGAGAATCATGGCAGGTTATTTGCTGCTAAGTACGTTAGACCATGAGTTGCTTGGACAGATATTGGTCATTTTCCCCCAGTCGCCCATGCAGCACCTTCTGGCACTAGACGTGCTGACTGTCTGGGAACTGACTCTCTTCCAGCTTCCAGCCATGCCATTCCATTTTACATGTCAACCACATAAGGTGTCTTCAGCAGTAGGGTCTTACCACTAACCTTTGGTGGGTCATCAAGTACTCTGACAGAAATCTGTCTTTCTTTTAGGAAACCTTGTAGGTCTCTCTGATCAAAAGCTCATTGTGGATGATAGCCCAATGCTGGCAGTGGGAGTTACAGGTCAGTGCCCACTAAGAAAAGGAAGAAAAAGATAACTAATATAAAAGAGTTAGAGAGAGAGAGAGAGAGAAGCTGTAGAAGATTAAGGTCAGTCTTCCTCATACGCTCTCCTGTGTCTTGTGGCTCAGGTGTTCCCTCTAAGGCCTGGTGAAGGTTCAGCCATTTGGTCTGCCTTTTATGATGTAGAATTTTATGGTACCATTGCTGTTTGGGTCTAGATTTGTGTCTCCCACCCCCTCCATTCCCCTCCCCTCCCTCCCCACCCATCCTATTGTCTAGTCCACGAGATGCTTGCAGGGTATGTAAGGCATCTTGAGTAGATTCAGGCTAGGTGCTGTAGATGAGTGAGACTATGTGGCGATTTTTTTTTTCTGTGATTGGGTAAGTTCACTGAGAATGATCTGTTCCAGGTTCAACAATTTTTCCTCAAATTTCAGTGTGTCACTTTTTCTTACTGCTGTATAGAATTCCATTGTGTAGATATTCCACATCTTAGTTATCCATTCTTCTAGTGATGGACATCTGGGTTGATTCGAGCTCTTAGCTATTACGAATTGAGGAGCTACAAACATGGTTGAGCAAATCTCTCTGGCCCATGGTTTGAAGGTTTTAGGGTAGATGCCCAGTAAGGGAATAACTGGGTCTCTTGGTAACTCTATAGTCAGCTTTTTCAGGAGTCTCCATATTGCTTTCCAAAGTGGTTGTACCATCTTACATTCCCACCAACAGAGGATGTGTGTTCCTACTTCTCCACAGCCTCACCAGCATTTATTTTCATTTGATTTTTTGATGTTTGCTATCCTTACTGGGCTAAGGTGGAATCTCATAGTTGTTTTAATTTGCATTTCCCTGATGATTAGGGATGATGAACATTTTCTTAAGTGTGTGTTTGCCATTTGTATTTCTTCCTCTGTGAACTGCCTGTCCAGCTCTTTGCCCCATTTTGTGAGTGGGATGTTTGACTTTTTACTGTTTAGATTTTTGAGTTCTTTGTAGATTCTAGAGATTAGGCCTCTGTGAGTTCGATAACCAGCAAATATTTTCTCCCATTCTGTGGGTAATCTATTGGCTTTGCTCATTGTATGCTTGTCTGTATAGAAACTCTTCAGCTTCATATGATCCCATTGGTTGAGTGACTGTTTAAGATCGTGAGCTACTGGGGTTTTGTTCAGGAAGTCTTTTTCCATTCGTATATCATGGAAAGTACTTTCTATATTTTCTTCCAGTAGTAGTATAGTTTCTGATCTTATGTTGAGGTGTTTGATCCATTTGGACTTGAGTGTAGTGCATGGCAAAATGTGTGGATCAAGTTTCAATTTCCTGCATATGGTTATCCTGTTTGTCCAGCACCATTTGTTTAAGATGCTGTCTTTCTTCCAGCCTATATTGTTAGGGCCTTTGTCAAATATCAAGTAACTATAATTGCTTGACACAAAGTGTGGGTCTTCAAGTCTATTCCATTCGTCTATACTCCTGTTTTTATGCCAGTACCATGCTGTTTTTATTACTATGGCTTTGTAATATAGCTTTAGATCAGGTATGGTGATGCCTCCAGAGGTATTTCTTTTGCTGAGGATATGTTTGGATATGTGAGGCCTTATGCCTTTCCATATGAAAGTTGATATCATTTTTTCTATCTCTGTGAAGAACACTGTAGGGATTTTAATTGGAATTGCATTAAATCTGTATATTGCCTTTGGTAGGATTGCCATCGTCACAATGTTAATTCTGCCTATCCAGGAGCGTGGGAGGTCTTTCCATTTTCTCAAGTCCTCCTCACTTTCTCTTTGAGTGTTTTTATAGATCTTTCACTTCCTTGGTTAACATTAATCCAAGGTATTTATTCTTTTTGTTGCTGTAGAAAATAGGACCATGTCCCTTATTTCTTTCTCTGTATCTTTGTCATTTGCATATCGAAAGGCTACTGGTTTTTGTGCATTGATCTTGTATCCTGCTACTTTGCTATAGGAGTTAATCACCTTCAGGAGTTTTGGGATGGAGTCTCTCGGGTCTCTTACATATATAAACATGTCATCAGCTGAATAAAGCTAACTTAACTTCTTCCTTTCCAAATTGTATCCCTTTTACTTCCTTTTCCTGTCTTATTGCTTGAGCTAGGTCTTCCAGTACTATATTGAAGAGCAGAGGTGAGAGTGGACAACCCTATCTTGTCCTGATCTTAATGGGAATTCCTCCAGTCTCTCTCCATTAAGTATTATTTGGGTCTTCGGAGCTTTGTGTATTGCCTTTATTATGTTAATATATGAACCAACCATGCCAATTCTCTCCAATGTTTTGATCATGAAGTGATGGTGTATCTTGTCAAAGGCCTTTTCTGCATCTATCCAAATGATCATGTGTGTGGTTTTTGTGTTTAACCTTGTTTATGTGGTGTATTACATTGACAGATATCTGTATGTTGAACCACCCCTGTGTTCCTGGGATGAATCCCACTTGGTCAAGGTGGATAATGCCTTTGGTGTGTTGTTGGATTTGGTTTGCGAGGATTTTGTTCAGGATCTTTGCATCTAAGTTCATCAGGGAAATAGGCTGATAGTTTTCTTTTTTTGTGGCATCTCTGCCTAGTTTTGGAATTAGGGTGGTACTATCTTCATAAAAGGAATTGGGTAGCTTTCCCTGTTCTCCAATTGTGTGGTGCAGTTTGAGGAAGATTAGTTTGAGTTCTTCCATGAAGGTTTGATAGAATTCAGCTGAGAAGCCATCTGGTCCTGGACTCTTCTTTATTGGGAGTTTTTTTTTTTTTTAAATTACTTTTTCAATCTCAATGAGTGTGATGGGTTCATTGAGGTGATTAATCTGCTCTGTGTTTAGCTTTGGTAGATGGTATGCATCCAGGAATTTATCCGTCTCCTCTACATTATCCAGTTTTGTGGAGTAGAGGTTTTTGAAATAAGTCCTGATGATTCTCCCAATTTCACTTATGTCTGTTGTGATCTTTCCTTTTTCATTTTTTTAAATTGAAGCATCTCTTTTGTTTGCTTGATCCACTTGGCAAGGGGTTTGTCAATCTTGTTTATTTTTTCAAAGAACCAGCTCTTTGTTTTGTCAATTGTCTTAATTGTTTTCTTAGTTTCAGATTCATTAATTTCTGCTCTGATTTCAATTGTTTCTTTCCATCTGGAGCTCTTTGGGTTGGATTTTTCTTGCTTTTCCAGTGCCTTTAGGTGGATGGTTAGGTTATTGATTTGGGATCTCTCTGTGTTTTTTATGAAAGCATTGACTGCTATGAATTTTCCTCTGAGGACCACCTTCATCGTGTCCTACAAGTTTTGGTACGATGTGCTCCCATTGTCATTCAATTCTAGAAATTTTGCAATTTCATTTTTTTTATTTCATCCACTATCCATTTATTGTTTAAAAGTGTGGTGTTCAGTTTCCAGGTGCCATTGGGATTCTTGGTGGGTCTTTTGTTGTTAATTTCTAGCAATATACCATTGTGATCTGATATCATGCAGGGAATTATGTCAATCTTTCGAAATATGTGGAGGCAGGCTTTGTGACCCAGTATATGGTCTATTTTAGAGAATGTTCCATGGGCTGCTGAGAAGAATGTGTACTCTGTGGATTTGGGATGGAAAGTTCTGTAGATGTTTGTTAGGTCTAAGTGATCTATGGTTTTGTTGAGCTCTCTTAGTTCCCTGTTGAGTTTCTGTTTAGATGATCTATCTATTGCTGATAATGGTGTATTGAAGTCCCAGCAGCTGATGGTGTTGATGCTTATTTCTGTTTTATTGTCAAGTAAGTTTTGTTTTATGAACTGTGGTGCCCCTGTGTTTGGTGCATACAGATTTATGGTTGTAATATCCTCTTGATGGATCATTCCCTTGATAAGTAGGAAGTGGCCTTCTTTGTCTTTTTTGATTATTTTTCGTTTGAAGTCTCTTTTATACTGATATTAATATAGCTATGCCTGCTTGTTTCTTAGTCCTGTTTGCTTGGAATATTGTTTTCCACCCTTTCACCCTGAGGAGGTGTCTGTCTTTAGTGGTGAGGTGGGTTTCTTGAAGACAAGAGATTGAGGGGTCTAATTTTTTGATCCATCCTGTTAGCTTGTGTCTCTTGATAGGTGAATGAAGGCCATTAATATTTAGGGTAATGACTGTGAGATTTGATTTGATCCCTGCCATATTGTGATGGTATATGTGGTTTGGTGTTTTCATGGACTTTGAAGTTTTTTGTGCCTACTCTGAGTTTGGTTATTGTGATCTGGTTCTTGTAGGCATTTGTGTTTGATTAGTTTTTTCTTCTCTGTGGAGAATTTCCTGAAATACTCTCTGTAGGTTTGGTTTTGTGTTCATATAATTGTGAAGCTGAGTTTTGTCATGGAAAGTTTTTCTTTCACCATCTATTTTGAGGGATACTTTTTCTGGGTAGAGTAGTTTGGGTTGGAAGCCATAGGTTCTTAGACTTTGCAGTGTTTCATTCCAGGCCCTTCTAGCTTTCAGGGTTTCCATTGAGAAGTATGGAGTAATCCTGATGGGGTTACCTTTAAAAGTGGTGTGCTGTTTTTCCCTGTCTGCTTTTAGGATTTTCTCTTTGGTGTTAATGTTTAGAGTCTTAATGACAATATGTCTTGTCTCCTTTGGTCCAGTCTGTTTGGAGTTCTGTTGGCTTTTTGTATCTTGATGGGCCTTTCTTTTAAGAGACTGGGGAAGTTTTCTTCAATTATTTTGTTGAATATGTTCTCCATGCCTTTGGTCTGAATTTCTTCTTCTTCTGGTATTCCAATGATCCTAATATTAGGATGTTTAAGTGTATCCCACAATTCCCTCATGTTCTGTTCACAGGAGCTTTTGAACTTACTGAAATTTTTGAACTCTCTGTTTCTTCCATCTTGTCTTCCAGATCAGAGTTTCTATCCTCCACTTGGCTGACTCTATTCTTGAGAGCTTCTAGCGAGTTTTGGACTTGTTCAATTAAGTTTGTGTTGTCTACTACTTTTCTATGTATAATTTCCATCCCTCTGTCAAGCTCCCTTTTCACATCATTTTCTGATTTTCTTGATGATTCTTGGAGTTCATCTTGCTTTTCTTTATGTCTTCATTTAGCAGCACCAGCTGATTTTTGAGGGCCTCTTTTTTTTCACTCTCCCTCATATCTTTTAACTGTCTTGAACTCCTTCCATATTCTTATCTATTAGGTCTAGTCTAGTGATGGCAGAATCCACACGATTATCAGTCCTTTGTTGCTTTTATGCAAGTTCTACCAGTAGATTAGTCAGGGTTGCATTGCTCATAGGTTCATTTTGGTGTTCTGATCCTAATGACTCTTCTATGTTTTGATTAGAGATGTTCATTGTAGGACTGTGTAATCTAACTGGATTTTCTTGTGTTTGATTTTTCATGTTATTTATTTTGTGCTGTGGTCTGCCCATTGCAGTGTATGGGCACGTACGTGGGTGGGTCAGCCTGGGCTCAAGCACAATGGGAATCTGAGCAGCCTGAGGCACTTGCCAAGCAGCCTGGGCTTTGGCTCTCACTTGCCTAAGCAGCCTGAGCTCCTGCCTGGCCGAGGTGCCAAAATTGCATGAGCTCTCACAGGGTAATGTGCCAAAGCTTTAGCTCCATATTTATTTTTTGGAAGTATATTGTCTCTTTTGTTTGTTTGTTTGTTTTTCAAAATAGGGCCTCACTGTAGCCCAGGCTGATCTGGAGTTCACTATGTAACCTTAGGGTGGCTTCAAACTGACAATGATCCTCCTAGCTCTACATTCCAAGTGCTGGGATTAAATGGGACAGTATATTATTATATAGCACAGGCTGGCCTCCTACCTTAGGCTCCTAAGTACTAGAATTCCAAGTGTGTGCCCCTATTCCTGGCTTCTTTATATTTTTTATGTTTCTTGGGACAATTGGGGCTAAGAAAGCTTTCAAATTATTTATGCAATCATTTTTCTGTTTTTTTTTTAAATTTAGTTTATTCATTTATTTGAGAGCAACAGACAGAGCCAGAAAGAGGCAGAGAGAGAGACACAGAGAGAATGGGCGCGCCAGGGCCTCCAGCCACTGCAAACGAAGTCCAGACGCGTGCGCCTCCTTGTGCATCTGGCTAACGTGGGTCCTGGGGAGTCGAGCCTTGAACCGGGGTCCTTAGGTTTCACAGGCAAGCGCTTAACCGCTAAGCCATCTCTTCAGCCCTGGTTTTTTTTTTTGAGGTAGGGTCTTACTGTAGCCAAGGCTGACCTATAACTTAGTTTGTAGCTCCAGGATGGCCTCGAACTTAGTGATCCTCTTACCTCAGCCTCATGTGTGCTGGAATTAAAGGTGTGTGCCACCATGCCCACCAATTTATGCAATCAATTTTAATTAATCCTTCATATATATAATATTACTTTTTTGGTAGCCGTGCTCTCTCTCTCTCTATATATATATAATATTACTTTTTTTGGTAGCCATGAGCTCGCTCTCTCTCTCTCTCTCTCTGTCTCTCTCTCTCTCTCTCTCTATATATATATATACACACACACACATATATATCATTGGCAACTTCTATACTTACAGACAAAAACCCATGGTATTTCCCTCCCCTCCCCTGCTTTCCCCTTTATAACTCTGCTCTCTGTCAAATCCCCTCCCTCTCTCCATTAGTCTCTCTTTTAATTTGGTGTCATCATCTTTTTCTAACCTGAAGTGAGAGCAGCATTAATATATGAATATGAATATTAAGTGTAGTGATTTCAGGGCAATTTGGTGAGAATAACATATGCATTTATCCAGACAAAAGCTGGCTTTACACCCGTAAGGCTAATGACCTCCCCAGCCATAGGCTTTTGATTAGGTTTTCAGTATCGGGCATGTATTCCCTTCCATAGAGTGGACCTTCAGTCCAATTAAAAAGCAATTGGTTTCCCCCAGAGCAGACATGTCACTATTGTATTTGGCCTGTCTGGCCAAACTTGAAGCTTCCAGTGTCCACTGTTTTCCCCACTGATTACTTCTGTCTCCCATAAGGCTGCATACATTGCAGCTTTTTCCAGCTTTCAGTTGGCTGGTCTATAGGGAGAAGGTTTTCTTCTCAGCACCAGCTTGATTTCTCAGTGACTTTGCAGCCCAGGCATGTGACGTATTGAGCAATAGTGTTTTACCATCTCTTTCTCATGGGAAGCCAAGGGCCTTGTCAACAGCCTATAATGTTTTGGGGTCAACAGGGACCTCCCTGGCCAACAACTCACTGGAAAGTATGCCATCCCTGGCACCAAAAATTTTCTAGTATTTTATAATTTCTAATTTTCTAATATTAGTTTTTAATTGCTTGCTGAAAGTTTGAAAGACTGTGGATAAATGACAGATAATGCATAGCCTCTGCCCTTAAAAAGCATAAAATAGCCACATAAGAAAATAAGGTTGAGGTCTGGGGAGATGGCTCAGTTAGCACAGCAAATATAAGCATTCCAGCACCCATAAAAATGCCCATGTAGTGGTTCCTACTTGTGATGTTAGTGCTGGGGAGGTAGAGATGGAGACAGTCGGATCCCTGGGACTTGTTGGCTCGCTAGTTAGTCTAGCCCAATCAACAAACTCCAGGTTAAGAGGTAAAGTGAGAGACCTTGTTTAAAAAGTTAAAAAAAGGAAGAAAGAAAGAAAGAAAGAAAGGAAGAAAGAAAGAAAGAAATGCCAGGTGTGGTGGTGCACACCTTTAATCCCAGCACTCGGGAGGCAGAGGTAGGAGATGACCATGAGATCGAGGCCACCCTGAGACTACATAGTGAATTCCAGGTCAGCCTGAGCATGAGTGAAACCCTACCGTTGGAAAAAAAAAAAAAAGGACAGAGAGTAATTTAGGAAGACACTCAATGTCAACTTCTAACCGCCCCATGATCAAGCACATATGTGCGCATGCTTATAACATGTTAACATGCATGTACAGAACACCCCTCCATACCAAATAATGTCAGAAGATCATTGATGTTATGATGAGAAGTCTATGGCTACAGTGAAGTCATAAAGGCAAGAGAGTCTTCAGTCAATGAGTGTTATAAGCAGGAATGACAGAAACTTTGCTAGAGAAGGATGCTGATTTACTTTGAAAGGTATGCAGGATTTCACTGTATCAATTGTGTGGTGGAACTTTCTCATAGAGAGACCAATGTGAGAACTGCAAAAGGTGATACATGGTGTGGCTTACTTGAAAACTGAAGTATTTCATGTGCACAGTGCAAAGAACAGGTCTCTAAATGCAGGCAGGAGTAAGGAGTTTGGACTTTATTATCAGGGCACTTGAAGGGAGGAATAGCCTTATGCAGAGAATTGGCAAGATCTTGTTTTTTCCTTGTAAGAATTTCACTCTTTAGTCAGTGAATAGACTGAGGAGTGGGAATTGGGCAAGAAAATCAGTTTATAAAGTTGGTAATAATTTAGGAGAGAGAGGAAGCAGCTCATAAATTCAAGAAGACATGCTTAATCCAGGAGGAAAGACAACAGCTGAGTTTTGATTGGTTTCTATTGAAGTAGCTGTCAGACTTCCAAGCAGAGTGGGGTGTGAGGATTTAGACTCCAGGGAAAGCTCTGGATTATAACTGTGACCTTGGGATCCAGCTGTAGGGAGTAATGATGGAAGCCAGGGGTGTGGATAGAAACATGTGCCAAGAGTGAGAAGAGAGAAGAATGAAGGACAGAGCATAAGAAAATGTTAATGCTTAAGGTGTACACAGGCAGAATAGCTCTGAGATGAAAAGAATATGAAGAAGGCATACAAAAGGAGAAAATACAGTTAGAGAAGTGAAGGTAGGGACAAATAGTCAAAGTACCAATTATAGCAAAGAGGTAAAATGGAAGAAAAGTGACAAGACACTGGTAAATTTGATTATCCAGAAGGAATGAGGACCTTTTCCAGAGTGGCAGTGTGGGGGCCTGATGGTTGGAGTTTGAAGGGAAATGGATAGTGAGGAAAAGATGAAGATGTAGGTTTTCTCCTCAAAGTTTGGGAAGGAAATAACAAAGAAACCAGACCAGATAAGTGCTTAGTAGACATTAAATATTTGTGGAAGTGAATTGATCAAGAGCACCTTATCATCCCTGCCATATTTCTTCAGACATTAGTGTGATCCCAGAACACTCATATTCTATGCTGGATACAATCTTCTCCCTTAGGACACAGATGTGAGTAAGTGTGTAGGACACCCAGTATGCCACAGAGGTTAAGATGACAATTCAGGATCATATTAGGTAGTTGCATGGTCTCTCCAAAATAGAACTGAGGGTCTGGGGGCATGGTTCAGCAGTAGAATATCTGCCTGGAACCTACCAGTGAAGAGTTAGGGGCATAGCTAGGTGGTAGAGCCCCCAGCTAGCATGTATACAAACAAATAAAAAAACTACTCCCTAATAGTAAACCCATAAAAATAGATCCAAATGAAGAGAATTGGAAGAATGTCAGAGTTTATTTGGCCACAGGTTTTAAAACGTTATTTTTGGTGCCTTAGTATAAATAGCCTTTGCCATATGAATTAATGTATATAATCTTCAAATAAAATACTGACAAAGTATAATTAATTACTATACATTTATGCTATAATTTAGATGATTTATAACAACTATGCATTTTGAACTTAGTAACATAAGTGTGTTTGATGAGTGCAATTGTCTAAAAATCTGAGCATGGTTGTTAGAGATGTCAGTTGCAGTTATATTAGCCTCTGCATCAAATTTATTTCTGTATTTTGCTTTGGTTGTGCCCCTCAGAGAAAAACTTGATTCATACAATTGTTTTTTTGTAAACAGTAACTATTCTTAAGACAGATCAATTTGTGATCTTAGGACTCTCATCAAATAAACTATCAAGTATTGAAAGGACTCTTAACATTTATTTATTCATGCATGGACAATAATTAGGACTGTTATAAAACATCTGCTAGAAGTACTGCAATTCATGAAGTACTTTGAAGCTTAGATGGAACTTAGTGATGGCTTACCCTCTAATAACTCTCCTAGTGAAAGGTTATCCTACAGGAGAATTCAGATAGACAGATGAATGAATATACAAGTTTGGCTCTTAAGAGATTTATAGAATACAGGGAAAATTAAACTGATGAAAATAAAAGCAGTGAAACATTAACTTTAGAATGATAGTAATGTATAATAGTGTACAGGCTAGAGTAGAGAATAAAAAGGGGAGTCTATCTTTGCTGTGAGACTATAGAAGAGATTTATGTGAGCATCATGGAATAGCAAACATGGGCTGGTGTGAAGAATATGCAGATGCTCATCAGGTTCACACAGTTGGAAAACATACTGGAAGTTGATAAGTGCTTTGTATACCTGTTTGCAAATATCCCCCATTGTTATGTAACAAGTATTGTCATCCTCGTCAGGAACACAAAAGTCAACAAACTAACAACTGCTAAGTAGTAACATAAAATTATACGATGTTATTGCTTCCATATGATTTTTTCCATTTCTTTGTATAAGTTACCATTCTGTGTAGACAATATGACCAAATAGAAATACCCAAACACTACACAGAAAAGTAACTAAGGAGGAAAAATTAGTGTGGCTCATGGTTTCAGAGGTCTTAGTCTGCGATTGGCTGGTTCTGTTGCTTTGGACTTGAGGTAAGGTAGAGCATCACTGTGACTGGAGCTTGTGGCAAAAGAGGCATCTCACTTCATGATGGCCAGAAAAAAACAAACAAACAAAAAACCACAAAACAAAACAAAACAAAAGGAGGAATGGAAAGGGACTGGGGACAAGATATACCCCTCAAGGCCTTGCCCCAGGGACATACTTTATCCAATAAAGCCCTACCTTCCATTATTTTCTTTACTTCCTCACAGATCAGTTACAAACCTATGGGTGATCCATGCATGAGGTCAGAGCCCTCATGGTCCATTCACTTCCTCAAAATATGTCAGTCTGTAGTCCAGCATTTAGCACGTGGCCTTTGGAGATATTTCAGATCTAAATAGGACAACTGGCTTGGAGTTGAAGATGCTGCCTGGATACTTTATCAACATACTCTATTACATGAGCAAAAATGTACAGCACTGAATTGAAACAAAAGACCAGCATGAGAGTATGAACATTATAGCTACTGACATATTTATAATAAAGTCTGATACAGTCAGTGCGTCTAGTGCCAGAAGGTGCTACATGGGCGACTGGGGGAAAATGACCAATATCTGTCCAAGCAACTCATGGTCTAACCTACTTAGCAGCAAATAACCTGTTGTGATGCCCACACAAGTGCAATAGTGGCACACAGCCATGGTAGGGAACCAACTGCTCTTGATTTGGCTAACTGATCCCCTCAGTGGTATGGGACCCATAGCTGGAGCTGGGAAACAAGTCAGAACCATATGCAAACATAAGCCCACTCTCCATTATCAAGCTACCATCAATCATGGGCTACAAGAGGGCCTACACTTATTAAATTCTCTATAAAAAACGTAATGGTTATCTCATTTGTCCTGGTGCTAACTTACTCTCCGTTGGGGAATCTGCTTCTCTTTTTCAGATAGATGTAGATCCAAGGGAGAGAGCCACCCCATCATACCTCCAAAGGGCCCCAGCTGAAACTAAGAAAAATTGGTGAAACAAGCAAGGGGGCTGTTTTCTTGATGAACCAGATACCAGCAGAAGGGGGAAGGAGATTAACACAGAGAAAAATCAACTCCGAACAAATCAGAGAGCCAGAGCCCCAGGGCCCCCAACACCTCATCACTGAAGCAGAGCAAAATTGAACCCAACATGGCTCAGGGAAATTTTTCGGAAGAGAGGGCGGAAAGAATGTCAGAGCCACATGTTGGGTCATGATATGCAGAGACATTTATCTTACCCATAACTGTGGGCTGACTCCACAATGCATGACCCATATACCTCAACAAGGAGGGGCTAAGGCGAGGGGGTAGGTCATGGATGAGCCTAATAATGGTACCAAACTGACTGTATTTGCTGAATACAAAACTAATTAATAAAAAAAAAGAAAAAAAATGAAGTCTGGTAAATGACAGAAGGCTTGACTTTGTTCTGATAGTGTATTCCAAACATACTATTTGTAGTAGAATAGCAAGGTGAAACTTTGGATTATAACACTTATTCATTTCCAGTTAACTATATATTTAAAACTTGAAGAGATGTTATATTAATATAACACACCTATATTAATAGCAGAGGTATTCCTAATAGCTAAAAGGTAGAAACAAGCCAAATATACAACAGTGGATACAAGGATAAGTGAAATGTAATATTTACATAGGGTAGAGTCTAACTCTGCCTTAAAAGAGGTCTGACACATACTCCAATGTGTGCAAATCTTGTGGGCATTGTGTCAAGTGAAATAATGCACAAAAGGACAAATACTCTTTTCATATGAGGCATGTACAGTACTTTCGGAGAAACACAGAGCATAGTTGTAGTTTCCTGAGTGGAAGGGGAAAGAAGTCATTTACTGAATGCAAGGTTTCAATATTACAAGATGAAAAAGCTTTGGAGGTTTGTGTAAAACAACCTGAATACACTTAACACTGATGAACTAACACTAACAGTTTTCAGATGGGTAAATTTTATGGGCATTATATCATAATTAAAAATATAAACTGAGGCTGGAGAGATGGCACAGCAGTCAACGACCCTTGTTTGCAAAGCCTGCTGGCTCAAGTTTGATTCCCCAGTACCCATGTAAAAAGCCAGATGCACAAAGTGGCACTTCCATCTGGAGTTCATGTGCAGCAGCAAGAGGCCCTAGAGTGCCCATTCTTTCTCTCTCTGTTCATGAATGAATAAAAATACTAAAAAAAACTATTTAAAAATCAAAGGTAATAAGAGGTTCTAGGACCCCAGCCTCACTATATGGCAGTGTGCTAGTCATTTTCTTCCTATCAGCTTTACAGCACCGAGCTCACCCTCATGCCTACCTCAACTGTTTAGGCCTCTTTTCCATATTCTAAATTAACAGTACTTTCATAGTAAAATTGCTGTAATTTGGATCTGGAATGTCCCTTGATAGCCCAAGTGTTGAAGATTAGTGTTAACCTTGTACCCTGATGGTGGGGGGCAATTTAGGAGGTGGGGCTTGGTGGGAGGTCTATTGGTCACTGTGTACTTGTCTTTGGAAGGGATCCCTGGGACCAGCCTCTGCCCTTTGCTCTTTCTCTGTCTCTCTCCATTCCAGACCATGATGACAGCATCTTTCTCACAACTTGCTTCTGCCATGACATGCTGCCTCATGACAGGCTCAGAAGCAAAGGGCCTAGCATATGAAAAAAAAAATCATGTCTGACCTTCACTTTGAAAGGAAGGCTAGAAAGTATTTCTTCAAAATAGACATTTTGATTCTCTCTCTACCTTCCATCTTTTTCTGTGTATAATTTGTTTTGTTTTGTTTGAGACAGGGTCTCACTTTGTAACCCAGGCTGGCATGGAACTCAGCCTTCTGAGTTCTGTGATTTCTGGTATAAGCCACCATACCCAGACTTTATAAATATATTAACTTATCCTCATGTTAATATTTCATTTTACTTTGAAGCAAAGTTAGAAGTTATTAAGAAATTAAAAAAATATTTTATTTATTTATTTTCAAGCAGAAACATATAGGTGGGGGAGAGAGAAAGAGACAGAGAGAGAGAGAGAGAGAGAGAGAGAGAGAGAGAGAAAGAAAGAGAGAGGGAGAGAGAAAGAATGGGAGTGATAAGGCATAGAGCATTGCAAATGAATTCCAAATGTATGCACCACAGTGCATCTGGCTTTATGTGGACACTGAGGAATAGAGCCCTGGGTCATTAGGCTATGCAGGCAAGTGCCTTAACTGCTGAACCCATGAAAAAAAAAGCATTAAAAACCACATTTATTTGTTTATTTTTATTTATTTGAGAAAGAGAAAGTGTGTGTGTGTGTGTGTGTGTGTGTGTGTGAGAGAGAGAGAGAGAGAGAGAGAGAGAGAGAGAGAGAGAGAGAGAGAGAGAAAATGAATATGGGCATGCCAGGGCCTCTAGCCACTGCAGATAAATTCCAGATGCATGAGCCACTTTGTGCATCTGGCTTTATGTGCGTACTAGGGAATCAAACCCAGGTTCTTAGGCTTTGCAGTTAAGCAACTTCATTGCTGAGCCATCTTTCCAGCCCAAGAAAAAAAATTTTAAATATAGATTCAACTTCAGGGAGAGAGAGAGATAGATAGATAGATAGATAGAGAGAGAGAGAGAGAAAAAGAGAGAGAGAGAGAGAGAGAGGGAGAGACTGACTTAGGAAAAATACAGTACACACTCAAGACATAAGTGCAGGTTTCTAGAGTCAACTAATACTGATATCTTAAGTGAACAAGACTTTTATTATCAGTACATTTGCTTGACATAATAGGTTAGGTTTCATCTCACTCTCTCCAGGTCCCTTCGATTCAGGTGCTCCCTCTAAAGTTTGCTTGAGGGTTCCATCTTTTAGTCTAATTTCCACGATATAGGATTCTATGGTGCCAGTTCAATTTGGGTTCAGATTTTCTGTCCCCTCCTTTCCCTTCCCCCAAGCCCTACCCTCCCTATTGTCCAAGCCTTAATATACTATTCAGTTATGTCAGCAACTTGTTATGCATTTATGTTAGGAACTGCGGATGAGTGAGAACATGTGATGACTGTGTTCCTGTGATTGTGTGAGTTCACTTAAAATGATCTGTTCCAAGTTCAACCATTTTTCTACAAATTTCAATGAGTCATTGTTTCCTTACTACTGAATAGAATTCCATTGTGTATATATACCACCTTTTGGTTATCCATCCATCCAATCATGTGTACCTGGCTTGATTCCCATTTTTAGCTATTATGAATTGAGCAGCTATAAACATGGTTGAGCAAATATTTCTGAACTGAGATGTGGAGCTTTAGGGTAAATGCCCAGTAAGAGAATAACAGGGTCTACTGGTAACTCTATATTCATCCTTTTCTGGAGTCTACAAATTGTTTTCCACAGTAGTTGTACCAGTTTACATTCCCACGGACAGTGAATGAAGGTTCCTATTTCTCCACAGCCTCACCAACATTTGTTTCATTTGATTTTTTAATGTTTGCTATCCTTACTGGGGTAAGGTGGAATCTCATAGTTGTTTTAATTTCTGTTTCCTTAATGGTTAGGGATGTTGAACATTTTCTTAAGTGTGTGTTAACCATTTGTAATTCTTCCTCTGAGAATTCTCTATTAGTTTTCTGCCCCACTTATGGAGTGGTTGTTTGATTTTTTATTGTTTAGTTTTTTTGAGTTCTTTGTAGAGTGTAGATATTAGGCTGCTGTCAGTGTTATAGCTGGCAAAGATTTTCTCCCATTCAGTGGGTAATTTATTGGCTCTGCTTATGGTATGTTTATCTGTGCAAAAGCTTTTTAGCTTCATGAGATCCCATTGGTTGAGTGCTTGTTTAATTTCCTTGGCTACTAGGGTTTTGTTTAGAAAGTCTTTCCCCAGTCCTATATCATGGAGCGTGCTTCCTATTTTTTCTTCCAGTAGTTGAAGTGTTTCAGGTCTTATATTGAGGTCTTTAATCCATTTGGACTTCATTTTTTGTGTATGGATAAATGAGTGAGTCTAATTTAATTTTTTTACATATGGTCATCCAATTTTTCCAACACCATTTATTGAAGATGCTGTCTTTCTTTCAGTCTGCATTATTGGCCTCTTTGTCAAAGATCAAGCAGCTGTAGGTGCTTGCCCTAAAATCTGGGTCTTCAATTCTGTTTAATTGGTCTATGTTTCTGTTTTTATTCCAGTACATGCTGTTTTTGCCACTATGGCTTTGTAATATAGTTTTAGATCAAGTATGGTGGTATCACCAGAGGTGTTTCTCTTGCTGAGGATATGTTTGGATATCTGAGGTCTTCTGCCATTCCATATGAATTTTGAGATCATTTTTTCAGTGTCAGTAGAGAATGATGCTGATATTTTAAAAAAAATTTAATTTTTTGTTTATTTTTATTTATTTGACAGTAACAGAGAAAGAGGGAGGGAGGGAGAGAGAGAGAGAGAGAGAGAGAGAGAGAGAGAGAGAGAGGAGAGAGAGAGAGAGAATGGTCATGCTAGGGCCTCTAGCCACTGCAAACAAACTCCAGATGCATGCACCAACTTGTGCATCTGGCTTACATGGGTCCTGGTGAATCAAGCCTTGAACCAGGGTTGTTAGGCTTCACAGGCAAGCACTTAATAGCTAAGCCATCTCTCCAGCCCAATTCTGATATTTTTATTGGTATCATGTTAAATATCTATATTACTTTTGGTAGAATTGCCATTTTCACAATGTTAATCCTACCTATCCAGGAATATGGGAGGTCCTCTTCCATCTTCTTAAGGCCTCCTCTATTTCTTTCTTGAGTGTTTTTATGTTTTCATTATATAGTTCCTTCACATCCTTTGTTAGTGTTATTCCAAGGTATTTAATTTTTCTGTTATTAAAAATGGGACAGTCTCACTGATTTTTTTCTCTGTATATTTGTCCTTTGCATATCAAAAAGCTACTGATTTTTGTGCATTGATTTTGTATCCTGACACTTTGCTCAAGTAATTTATCACGTTTAGAAGTTTTGGGATGGAGACTTTTGGGTCACTTATATATGGGATCATGTCATCTGCAAATAGGGCTAGCTTGACTTCTTCCTTTTCAATTTGAATCCCTTTTATTTATTTTTCCTGTCTTATTGCTAGTACTATGCTAAAAAGCAGTGGTGAGAGTGGGCACCCCTGTCTTGTTCCTGATCTCAGTGGGAACTCCTTGGTTTTTTTCCCCATTAAGAATTATTTGGGCTTCAGGAACTTTATATATAGCCTTTATTGTATTGAGATATAAACCCTTCATGCCTACTCTTCCCAGTGTTTTGACCATGAAGTGGTATTGTATTTTGTCAAAGGCCTTCTCTGCATCAATTGAGATGATCATGTGGTTCTTATGGTTCAGTTTATTTATGTGGTATATTACATTGACTGATTTCTATATGTTAAACCATCCCTGCATCTCCGGGGAGGAAGCCTACTTTATCAAGACTGATAATGCTTTTGATCTGCTGTTGAATTCAATTTGGGAGGATTTTGTTCAGGATCTTTGCATCTAAGTTCATTAGGAATATAGGCCTATAGTTTTCTTTCCTTGTTGTATCTCTGTCTGGTTTTGGTATTAGAGTGATGGTAGCTTCATAAAAGGAGTCGTAGAGGATTCCTTGGTCTCTGATTATGCGAAACATTTTGAGAAAAATTGGTTTCAGTTCTTCAATGAAGTTTTTATAGAATTCAGCTGAGAAGCCATCCGGTCCTGGACTTTTCTTTATGGGGGAGGTTTTGATTAACTTTTCAATCTCCATGGATATGATAAATTTGTTTAGGAGATTAATCTGCTCTGAGTTTAGTTTTGTAAGGTGGTATGTGTCTAGGAATTCATCCATTTCTTCCAGATTATTTAATTTTGTACAGTAGATATTTTGGAAGTATAGGGCATAAATTTCTATATAAGGGGTGTTATATTATCAGAAAAGAATGGCAACACATTCTATAATATTATATCAAGTAAACTAAATTGCAAAATTTAAAAATTGAGAACATGTTTCAACTTTAAAATCTTTATATTTCAATCTATTTAACCAAATACAGATTAACTCTGGGAAGTAACTATTGCAATTTGCTTAGCTGTGCTTGCAATCCATGATGCAATCAGAATGAAGCCTGTAATTATGTAAGTGGTAAATGTAACTGCATCCCTTGAAAAGTAATTATACATGTCATGATGTAATAACAAACTTAATTCATTCCATAGTTATATCAAATTATATTTCTGAGGAAATATGAGTTTTCTTAAAAGCAGTTAAGATTCTTAAGTACCTGCAACATATATTATGATGTATGAGTTGCTTTGAGGTTTCAGACTAATATAAAACAGGTTTTCCCTCAAATAGGTAAGGGAGGAGAAAAATTAAGTATCATTAACAAAGTTTCTATGATAGCTTTCTGAAGAGCTTACTGACAGCCTCTTCTTCATTCACTTTTAAAATTTAACTTTATTTAATTGTTATATATTAGTTACATAATACAATAGCTTAATTAGGGTTTTCATACACATATATTATGTAGTTTCCTCATATTCACCTATTATCTTTTCTTGTCATCATACCTTCCCATTTATTACATTCTTCTTCCCAGTCTTCTACTTTCATCTCTTAAATACAGAGTCCTCGGCTCATCTATCACTTTGTTGCCTCTTCTGTTGTCTGCTTTTCAGATTCTCCTTCCTGTCCATCTTTTTTTAGGGTTTAAAAGAATAAAGTTTATTTAAAAGTAGAGGTAAAGAAAGCAGGGAGAACACAGGCTGCTTACGGAGGAGGGGATTGGTGCACTGAAAAATTTGCCAACTCATTGGAAGCTGGACTTTTATCAAACGAAGAAATGCCAACTGTACAGAGTCCATGATTGGTCAGCTTATTGAAACATAAAAGTGCTGGTTGATCCAGGATGTATCCAGTACTGTGTAGGTCCCAGAAAGCCTGCCAACCTAGCCTGTTGGAGGGAACTTTCACTCAGTCCAGGAAGAAGAAGGAGAAGGGGGTCACACAACCACCCACCAAAGACCTTTTATCCCTATCTGTCTGCCCAGCCAAGGAAACTGCCTAGCTTGTATAGTGTTTCAATCTCCCATCTCAGAAGCCACCCTAACTGTTGTTATGGAAATGGGATGATGACTACTCTAACTTCCTCATGCTGAGAAGGACAATCTGTAACCCTATAAGAAGTGGCAAGGGATCAGCTTCTTTAAGGTTCTCATTCTCATAAACTTTCAGGCTTTAGATAATGATTGAGGGGACCCAGGTAGATGGAGTTAGATTTTCATAGAACTACCTGAGTATTGGCTGACTGTAAATGAGAGGAGATAAAGTTAAAACAGAAGTTGAGCATGCAAGCTCCAAAGATTAGCAGAATTAATATTAAGATTATTTCCTTCTACCATGAAGATTCTGAAATCTACTTCCAAAGATGTTCAACAAATGGCACAGTGGTATATGACATGGTTTGACTCTGTTTTTGTAGATGAGACATCAGTGAGATTATCAGGAATATATACATAACATTCAACTTTGATAATGGCACACATGACACTCTGAGCTGCTGTGAGGATGGTTAAAGCCATATGATACAGTATAATTACCTCTCTCATCATTAGAATCTCAGAATTAAGAAGGGACATTCCCTGAGATTTTTCATTTAAAGCCTTTTGAATATATTTAGTGAGGGTTTCCATATGCCGAATGACCTCTTCTAGATCTATAGATGGGATAAAAGTGGAACCTAAATGATCATACCACTGAAAAACAATTCAGGTACATTGGTGCTGTAACATAAGTACATTGATAGGGTGATCTAGGGTTTTTACTTGTCATCCTACATCCAAAGGAAATCCTACAGTACATCTTCCAATCTATCCTGGAGGTAACCAGGGCCAAAAGTTAGTGCCACAGAGCCACGGTGCAATTAGGGGCTGCACAATCCATCTCTGGCCTCAGGACCCATTCAGTAGCAAACCCTTCTGATGGATGAAGGACAATAATGTCCTTATGGGAGCTTTCTGACTTAAGTGATCTTTGATTAGATTCATCCACATTTATGTTTCCCAGATTTGAAAATAGCCATTTTTGACATCTATGGTTGTTTTCTCTTATCATAAGACCAAAAATACTAGGGAGGGGGACCATATGCTTTTGTAACCAGTTGTGTGTGAACTTAAGTTCCCAGAAAAGTGCTACATCTGCTGCATCTACTACCAATAAGGCTTAATGGACTGATAGCACTACAGTGAACAGAGAGAGATGGATTGTTGCAAGATCAGAGACAAATTACCTTGGGCTACCTTTAGCCCCTTAATAGCCTTTTGTTGCCCACCTGTGTCTTACCTAACATCCTGGTGATTATTAGTTGATCAGGTGTGACCTTTTTGGAATGCAAGAACAGATCCCACCTTCCACCAACCCCAAAGGCTAAGAATGTCATCTGCATCTAAAACCTATGGTGAAGATTTCCCCCACTTTGCTATAACCCGCCTACCTGATGGTCAGCCAATTTATTTGAAAAGTGCCTTGATTTATGACTTTCATATTCTGTACATATAAATACTTCATGAAACTGTTAACATGTTGGAACATGGAATGGAGGTGACCTAAATCTGTATTTCTGGGCCATAGTCACTCATATTGGCTCCAGAATAAACTAGCTCTTATCCCCTTTGAGGTGAGAGATGTGTCTTTTTCACCAACATGTGCTAGGAAAAGATTTTCTCTTTTAATAATAGAATTAAAAGGCTGGGCTGGAGAGGTGGCCCAGCAGTTAAAGGTGCTTTTTTGTAAAGCCTACTGGTTTGGGTTTGTTTGCCCAGTAACCACATAAAGTCAGATGCACGAAGTCACACATGCACCTGGAGTTAGTTTGCAGCAACAAAAGGACCGTGCCCGTACTCACTCTCTCTCTGCTCATAAGCAAGCAAGTAAGCAAGCAAGCAAGCAAGCAAACAAACAAACAATGCGTTTTTAATAAGCCTCTGTTGCAGTTAGGTCCACATGGCTGTGATGAACATTCAACCAGATACAGTTTATGAGAGGAAGGGGTTTACCTCAGGCCTACAAAATCCAGGGGAAACTCCATCAATGGTGAAAGAAGCTGCTTCCTTGCATACATCCTAGCACAGAGAAAATAACTGCAGCAAGCAAACACCAGCAAACACAGACCACCAGAGCTCAAACTGCTCTCTTCACACCTTTGGGCTGAAGTCAGATCTGGCCCCAAACACACTTAGGGCTGGATTCTAAGATCCATCCTCAGCAATGCCTCCTCTAGCTGGGTGGTTGGAGACCCAAGTTACAAGCTCAGTTCAAAAACGAAACAAAACAAAACACTTGAGTCAATGGGGCCATACATTCAAATTATCATATTCAGACTACCACAGACAGTTTTGAAAGGACTTGCCGTCTTAACTGAGATGGGTGCATGTAAGCTCCAGAAGCTGGTTCCCTTCAGAAATACCATCCTCTTCACTCCATATGGCACCTAGGACCCTGACCAGTGGTAGAAAATTTGTGCCCTGTGCTGAAAACCGAGTCACCAGTCTGACTTGTGTGGTAGTTTGAATGGAAATGCACCTCACATCTTTATACTCCATCCCCAGTTGGTGACAATTTGGGAGGTAGAGTCTTGCTATGGGAGTTAGGTCACTAGGGGTGAACCTTGAGGGTTATTAGGCCAGCTTGCCAGTGCTAGCTAGTTCAGCTCAAACTAATTCCACCCAGATCATGTGATGTCCAGCCTTTGCTCTTCTATGTTTCCCTGCCGTGATGAGACTTTCTCAGAACTGTAAGCCTGAAATAAGCCCTCTCCTCCCATCTGTGCTTCTGATCACGAGTTTTGTCCAAGCAACAAGAAGGTAACTGCAACAACCTGAAAGGACATAGACCCAAAAGGGAAGTTCCCCTTCTTCTCCGGCTAAATGGATACACTGAGCACATCAAAATGCCCTCTAAATGTATATATTTATGCCCACTGATTAATGCTGTTCTCAGTTTTGGTCAGAGAAATTTATTTTTATAGATGGAAGTAAATATTGGGGAGATAAAAGACTCATCCATGTGATAAGAAGACTTAGCACTGGATGAATCATCCCTAACACAATTCTGAGCCCATCAACATTTAGACATAGAGGACAGAGGAGGACAAAAGAATGAGACATCCAAACAAGGATGACTTGGTAAGGGAGGGTTCCTCAGTGGAATGGAGGTGGGGGAGAGGGGAAAAAAGAGGGTAATAAGATTGGAATATGATCAAATTACAGTATGTTCATGTATAAAAGCCATATTTTCTGGTAGAAGGTTTCTCTCATGTATTGCTATTATTTCTTTTTTTCTTTGAGCTACTATTCCTATATGTACAACATAAAAATCTCTTTTTAAAAATATACAGTATGTTATTCTTCCTATACCACATCATTTTACTGAAAAGATTTTATTAATTTCTTTGGTCAATTTAGTGACATATTCAATTAAATCTTTTGTTCATTGAACAGCTTTTTCTATATCCTTACCATATGGTTTCACTGAACTGTATTTTGGAAATGTCTATTAATAAGAGACAATGTCTTTGACCTCATAGAGTTCAAAGTCTACTTGTGGAGATAGAAAAAAGAAAAAAAAAACACCAGTTCATTTATGAGCTATAAAATTAATATTATATTGAATATTTAATGAAAACAAGCACAAGATTCTTAAAGCACCAGTTCATTGTATTGTGAGATAAAACATCAATTCTTGGGTGTTAAGTAAACAAACATATAACATGTGTTCTCATTTCCATAATAAATCACTATAGTGGCTCAGTGGTTAAAAAATAACCAGAGCCCATTTAAACTTCTTTTATTTAATTGAGTTAAGTATTACTTTCCAACTATAAGATGGTGCATGTATATAATCCCAGGACTTGGGAGGTGGAGGCAGGAGGATTAGATGATTAAGGTCATCATTGGCTACATAGAAAGGTCAAGGCCATTTTGGGATGCATAAGACTCAGTTTCAAAAAAGAAAAGACAGTGTAAATGTAAGTAAATCAATGAGATAATTATTGATGTCAGTAAGGAAAGAGCTGTGAAATCACCTACTTACCTTTATGACTTTGTAGACATTCAGTTATTTTCCTGCTGGCTGAATATATCTCTACAGCAATGGTGATGTCTGCTGTACTGTTTCTTGTCCCCCGTTGCTGGTCTGGTCTCAGGATGTGGCTCTTTATTTCACTATGGGCCAAATTAGAAGTGTTGTCATCATTGGAACCAGACCCTGATGCCTAGTTGATCTCACTGTGTGATTTCTGTGTTCTTCTCACTCCCTTCGTTTTCATTCTTCACTTCTAATAGTTCCCAAGATCTTTTCTCTTTGTAGCAGGAGTGAATAGTGAGGTAACATATGGCTTATTTTAGAACTGTCTTTCTAGTGCTCAGGTCTCAGTTGTCAATTATTCTGTCTTTTGTTCTCCATACTATACTATGGCCTTTACTTTTATTCCGTCTCCTTCTACCCAATTCAGATTATATTTAGATTGAAAAGGAAGATGAAAATTTCCAACTCTGTCTTTCTACAGATTTGTATTATCTGAAAGTCTGTTTGTAGCCTGAAGATCAATGTTAGCTATAAAATCACTAGAATTTTCTTACTGTAAGAGTTTCATGGGTAAATGAGCAATTTAGAGTTTTTATTTGTAACATCTCTGAAGAATATTTTCTAAGCACTTTTTTATTTTCTGCTTCATTGAGATATAATTGATACATGAAAATTATATTGAAGGTGTACACTATGATGTTTTGATATATGTATATATATATCAAGCTAATTAGAATATCCATAACTTACATAGTTACTGTGTGTGTGTTTTGAAAATGTGCCAAGTATATATTATTGAGTGTTAAAGGCATTAGGTAGAGCAAAGATTTGAAGAGATAAAACATAGATATAGGAACTGCATGGATAGCTCAAAATGGGATTATCTAAAGGCAAGATATGACATATGAATCTTTACCAATAGTCCACTGAGAACAAAAATGAGCTGATGAAGTAAAACTGGTAGCAGCAGCAACATAGAAAGGAGCAAAGGCGAGTGAGTCAGGGGTAGTGCTGAATTGCTTGGTCTAGGGGTTGACTGCATAGAAAAGGTCACTATAGAATTGCAACATATTCTACCTTTTGTGGATGTTATTTAGCTATATAAAAACTGACAAATTCAAAATTTAATGCTATGTAAGTATATGGAAATATGTATCACTTAATTGCATTCTTATAACTTACTCTAATAATTATTAAGGTAGAAATCCTGAGACCATTAGATTGTGAAATATTCCCTATAGCCTTGTATGTTTGTGATTAAGCTTCAATCCCTAGCAGGTAGCAATTAGTAGATAGAGCCTTGCTGGAGGAGTTGTGTTTATGGGGAGCAGGGCTTAGAGAGTTATAATCCAGTTTTCCCTTTACCAGGACAGATCACTCTTGCTCTACTTCACAGCTACACTGGTGAAATGAGATTCTCAGCCCCTGCTCTGTCATGCTTCTTGCTGCCATGATGAAATTTCATCTTGAAACTGTTAACCAAAATAATACCTTCCCTCCCATCAGCTGCTTTTGGTTGGTATTTTATCCCAGCAACAAAAAGGTAACTGCTACAAAATGAAGTATGGGCAAATGAGGAGCTGTGTGTGTTTAGAGATAGACTACCTGACAGAAGATAACTATTACAGAATGTCCTCAGAACTAAAGCTTTGCTACTTCCTAACAAGTGAAATATCAGGCTTGCTACATATCCTTTAGGCTACACTTTAGAGGAAACATAATTTGTAACCCAACATGTCAGGCATCCTCAAATATGTATGATGTAACAGAATCTTTTTTCCCACTAGTTGCTTCTCTTTGTACTCTTAGAACTCATTTTCTTTACTTGTATGAGTAATTGATCTTTTTAAAAAAAATTTGTTTTTATTTATTTTAGAGAGGGAAAGAGGGCGGGAGAGAGAGAGAGAGAGAGAGAGAGAGAGAGAGAGAGAGAGAGAGAGAGAGAGAGAGAGAATGGGCACACCAGGGCTTCCAGCCACTGCAAATGAACTCCAGATGCATGCACCATCTTGTACATCTGGCTTCTGTGGGTCCTAGGGAATCAAACTGAGGTCCTTTGGCTTTGTAGGCAAGCGTCTTAACCGCTAAGCCATCTCTTCAGCCCTGATATATACATATATTTTGATGTGAAATCAAAGGCCACTGGAGAGGTGATCATATCTCTTACTAAAAAGCACACAATACTACTTCCCTACCACCTTGAATGCACTCAATCTCACCTAAAGAGCGAGTAAAATTGGGAAATAGGGTTTGAGCTAGTATTGAAATTGTGTCTTAATTTTACTTTTCCAACTATATCTCTATATCATAATGACCAATGTCAAGTAAGTTTGGTAAATTAGGAAAATAAAGCAGTATATATAATTTTCATCTTGATCATATCTTGGTAGTTTTTAAGTTTTCTGAGTCCTTTCAGGGCAAAATCAGTGTCTGCCTGGCACCCACAGCCCTCTCTGACCTGACCAGTCACTGCTTCCCAGTCTTATAACAAGTCTATTCATTTTTTTTTTCCCTGAGGCAAAGATGGAAGCTTTTATTTGGAAAAACATGAGCTGCCAGGACTGACTCTCAAGGGCGGAGTAGTCAATTTGGGATTACAGATAGTGGGCTATGTTGCGCTCTTCAGTTGGGGGAAGGGGAGGAAGGGAAGGAACTCCTTTGTTCTTTGCATTAGCCATTTCACATAGGTAAAGTGTGAGACCAGAATAGTGACCAGGTGGGAGATAAGGGGGTAGGGAACCTAGACCTGGGGAAGGGTTAATGGCTGGGTGGTTTCTTGAGGAATGTGGATGACCCACTTCTTTGTGTCTTTGATCACTCCATTTTGGGGAAGCCCATCTTGACCTCACATTCCAGCCTTTTGATGACAAGGGGGCAGTGGTCTTTTCTTCTGTAGTGTCTTCATGCTGACTGTAGGGGGCAATGAGCACTTATGAGAGAGGCTGGGTAATGTGGTCCATGGGTTTCCCCTCAGTGCAGGTGATGAGGAACCAGTTCCTTGGTGGCTAAAGGCCACAGCTGCAACTTCCCAAGTGATCATAGAGCCAGAGAGCTTGCCCTTTCAAGCCTATTCATTTTTTCATCTCCAGAAATATGACCTTGTCAAAAATATCATCTAATTTCATATTTAGCTAATTTCATATTAGCCTTCGATTATACTTCTCTTTTATTTTCTATGCTTACAATGCTCCTCTCTTATTTTCTATGCTCATACATCTCCACTTCTGGAATATTTTCCATCATGCTCTCCCTTTATTCATTCTTAAAAAATTACCATTATTTTTTAAATTTAATATAGTTGGCATACAGAAGTTTAGATGATTCATTTTGGCATTTTCAAGTTCCTGTTATTTATTCTTGCTCCCCATGGCTCACGTTCTCCAGGAGGTGAAGGATAACTACTCCTTGAAGGCTCTTCCACCTGTTACCACCGTCATGGCTCCAGTGTGATATTACTTAGTCTGTATTATTACGACTTGTTTTAATATTTAATTTTCTTCTGAGACTAAATTTTCTGAGGGCTGTCACTATCATACTGTTCTAATATTCAAAGCCTTTCATATTACTTCCCTGCCCTTAGAATAAATTTCAAAATTGGTATAAAACAAGTATTATATAAGATCTAAACTTTGCTTTTGAACTTACCTCACACCATATCCTGTGTTCTATCTCTCTCCACTTTATACTATACTACATTTAATTTTAGTTTATGAGATAGCCATGTTAACTCTTTTTTTCTCAATTTTTATTAATATTTTCCATGATTATAAAAAATATCCCATGGTAGTACCCTCCCCCCCACTTTCCCCTTTGAAATTCCATTCTCCATCATATCCCCTCCCCATCTCAATCTTTCTACTAACCTATATACAATACCAACCTAATAAATGCCCTCCTCCCTTCCTTTCTCTTCCCTTTCTATCTCCTTTTTAACTTACTGGCCTCTGCTACTGAGCTTTTTTCCTTCTCACACAGAAGCCCAATCATCTGTAGCTAGGATCCACATATGAGGGAGAACATGTGGTGCTTGGCTTTCTGGGCCTGGGTTACCTCACTTAGTATAATCCTTTCCAGATCCATCCACTTTTCTGCAAATTTCATAACTTCATTTTTCTTTACCGCTGAGTAAAACTCCATTGTATAAGTGTGCCATATCTTCATTATCCACTCATCAGTTGAGGGACATCTAGGCTGGTTCCATTTCCCAGCTATTATGAATTGAGCAGCAATAAACATGGTTGAGCACGTACTTCTAAGGAAATGAGATGAGTCCTTAGGATATATGCCTAGGAGTGCTATAACTGGGTCATATGGTAGATCAATCTTTAGCTGTTTTAGGAACCTCCACACTGATTTCCACAACGGCTGGACCAGAATGCATTCCCACCAACAGTGTAGAAGGGTTCCTCTTTTTCCACATCTCTGCCAACATTTATGATCATTTGTTTTCATGATGGTAGCCAATCTGACAGGAGTGAGATGGAATCTCAATGTAGTTTTAATCTGCATTTCCCTGATGACTAGTGACGTAGAACATATTTTTAGATGCTTATATGCCATTCGTATTTCTTCCTTTAAGAATTCTCTATTTAGCTCCATAGCCCATTTTTTGGTTGGCTTGTTTGATTCCTTATTATTTAACTTCTTGAGTTCTTTGTATATCCTAGATATTAATCCTCTATCAGATATATAGCTGGCAAAGATTTTTTCCCATTCTGTAGGTTGCCTCTTTGCTTTATTCACAGTGTCCTTTGCAGTGCAAAATCTTTGTAATTTCATGAGGTCCCAGTGGTTAATCAGTGGTTTTGTTGCCTGAACAATTGGGGTTGTATTCAGAAAGTCTTTGCCAAGACCAATATGTTGAAGGGTGTCCCCTACTTTTTCCTCTAGCAGTTTCAGAGTTTCAAGGTCTGATGTTAAGGTCTTTAATCCATTTGGACTTAATCCTTGTGCATGGAGAGAGAGAAGAGTCTATTGTCACCCTTCTACAGATATATATCCAGTTTTCCCAACACCATTTGCTGAAGAGGCTGTCTTTTCTCCAATGAGTATTTTTGGCATTTTTATCGAATATCAGGTGGCTATAGCTACCTGGAATTACATTTGGGTCCTCTATTCTGTTCCATTGATCTACATATCTGCTTTTGTGCCAGTACTATGCTTTTTTTGTTACTATGGCTCTGTAGTATAGGTTAAAATCAGGTATGGTGATACCACCAGCCTTATTTTTGTTGCTCAGTATTATTTTAGATATTCGAGGTTTTTTTGTGATTCCAAATGAAGTTTTGGATTGTTTTTTCTATTTCCATGAAGAATGCCTTTGGAATTTTGATGGGGATTGCATTAAATGTGTAGATTGCTTTTGGTAAGATTTCCATTTTCACAATAGTCATTCTTCCAATCCATGAACACGGGATGTTTTTCCACTTCCTAGTGTCTTCTGCAATTTCTCGCTTGAGTGTTTTAAAGTTCTCATTGTAGAGATTCTTTACTTCCTTGGTTAGGTTTATTCCAAGGTACTTTATTTTTTTTTTTGATGCAATTGTGAATGGGAGTGATTCTCTGATTTCATCCTCTGTGTGTTTGTTGTTAGCATATATGAAGGCTACTGATTTCTGTGTATTTATTTTGTATCCTGCTACGTGGCTGTAGGTTTTTATCAGCTCTAACAGTCTGATAGTAGAGTCTTTAGGGTCCTTTATATATAGAATCATGTCATCTGCCAATAATGATAACTTGACCTCTTCCTTTCCAATTTGTATCCCTTTTATGCATGTCTCTTGCCTTATTGCTATGGCTAAGACTTCCAGAACTATATTAAATAAAAGTGGGGACAGTGGACACCCTTGTCTTGTTCCTGATTTTAGTGGAAAAGCTTCCAGTTTTTCCCCATTTAGTAATATGTTGGCTGTAGGCTTATCATAAATAGCCTTTATTATATTGAGGTATGTTCCTTCTATTCCCAGTCTCTGTAGGATTTTTATCATGAAGGGATGCTGGATTTTGTCGAATGCTTTCTCTGCGTCTAATGAGATGATCATGTGATTTTTGTTCTTCAACCCATTTATATAATGTATAACATTTATAGATTTGCGTATGTTGAACTATCCCTGCATCTCTGGGATAAAGCCTACTTGGTCAGGGTGAATGATCTTTCTGATATATTCTTGTATTCTGTTTGCAAATAGTTTGTTGAGAATTTTTGCATCTATGTTCATGAGGGAGATTGGTCTGTAATTTTCTTTTTTGTTCTATCTTTGCCTGGTTTTGGTATCAGGGTGATGGTGGCTTCATAGAAGGAGTTTGGTAGAATTCCTTCTTTTTCTATTTCATGGAAAAGCTTAAGAAGCAATGGTGTTAGCTCTTCCTTGAAAGTCTGGTAAAATTCAGCAGTGAATCCATCTGGGCCTGGGCTTCTTTTAGTTGGGAGATTTTTGATAACTGTTAGGATCTCCATGCTTGTTATAGGTCTATTTAAGTGATTAATCTCATCTTGATTTAATTTAGGTAGGTCATATAAATCAAGGAAATCATCCATTTCTTTCAGATTTTCATACTTTGTGGAGTATATGCTTTTATAATATGTCCCTATGATTTTTTGAATTTCTCTGGCATCTGTTGTGATGTTACCTTTTTCATCTCTAATTTTATTAATTTGTGTGTTAACTCTTGCTTATGTCTCACTTCCTAAGATGTTCTCTTCATATTTGCCAATTGGATAATCTCTCCTTGTCTTTTGGTTCTTAGTGGTCAACTACCTTTTCCATGAATCTCTTCAGAAAACCATGTCAAGGTTAAATGCATGTCCATTGTCCTTGCTTACCATGGTTCCATCCTGAGAACCACTTATCTTCATCTAGACTAGACTCCTTGATGGTGGAATTAGAGACTCATGTTTGTATTGATGTAACCTTTCTCCATTTCTCCACTTTGTTTACAATGCCCAATACAATGAGTGGATCTTAATAGGAGCTTAGTACTTATTCAATCATAGAGGTAGGATTAAAAGGTTTTATTTGTTTTTCCATTTTAATAATTTCATATGTCTATATATATATTTGTATAACTATCTATCATTTATCCATATAATGTATTTTGATCTTATTCTCCTCAATTATTCTCTCTTTTCCCCATCCCATTAACACCCTTCTTTCTCATTAATCTTTACCTTCCTTTCTAGCCGTTGAGTTTAGAGTTGCTTGCATGATCATGAATAGATGATTACTTACTGTGGAATAGACAACATACCAGTAGCAAAAATTGAGGAAAACAAGACAATGTTTTTTATAGGAGAGATTTAAAAAAAGAAATTATTTATTTATTTATGAGAGAGAGAGAGAGAGAGAGAGAGAGAGAGAGAGAGAGAGAGAATTGGCAAGCCAGGGCCTCTAGGCACTGCACACAAACTCCAGACACATGTGTCACTATGTGCATCTGGCTTATGTGGGTTCTGGGGCGTTGTACCTGGTTACTTAGGCTTTTCAGGCAAGTGCCTTAACCACTAAATCATTTCTCCAGCCCTTCAAAACAAAATTAAAAAAATAATTTATTTTTATTTATTTATTAGAGAGAGAGAAAGAGAGAGAGACAGAAAGAGAATGGGCACGTGAGGGTGTCTAGCCATTACATGAACACCAGGCACAAGTGCCACCTTGTGCATCTGGCTTATGTGGTCCTGGGGAATTGATCCTGGGTCCTTTGGCTTTGTAGGCAAGTGCCTTAATAACTAAGCCACCTCTCCAGCCCCCAATTTTTAATTTTAATGTAGTCTATCTTATTAAGTATTTCTGTCATGACTTATGCCTTCGGTGTCATAAAGTGCTACTGCCAAACCTATGGCCATCTAGATTTTTCCATGTTATCTTCCAGTGATTTTATGCATTGACATTTAGGCTTGTGATCCATTTGAGTTAAATTTTCTGATATTTGTAAAGTCTATCTACATTTTTTTCATGTGGGTTGAAAAGACTATCCACATTTGCATTCTCATGAAAACACATTCATCTTTCAGGTCCTCATGTAGCTTTGAAATTGCTGAAGAGCTTTGAAAAGTTATTTTCATCCCTTTGACTGGAAGGTAGTAGCAGAGGGCTTTCTTCTGAGGACAATGTAAGTAGCCGAGTAGTTAAAGTAGTACGATATCCCTGCTCATGGGGTCAGAGCTTATCATGGTTAAGGAAAGAAGACATTTGTAACTGGAAGCAGGGATTCACTAAAGAATTCATTCAGTACTCTGGGAGACTGAGTTGCAGCCTTTATGGAATTCAGAATTTTAGTCGTACTTCCAAACTGACAAGGTGAATAGGATAGCCAGTAGCAACCTGAGTCAGCAAACAAAAACTAGAAAGCAAAATATAGAAACAAAATCTATAATGAACAGAGAGAATTGCTAAACAAGTTATTTAAACTGTGTTGTGAAATTTTATGCAACATTAAAGAAAATTAATACAACTGTATAATTTGATCTGGAGATACTTCTATGATACACCAATGAAAAAAGTAATGTAAAGAGTTATATATAATTTTATTTCCTTGTTAGTTTTTAAAAACCTCTCTCTCTCTCTCTCTCTCTCTCTCTCTCTCTCTGTGTGTGTGTGTGTGTGTGTGTGTATTTGTGTGTATGGGCATACCAGGCCCTCTTGCTGCTACAGTTGAGTACCGGACACAGGTTCTAATTTTTGTGTCTGGCTTGATGTAGGTGCTGGGGAATTGAACCTGGGCTAGCAGACTTTGAAAGCAAGTTCCTTTAACCAGTGAGCCATCTTCACAGCTCTACATTGTTAATTTTGATTAATTAATTAATAATTTATGAGAGAGAGAGAGAATGGGTGCTCCTGGGCCTCCTGCTACTGCTAATGAACTCTTGACACATGTGCTACTTTCTGCATATGTCATTACATGGGTACTGGGGAATTGAATCCAAGTCTTAAGGCTTTGCAAGCAAGTGCCTTTAACCCCTGAGACATTTCCAGCCCTCATTGTTAATTTTTCAAATGAGAAGTTTAGTTAATTTTCAGTATATGTGAATACATTTTATTAAGTGTTTAATTACTTTGATTGACTGTTGGGTTGATTGTACAAATATTAATAAAAATGTAGATTAGTAATTATACATTTTCAGAATGAGAAATCAGTGCCTAATAAGGAGACAGCAGATGAAGTGGGCAAAAATGGGGGAATGAGTGAGTAATTAGCATGTGGATAGGTGCTCAAAGTTTTTTGTTGTTCATGAATTGTAAGTGAATACAATGAGGTACCACTTTATGTCCATGAGAAAGACTATTACCAGAGATGCCAGTGTTGAAGTGGATGTAGAGGAATGATAGCCACTGCATTTAGTGGTGAGTATATGTGATGGTACAGGAAGTTTGGGCAAAAATTGGTATAACTTTGAAAAGTAAAGCCCCAGTGTGGCCTTGAACTTGGGATTTCTCTGCCTCTATCTCATGAGTGTTGGAATTACAGGTATGAGCCACCCATCTTGCTTAACTTGAGAATTCTACACTGCATTATATGCCAAAGAGAATTGAAAAATATCCACATGAAACTTGAATGTTAAAATTATTATAACATTATTCAAAAGCAAAATCTTAGAAAAATTCAATGTTCAACTGGGTGAATGGTTGGAAATGGAATGTTATTTAACAATAAAAAGAAATGAAGAAGTGACACATGGCAACTTGGGTGAATTTCAGAAACATTTTGCTAAATAAAAGAAGTCAAACACTAATGAGAGAACATTTTGAGTCTGTGAACTTTTTAATTGAAATGTCCAGAAAAGCAAAATATGTAAACACAGAAATTAGCTAGTGATTTCAAGAGGCAAAGGGTAAATGGGAGAATTTCTACAAATAGGATGGGAAGAATTTTAGGGAATTAATAGAAATATTCTGAAACAAGTTTGTGATACTTATGACTAAACTCAATGTATTTTCCAAGAGCATGTAAGTTATGTTATAAGCAGACATGAGAAATACAGCTGAGGATTTTTCATTGTAACTCATAGCAGCTGCACAGATGGGCCACAGTTGTCTTTTTTCATTAGAGTGATTGTTTAATTTAATTTTCCTGCCAGTATAAAATTAAATCATTCTATTTTTAAGGTTATTTATTCACAAATACCAGGCACTATGTATAACAATATCAAAGTTCTTATTTGTAACCAGCAAAGAAAGAAACTTTTCTTAAATGTTCTTGGATTTGTATGTATATATGTATATATATATATATATATGTATATATATATATATACACACACATAACATGTGCATATAATTTAAAACTATAAAGCAACTAATTAGAAAAATATCTAACAATGTTAGATTAAGTTAGTTCACTTACTTGTTTATGAATATACATTATTGAGTTTCTATTTTATGTAATAGAGGTCTAAATGTTAAACAAGTAGAGAAGAAAAAAAGGATGATCTTATTGATGTCCATAGTAATGAAGTCAAATCAAATGGCTTGCCTCGTCAGAACTTTCTTAACGACAAAGCCAAAGCAGGGTTACCTTGTTGCCATTCTCTCTGCTGCACTGGTCCTAAGTGCTATGTTCATGAGAATTTACAGGAAACTTAACAAGTTAATACATTGAAAATCATATTTCATCACTGTCATTTTAAGACTAACTCATGTGTACATTCAGTTAACATTTGTGTCACTCCAGACACACTAGACTTTGAGGAACTCGGGGAAATTCAGACAATAATAAAATGACTCTGAATATTCAGAATGGAAAACATTCTCCACCTTGTCTCTCACTCCTCCACATTGCCTTACAATTTAATTTTGCCTTCTTAACTATTAGTATTGAAGAGAATTGAAACAGACAGCTTCCTTGACAGTAGCTTATGAAAGTAGATGAAGCATTAGTTTGAAGCAAATCAAACTTCATGCAGTATTTCAAAGAAATGATTGTATAGTCTTACCACTGATAAACACAGACTGGGCCCACAAACCTCCAAATTCATAACTCTCTGATTATACATGTGAGAATATCAAAGCATGGTATACCTCACAAACAATGAGACTGACTTGCTTTGGTCTGTATGTTAAAAATCAGGTTCTTATAAAAGAATATATATAAATCATGTTCTTGTCAAATTCCATGTATTTCCACTGTGATGAGGGGAGAGGGAGGACAGGGGGCCAGTCCTAAAAGAGTGGCAACTTTCAGCAAATATAAAACTGGAGAACATATATGAATGGGTTAAGCTGTGTAGAAACTTTTATCTTAAATATATTTAAAATAATGTTTTTAGCCTTTGTGATCCATGGTGGCATCAAAAACCTTCCTTAATACAGGATAGTCTAGGAAAAATAATAACAACTACCAATATTAAGAACAGTTGTCATGTGTCAGGGGTGTCACCTTAAATCAGGAACATAGCGAGCCCTGATGCTGGTTCTGGGTGAAGGATTTGTTGTTTGTTGGTACCATGGATACTGCAAGTTTGGAGCCAGCTCTACCCTCTTTGGCATATATAGTTTCCTTTTTTTCCCCCTCTTTCTGTTGTTGTTGTTTCTGCTTTGTTTTTTCGAGGTACAGGTTTCACTCTAGTCCAGGCTGACCTGGAATTCACTATGTAGTCTCAGGATGGCCTTGAACTCATGGCAATCCTCCTACCTGTACCTCCTAAGTGATTGGATTAAAGGCATGCATCACCTTTTAAAATTTTTGCTTTTAGTCACTACTGGAGTGGAGTAATCCTGTACAGATATATTTAAATAAGTTATAGAAATTATTAAGTTTGGGTACAGGAGGAGAATCAATTGTTCAATCTGGGAAGTCCCCGTGGTATACACTATTATTTTATGAGCAATTCATTCTTTTCTTTATTAGTTATGTATATACTCAATGTGTAAACAGCCATGTTGGGACCATCATTAGCCTCCTCCCTGTCCTCCCCCCTCTGAAGGGACTCTCCTTATTGGGGTTCTGGGTCATGCATTGAGGTGATTGCCGTAAGTTATGGGGAAGAGGCAATGTCTCTGTGCATAATGTCCCAACTTGTGGCTCTAACAATCTTTCTGCCCCCTCTTCTGTACATTTCCCTGAGCCATGTTGGGATCATTTTAGGTCTATTTCAGTGATGAGGTCTTGGAAGCCTTTGTGTCTCTAAATATCTGGTTTGGTGGGAGTTGAGTGTTCTCTGTGTCTATCTCCTTCACCCTTGTGCTGGTACCATTCTTGTTCATTTCCCCAATTACTCTGTGGTTTCAGCTGGAGCTCTGATGAGGTGCAGTGGGCTGGTTCTCTCCTCAGGTTCTGTATCCGTCTGAAAAAGAGAATCAAATTCTCCAACAGAGAGTGAGGTCAGCACTGGATAAATTGGATAACCATTATTATTTTAGAGATAATTTAATAGGTATAGGCCCTCTTGTAGCCCAAGATTGGTGGGAACTTGATATTGGAGAGTGAACTTGGTTTTTGGATATGGTTCTGATGTGTTTTCCTGTTCCAGCTATGGGTTCTCTTCCACTGAGTGGATCCATTAGCCAATTAAAGAACAGCTGGTTACCCACCATGGCTGTATGCCACTATTGCACTTGTGTGAGCATCATATCAGGTTGTTTGCTGCTGCATAGCTTAGGGCATGTGTTGCTTGGACAAATGTTGGCTATTTTCCCTCAGTCACTCATGTACAACCTTCTGGCACTAGACAAACTAACTGTCTTAGGACTGACTCTCTTCCAGATTCTAGCCAGGTCTCTACATGTTCCATACCAACAGCATATGGTGTCTTTGGCAATAGGCTCTTACCATTAACCTTTGATGGGTCACCAAGTGCTCTGATAGAAATCTGTCTTCTTTTGGGAAAACATGTAGGTCTCTCTGATCAACAGCTCATCGTGGATGTTAACTGCATTTTGGTACTGGGATTTATAGGTCAGTACCAAGGGAAAAGAAGGAATAAAACAATAAGTAATATGCAAGAGAAAGAGAGAAGGAGGGAGAGAGAGAGAGAAGCAGGAGAAGATTAAGGTTAGTCTTTATCATACCCTCTCCAGAGTCCTTTGATTCAGATGTTCCCTCTAAGGATGAGATGAAGGTTCAGCCTTTTAGTGTATCTTTCAGGATATAGAATTTATGGTACCAGTTCCATTTGGGTCCAGTTTTGTGTCCCCACCACCCTTACCCTTCCCTCCCTCCCCACCCTCCCTATTGTCCAGTCCTCGAGATGCTTATTAGGTATGTCAGCATCTTGGGCAGATTCAGGTTAGGAGCCACAGATGAATGAGACCATATGATGATTGTCTTTCTGTGATTGGGTGAGTTCTCTGAGAATGATCTGTTCCAAATTTGACAATTTTTCTTCAAGTTTCATCACTGCTGTGTAGAATTCCATTGTGCAGATATATCACATCTTGGTTGTCCATTCGTCTAATTATAGACATCTGGGTTGATTCCAGGTCTTAGCTATTATGAATTGAGCAACTATAAACATAGTTGAGCAAATCTCTCTGAGCTGAGGCATGGAGCTTTAGGGTAAATGCCCAGTAAGGGAATAACTGGGTCTGTTGATAACTCTATTGTCAACCTTCTTAGGAGTCTCCATATTGCTTTCCATAGTGGTTGTAGATTCCCACCAACAGTGAATGAGGGTTTGTATTTCTCCACATTCTCGCCAACATTTGTTTTAATTTGCCTTTCCTTGATGGTTAGGGATGTTGAACATTTTTTTTTTTTTTTTTTGGTGCTGAGGACCGAACCCAGGGCCTTGTCCTTGCTAGGCAAGTGCTCATCCACTGAGCTAAATCCCCAATTTCCCCATTTTCTTTTTTTTTGAGGTAGGGTTTCACTCTATCTCAGGCTGACCTGGAATTCACTGTGTAGTCTCAGGGTGGGCTCGAACTCATGGCGATCCTCCTACCTCTGCCTCCCAAGTGCTGGGATTAAAGGCTGAACATTTTCTTAAGTATGTGTTTGCCATTTGTATTTCTTCCTCTGAGAATTCCGTGTTCAGTTCTCTGGCCCCATTTTGTGAATGGGTTGTTTGACTTTTTATTGTTTAGGTTTCTGAGAAATTAGGCCTCTAATTTCTAGAATCTAGAAGACCACATGGTAGACACTTTAGTTATTTATTTTTTTAGTCCTTTGAGGTAGGGTTTCTCTGTAGCCCAGGCTGACCTAGAATTCACTATGTAGTCTCAGGGTGGTCTTGAACTCATGGTGATCCTCCTACCTCAGCCTCCCAAGTGCTACACCATCTTTAATTTGGGAAAGGCCACCTAGTCAATGCCATCTTTAATTAGGGAAAAGATATAAGGTGGATGCCATATTTAATTAACCACGTGCTTGCTGGTATTGGTTAGAACACACATTTTAGCATTCCAGAGAAAAAGAGACATTTTTTTTCTTTGTTAATTTTTTTTCTCTTTTTTGAGGTAGGGTCTCTCTCTTGCCTAGGCTAACCTGGAATTCATTATGTAGTTTCAGGGTGGCCTTGAACTCACAGTGATCCTCCTACCTCTGCCTCCTGAGTGCTGGGATTAAAGGTATGCACCACCACACCTGGCAAAAAAGAGACATTTTTAAACTTTAAATTTGAGAGAAGGAAAAGGGAGCCAGGAGTAGGCCCAAATTATTTATACAGTCATAGATCCAGGCACACTTAGTTCAGAGAGGGACAGAGCAAAATGCAGACCATAAATCCGATTTCTGTTCAATTTTTACCTTCCTCAGTGTGATGCTGTAAGAAATGAGTAAATTAATTTCCTCCCAGGGAGGTTGTTTCCTCAAAGAGACTGCCAAAGCATTGAGCTTCTAGCCATTTTTTCCTCAAATGACCCATGGCAGTCCTTATACGCCATGATGTAACGCACATGCAGGAGATTGGAGGAAAGGTGCAGAAGAATTGTTGCAGTCAGGTTCGCATTGCTGGGAGAAATCACCCCACCAAGAGCAGCTTGTTGTTTACCAAGGTTTATTTTGGCTCACAGTCTCTAGGGGAGCTCCACGATGGTAGGGAAAATGATGGCATGAGGAGAGGGTGGACATCGCCCCCTGGCCAACATCAGGTGGACAACAGCAACAGAAGAGTGTGCCAAACACTGGCATTGGGAAACTGGCTATAACACCACTAAGCCCACCCCCAACAATACACTGCCGCCAGGAGGCTTTAATTTTGAACTGCTATCAGCTGGGGAATCTAGCATCCAGAACACCTAAGTTTTTGGGGGACACCTGAATCAAACCACCACATTCCACCCCTGGCTCCCATAAACTGAAAACCATCCATGATGTAAAATGCAATGCATTCAGTCCAACTTTAAAAGTCCCCATAGTTTTTTATCAATCCCAATGATGTTCATACATCCCCATAATCCAAGGTCTTTTAACTGAGCCATAATACCAAAAACTAACCTCAAAAAATCCATAATGGCACAGAATAAACATTCACACTGCAGAAGATGGCACTGGGTATAGCAAAGAAACATTCAGGCAATACAAGATTTATAACAACCAGGGCAAACATCAAACTCTGTAGCTCCAAGTCCAACAACTCCAGCCAGTGACAAATCTCCAAGTCTGATAATTCTAACCAGCAAGTCTCTGGTATTCCAATTCTGCCCCTCCAGCTAGGCTACTCACAGCCCTGGCAAACTTCATCAGGGATCGCAGCTTTCCTTAGTAGCTATCTCGTGGTCCTGGCATCTCTACTGGGTCTCCACTGCAATCCATGGTTCATCCTCATGGCCCCATAGGGTCTCCATGCAGGCATCCAGCAAACCTGCTTCACACTGCCCATGGCCATTTCCAAAACACAAGACTGTGTTGCAAACTCAATGACCCTCTTTCCAGCATTTCTTATACTCCACAATACCAGGTAGGGTGCCAATTTGTTAATCCAGAGGGGAATAAAGCAGACTTTGAAGAACAGGACACTCCTTGAGCACTCAGGCCCCTTCAAAAGAGTCTACATTCTTCCTGTTGCCCCAGTGCAGGTCAGCTGGCCCAATCTCAAAGGTTCTAATCTCTCAATTACAGCTGAATGGGCAGCAGTTTACCCAAAGATTTTGCTTTCTGTGCCATATCCTTCTGCTCATACCATTTCATTTCTATGCAAAGGAACCCTGCACAACTTCTCAGGATATGGGTATAACAGCAAGCCTCACACAAACTGCTAGCCCAGTCCAAACTGAGGAGTGAAATTGCTGCTAGACACCTGACTGTGTGGCTTTGGTCTTTTGGAGCTGATTTTCAAGAGGAATGTGGAAGGATTTAAAACCTTGGCCTAAGAGACACCTTGCAGTGCTATAAGTACAGCTTGATGGACTATTCTGGTCAGAGTTGAAAGGCCTGAATGCAGTAAGAACTATGGACTATGAGGTTTGGCTTATGAGGGTGAGAAAGAGCTTTTCCTGGACTGGGGGTGGGCTTAATGGTGTTATAGCCAGTTTCCCCATGCCAGTGTTTGGCACATGCTCCTGTTGCTATGGTCCACTTTATGGTGGCCAGAAGATGATGCCCATCCTCTGCTCATGCCATTGTTTTCCCTGTTATCATGGAGCTTCCCCTTGGAGCCTATAAGCCAAGACAAACCTCTTTTCTCACACAAGCTGCTCTTGGTTGGGTGATTTCTACCAGCAATGTGAACCTGACTACAACAGGAACCCAAGCTTGGATGCTGGCCTTGTGGGATGAGCATGGGTATTTTATTTTGGAACTTCCTTGCTGCAGGAGGAACATAGATTGCATGACGTGTACCCTTTTCATTGGGAATAAAATGGAAAATGTTCAGCCAGTAGTGGTGGTGCACATCTTTGATTCCAGCACTTGGGAGGCTGGAAATAGGATGATCACTGTGAGTTTGAGGCCACCCTGAGAGTAACTCCAGGTCAGCCTTGGCTACAGAAAGATCCTACCTTGAGAGGAAGAAAAAACCCCACCTAATTTCTTCTCCTAAATTCAGCTGGAGGGATGATGCCCCCTCCAACAACAAGATTCTAGACAGGATGGGGCATAACCTGACTCCATATATTTTTTTAAATATAGTATGTAATTTTATTAATTAACATAACGATACTAGCAAGTACACTTTTGGACTACTACTTAAAAAGTGTTAGGAGCTTGGCGTGCTAGCGCATGCCTCTAATTCCAGTATGAGGGAAGACGAGGCAGGATTGCCACAGGCATGAAGCCAGCTTGGGCTACAGCGTGAGGCCCTGTCTCAAAAGAAAAAAAAAAGAAAAGACAAAAACAGGGCTGGAGGGATGGCTCAGTAGTTAAGGTGCTTGCCTGCAAAGCCAAAGGACCCAGGTTTGATTCCCCAGGACCCACATAAGCTGGATAGGCAAGGTGCCGCATGCGTCTGGAGTTCGTTCGCCAAGTGGCTAGAGGTCCTGGCGCTCGCACTCTCTTTGCCTCTGTCAAATAAAAATATGTAAGCATGTATGTGTGTATATACTACATACATATATAAAATACATATTAATATAATGTACATGATAAGGAATAGAGTGCTAACGATGCTCTTTGTCTTTTATAATGCTCCCTCCGCAGTCTGAATTTCCTGGCCCATCTTACAGGAGTCACATCACCGTTGCCTTCCTGTACTGCATTTGTGGACTTTCTCCACGTCTGGCGTCTTCGTGACCGCACGCATTTGCCGAAGGGCAGAGGTTCCCGTCCCTCCTCGTCACTGTTTCTGGCGCGTGTGCAGCTTCACGTGGTTGTACAAGGATGGAGACAAGGCTTTCCCACAGTGCTTGCATTCAAAGAGCTTCTCCCCGCTTTGCGTCCTCTCCTGCCTCTGGAAGGAGCTGCGCAGACGCAGGCTGAAGGCCTCCCGCAGCGCCCGCAGCGGTACGCTTCTGGCCGGTGTGTGTCCGCATGTGTCCCTGGAAGCCCGCGGGGTAGATGAAGGCCTTGCCGCACTGCGCACGCGTACGGCTTCTCGCCCGCGTGCGTCCTCTCGTGCGTGCGCAACGCGCTGAGGAAAATGAAGGCCTTCCCGCACTGCGCACACTTATACCGCCCGTCTCCGGTGTGCGTTGTCGCGTGTCTCCGGAAGTTCTCCAATGAACGCTTCGGCACGCTTCTTACACTCATAGGGTTTCTCTCCGGTGTGATTTCGCAAGTCTAGAGCATAATTGAAGGTCTTCCCACACTTTTTGCACTCGTACGGTTTCTCTCCAGTGTGAGTCCTCTCGTGCACCTTGCAGTAGCTGTGGCGGCTGAAGGCCTTGCCGCACTCCCTGCACGCGCATGTGCACCCGGAAGGCGGGGCGCGCTGAAGGCTTTCCCGCACTCCTTGCACTTGTACGGCTTCTCTCCCGTGTGAGTCCTTTCGTGAATCTGGATGGTCGTGTAGCACCTGAAGGCTTTGCCACACTACTTAAACTCGTACGGCTTCTCTCTGGTGTGCATGCGTTCATGCACGCGGAGAAAACTTGGGCGAATGAACGCCTTTCCGCACTCCTTACATTTGTAAGGCCTGTCTCCGTTGTGTGTGACACAGGTGGTTGTCAAGATAGTTGGATGGTAAAATATCAAGCCCTTATGATAGAGGGACCTGAAATCACCCTCAAGTTTTGCTCTTCTCTCAACCCTGCTACTTACCTTCCAGAGGAGAAGGAGCTTGAGCACTCATGTGAAGAGGTTTTATTAGAAATCTGTGCTGCCAGACCAGACATTAAGGACCAGCCCTTAGAAAACCCCAATCTCCAGTTATTTCTAGATGGGAATTCTTTTGTTCAGGATGGAACTAGACGGGCAGGGTATGCAGTGGTAACAGAACATGAAATTCTTGAATCTGGCCCACTTCCAGCAGAGCTAATAGCTCTAACCAGAGCCAGGAAAAACTGGTAAATATTTATACATACTCCAAACATACTTACTTAATACTACATGCTCACACTGCTGTTTGGACGGAAAGAGGTTTGTTAACTGCTTCAGGAACTCCAGTTAAGCATGCTAAGGAAATTCTGAACCTTCTAGAAGCAGTACTGCTCCCTAGTGAGGTGGCAGTCTTACACTGTCGTGGGCATCAAAAGGGAGATGACCCAGTGATCTTAGGAAATCATTTGGCAGATTCTGTAGCTAAAGCTGCAGCTCTAGACAGAAGGGATGTTTTCCCTTCTGTGGGAGGATTCCCTCCTCCCACATGCAAGACCACAGTATACCTCAAGGGAAGCCACTGAGGCACAGGAGGAGGGCTACAGTTTGGATCACGGTGAGTGATGGGTTGCTTCTGATGACCTCTTATGGCTGCCTCAGTCCTTACTATAGAGAGTCTTAAAATCTCTTCATCATATGTATCATTTAGGGAGAGAAAACTTGATTCAACTAACAAAAAGAATGTTTATTGGAAGGGGAATAACTTATACAGTGGCTCAGGTAATTCAAAATTGTGAAGTTTGCCAAAAAACTAACCCTCATAATAATCATCTACCTCCTGGAAATCAAAGGTGAGGGAAATACCCAGGGGAAGACTGGCAAATAGACTATATCCCCTTGTCTAGGGGTCCCAAAACCCACTTGTTGCTAGTATGGGTAGACCCTTTATCTACCCATATGGTGGATTGAGGCCTTCCCAAGCCGGACAGGAAGAGCATAAGAGGTAGTAAAGGCGCTTTTAGGTGAAATTATTCCAAGGTTTGGAATACCCAAGAGCATACAGAGTGACAATAGGTCAGCATTAAGGCAGAAGTCACCCAAAAGGTCTCCTAGGCCTCAGGAATACAACTTATCCTCCACTGTGCCTGGAATCCTCAATCATCTGAAAGGTAGAAAAGATTAACGGCCTACTTAAAAGACACCTAACTAAGCTAATGCAGGAAGCCCAGAGCCCCTGAACCAAAGTATTGCCACTAGCCTTAGTGCAGTTAAGGAGCACTCCAGGGCAATTGGGATTAACTCCCTTTGAGGCATTATATGGCAGGTCCTTTCCTGCTAAATGACCCTGAGACTACCTAGCTATTATCTCATATCACAGACTTGGCTAAATTCCCATAAATCCTCTCAGAACTAACACAGACTAACCCTGAACCCGGTAAAGCAGGACACCTTCATTTTTGCCCAGGAAACTTGGTTTTAATAAAGGCATGTAAGGAGGGAACCTCCTTAGAACCCACCTGGGAGGGCACTTATCCAGTCATTCTGTCTACACATGCAGCAGTCAAAGTGACAGGCATGGGCTCTTGGATTCGTCACACCAGGGTGAAAAGATGACACACCCTGCAGGGAACTCCACAGGAACCCGAGACAGAGACTAGCCTCCACACCTGTGAACCAATAGAAGACCTCAAGCTGCTTTTCAGATGTCAATCAGCTCAAACATGAGATAAGTTCCTACCCTTGTCACAGGTGTAACTTCTTTTTGTAAGTGTATTAATAACCTATGTAGAAGCCAAAGCCAATTGGAATTATTGGAGCTAAAAAGGCCAATATTTTAGCCCATGCTTCCAAGTCACAAGGCCACTGGAGAGGATGGGATACCTCTAATGTGCTTTATACTAGCCCTTTGGTAAGTCAACTATGTTCCTGATCAGCAGGATATGGCGCCCCAGAAACAAAAGAAATAGGTGGGCAGTCTGAGACAGGAGAATCACAACTGAGGAAAAAATAAGCTCTCTTGGCTTCCTTAGAGAAAAGCCACTTGGCTAGCATGGCCCTGACTCATCCTAAGAGACAACACCTATTAGAGAGGCTATACTGCTACTGACAGGTCCCTAAAATCTCCTTTGGAGCATCATTAGTGACCTTCAAAACAGAAATTACATCTTGAATAAAATTTTGCCTATCTGCTTGGACTTACACACTTAGACAGGGAAATACAACCAAACAAAGGGGTACATGGGAATGTAAAACACAGCACCTATGGATAGGTTTGCTCTTTCTTTCATCACAAAGAATGCCTCATTTTCTATCATTGCTGTTGTTCATCCTTTTCATTCTATCTGTCTATACTCAGGATGAAAATTCATTTATTGTATAGACCAAAGAGTATGCACAGGATAGCAATCAGACTGAGTGCTGGGTTTTTTGGGCTCTTGCCCACTTCCAGCACCCCTAGAATTCCCTGGTGGATAGCTCCTCTCCAAGGGGATGATTAGAATTAGTTACAAATATATATTAACCAGGAAAGAGCTAGCTTTCCTACTCTAACCCAGGTTACTAGCTGGGATGTTTCTCAATGGTCTATCAACTCTATCAGGAATGAACCAGGACTCAGAAAGAACTTCTTGAAAGAAGAGCCTGACAAAGTCCTGACAAGGTATGTTGGCCTCCTCTCTGACAGCTGGAACTTCATGATGAGGGAAAATAATCATAGATATCAGGGTGGTTGTTTTCAAATCTGGGATACATATATGTGGATGACTCCAACTAAAGGTCATTTAAACCAAAAGGCACCCTCATGCTGGGAACAGAAAACACTTGTTCTCTAAAAATATCCCAGTAATGTTTGTTTTCTAGGATGGGTTACTTCATACTTGTGCCAGAACTTCATTACCCTCCATCCATCAGAATGGTTTGCTACTGAATGGACCCTGAGGCCAAATGTATGCTGGGCATCCCCTAATGGCACCCAATGGATCTGTGGTTCCAACCTTTGGCCCTGGCTACCTGCAAGATGGATTGGAAGATGCATCTTGGGCTTTCCCTTGATGCAAGGATGACAAGTGAAAAACCTTAGAGCATCCAGCCAATTTACAGGTCTTAAAACACTGATGGACCAGAAATGTTTTTCAGTGTGTGATCAATAAGTCTCAGTCTTTCTTCCATCTATTGAAATGAAAGATGTCATCTGGCACATAGAAAGTTTCACAGAGTATACCCAAAAGGCTTTAAATGACACAGCTGAGGGAATCTTTCTTTGTTTTTAAAAATATTATTTATTTATTTGAGAGAGATAGAGGAAGAGAGAGAGAGGGAGAGAGAGAGGGAGGGAGGGAGAGAATGGGCATGCCAGGGTCTTCAGCCACTGTAAACGAACTCCAGATGCATGCACCCCCACCTTGAGAATCTGACTTATGTGGGTCCTGGGGTATTGAACCTGAGTTCTTTGGCTTTGCAGGCAAGTGCCTTAACCACTAAGCCATTCCCTCCAGCCCTGGAATCTCTTTTCTTAATTCTGAGGTTCAAATGATGAGAAAAGCCTTCATACAGAACTGAATGGCTGTAGACATACTCGCTGTAGCCCAAGGTGGCACATGCACCATCTAATAACCTTGATAGGTTGAATGTTGTGTATACGTTCCTGATAACTCTGCTAGTGTCTCATTTGTTTTACAGGACCTGCATTAGCAGATACAGACCATGTCAGATGCTACTGTGCCATTCGGTGAACAGTTCTGGGAATGGATCTCAAGTTTTTCATGGTGGAAGACAATTGTAACCGTTATAATCTTTGTAGTTATTTTGTTAATTTTTGTACCTTGTATACTCAACTACTGTTTTAATTTTATCTTTGCTCACTTATAGGAAGCTCACACCCAGGTGGTTATACAGTAATCCAACTCCATCTACTCAGGCCCACCTGAATGCCCATTGAGAGAGAACACTTGCCACTTCTGACAGGGCTACCTACACCCCCTACCTCACAATGATAGACACCCCCATCTCTGAGATAGACCCCGATACTTATGTTACTAATGTTTATAATATTTGTACCAGTACAAAGTGATCTTAGCAATGTGCCATCTGACTGATAAGTTTCTTCATTGGGCCTTTAGAATAGTTCCCCTCTGTAGGAAACACTCCATATCTCTGTGTCCCATTCAGCAGGCTGTAGTTCATGATCTGATGTTATCATCCCTTTTCCTCTAATAGCAGTTAGAGTGTCTTCTCATGAGAGGAGTGTGTGGATGATACCTGAGTAGGCAGGTAGACTAATTAGGCAGGACCAGGGCAACCCTTAAAGGGAGGGGCCTTAGGACAACATACCCTTGCCATGCCTATCTCAGCTATCCCTGCCTGTGCCAGTCTAGGGATTTGGTGTTTAGCCATATCAGCCAATTAGATCTCTCTCAAGTGCATACCATACTCAGGTATGGATGGATTTCTCCTCCAAGCCGAGGCCTGTTGGCTGGAACACCTGGTATAGGTGTGTCCATGTGGGATGGTGCAAATCCTACGGCCCCCTGGATGCACAGAGACTGGGCCATGTTTCCTCTTTCTCTGGAACTGGCATTAATGGTTTTTGGGTCTTCAGATGGGTAAGGGTTCTCTCCACCCCAGCAGCCATGCCTGGGGGGGGGGGGTAGAAAGAGACACTTTTTTCCTTTTATTACTATCTTCATTTTTGATCCTTCTTGGAAGTGCATGCTTTTTTTTTTATAAAACCCTTTTCCCCTTCTCATATTTTTTCCTAAGATCAATGTTCAGCTACTTGGGTTCCTGGGCTACACATGGTCTCCATGGGCTTTTGGGCTCCACAAGGTGTATTTTTCTTCTCCCTATTTTGTCTTCCCTTACCTCCAAGTCCCTCCCCCACCCTTAGTAAGATCTGAGTAAAATGTGGTATTTTTAGAAACCATTTTCTTGAATCTGGAATTGCCAATTCTTTTGTTAGTTTGCAGATATGAACTCAGGGCTTGGGGTTCCAGAAAGCACACCAGAACCCCAATCCCCCCATTACATATACATTCTTTGATTTATTGCTGTTACGCTTTATAGGAAGAAAAAATGTTTCTTAGAAATGGACTGGGGGGGGGGTGCTAGAGAGATGGCTTAGTGGATAAGGTGCTTGCCTGCAAAGTCAAAGGACCTCAGTTCGATTCCCCAGGACCCAGATGTACAAGGGAGCACATGCAGCTGGAGTTCATTTGCAGTGGCTGGAGGCCCTGGCATGCCCATTCTTTCTGTCTCTCTCTCTTCCTCTACCTCATTCTCTCTCTCAAATAAATAAATAAAAATAAAATATATGTAGAAATGGACTAGGGGGCTAGTCTGAAATTTTCTACTTCTCTAAATTCATTCCTGTTATTTTATATACTGTTTATTTTGTAGTCAAATGTAGGTTTTCACTTTTATATTTTGCTTATTCATTCCAGAGTTATTTACAAGTATCTATTTTGTGCTAGTCATTTTGCTAGACGCTAGCATAGTATTGCATACTGGGTCTACTACCTAAATACTTTTCTCTGCCTTATTTGACATATTTCAGTTCATCTTCCCAGAAACAGCACCAATGTCATTGATGCTGTGGACCTTCCTCATGTCTCTAGTGGGTGCTGTATCTTCTTTGTGTTTAGGAAACTATGTGAATTTGTGTTTTAGTTCTTGGGCAGAATGGTAATTCTCAATTTCAGTCTAACTGAATCTCTTGTGTTTCATGATACTTAGTGGGGGGATTTTTTAAAAGCAGGTTTAAAACTTAATATGGTTAAGCCCTGGAAATTAATGATGCACTTATAAATCATTGTTGGCATTTTCTATGAGACTACTATTGTACATAAGCAATTATGTTATTAGCTAATGTAGGTGAGGAGCTGAAATAATCCACAAATTTCATATATGTCACCATTGCATCTATAATGTACTAATAGCTTTTAAAAATTCATGAATTACAGCAAAGAAAACTATCAGCAGAGTAAACAGGAAGCCTGTAGAATGGGAGAAGATCTTTGCCAGCTATTCCTCTCACAAGGGGTCGATAGCTGGACTATATCAAGAACTGAAAAAAAAAAAAAACAACAAAATAAATCCCTGCCAATAAATAAATGGGCTAATGAAATGAAAAGACAGTTCTCAAAATAAGGAACAGAGAGCCAGGCATAGTGGTGCACACCTTTAATCCCAGCACTTAGAAGGCAGAGGTAGGAGGATCCCCATGAGTTCAAGGCCACCCTAAGACTACACAGTGAATTCCAGGTCAGCTTGGGCTAGAATGAGACCCTACCTTTAAAAACCACAAACACACACACACACACACACACACACACACACACACACGACAAAAAACCCAAAAAACAAAAAACAGAGGGCTGGAGACATGGCTTAGCAGTTAAAGGTGCTTGCTTGCAAAGCCTGATAGCCTGAGTTTAATAGCCCTGTACCCACAAAGTGGCATATACATCTGGAGTTTGTTTGCAGTAGCATCAGGCCCTGGCACACCCATTATCTCTCTCTCAAGTAAACAATTTTTTCTGCTTTTTCAAATTTTTATTTTTATACTTTTTTTGTATTAAAAAGAAAAGCATAATTACCACAAATTACAAAGGATGAAAGCAGGACTAGAATAATGAATGAATCATTTCAGCTTGGAAAGCAGATACTCTCAATAATATTAATATTATAATACAAGCTCATTCAAGTATTTTACTTTATTTTGTCCTTTAGAATGTGATATCATAGCATGTAGTGAGATAATGTATCATCAGCTAAAGGTAGAACCTTCTCTGTAAAGCCCATACAAGTTTTCCTCTCCAGCGAGAAGCGGGCTGCAGGTTCTCTTTTGCCTCCACCATCACTTTGGCTGAGGAGAGGGTGGGACTAGGAGAACCCAAAGACCTTCCACATGAAGTTTCCTTGGGGGTCTCATCCAGAGGATACCAGATGATCAGAACACTCTGCCCAGGCCTTTGGAAAATCGTACCCTTCCAGCCTTACCCTTGTCTTCCCCTTCCCACTTCCAAGGGCTCTGAGCAGTTAGCTTTATTTTGTACATCAATTGTCAGAAAGGGTGGGGGAGCTACAAAAGAACTAAACAAAAACATGGAACAACTTTGACATGGGCTCAGCAAAGGTGAGCACTGGGGTCCAGGCTGGAGGAGGGCTGTGCAGCCTTCTCTTCTTGTAGTGCCTTCATTCCCAGGGTCAGGGGGCCAAAGTCCTGGCCCTTGCCAGGGCCCAGGTGCATGGGCCAACTGGGGAGGATGGTTTGGGCAGGCTTTTGGTGTCTCAAGTCTTGCATCCTGTGGGAAGATGGTGGATGGGGAAAGTGGCTTGCCCTGATGGCCCTGGCCACCCCTGGCATGGTTGTCACAGATACATTGATCCTAAATTCAACTGTATTCAGAAGGTAGGGTCTCATTCTAGCCCAAGCTGACCTGGAAGGATCCCCCAGCCCCTCCACAGCCCTTGATCCTGTGAGAGGTCAATGAGAGGATGGGCAAAGGGGAATGTAACATGGTGTGGTAGTTTGAATAGATGGCGCCTGTCAGACACAGGCAAGGCCCTGAGTTAAAGCAGGCCTAAGCTAGCAGACATGACTAGGGCCCCAGGCTACGGAGAGGTCACAGCAGCCTGAACCCTGGACAAACATCCAGTCCTGGGACCTGCAGGAGTAAGACTCCTCCCCCCTCAGGGGTTGCAGTGAGCCTAGATCCCCAGGAATCTCAGACCTGAGACTGGTAGGAGTAGGGCCACTCCCTCCTTCCCAGGACATGGTGCCTGGTAATCCTCATAAGGCTTAGGCTTTGCTCATAGCCCTGAGACTTTTGGCCAGTTGCCTAGGAAACTGCTTATAATGGTATCAGCCAGCAGCCTTTACACAGCCCATCCCCTTGCGACCTTTACTCCATACCTCTTCCCGCCACTACATACATATCCCTACATGCTGGAATGGATGTCCCTATATGCCAACTAGGCATTGGCAAGCAAACTTTGAACCCACCAATCCCCTTAGGGCCCTTTTCCTGCTCTCTCTCTCTCACCTACTTATAAAAACTCATTGTCTTGACAAATAAATGAGCTATTCTCTAAAGCTGTCTCATGGGTATTTCTTCCTGTTGCACTCATGTCCACTCAAAATCCTGTTCCACAGTTGCCTGGACACCTCTGGGGAACTGGTGCACAATGGCCCCCTGAGGAACCAGGGATCCACATGCGCCCAATATATTCAGTGTTTTATTAGTTTGTACTTTGCATCTGCAGCCACTTGGCTGGAGGCAGTGTCACTGGGTGGAACTTAGGGTCCAGCCCTAAGGTGTGGTTGTGAGTTTGAAATTACAATCTAAAGATATGCAAAGTGCTTAGTTGCACCTGGAGTTCCTGGTGTGCTCTGTGGCTTTTGGCTTGAGGCTTCTCTCTCTATGCTTGGACCTGTGAAAGCAGGCCAGCTTCTTATGCTATTATGGAACTTATGCTATTATGGATCCCTGGATCTGTAAGCTTCAATAGATATCCCTTTCTCCATAACTATGCCTGGTTTGGAAGTTTATCTCAGCAAACCTGAAGCTGTCTACTACAGATGGGAAGACCCTGCAGACCCTTGATGGAGAAAAAATATATTTCTCTGCCTGTTGAGACAAGGCCTCCTTTGAGGGTTCAGGTTTTTCAGTCCACACAAAAAAGATCCAAGCTGACGCTACCCAGTGCTCACCTGCCTCTCTGGGCTGGAGAGATGCTCTGGCTGATGACACATGAGTTCCACACCTAAGTCCACTCTGTTTTCCAACAGTCTGAAGCAAATTTGGTCTTGGGGTTCCAAAGGTAGGACAAAGGGTGTCACAATAGAATGACCTGGAATGAGGCCACAGCAAGCACAGCAAGGACACAAAGTGACGGCAGCACACAGACAGGATCTCAGCACCGCATGATGTGATACAACAGCAGGGGTGTCCTGGGCACAGCTCCCAGGTGCCACCCCAACTCTCAGGCCTCCAGGTAAGAGGCATATACATGCAACTCAATCCAGGGAAGAATCTAGCCAACCAGAGCCCAGGCACATACAGGGCAGGTCGAGGCTCCTCAGTTGACTCCAGTGAGGAAAATAGGCATGGTGGTTTGATTCAGGTGTCCCGCATAAACATAGGTGTTCTGAATGCTAGGTTCCCAGCTGATAGAGATTTTGGAATTAATGCCTCTTGGAGGCAATGTACTGTTGGGGGTGGGCTTATGGATGTTATAGCCAATTTCCCTTTGCCAGTGTTTGGCACACTCTCCTGCTGCTATGGTCCACTTATATTGGCCAGGAGGTGATGTCCACCCACTGTTCATGCCATCATTTTCCCTGTAATCATGGAGCTTCCCCCTTGAGCCCATAAGCCAAAATAAATCTCTTTTTTTCTCACAAGCTGCTCTTGGTTGGGTTATTTCTAATTGCAACATGAACCTGACTGCAACAATGGAAATTTGGTATTATTTCAGGTTCCAGCTTCAGAATAAGGCAACTTAAAAAATTATTATTTCCAAGAACAAAACAAAACAAAAATCCCAATGAAGGAGAAAGACTTCATGTTCTATGGATTAGGTGGGTGGAGGGGTTCTGATTTTTTGGTTGTGTGTGTGTTTTTTTAATGGTCAATTTTATCATTTTTATTTTTCATTTTCCCAAAGATGCAAAGGTCAGAGAAAAATAAAGTAAATCATCTTTTGATAGTCACTCTGGGCAGGAGTGGGAAGAGGAGTGGGAGAGGCTGAAACTTCCCTGACTCCCACTGTAATTTTTTTTTGAAAGAAGATGAAATGGCCAACAGATACTTGAAATATTTGAAAAATGTTCAACATCCTTAGCCATCAGGGAAATGCAAATTAAAACCACTGGAAACGTGTATCTCACTTAAGTCAGAATGTCTAGCATCAAGAAAACTATTGACAAGTTTGTGGGTAATGGGAATGCTTTCTTTGCCAGTGCACTCATGGGTGTATGTGTGTGTATAGTATGTATGGTATGGTGTGTGAAGTGATATGATGTGTGTGCAGATGCGCATTCCCTGTGAACAAGGGTGTGGGGCCTGAGAGTTTCCAGTGTCTACCTCTTGTTCATCTGTCCACCTTGAGCTGGACTTTAAATCAACCCAGAGCTACTGTTTTCACTTTTTTTCCCCCCTGTCAGCAAGTGCCAGTGATTCTCCTTTGTCCACTCCTCACAGGACTGGAGTTACAGACAGGCCACACCCAGCTGTTTATAGGTTTTCTGGGGAATTAAACTTGTTCTTTCTCAGACTCTCCCAGGCTTTGATGCTGAAGCAGCAATCATTCTTAACTGCTGACTCATCTCTTCAGCCTTGGAGAGTCACTGCTAGTGGGAGTATAAACTGGTGCACTATTGAAATCAGTGTGGAATTTTCTTAAAAAGCTCAAAATTGACTAGGATATGACCCAGCTATACCACTATTGGTCATATACTCAAAGAATTCTACTTATCACAGAGATACTTTCACATTCATGTTAATTGTTACTGTATTCACAATAACTAAGAAATAGAACTTAGATGTCCATCAACTGATGACTGCATAATGAAAATGTGATCAATATACACAGTGGAGTTACTCCACTGTAAAGAAAAATGAAGTTATGAAATTTGTAGGACAGTGGATGGGACTGGAAAAAAATTTATACTAAGTGAAGTAACACAGGCCCAGAAAGACAAAAATCATGTGATCTTTTTCATATGTGAATCATATTTTTTAATGATTCCATAGAAGTAAATAAGGGGATTGAGAATCAGTATAGGCTCAGGACAGATCATGAGAGAGGAACAGAAATGATGAGATTGTGTCTCCCTGTCTCTTTCTCTCTCTGTGTACAAAAGGAAAATGTAGTATGACAATGAAAAGGAAGCTATGGTGTGAGAGAACCTTGGTGGGGAGAAAGGAAGGGGTGAAAAGAGTAGGAAAGGGAAACCAAAAAACTGAAATACAACATAATGAAGCCTAATTATTTGTTTGCTAATAAAATAAATAAATTAAAAACTTAGCATGTTACCTGTGCAAAATAATGTTTCATGATATTTTCATACATGCATATAACATAGGTTGACCATATATGCCATCTAACTTCTCTCCTGCTGCCTCTTTCACTTTTCTTAATATTATATTAGCTTTGACCATGAAAAATCTTAGTTGGTTAAAAAAATAACTTCTAAGCAGAGTCCAGTAAGCTAGACATGGGATATAAAGGAAATATAAATGCAGGTGTATGTGGGGGATTTAGTAGGATGGTATTGTATATATGTATGTAGAAGAACAGATTAATAGGGATGAAAAGGCATAAGCAAGGACAAGGGAAGAGACTGAATAAAGGAAAGGTGGAGGGAGGGCTAATCAAAATCTAAGAAGATATGAATAAATCATATGGAAACCTACTTTTCTGGACAATAGTACACTCAGAAACCATATATTGTTACTAGATTATCTTCAGTGCCAGGGATGGGATACTTTCCAGTGAATTGTTGGCCAGGGAGATCACTTATGCCCCCAAAACATTACAGTCCATTGCCAAGGCTCCTGGTTTCCCACCAGGAATAGATGGTAAGACCCTATTGCTGAAGACTGTACATACTTGGGCTACAATGTCACTGAGAAATTCTGCTGGAGCTGAGCTGAAAATATCCTCCATGTAGAGCAAGCTGACAGAAAGCTGGAAAAAACTGTGCTGCATGCAGTTCAATAGGAGAGAGAGAGAAATCACCAGTGGAGATACTCAACAGTGGACACTGCAAGCCCTAAATTTGTATAGCCAGGCCAAATGAGCCAACAGGTGCAATAGTGGCATGTCTGTTATGGGCGAAACCAACCACTCTCTAATTGGACTGGAGGACCCCTATATGGGAGGGAATACATCTCAGATACTGAAAACCTACAACAGGTGTAATCATGAGCCCGAGGGGTGTAACATCTGCTGGTGTCTGGCTAAATGTATATACTATGCTCACCAAACTGCCCAGTAAGCTCTTCTCTTAATGTTCATACTCATATATTAATGCTATTCTCACTTTTTGTTAGAGAAGCTTCTCTTTTCAGATAGCAGTGACCTTGGGATGACTCAGAAGTTACCATGGTGCTGGGAAGAAGTGACAGAGGAGTGCTCATCACTGAAATATTTCTATCACACCTTCCAAAGCTCAGTGTCCATTGAAGAGGTGGTGGAAAGAATGTAAGAGCCAAAGAAAGGGTAGAACTCCTTACAACACACTCCTCCAGACACAAAATGGCCTGGGTATTCATGTTCTCACAATGCCTGACACTACCTACATAAGACCATCAATAGGAGGTAAAGATGGTGACATCAAAATAAAAGAGACTGATTGAGAAGGGGAAAGGGGTATTATGGAGAGTGGAGTTGCAAAGGGGAAAGTGGGGGGAGGGAGGGAATTACTATGAGTTGTTGTCTACAATTATGAAAGTTGTCAATTAAAAAAATTTAAAAAAACTTTTAAAATGAGAATTTCTATGCACGTACATAATATATTTACATCATACCCCTCCCATTACCTTCTTGGGGTCCTCTTTACACACCCCTTTTCCATTGAACCCCTTCTTCTTTACACCTAATTTCTCTTCTATTTTGATGTCTTCTTTTGCTCTTCTTCATCATCCATGATAGATGTTAATGGGCTCAATATTTATTGTGCAGGTGTTGTGCAAGTAACCACCACTGCTATGAGATAATATATGCAATGGCCACTTCATATTTGGAAGATAACATTTCAAAGCACTCTTTCCCATGCTCTGGATATTATGTTCTTTATGCCCTCTCTTGTCCATTGTTTGCTGAGCTTTAGAGGGTGTGATAGAAATATTTCCTTTAGTGTTGAGCACTTAATAGGTCACTTCTCAGCACTTTGACAAGTTTTGAATCTTCATCTTCCCAATAGCCACTGCTATCTAGACTGCAGCTATTTCTAGCTCTAAGCCAGTCCCACAAGAAAGACTTTTCATTGATCTATGAGCTGAAGCAAGTTAAAAAAATTCTCATTTACATCCAACTCTAAAATATTTTTCTAGAGGAGTTTGAAACATATTCTGCATAACATGATGTTTCAACCATATAAAATAGTCATTTTTATTGTACATGGTACAAGTTTACATAAGAGCATTTTCATATACAAATATAATGCACTGGAGCATACCCACCTCAGACACTCTTACTCTTCCACTTCATACACACACACACACACACACACACACACACACACACACACAGATAAGTAGATACATATATACGTACATATACAAGCAGAGAGAGACCAAGACAGACAAATAGAGAATGGACATGCCAGGGCCTCTAGCCACTGTAAATGAACTCTAGATTCATGTGCCACTTTGTTCATCTGGCTTTACAAATGGGAACTAGGGAATTAAAAATAGGTTGCCAGGCTTTGCACAAAAGTGCCTTAACTGCCAAGTCATCTCTTCAGCCCCTCTCCCTTTTGCTGTGCCCACTCCTGTTACTACCTTTTGTTTCCTTCTACTTTCATGTCACAAACACACATGATTTTACATATTTACAAAATCTATGATATTTGTCCTTCTGTGACTGACTTAATTCACTTAATATGATTATCTTCAGTTGCATCCATTTTTTAAAAATTTTTATTTATTTATTTGAAAGTGACAGAGAGAGAGAGAGAGAGAGAGAATGGGCACGCCAGGGCCTCCAGCCACTGTAAACGAACTCCAGACGCGTGCGCCCCCTTGTGCATCTGGCTAACGTGGGTCCTGGGGAAACCGAGCCTTGATCTGGGGTCCTTAGGCTTCACAGGCAAGTGCTTAACCGCTAAGCCATCTCTCCAGCCCGCATCCATTTTATTATAAATGACATGACTTCATTCTTTTTATGGCTGAAAGAATCATCATATATATCCATAAATATAATTATGTATATTACATTTTCTTTACCCTCTCTTTATGGATACCCAGCATAACTTAGCTATTGTGAATAGTGCTACAATAAAGATTGATGTGCAATTATCTCTGTGATATGTTGACTTGGGCTCCTTTGGGTAAATACCAAAGAGAAGTATATTTGGGTCATATGGTAGATTCATTTTTACTTTTTTGAGGAACCTCCATACTTATTTCAATAGTGGCTGTACTAGTTTACATTCTCACTAGCAGTGTTTAAGGGTTTCCTTTGTCTGCATACTTGCCAGTGTGTTATTATTAGTTTTCTTAATGACTGGGATAGGATGGTATGCCAATATTGTTTAATGTGTGTTTCTCTGATAGCTGGTTAGGTCGAAACTTTTCATGTGTTTATTGGGCACACATATTTCATATTTTGAGAAATACCTGTTCATTTCATTAACTCACTTACTGATTGGGTTGATTTCCTATTTAGTGTTTTGAGTTCATTGTGTACTCTGTACATTAATCTCCTGTCAGATGAGTAGCTAGCAAAGATTTTCTCCCATTATGCAGGCTATCAGTTCACTTGGATTTTTTCTTTGCTGTACAAAAGCTTGTCAATTTCATGCAATCCCATTTGTTAGTAGTTGGCATTATTTCCTGAGTGACTGGCACCCTATCAGAAAGCCATTGCCTATGCTTGCTTAGATCTTGAAATGTTTTCCCTTTTTTCTCCTCTAGTAGTTTCACAGTTTCCAGTGTTACATTAAGGTCTTTGATCCATTTAGATCATAGAGCAAGAGATAGGGATCTAGTTGATATTTTTTGTGTATAAATGGTGTAATGTGTTGGGTGTGTGTATGTGCTATGCTTGCTGGAGGGGTCCTGTGGGCTGCAGGAGGAGAATATTCAGTGTTCACTCCTCTGCCCTGGTTTTTCTCTTTTCTGATTTCTATTTTTTTTGTCTGATTTCTCCTTTCTGATTCCAGAGATTGCTATTTGTGATAAATCATCCCAGTGATTATCTGGCTTGGTTCCCCATAGGACTTACAGATGTTTGTGGCCATGCCCAGCTGTTTACATAGGGTATAGACATTTGAACTCAGGTATCTCAGATCCTCCTCAGGCTCTCATGCTTACACAGGAAGCACACTTTTAATTGCTGAGCCATCTCTTTAGTCCAGAGATCTAGTTTTATTCATCTAATGTGGATATCAGCAGTTTGTTGAAGGGTTTCTTTTCTCTTCAATGTATAGCTGTAGGTGGACGTAGTTGTGTGAGCACTATTCTGTCTCATTGATCTACATATCTGTATTTTTATTTTTTTAATTAAAAAATTTTATGTATCAGTGAGAGAGAGAATGGGTGTACCAGGGCCTCTAGCCATTGCAAACAAACTCCAGACACATGTACAACCATGTGCATCTGGCTTATGTGCTTTCTGGGGAATTGAACCTGAGTTCTTAGGCTTCACAGGAAAGTGCCTTAACCACTAAGCCATCTGTCCAGCCCTACGTGTCTGTTTTATACCAGCACCATGGTGTTTTGAGTACTATGGTGCCCCCCCTTGCCTCTCTCTCTCTCTATATATATATATATACATATATATATATATATGTATATATATATATATATATATATATATATATTACACACACATACACATATACATACTTGAAATAAGGTATAGTGATACTTCCAGTTATATTTTTGCTTAGGATTGCTTTAGCAATCCAGAGTTTATTTTATATACATTTAGCTTTTTTTGTGCTTCCATATGTATTTGAGGAATTTTAAAAAATATTTATTTATTTATTTGAGAGAAAGAGGCAGACATGAGAGAGAGAAAGAGAGAGGGAGAGAGAGAGGCAGGGAGAGGATGGGTACTCCAGGGCCTCCAGCCACTGCAAGCATGTTCCATCCTGTGCCTCTGGCTTCCGTGGATACTGGGGAACTGAACCTGGTTCCTTATCCTTAACCGTTAAGCAATCTCTCCAGCCCAAGTTTTTTTTTTGTTGTTGTTGTTCTGTAAAGAATGGCATTGGAATTTTGATGGGGATTGCATTTAATCTGTGGATTGCTTTTGATAAGAGCCCTTTTCATAATAATTCTTACAATCCATGATGATGGGAAATCTTTCCATCTTCTAGTGTGTACTTCAGCTTTTCTCTTTAGTGTGTTAAAGTTAGTGGTGTTTTTCTTTTTAATCAGCAGTGTGTTCTGTGTTAGGAATGGGGCTGTCATCATTGGTAAGTCATAGTTCACTGGAGCTGAGGTGAGAAGGAATCTATCCTTCTCTTTGATCTTTTCTGTCTCAAAGCTCACACAGAGGCACCTTATGTATATTTGCCATTGTTTATGTTTAAGAGGCTCACTAAGAAAAAATATCTTAAAGTCAAAGATGCTGGCGTTTAAGCCTGTTGCTTCTGACCACTGCTAGGCACTGCATCTTCCGTTTCTTTCAAATCCTTTACTGTCTGTCAGGGAAGGAGTAGCGACAGTTTTCACATGTCATATCATTATTCCTTATCCATGGACATATTTTTACTGTGTTTTAGCATGAAATCCTACTGATCCACTGGTTACTGTTCCAGAGCTAAATAGTGACCTTTTTTTTTTTTTCTAGAACCTTCTATCATTATTATTAATTTAGACAGTGCAATACAGTTTGTGGTATTTTTCTGACTAATTAGTTTTAAAAGTCTTTTTTAAAAAACTCATTCAAAAGGCACATATTTTTCCTCTTCAATTAATGTGATAAACCTTGGATGTTGTTGTCCAGTGTTTTTTAAAATTTTTTTGTTTATTTATTTATTTGAGAGTGACAGAGAGAAGGAGGCAGAGAGAGAGAGAGAGATTACATTGTTGTTATATGTCCAACTGTTTTTATGATGGTGACAGATGTGCAAAGAACAGTGAATAACTTTACAACTGAGGGACAAAAGTATGGGGGGGAATAAATAAGAATTATAGAAGGCAAAATGTTTTTTCTTAGATATCATGTGAATGCTCCTCCAACAAGTCCTAGGGCCTCAGAGTTCAAGTTTAGCATGGGCAATTTAGTGAGACCCTTTCTCAAAATAAAGTAAAAAGTGGGTTATGATATAGCTTGGTGATAGAGTGCTTGCCTAGCATATACTATACTCTTGGTTGAATCCCCAGAATCTTCCAATTTGTGTGACCATCACCACTATTTATTGCCCTGAGTCTTTCATCAAGAGACTATGTCATCACCACAGCTATTAAACAGTAGCCCCATAACTGTTCCTTCTTTCACCACTTTAGTCTGTGATAGACATTCCATGTAAATTGAGTTTGGGAAATAGCATTGTTTTGTTTTTGGCTTGTTTTACTTACATTGTGTTGGTGTTGTAAATGTTCACCCATGTAGCATATTTCAGAACTTAGCTTTGAGATTGTTAAGTATCTGAGGCTGGTCTAGACCTCCTGATGCTCTTACCTCTACTTCCCAAATGCTGACATTTTAGGAGTGAGCCAGCACACCTATTTCTCCCATAAAAAAAATCCATAAAATTATTAAAATTATGTTATCTGGGCATGGTGGCAAATGCCTTTAATCCCAGCACTCAGAACACAGAAGTAGGAGGACTGCCATGGGTTCAAGGCTACCCTGAGACTATATAGTGAATTCCAGGTCATGCTGGGCTAGAGCAAAACCCTAGCACGAAAAATAACAAAAAAAATTAACACAAATTCTCAGAAACAATATGAAAAAATTATAAAATCTGATTGAGCAAATAAATATAGAAAATATTACAGCATTTCAGTATGGGAAAATTTAATACAATGAAGGTTATGGTTCTTTTGCAGTTCTATAAATGTAATGCTCCTATAGTTTGAGTATTAATAAAATATTTGAACAACATTCTTGGGTACTTGGTACCTATATTTTGTCCTAAGCAACTAGTAGATTTCTCAGAGGATGCTCACGGATTACCATGGCACCTCTAGCACTGCAGCCAGGAGCTCATTTCTCATACTCGGGCAGGTCCATTCTATCGCTGTCATTTCATCAAGATCACACTTGAAATGTTCCTACCAGCACAGAGCCCAGGAAGATAGATCATAGTTACTGTCTCTTCAAAGATTTTTGCAGTATTCAGAAACCTCCGTTCTCTCAGGAGTCTAGACAGTCATTAATTTTATTTTGCCTCACTCTTTTTGCTATAAAGACCAAGTTAACTTCTTATAAGACCTTTACATTTCAGACTTTTCACTAAAAATTTCAAAGTGAAAAGTACAAGTTTAAACTAATTCATATAAGAAATTGGAACAAAAGACAAAAAAAAACAACAACAAAGAAATATGAAACCTGTCCACACTTGTATATATCAAAGCACGTCATTTTCTAAGAGAAGAGACTGTTGGGATGGAATATTAACAAGTAGCAAGAGAGGAACAGAAAACCATCAAATTAGCTGTTGTAAAATTTTCAGTGTGTTTGTTACCTTATTCAAAAAAATCACATTTCTAATTAGATTATTACTTTAAAAAATTGTACAGATTGCTAGGAGCGTTTGTCATTTGTATTCATGACTAGTGATAACAAACCTTTAAAAGTAAGAGCATTCTAAATGCCAGGCAAAGAAGCATGACCTTTATTTGAGAGGCAAAACATGGCTTCTAATGAACTTTGAGCAACAGAATGATATAATTTGAGTTCTACTTTTAGAAACTTATTTAGCTGCTATGAGTTGGATGGGACAGAATATTAAGGAACCTGTTTAGGAGGCTATCACAATTATGAAATGATTATGAAATAACGATATTTTCTATTTGCAGAGTGTCTTAAGAATTACAGAACACTCTCATTTCTATTAATTTATCTGTTCATCAAAATTGTGCTGAAGGAATTGGAGAAATTGCTCAATGGTAAGGTTCATTTGCTGTGCAGGCATGAGGACTTTAGGGGGCCTGAACCACCAGTGTTGGAATCTCCAGAACCTATGTAAACACCTGAATAAGCTCAAGTGTGCCTATAAACCCCATTCCCACAAAGGGGAGCAGAGACTAGGGAACCCCTCAGAATGGCAAAAAATAGAAAGCTATACTACCAGTGAGACTCCAGCTCAGAATGAGAATGGTCAGAAAGTGATGGAGCCAGAAACCCACGTTCTGCTCCAGCCACTGCATGGGGCACTGTGGGAGCAAATACATGAGATACTGCACCACACATATACCACACATACTACATACACACAGACAAAATTAAAATGATTGCACTGTAATCCAGAAGGAGCAGAGTTTTAGCTTACGCTTGGAGAAACGGACACTAATAGTGGACATGAGCTTGACTCTACTCAGTTGTATTACCTCTGGCCTCAAACTTGGATTGACATAGTGTACAGTACAAAGCCCCCCCCCCACAACTGGCCTTTATTTATTTATTTTTTTGTTCATTTTTATTTATTTATATGAGAGTGACAGAGACAGAGGGAGAGAAAGAGGCAGATAGAGAATGGGCGCGCCAGGGCCTCCAGCCACTGCAAACGAACTCCAGATGCGTGAGCCCCCTTGTGCATCTGGCTAACGTGGGTCCTGGGGAATCGAGCCTCGAACCGGGGTCCTTAGGCTTCACAGGACAAGCGCTTAACTGCCAAGCCATCTCTCCAGCCCATAACTGGCCTTTAGCTTGTAGGACAATAGCTATTGTATTTTGAAAAGCCAATGGAAACCTTCTCCCTTCCCAGTTTGATAGTAAAGCAAAAATAATGCTGCATTTTGAGGGATAGAGGAAGGTAATAAGTCACACTTTTAAGGATTCAAATAATGCAAGGATTATCATCTTAATCATTTTTGCATTCAGTTCACCAGACATGCCCTGTAGAGACAGTTCTTGGAAAGTAACTGGCCATGGTCATAGCTTAACTAAGCAGTTGTTGCAAGGCTAGGCTGTGGGGGCAGATATATTGTCTCTGCTAGAGGAGATCAACATGGCTTTAAACACCACTCAACACCTGCTTCTACAGAAGCCAAATTGCAACCTAGAGTGATGGTGGTAATTTGTATTCTCATTTTTCAGGGAGAGCTGGGGCAGGTACAATCAAGAATTTTAGCAGTGTAAATATGACTCTTAATCTTCCTTTGTGGCTTCCAGATGTTAAAAGCAATTGAAAGTACATATCTATATGTCAGTATCTCTCCATATTCTCATGTGTATGTTTACATCCTTGCTTTCCATTGTAAGCTGATTATTTCAGCAAGTCTCAGGACATTGTTATTTATGAGATTCAGTGTGCATGAGGTATCAATACTAAGCTGTCAGAAAAATATGAATCTTAAGCAATTTTTAGGATTTGGAATACTTTTTTTCTTAGACTTGCATGTATGTTACATTACTACTTGGGTGCATTTTCCTTATAATGTCAAAGAAAAAGTTGGTGAACACAAGATACTTTTTGTGGTCTGTTAGTCAGAGAGGAACTGAATTCTGCTGGATTTTGATAGGATACAAAAGGGTTTATTTGCGTCAGTCACAACACAGTCTGACATCTGTCACTTGCTCTGTGAATGAACATCTAAGCTGCAAACACAGTGGCACATTGTATTTATTTCTTTAGTCAGAGTCACCCTGCCACCACACTCTTAGTCTACAGAACTATGATTTGTCTTTTCATCTTTGTAGAATGATTGCATATCTTCCAAGATTTGGCTGTTCATTACTGATATGCTCAATTTGGTATAAATCTGATGATCTTCTTTTGAACTGTTTAGTTTTGTGCTTTTCTCTGTCAGTAGCCATCATATATATATATATATATATATATATATATATATATATATATACATATATATACACATATATACATATATATCGTATCTGTGTGTATATACAAACATAATGCATACATACACACAAAGGCATTTTATATGCTAATGGTGACTCTGCCTTTGAATCAGCTCAAGCAATGGGATTTCCAGTTGATTAATATTCTGATGACTCTAGATTGCTCTGATCATACTAAATCCTCTGTTAAATAATAAAATAAAGTAGGATTTAATTCTGCTTTTTTTTGACTTTTTGAGTTAGGATCTCACTCTAGCCCAGGCTGATCTAGAATTCACTATAAAGTCTCAGGCTAGCCTAGAACTCTTAGTGATCTTCCTACCTTTGCCTCCTGAGTAATGAGATTAAAAGCATGCAAAACCATGTTTGGCCCTGTTTTTTATTTAAGGTCATTGTATGTCATTGACTTAAATCTTATAAATGTAATTAATTAATTTTGGGGGCCAGGGTATTGCACCTTCTAGGCAGGCACTCTACCATAGGTCTACATGCCCAGTCCATATAAATCTAATATCAAAGATGTTTATACTTATTAATCTTTTCTTCTCTGTAATATTTGCATTTTATCTTATCCTCAATTGAAATAGTCTCTATAATTACATAGCTTCTTCCTTGGGCCCTTCCTTGACTACTATCATTCTAGATTGTTATAACAGAAATTTATAAGGACCTTAATTTCTTCATGTTAATATTATCATCAAATATCATATATACATACATATATATGAATATATATATGATATATATTTTACATGTTAAAGTCTTGAGAAAGCTACTTGTACTAATGTGGGGCTTTTGGCAGAAGGGTGATAAAAGACACATGTATATTAAGCAAGAGGTAATTTACCACCTCACTTTATCACTTCCCAGAGCTCATAAGCACCAGACCCCAAACTCACTGAATGTAAAGTTGCATGAAAACAAAAGTTTCACATTTTTAGCACATGCACCAAATAGTGTCAACAGGTAGCAGGCACTCAAACCTTCTTTGAGACATGAATGAATGAACATGGTAAAAGTTTGTTAGATATCATGCCTCAAACTTGAAAAACATTAAATTTATAAATCCTGTTTTCACTGCTATTTGCATTTCTCCTGTAAAGCTAGCCTCAATGAAACTGACTCTCCTCCCTGCACATCAAGGGATCTGTTCACACAGCACTTACTATAAATTATTGTTATAGGGAATAAATGCAATTTCACTAGACAATGTGTTGCAGGCTTTATGCTTGGGAAACTATCACTTTTAATATATACTAAAATATAAAGGGTAGGGACCCGAGAGTTGGCTCAGGGGTTCAGGGTGCTTGCTTGCAAATGTCTGGGCATGCTAGGCCTGGTCATATTGACATTAAATTAACTATTCATATTTATTCATTCTTTGTTCATATTTATTTCAGTGGAGTACGCTGACAGTTGTGGGAATAAGTAACATTAATACAGAGAGATAAGAAAGAACATGCCAGGTAGAGAAACATGTTGGCAAATTCTGAAGGTGAATCCATGATAGAAGAGTTTATACTTTTCCCAGGTTTATTTGCAATATTTACTAGTGTCTTGTATGCCAGGCACTGCACTCAGGTCCAGCAGGTATTTCCTCACACAGGGCTAACTGAATTGCCCAAAGCTGCGTTAACAAATCACCATGAGCAACAGAGATTCCCTTTAAGTCCTGGAAGACAAAGATTGTAGCAGCTCCAGTTCTAATTAACGAGGCCTACAAGTCTGATTTTGGTCTTATTTTCACATAGATTTCTTCTCCTTTGTGTCTGTTTTTTTTTTTTCTTCTATCCTTAAGAAATCATTGTCATTGGTGTAGGATGAGCTCATTTCAAGATAGTCAGTACATACACAAAACCCATTATTTCCACATGAGTTCACACAGATACCAGAGGTTAGGATGGGTATGTCTCATCAGGGACCACTGTCTAGATCACCACAGGTGTTCCCCAGGAACAGTTTCCCTTTACAAAGAAAGAAGTAAATAACATGCCTGATATTACACAAGGAGGTGGAGACATCAGGACTCAACTGTTTTGTCTGACTTCATGTCTGAAGCATATAACCACTGTTCTGCTTGGCTTAGAATGTATTACTGAATGCATATTTATAAACTGAATTGATGAGTAGAGGGTGAGGAAAGAAATGTCTACTTTGTTGTGGTCAGAGGGAATTTTGTAGAAACTTTTCCAGACATTTCCTTTCCTCCTGGAGGGATATGGTTCAACTCTGATAAGAGAACCTTTTTTTTTTTTTTTTTGAGAAAAATAGAAGAAAATAAAAAAGACTAGAATTTAGAGTCAAACAGTCCTGCATTCATCTTCATTATTTCTTTCATTCATGCTCCAATTCACAGACAATTATAAACGTGTTTGAGGTGTGCCATTATGCAGGATGGTGATGTCACTTTGCCTGGATTTGAATTCTCTCTCTGTAGTTTATGCAAATTTATGTGCTTCAGTTTTCTTCATCTAGAGAATGGGGTTAAAAACAACATCATAAGGGCTGAAGAGATGACTTAGTAGTTAAGGCTCTTGCCTGCGAAGCCTAAGGACCCAGGTTTTATTTCCCAGTGCCCACGTAAGTCAGATGCAGAAGGTGGCACATACATCTGCAGTTTATTTACAGTGGTTAGAAGCCCTGGTGTGCACATTTTGTCTATCTGCCTCTTCTCTCTCCCATTCTCTTTCAAACAAATAAATAAAATACTAAAAAACAGCATGATAAGATTTATGTAAGGATTAATATCTACCCAACACTCCAAAAGGTACATAGTATGTGCTTCCTGAAAGATATCATAACCCACTGGATGTAAGCTCCAAGAAGGAAAGGATTGTGGTATTCTGTCTGCCTGTCTGCCTTCACAGCTTTGCTCACACTGTTCAGTGAATGTGTGTTTTGGGTGACATATGCAGTGTATACCTTGATTGAAGGACAAATGAGGAATTATCCATATTCTTAAGGGTTTTCAGAACTTCCATTACACATAGAACCAGCTATCCTTGAGATTAAAGGCATTGTAGTTACCTGAATTTTCGACAATGTAAAGGTGAAGGCATTTGATATCTTCTGACCCATTTAACTCCCTTGGATAAGAAATTTTTCTCCAAATTTCAATTGTAATGCAATGTTTCTGACTTTTCTGTGCTTGTTATTGAACTACTGCTCCTCCGTTCCAAATTAACCCTTCTGACATTGTTTTGTTATACTGGAGTGGCATCTTAGCAAATTGTGTTTCCTCTTCTCTAGGTGACTGCAAAATCTGTAAAGGAGGACTAAGAGTATGAAGGTGAAAGTATTTTCTTGGTGCCTCTTTCTCTTCCTGTTGCAGTTATGCTAATAATGCTCCTTATCTTCCTGTTGGAGTTACATGAATAGTGATTCTTCGCTTTCTGTTTGAGTTACTAATACTGCTCCTTCTCTTCCTGTTTGAGTTACACTAATAGTGCTCCCTATCTTCCTGTTGGAGTTATTAATGACAGTGCTCCTTCTCTTCTTGTTGGAGTTATACTAATGATGATTCTTCTTTTCTTGTTGGGGGTTACACTAATAGTGCTCCTTCTCTTCCTGTTGGAGTTACACTAATAAACCCTGCCTCTTCCTGTTGATGTTACATTAAAATTTCATGAACAATTGGCCTGATCTTTAGTATTTATTATAACAGTTACAGAATAGACCTTTTAGCTCTCTTAGTCCTGATCCATGTATCTTCTTCAAACTTTCATATTCTAAAAATTCTCTCTACCATGGACTCTACCCTTGGGCATGTTCTGAAGATACCTTGTTTGTGTTTCTTCAGTGTTACTTTACTTGTATTTCAATTTTCCAACATTCATTTGTCCTATTCTCTTTACTAAATTCTCTCTGACTTTCCAGTGTGGCTTATTGTGATTGGACACTGACTGTAAGAGGGGATTTACAAAGTGGAAAGAATCCAGACCTCCTGAGTCATTGTTTAGACAGAAGCTTCTGCATGAGACAATGAACTGATTAGGTTAAACTACTGAGGGGAAATGAGAGGGCTATGGAGAGAGCTAATTGTAGATGTAAAAGTCAATGAACTTGAGAATTGTGATAAGGCTTTCAGGGCTCATTAATTAAGTCTTATTATCCATACTTTCTTGCTATGTACTAGCTGTCCAGGTTTGGCAATGGAAAAACAGATGGAGGAATTCATCAAGATTTGTGTTTCTGCTAGATGAATGGCACAGACTGACAGATTAAAGGAGGAAATAATGATGTGCCAAACAGACATTCTAGTAGTGTACATGCTAGCTGAAATTCAGCAAATATCCTTCATGCTTTCCATACATTTGACTTGGAATGGGCATAGTATATGTGGTGTGGTGTGTGATGTATGCACATGTGTGTGTTGACAGGGTTCCCTGCAGTGCCCTGTGGGCTTGCTTGTGGTGGCCACAGGAGAACATTGGTTGTCCCCCTCTGTCACTCACCCACCGATTTTTTCCTTGTGAATCTTATGGATTCAGGTGGTTGACATTTACAAGTCTCAGGGATTTTCAAGTCTCCACTCCCCACACAAGACCCCATGGGGCACAGAAATGTATGACCATCCCAGGTGATTTATATATGTTGTGGAGACTTAGCCTCAGGTGATCTTAAGCCCCCTCTGGCCCTCATGCTTGCCCAGGAAGTACACTTAACCACTGGTGCATCTCTCCAACCTCTTACATTTCTTTTAAATCCCTTTCCATTCCCTACTTTTGTGTGAAAGTTACAAAGGAAAATGAAAGTATTAACTTGGTACCAGTTGAGAGTTGAGACAATACAGTATTCTTATTAGTTTTTGCATTTAAAAAATATAAAAAACAAATTTTAGATGAACATATTTAAAATATAAATATTAAAGTATTGATTTACTTGATCAATAGATTTCAAGAGTGTTTAAATCCCTTGAATATTGGTGCTACCATCTGAGGGAGGGAGGGAGAGAGAGAGAGAGAGAATGGGCACGCCAAGGCCTCCAGCTATTGCAAATGAACTCCAGATGCATATGCCACCTTGTGCATCTGGTCTGGGGAATTGAACCTGAGTCCTTTGGCTTTGCAGGCAAGTGCCTTAACCACTAATCCATTTCTCCAGCCCCGTCTGTATTTTTAATAATTCTAAAATTTTGTTTGACTGTATTTTAGTTTTTGTCACAGAAATAGCCTATCTTCAGCTGATTTTAATAAAACTAATAGAATAATTTATAACATGCCAATAATTTACATTAAAATGAAAAATGTTCAGATATTAATAGTTAAAGCTGAGGCACAATATCTGACAGGTGTAATAACTCTGGGAGTATTTAATTTAAAACCCATACCAGTCTGTACATTGTTCATGGGAGTTGACACTTGGGTAATCTCCTTGCACCAGAAAGTGGGAGGGCCATCTTTCTTTAGTCATGAGGCAAAGCTGAGAAGAAAGGCTGTCACAGAGTATTTGTCAAGAGAGAATTTCATTATGCGTAAAGAAAGACACTCAGCCTCTCTCATTTCACTGCATTTCAATGTGTATCCCATCCAAAGAGAAGGAATTCAGAACATTGTGTGCTTTCTTATGGCCCTGCAGTATGCTGTATAAATTTAAAGCAATAAGCATATTACAAGTTGGTAATATACTATGCATGTTTATATGAAAGACTTCCATTAAAAATCCATCCATAAAGTAAGTTTTCAACAAATCTGTCCAAAAGAAAACACCCTCCATCACTATTAAAATGAAATGTTTTTATATACTCTGCCAACTATTGTGGTTCTAACACTTCTGACCTTGTAAAGCCAATAATATTGTCAGATATCTTTAGCACATGCAATGATATATTACAATTTTATATTTGATTACTAGGCAAGGATTAGAGTTCTTTGTAGTTAATATACATTTTGAGTAGCAAGAGCACTACATAGGCTTACATGTCTGAAAACTCTTCTGAGGGCATAGAATGGAATTTTTGACAGGGAGCTTGCCTCCCTTTCTCAAAACTGGTTCCCCAATGTCTTGTCATGTGTTGAGCCTACAGAATGGTCTTCAAAAGTTTAAAAATGAAGCTAAATTCAGTATTAAGTGATCATTACGAAGAGCTTTCTTACATATCAATTAAAATTTTCATTGGTAGTACTTAAATATGCAGTGTCTTATATTTTTAATTGATACCTACTCACTATGGATATGATTTAACATATGCATAATATATACTAGTTGCCTTATCTATCCACTTCATTCAATTGTAGTGGTGGTTTGGAAATGTGTAGGTTTTATCACTGAGATTTTGATAGTTCTGTCTTTGCTTTCTCTCTCTCTTCCTTTCCTTTCCTTGTCACTCTGGTGATGCCTTTGGAGAACTGTCTATTATAGGCTGTTGCTTCATAAATATCATTTGTAGTAAATTTTATTCAGAACTGTTTATCACTAGTCAGTGGTATGCTTTAATTACTATAAAATATGTTCTTTCATCAATCAAGAGCTTGTTGAATCTCATGATGTAGTTAAAGGTGCCTGTAAGTTATCACGTATATTTGTACTGGATATTATGCTAGACATTTTATATATGATATCTAATATTACCCAAGACTCTGAATAATAATTATTGTTGTTCCACTTTATATATAAGGGAACTGAGGCTCATAGACAATGAATGTGTTGTCCTCTGTCCTTTATCCTTGAAGTGAAAGAGTGGGAATTTCTGTGTTTTGTCTCCTGAGTTTATTTATTTATTTATTTATTTATTTATTTATTTTGAGGTAGAGTCTCACTCTAGTCCAGGCTGACCTGGAATTCACTATGTCATCTCAGGGTGGCCTTGAACTCATGGCGATCCTTCTACCTCTGCCTCCCGAGTGCTGGGATTAAAGGCGTGCACCACCACGCCTGGATCTGTCTCCTGAGTTTAAAACCTGCTAATAACTACTGCCTTTTATTTTTGTTCCAGGAAGTAATTTTGACTCTTTCTCTTTTTGGCTATTATTAGTATTAATTATTAACAACATATTTTTTATGGATATATAATGTGTTGGTACCCTCTTTTCCCTCATCCCTGACTGAGGGGGACCCTTCTCAGTGGGGTAGCATGTATTCCCCATGGGGTTGTGGTTTATGTGTTGTGGGAGCAGCATCAGTTGTTTTTTGTGTGTGTGTGAAGGAAAGCCTCTGGGCATGATGTCTCAACCTGTGGGCCTTACAATCTTTCTGCCCCTTCTTCTGCGAAATTCCCTGAGTCATGTTGGGTGAGTTTTAAGTGTCTGGATCTTGACTATTTCTTGTGTGTAGTTCTTTCTGACTTTAGATTGGACCTTTCAGATAGCCTGACCCATCTTATAGCATCTCTGCAGTAAATGGAAGTGATAGAACAGACCATGTCTGTTGCCATGAGTAGATCTGATATTCTTGAATGTGTAAAAAAAGTTACAAATTATTTGTGGATAAGTTATGTGGTAACTAACATCAGTAATGAGATAGGTAACAACTTTCAAATTTAAATAAAGGGAAATACCTCAGTGGTAGGGCACTAGGGTTTCATTCTTAGCACTGAAGAAAAAATCTAAATGATTTGACATTAATCACAGCTTTTCAAAGATTCAATATAGAAAAATAATATGTCTACATTTTAGGATTCTAAAATATGGGAAAATTAATTAAGAAGAAGCATAAATGTCACATGAGGGACTGAGTGTATATATGGCTGGCATAACTATCAGAGTGCCTTCAGAGACTTAGGTAAATACAGTAACATGCAGGGGAATTTCTTCTATTTTATTGATTCAGTCAAGTTGTACTAATCCTGTGTGTAGGCTAGATGTTTGAGAAGATATTTCAAATGTAAAAGTAGGTCCCACCTGTAAGGAACGAAGTAGCCTAGTAGGGGCAGCTCATAGCTCACAGATGCAATCCACAGTCATTAATGACAGCTCTTACATTGTTTCAGTGTGGGCATCGGAAGGAATAATGTTAGGTAGAGAAACATCAGCCTTGCATGGTGTTCCCAACACAGATGTTTAGAATGAGAAATCCTCTGATAGTTTGTTCATTTTGTTTGTTTTGAGACAGTTTCACACTGTAGGGCAGACTGTCTGTGAACTCAGTAGGTAGCTCAGGCTGGCCTCAAACTCAAGTTGATTCTCCTTCCCCCTCCCTCCAGAGTACTGGGATTGTAGGTATAAACCATCATCCTTGGTTTAGCTCACATTTTTCAATATCATCAAAGGAAATATTCAAGGATTGCTTACACATATATTTTCGTGAAAAAAGAATAGTATTCAGTGATTTCTATTAGCAACATAAACAGTGGTCAATAAAAGAAGTGCATAGAAACCTTTGTGTCCACCACAGAACACTCTTTATTTATCATGAGTGGCAGCGCCGAGGTAAGATTCCTGCTCTGTGAAGGAGTCTTTTAAGGACCTCCAATTTATTTGTTACTAGATAAGGACTACAACTTCACTCCTTTGACCAGCAAAATTGGAAATGTTGGTTCATTTTTATTGCTTGCAAATCCTATTTTAAATCCTATATATATCTTAAAATAATTCTGGCATACCACTTATATGCCTTTCAACATAGTGTTTCTCTACTTTGTGATAAAATATCATAGTTGTTCTTCAGAAAATTTTAATTATTTTATTTGATAGTGAGACAGACAGAGGGAGACAGAGAGAGGGATAGAGAAAAAGAGTGAGGAAAAGAGAGCATCTTGCCACTGTGAATGAATTCCAGATGTATACACCACATTGTGCATCTGGTTTTACATGAGTACTGGGGAATTGAACCTGGACTGGAAGGTTTTGCAAAGAAGCATTTTAATCTCTGTGCCATCTCTCCAGCCCTTGAAATGTTTTATTTTGAGAGATCTTTTAATTTGAATAAACATTTTCTTTCTTTAAAAATATTTTGTTTAGTTAATCATTTGAAAGAGAGGGAAGAGAGAGAATGAATGGATGTGCCAAGATCTCCAGCCACTGCAAATGAACTCTAGACACATGCACCACTTTGAGCGTCTGGCTCTATGTGGGTACTGGGGAATTGAACCCAGGTCCTTAGGCTATGCAGGCAAGTGCCTTAACCACTAAGCCATTTCTCCAGTCCTGAATCAACGTTTTCTTAAGAGAAAATTATTTGTTTGTAACATAATTGTAAAAATATTATTCATTTATGGACTGGAGAGATGGCTTAGCAGCTAATGTGCTTGCCTGCAAAGCCTAATGATACAGGCTTGATTCCTGAGTAACCATGTAAGACAGATACACAAGGTGGCACAAATATCTGGAGTTTGTTTACAGTGGCTAGAGGCCCTGGTGCTCTAATTTTCTCTCTCTATCTATCTCTTTCTTTCTCTCAAATAAATAAATAAATAAATAAATAAATAAAACATTAAAATAGTATTCATTTATAATTTGCATATTTTTCTTGAAGCAATCTATGCTATTTTGATTTTTATTAATTTTGTTTTAGTTGGCCTCTAGAGATTAAGGTTCTATTCATTTTGGCATTTTCAGATATAATTTGTTTTAGTTGGTTCTTATCCTCCCTCCCATCTCCATATTCCTTCCCCCACTTTCCTTCCTCCTCTCCTAATATCCTCCCCTCTTCTGTTTGCATGCCTCATGTGTCCTTTTTCTCCTCTCACCTTTCTCCTACTTTATCTCTTTATACTTGTCTTTGGTTATTAAGGAAATGAAAAGATAATACAAAGATGACAGATGCTCAGAATTATCGATAATCAGATAAATTGCATTTTACAGCAGCAGTATATCACAACTGCTGGTATTGGGTTAGAAAAATTAAAAATAACTGAATAAGGCCAAAGGTTTATTTTGTAATAGAAGAATCTTTCTGCTAGGAGAAGCTCAGGCTGGCCTGTCCATGCAAGTAGCCAAGAAAATGGTCCCACCTGGAAGCCCTTAGATTGAAGTGATTCTAACAAAGATGGCAAAGTTAGAATAGCTATTTGTACTGTTGGGGTATGAAGACAACATGAGAGTTCGTAATGTGTAGGTGGATAAATAAAACAGCAGATGCTATGACAGGCTATGCAGCAGAAGTTTCAGACAACAGATTAATGTACATATTGCTATGTGTAGAACTTAAAATAATAGTGTTTAAAGTGAAAAATCACAGAATTACTTGTTCAACAAAATTGTATTTTAATAATTCAGTATAATATCTATGTGTATCATCTATCTATATTTATCTTCTACCTTTCTATTATCTATGTATGTATGTATGTATGTATGTATGTATGTATGTATCTATCTATCTATCTATCTATCTATCTATCATCTGTCATCTATCTATCCACCCATCATCTATCTATTCATTTATGTATCATATACCAATCTACCTACTTATCTATTTTCTCAATATTTCTTTCTTGCATACAGTTTGTGCCTTACTCACTCCCCCAAAGCATCAGGTACTTGTAGTAACCAAATCCTTGGGAGATTCTATGCAACTTCTCATTTGTTTCTTTTCAATTACTTTATTAGTTACTTTCTGAGACAAATGCACATTTATTTTTGTGTGCTTTATAGAACTCATGTATATACTTTTGAGTACAAAGGTTTAATGGGGGGGTGGAAGGCAGATGGAGAGACTGCTCAGTCCTTCTTGGCAGCTGCCTTCCTCATGGCATGCATTTCCTCCAGCTTCCTTTTGGGGTGTATGTGCATCCCCACTTTCTTCTTGATGAAATTGAGCATGCACTTGTCCTTGGACACCTTGGGAAATTCCATGAGGAGCCACTCATAGGATGTGAAGCCCACAGCTCATGGATAATGTCCTTGGCCAAGTTGGTATGCTTGCTCAGGCACCCTTGACGTGGCCACGCCTTGGCTTGCTCACATGCATCATCACCTTTGTTGTCTGTGTTGAGCCCAAGACTGTGAGGTAGCACAGAGCCATGGCAGCAGTTCTTCAATGGTGGCAGAGGTTATATATTTGAGCTGTTAAATACCATAATCTAAGATCATCAAAATTCAGTGTTTAATGATCACCTATTATACATGAAGCACCACAACAAATTCTGGGAGATAACAACCAAGATAGCAGAACCTCGGCTTCCCTGAGGTTACAAAATTAAGCAGTGTGTATGTTTATGCTTGTGGATACATTTGAAGAGATATACAAATATTACTTTTCCATACCATGATTTCCTCAGCAAATGCTTTGGCCTGTTTGCTTTTGTTGTCTCACTGGGGTTAAAGCAAAGAGAAAGAGACATGAGACTTACATGTTGAGTTTTTGTAATTAACTGATTACACCTGTATGCTATATCAGTATCATAAGTGAACATGTTTGTGCCTTTCCACAATGTCAGAATTTACTGAGTAACAAGAAGTTCACCAGGTATGGTAGTTTTGTTGGTAGCAGCTTGCCAAGTAGGCAGGTAAGGCAGACATAGGTTCTTTATTCCAATTGTATTTATTAATATTAACTCTTAGCTCACATAATGTACATCACAGCCTAAATCTCTCTACATACATGTATCTATATAGACATATGTGTTATTGAATGGGTATGAAGGGTTCCCTGAGGGTAGAAGTGAAGCTGAGAAGGATGCAAAGAGAGTTTCTGCAGGGATAAGATTACTAATGCAGCGATATTATTTCTGTGATTGGGTAAGTTCACTGAGAATGATCTGTTCCAGGTTCAACCATTTTTCCTCAAATTTCATTGTGTCATTCTTTATTACTGCTGTGTATAATTCCATTGTGTAGATATACCACATCTTAGTTATCCATTCTTCTACTGATGGGCATCTGGGTTGATTCCAGCTCTTAGCTATTACAAATTGAGCTGCTATAAACATGGCTGAGCAAATCTCTCTGGACTGTGGTTTAAAAGTTTTAGGGTAGATGCCCAGTAAGGGAATAACTGGGTCTGTTGGTAATTCTATAGTCAGCATTTTCAGGAGTCTCCATATTATTTTCCAAAGAGGTTGTACCATCTTGTATTCTCACCAACAGTGGATGGGGGTTCCTACTTCTCCACATCCTCCCCAGCATTTAGTTTCATTTGATTTTTTGATGTTTGCTATCATTACTGGGGTGAGGTGGAATCTCATAGTTGTTTTAATTTGCATTTCCCTGATAATTAGGGATGATGAACATTTTCTTGAGTGTGTGTTTGCCATTTGTATTTCTTCCTCTGTGAACTGCCTGTTGAGCTCTTTGCCCCATTTTGTGAGTGGGCTATTTGACTTTATATTCGTTAGGTTTTTGAGTTCTTTGTAGATTCTAGAGATTAGGTCTCTGTCAGTTGGATAATCAGCAAGTATTTTCTCCCATTCGGTGGGTAATCTATTGGCTTTGCTTATTGTATGCTTGTCTGTAAAGAAACTCTTCAGATTCATGTGATCCCATTGTTTGAGTGACTGTTTAAGATTGTGATCTACTGTTTTTTTTTCTTTTTTCTTTATTAGTTAGTTTTGTATTCAGCAAATACAGTTAGTTTGGTATCATTATCAGGCTCATCCGTGACCTACCCCCTCCCCTTGGCCCCTCCTTGTTGAGGTATACAGGTCATGCATTGTGGAGTTAGCCCACAGTTATGGGTAAGCTAAATGTCTCTGCATATCATGACCCAACATGTGGCTCTGACATTTTTTCCGCCCCCTCTTCCGCAAAATTTCCCTGAGCCATGTTGGGTTCATTTTTGGTCTGCTTCAGTGATGAGGTGTTGGGGGACTCTGAGGCTCTGGTTCTCTGATTTGGTAGGAGTTGATTTTTCTCTGTGTTGATCTTCCCCCTTCTGCTGGTATCCGGTTCATCAGGAAAATAGCACCCTTGCTTTTTTCGCCAATTTTTCTTAGTTTCAGCCAGGGCCCTTTTGAGGTATGATGGGGTGGCTCTCTCCTTTGTTCAGGAAGTCTTTTTCCATTCCTATATCATGGAAAGTTCTTCCTATACATGGTAGGAAACCAACTGCTCTTGATCTGGCTAACTGATCCCCTCAGTGTTACAGGACCCATAGCTGTAGCTGGGAAACAAGTCAGAACCATATCCAAACATGAGCCCACTCTCCATTATCAAGCAACCACCAATTGTGGGCTACAAGCGGGCCTACACCTATTAAATTCTCTATAAAAAAAATAAGGATTACCCCTTTTGTCTGGTGCTAACTTACTTTCCATTGGAGAATCTGCTTCTTTTTTTCAGATAGATGCAGATCCTAAGAAGAGAACAATCCCATCATACCTCAAAAGGGCCCCAGCGGAAATTAAGAACAATGGGTGAAATAAGCAAGGGTGCTGTTCTCTTGGTGAAATGGGCACCAGCACAAGGATGAAGGAGATTGACACAGAGAACAATCAACTCCTACCAACTCAGATATCCAGAGACCCAGAGGCCCCAACACCTCATCACTGAAGCAGACCAAAAATGAACCCAACATGGCTCAGGGAAATTTTGTGGAAGAGGGGCTGGAAAGAATGTCAGAGCCACATGTTGGTTCATGATATTCAGAGACATTTATCCTCTCCATTAGTGTGGGCTAGCTCCACAATGCATGACCCATATACCTCAACAAGGAGGGGCCAGAGGGAGGGGGTAGTACATGGATGAGCCTAATAATGGTACCAACTTGACTGTCTTCACTGAGTACAAAACTATTTAATAAAAAAAAATCAAAAATAATAAAAAAATTTCCAAAAAGACAACTATCTGAGTGGAAATCTAAATTATTGTTTTTTTTTTTTTCCAAACTAGAAAGATAGGCTCATGCTTACCTTTTAACCCTGCTTCATTTTCATTCTTGACATTATACTTTCTCTTTTGTGGTTCCATCTGTCACATTAAATATCCATTTTTTAAAAAAGATAACTAATGCAGACAACAGGTTTATGGGAGTCAGACTGCTTCTGCATCACAGGTTTGACTGGAGCTGCAGATGTGAGGTCCAGGACTATGGAGGCTTTAGAGATAAAGGACAGGAACAGGTCTTTGTGGATGGATGGACCATGAGTTTAGATCAATAGGTGGACAGGTAGAAAGGCAGACAGAAATTTGAGTAAGCCATATCAACAGTGGGAACAGAAATGAGTTGAATTCTCTGGACAGTTGGGCATTCTCTGCTTGTCAGTCTCTTGACATACACTCAGGGTAGTCAGATGCCAGGTCACCATAGCAGTGTTAGGTGTCCAACTCTTGATGGGGTCCAGGTGAGGATTTTCTTTCTATTGCACTTTCTTCTCATTTTGGTGGGTTTAAGTATTTCTCATGCCTAGTTTATCTGATATTATTTTAACACAGCCAAGTACTCCTATAGTCCCAATTTACTTTGACAAATTTACAGTCTTGGCACCCTTTATATAGGAATAATTTATTTATCAGTCTGTGCCTCATGGGTGTTGTGGGACAGACAGTGTTGTTTACATGTTCATCCAGGTGCAGAGCCATCCTTTATCCTCAAAATGGTGTCAACTACTGCTTGTAAAATGGAGTGTCTCATGGAAAGGCTCAGTCTGTAATACCATTGTTTTTCATAACATGGAGCAGGGCAGAGTCTTATCTGAACAACCCGTTTGCTTGCTGTCAGTGAAAGAGATTGTCTATTTCATGAGCTCTAATAAGATTTTATTGGTACCATTGATACTTTGCTCATCATATAGTGATACTTTAGTCATTAGTTTCTTGCATGGTTCCTGCCTTAAAGCAAATGCGCATCCTCCCTCAGGATGTAGCACTGTCTGGACATATTTGGTGGACTTGTGTGCTCCTGCACAGGAAGTCTTTGAATACATTGAAGATGAAGTCTTGAAGAAGCTCAAGGAAGACAATTCAGCTTAATTATGCACAAGTATCCAACCAAGTAAGCATTACCATATCCTTTGATAAATCTGCAGGCACACATTATTATAGCCAGTAGGGAATTATAATTAAGCATGTCTCATTCTGATGCCTTTGTGACCTTGATCCATTTGTCCATGACTTATTACCAGGAGGTCAAAGCATGCCATAAAATGGAGAAGATGGTCACTTTCAGTATGTTTGTTTAGAACCTAGGAGTTTTATCAGCACAAGTGACCTCTAAAGAATAGTAGGCTAAGGTTACATGTCAAATATCACTGAAGCAAATACAAAGTCCAGTGAGAGCCAAAAGGGTTTTATTGGAAGTGGCTCAATGACAGTCACACTTGCATTTTCCTTCCTTTGAAGAGACAACCTTACCACGTGGTAAGACACAGTTGATGCCCAGAGCATTTGGAGATGGTCTATTCCTTAGGATATAGGAGACATCTCAGAGTATACAGAATTCTTGTCATGTGCATGTTGTAGAAAATTATTCAGAAGTTAGTGTGTAGCAGGGGCAAAAGCCAGCAATCCTATAGTCATATACATTGTATTGCTGGTTTTCTTTTTTATATTTTTTTTGTTCATTTTAATTTATTTATTTGAAGAGTGAGAGAGAGAGAGAGAAAGAGAGAAAGAAAGAGGCAGATATATATACAGAGAATGGGCATGCCAGGGCTTCCAGCAACTGCAAACGAACTCCAGATGCGTGCACCCCCTTGTGCATCCGGCTAACGTGGGTCCTGGGGAATCGAGCCTTGAACCTGGGTCCTTAGGCTTCACAGGCAAGCGCTTAACCGCTAAGCCATCTCTCCAGCCCATGGTTTTCTTTCTTGACTGAGGCTCATGGGTAGTAAATAATAAGAGCTGGAAATTGGCTAGGCAGCTTAGGGTAACAGAAACCCCAAAGTGAATAGCTTTCTCCTTGGACAAATGTGGGTAGCCTATAAGGAGTATAGGTTTTTCCCCTTATTTTTTTCTTTCCAGGATAATTAAGATTATACCAGAATTACCCCCTTCTGAAGAGATTAGGTCCTTTCCTGGAGAATGAAGATTCCTCTGAAGATCACCCCTTTTCCCAGGAACCTGACCCCTTACCTCAATTGCTGATGAGCCTGGTTTTTCCTTCCCTGAGGGAATTCTCCTTCCATAAGAACCCCATCATAGTCACCAGGTAGGTTCTCTTCCTCATCTCTGGCAATCCCTTCTGTCTCAACAGAAGTTTTCCTTTCTCTTAAGCTCCATATTAATATCCTCATATGTTTCACCCTCCTATGGTCCATTAGATACATTCACCCAACTCATGAGACAAGAGCCCAGAGGCATCAGACTCAATGGAAGCTCTGTGTGACCATGACTATCACCCAAGAGTTATAAAGGCTCGGTACCACCATACAGTACAATAACGGCCTGTTCATCTTCTATGGTAGCATACAGTAGGAATTAAAAGAATTGAACTTGCAAGTAAAGAGGACCTAGTATTTTATATGGAATTTAAGAAATTTGTAGAAAAAATTTTAAAGTATACTCAAATAAATGGAAGGAATTTTTTTTTTTTGTTTTGGTAAAAATAAAAAAGCTATCATCCAGAGATACTGAGGAAGTGGGTGACATTCTGAGTCTCCATGGAAAGCTGCAGAATGATGTTATGTATGGCTCTAAAGTTTAGGATTGTGAGGAGTACAAAGGCAGAACAATCCTTTAATCTCATCTTAAGCCACAATATTAGATCATGGGTTCAGCAGGCAGAAATAGTCCATTTCAGGTAAATTTAAATGCTGACCAGGAGCCACCTTCAGACACAGAGAGTTGCCAAGACTGAGGCTGAGCTGTGATACTTAAGGTCCAAACACAATGGCTCTTTAAGAGAAGGTTCATGTTTAAAGGCAGATTCATGATCTGATGCCATAAGCAAGGACAGCAATGATGCCTTTTTCTTAGAACGAATAACACATAAGGACTGTTAATGGCTACCATTATTTATTATACACAGCAGTCCATTTGGTACTGTCCTGTTGCCTGTGGGTTATGGATTTCATGATTTAAACTCAAGGAATGAAATGCCTTCTAGTAAGGGACAGGGGAAAATGTTATTTTAGCTTTCTTTTCTGAAATAACTACATGGTGTACCTGGGGTTAATTTAGATAAGCTTATTTTTGCACATACATGCATCACTAAACACAAGTTTTCAGGAACTCTATGGCAATTACCTTCTCATTGCTGGGGCAAGAACACCTAACCAGAAGGAAAGTATACTTTGGTGTACAGTTTCAAAGAGAAACTTTATTGTGACAGGGAAAGCATGGCAGAGCAGACACCTGCACATCACATCTTGTCACATCAGCTTGAAGAGGCAAGAATGAGCTAGATATGGACGCCCAGTAGGGCTGACTAAGAGACTGCAGTCCCCCAATGACACAAACTTCTTCAGCTAGACTCAACCTCCCAAAGGCTTTACCAGCTGGGGATCAAGTATGAGGCTTAATCACAAAAGAATGACCCTATGGGGGCATTTCACACTTAAAACAAACTGTTTCTATAGTAGGAATAGAGAATGTGACTTCAAGAGTCATGTTCTTTCATTGGACCTCCATTTTGAAATTAAATATCCTTTCAATGTAATACGTCATGTGACCTTAGGCAACCCTTCAAGCTAAAATCTAATGGCTTAAGTTCATATTTATTTAGAAAAATAAGTTGGTATTTTGATGGAGTTGTAGGGAGGTTAGGGAGGTGGATGAAGCACAGAATTAGAACCTAAATTTATATAATGTGAATCTTCATATACCTTATTAAGTTCTACTTGAATGCTGGAAGAAAAAATTCTGTAATGATTGGGAAATAGAGAAGGCCCTTCATATAGGATGGTGGCATTGCACTTTAAGAACAAAATGAGTTGGGCTGGAGAGATGGCTGAGTAATTAAGACACTTGCCTGAGAAGCATAAGGACCCAGGTTTGATTCCTCACTATCCACGTAAGCCTGATGCACAAGGTGGCACATGTGTCTGGGGTTTGTCTGCAGTGACTGGAGACCCTGGTGCACCCATTGTCACTCAATATCTGCCTTTCTCTTTGTCTCTGTCTTCCTCTCTAAACTATATAATAAAATATTTAAAAAATAAAAAAATGGATTAAGGGCTGGAGGAATGGCTTAGTGGTTAAGGTGCTTGCCTACAAAGCCAAAGGACCTAGGTTTGGTTTCCCACGATCCATGTCAGCCAGATGCACAAGGTGGCACATGCATCTGGAGTTTGTTTGCAGTGGCTGGAGGCCTTGGCATGCCCACTTTTGCTCTCTCTTTCTCAACAAATAAAATAAATTTTAAAAAGGGGTGAAGAATAAGTTGGGTGGAAACATTTGCTTGAAAGTTTGATTACCTCTTTCTGTTACTACAAGAGGGAACTTCACAGAATTCATTTAAGCTTTGTTCCCAGATTTTAACAATTATTTTTGGTGTGCTCACAACTAACACACACACACACACACACACACACACACACACACACACACAGGTGGCCTAGATTGTAAGTTACATTTATCACCTGGAAAACAATATCATTTGAGTACCTACTGTAAGATGTCATAACTATTCATAGTCATTCTTTGGTCCTTAATAAGCCACTTTCCTAAGCTTACCATCATTGGCTTATTAAATGCAAGTTCTGTGCAATTGCATTTAGAAGTACCCCACACTTTGTTTAATGCTTGGCTGTTTTCATTCTGGACCTCTGACTAATGTTTTATCAAGGACTCTTGCATCTTCATTTTATGTTGAGCCCTGTGAATTGCCCTGCCTTATTCACAATTGGTGTTTTGTGTTTCCCTAAATGGAAACCAGCATTTGTGCCTTTTCCATAAATGCTGAGAATGATTCAAAAACCACATGAAACCGAAAAGGCTGCTCAAATTGGTAGCACAATCCTATGCTCTTGGTGGGCCATCACTTTATTTTTACTGTAAGTTAATATTAGAAATACTATGGCATGTCCTTATGTTTTGAAAAAGGAAAATATTTCCTCTTTTCCCTCCCCTTGTTCACTTCATTAATTCTCTCATTCCTGTTTTCCATTTGCTTTGCTTAAATTGCATAAAATCCCATCTAATTACATTATATTTTCATTTGTGTAAAATGCTCGTCATATTGGAGACATTTTATTGTTACTGAATTAAAAAACAAAATGACTATACATGTCTAGAATTAAATAAACTGAATATATTTTTATTCTCAATTCCCTTATGAGATGACAGATTTTCAAGGGCTTAATATTTTAATCAATTTAAAATATCCTGTGGCTCTCTGTGGGCCCATGGCAATTCTCCTCTCATTTATAACCATTCTTTAATATCTCTCTAATTTTAACAGCTTTCATTTGTTTGAAGCAATGATATTAGCTTAGTTACAATTCTAATTAAGAAACTCTTGTAGTCACAGTAATTGTACTTCATTTCTTATTTCTGTTTGAGTACAGCATCTCAGTCTCATTGTCTTACTAAATAACCCTTACTTGGAGCACATATTTATTCTGTATTATAGCAAGGATAGCTGCAGTTCTCACAATCCTGTAATATCTGTTCCTATACTCATGCACTGTAGTTGAAGTTTTAACTGTAGCATTATCTTGTCTCATATGGTAATTACAACACATGTAGACTCTTTTCTCTTCCAGACTCCTTTTTTTTTTTCTTTTCACCTTCCCTGCCTTACATAGATAACTAGTACTAAAAACAGAGTCATTTCAGCCAGGCTTATTTGTTAACTATTTCCACTCCTACTTCTTCCCCTGCATCTACATTGTTGTCCCTGCTATGTTATCTCTCCAGATAGCTCTGAACTAGATTGCAAAAGGGAAAAAAAAGTGACACTTCAAGAGATCAACAGTTAAAGGTTTTAAAGGACAAACATTTAAGTCTAAGAGATGAAAACTGGGTGGGTTGCTTTCCACATCACACAATAATTATACATATGTTGGTACTGAAGTGTAACAGTTAAATGTGCTTTCCAACTTCAGCCTGGAAATTCCAACAAAAATATGATCACATCATCTGATTGTGGACACTGTAAATCTATGGAACCAGAGCTTTTAAAACTTTGTGAATTCCCCCTTATTGTAGTCTATATACAGTTTCAAGGCCTGACATTTCTAGGTGAATCAGTTTTAGAAATTAAATTAAATTAAATTAAGACACTGGAGATCAGGTTTTATTTTAAAGATATTATGCATTTATTCCCATTTTCTTTGATAATGGTTAATTTGATGTTTAGTCTGTTATTCTGGGTTGTTTTCTGACCTTTGAGTTTCTCAGATTTAATCAGCCATAAAGCAAAGCACAGCCCCATGATCTGGTTTTAGCTTTATGAATCTACACTACTCAAGCCTTTAAAGTTTTTGGAAATTTAGACAAGGTTGGGAAGGCTCTCGATTCTCATTTCACAGTGCATAGTATTCATTTTGAAATGTTGCATTATAAAAACCCCTGCTCTATTTCTTCTTCTACCTGCCCAAGAGTCCTTCACTTTGCAATCAATATTTTTACTTGAGTATGATTTTAATAACTTCAGATTTCATCACTCAACCAAGCCATCCACATGTTTCCTCAAAAAGATAAATTTTCTCTTTCAAGAATCTCAACTTTATAATAGGTTACTAAATAATAATTTTTTTCTCATTTGCACTATTTCAGTATCATCTATCATCTGTCTATTTCTATCATCATAAGCATGTCTCCATATATCTATTTACTTATTTATCATTACCCATTCATTTATTCATTCACTTGCACATTTTTCTGAAAACCACTTGCCCTATGGCCATCTTGCTATCATTATCATTGACTCTGAGATTATATAATCCAACCCAACCATCTCCGTGGATAGAAATGGGGTGATATGTTTAAAAATAAGTATTTTCACTAGGTGATTGATATCAGTGCTGTAGTCATAGTCAACCTTTTGGTTGTTAGCCTTTCTGGATCTTGGTTGTTATTTCTACATACAACTTGTTTCCTGAAGGAAGACATTCATGAAGATAGAACGCTGATGTAGACTATTTTAATCCATGTTCACTTACTAAAACTTATCCTTAAAACTGTATTCAAGCTTGATGTTTTTCTTTAGAGTTCTTTCTTAATCCCACAGAGATTATGGCTCCCAATTGCAAACAAACCAGTGATCATTCCTCATACAAGGAAGTGAATTTATTGGGATAATGTTGTGAAGATATGTAGAAATCAGAGAATCAGGTTTATGAGGAGCCAAGAATTATTGGGTTTCTTGCTCAAAGAGTTAGTTAGTTCCCAAGGACATAATGTCTGGCTCCATTGCTAGGAGATTTGTCTTACAATTTAGAACACTTTACTCATCCACTGCAATAGTATGAATAAACTCTGAGACTTTGTATGACTTTCTCTCTTGAAATTCCCATCTGCTTACCTGTTATAGGGAATTAAGCCCAGACTCTAGGCTTTTCTGTCCAGGACTATAAATATGACATATGCTTACCTGTTATAGGGTATTAAGCCCAGACCCTAGGCTTTGCTGTCCAGGATTATAGCTATGACATCTGCTTATCTGTTATGGGGTATTAAGCCCAGACCTAGGCTTTGCTGTCCAGTACTATAGCTATGCAAGGCACACAGCTGTTGCACACTTGGGCTGTGGCTAGTCTGAGTTTAAATGGGCTATGAGTACAAAGTGCACACTGGATTTCAAAGGCAATCCCAAAAGTAAATGCTATATATAATATATCAATTATTTTATGTGAATTTCACATAAAAATGAATATTATAAATGTATTAGACTGCTATTCTAATAATATGTTAATAATATTGTAGAATCATATTATATTACTTTCATGCATTCCATTTTCTTTTCTGGTGTGAAATTTCTAGAATATCTGAAACTCTGAACCTGTCTCATACCTGTGGCTCAATCCATATTTCTAATAGACAGTACTGCTAGCTCTAGGGTCTCTTATTAAGTGAGATATTATCAACTTCTTGAAGGATTTTACAAATAGAAAAGGCATTCATATCCACCCAGAATCACTTAATCCAGTTTGTCACCTACTGGGAGCATGACAGAACCAAGATGCAGAGCTTTTGTCATTTATACAGGTCCTTCAGTGTGTGTTTTACTGTTAGAAATTCAAGTCTTCATAAGTACTTGCTGAGTTTGCTGTTTGCCTTTTTTTCTTTTATAAGAATATCCAAAACTTTTGGAATTTATCATTGTGATAAGAATAATATACTAAAATGCATACTCAAGGTGTCCAAGAAGGTAGCATGTGTGCTGTCATTATTTCTGTATCTACAGAAGGTTAAAGAAAGAGTGCTATCCTGGACAATGTCACTCATAATGTAACCTGACTTGGTAGACTTATAGCCTTGTTAAATCTATTTAACAGAGCAGCTGATGGAAGCAATTACTAACATCCTTATAGTTACTGTCTTCATTTGTACTGTTTTAACACAATTCCACAAATTAGGTAATTTAGAAACAGTAGATGTTTATTTCTCATAGCTCTAGTGGCTGGTTTGTTGCCTGGTGACTGCTGCTCATAGCTTCCAGGATGGTGTATTGTTCTATATTTGGTAGGCATGGATACTGTGTCCTTATGTAATAGAACATGGAGAAGAACTCCTAGGCCTTTTAATAAGGTATAAGGACACAGATCTCATTGTCTGTCCACCTCATAATGATGCCACCTCTTAAAACTGTAGCATTACTGGGTTAGTCATTTCTGTCCACCTGTCAGGGCTCAGGAAAGTCTCAGAGGTAGTTGTAGAAAGACTGTGAGTGATGATTTCAGTGCTAGCCAGAGAACATTCTCTATGGAGATGGTTGAGACAAAAGACTCAAAACTGATCAAAAGTAGAAAAAGAGAGTTGGGTGCGGAGGTGCACACCTTCAATCCCAGCACTTGGGAGGCTGAGGTAGGAGAATTGCTGTGAGTTCAAGGTAACCCTTAGACTACATAGTGAATTCCAGGCCAGCTTGGGCTAGAGTGAAACCCTACCTCAAAAAATTTAAAAAAAAAGTAGAAAATGAGAAGCTGTTGAGAGCTCAACACTAAGGAATATTTCTACCATACCCTCCATGAAAAGAATGTAATAGCCACAGGGTACATAGGTGTACTTTGGGTTCATGTCTTCCTGACATAAAAGGCCTGGTGAATTCATGACTCCACAATGGTTACCAATAGCCCCTGAGGACCAGAATGTTTCTGAGCCCATTAACATTTTGACTTGGATAGCAGAAGCGAAGAACAGGAAGGAAACAACAAAATAGAAGTAGATCGTTGAAAGAAGAGGGTTCTCAGGAGATGAGGGTGGATGAGAGGGCTAGGCAGAGGAATAGGGACATGAGCAAACTACTGCATGTTCATATATTAAGGTTCTCAGTTAAAAAAGTCAAAAACAAAAACAAAAAAACAACCTGTAGCACTAGTAATTACATTTCAGCATGAATTTTGGAAGGACACACTCAAGCCATAGAAATTATATAACTCTTCAAGTGGCAAGATGACATTTTTATATGATCTTCTCAGACTAGCTTAGCCTTTCTTCACTATGTCTGTTAGAATGAATTTAAATCTCTGCTATTCATTGTCTGTACTTTGATGTCTAAAATAAGGTACATTTGGAAAAATATCTATAAATTTATCAAAGACAGCATGATTTATTCTTTACACATATAGAACTTTTGCTAAACAATATTGTTTTAGGAAAATAAATATATGTAACTAGAAATGTTATATCTTTTTTGTAAATTGGTTTTAAATTAGGAAAAAACACCATAAGGAAATGCAATTCTAATATTTTTGAGTTACTAATGCTGGAATATATCTGGAGATTTGTTGAAATTCTGAAATACAGCTGGGTAATGTATGTTGAAATAATTTGTTATTTTAAAGTCATTCACACCTGGTTGTGTTTTCAAGGTACTGGGTCTTGTAGATTTATTTTTCACAAAAAGTATTTATGTCTAGTCAGATTTCATCCTGATCTAAGTGAAGAAATCTCTATGGTGAATCATAAATATTGCACTACAGTGAGGGCTTCTGCTCTGATTAAAGCAGATTATTTTAAATGTGACATTCATTTAAACAATATAATATTCATTTCATGTTCTGGAAGTAATTTTATTGAGGCTCTTTGCCATTTTCATTAATGATGAAGTAATGCAGGGCACTGATAGAGATTTAAACATTTCTGGATTCAAATTTCTCATTAATATAGCATTTAAAGACAGACAGCACTATGCCTATGTCTGGAAAAGGAGACTTCTTGCTTTGACTATGGGATCACATTTCTGTGCTTGTAACACAAAGGCACAGCCTTGTGCTCCTACAAAAACTATTTCTTGGGATCGTATAATTAAAATTGGCACATCTCAAAGGGTATTATTTTTTTAAACTTTTTATTGACCACCTCCATATTCATATTGCATCCTGATCATAATCCCCTCTAATCACCCTTCATTGTTCTCCCTTCTCTATACCTGTTCTTCTGAACCCCTTCTTCTTTCCAACTAATAACTCTTCTATTTTGATGTCATTTCCCCCCTCATATTATGTATGTCTTGTGTAGGTGGCAGCAGTTATATAAATATAACTGCCACTTGTGTATTAATGACAACATTTCAAAGCACCTTTCCTCATCCTTTGGTTCTTACATCCTTTCTACCACCTATCCCACAATTGCTCCTGAGACTTTCAGGGTGTGACTGATGTGTCTCATTTAGTTGTGAACATTCATCTGTCACTTCCTGAGCACTTTGATGAATTTTGAGCCTCCCCTGTGGTCACTGCCATCTGAATAGAAAAGCTTCTCTAACCAAAACTGAGAGCAACATTAATAAATGGGCATAAACGTAAGTATTTGGAGGACATGTTAGAGGGAATAATATGACCTTTCAGCCAAACAATAGCAGTTTCTCCTCACTCACCTATGACCTTTCAAGCCAGAGTCTTTTGATTAGGTTTTCAGTATTCCATCCTGTGGAGTAGGCCTCAAATCCCATCAGAGAGTACTTGGCTACCCTTAAGACATATTGCACTAGTGAGCACATCTTCCCTGGTTGGGCAATTGTACAGCTTGCAGGGTCTGTTGCTGTTTAAGACTGTTGATGACTTTCTCCTCCAGCACATTCTAGCACTATGACAACTAGTTACTTGCAAGGAGGCGTCTAGCTCAGCTCTAGATGGTGTGGATAGTATAATAGAAAGCTACTTCTTTGTTAGCTTATTCAAAGACAGAATTTTATTGACACACACACACACACACGAGAGAGAGAGAGAGAGAGAGAGAGAGAGAGAGAGAGAGAGACGCTAGAGATAGTTTGTATGGAAGTACCCTGCTGCTGGGGTGGAGAAAGATTTACCCTGAAGTCATGGGCTGTTGCAGATAAATCCCAATGCTTGAGATGAGTCATTCCTCCCAGCCCTGCTGATAGTGAGTTGCTTGTCAGGGAGGTCCATGAACTGGAACTGAGATGGAAGCCATCTCCCACCAAGCTGTCATGGTGCTGGAAAGTGCTATGAGATTGTGGGGGTAGTTAAAAGTCATATATAGTCTGAACAAACAGTAGATCCTGCTAGCTACAAAATCAACTAACCAGGCGAGAATGTACACATGAGTGCAATAGTGGTACATAAGTTATGAGAGTAATCAACTGCTCTCTGGATAAGAAGCCTTCTTAGTGGGAAGGAATTCATACTTGGTGCTGAGAACCAAGTTAAACACTTGGAAAGTAGTAGAACCTAGAGAGAAGCTTTCACTGTTCTTTGGCTAACTAGAGATACTATAATCATCAAAAGCCTTCTAAATATATATGTTTATGTCCTTTGATTAATTCTGTTCCCATTTTTGGTTAGAGAGCGTTCTTTTTACATGTGTTGGCAAATACTGGGAATTCTAAAACTCATCAAAATGACAAGAAAAGAAAACTTAGTGCCTATCACCTAATGTGCCACCTCTACACACCTACAATGGCCCAGACACCATTGAAGTGGAAGTGGGAGATTGAATGTGAGTGCTTCTCTCACTGATAGCCAGACAACCTTGTGGAGATGGTGGCAGACACTGAGGAGGCTCAAAACTCATCAAAGAGCAGAACAAAAAGAGGCTGTTGAGAGTTCAACACGAAAGGGGATTTTGGTCATACCCTCTGAGATTCAGGAAACTTTGTGGACGAGGGCACTAAAAGAATTTAAGAGCCACGGGGTGGGAAACCATACTGTCCACCCAACATGAACCCATTCATGACTCCCTACTTATTACGAATACACTTACAAGACCAGCACAGTTCTGAGCCCAAGCATTTTGACTTGGAGGATGGAGAAGAACCAAAGGAATGGGACAATAAAACAGAAGAAAGACTATCTTGAAAGGGGAGGGTCCTCAGTGGATGGGGGACAGGGAACAAGAAAGGATAATGTGTTGGTAAGAAGATTATAATTATAGTATGTTCATATATTAAAATTTCCAATTTAAAAGCATGTAGGATAACTGGTTAAAACACAAGATCCAATTAATTGGGGTTGGAGAGACTGTTCAGTGTAAAGCGTTGTGGTCTGAGTTTGATTCTATGCTACCTACATGAAGCCATATATACAAAGTGGAATATGCATATGGAATTTGTTTGCAGTGGCAAGATGCCCTGGCACATATATTCTCTCTCTGTGTATCATTAAAAATTAAATATGGATATCCAGGCCATTTTATGTCTGGAGGGAGCACGTTGTAAGGAGTCCTACCTACACAAGACCATCATAAGAGGAGGAAAAGATCATACATCAAAATAAAAGAGAGACTGATTGAGATGGGGAAGGGATATAATGGAGAATGGAATTTCAAAGGGGAAAGTGAGGGGAGGGAGGGTATTACCATGGGATATTTTTTATAATCATGGAAAATGTTAATAAAATTGAGGAAAAAAATTAAATATGGTTTTCTCATTAAGTACTCTAATAAATCTTCTCAAGTACTTAAATAATACTTGTGAATCTAATAAATTAATCTTTTAAGTATTTTACTAAAGAACATCCAACCATTTGTTGGTTGTAAAAGACCCTTTCTGGTGATAGAGGGACACTTCAATATCCTCTCAATTTTCCTTACTTAAGATAGCTTTGCATAGTGTATTACACTTGCTTGATAGTCATTACTCTTCTTTGATTTGATGCTGAAAAATAAAAACATAGACATTAATCATATTCACAACAATTTAACAAGAAGAACAGATTATATGTCAAGAACCATTTTAATACTCATGTGAGTTTTATTATTCCAAGCATGGCTTGAACTTTACATGTACAATTGAGTTCTATAGCTCTACCTCGTGGTGATATCTCAAGTTTGTCCTCTGATCTAAAGACTCACCTAGCAATCCAAACCATAAAAACAAGTAAAAGCTCAGAATGATTCTACAACCATGCTCTTTCCTATGGATGTAGTTCCGAATTCATTAAAATAGTGATGAAGGGACTTTAAATGGTATCTTAAAAAAAATTCACATGAAGTTATTTCATAGGAGCAATGTATTTAGTCAAGAATGTGTTTTGAAGCCAGAAATTCTGTGTTCAGATCCAGCTTGGCCTCTTAAATAACAGTTAATTCCTTTTTAAATTATTAGATATGGACATATTTTGTATGTAAACATCACATGTTGGTACTATCCTTTCCCTCCTCCCTGCCCCTTTTCTGAAGAGGCCTTGTCTGCAGCATTAAAATGCTTGTCGTACAGGGCCACTGTGAGGAGGGACAGCAGAAGAGAAGAGTGTCAGCTACTAGCTGGTCTGTTCTAATTCATATGGCCCCTCACATGGACAGCAGCAGCAGTGAGGATGGGGATTTATAATTCATGTCTGTTTTCTTCCTACCCTCCTACAGCTCTCCAGTGTGCAGAAGAAGGCAAATCTCACACCCAGTAATTTGGCCCACAGGTCTGAGGGTTGCTTGGATGTGCACTAGGCCTTTCCCCTTTCCATGGCTCATCTGTGTTTCAATGCAGATGGACTGGCTTTTTGTCTTTCTACACTTGTGTCTAAAAGTCACATTCTTAGATTTCTTTAGCTAGGAAAGCCTCTTTTCTTCTGCATTTGCTTAAATCAATCAAATGCCTAGGCCTAAAGCATACATTTGGCTATTTTATTTTTATTTATTTATTTGAGGGAGATATATAAAAATAGGTAGGGAGAGAGAGAGAGAGAGAGAGAGAGAGAGAGAGAGAGAAAGAGAATGGGTGTATCAGGGACTCCAGCCATTGCAAATGATCTCCAGGTGCATGCACCCCTTTGTGCATCTGGCTTACGTGGGTCCTGGGGAGTCAAACCTGGGTCCCTTGGCTTTCTAGGCAAGTGCCTTAACCACTAAGCAATCTATCCAGACCCCATTTGGCTATTTTTGTTCTGATTCTTGTGTCTTCATAGATTAAACATGTGATTTAATAACATTAAAAACAATATAGCTCATCTTCAGATATCTTAGTGAATTTGTGTTATAGAAGAGAGATTTAAGATAGCTAATATGGGGGCTGGGGAGATAAATTAGTGGTTAAAGGTGTTTGCTTGCAAAACCTGCTGGCCTGGGTTCAATTCCCAAACCACGCATGTAAACTGGGTGCAAAAAGTAGTGCAAGCATCTGATGTTTGTTTACAGTGGCAAGATATACTGGAGTACACACCCTCCCCCAACACTCACATGTGCAAGAAAATAAAAAGGTACCTAATGTGTGATTGACCATTTTCATATTTGTGCATCATTTTTGAATTTGAAATTTATTTCTGTTTATATTTTCTGTATTTTGCTTTATAGCCTATTTAAATAAAGAATTTAGTTAAGAAACAAAATGGCATGTGAATTTAAGAACATGGAAAGTCTTTGATCAACATTTTCCAAACATTTGAATATGAAAATTTATTCTTAGTGGAGCAGTATAACAGATTAATGTGTTATATAGCCACAAATTTATTCATACCACAGGTTTATTTAGCTTTTCTTACTGAGTTAATAGTAGTTTTGAGTTACTGAGTGAAGGGTCTAACTAGGTAATGTGTTTTTTTTTAAAGTAAATATAAGAGTGTGAGTAACTCTTACAGCCAGTCAATAAAAACCTCGTGTTTTTCAAATTTAAGAACTTTCTGATAATAAATTGTACCTGGGTGAAAGATTTAATTGAGTCACCTCCCCCTTCTTTTCAAGTTAGCATCTGTAGTGATAGGTAAAGTTGGGTTGTGTATGAGAGATCTGGGTGTAGAATCTGAGCTCTCTCCTCTGGACTCGTGCAGGCTTCTTTTATGGTATGTCTACATTAGCCCCATTTCATTTCACTGAAGTTTCCTGGGGTGTGGAATGTAACCTGAGAATTTATTCTTTGTCCTTGTTCAGGTGTTTTTGCTTTCTTTTGCTGACTAATTTTATCTCAGCTCTTATTCATGATACATTCATCAGATTTCAAAGTCTCTGGCCATGGCTACCTGTTCCATAAGGATTCTCCCACATCTCCTCATGATCACTCCGTGGAAGAAGTGTTGGTTTTTATGTAGCTACTTTCCATATATCAACCATCCACCCACCTGCTCTTGGGATACATAAGAGTTGAAGATACTTGAGAAGTGTGAAGCTCAGAACCTCTCACTGCCAGTGCACACTATTTTATGGTCAACACTGGGGATGCATCTATGTGGGAGCAGTTTTGAATTTCCCATCAAGTTGTTGAATAAAGAAACAGTCGGAGAATTACCATTAGCCACAACCAGATGGCTGCATTGTCACAGGCATTTCTTTTTCATAGTCCTTATTTGTACCCCTACTTCTCTTCTCACTTTGTACATTATTGCTACTGTCAATATAAAATCAACTCAAAAAATTTAGGGATCCTTTTTTTCTTATAATTCTTTAATTCTGCATACAGTTGTCTTGAGATTTTGTTGTTTTGGAAAGACTAATGAAGTCAACTTTCAAACCTAAGGAAAAAGACCACTTAGTCCAGGTTGAATTACTCAATCTGGAAGGTTCCAATGACATTGGCTGGATGGCAAGGAGGAAATAGCAACAGAAAATTAATAGGCTGTGAGGGCATTTACGATAAGATTTCAAAAGAAAATTATCATCACTGTAAATTTCTCAGCACATACTTTGGGTATGCTGATGTGGTTCAATCTATTAATTAACTAATGAGAAAAGACAGCCCAGGAGATATACTTTGATTTTGCAGTGTCAAAGAATTCCCTGACAGAGAGTCAGGGCTAGAACCCAAATCTCCTCTTGCAAAATCATTTGCTCCCCCCACTTAACCTTTCAATTTATCTCTTGGATCTATTCCCTCAATAAAATATTAAATTAGCAGCCTAAACCAATATTAATAGATCTGGCCTTTCAGAAAATTCCAGATGGGAAGAGATATGGAAAAGAATACAAAAACCAAGAGGTTTTTCCAGATAATTATGGCTAATTATTTTAAAGCGCTTGTGTGCCAGTGTTGTTTTGTGCTTTGCTTGCATGAACTCAACCATTTTCCACAACAATCCTTTGAAATCCAAGCTGTTATGGCCTTCCATTTCCAAGTAAGCAAACTGATGAATAACTTACTGTTTGTCACAGAACAAATAAGCTCAAACTGACCCTGAGCAGCCTTATTCTGCATCCAAGCTCTATGCACACTCATGCTCACTGCCTGTCATAGACTGGAGGATACCTCTCGGACTTCCTTTCCTCTGAGTATCATCTTTACAGGCATCTTCTCGTTCAAAAGAAGGAGCAATAAATAGTGGTATAATTGTTCCATTAGCTCAGTTTTGGAAGTACCATCAGAGTTCAGATGCAGACCATGATCTCTAGGTCCAACCTCATCTTTGGAAGTAGGGAATAATAAATACTACACTGACAAAAATAGACTCTCTTCCAAAGTAAGGGCTTAGCCATTAAAGGCACTTACTTGCAAAGCCTGATGGCCTAGGTGAAATTCCCCAGCACCCATGTAAAGCCACAGAATAGCACATGCATCTGGAGTTCATTTTTGGTTGCAAGAGGCCTTTGTTCGCCCATATTCTCATTCTCTCTCTCTCTCTCTTTCTGCAAATAAATAAAAATATTTAAAAAATAGACTCTAAGTAATTGAGACATCTCTATCTAACCCCCAAGGCTTGGGGGACATTGTGGAAGAGGTGGTAGAAGGCATGTAAGAGACAAAGGATGGGAGGAGTGCTTTGAAAATCTTTAAGACTTCCTAGACTTTAAGTCTTTCTAGACTTAAAGTGGCCATTGACTTCATGACTTCACAGTGGCTATTACTACCTACAGAAGACCTGCATAATAGGAGGACCAAAAAGATGATATAGAAACAGAAGAGGGACTAGTTGGAGAGAAGGTGTTAAGTAGAGCAGATGTAGGGAAGGGGATAAAGGAGTATGGGAGTAGGGTTTCATGATCAGGGTACATGGTGTATATGTATAGAGGTTGTCAATAAAGTTACAAAAAACCTTCTGTACTTATTAGTTTGTGATGCTTTTAGAATGTTTGATGTCATTATTTGATGAGCCTCTTTCATTTCCATTCCCAGGCTTTCCCAGCCTCAGTGTTTCCACACACATGGTATGCAATGCATGAAGGCAGCAAGATTCTTCAGTTGAGTATGGTAGTTGCTTTATTGCTCCTGATAGATGACATCTCCAAGTATGTGCTTGTCTGTACAATACTTGAGCACTGGCTCTCATTGATGGTCATGGTACAAAGCTTAGGGAAGGAAGCAGGTCAATTATGAGTCCTTAACATTGATGATTCCCACCATATGAACTCATCACCCAAGATGCCAAAAATGAGGTTCAGATTTCTTCCAGTTGCCCAGTCCATGCATTTTCTTTTTTTCCAACCTCTAGTTATAAAGAATTGTGCAAAATTGAAGGTAGAGAACATTCCATACCAAATAATGAAACTTCATAACAATTAGTGTTACATTACTAATAACATGAATTCTTAGAGATATGAATGGATTTTGTGACTGAATTTACCTGACTGACTTTTAGTTGGGTAGCTCATATTCTCAGAATCTGGTTTAGCATGTTTCAAAACTCAACTAGGACATGTGCTCTCAAGATTTGTTCCTTTTTTGTCTATTTTTCTAGGGCAGGATGGGAGCTTATCTTGAATGCTTTGCTGTTAGAAGTTCTAGCATATTTACTATTTTGTGGTGCAAAGCATCAAATTTATTTTAAATTTCTTTTATGTTTGGTGCTGGTGAAGACTTCATACATGCTTGCAAAGTATTGACAGTGAGCTAAACTTCAGCCTCTAGAATTTTTAATAGTCATATTTTTGAAACAAAACTCTACGGAATGGTATTGTAGTGCAAAATTTGGAAGATATTAGGCACAGCTGTAAGCATCTCTTGTGTTAACTCCTAATGCATTCTCACATAGTTCTATCACACAATGTCAATTTTCCGTCATGAATACTCTAGCATATTATTTGACTAGAGAAAGTGCCATCTTTTGCTTGGATCTATGGTGTCTCAAAAATTTGAAGTTCTTGAGATCATGCACTAATGAGGCAACTCAGATCATGTCACCAGAAACCTGTATCCCAGGACTGGAGAGATTCAACACTTACAGGTGCTTGCTTGCAAAGCCTGATGGCCAGGTTTGATACCCAATACCCATGTAAACTAGATGCACAAAGAGGTGCATGAGTCTGGAGTTGATTTGCATTGGCAGGAGGCTCTGGCATGCCCGTACTATCTCTCTTTCTGTCTTTCTTTCAAATAACTAAATAAACACATTTTTCAAAAGAAACCTGTATTCGCTTGCATCTTCTTTCTTTTTACATCCACTGCCTCACACACACTGGAGTACAAGGTGCTCTCTGCATCTGGCTTTTCCTCAGAGTGATGGAATGGTCTCTGTTCTATTTTGCATCAGCTCTTTTTGTTTGACTAGGTATTTACTGAGCATCCATTTTCATAGTGATACAATATGGGGCAAAGTTGAGCAGAAGTTGTCTAAGTCTTGGAGGAAAGTTTTGCATAATGAGAGAAACAACAAAATAGTCACACCTTAGTATGAATCACAAAGGTGCCAGTATCTTCTTGTTCACCTTTCTGTCAAAGTATGGAATTCACCTGGTGTGCTTAGAGTGTAAAATGTCCCCCATAAGTTGATGTATTTGAACATTTGGTTCTCAGCTGTGGTGCTGTTTGGGAAGGCCATGGAGTCTTGCTGGAGGAAGTGGGTCACTGAGGGTAGGCCTTGAGGTTTTATTAGCTGCACCTCACTTGCTGTTTACTCTCTGCTTCGTGCTTGAAATGTGATGAGCTTGCCTGCCATGACTTCTCTGCCTTTAAACTCCCCCTTGAAATGTAAACTGAAAATAAAGCCTTTCCTTCTTTAAGTTGTTTCTGGCCTGGCATTTCTTCACAGCAGTGAACAAGTAACTTTAGTTAGAAAGTAAATTTATCAGGTATATTGTGTGCCCATTTCTTGTGTGGACATAAAATAAAGTCTCATTTTTATACTATTTTCTGGAATAGTGAAGAAAACAAAGGTGAAAATACTACTTAGATTTTCTCAAATACTTACAAATGCCCTATGTTCTATTGATAAAAAGATGTTAAGTTAATATGCTAATACATTCTTAGACAACAGGAAGCTCACAAATACTGTCCATAATGGCATATTTTATTAAGCCTCAAAGTAAATGTACTTATACTGGATCACAGTTTCTTATTAAAATGGTAATATTTGTGTAATGTTGACTCCTCCACAGGTGTAAAATCTTGAAGCTTTTTCCTTATTAAAATTTCTATTAAGTCTTTTATTCCTTTTTGATACAGGAATAATTTCACTGGGTCTGTAAATATTCTGACAAGCTTATTTTCATCCATGCAGCATTAGCTTGATTTGGTATTCTTATGTGATTTATTAATCTTTTGATATAACATAAGGGAAAATACTATTTTCACCTCCTGAGAACTAGGAATGGTGCATAGTAGGTTTTCAGTTACTGTAAAAATATTCATTATTCTCCTCCTTCTATTTTTCATTCATGTCTTACATATCTTATGTTGTTAGTCATACTTTATTTTTTCGTGTTCTCTTTATGAACAGTGGCAAATTATTATTGTGTATGTTTTAAAGTTAGTGTTACCAACTTCTATGAATCACCCAGTCCTTTGGTGCTTGCTATTACTGAGTTAGCTATGTTGCCATGGAGAAAGCACTGGATTTTGTGTTTCAGTTGGTGACTGAGTTCCAATTTTGCTACTTTCCAGCTGTGTGGCTTCAGGCTAGTCAATATCCAGGGCTTCATTTTCATCTATTATCACACCAGGATTGCTACTCCTGCTTCCTCAAGTTATTTATGTTAGACCTTATATAAATCAATTTAGGCACATAGTAGGTGATCAGTTTTTTTGTGATAATGCCTTTCAAAATATCATAAAAATCCAATAATTTGTGTTTTTTTGGGGAGCTGATAAGGACTGATACCTGGTTTCATGAAGGGATTATGGTAACTACTTTTTGACTTGACATACAATGTACAGTGTACACAAGTTCTGAAGTGCTGATAAAGAAGGTGTCCCTGAACCATATCATTCCTGAGCCACCATTCAACTGGAAAAAATACAAAAAGAAATCTATACAAGCCTTTTCCTTCCCTTCATTCCTCACTCTCTTCCTTCCTCTCTCTCTTTTCATAACAAAGTCATGTACTACCCAGGTATCCATGCTACCAAAATCAGCCTTTGGCCATGTTTCAAAGTAAAGTAATTTTATAAAAAGATTCCTTTCTAGCTCCTAGCTTCTAATGCCTTATTAATATTAGGGCAGTAATGTATATAACAATGTATAAAGAAAATATTTATCATTATTTCATGTTTTTAAATTAAAAATACATTATAATAGAACTTTTGGAAGAGAGAATTATCCTCATCTTATTAACTTAAACTAAATAATTTTATAATTTATATTTCTATAATATGCACATATATACACTTTAATCATTCAAAACAGCTTATATAAACATTTATATCTTGATATTAAAAGTTCTTTATGTAGTAAATATTTCTTCATAAGACACAGTGTACATAATGAATACTTTTAGTGATTGCATACTTCCTTGAGTGCAAAAATATATGCAAGTAATGGCATTTTGTTAGTTATAATTTTTGCTGTTCAATTATAACAAATGCGTACAGTAAGCATCTTTTATATATAATGTTTTAATTTATGTTACTATTTTATGCAGGAAGTTTTCAAAATTTAATTATAATGTGTAAAAGAAAGGATATTTTTATGATTCTTAATATGAACTACCAGAGAATTTTTCTAAAATGTGTAACTTTCCCTTCCTCAATTATACAGATAGAGAGAGAGAGAATGGGCACACTAGGGCCTTCAACCACTCCAGACAAACTCCAGATGCACGCACCACCTTATGCATCAGGATTTTGTGGGTCCTGGGGAATCGAACCTGGGTCATTTGGCTTTGTAGGGAAGCCCCTTAACTGCTAAGCCATCTTTCCAGCCCTATAATTTATTATTTTTCTTTTGAGGTAAGTCCAGAAGACTGGACTTTTTATGACTGACACAGACAAACACACACACACACACACACACACACAGAATTGGTGCACCAGGGCCTCCAGCCAGTATAACTGAATTCCAGACACATGTGCCTCCTTGTGTGCATGTGTGACCTTGGGTGCTAGCATTACCTTGTGCATCTGGGTTATATGGGACCTGGAGAGTTGAACATGGGTCCTTAAGCTTCACAGGCAAGCACCTTAACTGCTCAACCATCTCTCCAGCCCCAAGTTATATTTTTATATCATCTTCATCATCAGTGCTAATTAAATTATATTCTATTAATTTTAAATGTTTGCTGTATAACTCTATAAATAAATATTATAAATATGGAAATTCTTGATACTGTGAGTTACTTTTTTTAGCACTACTAATGACAAGTGGTATGTTACATATAGGAAATTTATACTTAAAAGTCCTCTGTGATAAAAGCCTAGTGAAGATGGCTCACTTATGCTATCCCAGCACTAGGGAGACTAAGGCAGGAGGATCACCATGAGTTTGAGGCCAGCATGGACTTATAGTGAGTTATAGGTCAGGCTGAGTTAAAGAGTGAGACATTGTCTTAATAAATTAACAAATAAACAAATATCTTCCCTGACAAGTCTTGGATAATTCTATAATGAATAGTGTTTATATGACATGGCCATATAAGAATGAGAAAACTTTTTGCTAGGTAAGTAAGTATTTATCAACATAGATAAGTGTTTCATGAAATTCCATTGAAAACAAACAATGCATATCTCTCTGAGATAGTCAGGTATAATTATGTATTCTAAATATAATGCATACTTATATTTTTATGTCATTCTCATTGGGAAATTGTGGTGATGAACATAAAATGCCACATGTGCTTCTGAGAATATGTGTTTGGAAAGAACCTCTATAAATATGACAATTAAGGAGTATATACAGTTGTGATATTTGGCATGTGCAGTAAGTGATCCATTCTTGGTGACACATTACAAGATGTCATGCAGTAGAGATTAAGTCTGTATATTTGAACCAAATCACATGAGTTGTAGCTCCTCTACTACTAAATGATTTGGTGCCAAAGTACCTAATGTCTTTCCGTTTCAGTATTTTCAGCTGTATTGCCAGGATCTGCTCTGTAAAGTTCTTGTGAAAAGCAAATCAGGTTAGGAAGATGCTTCCTAGAGTGCAATGGCAAATTTTCAATAAATATTAGCTGCATTTTATTATAGCAATTTCTATTACTGCACTGCTAGCCTGGGGAGTATCACTGCATATTGTTGGTAAGAAAAGTGTGTTGGGAATAGATAAGAGTTTTGTTTGGCACTGAAGGTTAGGCATTATTAAAACAGGAAGAGGGAATGAAAATTTTGTAAGTGCAGGGCAAGAGATCATATATTCTTAGAACAGTGCCCAATAAATGTTGTAAGTCACTACTCCACTTTCACTGTGTAGAGTTCAAGCCTTATGAGAGAAGGCAAGATCTGGTTGTTTTCTGCTGATTTCCTGGGACCTGGAAGATGGCCTGGCATATATTCATTGCTTCATAAACATTTAAGTTACAACAAAATGCATGCATGGTGTTCAGTGTCACAGAGCTCAGATTAACAGATAACTGACTTTTGAGAGAATTGGTTACATTACTTGTTAAATCAGCTCTTGAATGCAACCTGACTGGTTATTCTTCGCTGACTGATGCTGAGCTCTACTTGTAACAAAAGCTAAGCTGGAAGATCAAATGTGTATCTCAGGCTGGCCTTGAACTTGTGATCCTCCTGCTTCAGTCACTGGAGTTATAGGGCTATATGCATGCCACACTGCTCCGGGATTGTACAATGAGACAAAACTAAATGTATGTTGGTGCTATATGCATCAGCTTATAAAATCTGAGTACTGGCTTTCTTATAAGTTGTCAACTTGATGACCTTATGTTTTCCTGTGCAAAGTGATGGTAAAATTTCCTACATTAAATCAATTGTGAAGACTGTTATGGTGATTGATGCTTCTCTAAGGAAGGTTGAATGAATGGTTCCAGACAAAAATTTCTGTTCTTAGAAATCTGTGAAAGGGATACCAAAGCTTCCTTAAATTACCTGGTCTCACTGTCTGTTATACTCTCTGGAAATTCTTTCTTTTGCCTGGATGGTGGTTTTGGCATATCCTTTATCAGGAAAGTGTTCAGTAGACCACCCTCTCAGAAGTCCATAGAGAACATTTTTATAAATTCAGAAGGATCAGGTTCTTATGTCTATGTATATTTATACAAGACCTTTTCCTTGTAGTGGAGCAGACCACACTCCCTTTAGGAGGCATTCTTCTCCCTCCACTCTCAAGTCTAACACTTTTTACATGGAATCAGATCTTCCTACTGAACCTAAGCCTCTTTCCTGTGGTGTATCTCATTCAGGGTGAAGAACCATTTCCATATAATAAATCTCTCTATGCTTTAAGATTTATTTGCATTTTCCATTCTTTTTCTCAGAAAACTCTAACCTTATCATTATTCTCTTACGACCCAAACTGCCTCCCCCTTTTAGGACTATTTCTTCTACCTGCTACTCTCTATATGTTTAACTGTCAAACATTACTGATTGTATTATTAGCAGAACACAACATTTGAGATTCTTATTCCTATATTCCACAGGATATTACTACTCAAAAATGACTTTTACTAACATAGTTATTTGAGCTGCACTACAATTATTCTTAATATTTAGGGTTAATGTGCACTGGCACAAATTTAACAAGTATGAGTATTGTATGAAAACCTCACCCCACAGTCTTTGTTATGTATAAATTACACATATTATGAAGATGCCATAATGAAACCCACTACTTTGGATGCTCATCTTAAAAATCAATTTAAAAAAATGGTAAGCACAATCATTTAGAACTTACAAGTTTGAGTACTGATAACAACTGTTTTTAGTTACCTATGTAATGACTACTTTCTTTTTTGTGACGGTTAATCTTTTTTTTTATTAAGTAGAAGATTTGTATGGATACATCATATGTTGGTACCATCATTGCCCTCCTCCCTGCCCCTGACTCCACTAAGAGCCCTCCTTAGTGGGGTTATTGGTATTCTCCATGAAGTTGTGGGTTATGAGTTATGGGCTATGAGTTGTGAGAGCAGCAGGTAGTGACTACTTTCTTACTGTTGTGACATCATTCATAAAATCTCATGCAATGGCTTAAAGTATCAAAAATCATAAATCAATAACAAGTTGCTTTATTAGAAAAATAATTTGTTAACTTCAATCAGATTAGAAAGTTACTTTCTTACCATACAGACATTGCCCAAGTTATTTAAATTTAAGATTCAGTTAGCATCCTCACATCCTCAGCATTTTCAATATGTCAGATTGCATATGCTTCTTCAGTCAGATATCCTTAATTAAATCTTTCATGATTTAAGATGTGAATTTTTTCTTTTATGTATATAAAGTTGATATCAAGCCATACAATTGCTTAAAAAATTCCAAATTAGGGGAAAACCAAATAAAGAAGGAATAGGTTGGAATCCTGTTGTCAATTTCTAATATTGGATATTAACATAAATAATAAGAAAGCACAAATTATTACTCTGTAGTCATCATAAATTGCTGGATAGTAAAAAATGTTTAGTTTGGGGCTGGAGAGATGGCTTAGTGGTTAAGTGCTTGCCTGTGAAGCCTAAGGACCCCGGTTCAAGGCTCGATTCCCCAGGGCCCACGTTAGCCAGATGCACAAGGGGATGCATGCCTCTGGAGTTCGTTTGCAGTGGCTGGAAGCCCTGGCGCGCCCATTCTCTCTCTCGCTCTCTGCCTCTCTGTCTCTCTCTCTGTCGCTCTCAAATAAATAAAAATAAACAAACAAAAAAAATTTTAAAAAGTTTAGTTTGTATTCTTATTTTCCTTTTCAACCTGTAATATTCAGTCAGCTTCTGTGGATGTGCTTGAGAACTGTGAATTCTTGAATTTAATTGGCTGTCCTGGGATTATCACCAGTTTTCCTTATGATGAGATAAGCCACTCATAAAGGAGATGGTTCTTTCTTTCTTGTCTTTTTTTGTTTTTGTTTTTTGAGGTAGGTTCTCACTCTAGTCCAGGCTGACCTGGAATTCACTATGTACCCTCAGGTTGGCCTTGAACTCATGGCGATCCTCCTACCTCTGCCTCCCACGTGCTGGGATTGAAGGCCACTGTGTCTGACTCGATGGCTCTTTCTTGATTAGAGAAAATGTGAAGTTCCTACAAAGCTCTGGACCTTCTCTCTTTTCTGTACTCATGCCAAAGTAGTAAGTCCAAAGCAACAATGCAGTATAGCAGCGCAGTAGTTGGTAACTCCAGCTTTGGCAAGTGAGATTCAGGTGTGCTGGCATATCTGTCTCTCATTGCACCCAATCAATAGGACAGACCTTATAAAACATGATAGCTAATGCTGGCTGCATATGTACTTCCACAAACGAGACCTGTGGTGGCTTTGGTCACCATCCTGGATATAGAATCTGCTATAATACATAAGAAGAAACTCTTGGTATGTGCCTGTTTTTCTGCCAAATGTCACATTAGCAACTACTAACAAGAAAAAGAACCAGAAATAGTTCACATTCAACTGTCAAGAATGGTATAACACCAAGAACAACCTTGTCCCATTGCTATGCTAATTCACCAACTCAGCATGCCTCCATGCTTAAAGGGGATCTTGATCATATCCTACTATATTGATGATATCAAGTTCAAAGAATTTAGTGAATAGGACATTGCAATTACTCTGGATGTTCTGTTCAATTCCTGTGCTAGAGGACAGAGATCTTTTCTACAGAGACTCTAGGCTGACATTCTGCTAAAGCTTTGGGGGCATGTTACCATATGCCCTGCAAGGTAACAAGTTATTGCACACTGACTATCCATAGTGCCTTGTGGATATGTTTGGATGGCACAAATATACATTATTTTGTTCCAGAATACATTATTATATGAAAAAGGATGCCAATTTTGAGTGTGTCCCAAGGGTTTACAACTGCTTTGGGTTATAGGACAAGTGACCCTAGCTCTTGTATCTCATGTCTTGGCTAATCCTATGATTACAAGAATCATTAAGCCCTAATAAGAGAGATAACATGAAGAGTGAAGTATGACTGCTAGAGACATTGTTGATGGCCATTGCATGTTCCCTGTGATCTCACTGATATGCTATGGTGGCTTTACAGTATGCAGCCTTTACATAATGGCTTCTTTGTAGTAATGATTTGGAGTGTCAAAGTATAAACTTGGCTGATATACCAGCACTGTGTAACAGCTACCATGGAGAGCATGTGGCTCTGGATGAAAGTTTTTCCCTGACTACTCAGTCCAGCTAGAGGGGCAGAATTGGAAACCCACAGGTAATTATCACTGGTTCAGGATATTGAACTTGAACTATAGAACTTTGATGTTTATCTGATGGTTATTGATTTTGTATTGGTCTAGTTGGTCTGTGATATGCCTTATTGCAATGGAAATGCTTACTTTGTATCAGTATGTGTTTAAAGTATGTGACTTGCTTTGATTTTACAGGACATACAGTTAAGAGATAGTCTTAAATCTCAGATGAGACTTGGGACTTTGGAACAGTCTGAAAGTTGGTAAAACTTATGGGGACCTTTGAAGTTGGACTGAATGCAATTTGCATTGTGGTATAGTCATGAGGCTATGGGGACCAGGAGTGAAATGTAGTACTTTTAATGTGGTAGTGTAAATGAATAGTCCCATAGACTCAAGTGTCTTATTAAAATATAAGCATATAACATGGGTCTCTAGCCACCTGGGGATGGATCTTGGGGTCCAGCCCTAAGGTGTGTTTGGGGCAGTTCTTTATTCCAGCCCAGATATGGGAAAAAGGCAGTTTGAGCTCTGGCTGTTCACATTTGTGGTGATAGCTATTGGTGGTTTCTCTGCTTTAATCTGTAAAAGGAGCCAGCTTTTTCTGGCATTGATGGAGCTTCCCCTGGATCTGTATGCTTGAAATAAATCCCCTTTTCCCATGAGTTATGTCTGATTGTATGTTCATCGTATGGAGCTACTACACTTGTTGTAGTACTAGTCATCTAAAACTTCTAACTTGACTCTGGACAAGTCATTTAAAACTCTAATCTTCAAGTTTCTTATCTGCCACATGGGTGTGATAACAGCAACCTACTTTAGATGGTTATCATGAAGATTATCATAGCACCAAGACAATTTCGTACATAATATGTAGTAAACACTTAATATCTTCTGCTTAATGTGATTATAAAATGTCCTTTAATAAATGAGGAGCTCAGAAGATGGCTCAGTAATTAAATGTGCTTGCTTACAAACTCAGGTGACTCAGATTCAATTTTCAAGCTGCCCATGTAAGACAGATGAAAAAAAAAATGGCGCAAGTGTCCGTTGTTTGTTTGAAGAGGTAAGAGGCCCTTGTGCACATGTGTGTGCACATGCATACACATACATGAAATAACTAACATGATATTAATAATATACTCTAAGGAAATTATCCAAGAGAGTGCAATATTTGGGATATTAACAGCACCACACCTTTTGTTGATTCTTCAAAAAAGTGGTTCTTTTAATATGACAAAACCAGTCTTAACTCTAGTCAATTGCTAGATGCCCTTTCCTCTGCAATGTTTTTGCAGCTATTCTAATCAGATGTGAATCCATGGAACCAGGTGTCTTCAGTTCTGCTGTTGGGTAGCCAGGATAAGTCATCTGAGTGTACAGGTACCATTGTATAACTTTTCAGAATAATGCAGTAAAATTAATTGCCTGTATTGACTGAGTTATATGACTGAAATTATTTTATTATATATACTTTTTTACTTGTACTGTAAATGCAAATTGATAAATATAAATTCTTTTCTTTTAAAAGACATATTTTTTTGCCTGATATATAAATGTAAGTATATGAAATCTATCCAAACAATTTTTTATTTGCTTATTTTTGAGGGAGATTATGCAAAAAATTTCTCTCTCTGTCTTCAAGTACACAGGACAGCCTCATAGCACAATCCACACTTCTGTGTTTCCTGTTGTATGAATACACAAACCACACCAGCTAATTAATTCATTTGTGATAACTGATATTGTGCAGGCAGCTAATCTCTGTGAAAAAAATCTATAAATTATCTTTTATTTTTCCATAATCAATACGAATACATCACATTGTTGCTTTAGTTCACAATTGCAATAATTATTACATTTCTAAAAATCCGAACCTAATAACACAACAGTGAAAAGCCAGGCATGAGGCGTTAGAGTTACTGTTATCTACAGTGTATTGCTATTGTTTATTGTCATTTCGCAGCCCTTTTTAGATAAACAATTTTTGAGTATTTTTTAAAATCAATTGCTCTTATACAGGAAGAAAAATTTTAAATTAAGACAGCTCCATTTCCCAAAAGGTATATTCTAAAGTGAATATAGTAAAAATTATTTTGGGACTGGGGAGATTGCTTAGTGGTTAAGGTCCTTGCCTGTGAAGCCAAAGTACCCAGATTTGATTTCCCATGACCCATGTAAGCAAGATGCACAAGGTGATGCATGCATCTGGAGTTTGTTTGCAGTGGCTAGAGGCCTTGGAACACCTCATTATCTCTCCCACCTCTCTCTTTCTCTCTGTATCAAATAAATAAATAAAAAATAAAATGATTTTTATGTAGTACAGCTATGTTGTTCATTCACTGGTTCAGAACACTTGAGCCTGTTCAGTTTTCTGGACTTGGCATGTGTATCATTGTTTGGGTGGGTGCTGTCCCCTATAGGCTCATGTGCTTCAGGTTTGCTTCTTAGCACAACAGTGTTAAGAAGCTATGGAAGATGCCTGGGTTTATAAATAAATATAAATTTATAAATATATAAATTTTTATATTCAACTATTTTTAATATGGTTGTTAGAATAAGAATGTTATAGGCTGGAGAGATGGCTTAGTGATTAAGGTGCTTGCCTGCGAAGCCTAAGAACTCATGTTGAAATCTCCAGGTCCCACATAAGCTAGATGGACCATCACGCAAGTGAGCAATGTCACACATGCACACAAGGGGCAAATGCACAAATGCATCTGGAATTTGTTTGCAGCAGCTGAAGGCCCTATTGTGCCCATTCTCTTTCTTTCTGTGCCTCTTTCTCTCTCAAATAAATAAAAATAAGGAATATCATTAACTTAGGAAGTTATTATATAATGCATTTATCACATTTCCTTTAACAAAAGTTATGAAATTATATTCAAAAGTAGTCCATTCATGTTTTTCTTTTCCTTAGATTCAATATGAGATTACATACAATACTTATCTTTTCTTTTTAAAAATATATTATTTATTTATTTATTTTAATTTATTTTTTATTGACAACTTCCATAATTATAGACAATAACATATGGTAATTCCCTCCTTCCTCCCACTTTCCCCTTTGAAACTGCACTCTACATCATGCCCCTTCCCCCTCTCAATCAGTCTCTCTTTTATTTTGATGTCACCATCTTTTCCACCTATTATGATGGTCTTGTGTGGGAAGTGCCAGGCATTGCAAGGTCATGGATATCCAGGCCATTTTTTGTGTCTGGAGGAGCATGTTGTAAGGTCTTAATTTGGCTCTTACATTCTTTCCACCACCTCTTCCACAATGGACCCCAAGCCGTGGAAGGTGTGATAGAGATATGTCAGTGCTGAGCACTTCTGTGTCCCTTATCAACACCATGTTGCCTTCTGAGTCATCCTAAGGTCACTGCCATCTGAAGAGAGAAGCTTCTCTAACCAAAAGTGAGAGTAGCATTAATATGAGTGTGAACATTAAGAGAAGTGCTTACTGGGCAGTTTAGTGAACACAGCATATATATATATAATATATATATATATATATAATATATATATATATATAATATATATATTATATATATATATATATATATATATTAATCAGACACCAGCAGACATTACACCCCTAGGGCTCATGACTACCCTTGTTTAGGTTTTCAGTATCAGGTATGTATTCCCTCCTGTGGAGTGGGCTTCCAGTCCAATTAGAGAGCTGTTGGTTTCTCCCATAACACGCTACTATTGCCACTGTTGGCTCATTTGGCCTGCCTGGACAAATTTAAGGCTTGCAGTGTGCACTGGTGAATATCTCCACTGGTGATTTCTTTCTCTCCCATTGAACTGAAAGCAGTATAGCTTTTTCCAGCTTTATGTCAGCTGTTCTACACGAAGGAGTTTTTCAGCTCAGCTCCAGCAGGATTTCTCAGTGGCCTTGAAGCCCAAGTATGTGGAATCTTCAGCAATAGGGTCTTACCATCTATTCCTGGTGGAAAACCAAGGGCTTCGGCAATGGCCTGTAATGTTTTGGGTGCATCAGGGACTGCCCTGTCCAACAACTCATTGGAAGGGTTCCCATCCCTGGCACTGAAAATTTTCCAATAACAATCTATGGCTTTTGGGTGTGCCATTGTTCAAAAAAGTAAGTTTCCTTATGACTTATTTATATCCTCTTAGATTTTGATTATCCTTCCCTCCACCTTTCCTTTACTTAATCTCTTACCCTGACCTCACTTTGACCTTTCCATGCCAGTAATCTGTTCTTCTATTTACATATATATAATACCATCATATTAAGTACCCCCTCTCTCCCTTTCTATTCCTTTTATATTCCCCTTCTAGCTTACTGGCCTCTGTTACCAATTTTTATTCCAACTCACATAGAAGTCCAATCATTTATAGCTAGGGTCCATATGAGAGAGAACATGTGACGTTTGGCTTTCTGGACCTGGGTTACCTCACTAAGTATAATCCTTTCCAGACCTATCCATTTTCCTGCAAATTTGATAATTTTATTTTTCTTTACCATTGAGTATAACTCCATTGTATAAATGTGCCACATCTTCATTATCCACTCATCAGTTGATGAACATCTGGGTTGGTTCCATTTCCAGCTATTGTGAACAGAGTGGCAATAAACATGGTTGAGTAACTATCTCTAAGGTAGTGAGACAAGTCCTTAGGATATATGTCTAAGAGTGCTATAGCTGGGTCATATGGTAAATCTATTTTTAGCTGTCTCACAAACCTCCACACTGTTTTCCACAGTGGTTGTACCAGATTGCATTCTCACCAACAGTGTAGAAGGGTTCCTCTTTTTCCACATCCTCGCCAGCATTTATGGTCATTTGTTTTCATGATGGTAGCCATTCTGACAGGGGTGAGATGGAATCTCAAAGTACTCTTAATTTGCACTTCCCTGATGGCTGGGATGTAGAACACTTTCTTTAGATGTTTATATGCCATATGTGTTTCTTCTTTTGAGAACTCTCTATTTAGTTCCATAGCCCATTTTTAATTGGGTTGTTTGATTTCTTATTATTTAGTTTTTTGAGTTCTTTGTATATCCTGGATATTAATCCTCTGTCAGATGTATAGCTGACAAAGACTTTGTCTTTCTGAATAATGAAGAAAAGGAGGATTGGGAGGGATACAGGATCAAAATGGGGGAGGATAAATATGATCAAAGTACATTCAATGTATTTATGAACATATCACAATGAAACCTTTTTTATTCTTTTAAAAATATTTTTGCTTATTTATTTGCAAGAAGGAAGAGAGAAAAAGATAGATAGACAGATAGATAGATAGATAGATGGATAGATAGATAGATAGATAGATGGAGACAGAATAAGCATGCCAGGGCATCTTACCATTGCAAACAAACTCCAAAGGATGATATGATACTTTGTGCATCTGGATTAATGTGGGTACTGGTTATCTGAACCTATGCTGTTGGGCTTTGCTAGCAAGTATCTTTAACCACTGAGCAATCTCTGTAGCCACAAAGTTGTTCCTTTATATGATTCATATGTACTAATAAAACATTTTAAAATGCAGTAATCATTCAGTCAGTGAATCAGAGTGTAAGTGTAACACACCAAACCCAGTGTCCAGAGTTCAAGTTACTGGACATAGTGAAGGCAGACATCCTGTCCACTGAGTTGCCTGAGGCTTAGTTGGAGAAACAGACATTGATCTGTGCTGGCAAAAGTGATAAGCAAATTTGAAGGGTTGTCCTGTGATCCTCACATCCCCACATGATGTGTGTGTGCAGATAACCTTTTCTACCTTGTGCAACTTGCTTACTTGGGTCCTGGCAAATCAAACCTTTGTCCTTTGGCTTCACAGGCAAATGCCTTAACTGCTGATCTCTTCAGTCCTGGATGTTTTTTTTTTAAATATATTTTATTTATTTATTTATTTGAGAGAGAAACAGAGGGAAAGAGAGAGAAAGAGAGAGAGAGAGTGAGAGAGTGAGAGAAAATGGACACACCAGGGCCTCTAGCTACTGCAAACGAATTCCAGATGCATGTGTCCCCTTGTGCATCTGGCTTACGTGGGTCCTGGGGAATCAAACCTGGATCCTTTGGCTTTGCAGGCAAACACCTTAACTGCTAAGCCATCTCTTCAGCGCCTGGATGGTATTTTTAAATGAATCTTTAAATAACTTAAATAAAATAAATATACCTAAACAAATCTAAAATAAGTTATAAAACATGTACTTTCTTTTTTATATAGACCTATAATAAATAGTATGTGCTCTTTTCATATTTTTATTAAAATTGTACCTCTAGAATGAAAACATTAATGATTTAAAGGAATTTAAAATCAATGATAGTGTATCTACCAACTTTGGAGTCCACTGTGGAAGATGATTACAGCAGGATATCAAGGTCAGAACAATAATTTGAAAATAGGTTTTGTTGTTTGTGTTTGGTATTATGAAACAGGGTCTTGGTATTATTATGTAGGCACCTTAGGCTGGCTTAAAACTCACAGCTCTCCTTCTTAATGCTGGGTTTATAGGAGTGCACCACTAAATTTGGTTAAAGTGATTTTTAAAAATAGATTTTTAAGATCATAGACTTCTGGGAAGTTACTGTAGTATATTTGATCCATTTCTTACTCTGAGTCACACTAAAATATTCTTAGAAAACCCATGTGATAAGCCTTATTATCTCATTATTCTTTGTTATATTACTCTTGTAAAGTCTAGGCAACCAAAATTTTGCATCTGTTTTTGCACTAACTTTTTCATGACTACCTTTTTTAATGTTTTATTTTTATTTATTTATTTATTTGACAGAGAAAGAGGGAGGGAGGGAGAGAGAGAGAGAGAATGAGTGAATGTGCCAAGGCCTCCAGCCACTGCAAACGAACTCCAGACATGTGTGCCTCCTTGTGCATTTGGCTAACGTGGGTCCTGGGGAATTGAACCTGGGTCCTTTGGCTTTGTAGGCAAATGCCTTAACCACTAAACCATTCCTCCATCCCTCATGACTACCTTTTGTCAAATCTAGATTAAAACTGTGTAATGAGAATGGATTTTAAGTCATACAAACACATTTTGAAGCATAATCCTTTGTCTTATTGTGAAATAGTTTAATTCCTTTAAATTTATTTTCTTTTAAAATATTTCCTACTAATGAAGATTATTGAGAGGATAAATAAGAAATATCTATGTATCAAAATAAATACAATATCTGGACATTAATGATTCCTTTTGGTTTATTCTCACCTGGATCATTACAAATAGAGAAGAATAATGATTGGAAAGCCTCAAGGGTCAGATTAAAGACCATGTCCTGGGTCTCATCTACAGTCATGTCTGGACTTCTATGTGATGCTGGATAAGTTACTTAACTTTTTTGAGATTACATTTATTCTTCTGTAAAATACAGGTATTATGAGAATTTAGTGAATAAGCAAAAGTAAATGAAGCCCTAATAATCTGCTTGCACGGTGTACACTAAATAAGTGCTTTGTGAAAATCTTTTTAAAAAATCTATTTTTTTTGTAAGCAGACAGATATAGAGAGAAGAGAGACAGACAGAGAGAAGGGAGTGCCAGGGTTTCTAGCCATTGTAAATAAATTCCAGATGCATGCTCCACTTTGTGCATCTGGATTTACATGGGTATTGGGAAATTGATCCTGGGTTGTTAGGCACCTTAGCACTGCTGATCCATCTTTCTAGCCTGCTTTGTGAAAAGCTGTACCAGGACCTGCATTTTTCTAATAAAGATAATGAGACATGGATATGACATAACAGCTACTTACTTACAATGGTCATGACTTCCCATGATGCTTTGTTGTTTCTCTCAGGGGAATTGGAATATTTAATATTGCTCTGCTAAAGTGACATTATCCCCAAATGATACTTGAGGTCAGTGTTAGTATGCTTATTCATTAGTTACTTTTGTCAAAGTTGTCTTTGTGAAAGCTTATGCTTAAAACTTAACTCAAGTTTCAATGATTTTTAAGAAAAGTCTGATAAAATTAAACATGCCTATAAAATGTCTGATATCATTTGCTTGTACATGCAATAGTTTTTATTGATTTATTAGAGATAGAGAGAGGGAGGGAGGGAAGGAGGGAGGGAGAAAGAGAGACAGAGAGAGAGAGGCGCCAGGGCCTCTAGCCACTGCAAATGAACTCCAGACACATGTTCCACCACGTGCATCCAACTTACGTGGGACCTGGAGAATAGAACCGGGTTCCTTAGGCTTTGCAGGCATGTGCCTTAACTGGTAAGTAATCTCTCTAGCCCTGCAATATATTTTTAAACTTCTAAATCCATTCATTAGTTTTTTTTTAAATTTTTTGTTCATTTTTATTTATTTATTTGAGAATGACAGAGAGAGGAAGAGGCAGATAGAGAGAAAGAGAGAGAATGGGCGCGCCGGGGCTTCCAGCCGCTGCAAACTAACTCCAGACGCGTGCGCCCCCTTGTGCATCTGGCTAACGTGGGTCCTGGAGAATCAAGCCTCGAACTGGGGTCCTTAGGCTTCACAGGCAAGCGCTTAACAGCTAAGCCATCTCTCCAGCCCTAGTTTTGTTTTTATATCTTTCTTAGAACTTGGAATAATTCCTACACTAGCTTAATTAGTTCATCACCTTAAAACTCAGTCTCAGGTTCTGGACAAAATTAAGACAAGTTGTTTTCCAGAATGGAACTAGAATGACCTCCAGTCTCATTCCAAAATAGCTGTCTTTTCCACCTTAATCTCATAGGTAGTCTTTATGGTCCATGCTCCTGTTAGCATTCTGTTCTCCTTTGCTCTAATTAGATTTTTTTTTTTTAGCAAGCTGCTTTTGTAGAATTTCAGGACTTCCATGTCTACATCTCAAAGCTATTACAATGTTTTTTTTTTCCTACAAACCACTTCTAAAGGCTTTAGAACTATACTATCAGACCAGTTACGGCATTAAACCCAATTTTCAATACCAGTTTTCTATTGCTGCAATAAAATACCAGAGAAAAATCAGTTAAATATTAATTGAGTTTCATGGAGTCAGAAGATCCAGTCCCTGATCACTTGGCTCCATTGTTTCCACATCTGTGATAAAACAGAGCATCATGGTGAAGCATGTGGTGGAGCAAAGCTGCTCACCTTGTGGTAGCCAGGAAGGAGAGAAGGAAGAGAAAGGGAGAGAGGGAAAGAGAAAAAGCTCTTATGAGTGGTGATGCTCTTTCGATGAAACGTGCTAAGAAATGATTCATTTAGTTCACTATTTTGCAATAATCACACAATATCAAGTACAAACACAGTACCAAACAGCAATAAGGACAATAATATTAATAATATACAATAATAGTTAATATCTCATTAATTCCCAGTGTATTGAGTACCTCATAAAATATGATAAAAACTGCTTATTCTTTTGAGTATTTAAAAAATACTGCATTGTGTACTTTGAAAATCTCTTTGGCTTTTAGCAAACCCAAACTCTTCAAAAGTCAGAAGTAAGTGTTCATCATCATCAACTTTCAGAAGTTCTAGAAACAAAATTACACACACATGTAATTTTAAACCTTCTTATTATGGTAAATCTGAGAACAATTTAACTGTCACAGCAGGAATCATGGATAATATAAAACAAAAATGAGAATGATGGGATCCCATCATTACTGATGAGCACAGTCTAAAATTAGTTGCAGTGTTAAATTCAGGCATGGGTGCACAGCTATGACCTGCCTTTGGATTGTGTACCAGATTCCAACGTCAATAAGCTAATTTTTTTGACATTTTTCTTTTTTAAAAAAAGTTTAAATGTTTATTATTATTAACAGCATGTTTCATATGGATACATCATGTGTTGGTACCCTCCTTTCCCTCTTCCCTGTCCCCATTCTGTTGGAGACACTCTTTAGTGGGGTTGCAGGTATTCTCCATGGGGCTGTGTTTTTTGCATTGTGGGAGCAATGGTCAGTTATTTTGGGGGGGGGGAATGCCTCTGGGCATGATGTCTCACCCTATGGCTTTTACAATATCTCTACCCCCTCTTCTGTAAAATTCCCTGAGCTATGGCGGGTGAGTTTAAGTTTACTTTAGTGATGAGCTCTTAGGAGCCTCTGGATCTCTGTTTTGGTAGGTGTTGAGTATCCTCAGGGTCTATCTCCTACACCTTGGCACTATTGTCAGGTTCAGCATGGAAGCAGCACTCTTGCTCATCTTGTGGTTTCAGCTGTGCCTTGGCTGAAGTGCGAAGGGTAGTTTATCTCCTCCAGTCTCACTACCTTCTGAAAAACAACAACAAATTCTGCAATGGAGAGTGAAGTCAGCATAGTTTAAATGAGATAAGCATTATTAATTTAGGGAGAATTCGATGTATGTAACCCCTCTTTTAGCCAAAGACTAGTGAGAGCTTGACACTAGAGAATATAATCTTTGACTCCATAGGATTTTGATCTGGTTCCCAATTTCAGATATGGTTTCCTTTACACTGAGTGGATCTCTTAGCCCATCATAAAGCTATTGGTTATGCACTGAGGTTGTGTTCCACTATTGCACTGGCATGTACAACATGTCAGGGTGTTTGCGTGAGTAGCTTAGACATCTGGTTGCTCAGACTGTTGTTGGCCATTTCCCCCCAGTAGTTCATGTAGTGCTTTCCAGCACTAGATAGGCTAACTGTCTGGGGAATGGCTTTGTTCTGAATTCCAGCCAGGTCTCTCCATGCTGTGTGTCAGTGGCATTTTGGTATCTTCAGTAAAAGCATCAGTAAGCTCATTTTTAACTGGTCACTTTTGCACAAACTTCAGTCATTGTTAAGATGAATTCTTTCCTGTACACTTTAAAAATATTTTTATTTATTTGCAAGCAGACATATGTATATGGAGAGAGAGAGAGAGAGAGAAAGAAAGAGAAAAGATAGAGAATGGACGAGTCAGGGCCTTCAGTCACTAAAAATGAACTCCAGGTGCATGGCCCACTTTGTGCATCTGGCTTTACATGGGCACTGGGGAATCGAACCCCAAGTGCCTTAACTCTTGAGCCATCTCTTCAGCACTCCTGTATACTTTTGAAACTAGTTCTCTGATAAACATATTAAAATATCTATTCACCAATAGATATTTTCTTTGAAAATATTAATGACTATTGAGTTAGATGGTATTTGTAAAAATAATTTGAATGCTATTAAGTGTCTGATATGGTAACATATGGTACCTTAGTGGAGAATGTGGTCCAGGGATATTGTTAAAGAAGCTTAAAAAATGATAGTCCACTTCTTTCATTCATTATTATATTTCTTGTCTCTCTGTTTTTCAGGTGGTTATTAAGAAACCCCTCCTCTCTGGTCCCTCATATTCCCACCTTCATGAACAACAATAATTCAGTTGGAATTGAGTGTTTCATTGAATGATAAAGAGATAACTATGGCCTTAGAGAATTGCTAAAGTCTAAGGATCCAAGCCACAGAAGAATGCACATATTCATATATGTATATTTCTTTATGTTCTGCCAGAGTAGTGATGGATAATCTTCACTGTCAATTTTACTGGATTTTGAATTACCTTGGAGACACACTTCAGGCTATGTCTATGAGGTTGTTGCTACAGAGTTTACCTGAGAGAGGAGACATCCATGGACTGGGGCCTCAGGCTGAATATAAAGGTAAAATAGAGAAAGTAAGCTGAGCACCAGCACTCATCTCTCTCTCTGCTTACTGACTACAAACACAATGTAATCAACAGCCTCATGTTGCTCCCACCATGTCTTCTCCACCAGGATGGATCATAACTTTGAACTGTGAAACAAAAATAAACCCTTCCTTCCTTAAGCCATTTCCTGTCAGGCCTTTGGTCAGAGCAAGAAGCCAGTAATTAATACAGGAGTAAACACACAGGCCTCCTGCCTAGGTCATTGTCACAGCCAAGATTGCTAGGGTTTATGTGTCTATTAACCTTCCTGCAGATGAGACTCATTGGAAAAAGACACAAAAAAGACACAGCTTTGGAAGGGCTCCTTCTACAAAGATATTAGACTGGATTTTGAAAAAAAAAGAAACGAAAGAAAAGAAAAAGAAAATTGAGAGTTTCTGTATGTTCCAAATAAGGAGGGGGATAAGGAAACTGAGTAAGTGGGTTGGGGCAGCTGAGCTTTTTTGGGCTTAGACCCAGGGCTCTTAAAATTGAAACTACAATTCAGTAAACATAATGACAAGGAATCTTTGTTGTATTGTTGGTTGGATCAAATCCAGTCAAGTCCCATCCAAACAGGTTTTTCAAAGTAATTTCTCATCTTGAGTGACTCTGAATTGAACTTTCATAGGTTGCAGTGACCCAGTGGGGATCTCTTGACTTCATTCGAGGAGGTCTTGCTCCTTTATTTATGCCAGAGACTTAGGAAGACCCTTGGGCAGTCTGCTTATCTTATTCAACTTCATATTCTTCACCTATAGATATATCAAATTGATATTCAATAATAATACATCACAATATCCTAGCAGTAAAATGAAATTTACATGACAAGTATCTATTCTGTATAGTATTAATTTAGAATTTATACTGAAAGTGATCAGAAGTGTTGGTTCATGGTGAAGAAGATGTCCCCATATTCTGAAGTAACTTATACTTAGATATATTTTGGCCCTGACCCCTTATCTTGGTTTGCAGTTAGGCGACATGTGAAACATAGGAATAAAGTCAGTTCCCCACAGAAACAATGCATTTTGAAAACAATTTTTTAAGTAAAGGATTCAGTACCTGGAATCAATTTAAAATGGCTCATAAGATCTATTTCTTCTTAAAAAGTATTTGGGGTACATGTGGAAGAGGGTTAAATATTAATTAAATGTATGAAATGTCTCACCACACAAATGGAATCAATAGACAACTAGATTTTTAAAAATTTTTTGTTTGTTTTTATTTATTGATTTGAGAGAGACAGGCAGAGGGAGAAAGAAGCAGAGAGAGAATGGGCGCGCCAGGGCCTCCAGCCACTGCAAAAAAAAACTCCAGATGCGTGCGGCCCCTTGTGCATCTGGCTAACGTGGGTCCTGGGGAATCCAGCCTTAACCACTAAGCAATCTTTCCAGCCCGACAACTAGATATTTTTAACTCAATATACATTTCAGAAATGAAATGCATTGAATCAAAAAGAGGTTTAAGACCATAAGATATGAAAGCAATGTGAGGGAACCCATGTTGGACATGTAAACATAATATTCCTGAATACACAAAAAAATAAGAACGGACCAATAAGATCCTCATATTGTTTTATTTCATTTTTCTAGGAGAGAAGGCAGGGAGATAAGGCTCTCTCCATTCACAATGCTTGACCTGAGGGGACAGTGGAGAGGCGACAGCTCGGGCAGACTGTGAGCTAATCAAGCCATAGAACAGCTCACCAGTAGCACTAGGAACACCCTGTCTCCACCTTCCTGGTGCTGGGGTTATAGGTGTTCATGGCCATGCCTGACATTTATGTGGGTGCTAGGAATCTGAACTCAGGTCCTAGGGCTTGTATAGATAGGAAGATGAAGGAGGGGCTACAAAAATTATGTAATGGGAGGGCATTGTGATTAAAACATATTATATATTTGTATGAAAATTATCAATAAAAAGTTTTTTAAAAATCATAAAAATGTAGGTATGTGATGCAGTGGAAGAGGGCTTGCCTCGAATGTGTGACACCCAGAGTTCAATCCTCAGCACTGCCCAAAATGGATAAAATCCTTTTTTTCCCTATTTTCTAGTATTTCAAAACAATTTTTCTAGTAAGAAAGCCCATAAATCATAAAAATTAAAACAATATAATGCATAGAATGCAGTATGTTATTACTGTAAGTAATGGTGATTATAAACATCTTCCTGTGAATAATTCCATTAGGAGATATTGTTCATATAAAATTTATATTCTCAAACTGAGGTAGGGTTTGGGAGAGATTGAGTCTTCCTTGGTTCCAGTAGACTTTACTCAAGTGGACAGCTAAGTTATCAGAAAATTGAAAGCCACCAAAGCTGTGCCCCAAGTTAGTGGCCTTTGGGTTTGATGTTGCCCAAAAGAATAATTAAGGAATGCAGATGATAAGAAAGTGAACAAGTGAAACTTGATTTATTAAGTAAATGGCTGGAAGGACTTCCATGCAGGAAGAAAAGATAGATAGATAGGTAGATAGATAGATGGATGGATGATAGGTAGATAGAGAGAGTCACAGAGATAGAGGAAAAGAAGAAGAAAGGAGAGAAGAGAGGAGGAAAAAAGGGGAGAGAGAGATTACTCACAATCTGCCTGGTACTTTTTATGAGATTTATGTTGTAACCTTGATAGAGACTGAGGTAGTCTGTACTGAGATTGGTTATTCTTCATGCAGAACCAGTGAGGAGTTCACATACCTTGTATATGTCCACTTTGTGCAATTGAGGAAATGATCACACACAACTTGCTCAAGCAGAACAGTAATATATATGGTTATGTATATACAATATGTGCCGTGATCTCCTTGTCCATGCTCCCTTCCAGCTGGTTGTACTTGATCTGAGGGCTATGTATTTTTGTAATGAGGAATGTGACTATCTTGTAATTCACCATGGGCCCACACCCTTGCCGCATAAAGAAGCTCACTCCTAGCTCATGACTACGTATTTATCCTATACCAATAGTTTAATGACTAAGTGTCATATCACAGGTGGTTGGTCATGTCCATAAACGTAGACCTGGGAATACAGAGTCTTGGCTCATGCTTTGGCTGTGTTGATTTCTATATTTACTTGCACATGAATATTTAGTATTCTTCTCTCCTCTATCATGGGCTTTACTGTGATTAACAAACACATGAACACATTTTTGTTCATGTATCTTATCTCCTCTAGATATATTCTAGGAAGTGTGATTTCTAGGTCAAAGAATATGCAATTAAAGTTGATATATAAATTTTGCATGTGAATAGCAATCAACAGTGTGGAAAGGTTCTGCCTTACACCTATCATCACTGTATTTCCTGAAAGACTTAGTTGGACATTCAAGTATCATAAAAAGCTCATTAACATGGAAGATGATGAGAATGTACCATCCCCCCCAAAATGGTAATTTAATTAAAGCATTATTTTGAGATGAAGACAATTGGGGAATAGCAAATGAAGGATCTCTGTATTTTCATTTACTGGCTCAAAGAAGAACATAGATTTCTCTCTTTAAAGATGATGTGAATTTATATTTGTAAAGGTATTCCACTCTTACTTATCAGAAGGACTTGAGAGACACCCAAGTTGAGTCTAAATAAGATAAAAATAATATCGTTATTGAAATAGGGTCTCACTCTAGCCCAGGCTGACCTGGCATTCACTCTGTAGTCTCAGGATGGCCTTGAGTTCATGGTGATCCTCCTATTTCTGCCTCCCAAATGCTGGTACTAAAGGTGTGTGCCACCACACCTGGCTGACATTAATTACTAAACATGTCTTGTTCACTATATTTTCCTCTTGGTTTGTTAGCTTTCCTGCTTTCTTCCCACTTACTCAATTCTCCCTAAAATCATTCTTTCATGATATGCCCTTCTCTGTGTCTGAGTGTTTCAATTTTTTGCTAAACATGGCCAAAAACTTGAAACCTGAGAGCCACTGGCTTGGGAGATGTAAGCTCACCCACAGCCCACCTGAGAGGGAGTCAGATAGCTTCATTAGGCAGTTAGGGTGACTGGGCCCCTGAAAGTAAAAATTTGCACTTGCTAGAGATCAAAAGATGATCTGACTTCTTATCTCTTGCCTAGGTCCCTAGGACCTGTTTGTTCATACCGTAGCCCCTCCCTGGGAGGGAGGCCTTTCTCTAGAATTCAAAGCTGATCTTAACATTGTGGTTGGTTAAGCTTAGACACCAGAACTTGGCATCAATGGCTGGCCTTTTCCTGAGCCAGACTCTAGCCCAGACAAATCAGCTGTCTCTCTGGGTCTCCTGAGCCAGAGGGTGAAACCCACTGCAGTAAGATTATAAGTAGATGCATGTGAGGGTACAAGCCTCTCTCTGGGCTACGTGACCACTTTGTACTTTCTTTTACTTCCTCTTTAACTCTCTATTGATGTTTTTTTTCCAGGCCCACCAAGTGGGCTCTCAGATCAATGTGTGTATTCATTTCCGTTCCCTTGATTCTGTACTTCGCCCAATAAATGAATAATTTAATAATTATCCTTCTCTGTCTCATTTTTTTTTTTTTTTTTTTTTGGTTTTTCGAGGTAGGGTTTCACTCTAGCTCAGGCTGACCTGGAATTCACTATGGAGCCTCAGGGTGGCCTCGAACTCACGGCGATCCTCCTACCTCTGCCTCCCGAGTGCTGGGATTAAAGGCGTGCGCCACCACGCCCGGCTTCTCTGTCTCATTTTATTCAATTTTTTTTTTGTTAAAAGTAGACATGAAGCTAGCATTTGGAGTTCAAAGACTTACCTGGACCCCCTAACACCCCATTTCATATCCCCTCTCCAGCATTGTTACGGAGAGCCAATCCTGTAAGAATAATTGGTAGCAGTTCTGTCTGAGGCCAGTGTTGCTGTGAATGTGCTCAAAAAACACAGACTGCCACATGTTTTTAAAAACGTTCACAGCAAAGCCATGTGCCATTCTAGAGGACAGGGGTCAGAAAGCTTGGAAGCACTCAGGCCTCTAGCAGTAGAGGTAAGCATTCACACTCCCTCTGATTTAGCAGGTCTAGTGATTCCTTTGGTTATGGCCTTTCCTCTTAAATCATATAATAGATCTGTAACTATATGTTGGGTACATCAGTTATTTCTTAGTTACTTTGGGTTCAGTTGCAAATCTCAGACATGAAGGGCAGGAAATAGACATTTTTGTCATATGGGTTTGTAAAGTTAGCAAGGTTTTAGTCAGAGTTTAGATGGGAAGAAAAGTATGCCTTGGGTACTTACTTTGTCTTTAACATTTGTTAGAGTAAGTCTGGATCAGATTACTAAACAGGAATAAATTTGGAAAGGGTTTGCATTTAGATCTCTGTACCTACATCACCATGTAATGTAGGAAAATTATGTAGTTTTTTCCTGGTTGGTCTAGGAGTAACTATGTGACTTTCTTTGGTTCAAAAAGTTCTGACAGATATATCACATATCATTCTAAGAACAGACTCCACAATGACTGGTTGCCCCATAATTAAGTCTCTTTTCCTTGTATGTACGACTATAGAAGAATCAGTTTAGATTAATACTCAGTCAAATTGGCTTAATATATAGTGATAATGAGACAGTCCTCATACAAACCTGCTTGAGCATTGAGTAGAAGGCATGTTCTGCTATTCTAAGGCATTGAATTTTCAGGCTGTTTTGTGTTGAAACATACCTCAAACATCCAGGCTTAGTGTCTAACTCAGGTTCATTGTGGATTAATGATAACAAGAAAATGGTTTTAGTGCTTAATATATTCAAATAACTTGTTATTCACTACAAGAAGTTTGAAACTATTGCACTGTTGAAAATGTAAATCTATAATTACAGTTACCAAAATAATTTATAAATTATAAATGTGGTTATACATAATAATTCTGTCTTGGGGTCAGAGACAATCTGCATGAACAGTTACTAGGTAACAGGGCTTCCATAGGCTCACAATAGGTATAAAATTGAGGTGTTCCTTTCCTAATTCTTTAAATATTTACTAAGTGCCTACTGTGAGCCAGCCATTTTGTTTAATATTTTCTGTTACTCAAACATATGTTCTGCGTGTCTATCCTGAGCAGCCATGTTTTAATTTTCACTGGGGCCTGGCAGATTAATTGTACCCTGGCATTCAGGGAAGAGATTGAATTTTAATCCATTCCATTGTATTTCTCCCACAAAGGGGCTCATTCACACTTAAAGAAACTCTGATTACTAAAGCAAATTTGATATCCTCAATGTTAGCTGAGAGGGTCATTAAAGTTAATATGCCAACAAGGGCCAATCAATTTCCTCTCCATATTAGGAGTTTATTAAGTCAAGGAAAGAGAATACCAGGCTGGGTAGAACTAGGGATGGACCATTGGTTAGGTCACTGTGGGAGTGGGAGGAACTAACTCTGAATGGAGTTAAAGCTGTGGATGAGCCAAGAAGAAGAAAATGTGAAATTTGAAATAATTAATGCATTTCAAAATTTAATTTCCTAAATTGGATTCTGTTGAGCTGATCATGAAACTTACATGTGGATAAACAAAGTGAGGTTTTCAGGAAAGTCAAGAAGGCAAGAGGAACAGGGTGCTTGTGGAAGTGACCCAGGGCATCAACAAAGAATATTGTTATTCAGGCAATGTCGAAATAGTCTGAGAAATACCATGGAGAAAGCTGTGAAGAAGCTATTAAGTTACACGTTTATCTCAGAGTCATTGACTCATTCCTTTATTGGCCCCATACTAGGGTCTAATGACATTCAACTAACTACCAATTTAACCATCCTTCTCAGCCTAATTCTAATTTTACTTTTTTTTTTTTTTTTGGATTTTTGAGGTAGGGTCTCACTCTGGCCCAGGCTGGCCTGGAATTCACTATGTAGTCTCAGGGTAGCCTAGAACTCATATCGATCCTCCTACCTCTGCCTCCTGAGTGCTGGGATTAAAGGCATGCGCCACCACACCCAGCTAATTTTACTTTTTAAAAGGATCTTTCTGATACTCTGGGCTGGATTTGTTTTTAAGCAAATATTTCTAAAATTTGAAATATAACTCTCATACACATCCTCCAGATTTTCTTGAAAATTCCAAGAAGGGATCCTGCTATCTCTTGTGTTTCTGTAATGCCTCAGAGCACAACACATTTCTGTGGACATAATGAATTTTCAGTTATTGACTGGCCTTATATTTTTGCCTAATATATAAGATTATAATTTTATGGCTCAGAATAATAATTGGCTATTTGATAAAAATATAATGCACATTAAAAAATAAAATGTATTCTGATAGTCCAAATTTAACTAAAATTGTTACTAGAAACCATATTTTCAAGTTGCAGTAGTATATATGTTAGTAGAGAAGTCATTTCATATGGGTATAATTTTAACCACACTATTGTCAAGTGTCAAAATTCGCATCATCCTCAAGTAAATTCTGATATTCCTTTAGCATGATTTCAGCCCATCTCCTAAAGTGTCTGCCCATTTTCCTCAGTCCTTGTACTTGTTATCAGTCCAAAACTTAAGGCTTTTCCATGAAGATTTTTTATACTAGCCAGATGCTGTGGTTCACATTAGTGTGATAAGCAGGTCATGATAGAGATGAAATGTTGTAAACATGATCCAAAACTTTACATACCCATGGAGAGAGGAAGAGAGACACTTTATATTATATATAAATAACAAGGGCATAAAATCAACACATATAATCACATTTCTGCACATAATAGCAGTTATATTTCCTTAGCTTGTTTTCTCTGCAGTGGGAAGTAAACAGATAACTATGTCAGAGTTTTTTTTTTTTACTTTCTGAATAATTTTACAGAAAAGCTTATGGAAAAGAAGATATGTTTTAAAAATAAGCAAAAAATAGTTTTTGGAAAAAAATCTAACTAGTCAACCAGTTAAAGAGGAAAAGGAGATAAGAGGAAAATGAACCTTGCCAATGATATACCTTCACATATGAACTGCTTGAGAAGGCTTATCTGAGCATGAAATTACTTAGTAGACACTAAGGTGGAGATTAGATAGGAATGTGTGCTTAAATAGTGCTTACGTCAATGATCTGAAGTCTTCTGCAGGGTGGATTATCAGCTTCATGATGTCCTCCTCAGCCATCTTCCACAGGCTCTGATGCTTTCTGCATCTCTAGCCAGGTTAGACAGTCAATGTAATGCATTGTACAGGTATGTTCACAAGAAGCATATGAGGGTAAGCAGATTTGATTTAAAAGGAATACATATTTTATTGCACAAATGTCCTATTAAAATTACCCTAAACCTGAATTTAAATTATACCTTTCCATATATCATAGGCATTGAAAATGAAAATAGATCTCCAACACCAGGCACTTGAAGCCTATGGTTCAGGATGCTGAGGAGGGTGATGGTAGGGGAGAGAGAGAGAGAGAGAGAGCGAGCAAGACCATTAAAATCTTCTAAAACATTTAAAGGCATATTTAGATAACAATTACCTTATTACATATTTCGTAGTTATTAATTTATTACTTCATTACATATTTAAGCCACAACTATCTTATTTGATCACTACAAAGTTCTTTTTCCCTTGAAGAAAAATGTCACAAAATATTTTAAGTATATTAATGCAGAAATTGCAGTCTTTCTACTATGTGGATCAAGCCCATTAAGATATATAATTTACCTAAGTCCTAGGGGAAAAATTCATAGCACTAAATGTCTTCATAACAAAGAGAGAGAAATCTCAAATTAGTAACCTAACTTTTCACCTAAAGGCACTGGAAAAACAAGAAGAATACAACCCTAAGAGTTCCAGACATAAAGAAGTAATTAAGATCAGAGCAGAAATTAATGAATTGAAAACTAATAAAACAATTTAAAAATTTGGGCTGGAGAGATGGCTTGGTGGTTAAGCGTTTGCCTGTGAAGCCTAAGGACCCTGGTTTGAGGCTCAATTCCCCAGGACCCACGTTAGTCAGATGCACAAGGAGGCGCACGCATCTGGAGTTCGTTTGCAGTGGCTGGAGGCCCTGGCACGCCCATTCTCTCTCTCTCTCTGCCTCTTTCTCTCTCTGTCTGTCACTCTCAAATAAATAAATAAAAATTACAACAAAAAATTTTTTAAAAATTTGATGAAGAGCTAGTTCTTTGGACAAATAAACCAGATTGATTAAACCCCTGGCTTATTTGATCAAACAAACAAACAAACAAAACAAAAACAAAAAAAAAAAAAAAAGGAAGAAAAGAAAAAGAAAAGAGACAAGTCTCAAATTAACAAAATCAGAAATTAAAAATGAGAGGTCACAGGAGACATCAATGAAATTGGAAGAATTATCAGGGCATAGTTCCAAAAGCTCTACTCCATAACATTGGATAATATGGAAGAAATGGATGAATTCACAGACACATACCACCTACCCAAACTAAATTCAGAGCAGACTAATCTAAACAAACCTATCACATCCATGGAAATTGAAAAGGTAATTAAAAAAAAAAAAAAGGTAATCAGAAAAGTTCAGGACCAGATGGCTTCTCACCTGAATTCTACCAAACCTTCATTGAAGAACTGAAACCAATTTTTCTCAAACTGTTTCACATAATTGGAGACCAGAAATCCTCCCCAACTCCTTTTATGAAGCAGGCATCTCCCTAATACTAAAACCAGACAGAGATGCAACAACAAAAGAAAACTATAAGGCCTATATCTCTGATGAATTTAGGTGCAAAGATAGTGATCAAAATCCTTGCAAACCAAATTCAACAACATATCAAAAGCATTACCCTCCTGGAGCCCCACTGAGGAGTGTCCCCAAAAGGAATGGGGAGGCAGGGACATGAGAAAAGAGGGTACCAACACATGATATGAAATATCTTGTTAATAATAATAATAGTTAAGCATTTAAAAAGATACATAATTTACCTTCTTATAAACAGATCATACATTATGGCATAAAACATGCCTCAGTTAATTCAGGAAAATTGATGTAACTTCCTACATCATATCAGATCACAATACTTTAAAGCTAGAAATTCACAAAAGACACAACAGAAAATTCTGCAAATCCTGGACACTGAACAACACACTATGAAATAATGAATGGCTTGTGGAAGAAAGCAAAAAGGAAATTATTTCTAGAACTGAATGATAACAAAAATACAGCACACTTAAACTTACTGGACACAATGAAGGCAGTCCTAGGGGGAAAACTCATAGCACTGAATGCTTTCATAACAAAGACAAAGAGATTTCAAATTAATAACCTAATCATTCACCTAAAGGTGTTGGGAAAACAAGAATAATCCAACTCTAAAAACTCCTGATGCAAATTGATATTTAAGATCAAAGCAGAAATTAATGAATTATAAACCAAGAAAAAATTAAGAAAATTGATGAAATTAAGAGCTTGTTCTTGATAAAATAAACAAAATTTGATCAGATGAAAAATAAAAAAAGAGAGAAGTCTTAAATTAACAGAATTAGAAAGGTCACAACAGACAACAATGAAATGGAAAGAATCACCAGGACATATATTCCAAACTTCTATTCCACAAAATTGGGTAATTTGGGAGAAATGGAGGAATTTCTAGATACATACACCAAGACTAAATTCAGAATAGATTAATCTCCTAAACAAACCTATTACATACATCGAGATTGAAAATGTAATCAAAAACCTCCCCCAAAGGAAAAGTCTTGGCTTCTTGGCCAAATATATAAAACTTTCACTAAAGAACTGAAACCGCTTTTTCTCATAATCAGAGAACAGAGAATGTTCCCTAACTCCATTTATGAAGCTAGCAGCTCCCTAGTACAAACCTGACAAAGATAGCACAAGAAAAGAAAATTATAGGCCTATATCCCTGATGAATTTAGATGCAAAATCCTGAACAAAATCCTCACAAACCAAATTCAACAACACACCAAAAGGATTATCCACCTTCTGGTGGTTTGATACAGGTGTCCCCCACAAACTTAGGTGTTCTAAATGCTAGGTTCCCAGCTGATGGAGATTTGGGAATTAATGCCTCCTGGAGGGAATATATTCTTGGGGGCAGGTTTATGGGTGTTATAGCCAGTTTCCCCTTGTAACAGTAAAGTGATACCAAGGAGTGGGATTGCAGCTAGACAGCTGACTGTGTGGCTTTAGCCTTTTAGAGCTGATTTTTAAGAGGAATGTGGAAGGATTTGACACCTTGGCCTAAGAGATGCCTTGCAGTGCTGTAAGTACAACTTGATGGACTTTTCTGGTCAGAGTTGAAAGACCTGAATGCAGTAAGAACTATGGACTATGAAGTTTGGTTTATGAGGATGAGAAAGAGCTTTGCTTGGACTGGGCTACAGTTTTGTGAGAAGTTTGCTGTTATGCCCATGTCCTGAGAAGCTGTGCAGGGTTGCTTTGCATAAAAATGAGCTGATGTGAGGAGAGGTATATGACACAGGAAAAAGACAAAACAAAACAAAACAACAACAACAAAAAACAAACTTTGGGTGAATTGCTGCCTGTTCAGCTGCAATTGAGAGATTATATCCTTTGAGATTGGGCCAGCTGACCTGCACTGGGTCAACAGGAAGAATGTAGACTCTTTTGAAGGGGCCTGAGTGCTCAAGGAGTCTTGTTCTTCACAGTTTGCTTTATTCCCCCCGGATTAACAAATTGGCACTGTACCTGGTATTGTGGAGTATGAGAAATGCAGGAAAGAGAGGGTCATTGAGTTTGCAACACAGTCTTGTGTTTTGGAAATGGCCATGGGCAGTGTGAAGCAGGCTTCCTGGATGCCTGCATGGAGACCCCATGGGGCCATGAGGATGAACTGTGGATTTCAGTGGAGACCCAGTGGAGACATCAGGACCACAAGATGGCTGCTGAGTGTCGGACATTGGCAGGGCCCTGGGTTAAAGCAAACCTAAACTGAGATGAACTTTTCTAGGACTGTGAGTAGCCTAGCTTGAGGGGTGGAATTGAAACTCCAGAGACTTGTTGCTGGCTAATCTTATCAGACTTGGAGACTTGTCACTGGCTAGAGTTACTGGACTTGGAGCTACAGAGTTTAGTGTTTGCCCTGTTTAAATCATGTATTGCTTGAGTATTTCTTTGTTATGCCCAATGCCATATTTTGCTGTGTTAATGTTTATTCTGTGCAATTATGGTTTTTGGGGGGTCATTTTTTGGTATTATGGCTCAGTTAAAAGATCTTGGACTATGGGGATGTATGAATATCATTGGAATTGATAAAAACTATGGGGACTTTTAAAGTTGGATGAATGCATTGCATTTTACATTATGTATGGTTATCAGTTTATGGGGGCCATGGGCAGAATGTGGTGTTTAGATTCACGTGTCCCCCATAAGCTTAGGGGTTCTGAATGCTAGGTTCCCAGCTGATGGAGATTTAGGAATTAGTGCCTCCTGGAGGAAGTGTATTGTTGGGGATGGGCTTATGGGTGTTATAGCCAGTTTCCCCTTGCCAGTGTTTGGCATAGCCTCTTGTTCCTGTTTCTACCTTATGTGGGCCAGGGGGTGAGGTCCATCCTCTGCTCATGCCATCATTTTCTCCTGCCATCGTGGAGCTTCCTCTTGAGCCTGTAAGCCAAAATAAACCTCTTTTTCCCATAAGCTTCTCTTGGTTGGGTGATTTCTACCAACAATGCAAACCTATCTATAACACACCTTGATCAAATAGGATTCATCCCAGGGATGCAGGGATGATTCAACATATGGAAATAGGTCAACATAATGCAACACATAAATAAACTTAATCACAAGAACCACATGATAATTTAAATAGTTGCAGAGAAGGCCTTTGACAAAATATAACATCATTTCATGATCAAAACACTGGAGATAATAGGCATGGAGGATTTATACGTCAACACAATAAAGCTATATATAATGCACCTAAAATCCAAATAATACTTAATGAGGAAAGACTGAAGGAGCTCCCATTGTGATTGGGAACAAAACATGGGTGCCCACTCTCACCACTGCTCTTCAACATAATACTAGAAGTACTAGCCCAAACAACAAGACAGGAGAAAGATGTGAAAGGGATACAAATTGGAAAAGAAGAAATCAAATTATCCCTATTTGCAAATGACATGATCCTGTACATAAGTGACTTGAAAGACTCCACATAAAACCTTTAAAGGTGATAAATACCATAGCAATGTGCTAGGATACAAAATCAACACACAAAGATCCATAGCTTTTCTATATACAAAGAACAATGCACAGAGAAAGAAATCAGTGAGGCTGTCCCATTTTCAATAGCCACAAAAATAAAATCAAAATCCTTGGAATAACATTAACCAAAGATGTGAAAGATCTATATAATAAAAACACAAAAACACGCAAGAAGAAATTGAGGAGGACATAAGAAGGTAGAAATTCCTCCATGCTCCTGGATAGGTAGAATTAATATTGTGAAAATGGCAATTCCACCAAAGACAATATACAATGCAATATCAATAAAAATTCCAGCATCATTCTTCTCAGAGATAGAAAAAAAGTTCTCAAAATTCACATGGAATGGTAACAGGCCTCAGATATCCAAATATATCCTTAGCAAAAGAAACAATTCTGGAGGTATCACCATGGCTAATCGAAAGCTATACCAGAAAACCATAGTAACAAAGAGAGCACGATACAGGCATAAAAACAGAGATATAGACCAATAGAGTGGAATTGAAGCCCAGCCCCTAGACAGTTACTTGATCTCTAACAGAGGAGCCAACAATGCACACTGGAGAAATGGCACTGGATAAACTGGATGATCATGTGTAGAAAAATGAAACCAGACCCACTCATCTTACCATGTACAAAAATCAACTCCAAATGTATTAAAGACCTCAATATAAGACATGAAACTCTTAAACTACTTGAAAAAATAGGAGAATTTCTCCACAATATAGGATTGGGTAAAGGCTTTCTAAACAATACCCCAGTAGCCCAGGAAATAAAACTATCATTGAACCAGTGGGATCTCATGTAGCTAAAAAGCTTTTGCAGAGACAAACATACCATAAGCAGAGTCAACAGACTACCCATAGAGTGGGAGAAAATCTTTACCAGCTATAGCACTGACAGAGGCCTAATATCTAGATTCTACGAAACACTCAAAAAGCTAAATAATAAAAACTCAAACAACCCACTTAAAAATGGGGCAGAGATCTGAATAGGGAGTTCTCAAAGGAAGAAATACACACTTAAGGAAATGTTCAATATCCTTAACCATCAGGGAAATGCAACTTAAACCAACTATGAGATTCCACCTTGCCCCAGACAGGATGGCAATCATTTAAAAAAACAAACAAACAACATTATATGTTGCATGAAAGAAACAAGTAGAGAATTGACCTAAAACATCTTATAAGAAATGGTTGTATTTCACTTTCAGTATATCTTCTTTAAGTTAGAGAAACCTAGATATAATAACCAAGGGAAACCAGCCTCTTATCCTTTTCAGTATTGAACATGGAATAACTATTTTTAGGATTAGGCAGTGGCTCACTACACAACAGGGGATAGGCATTCCTGGACATGATGGCCTTCTATCTGTGAAGAGACTTAAACCAGGTTCCATTTACTTATTTCCTAATAGTTGACACAGAATCAAGTATGTCTTATGTCCAACTTTAATATTCTATTATGGTTTCTGGAGTCTGATTGATATTATAGCCAGTGAACATGGGTGGTCACGTTCTACCCAGAGCTCAATAGTTACTGAACTAAACTTCCATGTGTCTCCTTTCATATGTTCTTTTTAGTTCCTATTTTCTTTGATCTCTTTTTGCCACCTAACCAAAGATGTAATTACTAACATACCTGCAGAACCATCTTGTTCTCACAGTAATTATATATATTCACTGAAATCTAAATGTAGAACAATGGACTAATTTTTTGGCTTTTAAATTTCAAATTAAATTATTTTCCTTATTGTAGGGTTTTTATCATAGAAGCTGCCATGTTTCTTAAAATGTATTTTAATTTATCCATTTGCAAGCAGAGAGAGATACAGAGAGAGCGAGAGCAAGAGAGAGAGAGAGAGAGAGAGAGAGAGAGAGAGAGAGAGAGAGAGAGAATGGGCATACCAAAGTCTTTAGCCACTGCAAAGGAGTTCCAGATGTATGTGTCATTTGGCTTTATGTAGGTGCTAGGGAACCAAACCCAGGTTGTTAGGCTTTGCAGTCAATTGTCTTAACCACTGAGCAATCTCTCCAAACCCCTGTCATGTTTTAATCAAACTACTACCATGATGTTTTTTCTTCTTTTCTACCAAAATAATCCTCACTGTAAAAAATTACTGTCAATTACATACCAGAGCCAGTAGTAGGAGGTATGATGAATAGCATGAATAAATGGTTTTTAAATGCAGCTGGGACCAGAGATTATCACACATTTATAAATTTAATCAGAGAGATCCCAAATCAATAACCTAACCATCCACCCATCCACCTAAAGGCACTGGAAAAGCAAGAATAATCCAACCCAAAAGGCTCCAGATGGAAAGAAATAATTAAGATCAGAGCAGAAATTAATGAATTGGAAACTAAGAAAACAATCAAGAAAATTGACGAAACAAAGAGCTGGCTCTTTGAAAAAATAAGCAAGATTGACAAACCCCTGGCCAATTTGATCAAGCAAATAAAAGATGCTTCAAATTAACAAAATTCGAAATGATAAAGGAGAGATCACAACGGACATAAGTCAAATTGGGCAAATCATCAGGACTTATTTCAAAACCCTCTACTCCACAAATCTGGATAATATGGAAGAAATGGATAAATTCCTGGACACATACCATCTATCAAAGCTAAACTCAGAGCTGATTAATCTCCTAAACAAACCTATCACACTCATTGAGATTGAAAAAGTAATAGAAAACCTCCCCCAAAAGAAGACTCCAGGACCAGATGGCTTGTCAGCGGAATTCTATCAAACCTTCATGGAAGAACTCAAACCAATCTTTCTCAAACTGTGCCACACAATTGGAGAACAGGGATAGCTCCCCAACTCTTTCTATGAAGCTAGTATCACCCTAATTCCAAAACCAGGCAGAGATGCCACAAGGAAAGAAAACTACAGGCCTATTTCCCTGGTGAACTTAGATGCAAAGATCCTGAACAAAATCCTTGCAAACCAAATCCAACAACACATCAAAAGCATTATCCACCTTGATCAAGTGGGATTCATCCCAGGAACACAGGGGTGGTTCAACATATGGAAATCTGTCAATGTAATACACCATACAAACTCTTGGGAGCTATAAGCCAAGCCTCGGCCATGTTGACAGAAACCACCATGTTGCGAGTTAAGTTTCTGTTTCCTGGTTCTTGAATCACTTACTGGAAATCGCAAGACCCACTGTGCTCAGAACACCACACCTGGGACCTTCCCAGAAGAGCTACATGCGGCCTTGCCTTCCAAGTTCCCGGTTCTGCTGATGTGCTATATAACTAGCCTTCCTTCCCCGGATCTCCCTATATAAACCCTCCTGTACTAATAAAAATCGAGACCTTGACCAAACGCTCAGCTTGGTCTCCTTCTTGTGTCTGTTTGCCTTCTTCCATTCAGGTTAACTTCCCCTCTGGTCCTTGTTTGACTCCCCGCTGGCCGGGGCAACAAACAAGGTTAAACATAAAAACCACATGATCATTTCAATAGATGCAGAAAAGGCCTTTGACAAAATACAATATCACTTCATGATCAAAACATTGGAGATAATTGGCATGGTTGGTTCATATCTTAATATAATAAAGGCTATATACAAAGGTCCTAATGTCCAAATAATACTTAATGGAGAGAGACTAGAGGAATTCCCATTGAGGTCAGGAACAAGACAGGGTTGTCCACTCTCACCTCTGCTCTTCAATATAGTACTGGAAGTCCTAGCTCAAGCAATAAGACAGATTTACATTTTTAAAAATTGTGTTAACAGTATCATAGTTTATTTCTCCCTCTCTCTTCTCCTTCTCTCTCTCTTCCTTCTTAACCTTAATCTTCATGAAATTTCCTAGGCTTCAATATATGAACCCAGACAATAATATATATGTTTCAAAGATAATATGAGTATTAAATTAAATAAAGCAAATAAAAAGTGTTCTGTGCACTGTACCTTAAAATAAACTATATTGGTATAAGTTACATTATGCTTAAATATTATTAGATGTAGCAGCTGTTTTGGACCTCCAACATATATCTCATGTATATGTTGAGGGACTTATGGGCTATAAAGAATTTTCTATGTGAAAATGATTCTTGGAATATTGTTTTACTTTTTGTTTCTTTCTCTGTCTAGTTGCATTCTCTATAGAATGTTCTTGGCTGCATGGCTGAGATGAAGATAAATTCTCCAGGGACTTTCTACTGTGGATTCAGTGCTTAGGGAAATTCAACTTAAAAGGGAAAACTGTCCTTCCAGTAGAGAGACATTTCCTTCCAGTTTGCTCTTCTGGTGGTTTGCCAAGCATTGGTGCCTTTATTCAGTTCAGTTTTCTATGTTTAGTGTCTATATTTTCAGCTTAATTAATTTAAAAGAAACCTCATGTAATTTTTATTTCTGATACATTGCTTTGTAAATTTACTTTGAATGCTGACAATTAAATGATAACATTACTCATAGGTCTTAGTTTAAATGTTGTCAAATGGAATAATTGAGAGTTTATTTGAGAGAAAGTATATGTTATCATTATGCAATATATTATGCTTATAGTTGAAACTTGTTTTTTTAAAAAAACTGCCTGTTATGAAAACAATTTGGGGCAGTATCCTTTAAGTGCAAATGGAACATACTCAGACACAAAATATTTTTTCTAGAATAACATTTTCTTTCTTTTTTGTTGCCTCATTTCATATGAACTTAGATACCTGCTGTATAATAATAAATGATGCCTACTCATGTCCAGCATCCACTATTCCATAGTTACCCTTCCACCTGGGATTCCTTTCTGTTCTGTTCTTGATTTTTTGGTCATAAAGCGTGAAAATGGGTTATAAGCTTCATGACAGATATAGAATATATTCAAAAGCAGGAAGTCCTTGAAATTATTATTAATAAACATGTGTTTTTAATTGGGGAAATCATGATTTCTGCCCATTACTTTATTAATTCAGTGTGTGTGTGTAGTGTGTAGAGGTAGTGATCACCTATGGTGGCCCAATAAGAACATTGGATATCCCGTTCCATCCCTTTTCTACCTGTTCTGGTTTTGAGCCAGAGACTCTTTACTGTTTCCAGAGCTTGTGGGGGGCACCAATGATTCTTGAGTCTTTGATCATCTGTGGGATTGGGGTTACAGGCATACATAGCCATATCCAGCTATTTACATGGGATCTGGAGATTTGAACTCTGGAGGTCTCAGGCCCCTTGAGGACCTCATGCTTGCCCAAGAAGCACACTTAACCACTGAGCCATCTTTCCATCCCATCTTATTAATTTAGAACAGGTGTTCTCCAACTTTACATTTGCAATATAAAGCAACAGTACTGATTTAGTCCTTGGGTTGGTCATGACGGGCTAGGGAATTTTGTTGTAGAAACATTTCAAAATGAAGTTGAGTAATAAATGATTGATAAAGTTATAAAAATATTTTGACAGTTTTCTTTGAAAAAAAAGAATCTTATTATCAATCACTGAATGAGTTAGTGACAGAAGTAAAGCACTGTGCTCAAGTAGATGGCTTAGTTATTCAAACTTGTTTGTTTTAAGCAGACTGACACATAAACTTATCTTTCCTCCCTATAAAGTTTTGATGTAAAAGAAAATTACATCTTAAAATTCTTTAAAAATACCCCAAATTTCAGCATGTTCATTGCAATTTTTAATAATTAATCTATGCTTTTCCATATGTTCTTTCACCTTTATTCATTTACCATTTTTCTAAATTTCATATAAAATATTAGATGGGGTCACAATATGGAATATAGATCATATGAGATATTCCTTGAAGGAGATTCACATAACTGGAGAAGCAGCAGGTTTTAATGGCTACACATACTAGCTAACTTTTCAGGATTTCTAAATATTTTTCCCAATTTTTATATATGAAGAAAATATAATTTAAACCTAATTTTCTTCCAATACTCTCTTATGTCCCTCCACCTCGCCCATTCCCTTTAACTGAACTCCTTCTTTCCAACAAGACCATCTTCTATTTTGATGACCTTTTCTCTCTGCCCTCTTCCATCATCCATGCTGAAATATTAATGAGCTCACTTGTGTGGAGTGCTTGTGGAGGTAGTGACAGCTGGTATGAGGTCATAGTGTAGCAATCACCTCTTCAGAATTTGGTGTCCCAACATGCTGCTTCCCACCATCTGCCTTTTGCATTCTTGGACCAGCTCTTCTTCAGTGATCCCTAAGCCTTGCCAGGGGTGTTCTAGATGTCTCAATTAGTGGCAAATGCTCAACCTTCATTTATTCTCAGAATTTTGGAGAGTTTTGAATATCACCAGTTATTACTGCCATCTGTGAAATGAAGCTTTTCTGACCAAAGATTGATCACCAATAATTGGTCTACAAATTTTTTATAGCCATACTAATGTTAGCAGGCTTAAAAAGCCATACGTACGTAGCAGCTAACTCTTCAGTAAGTTTAATCTGTAATATCTAACTCTTCTTCTGTTAACACAAAAGAGGAGATAGAGCTAAGAATTTGGACAATTCAAGAGTTTTGAGTGATAAGATAAAGTACTAAACACCTGTACATATACTGTTGCAATGGAATGGCATGGATGGAAGCTGGAAGAGAGTCAGTCCCCAGACGGTCAGTGCATCTAGTGCCAGAAGGTGCTACATGGGCAACTGGGGGGAAATGACCAATATCTGTCCAAGCAACTCATGGTCTAACCTACTTAGCAGCAAATAACCTGTTGTGATGCTCACACAGGTGCAGTAGTGGCACACAGCCATGGTGGGGAACCAACTGCTCTCAATTCGGCTAACTGATCCCCTCAGTGGTACGGGACCCATAGCTGGAGCTGGGAATCAAGTCAGAACCATATCCAAACATAAGCCCCCTCTCCATTATCAAGCGGCCATCAGTCGTGGGCTACAAGAGGGCCTACACCTATTAAATTCTCTTTAAAAAATGTAAGGGTTATCTCATTTGTCATGGTGCTAGCTTACTCTCTGTTGGAGAATCTCCTTCTCTTTTTCAGATGGATGTAGATCCTAAGCAGAGAGCCACCCTATCATACCTCAAAAGGGCCCGGGCTGAGACTGAGAAAAATTGGCGAAACAAGCAAAGGTGCTGTTTTCCTGGTGAACCAGGTACCAGCACAAGGGTGAGGGAGATCAACACAGAGAAAGGTCAACTCCTACCAAATCAGAGAGCCAGAGACCCAGAGGCTTCAACACCTCATCACTGAAGCAGACCAAAAATGAACCCAACATGGCTCAGGGAAATTTTTCGGAAGAGGGGGCGGAAAGGATGTCAGAGCCACATGTTGGGTCATGACATGCAGAGACATTTATCATGCCCATAACTGTGGGCTAACTCTGCAATGCGTGACCCATATACCTCAACAAGGAGGGGCCAAGGGGAGGGGATAGATCACGGATGAGCCTAATAATGGTACCAAACTGACTGTATTTGCTGAATACAATACTAATTAATAAAAAAATTAAAAAATTAAAAAAATAAAGTACTAAACACAGAGACGAATATGTTAATTTAAGCAAAAGATTGTATTAGAAATGGAATAGAAGAAAATTGGTTATATGTGTGCAAAAAGAAAAAAAAAAGAAGAAAGGACTTGGACCATATATAGAGCACAGAAAACAAAACAATACAGCATTAAGCATAGGCATATTAAATCTTAAAACTATAAACATTATAGAAGAAAAATTGTAGAAAATCATTTTGTAGTATGCTATGTCCAAGATTTACTAGACAGTACACCAAAGGTGTGGTGCATAAAAGAAAAAAAATAACATAACTAGACTTCATGAACATTTGTAAATCAACAAATAAAGTTTAAAGACAAGCCATAACTCAGGAATAGTTTGTGAAACTCCAACGTAAAAATGTAGGAAAAATATGTAACTCTCAAACATAACTCACAATTGCAGAGTGTAGTAATAACTCTCAAATTCAAAAATGAAAGATAAAAATGACAACACAATGAAAATAGACAAAAATTTGAACAGTTATTTCACTAAAAGTGCAGAATGGTAAGTATGCATAATGATGCTCAACACTTCTCACTGAGGAAATGCAAGTTAAGGCCTAATGAGTTATCACAGCATAACAAGTAGGAAGGAGGGTATGGGTGTGTCCAACAACACACAGAGCTATTGAAGGTGCAGAAGGAGTGGCACACACTGATTGCTGTGTGTGGTGCTTTGAATAGAATAGATGGCCCCCAATATAGTCAGTTGTTTATTTGTTTATAGTTTGCATCTGCAGCCACCTGGCTGGAGGCAATGTCACTGGGTGGATCTTAAGGTGTGGTGGTGGTTTCAGATTTCAATCTAAAGATATGCAAAGTGTGCCTAGCTGGAGTTCCTAAAGTGTGCTGTGGCTTTTGGCTTTTGGGCTTGTGCTTCTCTGTCTCTGCTTGGTCCTGTGAAGGCAGGCCAGCTTCTTCTGCTATTATGGAACTTCCCCTGGATCTGTAGGCTTCAATAAATATCCCTTCCTCCATAACTGTGCCTGGTCTGGAAGTTCATCTCAGTGAACCTGAAGCTGTCTGTTACACTGTGTGAGCACAAATGGCACAAACACCTTAAAAAATAGTCTTGGAGTTTCTTATAAAATTAGATACGTACTTGCCATAAACTTCAGCCATTCACTCTCAGGCATTTGTCCTTGAGAAATGAAAATATATATTCATCCAAAAATCTGTACATGAATTTTTGTGGCACTCTTTAGCATTAAACACAAGAAAAAGCACAAATTTGTGCTACTGGTGAACGATAAACTGTTAAATATTCATATGCTAGAACACTATTCAGCCAATATATATATATTTGTTTTTTTGAGGTAGGGTCTCACTGTAGTCCAGGCTGACCTGGAACACACTATGTAGTCTCAGGGTGGCCTTGAACTCATGACGATCCACCTACCTCTGCCTCCCAAGTGCTGGGACTAAAGGTGTGCACCACCATGCCCGACTATTCAGCCAATATTTGAATAAACTTAATACTTAACAGAAAGAGTAATAAATTATGGATGTTGTAAAGCAGACACACAAGAATACAACATATGTGATGTCAGTAGAATAACATTCTATAAAAAGCAAGAGATATTTTAGGCTATAGAACTGGCCTGTGGTCATCTCAGATTGTTTTCATGGCAACATATATGTTTAGAATGTGAATTTTACTGTATATAAATTCTATATCAGTGAGTATGACTTTCTCCCAAAAGAATCTGGTATTCACTGATAGACATCTGGAAAAATCACCATTTGACAATTGGTGGTGAATGATAGCATTTGGAAATTGAATCATTGTTAATAAGTACTTTTATCATCATAATCTATTTCCAGTTAAGAAATATGGAAAAGAATTACAGAATGATAAAAATACTATTTTCTAACCTTTGATATGTCTAGACATTGGTCATTGATGGCATCTAATGTAATCCAATGAGAGACACATGAATATCAATCACTGACTCCCAATGGAAGAAGGTACATTTGCTGTGAAGTCATCTTGTGAAAAGGAAACAAAATGAAATGAAATGTAAATGTCTTGACAAATTACCAACTTATGAGAAATAAAACAAGGAAAAAGGAACAAGTTAAATGATATTTTACATAGTCAAATTAACAAAATTTAAACTAGCAAAATCTAAGATTGATCAAAATAAACAGTGAAAGAAAACTATAATTTTGAGGAAAATTCAAGAATATATTAGTAAATTTTAATATATGAGCCTAATTGAACCCGATTCAGACAAATTGCTATAAAACTGACTTCTAAGGGATGAAAGGATTGATTATTCAATAAACATTTGGCAACTATAAGATATTAGTTATTTTTGAAAAGTGATAATAAAATTACAGCTTTCAAACTGTATTTATTTTTTGCTTGTGTGTGTGTGTGTGTGTGTGTGTGTGTGTGTGGTGTATGCAAATGTATGTGCCTTTTCAATCCCCCATGGATCCCGCTCCATCATCTTACACCCATTTTCATTTTAAACCTAAGTAACACTGATACCAGAACTTGCTTTTGTGAGCTTTGCTGATTCTCTGGTCTCTGCTCCTTTTCAGGGACTGAGTTTACAGATGCACATGGCCATGCCTAGCTTTTTATATGTGACCTGGAGATTCAAACTCAGGTAGTTCCAGGCCCTCAGGCTCTCATGCTTGTGTATGGAGTGCACTTAACCACTGAGACATCTCTTCAGCACAATTATGCTTACTATTTTTTAAGTTAAGCAATTTTTATTGGCTGTATGTAGGTGAAATCAGGTGTTCTGGATTTGCTTCAAAACTATTTAGGAATGGGGGAAATAGGTGCTGGGTGTGCTATCCATGAATGTGGCTATCCACTGTGGAGGCTTCTAAAAGCTAAAAATTGAACTTCCATATAACCCAGCTCTACCACTCATTGGAATGTACCCAAAGGACTCTATATCCTACCACAGAGATACCAACACATTCATGTTCATTGATGCTCTATTCACAATAACAAGGAGATGGCCTAGATGTCCATTCACTGACTACTGGATAATGAAACTGTAGTACATATGTACAATGAATACTTTACTCATCTGTAAAGAAAAGTGAAGTTATGAAATTTGACAGAAAATGGTTGGACTTGGAGAAATTAAGCCAAGTGATTAACCCAAGCCTAGAAAGAAAAAAAAAATCACATATTCTAATACTCTCCTATGTAGGAGACCATGGGATGGGTACAAGAGGTGGTGAGAAGCTGGGAAAAGACAAAAGGAAACTAGGTATGGAAGCAGAAAGAAGGCTCTAAATTGGGGGAAGGCACAGTAGAGGAGGGGAAGAAGAACAAGTGGGGAAGGGAAACAAAACCATTTGTATTGAATTGTAATGAAACCCAATTTTTTACAAGCTAATAAAAATTAAATAATAATAGATAATAAATTTAGCTACCCTATTCTGTAACAAACCTAAAAAAAGGGGAAGGATAAAAAGGAAGAGAAAAGGAGAGCTCCAGGGAGTGGAAAGAAAGCTGTGATGGAGTTGCAATACTATTTTGTAGGCTCAAAACACTTTCACCTTCAGTATTTCAGGCAGAGAGGGCTGACCTAGCTCCCATTGCTATTCTCAACTACTTCTGTTCCAGGCAGGAAGGTGGGGGCTTACGACCCCCATCCCGGATCTGAGGGAGTGTGACACTTGTTGTAAGCAACACTGTGACATTCTGGGACTATGCCTTGAGGAAGCAGAGATGTATTGGTCAGGGCTCTTTAAGGGTATTGTGTTTATTCTACTCAAAGAAAATTGATCTGCTAGGACAGATACTCTCAATATATAATATACATTCTCTTTTTACTTCTCTTGATTTCAGACATCAATCAACATCCAATTTTATTTTTAATGAATTTTTGATGGATATTTTGCCAAAGATATACTTGTTAAATATTTATGAAGTACTTTTAAAAGCTATGGGAACAGCAGTAATGTACCCTTTGCAGATGGCAAGAAACAGATGCAGGGATAGCATTGCAGACTTTGTCATGGGAGTTTAGCTTTGCTTCCATGAATGTCTGCTTAGACTGTAAAAAGAAAATGAGACAAATTATTTGGGAGAAAACAAGTAAATAGAACAAAACAAAAACAGAAACATCTTAAGAAGTGGTTGGGGCTAGCTATGCACAGGTCTCCCTGGAGAGTTCTGGCCTTGGGATTGTGGGTATAGTGTAATTTTTGGAGGAAATGTCTACACCAGACTAAGTTCTATGTGCTCAGCTAACTTCACTCAAACAGGAAATCCACTGCAGGGCAATGCTGTTTCACACCTGGGCAGTAACCTGATTTTCTCAACATAAGGGGGCTCAAATCTCTATAGGGAGCATTCCAGGTTTTACATTATCTTTTTATTTGTGAGGGAGATAGGATTGCTTCCCAATAACAGAGGCAATAGCAAGATGGATAATGGCAGAGATCTGAGCTTCATTCAGACAACCATGTCTCACTGACAGGAATTAATTTTTGCTGCAGAGAATCAAGAGACCAGGCAGGTGGGTGAAGCCTATGCTCTCTCCACAAAGCAGGCATCTACCTGGCTTTGCTGAGAGAACAGCCCAAACTACCAACAGCTAACTTTCAAAAGATTTCTTAAAACTTGCAGGCTAATTTGTAGAGTAGAGCAAAAGTAACAGGGAAAGAATCTCTTACTCAGGTTTGTCCACACCTGGAAAAAGACGGGCTCACACTGACCAAAACAGGAACCAGAACTCGGCTTACGGATGTGTGGATTTTGACATCATGACTTGCTAAAGCAGATTTAGAGGCACCCTCTGGAGCCCCAATTCATGAATATTGACTGGGTTCCTGCTTAAATTATTTTCTTTGTAGCTGTACTTAAATACATAGGAAAAGTGATAATCATGTTGGGAAGACATGAAGCAATCTCCTTTCCTCTAAAAGGGAAGCGTGTTAAAAGAAATAATGTTAGTTGGATATAATTATAAACCACCAGACTTAAAATGTTCTCTCAACCAGCAGAAAATGCAATTTGACATATGGTATTGGAACTATGAAAGAAAGGATTCTCTTGTGCTATTTTTTTTTCTTTTTTTTTGCAGTTGGAGTTTGGGTTTAGATTTTGTGTGTGTGAGTTTCCAAGTGTGTGAATTATGCAAGTGATTGAGTGGCCTCAAGCATTCCGGAGACAAGCTTTTTCAGCAGATAATGAAAAATGAAATTCTTTGCAAATGTATATTAAAATTTGCAGTTTCAATTTTCAGCAATTTTTGAGAATGTAAGAAACTTTTTTCAGTTTAATTTATATGCTTAGAGCTGTTTAGCATGGAGATTGCCTGAGGGCAAAAAGAAGAAAAAAAAAAAAAGAAAAAGACATGAAGACAGCTATCGTAAAAAATAGTTTTCAAGGGCTGGAGAGATGACTTAACAGTTAAGGTGCTTGCCTGCGAAGCCTAAGGACCAAGGTTCAATTCCCCAGAACCCACATAAGCAAAATGCACATGGTGGCACATGTATCTGGAGTTCATTTGCAGTGGCTAGAGGCCCTGGTGTGCCCATTCTCTCCCTCCCTCCCTTCCTCCCTCCCTCCCTCCCTCCCTCCCTCCCTCCCTCCCTCCCTCCCTTGCTTTCTCTCTCTCTCTTTTCATTTTCCTACTTTTCTCTCAAAATATGAATGAAATAAAAATTAAAAATAGTTTTCAAGTTAAAAAAAATCAGTAATACAAGAGTAACCTAGCTTTAGGTCTTCATTTGTTTTAAAATTTAAAGCATATACCAATCCTCCATTTAGTAAATAGCTTAAGAAATAATTGATAAAAGAATAACACTGTATGTGTTCCAAGAGTAACTCAGTGAAGATCTATCAGTAAGTAGCATATGAAAGGGCTAAATGAGGGATATGAAAGTCTCACCATGTTATTTTTGCAAAATCTAAACTTAAAACTGCACTTAAGAATCTTTCTCTCTCTCTCTCTCTCTCTACACACACACACACACACACACACACACACACACACACACACACACACACACAATTTCCAAGCAGGGAGGGAGGGAGGGAAGAAAGGCAGGAAGAAGTGAAAGAGGATGGAAGAGAGAGAGAGAGAGAGAGAGAGGAGAGGAGAGGAGAGAGAGAGGAAGAATGAATGGATGTGTTAGGGTCTCTTACCACTGCAAAGGAATTCCAGATGCATGCACCACTTTGTGCAACTGGCTTTATGTTGCTACTGAAGAATTGTTCCAGGGCTGGAAGGCTTTGCAAGCAAATACTTTTAACCACTGAGAAATCTTGCTAGTCCATAATCTTACTTTAAAATAGCATTTTCTGCTTCAGAGTTAAACTACTTAGAACCCTTAAGACATTTTCTTGTTTTGTTTTTTAAAATATATTTTATTTGCAAGGAGGAAGAGCAAGAGAGAGATTAAGAATGAGTGCACCTAGGCCTTTTGCCACTACAGTTGAACTCCAGACACTGCATCTGGCTTTATGTGGGTCCTGGGGAGTCAAAGCCAGGCTGTCAGTCTTTGTAAGCAAGCACCTTTAACTGCTGAGCTCCATCCTTAACATGTCTTTCTATGACACATCCATCTAAGGTTTTGGAAATAGCATTGAAATTAAATTTACTTTCTCCTAGTCCAAAGCCATCCTTTCCTTCAGGTTACATTTGACCCACTTATAACTACCATTCATGGTCACCTTTTCTTCAGCACTTCAGGTTGGGAGTCATAAACTGTGACTGGTTAGTGACTTATATTTTGGTCATAATTTTTCAGCAGTGACAATTATCACAATAACTAGACTTGTGAAGAAAAGGCTCCTTTGTTTCCCAATACCAATGCATATTTCAACACCACTCAGGTTTTCACTCACTTGTTCTAAGAGCTACATCTTCCAACTCACTATAAAAACAGAATAAGAGGAAGAAGCCTACACTTTATTTTTTATTTTTTTATTTTGGAGAGAGAAAGAGAAGAAGAAAGAGAACTGGTATGCTAGAGCCTCAGCCACTGCAATTGAACTCCTGATGCTTGTGCCACCTAGTGGGCATGTGTGACCTTGGGCTTGCTTCATCTTTGTGTGTCCGGCTTATGTGGGATCTTGAGAGCTGAACATGGGTCCTTAAGCAAGTGCTTTAACCACTAAGCCATCTCTCTAGCCCTTTATTTACTTTTGACTAATCAAAGGTTTGGTAACATAACATTCTACCAAGGAGCCAGACATGGTGGCACAGCCTTTAATCCCAGCACTCGGGAGGCAGAGGTAAGAGGATCGCCATGAATTTGAGGCCAGCCTGAGAATACATAGTGAATTCCAGGTCAGCCTAGGCTACAGCAAGACCCGCACCTTGAAAAAAATAACTCAAAGAATTTTCTTATGCACAAGTTTAGTTTTACATTATTTAAGCTCATTAGGTTAGACATGACTGAATATCCAACTCACACTGCTGTAAGCAGAAAGTTCTTTTCTTTTTTGGCTGATGTAACACAAGAGGGGTGTTGCTGTCAAGATAGCCTCCTTAGAACCCAGTACATCTCAACTGAAGCTGTGTTTTCTATTCTCAACTCCCACCTACAGAAGAGCTCCCTTCTTACAGTGTGGGCCAGTGGTCATGCCAAGTACATTTGAGTCAAGTCTTATAGAGAAAGTATCAGTAGGGCTGGAGAGATGTGCTCAGTGTTTAAAGGTGCTTTCTTGCAAAGCCTGCCAGCACAGGTTCAATTCCACACCCATAGATGCAAAAAACAAACACAGCCTCTTGCGCTCTCTCTCTCTCTCCCTCTCTCCCTCTACACACACACACACACACACACACACACACACACACACACACACACACACAAATAAATAAATAAATGAAAAGAAAAAAAATGGTCTACTTTTCCTAAAAGGCCTCCTTGACCTCAGAACTTCTGACTGGATCACAGGAGCTCCCCTGAAACAATTGTGTGGCAGAACAAGAAGTGTGCACAAGTGTTCAATTGTCAAAGGATCATGTATCCACTATACATTTTTCTTTATAGTTAAACAATTACTTTTCATGCAGTCCTCATTTTTGATTTTGGTTTCTCTATTATGCAAAGGCTATTTACAAAGAATATTACAATACTCAGGTGATAGGGTACTTACCTTCTCAGGCTGTCATGACAAATGCACAGACAGAAGTTAATATTTCCAAGAGTTCTGGAGACCAGAAGTTTAAGGTCAAGAGGCCAGCAGGGTTGCTATTTGAAGGTTGTCTCCTATGGTACATGACAGAAGGCCTTTGCACAGGTAAATAAAGTTACAGAGCTAGGATAAGTGACTCAGTTTTCTTTAACCACAGAAGCCAACAACGAAATGATCTCAGTCCTAGAAGCATGAGCAATGAAACTCTACCTTTAAGTAAACGACCCAAAAGGAATTCCAATGTACCCATCCCAGGCCCTCTAGTAAGGAACTTACCTATCCATGCAGATGCCTTGCATTTGGCCAATCCACCTCAGCTGGAATTTTGACACATGTGAACTGTTTGCAGCTATTGAGTTCGTGGTAATTTGTTATAATAGTAACTAAAACAAACATGCATTGCTTATGCACATTGCTTAATATGTTACAGATTATGGAGTAACAGGGGCATGAGTGGCATGGGATGGGATATAAATGAGAAACTTCTGTCGGCAAAAATTCATCCTATGTATAAACAATTCCTCATATAAATTCTCAAGCAAAGCTCACATAAAATCGAAAACCCTGATGTCTGATAAGGAAGAAGGACTTTAATTAGCTGCTGTGTTAGGCAGTCAAGATGTGTTACCAGAGCACTGTACTACAAATCATCTCTACTTGTCATATCACAGCATGTTCCATCAATTCAAATTTATTTTCAAATTAACATTGAAACTTTCATTTTATTCCTTTTGCTGATTTTATTTTAGGATTCTTCATTCATCATTCTTTATTTGATATTCATGTCACTATTTTTCATATGACTCTTAGGTAATATAATTGCTTTATTTTTTCAATTCAAAACTTCCCTATAATAATTTGAGGCTTTATCACATACATTTACTAGCATAATAAATATCCTTGCTTAATTTGTCATCTAAGTTTGTTTTCTGTTTTATTGTCCCTTGCCATTTCTTTGGTTTGAGTCTGTGGCTCTATTGTCATTGTATTACTTTTCATTTCCTCTTTTTTTAAACATAGTCTGAAGTTTATAGTTCTTCTAAGTACCTTTTAAATTTGTAATAAGTATTTACATAAAATATTTATGCCTTTGTGCATTTTTTGCTCTAATTGGAAACAGTGCTTCTTGACTCCTTCAAGGAAAGATGAGGGAATTTCCCTCGAAACAATGTTATGGTGCTTTTGTGCTAAATATAATTTTCTAGAGATGTATACCAGAGTACAATCTTTTGGTTTTTATCATATTTACTTTTGATTACTTACTGTGAGTTTTTTTTTTCACAGAAAATAAAAGCAAATGCAAATAGCTTGCAAGAAATTCAAACAACCTAGTTTTACATATCTCTCTTCCTCTCTCTCTCTCTCTCTCTCTCTCACACACACACATACCGCACACACCACACACACACGCATATTCTCTCTTTTTATCATCAAGCCATTAACAGCCACAATGAGGTAGGTTGACTCAGTATAATACATAATAGGCTGATTTTGAATTTAACTTGGTATTAATAGAATGTTTCTAGACTATATTTACATACTGGACTGGCCTTTTCTGGTCCTTACTTTCTTTAGGATCAATCTCTCTGTGATGAGTTATCAGAAAATGTGTAAAACCTGAGCTAAACTATTGTCTGCAAATTCAGTGCCACAAAGTTGCCTTTTTAGAAGTAGTTCAATTTTTTTTTTTGTGTTGCTCCCACCAGACTAGTTTAATTCCAAAATGAAACACTAAAATTTAATAAAAGTTACATTTTTCCAGGCATGGGATGCATGCCTTTGACACCAGCACTTGGTAGGCTGAGGTAGGTAGTGAGTTAGAGGCCAGCTAGGGCTTGAGTGAGACCCTTCCCTTAAAAAAATACCCAAACAGGGCTGGAGAAATTGCTTAGTGGTTAAGGCACTTGCTTGAAATGTGAATGGACACAGGTTCCATTCTCCAAGATCCATGTGAGCCAGGTACACAAGGTAGCACATACATCTGGAATTTGTTTGCAGTGGCTGGAGGCCCTGTCATGCCCATCTTCTCTCTCTCTCTCTCTCATGCTATCTGCCTCTTTCTCTCTCAAATAAATAAATAGATAAATAAATAAATAAATAAAATATCCAATGGAGCAAATAAAAAGTAATATTTTAAAAATAATCAATGTCCATCATTAGACAACTGGATAAATAATATGTGGTATATCTACACGATGGAATTCTACACAGCAATAAGGAAAAATGATACACTGAAATTTGAAGAAAAATGGTGGAACCTGGAACAGATCATTCTCAGTGAACTCACCAAATCAGAGAGGGATAATTGCTACATAGTCTCACTCATCTACAGCTCCTAACCTGAATATAGCCAAGATGTTGACATACCTAACAAGCATCTCTAGGACAAGACAATAGGGTGGGTAGAGAGAGAGGAGAGGGTAAGGGGGATATGGGGGCACAAAACTGGACCCAAACGGCAATGGTACCATAAAATTCTACATCCTAAATGACAGTCCAAATGGGTGAACCTTCACCAGGCCCTTAGAGGGAACACCTGAGCCACAAGGCCCTGGAGAGGGTACAATGAAGACTGACCTTAATCTCCTCTGTTTCTGTTTCTCTCTCTCTCTCTCTCCCTCTTCTCTATATATCTTTTATATTACTTGTGTTTTTCTTATTTCACTCCTTTGGCGCTAAAATGTAACTCCTAGTACTAGCATGTGGCTATCATCCACAATGAGCTCTTGATCATAGAGAACTACAAGGTTTCCCAAAAGAAGACAGATTTCTGTCAGAGTACTCGATGACCCACCATAGGCTAGTGGTAAGACCCTACTGCTGAAGACACCATATGCTGTTGGCACATAACATGGAGTAACATGGCTGGAAGCTGGGAAGAGTCAATCCCCAGACAGTTGGCATGTCTAGTGGCAGCAGGTGCTACATGAGCAGTTGGGGGAACATGACCAATACCTGTCCAGGCAATTCATGGTCTAAGCTACTTAGCAGCAAACAACCTGATGTGATCCTCACACAAGTGTAATAGTAGTGCACAGCTATGGTGGGAAACCAACTGCTCTTGATTTGGCTAACTGATCCACTCAGCAGAATGGAACCCATAGCTGGAATTGGGAAACAAATCAGAATCATATCCAAAAATGAGCCCATTCTCCATTATCAAGCTCCTACCAATCATGGGCTACAAGAGGGCCTACACCTATTAAATTTTCTCTGAAAAATAATGGTTATCCCATTTATCTGGAGCTAACTTTACTCTTTGTTGGAGAATTTACCTCTGTTTTTCAGATAGACACAGATCCTAAGGAGAGAACTACCCCATCATATCTCAAAAGGGCCCCAGCTGAAACTAAGAATAATTGAAGAAACAAGCAAGAGTGCTGTTTTCTTGGTGAACCTGGTACCAGCACAATGGTGAAGGAGATCAACACATAAACAATCAACTCCTACCAAACCAGAAATCCAGAGACATAGAGGCTCCCAAGACCTCATCACTCAGGGAAATTTGTGGAAGAGGGGGTGGAAAGAATGTCAGAGCCACACATTTGGTCATGATCCACAGAGACATTGCCTCCTACTCATAACTGATGGCTAACCCCACAATGCAAGACCCATATTCCACAACAAGGAGGGACCCTGTGGAGGGGGGTGATCAGAGGGGAGGCTAATAATGGTACCAGCTTGACTGTATTCTCTGAGTACAAAACTAATAAAAAGAAAGTCTGAGTCAAATTACAAGCATAGATGAATCTTAAAATGCAATTTTTATTGCCTATAAGGTACATTTTAATCCCTTCTTTTACTATTCAGTATCCTTTAAACAGAAAGTTGTTGACCTGTTTCAATCGCATTCCCACTCACTTCACTCCACTTTTGTATTCTCAAGTTGTATTATGTCAACCTACCCACCAACCTTCACATCCCTCTGCCTTCACCCATGTTTGTTATTTTCTCTGTGTAAAATGTCCTTTTTCCATCTGGTAAATTTCTGGAGATATTTTAGGAACCAAATTCATAAAGCCTTTCTACTTCTTTCCTACTTTTATTTATTTATTTTCTTCAATGCATTCATAGAATTTTCTTTTTTTTTCTCAATTTTTACTAACATTTTCCATGATTATAAAAAAATATCCCATGGTAATACTCTCCCTCCCCCCACTTTCCCCTTTCAAATTCCATTCTCCATCATATCCCCTCCCCATCTCAATTAGTCTCTCTTTTATTTTAATGTCATGATCTTTTCCTCCTCTTGTGATGGTCTTGTGTAGGTAGTTTCAGGCACTATGAGGTCATGGATATCCAGGCCATTTTATGTCTGGAGGGAGCACGCTGTAAGGAGTCCTACCCTTCCTTTGGCTCTTACATTCTTTCCACCACCTCTTCCGCATTAGACCCTGAACCTTGGAAGGTGTGATCGAGATGTTACTCAGTACTCCAATCACTTCTTTCTAGCCCTGTGATACCTTCTGAGTCATCCCAAGGTCACTGCCATCTGAAAAGAGAAGATTCTCTACCCAAAGTGAGAGTAGCGTTAATATAAGGGTATGAATAGTAAGAGAAGTGCTTACTGGGCAGTTTGATAAGCATAGTATATACATTTTTCAAGACATCAGCAGATGTTACACCCCTAGGGCTCATGACTACCCCTGTTTTAAGTTTTCAGTATCAGGGATGTATTCCCTCCCATGGAGCATGCCTCCAGTCCAGTTGGAGGGCAGTTAGTTTCCACCATGATAGACATGCCGCTATTGCACCAGTTGGCTCATTTGGCCTGGCTGGCCAATTATAAGGCTTGCAGTGTCCACTGATGAGTATCTTCACTGTTGCTATCTCTTTCTCCCATTGAACCACATGTAGAATGGCTTCTTCCAGCTTTCTGTCAGCTGGTCTACATGGAGGAGGTTATGAGCTCAGTTCCAGCAGGATTTCTCAGATTTCTTTGCAGCCCAAGTATGTGGTGTGGCCAACAACTCACTGGAAGGTATCCCATCCCTGGCACTGAATATTTTCTAGCAATGATCTACAGCTCCTGAGTGTTCCATTGTCCATAACCGGAGGATTCCATATGATTTATTTATATCCTCTTAGATTTAGATTATCCCTCCCTCCACCTATCCTTTACTCAATCTCTTCCCCTTACCTCACTTTGGACCTTCCCACCCCCATTAATCTATTCTTCTACTTACCTATATACAATACCAACCTATTAAGTACCCTCCTCCCTTCCTTTCTCTTCCCTTTATATCTCTTTTTTAGCTTACTGGCCGCTGCTACTGAGTTTTTTTCCTTCTCACACAGAAGCCCAATCATCTGTAGCTAGAATCCACATATAAGAGAGAACATGCAGCTCTTGGATTTCTGGGCCTGGGTTGCCTCACTTAGTATAATCCTTTCCAGATTCATCCATTTTCCTGCAAACTTCATAACTTCATTTTTCTTTACCACTGAGTAGAACTCCATTGTATAAATGTTCCTATCTTCATTATCCACTCATCAGTTGAGGGACATCTAGGCTGGTTCCATTTCCCAGCTATTATGAATTGAGCAACAATAACATGGTTGAGCACGTACTTCTAAGGAAATGAGATGAGTTCTTAGGATATATGCCTAGGAGTGCTATAGCTGGGTCATATGATAGATCAATTTTTAACAGTCTTGGGAACCTCCAGACTGATTTCCACAATGGCTGGACCAGATTGCATTCCCACCAACAGTCTAGAAGGGTTCCTCTTTTTCCACATCCCTGCCAGAATTTATGATCATTTGTTTTCATGATGGTAGCCAATCTGACAGGAGTGAGATGGAATCTCAATGTAGTTTTAATCTGCATTTCCCTGATGACTAGGGATGTAGAACATTTTTTTAGATGCTTACACACCATCTGTATTTCATCTTTTGAGAACTCTCTACTTAGCTCCATAGTCCATTTTTAATTGGCTTGTTTGATTTCTTATTATTTAACTTTTTGAGTTCTTTGTATATCCTAGATATTAACCCTATATTAGATATATAGCTGGCAAAGATTTTTTTCCCATTCTGTAGGTTGCCCCTTTGCTTTATTCACACTGTCCTTTGCAGTACAAAATCTTTGTAATTTCATGAGGTCCCAGTGGTTAATCTGTGGTTTTATTGAGCAATTGGGGTTATATTCAGAAAGTCTTTGCCAAGACCAATATGTTGAAGAGTTTCCCCTACTTTTTCCTCTAGCAGTTTCAGAGTTTCTGGTCTGAAGTTAAGGTCTTTAATCGATTTGGACTTAATTCTTGTGCATGGAGAGAGAGAAGAATCTATTTTAATCCTTCTATAGATACATATCCAGTTTTCCTAGCACCATTTGCTGAAGAGGCTGTCTTTTCTCCAATGAGTATTTTTGGCATTTTTATCAAATACCAGGTGGCTATAGCTACCTGAACTTACATCTGGGTCCTCTATTCTGTTCCCTTGATCTACATAGGTGCTTTTGTGCCAGTACTATGCTGTTTTTGTTACTATGGCTCTGTAGTATAGGTTAAAATCAGGTATGGTGATACCACCAGCCTTATTTTTGTTGCTCAGTATTATTTTAGATATTCAAGGGTTTTTTTTTTTTGATTCCAAATGAATTTTTGGATTGTTTTTTCTATTTCTGTGAAGAATGCCATTGGAATTTTGATGGGGACTGCACTAAATGTGTAGATTGCTTTTGGTAAGATTGCCATTTTCACAATATTGATTCTTCCAATCCAGGAACAAGGGTTGTTTTTCCATTTCCTCATGTCTTCTGCAATTTCTCACTTGAGTGTTTTGTAGTTTTCTTTGTAGAGATCCTTTATTTCCTTGGTTAGGTTTATTCCAAGGTACTTTATTTTCTTTGATGCAATTGTGAATGGGAGTGATTCTCTGATTTCATCCTCTGTGTGTTTGTTGTTAGCATATAGAAAGGCTACTGATTTCTGTGTATTTATTTTGTATCCTGCTACATGGCTGTATGTGTTTATCAGCTCTAACATTTTGCTGGTAGAGTACTTAGGGTCCTTTATGTATAGGATCATGTCATCTGCAAATAATGATAACTTGATCTCTTCCTTTCCAATTTGTATCCCTTTTATGTACTTCTCTTGCCTTATTGCTATGGCTAAGACTTCCAGTCCTATATTAAATAAAAGTGAGGACAGTGGGCACCCTTGTCTTGTTCCTGATTTTAGTGGAAAAGCTTCCAGTTTTTCCCCATTTAGTAATATGTTGGCTGTAGGCTTGTCATAAATAGCTTTTATTATGCTGAGATATGTTCCTTCTATTCCCAGTCTCTGTAAGGACTTTTATCATGAAGGGATGTTGGATTTTGTCAAATGCTTTCTCTGCATCTAATGAGATGATCATGTGATTTTTGTCCTTCAGTCCATTTACATAATATATTATATTTACTGATTTGTGTATATTGAACCATCCCTGCATCTCTGGGATAAAGCCTACTTGGTCAGGGTGAATGATCTTTCTGATATATTCTTGTATTCTGTTTGCCAATGTTTTGTTGAGAATTTTTGCATCTATGTTCATGAGGGAGATTGGTCTGTAATTTTCTTTTTTGTTCTATCTTTGCCTGATTTTGGTATCAGGGTGATGCTGGCTTCATAGAAGGAGTTTGGTAGGATTCCTTCTTTTTCTATTTCATGGAAAAGATTAGGAAGCAATGGTGTTAGCTCTTCCATGAAGGTCTGGTAAAATTCAGCAGTGAATCCTTCTGGGCCTGGGTTTTTTAGTTGGGAGATTTTTGATAACTGCTTGGATCTCCATGCTTGTTTTAAGTGATTAATCTCATCTTGACTTAATTTAGGTAGGTCATATACATCAAGGAGATCATTCATTTCTTTCAGATTTTTATAATTTGTGGAGTATATGCTTTTATAATATGTCCCTATGATTTTTTGAATTTCTCTGGCATCTGTTGTGATGTTACCTTCTTCATCTCTAATTTTATTAATTTGTGTGTCTTCTCTCTTTCTTTTGATCAGATTTGCTAAGGGTTTATCAATCTTGTTTATCCTTTTAAAGAACTGACTCTTTGTTTCATTGATTCTTTGGATTTTTTTTTTGTTTCTGTTTCAATAATTTCTGCCCTAATCTTTATTATTTCTTCCCATCTACTGATTTTTGGTTTGCCTTGTTCTTCTTTTTCCAAGGCTTTAAGGTTAAGCATTAAGTCATTTACTTGTGACCTTTCTAATTTCTTAATATAGGCACTTAAAGCTATAAATTTACCTCTTAGGACTGCCTTCATTGTGTCCCAGAAATTTTGGTATATTGTGTTCTCATTATCATTTGACTCTATAAATTTTTTGATTTCCTTCTTGATTTCTTCATTGACCCAGTCATCATTTAGTAGTGTGTTGTTTAATTTCCATGATTTTGTGTATGCTCTATAGCCTTTATTGCTATTGATGTGTAGTTTGATTCCATTGTGGTCAGATAGAATGCAAGGAATTATTTCAATTTTCCTGTATTTGTTAAGATTTGCTTTGTGTCCTAATATATGGTCTATTTTAGAGAATGTTCCATGTGCTGCTGAAAAGAATGTATATTCTGCAGCATTTGGATGAAATGTCCTGTATATATCTGTTAGGTCCATTCCTTCTATGACATCATTTAGTCCAGATGCCTCTCTGTTTATTTTTTGCTGGGATGACCTGTCAATCGATGAGAGTGGGGTGTTGAAGTCACCCACGACCATTGTGTTTGGTGTGAACTGTGACCTTAGTTCTAATAGCATTTGTTTGATGAATTTGGGGGCCTGCATATTAGGTGCATATATGTTTGGGATTGTAATGTCCTCCTGTTGGAGTGTGCCTTTAATTCATATAAAGTGGCCTTCCTTTTCTTTCTTAACTAATGTTGGACTGAAGTCTACCTTGTCAGATATTAGGATAGCAACCCCTGCTTGTTTTCTGGGTCCATTTGCTTGAAACACCGTTTTCCCAACCTTTCACCCTAAGATAGTGTCCATCCTTTGTAGAAAGGTGTGTTTCTTGGAGGCAAAAAATTGAAGGATCCTGATTTTTAACCGAGTCTGCAAACCTGTCTTTTGGTTGGGGCATGGAGGCTGTTGATATTCAATAAACACCAGTGAATGCCTGTCAACATAAGTTACAGCTGCAGAAATATCAGAGCAGTGTCAACAGCAGAAGCATCAGGTTCACCCTTGGTTTAATGGCTCCAAGGGTTAGTTTTCCTTCTTTCATGCTCTGTTCTAAAAAGCAGCTAGATCACTCTTCGGCAAACAAGTCCCAGAGTCAGTTTCTATAATTCCATGGCTGTTCCTCCAAACTGGGTATATTAGGTAGCTGTAGCTGTGTGGGCTTATTTCTGAGTCCTCTGTTGCATTTCTTTGATTTATCTGTCTGTCTTCCAGAGTTGTACTTTTTGCCATGTGCAGTGACATTTTTTTGTCACTGTCACTAAGGCTAATTAGATATCAGGTATTATGATAACTCCAGTTATTTCTGCTTTGGTTATTCAGAAGTTTTTGTGCTTCCATATGAATTTGAGAATTGCCATTTATAGTTATGTGAAAAAATAGTATTTTGATGCAGATGGCATTGACTCTGTAAATAACTTTTCATAATATAGTCCTTTTCACAATCTTAATTTGGTCAACTCATTGGAATGGGAGTCTTTCATTCTTCTCTAGTGTTTTAAATTTCTTTATTCAGTGTTTTAAAGTTTTAATGGTAGAGCTGCTCCACCTCCATAGTTTGATTTATTCCTAGATGGTTTAATTTTTGATGCTATTGTGAATTGGGTCGTTTTCCTGTTCCCTTCCTCTGTATGTTCACCATTGTTGTATAGAAGGGCTAGTGCATTTTGTATTTTGATTTTGTATCCTGCCACTTTTTTGTTTTGGAGGTTTAATATGGTCTCTTACATATATGATCATATTAACAGCAAATGAGGATAACTTACCTTTTTCATTTCTTATTGGTATCCCTTTTATTTATTTCTCTTTTCTTTTTTCGCTGAGGTATACTATATTGATTAAGACTACAGAGCACTGCTCCTGATTTTAAAGGAAATGTTTTGAGCTGTTCCTATTTATATAATGTCGGCCATAGGCTTGGTGTATACAGTCTACTGTGTTGAAATATGTTTTCCTATTTTTGTTTTCTTTTTAGAGACTTTTATCATGAAAGGGATTTTGAACTTTGTTGAAGACCTTTTCTACACTAAGATGATCTTAAGTTTTCTGTCCTTATATATTTTTGTTTGCTGTTGTAATAATCACCTTCATATTGCTGAGACAAAACACTCGACCAAAAGCAGCTGATAGGAGGCTTACTGGCTCAACAGAAAGCTTTGTAGCAGGGGAAAGCATGGCAAGATGAGAAGCTGGAGACCAGAAGCTGTAACAGCAGGTGGGAGATAGCATCAAGAGTGTAAACTGACTAGGATTGGCAAGCTGGAGGCTAGTAAACTCCAGGTCTGCCTCAGTGACACACCTCTTCCAGCAAGGCCCCACTTCCCAAGTCACCATCAGCTAATGACATTACTTAAAATATATGAGTTTATGGGGGCATGTGATTCAAACCACTACGTGTGCTGAATTATACCTACTTTTCTGCATATGTTGAATTAACCTTATATTTTGGGAATGAAACATCTTTTTTTTTTAAAAACATACCAGCATGCATTGCTAATATACCCCATGACCTTGCTTCTTTTGTCCATAGAGTCTTTCCTGCAACAAGTAATAATAATGGCCACTCATGTTAGTACTAGATGGTAGGCTTTACATATTGTAGAACAGGCAATGTTGAAACAGACAGGTTATGTAGGAAGCTATTTCTTTACTGTGTTTGGTCATGGTCATGAGAGAAATAAGGGATATTAGAAGGCTCAGGAATTAAGAAAGTTTTTTTTAAATAAAATATTCTGTTGTTCTTTTTTTCATTATTAATACATGTACTTAATTTAAGTTAACCATGCTTTTTTACAGCTCTCAAAAATTAAATATAAAATTTGTATGGAACTTTTTATTGTTTTAATTTATTGAAGCAGAATCTCTTTCTGTGGCCCAGGCAGGTAGGCCTCAAATGTGCAGTGATTCTCTTGCCTATGCCCCTTGAATGATCTTGTTAATGTGTTATTGAATTTGTTTTGCAATTATGTTATTGAGAATTATTGCATCTATTTTCATCAGGGAAATTAGTTTATACTTTTATTTATGAGTTGTGTCCTTATCTATTTTTAGTGTCAGGGTAATATTGACTTCATAGAATGAGATTGGTACTGTTCTTTTATTTCCTATTTTATGGAACTATTTGAAGAATATTGGTGTGCCAGGTCCAGCCCTGGCTTGAAGGAGGGTCCCTGAAGAGAGGTGTGAAAGGGAGCGGCGCAATAACAACTCAAAGTCAAGTTCTGGTGCAAGCTGACAGGCTAATGCTGAAGGCAGCTGAGTTTTTCCATCTTTCTCTCTCTGCTTCTCTGTTTCTATTGTTTTTTATTTTTCTCTTTTTTGACTTTTTCTCTGTTCTCTGTTTTTCCCTGCTTCTATACTTCTATGCTTCTCTGCTGCCACAGCTCTTAGCCTCAGTCTTTTATTTTCTGATCATGTCATGCAAGAACAAACTTCAGGAATGGTACAGTTTCACAGAATTCATAGAAACATTTTGTTATTCCTTTTCATCAAACAATCCCATAATTATTCACCTCAAGTAAAGTCATCAGGCCCCTATAATGATTAACTGTTTTCACATTTTCCCCATGTATGTGTGGTCAAGCACTTGTGATTTCCTGAACTTCTACTTTCAATTACTATATTAAAGGTGAGAGGCAAAACAACCACAAATGGGGCTTCCCATCATTAATCACTGATCCAGTAGATCCATTTATCCTTCAATCATTTATTTTGAATTTTCCTTTTCACGTCCCTCCAATACTTAGACTTTGGTCGCCCTGATTGAACTCTTTCTGACTTCGGTTTTTCTGTAAGGAATCTTGGTAAAGAGTCATAGTTTGCTGCAATTGCCACCATTTAGAAAAATTAGTGATAGAACAATTTTTACATTGATCCAGGAGGTTCATTGTTTCCTCCTAAGTGTACTGTACTCCATGCTTGACTTTAATTAAGGCCTTTAAGGAAAACAATTATCTCCAACCCATTTTCTTGTTTTTCCAATTCTATGCCAGAGCCTCTTTCAGATACATTGGCCAACACTTCACTAACACCAATTTTTACTGGAAAAGTAAACTTAGAGATTGGAACACCAAGAGAAAGACAGAGAAAGACAAACATTATACAGAAAACCACAGATACCACAGCGTAGAGAGCCAAAGATTTTTCTATAGAGGGGCCACACTGGACTTCAAGGAAGAGACAGCTGGGCTGGAACTGTGTCATGCAGCTCTTCAGCGCTTGATTCCTTGTGGTCCTGAAATGGCATGCTTGCCGTCTCCAGCATTGGTGTTAGCTCTTCTTAAAGATTTGGTATAATTCAACAGTGAATCCATCTGTTCCTGGGCTTTTCTTTGCTGGGATACTCTATCACTGCTTCAATCCCATTGTTTGTTATAGATCTGTTCACATTATTAAGCTCTTCCTGCTTTAATTTTGGGAGATCTTATATATCTAGGAACTTATCTATTTTTTCAACTTTTTCATTTTTTTTGATATGTTTTCAAGTATTCCCTAGTGATCATTTCCCCTTACTCATTTTAATTACCCTCTTATATTGTCTCCCTTCCCATTAACAGCCCTTTTCTTCCACATTAATCACTATTTTACTTTCATACCTTTAAAAATTTCATTGAGTGTAATTAGGGTTGCTTGCATGTTCATAGGTGGCAGCTTATTTACTGTGCAATGGACAACTTACCAGTGGCTACAATACTGATGAACCTGACTGACTTTCCTTTCCTTTTTCAGAAGCCATCATCTGCTATTAGCTACTCTGAGAGATGTAGCATCTCATTTATTCTTCTCTCATCAGTGTGGTGGGAGATAGGCTCAATCTTGTGCAGAAACCACAGCTACTGTGAATTCATGAGTGTAACAGCCATGTCATACCCAAAAGACAGCATATTGTAGCCCTCACCCCCATCCTTCTGCCTTTAAATTCTTTCTTCCTCATGTTCTGTGAGTTGCTCTGAGCCTTGGAGGGGATGGTTTAAATGTCTGTTTGAGGCTGAGCGCATAATAGTCATTTATTCTCAGCAATTTTGCCAGCTATCTATCCCTACATTCACCACCATTGATTGTAGTGAGAACCTTCAAGAAGTATTAATTGGGCTACAGAGATGCCTTAGTAGCTAAAGCACTTGCCTAAAAAGCCAAAGGACCCAGGTTCAATTCCCTAGGATCCACCTGCAGTTCATTTGCAATGGCTAGAGACCTTGGCATGATGATTCTTTCTTTATCTTTAGCCTCTTTCTCTCATTCTTTCAAATAAATAAAAAAAGAAGTACTAATCCATGAGAACAAATATATTTTATAGGGCACTTTGGTATACTGTCTATTTACCATAACTACAGTAGTAGGTTCTCCCCTAGAGCCTATGTCTCTTGGCATAGGCAGTCGACCAGGTTTAAAGTAGCAGGCATAAATAAAGTCCTTCTTGTGGATGTGGCCTCAAATATAATCAGAAAGAACTAATTCCCACAACATTCCAGGCATTATTGTACCAGTGGGCATATCTTGCCTGGCAGGTCAGTTGTAGAATACACAGTTGTAGAATACACAGAGTCAAAAGTTGAGTAGAACTGTTGATGGATTTTCTCCTACAGCAGCTTGCATAGTACCTTCTGGCATAGAGAAAGCTGATTGGCAGAGTGGAAGATTCAAGCTTAGTTTCCCTATGTCCTTCAAGTGAATTATGTGCTGTCTTTAGCAACTGAGACTTACTATATAGTTTGGGTAGGCAGCCAAGAGCAATGGTAATAATTTATATTATTTTAGGGATCTCTGTAATCTCTCTGAAGCAAAAGACCCTGGTGTATCCCCAAGGGTCCATGAAAGAAATGACAGGCTTAAGGGGATAGTATAGCAGATATGTAAGTAGAGGGACAGAATACCAGGGGTGGAAAGAGTTAACAGGGGCTGGGTGAGGGGGATGGAGGATAGTGGTGGGGGATTTTTTTGTTTGTTTTCTGTTTTTTTTTTTTTTTTTTTTTTTTTGAGGTAGGGTTTCACTCTAGCTTAGGCTGACCTGGAAGTCACTCTGTAGTCTCAAGGTGGCCTCAAACTCATGGCGGTCCTCCTACCTCTGCCTCCCGAGTGCTGGGATTAAAGGCGGGCACCACCACCCCCAGCCTGGTGGGGGATATTCAACCAAGATTAAAGATGATATAAATAAGTTCTATGGACACCTACATCTTTGTTAGATAATTAAAAATAAAATTAATAGGTTATTATAGGAAAAGCACAGTGTCATGGACGGGAAATCATCCAGTGAGCCATTGGTCAGGGAGGCCCACAAGTTCCCTAAACAGTAGAGACTATTGCCAGTTCTCTTAGTTCCGCACCATAACTAGAACATAAGACTCTGTTGTTGAAGGCACTGCATGGGTTAGTTTCTATATACTAAGAAATTAAGCTTGTACTGAACTGGAAGCCCTCTCCCTGCTGGCCAGCTATCATAGTGCTAGAAAGTGCTATGTAAGCTGCTGGGGGTGGGGAACTCATCAGCAGTCTTAACCAGCAGTGAAACCCTGATAACTGCACAACTAGCTAGCCAGGCAAGATGAGGCCAATGGTCCAATAGTGTTTTTTTTTTCTGGTTGGGTTTGAGGCCTACTCCACAGCAGAAAACTCATGCCTGATGCTGAAAATCTAGTCAAAAGTCTATGGCTTAGAAGGTCATAGGTACTAGTGTTGTTTGGCTAAAGGAATGTGCTGTGCCCATCACTTTGCCCTCTAAATACTAATGTGTATGTTCATATAGTAATGTTGCACTGAGTTTTGATCAGAGAAGCTTCTTTTTCTCAGATGGAAGTGACTATAGAGGAAATTCAGACTCATCAAAGTGTGAAAAGCAATGACAGTTAAATGCTCAGCATTAGATGAGACATCTCTGTCTCATGTGTCAAGGCTCAGGGAACATTTCAGATGAGTAGATGGAAAGAACTACGAGCCAAAAGATGGAGGGAAGAGCTTCAAAACGTTGTTTTCTGGACACATGGTGACCGTTGAATTCATGACCTTGCAGCAGCTGTTATCACCTGCACAAGGATGATGAGAGAAGGCAATGACAAATCAAAGATAGACATTAAAATAGTAGAGGGACTGGTTGGAGGGAGGAAGGGGTTCAATAGAAGGGGTATGGGAGAGCAAGATTTCAAGACAGTGACAGGAGACTGATCAAAATATATTTTCTACATGTATAAAAATTATTAATAAAAATTTACAAATGTTAAATAAAATGTATATGCGAAAGAACAAAGAGTTTCCATAACCTTCTCAAACAGGGCTACCAGTTGGGATCCAAGTGTTCAAACTCAAGATCTTTATGGGGGTCATTTTACATTCAAACTGTAACATGAATTCAGGCATTGTGGTAGCTTTGTTTTGTTACTTAATGTCCTTCTTCACTCACTTTGTCCCTTCAACTTTACTCTGATCAGTGGCTAGTATTTTGGTTTTTGGTAAGAGCATGTGCACTTTGTCGTGAACTGATTCAATTAGTCCCTGCTAAGAAAGGCCCCCTCTCTGCACTTTACTGAGCATTCTGTTCCAAAGGAGTGGGCCTGCATAAGTTGCATGAACACACTTCCCACTCTTGCAGCTTCCAAAAGAACTTAACTATTGGGGTTCGCAGCCACAGGCTAGATGATGAAAGACATGCAGGTCAAAAATGTTTCTATTTTTGTTCTCTCTCTGAAGCATCATCAGAAATGAGTTGCATCTCTTTCAAAAAGCCACAGATTCAGGCAGTCCTTCATGAATCTGCTCCACTTGGAGGGTGAGCATTTTTTGCCCATTAAAGAATATAAGTGGTAGTGTACCTCAGCTATTCCTGTCTCTAGGGTACTTTACTAGACAATGTTGAGTTTTCTAACCCTACCTACACTTTTACAAATTGTTTCTATATTATACACAAAGTTACTACTTTTGTGGAAATTCTTTCCTTCCATGTCCCTAACTGGTTCATTTATCAAAACTTACAAAGTGCAATCAGCAAGCATTTAAGGCTAGACATATTTCAAAGTGATTTTGTTCATACAAATAAACTCTTTCTCAAACATTTTAGCTCAAACTAAAAACCTGAAAGTAACAGGGAAAAGTATTAAATTAAAAATTACAAGACCTTATTTGTGGTGTGGTAATATTTTTCATATAGAAGCTTGTTCTTTTTCATTGGCATGTGCATGTATGTATGTGTCTCAGTGGGTGTGGATGCACGTCCATGGTGTGTGTGTGTGTGTGGGTATGTGTGTGTGTGTGTGTGTGTGTGTGTGTAGGGCAGAGACCTTAGGTGTTGTTCCTCAGAACTGCCATGAACCTTTTTATTTCTTTTTTGAGATGTTTCTTCACTGGCCTGGAGCTTGCCTGATTAAGCTACCTTGGTTCCTACTCAATGAACCACCTCCCCAGCCCTCTCACCCATATTCCTTCTTTAATTCAATTTTTAGAGCAAATGAATTTATGAGAAATGCTCTGATTATGCTCATTTAATCAATTAGACACAGATATTTTACAGGTATATTGCTCTTTGATTCAGATAATTCTTCGCTCTTACTATGATTATTTCCTGGCAGAAGTTGGGACATAATAGTGAGCTTAAATTGGGTAGATGGCATAATAATACTAGTATGATGATCATGTATTGAGTACACATGAACTTAATTCATTTATATTTTCAATTAAGCAAAGTTTTAAATCTATTCTAACAGTTGAGAAAACTGGGGCTTAAGGAGAGGAGGAAGCCTGATGGCCAGTGAGGAATCCTGTGGTGTAGCTTGGCTGTGATAGCTCATGCATCAAATCTAGTACCTAAAGGGTGAATGCACTCTCCTGCGGCAAGTACTTACATATTGTGTAACTATGAGAAGTCATTTCAACTTTAATATACTCATATTCTAATTGTTACTCTATCCAGAGCAAGATATTTACTGTGCTCTAGTTGAGACAATGTTGATGGCATATTCATCACAAGTAATGGTTGTATCATTAAATATGTCATTAATCTTTATTACTATTTATGTAACATCTATGGGGTAAGATTTTCTGCTTTTTGGTTTGTACTCACTTTTTCAGTTAAACTGTAGTAAGATACTAATTCTGTAGCATGGGTATGTTCTTTTATTAAGGGAAAGTAATGAACCACCTTAAATGGCTTAACAAAGTTAGTAGAAGTCCTTTCCCTAAAGCAAAGTCACCAAAGCAATGAAGACAGGGTTTCAAGTCAAAAAGGAAAATTATGCTGCTTTTTATGAGAGTGAGCAAGTGATTTTCCCAGTTCATGGTAGAGTATGTGTCAATTCTCTGACAGGGCAATTATGATGCTGGTGAACTAAAACTTGTGATTTCTATCTGCAAATATTGCAGTAAAATAAATTTTAACAACATGCTTAACAGCTGTTTCTTCAGGGAACCTTCAATTTTTATGCTATAAATAAAAACACATGAATATATTATCTATGTATATAATTAAGCTTACATAACTTCACTTATGAAACATTTGTCTCTAAATTAGGTCTTAATTGGTACTTGATGCAATTAATATATGAATGCCAGCATTTCAGTACTGGAGCATGTTGATTATTGCCTTGGGTGCTTTTGTTAGAGAAAGAAAACACAAGGGAAAGAAGATAATAAATTTAGTATATATTAATTGTACAGAATAAAAGATTTCATTGAATGTATTTGTAGACATTTTTGTACATATAACATGCTTGGATCATAGTTATCCTTTAGTTGCCCATCACACACTCTGGATCCATTTCCTTTTCTTTAATAGTCCCTCTTCAATTTCAATGAATTTTTAAAATTTATTTTTGACTATTTCATACATTTATGAAATAGATTTTGATTGTTTTTCATCCCTATTGCCCTCTCATTGCTCCTATCACCTCCTACTAAACCTCTTCTTCCTAACTAATCTCTTCCCTAGTGTGTGTGTGTGTGTGTGTGTCTGTGTGTCCCACTGAGTTAAATTAGGGTTACTTGCATGAGCATGACTAAAAAAACAGGGGACTTTGTCAATTTGAAAATGTTCTATTTCTTTTTTTAAAATAGTCAAGCTGTCCTCAAAATCATGGCTTTCAATGAGCTACCATGCCTGGCTGTGACTTTTCTTAATAGCCCACATATGATAGAAAGCACATTATGTTTATTTGGCTTATATCACCTAACATAACGATTACTTGCTCATACATTTTCCTGTAAACAATATCATTACCTTCTCCTTTATGGCTGAATAATCTCTCACCCCTCTTCCCTCACCCACACACTGCTTTCTTTATGCATTCATCCACTATACAGCCCTGGGCTGATTGAGAATAGTATTGCAATCAACATGAGTGTGAAGGTGTCCCTGTATGTACTGACTTTGATCCATTTATGTACATACTCAGAAATTGCATATTTGGGTAACATGGTAGGAACTAATTTTTTAGTAGTTTTCATGTATTAGACACTTTGTTAGATATGAACAAATTTACTCCCCAGGCATCCAGATAAATCCCTGACTCATTTAATTAGCATTTTCCATAGTGAAGCTCTTACTTTCATATCTGACTAAATGCGATAATATTCTCTACACTGAAGTTTACATATATATATATGATATCAACTGATAGACTGTGGTGGTTTAAATGTGAAGTGTAGAGCCTCAATGGTGCAGCAGTTGATTAGAGTGTGGTACTTATATGAATGTGGAATGTCCCCTATGACTTTATGTGCTTGCAATTAAAAACTTCATACTTCTCAGCTGGTTGGGCTTTTGGGAGATGGAGCCTCAATGGAGGCAGTGTGCCACTGGGGCTGGCCTTTAGGTTTTTAGTGCAATCCCACTGGATGTTCATAGCAGGCTTTCACTTGCTATTTCCCCCCTTCTGTTTTAAAAAGATGTTATACCTATCTGTCTTCTATTGTCATACTGCCCCTCAAATGAAGCTCCCCCTCAAAATGGTTTTCCAGAAATAAACCCTTTCCTTTCATAAGTTCCTTTGATACTGAGAAGCAGGGCCATTGCTGCAGTGAACCTGAATATGTGGGTTTCAGTCTTTGGCACTGGTTTGTGGGAGGGATATGGAAGTATTTGGCACTTTGGACTGGCTTTGAAGTGTTATAAGCAGAGCATAATAGGACGTTTTGGTAAGAGTTTTAAAGACTGAATGCAGAGAGAATTATTGACTGAGGCCATTCAGCTTACTAGGTTTCAGAGGGGAAAGAAGACATTGTCAGTAACTGGGCTAGAGGCTGTTTTATGATGTTCTGGTGGAGAGGTTCTGGTGGAGAGACTGGCTTATTCTGCTTATATCCTAAGAACAAGAGTAAAGTTGAATTTGAAAGTAATAGACTGGGTTGTATGTGGCAGACGAAAAGCTACAGCAGAAGGATATGACAGACATAGACTTTGGCACATAGGAAGTAAGGACTGTATCTAGATCACTTGAGCTGTAATTATTTGAGATTACCACCACTGAGGATGGACCAACTACTCAGCATTGGGACAATGGGAAGAGTACTGATTCTTTTGAAAGGAGGGGGCCAGTAAGAAGAATGCTGAAGGAGTTTCCTGCTCCTCAAAGTTGGGCTTTGTCCCCCTTGAATTAACACATTTGTTGGTGTTGCCCAGCTGGTACTTGTTTTGGAAATATGACAAATGCTGGAAATAGAGGAATCACTGGATTGCAATGTGGTTCTGGAGATGGCTGCTGAAACTAGGTGATGTGAAGTACTGTCACAGTCCCTGCACTGAGGGATGGCATGGATCTGTGAGTATGAACCATAGGTTGAGAAAGAGAAGAAGGAGAGGCTAGATTCCCTGGAAAGCCACCAAGGAGAGTTTCTGGCTTGGGGTGGATTCTTCCCGGGAAGCAAGCAGCACAGCTGGAGGGTTGGGTTGTCCAAGTTTTTTTGGATTCTACAGGATTTTATCACAAGTCCCAGGTGCCAGACCTAGAGCAGCAAGATACGAAGTTTACCCTGTTGGTTTTCTATGTTCCATTGGTTCAATCTTTCCTTTCTATGTGCTAGTTCTTCCTTTTTGGAATGGGAATGTTCACTCTTTGCCATTATATGTTAGAAGTGTGTAACTTTTGTTTTGATTTTACAGGGTTCAGAGTTAATATACTTCCTTCGGTCTCAAATGAGACTTTAGAGTGTTGAACAGTGTTGAGACTTGTAATGACTATGGGGACTTTGGAAGTTAGACTGCATGCATTTTGCATTATGAGATGATCATGAATCTATAGGGACCACCAGGGCCAGAGTGTGGCAGTTTGAATATGGAATGTCTCCAATAGCCTGACATATTTGCAATTAAGCCTCATAGTTAATCTCCAGCTGTTGGAGACTTTGGGAGGTGGAGCCTTGCTAGAGAAGGTGTGTCACTGGGAGCAGACCTTGGGGTTTATTAGTCCCACCCTGCTGGGTATTCATTGTAGGCTTACTCGCACTGTTTCTCGTCTGCTGATATGGTAAAGTATGATGCCTAGCTGTCTGCTCTTGCCATGTTTTCTTTTATGTGATGAAGCATACCCCCAAAACTGTAAGCTGGAAGTAAACCCTTTCCCTCCATAACCTTCTTCTGGTTGGGCGTATTGTTGAAGCAATGAGATGGCAACTGCTACTCAGACTATGTACCTATTCTACTAAAATGAATAAACATTCATTGGGTACCTATTAATGTGTTATATACTGCATAATAATTTAATATTCTTGAATAATATGAAGACTATTTCATTCATAATTCCATATATATATATATATATATATATATATATATATACACACATATATATATATATATATATTTCCCAATGCAAGTATTATTTTTCTTCCTATACTAAAGTAACCAGTTATCTTCTGCATTCAATTTTATTTCTGAGCTACCCATTGAAACAGACCTGTTAATGGGAAACTAGGTGCATAATTTTCACTTTAGTTTCTCTGTATTGTAAAAGAAATTAAGAAATGGACATTAGCAAAGGAAAATGCATTTAGTTAGCTTTTATCCAAACTATAGTTAGAAAGAATACAATAAGTTGCCCTTGTGTCTGTGGTGATTGGTCTTCCAAGATGTAGAAAACTGCAAGGCAAAGACAAGAAAATAAGCAGATTTTGTTGGGAGACAGCTAAATATGTCCTTTGTGGGGGGAAAGTCCCAGTTTGCCTCCATGGTCTGTGTTCTTTGTTACAGAGAGTTATATTTCTCTTAAGTCAGGCTGAGGTATATGGAGGTCTTAATGATCTCCCAATTTTGAGAGGGGTCTTAGGGGTTTTGTGAGATGTATACCCTACCCATTCTAGGCCTACAATAGTTCTTTGTCCTCAAATCCATTCTAATTTTTAGGGAAAGCCCAACAGACTGGTATTTTTTATGAGAGAGCAAGAGAGTGAGAGAGCAAGAGAACAAGAGAGTGAGAATGCAAGAGAAATAGTGTGCTAGGGCCTCCAGCCCCTGCAATAAAACTCCAGATGCATGCACCTTGTGTGCATGTGTGACCTTGTGTGCTTGCATTGCCTTGTGTGAACCTGAAGAGTCAAATATGGGTCCTTAGGCTTCATAGGCAAACACCTTAACTGTTAAGCCATCTTTCCAGCCCAAGTCTATTCTTTTGATAAATGTATGACATAAACTTTTTATCTTTTCTCTGAAGGTCAGCTTCTGTTCAACTCCTCTATGCCTGCCAAACACAGTAATTTTGCAAGGGAAAAAAAGTGATAGTCAAATAGCAGAAGAGAAGGGCACAGAATTTGGGCTATGGACTATGTATGTCCATGGCTAAACTGTTCTTTCATAAGGGATCATTGTTAAACTGCTATTCTTTTCCATTTACTGATCTTTACTTCCTCCCTCAAAGCGTGAATGTCTGTCCTTAGACAAGCTCCTCAATATGTATTTCTTGATGTTTCTTTATGTCTTCAGGCTCCTTCATTTCTGCTGCTTTATGAAACTGCAGCCATGCTCCTCTCGGCTCACCTCTGACCATTGAGTCCATGCTTCACCCACATGGTTGCCTCTGAAGTACCTCCTGGGGTTGGTACAGGCATCAGTGTGCAGCTTTCCACTGCCAGTGACAAACTTAGAACAAGGGGGTTGTTGAAGTTAGATAGCTCCTCTTCCACAGAAAGTAGACATAGGCTTCTATTTTCACCAGGAAAATACAATGCAAAGGGATGGCTCCCCAGGCCCTTGGGGAAAATGTTGCTACACTGGGCAAGGGGTTTGTTGCTAGTTACCTACTCATTGCTGGGACAAAACAGTAGATAGAAATCAGCATATGTAAGAAAAGATTTTATGTCAGGTTATACCTTAGAAGGGACACTTTTATTATGGCAGGGAAAGGTTGGCAGAGCAGAAGCTTGGCATCACATCTAGCCACAGCAGCTGAGAGGTAGCAGCAAGACTAAGTTGAGTATGCCAAGAGGGAGCTGGGCTATAATGCCCCAAAACCTGCCTTTAGCAACACATTTCCTCCAGCAAGACTTTACCTCCCAAATTGCCTCTGGCTTGGAATTAAACATTCAAAATGCATGAGGCGATGGAGACATTTCTCATTCAAGCCACCCCAGGGCTAGAAGCTTTTAAACAATTTATATTTCAAAAAGTCCAGTGGATTACAATTACAGCTTTCAAAAGCAAGTGTTTCTCTAAGGAAAGGTAGGTCAGGGGCTGAAATCCAGAAGATGTCTTCTCTGAAGTTTTCAGCTTAGAGGACGGTAAAGCCATCTGCTTGGGCCCTAGCCCTGTCCTGTTCTAGTTATGCTCAACTAGTTGTCTCACTATGAGTGTGCTTCCTGCTAATATCAGATTATATCAAATCTTTTTCCTAGTAAAGTATAATCCTGTTAAAAAGCTTTCAATGGTTTACTGTGCTCTTATGATATGGGGTGGCACAGGTTTTAATGTAGCTTCTGTTATTTTCCTATTAGTTCCTGAATAGATTTTCAATTCAGTGCACAAATCCTCCTTGAAGGCTCAGATCTACTACTAATTTTATTGTTGAGGTTTTGGAGATCTTTTTTTTTTTTTAAAAAAAAACTCACTTTTCCATATGGGAGCCACAGGAGGACAATGGTCTCCAACAACATGAATAAGAATGTGACCTTGAGACTATGAAATAAATCAGCTTGACAAGAAATATACACTTGAGCAATAGTGGCACACAACCTTGTGGGTAACCAACTGTTCTCTGATTGGATATGAGGACTGCTCAGTGGGAGAGAACACATATCTTGTACTGGGAAAAAAGTCAAAATTCAATTAGTTAGGAAATCCATGCTTCAGAGTGAATCCCCCACTGATCTCTGGAGAAGAGTGGGCTTGAATACCAAAAATCTGCTAAATAACTGCATATCTCCTTTAACCCAAGCTACTTTTGGTCTTGGTTGGAAAATATGTTTTATTTCATAGATAGTAGAGGAAATGGAGTAGAGCCAAGATCCATCAACATGACAAGAAGATAGCTGACTGCCCACCATGAGATGTTCTATCTCTACAACATCTTCTGGGGCCCAGAAAAATTGTAGAGGAAATGGTGACATGAATATTGCTGTCACTGCCTGCTTGACAACCAGCTTCAGGGATAGTGACAGACACAGTGATCAATTAAAACCTATCAAAGCAGAAATTCAGAGGATATACTTTTACTCAACACTAAATCAGATGGCCCACACACCTGCCATGGCTCAGGGAAAATTGTGGAAGAGGGGGTGGAAAGATTGTAAAAGGTGGGCAAGAGAGATAGCTTAGTAGTTAAGGTACTTGCCATGAAGCCTAAGGACCCAGGTTTGGTTCCCTATTATCCACGTAAGCCACATGCATGAGTGGGTTCATGTGTCTGGAGTTTGTTTGCAGTGGCTAGAGGCCCTGGCATGCCCATTCTCTCTCTCTCTTAAGTAAATGAAATAAAATTTAAAAAACAATGTAAGAGCCGCAGATTGGGCACAGTTCCCTTGCTACACGTTTAGGACTGACTGAGGCCTGGAGTAGAGGCGAGGGCATAAAAGAGTATAACCTGTTTTAATATATAAATTAAAAAAATAAAAAGTCACATTTTCTTTTTTAAGCATTTTTTCAAAAACGATTTTTAATTTTTCAAAAAAGTTTTTGTTGATAATTTTTGTAGGTGAAGATAATGTAATTTGATAACAATGTCCTCCTAATACCTTCTTTTGTCTCCTATCTCACCAATACCTCCTCACTGTACTTTTTCTTTCCAACCAGTCCTTCTTCTATTTTTATATTTTTTTCACTCTCTTCCATCACTCATGTGGAAAGGTTGATGAAATCATTGTTGTGGAGGTCTCATGGAGATAGCCACAGTGCTCCGAAATCAAAATGTAATGATCATGATCACTTTGTACCCAGAAAATAGTGTCCTAAAGTTCTGTCCTCTGGCTCTTACATTCTGTCATCCTGTTCTTCCACAGTGTTTTCTGAATCATGCAGGGGATGTTATATATGTGTCAGTTAGTGCTAAGCACTCAACATTTACGTATTCTCAGCACTGTAAAGAGTTTTGAGTCTCTTCAGTTACCATCATCTTACAAAAGAAGATTTTCTGACTAATAATGTTATGAAGAAACCATATAGCAACTTACTGCTTTGTTAACAAATTAAAATATGTCTTCCTTTTAATTATGAAAGATATACAGAATAGTGTAGAGAATTCAAAAGTCCAGATATTTGTAACTAAAAAATTAAGAATAATCTTTAATCCCATATTCAATGAACTCTGCACTGTTTGTGTGTGCTCTCTGGTGAGCTTTTATGTTTAAATTAAAGTCAATTGCATTTGCAAGAAGGTGGATGTGATTTGCATATTGCGTGACTTCACTCCATCTTGAGAGACAAATATGGCATGTTTACTTTCATCTGTGGTTCTTAATTTTATATAGATACACCAAATCATGTATGCTTATATGCTTATCAAAATATATATTAAACTGTCTTGGGGAACAAAAAATGGAACAGGAGGAGCAAGTTGGATAGCAGAGAGTTATGGGGAAAACATGCTCAAAGTACACTATATACTTGCAAAAAAAAAAGTCCTTATGCTGGGCATGGCGGCACATGCCTTTAATCCTAGCACTAAGAATGCAGTGGTAGGAGGATTGCTGTGAGTCCCAGGCCATCCTGAGACTACAGAGTGAATTCCAGGTCAGCCTGGGCTAGCTAGAGCTAGACCCTATCTCGAAAAACAAACACAAAATCCTTATGTGCTTATGTATCCCAGTACTAAGGACAGAGAATATCCAGCAATGAAAAATTAAAAATAATCACAAAAATATTAAGGACATTTGCATAATTTCTGATAATGAAAAAGATAATGAATGCTTCTGATCATTTGCAGAGTGGGCACATGTGGTGTGTATGCATGTGTATGTGCATCCTTGTGTGGACACAAACATGTTGAGGGACTTTATTCTTCCAAATTTGTTTTCTATTTTTATTATTTATTTGTGTATGTACATGTGTGTCTGGGTATGTGTGTGCTATAGAACATGTGTGAGGGTCAAAGTTCAACGTTGGGGTGTTTCTCATCATCCATATTCTTTCTTGCTGCTGCTACTTGTGAGCTTCAGAATTCTCCTGGCTCTGTCTCCAATTGCCATAGGTATATTAAGATTACAGACCAATGAACGACGCTGTGTCCAGCTTTACCTGGGCATTGAGGAAGATTGACATCTGGTTCACAGGCTTACAAGCAAGAACTTTAACTGCTAAGCCATCTCCTCAGCCGCATGAGCAACTTTTCTTCCTGTTCTCCTGGGGATAATACTGCCAATTAGAGGACAATGTCAGGTGTCCATAACTGTTCTCTTTGAGCCAGGTGCTGGGACATGTGGTGTCTGAATGAATGCAGAAAGAGTATAAGTAGAGGCAATGACTGCCTAGGATGTTCCTGCACTGAGTTTATGTTTGACGGACCTGTGTCTGTTGGTTCTGTTAGTTCATTAGGTCAGAAAGCTGGGAAGAACACATCCATAGCCGACCTGATTCTTGGTGGCTATTCTAGGTAAAGCCTACAGAATCAGAATCCAAAAAGAATGTGCTAAATCTTAAGCCTACAAGATATCTCTTATTTACTCTGAGAAATCAGTAGCTGCTAACCTGCTTTTAACGTCAGTGTGGGTGCTTCTTAACTGGGTATTCTGACAATATTTTCACTTAGCACAGAGGCAGCACATCAGCAATTGTTACTCTGGCAGAATTTTAACCTACCGATGCATTGTTCTTTCTGTCAATGAAGATTTAATACCTTTTTAATGAGACAAACGCATATTAGCTTTTGATGATAGAAACTTTAAAAAACAGCATCAATCATAATTTGAAAACCTCCACAAAATAGAATTATATTGGGCTGGAAAATCAGTACTCATAAAGATATTTGCACAGTCAATTTCCAAGTGTCTGCACTCTGTCAGTCCTCACAAAGTATAATAATCATTTATCTACTCCAAAGTATATCAGGAAAATTAATTATGCATTTTAAATAGGGTATAACACTGCTGGCCTCCCATAAGATTAGAAATTTTAAAATTTGTCAACTTAATAGACTGAAACATTTCTTAATTATCTTAGGTATACGTCAATTTTTGTTTATTGAGCAGTTTAAAGAATAGGTAAAATTTCAGAGTAAAAACTGTCAAGTTCTATTAGCAACAACTTTTTATTTTTGGTTAGGAAGTACAGGTCATATCAAACTGCTTTATCATTCTCATTCTAATACTGCAGGCACTTGACTTCTGTCTATTATTCATAATGTCTTGTTGAGAAATCTATGAAGATATTTAGATTTCTATGTGTGCCTTTATTAGCAAGCTAGTGGATACATTTTGATTGATATTGTGATTCACTTTCTCCCTTTCTCCACTTTATCTTTTCCCAATATGTGGATCAGTATGGGTCTCATGCCTTAACTCCAATTGGTGCTTATCAGTAGAGAATGTACCATAGGTCTACAGGGAGGAAACTGATAAGAATCAGTGTGTTTGTTTTCTTAAGTTCATCAATGCTAGGTCATTTCCAGATAGTTATGTCATTTTTTAAAGATACATCTCTTTTAAATGAATATACAGTTGTATTTAATAATATCCCTGATAATCTATGCACTTTTCATAGATCTAGATGTGATAAAATTTGAAGTAGGGTTTTTATAGATGTAACCAGTTAAAATGCTGTCATACTGTTGAATAACAGGCCCTAAATGCATTGTGACCATTGTCCTAAGTAGAAGTGAGTCAGGGAGACAGGAGGACCTGTAGAGATGATAGAGTCAGTTATCTACAAGCCAAGGATCATCCAGAATTAACCATAATACACAGGAGGTATGAAGGTTTAGAGAGAGTATGCTAGTTTGAATATATGGCCCCACAGACTCAGGCTTGAATTTTGAGTCTCCTGTGGGTGACGCCCTACTGGGGAAGAGGTGTCATTGGGGGTTAATGTTGGAGTCCAGCCCTAAGTTGTGTTTGGAGGTCAATCTGAATTGTGTCTGGCTGGATGTTTGTCTCGGCAAGGAGGAGCTGACTGCATTGGAGAGCATGGCTTAAAACCAGAAAAAGCACAGACTTGCTGATACTTTGTTCTTAGACCTTCTACAACTGTAGGTTAATGTTTCTGTTGTTTTAAGCCATCCAGTTGGTAGAATATTTTTATATGCCAGCTCTCTATAATCAGTACAGCCACTATTTCCATGAGCATTCTGTGATAGTCTTCCTTTCCTTGGGTTTTGGGTTTGTGTGATCATAGCCATATCTTTGGTGAATGTATTATCCCTTTGACTTCTTTCTGTTCTTATGGTTACAAATGATCTCTTTCCTTTTGAAAAACTTATCAAATTATCTTGTTTAAATAAGCAATCTGTTTCTTAATGGAATCTCCATTGTTGAACTCTCGTTGATACAGCAAATGAAATGTAGAAGAGTGGCAGTTGAGTGACAGCTCAGATTAGGTTGATCCATACTTTGGAGCAATGGAAGATGCCTTTTGCCTACAGAAAACAAGACACGCATGAGCCTATCTCTGGCAGTATTGAAGATGTTCAGTCTTTGGGAAATCACATGACTATGGTAAAACATCAATGTGGCAGCATTCATGATTATACAAACTGGAGTCACACTGCTCTTGGGGGTAGCCCTAAAACCCCACATACTTAAAATTACCATGTCATTAGGAATATATATTCAAAATTGGATAGTCTATATGACAGGTTTAAAGGAATCTATGATTTTTTACAGGATGACCAAATCTAGGAACTGACTAGAAAGCTTACAGATGTGAAGACTGAATGATTTATTCCACCAAGCCTCTCATACTAATGAATGTGTATTGTTGAGGAAGCAATGGGAGTTTGGGACATGGAATTGTTATCATGGATTTTAAAACTCAGTGTTTCCAGAAATGACTTTTGTGCTTAAAAGTACTTTCTTTCCTCTTTGGAGGAGTGACATTGTGTAGCCAGGAGCATTTTAATGGATGAACATAGCTATAGCAAGCATTTCTTCTTCAGACCCACATCACTGTCTGTGCAGGGCCCATCCTCGACAAGGTGAACTAGCTAAGAATTTGAATTTAATCAGTGACTTCAGAGCTTAGTTCTGAAATTAATAGTTAATTTAATTGGGAAAATGAAGACTGAATTCCTTGGTGGCCTTTCTGTAATAAGGCCTTAAAGCCAGAAAGCATTGGTCATACTTCAGAGGAAGGTATATGAAAGCTGGTGGAAAAGAGAGACCCCTTGTGGTTGTCCTCTGTAAGAGATAATAAAAATTGACGAAGGGGGCTGAATGGACCCGAGTTATTTTAATCTGGAAAAGTAGAATTGCAAACTAACAGACGTGAGCACTCCTGCTTAAATATCATTGATGTGTAAAAACCATGAACACAGTAAGCTGTAAGGGTATCATAAGCCCGAATCTTGACACAGTAGAACTGAGAGCCATTGCAGAAACTTCATTCATAGACCTGGAAACTTGAACCAGGAACTATGGCTGGAATTGGGCCTGACCTTCAACATGTGGTGTGCCCTGGGGACTTGCCTCCTGCTCATCTTCCTTTCTCCCTGCTTGTGACCCTAAGGAATTATGGCTATTTCCTGGTATGACTTACCACTATTCTATGTTGGAAAAAAATTTTTTTTTCTTTTTTAGTATTACAGGTCTACAGAAAGAGATAAATTGTCCCCAAAGAGTTGGTATTGTGGGGACAGGACTAAGCTCTGATTAAGTTCAAGTACTTAGGGAGTTTACCCTGTCGAGGATGGTCCCTGCAGAGGTAGGTTGTGATGGTGGGTCTTGAGGAGAAATGCTTGCTTTTGCTATATTCATCTATTAAAATCCTCTAAATTTCTGTTGGACCTGATCTAAATGTGAGACCATGGGCTTTGAGCAAGAGTCTTAGGGTATGTGGCTGGTGGGAAGCCTGGGAGTCAGGGGTATCTTTTGTATGTAGGAGGGGTGGGAAACATTGAGGGCTGGCTGGTGGACTGCAGCCTAGAGTGTCTATGATAAATTAGAATCTCTCCTACTTCTTTGTGTTCACAGCTTTGGGGTTCTGGTTTTGACATAAAGGGAGCCTTGAACAGGGTAAGGGAGAAGTGTCTAAGGTCACCAGGCCAATTACCAGTCTATCCCACATCCTGAGAGGAAATGAGGATCTCAGACTGCAGCTACCTGGACCTAAAATTTCATTCTCCCTGATAGAAGTGGAACTAGATTCTCCCAAATAGCCTCCAGACAAGAGCTGAGGCTTGGCAAGATTTTTGTCTCTTGTGTCCCCATGCAGATACTGGTTGTCTGCCAAGCTTCAAGCTACAGAACTGTAAAATGAAAATTTGTTTCACTAAGCAAAGGAATTGGTGATGCTTTAGTATATTGCTATAGTAATAAATGCCACTTCATTATTTAGATGCGTGGAAGTAAATGCCAGAATAAAAATAGTTAAGAAATTCTACAGACATTCACCTGCAAAGATCACAACTGAGGATGGCATGAGGTGTTAGGCCTTGAGTTTGTTCCAAGTTATTTCACTTTTAAATGTAAGTATACACACAGCACACTAATAACTTTGGAATGTGCTAATAGATTATCTCAGGATTATAGATGATTTTTGTCTTCTTTTTATAACTGTTTTTTTTTACAAGTGCAAAGGGGGCTTTAATTCATAAGCAAAGTCAATCTAATTAGTAAAGATCTTTCTACATGTATGAAGCAAGCAAATAATAAATTCCAAGGGAAAAAAAAAACCTACATACAGCAAAGTGAGAAGCATCCCAAAATGACCAAAATATATAAATATGTGCACCCATCGTCACTGCCTCCTATGGAAACTTTTTTCTTCCGACCTTTTTTAAGGATCTTCTTGCACTTCTTAATAGGCTTCTGGTCCTCAGAGAGATGAGGAACTCCTCCTGTTGATGCACTGATGTCGAGAGGAAATGAAGCTATGAGCTCCTGCCATCCTTTCTCTCGCTTCTCTCCCTTACTGACACTTAAAAGCACCATCATACTCTCCTCATAGTTAATCCTGCACTGGTCCTCCTGACTTTGGCGAGGGACATGAGGATGGCGGACATCACAGATTTCTTCCGGAGCTTCGGAGTACTGCTCCTGAAGTTCACGAATGGAGCTACCCAATGCCTGTCTCTTGGCTCTCTCCAGATGCTTTTACTCTTTCTCAGCTTCTGTCTCATCGCAATGTACTGGAACCAGGCGTGGTGGAACAGACTTCTTAGATACTCTTTATTCAGATTTCTTCCCTGAAATCCCTGACTGGTCATCCTCTGCTCTATCTTCTTCTTCATCTTCAGAGCTCAACTTGCTTTTCATATGGCTGGGATAGGGCATACAGTTTGTCAATTTGGTACTTCTGTTTCTGGTCCAAGGGGCGAAGTTCTTCCAAAACCATGCGAATGTCCACCAGTCCCAAGACTGCAGCATGTCCTTGAAGAGATACTCCTGAGGCTTTGCCAGGATGAGGTGGCTCAGATCAATAAGGTTCATGAGCAACAGCTGGTCTTTCACTTCCAAGAAACTGAGATTCTTCTCTGTGTTATATGCTCCAGCTTGAACTTTCTAGGTCAGAGCTCATACTTGTGCTGTTACAGCCACCACCTGCTCTTGAAGGCTTTTCAGAAGTGTCATAGCACTTGGCAAGTCTGACTCCAGCATCCCCTCAGCAGCCATCTTTGTAAAGCCCACCCCTTCCAGCGCACTAGGATGGTTTTCATAGATTTTCTAGAACTGTTTATGTGTGTCCAACTTTTTCCCCTTTTATTTTTTCTTTTAAAGTTTTTATCGACAACCTCCATTCGCATGCACAATGTGCCCTGCTCATAATTCTCTCCCACCACCTTCCTTTGTCTCCCATTTGCTATCCCCATTTTGCTGAAACCCTTCTTTCCAACTAGTCCATCTTCTATTTTGGTGCCAGTTTTGCCCTCATATTCTTCAGGTTTAAAACTATGTACTTGCAACATTTAAGTTTTTAATTTATTTATTGGCACGTGTGTGTGTGTGTGTGTGTGTGAATGGATTCACCAGGGTTTCTTACCTGTTACTATTGAGAACAAATGTCTACCCAGCTTTATGTGTGGGTGCGGAACTAGGGAATTTAACCTGGGCTGATAGGTTTTTTTTGCAAGCAGATACCTTTAACCACTGAAACATCTTCTGGCCCTAGTTGCAATTTTTCCAGTCAGAAAAGTTTCCAGTGCCCACATTGGACAGTGCTGCCCTCAACAACACTGTTAACATGTACTTTTGCTCTCTGTCACTGTGACAAAATACTTGAGATTATCAACTGAAAAGATCAATGGTTAACTTCACCTCATGAGTTCCAAGGATTCAGTCCATGGACTCCGTTCCATTACTTGTCGACATGTGGTGAGGCAGAACATCATGGTGGGAGCACCTGGTGGAGCAAAGTTGCTCATCTCAGGGTGGCTAAGAAGGAAGAAGAGAGGGAAGGAAGGAGGGAGGGCAGAGAGAAAGATGTCAGGAAATAATATATGCTTCAAAATAGGCCCCGAGTGATCTGCTTCCTCAACTATTTCCACCATGTCCTAGTAGCCTGTTATGCTTTGGATAGATCAGCCACTTACTTGCATGATGAGGTCAGAGCCCCCCTTAGGCAGCCATCTTCTGTCTCTGAACACTGCCTATGGGGACCATAGGCTTTGAAGGAACTTTTAGATCCAAGCTGAAACAGTAACTCTTCTTATTTCTGTATGAAGGTGGTCGAAATTACATAGTTTATTTTAATAATATTTAATAGTTTAATATGTTTTCATTCCAGAATAGTTTATGTAATCCAGTACCTAAGCATGGTAATTCTCAGTAAATAGTCATTTGATAAATATGTAAAACACTTTTATTTGAAATATTCTTGCTCGGTTAGATAATGTAATGAATTCTGTCTCTTTGTGGTACTTCTTTAAGGCACTTTTGTGTTGGCTTTCTAGGTTTTTACTGTTGGGGTGCTTAAATTTGTTACCCGGAACACCACAGTTGAAATAAGGAAAGATAGGCCAGAAGGAGGAGCAGTAAGGTGAAAGTGCTGGAGCTCATCACCTGAGAAGAGGAGACACCGTTGAAAGTGACAGGTCTGTATGTAGTTCCACAGGTTGTTTCATATGAAAATGCTCTCATCAGAATTTGTGCCCTCAGTGCATGGTATTTCACCATTTAGTAATTAACTATATTATGCAAATAATTCAAAATCTTAATCCTTACATCATGGAGCTGGTCCTGTTTTACATTCTCTCTTTTTCATGATTTATATACTCAAACCAACAAAAAATACTAGTCCTGGCAATCTTGCCTTCTATCCTCCAAATGTTTTTATCAAAGCCATTAGTAATGGTGATTTTTTTATAGCAGGCTGTGAACTGGCAAACAACCAGGCGTACTAAAGTCAGATTTTTTTCTTGGTTGTTTTTTATTTCATTTCCTCATTTCTTTTTTATGAGATTGGTTTATGTTATTTGATTTCTCATTAAATTTTATATTTGTGGATTTATTTTATGATTTCTCTGATGTGCCAAGATTCCTTTGCTGCAAGTGATAGTAAAAAGATGGATAACTTTGCAGAGACAGTTTATTTGATAGAAAATGGTATCTCTATACTTTCCTACCAAGAGTATTCTGATATATTTATTGTTTGACAAATAACCTAGGCATGTTCTAAATTCTATTGGATTCTTTTTAAGCCATCCTTTATGTCATCTATGTATGAGAAAAAAGTCAGACTTATAATGCTTTTCATCTCATATTTTAACATTTATGGCTAGTACTTTTGCACATGGACTGTAGCTGCAGATCTGGGGTGAAACCAAATAGGATCCTTCAGAATATTGTTACTTTAAAGATATAAATAATGGTATCAAAACCCTATCCTTTGCTGTTCTACTGTGAGAATCAGGTGAGAAAATATTGGTGAACTTGTGTGAAGATTGATTCAAAGCATTCCAGCCTATTCTTTGGACTCTGATCTGGTACCCAGGAGGTGTGGGTCCATGTGATAACCATAAGCACACTAGTTCAGAGAGATATTGGAGTTTGTGTGATTCACTATAACAGAAATTCAGGGTAGTTTCAGAACTAGATCGAGTGGTGCAGTGGTTCACTGTAGCACAGTAAATTCTAGAAGGACCATTGGCCTACAGAAGAGAGAGCTGCTGATGCACCTTGTAGGATCTAGGTGAAAAAGTAAAACATGGAATTAACATTAAGAAGAGGTCAATGTTTCTGAGCAGTATTTTTGTTTTAACAAAATAAACAAACTGGAAGATAAAGGCAGACAATAAATCATTTTGGAAAAAAGATCATTTTGTAGCAGAAATTTTTATTTCAGAAGGCATGCTCCTCTGAAAGCTAGTGTGGGTTATTTGCATCTGTATTTGACTATTCTTTTGTGAAGTATTTGTGGCATTTATCTGCTTCTTTTAAGCACCATGATATGATACTGTGGGTCTCACAATGTCCAGGTTTAAAATAGCTAAGCTACACAAGACCAGCTTTCCCTCCCTTAGAATACTTGTTAGACAGGAAAAATCATAGTGTTAGTGGAAAATGGCTTTAAATGCTTTTCAACACAAAAGTATGATGGAAGCCCATCTCCCAATTCACTACACTCTACAGACACACACACACACACACACACACACACACACACACACACACACACTTGGTAAAGATCAGTGAATGTAGAATTGAGATGAGAAAAAAGAAAAGGGAAAATGAGGTTCGGGTCACAAGTGAGAAAGCTAAGTTGGTTCCATCTGAAATTCATAGTCCTAATGGAAAGAACTGCTGCTGGCTGAGAAGGTTCCCGAATATAAGTCTTAGCTCCAATCGAGGCTCTTTCTGTGGTTCACATCTGATAGAACTTCAACTTTCCCTACTTTTGTCCAAAGGGGAAATTTTGTTGTCATAAAAAATTAGTTATTTGGGCTGGAGAGGTGGAGTAGTGGTTAAGCGCTTGCCTGTGAAGCCTAAGGACCCCGGTTCGAGGCTCGATTCCCCAGGACCCACGTTAGCCAGATGCACAAGGGGGTGCATGCATCTGGAGTTTGTTTGCAGTGGCTGAAGGCCCTGGCACGGCCATTCTCTATATCTGCCTCTTTCTCTCTCTGTCTGTCGCTCTCAAATAAATAAATAAAAATATAAAATATTTTAAAAAACTGAGCTCCGCCCAGTAAAAAAAAAATTACTTATTTGTGTGCATGTGCATGTGTATGTGTGTGCATGAATGCATGCCTGGGCTTCTTAACCATTGCAAGAACATCAGACACTCGCTCCACTTGTGTAGATGATTTGGGAATTAAACCTGGGCCAGCAGGTTTTGCAAGCAAGTGCTGTTAATTACTGAGCCATCTTCCCAGAACCAAGTTTTGTTTTGAACAGAGAACATAGTTAATACGATTCTACAACTTTTAAGTACACTGACATTGATTTCATTGCCAAGAGTATAACTTGTATTGGTAGGTATTATAAGTATATATGACCATATGGTCAGGCTACCATTGGCGATGATAGGATTCTGTTTATTATCAAGTTGTTCTCCTTCATATTGTTGTTGAAGTATGCTGTCTCTAGTGATTTTCTATTTAAGACATATTGTAAGGATGTGCTGAAATTTCTAAGTACACTTACAAATGTTTCTGTAGCTTTTATTACTATATACTGGTTGTACAAAATAACATGCTTAGAGGTGTCATTTTCAAACAGGTTCACAGTGTACTTTACCTCATTGAGTCTTCTGTTACCTACACTTACTCTCCTTATCTCATCAATTATTAATTATTTCATAGTAGTCCCCCTTATTTAAAGTTTTTTTCTGTTTGCTTTAATTATTGTTTACTTCATGTATTCTGAAGTTGTTGTATACTTGTGGATTTATTTACTTCTTTTTTCAATCCTGTCCTTTAACCCTCAATGACATTCTACACTTATGAACTGGAAGACAATACTGTTGAGAAGGAAATACTTCTCTAACCAATCTGCAGATTAAATATCTCTGTTAAAATGCCAAATGTGAAGCTAATCCTAAATTAAATTAAATTAAATTAAAATAGCATGCTTCTATCCACATTTCCCTCCCACCACCAAAGAAAATAACAAAGACAGAGGACTCACATTTCCTAACTTCACCATTTATTACCAAGTGTTGTTTTATTGCATGAAGACAAAAACATTAATCAATGAAATGATTATCAATGGCCATAAGTTAATCCTTATATTTGTTTCAATGAATTATTGTTTAATTTAAATTAAGTTCAATTGTTTTTGAAAAAGATATCAACAAAATAGTACAAGGAAAGAGGAAGCTTCACAAAGGCTCCTAGGACAAATTGGATCATCACATGTAAAATTCTAAAGTGGGTGCCTACCTTATCTATATGTAAAAATTAGCAAAAAAAAAGTGGTTATTGACTAAAATTTGACAGAGAAAATTCTGAAGTCAGTAGCAGAATGCATAAGAATGGGTCTCTATAACCTTGGGTAGGTCCATTTTTCTGGGTGCAACACTAAGAGCATAAACATCAGAAGACAAGCTAGATTGGCTATATCCAATTCAAAATTTTTCATCATAAAATTGATATGGTCCAAAAATGTAAACAAACTTCAAAGCAAATATTAGATAAAGAAATACTGTTGGCATAGAAAAAGAACATTTGTGACTCAATAATTTAAAATACATAATTAGAAAATGAATGTGGTGGTTTGATTCAGGTATCCCCCATAAATTTAGGTGTTCTGAGTGCTAGGTTCCTAGCTGATGGGGATTTGGGAATTAGTGCCTCCTGGAGGGAGTGTATTGTTGGAGGCAGCTTATGGGTGTTATAGCCAGTTTCCCCTTGCCAGTGTTAGGCACAGTCTCTTGTTCCTGTTGTCCACTTGATGTTGGCCAGGGGGTGATGTCCACCCTCTGCTCATGCCATCATTTTCCCTGCCAACATGGAGGTTCCTCCTCAAGCCTGTAAGCCCAAATAAGCCCTTTTTTCCCCCACAAGCTGCTTTTTGTTAGGTGATTTCTACCAGCAATGTGAACCTGACTCCAACAGTAAAGTGGTACTGAGGAGTGCTAGACAACTGACTATGTGGTGTTGGCCTTTTAGAGCTGATTTTTCGAGAGGAATGTGGAAGGATTTGAAACTTTGGTCTAAGATAAGCCTTGCAGTGCTGTAAGTACAGCTTGATGGACTATTATGATCAGAGTTGAAAGACCTGAATGCAGTAAGAACTATGGGCTGTGAAGTTTGGCTTATGAGAATGAGAAAAAGCTTTGCTTGGACTGGACTAGCAGTTTGTGTGAGGCTTGCTGTTATGCCCATGTCCTGAGAAGTTGTGAAGGGTTGCTTTGTGTAGAAATGAACTGGTGTGAGCAGAGGGATATGGCACAGAAAAAATCTTTGACAGTGCAAGTCTTATATTCGGCCAACCAGGCCAAATGAGCCAACAGATGCAATAGTAGCATGTCTGTTATGGGGGAAACCAACTGCCCTCTAATTTGACTGGAGGCCCACTCCATGGGAGGGAATACATCCCTGATACTGAAAACCTACAACAGGGGTAGTCATGAGCCCTAGGGGTGTAACGTCTGCTGCTGTCTGGCTAAATGTATATACTGTGCTCATCAACATGCCCAGTAAGCACTTCTCTTAATGTTTATACCCATATCTTAATGTTACTCTCACTTTTTCATTAGAGAACTTTCTCTTTTGAGATGGCAGTGACCTTGGGATGACTCAGAAGGCATTATAGTGCTGAGAAGAAGTGACAGAGGAGTGCTTAGCACTGCAATATCTCTGTCACACCTTCCAAGGCTCAGGGTCTATTGCAGAAGAGGTGGCAGCAAGAATGTAAGAGCCAAAGGAAGGGTAGGAATTCTTACAACATGCTCCTCCAGACACAAAATGGCCTGGATATCCATGACCTCACAGTACCTGACACTACTTATGCAAGACCATCATAGTAGGAGGAAAAGATGGTGACATCAAAATAAAAGAAAGACTGATTGAGAGGGGGAAGGGATATGATGGAGAGTGGAGTTTCAAAGGGGAATGTGGGGTGAGGGAGGGAATTACCATGGAATATTGTTTATAATCATGGAAGTTGTTAAATATAAAAAATAAAATAAAATAAAATAAAATTTAAAAATACAAAAAGAAAAGAAAAATCTCTGGGTGAACTGCTGCCCATTCAGCTGTAATTGAGAGATTAGAATCTTTGAGATTGGACCAGCTGACCTGCACTGGAGCAACAGGAAGAATGTAGACTTTTTTGAAGGGGCCTGAGTGCTCAAGGAGTGTCCTGTTCTTCAAAGTTTACTTTATTCCCCCTCCCCCCACCCCAGATTAACAAATTGGCACCGTACCTGGTATTGTGGAGTATAAGAAATGCAGGAAAGAGGGGGTCATTGAGTTTGCAACACAATCTTGTGTTTTGGAAATGGCCATAGGTAGTGTGAAGCAGATTTGCTGGATGGCTTCATGGAGATCTGATGGAGCCATGAGGATGGACTGTGGGTTGCAGTGGAGACCCAGTGGAGATGCTGGAACCACGAGATGGCTGCCAAGGAGAGCTGCCGACCCTTGTGAACTTTTCCAGGACTGTGAGTAGCCTAGCTGGAGGGGCAGAATTAGAATGCCAGAGACTTGTTGGTGCTTAGAATTATCAGACTTGGAGATTTGTCATTGACTAGAGTTGTTGGACTTGAAGCTACAGAGATTGATGTTTTCCCTGGTTGTTTTAAATCTTGTATTGGTTGAATATTTCTTTGTTATGCCCAATGCCATCTTTTGCAGTGTGAATGTTTATTCTGTGCCATTATGGGCTTTCGGGGGATTTTTGGTATTATGGCTCAGTTAAATGATCTTGGATTATGGGGTTGTTTGAACATCATTAAGATTGGTAAAAACTATGGGGACTTTAAAAGATGGACTGAATGCATTGAATTTTACATCATGGATGGTTAACAGTTTATGGGGGCCAGGGGCAGAATGTGGTGGTTTGATTCAGATGTCCCCCATAAACTTAGGTGTTCAGAGTGCTAGGTTCTCAGCTGATGGAGATTTAGGAAAATTAATGCCTCCTGGAGGAAGTGTATTGTTGGAGGCAGACTTGTGGCTGTTATAGCCAGTTTCCCCTTGCCAGTGTTTGGGACAGTCTCCTGTTCCTGTTGTCTATCTGATATTGTCAGAAGGTGATGTCCACCCTCTGCTCATGCCATCATTTTCCCTGCCATCATGGAGCTTCCTCCTTGAGCCTGTAAACCAAAACAATCCTCTTTATTCCCACAAGCTGCTCTTGGTTGGGTGATTTCTACCAGCAATGTGAACCTGACTGCAACAATGAATGAGCTATTTCTGTATGAATTTGTCTAGGAAGATGTATGAATGACAAAACGCATGCAAAAAGGCACCCAGCATGTTGCCCATTAGGTAAATTCAAATATAAGACACAGCAAAACACACCTTTACAACCACTAGGACAGGATAATAAAAAATGTAGAGGACAGAACATGCTGCCAAGGAAGTGGGAAATTGAAATGTTGCATGTATACGTGGGTCATAGAGATGGGAAAGCATATAGCCACTTTGTAAATACATGGACACTTCTTCAAAGCACTAAAGCTTGAGTTACCATATGGCTCCATTGAGGTCTGTGGTCAAGAGAAATGAAAACATATAGCCTCACAAAGGCTCCTCCACAGATACTCACAAAAGTGTTATTAATAATAGCCCAAACTAGAACCCACCCAAATGCCTATCAACTGTTGAATAAATAGATGTGTATGTCCACACAATGCCAGACATTTTTTTTTTTAGGAGCTTGTGAATCATTTATTTAATGCACTTGGACTTGACATACTTATCATACTTGAAAATAGGAAGGGGAAAGATATAAAGTCAAAAGTCCCAGACTTAAAGCTCAAAAGGTTTGAGGTAGAGTCCCTCAACTCTCCCACTCATTAGTCACAGATATCCCCACATTATACAAGTCTCACCTTTTGTAAATTGCACCTTATTTATTTATGTTTTTATTAATTAGTTTTGTACTCAGTGAATACAGTCAATTTGGTACCATTATTAGGCTCATCTGTTACCTACCCCCCTCTCCTTGGCCCCTCCTTATTGAGGTATATGGATCATGCATTCTGGAGTTAGCCCACAGATATGGGTAGGATAAATGTCTGCATATCATGACACAACATGTGGCTCTGACATTCTTTCTGCCCCCTGTTCCACAAAATTTCCCTGTCCCATAGCTGGAGCTGGGAAACAAGTCAGAACCATATTCAGACTTTTTAGAATAAAAAGAATGTAGTGTAAGGCATGTCTTAGCATAGATGAGTACTGTACACTTAGTTCCCTCTGCATAAACTGTTCACATCATTCAAATATTCAGAGAAATAGGCTTACTGGCTGGCTAGGGGTGGGCTTAGGGCCAAAGTGAGCTGGACAAAGAGTTTTCTGTTAGGTCAGGACAGGCTCCCAAGATGGAGTCACCAAGGTCAGCAGAATGGTGACAGAGGCATAGGAAAGTGGATTATCCACATTCCTCAAGAAACCATCCAGTCATTATCCCCTCCTTGCCTAACAATGCCCCAGGTTTTCTGCCCCCTTATCTCATAAGTTACATGTTCACTATTCTGGTGTCATACCCTAGCTACTTTAAATGGTTAATGTAATGATCTACCCTAAAGGAACTTTTCTGTTCAACTTAACAAACGAGCTTTTTTTTCCTTCCTCACTTTCCCTCAGCTGAAAAAGAACCTATAAAGCCCACTACCTGAAAAAGCCCACTACCTGAAAACTCAGATTGGCTGTGCTCCTCTTCTTTTGAGTCATCCCAGGCAGCTCGTGCTTTTCCCAAATAAAAGCTTTCATCTTTGCCTGAGTGGTTTGCGTGGTCTTGGTCAGTCCCAAACCTTACATTTCCTTTTGGGGTAATGAAAGATTTCTAAACTATATTTTAATGTTGTTTCAATAACTATAAATAGCATAAAGCTATTTAATTGTATACTTCAAATGAGTGGATGTCATGGTGTGTGACTTCTATTCCAATAGTGACAGATCTTAAACAAACGGAGAATGTGGAAGCAGTATTTTCAAAGGTATTTGGAGAAAAGGAGAAGCATTGGGAAATCATAGAAAAATAGAAAAATCTTGAAAGATAGTTTTTGTTGTCTAGTTGTACAATATTTGATTAACTTTTTTCTATTAAGGACTATACCTTTTTTTTTTTTTTTTTTTTTGAGGTAGAGTCTCACTGTAATCCAGGCTGACATGCACTTTACTATGTAGTCTCAAGTTGGCCTCAAACTCAGCAATCCTCCTACCTCTGCATACCCCACCATGCCATGGAATGCTGGGATTAAAGGTGTGTAGCTTGATACTTGTTTTTTTTTTAAATATTTTTTGTTTATTTTTATTTACTTATTTGAAAGTGACAGACAGAGAAAGAGGCAGGTAGAGAGAGAGAGAGAGAATGGGTGCACCAGGGCCTCCAGCCACTGCAAACGAACTCCAGACGCGTGCGCCCTCTTGTGCATCTGGCTAACATGGGTCCTGGGGAATGGAGCCTCGAACCGGGGTCCTTAGGCTTCACAGGCAAACGCTTAACTGCTCAGCCATCTCTCCAGCTGCACTTGTTTTGTTTTTCAAGGTAGGGTCTCTGTCTCAGGGTGGCCTCCAGCTCACAACAATCCTCCTACCTCTGCCTCCTGAGTGATGGGATTAAAGGCAGGCAACACCACAATACCTGGCCTGATCTTTCTGATTCTGTGTGATTAGTGTTCTTCACAGGCTAAATCTATTTGATTTAATGAGTTTACTTTAATTAGTTATAATTTCTTATGATTTTATTTTCTTCATGCTGTTTCCTCATGGGGCTTATAAGTTTCTTTGATCTATAGGCTTCAGTTTTCATCAAATATGGAAAACTTTTAATCATACTTTAAAATATATTTTAATGCCCTGCTTTTCTCCTCTTAGACCCAGATAGTAACTGTTTTATACTGGTTTGAGCCTCAGAACTCATTTGTGCTTTGATTGTTTTTTCGTCTTTCTCCTGTTTTGTTTCAAATAATTTCTCTTGCTAAATTTTTTACATTCACTAATCATTTCTTGTGAGTCTTGAGTTCCATTTGATTTCCATCAAGAATACATTTTTTAATTTTAATATTTCATTTTTTTTATTTATTTGACAGAGAAAGAGGGAGAGAGAGAGAATGGGTGTGCCAAGGCCTCCAGCCACTGCATACAAACTCCAGACCTGTGTGCCCCCTTGTGCATCTGGCTCATGTGGGTCCTGGGGGATCAAACCTGGTTCATTTGGCTTTGCAGGCAAATGCCTTAACCGCTAAGCCATCCCTCCAGCCCAAGAACACATTTTTATTCAAGGTAAAGTTTCCATTTTAAAAAGTTGGATTTTCAAAACTTTCAGGTATAATCTTGTTAGAATGTTCAAGCTTTTCAAGCTTTCATGCATTCATTTGGAGAGATGGAATAGAATCATAATTTCTTTCAATGTTCTTGTTTAATACAAAATAATTAAATGCAAAAAGAATGTTGGAAAGTCTCTAATCTTAAAATGAAAACCAAATAGCTTAGAAGACTCGAAAGAAATGAAGTAAGGACTCCATGGTTCAAATCTCAGTTCTATTTCTTATGACTTCATGATATCTTGAACCTCATTTTCCTTCATACAATGAGAATAATATATATAACCTCTCAGTGTTGTTATGAAAATGACAGGAGTTTATGTGCTAGGCATCTAGGAATATTTTCTGACAGATAGTAGACACTCAGAAATATATATATATATATATATATATATATATATATATATATATATATGTATGTATATATATACATATACATATACGCATACATATACATACATATATATATAATAGTTACATGTAATTATTTAACAATTATAACACAAATAAAAATGTCATTGGTACCCTCACATTTGACTTTTTCATCATGATATTTACTTGCAAAATGGTTGCAATGCATCACTAATTTTATCAATCATTGTTAGTGATGCTTTCATATTTGAATCTATTTTTTGGAACTATACCATAATCTGTGGAGTAGCACAATAGAGTAGAACTGTTAGCTGTATGATGAAGGGCAAGTTCCTTAACCTCTCTGTCCTTGATTCCTCACCAAAAATGGTAATAATAATTGTATCTATCATATAGGACTGTACAAATATGATATTCGTTTTTTTTTTTTTTTTGATTTATTGAGTTAGGGTCTCACTCTAGCCCAGACTGACCTGGAATTCACTATGTGGTCTCAGACTGGCCTTGAACTCACAGCTATCCTCCTACCTCTACCTCCCAAGTGCTGGGATTAAAGGCATCCACTATCACAACTGGTCGCTTTTTATTAAAATCCACATACTAAGAGTGGAATGCAATATTACAATTGTGAAGAGCAAAAATTACTGTGAAAGTAAAACCCAACAATATAGGATTATGTAGGAAGCAAAATCATACTTCAAAATGAAGGAAAACAGATGTTTGTGGGCAAATAAAAACTGGTCAAATATGACCAGAAACTCTTTTCTGTAGGAAATATTAAAAAATTTTGTTCAGACACAGGAACACAGGAGTGCCATCAGAGAAAGAATCAATGACAATCAGATATTTATTTATTTTTACTTTTACTTGGTCTAAAATAGAAGCATTTATTTAAAGCAATAAGTGTTAAAATATAATAAATGGCTATAATAGAAAAATGAAATTAATGATAGTAACATAGCAGGGAGAGGAAGGGGGAATTGAGACTAGTCTTGCAGAGTTTGTGCACTGTTTATGAAGCAGAATCATATTAGAAGATAAAAATAAATTAGTTGAAGTCTGTGTTATAAATTTTAAGGCAACTACAAAACATTTTAGAGAAATATAATTATAATTTTAGGAGAGAAGATAAAATAGAATTATATAAGAAACTCAATTAGTTCAGAGAAAGCAGAAAAACAAGCTTCTGGGCATAAATAAAACAGCAGTAATTGACATGGTTGATATTAATTTAAATACATCAACATCTGCTTTCAAAGAAAATGTTCTGAATTTACCGCTTCACAGATAGAAATTGTCGGATTAGTTGAAAATAATCTGACATTACTGTCCATAAAAGCCCTCTTTACACTGATATGTTGAAACTAAAGTATATAGAATGATATACTATGGAGCACTGTAAATTCCATTCAAATTTCAGAGGAAGGAAACATTTAAAATTTATAATTGCATATTTAAGATAGCAGAGAAAAAGGAATGATTTACACCTAGGGCAGAAACAAAATAAACTACAAAAATAATATAGAAATGATGAAATTTAATGGAGGAAAACATAGAAAATCAAGTATAGCAAAAATATTATTTTGAGAAGGTCAATAAAATTGATAATCCAGTGAGGCAAGCCAAGAAAAAAGAGAAAATCCAAACTTTTAAGACTAGAAATGAACTATATTCACCACTTCTCACCTCATGACAGGTGTTTATATGTTAACTGTTCTCACCTTTACCAACTACATGGCAGGAGTTTACATGTTTTACACCTAGGAATGTTTTTTGACCCATAGTTAAAACTCAGAAGTTAATGTATATCATAATTAAGGAATTAATTAAATGTAACTTAATTCATTTCCTGTCTTTTAACATCATAATGATGCAAAAATATTTCTGCAAATAATTCTAATGCCACAATTGAGCAACGATAAAATAAATCAATCCTTCAGAAACATAAACCACCAAAACTCACAAGTAGAGTCAGGATTACAAATAGTAATGATATATATATATATATATATATATATATATATATATATATATATATACATATATATATATATATGTGATTATATATAGTAAAGAAATTAAATAGATACTCACTAATCTTCCAATAAAGAAATTACAAGCCTCAGAAAGTTTCATTGGAGAATTCTGCTATGAATTAAATAAATATTACCAACTTACCATGATATTCCCCAAAACAAATGGAGATTGAGGTACAATTTACTGCCTATTCCATATCCCTCCATTATCTTCATATTAAAACCAGGTAAAATCATTAAGAACAGAAGATCCATGTTTGCATGACTAGCTCAGTGTTCAAAATCAGTGTATTGAGTCATATTAACATATAAAAGCAGAAAAATCTCATACTATTATACTAATTAACACAGATAAAAATTGACAAAGTGCTACAGTCATTTGTGAGAAAATTCTAATAGAAATAGGAACAGAGAAAACTATGTCAATTTGATGGAGAGCACTTGTCAAAAATTTTCTGAATAACATCTTTTCTTATGGTAAGAAATTGGATGTTCTCCTGTTTGGATGATTATGTTAGTAATTTTTCTTGTTGCTGTAGCAGAATAACTGACAGAAATAACTTATGTGAAGAAAATTTATTTTGTCAGACAGGTTAATGGGGTTATCAGTTCTTCTTGGCAGTAAAAGTATGGAGACTAGAGTGGCTGTGCCCATGGTGGTGACAGTTTTCAGTATGGTTCACATGTTGGTGGATCAGGAAGAAGACAGGGGCATAAGTAGGGTTGGGATGTAACCCTCAAAGCCTACCCCTAAGTGACATAACTCTGCCAGTGATGCCACATTTCCACAAGGTCCTACAATCTCTCAAAAGAGCACCACTTGCTGGGAACCCAGTGATCACACATTTGATCCTATGGGAGACTTTTCACATCCAAGCCACGACTTTCCCCTCTGGCCCCCTTGGGCTCGTATTTATCTCATAATGCAAAAAGCATTCAGAACCACTTCAAAAGTCCTCATAATCCTTAGAAGTTGTAACACTATTCAAAAGTCCCATCTCAAGATTTAAGGTCATCTCTTAACTGTAAATCACTGAAATATCAATTCAAGTCATATGCTTTCAATATACCATACCTGGGAGTGAATAATGCCATTCTAAATGGGGAAAGAATGGAAAGATAGAAAGGAAATATTGCATCAAAGGAAGACAAAGTTGATATATGGAATTTAGTAGCTTTGTTATATACCTGCAGGTAACAGTTGATATTTGAATGTAAAGTATTCCCTATGAATTCATGTGTTTAAATACTTTATCGTTTGTTGGTGGTACTGTTCAGGAATATTGTGGAAACTTTAGGAGGTGAAATCTTGCAGGAGGTAATGTGCAAGGGACTTGAGGTTTCATAACCCAGCCCGTTACCTTTCCTCTCGCAATATCTACTTCCTCCCTGCTGATGTGAAGATTTAAACCATCTTTCCTGCTCCTGCCATGATTTTGCTACCATGATGAAAGTTCTCCTTGAATGTGTAAGATGAAATAAACCTTTCCTTCCCTAAACTGCTTCTGTTTGGGTATTTTATCCCAGTAGCAAGGCCATACCTGATATAGTATTTGATATTAAAAATCAGTAATCTTGCTCCAGGATCTGAGTTCCTTGCATAGTCAGTGTGTGGGCAGGCATGGCTGTCTGGAGTGAGCAGGCCAGACTCATTTATGGGCTCCTTCCACTTCCAGAGTCTGAGGTCCTTGAGCAGGCAGTGTGTGAGTGGGCATGGTGATCTTAAGTGAGTAGGTAGGATACTTTTCTGGGCTCCTCCAACCTCCTGTGTCTAAGTTCCTTGCAAGGTCAGTGTGTGCACAGGCAGTCTGGAGTGAGTAGGCCAGACCCCTATATCTGGGCTCCTCCCACATCCCCAGTCTGGGTTGCCTGCACTGGTCTGTGTCTTGGAGGTCATGGCATGAAGTAGGCCAGATCCTTGTTCCCTTGCTCTTCCTAGTCCCCTGGTCCTAGCAGGTCCCATTGTGCCTTGCTTGGGAAGGCCTGATCCCTATGTGAGCTGTGGAATCAGGTCTTTTGCTCTGGTATCTTGACTGGAACTAGGTACAAACATCCCTGTTCACCAGAATCAGAGAGTGAATGGGCCAAAGGACAAAAATTTGCTTCCTCAATAAAATAAACAGTCTTCCAACAATGGGTAGACAACAATGCAAAAAAGCCAATGAAAGTCAGAAAACTGAGAGATCACCACCAAGGATTCCTAGTCCTATTATGGAAGCCTCCAATGAAATCATAGAGAAATCAACAGAAATTAATTCCCAAAATGAAAACACAACAACCAATGAGAACTGATTAAAAAAAAAATCACTGAACTTGAAGCAAGCTATTAAAGAACCAAGAATTGTATCAATGAAATTGAAAAGAATCATCTCCTAGAGCATTCAGCATTTGACAGAAGGCTTAACTTGATTGAAGAAAACATTAGAATCCTCCAAAGAGATATGAATAAATTGAAGGTAAATCAAGAAATGGAAGACCTCAACAACCGGTTGATTAAGCTTAATGAAGACTTGATCAAATGCAAGAATGAACAACAGGAACCATCAAGAAAATCACAACTCAAATTGAAATTTTACCTCAAAAAATAAATGGACACAATACAAAACAACACAACAGAAAACAAAAATCAAATAGAAATTATAAAAACCTCTCCAGGTCCACTCACGAACAGAGTTACTCATGTGGAAGACAGAACCTCTGACCTGGAAGATAAGACAGAAGAAATTGATTGGGAGGCCAAAAACTTTGCTAATTTCAAAAAGTCAAGTGAACAGAATATGAGGGAACTGTGGGACACCCTAAAATGACCAAATATCTGGATTATGAGTATACCAAAAGGATAGGAAATCCAGACCAGAGGTATAGAGAACATACTCAACTAAATTATTCAAGAAAAAATTTTCAAGTCTTGCAAAAGAGAGGCCCATCAAGATGCAAGAAGCCTGATCCCCTCACTGGTATGGGACCCATAGCTGGAGCTGGGAAACAAGTCAGAACCATATCCAAACATAAGCCCACTCTCCAATAACAAGCTACCATCAATTGTGGGCTACAAGAGGGCCTACACCTATTAAATTCTCTATAAAAAAAAAAAAGTAAGGGTTATCTCATTTGTCCTGGTGCTAACTTACTCTCCGTTGGAGAATCTGCTTCTCTTTTTCAGATAGATGTAGATCCTAAGGAGAGAGCCACCCCATCATACCTCAAAAGGGCCCCGGCTGAAACTAAGAAAAATTGGAGAAACAAGCAAGGGGGCTGTTTTCCTGATGAACCGGACACCAGCACAAGGGAGAAGGAGATCTGCACTGAGAAAAATCAACTCCTACCAAATCAGAGAGCCAGAGCCTCAGAGGCCCCCAACACCTCATCACTGAAGCAGACCAAAAATGAACCCAACATGGCTCAGGGAAATTTTGCCGAAGCGGGGGCGGAAAGAATGTTAGAGTCACATGTTGGGTCATGATATGCAGAGACATTTAGCTTACCCATAACTGTGGGCTAACTCCACAATGCATGACCCGTATACCTCAACAAGGAGGGGCCAAGGGGAGGGGGTAGGTCACGGATGAGCCTAATAATGGTACCAAACTGACTGTATTTGCTGAATACAGAACTGACTAATAAACTAATAAAAAAAAAAAGATGCAAGAAGCCCACAGAACACCAAACAGGCAAGACCAAAGAAGAAACTCTCTAAGACACATCATAGTTAAAACCATTAACAATGAAAACAAAGAGAGAGTGTTAAAAACAGCAAGAGAGGAGCAATTCACAACATACAAAGGCAATCCCATTAGAATAACATCAGATTTCTTAATGGAAACCCTGAAAGCCAGAAGGGCCTGGATTGGAATCCTTCAAAATCTAAAAAACTATGGCCTCCAACCCAAGCTACTTTACCAAGAAAAAGTATCCCTTATGGTGAAAGAAAAAGTTTCCATAAAAAGTCAACTCTATGATTATATGAACACAAAGCCAAACCTACAAAGAATATGTGAGGGAATACTCCACACAAAACAGTCATCCAATCTCAAATACCAATAATAAAAAGATCATAATAATCACATTAAACCAGGCTCAAAACAGTACATAACACAAGAAATAGCCAAATCCTATAAAATACCTCATAATGGGAGGGATTAATTCAAACCTCACAGTAATAGCTTTAAATTTTAATGGTTTTAACTCACCCATCAAAAGACAAAAGTTATCAGGATGGATAAAAAAACTGGGCCCTTCTGTCTGCTGTCTCCAAGAAACCCACCTCACCACTAAAGATAGACACCTCCTCAGGGTAAAAGGATGGAAAATGATATTCCAAACAAATGAAAATAAAAAACAAGTGGGTGTTGCTAAATTAATATCTGATAAAATAGAATTCAAACCAAAAGTAATAAAAAAGGACAAAGAAGGCCACATCTTACTCATCAAGGGAATAATCCAACATGAGCATATCACAATCATAAATATACATGCACCAAAAACAGGGGCAGCACAGTTTATAAAACAAAATCCACTCAAAAGTAAAACAGAAATAAACACCAACACCATCATAGTTGGAGACTTCAATACTCCACTATCATCAATAGACAGATCATTCAAGCAGAACATTAACAGGGAAATAATAGAGCTCAACAACATCATAGATCAACTAGACCTAAAGGATATCTACAGAACTTTCCACCCCAACTCTACAGAATACACATTCTTCTCAGCAGCCCACAGAACCTTCTCCACAATTGACTGTATATTAGGCCATAAAGCATTCTTTTACACAGTCAGGAAAATTGAAATAACTTCCTGCACCATGTCAGATCACAATGCTTTAAAGCTTGAAATTAAGAACACAAGATGCATCAAGAACTCCACCAACTCCTGGAGACTAAACAACACACTTTTAAACAATGAATAGGTTGTGGAAGAAATCAGAAAAAGAAATTGTAAAATTCCTAGAATTGAGTGATATTGAAAATACAACCTTCCAAAACTTATGGGACTCACTGAAGGCAGTGATAAGGTGAAAACTCATATCCCTAAATGCTTTCATTACAAAGACAGAGAGTTCTCAAATCAATAATTTGACTGTACACCTAAATGTTCTGGAAAAACTAGTAGAATACAACCCAAAGAGCTCCAGACAGAAAGAAATAATCAAGATTAGAGCAGAAATTAATGAATTGGAAACTAAAAAAAAAGTTTAAAAATTGATAAAACTAAGAACTGGTTCTTTGAAAAAATAAACAACATTGATAACCCCCTGGCCAAACTGATCAAGAAAAAAAAAAAAAAAAAAAAGAAGTCTCAAATTAACAAAATCAGAAATGAGGATGGAGAGATCACTACAGACATCAATGAAATTAATGGTGCATTCATAACAAACAAAACAAAACAAAACAAAACAAAGAAGAATGAATACTCATAGCTTCAATGCTTACTGCATGGAGGTTGCAATCAAAAGAACAAGTTACTGATAAAAGTATAGGTGCATAGATTACTATTAGAACAGAGACTGCTGAAATAGACAAATGCAATTATAGTCATGTGAGTTTTGGCATAGGAAAGTGGTCAGTTCAATGATAGAAGAATAGTCTTTTTAACAAATGTTGTTGAATTGAACTGCCCATTTGCAAAAAAATGTAAATTGCACACAAACTTTACATGAAAATGAAATCATATCATCAAGCTAACTATAAAACAACCCACTTATAAAACTTTTTCAGGAAAACAAAATAATGGTGTAGTGGTAGGTTTTAAAGTACAACAGAAGTAAAGCCTGTTAATAATAGCATGGTCCATTCATAAAAATAATAAAGTGTACTGTAGTAAAATGAAAAAAATTTCTGCTATGCAAAAGTACTATTAAGAGTCTTAAGAGGTAAGCTGTAGATTGGGAGAAAATATTTGAAAATATCTATCTGGTAAATGACTGGAATTTCAAATATGCAAAGAATGTTCAAAATCATGGGAAAACAGTTTAAAATTGAAAAAAAAAAAAAGGTTTGTACAGAAAACTCACAAGATAGCAGTAAAACAGGCAGAAGAAAAGATACTCAGCAGCACTTTATTTAACAGCCATGACAAAACACCATCAAGTTCACACTGTATCTTATTACAAAATATAAAGCCACCAAATCTCTGTTAGCTTGAATGGATGTCACCCAAAAGATTCTGGAGCTTATTAAAGCTTGTAACTGAGATCTATCTCTAGCCATTTGCCAGGAGGAGGTGTAACTGTAGGAGGATCCTGAAGTCCAGCCTAAAGGTGTTACTAGGTCTGAATATGAATCCCAGCCTGTGTCTGAGTTCTGCCTGGTTTCCCTGCTGTTTGGCTGCTGGTTTTTGCTCCTGCTTTTGGTGGTAGGCTTTCACTATTATGGAACTTTCCCTGGATCTGGAAGCCTGAAATAAAGTTCCTCCAATAATCTGTGTTTGGTTTGGAGGTTCATCCCAGCAATGTGAAGCTGACTATGATAGAAATTGGTACCAGAGAGTGGGTTGTTATTGTGTGATGAATCTGACCATGTGCATTTTGGTCTTTTGGAACTTTTGTTTTGGAGGAAAGGGCATTGACTTGGTACTTGCAACTGAAGATGTCTTCCAGAGCAGTAATCCAAGTTTTATAAACTATTCTGGTGACAGTTTGAAAATGTTAAGTGCAGAACGAATTGTGTTTGGAGGCTTTACTTATAAACTTTCTAAGTGGAAAGAAAGATAGCAAAGAACTTTTTTAGATTTGGGCTACTGGCTAGCTACATTCTGTTGCCCATGCCCAGAGGGTTTTATTGAGGTTAAGTTTTAAATGGCCTGATGTGCTTGGCTAAAGATATAGAACGAGAGATGTAGAATTGGAGAAATCCAAACAAGTTTAAAATTCACAGGCACAGAGACTGTTTTTAGGTTACTAAAGCTACTATTGTCAAATAGTAAACAGTCGAATAGTAAAAGCTACTATTGTCAAGTAGTAAAAAATGAGATTTTGGGAAGAAAAGGGACAATTATTTTATATTGAAACAATGGAAAGGATGCCTAAGAAACCTGCCACTCAAGTTCATGATTTATTTTTCCTCTGAATTAAGAATGTGGCTGTGTTCTGCATACCTGGTATTGATTTTGGAAGTATGAAAAGTATGTGGAGTGGTGTATGAATTGCACATGGTTCCAGGAGCTGAGATGCAGGTCATGCTGACCCTGATAAAGAGACTGGCGTAGCCATTGAAAGATCGACCCTGGTTTGCATGGAGAACTTAAGATGTTTAAGATATATTAGAAGTGTACAAGGGCTGCTATGGAAGAAAAGTTCAGTTTTCCCTGGGTTCTCAGCCCATCTGGAGGGGCATAATTGGAATATCTAGAGCCTTGTAACTGGTCACTGGTTATGGATGTTGGACTTGAACTATAAGTATTTGCCTAGTATTTGTTGAGTTTTATTGATCCAGTCTTTTTGTTATGTCTTAAAGCAGTTGCAAATGTTTACTCTGTGCCTTTATATGTTGAAAGTATAGAACTTCTTTTGATTTTGCAGGGTGCACAGCTAAGGGACAACCTTAAATCTCAGATGAGATTGGGACTTTGGAATCTGCGGATCTTTGAAATTGGACTGAATACAAGTTATAATGTGAGATGGTTACGAATCTATTGGGGGCCATGGGTAGAATATGGTAGTTTGAATGGTTGTCCGCAATAGATTCAGGAGTTTATTCAAGCTTGTAATTTAGAACTCCAGCCACAGAGTTGTCACTGTGGGTGGATGCTGGGCTCCAGCCCTAAGGTGTTCCTTGGGGAGGATCTGAATTCCAACCTAAGGAATGTGACATGTTTGCATGTCTTGAGTTCTGCCTGGGTTCCCTGCTGTTTGGCTGCTCTTTTTTGCTTTTGCTTTTGGTAGTGGGCTTTCTCTTTTTTGCCATTGTGGAACTTCCCCTGTATCTGGAATCCTGAAATAAATTCTGTCCTTCCTATAAACTGTGTCTGGTTTGGAGTTTCTTCCCAACAATGTGAAGCTGACTATGACACTGACCATGGCTGGGAGGATGCAGAATAACAGAAACCATCTTGGAAGGTGGCAAGTGAAATGCCAACTCTGAAAGACAGTTTAGCAGTTCCATAGGAAAGAGAACATTGAATGTCATCTCTCTATACAACCTATCAGTCTTGGTAGTAGGTATTTATTCACTCAACCGATTTGAAAAATGATGCCCATTCAAAAAGTCTGCATTCATGTGTTTGTGTAGTTTTATTTGTAACCGCCCACAAGCATAAGCAATGACAGTGTTCTTCAATACAATCGGCTTACTGTAGTACACTTATGCCACGTAACAGTATCCAGTGATGAATACACATTAACTTCAAGCTAAAGGAAAGCATAGATGGATCTTAAATGTGTATTCATAAATGAAATAAAACTATAGGAAATTATATGCATTGTATGAGTTTAGCTAGATGATGTTAAGATGAGGATTGTATAGAAAGTTGAATAGGTGCAGCATGAGACTTTTTAGGGCTGTCAAGGTATTCTGTATTATAGTACAATGAGTGAATATAAAACTCTCATCATCTGTTAAAAATCATGTAACATTATAATACAAAGAAACAACTATAATGCTTGAAATAAAAAAAAAATCATTTCACATGTCAAGCAATGGGCTGGAGATCTATCTCAATGGGGGAGCACTTAGCTAGTGAGTCAAGTCCCTGAATTTGATCCCAACACACTAAGAAAAGATGCCTCAAAATTTCGGGCTGGAAATCAGAATACAACAAATGGATGTAAATATATTACAAATATGTAAAATAGTCCCAGGGAAGGGCTCAGGGAATAAGCTGTTAGCTCAGCTTTGGAAATGTGTATACTTTCTAGGAATATATACATAGGCAGCATACTGAAATCTTACTCAAGATCAAACTTCACTCTTAAAGGCATAAATATTACTAATTCTGAAGGTACTATGTGTGTATTCTGGAATAGAACAGTTAAATGAATGAATGGTCAATGGTTAGAGTCTGGGAGGTTACAGTCAAACTAAGGATGGATGTTGGAATGATTCATGTTAATGTGCTGACATTGAAAATATCAGTGTGTGTTCTTCTATGGCTAACTATAGACGCAAACATCAGAAATAGGAACATGTGCAGATGTGATGTTTCAGCTGAGAAATCTAGAACATACTCTGGTAGCTAACAGTGAGCACATCTAGCCCCAGGACTTAGTTTCTTATGTTGGTGTCCAATAAGAGGAGTGAGGAATACCTGGAGAAATGGCTGATTATAGGAAGGGGACAAGAAGTTGATAAGAATTGTCTAGATCATCTGACAGTGCCAGAAATTCAGTCAGTACTCTATCAAATGTGTCATGATGGAGATATGTCAAAGAGATAGGAGACAACTCAGTGAGATCCCAATGACTGATGTGTAGCAACTTGAGGAGAGGAAAAAAAGTTTTGCATTGGATTATAACTCAAAGTATACAAGTCTATACTGTTATAAATAAATGATTGAGTAAATAGATATGGAAGTAAGCAGAAACAAGGAAGACTGCCTCAGAAAGAATTACAAATAATATACAGATATCATCTAGCTTAAAGAAAGCAGGGCTTTACTCCACACCCTGCAAATGTGGCCATGCATAATGACTTCCCTCTACAGAGTGAAGTGCTTGAAATGCCTCAGTGAAGCCCACACAAGTGCAGTGGTGGCACACAGCCATGGTGGGGAACCAACTGCTCTAAATTTGGTTAACTGATCCCCTCACTGGTATGGGACCCATAGCTGGAGCTGGGAAACAAGTCAGAACCATATCCAAACATAAGCCCACTCTCCAGTATCAAGCTACTATCAATTGTGGGCTACAAGAGGGCCTACACCTATTAAATTCTCTATAAAAAAAAAAAAAAGTAAGGGTTATCTCATTTGTCCTGGTGCTAACTTACTCTCCGTTGGAGAATCTGCTTCTCTTTTTCAGATAGATGTAGACCCTAAGGAGAGAGCCACCCCATCATACCTCAAAAGGGCCCCGGCTGAAACTAAGAAAAATTGGAGAAACAAGCAAGGGGGCTGTTTTCCTGATGAACCGGACACCAGCACAAGGGGGAAGGAGATCAGCATAGGGAAAAATCAACTCCTACCAAATCAGAGAGCCAGAGCCTCAGAGGCCCTCAACACCTCATCACTGAAGCAGACCAAAAATGAACCCAACATGGCTCAGGGAAATTTTGCGGAAGAGGGGGCGGAAAGAATGTCAGAGTCACATGTTGGGTCATGATATGCAGAGACATTTATCTTACCCATAACTGTGGGCTAACTCCACAATGCATGACCCGTATACCTCAACAAGGAGGGGCCAAGGGGAGGGGGTAGGTCACGGATGAGCCTAATAATGGTACCAAACTGACTGTATTTGCTGAATACAGAACTGACTAATAAAAAAAAAAAAAAAAGAAATGCCTCAGTGGGGAATTTTGCCAAACCCTCCTAGGCCATTACCCTGAGGGTTAGCATCACAGTCCTAAGTCATAACCTGAGAATGCTCTTTATATAATGCAGTGAGTCTGGTGATCCTTACTTCTGTAGTACTGCACAAACTGCATAGTTCCAAAGTCAAAAATGGGAAAGCAGCAGAAAATTAGGGCACATTCTACAAGATATGTGGCCATTCCTCCTCTGATGGTTATTAGAAGTAAAGTTGTTAAGTTCTAAGAAAGTCAAGAGAAGCCTAAGGAAACCCAGAAAAGAAGCCTAAGGAAACCCAGGAACACTGTGTAATGGGATCTCGTGTATGCTTTGACACAAACATGATATCAAGTTAAAAGAAAGTAAATATGATGAACACACATCAGTAGTGGTGGGCCTGAGGAGCTTAGCCAGTAAAATGTTTGCTTCATAGGCATGAGGCACTGAGTTCTATCTCCAGTACCCATGTGAAAATGCCAGGGGTGATGGCGCATGCTTGTGATCCCAGCTCTGAGGAGGCAGGCAGGAGGATTGCTGGGGTTCACTGGCCAGCCAGTTCAGCCTAATTGTTGAGCATAGATGCTATGAGGGTCACTGGAGTTTTACAAGACAATGTTCGGATGCTGACTCTTTTCTCCTCATGTACTTAATTTCTGAAATCCTTCTTTCTGTTTCATCATCAATTTAGTTCTCTATTCTAGAACAGTCCTAGGAACATGTAAATCTCCAGTACTTTTCGCAATGTACAGGTACCTATTACTTTCATTATTTAAGAATCTTCACAAAACTACTGCTCAATTTTCTTTTTTCTTTTAGAATTTTATAGCAGGTCTCAAAACTTGTTTGTAGTGCTCCTTGCTGCCAACTTCTCTTTTTGTTTTGTGCCCAGATTCCTGATCTTCAGAATGTCACTGAAACATGATTGTCAACATTGCTAGTGACATTCAAACTATTCACTTTAAATGTTATTTGCCTACTTTATTCACAGCCAGATCAAAACAGCATTTGAAATAATTTCCGCATCTTCTTAAATACTTCTGTTAATTTTCACTATATCCTACTTATTTTTCCTACCTTGCTGGATGTTCTGTTTAGACTCTCCTCTGCTTTTTCCTTCTGGCTGTGTAAATGTCATAGCACTTGGAAACTCTGTCCAATGTTGTCATAGGTACTGTTTACTGTGAGGACAGAGCAATGACTGTACATTCAGAGTGACTTCTGGATCTGTATTTCTTGTTCTTCTATCCTATTCACTGGGTGGCAATCTTTATAGTCTGTACTTTTACAACCTATTAGCTAACATTCAATTCAAATTCAGAGTAGGCAAATATGACTGTTATTTTAATTTCACTGATGTGTTGCTGCTTGTTCTTCCTTGTCACACAGTTGTGTACAGAAAAGAAAGTTATTCTAAATAATTGCCATACTGTTCTGATTTTACTTCAGTGAGTTATCCTGTTAGAATCTAATTCCCACTGCTGTTACTAATTCCACTGCTGATTTGTGTGTTTGGTGTGTGTGTGTGTGTGTGTGTTTAGGTCAGAGGACAACCTCAGGAGTCATCCTCAGGAATGTTGGCCACTTTTTTTGAAACCGAGACTCTCATCGGCTTAAAACTCACTAATTAGACTAGACTGACTTATCTAGCTGTCCTCCCATCTCTGCATCCACAGAGATGGGATTACAGGCATGTGCCACCATTGCTGGCATTTCCTTTCCTATATAAAATATTTATTTATAAATTTTATTTATAGAAATAAAAATATTTTACTTTTATTTATTAGAGACAGAGGGATGGAGAGATAAGAGAGAGAGAGAGAGAGAGAGAGAGAGAGAGAGAGAGGGAGAGAGGGGACACACCAGGACTTCTAGCCACTGCAAATAACTCTAAACACATGCACCACTACATTCATCTAGCTCACATGGGACTTGGAGAATCAAACCTGAGTCGTAAGGTTTCACAGGCAAGAACCTTAAATGCTAAGCCATCTTTCCAGCCTGACTCTTGGCATTTTTGTGTCAGTACTGGAGGTAGACTTCAGGTCCTCATGCTTATGAAGCAAGCAGTTTTCAGGCTCAGTCCCTCCAGTGCTAATGTCTTAGTACCAGTCATGATCCCTCATACATGAGATACAGGAGTACACCTGAACAAAGCATCATACTCTGTCCACATCATCAATTTCTGATAGTATTTAAATTGTTTTCCAAAATCTTTACTTTGTACATAGTTGGAAACACCATCTTCCTGTAAGTGTTTTGCAAATCTATGTGAAAATTTCATGTTCACTTTTTCCTTGTTTCTTCTTTTTATTCATTTTTATTTATTTATTTGAGAGAGACAGACAGAGAAAGAGGGATAGAGAGAGAGAGAGAGAGAATGGGTGCTCCAGGGTCTCCAGCCACTGCAAATGAATACCAGATGCATGTGCCCCCTTGTGCATCTAGCTAACGTGGGTCCTGGGGAATCAAGCTTTGAACCGGGGTCCTTAGGCTTCACAGACAAGCGCTTAACTGCTAAACCATCTGTCCAGCCCATGTTTCTTTTTTTACACCTAATAGATCCCAACACTCTTTTAGGATTCAAAATAGCTTCTCAGTTTTTTTTTTTTGACATGTGTCATTATAATATAAGATACAATCTCTTTTTAAAAAATTACACAAATGTTACTATATATACAATTTTTATTAAATTTGAGGTAATGGATGATGGGATAGCATAATGCCATTAGACTATGACGTTACTTAAAATATTTTAATATGCTGAAGATATAGTCTTTCTGATGGTGAGATTTTTCTCTATGTCCACTCACTGTCACGTTAGAATATACTTGTACTATTTTCTCACCTTTTTGTGTGCATGCCTATATTCCTATTAATTTGTTATACAGCCAGATTATATAAATCTTATTTTGTCAATAGTTTCAACATATGTACCCACGGAAGAAAGCAACAGGAAGAAAGGACACCTTATATCTTTTATGCTCTGAGGGGCTCATTAAGATCTTTTAGTCTATCAAAGCCATCTACTCCAGAGAGACATTATTTGACTCATTTAGCCATACAAACAAGCATTAACAAACCACCTTTGGCACAGGAAGCTATTAATATGGAACTGTCTCTTAACAGCTAAATTTTGACCATAAATTTCAGATTTCTAAAAATAGCCAGATCCTAATGCTACGTATTTTTATGACAGAGAGAGAGAGAGAGAAAGAGAGAGAGAGAGAGAGAGAGAGCGCAGATGGGTGTACTAGGGCCTTCAGCCACTGCAAATGAATACTAGATGTGTGCGCCCCTTGTGTGCATGTGTGACATTACGTGCTTGTGTCACTGCATGACTGTGTGTCTGGCTTAAGTTGGACCTGGAGATTCAAACACGAGTTCTTAGGTTTAGCAGGCAAGCACCTTAACTGCTAAGCCATCTCTCTAGCCCCTAATGCTAGGTTTTTAACAGTATCTTTTCTTTAATACTTTTGTACACTTGTATGGTCAGAATTTTCCCTCCTTAATGAGACTACAGCCTTTCTGCTTATGTTTCCTTTGCCAGTACACACACGTTGACTTTTTGTTATACCGCCAAAGGATTAGAGCCTGATTTAAAACTCTTTTCCCTAGGAGATATTCTTCTCTCTACTCCAGCACTAAGTAATTCTGTATGCTCAGTAAAACTTTGCTCAGAAAATGTTGCATAATTATTTTAAGTGTTCATCCCATAGACTCACAGATGACCTTCACCAGTGGCTTTCTATCTCTACTCTTGGCAGAAACATCTTCACAACTTCAAGTTGTGTTCTTAGGTGGATCTCAGTTTAGGTTTCATCCATGTTCTATAGTAAATCAATGTCTTTAATCAAGTTAATCAGTTTTCCCCCTATAAAATGTGTGCCACAATAGGGAAGAGAAAGAAAGGGAGGAGGGCTTTTATTAGGTTGGTATTGTATATATGTAAGTAGAAAGATTGAGATGGGGAGGGGATATGATGGAGAATGGAATTTCAAAGGGGAAAGGGGGGAGGGTAATACCATGGGATTTTTTTTGTTATCATGGAAAATATTAATAAAAATGGAGAAAAAAAATACTTAATTACATTTAAAAAATAAAATAAAATGTGTGCCACAATAATACAAACATTATAAGTGTTTTAACACTTCAATTGGGTGTTGCTAAAATATATCCCACTCACTACATTCATACTTATCCTTCCTTTACTCAGAAATAGGTCTGATAAAGATAATCTTTAGCACTAAAGAGTAAGTGTCATTAATGGCTTTTTAAAATACAGCCCAATTCCTGGTATTGTACCAAGTACCAAAACTAATTTAGGTTTTTAAGCCCCTTGCTTCTATCCTATCAACCAATATTACATCCATGAAAACTATTTTTTTTTTAATTTGGAACACAGATTTAGGCATTTTGGTATTTTCAAATAAAATTTTCTTTAGTTATTTCTCCCCCCTCCAACCCTCTTCCTTCCTTCAGCATTCTCTCATTTGTGTTCACATGTCACATGAAACACTATAATTTTTTTTTTAGATTAGGTTACAAGACTTTTTATCCTTGGTTTTTGTTTTGTCTTCTGAGTATGTGCTTGTAAACAAACTTGGAAATGGGTATCTCCTTCCTGGTTGGGGTGGCATGCATTGGCTGTGTACCACCTCAGTGTGCTTCCTGTTTATTGACAAAATATGGTGTGGTAGCTTGAATGGATGCCTCCCAATAGATTGAGTTTATTAAAGCTTTAGACGTCCAGCTGCCTGGCTGGAGGAGGTGTCACTGGGTGGGTCCTGGGGTCCAGCCTTAAGGTGTTACTAGGGGTGGATCTGAACTCCAGCTAAAGACATGCAGAGTGCTTCAGCTCTGCCTGGGGTCTCGAGCGTGCTTGCTTATGGTGCTGCTGGTGGTTGCATGGACCTGCAAAAGGAGACTGGCTTCTGCCATTATGGAACTTCCACTGAATCTGTAAGCCTGAAATAAATTCCACTCCTCCTAAAACTGTGTCTGGTCTAGAGGTTTATCCCAGCAACATGAAGCTGACTATAACACATGGTAAATCTGAAACCTTTAAAATGTTTTCACAAAAATCCATAAGAGTTACTATGTTATTTTTAGGAGTTCCTAAAACATTGTGACATCAGGTATAAATTAGCTCTTATATGTTGTTTGTTTTGTATATTTTAGTCCTCTAATTTAGAACCATAAATGGATATTTATTTTTTAAATTTTCTGCTTGTGTTAACTTGGAACATCTATTTCTGTGATGAGAAACAATGGATTTAAAAGCCACAGTGCTCATGTCTGTTAAAGATTAATTTTCTTCTCAGATTTTCTGGTAGGATACATGTTTTCAGCTGTCACAAAATATATCCCACATTTTTCATCTTCTGAATGAAAATTGGTAAATCATTTCAAGCTGCTCAGTAATTAAAAATAATTTGTTTACCAATTTGGACACAGTTGCTTTATCCCAGAGCCTTCTTGAAAATCAAATCATATCAAACACCTAGCAGGTTTCTAGGCAAAAGGACAGAAAGGAAAATCAGATTAAATTGTTGAACTACTTTGAAATTTTAGTTGTGCTTCTGGGAGCTAAGAGTTGCTTTTAGTGACTTCATATAAGCTGCTATCTGTTTTTCTCTTTCCTTTAGAGCAAAATTCCCCAGAGGAACATTCTATGTTAATAATCTCAAATTTTATTTTGTCATGGTCTCCTAAACCCAACCTTATCATTTTTATCTTTTTAAAATCAATAACCTGGTACCAAGGAACTGTTAAACTGGACCCTCACTTCACAGTATTGCTTTGCAGAATTAATCATTATTCTATTCTGAATTTTTTTTCTACTGGGCTTATAAAAAGTGAAGGTCCTTATTCTCTACCTCCCCTTGGATCAATGCTTTCTATCCTCCATTCTCCAAATGTTGGAATCCACAGGCTTAGGACTTGGAACTGTGTTTTTTAAATTTTCAATTATATACTAATATCTATAGTGATTTCATTTTGTGGTAGTTTGAATGTAAATTGCCCCATACATTTAGGTTTTTTTTTTTTTTTTTTTTTGAGGTAAGGTTTCACTCTAGCCCAGGCTGACCTGGAATTCACTCTGTAGTCTCATGGCGGTTTTGAACTCATGGCAATCCTCCTACTTCTGCCTACCAAGTTCTGGATTAAAGGTGTGCACCACCATGCTACACTTAGGAGACTTAGGTATTTTTGATTAAGCTTTCTACTTAGTCTTCAGCAAGCAAAGGCCTGCTAGAGCAGGTGTATTAATGGGGTGGATCTTGAGTCTAGCCCTAAGAGGTGTGGAAAGTGCCTGCTTAAACAGTGGCTCTTCATGCTTCCTGGTGTTTCTCTCTCTCTTTCTCTCTCTACTGTGGATGTATGATGGAGTGAGTCAGCTTCTTTCACCATGATGAACCTTCCTGTGGAATCTGTAAGCCTAAAATAAATGCTTTCCTCTCACAAACTGCTTCTAGTTAGGTGTTTGTTCCAGCAACATGAAGCTAAGTGCAACCTACTCATTCTTAAAACCTTAAGTAATATATCTATGCTATTTCAATTATTGTCTCTCTACCTTGGACCTCTTCCTAAACTCTGGACTCATTTCACAACTCACCATCTTCCCTCAAATATCTAACAGCAAGCCAAATTTTAAATCCAATATCAACATTCAAATATTCATTGCCTGAAGCTGTCATGCTGATATATTTCTCCTCCATCTCAAGAGCATTGGCAGACTTGCAATTTCTCAAGTTAAAAACAGTGGATCCACGTTCAGTTCTGTTTTTCTCAAGACCTCATCTAACTTACCAGGAAGTTCTGTTCAGGTACCTGAAATCTTTTTTTTTATTTAAATTAATTCATTTTTTTATTAATTAGTTTTGTACTCAGTGAATACAGTCAAGTTTGTACCATTGTTAGGCTCGTCCAGTCCTATGCCCTCCCCCTGGCCCCTCCTTGTTGAGGCATATGGGCCATGCATTGTGGAGTTAGCCCACAGTTATGGTTGGGAGAAATGTCTCTGCATATCATGACCCAACTTGTGGCTCTGACATTCTTTCTGCCCCCTCTTCCGCAAAATTTCCCTAAGCCACGTTGGGTTCATTTTGGGTCTGCTTCAGTGATGAGGTTTTGGGAACCTCTGTGTCTCTGGCTCTCTGATTTGGTAGGAGTTGATTTTTCTCTGTGTTGATCTCCTTCATCCTTGTGTTGGTACCCAGTTCACCAAGAAAACAGCACCCTTGCCTGTTTTGCCAATTATTCTTAGTTTCAGCTGGGGCCTTTTGAGGTATGATGGAGTGGTTTCCACCTAAGGATCTCCATCTATCTGAAAAAGAGAAGCAGATTTTCCAAAGGAGAGTAAAGTTAGCATCAGAAAAATGGGATAACCCTTATTTTTTTAATAGAGAATTTAATAGGTGTAGGCCCTTTTGTAGCCCACAATTGGTGGTAGCTTGATAATAGAGAGTGGGCTTATGTTTGGATATGGTTCTGACTTGTTTCCCAGCTCCAGCTATGGGTCCCCATTGTGCATCTGGCTAAGGCTGGTCCTGGGGAATTGAACCTGAGTCCTTTGGCTTTGCAGGCAAATTCCTTAACCACTAAGCCATCCCTCCAGCCCATGTCCCCTTGTTTATGAAGGTCTTTTTGGCCACTGTAACCAAATGAGCAGTCTCTTCTCTGCCCCAAATGAACAATGTTCTGCTGTGTTGGAGAATGTTTACTCATTGTTTTTAATGTGTTTCTTACCTTTCACTGTGGCAGGATCTGTATGTTCAGACTGATTGGGCCATGCAAGCCTCCTGTATTCTCATGAGATGTTCTTTGTAATCACAATAAAATCCAGATGACACAAGAATGAGTTTTGTCACAAACATCCACATGAAAAGTCAAGTCTTTTAGGTGTACGGTTTAACCATTATGGCTACCAAGAACACCTTTCAAGCCAGGACACAGATACCATTTTATTTCCCTTCTTTTATTTGGACAGACTGAGATAGTAAAGGAGAAACCCACCTGACATTCATCCTTTGGTTCCCCAAGAAAAGAAACCATCATTGAGCATTAACTAAACTCAGTCACTCCAGGGCTTGTAGCTGTGAGATAATCACAGGTCTGGGAGCACACAAGCCAGGAGAGCAAAGTACTTCCAGTTCCTGCATTTGTCTTATAATGACCACAGCTGCCTAGGTGTCATTTCATTTAAAAGATGGAACTTTTGCTGAATGGAGCTGGGGAGGGAGAGCTGCCCTAAAGGCATGTAATCATCATTGCCTTGTAATTGTACAGGCAGGTTAACTGGTCAGGCTGTTCCTTTGGGTTTGGCTATTTTAAAAATGGAAAGAAATAGAATGTAACTATTGCCAACTGCCTTGGAAAAGACAGTTTTTTTCCTTTGTATCTAGCAGAAGCACTACTGGTGTCACCCCTCAGGGAAGGGAAACATTATTGTTTAGGTGTAATCAGTATGTCTTGAGGGGTGTGTGAAATGTATTCTTTTTTTTTTTAAAAGCAAAATGAGTATATTCCAAAAGCTCACTTGGCTCTTTTCAATGAAACAAACAAACAAACAAACAAACAAAAAAACACCCCAAAAACCAACAACAAAAACAAACCAAACCAAACCAAACAAAACAAAAAAACACAGGCCTTTCTGTGATTGACTAGTAAGGCCTTTTAATTTTCTTGAAAGGCAACTGAGAAAGATGGAAAATTTCCCCACCAAACTGTATTCCAGACTGTCCAACTCTGCCCTTCCTTGTCACACCCCAAATAATTCTATGACAGAAACAATGCCTAATAAATATATAAGACTAGAGAAAATTAATTTTCCAATGTGGATTCTTGGAAGTTGATGGCATTAATGGAAAGATAAATATACTGCTCCACAATGTGGTGGTAAGTGGGCTGGTATTTTGCTTTCAATTAGCTCTGAGAAACTACCCACAATGATATAGAGACTGACAGGGGTGGGGGGGGGGGAAGAATACCTGTGTTTTCTGAATTGCCTACTTAGCTATAATCTGATTTATCTGTTATTCCAGGGGATAAATTGTTATTCTTAGTGTTAAAGAAAAAGGAAGAACAAGCTAACATGCAGCCATGATTATACCTATACATCTACATTAACACATTTTTTAAGCATGATATAATGCCCTTGTTCTAATAGTGCCTCATCTCAAGAGGAATCTTCAGGTTCTTAAACTCTACCAATATTTGGCAAAAATTTATTAGCCAATAAAGACAATGGATAAAATCATATCAGGTTAAGCAATTGTTCCTGAAAGTGTTAGCACTGTGTCTGACCTACCTCATTCTGTTATCTGGGGTCACTTGTAATTAATGTCTATGATCAGTTGAAGAGATACATTAGTCCTCAGGGTACATAAATTATTGAAGTTTAAAGAAGCATTTCCTTAAACCTGCCAGCTACTGCTTTTACAGCAGAATTAACAGAGTGTCAGAATGCAGGTTGGGACAAGAGGAGCTAAGTTAAGTTAAGCAAAAAGTACCGATTTCATGAATGAACTTGCGACTTCCAGCCAAGATGGCGACAGCCTAACTGTGCCACACATACCTGGGAAAGAAAGGCAAGACATTAAGGGTTCACTGGGTCTTTTAGGGGAGAGAAATTTCCAACAGATTGCCAGTGGGAGGGCACAGAGGGGAAAAAACAGGGAATAACTGATTCCCTGGCATGCGGGTAGCCCACCCCTCCCCCCAAACAGCCGCCGCCATACCCACAGTCCCAGCTTCAGGAAACTCCCGCACTTACTGTAGGAGAAGGGTTCCAGGCCAACATAGTTCCACTTGCCTCACTGCACAGGGGCAATCACCCTGCTATCCCTGCCCATGAGTGACTTGGCCAGGCTACACCTGCCGGCCCAGTGGAGCTCAGGCTCCTTTGATCAATTTGCCTGCCAAAAGGTGCCACTGCATAGATTCCTGCTTTTGGAAGCTTACCCTGCTCGCCCACTTGCTCACTTCCTGCTCTGGCCGCACATTCACGCACAAGCTCAGGCCCATTGAAAATTCCCACACTAGCTCAGACTGTGTCTCTTGCTTGTGCTAGCCCAGGTGCCATCCCCACCCTGTCTGCCGCACTAGCAGACTGCCATTGTCCTGTTGCGGGGGAGCACAGATTGATTCCGGGTCCCAGTGTTCTGCCATGCCAGAGTTTGGGCTGCTTCGGTGCTTGGTGCCTCAGTGTCCCTCCTAACGTGAGTACAGGCAGCTTTGGTGCATTACTGTGTGAGAGCTCAGGCAACATTGGCACCCTGGCCAGGCAGGAGCTCAGGCGGCTTTGGCAAGTGAGAGTCAAAGCCCAGGCTGCTTGGCAACTGCCTCAGGAAGTTCAGATTCCCATTGTGCTTGAGCCCAGGCTGATCCACCCACCTATGTGCTCATAAAATGCAATGGGAAGACCATAGTGCAAAAGAAATAACATGAATAATCAAATGCAAGAGAATCCAGTTAGATCACCCAGTCCTACAATGAACATCTCTAATCAAAACATAGCAGAGTCATTAGGATCAGAACACCAAAATGAAGCTATGAGCAATGCAACCCTGACCAAGCTACTGGTAGAACTTGCAGAAAAGCAATAAAGGACCGATAATCATGTGGATGCTCCATCACTAGACTAGACCTAATAGATAAGAAAATGGAAGGAGTTCAAAGACAGTTAAGAGATATAAGGGAAAGTGAAAAAAAAAAAAAAAAAAAGAGAACCTCAAAAACCAGCTGGTGATGCTAAAGGAAGACATAAAGAAATGCAAGGATGAATTCCAAGAAGCATCAAGCAAATAACAAAATGATGTGAAAAGGGAGCTTGACAGAGGGATGGAGGGTATACATGGAAAAGTAGTAGAAAATGCAAACCTAATTGAACAAGTCCAAAACTATCTAGAAGCTCTCAAGAATAGAGTCAGCCATGTAGAAGATAGAGACTCTGATCTGGAAGACAAGATGGAGGAAACAGTTTGAGAGTTCACAAATTTCAGTAAGTTCCAAAGTTTCTGTGAACAGAACATGAGGAAATTGTGGGATACACTTAAACGACCTAATATCAGGATCATTGGAATACCAGAAGGAGAAGAAATTCAGACCAAAGGCATGGAGAACTTATTTAACAAAATAATTGAAGTAAACTTCCCTAGTCTCTTAAAAGAAAGGCCCATCAAGATACAAGAAGCCAACAGAACTCCAAACAGACTGGACCAAAGGACACAAGACATATTGTCATTAAGACTCTAAACATTGACACCAAACAGAAAATCCTAAAAGAAGCTAGGGAAAAACAGCACACCACTTTTAAAGGTAACCCCATAAGAATTACTCCAGACTTCTCAATGGAAACCCTGAAAGCTAGAAGGGCCTGGAATGAAACACTGCAAAATCTAAGAACCTATGGCTTCCAACCCAAACTACTCTACCCAGCAAAAGTATCCCTTATAATAGATGGTGAAAGAAAAACTTTCCATGACCAAACTCAGCTTTACAATTACATGAACACAAAACCAAACCTACAAAGAGTACTTCAGGAAATTCTCCACATAGAAGAAACAAATAATCAAACTCAAATACCTACAAGAAGCAGATCACAATAACCAAACTCAGAGTAGGCACAGAAAACTTCAAAGTCCATGAAAACACCAAACCACATATACCATCACAATATGGCAGGGATCAAAACAAATCTCACAGTCATTACCCTAAATATTAATGGCCTTAATTCACCTATCAAGAGACACAATCTAACAGGATGGATCAAAAAATTAGATCCCTCAATCGGTTGTCTTCAAGAAGCCCACCTCACCATTAAAGACAGACACCTCCTCAGGTAAAAGGGTGGAAAACAATATTCCAAGAAAACAGGAATAAGAAATAAGCAGGCGCAGCTATATTAATATTGGAAAAAATAGACTTCAAACCAAAAATAATCACAAAAGACAAAGAAGGCCACTTCCTACTTCTGAAGGGAACGATCCATGAAGAGGATATTACAATCATAAATCTGTATGCACCAAACACAGGGGCACCACAGTTCATAAAACAAAACCTACTTGACAATAAAACAGAAATAAGCACCAACACCATCATAGTTGGGGACTTCAAACACCATTATCAGTAATAGCCAGATCATTCAAACAGAAACTCAACAGGGAACTAAGAGAGCTCAACAAAACCATAGATCACTTAGACCTAACAGACATCTACAAAACGTTCCATCCCAAATCCACAGACTACACATTCTTCTCAGCAGCCCATGGAACATTCTCTAAAATAGACCATATACTGGGTCACAAAGCCTGCCTCCACATATTTAGGAAGATTGACATAATCCCCTCCATGATATCAGATCACAATGCTATATTGCTAGAAATTAACAACAAAAGACCCACCAAGAATCCCAATGGCACCTGGAAAGTGAACAGCACAACTTTAAACAATAAATGGATAGTGGATGAAATAAAAAATGAAATTGCAAAATTTCTAGAATTGAATGACAGTGAGAACATATCATACCAAAACTTATGGGACACAATGAAGGTGATCCTCAGGGGAAAATTCACTGTAGTCAATGCCTTCATTAAAAAGACAGAGAGATTCCAAATCAATAACCTAACCATCCACCTAAAGGCACTAGAAAAGCAAGAAAAATCCAACCCAAAGAGCTTCATAAGAAAAGAAATAATTAAAATCAGAGCAGAAATTAATGAATTGGAAACTAAGAAAACAATTAAGACAATTAACAAAACAAAGAGCTGGTTCTTCAAAACAATAAACAAGATTGACAAACCCCTGGCCAATTTGATCAAGCAAAAATAAGAAGAGATGGTTCAAATTAACAAAATTCAAAATGAAAAAGGAAAGATCAAAACAGACATAAGTGAAATTGGGCAAAATCATCAGGACTTATTTCAAAAATTTGTACTCCACTAAACTGGATAATGTGGAGGAAATGGATAAATTCCTGGATGCATACCATCTACCAAAGCTAAACTCAGAGCAGATTGATCTCCTAAATGAACCTATAACACTCATTGAGATTGAAAAAGTAATAAAAAACCACCCCAAAAAGAAGAGTCCAAGACCAGATGGCTTTTCAGCCATTCTATCAAACCTTCATGGAAGATCTCAAACCAATCTTCCTCAAACTGTGCCATTCAATTGGAGAACAGGGAAAGCTACCCAACTCCTTTTATGAAGCTAGTACCACCCTAATTCAAAACCAGGCAGAGATGCCACAAGAAAAGAAAACTACTAGCCTATTTCCCTGATGAACTTAGATGCAAAGATCCTGAACAAAATCCTTGCAAACTGAATCCAAAAACACATCAAAAGCATTATCCACCTTCACCAAGTGGGATTCATCCCAGGAACACAGGGGTGGTTCCACGTACAGAAATCTGTCAATGTAATACACCACATAAACAAGGTTAAACACAAAAACCACATGATCATTTCGATAGGTGCAGAAAAGGCCTTTGACAAGATGCACCATCACTTCATGTTCAAAACATTGGAGAGAATTGGCATGGTTGGTTCATATATTAACATAATAAAGGCAATACACAAAGCTCCAAAGGCCCAAATAATACTTAATGGAGAGCGACTGGAGGAATTCCCATTAAGATCAGGAACAAGACAGGGTTGTCCACTCTCACCTCTGCTCTTCAATATAGTACTGGAAGTCCTAGCTCAAGCAATAAGACAGGAGAAGGAAATGAAAGGGATACAATTTGGAAAGGAAGAAGTTAAGCTAGCTCTATTCGCTGATGGCATGATTGTATATGTAAGAAACCCGAGAGACTCCATCCCAAAACTCCTGCAGGTGATTAACTCCTATAGCAAAGTAGCAGGATACAAAATCAATGCACAAAAATCAGTAGCCTTTCTATATGCAAATGACAAAGATACGGAGAAAGAAATAAGGGACATGGTCCCACTTTCAATAGCAACAACAACAAAAAAATAAAATACCTTGGAATAATGTTAACCAAGGAAGTGAAAGATCTATACAATGAAAACATAAAAACACCCAAAAAAGAAATTGAGGAGGACTTGAGAAAATGGAAAGACCTCCCATGCTCCTGGATAAGCCGAATTAACATTGTGAAGATGGCCATCCTACCAAAGGCAATATACAGATTTAATGCAATTCCAATTAAAATCCCTACAGTTTTCTTCACACAGATAGAAAAAATGATCTCAAATTTCATATGAAAAGACAGAAGGCCTTGCATATCCAAATATATAGTCAGCAAAAGAAATACCTCTGGAGGCATCACCATACCTGATCTAAAGCTATATTACAAATCCATAGTTATAAAAACGACATGGTACTAGCATAAAAACAGGAGTATAGACCAATGGAATAGACTTGAGGATCCGGATTTTAGGTCAAGTAACTATAGCTACTTGATATTTGACAAAGGCCCTAAAAATATAGGCTGGAAGAAAGACAGCATCTTCAACAAATGGTGCTGGACAAACTGGATAACCATATGCAGGAAATTGAAACTTGATCCACACATTTTGCCATGCACTACACTCAAGTCCACATGGATCAAAGACCTCAATATAAGACCAGAAACTCGACTACTACTGGAAGAAAATTTAGGAAGTACTTTCCATGATATAGGAATGGAAAAAGACTTCCTGAACAAAATGCCAGTAGCTCACGATCTTAAACCGTCACTCAACCAATGCGATCACATGAAGCTGAAAATTTTCTTTACAGACACGTATACAATAAGCAAAGCTAATAAATTACCCACAGAATGAGTGAAAACAATTTGCTGTTTATCCAACTGACAGAGCACTAATCTCTAGAATCTACAAAGAACTCAAAAATGTAAACAGTAAAAAGTCAAGCTCCCCACTCACAAAATGGGGCAAAGAGCTCAACAGGCAGTTCACAGAGGAAGAAATACAAATGGTAAACACACACTTAAGAAAATGTTCATCATCCCTAATCATCAGGGACATGCAAATTAAAACAACTATGAGATTCCACCTTACCCCAGTAAGGATAGAAAACATCAAAAAACCAAATGAAAATAAATGCTGGTGAGGATGTGGAGAAGTAGGAACACACATCCACTGTTGGTGGGAATGTAAGATGGTACAACCACTTTGGAAAGGAATATGGAGACTCCTGAAAAAGCTGACTACAGAGATACCAACAGACCCAGTTATTCCCTTACTGGGCATCTACCCTAAAACCTTCAAACCACGGGCCAGAGAGATTTGCTCCACCATGTTTGTAGTGGCTCAATTCGTAATAGCTAAGGGCTGGAATCAACCCAGATGTTTATCACTAGAAGAATGGATAACTAAGATGTGGTATATCTACACAATGGAATTCTATACAGCAGTAAGAAAAAATGACACAATTAAAATTGAGGAAAAATGGTTGAACCTGTAACAGGTCATTCTCAGTGAATTTACCCAATCACAGAAAAAAAATCTCCATATAATCTCACTCATCCTCAACACCTAACCTTAATCTACCCAAGATGCCCTACACACACAGCAATCATCTCGTGGACTTGACAATAGGACTGGTGGGGAGGGAGGAGAAGGCAACAGTGGGGGTGGGAAACAAAAATCTAGACCCAAAGGGCATTGGTACCATAAAATTCTGCATCCTAAAAGGCAGACTAAATTGCTGAACCTTCACCAGGCCCTTAGATGGAACACCTGAGCCACAAGACACTGGGGAGGGTATGATGAAGACTGACCTTAATCTTCTACAGCTTCTCTCTCTCTGTCTTCTTTTCTCTCTAACTCTTTTATATTAGTTATCTTTTTCTTCCTTTTCTTAGTGGGCACTGACCTGTAACTCCCAGTACCAGCATGTGGCTTTCATCCAGAATGAGCTTTTGATCAGAGGGACCTACAAGGTTTCCTAAAAGAAAGACAGATTTCTGTCAGAGTACTTGATGACCCACCAAAGGTTAGTGGTAAGACCCTACTGCTGAAGACACCTTATGTGGGTGACATCTAAAATGGAATGTCATGGTTGGAAGCTGGAAGAGAGTCAGTCTCCAGACAGTCAGTGCGTCTAGTACCAGAAGATGCTACATGGGCAACTGGGGGAAAATGACCGATATCTGTCCAAGCAACTCATGGTCTAACCTACTTAGCAGCAAATAAGTTATTGTGATGCCCACACAAGTGCAATATTGGTGCACAGCCATGGTGGGAAACCAACTGCTCTTGATTCGGCTAACTGACCCCCTCAGTGGTACGGAACCCATAGCTGTATCTGGGAAACAAGTCAGAACCATATCCAAACATAAGCCTGTTCTCTGTGATCAAGCTACCACCAATCGTGGGCTACAAGAGAGCCTACACCTATTAAATTCTCTGTAAAAAAAAGTAAGTGTTATCTCATTTGTCTGGTGCTAACTTACTCTCCATTGGAGAATCTGCTTCTCTTTTTCAGATAGATGTAGATCCTAAGGAGGGAGCCAACCCATCATACCTCAAGAGGGCCCCGGGTGAAACTAAGAACAACTGGCAAAACAAGCAAGGGTGCTGTTTACCTGATGAATCGGATACCAGCACAAGGGGGAAGGAGATCAACACAGAGAAAAATCAACTCCTACCAAATCAGAGATCCAGAGACCCAGAAGCCCCCAACACCTCATCACTGAAGCAGACCAAAAATGAACCCAATATGGCTCAGGAAAATTTTGTGGAAGAGGGTGCTGAAAGAATGTCAGAGCCACAAGTTGGGTCATGATATGCAGAGACATTTATCCTACCCACAACTGTGGGCTAACTCCAGAATGTATGACCCATATACATCAACAATGAGGGGCCAGGGGGAGGGGGTAGATCATGGATGAGCCTAATAATGGTACCAAATTGACTGTATTTCGTCAGTACAAAAGTAATAAATAATAATAATAAAAAGGAATGAATGAACTTAATGGAAAAAAAAGTACTGATTTGAGGTCTGGTTCACAGTGACTTACTTATGGCTGTTGTGTATTTCTTGGTGCCACACTCCCTTCAAGCAAATTTCAATCCAATAATCTTCCTATATGTTCAAGGAAATATCAGACCCTAAATCTTGATTCTCATTGGGCCATATGATCTATGATCTATGATAAGTAATTTTTTACTTGCACTAATTCTTATTTTCCTAATCTGAAAATGCAGATAATTCCATGGAGAAGGTAAAACAGTTTGTTAAGAACTATATGTAAAAATGCTGAAGACTTTGCCTGATATACAATAGATGCATATGTATGTTCCTTTACTTCACCTAGAACAGAATGGAGTTGACATATTCTCTTACAGAAACTAGAAAAGGGCAAGGAAATGAGGTGGTACAGAAGCAGGCATAATTCCATTTACTCTCATCGTTTCTCTTGGGTGGAGAAAAGGAAATCTTTGTCTGTCTGGCACCAGAAGGAGCCAAACAGTAACCACAAATTACCAAGGTAGCTTCCAGGGTGCTTTAATCAATACTGCAACAGCGAGGCTTGGCTAGAAGAATTTACTTATTTGAGTCAGTAGTAGGGAGAAGTGCAATCTCTTGTTGAAGATCCTTATGCATCTGACATGACTTCATTTTTTAAAAATCCTCTGAAAGGGATTTCAACCCATAAATTATTTGCTAAATTATTTGAAATATCTCAAGCAAGCTCTCAAAAAGGAGAGTGGATTCTGATCTCCTGAAAGGGCTGTGGTTCTGATTCAGTAAGCAGCAGCATTCTATGAGAAAAGGACTAGTGCTTTTCTAATCCACAGATGAAGAGGTGGGTGGTTCTCTCCATCTGCTGTCCTTTACTGTAATCACTCAAACCACACATTTTGATACACCTCATCCTCAGTTACTTAAATCCCTACATATTTCAGTGCAATGATACCAGAGAGCTATTACTTTTGTGATTCAGTTTTGTTTTTGCTTTTTAATTAAAATGTTAGTTGCTAGGCAATATAGTTTCTGTGCCAGTATAATGTTGTTTTTATCAGTGTTGGTCTGTAATATAATTTCAGATCATGTATTACATTGCCCTTTCTGCTAAGAATTTCATTAACTATTTCATTGATTTCTGAATTTTAGGATTCCCATCCTTCCTTTGTTAGTGATTCCTCTCATGATAGTTATTCTTTCCAAGACTCTTGTGATAGGGTATGACTTTTCTCCCTGGGTCATATTCCTTGAAGAATCTTCTACAGTACTGGCATGGTTGTAATGAGCTGCCTTAGTTTTTATTTGTTTGAAATGTCCTTCTTTCTATGTCAATTTTAAAAGACAGCTTTGCTGGATATAGTAATCTTGGTTGGCAGTTCCATATTTTGAGGTCTTGAAGTGTATCATCTCATGTTTCCCTGCCTCTGAGGGTTGCTGGAGAGAGATATGATGTTATTCTGATGTGTTGGACTTTATAGGTGAATTCACATTTTTCAATATAGCTTTTTAAAAATTGTTTCTTTCCCTTTTAGTTTTAACATGGACTACATCATGAAGAAGATCTCCTGTGGCCATATCTTTTTTGGTGTTTTAGCGTCTTGTCAACTTTGTCCTCCAGCCCTGATAGTCTCTCTTCTGGTTGGCTGAGTTTATTAATGATGCCTAGTATTTGTCTAAATTTAGGAAATTTTTGGTTATAACTGCACTGTATAGATTCTCTATGCTCTTAGTTTTCATCTCAGCTCCTTCCTCTATTCTATGCACTCTTAGATGGGATCCTTGATTATATCCCAGAGTTCTTAGATGCTGTTGTCATTCTTCTGTCTTGATTTTTTGAGGTAGGATCTCAATCTGGTCTAGGCTGACCTGGAACTTACTCTGTAGAACCAGCTGCCCTAGAACTCGTGGCAATCCTCCTACCTCTACCTCCAAAGTGCTGGGATTAAAGGCAAGTGCCACCATTACTGGCCTCAGGTTTTCTTTCAGCTGCTGTTTGTTTATTTTTGAAGTAGGGTCTCACACTAGTTTAGGTTGACCTGGCACTCACTCTGTATTCCCAGGATGATGCTGTGGTCATTCTTGTTCACTTTGTCTTTTCTTATTGATATATAAATGTAATATCTTTTCAACTTTGTCCTCTAGCCCTGATATTCTCTCTTCTGGTGAGCAGAGTGTATGAATGATGCTTTCTATTGTATTTTTATATTTAATTTATTGGGTTTTCTTTTATAATATTGCTATGTATTTCTTTCAAAAATCTCAATTTCCTTGCTAAAGTTTTCTTCCATGCTAGTGACTTTTTAGTCCATATTGCAGACTTTTTCTGACCTTCCTATATGGGTCCTAGATTTACTTTATCATCTTGTTTGTATCCTCTTTCGTGACATTATCATTTTTACGAGAAAACTTTTGAAACCTTCATCTGGCATTTGATCCACTTCAATGTTTTGAATTCAGTAGTTAAGGTTTGGAGAGTCATGTTGCCTTGCCCTTTCATGTTTCTGTCATTGCCATGTGTATTGCACATCTATTGGTTTGGATATCTCTTCTTGATTTGGGGGATCTTCTTATTGAACAATGGCTTTTGAAGATTCAATTCCCATTGCCACTGGAGAGGAGAAAATAAAATACTGCAACAGGAATAGCTTCAAATGGAGCAAGATTTAGAAACACTGAAAATAAATTACAGCTGGCAAGTGTATCACCTATGATCAAAAATTGAGAATTACAAAAATGTAATAGACTGTGCTATGAAATAAAATATTAAATGAGTCATACAATGAATGGGACAGAGGAAGAAGAGAAACAGAGCAAAATAAAGATTCAATAAATGAGTGATAAAGGAGTACAGAATATTATAGGGGGGAAGAGAAAAGAGCAAGATAGTAAAAAAAAAAAACCATGATTTCCTAATAATGAAAGTATTCAAAATAAGAATTAGATAAATGCAATAAGGGAATAGAAAATAAAAAATGACTATTAAAGAAAATAAGCCAACAGGGCAAACTTGAAATACTGCTAAATGCAGACAGGAGGAAGCAGAAAGAAATAAATAGCAAACCCCCTCACCAAAAAAAATATTGCCTCAAATGGAAAATAAATCACCTATAAAATTAGATGAGTGTATGATGAGCAATAATAATAAAAAAAACTTCTGACTAAATGTACAAAAAAAGGATTCAAAAGAGGAAAAAGAGATAAGATGAAGTAGCTTCTTTCTAGGGCCTCAGAAATTGGAGACTATCAGGAAGAGCACTGGAGAGAAATCAATTGCAATAAAACACCTGAGTCTATGGGCCCATACATTTACACTATCATATTCAGACTACTTCATTCTTCTCCTGGCTCCCATAGATTCATGACCACAATGCAAATTTCATTCAGTTCGACTTCAAATGTCCCATAAGCTTTACCAACTTTAAGACTGTTCCAAAGTCCCAAGTGTCATCTGAGATTTAAGACTGTTTCAACTGTGAGTCCTATAAAATCAAAACATGTTAGATACTTCCACAATATAATGGCACAAAGTAAACATTTCCATTGCAATAGACATAGAAAGGAGAGACTAGACCAATGTAAATTAGGTAAACATCAAATACCAGTAATTCAAATTCAACATCCCTAACCAGTGATGACAACCTTTGGATTTTCAAACTCTGTCCCCCCATCTGGGCTGCATAGCTAGGGAGAAACTTCCATCCTGAGACAATAGTGTTCCACTGTAGCACTTGCACAATCCTGGTATATCCAAAACATCCTCTGTTCTCCATTGTAAATTGTGGTCTACCTTCAGCTCCATACATTGACCATTTGGACCTTTAATATAGGACTACCATCCTGCTTCCCATGTCACATCTCAGCAGTGGCTCCTATTCAATTTCATACATTGGTCTTACTCTCCATATAGGGACATTGGCATGATTCACATGACACATCTCAGCAGCAGCTTCTGGAACCATGTGTACTTCATGACCCACTTCCATGCAGTTTACATGCTTCCCAAACCAATACCAGGTTTGCAGTGACACAGCCATTTTGTTAATCCATGGAGGAAATGAAACTTGACTGTGAAGAGCAGGTTGCCTTTCCAGAATTCTTCCTTTTATTCATCTCCTTTCAAAAGAGTTTGCATTCTTATTCATTCAGGAATCTTTTCCATAGTAAATGTAAAGTAGTTGGCCCACCTTTAATGGTGGTACTTCGTTTAACAATAGTAACTTTAGCAACCTAAAACCAGTTTCTGTGCCTGTAATTTCTTTTTTTTTTTTTTTTTTTTTTTTTTTTTGGTTTTTCGAGGTAGGGTTTCACTCTAGCCCAGGCTGACCTGGAATTCACTATGGAGTCTCAGGGTGGCCTTGAACTCACGGTGATCCTCCTACCTCTGCCTCCCGAGTGCTGGGATTAAAGGCGTGCACCACCACGCCCTGCTAGTGCCTGTAATTTCAAAGTTACATGAAATTTTGCAACTTTAAATTGGTCATCTTATAGTTCTATATTGTCAACCAAGCAAACCAGTCCATACTTTTAAATTCAACCTTGATCAAACTGTCTGGGCATGGGATATAGAACAAAGCTAGCCTTTTTGTCAGTAGACGAGTTCCATCAAAATTCTTTGCTGTTTCTCCTTTCCCTTTGAAAATTCATAAGTAAAACCACCAAGCACAATTCTTTCTGCATTTAGCACTTGAAATTCTCACAAAATAGCCAGTAAAATTTAGCTTACAACTCTATAAGTCTTCTGCAACCACAATTACCAAGTCTGTGCACGTTCCACCAGCATACAAGTTCCAAAACACCAAAATCCACATGGTTAAATTCATCCCATCAATGACCCCCATCTCTCTGTTACCAAATTTTGATGTAGTCTGTTCCTTGTTGATGGAATGAATTTCTAAACAGACATAGTTTATGGGAGAAAAGTATTTATTTCAAGTTTTTAGATCCAGAGGAAGTTCCATCAATGGTAGAAGAAGCTGGTTCCCTTTTATTGACCCAAGCATAGAAACAGGCAGCAAACACCAACCAAAAGCAGTAAGCATGAATCCAGAGCTCCAACTACTTTCCCTTCACCTTTGGGCTAGAATTAAATCAGCCCCCAGTGACATGCAGCCCTGTAACAGGAATCTGTCTGCTAGGGGCTGAAATTGCTAACTCAATTTCAATAAAATATCTGAGTATATGGGGCCAAATATTTACAGTATCATACTCAAACTACACAGGCAGGGATAGGATCAGTTGACCTTGTTTTCTTGTCATTCTCCTATTGCTATGTTGAGATTGCTTGGTGTCCAAATACATGATCTATTTTAGAGAATGTTCCATGGGGTGAGAAGAAAAACCTTTATTGTGTAGTGTTTGGATAGAATGTTTTCCAAATGTCTGCTAGTTCTATTTGATCTATTGAATTTTTTAAACAAATTTATTTATTTTCAAGGAAAGGAGTGGTAAGGGAGGGTAGATAGGTGAAAGAGAGGGAGGGAGAGAGAGAGAAAGAACAGGCACACCAGGGCTTCTTACCACTGCAAATGAACTCCACAAGCATGTACCATGTGCCATGCTCTACATCTGGCTTTAAGAGGGAACTGGGAAATAGAACCTTGAGCTTCCAGGCTTCGCAACCAAGTATCTTTATCCACTGAGCCAACTCTTCAGCCCACATGATGTCTTTTAATTCCCTTGTTAAGTTATTTATTTAATGTAGGCACTTACAGCTATGGATTTCTTTAAGACAACTTTCATTCTATCCCATAGGTTTTTGATGTGTTATGTTTTCATTTTCACTTGATCATGGAATCTTTTATTTCCTTTTTTATTTCTTTGATGACTCATTCATCATTAAATATTGCCTTGGTTAAATGCTGCAAGTTTGTGTATGTTTTATAGTTTGTATTGCTATTGACTTTTAGTGTTATTCCACTGTAGTTAGATAGATTACAAGAAATCATTTCTTTCCTATATTGTTAAGACTTGCTTTGTGTACTATTTTATGATGTATTTTAGGGAAAGTTCCATGGGATTCTCTAGTCAAGAGTTGAGAAGAAAAAGCATTTTCCCTGGCTCTGTTCCCTTTGCCTGTGCTGCTGTAGAGATACTTTTGTCTATGTTCAGTCTTAGTTACTCCTTCACTGGCTCATGCAGGTGTAGCCTCTACTCTGCCAGTTTATCTGCTTCCTGACAAATACTTTCATGTGATTTTTAGGAATCAGTCCTTGGGTGTGAGCAGTTTTATCCTGGTTTTATAATTATAATTATAATAATTATAAAGGTGGGATTAGCCAAAAAACCAGCTTGTAGCACTTTATTGTACATTTATGAGGCAGACAAAGAAAGAACCATGAATAATACATGCAAAAGATTCTCCTACACTAAAAATGTATATTATTATTTCTTCCTAGTGGGAAGAAAGAAAGAAGGGTAGAGCTTCCAAGGAGGCATTGCTGATGTGGAGTGTGTAGTTACAGGTAACACTGAAATTAAGAAAACAAGCCAAACTAAGAGATACTTATAAAAGTGAATATAATTGCTGACCCAGGAGAGGGTCAAGTACATAAATGCAGGGAGCATAGCCTTTTAGAGTGAGCAGAAGCTTTTTCCAGGAAGATTTCTGAGACAAGTTTTTGATCACAGTGAATTTCATAGGCTACTTACAAATGGTCATAAAGGAATAAGTTCAGGTAAGAAATGGTGATGGCCGGGCATGGTGGTGCACGCCTTTAATCCCAGCACTCGGGAGGCAGAGGTAGGAGGATTGCTGTGAGTTCGAGGCCACCCTGAGACTACATAGAATTCCAGGTCAGCCTGTACTAGAGTGAAACCCTACCTCCAAAAACAAAAACAAAAACAAAAAAAAAAAAAAAAAAAAAAAGAAAAAAAGAGAGAGAGAGAGATGGTGATGGAATGAGTCCTCAGAGCTTATTCCTTTGAAACACTGGATAAAGGTCTTTACCAGCTGCCCAGTTATAGAGATAGGAGGTTTACATTTTATTACATAGAACAGTGATTCATGTGTCTGTCATTTAAGTACCACTAATCTTTCCCATGGCTTTAAAAATAAAACAAATTACTCTATACTCTTATTACTCCTGTGGGCTTCCCAGCCACCTCCTGCAAGTCATAAAAGGTCCAGGAAACATATCTTCTTAAATATTTTTTTTATTTATTTATGAGAGACAGAGAGTGGGGGGGGAGAAGAGAGAGAGAGAGAATGGGTGAGCCATGGCCTCTAGACATTGTAAATGAACTGCAGATACATGCGCTTCTCTGTGTATCTGGCTTTATGTGGGTAGTTGGGAATCAAACCTGGGTCCTTTGGCTTTGCTGGTAAGCACTTTAAATGCTATGCTATCTCGCCAGCTCAAGGAAACCTATCTTGATATAGAGTTTTGCTTCACTAAACCCCAGTTTTGCATGCCATGGTCACTGTCTTCTCCAGGCTCACTACTCATTCCTCTCATTCAGACCCCAGAGCACCTGACTTGGCTGATTTTGCCAAAAAGTTTTTATTAAAGATTAAAATACTTTAGCAGTTAAGCTCTTGCCTATGAAGCCTAAGGACACTGGTTGAGGCTCAGTTCCCAAGGACCCATGTTATCCAGATGCACAAGGGGGCGCATGTGTCTGGAGTTGTTTGCAGTGGCTGGAGGCCCTGGAGTGCCCATTCTCAATCTCTCTATCTGCGTCTTTCTCTCTCTTGTCTGTTGCTCTCAAAAAAAAAAAAAAAAAAAAAAAAAAGTAAAATACTTTGTATGATCTCACTTATGCGTGGGGTATAAAAAGCCAAACATAAGAACAGAGACTACAATGGGGTTTCCAGGAGCTGAGGGAGAGAAAAATACAGCATTGGTCAGCAGGCACAAGGCTTGAGCTACTCAAGATGAGTAAGTTCTGCAGATGTAACATAAGGCATAGTGAGTGTAGATAACGATACTGTATTGTACACTTGAAGCTTGCTAAGAGGGTCACTGTGGTAGTTTGAATCAATGGCCCCAATATATTCAGGATTTTGTTAAAGTTGTAATTTAGATCTACAGCCACCTGGAGGGAGGAGGTGTCACTGGGCAGATCCTAGGGTCCAGCCCTAAGGTATGGGCATGGATTTGGAATTCCAATGTAAAGATATGCAAATTTCTTGAGCTTTTCCTGAAGTACCTGGAGCATGCTTATGAGCATGTAAATGTACTGATATGTTTGATGGTGGCTTTTCTCTTTCTTCCTGCTTAGTCCTGTGAAAGGGGCCCAACTTCTTTGCCATCATGGAACTTCCCCAAGGGCTTCAAATAAAATTTCATCTCCTATAACTGCCTGGTTTGGAAGTTCATCCCAGTGACTTGAGGCTATCTGCTACAGAATTTGTATCAAGGAGTTGGATAGAGTGCTGAGATGAATCTGACTGTGTAGATTTTCATCTTTTACAACTTGCATGCTGGAGGAATGGAAACTTGGTTCTTTCAACTGTAGACACTTTACAGAGCAGTGAGCCAAGTAGTATGGATTATTCTGGTGAGTGTTTGAAAATGCTAAATGCAGAGAGAATTAATTGTATTTAGAGGCTGGCTTATGAACTTTCTAAGGGGAAGGAAGGACAGTAGAAAACCTTGTTGGAACTAGCCTATTGACATAAGATCTGGCTGTGTTCCGATGGCCAGGCCAAGAAAGCATGATTAAGGTTAAATTTGTAATGGACTGATGTGGTAGGCTAAAGACATGGGACTGAGATATTTAAGATTTTAAGTTGGAAAAACTCAAGCAAATTTAAAATTACTGACACAGAGACTAGTTGCTGAAGCTGCTATTGTCAAATACATTAGCATTTGGAAGGAAGATGGCCCAACTACTTTACATTGAAACAATGGAAAAGATGCTTGAAGAAAGACTATTATAGTCATGCAAACTCTTTTGGAAAAGAGTTGACTGGAGAAGGAACCTGATTTTTAAGGTTATGATTTATTTCATCTGTGAATTAAGAATATGACTATATCCTAAACAGCTGGTATTGGTCTCAGAAGTATGAAAAATGTGTGGAGTGGTCATGCAGTGCGCATAGTTTCAGGAGCTGTTGCTGTGGCATGGCGTATAGGTAGGTGTGATGACTCTCATGAATAGGGTGGCAAAGCTACTGGAAGGTGAACCATGGTTTATATGGAGACCTGAGGATGTTTATATATACCTGGACTGTGTAAGGGCTACCATCGTGGGGCTAGGGATAGAAATTTTCCCTGGCTACTCAGTCCAGATACAGGGGCAGAACTGGAAAATCTGGAGACTTTCAGTCACTGGTTATTATATTGGACTTAAACTGCAGAAGTTTGATGTTTGCTTGATGGTTATTGAGTTTATATTGTTCCAGTCTCTTCTTGTTATGCCTTATAGCAGTTTGAGATGTTTACTTTGTGCCTTTACATGTTGAAAGTATATAACTTGTTTAATTTTACAAGAATCACAGTTAAGAGACAATCTTAAATCTCAGGTGAAACTTCGAACTATCTTAAGTTGGTAAAGATTATTGGTACCTTTGAATTGGAAAATATACAATGTGAGATGGTTATGAATCTACTGGGAGCCAGGGGTGGAATGTGGTAGTTTGAGTAGATAGCACCAATATATTCAGGATTTTATGAACGTTGTAATTTAGATCTATAGCCACCTGACTAGAGGGGTATCACTGGGTGGATCCTAATGCCCAAACATAAGGTATGCGTGTGGATTTGGAATTCTAGTCTAAAGATATGCAGTGTGCTTTGCCTGGATTAAAGTGTGCTTGCTTGTGATGCTGATGGTGTGGCTTTTGGGTTTTGGCTTGTGGCTTTTCTATGTGCTTAGGTCTGTGAAAAGGGGTCCAACTTCTGCCATTATGGAACTTCCTTTGGATCTGTAAGTTTCAAACAAGTTTCCTTCCTCCCATAACTGTGCCTGGTTTGGAAGCTCATCCCAGTGACCTGACACTGTCTGCCACAGTCATCTTGTTGCAAAGACCTGTGAGGTGCTACATATGCTAATTAGCTGAAATGTGGTGAACATTTGAATATATAATTATGCATATACAACAGAATAGCTTAAATATATACATATATAGTCAATAATATATCAATGATGTTAACAAACAACCATGACAGATTTTAGCATACAGCAGAGTCTACCACAAATTGAATTTCAAGTAAATCAATCCTTTGGTCATTGGCCATCCCAGCTGGGAGTTCATTTGTGTCACAGCTCCCTTCTTCATGATGTTGCCTTATGTCATGTTTACTGCATTGTCTTTCCCTCTTTATAATATTTTATTATTTTTAATGAACTTTAAAAAATGTATTTATTTGAGAGAGAGAGAGAGAGAGAATGGGCACACCATGGCTTTCAGCCACTACAAATCAACTTGACACATGTGCCACCTTGAGCATCTGGCTTATGTGGGTCTTGGGGAATCAAACCTTGGTCTTTTGGCTCTGCAGTTGAGTGCCTTAACCACTAAGAAATCTCTCCTGCACTTTTCATAAGACTTTAAGCCTTTAAATATTTAATATTGATTATTTGCGCAGTTATTGGTGCTATTGGCCTCTAATACGCCGCCATGCATCTAAGCATTTTATTAAATGAACAACTATTTACCTCAGAAAGACTTCTCCTCTAGAATAATATTTTAATAGATTCTAATATAAAAAATGAATATATAGAAGGATAGATAGTTCTCATCGCACATGTGTATTCAGTTGTTTTATTTAAAGCAGAACTTGTAAGATTGAACTGGCATTCAAAATGAAAAAAATTCATAAGCACCTTACAGATGCAAGTAAATCACCTTACAAGGCTTGCCAACCTTCAAATTTATTATTGTCATTAAGAGTTTTGTATATGTCCTTGATAAGTTTTGTGCATGAATAAAAATTAAATTTATTAATGCTTTTTTGTTTGAAATTAATTTTTGCTTTATGTTCAAGTTCAAAATCTATCGATCTTCAAGCTTTTAGTTTTAATTAATAAGTGTTGTCATTCTTTTAATAAACCTATTAAATTTTAAATCTTTAAGTCAGCTTTCATATCCACTTAGTTTTCTTAAAATCTTAAGCTGCCTATATAAATTTAACATAATCAGTGTTCTTTCTTAAGTACTTCAAGTATATGACAACTAAACCATTCTTAAGTACTTAAATTATCTTACAAAAATCTAATAGTTTAGATGTATAAATGTTATATTTACCTTTCAATATATTGTCATCAAATTTAACTATTTTACCTATCACATTAAAATCAAATAATTCACCTAAACATTTAAATTCTAAACATGCAATTAAATTCTAAGGTGCTCTAATATGTAAGTTGTTCTCTTTTTAAATATTTTATTTTTGTTTATTTATTTATTTGACAGAGAAAGAGGCAAAGAGGGGAGAGAGAGAGAGAGAGAGAGAGAGAGAGAGAGAGAGAGAGAGAATGGGCACACCAGGGCCTCCAGCCACTGCAAATGAACTCCAGATGCATGCACCCCCTTGTGGATCTGGCTAATGTGGGTCCTGGGGAATTGAACCTGGGTCTTTTGGCCTTGCAGGCAAACACCTTAACTGCTAAGGCATCCCTCCAGCCCTGTAAATTATTCTTAAGCAACCACAACAGTATTTATTTACTTATATTTATAATATATTTATTAAATATTCATTATTTACCTATGCATATATATTTGTATATATGCAAATTATCTTAATCTTAATCTAAATATTAAACCTGTAATCTCTAGTAAATTAACATTTTCAAACCTAATTAGATTTTTTAAAATTTGAAAGTGTTTGCCACCACGCCTGGCTAATTCTTGTTTTTTAAAGCAGAGATGAATGTCTTTCTCTTTCACATTTTCATATATATATATATATATATGTGTGTGTGTGTGTGTGTGTGTGTGTGTGTGTGTTGCTCATGTCAATTTCTGTGTCTGGTTTACATGTGTAACTTGGGAATCGAACCTGGGCAGGCAGGCTTTGTAAGCACCTTTAACCACTGAGCTATCTTTCTAGCATGGGGAAGTTCTTTAAATGTGTCCAGGACTCAATAAGGAGAAAATTAAGTCTTAGCCAGTCAGTATGACTTTTATTTTCTTATTTTTTGTTTTTTTCTGTCCTTTGAATTTAAACCCATTAGGGGGCACTTGGTGACTTCTTTTGTCAAACATTTCCAAGGATAATTTGTTTATTAAGGAATTGTGTACAAAAGTATGGACCTTATTGCTAACAAAGCTTAGTCTTGAAGCAATGAAGTAAGGTAGATGTTGGAAACTGGAGATGGAGAGTTGTTCACAAGTCCAATAAAGAAATTTAACAGCTCAACATGACTTCAGAAGCTGGCAGCAAATCCATCCTGACTGCCAATGACTAACCCCCAAGAGGACCCATGGACTGCCAAAACCCAAGGACACTGCATGTGCTTTATCTCTCAGGCCTTAGCTGTACAGCAGATATATGATAAGGACATAGAATGCTTTTTTCAGAGAACAGGCTCCTTACCATGCACTGGAGATGTTAATTCTCTTATAAACATTCCATGGAAAGACTGGATGGATCACCACTTGGAAAAGTTTGTAGTAGTCCATTGTCATCTTTCATTATTCATCTAGTTTTGCCAGGAGCCAGTGGGTTAAGCAGTAGTATGATGGGAAGCCACCATTTCTGCATTCTTCAATTTGTTTTGGATGATGCCAATCACCATTATTCCCATGAGTATGTTTTGCTGTGATTTACTGCCATGATAAGAGAGTCCTTTAAGAGCTTCTTCTTGGCTTCTTCTACCATGAAGACTCCTGTGCTTCAGGTCAAGGAACCACAATAATGTGTGGGCACTAACATTTCTTGGTCATTGACTAGAGAAACAATCCATAGATGCTCCTGTGACCTTGCTGATCTGTAGCCAGCACATCTTTCCTGACTTGAAAACAATCACTTTGGACAAACATTTGGTTCTGGGGTTTGGTGTTTAATGGTTGTGGAATTTCTTGGGAGCTCATATTTTCCCACCATATCAGTATTATCACTTGATCAAATGGCCACATGTCCATTTTTGGATGGGATGTGCATCAGCACTGGATGTGACTACAGCATGCTTCTTCCAGCTCCTCATTTTCCAGTTACAAGGTTCTCAGCCTAAGAGATGCCTTGTGACCAGACACTGACTGGAAATCCACCTGTAGCTTCTGGATTGTATATCCTGGTTTATGTTAGGTCATATGATTTGGGCCTCTGTTTTCTTTTGCCCTGTGAACATTGCTTTAGTTTTAATAACTGAGAACTTTTTCATATGAATATATTGCCAAATAATCATATTTCCATAAGGGTGTATACTTATGTTGTCTCTCCACTGACCCCATTCTCCTGAGGGTCTTTCTTAGTGGAGTTATCAGCATTCGCTGTGGGGTCATGCATGCACCAGTCAATTTGTGGGTGTGGTAGAAGGGGTGAGGACAATGCCTCAGAGTATACCCTCCCACCATGTGTATCTTACATTCTTTAAGTGCTCTCTTCCACAATATTCCCTGATACTTGGAGAGCACATGGTCTGCTTTGATAAGTTTTGAGTCTCCTCAGTGTCTACTGCGATCTATCTGGAAGAGGTTTTCAGGCTAGCAGTGAGAGAAGCACTCATATTTAATCCACCACTTCTTCTGTGATATTTTCTAGGCTTTGGCAGATGTGATAGAGGTGACTTGTTTTGTGCTAGACAGTCAGCTTTTTTCTTCTGATGGGTCTTACATCTTCCAATTATTCACTGTCATCTGTAAAATGTGGATTCTCTAGCCAAGAGTGAGAGAAGCATGGATGAAAGTGGAGAAACTGACATTTAGGAGACTTTTTGACAAGCATAACCTCTCCTTTTAGCCAGGGAACAATGGAAGTTCCCCTCTGAGATCTATAACCTTCCAAGTCATACGCTCCTTAGCACTAGTGTGAATTTCCTCCCACTAAGTGGGTTTCATATCCAATGAGAGATCAGGTGATTGCTCTCATAGCATGTGTGCCAGTGTTGCACAGGTGTGTACATCTTGCCTGGCTGGTTGATTCTGTAGCTTGCAGGATGCACTGCTAGTTAACACTGTTGGTGACCATTTCCCCTAGCAGCTTGTATAGCCCTTTCCAGCACTGTGAGAGCTAGCCAGTAGAGTGCTGGCTTCCATGTCAGTTCTGTCATGATCTCTCAATGTCCTGTGATCACAGCCTGTGGTATCTTCAGCAATAGGGTCTTGCCATTTAAATCTGGTGGATAACAATGTGTTTTGACAAGGGCCTGAATTGTTTTAGGGGCCTCATGGGACTCCCTGACTAAAGCTCACTGTGGAAGACAAACAAATTCTGGCACTGGGAATTACCAATAATAGGCTGTGGTTTTAGGGTAAAGCTTTCTTCTCCCCTACAGTGTACTTAAACATTGCTCTTTGAAACATCTCCTCAGCCTGCTTTAGATAAGAGACTTCTAATAACCTTCAAGCTTGTACAAATCTATCTCCCTATAGGATAAAAGCGAAGATGTACAATTACCCCAAGGGGCTTTTTTCCTTAGCAGTGTTTCCAAACAAAGTTGCTAGCAAAAGTTTCCATTATTAATTCTCATATGAACAAACACTGATGTGGTGTAAATCTTTCTTAGGAATGTAAGTGTTCATGTATCTCCTCAAGCATTTTCTGGAAATCTATTTCCTTGATTAGATGGTGAATTAACCAAATTGACAGAGTCCATGCTTTAAAATTAAATGTAAAATCCCAGATTTAAAATGAAAGAGATCTGGGCATGGTGATGCACACCTTTAATCCCAGCACTAGGGAGGCAGAGGTAGGAGGATCACCATGAATTTGAGGCCACCCTGAGGCTGCATAGTGAATTTCAAATCAGACTGGGCTAGGGTGAGACCCTACCTTGAAAAACAAACATTCATGGATGAAAGAAATAATGAACAGAAAGTTTATGGAGGGTCGAAGCACTAGGCCTTAAGCACAGCTCCCTTAAATCTCAATCATGTTAGAAAGTAACAACATTTAGTATGATGTACAATAAGATATTAATTACTATTATGTGTATGAGTATGCACAAGTAAATGGAAAATGCAGAATAAGACTAGAGGTCAGTGGACAAAAAGTAGAAGAAAGAAAAGGAAATAGAAATGGAGACTATAGGGGTTTGAGGGCATGAGGTAGTTTTGGCTAAATGTCTAATGAAAAGAGATAGATAAAAATTGGATCATATAACTGAAAGATTCCCAGGTCTCAGGAGGCTGAGACACAAAGACACCTCAAGTCAGCCTAGCCTGTGTTCTTTGGAAAAGCCTAATGAAAGGAAAGTGTAGGGATGGAGATATGTCTTAGCAGTTAAGGAGCTTGCCTGTGAAGTGTAAGGACCCAGGTTGATTCTCCAGTACACATGCAAGCCAATTGCACAAGGTGACACATGCATCTGGAGTTTGTTTGCAGTGGCTGGAGACCCTGACATGCCCATTCTTTCTCACTCTCTATCTGCCTCTTTCTTCTCTCTCTCATAAATAAATAAAATATTTTTTTTAAAAAAAGAGTGTAAAGGAAAGAGTAGAGCAAAAGAGAAAAGAGAGAGAGAATCTACACAGAGAGAGGATAAGAGTAGAGCAGGACAGCTGGCTAAACTGACATTGGGTATTCAATAAAGGAGGAATAAATGTGAGGGGAAGGCAGTTGGATGGAGGTATAGAATATTAATGACATGCCTGTGATTTTTGGTTGAAGCTTGAACTTACAGCATTCCTTACCAGGCTTCTGGATGCCTATCAAACACCAGGGAGTTCCCTCTCAAGGTCAATTCACAGATACTGGTCCCATCACTGAATGATCCATCACAGATAAGGGCACAGGTGCTCACCACATATCTGGGTTGTCCTTCAGAGGTCAGGTTTCAATTCTACGCTCATCTCTGGGTGGTTCTTGTATTACTGAGGTAGGCTAACACATGTTGGTTGAGCTAGTGGGTGGTCCTTCATAGGTCAGGTCACAGATGCTGACATTTCATCTGGGATGTCCTTCCTGAAGTTGGGTGTGCTGTCTGGTACTCAATTCTATGTTCCCCTGCACACATCTCTGACCAGGTTTTCACCTTGCTGAATATTGCACATTTCTGATTCAAAGTTTCCTCATCATTTAGAGGTATTGAGAAGAACATGTCCTTTGTGCTAAGTTTCCCAAGAATGTAGTTAACTGAGGGGCAGGGGCAGGGAGGGAAGTCTGGTTACAAAGCTACTGACTCAGCAGGGTCTGTTTTAGACTGTGCCTTCTAGCTTCTCTGGTTGAGTGCCAAAAAAAAGGCTTTGTAGGTAGCTCTCATCTCTCTGCTGCTGTCATGCACAATTTTTGTCTCCTTTCATCCCTTTTTTAAAAATTTAAAATGTCTTACTGAGAGCATAGCACTGACTTTTTCAGGCTCTGCTCTCTGTCTTTATTGTAGTTCCCGTCACCCTTCCAAATGGGAGTCAGTTAGTAGCTATCTAGACTAGCTAATCCCTCTAGGATCTACTCGGTGTTTTTCCTGCTCTGCCTTTCAAAGTTTCCCATTTCACTTTGCTATTATATAAGAGATTTTTCAACTATCACTCACCTCTTCTATGGCCATTATTCAGCTTTCCTCAGTTTATTCCCTGGAGATTCCAGTGGACCACGGCTGCATATTGTCCATTTTCAATCCTACTTTTCTTCCCCCACATTCTTATTAGACAAGTACAAACTCCAGTTGAACAAGTTCTTGACTATAATGTATATTATGTGTAAAGCAATAATTTCAGAGTAGTGAAAAAAATAGAATGTAATTTTGAACCTTATTTCAAAGATTCTATTTTCCTAACATGAATCTTGGTAAATGAAAGTGTTGGAAATTAAGTCTGTTTTAATTACAGAAATATAAATTGAAAGGAAAGCTAATGGTTGAAAATACACATATGTATGAGTCTAACAATAGAATGCTACAGATATTTATTTTGTGAATATGAAAATTAGCTTCCACTAAACACATTTTCTCATCAAACTCTGCTTCATACTAAAATGAATTTCTGATGTTTACATTATTTTTGTTGTGTTTGCAAAGAAACTAAGAACAGTAATTATACCCCCAAAAGCACATTTTGCGCAGAAATAACCCCTCTGTTGTCCAACTCATTTTTAAGTTCAGCCTAAGAAAGTTTAGTAGCTGAAATCATTTCATGTGCTTTCACAAATAACAGCTGTATCTTTACTAATACATCTGGTATAGAAGGTGGTGGTAGCTGAAACTCCAGCACTGTGGGGAGATAATTATCATCCCAAACGAGAGTGTCATCTTGCATTTTCTTTGTTTAGATTTTCTAGGTTGATGCTAATCCTATACTTGCACACTATTTCCAAACAGCATATTTGAGACTATTGTTATGTTTTATGTGACATATATCATGGACGAGTTGAAGCTTCATCATGGTTTTAGCATACCTCCTTAGTCAAGGGAAAGACTTTATGTAGCCAGCTTACCCTAACTGCTAATATTTTGTTGTTTCAATTTCTTCTTTTCTTTATTCTTTCCATGATCAAATGGCTCTCAGAGGTTTATTTATCAGGAAAAATGTATTTGAATTATAGCATAATAATTGAGATATTTACTAGACCAGAAAGGCATTGCCTATATCCATATCCACATGGCTTTTCTTTCAGATTTATTTTGGCACAATTTGCAAAACAAAACAGTCTGGACACCATATCTATATATATATTCAGGATGTAATATGGGTGGTTTGATTTGCATGAACACTATGAATTACTTCCATAATTAGGTTAATTTACACATTCATCACTTCACACAATTGCCATTTATTGCTGCATAGAAATTATACATAGGATGTACTCAGTAAATTTTGCATATATATTATTAATAAATTAATCAATTATTTTAAATTCAGTAGACTGCATATTTATAATATGTAGGCATGATGGTTTGACATATTATAGTAAAATGTAAAGTAAATATGTAGGCAAGAAAAAGTTTTAAAAATCAATATTCAAGCCAGGCGTTGTGGCATACAACTTTAATCCCAGAACTCGGGACGCAGAGATAGCAGAATCACCATGAGTTCAAGGCCACCCCAAAACTACACAGTGAATTTCAGGTCAGCCTGGACTAGAGTGAAACCCTACCTTGAAGAAAAAACAAACAAACAGAAAAACCAAATCCAACAATTCCATTCAAAATAGCCTCAAAAATGCCTAGAAGTAGGTGCTGGAGGGATTTCTCAGTGGTTAAGGAACCTGCCTTCGAAACCTAATGACCTGGATTCAGTTACCTACTACCCATGTATACCAAGGTGCACAGAGTGGCACTTGCATCTGGTGTTTGTTTGCAGTGGCTAGCACACTCATTCTATCTGTCTCTGATCTCTATCTCTTCCTGCTTGCAAATAAATAAATAAAAAATATTTTTTAAAATGCATTGAAATAAACCTAACTAAAGAGGTGAAAGACCTCTACAATAAAAATTATAAAACACTGAACAAAGAAATCAAAGAAGACTTTTACAATGAACCTCCCCTTCCCAGTATTCAAGGATTTGGTTGGAGACTTAAAATTGTGAAAGTGGTAATACTGTCAAATGCAATCTATGGATTCAACAATATACCCATCTAAATACCAAAGAAAATCTTCAGAGGACTAGAAAAAAGAATGCAAATTTCATGCGAAAGCACAAAAATAGCTCAAACAGCAATCGTGATCAAAAAGAACAATGCTAAAGGCAGCACAATAATTACAGAGCCCTAGTAACAAAGCAGTACAGTACTGGCACAGTAATGTTCATGTGGACAAAGGGGTTAGAATAGAGGCTTCAGAAATACATGTATCTATGGTCAATGGACTCTTGGCAGACACGGCAAAAACTCACACTCTTCAGGCTGGAGGGATGGCTTAGCAGTTCAGGTATTTGTCTGCAAAGCCAAAGGACCCAGGTTCAGTTCTCCTGGACCCACGTAAGCCAGATGCACAAAGGGCACATGTGTCTGGGGTTCATTTGCAGTGGCTGGAGCCCTGGTGCACTCATTCTCTCTCTTTCTTGGGTTGGGTGCTCATCAATAGATGAATAGATAAATAACATATGATACACACATTCATATATACACAATACAGTATTGGCTATAAATAAAGAAGAACTAAACTATCCATTTGAGGGAAAGTGGGTTGAACTAGAAGTCATCATTTTTTTTTTTTGATTTTTCGAGGTAGGGTCTCACTCTAGCGCAGGCTGACCTGGAATTCACTATGGAGTCTCAGGGTGGCCTCGAACTCATGGCAATCCTCCTACCTCTGCCTCCCGAGTGCTGGGATTAAAGGCGTGCGCCACCACGCCCGGCTAGAAGTCATCATTTTAAGTGAAATAAGCAGGATTCAAAATGCAACTATTACGTATCTTCTCCAAATGCAGAATCTAGATTTTAAAAAATATGAAAATATAAAGGTGACCATTTGGAAAGACGTAAGGGACTTGGGGGAGATTGAAGAAGAATAAAAGGGTAATGAGGAAATGAATATGAACACTTTATAGTATATTAACATTTCCAAGTGAAATCCATTATTTTCTCTCTCTCTCTCTCTCTCTCTCTCTCTCTCTCTCTTTCTTTTATGAGACTTTGCATACTTGTGTCATTTTGTGTGTTTGGCATATGTGGATTCTGGAGAGTTGAACATGGGTCCTTAGGCTAAGCCATCTCTCCAGCATGAAATCCATTATTTTCAATAAGTAATATATGCTAGTGAGAACAATATATGCACAAACAAAAGAAAAGGACAAAATAAATATTACCTGCTCTTCATTTGTGGAAGCTATAGTAAAAAATAAGATGACTGGAAAACATTGATAGAGGTGATACTAGGGTAAGGTAAGGGGATGGGAAAAGAATGTGACAGAGGGTACTTGGAAGGATGGATACAATTAAAACATAATATCAGTATGTAGGGAAATGTTAGTGGAATTCATGTATGTGTACAGTTGATATATACTGTTATAACAAAAATAAAATGCAAAGTAAATATATAGGAAGGAATAAGCTTTAAAAATGAATATTCAAAATCTACTTTGAAGTGCATAATATATTATCAACTATAATCACTATAATGTACAGTAGATATCTGTAACATATCCTTTATATCTAATATGAAGATATGTGTCTATTGATTAGTATCTCCCCTGCTCAACAACTAGCCTCTTCTAACCAGCATCTTCCCTCTTCTTAGGAAGCTAACATTTTAGATGTCATACAAGTAAGGTCATGCAGTGTTTGTGTTTCTCTACCTAGGTTATCTCACTTAATGTCCTCTAGGACCATCGAGGTTGGTGGAAAAAGCAAGATTTATTTTCCATGTTTTTTTTAAGGTCAAGTAGTATTTTGCATGTATGCCTCTTTTTATTTACCCATACATTTGTTGATAGACACTTTTGCTGATTCTCTATCATGGCTGTTGTGAACAATTCTGAAATAAGCAGAATTTCAGATGTCTCTGACATAGTAATTTCATCTTCATTTAATATATACAAAAATGGTAAGATTGATGGATATTATATACTTCTATTTTGAAATCTCTGACTATTGTTTGCCATAGAGATTGAAGCCAAGGTTACAGAGACATAAAATTATACAGCTAGGATTTAGGCATCAAGTTGGGCTTTAAATTCCTTTCTTTTAATTATTGGCTTGGCTACGAAAGGTATCAGATGCATTGTACTGTGCATTTGAGCTGAGAAAAAAATTGATCTGACTTCTCTTTATGGAGATCATTTTATTGTGGTTGCTGTATTGAAAGTGGATTCCAAGGGGAAAACAAGCTTACAAGGTAATTTAGTTGGCCTTTGCAGAGCAATATTCCAGGTGACAGATGACCATGTGCTGACCTGGTGCACTAACAGTGCTGAGACAAGTAGTCTCTTTATGGATGAAAACAAAAGGACCAGCTAGTAGGACTGCTGATGGACTGAGGGTGATGGCTAGACAAAGAGAGGAATTCAACATATCTCAAAGATTTTGGTCTGAAAACCTGGAAGAGTGGGGACTCTATTTACTAAAAGGAAGATGATAGAAGGAGAAGGAGATTTGTAGAAGCAGCATGGCTTTGTATTTGGATATTGTATATGGAATTGTAAAAGTGATATTAAGAAGAAGGCTTTGAAATATAAACTTAGGAATCATTGGCTGACGTTTTTAGGGAGTCAATAAGGGTTTTCAATATGTAGAGACCAGGAAGACAAGAAAAGCAGTGTTTTTTGAGTAAGAGACCCAGTGAAGATGTGGTCTGGAGACAGGGGAACAGAATACTTTAAGATGGTGGTAATGACACTGCTGCTGATATTAAGACAAAGTCTAAAAATATCACATCAGAAGTAGAAAGCTGGGGATCATGTGAAACCTTGACAAAAGTAGTGTCCTGGGAGACTGATGACAAAAATCCAGTAGGTAAAGGAATAGAAGTCCTGGAAAGAGACGATATGGAAATCAACTATAAGTATTTAAGAAAGTAAGTGTGGTGATCAGAAGTACATGTGGTGGTAAAGAAGAAATTTCATAAAATGATGACATAAAAATACATGTTATTTAACTGTTGAGAAATACATTTGATACATTAAGAGAGATGAATGATGCCAAAAATATAGCACATATTTTTTTTTCCTATTACTTTTGTCCTGTTTACTGCCATGATCCACACTGCTTTTAAGTGGATCACCATAACAGTATTTTATTTCTGTCCTTGGCCCACCCAGTGCACACTGCACAAGTAGCCACAGACATTCCTTAGGACCACAAGTTAAAAAACAAAAACAATCTATGGAGGGTTGGAGAGCTGTCTCAGCCATTAAAGATGCTTGTTTACAAACCCTGACAGCCCAAGTTTAATTCCTCAATGTCCAGGTTAAATCAGATGCACAAAGTGGTGAATGTGTTTGGAGTTCATTTGCCTCTCTCAAATAAATAGATTAAAAATATTAAAAAAAGAGCTATGGTACTCAGTACAGCTTTCATAGGACTCATTGCTGCCCTCTCTTTATGTGATCCCTCACTCTTGTTTCCCTGCCCAACTGCAAGTTCCTGACAATTGAATTTAGATCTTCTAAGAGAAGTCTGACTTCTCTTTTCACTAGACTATTTCTATATTCTATGTTTTCCTCTATGAAACTCTTCATTTCCTTTAATGTGGTCTGTATTGAATTTCCCAGGTTACGTGGAGAGCAGGTCTCTTTCTGGTAAGTAATCATTGTTGGGTAGGTGGTGCTTCTTCATGGTTTTCAAGAGGGAAGGTACGAATGAACAAAGACAGATTGAGAAGATTATGAAAGGCATCATCAAGAAGTCAATATTAGAATTGCAATCTGATGACTCACATTATAACATGTTAATGAGAATTCTTCCTGTGAGAAAAAAAAATTGCCAATAGATTAATTTTTATATCAAAATGTTTATCGAAGTTACCCTTTTAGTAGTTTGGGCGAGGCAAAGGAAGGCATTAATCAGATATTTTTGGCTTCCTTTGACTTCATAGTTTTTCTGAATTTGTTTGGATCATTATCTGGTCAGATATTTTCTGCTGTGAGGTTTTAGCTTCTTAAAAATAATTACCTTAAGTATATGTTCTACTGAGAGACTGATATACTACTGGGATCAGAGACCAGAGCATATAGAAGCCTCTGGATGGAAATTGTGTTGCTTGCATTATGACCAAGTAACCATTCCAAGACCTTGTTATCAGTGAGAAATAATGAAAGTTCATGAAGTTAAAATAGCACTAGTGGGATGGAGAGATGACTCATCAGTTAAGGTGCTTGCCTGCAAAGTCTAAAGATCTCGGTTTGATTCCCAAGTACCTATGCAAATCCTGATGCACAAAGTGGCACATGCGTCTGGAGTTTGTTTTCAGGGGCTGGGGGCCCTGGCATGCCCATTCTGTCTGTCTGTCTTTCTTCTCTCTATCTCTCTCCACTTGCAGATAAATAATAAAAAATATATTTTTAAAAATACCACTTCAAGCTGGGCATGGTTGTGCATGCTTTTAATCCCAGCACGTGGGAGGCAGAGGTAGGAGGATCACTATGAGTTCGAGGCCACCCTGAGACTACATAGTGAATTCCAGGTCAGCCTGAGCTAGAGCAAGACCCTACCTTGAACCACCCACAAAGAAACAAACAAACAAACAAACAAACAAACAACAACAACAACAAAAAAAAAAACACTTCAGGGCTAGAGAGATGACTCAGTGGTTAAGGTGCCCGCCTATAGAGCCTAATGATGAGAGTTTGATTCCCCAGTCCCCATATAAGTCCAGATGCACAAAGTGGTACATGCATCTGGAGTTTATTTGTAGTGACTGAAGACCCTGGCATGCTCATTCTCTGTCGGTCTGCCTTCTATCTCTCTGCTTGCAAATAATTAAAAAATAAATAAAAATATTAAAAAATGCCACTCCATCTTCAGAGCTGAGATGATCTTTGAATATTACTATATCACCATTTATCATACCATGAGCATTCACAGTAATGAGGATCCCCTCACCCGTATAGCCCTCTGAGAATAAAATAAAATCATTGTCAGTATACAATCATACAGAGATATAATCAGAGCAAAAACACTGATAAAACAAAAAAATATCCATACTTAATATTTTCAGCTTATAATATCCAACCAAAAGGAAATGTACTTATTTATCCCTTACCATCTCATTGCTTTGTTTTTTGCAGTCTCTGAAATTAAATATGAGACATTAAGATGCCATCAAAAATAATTTAAAATGGTGAAAATAGTGTCTCACAGAAGAAAATATCTTGGCCTCTAACTGGAAAGGTGTGTGGTTTGACCAGGTCAGTTAGTACTTGTAATTATTTCATCATCTAGAAAAGCTCTTTTCACTAAGAGGGATATTTTTTATAAACTTTTAGATTTCAACTCTACAGGCCAAAAAAAAAAATGATTGCAATGTAAGATAAAATAAACAAGATTTTTGTCTTAATATCAATAAGCAATTGAGTTGGACATGATTGATGATGAAGATACTAAGGGTAAAGTGTTGCCCATCTATAGTCAAAGTGACTTTTATACTTCTGCTCCACTTGTGTGGAAAGCAAATATTGTCACTGACAAATTTTACTAGCCAGCCAGTGATTTCAGTCTAGCGTCTCCTTGTCACTCTGCTTCATGGTAAGTAGGAGCCAAAGTACTCCTCTTTCTTGTGTCATTTCTTTCTTATCTTAGGAGTCAAAGGTAAGATGGCATGTAATATAGATTCAATGGAAATTATTCAGTGTGATATTGGTGCAGATTCTTATCCTGTCAGTTTCTTTGTCTCATGACCATAAAAATAATTAGGCACTCAGATAGTGAGGTGTGAGTGAGGCAAAGAAGATTTATTGGGGAAAAGGTAGAAAAGCCTCAAAATGTCAAGGCAAGCATGCTGAAAATTTTGCTGGAATCTACAGAAGAAAAATAATGAAGAAAAAGAAAAGAAAAGAAAAAGTTACACATTTTTCTACTTACATATATACATATATGTATATATGTAAGTAGAAGAATAGATTAATGGGGGTGAAAAGACCCAAAATGAGGTCTGGGGAAAAGATTGAGTAAAGGAAAGGTGGAGGGACAGCTAACCAAAATCTAAGAGGATAGAAATAAAACATATGTAATCCTACTTTTTTGGACAATGGAACACTCAGGAGTTGTAGATTGTTGCTAGAAAATTTTCAGTGCCAGGGATGGGATATCTTCCAGTGAGTTGTTGGCCAGGGAGATCCCTGATGCCCCCAAAACATTATAGGCCATTGCTAAGGCTCTTGGTTTCCCACCAGAAATAGATGGTAAGACCCTATTGCTGAAGACTCCATATACTTGGGCTGTAAGGCCACTGAGAAATCCTGCTGGATCTGAGCTGATAACCTCCTCCATGTAGACCAGCTGACAGAAAGCTGGAAGTAGCCATTCTGCATGCAGTTCAATGGGAGAAAGAGAAATCACCAGTAAAGATACTTATCAGTGGACACTGCAAGCCTTATAACTGGCCAGCCAGGCCAAATGAGCCAACGGGTGCAATAGTGGCAGGTCTGTTATGGGGGAAACCAACTGCCCTCTAATTGGACTGGAGGCCAGCTCCATGGGAAGAGAATACATCCCTGATACTGAAAACTTAAAACAGGGGTAGTCATGAGCCCTAGGGGTGTAATGTCTGCTGTTGTCTGGCTAAATGTATATACTATGCTTATCAAACTGCCCAGTAAGCAATTCTGTTAATGTTCACACACTTATATTAATGCTAGTCCCACTTTTGGTTGAGAATCTTCTCTTTTCAGGTGGCAGTGACCTTGGGACGACTCAGAAGGTATCATGGTGATGGAAAGAAATGACTGCAGTGCTCAGTACCACAATATCTGTATCAAACCTTCCAAGGCTCAGGGTCTAATGCGGAAGAGGTGGTGGAAAGAATATAAGAGCCAAAGGAAGGGTAAGACTCCATACAACATGCTCCCTCCAGACACAAAATGGCCTGGATATCCATGGCCTCACAATGCCTGACACTACCTGCATAAGGCCATCATAAGAGGAGGAAAAGATCAAGACATCAAAAGTAAAAGAGAGACTGATTGAGATGGGGAGGGGGTATGATGGAGAGTGGAGTTTCAAAGGGGTAAGTGGGGGGGGAGGGAGGGTATTACCATGGGGTATTTTTTATAATCATGGAAGTTGTTAATAAAAAACTAAAAAAATAAAAAAATTTAAAAAAAGATTAATGAGGGTGAAAAGGTCTAAGTGAGGTCAGGGGCAGAGACTGAGTAAAGAAAGGTGGAAGGAGGGCTAATCATAATTTAAGAGGATATAAATAAGTCATATGGAAGCCTACTTTTTTGGACAATGGAACACATGGGAGCCATAGATTGTTAGTAGAAAATTTTCAGTGTCAGGGATGGGATACTTTTCAGGGAGCCGTTGGCCAGGGAGGTCCCTGATGCCCCCAAAACATTACAGGCCATTGTTGAGGCCCTTGGTTTCCAACCAGGAATAGATGGTAAGACCCTATTGCTGAAGACTCCACATACTTGGGCTGCAAGGTCACTGAGAAATCATGTTGAAGCTGAGCTGAAAACCTCCATGTAGACCAGCTGACAGAAAGCTGGGAAAAGCAATGCTGCATGCAGTTCAATGGGACAGAGAGAAATCAGCAGTGAAGCTACTCAACAGTGGACACTGCAAACCTTATATTTGGCCAGCCAGGCCAAATGCACCAATGGGTGCACGTCTGTTATGGGGAAAACCAACCTCCCTCTAATTTGACTGGAGGCCTGATCCATAGGAGGGAATACAACCCTGATAATGAAAACCTACAACAGGGATAGTCATGAGACCTAAGGGTGTAACGTCTGCTGCTATCTGGCTAAATGTATATACTATGCTCACTAAACTACCCAGTAAGCACCTCGCTTAATGTTCATACCCATATATTAATCCTACTCTCACTTTTGGTTAGAGAACCTTCTCATTTTAGATGGCAGTGACATTGAGATGACTCAAAAGGTACCATGGTGCTGAGAAGAAGTGACAGAGGCATGCTCAGCACTGAAATATCTCAATATCTCAATCACACCTTCCATGGCTCAGGGTCCATTGTGGAAGAGCTGGTGGAAAGAATGTAAGAGCCAAAGGAAGAGTAGGACTCTTTATAGCTTGCTCCTCCAGACACAAAATGGCATGTATATCCATGCTCTCACAGTGCCTGACACTACATACAAAAATCATCAGAATAAGAAGAAAAGATCATGACATCAAGATAAAAGAGAGACTATTGAGAGGGGGAGGGAATATGATGGACAGTGGAGTTTCAAAGGGAAAAGTGGGGGGAGGGAGGGAATTATCATGGGATATTGTTTACAATTATGGAAGATGTCAATAAAATAGTTACACATTTTGATGTAGAACTCAGACCAATGGGCAGGATCCATTAGGCTATTAGAGCAACTGCACCCAGAAATGGGGTTCTGGGGACATATTACATTATTTCATTAAAGAGATAAATATTCCTCCCACCTCCTTAGCAGCTTGTAGGTAAGTCTCTTATCCAGGTGAGTGATGGACAGGCTCCACTCAGGACCACAGGACTTTTTTCTTAAATTAGAAAAAAGTAGCTCTTCCCAATGAAGGGGAGATATTTTCCTTTGTAATGTTACCAGAAAAACAAGAGGTGGAGTCCATCCTTCAACCATCTCCAGGACTAACGTCTAAGGTGACATAACAATAGGCCTTTAACTGCAACTGCATATACACTTTAATGCTATATCCCATTTATTTTTCTATAGTGAATAATTATGTGGACATTAACTGGACATATTATCAAGAAATAAGAACAAAATTTGGAGAAGGCATATTCTCCATCTACCCCTTTCGACACATACATATTGCCATTTTTGAATGAAATTAGTTAATGATTTAACAATGAGTTAATTGACCTTTTCTGGATACAAAGTATTAATGGTGCTGGCTAAGCATAATACACACTTAGTTATCTATGAGAGCATTTTATTTTATATATATTATAACAGGTTATACTCTTTAATCCCCTCACCTCTGGTCCAGTTACCCATTGGCCCCTCCTCAGTGTGGATATGGTATTCACTGTGGGGTCATGAGGGACTCAGTCAGGCCCTGTGGAGGAGGGGAGATAAGCATTCTTCCCTCTACCCACTTGGTGACTCTTATAATCTTTCTGGCCCTCTTATACAATGTTCCGTGAGCCATGGTGGTCTGATTAAGTGTTGAGTTTTTGTAGCCTCTGGATTTCTGCTTTTATTGATCACCATCACCCAGGAGCTTGTTGTCAGGCTAGCAGTAAGAGCAATATTCATGTCACTGCTTCCTCTGAAATTTCTCCTGTGCCCCAAGAAGGCGTGGTAGAGGTGGCATGTCTTGTGATAGGCAGTCAGATATCTTTTTTTTTTTTAAGAGAGAGAGAATTGGCATTGGCATGGCAGGGCCTCAGCCACTGCAATCAAACTGCAGGCATTTGTACCACCCAGTGCATATGTGTAACCTTGTGCTTGCATCACCTTTGTGTGTCTGGCTTATGTGGGTTCTGGACAGAAATCAAATATAGGTCCTTAGGCTTCAGAGGCAAGCTCCTTAACCCCTAAGCCATCTCTCCATCCTGGTTGTCTTCTTGTCTTATTTATGGATCTTGGATCTCTTCCATTTCCTCTGCCATCTGTAAAATCAAACAGGTTCTCCAACCCAGAGTGAGAGAAGCTTGGGCTAAAGGGGTTATGCAAATTTAATTGAGAGACTTTTTTAGTGTGCTTCAGAGAGCAGTGGGGCTTCTTTTGGAGTCTATGAGTTTCCTGACCATCGGATTCTCACTTGGTTTCCATACCAGATATGAGTTCTGTCCCACTGAATGGGCTTCATGTCCAATCAGAGAACAGTTGTTTACCTGCAGAGGCTGTGTGTCACTATTGTACAAATGTGTACTTCTTGTCAACTGGCTGATTTTGTAGTCTGCAGGGTCCCCTGCTTATTCATGTTGGTGACTGTTGTCCTCTACTGGCTTCCTTAGGGCTTTCTAGTACTATAACGGCTATCCAGGAGGGAACTAGTTTATGGGAGCATTTTTGAACAGCCTAGCTGCTTACATAGCAACTTTACCACTTCCCCCCTCTCCCTCCTAGGCCTACACTGGGCACTGGTCTTTGGAAACAAAGGCTAAAATAGGATTCTGCTGTATGAAAACAGTTCAGGGTGACTATAAGAAAAATATGTCAATTATGTCAGGAGGTGGGATTTTCTTGTATTCTACTCTGAGGTTATAGTCAAGTGACTAAATACATTATATGGAAATATTAAACATGTTTGCTCTGATGCTTTGGGGCTTCCCCCCTTCATATTCCCAGCTCTATGCCTTTCATCTGCAGACCTCACTTCTCCTTCTTATGGGAAACATTCCTATTCTTGAGAGTCTTTTGTGGGTTCCTGGATTCTTGCTGGGGGGGTGGCCGCAGTTCCCCTGAAAGCATCCAGGCAACTGGGGGTGAGTGAGCGCATGAGGAGAGAAAAATGCTCCCAGGAGAAAGTTGAACAGCTCTCTCCGTTTATTGTCAGTGAAATGGGTTTACAAGCATCTGAGCGTGGGGGGAAGGGTCCTAAGGGGATTGGATGTACCAAGTTCATTTCTGATGTCTAATTAGAATATGGGGACATTCATTCTAGCACACAGGCAATGGCAGGGAAGGGTCAGGTAATCTAGGGTCTCAGGGGCATGGGCTGTGTGAAGGCTGATAAGGAGTTTCCTAGGCAACTGGTCAAAGGTTACAGGGCTAAAGGCAGAGCCTAAGTTCAGGTGTGCCAACCTTGGAAAGGGAGTGGCCTCCTGTAGCCCAGGGGTCCTTAGTCATGCCTGGAAGCTCAGGCCCTTCTCCTGAAGGCTTCAGCCTGTGCCTGGCAGTGCCCGACAGTCTTTTTCTATTTTTTTCTTTAAAAATACCTACTTTTGGCCCCCACAGCTCCTTGTCTGCTTTCCTTAATTATTCTTTGTGTGTAATGCAGCTCAAGTGTGCTAGTCACTTGAGTGCAGCCCATCTGGCCCAAAAAAGGTCCCATCGCTCTCAAAATTCTGTAATAATTCTACACTTTAGCATGGATGACCGAATCACAACTGTCTATAACAGGAAGAAGAATTAAGTAGCACTGAATAGAATGGCTAATTACATGCTTCAGAAAGGAGAAGATGTAGTTAATTCTGTCTGGAGAAAGACGACTGGGCGTTTAGCCTGGAAGTCAGGAAAGCTGTACTCTTGTGGCTGCAGTTTAGCAGGGTCTTGCAAGTGAGATGACTGCAGACAGGCAACTTAGTATTTAAAGAAGCAGCAAAGAATTACTTCCAGGAAAATTTTCATTTCCCTATTAATAATTATTTTTAAGAGTTCTCAAGGGATAATGTTTCCAAAATTCTTGTCATATTTAAAGATTAAATCTCTAGTTCTTTTCTATTCATTCAATTTTCAAGCTAAGAAATGCACATTCCAAACTGAAGTTACAATGTAACAAGAATAATCCTGAGCTTCCAACTATGCCTGTTTTTCAGTCATAGCTTTGCCTAATTAACAACACCCTCATAGTCCTTTACATTCTTCATTGGTTTTCATTCTCTTTCCCTAAAGGTCAGAGATCGGTACATGTTTTGAGGTGAACATAGAAGGCTGTCTTTAGTCCAGTGTGAACTAAATCCTAAGAACAATAAAGGAAAAGGAGAAATTAAAAATAAATTTTAAGAATGCAAATCAGTATCAAATAAATTTTCTTTGAGGCTAGTCTTGCCCTCATTACCAAAATAAAACTTGATTGCTGTGTGCCCACTTCTCATTAACTCCTTGCTTTTATTCTTTCTTCCCAACATTTTCTTCGAGGTCTATCTTCCTACATTCCATCAATATACTTTCAGCATCCTTTAGAATAGTACCCACTTCTGGGAGAGACTCTCTAACTGCCATATTTCTACACCCTCATTCATCCAGAAGCAGTTAAAGACTCATTCCTCTAACAGCAGTTAGGGTGTCTTCTCAAGAAGAGAGTGGGGAATGAGAGGGAACAGGCAGTTAGGGTGTCTGAGGCCCTGAAAGTACAAAAGACAGGAAAGTCTGAACTTGCTAGAAAACTAAAATAATCTGACTTCTTATCTCTTACCTAGTTCCCTAGACCTATTTTTCCAATAAACAACCTGGGACCCCTTCTGGTAAAGAGGTCTTTCATAGGAAACAATGTGGTTGGTCAAGTTCAGTCCCCAGAACTTGGTGTCAGGGCTAACCTCTTCCTGAGACAGCCCTATCCCTAACCAACCAGCTGTCCCTCTAGTTCACCTGAGATGGAAGGCAGGGCCCATCACATTTGCAAGGGGAAGGCACTCTCTTTGAGCTACTGATCACTTGGGATCTTTAGGCTGTTGGTGAATTTTCCCTCAACTGGGCCTGTACACAGTATATTTTGTCCCCTGCCATCTCTCTTTCATGCTCTCACTCCCCTACTGTCCTTGCACAAAACCCCTTCCTCCCTCCAACCAGTCAATCCCTCTACTATTTGATGTCTTTCTTCATTTTATTTTTGCCTTTCTTCATCATCCATGGGGACATGTGATGGGCCCAGTATTGTGCAGGTAATGACAGTATTTGTGAAGTCATGAATGCAATGGTCCTGAACCTATGTGTTACCTTATCACAATGGTAGGTGGTTGGGTGCAAGCAGCACCATGTAGAGGGGTAAAGGGAAGGGGCAAAAAGGATCCCTGTCTTTTACAAACAAGTCTTTCCTTAGCTATAACAGTGGCAATGATGAGGGTGCAAGTGGGTTCAGGAGCTGGACTGAGAGGATTCACACCATTCACAAACCTGTCTGTGTCTCCATGGTGCAGTGGTTGGTGCTGAAGGTACATGCATGTGGAGGAGTAGGGAGAGAGGATTTATGCCCTTTACCAACCTGTCTGTTCCTCAATAGTGCAATAGAGACTGGTGGTGACAGTGCAAAGGGTAGAGGTAGACCTTACTTTATATCTTTCTATGCATGTGTTTATTCTAAAATCAGTTTAATATACAGGGACAGATTCCTGGAATTCATGTTTTTTAGATTATCTCTCAGTGAACCTATAGCTTGCCAATTTGGTTAGACTGGATAGCCAGAAGGCCTCAAGTATCATCCAGTGTCTCCCCAGTGCTGGGATTGCAAGTGCTGCCATCTTGCTGGGAGTTTTATCTCTGTGCTAGGAATCAAACTTGGGTCCCCATGCTGAGCAGTAAGAATTTTACCAACTGAGCTATCCCATCTCCCAGTCCTTTGTTTTCCAGTTCTTTTTTTTTTTCTTTTTCTTTATTAGTTAGTTTTGTATTCAGCAAATACAGTCAGTTTGGTACCATTATTAGGCTCATCCGTGACCTACCCCCTCCCCTTGGCCCCTTCTTGTTGAGGTATACGGGTCATGCATTGTGTAGTTAGCCCACAGTTATAGGTAAGATAAATGTCTCTGCATATCATGACCCAACATGTGACTCTGACATTCTTTCCGCCCCCTCTTCCTCAAAATTTCCCTGAGCCATGTTGGGTTCATTTTTGGTCTGCTTCAGTGATGAGGTGTTAGGGGCCTCTGAGGCTCTGGCTCTCTGATTTGGTAGGAGTTGATGTTTCTCTGTGTTGATCTCCTTCCCCCTTGTGCTGGTATCTGGTTCATCAGGAAAACAGCACCCCTGCTTGTTTCGCCAATTTTTCTTAGTTTCAGCCGGGGCCCTTTTGAGGTATGATAGGGTGGCTCTCTCCGTAGGATCTACATCTATCTGAAAAAGAGAAGCAGATTCTCCAACGGAGAGTAAGTTAGCACCAGGACAAATGAGATAACCCTTACTTTTTTTATAGAGAATTTACTAGGTGTAGGCCCTCTTGTAGCCCTTGATTGATGGTAGCTTGATATTGTCGAGTGGGCTTGTGTTTGGATATGGTTCTGACTTGTTTCCCAGCTCCAGCTATGGGTCCCGTACCACTGAGGAGATCAGTTAGCCAAATTAAGAGCAGTTGGTTCCCCACCATGGCTGTGTGCCACTATTGCACTTGTGTGTTTTCCAGTTCTATGTAATTCGTTTATCTGTTTTTTTCTCACATGAATAAAATAGTTTATTAAATGTCCTGGATATTTAAGTCAAAAGCATGTGTTAGTCTATTTGCATTTGAAAAAGCTTTCTAAGCTGCATGTTGTGGTGCACACCTTTAATCCCAGAACTTGAACTTCGGAGGCAGAGGTAGGAGGATCACTGTGAGTTCGAGGCCACCCTGAGACTACACAGTGATTATCTTCTTTCTTTCTTCTTTCTTTCTTTCCATCTATCTATCTTTCTTTCTTTCCTTCCTTCTTTCTTTCTTTTTTTCCTTCTCTCCTTCCTTCTTTCTTTCTATCTTCTTTTTTGTTTCTTATAATCTTCCTATGTGGTTGTGGGCAGATTATAGATATTATACATTTTTATTCTGGTTTATTATTTTTTTCTTGGTGTGCTATAGAATTTTTCTTAACTGGACCCAAATGGCAATGGTACCATAAAATTCTACATCATAAAAGACAGACTAAATGGCTGAACCTTCATCAGGCCCTTAGAGGGAACACCTGAATCACAAGGCCTTGGAGAGAGTATAATGAAGACTAACCTTAATCTTCTCCTATTTCTCTCTCTCCCTCTTTTCTCTATCTCTTTTATGTTACTTATCTTTTTCTTCCTTCACTTCTTGGGCACTGACCTGTAACTCCTAGTACCAGCACGTGGCTAGCATCCACAATGAGCTGTTGATCAGAGAGACCTACAAGGTTTCCTAAAAGAAGACATATTTCTGTCAGAGTACTTGATTACTCACCAAAAGTTAGTGGTAAGACCCTACTGATGAAGACACCATATGGTCTTGGTGTGTAACATGGAGTGACCTGGCTGGAATCTGGAAGAGAGTCAGTTCCCAGACAGTTAGCTTGTCTAGTGCCAGAAGGTGCTACATGAGCGACTGGGGGAAAATGACCAACACCTGTCCAAGCAACTCATGGTCTAAGATACTCAGCAGCACACAATCTGACATGATGATCACACAAGTACAATAGTGGCACACTGTCATGGTGGGAAACCAACTGCTCTTGATTTGGCTAACTGGTCTACTCACTGGAATGGAACCCATAGCTGGAGCTGGGAATCAAGAGAGAACCATATCCAAAAATGAGTCTGGTCTCCATTATCAAGCTCCCACCAATCATAGGTTACAAGAAGGCCTACACCTATTAAATTCTCTCTAAAAAAACAAAGGTTATCCATATTTCTGGCACTAACTTCATCACTCTCCATTGGAGAATTTACTTCTCTTTTACAGATGGATGCAGATTCTAAGGAAAGAACCAGCCCATCACACCTCAAAAGGGCCCCAGCTGAAACTAAGAGTATTTGGGGAAATGAGCAAGAGTGGTCCTTCCTTGGTGAACCTGGTGCCAGCACAATAGTGAAGGAGATAGACACAGAGAATACTCAACTCCTACCAGAGATCCAGAGACACAGAGGCTCCCAAAGCCTCATCACAGAAGCAGACCTAAAATAAACCCAACATGGCTCAGGGAAATTTGTGGAAGTGGGGGCAAAAAGAATGTTTGAGCCCCAGGCTGGGTCATTATGCACAGAGACACTGCTTCTTACCCATAAGTGATGGCTAACCCCACAATGCACGACCCATATTCCCCAATGACGAAGGTCACTGCAGAGGGCGTAGGACAGGGAGGAGGCTAACGATGGTACCAACATGACTGTATACATTGTGTACATAACTAATGCAGAAAAAGAATTTTTCTTTGTGGCTTACAAAAACATCTCTTGATAATTAAGTTGTTCTAAAATGATAGAACATAGATTCACAAAAATTAGAAACAAAAAGCAAATCAAGAAAATCTCAACACTTACTTTCCATTTCACCTATTTTACATCTGAAAGCATCTTTCATCTAACTCACAGATTTACCTGCAAACATTCAGCTCTTGGAATACTGTGGACATACAGTTATTTTTATCTATTAAATTGAGGGTTTAATTAATATAAAATTTCATGCCAATTGTAGGAAGCAATGCTTCATGTTTAAAGTTCATATCAGACAGATTATTATCAAATCTGGGTGCTAAAGTTCTGTGTCTCATATGTTCAAACCATGCTATAAGTCACTTCAAGATCACTCCAATGCCTTCCTGAGAATCTTTTCAGCAAGATAAATTCATTCATAGGCCTCTACCTCTGAAACAGCTCCTGATATTTCTATTTTCAATTAGATCCTGGTTGAATTACTGATGGCCAGACACATTTGGCAAACACTGGTTATAAGAAAGATAAAATGAAGTAATATATTAAAATACAAAAGGTAAATTTATTGAAGTAACATATGCAGTATAATAGCTCACATGGTACATAAAGTAGTGGTTATTAAAGACATTTTTTTTAGCATGTAAGTCTCACAAGAGGAGGCATATTCTGTGCTTTGTTTACTGCTAAAATTCAATGTCCAGTACAGGTGTAATGCAACCACACATACAGAAAGCTCAGACCTTATCACATATGATATGTAAATGGTAAATGAAAACAAATCATAGATACAGTCAAGAAAGATAAAATGATGAAGCCTCTTGAAGAAATTATACGTTACCATATTTTAGTTCTTGGGGTAAGCAAGTATTTTATTTATTTATTTATTTATTTGAGAGACTGAGAAAGGGGAAAGGAGAGAATGGTAATGTGGATGCTAGGGCCTCCAGACACTGTAAATGAACTCCAGACACATGCACCGCCATATGCATCTAGCTTATGTGGGTCCTGGGGAATTGAACCTGGATCATTTGTTTTTCAGGCAAGTAACCTAACTGCTAAGCCAACTCTCCAAGTATTTCTTAAGTAGGACAAATAATTGACTCAATTAGCATATAAATTAATAAATTAGAAATGATCCTAACTAAACATTAGGTGATAAAAGTATTGTTTAAAGAATGGATGGCAAATCACTGATTAAAGATTATCGTTGGCTGGAAACATGATTCAGTGGATAAGTACTTGCTCTGTAACTATGAGTACCTGAGTTCAGTATCCATGGAATTTACATAAAGTCAGATGGTATAGTATGCACATCTGCAATCCCAGTGTGTCTATGGTAAGAAGGGAGGTGGACATAAGAGAATCACCCAGAACTCATGGGCTAGTTATCCTGGTGAATGCAGAAATGAACATCAAAAGACTCTGCCTCAAAAACAGGGTAGAAAGTGATGACTAACATATTAAGTTGTTCTCTGTTCTCCACATACACATCGTGGTATGTTCACATTCACACAAACACACTCACATACCAATAAAATAAAGTAAAAAATGAAGAGAAATAAGAATCTAAGCACATTTTCAGCAATGGTCTAGGGTTAACAATATGCAAACATTCCTGCATGTCAATTAAAACATCTATTCAAGGGCTGGAGAGGTGGATTAGCAGTTAAGGTACTTCTGTGTGAAGCCTAAGGACCTAGGTTTGATTTTTCAGGTCCCACATAAGCCAGATGCACAAGGTGGCACCTGTGTCTGGAGTTTGTTTGCTTATGGCCCTGGTGTATCCATTCTCTTCCTCTCTCTCTCTCCTCTCTCTCTCTCTGTGTTTCTAATAAATTAATAAAAATAAATTAAAAATCTATTCAATTAAAAGGGAATGTATGTTTTACCAGACCACTATATAAAGCACTTTATATAAATCACACCAGATGTAAGAGGGCTTATTAGCATGAAAATGTAAATTAAATCCCATATCATTCCACACATCTTCCAGTGAAGCAAAAAGTATGTTGAATAAACATGCTGTGACATAAAAAGCTATAGTCACATCACCAAATATTGGCTCATTGTTTTGTAATAAGAATACCCATAATGTAAATAGGAATATTATCTATTGAATGGTGGGAGTGTTAAATGTTACACCAGTTTGGAAAAGTGTTGGTAGCTTCTTATAAACTCATACATATATCACAATTCTGGAAATCCCCTCATGCAATTTTTTTTTCTTGACAAGCAAAATATGTTCAACCAAAGACTTGGATATTGATGTTCATAGAAACTTTGTTCAATACACTAAGAAACTGTAAATCTAGACCTCAGAAAGGAATTAATAACAACAAAGAGTAGGAAAATATAATTCAGCAACAAAAAGGATGAATCAGTTACACATGAAACAATATGGATAACTCAAATAGTGATGAGTAAACAAATTTGTTATGATTTTACCATTAAATTTTTTAGCATTTTTTCTTTATTAGTTATGTACATACTCAGTGTGTAAACAGCACATGCTGGTACCATCATTACCCTAATCTCTGTCCTCCCCTCTCTGAAGGGATCTTCCTTGTTGGGGATGCCAGTTATGCACTGTGGGAGTAGCTATCAGTTAAGGGGAACAGGCAGTGTCTCTGTGTGTAATGTCCCAACTTGTGGCTCTAACAATTTTTCTGCCCCCTCTTGCATGAATTTCCCTGAACCATGTTAGGTCAATTTTAGGTATACTTCAGTGATGAGGTCTTGGGAGCTTCTGTGTCTCTGGATTTCTGGTTTAGTAGGAGTTGAATGTTCTCTGTGTCTATCTGCTTCACCCTTGTGCTGGTACCAGGTTCACCAAGAAAGCAGCACTCTTGTTCATTTCCCCATTTACTCTATGGTTTTAGCTGGGGCCCTGGTGAGGAGTGATGGGCTGATTCTCTCCTCAGGTTCTGCATCCATCTGAAAAAGAGAAGCAGATTCTCCAAAGGAGAGTGAAGTCAGCACTAGATAAATGGAATAACCATTATTAGTTTAGAGAAGGCCCTCTTGTAGCCCAAGATTGGAGGGAGCCCAACATTGGCAAGCAAACTCATTTTTTTGGATATGATTCTGACTTTTTCCCAGTTCCTGCTATGGGTTCCATTCCACTTAGCAGATCCATTAGCTAATTCAAGAGCAGTTGGTTACCCATCATGGCTGTGTGCCACTATTGCCCTTATATGAGCATCACATCAGGTTTTCTGCTGAGTAGCTTAGACTGAGTTGCTTGGTATTTTCTCCTAGTAGCTCATGTAGCACCTTCTGACACTAGACAAGCTAACTGTCTGGGGACTGACTATCTTCCAGCTTCCACCATTTAAAATTTTAAAACACATACAATAAATCTGTGATGGCAGATTTCTTAAAGGCATTTGGTCCAGAAAGGGCTCATGATTATTTCAGGGGTTTGAGAGAACTGTAAAAGTAATGTGGTCTGGAACTTGATATAGTTACATACATCTTCTAGCTCTTCATGCTGTTCAATTATAATATGCATACTAGGCTTCATATAAATTCCAAAAAGCAAAGAAATTAAAGGATTATGCAAATATTATATATTTTTATGACACTTAAAACACTTAAATTGAACTTTAAAATTCTTTTTTTTCTTTTCTTTTTTTTTCCCTTTATTAGTTTTGTATTCAGCAAATACAGTCAGTTTGGTACCATTATTAGACTCATCCGTGACCTACCCCCTCCCCTTGGCCCCTCCTTGTTGAGGTATATGGGTCATGTATTGTGGAGTTAGCCCACAGTTATGGGTAAGATAAATGTCTCTGCATATCATGACCCAACATGTGGCTCTGACATTCTTTCCGCCCCCTCTTCCTCAAACTTTCCCTGAGCCATGTTGGGTTCATTTTTGGTCTGCTTCGGTGATGAGGTGTTGGGGGCCTCTGAGGCTCTGGCTCTCTGATTTGGTAGGAGATCTCCTTCCCCCTTGTGCTGGTATCCGGTTCATCAGGAAAACAGCACCCTTGCTTGTTTCTCCAATTTTTCTTAGTTTCAGCCGGGGCCCTTTTGAGGTATGATAGGGTGGCTCTCTCCGTAGGATCTACATCTATCTGAAAAAGAGAAGCAGATTCTCCAACGGAGAGTAAGTTAGCACCAGGACAAATGAGATAATGCTTACTTTTTTTTAATAGAGAATTTAATAGGTGTAGGCCCTCTTGTAGCCCACAATTGATGGTAGCTTGATATTGGAGAGTGGGCTTATGTTTGGATATGGTTCTGACTTGTTTCCCAGCTCCAGCTATGGGTCCCATACCAGTGAGGGGATCAGTTAGCCAAATCATGAGCAGTTGGTTCCCCACCATGGCTGTGTGCCACCACTGCACTTGTGTGGGCATCACACCAAGTTATTTGCTGATAAGTAGGTTAGACCATGCGTTGCTTGGACAGATATTGGTCATTTTCCCCCAGTCGCCCATGTAGCACCTTCTGGCACTAGACGTGCTGACTCTCTGGGGACTGACTCTCTTCCAACTTCCAGCCATGCCACTCTAATTTGCATGTCATTCACATAAGGTGTCTTCAGCAGTAGGGTCTTACCACTAGCCTTTGGTGGGTCATCAAGTACTCTGATAGAAATCTGTCTGTCTTTTAGGAAACCTTGTAGGTCTCTCTGATCAAAAGCTCATTGTGGATGATAGCCCCATGCTGGATCTGGGAGTTACAGGTCAGTGCCCACTAAGAAAATGAGGAAAAAGATAACTAATATACAAGAGTTAGAGATAAGAGAGAGAGAGAGAGAGAGAGAGAGGGAGAGGGGAAGTGAGGGAGGGAAGATGTAGAAGATTAAGGTTAGTCTTGATCTTACCCTCTCCAGTGTCTTGTGGTTCAGGTGTTCCCTGTAAGGGCCTGGTGAAGGATCAGCCATTTGGTCTGTCTTTTAGTAAGTAGAAGATTATGGTATCATTGCCGTTTGGGTCTAGATTTGTGTTTCCCAACCCTTTGATGCCCTCCCCTCCCTCCCCTTCCATTCTAGTGTCTAGTCTAGGAGATGCTTGCTGGGTATGTAAGGTATCTTGGGTAGATTCAGGTTAGATGCTGTAGATGAGTGAGACTATGTGGCAATTTTTTTTCTGTGATTGGGTAAGTTCACTGAGAATGATCTGTTCCAGGTTCAACCATTTTTCCTCAAATTTCATTGTGTCATTTTTTCTTACTGCTGTATAGAATTCCATTGTGTAGATATACCACATCTCAGTTATCCATTCTTCTAGTGATGGACATCTGGGTTGATTCCAGCGATTAGCTATTACAAATTGAGCCGCTATAAACATGGTTGAGCAAATCTCTTTAGCCTGTGGTTTGAAGGTTTTAGGGTAGATGCCCAGTAAGGGAATAACTGGGTCTGTTGGTATCTCTATACTCAGCTTTTTCAGAAGTCTCCATATTGCTTTCCAAAGTGCTTGTACCATCCTACATTCCCACCAACAGTGGATGAGTGTTCCTACTTCTCCACATCCTCGCCAGCCTTTATTTTTATTTGATTTTTGGATATTTGCTATCCTTATTGGGGTAAGGTGGAATCTCATAGTTGTTTTAATTTGCATTTCTCTGATGATTAGCAGTGATGAACATTTTCTTAAGTGTATGTTTGCCATTTCTATTTCTTCCTCTATGAACTGCCTGTTCAGCTCTTTGCCCCATTTTGTGAGTGGGGTGTTTGACTTCTTACTGTTCAGATTTTTGAGTTCTTTGTAGATTCTAGAGATTAGGCCTCTATCAGTTGGATAATCCACAAATATTTTTTCCCATTCTGTGCATAATCTATTGGCTTTGCTTATTGTATGCTTGTCTGTAAAGAAACTCTTCAGCTTCATGTGATCCCATTGGTTGAGTGACGGTTTAAGTTCATGAGCTACTGGGGTTTTGTTCAAGAAGTCTTTTTCCATTCCTATATCATGGAAAGTACTTCCTAAATTTTCTTCCAGTAGTATTTGAGTTTCTGGTCTTATATTGAGATCTTTGATCCATTTGGACTTGAGTGTAGTGCGTGGTGAAATGTGTGGGTCATGTTTCCGTTTCCTGCATATGGTTATCCAGTTTGTCCAGCACCATTTGTTGAAGATGCTGTCTTTTTTCCAGCCTATATTGTTTGGGCCTTTATCGAATATCAAGTAGCTATAGTTGCTTGACCCAAAGTCCGGGTCCTCAAGTCTATCCCATTGATCTATACTCCTGTTTTTATGCCAGTACCATGCTGTTTTTATTACTATGGCTTTGTAATATAGCTTTAGATCAGGTATGGTGATGCCTCCAGAGGTATTTCTTTTGCTGAGGATATGTTTGGAAATGCGAGGCCTTCTGCCTTTCCATATGAAATTTGAGATCATTTTTTCTATCTCTGTGAAGAACAAGGTAGGGATTTTAATTGGAATTGCATTAAATCTGTATATTGTCTTTGGTAGGATTGTCATCTTCACAATGTTCATTCTGCCTATCCAGGAACATGGGAAGTCTTCCCATTTTCTCAAGTCCGCCTCAATTTCTTTTTTGAGTTTTTTTATTGTATAGATCTTTCACTTCCTTGGTTAACATTATTCCAAGGTATTTTATTTTTTTTTGTTGCAATTGAAAATGGGACTATGTCCCTTATTTCTTTTTCTGTATCTTTGTCCTTTGCATAAAGGAAGGCTACAGATTTTTGTGCATTGATTTTGTATCCTGCTACTTTGCGATAGGAGTTAATCACCTTCAGGAGTTTTGGGATGGAGTCTCTTGGGTCTCTTACATATATAATCATGTCATCAGCGAATAAAGCTAACTTAACTTCTTCCTTTCCAAATTGTATCCTTTTTATTTCCTTCTCCTGTCTTATTGCTTGAGCTAGGACTTCCAGTACTATATTGAAAAGTAGAGGTGAGAGTGGACAACCCTGTTGTTCCTGATCTTAATGGGAATTCCTCTAGTCTCTCTCCATTAAGTATTATTTGGGCCTTTGGAGCTTTGTATATTGCCTTGATTAGGTTAAGATATGAACCAATCATGCCAATTCTCTCCAATATTTATGAATGAAAACCTGAATGTCATATGCATTGATCCTTAGCTCCATTAATAATTATCATGTAACTTTGTATTTCTTAATTAGAGACAATTGAAGGTATAAAAGAAGTCACTAGAAGATTGAGTAGGTTTGTACTGTTACCTCAAGAAATCTTTGTGGGCTGGAGAGATGGCTTAGCGGTTAAGCGCTTGCCTGTGAAGCCTAAGGACCCCGGTTTGAGGCTTGATTCTCCAGGACCCATGTTAGCCAGATGCAGAAGGGGGCGCACGCTTCTGGAGTTCGTTTGCAGTGGCTGGAAGCCCTGGCGTGCCCATTCTCTCTTTTTCTCTCTATCTGCCTCTTCCTCTCTCTGTCACTCTCAAATAAATAAATAAAACTGAACAACAACAACAAAAAAAGGGAATAATACTACTTTGTTACAGGTACAATAAATGTCATTTCTTTAAAAAAAAAAAGAATTCTTTGTCTTCAAATCAGCCAGGAGTGAACTGACCAACGTTAATTTCTGCTTTTCTGTTTTGTCACTCCCTTATTTTTATTAAAATAATTCATACACATTTTCAGGAAGTCAATTAATAAAGACTTATTTGAAAAATAACAGTCTATTGCCCACTGTTTATGTTTTCCTGTGTATGTACTGCTACTTGAATTACTGCTCTACAAAGATTTTATTATCTATTGCCTTCTGTGTATAGTAGGAGAGTGGTTTTCGCTTTTGAATATATGCCCACTTTCACAGTTTCCAGCATCCCAATATTTTTATATATTTTTTTATTTTATGAAGCAATAGTTAGGATACATTCATATATTTATCCCAAGTGAATTGTTCTTTCTTTAATTATTATCATTTATTTCATAGTTGCTATTTTATTGGCTTACATTTTTAACACTCTTGCTGGAATTTTACCCAGTCCAATTCAAAATACCTTTTAAAATTATTCATTTATTTGAGGAAGAGAGAGAGAGAGAGAGAGAGAGAGAAAGAGAGAGAGAGAGAATGGGTGTTTCAGGGTCTCCTGTCATTGCCAGTGAATTCTAGATGCATGTGCCACTTTGTACATCTGGCTTTACATGGGTACTGGGGAATTGAACCAAGATATGTCAGGCTTTGTAAGTAAGTGTCTTTGACTACTGAGCTATCACTCCAGCCCTCAAAATACCTTTGAACAGCTACTGTCTGTGGTTTCCAATGCCCAAGAACATCTTAATGTTTTAACTTCCACACTCACAACAACTTCCTTTGTCTTCTTCCCACAGTGTCTAGTATTGGTTCAAGAGCCATGCTTCTTGTTCATCTTCCATTAGCATCTGCTATATTTGCCCTTGAAGTCATCAATTATTTACCTTTTCTCTGTGATTTTAACTTGATATGAGAGGGGTCCAATGGCATGTCAGACAAACTTCCTGCCCATATACTTTGCATTAATCTTTATCATTGTTCTTTGGATAAGTAAATACCACACCTAAGAAGATCACTAAGACAAATAATTTTGTTGTTAGGATATAACCTATTCTTGTAATGTGAAATGCTCTATTTTCACACTGGAACATTATGTTGAGCTCAGTTACTGTTAAAAGGTAGTATCCAAATGGATAAACTATCATTATTACAGAAACATTATTAAAAGGGTGCAGATAGCTGGCAGGTAAATAAACTTAGGCATGTTCTCAATTTTTGCAATATGAAATAGAACTAAAATTTACTGAGTTGTTTTATTTTGAAAAGAGGTGAGATTTTGCATTGGGATGATTTTGAATGATAGGGTGTTATTCAAAATTGGAGCTTTATGTTATTTAGTATCTAAAATGGTAAAAATAATTGTGAGATTATATGGGTTGATATGTTTACAGCAAATAGAAATGCAGGAAATGGGTTAATTCATTTTTGCAGTAAGGGGACATGAGGAATAAGATATAGAAAGCAGTTATTGAATGGGGACTGGTACATACTAAAGGGAGCACTTAGAAATACTGAGAGAAAATCAGTGGATATGAGTTCCATAACTTAAGGGGGTTCTGAGTATAACTACTATATACTTATGAGAAATTCCAATGCACTTTCACTATTGTTACTATAGTTAATTGATTTGGTGACAAAGGTAGTTTAGAGACTGTTGAAAGATATGGTTGTGTTATCATCAGTCCCTATGTCAAAGACATGTGGAGCCATGTTCTCCTTAGGAAGGAAATAGCTAAGTAGCAAAAATGTGTGAATAATGGTATTTCATAGGATACGCAATGATGACATGATGTATGATAGCACAAATCCATGGATTTTATATTTTATAAACACTTTTTAACTCAAAGTACTGAAAAAGGAGACAGTCATTAAGAGAATCCTTTCCCATTCTGCAAAATTCATAGCAGAAATGAGGAAGGGAGAAGGGGTTATCCAGAAGACAATAATAGCACAAAGGCCACCTTGAGCAACGTACAAAGAGTATGTACTAACAGAAATTCCTGGACCATGATGGAAGGATGAAAGATATATGACAAATGCTCTTAATTACAAATAAGTATATAAGTTATTACAAATGGCCAGTGGATTTTAAACACAGAGATGAGATAGGTCTGAATAGTCAAAGGCAACAATCCCATAGCACTGAATTATTTAACACAAGTGAGTATGGAATTAAACTTTCATTACCAAGTTGTTTTTTTACCCAAATATCTACCTGATGGTGACCACCATAGTTGTCTGAGTTCAGTAGTGCCATCACTAAAGTCTTCACCAAAGGCCTGAAAACCTCTACAAATAATTTTTGCTAATCAAATGTCTTTCAAACTCTTGCAATGCTAGCTAGGGCAGAGAAAAGAAAATGCATGACATACAGAAAACAAGATCGAAAGGGATAATATGAAGAGAAGGTAAAGTCTGAGTATAGTAACAAACACTGGCTTATTGTGCTCAGTGCACCATGAGGTTATGACAGGAAGATTGTTACTTTTAGGCCAGTCTTGACTTTAGAGCATGACTCTGTCTCAAAAAGAGAGTGAGAGAGAGGTCCAAGCATGACAAAACAAAGCATGTCAAAAAGCAATTTCTCTTGTGTCTCATAAGAAACACTTAGAAGGAATAATTAGAACTTGCTATAAAAATTCCCTTGTATACTATTTTAAGTTATTTTATGTAAGTTTATGACCATTCAAAAAACTAGATATAATTATCATTTTCTGGATGTCAGATAGTAGTCTCAAGTAGTTAATATGCATATACATCTAAGATTCTATTAGAGAGAGAGTTCTACTCTATATGGGTAGCAGGTGCCTATTTGCTTACATAGATGCTGGTATTCTAAAGGGGCAAAACTGGATGGCTCTCTGTTGTGAGTTCCTGCTGTGCTGGGCATTATGTATGACAGGGTATTTTTCAGTTGTACCCCCACATCTCAAAATATTTTACTCTGTTATACTCACCCTTCTTTTTTTATTTTTTATTTTTTATATTTTTTTATTTTTTTCTTTATTAGTTACATTTGTATTCAGCAAATACAGTCAGTTTGGTACCATTATTAGGCTCATCCGTGACCTACCCCCTCCCCTTGACCCCTCCTTGTTGAGGTATATGGGTCATGCATTGTGGAGTTAGCCCACAGTTATGGGTAAGATAAATGTCTCTGCATATCATGACCCAACATGTGGCTCTGACATTCTTTCTGCCCCCTCTTCCGCAAAATTTCCCTGAGCCATGTCACCCTTCTTGTTGATCATGGGAAGTGGAGGATTCAACGAGGTAGGAATTGTTAATCTCTAGTCAAATCTTTCATTCTCTTCAGAAACTTATCTTGCATATTAGATTCACCTCAGTCATGTCTACCTTAGTCCTTCAGGGGCTGCTTTTGTCTGTGAGGCACTGCCACCCACTGAAGATCTCTGTCCACTCCACTATGGCTGCAGAACACTTATGATCCTCTTTTGCTACAGAGGTATGTAACCACACTTTACTTTGGGAAAGATTTACTTAAAGCTTAGAAATAACAGAAACAAAACCCAAGGGCTTATTTATAAGAATCATGAACTAAATTGACTTTTTTTTCTTCATAAATTTAGCCTACCTCATATATTTTGCTCTAGTAACATAGTCAGCACAATAGTGTTTATTTTATAGAGATATTTGGAAAATTAAGAGAATTCTTATCTGAAAATGACTTAAAATTTTATATACATCCTAGAAACTAATAATAATTTTCAGGTATAAAAATTTTAAATCCAGAAAATAAAGGCTAGGGCAATTGCTCAGTTCATACAATGTCTGCCTTATAAGCACGAGAACCTGAGTTTGATCCCCAGAAATTACATAAAAATGTCAGATATAGTGGGCTTGTCCTTGTAATCCCAGTCCTGGTGAGGTGGAGGGGGCTTACTGGCCAGCCAGTCTAGCCTAATCAACAATTTCAAGGCCAATGACAGACTCTGTCTCATAAAGAGTCACATGACATTCTTAAGGTGTGAGAACTAAGGTTGTCCTCTGGTTCTCACAGGCACAGAAATTACAGCCACCTACACACACACGGACACACACACACACACACACACACACACACACAAATAAAAACCAGAAATGTAAATATTTTCATTGTCATGCAGACACATAAGACTGCTAATATCCTAAATTACTTTTTCAAACTATAAATTACCCCAGAGCAGTAGCACTGGCTGCTTAGTCAGGCTTGCACATTTTCTTGAGAAGGCTTTAGCTTTCCACCTTTACAACTAGGCATCTGGCAATTCAAAGCTTTTATTAACCAAGAAAAGCACTGTCTCACATAACTTGCATTCTAGAAGCAGAAACCACCAACTCAACAGAATGATCCTGATCCCACACATGAGCATGTTCTCTAGTTTTGAGATGCCTTTCACGTGCAGTCCTGTTCATGCACCCAACACAGTCACACAGTTCTTCCTGCAGTTAATATCTGTGCTGCGCTGAGACAAAAAGCCTTCAGCTCTATTTACACAGGAGAAAAACTAAAGCATGTGATAGTTGGATTGAATTACTGAAGGCTTCACTACTAGAAAGAAAGTGCATAATTCTCTGATGTCTTTGTGTACCTCCATTTCATTTAGAATTATATTCTTACTGAGTATACCCTAACATTTTATTATCTATGTCCTATGGATGAAAAAGAAGTGAGCCCATTAAAACACTAAGCAGCTGGTCAAACTGTGGGAATAGACTATGAGAATGAACTATGGAAGAGAACTGTGAGAATACTTCTTATGGACCTTACAAATAACTTTTCTGGGAATATTTCTGTGGTTTTCCTTTACTGTTAAGCTCTTATCTTGATCCTATAGTTATTTATGCTCTATAATCATTTACAACTAAGTATTCACCTTGATTAAAACAATGTAATTGGGTTTCTTATGCCTTAGATTACCTATGCTTCTGAATAGCCTTGATGGTAAATATTGACAAAGAATGTTGGACCTACTGACATGAACTTAAACTAGGCTCCTTGTTTTACTTCCTCAGTGACCTGGTTGTACTACTCCTAGTGACAATGCTGATGTGCATGAAATATGGTGACCACATTGATGTTGAAAGCAACAAATTGCCCAAAAGAATGTTGAAAGCAATGTGTGGGCTTATAGTGGTAACATCTGTGAATGGTAAGGTGTGTGTGTGTTTTCAGGGTCAACAGAGTTCAGTGGTCTTACCTCTAAGTTCCTTGCTTTCAGCAAACATCTAAAAATGGAATTTTTTTAGAGACAAAGTTTCTTGTTTCTCTCTCACATACTGCCTGTTCTTTACTCATATCATGCTGATTCCTACTCAACTCTCATATATCACTGTTTTTGCTGTTAAATAAAAATACCAAATGAGCTGCTGCCTCAGAAGCAGATACAGCAGCAGCAACAGAAAGAAGTGGGTTCACTCTTGGCTGTACTTCTCCAAGAGTTAGTGCCTTTATTCCAAGGCACCACTATACCAAAATTCATACTGCTACAATCAATCTAATGAAGCATGTGTCTTCACAAACTGCATCCTCTGCAAACATGCATGCATATATCTAAAAGCTATCCTCATAGGTAAAAATCATTTGATCATGAAACAGACTTTCTCTTTCCAGCCAGTCAGGGAGATCCACTTTCTAGTCAGCTGACATGACTGATGTGGTGGTACATTGGTGCTGTCTACTGAGAAGGTGATATCAGTTGGTCAGTCAGTCATTGAGGTTGCTTATTTGTAGGTTGACCATATGATTTATCATATATATCAGGATGCTTTTGAGGATAAAATTGTTGCTATCAATAATCATTCAGGCCTGGTGTAGGTGGATAATGCTGTGCTCAGAAATCATGCATTGTTATAGTGAGTTGGACAGGGAGGCCACTGATGTTCCCAAAACATTACTGGGTTTGACAGTACTCTTGGTTGCCTACCAGATCTAAATGGTAAGACCCTCCCCCCTGTTGCTAAAGGCACCAACTTTCATGGGCTGTAGGACACTGAGAAATCAAGCTGGAGCTGAGCTGGAAACCTCCTCCCTGGGCTAGCTATCATGGTGTTAAAAGGTATGCAGCCTGTAGGGGGAGGAAGTTATCAACGATCTTTACTATTAATGGACCCTGAAAGTTTTATAGCTGACCAGCTAGGCCAAATGGGCTTACTGATGCAATGGTGCTATGTCTGTTATGGGGAAACAAAATGCTCTCTGATTGGACTTGAGACCTGCTTCATGAGATGGAATTCAGGGCTTGCATAAAACCCCAATCAAACAACTAAGGATGGGGAGGAAATAAACCCTGAGGGTAAATTACTATTCTTGTCTGGCTAAATGGTTATACTACACCCACCAAACTGCCTTCTAAACACTCAGGTCTATGCTCACATAATAATACTACTCTTGGGCTGGAGAGATGGCTTAGCGGTTAAGAGCTTGCCTGTGAAGCCTAAGGACCCCGGTTCAAGGCTTAATTCCCCAGGACCCAAGTTAGCCAGATGCACAAGGGGGCGCATGTGTTTGGAGTTTGTTTGCAGTGGATGGAAGCCCTGGCTCGCCCATTCTCTCTCTTTCCCTCCCCCCTCCCTCTTTCTCTCTCTGTCTGTTGCTTTCAAGTAAATAAATAAAAATTAAAAAAAATAATAATGCTACTCTCACTTTTGTTTAGAGAAGCTTCTGTTTTCAGATGGAAGTAACCAAACTCATAAAAATGCTGAGAAGTGAAACTGGAGTGTTCAGCACTAAATGAAACGTGTTCAGCACTAAGTGAAACATTTCTATCACCCTCCAAGGATCAAGCACCATTGCAGAAGAGGTGGTGGAAAGAATGTAAGAGTGAAAGGAAGGAGAAGAGTGCTTCGCCATATTATCTTTCAGACACAAGGTAGCTGTGGTATTCATGACCTCATAGTGGCTGAAGCTACCTACACAAGACCTGCATAACAGGAGGAAGAAACATGATGACATTAAAATCAATGAGAGACTAGTTGGAAAGAAGGGATTCAATGGGGGGGGGGGGGTAGAAGGGGAAAATAGAAGGTGGTGGGAGGGGATTGTAATCATGGCATACTGTGTATGCATGGAGGTTGTTAATAAACATTTTAAAAGCGCACCATGCGGGGACACAGAGCTCAGTGGGACTGTCCTGAACAAACATAAATGCGTCGCTAACCTTGAACAGCCAATGAGCATGACTTTTGACTCATGGTTGATGACACTGAGAGGGTGCAGGGAAATAAATGGTCATTCAAGATTAAAAAATGTGAGCAACCTTACATAGTGGAAGCAGACCTCCCCTGGCAGCTTTCATCAAATGAGTTTTGTTTATAAAAAGAGCAGGCTTCATATTTTAATCATAAGTACTTCCATGTATCATTAATCCTCAGATAACAGAAACCTCCTGAAATGTGTTTTAATAATAAATATTTTCATGTGGCTCCAGTCTGCTCATTGTACCACTGTCTGGTCAGTGGAATCATCACTGAACAGATTCCTCTCATCTGTCTTCAGTTGTTTTCTTCATAATTTCTCCCTGCCAGGTGAACTGCAGGGCAGAGGCCTGATTTCAAATGCCATCTCCAAACACAATGACCATGGGAGGCCAAAGGAATCTTCCAAGAAAAGTGTATTTGAAGGTTGTTAAAAAAAATATAATGGCCTGACTTGATTTTGATGCTAATTTCATATTGAACTCTACAATGTGTCTTGGAAATAATAGCATGAAGATGACCTAAAGGAATTTTACTCTCCCTAGGACCTTCTCTTCTTTGTTAATATATTTATTAACACTGAATATTTAACACTTATTAAACTGCTTTAAAATATTAATCTGAAAAGATTGGTCTGTCAATTAATTGAAAACTTGAACAGCAGGCAACGATTATTCCCAGGTTTATATCACTACTTCTTTTATTCAAGTTTAGCCCTAGGCAAAATAGTGATGTCAGCAAGACTTCTCTTTTATACCTATGTAGCCTGTTTCAGAGTCTGTCTGACCCATTTTGTGTCCTTTAGGCCTCTTTTCTAGAATCTGTTGCTCAAAGACCTTGATATTTCCACACCCTTTACTTACAAATTTTAGTTCTACTTATTAAAGTCCAAATGCATTCCTCTTCCTTATTTAAGAAAATATATAGACACAGTTTTCTTTACCCTACAAATTTCTCACACACACTGAGATCTTAAATTGTGAAATTTTAGATACTCTGAAAAGAATTATAAGCTATTATATTATACAAAAAAGTTCATTAAGTACATTTGTGTAGCTGATGATTTTTAGATCAGGGGATGAATTATAGAGGAGACTGAGATGGCTAAGAACCAACTCTCTCTCTCTCTCTCTCTCTCTCCCTTTCTTTCTCTATCTATATTCATATTTCCTGAGAATACATAGAGTTGCAAACCACAGATGAACCACTGTGAGTCATCAGGTGGCAGAGACTTTGTTTTCTATTTGACTTCTGTCTTTGCTCCTGGCTCCATTAGTACATGTAAATGACTCAGGTATGTTTTTCTTTTTTTTTAAGTTTTGTTATTTTGGTGGAAGAAAAACTGAAAGGCAAAGAAAAAGAAAAGAAGAAAAATGGAAAGAAAGATGGAAAGGAAGATAGAGGAGGGAGAAAGGAAGGACCAAAGAAAACGAGAGTAGAATGTAGGTTTGAACCTAAGATTGCTTTTTCTTTCCATAGCGCTGAGGACATAACCTAGAACTTTGCATATTATAAGCAAGTGCTCTACTACAGAGCTACATATCCAGGCCCAATGCCTGTTTTTCATTTTGAAATCTTCCCAGACATTGATGCTATTGAATGAGGATAGAAGAAAGCTAGCTTTTATTAAACAATTTCAGTTAGAGATTGAGGCTCCGAGAGATCTAGGACATGTCACCTGGCCCTAGCTCAATAATGGTGCTCCTGGCAGAAATGGAACTCATGTCTGATTGAGACTGATCTACAGTGTCCCCTGGTGCCCACAGTCTAGTGTACTACCTAGATGGGCTGGTTCTGAGATCCACACACCAAATTCACCAACCAATCAGGTCTTCCCCTTGAATACCTGAATCTGTCGCTATAAAGGTTTTGACCTTTCTGTCCCTCCTTCTCTTCTGGTGTGACACTCCACCCTCTGTGTCATTCTTTCTGGGCTCCCTGTAATCCCTGCTTGGGCACATATGTCTGGCTTTTACCCTGGGAGAACATAATGCAATTTTCAGTCTGGATGGTTTTTCTGCTCATCTCTGCTTTATAGTTTGGAGTAACGTCTGACTTTGATTACTTGTATGATTCTGGTCTCTGATCTACCACTTGGACGCTCTCATTAACTCTAGGAATGCCACCTATGTAGTTCCACTAAACTCGGTGTAAGCATGGATGCAACTCTCCTGATTACTCATTTCTCCTCTTAATTTCTGGGTTTTTGCTTTGATATTTTCCTTCTTTAGGAAAGCACATGGTGGATACCATGGGTTTTAAGTCTCCATACATACACGTCTAAGTTCTATCTTGCACATGCTTGCCACTCTATTCCCATTTTCTCCCCCAACCTCAATTTCTCCTAAGTGAACCTTATAAATTATAAAGTGCTTCCACAAGAGACCATGTTTCCTAAATCTCACAATTCATAATTCATTACTTTAATAAACCCCCCAATTTGTGATTTTGCCCTGAATAAACAATAATTCATAATTTTATCTTTTTTGAGGCCATCTTTATTATTTTTTCTTTAAAAATTTTATATATTTGAGAAAGATAGACAGAAAGGGGCAGATAGAAAGACTGAGCATAGCAGGGCCTCTAGCTACTGCAAACAAACTCCAGATGTATGTGCCAGCTTGTGCATCTGGCTTATGTGAGTTTTGGTGAATCAAACCTTGGTCCTTTGGCTTTGCAGGCAAGAGCCTTAACCATTATGCAATCTTTCCAGCCATATTAATTCTTTATTAAAGGTAGGACAGAACCAAAATATTGGGGTATATAAGTTCTGGGAGGCTTCCTAAGACCAAAAATCCTTCATCACTGTCTTTACCACATCATTATATCCTTAGAAGAAGTTATGATCATACCTAGCCATAGATGAAATATTTTTATGCTATGTTATGTTATATGTTATATTATATTATGTGTTAAAGAACATATGTTCTTTCCATGCACAATGGATCAGATCACTTCTGCTTTTATAATCTATTTGACTTGAGCTTTTTTTTTATTTTAGAGAGAGAGTGACAGTGAGAAAGGGAGAGACAGAAAGAGAGAATTGACACGCCAGGGCCTCAGCCACTGCAATCAAACTCCAGACACTTTCTTTACCTAATGGGCATGTGCCACCTTGTGCTTGCCTCACCTTTGTGTGTCTGGCTAACATGGGATCTGGAGATCCAAACATAGGTCCCTAGGCTTCACAGGCAAACATCTTAACTGCTACCATCTCTCCAGCCCAACTCGAGCTTTTGATCAACATTCATCTACTGAGACAAGTTCAAAACTTACAAGGAAATAGGTGAGATTATGATATGGAATTGTATCAAAATTTCACCCAGAGAAAAAATACAGTTGGTTCTTACAATTGGTTGAAAGAACAAATAATACTTACTTGAGTGTTATCACAAAGTGTGGGAGCCATTCATTTTGTCCTTTGCTCCTGATACTTCTATGACCTGTGGACACATGGCAGGATTGTCATTCTCCATCTCTATGGATGATGTGAACACCATTGACTTTGGTCAATGAAATGTGACTTGAAGTAATATGCATCACTGTGACAAATGTACCTTTATCATCTATTATTATTAGAAGATGACAGAAAATGTTGAGATGCAGATTGGTAGAAAATTTATCCTGTTGAGTTGACTAATGCTGACCATGTAGAACTGTAAAACTACATGACAATGTGCCATGAACAGGAAAGAAAGAAGCTTTGTCAGTTTAAGTGTTTGCAATTTGGGAGGACACCAAAGCTTGACTTATTCTGTTCTAACAATCATATATAAAGTTAATAGAAACCAGAGTGCCTTCAGTGGGCCCATTGATTTATCAGCTGAGTCTAAATGAGGAAGAGACTCTTTTTATCATGAGATACAGTAACATTTTATTCTAATTTTCTTCAAGCGCTATCTCTCTCTCTCTCTCTCTCTCTCTCTCTCTGTGTGTGTGTGTGTGTGTGTGTGTGTGAGAGAGAGAGAGAGAGAGAGAGAGAGAGAGAGAGAGAGAGAGAGAAGGGGAGTGAGAACAGCTCAACCTTGAACTGCATCTTTCATATTTACCACATTTACATGATTTGTGTTTTACAGAAACCCTATTGACTATACCTGGGAGACAATATTAAAAAAGAATTTTAGATTGACAGAAAAGTTACTATGATGGTTTATATTAATTGTAAACTTGTCACAGCCTAGAATCACCTGTGAGGGATTCTGAAATATTGGAAATCATTGAGCCATATTTTTCCTCTACATGCATAACTATGCTAAAATATTTGGTAAATTAGATATGGTAAAAAAGAAACATCAATGAATAGTAATTAAAATTTTAACAGTATACTGTGGTGGTTTGAATAGATGGCCCCCAATATATTCAGTTGTTTCTTTGTTTGTAGTTTGCATCTTCAGGCACCTGGCTGGAGGCAGTGTCACTGGGTGGATCTTAAGGTGTGATGGGTTTCAGATTACAATCTAAAGATATGGAAAGTGTACCTAGCTAGAGTTCCTGAAGTGTGCTGTGCTATATGACTTTTGGCTTTTTGGCTTGTACTTCTCTCTCTCCGTTTGGTCCTGTGAAGGCAGGCCAGCTTCTTCTGCCATTTATGGAACTTCCCCTGGATCTGTAGGCTTCAATAAACATCTCTTCCTCCATAACTGTGCCTGGTCTGGAAGTTCATCTCAGCGAACCTGAAGCTGTCTACTACATATATCATGTGCATTACAGTTATGTGATCTTCCTCCTCTCTCAGGACATCTTATTAGAGTATTTCTTACTTCAGGTGACCCAATGTCTACATGGACATAAGCAGTGAGACAATGATAGGGACATTGTAATGTGAAGTTAGGGTTCTGTGTAAGACCTACTGGAGCCTTTTCATTATAATGGCATGATGGTCAATCTTATAGTCAAGGCAGCTACCAGAAGACAAATGTAGAATTGGGGTGTTCAGCTGGCTCCCATCCTGGGTGAGACAGAGCAGGGCTGGGTTCTATTTCACCACAGTACTCAGAGCATTGCACATTTTTAACTTAGAATTTTTCATTTGTAGGGTCTTACATTTAATACTTTTGTGTTGCATTTGATGGTATTAGACACTGTGGAAGATAAAACCATGAATAATTAGAGATACTCCATATGGCTGAAAACTGACTCATATATAAGTGCATAACTATGACTAACCCTATAATAATCTTTACCTACCTGACTGTCAACAACACTAACCCACTACCACATGGCTCACTCTGTATGTGTTCCCTGGCTGATCTGGAACCACTCTCCAGTCGTGGGAAATCTGGTTCCCAGCCTAATGTTCAGTTATTATTATTATTTTATTAAATGGAAACTTTTTATGTACACATCATATGGTGATACCATCCTTACCCTCCTCCTTGCCCCCACTCCACTGTGTACCATCCTTAGTGGGATTGCTGGTATTTACCTGGAAGAGGGGACAGAAAGAATGTAAGAACCGCAGGGTGGGAAGGAATATCCAGAGACATAGCCCTCCCCACAATGACAGATTGCTGCTCTCACACTTGTAATCTACAGCTAATGTTCGGTTTTAATGTCAGATTGTGCACTTGGGACTCAAGGGGTGTAACTTCCTTCAGAAGTGTTGTTGGAAGACATCAGCACTCAAAGTGAAGGCAAACTAGTCAATCCAAACTTAGTGCTCTGGACACTTTTGTCATACATCATGTTCTTCATGATCTGTGGGGATTATATGTGCTTTGGGCATTTGTCTTTGTGTGTTACCTCTAAATATTGAAAGTAAAACAATTATATATAGATCTATGATTCCATATAGTACTTATGTACACACACACACACACACACACACACTCACACATATATATACCCACACATAAGAGCATACATGTGAGACCCAGTAATTATGAGACTGTTATATTTCAGCCATTCTACTTGACATTAGGGGGTCACTGGAATAAAATATATAAAGCTATCTAAGCCCCTGTGCTGAGATGGCCTGAGCTGATCCATGTTCGAGAGCAGAGAGAAGTTGAGCAGGTGGAGTGTGAACTTTACCATATTGCCTCCCTTTCATCATTTTTGTGATGGCTGATAGATAATGCTACCGAGACAAAGTAACCTTTTCTCTTCAGTTCTTATAATAGTATTCATGAGGTCACAGACTCACTAGGTTCTCTGTGCATTAGGAATTGTTTGAATATAGGCTATTGCCAAGGCTCTTGACTGCCCACAAGAACTAGATGGTAGTGCCCTGTTGCTAGACACATCATATGCAGGACAATGAGAAATCAAGAAAAAGCTAAGATGGAAGCATCCTCCCTGATGGCTAGCTGTTAACCATCAGTGGAGATTGCAAGCTACACTACAGGTCAACCACAGAAGATGAGCTCATTAGTGCAACAGTGGCATGTCTATTTTAGGGATAACCAAGTGATTTCTGATTGGATTTGAGACCTGCTCCACAGAGGAGAATTCATGTCTTATCCAGAAACCTAGTCAACAGGTTATGGCTGGGAAGGTCATAAGCCTTAGAGGGGAAGTAACTACTGTTGTTTGGCTAAATGGATTTGTTATGCTCACCAATTTATGTTTGTGCCCATTTATTAGTGTTGCTCTCACTTTTGGTTAGAGAATCTTCTCTCTTCAGACGCCAGTGACTAGTGGAAAGACTGAAAACTCATCAAAAGGCTGGAGAGATGGCTTAGCAGTTAAGGCACTTGTCAGTTCACCAGGATCCATGTAAACCAGATGCTCATGAGTCTGGAGATCGTTTTCAGTAGCTACTACCTAATAAGTAATAAATAAATAAATAAATAAATAAGTAAATAAATAAAAGTATTAAAAGAAACTCATCAAAGTATTGAGAAGAAGTGGCAGTTGAGTGTTTAGCACTAAATTATACATTTCTATCACACCCAAAGAATAAGGAAGAGTACTTTGGAATGCTGTCTCTCAGACACAAAGTAGTTGTTGTCTTTATGACCTCACATTAGCTGGGGGTACCTGCACAAGACCTACATAATATTGAGCTCATCAACATGTCGAGGATGATGAAGCCAGGCACAAATGTACATAAAAACATAAGAGGGAATAGTTAGAATTAATTGGGGTGGGTAGTGGAGAGGGATTAGGAACAGGGGTCCAAAGGAGGATAGTGAGAATGGATTATGTAAAATTTTAAGAAAGCTTTATAATGTAATTAAAATTATAAAGTAAAATGAAATAAAAGAGAAGTGTTAACTGGGTGTGGTGTCCCTCACCTATAATCCAAACACTTGGAAAGTAGAAGAAAGAGCAGTAGGAGTTTAAGACCATCCTTCAGCTACATACAACCTTGTCTCAACCCTTCTCTCCCCAAAAGTAAATAACTTTTTTTAAAGGGAGAAATAAAAGTAAAATGGAAAAGAAATTGTTTGATTACCATGTATCTTTTGTAGGCTAGAATATGCTATTTATACCTTCCAATTTATATGATAAATATCTTAGTTCTATTTTGTCTAGAATATTGTCAAAGTGATTTTGCCTTAGTCTATCTAGGTAGAAATCAGTTTTCCTCTGATTGTGATCTTCTTTTCATTCTAGTGTCATATGTTTTTGTATAAATTTCCAGAGCAACTTTAAATTGTTATAAACACTGCCATCTGTCTGTCATGGCTTGAAAGCAATTCTGGCAATAAACAGTTAGACTAACTTTTAGCAATCCATTCAAATTTTGGGTTGATATAAAAGAAATTTACGGTATGAATATTTTTATATTCTTTGTACATTTGAGTGAAGAAGATATGAACTGATGCTATAGGCTATTTTTTAGGGGGGGTAAAATCCTCTTCCTTAAATTCTATCAAGGTCAGTGTAGGAATATAGACCTTGTTCCTAACTGAAGGAAAAGAATGACAGAATGTGGTACTGCCTGTAGTAGCTCTCTTGCCAGTCTGTAAGGAGACCCAGAATCTCAATCCTGCTCATCACATCTCCACATCCAGGTTAGGCCAGCAATGTTCTTATTGGCACCTCCTTCATATCATTACCATATTATCAGAATAGTTTCCTTAAAACTACCATGTCCTTTCCCTTGTTGCATAACATCTTATGACTTTTCATTTCCAAAATCCTGTTCTCACTTCAATGTACAGCAGGATTTTTACTATGCCCCCTCACCTTTCATCTGAGTCTTTGAAATTATTTGTGTTCCTTTCACTGTCCTAAACTCTTCCAAGTTCAATTTCTTCCATGTTATTTTTGTCATGTTCTTACTTTCATTCAGAGTTGTTTCTTTTCTTCTTTCTGCTCAGCTAAATACTGCCTTTGTGAAGCATAGTCTAAGTCTCAAGCTCCCCTTCAGACTGCTTTAGAATCACAAATATTTCTTTCTCTCAAATAGTCACAGAATCTAAAACCTGTTACATTCAACATACAGCTAACAAGGTCACCATCTTCGTGTATGGTGAGTGCATGTATATATTTAGCTGGCACTTAGATTCTGCCATGCACTGTTTTCTGTTATTGTCTACATACCAGTATTGTCTCCTTAGTGATACCACTCACCTATTATGAGACCAATGCCTTCTAAAAGACAATTTTAATAGTGTCTTGTGCATGACTGAGAGCATGACACTCAATACAAGATCATCCTAATTTAAAAGCATGTAACTTGCAAATGATATTTGCATATTAGCAAATGTCATTCCTGTGGCCTTCAAATTTCATGACCTGCCAATTTGTTTCTGTGGCTGAAAAAGCTCCTATAAAAAATTATTAGAGTTTTAGAGAATACCTGGATCAGGAATCAGGTAACTAAAAGAAAAGATTTCAAGTTATGACAAGATAACAAAGACATTTGAACTGAATATGTATGTGTTAGTTGTTCCTTGCCTTTCTCTACATTTAGTGAAGCAAATAGAATTTTAAACTCTGTAAGAGTTTGAGGTGAAAGCCAGACACTAAGTGTGTGGTCTTAGTTGAGCAGCTCTGTTCAGGGATACCAATAAGATGGCTGGGATCACAGTACAATGCCTACACGTGCTTTCTGATTGACACTGACATTGCATATCCTCCTGTTTTAGTCTTCATACACCTCACCTGGGATACAAAATAGTTTTTTGGCTGATACGCAAAATTAATACAGACAATTTAATCTAAGTTATGGAACAGCATCTGAAACAGAGGTCTAGGGACCTGGCCAAATTGATACATAGTGAGCTGTGCTTTTGAAAATATATCCTGAGTGGTGAGTACTGGATCAGGCCTTCCTGCCACCCACACTCATTGGGACACTCTCTTCAATGCTATGTGAGACTGTCTGCACCCCATTTTCAGGTGGCAGTGATTGATAACTTTCCATACTTCCATAGTGTATAGATAAGAGTCCTGTCATTGTTGCTTTTGAGATGTTTAAGAACAGTTTCTCTAATGGAACCCAGAAATTTTATTTAAATAAGAATAAATACTAGAATGCATTAAAATCCAATAAAAGAAATCATTTGAGCCAATAAAAGGGCCTTTGATTCAGCTGCTCCCTTAAGCTCTTCTTACAGATAATTTTTAGAACAAAACCCATAAAAGAAGAGTGCTCCTAGGCTGTACTTTATTCAATCACAGAATCCAAGATTTATATGTGGAACAAATCTAAGATATATAGGATTTTTTCCATAAGTTATATTTTGTACAAACGTATTTGCAGAAAGTATTGGGGCAGTTTCTTGATAGAAATGAAAGTCACTTCAGACAAGTAGCAAACCTAAGTTACAGAGAGGAAAATGGAAAAGAAAAGTAGCTGCTGTGCCCCGACATCCCAGCACTAGGGAGGTGAGAGTCAGAAGGAAGCCTAAAGTTTTCTGGCTAACTAGTCTAGCCAAATCATTGATCTCATTTGAGGAAGACACCAGACGACCTCTGGCTTTGACATGTACTCTACGAAAAAAGTACTTATGGGCTGTCAATTGTAAGATACTATAAATACAGGTAAACATGTTTTTAGTGGAGTAGAAGAGATAGTAAATCATAAACTTAATTTTTTAAACTTCTTATTGACAATCTGCATACGTATAGACAATATATCATGATCATAATCCCATTCTACCACCTTCCCTTTCCTCTCTCCCCTATCACTGCTCCACTGAATCTCTTTCTTCCTAATGGTCTCTACTATTTTGATGTCATCATTTTTACCCCATCCTATTACACAGGTCTTGTATAGGGAGTGCCAGCCACTGTGAGGTCATGAGTGTCATGGCCACTTTGTGTCTGGAAGACACTCTTCCCTTTGTTTTGGATCTTGTATTTTTTCCACCACCTTTATGCAATGGGTCCTGATTCTTGGAGGGTATGACAGAGATGTCTCAGTGTTGAACATTGCACTGTAACTACTTCTCAGCACGTTGATAAGTTTTGAGTCTCCCCAGTGGTCACTGCCATGTGAAAAGAGAAGCATCTCCTACCAAAAGTGAGAGTTGCATTAATATATGGGCATAAACACAAGTGTTTAGAGGGCAGTTTATGAGCATGATTTATCCATTTAGTCAGACAAGAGTAGCACTTTTTCCCTAGGGCTTATGACAGCAGCCATAGGCTTTTAAGTTTTCAGGACCAGGCATGTGTTCCCACTCATGGAGTGGGCCCCAAGTCTGATCAGAGAGTGGTTGGTTTTCCTCATAACAGCCATGCCTTCATAGCATCATCTGGTATATTTGGCATACCTGGTCAGCTGTTAAACTTGCAATAAAACTGAAAATAAAATAAAAATAGTACACTTGGGATTGCTTTAATGGAAGCCATAGTCCTGAGCACTGATTTTTTTCCTTTGAGCACTATTCTTAAACTTCACATGCTCCCTCACTTGCAGAGCCCAGGCTTTAATAATTATCAATATATTAACTTCTGAGTGTATGCCACCTCATCTCCTATAGACCTCTTTTATTAACAAATTCCTACTGTCCAGTAAGTTCCTGATGCACACTAAAGGCTTTTCTCTCTCCTATTTTGTGTTCCTGAAACTTGCTAATGCAGTCATGGGTATTCAATATAGAATGAGACAGAATCTTTCCTTTTCTATGACACTATTCTCATCCAAAGAATAGGGATTTCATAGGTCACAGCAAGCCAGTGTACAATGTAGATGATATCTTTATATTCTCCTTGAACGAGAATAAAGTTTTGCATACTTGTAAGTTGAATTTCTAGGATCCTACTTACCATATACAAGATACATAAAAACTCAGTGTATCAGAGACACAAAAGCTAAGTAAGCTTCTCATTTCCAAACTTCTCCATTCAATTCTTCCTGCTATTGGCACTTTCTTATACCATTGCTTCTATATTCTGAATATTTGTGGTTCCCCCAAGTGTTGAAACACAACTATCAGTGTGATAGTATTAGGACATGAGGCTTTTGAGAGGTGATTATACTCTTGAGAACAGCCTTTGTGAAAGGGAATAGTGCCTTATACAAGTGAGCAGTACTGTCCCTTCCAACAAGTAAGAATACATCCAGAAGGTACTCTTTGTGAACCAAGATTTTCATTGGTATTAACTTGACATCATTTGAGATAATGGTGATTTCCTACATCAAGTCTTCCTTCCTCCTCTGATAGGCACTTGTGTCATTTAGGTTTTTATTAGATGATTATATATTATTCCAGAGATATCATATATATTCATTGCCAGATTTAGTCATCATAATCCAGTATCTTCTACAATGTTGTAAATTATATCTACTTAAAATATATTTTAACTTTATTGAAATAAGCTAATTATTAGTGTCTTTAATTTATCAGAACTCATAAATTTCATTGATGTTTGTGTTTAAAATGCATAGTCATAATACTTGTGTATATCAATGGTTTTATTCTTTTCATATTCCTATTTTATTTTTTAATGCGATTGTTAGAATTGTGACTACATTAAAGAGCAATGGTGACAGGCAGCAATCTTACTGTATACCTCATCTCATCTCATAGGTAACCTTCAATGTGTTCATGTGAAGTACATACTTTCTGCATTATAGGAATAGCTGATACTTATTATTTGCACATTTACCTACCAGAAAATTTATTTTTAACTCAAAAATCAATATCTTCTGTGCTTTTTCTTGAGTCAAAAACTAGTGGGCAGGCATTCCCTCTATTTGTATTTACTGGATATATTAATCAGCATTGAATGCAAGACTTTCCATTTACAAACAAATATCACAGTCTAATAGGTTACACACTCACAGAGGCACACATACATACTTCACATTTCTATTGTGAGATATGCTACCCTGGTAGTCTTGCTATGTACAGAAATGGCAGTAAACTGTGGGACATTGCTTTTCAGATATTCAAGTATAATTCACCCATTGTAGTTCCTTCTTTATTAATTCTTACATGTCCCTCCTGATTTCACTAATTACTGCTCTTCTATTTATTAGTTACTTCTATTTTCTCTTAGAATATTGTGCTTTATTTTTCTAATATCTTTAACTGTATTCTTAGTTCATTAAGAATTAACTCTTTTTGCCAGTAATTATTAAGTATTTTAAACACTATTACATTGCATCTCATAAGTTTTGATAGACAGTATTTCTATTACTATTTAGTCAAATATTTCTCAATTCTGTTTTACTTTATGCTTTCTGTCCATTATTGTGTAGAAATGTACTGGATGTCTGGGTGAATGAGTATCTCATAGCCGTAGGTTTGTCATTGCACATATTATTGTCAAAGAACATGTCCTCATGATCTTAATCTGAGGAAATTTTCTGAGGATTTCATTCTTTCTTAATCAGTGCACTATCTTCACTCTAAGAGCTGCATGAGGGTGTGGATTTAAGCTAGTAATACAGGAACTCCTGCAGAATCAAATCAGAATATGATTGTTGGCCCTTATCAACCCTTAGCTACAAGAGATGAGAAATTTACTCTGTCAGTCATATGAAGTGGCCATTCCCTGCTGTAGATGCTGAAGTCTCCAGGACAATAGACTCTGAATTGCCTGTGTTGAAGGATTTAAGGGTGAGTTCAAGGGGCTGGCATGAATGGGACTCCCTGTGCTCCACCAGTTTCACTTCTGACAATCAGTTCTCTTTGCTTCCAGACCGATATTAGAGTTAGATTTCATTAAAGGAAGGTTAACTTAAAAGTTAAAAATAGAGTTTGTGTCTTTTTATTAATGAGAATACATGTTAATTATCGCCAATGGAAAGGTACTCTTATGTTAGTGTTCAAAAACAAGAATATCTTTTCTGTTAAGACATGTACGTGGGCTGGAGAGATGGCTTAGCGGTTAAGTGCTTGCCTGTGAAGCCTAAGGACCCCGGTTCGAGGCTCAACTCCCCAGGACCCACGTTAGCCAGATGCACAAGGGGGTGCACGCGTCTGGAGTTCATTTGCAGTGGCTGGAGGCCCTGGCGCGCCCATTCTCTCTCCCTCTCTCTATCTGCCTCTTTCTCTCTGTCTGTCGCTCTCAAATAAATTAATAAAAATAAAAAAAATTTAAAGACATGTACGTGCAATGTCTCTATCCTACTCCCCGCCCCACTAACTTTTCTACTCTCATTTAACCCTCCAAATAATTGTATATACACACTCTTTAACTCTTCTCTTCATTCTAATTTAGTCAATCATCCTTCTCCTTCCCACCACATGAGATCACGCTATGGGAGGGTTTGGTGCCATCTGTGTACCTATTTTACTGGTCAGACTTCCACAGTCTATAATTTTGGACTATCAAAATCACTTGGAAACATCCTTAAATACTGAGCTGAATAGTGTCTTCCAAAAACCTATGATCACTTAGAACCTCAGTATGTGATTTTGTTTGGAAATAGAAGTAATCAGTTACAATGAGGTCACACTGGATTAAGGTGGCCCTAATACAACTACTGTTTTTATAAGAAAAGGAATCACAGAAGGGAGAAGGCCATGCGAAGAGAAAGCAAAAGCTAGAAAGATGGGAAGTAAGGAAGCAGGAATTGCGGTAGCTGCCAAAGCTGGGAAGAAGTAAGGAGGATTCTTCCCTTGGCACTGCTGGAGCAAGCTGTGGACTCAGTATAGACTCTGGTATCCAAAAGTAGGAGGGGAGACATATCTGTTGTTCTAGGTACTTTGTTAAGTATGCTCTACGAAGAGTGCATACTATCTTCACTGCTTATACTCTCCTGGGTTGTTCACAGCCCACCTGCTTTTCTTAAGCCCCCATGGCTGGTCCTTCTTTCTTCTTCCCTGTTGACATTGTATGTGCCAAACCTTCTCAACATTTTCTCTCATCTGTCTACGTTTACTTCCTCAGTGATTTTAATTAGAATCATTACTGTAAAAACCACTGAAAACCTCTGCTCACAGAGGCCTCACAAATGTACACTTCCAGCACTGAGGACATGGACCTGCAGTCTCAGTTGTGATCAGCCACCTGTTATCTCCTCTTTCATTTCTAGTAGGTGTCTCCAATTGAAGATGACTCATCAACAATCCACACCACCACCATCACATACTTATACTGACCTCATTTCCATAGTTGGCTTTACATTCTTTTTATTATCATGATTAGTGGATTAGTGGTGACTCCGTGTTTCTACTTGTTCATCTAAGAATGTATGCCTCATTTCCCCACCAGAAAACCCTTTAAGCTTTATGTTCCAGTCCCATCCAAGACCTAGTGGCTTCCCAGTAGCTCCATGGTAGCACAGCACATGGCCACTCATTGTAGTGATGGCTGTAGCTTCCCAACTGCCTTTGTGCCTCTGCTCTCTCTCCTTCCCATCAGTCAGCTCTGAGTGCAGTGGAGAGAGAAACTCCATCCAAAGAAGTTCGATTGCATCACCCTTTATCTGGCAATCTCTAGCTCTCCATTTTGTCCGTGTTAGAGCACATAGACTGAGGTGCCCTATTTCCACTCTCTCTCTCCTTTTCACCTTCCTCAGCACCCCTGAATCTTCCCCTCTCACCCACTCCCGGGTCTTCCTGTGCTTGAAATGCTAAACATTTCTTTTTTTTCTGGGACTATGAATGCTCAGTTTTTTCGACCTCAAATGCCATTCTCATGAATATTTCCAATGCTTGCTCCTCACTTCTTTTGATTTGTTTACTGAAGTCTCCCATCGACTGACATCTACTGTATACTTTGAAATAACAACCTCCTTCTTCTGATACTTACTATATCCAACCTCGTTAATTTTGTTTTTCAGAGAATATTTTGTCTTTGTATGTTATACCTAATTTTGTTAGGCACTTTCAAACTGAGTTTTCTATTAGTAGACTATAAACTCAATGATGTCTTTACCTACAGAAACATGTGTATAACTGGTACACAATGCTTGTTTGACACATGAGTTCATGAACAGTTGTTGAATAAATTTAAATTTTACTAATCAACTGCACATGTGAAGGGGTTTGATTCAGAACTGAAGTGAAAAAAGTAGGAGCAGTTATTACTTAACTGGATTAAATACGCTTCTTATAATCAGGTGTGGTGGTAAACACCTGCAATCCCAAAGTCAGAAGGTGGAGCAGAAATAGTGTGAGTTTAAGAAAAGTTGGGGCTATATTATAGCAATGCCCATACCCTCAAGATACACGCACATATGTATAAATATACTTACATCCTTCTTAACTACAACATGTTTTAAAATCTGAATAAGCATATGGTTAAATAAAAATATGTATACCACCATCCACTGAGCGGTTATCCCTCCCCCCACACACACACACGAGAAAGAGAGAGAAATACAGAGATAGGACTGCAGAGATGGCTCAGAGGATAAAGCACTTGCTACACGAGCATGAGTACCTGAGTTTTGATCTCCAGACCTCAAGTAAAAGGTGTTATACTGTGGCAGGTATCTGTAATTCCAGTACAGCTAGGGAAAGGAGGTAGGCAGAGACAAGAGAATCAACCAGAATGTCATGGACCAGCTAAGCTGGTGAACACATGGTGAAAAATAATGAGAAACCCTGCCTTAAATGAGGTGGACAGTGAGGACTGACACCTGAAGTTGTCCTCTGACCTCCACACACATGTCATGGCATGCACACACCCACACTCACACATGAACACACAGCCATATGCACACATCATATATATATACCTATATATATATATATATATATATATGTATGTATATATGTGTTTATACATATTTACACACATAATTTTATTTAATCTTTATGTATTTTTCTCAACTTATAGGATAGCATATTAAAGTTGAAGAGGATAATTACATTTTCCAAGTTCCAGAATTTCTGAATAGCTGAGCCATTGTTTGTTGAAAAATGATGCTCTTTAACACTGAATAATGCTGTCTCAATGTGGTGGTTTGATTCAGGTGTTCCCCATAAACTTAGGTGGCCTTAATGCTAGGTTCACAGCTGATGGAGATTTGGGAATTAACGCCTCTTGGAGGCAGTGTATTGTTGAGGGCAGGCTTATGGGTGTTATAGCCAGTTTCCCCTTGCCAGTGTTTGGCACACTCTCCTGTCTCTGTTGTTCACCTGATATTGGCCATGAGGTGATGTCCACCATCTGCTCATGCCATCATTTCCCCATGCCATCATGGAGCTTCCTCTCGAGTCTACAAGCCAAAGCAAACCCCTTTTTTCCCAAAACCTGCTCTTGGTCAGATGGTTTCTGCCAGCAATATGAACCTGACTGCAACACTCAATAAGTCCATAAATAAGAGAGGAGACAAAACTAAACTAATTATTGAAATTGGTTTTCTTTATTTACATTTTTATTTACTTATCTCTGTGTGCATGTGTGTGTGTGTGTGTGTGTGTGTACATGTGCACACACCAGGGTCTCTTGCAGCAGCAAATTAATGCCAGGCACATGTACCACTTTTTGCATCTAGCTCATGTAGATAACTGGGGAATTGAATTCAGGTCATCAGGCTTTGCAAGCAAACACCTTTAGCCACTGAGCCAGCACCCTCAATTAATTTTCTAAGTGTTACAATGTTTTCATTCATTGCAACAGAAGACCAAAATATAATTTTGAGCTGTATTCTGTGCTTAGTTCACAAAGGCTTATAAAGTAGTAAGAGGTTAAGAAAGCAAGATAATAAAGATCTCCCCAGACCGACAGAAACAACGAGAGAACTTAAGGTAGGCTTCTGAAGGGGAAAGGACAAGCTTTGCACATAACGTGACACTTATCTATCTCATGGCTGCATAGCAATGCATAAAAATGTCTATGAGATGACAAAGTAGGGTGTTTTAATAACATCTTGCTTGCTTTCTGCACTTACACTGTAAATATAGTTTATATGAATCATATTTATTCCCCACTATAGCAAAAACTCTTGTGAAACTCTCTTTAAAGATGAAGAAATAGAACATAGCAAGATGACATATCTTGAGAAAGATCATAATTTAGTAAGGTCATGAAATTATTGGGATGTAGTAAAGGATAAACAAAGGTTTAGAATGCAATTTTCTCAGTTATGGACATTTGTAGCATCCTTTCTGCACTGGTCAAGTCTGGCAGTAATGTTAGAGACAATTAAAACTCCAGAACTGTGGGTTAACACAGCAGCCCATGTGTTGTGATGAATGGCCAGTGTCCAGCAGTAACTTGTTCTTGGCCCATTACCATCCCTGATTTTCTTAAGGTTCCTAAACCAAATTATTTCTCCCTTTTTTCTTTTGAATGCACACACACACACACACACACATACACAACAGTTATCTTCTCATTGCTGGGAGAAAAGAGTTTACTTTAGGGTTACAGATTGCAGGGGACAGTTCATCATGGTAGAGGAAGCTGGCTCATTTTATCACATATCCATGTATATCCATAGCAGCCAGTACCACTAGCCAGCACAAGCTGACTCAGGACACACCTAGTACGGCTAGGTTTGAGATCTATCCCCAGTAACACACCTCCTCCAGCAGTTCTCTGCCTGCTGAAAACTGACCATGAACTTAATCTTAATTAAAAATAGCTAAATCTTTGGGGACATTACATTTAAACCACCCCATTCCATCCCTCACCCCATTGACTCATGACCATCTTACATTGCAAAATGCACTCTGTCTAACTTCAAAAGTCTCCATAGCCTTTATCAACGTTAACATTGTGCAAAACTCTTAAGTCTCATCTGAGATTCCAGATTGTCTCTGTGAGCTGTGTAAAATAAAAAAAAAAACCCACAATTTCCAACATATCATGATTAAACATTTCCATTGTAAAAAGAAGGCATAACAAGGCATGACTGGACCAATGGCAAATCAATAACCATCAAGCAAACCTCAAAATTCTGCAATTCCAAGGCTAACATCTACAACCAGAGATGAAGTCTCTGTGTTTACAATCTGACCTCCAGCTAAGTGGCTCTCCTTAGCAGCCATTCAATACTTCTGGCGTATCCAAAAGATCCTTGGGTCTACACTTCAAACCATGGTTCATATTCATAGCTCCATACAATGGCCTTACTGGATTACAGGGATGGATTTTACCCCTATTTCCATCTTCTTATCTCAGTGGCTGCTGGAACTGGCTTATCTTCATAGCTTCATACAATGGCCTTACTGAGTCTCCATATAGGGATTTCAACCCTGTTTCACATTGCCATGTCTCAGCAGCTCCTGGAACTATTGCACTTCATGACCATATTTCCCACATTCTCATGTTTCTAAAACCAGTACTAAGGGTGTGGCACAGCCAAATTTGTAAATCCAGTGGTGGGGAGGGCAGTATAAAGCTTGACCTTGAAGAGTAGGATAATCCTTCACCATTCTTCCTTCAAGCCAACCCTTTTCAAAATAATTTTCATTTTTACTAGCTTGCACCTTCCATGAGTGGGTTTTTATCCCCAGGGCATCGTTATTACTATCCCAATGCAAAACAGTAGTCCTAACTTTAGTGGTAGTAATCTCCTTAACAATCACTGCTTAAGTCTAAACCAAGTCTCTGTGCCTATAACTTCAAACTTGATTGAATTTTTTTTCTGTGATAAACTGTGCATTTTTCATATTTCTCTGTTCTGTACTTCTGCCAAGCACACCAGTCCATTACCTTTAAACTTTGCTCTAATTCCCAGGGCATGGGAAGAAGAATGTAACCAGCCCTTCTGCCAGGATCCCAGTTCCAACAAAGTCCTCTCCTTCTCCTTTGAAACCTCATAAGCCAAGCCTCCACAATCCACAGTTCTCTGCATTTAGCACTTTCAAACTACTACCAGAGTAGTCCATACAGCTCTATTACAACACTGCAAGTCTTTTCCAGTATAGAGTACTACTAAATCCTTCCATATTTCCTCCTCAAACACATTCCACAAGACCAAAAACTACACAGTTAGATTAGTCATAGCAACAACCCCACTTCTAGTACCAATATTCTGTCACAGTTACCTTCTTGTTACTTATAACAAAAACTTGGCCAGAAGCAGCTTATGTGAGGAAAGGGTTCATTTCAACATACTATAAGACTGAAATTCCAGAGGACGCTTCCTCATGGTGGAGGGAGCTGGCTCACTTCATCATAAATGCATAGCAGAGAGACAGAAAGAACATCTATCACCAGCCAGCATGAGCTGACTCAGGATACATCTAGTAGGGGTCTGGGCCACCCTCAATGACACACCTCCAGCAGGGCTAAACAGGAAGCTTAATGTTAATCAAAAATACCTAAGGCTATGGAAATATTGCATTAAAACCACCACTGTATGTGTGTATGTAGGTATGCATGTATATATGTGTATGTGTGTGTATATATATAGGTATGCATGCATGTATGTGTATGTGTGTGTACATCTACACACACATACACACACACACACACACACACAGTATTTCTTTTTAGCAATTTCTCATCCTATATTCACCTACCAATTGAATATTATTATTATTGTTGTTGTTATCATTCTGCTTGAATTAGCCAGACCCTTGAACATTTGCAATGGGAATTCATCCAACAGCATAAATCCCTTGAAAGTTGTCCAAACCTTACAGATATTTACTATGAATGAGCTATTAGCAGCAATAAATATTATAGAGTAGATTTTATCCAAAAATATGCAGAAGTGATTCTTCTAAAATTTCTTCAAATGGGAATGATTTTTTGTTCATTTTTCTCTTAGTTTCTATAAACCCACACTAAGAGAGCACAAAAGAATTTTATTTAGGTAAGAGTGGTCAATGATTTAAGGCTCAGGGCATTAAACATTAATAGTTCACAAAATTTATTCTATTTCTGGGCAAGCATCTTTATTGATCATAAGCATTGCAATAAGAATTAGGGTATAAAAAATGCATGTAGTCAGAGAAACAGTGTACTTAGGGACACTTAAATTATTGTAGGCCTTTCAGAAGTCATATGGTTTTGTATTAAAAAGTAACATACTGATAAAATATTGTGATGAAAAGTTTAACCCAGCAGTACTCTAAGAAGCTTACAACAAATGAACGGGAAAGCAAAATTGTTTATAACATCTTTTAGGAGTAAAAGTACAGGTTAGAAATAGTTATTTGGATAGAAAATCCCCCATAATGCCTTCTAAAGAATATGGAATGTTGAGGGCAAGGGGCTACCATCTTCTTTATGGACTGTAAGAAGTTGTACTATTTTATTTCTCTAACTCACTTTCTAAGAGCATATAGTCTTTCCTAAAACATATAAACTATTGATCTTGTGGCTGTTTCTGGCCCAGTTTTTTTGTTTTTTTTTTCAAAATTAAATATTCTTGGAGCTTATAATTTGCCTAAGACTGAATGAGCTTATTTTAAGGAGCTGCTATAACCATGCTTTTTTTTCTTCTAATGTGTTTGTAGTATAATTATTGCTGTACTGAAATATCAATAAAATTGTCCAATCGGAAGAGAAAATCCAGTGATTAATGTCTGGATGTACACCTTTATCTTGCACTCAGTAAGGTAAAGTTGGGGGACAGCTCGAATCTTTGTGCTTTACTTGGTTCTCTTACAGGGGAAAGCACAATCTTTTTCTCACATATTTAAATATTTATTTTACTTCTCTCTTCTTAATTCCTGGTCAGAAGTTCAGTGGGGAGAGTGTTCTCATTTGAGTTTTCTTTTATGATTCATGTTCAAATCTATCTATGGGCCTTGTACTTCCTGCCTCATCAGCTATAGAAATGTGAGGTGGAGGACAAGCAATGGGAGGCAACTAAACAAAGAAGGTCTCTTTCCTGTGCTTTTTTTTTTTCAGGCAAATGTTTCTGCTATTATAAGCATCAAAATAGATTTTTACTTATTTGGAACTCTTCTTCAGGGACCTTCTCACAATCTTAGTCCCTGACAACCTTCTCACAACCTTTAGTGGATGTGTCTTTTATTTATTTTAACCTTCACCTTAGTCCAGAGCTTCTAAGACAACAGGAATGATCTGGATTCAGTGACGCTCATGGTCTGAGTACAGTTCCAATGACTCAGAAGCAGTGGGGCCCTGAACTGACACACCTCCCTCTCTGGAAACACATTCCATCCACCCCTGAGCTTGCTACTTTCTTCCTCTTTTTCTGCTCATTTGTTCTGCTGCAGAGTTTGATGTTTCCTCCTTTTCTTGCTGGTGGTGCCTGCTTTCTGTTTTTTTTTTTTTTTTTTTTTTTTTTTTTTTTTTTTTTTTCACAACTCATTTTGCTTATATCTTAATGACTCCATTCTTTTCCTTTTAACTGTACCTCACTTTTTCTCTACAATTCTCACTTTCGACTCAGAGAGGGCTTGCGATGTATTTGGCCAGGCAGAGTAGTAAATTAAATTCTGCTTCTACAAACCAAAAGACAAGAAGGATTTCTCAGTTTACTCTGCTGAGCTTACAAATACTGTCATTCCATGCACACTGTATGAGGAGAGGGGGAAGCATTGATTTCACTACTATTTTGCCAATTTTCCTTGCTTTTCTTACTTTTTTTTTCTGTGACCAAATATCTGATATGAAGCAGCTAGTGGAAGGAAGGGCTCATTTTGGTTTGTTGTCTGAGGGGATATAATCTACCACGAGGAAGGCATGACAGTGAAGCTTGGATGGCTCCAGGGATATCGCTGGGATTCTTTTTACTCTCATCTTAGTGGAACAGAAAGTAGGGAACAGATAGGAAATGAGGCTGGGCAATAAAACTTCATGGCCAACCACATGACTTCCTTCCTTCACAGCTTAGGTTGTATTACCTCCCTAAGCAGCACCACCAGCCGGGGAACAAGCATACAAACACATGAGCCCATGGAGGAAAGTATCCCAGTTGCACTACCACCTCTTACCCAGTGAACCCAAACTGCACAGATTTCAAGGCCATTTTTGAATATATAGTTTTCACAACATTTCATCTACTACCCCTTTACACTTTCATGACATTCATTATAGTATTGAACACAGGGTGAATATTTACTAATCTTTTAAATAGAATTAAAAGCCTGTGACTGAATAGTTTGAATTGAAAATGGGGTGCAGGAATTAGAAATGTTCAGATAGTGAGAAAGTTTCTGTAAAGAAAACATCATATGTTTGTCTTAATAATTTGTCTAAAAGTAATCTTTTAGATTATGTCAGTTGTGTAAGAAGCTGTATGGGTATTTACAAATAAAAAACCAAAAATCCCCATAGTTCTCATTGTAGGATACAGTCTCAGCTTGGGTCTAAGAATTTGATTTTTGAAGATTAAACAATTGTATTAGGAAATCCTTCCACATAGTTAGCACTTAGCCTGATTTCCAGGTTATCACTGAAAGGCTCATTGTTTGTTGGTGACAGTGTGAAATAGCAAGTGCTGCGACTCAAATTAGCATCAGACCACTTCCTGCCACTCCTCATCAAGCTTCCCTGACATCTGCTCATGCTTTAACAATTTATACTTCACAGTTGTGATTTTATGGCTGTGAAATATAATCCCCAAAAGCACAGATCTCGAGACTAAGTGGGATATGAAAAATCACTCAGACCTGTGGTGAGGGCTACATTATTGCAAGAGAAAATCATGCATGCAGGCAGTTTTTGAAGCATGAAGAAGACCAAGGAAGTTTTTACCCTCAGGAGCCTGACTTTTAGTTAGGCAGGAACTATAAATATAAAGACGTCTATTAAACTGTGCAAAAACTGGGTACTTTAACAATGGTGAAGAAGCCAAGCAAGATTGTTATGGGCAATGTTAAATTGTGGAACTCTATTATTTCTTTATTATTACTATGTGACTTTGCCTGGAAGTCTGTTATGAAAACTAAGGAAGAGTTATTCTCTTCTGTGTGTTGTGAAGTACCCTGGCATGATGATGGTATGGCTTCTGTTACAGAAATTCCTAGCTTGGCTTACACAAATAAGTCCAATACATCAGTGGAACCCTTAGGATTTTGCATGCAATATTGTTATGGTGTTATTTTATTGAGAAAATAATCATAGATTATTCTTGGCTATAGGAACTATACAGACAAAGAATGACACAATGAAAATGTCATCCAACATAAACATAAGGTGAGTCACAAATACAAATCACATGTATAATTTTATGTTTTCTAGTTTGTACAGTATAAAAGTGAAAAATGCTGGCAAAACTAATTTCGATGACACTTTTTTATCCAATATGTCCAAATATGGTTTCAAAATATAACCAATCTAAAGTACTAATATATTTTATTCATATTAAATGTTTGGACTCTGGCATGTAGTTTATACTTGATTAGGCTAAGTCAAATGTCAGGCTCTAAGTAGTCACACCTGGCTAGTGGTCATAATGAAGAGAATGCAGGTACATAGTCTCTCTTTCTTGCTTTTCCACCAGAATATTGTTTCATGATTTTCATTGCATCCATAGGCTCTGAGGATGTCATAAGACTCAATCTCTCTCTGTTTCTTTCTTCTTTTCCTTTGTGTTTCTTTGTTTTATTTTTTATTTGTTCATTTTTATTTATTTATTTGAGAGTGACACAGAGAGAGAGAGAGAGAGAGAGAGAGAGAGAGAGAGAGAGAGAGGCAGATAGAGAGAGAGAATGGGCGCGCCAGGGCCTCCAGCCACTGCAAACGAACTCCAGACGCGTGCGCCCCCTTGTGCATCTAGCTAACATGGGTCCTGGGGAATCGAGCCTCGAACCAGGGTCCTTAGGCTTCACAGGCAAGCGCTTAACCACTAAGCCATCTCTCCAGCCCTCCTTTGTGTTTCTTATCATAAATAAATCTGTTTTATTTATTTTAATTGTATTTCTAAATTTTGGCTTCTTTTATAATATTGAGATCTACTCACCAGAAACTCTTTCCTTATCCTTCATTGCTCAGAACCTCAGAGACAGCTCTTCATTTCTCACATGTCTCCTGTTAGTTTGTTCAGTAATCAAGCATTTATTCAGTGTCTAGCATGTTGCTAGAATTGTGAGAATGATTGCCCCAGTGAGATATTTATTTTATTTTTTCTACTACAGTTATTCATAAATATGCTTTATGCTCCAGTGAGAGCATCCAGTATACAGCATGACATTTAGTGTACCTGGTAGCAAAACTCTAACAATAATTCATTCAATTGCAACTTTCTGGTGTCTTATTTGATATTTTAAGGGATAAGAATTTTAGCAATTACATCACATACTGGTATGGAAAACGTAAAAAAACTATGTAAAAGAAAACATGAATGTTTACAATTGTAGCAGTCATTTTACTTCAACTTGATGTCACATATCTTTTGTTATAAAAATGTTGGAACTTCTATTTGCCTAATTTCAGTCTCTGTGATGTGAACATGTGGCTAAGTTACTAGAGCACTTGCTTAGCATGTGTGAAGATTTGACCCTCACCACTGGAGGAAAAAAGACTTCTGTTTTGCTCACTAGCTTTTCGTTTTCACTGATGGTTTTCAGAAATACCTAAAATATTTCATTATAGAAACATTTTTTCATCATTCTTTCCTTTTTATGTTAGACACTCTTGTGAATATAAGGAAAATATATAAGGATTGATGGCACATCTGATTTCTGTTATTATAGGGGAATGTGTTTGATCATATCTCAGATAGGAAGTCATTGTAAAGGGGCTCAAAAATCATTCATGATCCATGAGACACTGGGAACAGATAATTACTAGGGTATTGCCTCAATAATTATGAAGATTTACCTCCATCTAAAAGGTTTTACTACTTAACAAGAGCTGTACGTATCAAACATAAGTGATTCCCCAAGCATAGTTCCTTACTTTATATAAGATATCTATCTCCTAACAGGGTAAAATTATTAATGTCTGGAATCTAGTTGAAGAAGCAAGAAAACAAAGTCCATATTCAGAAGACAGCTCATGTAAAACCAACCTAAGACTGATTCAGGTGTTAAGAGATGAAAATAGTAAAGTAGTTATTGTAGCATGTGACAGTTGTTATGACAAAGAGGATATTAAAGACACAAATCAAATTCTAGTAATGAAGACTAAAATTGACATCATGCAAAAACACTCTAATGGGAACAACAGATGACAGAAATAAAAAGTGTATATTAGTGAGCATAAAATTAACAATAGGAATCACCCAAAATGAAATCCAAGAAGAAAATTTAAAAAAAATGTTCTATAGGAAAGAGCATGACCAAAAGACAGGGCAGCTTCAAACAGCCAAATGTGTGAACTTGAGCTGCAGAAGAAAAGGAAAGAAAAAGAAGGGATAGAAAACACAGCAACTATTTCCAGGAATAATGGGTAAAATTATTCCAAACTAATTGAGGGCTATAGACTAACATATCTAAAAAGCTTCACAAAACTCAATTTAAAAAGTGAGAGCCTTAAAGAATTGTCACCCAGTAACATCATAATCAAAAATTCTCAAACAAGAAATGGGGAACTAGGGGATGGGTCAGCAGTTGAAGATTCTTGCTTGCAAAACCTGCCTGTCTGCCTCAGGTTCAATTTCCAAATGTGCATGTAAGCTGCTGTCAAAGAAAGTGGCACAAACCACAAATATCTGGTTTTCTTTTGCAGCGGCAAGAATCCTAGGTGTGAGCAAACACACACACACACACACACACACACACACACACACACGTAAAAAAAAAATGAGGCGAAAGTCTTAATTAAATGCAGCCATAGTAAAAACAAGGGACATTAAACATTTTTTTTGGGGGGGGGGAAGAACTAAACAAAGTGAAAGCCGTTTTCTTGAAAGAATTAAGACACGCAGGAAAAGAGTAGAGAGTGCTTTAAAAATGTCAACTTAGAATATTAGACCAGGATAAATATCCTAAAAATAAAGGAACTTTAAGTGCTGAAAATGTTTTTCCTACACAAAGACGTCAAGAAGTGCCATAATTATTGGTTGAAGCATGAAACATAACTCAGGAAGCCAAAAGCAAACTATTTATTTCATTGTTACCTACTTCTCAAGCATTTTTCACTTTTTTAAAATCCTTGATATCATCTTTCTGCTTAGAGAACTTCTCTTAGCCATTCCTTAAAGAAATATACATTCAAGATGAAATATGTTATTTCCCACCTGAGAATATGGTGACTCCTACTAAAACAATAATTTTCTGGATAGGTTAATAGACCTTGAAAAGCATTGTGTCATGATATCAACTAACTTGCTATTCTTCCGCTACTTCCTTAAGCTGACAGGTCATCAGTCTTACACATTTCTTCATTATTAGCACCAGCTTGTAAAGTAAATGGGGGCAGGGGTGAGGGAAAGGAGGGTATCAACACATTATGCACACATATAAAATGTGTTGTTAATAATAATAATAATGTTTTAAGTATAATTTTTCTCCATCATTGCTGTTGCTGTTAACTTTAGAAACAAATATCATAGTTATGTTATCCTTTAGTTGAAAACACTTTCTTGGGCTGGAGAGATGGCTTTAGTGGTTAAGGCATTTGTCTACAAAGCCCCAGGTACACAAGGTGGCACATGCATCTGGAGTTCATTTGCAGTGGCTTGAGGCTCTAGTGCTCCCATATTCTCTCTTTCTCTTTTTTCCCTCCCTCCCTCCCTCTTTCTCTCTTAAATAAATAAATAAAAATAAAATATTTACACAAAACACTTTCTTGTTTGTCCTGTGATTGTTTTTTTGACTCATAATTCCTATAGACATGTAAAATTTAATTCCATATGTGTAGAAAACTTACAGAATTTCTAGAGTTACTAATTATCACTCTAATATCATTGTAATCAGGAAACACACCATGTTATCTTTGACTTTTACAGGTAACTTATTTTTTATCTTTACATGATGATACTGTATTTCCACTCCTGTAATATAGGCAGTATTTCATTGTATAGTCCAATTATCTGTAGTTTATGTAGTAAGGTTGACAGGATGGCTGCTGCAGAATGCTGGGTGCCACAGGAAACATAGGAAATTCCCCTGGAATTTTTCCTTTTGGTTACAACTGTGGCCTGTTAAATGTGCCTTCATTTTAGCTATTTGCCTTCATATCTGTGGTCTGCTCTCCAGGGTGACTAATAACGTACAACACTTGGCATTTTTTGTTTAAAAAATAGATCCACTCAGTGGAAAGGAACTCATAGTTGGAAGTAGAAACCAAGTCAGAATCTTATGGAGACAACAATCATGGACTCCAATGAGAAGCTCCTACTAGTTGTTAGCCAAAAGAGAGGCTTCACCCATCAAAATCTCTCTTAATTAATAATGCTTATCCCACTGAACCTATGCCGACCTCATTCTCCACTGGAGACTCTGTCTTTCTTTTTCAGAAGGCAGTGAGAACTGAGGAGATAAACTACCTGCACCAGGGTCACGGAGACAGACAGAGGGTACTGAAAACATACCAAAGGAGAAATCCAGAAGTTGCTGAGAGCAAAACTCTAAAGTAGACTTAAAATACACCCACCACAGCTCAGGGAATTTTGCGGAAGAGGGGATGGAAAGATTTTAAGAGCCACAGAGTGGAAGAGGATGTCCACAGGCATCGACCTCACCCCCCTTACAATAACTGACTGATGCTCTCACATCTCTTAACCCACAACCCCAGCGGAAATACCAGAAGTCCCACTGAAGAGACCTCCCAGTGGTACAGGGTTAGGGAGGGTGAAATGATGTGTCCATACAAAGTTTCTACTTAACAAAATTTTAAAATAGTATTTTATTTGAAATAAAATCTGAATATTTGTAACCCTTAAAAATTCCTAATTATCATGCTAACATCATTTTGATCAAGAAGTACAATCAGAGAGCTAGAGACCAAGAGGCCCCCAACACCTCATCACTGAAGCAGACCAAAAATGAACCCAACATGGCTCAGGGAAATTTTGCGGAAGAGGGGGCGGAAAGAATGTCAGAGCCACATGTTGGGTCATGACATGCAGAGACATTTATCCTACCCATAACTATTGGCTAACTCCACAATGCATGACCCATGTACCTCAACAAGGAGGGGCCAAGGGGAGGGGGCAGGTCACGGATGAGCCTAATAATGGTACCAAGCTGACTGTATTTGCTGAATACAAAACTAATTAATAAAAAATGAAAAATTAAAAAAAAATAAAAGATCAGGGCTGCTGGGAAGGGGAGACACTACATAGAATGCATTTGTTCTGCTTGAGAAGCAGACCTAAAATAATATTTGTAAACTGCATGACATATCACTCAATAAAATAATTTACCTTTTACAAATTAAAAAGAACACGAAATACAATAGGAAGTTGCTTTTTATTGTCATATGTTCACTGTAAAAAGTGAAGGGTTTCCTATAGGCATTTTAATTCAAGTATATCATGTATTTTAACTGTATTTACCTTTCCTTCCATACCCAGCCACTTCCTTCACCATCTCCTACTCCTAGTCCCCTACTGCCTGTCAGAGCAGGTGAAGAGATTGTTTTTCAGAGTCTGAAATACACCATCCTAAGTTCTCCTGGCTGTTAGAGTTTCTATTGAGAAATCTATTATTCTGATGCATTTTTCTTATATATGATTTGGTGCTTTTCTCTTGCAATTTCTGGACATTTGTTCTCAGTTCTGTAAAATTAAGTGCTCTGACTATTACATGAATTCTTTTCTGGTCTTATCTGTTTGACTTTCTAGGTGTTCTATGACTGGATGACTATCTCTTTCTTTTGATTTTGGAAATTTTTTGCTCAGGCCACCAGGCTTGACCTCCAGATCACTCTGAGAATAGAATATTATCTTCAAAAGCAATCTCAAATGATGGATAGATTCACTATAAAAATACGGTTAGAGCCAATTTAAAGAAATCACCCCTTCAAGTTAATAATTTTGACAGAATAAAGGAACAAGTATCATTTGTGTGTACTAAAATACTAGTTACTAAAGGGAGGCTTTGAAAGGAAAATAAATAGAGTAAGACTAGTGATTAGTATTAAAGCAATAGAAAAAAATAAGTGGCAGGAAAGTAACTAGAAGGGGAACAACAAAGACAAATGAAGGAGAGAAGGTGGCCTAGTTCAATATATAATATAAAGAGAAAGAGGTAAAGAAATGTAAAGAAATGCAAAAAGACTAAGACGATCTATGTGGAATTATTTTGTCATCTGTCTTGTGTGCAAGAGTGTTATTGAGAAGAACATGCTCCTCTTAGTCTCTGAATTCCAGGCTTTCAGAGTTTTTGCCTCAAAACCATAAAGATGGCTGGGTGACTTATTTTCCTAATTGCTGTGTCCAAATACCAAACAAGAAGCAACTTAAGGGATAAAGGATTATTTTGGCTTAGAGTTGGAGTGGACACAGTCCATCCTGGTGGGAGGAGGCGAGTAGCAGGAACATGAAACAGCTGGATGCATTAAATCTTCAGAGTAATAAATACTGGAATTCAACTATTTTTCTTCTTTTTATTTAGTTTTGTTGCCCTCAAAATGGAATTGTGCTATTTACAGTTAAGGTGGGTCCTCCTATCTCAATGTAGTCTAGAAAAATCTTCCAGACATATCCAGAGATTTGTCTCCTAGATGATCCTAGATCTGGTCTAGTTGACCATGGAGACTTGCCATCACAATGGGGAGGGCTATCATCATTCTCTGGGTTCCCTGTGTTGCTCTCAGTCTTCACTCACTTTAGCATGGTGCTGGTCCTGCTTGCCCAGGGAGATCTTATGACCTTGTTTTCACCTACTTTCAGGATCCCGCTCATTTTCTCAACAAAGTCCTGTGCCGATGTCCTGGGGGTGAGTGCAGATTTGTAATATGGGTTGCAGTCATTGGGGTTTTAAGGTATGATTTCTGATTTCAATTTGTTTCTGGATTAGTGAAGGATGGAAATTTTCTTGCAACTTTCACAATTGCAAATCATAAGAGGAAGTTGTCTCCTTGAATGTCTTTTGTGATTTCACTCTAATTCATGTTTCCTAAGAAACTATTTGCCTTCAATTTCAGGCTCAGTCAATCACTCATTATTAGACCACTGTGACACTTGAAAACACATGATTTAATGATTTATTCACATTATCTCCTCAACTTAAGTGTGTGCACTTGAAGACGTGGGTCCGTATTTATTCATCTTTAATGCTGTAGTGTCTAAAGCTATGTAGAGCATCATTATATATATTTGTTATTTTCTTTGCCACACTGGAGTTGAGGCAACAGCAGCAGGACACCCAATGTTCTATGAAACTACAATGCTGAGATTGGCATGAAATTGATGCACCTATCTTGTGATGGAAACAAATACTTAGCTGATTAATGCTAATGTTGGATGGCTAGGTAACAGATTCCATGATGATTTCAAGATTCTATATCGTCCTTTTTAATTTTTAAAATTTTCATTTATTTATTAGAGAGAGGGAGAAAAAGAGAGAGAGAGAGAGAGAGACAATGGGAATATTAGGGCTTCTAGCCACTGCAAATAGACTTCAGACGCATGTGCACATTGTGTATCTGGCTTAAGTGGGGCCTGGAGAATCAAACCTGGGTCCTTAGGCTTTGCAGTCAAGTGCCTTAACCACTAAGCCATGTCTCAGCCCCTATAACAGCATTTTAATAAAAGGTGTCATTATGAGATTTTTGATGCACTGAGTATAAGATAATTTAATGATGTTTATGTTACTGCAAGCTTAGCAGCTAACCTGTAACTCTTCATTTTATTCTTAATGAGGTAATATTATAAAACTTAAACTTCTTCTAACTAAAAAACCTTTTAGTTGATAATTTTCATACATGTATATAACATATAATTTGATCATGGTCTTCTCATTACCTTCTATTGCACCCCTTTCCCCATTCCTCTCACAGAACCCCCTCTTCTTTCTAACTGCTCCCTCTCCTATTTTGGTGTCTTTTCCCCTCTATTTCATCTTTCATGACTGAATGTTGCTGAGCCAAATACTGTGCAATTCTTGAGAGGAAACATGTCACTATGAGGTCATGAATGTAACTGCTACTACATATCTGGAAGACAACATTCTAAGGGACTCCTCTCATTCTCTGGCTCCTCTTACATTCTTTCTGCCACCTCTTCTGAGATATTCTCTGAGCCATGGAGGCTGTGATAGAGATATCTTACTTAGTGCAGAGCAACAGTCATTTGTTTTTAGTCTCCACTGTAGTTACTGGCATCTGTAAAAAGAAGCTTCTCTGATCAAAGCAGTACTAATCTATAAGCATGAACATAAATACTTAGATAGTAATTTAATGGGCATGACCTACCCAATTTTGGTAATGCTTTTTGAGAGCATATGAAAAATTACAAAAAAAATTCTACAAAATTAAAGAAACTTGATATCACGGAACATATAGAAGTTAAAAAGCATTTTTGTTCTTGTTCTATGCACATTTTATAGTTTAGGAAATTTCAAGTGGTTCTTTCTTTTCTTCTAGCCACCACCTCTTGATAGTGTGGTGATGAATGAGTAGGCCATTTGGAATGACCTTTCCAGAATTTCCTCCTGGAGGCTTTGCATTTGTGGTTAATTGTGGCTATTGAAATGACAACTATTAGCTGAGCCCCTAATTCAAATGTGGTTCCTAGTAGCAAACATTATTGCCAGATTGTCAGGATTTTCTTGTTTCAGTAATAGCAGAGCCACCATGTAATCCACCTATAAATGGAAGAAATTTGCCAACCACTTTCAGTCCAGAATTTGCCCTCTGTTCTGTTTTCTGTCAATCTTCCAAGCTAATGAGACCAATTCCCAGCTTTGTTCTGGGAAATTTATATTTGCCCTATGCCTTTGACTTTCAGCATATGATTTTATTCTGAGCAATCTTTTCTCTCTAAGTAAGTCCTGCATTAATTTTTTACGTGTGTCACAAGAATAGAAATGCTTTTCCTGAATCCAAACTCTCAAACAGTGGACTTGACTTTTCTTGCTGGATGTCTGAAATAGCCATGTTAGGAGAATATATGTTTGTTTTTTCTAGCATAACATTTGTCATGTAGAAACATTTTTTTAGATTTCTCAACTGATTTGCATTTGTGACATTTCTTTAAAAAATAACAAACCAAATCAAACCTGAGTAAATTGATACACAATAACAAAACAGTCATGAGAGCTAATGAAAGTGGACCAGTATTTTGAGGTCTTAGAAGATTACATTTGTGGGACGTGGGACCTTTTTGTATACAATTCTAAATTATGTAAAAACCTAATGCCCACTTTCCTATAAGATGATTGGTTCTCAGATGCTATAAAAATCTTCATCTTATTGATGAACATTTATTTCAAACACATGTTAACAATTCTAGATGCAATGGACTGAACTGCATACTTGTCCCATGTGAGAAATAATGGAAGTAGCACAAATAAAATCGGGTTCCCTAGAAAAATATTTTGTAAATGAATGTGTAAAATTTTCACATTCTTGTATTTAATAATTTCTAAGTTTCAATATATACTTTTGACAAGAACATGGATTTAAAAATTGCAATGTAGAAGTTATAGACTACATTTTTCTATTTGCTGTTTGTTAAGTATCTATGCTACAAATTGGGTTATTATTGGAAATGTTATATTACTTTAAAAATTTTTAGTCAACATATGCTATTATAATAAGACATAAAATGAATTGCTGATTATTTATTACATATAATATGTGTAATATTGATGCCTGTATTAGTTACTTTTCTTGCTCTTGTGGCCAAATACCTGAAAAGAAACAATTTGATAAGATAGGTATGAGGTAATAAGGCTCCTACAACAGTAAGAGACAGGAATGTTTTTGAGACTGTAGGGAGAGAATCTGGGAGAATCCATTTGGCTAGTGGTCAGAAATATCAGAAGTGTGTGGCCTTTCCTTGTGTTTTTTTCCCTAAAGGAGCTTCCCTTCTCTAAGAGTGATAATCACCTGCTTGAGAGATGGCTACATGTTTGCTGGAGGATTAAGATTTCTGTTAAGATTGCTTTCTTTTGAGAAAATATAATCCCAGACACCCCAACAAGTAGGACCCCTTAAAAGAACCCAGCTTTTATCTCTGGGTGGACCTTCCCATTTCCAGGAACTCTTTCTGGCCTTTCTTTGGGCAAGAGCTCTGTATATTTTTCCTTCTCTCAAGCTTTAATCTCAACCTTGATAAGATCCCTCTATAATTAAATCTTTCTAAGCCTTATCTTCTTGTCTGTGTGTTTTCTTGGTCAAAATTCATAAGCCAAGAATCCAGAGGCCACTAACTCAGTGAAAACATTGTTGACTATATGTGTCCATCACCCTTGCTTCTTAATTATTACCCAATCAAGAGATGAGAAAGGCTCCACCACTCTCAATGACACCCCAAATCCCTATATCATTAAAAGAGGAAGGGCTAATTTTGGCTTTCAGTTTGAGAGCATGCAGAACATCATTGTCAGGAAGGCATGGTGTGTGAGACAGTTGGTCACAGTGTCAACAGTGAGAAAGCAGCTTATACAAAGTGGGGTTGCATTGCCAACCCCATGGTCTACTCCAGGGGCACCCTTGCTTCAGGAAGGCTTTACTGAAAATGTTCTACAACCTTCCAAAAACAGTGCCATCAGATGCAAGTCAAGTAGGCAAACACATGAGCCTGTAGGGGACACTTCACATTCAAACACTAGTGTCCCAAGAGAACAAAATAGAGATGAGCCTTTTCTTTCACTATAAGAAATGAATGTGCTCACATTCATAATGTTCACTCAACAAAGTTGTTATACAACATTAGACATTTACATGAAATGAGAAGCATAAAGGACATGTGCAACAAAATATAAGCTACAATGAAGGCAAATAAAATGTAATTAAAATACATAATCTATCTTTTAAAACTTAGGTTACATTGGTGATTAAACTGAATCCAGTAGATACCCTAAGATGTAGCTGTGTAAGGGATTAAATACAGCAGTTTAATAGATTCCATTCTTAGATCAAGCAGACTTTATAAATATAAAAAAATGGCTTTGTCTTCGTCTGAAATATAGAAATATAAGCTGTTAGAATGAAGGAATCTATCATTTTTGATATTTTAATAAGTGTTGAATTATATATTTAACACTATATAATATTCAATAATATTGAGAGTTAACCACAGTTATACTGTTTTATATGCTTCTGAAACATAAGGTTAGCTTTAACACTTCAAAATCTAACCAAAATCCACATTTAGTTTGTGTTCATAGGAAATAGCATACAATTTATTTTACTATTTGTGTTTCAACAGTTACTTTTAAAAATGAATACAATTTGTACTAATATGTCCTCTGCTATGATATTTTCATATTTGTATATCACACACTTTTTTATATTCATTCCTCTTCACCCTTTTTTGCTTCTCAAATTGTTCTTCTTTTTCTTATATTCATGCCTTTAAAAATATCTGTGTTCCTTATATGAGAGAAAACATGGTATTTGTATTTTTAAAAAATATTTATTTTTTTGACAATGAGAAAGAGAGAAAGGCAGATAGAGAGTAAGAGAGAATGGGCATTTTTCATATTTTATTTATTTATTTATGAGAGAGAGAAAGAGAGAGAGAGAGAGAAGGAGAATGCATGTGGCAGGGTCTCTAGAGAGAATGGATGGGTCAGAGCCTCTAGCCACTACAAAGGAACTCCAGACACAAGTGCCACCTTGTGCATCTGGCTTTACAAGGGCACTGGGGAATTGGTTCCAGTTCCTTAGGCTTTGCAGGCAAGTGCCTTAACTGCTGAGCCATCTCTCTAGCCCCCTGGTATTTGTGTTACTGAGTCTAGCTTATTTCACTCAATATGCTCTCCAGTTCTATCCATTTTCTTGTAAGTGCCATAATTTCATTCTTCTATGGCTGAATAAAACTTCATTGTGTACAAATGCCACAGTGACTTACGCAATCATCTGCTGATGGACACTTGGGCTGATCCCATAGGTTGACTAGTGTGAATGGTCCCACAGTATGCATGGATGGGGATCACCTAATGCTTTAAAAGCAGCACTGTTGTGATTTGTGGTTGGATTATTTGCTGTTTTGCAAAGTTTAAAACTTAAATTTGTTTCAGTGATCTCCTTTGCAATACTTCACCTAAATAGAATAACATGTATAATAATTTCATAATTTGATCAACCATAGTTGTTGAGAAAAGAAATGAAATGAAAAACCATGACTTTCTTGAAAATATTGTACTGAGGAGCTGAGATGACTCTGTGGTTAAAGAAACTTGCTTACAATCTCCACTGGCATAGGTCCAATTCCCAGCACCCATGTAAAGCTAGATGCAAATTGGCATTCACTAACAGTGCCTAGTGACCCTGGGAACCCCATCCTCTCTCTCTCTAAGTTTTCTTGATGATAGCCATTCTGACTGGGGTGAGATGAAATCATAAAGTGGTTTTCATTTGCATTCCCCTGAAAACCAAGGTGGTGAACACTTTAAGAATGTCTGTTGGCCAGATTTTTTTTTTCCCTTTTGTGAACTCTCTTCATTTTATTAGCTCATTAATTAACTGGCAGTTTTGTTTGACTGAGGAATAGCTAGCAAAGATTTTCACCCATTCTATTAGCTTTCTGTTTGCTCTGCTGAGAAAGTGAGGGTGGGAGAGAACAAAGAAAACATGTAGGAATGTTGAAAGGAGTCTGTGGGGCGGGGGAGGACACAAGGGAAAGGGAAATGGGGGAAAAGAGGATAGGAGGGGAAACAAAATCCAAAATTTATTTGAAACACACCATAATGAAAGTGATGCAGGATTTTTGGGTCCAAGGAGGAGTTAAATTCCATAAATATGCAGAAAATCCCAGGCACATGGACCCCATGTTTTGGGTCCTTAGCAAAGAATTAGCAAAATATTGGAAAAAAGAAACTAGACTCCAACAAGGTAAATTCTGAACTATTTGATTTATTTAGGGAGAATTAGGATCACGGGTGAATGAAGACTAGCTTAAAAACCCAAGCTAAGAAGAGTTTTCCCCATTGCACCACTGGAAATGGTGGGGAAGATGGAGAAAATTCCCCTCACATTGAAGGAGAAACAGACAAAAGCTAGCTTTTCTTAAGCATTTCAGTTAGCCCTAAGAGGGCTACTCTGTCCTAAGATGCCTTTCTGTCCATCCAGGCAAAACTGAAAATTGCCTGTGTCTTATCCTGTCTTATCCAAGATGACTAACATTGACATGCTCAGCTCTTACTGTAACAGGAGTGTTAGGTTTCTTTGCCAATGCACCAATACACCAATGAATCAGAAATTTAGAGTATCCCTGGATCCTTTTCTTATGAGTTTAAAGAATTAAAATCCATAGCGTAGAGGGTAAGACTTAAAGAGACTTTATTAGATTAAGGGAAGGAAAGAAAGCACAGAGAGTTCCTCCATGTGGAAGGCAGGAGAGGTAGAGAGCCCATCTGGGTTTACAGGTCCACACCTGCGTCTTCACACCCCTATCTTCAGGGCTGAGATGAGTGGGGCTCACCAGAGCTGGGACCTGGAAATTCAGGGGAGATAAGCAGCTACAAAAAAGAGGCCACACCCTCCTGGTAAGCATCTATATATAATCTTATTGTGGTGGGTTCTCCCCTCAGGCTCAGGTGAGTCTGAGAGAGAGCTGATTGGTGTGGATTTGGGGGCTGGTTCAGGAAGATGCCAACCATGATGCCAATTTGGGGGGCTGAATTTAACCAACCACAATGCCAGGATCAGATTTAAAACTTAATTATAGGAAAAGGGAACTCCTTCCCAGTGAGGGACTCAGGTTGTTTATATAAAAACAGTTAGGTAACTCCTTTAGGCAAGAGATATGGAGAAGAGAGATGCTTCTCTAATCTTTAGTAAAGCAGAGATTGCAAGGGCTGACTCAAGGACATTCCTGCTTTTTACTTTAGGGGTCGAGTTACCCCAAACTGCCTCAATACATACCTAAATCTGATGAGAAAAAGTCCATTTTTTAATGGACTATAAAGCCTTATCCATGCTGATTTCCATACTCTCTGCCTCGTGATCTGTCTGGACGCATGTAGGTCTGGCTTTCCTGTCCCCACTCAAGCACTGCGCCTTGGCCTGGGTGGTTTTCTGCTTGCCTTCTATCTGCACTGTGCTTGGAGGTACCTTCTCCCTTTGATTACATGTATATTTTCCTCAGATCTCTGGGTCACATATGTATTTCCTCTAATGTCTAGATCTATCACATGGGTATTTTCTCTAAACTCTGGGCCTGCTACATGTACAATTTCTCTAAACGCAGGGTAACCATGGATATTACTCTCTTTAGTACCTATTTCTCATCTGAATTTCCTGGTCTCTATTTGGCACTTTCCCTCTGCTATTCTTTCTTAAGCCATCATCACTTACTCTCTTAACTTTCCTCCCTGTGGAGGTTCAGGGCGGATGCTGTGCCTCCCACATGAGTGTGTATTTATTCTAAATCTCTCCATATGAGCTTTCAGATCCTGTCCTCCCCATGATTGTTACTCTGCTCCAGCATTTTATAGGCCCCTAATTTTCCTTAAATGAACTTCACAATTTATGACTTCTCCCTAAATAAACTCAATAATTCATAATTTATCCTTCTTGAGTCTGTTTTTTTTTTTCTGATCATTTCTTGTTAATATTGTATAAGGACCCAAAATTAGGGGTCATAAATTTGGGAGACCCCTCCTAACCCCAAAATATTGCATCTACTCTCACACACTCACATAAAGGTTCAGAAAAAGACTAAGAAATAGGACAGTGAACGACTCAGGGCTTAAAGAAAGATCAAGCATATAGTAAAACAGAAAAGCATCCAGAGACAAAATACATGTAGAAAGCAAACAGGAAAATGCCCAGGTAAATAAGAAATTCTTCCTCCTCCTTAGTCTGCCTGGGTATGGAGAGAGAGACAGCTTACACACTTGAGTTCAGGAGGAGCCACAGGACAAAAGAAGCCAAGATAATGAAGAGAGCTTTACATATATATGGTTCGGCAAGAAAGCCCCCAAAACAATGAACACATGAAAAGCAGGCAGGAAGAAGCCCATGCAAACAAAGATCCCCCACTTCCAGCCTAGCTTGGAAGAGGGAAAACTTGCCAACAGGAACCAGGAGGCAAAGACCAGGATAGTGAAGAGCAGGCCAAGAAATGACACACTTGGTTAGACTCCTTTATGTGGGTCTGACATCCAGTTAAGATGATTAGGTTCAGGTGTGTAAGGGAGAGACGTGATTGGCTGGTAGACTCAAGAGGCTGACTCAGAAGGGGCCAGCCAATCCACATGTGCTAAGCTGAGGAAGAAGCAGGAAACACTGCAGCTGAGGAATTGGTTGTAGTCACCTTGAATGAGACTGGATCAGACACAGGTTCTAGTCCTGCCAGCCTAAGTAAGCAGGGTGACATCAACTCCCCATTTTCCCCCATTTCATTGAGATTTATGTTTTATTTTTTGAAATCTCTTTTCTCATCACTTCAGTTCTGAAAACATCCTTCTACAAGTTAAAAGATTTTATGCCATAGAAAAAAGTAGTCAAGAGTACAAAAAAGCAATCTGACATTGAGATAAAATACTTGAAGCACATTGTATAGACTTGTCACATAGTCAACATTCAGTGTCAGCTTTGTTCCTTTCAATCTCTGTGAACAGAAAGCATTTTGTAGAGTTTTCTGTGGCAAATGCATTTGTATGCATGGGGGTGTCATTCCCACTTCCCATAGCAATCAGCATGCATGGTAAGAAAGACACCAGGAATATAGTTAATGAACTGCTTTGATCATTCCAGAACTCTTGGCACTTTCTGTGGAAGAACTGGTTAGACATAATTTTTTTAGGTAGCCAGACAGGCATGGCCCATGTAGGACATCACACCTATCCCAGGTAGCCCTGCTTACCTCAGATGGCCTGGCCTGCTTCATTTTGGGATTCAACATTTTCCTGGCTCACTCTATCAGAGCTCTCTTGAGGGTGCACCCTGCGCAGGTGTAGGTGGATTCCTCCTCCTCTCAGCCTAGGTGATTGGCTGGCATACCGGACACAGGTATGCCCACTGGGTCCTGAGTATGGACTGAAAAATTCTATCTTATTTGGGAGTAAGAAGAAGGCTTCTTGTCCTCTCTGGCCCTTGAGTGGCTCACAACGATATGCCCGGCTCTTTAAGCAGGTAAGATTATCCCTCTTTCCCACTCTGGCAGCCCAGCTTTTACTTTTTAATCTTTTTGGGAGCACACACTGTTTTTAAACCCCTACTCATATTTTTTTCTTTCCTTTCCTCAGTCCTCTCCCTTCTTCACATCCCTTTGATATTTGAATAAAATGTGGTCATTTAAAAATCATTTTCTGGGCTGCAGGGAGAGATGGCTTAGCAGTTAAGATGCTTGCCCGCAAAACCAAAGCACCCAGATTTGATTCCCCAGGACCAACATAAACTAGATGCACAAAATGGTGCATGTGTCTGGAGTTCATTTGCAGTGACTGGAGGCCCTGGCATGCCCATTCTCTCTGCCTCTCTCTCTTTCTGTTTCTCTTTCTCTTTCTCTCTGTCTCTAACTCTTTCTCTCTCTCTAAAATAAATAAATAAAGATAAAAATATTCAAAGAATCATTTTCTTTAGTCTGGATTGCCAATTCTTTGGTTAATTAATAGACAACTGAACTTAGGGTTTGGGGTTCTAGGACTTTCCTTGACTCCCCACAAAGCCTGTATCATTTCCACACTAAACATTGAATTGTTACCAAAGGAAAAACTCAGATTTTTTTCACAAGACAAACAAGAGAAAAGTGTAGTTGAGGCTGAACAAGGGCAACTAGAGCATGGAAGAGGTAGCAGAGGAAGCTTTCTTTGCAGACTGTAGTCCACACCACCCATCTTAGAGGAAATATCATGATCAAAGGACAAAAATTAAGGATAAGAAGTGTACCAGAGCAAGGCTTCTTCTTGGCATCAGTGGGTTGACATAAGTTATTTCACAGTCATTTCTAAGATTATGGACAATAGTATGGAAACCAGAAATAGGGGCACCCATAAAGTATTCTTTAAGGGTATCCATGACTGTCTTGCAACAAATCAGAGCTAGTCAGCATACAACCAAGCACCTGTCATTCCAATCTCCTTTAATCCCAGACTTATTCTATGAATAAAAAAAAATGAGGCAAATTTCATCATTAGTACTGTTTCATATTGATTGAGACATTCAGAAAGAATGAATATTCTGGTAGTTCATGAAAGAAGGACAAGAGAGGAATCAGAGCCAGGACTACTAGCTAAGAGATGAACAAGGGCAGGGGCTCACAAACTAAAATCATATCAGAATTGCCATGGACCTTATTGTAAAAGAAAATCCCAGACCCTCTCCCCAGAACATCAGATGCCAGACCATCCCATGTTCTACATTATAGGTCTTGCATTCAATGTGGTTGATGGAGGGTAAGCACAGATTTACCCAAGAGGATGTCCCTGAGACCTCAATGGACCTTGTAAATAATCAGCTCAAGGTAATACAAGATGCTCTGGGGTGGGTATGAGAGTAATGACTAGGCAGGAGAAAGAGAACACCATGCTCTTTCAACCCAGAAATCAAAGAAAATTCTTTCAAAAACTCATAAAGTTTTAATCCTTTACACACCCAGGAACAATCAAACCAAGATCACCTTGCTAAGATCCATCAAGAAAAAAGAAAATTCTGGTTACTTTTAAATTACCTTTTCTAACTATCCCAACTTGAAGGTTTGTAGAATCAGTGCTAGCAAGTTGGAACAGTGCATGTATGTGGAGAAACATAAACTGAAATGCCCTTGCTGGGAAAGGAGAGAAACATATGAGACTTCTCTTCCTCCACCCTAGCAGCCCCAGCTGGGAGACAGAGAAGGGGCCATGACAGGCAAAACTGAAATGACCATACTTTTTAAGTTCATAAAACGATCTGGATGATTTATGGGGCTGCCAAGATTTTATCTAGATTCAAAAATTGAAGTAATTACTGTAAATAAACAAATCTAAATTGAGATTAGGTGATAAATATAAGTAGATGTGAAAATAAGAAAATGAAGTCATAAATAGCTGCTATTGATGACATGAGGTGGGGTTCACAAGCTTTGCCTTCTGTAAAGTCCCTCCAACTCATACAGATCCTGGTCTGGGGAGAAGACTATGTGTAGCTCTTCTGTCGAGGCTATAGGTTAGAGTCCATTGCACTTGAAAGCTGCTTTTGCAAACTTTACTGTTTGTGATGGTGGTCAACCCTCACCATGTATTGAATAATTCCTTGACTTACATCCATCATCTTCAAAGAATGCTTTTAAAACTCTTATGTACTCTTTCTCTGCCACCTGAGAGAAGCATCACCAATAGACTTTGTAAAACTGTTGTCTAGAACAGAGCCTCTGACCCAGCCGTCATACCCAAGCTAATGACTCCACTACTGATTCTGTTATACGGTAGCTCCACATCACACTTCCCCAAAAGTTTAATAGTAGCATTCATCTTCTGATATTAATTGCTCCCCTCAAGAGTGTGTAGTAATTATCCTTACTTTTAGCAAACAAGTCATGCCTCTGGCCCACTCTCCACTCTTCTAAGTATCTTGAACAGCTGAACTTTGGAATACCCTTGAGGTTATGATTGATAATTGAATGTAAGAACATGCTATGCCACCCAGCAAAGTCCCTCAGACTTGAATTATACAATGGCATTCCTTTCATCTTTAAAAAAATTTCCTAATATTTTTCTTATGCCATCTCTCCTGAAAATGAGCAACAATCTTACATTTTACTGGAGTTGTGGGTCGATCCAGAGCAAAACACCTAATAGGAATGAAGATTTATTTGTTAGCCAGTTACACTTGTCAGAAATGCACAGATGTTTAAAGCCTGAACATATCTTCAAAAGATAGAAACTCATAGAATTAAAGCAGAATGTCAGTTTTTGAATGGATTCAAACTAATTCTAAGATTGTTAATTGTATAAAATTTATCATGGTGATTTTATACTAGCACTACTTCCATCCAAAGGCGTTTTTGGAATTTAACCATGAGAATGGGCTGGATTTTTTAAAGGTGATTTGACATTGAAACAGGGCATCTCTAGATTATCAGCAAAACAAACATTGTTTATCCTCCAGCTTTCTTACCATGGCCACTTTAGGTTTGGGGGTTATCTTCAAAGGTGGAAGAACAAGCCACTGTAAGATATTTTAAGAGCAGCTCTAATGAATCAAAATGCTAAAAGTAATTTCCGTTATTTCTTTATTATGGTAGATTAAATACTAAAATTTCTTTTTGTTTTAGAAAAAGAAACTGAAATAAAAATGGAATTTTGATATGAAGCATAAATAAAATATGTAAGCTTAATTACAATGAGACAATATGTGGATTTTCACCAAATAGATAGTCTAATATGTAATTTCCCTAATGCCATAGAAATGATCATATCTGGCTCATTTCAGATACTGTCTAAGATGCTTTAATGTCTATAATGACTCATACATTAATGAAGACTGAAATGATAATCTACCATCAACCTTATGCTCACTACTTCTCTGTGAGTATGTGTGGGTAATACATGTACAAGCGTACAAAAGAAAAGGAGAGGGAGAAGGAATAAGACTGACTTGTAACTGATTCTTGTGGTTGAAATATTCTTGAGAATGTGTGTTTTAACTTCTGTGTCCTTGAATTCAAGTAAATTATAATTTGTCTGATGTTACTTTGCATGGACCCTCTCACTATTATCAAACATTAGGTAGTTAATAATTTAAAGTAACATTGATGGTCTTAGAATCTTGTTTTATATGCATGAAATATTCAACATCCATAAACACTGAAAGTCATTTATTGAACTGTTCTCTGTGGCATCACAACAAATGTGGAAGAATGAAAGGAAGCACTCTAACCAGGCCAGGTGATAGTAAACCAAACCATAAACATAACTTGATTGCAATTAGAGAATTTTCTCAGCACATATGGACAAATGAGTAAAAACAACTTCTAAAATGGCATGTATTATGAGACCCATGGCAAAGAATAAAATTTAATTTATTTACTGGTGAAAATGACTCAAAGGAAAAAAAAAACACAGTAAGAAAGCAAAATCAGAAATCATTACCTAGGAAAGGAGATGAATGTGTTGAGATTTAGTTCTAGGTAGAAGGAATAATACATCAAAGCAGGAACAATATGCTTTAATCCAAAACATAAATTGAGGTTATGGTGGTTTGATTCAGGTATCCCCATAAATTTAGTTGTTCTGAATGCTAGGTTCCCAGCTGATGAAGATTTGGGAATTAATGCCTTCTGGAGGCAGTGTATTGTTGGAGGTGGGCTTATGGGTGTTATAACCAGTTTCCCCATTCCAGTGATTGGCACGCTCTCCTGTTGCTATTGTCCACCTTATGTTGGCCAGGGAGTGATGTCCACCCTCTGCTCATGCTATCATTTTCCCTGCCATCATGGAGCTTCCCCTTGAGTCTGTAAGCCAAAATAAACCTCTTTTTCCCACAAACTGCTCTGGGTCAGGTAATCTCTGCCAGCAATGTGAATCTGACTACAACAGAGGTTTTGGCTATGAGGATAATAGAGGGGTAGGCCAACAAAATCCTAATACCTTGTAAAAGCATAGCAATCTCTAAAACATAACCTTAAAGATAGGAGACTTCTGAAAAAGCTGAGTATAAAGATACCAACAGACCCCGTTATTCCCTTACTGGGCATCTACCCTAAAACCTTCAAACCACAGGCTAGAGAGATTTGCTCAACCATGTTTGTAGCAGCTCAATTTGTAATAGCTAAGAGCTGGAATCAACCCAGATGTCCATCACTAGAAGAATGGATAACTAAGATGTGGTATATCTACACAATGGAATTCTATACAGCAGTAAGAAAAAATGACACAATGAAATTTGAGGAAAAATGGTTGAACCTGGAACAGATCATTCTCAGTGAACTTACCCAATCACAGAAAAAAATCACCACATAGTCTAACTCATCTACAGCGCCTAACCTGAATCTACCCAAGATACCTTACATACCAGCAAGCATCTCGTGGACTAGACACTAGGATGGAAGGGGAGGGAGGGGAGGGCATCAAAGGGGTGGGAAACACAAATCTAGACCCAAATGGCAATGGTACCATAAAATTCTACTTACTAAATGGCAGACCAAATGGCTGATCCTTCACCAGGCCCTTACAGGGAACACCTGAACCACAAGACACTGGAGAGGGTAGGATCATGACTAACCTTAATCTTCTACATTTTCCCTCCCTCCTTCTCCCTCTCCCTCTCTCTCTCTCTTCTCTCTAACTCATGTATATTAGTTATCTTTTTCCTTATTTTCTTAGTGGGCACTGACCTGTAACTCCCACTACCAGCATGGGGCTATCATCCACAATGAGCTTTTGATCAGAGAGACCTACAAGGTTTCCTAAAAGACAGACAGATTTCTGTCAGAGTACTTGATGACCCACCAAAGGTTAGTGGTAAGACCCTACTGCTGAAGACACCATATGTGGTTGACATGTAAAATGGAATGGCATGGCTGGAAGCTGGAAGAGAGTCAGTTCCCAGACAGTCAGCGCGTCTAGTGCCAGAAGATGCTGCATGGGCGACTGGGGGAAAATGACCAGTATCTGTCCAAGCAACTCATGGTCTAACCTACTTAGCAGCAAATAACCTGTCATGATTATCACACAAGTGCAATAGTGGGACACAGCCGTCGTGGGAAACCAACTGCTCATGATTTGGCTAACTGATCCCCTCAGTGGTACGGAACCCATAGCTGGAGCTGGGAAACAAGTCAGAACCATATCCAAACATAAGCCCACTCGACAATATCAAGCTACCATCAATTGTGGGCTACAAGAGGGCCTACACCTATTAAATTCTCTATAAAAAAGTAAGCCTTATCTCTTTTGTCCTGGTGCTAACTTACTCTCCGTTGGAGAATCTGCTTCTCTTTTTCAGATAGATGTAGATCCTAAGGAGAGAGCCACCCCATCATACCTCAAAAGGGCCCCGGCTGAAACTAAGAAAAATTGGAGAAACAAGCAAGGGTGCTGTTTTCCTGATGAACTGGATACCAGCACAAGGGGGAAGGAGATCAGCACAGAGAAAAATCAACTCCTACCAAATCAGAGAGCCAGAGCCTCAGAGGCCCCCAACACCTCATCACTGAAGCAGACCAAAAATGAACCCAACATGGCTCAGAGAAATTTTGTGGAAGAGGGGGTGGAAAGAATGTCAGAGCCACATGTTGGGTCATGATATGCAGAGACATTTATCTTACACATAACTGTGGGCTAACTCCACAATGCATGACCCATATACCTCAACAAGGAGGGGCCAAGGGGAGGGGGTAGGTCACGGACAAGCCTAATGATGGTACCAAACTGACTGTATTTGCTGAATACAAAACTAACTAATAAAGAAAAAAAAAGATAGAAAGAGACAACAACACACAGTCAATTCCAGTGTTATGTTGGTATGTTACATGTGGGGTTATATTTTAACCTTCATAAGCATCCCTGAAAGGATGAGGTGGGGCCCAGATTCACAGAGCGAGAATAAGGCTTGGAGAGTTTTTGTTGCCAGTGACACCCAGCTTGCAGGTGGCCTCATATTTCCACATATGTCTGACTCTGTTATCGTGTTTCTTCTTGTGCTATCACTCCCCTTTGTCGCCCTCAGTTCTCATATCAGTAACTTTTCTGTTTTTCTTATGAATTCAGCCCTTTGGACCCTTTGAATTGTTAGAAGATCCTTCTTTCCCTTTGTCTTTCTCGCAACTTCCCATCCCCTCATAACTGGCAAAGGAGATGGTAGAAGTTAAGAGAGTGCCACGGACTTTAAAGGGTTTATAAACCAAAGGAGAAGAGATGAGGTATTTCTTCAGAGAATGAGCCCGTTAAATGGCAAGATAATAATAATAATAGCAATAATAGATGAATAAAGAAATATTCTCAATGAAAATTAGTTTCAATTGACTAACCACACTTGATAACAGACCAACTGAACAGGCATTACATGAATGGATTACATTACATGACTTTTCCCAGAGCCCCTTCATGAGATGTTCACATATTCATCCCTTATTCATCTTAATTTTCCGTAAGAGAAAAAAGTACATGGACAAATATCGCTGATGAGATATGCAATTGTTTATTTGTCTTTTACTGAGGAGGATACATTCTGTGGTTGAGAAAAGGGGCGGGGCTGCAGGTTCTTTATCTTTGTGGAATTCCATCACTAAACAAATCAGCTATGTAAGTGCTACCTGCCCAGGAAATTGCATCTTGTTGTTCTGTTTATTTTCAGTTGAGATGAGCTCTACTAAGACTCATTAGATAATTACAACTTTCTATGGTAAACATTTATTTAAAATAAACTGGAAAGCCTGATACTTTACATAGCACAGTTCAGAAGCAGTGGTTATTCTGTAACATGCAACTGATCAACATATATTTAAGAAAACTAACCAACTGGAAATTTTATTTTATTCCATGATGTTCCCACCCAAATTGTCAGTTGATACATGGGGGTATTTTTGCTTAGAAACAATCTAATCTTCCTAAACTCAGAGTTTGTAATTGAATTTTCTATATTCAAACTACACAAATAAGCCAGATGATATTACATTTGTAAACTAAGGAGAAAGAATGGAGAAGAACTGTCCATTCATTGTTCTTCAACCTGAGTTTGTGAGGAAAGCTCTGGGTTTAAGCTGCTTCAAGCAGCATGTGACATCCAAGATACACACCCCCCCCCCCAATTTTTTTTGTGCTAAAGTGGAAATTTAATGAAAGTTCTATACAGTAGCACAGAAGACTAATTTTTGTTTTTACAGTTGAGAAATAATTGTAAGTTTTTCAGCAGTATAAGCAACACACATTTGCACTATTTTTTATTATTAGACTTATGCGTAAGGAATAAACATGGTATTATTTCTTTTTTATGAACAGGAAGAAAATTAAATAATTACATTCAGATAATCTCTATCATATTATCATAGTGTTACTATTTTTCTATTTACTGTGACCATATTATAATCCTAAAATCATTTTAAGTTATAAACTATTTTATCTAGGTGGTTTTATGAACTTATAAAATCACTTTAATGCATTTAGCTAAAGTGGTTTAATTGAAAATAATAAAATTCCAGGAAAGTCCTGCCACAAAAGATAATGCCTATAGTAACCACTACTTACACTGAATAATCCCTGCAGAATTACTTGCTGCCCTGTGCTCAATGTGACTTTAATTCTGTTACGAAATGGACCTTACACCACTGCCCCGGGGAAACAAAGCTCTCTCTCTCTCTTTTTTCTTTTAAGTGTGTTTCCTGTTGACATGGGTGTTTCTACTTTACTGTGGATCTAGGTCTCATTCACTGAAGCCTAATACAGTGACTTTTAGATGAGATACTTCAGTTGTAGTTAGGGGGGTTTAAAAAAAAAGATCTAGTTTTTCTTTTGGTTCCAGCATAGTAATGTCCTGTGACCATGATCTGTGGTGTTTGCAGCAATAGGGTCTTACCTTTTAGCTCTGGCAGTAATCAAGTGTCTTGGTTATGACCTACATTGCTTTGGGGATCTCATGGGTCTCCCTGGCCAACAGCTCACTGTTAGGGCAACCCAACTCAGGGCCTCGGAATTACTGGCCAGATTTTGTGGTTTTAAGAAGGTTAAGCTTTATCCATCTTCTGTCCAGACTGTCCCCCTCATCCTTTATTGTTGGTAATATCTTATAGAATGCTAGTCAGAATTAGGATTTGTATGGGACTGATTCATGTTGTCTTAATGTTTGGTAATTCCCTTCCCACTCTTCCTACCCCCTATCCCTCCAAGACCTCTCTCACCCCCAATATTCTACCATCCCCTAACTTGTCAGGTAACTCCTACTCTCCTCTCTTCCTAGTTCTTTCCTCTACTGGTCTCATTCTAGTTTTATGATGATATTTCTGGTACTGACTACATTTGCATTCATCTCTAATTGATCCCAGTTAGGAAGTACAGATGAGAGAGCACATACATGCTTGTCTTTCTGTGCCTACATGACCTTGCTTAGAATGATTTTTTCCTACTCCATCCATTTACCTGTAAATTTTATTGTTTCATTTTTCCTGATCGCTGAGTAGAATTCCATTGTGCATATGTACCACATTGTCATTACCCATTCATCAGTTTAATAGAATCTGGGATGATCCCAGGTTCTAACTATTGTGAACAGAGCAGCCACAAACACGGATGAGCAAGTACCTCTGTAGTAAAGAGCAGAAGCTTTAGGGTATAAACCCAGAAGTGGTATTGCTGGATCAAATGGAAACAACATTTTCAACTTTTTCAGGAGTCTGCATACTGATTTCCATAGTGTGTGGATAAGTTTGCACTTCCACCAGCAGTGGGAAAGGCTTACTCTTTTCCCATAGCCTCCCCACATTTAATATTATTCAACATTTTTATGAATGCTATCCTGACTGGAGTGACATGGAATCTCAGAGTTGTTTTGATTTGCATTCCTCTGATGATTAAAGATGTTGAACATCTCCTTAAATGTGTAATGGTCATTTGTATTTCTTCCTTTAAGGATTCTCTGTTCAAATCTCTACCCATTTTTGAGTGGGTTGCTTAACATCTTAGCAGACTGGTTTCAAGGCCCTGCATTAGTAGGTGGGAGGTAAGGGTTGACTCTGCTGTGTATACAGCTTCGCTGGGAAGACAGCAAACATTCAGAGCTGCTGTACAACAAAAATGTCTTCTTATCCAATTGTCCTCTCCAAAATAAACAGACTCTGCAATTGATAAATTCAAGAAAAAGGGAACCATACCACTGTGCAAGCTTAACCTTTATATAGATTTGGTGCTATTCACTTCCCTCCACACTTTTCAGTAGCATAACATAAAGGCAAGACATACCACATCATCTGGTTGTTTTTATTTTCATTTCTATGTATTCCATTATGTGTCAGCTTCTTTGATGTCACAACCAATCAAATCTCTCCTTACACACCTGTGTCTATTGACTCATCCTAATTAGGCTCATCTTAATTGAATGCTCAACTGATACATATAATGGAACCTAATTATGTGTGTAAATTCCTCTTTAATGTCCTGATTCCTGACTCCCCTGGTCTTTGCTTTGGTAAGCTCTCCCTGTCCTTGGGAAGCATGACTGCGAATGTGGGGGCGGGGGAGGATTTCTGTTTGCCTGGGCATTTTCCTGTTGGAATTTTTGGAGGGGGAGGGCTGAAAGAAAGTCCTCTTTCTCCATATCCTTGCCAGCATTTGTTGTCTGTGTTCTTTTTTGTGTGTGTGTGTTTCCCACCTCTTTGATGCCCTCCCCTCCCTCCCCTTCCATCCTAGTGTCTAGTCTAGTAGATGCTTGCTGGGTATGTAAGGTATCTTGGGTAGATTCAGGTTAGGTGCTGTAGATGAGTAAGACTATGTGGCGATTTTTTTTCTGTGATTGGGTAAGTTCACTGAGAATGATCTGTTCCAGGTTCTTGATGATAGCTGTTCTGACTGGGGTAAGATGGTATCTCTAAGTTGTTTTGATTTGCATGTCCCTGATGATTAGGACTACTGAACATTTTCTTAAATATTTGTTTCTTCTTTTGTGAACTACCATTTGACTACTCCATTTGGTGATTGACAAATTATTATTATTATTATTGTTTTTGGTTTTTGGAAGTAGGGTCTTGCTCTAGCCCAGGCCAACCTGGAATTCACTATGTGGTCTCAGGGTGGCCTTGAACTTACGGCGATCCTACCTTTGCCTCCCAAGTGCTGGGATTAAAGGCATGCGTCACCATGCCTGGCTTTAATTTTTTTGTGTTTAATTTTTGCAGTATTTTTTATAAACTTTTATTAATCACACCCTGTCTGAATAATAGATGTCATAGATTTTCTCCCATTATATAGGCTGTCTGTTTGCTTTGATAATGCTGTCTTATGGTGTGCATAAACTTCTAAATTTCATATAGTGCCATTTGTTTATTCTTAGGGCTATTTCCTGTGCTACTAGAATCCTATTCAGAAAGTTTTTGCTTATGTCTATATCCTGGAGCATGGGCCACTATTTTCTCCTGTAGTACTCCTCTAGTCAATTGAGGTCTTTGATCCATTTTCACTTTATATTTATACAGGGAGAGAGAGATAGAATCCTTTCTTGAACTGTAAGGAAGGGACCCTTTATGTGGTCAGCACATGCATGTAACCCTACCAAAGCTTTCCTAATGTCTATGTTGAGGTAGTGGCTACAAAGCATGTGGGGGAGGGGCTGGCAAAGGGCGTGGTTTTCAGGACTACATAAGCATTTCTGGAAAAATTAAAAGCAAATGTCTTTCTACCTCTAGACGTGCTTGCTTATTTTCAAAAATGTCCCATTCTTCTTTTTGTGTGTATTTTGCTTGTATATTTGATTCATTTTTATAATATATATTTTTCTCCCATATCTTTACATCTGCTCTATGAAATACTCACAGATTGTCACATATGACATATGTGGTCATGTCATAGGGCAATGAGAAGAGTCATTTTGTGTGTACATCATTGTCTTATAAAAAAACAATACACCACTAGATCAAAATATAGGGATTTTCTTTTTATGTAGCAATTGTGGAACATTCATCAGAGCTTCCCCTCCTTCCAATATGACCACAAAAAAATGCTACATTCTGGCTCAATAAAACATAGTAATTTAAGATAAAGCACTAGTGATGACTCACTTTTCTGGATTAGCTCAAGAGCATTTCTGTTAATTCAGTGTGAACTCTGCCAGTATTTTCTCTGACTTGTCACACAAAATCCAGTATCAAGTATCACATGTATTGAAGCAATGGAGAGCTGATGTCTGCACAACTCAGGGGCTAACATGGTTCAGGAGAAACCTACAGCAACAGGTCAGCATATTGCCATATGATATGTGGTGAAAGTGTCCTAGTGAGGATAGTTTCACAGGAAACTCCACCCAGGAGCACAGATGCTTTTTTTCCCTTCTAAATTAAGCCATTGTGATTCTGCATCTGCACTTTCATTTTTCATGGATTTGTTTACTGAATTGTGTAAATAGGATATACTACTAATAAAAGTATTTTTGTTTAAAGTTGTGGGTTTTCAAAACATTTTGTAACCCATTCTTATTTGTTAAACTATGTTTTTACTTTTAATTGATATATAACATAGATAAGGATCACAGACATTTCCATACACATATGCAATGTATAATGATTACATCAGGATAAAAACATTTATATCACCTTTGATTTTATATGTACACACACACACACGCATATATGTGACCATGCATTACAAATCCTACCCAGCTTCAACCCATCTCATTACCCACAATCTCTCTCTCCTCTGACACCCTTCCAGGCTCTGGAGATGATTCTTCTATTTTCTACCTCTAAAGGATCAACTTTTTATCTTCCATATACAAATAAGAATATGAGTTATCTTTTTGTGCTTGACTTATTTCACTTCTAATGTCCTCCAATTCCACTGGCAAATGACAGAATTTTATTCTTGCTATGACTGAATAATGCTCCATTGTGTACATACCACATTTCATTGTATTTTTCATAGCACATTTTTTTTATCCATTCATTCATTGTTGGAGAGCTGGGTGGTTTCCATTTCATAGGTAATATGACTAGTGATGCAATAAACCTGGGAAAGCAGATGTTTCTTGTCATATGCATTTCATTTTCTTTGGATATACTCCTGGCAATAGTGTAGCAGGGTCATATGGCAGTTATGTTTCTAGCTTTATTTTGTTTTTTAGAAGTACTTTATACTGTTTACCATGAACTCAGTCTCTTTTGTTACCACACACATGCTCACTCTCTCTCTCTCTCGCACACATACCACACAAGAGAGATAGAGATAGATAGAGGGAGATCTCTTTTGTTAAACTATGTTAACATGTGCATTATAAGAATCCTTTCCTTTACTGAGACCCAGTTTGGTGAGTTTATGATACTTTTCTAAGCATTACACAAAAGGATGACTGCCTAAGCTTTTTATATCACTCTGTGGAATAACGTAGTTGACCGGAGTGTAGCCTGAGCTTTAGAATTGACTCAGTTCAGTAGAGAGGCACCAAGGAAGAAACAGTGTGTAGCAGTCAATACAGGTGCTTGCCAAACCCCACACACCTGTAAATCCAATCCAAGAGTCATTATTTATACCTCTGGGTTGTGTGAAGAATGAAATGCATTTATGTTAACATAGAAATGCAATAACAGAGACAGGAAGTATGGAATCAGACTAGCCGTCCATCTACTTCCCAATTCCTACTTCAAACCATGAGTCCCAAATATACTGCAGGGAAGAAGATTCACTTTCCCAAAACACTGCTGAGATTTTCTTAACCACATTCTGAAAGAAGTTCCCCCGTATTAACATACTGTATTCTACTGGGTATAGAAGACTTCATAGTGGTATCATTTACCGCAGAAAAAAATTAAAAGTAGATAACAAAATGTAAGTTGTTCATGGTGGCTTACACCTTTAATTCCAGCACTAGGGAGGTTGATGTAGTTTTGCCATGACTTTGAGGCTAACCTGGGATACATAGTGAGTTCACTGTCAGCCTGGGCTAGAATGAGACCCTACCTCCAAAAACTATATATATCCCAGAAGCTTCACTAAAATATGCTAATGCTTTAGCATTCAAACTAACATAAAATGAACCATGAATTCATTGAAGTTAAACTGATAACAAATTTTTAAAACAAAACACAATTCTTCAATTTAATTTTCAAACGTTAAAAAATACTTCAAGTTTATTTATTTATTTATTTATTTATTTATTTATTTATTTGCAAGCAGAGAGAAAATGAGATAGAAGAGAGGTAGACAGAGAAAGAATGGGCATGCCAGGGCCTCCAGCCACTGCAAATGAACTCCAGACACATGTGCCCCTTGTGCATCTGGATTATGTGGGTCCTGGGGAATTGAACCTTGGTCCTTTGGCTTCACATGCAAATGCCTTAACCCTAAGCCATCTCTCTAGCCCAACATTTTAAGAGTCTATCTAGACAAAATTTCTTGCAGCTGAGCCTAGAGCTCTTTAGTTCTTTAGTTCAGCTGCCATCACGTGCAGAGTGATTGAAAAAGACCCCAATGTCAGCCTCTGGCCTCCACATGCACATATTTGCCCAAACACATATGAACATTCATGCACAAATGCACTTACAGCAGGAAAGTTGCTCTCATTGACCCATCACAGTTTTCAGGACTTAACTCTGTGTGGGGTGAGAAGCTGCAAGTGGTTCCAGCTAGAATCAAGCCTCCTCTCCAGGTCCTATTTCAAATCCAATGTTCAGCTGCTGGAAGTTCTGGTAGGTCCACCTACTCATAGTGCCCATTTCCACACTGGCCGCAAAGGCTCTGCCCCAAGGTGTGATCATGGCTTCATGCAATCCCCTAAAGCTTCCTCTGTGCTTCCAATGCTACATTCCTTTAAAAGTCTCTTCTGAGGGCTGGAGAGATGATTTAGTAGTTCAGAAACTTGCCTGTGAAGGCTACGGACCCAGGTTCCATTCCCCAGCACCCTTGTAAGCCAGTTACACAGGATGGCACATGCATCTGGAGTTTGTTTGCAGTGGATAGAGGCTCTGGCATGTGAATCCTCTCTCTCTATCTGCCTCTTTCTTCCCTCCATCCAATAAACAAATTAATATTTCAAAAAAAATCTCTGCTTAGACAGAGCTTAGATAGGAGGTATGTGGCACATTGGACCCACCCTGCATTATATCCTATAACACAAGGAAAACCCAGCCACTAATAGAAAATAGAAAATCATGGATGAATGGATAGATCCACAAAATTTTATATTGCTAGAAAAAGAACTTATTTTAGTATTCCCAATACTTGGAAGTTAATATCACAAAGTATTCAACTACTCAATAAGCAGAAATATGAAGCCAAAACTTAATTTTTATTTTCTTTGAAATTCATGTCACCAATTTTACAGTCATTCCTGAAATGATAAATTAAGCTCAGCATTGCTAAATTCTAGAAATGATGTACATGCTTAGGCTTTGTAAGTTACTTGTCACGCCTCTGAGTTAGATGTGCTTTTTTCAAAATTAAAAAAAAGCAATTCTTCAGTAAAAGAGTCTTTCTGTGTCTGCCCATCTCTCCCTCGTTCTCTCTCACTCTAGAGCTCAAAGCATGTTGACCATGTGTTCTATCATTGAACTACACTCAGTCTCTTTAACAGTTTTCATCAATTTTTTCCCCCTCTTCCTATCCTGTGTCCCATTTAACTAACCATTTGAGTCATACAGGGATCCTAAAAAGATGTTGTAGACAGGGAGCTATGGGTTCTGTCAAGTTCCCTCTGATCACAACCACAACAGTAGTCTCCGTTCTTGTTTCTGAAGGAGAACTCACAGCATGACACAGGTAAACTAGCAGGCAAAGACTTTAGCGGGCAAGAAAGCCCAATGGAAAGTACACCCCCCAGCGTGGAGGGAAGACCTAGCTGAGGGGCAATGGGCCAAGGGCTGCCTCTAGTGTCTGAATGTGTAAGTCTTGGTGTACCATTCTCTTCCGTTTGCCTACCTCTGGAGCATTCTGGGTGGTTTCCTGCCTCCAACACTTAGAGGCTTTCTTGGAAGCCCTTTTTACCAATTTAGTCTGTTACAGTAAGATCACTGGATGCAAGATACACACACATACATACACACACACACACACACACACACACACACACACACACACACATATGGTGGCTGTGACTACCCATGAAGATGGGAAATTTATGAGAGGAAAAGGTGGTGGTGTTCTGCACATGATTCTTTATTTAACTTAATTTTTTTTATTGACAACTTCCATAATTGTAAACAATTTCCTATGGTAATTCCTCCCTCCCCCAACTTTCCCCTTTGAAACGCCACTCTCCATCATATCCCCTCCCCATCTCAGTCTCTCTTTTATTTTGATGTCATGATCTGGGCTTCATAGGGGTCAGTCAGAACCTTCTCAGACCAGCTTTGTTGTCTCTCCCAGAGCCCTGGATCCTCTTGTCTGTTTAGTTAGGCTACCAAGCTGTAAGTCCTCTTAATTTTCTTCTCCAGTGTTCCTGACCTTGTTGTTTTAACCCTGACAGTCATTTTTAACTGCAACAAAAATCTATGTCAAAGTTCATAAAATATCCCCTTTCGCTGAATCACGTTTTTGTAGAGGAACAAGTAGGATTTCAATTAGATTTTACAATTGTACCCAGAAAGTATTTTCCTTGTAGGGGCAAGCATCTACCTCTACCCATTTCTTCTTGGGAGTTAATGTGGACATTCAACTTAGTAGTTAAGATAAGGGATATACAGTGTGGCAAAATACCCTAGCTTTTACTCTAAATGAATTGTGATATCTGTTCTGTATCTCCCACAATGTGGAATAGAGTGGAGTTTTAGCCATTTTATTAGTTACATCTATTGCACATAGAAGTTAGGGATAACACAGGAGTTAGGCAGAAAGTTGTCGAACTTTTAACAGCAGGATTTGGCAGTGAATTAAATAGCTCAAAATTATGAAACCATATTCAGTAAACTTGAATGCGGACCTAAGTGTGGTGGCCAAAAGAAAAGAGATCTATTTGGCCAGATCATTGATCTTTACTGATTATCTGCATAGTACCTTTTGTATTTTGGATCTGGAGTGTTCCATAAAGGCCTGTGCAAAAGACTTGTTCTCAGGGTCAGGATGTGGAAAAGGCTTGTTCTCATGGTTGGGGATATGTGGAGATGGTGGAAATTTTGAGACTTTGGGCTCTGTGGGTGGTTCTTAGGTTATTGGGGGTGTGCCCTTTAAGGAGATAATAGGACCCTGAATCCTTCCTCTTGTTTTTTATGTTTCCTGATACTTGGAGAGCAGTTTGCTTCTTGCCATTGTTAGCCATCACCACACCAGAAGCTTTAAAACACTACTTGATTATAGCCCGGAGCCTCTAAAACTGTGAGATAAAATTTTCATCTTTATAAAATAACTCTCCAGTTTATTTCATTACAGTGATAGATACATGACTAAGACAATGCATAATGGAAATTCATGCCACAACAGAACAAAAAGCAGCTTGATCTGAAAGTGCATTCCTTTTAGAAATGTGTTGGTCAGCCATAGGTACTGTCAAAGTGACAATTTACAACCACATGGTCACATTCTATTGTTGAGTCTCTGATGCCAGCACAGCTCAGCAATTAGTGGTATATTTTGATTTTTTTCAGGATATGTTCTGTGATAAATGAAGCATCAATAATGAATATCTCAGTATTTACTGTCCCCACTATTTGACATCTGACACATCTGAACCATTTACATATATATATATATATATATATATATATATATATATATATATATGACTGCCAGATAACTTCCTTCCCTTCAAGATCACCTCAGGAGCCTGGACAGATTGCTCAGTAGATAAAACACTTGTGGTACAAGTGTAAGGACCAGAGTTCTGATCTGCAGGACCCATGTAAATGCCAGGTGGATGTGCTAGCCCTCCTGTATTCCTAGAGATTGAGAACTAGAGACAGAGGACCCTTGGGACAAGTTGCCTAGCTAGACTAACTGAATTGGAGAGTCCTGAGTGTATATGAGAGACTCTGTCTTAATAAATAAGGTGGAGAGAGAGGGAGGAATAAAGCTGACATCAACTTCTGGCATCTACACACACACATAGACACGCACACACACATACACACACACTACACACATATGCAAAAAAATCACCTCAGAAGGCATCTCTTCCAGCACTCTTCCTTTAAACTTCCTTGTCCTCAATGCGAAGTGAGTATTTTATATTGGTTGGAGATTTTTAGATATGTATGCCAGTAACAGTCTATCAGGCATGTCAAACATGCAGCCTACAGGGCATGTGAGGTTTCATGTGCCTCAGGACAGCTATGAATGCAGCTCAACACAAAATCACAAATTTTCTTAAAATATTTTGAGTTTTATTTTGCAGGTTTTTTTAAATTTGATCGTACAGTTCTAGAGCATGAACTTTGTTGATGACAATGTTGCTTTGCAATGTATAAAGGCTGGGCATGCCCGATAGCTGTGATGTCTACTGTTGCATTTTTCCCCCTTGTGATCTCTTTGTTGAGAATGTCCAGAAGCTAGCTGTGATAGCAGCTGTGGGAGGATGTTGACTGTCAAAGGTTAGGTTCTGGTGTGTTGGTCAAGTGATACCCAAGAAGATGAAATCAAGTGCATGGAAGGAAATTATTACTCACAAGTGCTGCGGCACATGGGGGCTGCATTACTTGGAGCAGGGATGATAGGAATCCAAAGACAACAGGGAACTCAGAAGAGCAGGACTATATTAAGGTCCATAGCTTGGGCTTTCCATGGGGTTACATTAAGGCAAATTTATGAAGGGAAAAACAAATGGTTAGTAGCTGTGGGGTTGTCTTGGGCTTTGAATTTTTGAGATAAGGATAAAGCAAGCGATAGTACGAGCAACAAGGAAGAGGCTTAACTAGGCAAAAATGGCAGGGATTGACTGAGTTTAAATACCTATGTCAGATATAAACATGGATCTTCAGGCAGAGACTACTGTCAAATAATTTTAAGGCAGTAGTGAAAGCAAAAGGAATTTATTGTAACCAATAGGTCGTGACTTTGCTAGAAAGAACACACAATATTCTCTAGGAAGACAGCAGAAAAGAGTTCTGGGCTAACTTATCAGGAAAGCTTTCAAAACCCATACACAGAGCAAGACCAAAGAAGCCACTGCCTCTTGAAGACCCCGCAGTGGCTGCCATGGCCACTACCTTCTGTCACTCTGCCACTCTACCATATCTGGGTGACTTTCAAGCCAATGAGTCACTTTCTCCATGGAGGAATCTGTTATCTGTAATATAACAGTATCAGAATTGTGCCTCTGCAAAGAATTCAGAATTAAAAAATTATATATATATATATATATATATATATATAAAGAATATATATATATATTCTTTTTATTTATTAGAGAGAGAGAGAGAGAGAGAGAGAGAGAGAGAGAAATAGAATATGGATGTGCCAGGGCCTTTTGTTGCTCCAGAAGAATTCCAAATGCATGTGCCACTTTGTGCAACTAGCTTTACATAAGATCTGGATAATTTAATTCAGGCTAACAGCTTTTCAAACAAGTGGCTTAACAGCTAAACAATCTCTCCAGGTATGGTAGTTTTAATAGATGTCCCTCAATATATTCAGTGTTTTATTAGTTTGTAGTTTGTATCTGTAGCCACCTGGCTAGAGAAGGTGACACTGGGCGGATCTTAAGGTGTGCTGGTGGGTTTGAAATTCCAATCTAAATATATGCAAAATGTGCCTAACTGGAGATCCTGCTGTGCTGTGTGGCTTTGGGGCTTGTGGCTTCTCTCTCTCTGCTTGGACCTGTGAAGGCAGGCCAGCTTCTTCTGCAATGATGGAACTTCCCCTGGCTCTGTAAGCTTCAATAAATCCCTTCCTCCATAACTGTACCTGGTCTGGAAGTTTATCTCAGTGAACCTGAAACTGTCTGCAACACCAGCACAAATTCAGGGGTTTTAAAAAACATGGTAATATAGGTTATGTGACAGGTAGAGTATAAATTCAGGTTTTCAAAATAGTCCAAACTTCTTTTTTTTTTTTCATTGACAATGGCATTACAAAAAGGTGGTGACAACAATATACCACATATATCTTTGTTGTTCTCACCAGTAATTTATGGGAAGCACTTCCTTTAAAAGATAAGAATACTACATACTGCAGTGTCCAAGATTTTTAATGTTTATATCAGTAGTATTCTGATCTCAAGTAAAATAAATACAAGTAATATTTCAGCACAGTCTAATCCACATCAGGGTCACCAACACAACTAGCGTCATTCCTCACCCTCTTACTGATGTATCTGCCTGTTGTCAACTGCAGATTCTTTCATGATAGTTACTGTCCTCATTTATCAGTGCTTATCAGCATATCCGGCACAGATTAGCTGGCCATCAAATCTTGGTGAACAAAGGTTATAAACGTGCAAATAAATGCATTCTATGGGAATTCCTTCAAGATTAAAGACATAAAATTATGAAGCCTGTAAAAATGGTATTTATTGAAAATTCTTGAATGTTGAGAAATTAGGATAGTTTGCATAGATAATAAAATCAAACTACTTGTTCTTATGTTTTTGTAACTTTAGCAAAAAAAGAATGAAGTGGTTACTGAGTGTGCATTTTTTTTTTTTTTTTGGTTTTTTGATTTTTTGAGGTAGGGTCTCACTCTAGCCCAGGCTGACCTGGAATTCACTATGGAGTCTCAGGGTGGCCTCGAACTCACGGTGATCCTCCTACCTCTGCCTCCCGAGTGCTGGGATTAAAGGCGTGCGCCACCACGCCCGGCTCTGAGTGTGCATTTTAAAAACATTAGGTACGTACTAAAAATCATAGTAAACTCCTGTTGAGTCACTGTTCTCTAACTGGTGATTCCTAGGAAGACTTTAAATGTGTCAGTGTATTTATCTCTAACTACTATAGAAGCTATTTTCTTTAAAAATATTTAATTTACTGTATTTGCTAGTCAATTTAATATTCACAAAGCAAATAAAACCTAGCATGTGTTATAAGAAACAATATTATATGAATTTTATTTATTTATTTTGAGATAGGGTCTCTCTCTCTAGCCCAGGCTGATCTGGAATTCACTATGTAATCTCAGGCTAACCATGAACTCATAGCCATCCGCCTATGTGAGCCTATCCTATGCTGGAATTAAAAGTGTACAAAAATGCTTGCAAGAGAAAGAGACAGGGAGTGGGAGGGAGGGAAAGAGACTGTGTACATCAGGGCCTCTAGCCACTGCAAACAAACTCCAGATATAGGCACCACTTTGTGCATCTGGCCTTACGTGGGTACTGGGAAATTGAAATTGGGTTGTCAGGCTTTATGAGCAAGTACTTTAATTGCTGAGCCAACTCTCCAGCCCTGAAATTCATTTTGTGAAAGATAATACCATGTATATTTTATTTTAGAGACCAGGAGGGGTAATTTATACTTGTTGCTTCAGTCTGAAGTTTGAGAAACAAAGAAAAGTGATATCAAAAGATCTTACCAAACATTTTATCATTTTCCAAGTTCTGAATTTCATTCCTCATTTTGCTCTTTTATAAGTGAGTTTGTTCAGATAAGTGATTTCATTCCAGCCTTTGAGAGTTGAAAGGACTCTCTGATGGTCTGTGCCTATTACTGTTACTCACAGCAGGGAAGTCCCTGATGTGTTCATGCTGTCAGGTGGCCATGTGGTCTCTCCTTAAGATCTTCTGGAAACACCCAAAATGGGCATCTCATCACCTCCATGGCAGCCTGACTTCCCACAAAATTCTATCCTTACTACCTATCAAAAGAGTGCTAATCTGGTTTAGTCTGTTGTATCACAGTTATTGGATTCATTTTACTAAATAGTGAAGTTACTGAAATAAACTACCAAAGTTCCAAATAGTGAAGTCATTAATTCCATATATTAAAAAAAATGGGGCTGGAGAGATGGCTTAGCGGTTAAGCGCTTGCCTGCGAAGCCTAAGGGCCCCGGTTCGAGGCTCAATTCCCCAGGACCCACGTTAGCCAGATGCACAAGGGGGTGCACGCATCTGGAGTTCGTTTACAGAGGCTGGAAGCTCTGGCGCGCCCATTCTCTCTCTCTCTCTCTCTCTCCCTCCTTCTGTCTGTCGCTCTCAAATAAATAAACAAACAAACAAAATTAAAAAAAAAAAATGGCTCCCATTCCATCCATACACTTTTCTTCCTTACTTAATAAGATACAGTCAAAACTGTGAAAAGCTGTTGAAAGTTCACTCTTTACCTGACCCTCTTCTTCCTAGACCCTCACATTCCAGACCAGAGGATAACTTTCTCCAGGCAGATGACCCCTTTGTTGCTGTTCAAGAATTTCCTCTAGGTCTCCCATAAACAATAAATTAACTTCCAATTGCTCTATTGTTATATATGTACAAATTATATTTCCTTCCAATTTGCCTTGTGAAGTCACAGTTTAATTTCCAGAAGTGAGGCATCATTCCCCTCACTAGGTTGTTGTCTGCTATAGCACAGGGTTGACTTTCTGACTCCCTCACCACAACAAAACTTTCCAAATTTGGTGAACAAACATGAAGTAAGGAACAAAGGGACTAACTTGGCAGATAGCCCAGTTAGTGAAATACTTCTGTCAAATATATAAGGATATGAGTGCAGTCTCTAGAACCCATGTAAATGTCAGGCATGATAAAATATACCTACCAGCGCTGGGGAGGCGGAGGGAAGAGGACCACTGGAACACATTGGCCGCTGGGCTAGCCTGACTAGTGAGCCCCAGGCCAGTGAGATCGCAAAAAGAACTGGATAGCCTTCCTGAGGTTAACATCTGAAGATGTCCTCTGGCTTCTTAATGGATTTGCACATGCATGCATGCATGCACCCCCCCCCAACAAACATGCAACACACACACACAGATTTATGCTTACAAAACAGAAAAAAATTAAAAAGAATCTATATTCAGACAAACCAAAAAATCAGGCAGCTGGGAACAATAAAAACAAAAGAAATATACAGGGTGCTAGAGATGGTGCTCAGTGAGTAAAGTGCTTATTGTATAAGTATGAGGACTCAAGTTTGGATCCTCAGCTCCCACATAAAAAGCAAGCATGCGTGCCCATAATCTCAGCATTGGGGGCTGGGGGCAGAGGTAGGAGAATTCCCTAGAGATTTATGACTAGCTAGACTAGCCAAAACCTAAATGTTCAGGGAGAGATCTGGTTTTGAAAAAATAAGAAGGAAGACAGCTGAAGTTGATCTCTGGCCTCCATTTGAATATATATATATATATATATATATATATATATATATATGTATATATATATATATATATATATATATATATATATATTGCAGTTACATATGCATACAAACCACTCACCCAATTATACATACAAAAATTAAATTAAAAGGAAATACATATATAGAAAGATTCATGATAAAGGGTTATGTATTCTGTAAAGAAAGAAAATAAAAAATATTTCAAATTTTCCATTAGAAATTATGGAGTCTGAAGATAGTGGAACCATGTATTACACTGATTGAAAATAAGTGTTTTGTAAATCACTTAACTAGAAAACATATGTCAAACTGAACAAATTGTCAGGTGAAGTAGCATCAAAGAAAAATCTAGGCAATAAAAGGAAAACCAAGGAAGACTTAAATACTCCATTAAATAAAACAATACTTTCACCTTTTATATCTAGTATATGAAAAACTGTTGAAAATTAAAATAATATTTTTTGAAAGGAATTTCATCCAGAGTAGATATCAAATCAGAAAGATAACACCATAAAAAACTTAACTTTTAAAAGTACCTCTGTGTATGTTATCTCTAAGCAATACATTTAAGGCATGATAAGTAATAGAAATACAATGTTTCAGCAAGACTTTTAAGTTCAGTGCTTACTAACAAGCCATGTGAACTTCAGAATGAGGATAGTTATTAGGAAAAAAGAAAAACATTATAAATGTTGAACAAATCAATCTGCTAAGTAGATATAATAATTGAAAAATTTATGACCCAAGTACAGAGTTCCAAAATACATGAATCAAAATCAATAGCCTGAAAATATCCACATACATCTACCTATTCTTTTTTTTTTTTTTTTTTTTGGTTTTCCGAGGTAGGGTCTCACTCTAGCTCAGGCTGACCTGGAATTCACTATGGAGTCTCAGGGTGGCCTCGAACTCACGGCGATCCTCCTACCTCTGCCACCCGAGTGCTGGGATTAAAGGCGTGCGCCACCATGCCCGGCTACATATACCTATTCTTATGGATGTCAGCACTCACATAAGTACTCATAGCATCAGAAAAACAAAAATGAGCCAAAATGGCAGAATTGACTCAGTATATTCCACTCTAGAAAGAAAAAGATGAATCCTTTCAAATGCTAATGACATTTATCAAGATGCACTATATTTTGAGTCATAAAATGCTCATGAATGAATATAAAAGAAGAGAGATGACTCCAATTGCATAGAAGGAAATTAAGCTGGAAATCAATAACAGGATATCTAGATATCTCAATTCTTTGAAATTAATAAAGGTTAAAGAGGATGTTGCAAAGAAAACCAAGCAAATATTTTAAAAAGAGAGATGGAATATATCAAAATGCCTAAAGTATACTTAAAATATTGTCCAGATGAAAATTCATAATATTAAATGCTTTTGTTAGAAAAGATCTCAAATAAATAATTTAAGATACCACTTACACTAGGATAGAAAGCTAATATCAAAGTAGATATAAGTAGATAAATATAGATTAAAAATGAACAAAAAGTTGAAATCACCAAAATGATTAAAATTAGAGGGAAATCTACTAATCTAAGAGATGGTTTTCTAAAGGGTCAATTTAACTGACAAAGCTCTGAACCTGCTTTCCTACAAGCACAGGAATGTGACCTACACATTAGCATCAAGAGGAGTGATATTAACTCTGACCCCACAAATGGTCAAGGGATAAAAAGGAAACAACTGAATTATTCAACTCACACTGATTTTCTACCTAGCTGAAATAGACTAATTCCTGGAGAGATATAGATTATGAAAACCTTATAAGAAAGATATAGTTTAAGTAGCCCTACATCTTTTAAGAAAATAAAGCTTACAGTTAATTCATTATAAATTCCCCAAGGAGACAAAGATTTCACTGAAAAAGGCCAGGTGTGGTGGCTCACACCTAGAAATCCAGTACTTGGGAGACTGGGGTAGGAGGAGGGCATGAGTATGAGGCTATCCTGGGCTACAGAGTTCCAGGTCAGTCTGAGCTGGAGTGAGATCTTCCTTTACCCTCCTTCGCCTTAAAAAATCAGTGGAGAGTTTTACTAATCATTGAAGGAATAACTAATGTAATTCTAAAGTATTTTTCTGCAGATAACAGAAGACAAGTTCATGCTCCCTCTCATGTTGAGTCTAACATTTCTTTGATATTGAAATTAGACAAAGGCAATGGAAGACATGAAAACTGCAGGCTGGCATCTCTCATGAACATCAGTGTGCAAAACCTCACCACATTGTGAAAATGATTACTGTGATCTTTAAATAGAATCATTCATCATGACCAAATAGCTTTATGACAATATTTAAATGTCAGTTCAGTCATTGACAACCAGCCATATTATATCCCTTCTATATTAACAGACTAAAGAGGAAAAAGGGCATGATCATATTAATAGATGAAGAGAAAAATTAGCAAGGGGCTAGAGCAATACCTCAGTGGTTAAAAGTGCTTGCTTGCAAAGCCTGCCAAATAAAGTTCAATTCCCATGCCACGCATGCAAGCACACCACAGAAAGTGGTATAAATGTCTGGCATTGGTTTGTAGAGCCAAGAGATCCTGCTCCTCCCCACTACAACACACACACATGCAAATAAAATAAAATAAAAATTCAGTATCCATTCAACATTTAAAAACTGTGGGATATAGTTCTAGGAATAAAAGGAGATTCTTTCAGTCCCATCAAAGTCATCAAAAAAATTCTGCAGATACTATTAAGCAATGAGACTTCTCCTTTCTGGTCTAGGCAATAGAATTTGCTCTTAACCTTTCCCAGTTATTTAGGATGGAAGTATGACTGAGCACTTCTCCCTGGGATCTGTGGAAGGGTGCTCAGTCTTTTCTTTTTTAAAATAATTTTATTTATTTATTCATTTTTATTAGTTGTGTACATACTCAGTGTGTAAACAGCCATGTTAGTACCATCTTTAGCCTCCTCCCTGTCCTCCCCCCTCTGAAGGGACCCTCCTTGTTGGGGATTGTGGATTGTGCATTGAGGGGGTAGCCATCAGTTATGGGGAAGAGGCAATGTCTCTGTGTGTAATGTCCCAATTTATGGCTCTAACCATCTTTTCACCCCTCTTGCACAAATTTCCCTGAGCCATGTTGGGTTCGTTTTAGGTCTACTTCAGTGATGAGATCTTGGGAGCTTCTGTGTCTCTGGATCTCTGGTTTGGTAAGAGTTGAGTGCTCTCTGTGTCTATCTCCTTCACCCTTGTGCTGGTACCAGGTTCACCAAGATATCAGCACTCTTGCTCATTTCCCCGATTACTCTACGGTTTCAGCTGGGGCCCTGGTGAGGCACAATGGGCTGATTCTCTCCTCAGGTTCTGCATCCATCTGAAAAAGTGAAGCAGATTCTCCAACAGAGAGTGAAGTCTGCACCAGACAAATGGGATAGCCATTATCATTTTTGAGAGAATTTAATAGTTGTAGGCCCTCTTGTATCCTAGGATTGTTGGCAGCTTGATATTGGAGAGTGAACTCATTTTTTGGGTATGGTTCTGACTTGTTTCCCATTTCCAGCTATGGGTTCCATTCCACTGAGCAGATCTGTTAGCCAGCTTAACAGCAGTTGGTTACCCACTATGGCTGTGTGCTACTATTGCACTTGGATGAGCATCATGTCTGTTTGTTTGCTGCTGAGTAGCTTAGACCAAGAGTTGCTTGGACAGATGTTGGCCATTTTCTCCCAGTCACTCATGTAGTACCTTCTGGCACTAGACAAGCTAACTGTCTGGGTTCTGACTCTTCCAGACTCCAGCTATGTCTTTCCATGTTTTGTACCAACAGTATTATGGCGTCTTCAGCAGTAGGTTCTTACCATTAACCTTTGGTGGTTAATCAAGTGCTCTGACAGAAATCTGTCTTCTGGGAAATGTATGGAAATGTATTAGGTCTCTCTGATCAACAGGTCATTGTGGATATTAATTGCATCTTGGTACTGGGAGTTACAGGCCAGACCCAAGGGAAACGAAGGAAGAAAAAAATATAGGCAATATATAATAGAAAGAAAGGAGAGAGAGAGAAAGAGAAAGAGAGAGAGAGAGAGAGAGAGAGAAACAGGAGAAAGCTGGGTGTAGTGGTGCATGCCTTTAATCCTAGCACTCAGGAGGCAGAGACAGGAGGATCACTGTGAGATCGAGGCCACCCTGAGATTACATAGTTAATTCCAGGTCAGCCTGAGCCAGAGTGAGACCCTACCTCGAAAAACAAAAACAAAAACAAAAACAAACAAACAAAAAAAAAACAGAACCCCCCCCAAAAAAACCACCACCAACAACAAAAAAAAACAACAACAGGAGAAATAGGAGAAGATTAAGGTTAGTCTTCATCATACCCTCTCCAGTGTTCCCTCGATGGACCTGATGAAGGTTCAGCCTTTTAGTCTGTCTTTCAGGATGTAGGATTTTATGGTACCAATTCCATTTGGGTCCAGTTTTGTCCCCTCCCACCCCTCCCTTCCCCTCCTGCCCCACCCTCCCTATTGCTCAGTCCTTGAGATGCTTATTAGGTGTGTCAGTATCCAGGTAGATTCAGATTAGGAGCCACAGATGAGTGATACCATGCAATGATTGTCTTTCTGTGATTGGGAGAGTTTGCTGTGAATGATCTGTTCCAAGTTTGACCATGTTTTCTTACTGCTATGTAGAATTCCATCATGTAGTTATACGTCATCTTGGTTATGTATTCATCTAATAATGGACATCTGGGTTGGTTCCAGTTCTTAGCTATTATGAATTGAGCAGCTATAAACATGGTTGAGCAAATGTCTCTGAACTAAGGCATGGAGCTTTTAGGGTAAGTGCCCAGTAAGGGAATAACTGGATCTGTTGGTAACTCTATAGTCAACCTTTTTAGGAGTTTCCATATTGCTTTCCATAGTGGTTGTACCATCTTATATTCCCACCAACAGTGAATGAGGGTTCCTACGTCTCCACATCCTCATCAGCATTTTATTTTTTAATGTTTGCTATTCTTACTGGGGTAAGGTAGAATCTCATAGTTTTTTAAATTTGCATTTCCCTCATGATTAGGAATGTTGAGCATTTTCTTTTTTCTTTTTTTCCCCTTTTTTGAGGTAGGGTTTCACTCTAGCTCTGGCTGACTAGAATTCATTATGTAGTCTCAGGGTGGCCTTGAACTCATGGCAATCCTCCTTCCTCTGCCTCCCAAGTGCTGGGATTAAAGGCGAGCTCCACAACACCCAGTCCGAGCATTTTATTAAGTGTGTGTTTGTCATTTGTGTTTCTTCCTGTGAGAATTCCCTGTTTAGTTCTCTGCCCCATTTTGTGAGTGGGTTGTTTGACTTTTTATTGTTTAGGTTTCTGAGTTCTTTGTAGAGTCTGTCACTCTCAAATAAATAAATAAAAATGAACAAAAAAATTAAAAAAAAAGAAATTAGGCCATGAAAACTTTTCTCCCACTCTGTGGGTAATCTATTGCCTCTGCTTGTTGTATCTTTGTCTGTGAAAAAACTTTTCAGCTTCATGAGATCCCAGTGGTTGATGATTGTTTAACTTCATGAACTACTGGGGTTTTGTTCAGGAAGTCTTTTCCCACTCTGATAACGTGGAAAGTTCCTCCTGTTTTTTTCTTCCAACAGTAACAGAGTTCCTGGTCTTATATCAAGGTCTTTGATCCATTTGGACTTGATATTTGTGCATTAAGAGATGTGTGTACCTAGTTTCATTTTCTTGCATATGGTTATACAGTTTGTCTAGCACCATTTGTTGAAGATGCTGCCTTTTTTTCCAGTCTACAGTGTTAGGGCCTTTGCTGAATATCAAGTGGCTGTAGTTACTTGACCCAAAGTCTGGGTCTTCTGTTCTGTTCCATCAGTCTATTATCCTGTTTTTATGCCAGTACCATGTTATTTTTGTTACTATGGTTTTGTGATGCTTAAATCAGTTATGGTGATGCCTTCAGAGTTGTTTCTTTTGCTGAGGAAGTGCTTGCATATCTGAGGCCTTCTGCCATTCCATATGAATTTTGAGATCATTTTTTCCCTATCTCTCTGAACATAAATGTGATTATTATTGGTATCTCATTAAATCTGCATATTGCTTTTGGTAAGATTTCCATTTTCACAATGTTAATTCTGCCTATCCAGAAGCATGGGAGGTCTTTCCATTTTCTCAAGTCTTCCTGAATTTCTTTCTTGAGTGTTTTTATATTTTCATTATATAGGTCTTTCACATCCTTGGTTAATGTTATTCCAAGGTATTTTATTATTATTTTTTGTTACTATTGAAAATGGTACAATTTTGCTTATTTTTTTCTCTGTATCTTTGTCTTTTGAATGTAGAAAGGCTACTGATTTTTGTGCATTGATTTTGTATCCTGCTACTTGCTGAAGGAATTAATCACTTTTATGAGTTTTGAGATGCAGGTTCTCAGGTCATTTATATATAGAATCATGCCATCTGCAAATAGGGCTAACTTAACTGCTTCCTTTCCAATTTGCATCCCTTTTGTTTCTTTTTCCTGTCTTATTGCTTGAGCTAGGGCTTCCAGTACTATGTGGAAGAGCAGAGGTGAGAGTGGACACCCCTGTCTTGTTCCTCATCTCAGTGGGAATTCCTTCAGTCTCTCCCCATTTAGCATTATTTGGGCTTTAGGAGCTGTATATATAGCCTTTATTATGTTGAGATATAAACCATCCATGCCTATTCTCTCCAATGTCTTATGCATATATCAAAATGATCATATAGTTTTTGTGTTCAAGCTTATTTATATGGTGTATTACATTGACAGATTTCCCATATGTTGAACTAACCTGCATTCCTGGGATAAAGCCTACTTGATCAAGGTGGATAATACTTTTGATGTGTTGTTGAACTTGGTTTGGAAGGATTTTGTTTAGGATCTTTGTGTCTAAATTCATCAGGGAAATAGGCCTATAGTTTTCTTTTCTCATGGCAGCTCTGCCTGGTTTTGGTATTAGGTATTTTGGTATTAGATACTAGCTTCATAAAAGGAGTTGGGAAGCTTTCCCTGTTCTCTAATTATGTGGCGCAGTTTGAACACAAAAGTGGTTTGAGTTCTTCCATGAAGGTTTGATATAATTCAGCTGAGAAGCCATCTGGTCCTAGAATCTTCTTTTGGGGGAAGTTTTTGATTACCTTTTCAATCTCATTGGGTATGATAAGTTTGTTTAGGAGATTAATCTTCTTTGAGTTTAGCTTTGGTAGATTGTATGTGTCTAGGAATTCATCCATTTCCTCCATATTATCCAGTTTTGTGGAGTAGAGGTTTTTGAAGTAGGTCCTGATAATTCTCCCAATTTCGCTTATGTCGGTTGTGATCTCTCCTTTTTCAGTTTTAATTTCGTTGATTTGGTGCATCTCTTATTTGTGCTTGATCAAATTGGCCAGGGGTTTATCAATCTTGTACATTTTTTCAAAGAACCAGCTCTTCCTTTCATCAATTTTCTTATTTTTTTTTTTTTTTTTTTTACTTTTCAATTCATTAATTTCTGCTCTGATCTTAGTTATTTGTTTCCATCTGGAGCTTTTTGGGTTGGATTCTTTCAGTTTTTTCCAATGCCTTTAGGTGGATGGTTCAGTTATTGATTTGGGATCTCCCTGTCTTTGTTATGAAGGCATTTTGTGCTATGAATTTTCCCCTGTGGAACGCCTTCATTGTGTCCCATAAGTTTTGGTACAATATGTTCTCGTTGTCATTAAATTCTAGAAATTTTGCACTTCCATTTTTTTTTTATTTCATCCACTACCCATATTTTTGTTTCAAAGTGTGTTGTTCTGTTTCCAGGAGATGGTGGGATTCCTGATGCATCTTTTGTTGTTCATTTCTAGCAATACAACATTGTGATGTAATTTCATTCAGGAAATGATTTTGATTTTCCTAAATATATGGAGGCAGGCTTTATGGCCCAGTATATGATCTGTTTTAGAGAAGGCTCCATGAGCTGCTGAGAAGAATGTATAATCTGTGGGTTTGGGGTAGTATGTTCTGTAGATGTCCATTAGGTTTAGTTGATCTATAATGTTGCTGAACTCTCTCACTTCCCTGTTAGTTTTCTGTTTGGATGATCTACCTATTGCTGATAGTGGAGTATTAAAATCCATGACTATGATGGTGTTGGTGGTTATTTCTGTTTTATTGTCAAGTAGGTTTTGTTTTATGAATTGTGGTGCATCTCTGTTTGGTGCATAAAGATTGAGAATTATGATATCCTCTTGTTGGATCATTCCCTTGATAAGTAAAAAGTGGTCTTTGTCTTTTTTGATTACTTTTGGTTTGAAGTCTATTTTCTCTGATATTGGTTTATCCACACCTGCTTGTTTCTTATTTCTCTTTGCTTGGAATATCATTTTTCACCCTTTCATCGAGGAGGTGTCTGTCTTTAGTGGTGAGGTGGGTTTCTTGAAGACAGCAGATTGAGGGCTCTAATTTTGTGATTCACCCTGTTAGCTTATGTCTCATAATGGGTGAATTAAGGCCACTAATACTTAGGGTAATAACTGTGAGGTTTAATTTAATCCCTGCCATATTGTGGTGGTTTATGTGGTTTGGTGTTTCCTTGGACTTTGTAGTTTTTGTGCCTTCTCTGAGTTTGGTTATTGTGATCTGCTTCTTGTAGTCACTTGAGGTTGGTTATTTGACTCTTCTGTGTGGAGAATTCCCTGAAGTACTCTCTGTAGGTTTGGCTTTGTGTTCATATAGTTGTAAAGCTGACTTTTATCATGGAAAGTTTTTCTTTCACCATCTATTATCAGGGATACTTTTGCTGGGTACAGTAGTTTGGGTTGGAAGCCATTAGTTCTTAGGCTTTTCAGTCTTCCATTGCAGGCCCTTCTGGCTTTCAGGGTTTCCATTGAGAAGCCTGAAGTAATTTTGATGAGGTTACCTTTATATGTAATGTGTTTTTTTCTCTCTAGCTGCTTTTGGGACTTTCTTTTTTGTATCAATGTTTAGCATCCTAATGATAGTATGTTTTATAGAATTTCTCCTTTGGTCCAGTCTATTTGGAGTTCTGTTACCTTCTTATAACTTGATGGGACTTTCTCTTGAGAGGGTGGGAAAGTTTTCTTCGATAATTTTGTTGAATAAGCTGTCCATGCCTCTGGTTTGAATTTCTTCCCTTTCTGGTATTCCCATGGTCCAAATGTTGGGATGTTTGAGGGTATCACACATTTCCCTCACATTCTGTTCACAAAAAATTTTTTGAACTTATTGAAACTTTTGGACTCACGATTGACTGTCTCTTCTGTTTTTTCTACCAGTTCTGAGTTTCTATCCTCCACATGGCTGACTCTATTCTTGAGAGCTTCTATAGAGTTTTGTACTTGTTCAATTTGGTTTGTATTTCCTACTGCCTTCTTCTGTATAGTTTCCATCCCTGTCAAGTTCTCTTTTCACATTATTTTCTGATTTTCCTAATGCTTCTTGGAATTTATCATTCTATTTATGTCTTCATTGAGCTCAGCCAGCTGATTACTGAGGTCCTTTTTTTTTCCTGCTCCTTTTCAGATCATTTAACTGTCTTTAGAACCCTTCCTTATTCTTTTCTATTAGGTATAACCTACCTAGGACAGCATTCATACAATTATTGGACCTTTGTTGATTTTCTTCAAGTTCTGATAATTGCTTGGCCAGGGTTGCATAGCTTGTATCTTCATCTTGGGATTCTGATTCTATTGTCTCTTTCCCTAGTGACAGGAAAACTGAGGGAGGGGAGAATGCTAGCCTGCTGATGTGGGTCCCAGTAGCCTGCAGGAAGTGCAGGAGGACCTGGTCTGTACATGATGGGGTGGAGGGTGCAATGCACATGGAGGTCTCCAGTGGTGGGAAAACTGAGGGAGGGGGTACCCTAGCCTGCTGACCTGCTCCTGCTTAGCCTATGGGTAGTGCAGGAGGAATGGGTGGCTGGGATGGTGGCTGGAATTGTGACTGGGATGGCTTCTTGAGGGAATTGGGGGACTGGTGGGATACCTGAGAGTGTGGGAATCAGTAGGTTCCCTACTTTGCTCCTCCATGCCCTCCCACTGGAGGTCCACTAGGATCTGCAAACCCCTAAAACCTCCAAAGTACTCCAAAGATCTTGCCTCTCCTTTCATGAGAGGTGAGGCATGGTTAGGTGCACACCATCTTGATCAGAAGCTGTGCTCAGCCTTAACCACTCCTAGTTAATATTATGATAGAGGTGCGACTCAGCACTCTTCCCTAGAATCAAGTCAAGTGTGTTAGCTCTTAACCTCTCCTGTTTATTATGATGATGGAGGTTTGACTGTGAATTCTTCCCTAGGATCAAGGCAAGGGTACTCACTGAGCAATCTCCCCAGGTCCCTATTTTTACTTGCTCTTTCTGATATACTGTATTAATAGCCTATATTTTCAAAAGTTATTATTTTTCATTTAATAAAAAGGAATGGAAAAGAGAATAACTGTAAACATAGCATTTTCAATTATTCCTTTGATTTTTATTCTATAGTTAGTGTTGTGTGGAATTTTCAAAAAGTGTTCATTGTGTTTTTATTAAAACTCATACCATTATGACTTTTAGAAAGATACTTAACTACTAAGTTCTTACTAACACAATCCTTTTCCTTCCATTCTACTGTGAATACTTCACTTCTGTCCTGCAGTTTTGGAAAATTTTTCTGTGAATGCTACTTGTTTTTCCCCAACGTCTCTTGTTTTGAACAATTTCTTTAAAGAAGCACTCTCATTTATCTCCATTAAGGCTATTATAAACTACTTCAGCTGCATATCTTCCTCGTCATTTATGGTGGCATTGTTTTAATTTCTCAGTTACAACATGCCAGCTTGGAAGGAGGAGATGTCCTCTCCATGGATTCTGAGCCTTCTGTCTGTGGTTCTGAAGCCCTTCAACATGTAATACCATTGTCCTTCTAGGGTTTTCTCTGGCTACACAGGATGCCCTCCCCTGATCTCTGCAAAACTGTCTTCTGAGGGATGTTACTGAAGCCTTAAGTCATCTAGTCCTATTTGATACCATATGTATTGCTGTTGAGTGTCTTATTAGGGTGAATGAAAAAATGTTTTCACATTTTAAACTCAATTTACGGTTGAGAAAATGCAAACAAACAATGTCCACTGTATGTGTACTTTTCTTTTTCAAAAACAGCTGCTGTGTCAACAGAGAAGTTATTAATATCATACCCCATCATTTCTCCCAACTGAAGGAGATGTAGGAGAAAGCTAGCTTTTTAAGGCAGTTTCAGCTAGAAACTGAGGCCCAAAGATAATCAATGCTACCTCACCCTGGCATGAATGGAACTCTTGGCAAAAATGGAACTTTTGTCTTATTGAGACTCAGCTGTAGTGCAGTGACTACAGTCTTGCATACTGCCTAGGTGGGTTGCCATCTGGGGTCTGCCCTTCAAATTGATAAGCCAACCGAGTCTTTCCCTTGCATACCTGGATCTGATGAAAGAATCAATTTTCAATTGATTATCAAAGCTTGTCCATGCTGTTTTCCAGTCTCTTCCTCTCTCTGCCTCCCCTTGCTCTAGTCACAGGGATACATATAAGTCTGGCTCCTCTCTTCACCTCAGCCAGGCTGGGTGGAGGGAGAGCAGAATACTGTTTCTTGGTCTGAGTGGTTTTTCTGCTTGCTTCTACTATAGAGTTTGGGGAAATTTTTTTTAACCTTAATTACATGTATGATTTTCCTGTGGTCTTTGAATCTACCATGTGCATATTTCCCTTATACACCAGAATTACCACTTGAGTAATTTCTCTAACTCTAGAACAACTACTTGTATAATTTCTTTAAAATCAGGGCAACCATGAGTGTAACTCTTTACTACTCATTTCTCATGTAAATATCTTGGTCTCTGCTTTGATATTTTCTCTCTGCTATTATTCCTAAGCCACCACCATTTTCCCTCTTAACTTTCTTACATGGGAAAACTCAGGGTGAACGTTATGGGTGTTCCTTCTGAATTTCCATACATAAGCACCTAGCTTCTAAGTTGTGCACGTTTATGGCTATACACCAGCCATCTCTCTTAAATCACTCTCACTGACTATGCTGTACCTTCCACATGAGTGCATGTTTCTTATCTTCCATGTGCTTGTGACTCTGCTCTAGGCCTTCCTTCTAGATAGGTCCCAATTTCCCTTAAATAAACTCCACAATTTGTGATTTTTCCCTAAATAAACTTACTAATTCATAATTTATCCTTCTTAAGTCTATATCAATTCTTTGTTAAAAGTATGACAGGACACAAAACTGGGGTTCATAAGTTTGGAGGATCCCATCCTAAGCCCCCAAGTCATGCATCACAACACATTTAAAAAGTAGAGTCTGGGGCTGGAGAGATGGCTTAGAGGTTAAGTGCTTGCCCTGTGAAGCCTAAGGACCCTGGTTCGAGGCTCAATTCCCCAGGACCCACTTTAGCCAGATGCACAAGGGGGTGCACATATCTGGAGTTTCTTTGCAGTGGCTGGAGGCCCTGATGTGCCCATTCTCTCTCTCTCTCTCTCTCTCTCTCTCTCTCTCTCTCTCTCTATCTCTATCTCTTTCTCTGTCTGTTGCTCTCAAGTAGATAAATAAAAATGAACCAAAAAAATTAAAAAAAATGTAGAATTTGCTATGTGCTCTAATTGTGTTTCGTCATTGTTTTCTTATGCCATGCTCATAGGAACAAGCCCTCCGGGTTGAAACATTTTCCACTGGTGGGAATGCTGAATGGGATTTTGAAGGCAGAGTATCCAAACTCCTATGTCACTTATTGGAGAGCAGGTTCCCAGTAGACCAAAGCACACTTTAGGAAATACACCAAGAAAAAGAAATTTACTTGGGACACAAAATTAGTTCTTAGCCACATACTGGCCTCGAACTCATGGTAATACTGTAACCTTGGCCTCCTGAGTGCAGGAATTAAAGGTATGTGCCACCCAGCTAGTTCTTAAGTTAATTATATACATTTATTCTTCTGAGCTTGTTATTGAGATGATAATCTGTCAGTGTGTTAGTAGTTTTGTGCCTGTATTGAACAGGGTCCTCTGAATTATACACTTCATTGTATAACCTCCAACAGGCCTGTCTGAGACAATCTCAGATTGTCCTGTAGCTGAAGGCTTTTCTTACCTGGTTCTGTCCCTTTTTTTTTCATCTTTCACAGGTAAACAACTTGGATTGCTTTCTGAAGACTTATCTCTGTCTCATTCCAGTCTACCTCTCTTTATCTCTCATAGACATTTCATCCAATAAATCACTTGCAGACCAACTGAGTCCACTTTGGCTTCTCTGTATTGGAAGACTCCAGGGATGAGGCACTAGACAGCAACTAGAATGAAAACAAAAGTGATGTTTTGTATGTAATTCTCACACTGTGTAAAGACTCCTTCATCATTATAGACAGATTATGCAAAATGAACAAAATGTATTAGAAGTTGTAAAATCTGGATGAAAATCTTGATTGATTATTATAAAATTATTTGTTTTTCATTGTTTCTTGTTATGGAGTAGATTTAACAAAGGCCAAAGACTTTTTGTAAGGTTTCTGTAAGAATTAAATTTTATGAATATGAAAAGACTCAAAATATTCATTAATAAAACATTATATTTCAATTTATATGAATATCAAAGCCCTTTGTTTAATTTATGTATTTATTCATTAATTCACTTTTATGTTTTGTTTAAATGCTGGGAATGACACTTAGGGCCTTGAACAGTGTATCAAATTCTCTAACACTCAGCTGTCATCCCAATTTTCTTTAGTTAGTTAACTTTGTTCTCTTAATATGCCATAGCTATGTAGTTTTATGTTGCCATTGCTTTAAAAGTTCAAGAGGCAGAGCTAACACTGGATCTCCCAACTTCATATTTCTATGTCTTTCTTTCATAGATCTTACAAGACCTAAGACATTTGTTCATCTGAATACATCTGTAAGGCAAGTTAACGCTGATAAAGATCAATTTTCTACAGAGAGTACTTCCTAATAACATCAGGCCATGACAAAATTGCCACACCTTAGTGAGCCATGTCTTTTTCCTCTTTGTTGCCATTGCTTGTGGGAAACATAATTGGAGGGTAGCTGTTCTTTTCCCATTATTGATTTTTTTCTACTCTTTCATTATTTTGGATCAGGTAAATGCTGGTTTCTTTTGTGAGTTTATAGAAAGGACATATCAAACAGAGATTTACAGCTCCCCAAGAAACCAGCTTTAAAGAGAATACTTCAGTGGTGGGGAACAAGCAGACATATCTAATGGGGTAAAGTCAGACTATCTTGTTCCATTTGATCAGGAAGCTTGATGTGAGTGTTTGTAATAACAGAGGCTTGATGTATTTATCTCAGAAACTCTGAACCTGGATAATGTGCTTTTCACATAGATGAATGCTATAGTAAAAGGATGCTTTGGGATTACACACACTTAGGTTTGAATAGGTGCTACCTATTTTAAAAAGCTGACCATGTGTGTATCTAAGCTCCATGAGCTTCCACTTTTAATTTACTCTTCACTTATACGAAGTATATATATGTAAAACATCAAATTCCTTACCACATACATTATAAGAACTTAAGCAAGGTTTTATTAATGTCATACTCTTTGTTGAAAACATCTATTCATTTAGTTATTCAATAAATATTTGTGACTCAGTTCTCATGTGTTAAATAATCCATATGCAAAGAGTTCAGTGGTGAGACAAGGATCTTGTTTACAAATAAATACATGACAACGACATGATATACAAATGCTTAGTACATGATACTATTTTGGATAAGACAGTGAGAATGATACTACATCAAGCTGACTGAAGGAGGGACACAGATATGAACTACTCAAAGGCAAAGTGAGTACTGGAGTGCAGAAAAAAGAGAGCACATGAAAAGCTATTTTAAATAAAAATAATAGGAATGTTGGGCTAGAATTTTGAAGAACTCTGGCCAAAAAATATTTGGTAATTGACAGTTACATGCATAACTTTGCTTATGTAAGGTATGAGTCTACTTGAAGACATTTTATTTAACATGTCATTGTTTTTTGTTTTGTTAACGTCAGAGTTAATGGAATTATAACTCATGTATGACTGAAGCTGACCTAACACAGAAGTATATCATAGTCCTCTTAAAGTTAGGACATCATATGTTATGCCCAGCTCTTGGCACACCCAGTGACCACCAAGGAGAACCAAACACGTATGCAAGGGCAAGGAGCTTTATTTCGGGCTTAAACTCCGTCTCTTGACTTCACCAATGCAGTGGATCCGTACAAGAACCCCGAGTAGTGGGAGGGTAGGGTTTTTATAAGGATTTGAACATAGAAGAAGGGGTTGGGTACATGACTGGTTGATTTAAACAGTGTACTCTTCTGGTTGGCTTAGGATTTTGGCAGGCAAAGTTGGCGGGCTGGGGCTAGGGGAATTGAACTTATCTATGACTACAGGAATATATGGCATAATCAATTTCCAGTGTTAAACCCACCCTTAGCAGAAAATAAAAAAACTTAGATCTTGCCAGGAAACAGAAATTTAGGCCTGCTGAGGACTCTGAAGCCTGTCATGGTGTCCGTTTGCTCCCTGAGTCCTTCATTCCCCCCTCTCTTTGTACCATGAGGAGCCAATCTTGGATCCCAATTGAATTAGTGAGTGGAGTCTAATGCTATATACTGTGATCTTAAAACCATAAGCTGTGCTGTATTAATGTGTTCCCTAACAAAAGCAACTAATCTATTAACAATGCAAGGTCCTATTGTGATTAGCAACAAAAATAAAAGTAATGGCCTTGCTAAAGCAGACAGCAGAGTTGTTAACCATGGGGAATGACTGAACCATGACTCAAACCATCCTCTATCAGCTTTTTTTTTTTCTCCAAATTCTCTTGTACCTTCACCATTGAGTCTCTAATTATACCTGAATGGTTGATATAAAAACAACATTCTTCCCTTAAGGCCACACATAGTCCCCCTTGCTGGAGGAATAATAAGCCCCATCTATTCCATAATACAACCTCAGCTAAGGAATCTACATTTTTTTCTAAGTGAGTAATTTCCATTGTGGCAGATAGTCCTCAGGTTCAGCCAGTGGATCTGCCAGTTGGATGTGGGTGGGTGTGATGAATCCAAGTGGCAATTGCGTCCATTTTCACAGCGGTAGGTGTGGTCAGGATGAAGACTGTAGGGTCCCTTCCAGCGGGGTTCCAGGGTCTCCCGGATTATTTACATATTTTACATACTTTACATATTTACATATTTTATATTTGAAAATAACCCTTTGAACATCTCTATTTGTTTTTCTTTATTACAGAATTAAAACTATGGGGAAAAGATGTCTTAATGTTTGTTTCCCCTCTTGGAAAGCTCTTGTGTTACTTAATAGGCCATTCATATATGTAAGGTATTTTTTATCCTTGGTTATACATTTCTCTCTGAGTGTTTAAGACCATGCAGATAGCCACATTTAATTAAGGATTAGTTTTGGAGGTCACTAATGGCTCTCCAAAGAGACTTTAGAGACATAGGAGTACCTCCATAGCTTACTGGTGTCTTTTGTCTGTTAGGATGATTCAGGGCCATGCTGGCCAAGTAGTTTTCCCTTCTTTGGGAAGTCAGGAGGACTGATTGCTCCTCAATTGTGACTCTCCTGTTTCAGACTATACACCAATTTTGTTTGGGTCTCCATATCCTCCCTCATCAGGAAGATAGGTGACTTACCAGGGGGTCAGTGTAGAAGTGTCCCATCATCTCCAGTGGCCTCATGACCTGGGAGCACAGGCCAAAATATTGGTGCCTCTGATGATTCCAATTGGCTTTGGCTTCTACATAGGTAATTAACACACTTAGAAAAGAAGTTACACCAGCCTGGATGTATGTATATATAGAGCACATTTGATTACTGAAATAGACTTAGTTAAAGAATGGCACAAGGGCTTCTAAAATCATTTTGTCCTATCTTTAAAATTTTAGTTGTACTATGGCAGCATAAGCCTTGTATATGAGGTATAGAAAGTAGGCACATCTCATATTTTAAATATCTAATATTTATAAATATATTTTAAATATTTAATATTTATAAATATCTCATATTTAAAATATCTAATATTTATAAATATAGGCAGAACCTGCTACCAGTCTTGAAAACAGTACCAATTGATTTACAGACTAACTCATTTAACCTAGAAATTGTCAGAAAAGGACAAGTAAGATGGTATAAAGTCTTAGCACCTGTGTTTGAAAACACCTTTGATTAGTTCAGATACCTGTGTTGGTACAAATTACCCAGAGAATATTGGAAACAGAACCACAGAGCTTGAAATTTTTTTTTCTCTCTCTCAGATGAGGACCATTGTTTGAGCATGAGGTTATACCCTAAAGTGGGAAATATGTCTTAAGAGTTAATTTTGTTATAAGCACTGGACTTACATACAATAGAGCAGAATCTGGTCTGTCTTTTTTTTTTTAAACCAGAACAGCTAGCTAAATTCTAATATAACCCTTGATAAATCTTTTTGAAAGAAAAACATTGTTTGGCAACCAATAATTTTGGCTTAAACTTGATAGCTATTGATTTTATGTACCACAGAAAGTTTTATTAACATAAAACAATTTTATGTTTTACCCATGACTTAAATTTGATAGAGCTTAAGCAAGCTATCCCAACATATCCCAGGAAGATGAAAGTTATCATTACTGAAATTAAATCACTTTTAAACCTAAGTGATTAAACCTAGTTATGACCATTTAATAGAATTAGCATAAATAAGACAGAAGCTATCTGTAAAGTCACAATGTCTTTAGATATGAGTACTTCACCTTTGGAAATTAACCACTTCTATGTGAGCCTTTATCTTAAGAATAGTTAAAACCTTGATGAAAAGAGGAAACTAATTTACTTTACTGAGAGAGTCTTAAAGCCAGTTTTATAACCCTTAAATCATAACAAATTAGCATCAGTGACCTGTTAATGAGTGAGGCCTTATCATAAGACTCAGTTTCTGCATTGATTAAAACTTTGGCATCAGGTAAACATTAGATTTAATCCAATTAAATGTTTCAGTGAAGGGGCCCTTCCCCTGATATACACATTAGGTAAGTCTGATGCTTGCCTTATGTAAAGAGTTTGTAATCTGATCAAATACCTTGACTCAGTTTACCTATTTAACTTTTTGTCTAGTGAGAAATTGTATCTAACAGATGTGACTTTAGGTGTTCAAAAGAGAAGAACTAAAGAGAACCACAGTTATATGCTGTACTCCTTTTTCCTTGTCAGAGACAACTGGCCATTTTGTCTCAGTCAGAGTCTGGGGGACACATGGCTTAAACTTGCATGGGGTCTGAGATAAAGAGGGTTCCATCCATTTTTTCGGAGTACAGCTTTCCATGAATTTAAGTAACATATATTGGAAAGCAAGAGCAAAATGAAATTACAGAGCAGGGAGACAAGCATCCTGACATTCCTTATCCTATTCTGAAGTTGTTTGTTTTTACACAGCAAATTTACCCATTTGCAAAACACAAGGTGATAGACTCTTGTCTATGTTTAACCTGGTTAAACCTCTAATTACATCTGTACTTATGACTTTGTGACTCACCTAGCATAGGCATCACCTGTGTCTAATGTAAGATGAATTTAGATTAAGACTGTGTCCCTATATAAAACTTTTTGAGTATCTTTAAGAGTCTGTAAACAGTTGAAAAATCTCTAACTTTAGGCATGGCATTTAGGTTTAGCCTGAAAATTCTTTCCTACATATGCACATCTTTATCCGCATACTTTAACATTCTCATCTAAGTACAACTCAAAAAGCATTTTTAACGAGCATTCTATGTCCCAACATTGAAAAATTCCTTCCCAGTTCCTTCAATCAATTCATCTCATCCCATTATTAACCACCTTTGTTATAAGGCTATTATGAAAAACTACAACAAATTAATTAATCCTATTACTCACTAACAAGTGAGTAGTCTAAAGACAATTTTATGACATTAATACCAATAAGACACGAAAGTAAGGCAAATATTGTTGCTATCTTGAGGCAGGCTGGCCTAGAAGTCAGGTCAGTTGCCTCCTCCTTTTAAGTACTTTACTTTTTTTTTTAATACCTGACAAATCATAAATTACCAATTTAGAGAGAATTCGGTTGTTTTTAATAATCCTCTATGAAAGTTGAAGTTGACCTAGAACATAAATTCAGTAATTATATTTATGATATCATGTAACAAAGTTGACACATTTTTTCTTTATGTAAAACTTCAGTTCTTTATAGGCTGTAGTTAAAAGTGACTTTTTTTTTTAATCTCTTGCAGCTTTTTGGTGTGCTGTTGTGGCTGGGCGGGGCTTGCATACACCTTAGATCAGCCTTGCCCTACTCCGGGCACTCTCCAGGGGTCCGTCTAGTACACGTGGAGGTAATGGCCAAGAAGACTGCCGGGAGGCCAAGGATTCTGACTACCTGAAGGGGAAAAGGGAGGGGGGGGGGGGACTCCAGGACTTCCAGGAGGCCTCTGAAGAAAGCGGCCCGCTGGGAGGCCGCTGAAGAAGGAGTGGGCCTGCACGGAGGCAGGAGGAGGAGACATGGCACCTGCATGGGCAGAGGCACCATTGTCTGTCTGCCACCTGACTTTGACCCAAGCCACTTTGGAGCGCTTGCAAAGCTGGCTTGTAATTTTCCTGCTTAAAGGGAGTGAGGGGAAATTTCCTTCCTGAGCTTTTCATTTCCTAGCCAGATGAGCTATGCAAGTCCACGTGGATGCCCAGAAATCCAGAAATGACCTGGAGGACTTCTTCCCAAAAGGAGCATGCCTCCCTCTGGGAGGGCTAATTCCTTTAACTTTCTGAAGAGCTCTTATTCCATGGATCTGAGATATATATCTACATATATATATTGGCGGGAGAAAGATTAGAAATGCCAAGACCAGAGGGCAACATTCCCCAGAGCTGATTAGCACACGGGGGATTTCCCAAAGATCCGGGTGTGAGCCTGTCCACAAGTTTAAGAGGCCGTTGACCTGCCGTACAGGCTTTTAAGAGGTCGATGTGTTACCATTTTGTGTGTGTGTGTGTGTTTCAGAGAGAAATAGATAGAGGGTTTTTGCCAACACCCAATGGGCTGTTGGAGTCCAGGCAGAGGACGGCTGGCCTTCAGTCAATACTGAAGAGTGGCCTCGGCCAAGAGACATCAGTTACCAGTTGTCGTGTCTGGTCCCACGTGATGGTGCGAACTGAAAATAAAGGAGGAGAAAGAGAAGCCTGACAGCCCTCAAAGACATGGGGGCAAGGCCACATGGGCTGATGTCTCCCAGTCCCTCTGGGAGAACACTCACCCACCCTGTGCATCTTATAAGGTCCCTGTTCAGGCACCAGCTGTGGGTTTTTGGATTTTTGCTCAGGGGGCCGCTGCGGTTCATCCGAAGGCATCCAGGCAACCGGGGGTGTGTGAGCATCTGAAGAGAGAAAGGCACTCCCAGGAGAAAGTGGAGCAGCTCTCTCCTTACCTGCTGCCATGTTGAAATCCCAGTCTGGTGTAGTCAAAGGGAAGAAGGTATCAATGATAGCCTGATTATTGGTGGGATTCCCATCAGTGCCCAGAACCAATTTCTTGGCTTCAGTCTGGCTTCTCTCTCTTTCCTCTGTAATACAGAGAATCTGTAGCAATTGTTGACAATCATCCCAAGTTGATTACCATCTTGGTCTGGGGGCCCCATAACCCGAAGAGGGAATACTGTGACTCTGAGGGGCCCTAATTTTAACGTCCTGAAAGTGGTCTGTCAGTAAAGAAAGCAGGGTAGTCTGCGTCTGTTCCATCTGTCCAAGCACACAAATAGTAATTCCAACAAAGAAAAGGAAAGAGACAGTAAAAAAGTTCAACTGCCAGCAACTACAAAACCAAAACTGAGACAATGGCTTCTCACATTGTCTCTACAGTTGGGGGAATGAAATCCCCTCCATGCAGGCCTGGGGCACTGAGGTCCTGCTATACAACAGAGTGGCCAGCTACTACAAAACCGAATTTGAGACCACACATCTCACCGTTCCGCTGTAGTGTTGTCTCTACAGATGTGAACCATGTGAGATCTGAAGCATGTAGGCATATAGCCTCATTCCATCTGAGCTTGGCATATAATGCATCAAGTAACTCAGGAATTTTTACTTCACTGATCACACAAGCTCTGTAGGTACTAATCTGGAGATTGCAAAGCAATTTCAGTGAGTAAACAAATCTCTCAACAAAAAGCTTGAGCAATGACTATCTTGTGTGTGTGTGTTCCTGCTCTTTGCTCCCTGTTGTAGGGGCTAACCCTATGCCCAGGGTTATTCACTGACTAATTGTGACTTTTGCTGAGATAACAAATACTGGATTGGAAACAGTTGCTGAATACCAGATTAAAATTTTACACATGTTAACCTTCAACTTTAAATACACTTTTAAGTTTATTTGCCTCGTAGAGAGTATTCAGTTAATGGAAGAGTTAGTTCTGGAAATGAATCTCTAGGTACGATCAGATAAATGATGCCATTTAAAGGCACAAAACTTCATTAAATCATAAAAATGATTGAGAAGAGTGTGGATCGATTTTTGGGATAGCTAAATGTTTAGGGACTAAGGAGAAAACTGAAAGAGTAATTTTAATTTTGAAATATAAGTGGCTAGGTTAGAAAAAATTGAGAGTATGATCGTTCACTCACCAAACTGAATATGTACAAAAAAAAAAATCAAATGTTGCAGAAACTTGAATTAAGTGACTCTTGGATCTGGCCATGTAAAGATTATTGATGACCTTGGCAAGGAAAAATACCTGTAGTATGAGACTGTAAAAGTGGTTAAAAAATAAATAGATTTACAAATAGAATGGATAAATTACAAAAGTAAATTCCTTAAGCAGGTTGGTGTGCTGAAGCCTCAGAAAAGAGGTGAACCTTAGAAATAGCATGCTTTCATGCATTGAAGATTATGAGCATGCAAATGCAGATGGGGTTACCTTTGCTATGCTAAGGTCCTTTGAAACTGCTTACAGCACCTACTTTCTAAACAAAGATTTTATTTGGGGGGAAGTGAGAATCTTGGAGCAATGGAGCATTTTGGAATTTGCAGCTACACATGGGAAATGGTACTGCTCACTCGCTATGGCCATGCTTTTTCTTTAGAAACTTCAAGCTATTTGAGGGCTGGCAAAACTACATGGGTGGTTGAAATTATATAAAATTGGAGTTTTGGAGATAAATATAAAAAAATTATGTCAGCCTAGTGCAGACATATGTGAGTGAATGATTACAACATGGGTAATTGAAAATGTGAGGATTTATGGTGTAAATAGACAGTTTGCAGGACTCTTTGTACTGGTGAAAGACTGGGTTATCTAGAGCAGTATAACTTTATATACAGAAGGCAAGGTTCTTTATGCTAGTTTTAAGGAGGCTGTGGTATCAATAGCAAAGTCCATGATAGTTGTAAGACTCTTCATCATGATCCATGATAAGAAACAGAATTCTAAAAGGCTTTGGAACTCAGCATTTTGTGTTGAGACCACACTGCACAAACATATACACACATATGAAAGTAACATCAAAATAATATGAGATAATAGTATATTATAAAATTGTAATTGTTTTCTAATTTGTTTTCTTATGCTTTAAGGCTGGCTATGAAATACTTATTTTTATAACTCATTAAAAGCCCAAACTTTCAGCTTGAGAAAACAAGGTGTTATAGTGAGGTAATGGTACTTTTGTCAAAGGATGTATGATCAGATTACTGGATAGTGTTGATCTTATATCATTGTACTTTTGCTTCTTTGAATGAATCCCATGGTGGGGCATTTCTGTGTGACTGTTCTCAAAGGGGACATTTACTTCCTTTCAGTGTGCAAAACTGGGAACACCTAAGGAAGATGTATATTTAGGAGGTGATGACCTGGGGAAGAAATGCTGCTCCCAAGAGATTCCAGAATGGTTGGGTGTTTCTCACTTGCAGACAAGTGTTATTGAAAGTACAGTTTTTAAAGAGATATTTTAAGGTTGTGGTGTTAAATATATGTTGCTTAGGAAAGGAACACATTAAAACTTGAAATGGTGTTTCAAATGTATAAGAAAGTACTAGCTTTAACTTTTAAGAAAGCTTGTCCATAAGCACAATCTATTATAAAGATATTTTGGATTTATATTTTGGTGATTAAAATTCACAGCTAGTCTCAATTTTGCAAAAGGAGAAAATCTGGAGGAATTTATTTTTTACTTTTGAGGTTCAGAGCAGGGAGGGCAAGCAGCCATGCTGACATCTATAGTGACGATACTCCCAGAATCTCAAGCCTGAGTGACAGTTGAAGAATCCCAGGAAGAATTGGAGCTAACTGCTCAGCAACTCCTGTAGTCATTTACATATTCTGGATTTCAATCTTATTAAAAAGCACCAGAATTTTTTTGTATTGATGAGTATACATTCTATAATAATTAATATTTGGATTACATTGCATAGACATTTGGAAAAATGCCTCCCTATTAGTTAGTGAGTCTATTAAGTGCATTTTTATTGGGACCATTTTTCTTTTTATGTGCTAGGCACCCTTAGGGTCCGTGTTTAGTAAAAAATAGGAGACAAAGAAAAAAATTTCCACTATTACAATATTTTCAAGAGTTTTCAAGTTAACTGAACATTCTGTATGAGATATGAAAGGTATTGCTTTTGGTTTGATTACTTATATTTTCCTAATATTAGATGTATAGAACTAATGTTTATAGCAATTAATTTTAGAGTTAAGATTGTTTTGGAAAACATACTATATCAGCTATACTCTGTTCTACTTCAATAATTAAATATTTCCTCAATGCAGTGGCACAATTTATACTACAGGAAACTTTTCATATGGAAGACTGGTGTTAAAGAAATTTATATCTACATGCAATTTAAAGAATATTAATGAATCAAATTAAATGAAAGGCAGGCAGGTGTGAGATTTAAAGGAAAGTAGAAAGTCTTGGGATTGCTGTCTGTGTTGGTCTCTCTTCTAAGATTTGGCAACTCCTCTCTAATGTGGGTGACAATAGTGGAAGCTCTTTCCAACTATGACTTATTTGGCAGTGACTTTGTCATGGTGGAAGGCATATGGTTGCTGCATATCTGGCAGAAACAGGTCAGTCCATGTTCATGCTTCTTCCCCAACATTATACTTCAGAGTTAACTTTTTCCTTCTGCTTTATTTTAAAGCATAGGTATTTAAGTATGCCATTACATATTTTCCTCAGACCCATCGATAAAGTGCACACAAAACGGACAGTGTTATTTTCTGTACTCAGTGCTGTAACCAATACCTGACAAGAAACAGCTTAAGTAAGAAAAGAGTTTATTTTGACTTACCATTTGTCCATCGTCGTAGGAAAAGCATGTTTCTAAGAGCAGGAAACTGGCTGGTCACACAGCATGCATGATCAAGAAGCAGAGAGCAACAATCCCTATGCCCAGCTAGTTTTCTCTTAAACTTAACCTTCACAGCTTTACTCAGTGGTCTCTTAGCGCCACCTTCAGGGATTCTGACCCTGTCTCATATTGTTTAGCTTTAGCAGTTCTCTGAGACCATGAGACAAGCCATCATTACCACCTCAATCTAGCATAAAAATATCAGTACCAGCTAAGTGTGGTGGCACACGCCTTTTAATCTAGCACTTGGGAGGGAGAGGTAGGAAGATTACTGTGAGTTTGAGGTCACCCTGAGACTATATAGTGAATTCCAGCTCAGCTTACACTAGAGTGAGGCCCTACCTCATAAAACAAAACGAAACAAAAATCACACCAACAATGAAACGTCAGTACCATGTGGCCAATGCTGTCAATTTCTGCTTCAAGTTTGGGATATAGCCTGGCACCCTTGAGCCAAAGCTGTAATGATGTGTGTGTGCCCTGGATGCTCAATCTGTGAAAATGGTTCCATTGGGCTGTTTTTGAGTAGGGAAACCCTTCTGGGCCATTCTTCATTTAGGATTTCTCCTTTCAAAAGAATCTTCATTCTGAAGTTAGATCTTGCAGTAGATGAGGTCTTGCCTTCAGAGCACATTTCTGCTGTATCAGTGAGAAGAGAGGGAAAGAGTTTTCTATTTAATTTCATTAATCTATTCAACAATTATAGATCCTTTGTGGGCTGCTGTCTTTTGTCTGGAACTTTGAACTTCCTCACTATATTGAGACATTACTTCATCCTCACTAAGTTTGTCACCAGAAAACCCAAAACAAACAGATATTCCAGAAAAAAAATGAAGATTGGTGAGGATAAAGAAGAAATGAAACACTATACACTGTTGTTGAGAATGTAAAAGGAATGCCATGAGTGGTGGTGTACACCTTTAATCCCAGCACTCCGGAGGCAGAGGTAGGAGGATTGCTGAGAGTTTGAGGCCAGCCGGTGACTACAGACTGTTTCAGGCCAGCATGGGCTACAGTGAGACCCTACCTTGAAACAATCAAACAAACAAATAACAATAAAACCCAAGATTATAAAATGACAGATCTTTGTAACCTATATGACAGTGCCTCAAGAAATTAATATTCTGAAAAGGTGAGTACAGCAGTAGAATGAAATACCAAATAATTATATTTAGGAGCAACATAGTCCCACCATAGAAAGAGAAGAATAAAAGAGAAACAACTTATATATATATATATGCATATATATATGTGTGTGTGCCTATATACATATATATATATATATATATATATACACATACATACATATATATATATATACATAAGGTATATATATATATACCCCTTATGTAGCACTTACCTTCTCATTGTTGGGACAAATCACCAATTTATGGAGGAAAGGGCTTATTTCTGATTTACAGTTTTGGGGGGAAGCTTCATCATGATGGGAAAAGCATGACAGGAGCAGATAGCTGGGGATCACTTCTTCAAGGCAACATGGAATAAGTAGTGTGAGTGAGCTTAGAGTAGTAAGTGGGCCTAGGTGGTAACACCCCAATGCTTGCCTCCAGTGACACACTTCCACCATAGCAAGGTTATAGCTCCCCAGATTTCTCAGACATTCTGAACAGCACCTCCCTCTGGGGTTAAGCATTCAAATACAGGAGGCTTTGAGGAAATTTTTGCATTCAAACCTCCATTCCTTATTACAGTGAGAAAATATAATAAGTTCAGGAGATTCACAAATTTATCATATAAGCAAGAGGAGAATGTATGAAAATATTAAAAATCTTGAGTTTTTCTTATTAGCAATCTTTAATATGAAATATAAAAGGAAGAGGATTTGACAAGATTAGTTCCTATCTTCTTTACTAATTATCAGAAGGCCTTATTTCATTCTGTCAATTGGAACGGGGATAATTCTGCAAGGCATCAGGAAACTTTTATGATTACATAAAGCTAGGGGCAATATTTAGAAATATATAGTTGATCATCAATAAACGATATCTATTTCTTTCTATAGTTTTCTAGCTCTGCTTTAGTCCAATAGTAATTCAATAAATAAATATTTTGCTGTGCTGTGTTTCATTGTGTACACATTATGAACAAAGCAGATATACTTTATATTAAACAGATATGAAAGACACAAACCTATCTTTCTTAAGGAAGTTTCCATGGCTTTATAAAAGAAGAGCCACTTGAAAAGGATATTTACTCCTAGCATTTTATCATGCAAGATCCATTGTATTTATTAAACTATTTACAGTCTTTTACCCTCTTTTAGGTAAGTGGGTATAGGCTTGTTTAATGTTCTAGGTATCTGCCCCTGTGTGATATGCTGGTGAATACTCTTTGACAATTGACTGGATTTAGGATAACCTTGGAGACATACCTCTGGGTGAATCGGTGAGGGTGTTTCCAGACAAAGTTTAGCAGAGCAGGACAGTCTACCTTGAATGTGGGTGGCCTCATTCTATGGGTTGAAGTCCAAGATGGAATAAAAAGGGAAAAAAAGGACAAATTTAACTGAGCAGCTATAGCCATCTCTGCTTCCTGACTGAATGGATTGTGACCAGGTGTCTCATGCTCCCACAACCATGCCCGTCCAACCATGTTGGATGATATCTCCTCAAACTGTGACCACAAATATACTTATCCTTCCTCACCATTGCTTTTGTCAGGGGCTTGGTCACAGCAACGAGAAAGTAATAATGCACTTAGAATTGCCCACTTCCACATTTAGTCTCCAGCCCCAGTGTGTCTTTAAGTCACTGTCCCTTAGCACCATTCTGCCTGCGTCTTTCTACTTCACACAGTCAAATTACCAAGCATGCCCACTGCATGTCTTCATATGAACCCAAATATGAGAAGCTATTCATGTTTTATAATGCATTTATATTCTGATATTTACTGCTAAGCATGGATCCAACATATGGCCTTGTCATTTCCCACTTAGGTACTTTAAAGAAATAAGAGCATTTCTCATTCCCAACACCAACTTTGTACTTGAATGTGCACAACATATTTATTTGCAATGACACAAATATCTAAAAGTAAACAGAAAAACTATTCCTTTAAAATCATTAATAAAACTAACATATGTTTGTCATAATTAAGAACTGCACCATTGATACTTGGGACCTCTTTGTATGGATCTCAAAATAATCATGCTGAATGAAACAAGATAGAGAATAAGATATGGTATGCAATTACATCCATGCACCATTCACTCTAGTACATGTAAGTTATTGAAAAAGTAGATCAGTGCCTTTGTCTGCAGATGGTGGGCAGGGAGAAAGGATGGAAGTAAAAAGGGAAGGAGGAAAGGCTTGGAGGCAATTTATGTCATAATCTTGATTGTGATCCTTATTTCAAGGCTATGTGCCTTCTCAATTACATGCTTATGTATGTGCATCTTATTGTATGCAAAGTATAGTTCAACAAAGTGGTAAAATAGACCACTGCCTTCTAAAATAGTCTGAAAACAGCTCATTATAACATATACTATGACAAATATCAAAACAGGGAACTTTCAGTCAGAGAATTGAATCTACAAGGATACTAAGAGCACCATGTGGATGGTTCTTTAAATTTTTGTTTCTGTATAGAAATAGATCAATTGTGGTATTTCATTGAATACTTAGTATTTTATAGCCACTAGTTAACAGTCAAATGTTCTTTTTCTCCCTATCATTTCTCAGTAATGTGGGAGAAAATTGATGATTTATTTAAATACTAGCATATGACAGATTCCATCCTTAGCTGGAGTTTTCACCACTAGCATACTTTTGAAAAATGACCAACAGCACAGAATCTTAAAATATGCAATGATGACATAAACCCGTATTCCCCAAACCAACATAAAGGGAGTTTATTTTTAGAAGCGAATGATATATGTTCAGCACTTTGAACTTAAGAGTGATTAGAACTTTCTGGAGGAACTATTGACCCATGCTGAGGATTGTTTACCTACATTGTAGTGTTTCTAATTAGTTCTCCATCTGTCATTCCTCAGCACTGTAATTATCAGGGGTTACTACTGCCTGGGAACCTGCATTATGACCTAGTGGGGCTACTCTGAAAAGCTCTTTGCTAAGATCAATCGCGTTCATGAAAAGAGGTAAACTAAGGGACTGTGAGAACCTCCCTCATCTATGCTATTACTTCTGAGAAGGGTGAAAAGCTAAGAAGTTTGGCTGACTAGTGCATATTCTCTTAACATGCATAAATCACACCATTGATATAAGTAGATCATTTATATGTGATTTCTGAGTTTATAATCATCAGGAATGTTCCTCTGAATGTATGGTTTGTTATTCACACATGATACTACTTTTCACAGTCTTCTTAGTCACTTGCATGAGTTGTGACATGCATATATAAACTTTCACGTATCATAATGTTTTTTAAATATTAGCTGGGGAAGGATATGTTCTAAATGTAGTAGAACTTTATAAAGATGTTTTGCTAATGCACAGTGGAATCCAATGAATCTTTAGAAAAAGTCTACATTTGTAACTAGCAGTGTTCCTGCCTTTCAGGAGAAGGGGACCTAAAAGCAAGATGTGGTGTTCAAGTATTCTGAAAACACCCACACACATGAACACACACACGAACACACATGTATACACACACTTGAATGTATATGCTTACAAATACACTCACACATGTGCACTCATGCATATACATATTAACACACACTTGCACATGCACAGTGACACACAATGGTGGGCATTCCCTTGAAGTGTGCTCAGGCTGATTAGTGATGTCTGTGTTGGTTCCCAACATATTATCAGTGTTCCACACAGCACAGCATTTATGAGAGTAGACATAGTCATTGGTGAATGTTAAAAAGGCTTTTTCTGCGGATCAATTATTTTTTTTTTCATAATACTGAGCTGAGTTACTAACAAGTAGCAGTTGCTCTTGTAGGACTGCTTTGTGTTCCATTCTTAAATTTTAGACGTATATTTTTAGTATTGCACAGTGTTATTAATGGTAAAAGATGAAGTTTGTCACTCCTTCTGGGAATCTGTTAGTAAGTGATAAAACACATTCAGCCCTGAAGTCAGAATTACAAAACATAGTCTTAGATTTTTCTTTCCCTCAGATAGTTTTGGCTTAAAAAAAAACACAGAGCTTGAAGACTGTATTTTTCTTTTTTGACACTCAGGCAGATTCAGAATGCTTTGGAGCCCATGAAGGTCACAGTTAATTTTCAGAAAGAAGAATTGATGTTAAATTACTGTGTCTTTAATCCAAGAGGAGAATGAGAAAACACGTGTATATAGACATATGACATGTGATTTTTGGATCTTTGTCAAAACAGATGCATGAATTGAGAATTAAAGATGATATAAGGTCAAGATGGCTACAGGCACCATGTGTTTCCACACAGGAATGACTTGTTCCATGATACTGGCCAGCAGCCATGTGGGGGACTTCAGAGTAGCCTCTTGTCACTCACTGTTATTATGGGTGATCAAACACTTCTCAGTGGACAATTGTTGAGTGTTCCATGGAAATGGGAAGTGTGATAATGCTGTCAGAGGGCAATCCAAGAATCTAAGAGATAACAGAAATAAAGCTAGAATTTGGAATTGGTCATAAATTTCAATTAGATTTAAATCTGGTGTGGTCTTGTGAACCTCTGTGACCTGAGGCATATTGACTTGCACATATCTGCTTTTCTCCTTGTGAAATGGTTATAGGCATCCTTATCTCCCAGCAGTGCTATGAGTACTAACAAAATAGGTTAAAGTTTATGACTCTTAAAGAACTAGAACCATAGAAAGCATTTAATAAAAGTTACTTTGGTGGCTGGAGAAGATGGCTCAGCAGTTAAGGCACTTGCCTGCAAAGCCAAAGTTACCCCAGTTCTATTCCCCAGGGCCCAGGTATGCCAGATACACAAGGTGGCACATATGTGTGTGTCTGAAGTTCATTTGCATGCCCATTCTCTCTCCTTCTCTTTTTCCTTCTCAATTTCTCTCTCTTTGCCTCTTTCTCTCTCAAATGAATCTTTTTATTAAACAAGAAACAAGAAACAAGTTAATTTTGTCACCTACATTCTAAAACAGGCAGACTTGAGTAGTGCTGTCCCTTGAGGCTTTGTTTTCTGATGCTCTCCTTACCCAGGAATGACACTTCCCTCTTCTAAGCTTTGGAAAATGTCATTTACAGCACTGTGGGGGCCAAAATATATTCTATTCTACATGGCTTAGTTTGTCTTTGGCGGTGCTTGGTTCTAGAAAAATGTGTTACCCTAAGACCTCTAGGCATCAAGGCTGTGTTGTGACTGTCCATCTCCAGCCTACACTAATCACATATTCAATGAATGCTAAATGCATTGCACTAAACTCATCATCCATGGATTTTTTCAGACCCTTATTACTTTCTCCCACATTTATGATTGAATTCATTGGTAACCTTTGGTTTCCTAAAAGAAGGTCTATGTTCTCATGAGGATTTTTTCAGTGTTTCTTGAAAGTGTGACAATTTGTGGAAAAATAAATGTTACCAACAGCAAATGTGTGGGCTTTTTTTTTTTTCTTGTGGATAAACACAATTGGGCTGAATATACCAAACGGACAAACAGCAGCAGTGGAATAAATGTGCAAACAAAACTCAGTTGAATCTACTTAACAGGAGTCTGACCTGAGAGTTGGACTATGCCATTGAGTTTGATGGACTATTGATTCTCTGAAGGCTTGCCAGGGTCTAAGGTCTGGTAATGTGGCCACCAGATGGATTTGTCATGAAACTCATGGAATGGTATTTCCCCTACCTGGGGAAAGGACTGTACTTAACATTTATTAATCCACTTAACCTGTAAAGATTTTGTGATAATGTTTGCCAAATATATAAAAGATAAAATATGGAGTTTTGGTAAAGATAGAAGAGTAAGATACTCACCACTTCTGGGAAGGGTTTCTTTCTACTCACACCAGCCCTGCAAAATCAAAAGAACCTGAAGGAGAGGACAATGGGCCAGCTGAGCAGCTCCAGGGCACCAGGCAGAATTCCACAACCCTCCTTTCCACATATGACAGCACCAGTAATGCCACTGGATCTCAAGACAGAAAAGGATCCCATCCATCCTGTTCCCACACAGCATCCAACCATGTAATCTAAACATCATTCAGATTTCAATAATAACTCTAGGTATAAATTATTAATGGTCTCAATTCCCAAATCAAATGATACAGATTAGAAAAATTATTTAAAAGTCAGAATCCTGTTGGTTGCCACCAAAAACTCACCACATATTATCATTTGATACTACCTAAGGTAGAAAGGATGGAAAATGATATTTTAAGCAAATATTCCTAGGAAAAAATCAGGTGTTGCTGTACTAGTACCTAACAGAATATATTTTAGGCCAATAGTTAGAAGAGATACAGAAGGTCACTTTATGCTGATTAATAGGCAGCAATCAAACAAGGGGATATTGTACTTCTTAACATATATACACCAAACACAGGTGCACCCAATTTCATCAAATAAACACTATCAAATGTAAAGCCACTTATTAACCCAAGCACAATAGTAGTGGGAGACTTCAGTGCCCCACTCTCACCAATTGACAGGTCATTCCCCCCCCCCCAAAATAAACAGAGAAGCATCTGGAATAACTAACATCACAGAACAAATGGGCCTAACAGACATTTATAGAATATTCCAAGCAATTGTGCAGAATACACATTCTTTTCAGCAGCACATGAAACTTTCTATTATGTTAGAACATAAAGCAAATCTTAATAAATACAGAAAAACTGAAACAATCCTTTGTATTCTATCTGATCATAATGGGATAAAAGTACTAGTCAACAACAACATCAAAAAACACTATAGAACCTACATAAAATCATGAAAACTAAACAGTCCACAAATAAAGGAAATGTAAAGAGGAAAGGAAGAAGCCAAACCATCTTTATTTGCATATGATATGATTCTGTATGTAAAAGATCTTAAAGACTCCACCAGAACATGTTAGAGCTGATAAACACTTTCAGAAAAAGAAAATAGCAGGATACAAAATTAACACATACAAATCAGTAGCCTTCCTGCACACCAATAACCAATGTGTTGAGGATGAAACTATGGAAACATTTCCATTCATCATTGTCTCAAAAGTTCATTGGAATAAACCAAGTAAAGAAAGTGAAGGTTAACTACAATGAAAACTTTAAAACATTTAAGAAAAAAATGAAGTAGACACTAGGAAACAGACAAACATCCCATGTTCTCACATTGGGAGAATCAATATTGAGAAAATGGCTATCATACCATAAACAATATAACTTTAGTGCAATCTCCATCATAATTCTAGCACCTTTTATCACTGATATAGGAAAAAAAACCAAAAATTCACTTGGAAGCATAATAAAACTCAGATAGCCAAAGAAACCTTGAGTAACAAAAAAAGGCTGGAGAGATCACTCTACCTGATTTCAAGGTCTATTATAAAGCCATACTTCTGGCACAAAAACAGACAAGTAGATCAGTGGAACAGAACAGAGGATACTGATATAACACATGTAAGCCATTTTATTTTTGAGAAAAGTGGCAAAAATACTCACTGGAGTAAAGATAGCTTCTTTAGCAAAATGTAGTAGGGAAACAATATCTACATGCAAAAGAATAAACCTAGACCATTATTTCTCTCCACAATAAGAATTGACTCCAAATTGATCAAAGAACTTAATATCAAACCTGGAACCCTTTAACTGTTAAAGGAAAAATAGTAAGGAAAACACAATAACATATAAGCACATGCAAGGACTTTCTGTACAGAGCTCAAGTCACTCAGAAAATAAGGCCAGTAGTCAACCAAAGGAACCTCATGAAATTGGGAGGCTATTGTGCAGCCAAAGACATGTTAATTGAGCAAAGAATCAGCCGACAGAGTGGGAGAGAATCTTTGCCAGCTATACACCTGACAGGATATATATCTAGGATATATGAGGATCTCACAAAATGAAATAATAATAAACAGCCCAGTCAAAAAATGGGCTATAGAACTGAATACAGAGTTCTCAAGAAAAAAATACAAATGGCCAATAAATTCTTTAAAAGATTTTTTACATCTTTAATCCTCAGGGAAATGCAAAACTACAATGAGATGCCATCTTACTCCTGTCAGGATGGTTGTCATCAAGAGGCAAACATCAAATGACAACAGGGCTGAGAAAATGGCTTATCGGTTAAGTGCACTTCCTGTACAAGCATAAGGGCCAGAGAGAGCCTGAAACTGCTCGAGTTTGAATCTCCAGATTCATGTAAATAGCAGGACATGGTCATGCACACCAGTAAACCTAATCCTGCAAAGACACAGAGGCCACAGAATTGCCTGGGTTCATGAAAAGCAGAAAGTTCTGGTATCAATAGGAGACTTTCTCACACAAGAAGGGGTGGAAGAGCAACAGAGCTAGGTGCCTCATGTTCTGCTTTAACTATATCAGGCAAGTACACCACCATGGCAAGTCCATAATGTTCTGCAAGGGCACATATACATACATCACACTACACACACACACACACACACACACACACACACACACACACACACTATCACCATCACCACCACACCACACCACACCACACCACATCACATTACATCACATATACACTGTTGTAGTTACCTTTGTGCTGTTGAGACAAAAAACCCAACCAAAAGCAGCTGATGGGAAGAAAGGGTTTATTTTGGCTTACAGTCTCTAGAATAAGCTTCATGATGGAGGGGAGGAAAAGCATGGCAGGAACAGGCACTTGACATATCTTCTTGCAAGATCAGGATGAACTATCAGCAACAAAGTGAGAGTTCATCAAGAGTGAGCTGAGATCCGGCATGGAGAATGCTCAGTTACAGCACTCCTAAGCATACTCACATTGAAACACCTTTTCCAACAAGGCTCCACTTCTCAAATTGCCACTAGCTGGGGACCAAGTGTTCCAAACACATGAGTTTATTGGGCGGGAGGGGGGGGATCTGATTTAAACCACCATACAAATGAACACATAAGCAAGGAAATAGAAGAAAAAAGAAAGAAATTAAAAGACAGCAAATTCTGGCAAGGGTGTAGGGAAAGAGGAACTCTCATCCATTATTGGTGAGCATGTAAACTGGTACAGGCATTATGGAAGTCATTGTAGAGATTTCTGAGAAAGCTAGCAATAAGCCTACTATATGGCCCATCTATGTAGCCCTGGGCATATACCCTAAGGACTCTATACTATAGGGATACTTTCTCATCCATGTTTATTACTGCTCTACTCATAATAGGTGGAAATGGAGTCAGTCAAGATGCCCATAAACTGTTGATAATGAACATGTGGTACATTTACACAATGAAGTTTTATTCAGCTGTAAATAAAAAAATGATGACATTTTTCAGGAAAATGGATGGATCTAGAAAATATATCATGAGGTAATGCAGGCTCAGAAAGTCATTAATGACAACTGGTGCTATAAGAATGAGATGGTATCTGCATGGTGCTGACTCTTGCTAGGCCACTGATTTCCTCCCTCCTGCATATGTTCCTAACAGCAATGATGGCATCTGCTGTTTTCCTTCACCAGAGACACATCCACAAAGCTACAAGACCTTTGGCTTTTAGGCTTCCAAACTGTGACCTTTTTACTTTATAAGGTTGCTGTCTCAGATATTTTACTATACCATACTCTCATGAAACTTCAGGTTATTAAGAGCTACTTCCATCCCTTTGACAGGCTTCAGTTACCTAAAGGCTTTTTTTTTTCTTAGTAGGATCCACCTTTTAAAGGTTCCATAGCATCTCACAATGTTCTCATTGTAGGTATCAAGTTTCCTACACATTGAACCTTTGAGGAATAAATTGCATTCAAATCACAGCGACTTCAATCGTATCATATTTTGCCAACACAGCACATGACAACCATGTACAGGAAACACTAAATATAGGTTATGCATGGGAGCTGAAAATAGATGAGGTTGCCCTTAGGTTTAAAGGGAATGCAGAATGTCTTTTTATTGTATTTTAATATTTTTATTTATTTATTTGCAAGCAGAGAGAGAGAGAAGAGAGACAGACAGAGAGAATGGGCATGCCAGGACCTCTAGCCACTGCAAATGAACTCCAGATGCATACCCCACTTTGTGCATCTGGCTTTATGTGGGTAGTGTGGAATCAAACCCAGGTAATTAGGCCCTGAAGGCAAGTGCCTTAACTGCTGAGCCATCTCTCCAGTCCATGGGGATGAAGAATATTTAATGGCTATAGGATCTTTATCTGTGATGATGAAACTAGTGAACAAATGTGTACTTTCCATATAGTTAGATAGTCAGAAGGCTGATCTATGTTAGGGATATTTATTATAAGGAAAATAAATGAGTTAATTAGAAGCCAGATTGAGTTATTCTTGGTCTTTATTATTCTTTAAGCAAATATTTCGTTTTCTTTTATTTTCTACACTCTACCCTGTTATTACTGCCTGCTGGTACTTTCTCCCCATCCTAAGTCACAACTCCAGCACAAGGTGCCCTTGCTGTCACTTTTACTTCTATGTTGTGTACCCTCTGGTGTGCCTTTTGCAGCCTATTAATGCTGCTTTTATTCCTGTAACTCAAATTATTCTAAAAATGTTGATCTTTTAAATTGCTACTTTTCCCTTCTCTGGTGGCTTTCCTTGTGGCTGAAAAGACCAGTGCTGTGTTTTACTCCTATATATCATGTTGTTCTCTCTTCCTGATAAACAGACTTCAAAGGCCTCACATAACAAGTGGCCAATGCTAAGAACTTGTTCCTGGATTAATGTATATGAGCATTTATTTTATTTGTCTCTATTTTTATAGATACATAAAAGTGTATGTACTTACCAAGTACGAGGTGATTTTTAACATGTGTATACAGTAATGTTGAAATCATGGACATTATTCTACCCATACTTGAAGGTTGTGGAAGTCTCAGGCAAAGTCCACTGGATTGATTTTATTTTGCTTAGGAATTTGTAATCGTGGTGGCAGGTACCTGGAGATTAGGAAGAAATAGGATGGAAACAGGTTCTAAATGTTATGAAAAATGGCTTTAATCCACTAGTATACACAGCAGGAGTATTACATCTGCTTTGCTTCTGAGGACTATTCCTAATGAATTTCTTGAATCCACATATTTTGCTGTATTTCTTAGTCCTCAGTTGAGTAAATAAGTGATGGCCATACAAGAGCTGGTTATTAGTAGGATTAGCAGCGGTATTTAATTCTGGACCATAGATCTATTTCCTCTTAGTCCAATATTTCCATGGAAAGAAATTTATTTTCTTACTTATGTATTTATTAGTAGAGATTGTACTCCAGGCTTCATACATGCCCTGCCACTGCGCTATAGCTCAGTGTGGAGGGATTTTGGCTAAAGCTAACACTCCAGGTGACTTGGTGGTTGAAGTTCAGTAGCTCAAGTTATTAAACAGTGGCAATAATTAGGAATTCACCCTTTGTTTGTTTTTTCTTTCCTATCTGCCTGAGGCCAGTGTGAGATGGCCTTTCTGGTAAATGAGAGAATCCTTGTAGACTCAAGGAGAGAAGACTTTGTAGAGGTTGCTTCCAAATCACTCCCATGCAGAGGACTTGGGAATTAATGGTAGTATACCCTTTTGTATGCAGAGAAAACCTGCATTTTCTTTGTAACCTGCCAGACAGAAATCCAACATTATTTCCTACTTATTTTGCATACATTGGCTATAAACAGGAGAGAAGCCAAACAAGCTGGAAAGCCATTCAGTATGGTGGTCTCACAAAGCAGCTCACATCATCCCACCTGTGTTAGAGACCAGAAATGTGCATGGATCTTTGTCTGAGCCATTGCATTATCCTCACCAGCTACCCTATGTTCACTCTGTGAGTGGGATGGGAAGATTCTTTTTCTTCATTAAAGATTCTCTTCAGACGTCACCTTACATTTCTTGAGTCCTTTTTCTCTGTAGTTAGTTCTTATTAATATAAACCTAGAGAAATACAGGAGGGTTATACACACAAAGCCTCAGGACCACATTGCTCTCAGTTGTACTTCACAAGTAAGGAGATGTTAAGAAGAAATAGTACTCAGAGCAAAGTCCAGACTTTAGTAGAAATACTTTAGAACATCCCTAGTAATATTGATTCTTGCCTATCATCCTGCTCATTTTCTTGGTAAGAGATTTTTTTTTTCTCACAGAATAGAAAGGGCTTGCTAGCTTTAATTATTCAAAAGAATTTTTTTCCACAGCCCATTCATTTCAATAATTGCTCTTGACCCTGTGTCTGTGAAACTAATAGTTTTTATTTGCTTTTATGTTCTGCTGGTACTCAATAGAACATTGTTGCTAAGTAAGTAATAGAACAATCTATACTCATGTACACTAGAAAAACCTTAGAATTCTTGACAAAAGGCTTTTTAAATGTTTTTAGGGAAAAACCAAGTGACCAAGTTAAAATATGTACTTCAGAAAGAGTGCATCAGGGATACAGGTGACTAATGGAGCTAATGCAGTGTGTGGATAGCTGGTATCATCATGTGTTGCTGGTGCTAGGAATACAGGAATCTGCCTGTTTGCAAGTGGAGGATGGGCCGTGGGACAGGACCCTGAGGTTACTCTGGTTACAAACCTTGAGAGAGGCTAGTCCACAAGCTTCACCCCACTTTCTAAATCTCCACTACTCCTGCGTTGCATGATTCATTCTCAACTGCTAAGGAAACTTGTGGTGACATTTGGTTCAAGGAAAATACATCGGCAAATATTTACTTGTGGGAAAATTTTATTATTTTTGCTTGCATTGTTCCCCCTCATAGTGAACATTGTCAAAAACAAAACAAAACAAAACAAAACAAAACAAAACAAAACAAAACAAAACAAAACAACACCAGAGCTTGGACATAATTATCCAAATATGAATTTTCTTTAAATGAAAAATTTCACCTTGAAAATAGACTCAACAAAGTAGACTAAAGGGCTGTAGAGATGGGCTAGTGGTTAAGGCACTTACTCACAAAGCCTAGAGGCTCATATTCAACTCTCCAGGTTCCACATAATCCAGATGAAGAGTGATGTAAGCATGCAAAGTTGCACATGCACGGGGTGAACATATCTGGAATTTGAGTTCAGTGGCTCGATGCCCTGGCATGCCAATTCTCCCTCTTTCTCTCTCTCTTGCATAAGAAAGACAAGTCTATAGGGCTTGCCTCAAAAAAAAAAAAAAAAAAAAAAAAAAAAAAAAAAAAAAAAAAGAGAGAGAGAGAATAGAGACAATAGGAAAGAGTGGTTTTACTTACATAATTTCACTCACCACTGTAGGTATTTTAAATGTCCATGTTCATTCTATATTTGTTAGAGGAGGTCAGTTATGTCATTTTGTTGAAGAACATCTGCTACCTGGGAACTCATATCTCAAGGAAAAAGGGGATCTCTGCCAGCTTACTCTTTGGACTAGCACCAACATTCTCATTGGCCTCAAGATGCACCAGGAGAAGGGAAGTCACTTCTAATAGTGAGGATTGGCATTTTGGTGATCTTGGCCCCAGGTCATTGGAACCTCCTGGGAACTTCGTCAGTCAGTGAGGGCTGAAGTGCCACAGGTGCTTAGAGCCAGAGCCTGTCCTAAGAACAAAATGCTTCTCACCGGTAGTCCCTGAACACTAGATGGGGTTCTGATGTTATTCATACTTCCATTTCATTCTAAAATAGTTTACATATTTTGAAAACAAGATCTTTTCAGGGCACAAAACTTTTTTTTATCACAAGTTGTTAGTGCATAGGGTATTTGCTTCTTTCTTGGTAAAAAGGGAAAATATTTCACTTTTCTGACATGTTTATACATAGATGGTGTGTGTTCATGTTTGTATACATGTTTGTATGTGCATGTGTATATGTGTTTGTATGTGTGTGCACGTGTATGTGTGTCTGTGTGGGTATGTATATGCATTTTTGTATGTGTGTGTATGTGTATTTTAATGTGTGCACATATGTTTGACTATTTGTATGCGTGTGCATGTATGTGTGTGCATGTTTGTGTGTATTTGTATGGGTGTGTATATGTGTGTGCTTGCTTGTAGAGGCTAGAGGTCAACATGGGGTATCTTCCCCAATCACAACCCACCTTAGTTTTCTTCTTCTTCTTCTTCTTAGAAACAGATTTGGTATAGATACATCATGTATTTGTACCCTCTTTTCCCTCATCTCTGCTCCAATTCTGCTGGGGACCCACCTCAATGGGGTTGCAGTTATCCCCCATGGGGTTGTGAGTTATGCTTTGTGGGAGCACAATCAGTTGTTGGGGGGAGGCAATGCCTCTGGGCATGATGTCCCAACCTGTGGCTTTTACAATCCTTCTGTCCTCTTCTTCCACAAAAGTTCCTGAGCCACGGTGGCTTAACTATTTCAGTGATAAGCTCATAGGAACCTCTGGATCTCTGCCTTTGTAGGTATTGAGTATCCTCAGTGTTTGTCTCCTTCACCCTGGCTCACCATGGAAGTTGCATTCTTGCTTATCTCCATAGTTCCTCTGTGGTTTGATCTGTGGCTTGGCTGAATTGCAAGGGGTACTTTGTCTTCTCAGGTATCCCTAATTTCTTAAAAACAAGAACAGATTCTCCAATGGAGCGTGAAGTCAGCACAGGTTAAACATTATTAATTTAGGGAGAATTTGATATATGTAGTCCTTTTTTAGCCAAAGAATAGCGGGAGCTTGACATTGGAGAGCATAATCTTTGTCTCCATAGGATTCTATCCTGGTTCCCACATCCAGATATGGGTTCCTTTCCACTGAGTGGATCTCTTAGCTAACCATAAAGCTATTGGTTACTCACCAAGGCTGTGTGCCACTATGTACACTTGCATGTACAGTACATCTTGTCAGGGTGTTTGCTTGGGAGTAGCTTAGACCCCTGATTGTTTGGACCATTGTTGGCCACTTTCCCTCAGCAGCTCATGTATTGCTTTCTAGCACTAGACAAACTAACTGTGTAGGGACTGGCTCTCTTCCAGATTCCAGCCAGGTCTTTCCGTGTTCTGTGCTGGCAGCATATGGTGTCTTCCGCAATAGGGTTTTACCTTTTACCTCAGGTGGGTAATCAAGAGCTTTGACAGAGTCTGTCTTGTTTTGGGGATCCAGTAGGTCTCAGATCAACAACTCATTAGGAGTAGCAACTGCTTACTGGTAATGGGAGTTTCAGGCCCTATACAAATTTTTTTGTTTTTTAAGGTTAGGCTTCATCCCATCCTCTCCAGGGCCCTTCTTTTTAGTTGCTCCCCTTGTAGTCCTGTTGAGGGTTCAATATTTTAGTATATCTTCAAGGATAAAGTTTTTTATGTACCAGTTCATTTTGCTTTTAGCTTTGTGTTTTTCTCCCTCCCTCCTCTTCCCCTACCCCTAAACATTTTTACTTTTGTTGAATGTGTTAGAGTACAGACTTTCAACTTTCAAATACTGACCTAGATGCATGTAGGGTGAAAAACCTCTCCTCTCCATCCATCTTGTACCATGTCTGTTTCTTAGTATCCTATGAAATTATTTCTTGTTTCAAGTATTACATGAACACATGAATAAACATGGTCATATAAATAGATTCTCTCTGTCTCTCTCCATATATATATATATATATATATATATATATATATATATATATATGAATGATGTATTTGAACCATGTTCTAAATTTTTTTCAATAATTCCAGAAATGGAATAGCAGTTGGAAAAGCTGGGGGTTTTCCATTTCCCAGTTTAGAACTGTTATTTCTCCCAGAAAATAAGAAAGTATATCATATTATCATATTTTCTTTATACATTGGACTGAATTAATTGCATTGTGAATTATCTAAATAATAATTCTGCTAAACAAACAAGAGTTTATGTAAAGTTTTCCTTAACTGATTTTTTCTTCTACATGTAAAAATATGTAGAATTCTGAGAGCATATGTTAAATTCAAACATTTTCATTAACTAGCAAATAATAATTTATGTATAAAAGGAAAGACATTATTAGTTAAATAATGTTTTAATCATAAGCTATAGAAACAGCCCCTGAAAATTCTATAATATACTTTTTCATCCCTAGCTACATAATGGCAAGAGAAATGTCTTTATTTTATATTTATTTTATTTATATTATGGCAAGTATGCATGTAAATGTGTGGTATGTGATGTGATATGTGTGTAGTGTGAGCATGTGGGTGTGCAGATGTGTGTACCCTGTGAGCTTACAAGTCAAGAACAGAGGAGTACATTGGGTGCCATCTTTTTTGCTCATCCATCTGTTTCCCTGATCCAGGGTCTTGCACTTAACCCAGAGTTGCCATTTTCACCATTTTTTTTTTGGTTAACAAGCTCCAGTAATCCCCCAGCACCCCTCTCCCTAATAGTGGGGTGATAGCCATGTGTGGCCATTTCCACCTCTTTAGTGAGTGTTGGGGAATTAAACTTTGATGATGTGAAGCCATCTCAGACCTTCATTGTGGTGCAGTAATTTCTCTTAATTTCTCCCAAGACCTTTATAAAAAATTATACTCATATTTAAAGCTGATCTTTATCAATTTCAGGTCTTATCCTTAATTTTATATTAGAAGCTCCCTGAATCTTGGGATTTGGTCATTCTGTATGGATATAGAGAATCTGAGTTTCATGACACACATACACACCAGCAAGAAATACCAGGGCTGGAGAGATGGCTTAGCGGTTAAGTGCTTGCCTGTAAAGCCTAACGACCCTGGTTCGAGGCCCCATTCCCCAGGACCCATGTAATCCAGATGCAGGTGGCACATGCATCTGGAGTTTGTTTGCAGTGGCTGGATACCCTGGAGCACCCATTCTTTCTCTCTCTCTCCCTCTTTCTCTCTCTGTCTGTCGCTCTCAAATAAAAATAAAAGCAAAAAAATTAGAAATACCAGATTGTTTTAAATGAATGTGTTCTAACTCAATGTACTTCTCTTGCTGATGAGAAATTCTGCTCATTTATTATGACACATGTGACCTATGGAGCCTGACACACAAAAGAAAAATTACCATACTTGGTCAGCCCTTTGGATTCTGCTAGAGTGCTCACTGTGAATGTTCTCCATTATCTGTTGAATTCCACAGCTTTTTCTTCTGTGGGGTTTCAACATTTTAAAGCTATACTGTCTGAATTTCCCAGCCCAGCCCAGCCCAGCCCAGCCCCTTTTCATATGGCTCTGTGAATAACTGAGTACTGTTCTCCAGCCTCTTTGGACTGTAAGACCTTGCATTCACTGACCATCTTTCACAGTCCAAGTAGCCCATGGAAGTCACTTCTTTCTTCTTAAAACACTCATCCATCTTGTTTCCCAAGAGTAACTTCTTGCCTCAGGAGCTCAGGGTTTCCCATTGTAAAACCCAGGAAATGAAGTTGTTGTCAAAGAAAAACAAGTTCTGCTTGCAGCTTGGGAAAAACGTAGTTTTAACTCTTGGAGTTAGGATCAGAAAACATTTGAAGAACAAAATACAAATTAGCATCTTGATATCTGATCTTGTGTACTAGCTTCTTGTTTCCTACAATTTGCACAAGGGGCATGCATTATTTCCTTGGTTAGGAAAAAATATTTTTACAGAATGCATTTCCTTTTGAGATATTATAAGCCAAACATGCAGCAAAATGATTTTTTTCTGAGAAGGCATTAATGAACTACATGATATTTATGTTTTCTTATACCAGATATGATGGTATTTTTCAATTTGATTAAGTTTTAGTTACACTGTTTGCCTATGCTATACTACTAAAATGGATAATCATTTATTTCATTTTAGTAGAAGTTTAAGTTGTTTCATCATATTAAACATGTTATACCCATTTTGTAGTTCAAAGTTGTTTTACACTAAACTTCTTTATATTTTCCAAGTTTCAAGTTTAATTTCTTTTTTTAAATATTTTTATTCATTTTTATTTATTTATTTGAAAGTGACAGACAGAGGCAGAGAGAGAGAGAGAGAGAGAGAGAGAGAGAGAGAGAGAGAGAATGGGCGCACCAGGGCCTCTAGCCACTGCAAATGAACTCCAGACGTGTGTGCCCCTTGTGCACCTGGCTAATGTAGGTCCTAGGGAATCGGGCCTCGAACCGGGGTCCTTAGGCTTCACAGGCAAGCGCTTAACCGCTAAACCATCTCTCCAGCCCTCAAGTTTAATTTCTTGCTCTCAGAGCATTTCTGAAACAAAGGGGCCAATTACCACCGTAATATCTGGATATTTGGTAAAGGTGGACTAACCTTAACACTCTCAAAACCTGATGTTTGCACAAGAATATAATTGACATGATGATGTTTGGGTGTCATTGTACTGAGGTGCTAGGGGGTTGAAGAAAGTCTTTGAACCCCAAACCCTAGGGTTTTTTTCTAATTTTATTCAAAGAATTGAATAAAAAGAAGACTGAGAAGGATAATTATTAAATTATATATATATATATATTTTTTTTTTTTCATTTTTTATTTATTTACTTATTTGAGAGAGCTACAGGGGCAGAGAGAATGGGCGAGCCAGGGCCTCCAGCCACTGCAAATGAACTCCAGATGCAGGCTCCACCTTGTGCAGCTTGTTTACATGGGTCCTAGGGAATTGAACCGAGGTCCTCTGGATTTGTAGGTAAATTCCTTAACCGCTAAGCCATCTCTCCAGCCCCCTACTAAATTATATTTATTAAGGGAAGTACAGTGCCAAAGAAAGGCACCCATGTGGCTAGAGATTCCATGTAGAGGGCCTGGAAAAAATGTGCAGAAAGAAAAGAGAAAATAAATTTACGGGGCTCCTGCCATGTGAGGAGCTAGAGAGGGTAAAGAACCCATGTGAAGAGTAGGGGTTAGGAGGCCCAGGCTCAGCTGAGGGAAAAACTCACCTATGTCTGGAAGTTGCCAAGTGGTCAGTGAGCCAGCCCTCCCCTTGCAAAGGAATTTATGACCTTATAGTAGTGGGATGTCTTCTAGCACAGGTGATCTAGAGGGACAGCTGGTTGGTTAGGGCTGGGGCTATCTCAGGAAGAGGCTAGTCCTGACACCAGTTTCAGGAGGCTAAACTTGATCAACCACAATGTTTAAGTCCAATGAAAGACTTCCCTCCGTGGAGGGGTCCTTTTTTTGTGGTAAAACAGGTGTAGGGCACTAAGCAAGAGATAAGAAGTCAGATCATCTTTGATTTCTAGCAATTGCAAACTGTCCTGTCTTTTTTTTTTTTTTTTACCTTCAGGGTTCCAGTCACCCTAACTCTACCCCTGTCTCCTCATCATGGCCAGAACAACAAACCATCAGAACAAAACTGTGCTATTAATCTTTAAAGATTGAATAGCCAGCCTGCTTGTGATGTATGAGTTGACAGCGTTGAACACTAGGTATTTTGCTCTTAAAATTTGTATCAATTAGACAGATAAGACCACCTTTTTGGACATTACTGAAAGATCTGTTGGATTAAATTGTCATCTCTTTATATAACTGAAGATCAGCAAATATTTAAGATAATGAAATAACAAGAATAAACCATTTTGATGTAGACATGCTTCAGATTTGTTCCAATTCACCCTGAGCTAAGGACCTACCTACCACACACTGTTTTTGTTTCAACTTCTAACGGACCAAAGGAGCAAGTACCCTCTCCATCCTGCATAGATTACATGATCTTGTGCCACCTCTGCTGGGTAGACTGAAGAGGAATAAAGAGAGTTGGAGTAAGGAAGGTAATGCATGTAAGGACGTAAGCAATGGTCAGCAGTGAGATTTGAAATTAATAACATTTTATCAGGAGGAGGAAAGTATCAGGGACTCCACCTCAAGAGCACTTCTAATGAAAGAGATGACTCAGTTTAGAAATTCTATAGGCAGGTGTCTGACCTTGGACTTCTAAAACCTCCAACTTCCTAGCACAGCATGACAGGTTTCACTTACCAAACCTAAAGACCTGCGTTTGATTCCCCAATACCAATCTAGAACTGGATGCACATGTGGCACAAGCATCTGGAGTTCATTTGCAGTGACTGGATGCCCTGGTGCACCCATTCTTTCCCTCTCCCTCTGTTTCTCTTCTCTCTCTGCTTGCAAATAACTAAATAAAGAAAGAATTAATAAGTGAATAAAATAAAGTATGTCAGACGATGGATGCACTATCATTTCACTCTGTAAATTACATAGATATGTTCTAATATGTTCACTTTAAAGAACTGTTGTGTGCTTAAAGGCTGAACTCCAGTTAGATTGCTTTTACTTCTTCCTAATAACTATGCCCATCAGAAACAATTATACACTGTATTGATCTTAATGAAAGAGTTAGAAACAGATTTTTTAGAGAATTGCTGCTGTCAATCCTGATTGGCAATTATGTAATTGGCAACAGTGATTGTTAAACTGCTGTGAAGCAGCCCAAGGGAGGCACTGCCTGCTCCCTAACACACACACACACACACACACACACACACACACACACACACACACACACACACACAGATTCCTCAGCACTTCCCTTTGGTCACCTGTGTTGAGAACTGGAGAATTTAGATGAGGGCTACAAACAGGGCACCTCATACAACTGAAGCCCCAAGGAATGGCTTCTTTCCATTTCACTACTTTTTAGTACATATTCTTTATCTCAAGCTTTCTGAAAGCAAAAGAATCCAACAGCTTATTTTAAGTATATAAAAGATAAAAATAAAGAAAGATGGCTTCCTAGTTCAGATTTGTATCTCCTGAACACAGGTTATCTGAGGAGAACTCTATGTTTGACTTTCTGTTCTTATTTTTACATCCAGGACACAGCTGTTACTTATAACACAATTGTACGGGGGGGGGGGTTGCGGGGGGAGACGCTGTAGTTGGCCATTTAGTTCACAGCAGGGTGGCAGCTTTTCACAGTGCATTCCCTAGTGACTTGCCCAGTGTAATTTAAAATGATGAGGATGATACAGCTAGAGCCTCTTCACAGAGAAACTGCAGTGGTCTAACAGAACTTAATTGCTCCAACAATATTATTCTACTTGTCAGCTGATGCAAAGAGGTTAAATGTTTACAACTTATTTTAGAAACTTATTTTTAAAGATGCATATTGGTAACACTGAACTGACACAGAAATGATAAGTCTGAGTGAAATGAAATTAATTTGGTATATTTCTCTTTAGACATTAGAAAAGGTAACTTAATGCAGAAAACTTGGACCTCACAGAACCATAGACTGTACAGGCTGTTCAGGGCTAGCCTTTCTGTGCTTGTAATGGTGGTCCTCTTATAATAGATACAGTTATCCTGGAAACTCTTCACACACTCTTAAGAGATAAAAATATTATCCACAAAGATTCTTTAACTCATTTTCCTTTCCCTTGGCCCTAGTTCAACTTATACATATTACATTAAGCTGTTAACTCTTCCCCAGAATCTCTTGGATGTTGGAAATTCACTATTTTCTTTTCTATACTCCTTTATTCCTAATTTTTCAGGTCTAAAGCTGTCTTTTTTTCCATCCTAGCAGGTATTTGTTCCCTACCAGGTAACTAGTGAATTGTTTGATAAGAAAATGAATATTTAGAAAACTAATTAGCTTCCTATATTTTTCTACCACAAAATGACACTTAATTTAACACACTCTTTAACAAAAAAGGGTAATGTTGGCATAGCTGATCCCAAAAGACAAAATATGTTCCATTATAGGAACTCATGTGAAACTAACATGTTTTAAACTCAAAATGTTTCATCTATGAAATAAAATTTATAAATCCTAGTTAGGTATGCATTTGTTATGTGTAGGACCAGTTAATCCATAATACCTGTGAATATCATTATACTGATTTCCATGTCACTAGGAGCAAATACTCAGTTTTCAAAGAGATTGTAAGACCTGAAGGACAAGTGTCCCTTGCCAGGCTGTATACTAGCCTTTAGGAGACAATGTGCCTTACATACACAAGCAAGTGGATATTACTAAGCTTTATTCCGGCCTTCGGGATATAATCTGCCTTACCAAGGCAAAGCTTTCTACCTTTGTGGGTATAGTCTTGAGGGGTATTAAAAGATTTTTTTTTTTTTTTTTTTTGGTTTCTCGAGGTAGGGTCTCACTCTGGCACAGGCTGACCTGGAATTAACTATGTAATCTCAGGGTGGCCTCGAACTCATGGTGATCCTCCTACCTCTGCCTCCTGAGTTCTGGGATTAAAGACGTGTGCCACCACACTTGGCTTGTTAAAAGATTTTTAAGGACTTCTGGCATAGATGGCAACTGCCTAGCTGCGCTGCAAATCCTGGGGAAAGAAAGACAAGACATTAAAGGTTCACTGGGTCTTTTAGGGGACAGCAATCTCCAATAGATTGTCAGTGGGAGGGCACGGGGGGGGGTAAATAGGGAATCACGGATCCCCTTGTGGGCGGGTAGCCCATCCCTCCCCCCAAATAGCTGCCTTGTCCACGGTGCCGCCACCGCCACCAAGTGCCAATTGATCCCTGTGTGCAGAAGCTTAGAATGCTCTGCACACTCACCCACTTACTGCTCCTCAGCGAGTCCTGGCAATAACAGGGAATCCCTGATTCCCTCAGGAGTGGGTAGCCCACCCCACCCCATATCCACAGTGCAGCTGTGTGCAGATCAATCCCTGTATGGGGAAGCTTAGACTGCTCTGCCCGCTCACTCACTTAGTGCTCCTGCCGCTGCATGTTCAGTGAGCCCAGTCCCACAGCAACTGCCACACAAGCTCAGACTGTATCTCTCACTTACACCACCTCAGATGCCATCCCCTACCTGTCTGCCACGCTGGCCGTCTCCCATTGTCCTGTGGTGGGGGAGCGCAAACTGCTTCCAGGTCCCAGTGTTCCCAGCCAGAGTTTGGGCTGCTTCAGTGCTTGGTGCCTCAGTGTCACTCCTAGCTTGAATGCAGGCAGCTTTGGTGCATTAACGCTTGAGAATTCAGGCAACTTTGGTGCCCCTGCCAGGCAGTAGATAGGCAGATTTGGCAAGTGAGAGCCAAAGCTCAGGCTGCTTGGAAACTGCCCCAGGCTGCCTCAGATTCCCATTGTGCTTGAGCCCAGGCTGATCCACCCACCTACGTGTCCATACACTGTCATGGGCAGACCACAACGCAAAAGAAATAACATGAAAAATCAAATGCAAGAAAATCCAGTTAGATCACCCAGTCATACAATCAATACATGTAACCAAAACATAGGAGAGTCATTAAGATCAGCACATCAAATTGAAGCTATGAGCAAAGCAACCCTGACCAACCTACTGGCAGAACTTGCAGGAAAGCAACAAAGGACCCATAACCGTGTGGATGCTGCCATCACTAAACTAGAATTAATAGATAAGAAATTGGAAGGAGTTCAAAGAGAGTTAAGGGATTTGAGGGAGAGTGAAAAAAAAAAAAAAGAAGACCATAAAAATCAGCTGGCCATGCAAAATGAAGACATGAAGAAATGCAAGGATGAATTCCAAGAATCATCAAGAAAATCTGAAAATGATGTGAAAAGGGAGCCTGACAGAGGGATGGGAATTATACATAGAAATGTAGTAGAAAATGCAAACTTAATTGAACAAGTCCAAAGCTCTCTAGAAGCTCTCAAGAATAGAGTCAGCCAAGTGGAGGATAGAAACTCTGATCTGGAAGACAAGATGGAAGAAACAGTTCGAGAGTTCAAAAATTTCAGTAAGTTCAAAAGTCCCTGTGAACAGAACATGAGGGAATTGTGGGATACACTGAAACGATCTAATATCAGGATCATTGGAGTACCAGAAGGTGAAGAAATTCAGACCAGAGGCATGGAGAACTTATTTAACAAAATAATTGAAGAAAACTTCCCCAGTCTCTTAAAAGAAACGCCCATCAAGATACAAGAAGCCAACAGAACTCCAAACAGACTGGACCAAAGGATAAATCCTCCAAGACATATTGTCATTAAGACTCTAAACATTGACACCAAATAGAAAATCCTAAAAGCAGCTAGGGAAAAACAGCACACCAGTTTCAAAGGAAACCCCATAAGAATTACTCCAGACTTCTCAATGGTAACCCTGAAAGCTAGAAGGGCCTGGAATGAAACACTGCAAAGTCTAAGAACCTATGGCTTCCAACCCAAACTACTCTACCCAGCAAATGTATCCCTCATAGTAGATGGTGAAAGAAAAACATTCCACGACAAAACTCAGCTTCACAATTATATGAACACAAAACCAAACCTACAGAGAGTATTTCAGGAAATTCTACACAGAGAAAAAAAAAAAATAATCAAACACAATTGCCTACAAGAAGCAGATCACAACAAGCAAACTCAGAGTAGGCACAAAAAACATCAACGTCCATGAAAACACCAACCCACATTTACCATCACAATATGGCAGGCATCAAATCAAATCTCATAGTCATTACCCTAAATATTAATGGCCTTAATTCACCCATCAAGAGATACAAGCTAACAGGATGGATCAAAAAATTAGACCCCTCAATCTGTTGCCTTCAAGAAACCCACCTCACCACTAAAGACAGACACCTCATCAGGGTGAAAGGGTAGAAAACAATATTCCAAGCAAATGGGAATAAGAAACAAGCAGGCATAGCTATATTAATGTCGGATAAAATAGACTTCAAACCAAAAATAATCAGAAAAGACAAAGAAGGCCACTTCCTACTTCTCAAGGGAACGATCCATCAAGATGATATTACAATCATAAATCTGTATGCACCAAACACAGGGGCACCACAGTTCATAAAACAAAACCTACTTGACAATAAAACAGAAATAACCACAAACACCATCATAGCTGGGGACTTCAATACACCATTATCAGTAATAGACAGATCATCCAACAGGGAAGTAAGAGAGCTCAACAAAACTATAGGATCACTTAGATCTAACGGACATCTACAGAACTTTCCATCCTAAATCCACAGACTACACATTCTTCTCAGCAGCCCATGGAACATTCTCTAAAATAGACCATATACTGTGTCACAAAGACTGCCTCCACATATTTAGGAAGATTGATATAGTTCCTTGCATGATATCAGATCATAATGCTATATTGCTAGAAATCATCAATATAAGACTCACCAAGAATCCCAACGCACCTGGAAACTGTACAGCACAGTTTTAAACGATAAATGGATAGTGCATGAAATAAAAAATGAAATTGCAAAATTTCTGGAATTGAATGACAATGAGAAAACATCGTACCAAAACTTATGGGACACCATGAAGGCTGTCCTCAGGGGAAAATTCTTACCACTCAATGCCTTCATTAAAAAGACAGAAAGCTCCCAATCAATAACCTAACCATCCACCTAAAGGCACTGGAAAAGCAAGAAGAATCCAACTCAAAGAGCTCCATAAGGGAAGAAATAATTAAAATCAGAGCAGAAATTAATGAATTGGAAACCAAGGAAACAATTAAGACAATTGACAAAACAAAGAGCTGGTTCTTTGAAAAAATAAACAAGATTGACAAACCCCTGGACAATTTGATCAAGCGAAAAAAGGAGAAGCTTCAAATTAACAAAATTCAAAATGAAAAAGGGGAGATCACAACAGATATAAGTGAAATTGGGAGAATCATCAGGACTTATTTCAAAAACCTCTACTCCACAAAACTGGATAATGTGGAGGAGATGGATAAATTTCTGGATGCATACCATCTATCAAATCTAAACTCAGAGCAGATTAATCAGCTCAATGAAGCCATCACACTCATGGAGATTGAAGAAGTAATGAAAAACCTCCCCAAAAAGAAGAGTCCAGGACCACATGGCTTCTCAGCTGAATTCTATCAAACCTTCATGGAAGAAGTCAAACCAATATTCCTCAAACTGTGCCACACAATTGGAGAACAGGGAAAGCTACCCAACTCCTTTTATGAAGCTAGTATCAGCCTAATTCGAAAACCAGGCAGAGATGCCACAAGAAAAGAAAACTACTGCCCTATTTCCCTGATGAACTTAGATGCAAAGATCCTGAACAAAATCCTCGCAAAAAGAATGGTTGCATGGTTGGTTCATATCTTAACATAATAAAGGCAAAATACAAAGCTCCTAAGGCCCAAATAATTCTCAATGGAGAGAGACTGGAGGAATTCCCATTAAGATCAGGAACAAAACGGGGTTGTCCACTCTCACCTCAACTTTTCAATATAGAACTGGAAGTCCTAGCAAAAGCAATAAGACAGGAGAAGGAAATAAAAGGGATACAATTTGGAAAGGAAGAAGTTAAGTAAGCTCTATTTGTTGATGACATGATTGTATATGTAAGAGACCCAAGAGACTCCATCCCAAAACTCCTGAAGGTGTTTAACTCCTATATCAAAGTAGCAGGATACAAAATCTATGCACAAAATCAGTAGCCTTTCTATATTCAAATGACAAAGATACAGAGAAAGAAATGAGGGACATAGTCCCATTTTCAATAGCAACAAAAAAAAATAAAATACCTTGGAATAACCTTAACCAAGGAAGGGAAAGATCTGTAGAATGAAAACATAAAAACACTCAAAGAAGAAATTGAGGAGGACTTGAGAAAATGGAAAGACCTCCCATGCTCCTGGATAGGCAGAATGAACATTGTGAAGATGGCAATCCTACCAAAGGCAATATACACATTTAATGCAATTCCCATTAAAATCCCTACAGTGTTCTTCACAGAGATAGAAAAAATAATCTCAAATTTCATATGAAAAGGCAGAAGGCCTCATATATCCAAACATATCCTCAGCAAAAGAAATACCTCTGGAGGCATCACCATACCTGATCTAAAGCTATATTACAAAGCCATAGTAATAAAAGCAGCATGGTACTGGCATAAAAACAGGAGTATAGACCAATGGAATAGACTTGAGGACCCGGACTTTGGGTCAAGCAACTATAGCTACTTGATATTCGACAAAGGCCCAAACAATATAGGCTGGAAAAAAGACAGCATCTTCAACTAATGGTGCTGGACAAACTGGATAACCATATGCAGGAAACGGAAACATGACCCACACATTTCACCATGCACTACACTCAAGTCCAAATGGATCAAAGATCTCAATATAGGACAAGAAAGTTGAATACTACTGGAAGAAAATTTAGGAAGTACTTTCCATGATATAGGAATGCAAAAATAATTCCTGAACAAAACCCCAGTAGCTCATAATCTTAAACAGTCACTCAACCAATGGGGTCACATGAAGCTGAAGAGTTTCTTTTCAGACAAGCATACAATAAGCAAAGCCAATAGATTACCCACAGAATGGGAGAAAATATTTGTGGGTTATCCAGCTGATAAAGGCCAAATCTCTAGAATATACAAAGAACTCAAAAATCTAAACAGTAAGAAGTCAAACACCCCACTCACAAAATGGGGCAGAGAGCTGAACAGGCAGTTAACAGAGGAAGAAATACAAATGGCAAACACACACCTTAGAAAATGTTCATCATCACTAATCATCAGAGAAATGCAAATTAAAACAACTATGAGAGTCTACCTTACCCCAATAAGGATAGCAAACATCAAAAAATCAAATGAAAATAAATGCTGGCAAGGATGTGGAGAAGTAGGAACACTCATCCACTGTTGGTGGGAAGGTAGGATGGTATAACCACTTTGGAAAGCAATATGGAGACTCCTGAAAAACTAACTATAGAGATACCAACAGACCCAGTTATTTCCTTACTGGGCATCTACCCTAAAATCTTCAAACCACAGGCTACAGAGATTTGCTCAACCATTTTTGTAGTGGCTCAATTTGTAATAGCTAAGAGCTGGAATCAATCTAGCTGTCCATCATTAGAAGAATGGATAACTAAGCTGTGGTATATCTACAAAATTAAATTCTGTACAGCAGTAAGAAAAAATGAAACAATGAAATTTGAGGAAAAATGGTTGAACCTGGAACAGATCATTCTCAGTGAACTTACCCAATCACAGAAAAAAAATTGCCACATAGTCTCACTCATCTATAGCACCTAACCTGAATCTACCCAAGATACCTTACATACCCAGCAAGCATCTCATGGTCTAGACACTAGGACGGATGGGGAGGGAATGGAGGGGGTGGGAAACACAAATCTAGACCCAAAGGGCAATGGTACCATAAAATTCTACTTACTAAATGGCAGACCAAATGGCTGAACCTTCACCTGGCCGTTACAGGGAACACCTGAACCACAAGACACTGGAGAGGGTAGGATCAAGACTATCCTTAATCTTCTACATCTTCCCTCCCTCCCTGTCCCCCTATCTCTCTCTCTCTCTCTCTCTCTTATCTCTAACTCTTGTATATTATTTATCTTTTTCCTCATTTTTCTTAGTGGGCACTGACTTGTAACTCCCAGTACCAGCATGGGACTATCATCCACAATGAACTTTTGATCAGAGAGACCTACAAGGTTTCCTAAAAGACAGATTTCTGTCAGAGTACTTGGTGACCCACGAAAGGTTAGTGGTAAGACCCTACTGCTGAAGACACCTTATGTGGTTGACATGTAAAATGGAATGGCATGGCTGGAGGTTGGAAGAGAGTCAGTCCCCAGACAGTCAGCACATCTAGTGCCAGAAGGTGCTACATGGGCGACTTGGGGCATCCTAAGGACCCTGGTTCGAGGCTCCATTCCCCAGGACCCACGTTAGTCAGAAGCACAAGGGGCGCATGAGTCTGGAGTTCATTTGCAGTGGCTGGAGGCCTTGACACGCCCATTCTCTCTCTCTCTCTCTCTCTCTGCCTCTTTCTCTTTGTGTCTGTCACTCTCAAATAAAGAAATAAAAACAAATAAAAATATTTAAAAAAGTGTGTTCAAATGATATTGTAGCTGAGAGAATGATGAAAGACAATGTATCCTGAACGTCTAAGGAAAGAGAGTAAAGAAGGTTTGTGTTTATGCACAATTATGAATTTTATGGTGTTCATTCTGTGCAATAGGAAGTACTTTAAGGAATCGAAATTGATCCTCATCTAGAATATTATTTTACTTTCCCAGTGTCAATGTTGCCCAGGTGCCACTTGCATATAAAAATAGGATAATGTTATCCATATGGCTGTATGTGTTTTTAATAAATAATGGTGTCTGACTAAAGTATTCCTTTCCTTTTTATTTTTTATGTCCTTTTTCCTTTTTATCCTCTTTCCCTTCTTATTCATTTCTCCTGTTCTCTGTCTTTATTTCTATTTTTGTTTTCTCTTCTCTTTACTGTGTTCCTTCTTTCTGTCTTTTCTTCTTTACTTTGCCACAATCAACTTTATTAGGCTTACTCTGAACCCCATTGGCCTTATATAAATTTGAAATTAAGTTATAAAATTTAGTGCATTTTCTAATGAATCATAAAATTTTATTTCTTTTTAAGTGCTATAATATACTTTAGGACATTAAAACTCCAGACTTAAATAAATACACGTTTCCCCAGGGGAAAATCTCTATATCTTCTTTTACACACTTATATTCTGTGTTTATTTACTTGATCTAAGTATGGAAAAATGTACATTTTATCAACAATGTTTAGAATGTAATTTTACTGTTCATTTGCTTTTCATCAGATTACTCAGCAGTTTTCATTGAAATAGCTTATAGAAGAAATACCGAGCTGAAAATGGGGTTTTCTAATAGCTTGGAGTGGCCCTGAAATGCTTTTGGGAGATTGTCCTTAAAAAGAGTTCTGTAGTTAAAAATTTATGGATTACTTATGCATTGATTCATGAAATTTTTACTGGCCACCTACAGAAGGTTGGGCACCATCGTAGCAGGCAATTAATGTGAAGATTGAGCTGTGCACCTGATGCAGATTCACTGGAGGTGAAATTATCTAGGAATGTGGAAACTCTTCACTAGGCAGACATATGTTAACATATGTCAAATCATGAAGTAAATGATGAGGTAACACCTGAACAAGGAAAAGTTTACTATTCTAGTATTTAACCATGTTAAAGGAAGTAAATTGGTCAGGAATCTTTAAATACTGCTACGGTGTTTTGCTGTGCCATGAGCAAACTTAATTGCACACTTTTATATTGTGTCTAAGGAATTTCACTTTTCTTCACACAATACTTCATTCTTCATACCATTCTGTTAAATTATTAAAGCTCCTTGATCTTCCTATGGTCAAACAATTAGAAGAAAGAGTGGTAGAAAATCAGCATTCTCATATCCTAGCATACTGTTTTAGATCAGCTTCTTCTTTTTAGTTTAATTTTTCCACTTCAAGTCTTATTTTTATTTCTCTGATTCAGGACTATTAGATTATGTCTTTGTAGATAACAGCACTTATGCTAGGAAAGAAGAGACTGCTTTGGAAAGGCACTCAATAAAATGTAAAGATCACTTGGATAACATTATTTTGTATGGTAGGTTTTGGCTATCTTCAAATGGGCTACTTGATAGAGGCCCTACATATCCTAGCATTCCCATGCACCTGTAGCTTTCTTACTTTCACTGCAATACTAACAACAAAAACAAAATGAAGAGGAAGCTTAAAAAAACTCACATTGCTGCCGGGCGTGGTGGCAGAGGTAGGAGAATCGCCATGAGTTCAAGGCCATCCTGAAATTACATAGTGAATTCCAGGTCAACCTGGGCTGGAGTGAGACCCTACCTTGAAAAACCAAAAAAAAAAAAAAAAAAAAAAAAAAAAAAAAAAAAGCCCTCACATTGAAACAATATAGGCAGAGGAAAGCGGAGGTCTGGGGACTTTCCTTTTGTGTCTACCCTATTTATAACACATACTTTATTCTATGGGGAAACTCAAAATGGACAACTGTGCCTTCCACACAAATGTGTGTTTCTTCTAAATCTCTCTACCATGATCCCATCTTCCATGTGCTTGTGGCTCTGCTCCAGCCTCTTCTGAGACCTCAAATTCTCTTAAGTGAACTTCAGAAGATGCTGTGCCTTCCACTTGAGTGTGTGTTTCCTATCTTGCATGTGCTTGTGACTGTGCTTCATCCATTTTCTAAACCCTAGTTTTTTCTAAATAAACTCCATAATTTATGATTTATCCTTAAATGAACTAATTGATTTGTAACTTGTCCTTCTTTAGTCAGTTTTTATCAATTCTTTGTTAAAAATAGGATAAGGACTTAATATTGGGTTTTTTAAGTTTGGGAGACCAACTTAGCCCCTCCAACTTCTCCATCACATATATGACCTATTGGCCTTTCATTAGGCCCCAACTTGAAGAGTCCCTAAAACCTCATCATACCACCCTGCAACCAAGCTTTCAGCCCTTGAAAGATGAACTTCACCTGGATATCAGCCAAATGTGGATAAGCATCAATGAAACATCTGTTATAGATCTCAAAGTCTCTCACAAATTGTTGCTAACTACAAGCATTGTTATTGGTGTTTCCGCTTCTAACTATATATGCTATTAAATTTACATTAATATTATATTCTAAATTAAAATAACTCCAGGCATTCATTGCCCAATTCATGAGCAGTTTACTCTTTTCTTTATCTCTCTCCAAATTTTCTGGGAAATCAGGTTTTGAATCAGAATATCTAGTTTGAACATAAGCAAGCATGCTCATTCAGGGCTGATTCCCCCACAGGGAGCTAGTTATGTGATGTTGCCCAGCACTGCTGCCTCCTTCTCAGTGGCAATGGAAGATGCTCCTTGTTGATACCACATTCATCACTCTCTCCATTTAAGGTGTGATGGAAACTCAGCAATTGAAATAAGGAAGAAAGTTCTATTTTTTTCCAGGCAATATTATTCTTTATAATTATGCTGAGTAGTATTTACAATTTAAGGACAACCCAATTATTGAGTAGAAATGATAACTAGCAATGTACAGAAATATCATATTCTGCTTATGAAATCAAACCCAGATGCTTTTGTAAACATATGGTCTCAGTAGGTAGTCCTATTTGGCCTGACTGGCCTTGAACTTGTAGCAATCCTCTTGGATTTGTCTCTCTTTTTTTATTAGTTATGTACACAGTGTGTATACAGTCATGTTGGTACCATCATTAGCCTCCTTCTTGTCCTCCCTCTCCACAGGGGCCGGTTCTACCTTTTAAAAATCTCTGTTTTGCTGCAGTAAGATAACCTGCTACCAGACTGGTTCCACAACTTTGAAATTATGAGCTGATATTTATTCCATGTAAACACAAGATCAATCAAAATAACTCATTTTTTCTGTCCACATTTACTTTGTAGGTGATGTAATTCTGTAACCTAGATTTATAGAGGATCTATATGCTGATAGTTTATTTACTTTCTTTCTAATGAGCTCCAGAAGATCTGTCAGCCTGTTTCACATCTTTACTTATGTGTCTGTTAATTTCAGTGATTCTGAGACAGCCATCTAAATTTGTTCCTCATTGATTATTCAACATCTCAGTAAATGCTATATCTACTAGTGTTTCTAAATATTTCTGACCAAAACATTTTGAATTGTTTAAAGTATTTCTTTCTTCCCCCTTTCTCTCTCCCTTCTCTCTTTATTCCTTCCACACATCTTATTCATGTGATCTTTACAATTTAGAGATAACTTTACCACTTCTTACTCTACCATCATCACTGATGTCACCCCAGTTTAAGTTAACAGTATTTCTTCCCTAAATTATGAATGCCTCCCTTCTTACTAGTCTTAATGATGTGGATTAGGAGCAAAGTAGCTTTTTTTGGTAGTCAGTCAGATAGGAACTGGTCCACAGAAACATATATACCACCTTGCCTGTGTTGGCAAGACTAGAACTGCAGCCTGATTCAGTTTTATCCAATATGACTAGAAGCAGAAGCAGCACCTTCCTACTTATTTCTCATCTTTTCACAGGCTTATCTCATGGTGGACACTTGCTGGATCAGTGTTCCTAGCCCATCAGTCAATCAAGGTCTTTCCTACGTACCTACCTGCACTTGGCAAGGAAGCTCATTCTAATTAGATACTTTATAAAATTTATAAAAGGACTGGCTAGGAGAGGGGGAACTTCTCTTGGTTTGGAAGCTTTCATGCTTTTGCTTCTTTTCTGTTTTTATCCCACCCTTAATAAATCCTCTAAATCTGAGTCTTTCAATTCTTTGGTAACTCGGACAAGGATCAGAGGCTTGGGGTTCATTAGTTGGGGTTCTCCTATAGCGTTATGGAGATCTAGTCCCTTCAGAGCTTTAATTCTGCAACGTGAATTTCTCTATGTTTGTCCACGTCTCATTCAAGACAGTCTTTCTAAAGTTCAACTTAGACATCTGTCTTCTCTTCAAATGTTTGTCAGTGCCCCATCATTGCACCTACTATTATAAGGCCCATGTTCTGGCTTTTGTGGAATCTACACTCCACCTTTCAGTCATCAAATCCTACAACCTGCTTCCTTAAACACACACCGAAAGCACTTTTTATGTCTTACTTTTGCATTTTTTTCGTCTTTATGATTAGAGTCCTTGTCATTAAGGAAATCTTCCTAGAAAACACCAAATAAAATAGATTGTATTCCATCTGTCTTATTTCTCCATAGTCACCTTATGTATCACAAAATGCAGTGCTATAATTGTGGATTTCTAGATTAGCCCTTTTGTAACTATCAGCGCGTGAACTGCAGTTCAAGAAAAGTGCTTCAAATATTTCAAACAAAGCTGAATGGACTAATAGAATTCCTCTGATCATGGAGAGATGGAGTGTTGAAGGATCAGAGTCAAATTAGCATGGTTTACCTTTAGTCCCTCAGTATTCCAGTGACTACCAGGTGAAATATTTTTGGAATGTACCCCCAGACTACCAGCTTTTACCCACCCAAGGGCTAAGAATGTCATTAATCTGAAACCTACAGCAGAGATTTCCCTGCTTTGCTGTAACCCACCTACCTGTTATTTCCACCAATGTGTTTGAGAAGTGCCTTGGTTTATGACTTTCTTCTGTCCTATATCTACAAAAACTTGAAGAAATTGTTAACATGTTACAGCATAAAATCTAAGGTATCTTAAATCTGTGTTCCTAGGTCAAAGTCCCTCATATTTGGTTCTGTAAGGAACTATTTGTTAGTCTCTTTTAGGTGAGAGTTGTTTGTTCCACTGACAAACTTGACCAAATTGCATAATCTCTCCCTGTATGTTTCATTTCTCTCAGTTATAAAATGAAAATACTAATAGTACCTTTCTTATGGAAGGGCTAAAATGAATAGAATTTAAAAAATATTATATCTGTCAGATAGTGTTATGCTGTTATTATTATTAAGATTATTTTAGCTGGGTGTGGTGGCACACACCTTTAATCCCATCACTTGGGAGGCACAGGTAGGAGGATCACCATGACTTCAAGGCCACCCTGAGACTACATAGTAAATTCCAGGTCAGCCTGGACTAGAGCAAGACCCTACCTCACAAAAACCAAACAAACCAAAACAGAATTTTTTGTTACTCTTACTATTATTTTTATTGATTGTGAAATGACTGACACGCTGCATGTTTCTTTGTTGTTGTCTTTAGTCTATAAGAAGAAGTCCATGGGGATACTCTGGTGTACTCACTGTACAACTTTGGTGCTGTTAGAAGTGTCAGGGTACATAGTGGGGACTTGGTTTATATTTGCTGGATAAATAAATGAATGAAAGTGGTTGTATTGTTATAAGCCTATGCTTTATTTATATGCTAGAACTAATTTTAGTTCTACTTCTAGTCCTAGAACTAATAATATCTTTGGCAAAAATTAGCCTTCTGAATGAGCATAATAAGCAGCATGAAAATAATGCTATCATAGACTCTTACCAGTCACTAGGGAAGCTTCTGCCAAGTATACCAGAAGCAAATCAGCAGAAACTATGTGTGTAGCAAGCTGTCACGAATCTTCACTTCTCATAGTCATAACATACTCTATCATTAAGTAGTTATTGTGACCCATTTGGTACTTTTCATCACAAAAAGTTGATTTATCCATATTACTAGTGAACCATCATGATATTTTGGCTATCTGGATATCTGGTCCATTTTCTACCTTCCCCACATCCCTGTCTACTTCAGAAGCATCCATACACTATACCCTCTCCTCAGACCTGCTCCTCTCACCCATTCCAGCTCAAAACAGCTGACAGTTTAAACACTACTCCAAACCTTCTTCCAACTTTGGCAGCATACTAGTTTTGAAGGGGGGAGTCCATTAATGATACAAAGATCTCTATGTCTGAGGAGGACTGACATCCAAAGCTACCTGTGCACCCTTTATCAATGAGGCATCAATGATGTCATAGACTCAAGTAGAGAATGCCACCAGGTTGAGAACATTTCTCATTTTACCTACTTTCCTTCATCTCACTGAACCTTATTTTCTTTCAGTAGAGATGGATGAGATAATTTTTGAATTTCAGTTGGATTGTCTCTCATGGATCTCTGCACCTTTATCTCAGTTGAGGTGCTGGTTCTCAGCTATCCTGTTCTGAACACACAATAAAGAAGCTCTTAGACCAGCATCACCCAGTAGAAGGCAGTAGTATTGAGCACACAATGAAATCATGGACAAAGATTATAAATCAAATTACTTTTCATTGTGTATTTCCTTTCTCAGAGGAAACCTTAGGGATTTATGTTTATATCTTTTAAAAAGCTTTAAAACTAATTCATAGCAAATTGGAATTAAGGTTATATGGATAAGTTTTCTTCCCTAAAATGATATTGAATATTCTGAATGTTAAATGTCTCCAGTGCCTTAATTCTCCCTGAAGACACGCTGTAATTTCCCTTGCTTTGAGTAGGAAACAGGTTTTACTCAATCACAGAAGGAGCTGCATATCACTTGAGAAGCAAACCTCATGAATTAATCAGATACACTTCCAAATACCAGAAAAAAATGAATACAGAGACTCTTTTTCTCTTCACAGTATTTGTATGGTTAAATCATAATCATTACCTGTCTTTAGGTCAAAATTCATTTTTAAATGCCCTAAATTTCTTTACCTGCTCAAGAACTAGGGAAAGATGAATTACAAAAAGATCTCCTGGAACCCTTTGAAACATGCTTCTGAATAGACACACATGAATGGAACTTTTCACTGAGTGTGCAGAAGATGGTTGACTTTCTTATGCCAGTTAAAATGTGAACCTGGCATACATTGCACACAGCCAGCACTGTCATTAGTGGATGCTACACTGAGCAGCGCTGCAGGGCTTTCTCCTCTGTCAGTCAATAACCAGGAAAAACAACTCAAAAAAGGAAGGATATATTCAGGCTCTTATTTAGAAGTTTCTCCTACTGGTCTGTACACTCATTGCTAAGGCCTCAGGTGAAGCAGAGAATCAGAGTGATAGAAGCATGTGTCCAAGGATCATGGTGGCCCACAAGCAAAAAGATAGGAAGAGGCTGGAGGACAAGACATAATCACCAAGGCCTGTGATTTCAACTAGGCACCAGCTCCTAAGTATCTGATCCTCCAGTAGACCATTAAATTATATGCTCACCAATAGATTAATGCATTAATCTATCATCACATCCTGAAGCCTAGCTGCCCATCACAGAAGTTGGGACATTTAATATCTAAAACATAATATAATCATTATTCCCAGTTTAAAGACAAAAAAGCTGATATCTATAAAGTATAGTATGTTTTTTATAAAATACAATTCTAAAGATAGATGGCATGTTCATTTTTCTGTCATATAAGCCAGAACACCATAAAATTAGAATTATTATTATTGGAAAAATGTTTTGAAATCAAGATTGTGATCATCCCAATGTATTGATTTATACTTAAAAATAAATGCTTCAAAAAGATGTTTAAGTAAAAATATGGGCATTTAAACTGTTTTTTAAAAATAGTTTTTACTTATTTGTTTGCAAGCATATAGATAGAACAGAGACAAGACAGAGAGAAGAGGAAACCAGGGCCTTCAGCTGCTACAAATGAACTCCAGATGCATGTACCGCTATGTGCTGGGGAATCGAACCTAGTTTGTTATGCTTTGCAGGCAAGCACCTTAACTGCTGAGCCATCTCTCTAGCCCTTAATATCTTAATTAGATGGAATACTAATGACACTATAAAGTTATCCTAAATTAAGGTAAATCAGGCATATATGTATATAAATATTTGAATATACACATATTTAATCAAACTTTTGCTTTAAATAACTGTAGATTCATAAATAGCTACAATATTACAGAGAAATTTCATATATCCTCTGCTTATTTTTCCCTGAGAATATTTCTTCCAATCAAATGTGATAGATTACTCTACCATACTATATAATTTTGCTATTGAAATTACCATAAATTAATCGCTAGAAACAGACAGACTCATTCTCTTAATGTCCTAGAAGCTTGACATTTGAGATACATCAAATTGAATCACAGTGTCAGTGGCCTGTCTTTCTCTTGAGGCTCAATTCAGAATCTATTTCCCTGGTCTTCTTTAGTTCTTGGACTCTTCCATCTTGAAGCCATTGAATCTTGCCTATACCTCATCAGTGTGAAACCAATTGCTCAAAATCCCTCTTCTTCTTTTTATAGGCCCTCACTGAGAGAGTATAGGTAACATAAAGACAGATGGTGGTACTATTTTGAGGAGGAAGGATATTAGCCAGGGTGAGATTGAGGAAGGGCAGTGTGAGGGAATGAATAAGAACAAAATATATTAACATATATATGGAAGCATAATAATGAAGCTTTGTTTGCTAGCTTAAAACATTATAATGATAATTAAAGAATAAATATCTAATTAAAGAACTCTTGTGGTTGCATCAGATCCACCCAGATACTATAATTTCTTTATTTTATAGAAGTTTATTAGCAATCTTAATGTATCTGCAACTTTGAAGAGCTCTTACCAAATAATATAATGTGTTCACAATTCCAGAAGAGAGGGTTTTCTTTAGATGGGGGCCAGGTGAAGGGGATCAGGATTCTGTCCTCACACTGATGTGTAATCACACCAGCCTCCTCTACTTGTCTTATACCTTTGCTTCCACTGTTCCTTCGGAAAACATCAATCTTGTGCTCTGTTATTATTTGGACTTGACAATTTCTCTGAAAGCCATATGTTAAAGGCTTGTCAGTTGATGGAAGTAGGCTGCTGGAGGGGTCCTGGGGAAATGTTCTTACTATACTTTGTTGCCTGTCTCCTTCCCTCCACTCCCCTCTTTCTTCCTTCCTCCCTAACACTAAATATTGATTTCTGCCCTGACCCATATTATTTTATTCTTTCTAAGTCTGTAAATTTGGTTGACTTTTTGTTTTGCTCCTTCTTTACTAAGTTCTAAGTAAACATACTCATAATTGGACATTAATATTTTAAAATTTAATGTCAAATTTTCAGCTTGATTTCATTGCAGAAAATCCAAGTTTATGCATCTTCCTTGGATGACTTCCCCTAGTTAATAATGGTATAGTGTAGACATTTCCTTCACTTTTGACAACCCTAAGGGACCTTTTTAGCTCTAAGTTCCCACACATCTTTGGCCAGACCTGACTGCTTTTTATCCCAAGTCTTGCTGCTTCTTCCCCTTCTTGAGCTTTAGTCCACAAGGGCTAGGTTGGCATTAGTAAGCACTCCATGATAAATTTCCACACATACTTTCTTCTAAATAAATATCCATACCAGAGTCTGACAATTGCCTTTTTATCAGGATAGTTGAACTTTTGCTTTTAAATATTGAAGTGCTTTGATGCATTTTCTTGCACTAGTGTGCTATCAGTCAGCTTATCTTCTAAGCTCTATTTTATCTTTGTTCTTTCCTTTTGATGATAAGCATCCCACCCTTCTGCTTTTTTAACTTTCTTTGGGAGGCAGTTTTGACTTATTCTTTTACCTATTAGCTATCTGAGAATTTTTATTTATTTCTTTTTATTTGAGACAGAGCAGAAGGGAGAGAGAGAAACAGTGAAGGAGAGAATAAGTGCACCAGGGCCTCTAGCTACTTACTGCAAACTAACTGCAGACACATGTGCCACCTTGTGCATCTGGCTTACCTGGGATATGGAGAATCAAACCTGTGTCCCTAGACTTTGAAGGCAAGTGCCTTAACTGCTAAGCCATCTCTCCAGCTCCAAATTTTATTTTTACATGTTGAAAATTCTATAGTCACTAATGGTAAATTACTGGAGAAAATAATGGAGCTGTCATTCTTTCCACTATCTTATCAAACATGACCCAAGGTTTGGGTTTTTCATTTTAATCTCAAATGTAATCATGCTTTTACAAAGCACATTTGTTTACAATGATGAGCATGTTTGCCTTTTTGTTACTGTGGTTTAATTTGTCAGCTTCTCAGAACTTGTATGCTTGTTCCTATCACTTTGGTTGAATACATACACTACACATTCAGTGAATGTGGATTGATTATAAACTCAATTTTTACTTATTTCAAAACATGTACATTCACTTCATCTTCTTGAAAGCTTTTTTTATTGTTGCTGACAACTTCCATGACTGTAAACAATATTCCATGGTAATTCCCTCCCTTCCCCCACTTTCCCCTTTGAAACTCCACCCTCCATCATATCCTCTCCCCCTCTCAATAATCTCTTTTTTATGTTGATGTCATGATCTTTTCCTCCTATTATGATGGACTTGTGTAGGTAGTGTCAAGAACTATGAGGTCATGGATATCCAGGCCATTTTGTGTCTGGAGGAGCACATTGTAAGGAATCCTACCCTTCCTTTGGCTCTTCCCTTCCTTTCTGCCACCTCTTCCACAGTGGACCCTGAGCCTTGGAAGGTGTGATGGAGAATTTTTAGTGCTGAGCACTCCTCTGTCACCTCTGCTGAGCACCATGGTGCCTTCTGAGTCATCCCAAGGTGACTGCCATCTGAAAAGAGAAGGTTCTCTAAGCAAAAGTGAGAGTAGCATTAATATATGGGTATGAACATTAAGAGAAGTGCTTACTAGGCAGTTTGGTGAGCATAGTACATACATGTAGCTGTAGACATTACACCCCTAGGGCTCATGACTACCCCTGTTAATAGGTTTTCAGTACCAGGGATGTATTCCCTCCCATGGAGTGGGCCTCCATTCAAATTAGAGGGCTGTCAGTTTCTCCCATAACATATATGCCACTATTGTACCAGTTAGCTCATTTGGCCTGGCTTGCCAAATATAAGGCTTGCAGGGTCCATTGTGGAGTATCTTCACTGGTGATTTCTCTCCCATTGAACAGCATGCAGCAAGTCTTTTTCCAGCTTTCTGTCATCTGGTCTACATGGAAAAGGTTTTCAGCTCAGCTCCAGCAGGATTTCTCAGTGACCTTGCAGCCCAAATATGTGGAGTGTTCAGCAATAGGGTCTTACCATCTATTTGTTTTGGGAAGCCATGGGCCTCGGCAATGGCCTGTAATGTTTTGAGGGCACCAGGGACCTCCTCGGCCAACAACTCAGTGGAACATAACCCATTCCTGGCACTGAAATTTTTCTAGTAACAATCTATGGCACCTGAGTGTTCCAATTTCCAAAAACATAGGTTTCCATATGACTTATTTATATCTTCTTAGATTTTGATTAGCCCTCCCCCCACCTTCCCTTTACTCAGTCTCTTCCTCTGACCTCACTTAGGCCTTTCACCCCATTAATCTCTTCTTCTACTTACATATATACATTATCATCTTATCAATCCCCCTTCCTATTCCCTTTATATCTCCTTTCTAGCTTACTGGCCTCTGCTACTGAGTTTTATCCCTACTCATACAGAAGTCTAATCATTTGTAGCTAGGATCCACATATGAGAGAGAACATGTGATGTTTGGCTTTCTGGGCCTGGATTACTTCACTTAGTATAATCCTTTCTAGATCCATCCACTTTCCTGTAAATTACATAATTTCATTTTTCTTTACTACTGTGTAGAACTCCATTGTATTAATGTGCCACATTTTCATTATCCACTCATCAGTTGAGGGACAACCAGGCTGGTTCCATTTCCTAGCTATTTTGAATAGAGCAGCTATAAACATGGTTGAGCAAGTATCTCTAATGTAGCGAGACGAGTCCTTAGGATATATGCCTAGGAGTGGTATAGCTGGGTTATGTGGTAGATCTATTTTTAGCTGTCTCAGGAACCTCCACACTGATTTCCACAATGGCTGGACCAGATTGCATTCCCACCAACAGTGTAGAAGGGTTCCTCATTTTCTGCATCATCGCCAGAATTTATGGTCACTTTTTTTCATGATGGTAGCCAATCTGACAGGAATGAGAAGGAATTTCAATGTAGTTTTAATCTTCATTTCCCTGATGACTAAGGATGTAGAATATTTTTTAGATGTTTATATACCATCTGTAATTCTTCTTTTGAAAACTCTCTATTTAGTTCCATAGCCCATATTTCAATTGGCTTGTTTGATTTCTTATTATTTAATTTTTGAGTTATTTGTGTATCCTAAATATTAATCCTCTATCAGATGTATAGCTGTCAAATATTTTCACCCATTCTGTAGGTTTCCTCTTTGCTCTATTCCCATTGTCTTTTGCCATACAATAGCTTTGTAATTTCATGAGGTCCCAGTGGGTAATCTGTGGTTTTATTGCCTGAGAAATTGGGGCTGTATTCAGAAAGTCCTTGCCAAGACCAAGATGTTGAAGGGTTTTCCCTACTTTTTCCTCTAGCAGTTTCAGAGTTTCAGATCTGTTATTAAGGTCTTTGGTCCATTTGGACTTAGTTCTTGTGCATGGAGAAAGATAAGGATCTATTTTCATTATTCTACAGATACATATCCAGTTTTCCCAGCACCACTTACTGAAGAGGCTGTCTTTTTTCCAATGAGTATTTTTGGCATTTTTGTAGATAATCAGGTGGATGTACATCTGGGTCCTCTATTCTGTTCAATTGATCTACATGTCTGTTTTTGTGCCAGTACCATGCTGTTTTTGTTGCGATAGCCCTGTAATATAGGTTGAAATCAGGTATAGTGATACCACCAGCCTTATTTTTGTTGCTCAAAATTGTTTTAGATATTTGAGGTGTTTGTGCTTCCAGATGAATTTTCTAATTGTGTTTTCTGTTGGCTGAAGAATGCCATTGGAATTTTGATGGGGATTGCATTAACTGTGTAGATTGCTATGGTAAGATTGCCATTTTCACAATATTTATTCTTCCAATCCAAAAACAAGGGATGTCTTTCCATTTCCTAGTGTCTATTGCAATTTCTCGCTTGAGTGTCTTGAAGTTTTTATTGTAGAGATTCTTCACTTCCTTCGTTAGGTTTATTCCAAAATTGTGATTGGGAGTGATTCTATGATTTCATGTTCTGTGTTTTGTTATTAGTATATAGGAAGGCTACTGATTTCCGTGTGTTTATTTTGTATCCTGCTACATGGATATAGGTGTTTATCAGTTCTAACAGTTTGCTGGTAGAGTCTTTAAGGGTCCTTTATGTATAAAATCAGGTCATCTGCAAACATTGATAACTTGTTCTCTTCCTTTCTAATTTTTATCCCTTTTGTGTGTGTTTCTTGCCTTATTGCTATGGCTAAGACTTCCAGTACTATATTAACTTAAAGAGGGGGCAGCGGACACCCTTGTCTTGTTTCTGTAAAGCTTCAAGTTTTTCTCCATTTAGTATTATGTTGGCTGTAGGTTTGTCATAAATACTCTTTATTATGTTGAGTTATATTCTTCTATTCCCAGTCTCTGTAGGACTTTTATCATGAAGGGTGTTGGATTTTGTCAAATGATTTCTCTGCATCTAATGAGATGATCATGTGATTTCTGTCCTTCAGTCCATTTATATTACATTTATCAGTTTACATATGTTGAAACATCCCTGCATCTCTGGGATAAAGCCTACTTGGTTGGGGTGAAAGATCTTTCTGATATATTCTTTTATATATAAATATTTATATTTATTTGAGAGTTAAACAGTGAGGGGGGAGGGAGAGAGGGGGAGAGAAAGAGAGAGACAGAGACAGTGAGAGAGACAGAGAAAGAGAATGGGCATGCTGGTGGTGGGGAAGGGGAGGCTGTGGATGGTGGCTGAAGTTGTCCTGCTGTTCTTCAAGATCCTCTTCTTCACAAGCCGCTCCTCTGTTGGTCCCTGCCAATTTCCCTTCATGTTTCTTGAGTTTGGAAACAGGCTGGTGTGAATGGAGAATCCTCTCCCCTGGCTCTTCCTGTGGCTCTGGATGAGTCTTATGGCTCTGGCCACATGGACCTGGTTCCACCAATGCTGGAGCCACTTCTGCCTGCTTCTGTGGTCTCTGGACACTCTGGATGCCTCCTACTTCTCTGCTGCAGTTGATGATTTCTTATAAACCTCACTTTTTAGTAGAAGAGTGTGTTTTGCTGCTTTATTTTTTTGGGGGGGGTGCTTTTTCTCCCCTAGGCTGCTTTGGTGTGGTTCCTACACTGCCATCTTAACTAGAAGTCCTCTTGAAAGCTTTTCTTGATGTACAATGGGACAATGTTTTTCAGAACCAAAGGAATATTGTCCTCCTTCCTTTAGTTTGCAATGTTCCTTAAGAAGATAGCTTGTTTGTTTGTGTTTTTATTCATAATGACTTCAAAGTCTTACTGCTCTGTTAAGCTACAATTTGATTAATGCATGTACATTCATGCCCAATTTTTATTAACTATATGCTGTGGTTTGTTGGATTCATTTTTAAAACTGATGCTCTAACGATTTTAGCAAATTCTATCCTTTATATCTTAAACCCCGATCTTTCCATTATTGCTCTTCTATTTTTCTTTAATCTCCTGTAATTTTCTGTAATCTTATATAAACATGAGGCCTTTGTCTCTCCACCAAGTAAGTTACTCACACTTGGAGAGAAAGTTCTAAACGTTTCATCTTTCTGTGATGTTTTCATAAGATGGATCTTTCACTCCTCAGTGAAATCCAATCTCTTTTTCAACATTCCATGTCATTTTTTATTTTGATTTCTGCCTGTTTGTCACTTCTATATGTTCCCTTGGAAATTCTTTTCAAATCTAAGTCAGTCATTTTAAATGCATCTTTTATTATACTCACATTTTCAGTCACCTTTGTATTTATCTAGACATGCTAAACACAACCATTTTACCTTTTATCTAATAATTTCAGTATCTGAAATATTCTTGGCCTACATTCTGTGCTGGATGCCTTTGATGTTTACATATGATTTCAACATTTTTAATTATGAGCTCATGTTTTGAAATAAATATTTCTGCCACTTTTAATCACATTTTAATGGTTTTTAAAACTCATTTTTCTTTGTTTCTGCCAGACTGCTTGGGTAGTCACTTTGATATAGATATTTTGCCATCCTTATACGAATTGCCAATTTCAGGTGAATAATCAAGTAAGGAAAATCTTGATCTCTAATGAGACTTTAATTGTTCCTTGTATGTCCAGCACTTGGGTTGGGATATATCCTTTGGGTACCTTCAACAGTTTATGTAGGAATCTCTTTTTTTCATATGCCAATTTTTTTCTTTATTAGTTATGTACATACTAAGTGTGTAAACAGCACATGTTGGTACCATCCTTCCTCTCATTCTGGTCCTCCCCCCTCTGCAGGAACCCTCTTCATTGGGGATGCCTGGTACCCCCATGGGGATCATGGGTTGTGCATTGTGGGGGTACCCATCAGTTATGGGGAAGAGGTAATGTCTCTGTGCATAATGTCCTAACTTGCAGCTATAACAATCTTTTTGCTCCCTCTTGCACAAATTTACATAAGTCATGTTGGGTTCATTTTAGGTCTACTTCAGTGATGAGGTGTGGGAGCCTCTGTGCCTCTGGATCTCTGGTTTGGTAGGAGTTGATTGTTTTCTGTGTCTATCTCCTTCACCCTTGTGCTGACTGATACCAGGTTCACCATGAAAGCAGCACTCTTACTCATTTCCCCAGTTACTGTATGGTTTCAGCTGGGGCCCTGGTAAGGCACTATGGGCTGATACACTCCTCAGGTTCTGTGAACATATGAAAAGGAGAAGCAGATTCTACAATGGAGAGTGAAGTCAGCACTAGATAAATGGTATACTATTATTAGTTTAGAGAGAACTTAATAGTTGTAGGCCCTCTTGTAGCCCAAGATTGGTAGGAGCTTGATATTGGAGAATGAACTTGTTGTTTGGATATGATTATGACTTGTTTCCCAGTTACAGCTATGGGTTCCATTCCACTTACTGGATCTGTTAGTCAATACAAGAGCCACTGGTTACCCACCCACCATAGCCATGCGCCACTATTGTACTAGGGTGAGCATCATGTCATGTTGTTTGCTGCTGAGTAGCAGAGAACATGATTGCTTGGACAGATGTTATTTTCCCCCAATAGCTCATGTAGCACATTCTGGCACTAGATGAGCTAACTGTCTAGGGATTGGCTCTCTTCCAGATGCCAGCCAGGTCTCTTCATGTTCTGTATTGATAGCATATGGTGTCTTTGGCAGTAGGGTCTTACCACTAACCTTTGGTGGGTAATCAGATGCTCTGACAGAAGTCTGTCTTCTTTTGAGAAACTGTGTAGGTCTTTCTGATCAACCACTCATTGTGGATGTTAACCATATCCTGGTACTAGGAACAGGCCAGCCCCAGGGGAAAAGCAGGAAGAAAAAGATAGGGAATATAAAAAAGAAAGACAGAAAAGAGAAAGAGAGAAAAAGGAGGAAATTAAGGTTAGTCTTCATCATACCCTTTCCAGGGCCCTTTGATTCAAGTGTTCCATCTAAGGACCTGATAAAGGTTCAACCATTTAGTCTGTATTTCATGATATAGGATGTTTTAAAATATTTTATTTATTTATGAGAGAGAGAGAGAGAGAGAGAGAGAGAGGGAGAGAGAGAATGGGTACTCCAGGGCCTCCAGCCACTGCAAATGAACTCCAGATGCATGCGCCACCTTGTGCATCTGGTGTAGGTGGGTTCTGGGGAATTGAACAAAGATTCTTTGGCTTTGCAGGCAAATTCCTTAACTGCTAAACCATCTCTCCAGCCTGGATGTAGCATTTTATGGTGCTGGTTCCATTTGGGTCCAGTTTTGTGTCCTCCCCCTTATCCTTCTCTTCAGCCCCACCCTCCCTATTGTCTGTTCCTGAGATACTTATTAGGTATGTCAACATCTTGGGCATATCCAGATTAGCAGCCACAGATGAGTGAGACCATGAGACAAATGTCTTTCTGTGATTGGGTGAGTTTGCTGAGAATGATCTGTTCCAAGTTAGACCATTTTTCTACAGATTTAATTGTCATTTTTGTCTTACTGCTGTGTATAATTCCATCATGTAGATATACCACATCTTTGTTATCCATTCATCTAATGATGGATATCTGGGTTGATTCCAGGTCTTAGGTATTATGAATTACAGGGTTGAGTAAACATCTCTGAAGTAAGGCTGAGGCTTTTAGGAATCTTTTGGTAGGTTCTCCTCAAAGAGTATTCTTTCATCACTATCCTGTGTTTGGATTGAAAATCAGAACATGAGTACCAGCTCTCTCTTTCTCCCATGTTGAAATTATTTTGAATGCTGCTTTTTAATCAAGGTTCTTATTTTCCTTTTATTTTTGAGCTTCATTAATGCCTTACATTTTGCCAATGAAATAATGTTTTAGAAAAATTTTAATGTATGTGCTTAAATTTGTTTGTCTCATTGATAAATCCTACCAGAAAACATGTGATGATTTGAATATGGTTTTGGTTTTTACATACATAGTAGTATTTTAGACAAATATCAGTATTCAACACAGGTTAATGGAATTCAGTGTGCAGATAAGATGACAAAGCAACGTGTTGTGTTGTCCTCAGCCTGGTTCTCATAGTAGAGCTCATTTGGTTTCTACTGATAATCAGGGATGCTGAGACGTTCTACAGTGAGCTGGTCATCCTTGCCCTAAAGTCATTTGTAGAAGGTCCTTTTATCAGACCTCCCATGACAGTTCATTGAGTTTCCATTGGGTATTATATATCATTTAATAGGATTTACTTATAGGAGATAGAAAATAACATTTTAGCTATTGGAAAAAATTCTAGTGCTTTAAGCCCAATTGTGATTCAGCAGAAATAATTATATTATGGAACAGAATTACCAAGTGGTTATTTGACTCTGACAGACTGGCTTGCTTGTTTCCAGTGATATACAAAAAAGGTAATTCTGTAAATTCTTTCTTTCTTTTTTTTATTTATTTTGGAGTAGGGTCTTACTTTAGCTCAGGCTGACCTGGAAATCACTATGTAGGCTCAGGGTGGCCTCGAACTCACGGTGATCCTCTTACCTCTGCCTCCCAAATGCTGGGATTAAAGGCATGCACCACCATGCCCAGCTTCTGTAAATACTCTATCTGATGACTCTATTGTTATTTTTTTTCTGACTAACTAACAGATTCTGTAGCTTACAGAGATAGAATAATTTTCTGTCTCAAAAAATCTTTTCTCTTCTTTATATGAACATCAAGATGTTTTACTTTCTGTCACATAGTAGGTATAAAGTTTAAATAGTGTAGGACAATGAGAAATTCTAAGAAATAAAAGCATTTATATGTATTTATTGATTTGGAATAATTTCTTCAAAAATATGTATGGGGCATTGCATTAGTCCTTTTTCATTGCAGTGACTAATTACTACCTGCCAAGAGTTTATTGAAGCTCATGATTTGAGGGTATAGTCCGTCATGACAAGGAAAGTATGTCAATGAGTGTTTGAGGCAGCTCATCACATTGCATTCATACTCAGTAAGCACTCATAGACCTCAACCCATGGGGTGGTGCTGCCCACATTCACAGTGGGTTTTCCCTCTTCTGATAATCCTTTTGAAAAACATCTGAAGACACACCAAATCCAGTCAAATTGATGCTGAAGATCCATCACAGACAGGGATACAGGAAAGGTGAACATAATTGTTTCAGTTCTGAAATAGTTTGCAATTAGAAAGAAATTAACACCAGACCTTAGTATTAGTGGTTTATGATATCATTATTTTCCATGGCTGATTACAGTAACCTTAAGTAAACTGAGCTTTATTGATTTTTATAAGCAATAGCTCATTCTCAAATATGTAAACCACAAGAGAAATGCTTACATTTTAGTTTTAAAAGGATCTTTACAGATATTCAGACAAGTACTAATACTTTATACACATCATTTTTCTTTTGTCTATCTGAGCTGTTATGTGTTTGGGCATCTGGGCATCTATCTACATAGAAAGTTACATTTTTAATAAACATAATTTCTAAATGTAATTTTGCAAAAACACAAAACAAAACAAAACCAATTTTTCTCATTGCTATACAGATATAATGATGTTAAAAGCATCATGACTCCTTAAATTACTAAAGGTTGTTTTTCCTCTGTGTTCAGCTTTCCTTGATAATTAAATTAAAATTTGTCAGTTAAGTTCAAAATAAAGGTGACCTTATTTTTAGTTAATATCTGAAAAATAATTATTCTTGAATACTTTTTGTATTTTGACATGAATAAATTTTAGGTTAATATTGGAGCTTAAATACCATAAATTTATACAGAACTATCCAACATTATAAAAAGAAGAATATCCAAAGAAAGGAGTATTTATTATCAGCTAGTTTGGGGCCCTTGGGAGAGAAAATAGCTTCCTGAGCCCTTTTCTATAAAAGTAGCCAATAGCCTGTGTGGCTTCCCCAAATTCTAGTTTGTAAAATAATTTCTGAGATTTTTAGGTTTATTTAAAACTACAATAGGGCTTCAAAATCACTTGCTCTATTATCCTCTATCCAAGATTTTCCCCCAGGGTCTATGTGAAGGAGGCATGCTGCTCTGCATCCTGGAGAAGTGAGCAGAAGCAGTGGGCTATATTCCCAAAGAAGACACACTTGAAGGCAGAGTTCACCTTCCTCTTGATTGGTCTCAATCTGGATATGACTGTCTAGGTTATCATATAATACCAATGAGACAGATGAGCATTTCAAGGCAGAGTACCATGCAATAGTGCCCGTGAGAAGGTCCTAGGAAGCTGCAGACATTTGATATATTTCCTCCACATGGTAAAGTCTAGACAAAGCAATGCCTCCAACTTGTTATTGATGTGTCATAGGAAACTTGAACTCTTCTCTCCATCTGGCATATTGTTCACAAGACTCTACAGGTGTATTTGTGGTGTCTTTGCTACCCTCTATAGAGATAAACACTTCTTAAGAATACTGTTCTTGGGCTGGAGAGAAGGCTTAGTGGTTGAGGCATTTGCCTCTGAAGCCTATGGACCTAGGCTTGATTACCCAGAACTCACATAAGCTAGATGTACAAGGTGATGTATGTGTCTGGAGTTTGCAGTGGCTGGAGACCCAGGCATGCTAATTCTCTCTCTCTCCAATCTTTCTTTCTCTCTCTCAAATAAATAAATACAATTATGTATGAATACTCTTCTTAATGGACATTGACAAAGAATTACATGTGATGGAAATCAACATTAAAAGATAAATAGAGCAGGGCATGGTGGCACACACCTTTAGTTCTAGCATTTGGAAGGCAGAGGTAGGTGGGTCACCATGAGTTCTAGGCTACCCTGAGACTATATAGTGAATTCCAGGTCAGCCTGGGCTAGAAAGAGAGCATAATTTAAAAAAATAAAAATATAAAAAGGGAAACATTATAAATTTGTAAAAGTAAATTTTCACCCTTTTTAGTCAAACATTTCATCTCTCCAGAAATTAAATTATTCATTTTTTTCACACTTCATTTCCCCTACAATGAAATGATATGTTTGGTGTTTACCTCTTTTGACAAGTAAACCAGTCCATTCAAAATTATCATCTTGACTTGCTAGTTATTATGTCCTCATGTCCTTTATAGTACCTGGTCAGAAAGGTGCTTGGTGGTTGTGGTGGTTTTATTCAGGTGTCCCCTGTAAACTTATGTGTTCTGAATACTACATACCTAACTGGTGTCAATTTGGGAATTGGAGCATCCTGGAGGCAGTATTGTTAGGGGCAGGCTTATGTGGGTTACAGTCAGCTTCCTTTTGCTAGTGTTTCAAACATTCTCCTGTTGCTATTGTTCACCTGATATTGGCCAAGAAGTGATGTCTCCCCTCTGTTCATGACATAATTTTCCATGTCATCATGGAGCTACCCCTCGAGTCTGTAAGCCAAAATAAACCCTTTTCCTTCCATAAGCTGCTTTTGGTTGGGTGCTTTCTTCCAGCAATGAGAAGTTAACTGCAAAAGTAAAATTAACACCAGAGGAGTGGGGCTATTGCTTCTATAAACCTGACTGTGGCTTTGGTCATTTGGAACTGACTTGAGGGAGGAATGTGAAAGGATTTGCATCCTTGACCTAAGAGATGCCTTGCAGTGATGTAAGTACAGCATCAGGGAAAATTCTGGTGAGGGTCGAAAGGCCTGAATGCAATAAGAAATAAGGATTATGAGATTTTGTTTTAAGGGGAGGAAAGAGCTTTGCTTGTACTGAGCAAGAAGCAGTTTGTGTGCATGGCTTGCTGTTATGCTCATGTCCTAAGAATTTGTGCAGCATTGTGTTGCATAGAACTGGACTGGTGTCAGCAGATGGCTATGTCACAAAGAGAAAATCTTTGGGCCCAAATTGCTGCCTGTTCAGTTGCAATCATTTGAGAGATTACAACCATTGAGATTTGGCCAGCTGATCTGCATTGGGATAACATGGGGAATACAAACTCTTTTGAAGAGACCTGAATGCTGAAGAAGTAAGTGTCTGGTTCTTCAGAGTTTGCTTCTTCTTCCCCCCAAATTAACAAGCTGGTAGCCCACTTCTTACTATGGAGTATAACAAATGCAGGAAATAGAGGGCAAATTAATTTTCAACACATTTTCATGTTTTAGAAGTAGCCATGGGCAGTGTGAAGCAGGCTTGTTGGATTACCTGTGTGGATACCTGATGGATCCCTGAGGATGAACCATCATGGTTTGCAGTAGAGACACAATGGAGATGGCATGACTATGGGATGGCTGCCAAGGCGAGCTGCCAGCACTGGATGAAGTTTTCCCTGACTGTGAGTAGCCTAGCCAGAGGGACAGAATTAAAACTCCAGAGACCCATCACTAGTTAAAATTATCAGATTTGGAGATTTGTCATTCGTTAGAGTTGTCAGACTTGGGGCTACAGAATTTGATGTTTGACCAGTTTGTTTAAATCCTGTATTAGTTCAGTGTTTCTTTGATGTGCTCAATACAATAAACAGGTGCTGGTGAAATTAGAAGCAGCTCCTTTAACAGAGCAGAAAGCATGAAAAGGAAAACATAGTATTGGACATTGATGGAAAGCACATTTTTATGATGTGTAACTGATATTTATTTGTCCACTTATCCATGTAGCCATTTTTTGAAAAGGTAAATCTTAATGAGGTAAAAATTGAAAAAGAAAACTTTCATTTTTCCCATCATTAATTTTCTAGACATTCTATTATTCCATTAACCATATCTCTGTTAGGATCCATTGTTTTCTGATTGCTTTAAGTTAGAACAACTATCCTGATTTCCTTCACTAGGCTTAATTTATATATGAAGAAAAACTTAATCTGAAATAAAAGCTTCAATATCACATCAATTTCAAACTGTCAAGATCAGATCTGATCTCATGTTTGTAAATCTATACTGAGGAAAGTAGAAGTGGTCTGTTTTGTATTTTCTCTTTTCTTGTACCTTGAACATCTTTTTTTTTTCAGTTTTGAATTGGCTCAGGGTTAAATTCTGCGGATGCTATATCACATGGAGAGGAATAGGAAGTCTAGTACACTGGTATCCCTAAAGATCTTTCTTTTTTTATTATTTTATTTTATTTTATTTTTACAGTCAGTTTGGTACCATTATTAGGCTCATCTGTGACCTATCCCCTCCCCTTGGCCCCTCCTTGTTGAGGTATACGGGTCATGCATTGTGGAGTTAGCCCACAGTTATGGGTAAGCTAAATGTCTCTGCATATCATGACCCAACATGTGACTCTGACATTCTTTCCGCCCCCTCTTCCGCAAGATTTCCCTGAGCCATGTTGGGTCTTTCTAAGTAGTATAGACTGGCATGAGAAGATGCTGCAGGATGGCTCTTCAGTGACATGAATTTAGGTATTACTGAGAGGCACCATAGGTACCTCTGCATGTTGTTATTTTGCTCACATGAGTGGTGTACTTTTTGATTACCTGTTACAACATTGATCATTTTTTAAAAGTAGTTTATAAAATATTTTATTTATTTGGAAGCACAGAGATGCAGACAGAGAGAGAAGGAGGGAAGAAGGGAGGGAGGGAGGAAGAGAGAGAGAGAGAGAGAGAGAGAGAGAGCATGGGCATACTGAGGTGTATAGCCACTGTAAACGAACTCCAGACACATGCACCACTCTGTGAATCTGGTTTATATGGGTACTGAGGAATTGAACTAGGGTAATTAGGTTTGACAGCAAAGCACCTTAACTACTAGGCAATCTTACTAGCCCTTAACTGATCATTTGTCCCTGTGTCCCACACCCAGTAATTTTAGTCCTCATGTCTCTATCAGCTACCACCTTGATCAGGTGATATCACAATATTATGAGCTTAGAGATGTTTTTTGGCATCCGAAGTATAAAATACCCAGAAAGTGAGAATATTCCTATCTTTTATTCACTCAAGCACTCACAACTTCACTAATTGATTCTTTTGAAGTCCTTTCACTTACTTTGAGGAGATTTTTCTCTATTTCAGAGGCAAGAAGAGAAAAAAAAAAACACAAAGCATTTTCACCTCAGGTAAACAGTTCAGTCAATACCTGTGATTTACTAGTCTTTTGATTTTGTTAGCTGTGTGTGGAATATGGCAAGGATCACAGTCCACCAGTAGCATTTCTGTGAGTTCTGTGGGGGATATGAGTTTCTGCCCTTGTGAAAATATGTGATGATTAATATTCATTGTTAACTGATTGTCTAGGTTTAAATTCATCATGAAAGTACAACTCTGGATATTTCTAGGGGATTGTTTCCAAAAATATTTCAATAAAGAAATAAAAGACCTATTGAATGTGAATTGCATCAACTTATGAGCTGGGATACCATACTGAATAAAAAGGAGAAAGTGTGCTGAACATCAGAATTTATTTCTACCTGCTTCCTGACTGTGGACACATTATGAATTAGCTGCCATGCTTTCATGGCCACGATTTGATACCATCAAATTAAAAGCTCCAAAAGACCTTAAGTTTCTTGTTGTAAGGTTTAACTTTTCAAGAAATGAGAAAAGTAATGAATATAAAAATTTGTTGCCAAAAATGGTGTTGTTACTGTGATAAATGTGACCATGTGTTTCTTGGGCCATTCGAACTTGAGGTAGGAATGTGAAAGAGTTTAGAGCTGAGTCTAGAGAAGCCCTTCAACATTATGAGCAAAGCATAATAGGCTCTTCTGGAGGGAGTTTTGAAGACCAGAATGCCAAGAAAAATGCATAAAGGGAAGATCTGATTCATAAATTTTCAGAGAAGAGCAAATTTTCTCCTGGGAACTAGGATAGAATCCATTCATATTATATACTGACAAAGAATCTGGCTTCATGCTGCCCATTTTCTGAGAACCTGAGTAAGGGTGAATTAAAAAAAATGAACTAATTTACTTTGTAGAATCAATTTTAAGGCAAGATAACATTAAACATGTGCCATTGTTACTATACACTGCTCTTATCCAGGTGTACAGTGAGAGACAGAAAATAAAACAGAAAAATATGAAAAATGTACAGCTTGATTAGGAAAGGAGTGTGAATGAATTTAAGGTTATAGACAAGTAGGGTAAGGAGAAAAAAGTCTTACTTGCTAAAATGAGTACCACCGTTAAAGAGAAACCTCATGTTCTACATGGATAATGTTAAAGCTGTCAAATAATGCAAATGAATTCAAGAGGTAGATTGGGCTTACAATGTACTTGAAGAGGGTCCCCGTTCCAAAAGTCCACCCAGGGAAATGTTTCCCCTGAGTCATCCTCAAAGGTACACAGGGGGCACTGCATATGGTCCAGTGGGGTCAGGCTAAATTTCTAGTGGGCATCAGAACTTGAAGAGTTGTTCACATGGTACTAGACATACAAGCATGAACGACACTAGAGTGAAGAATCATGGAAATGTTAATCAAAGTTTCAGAAAATATCTGAGACCAGAGAATGTGTGGCAGGGTTCAATTCCTTGAAAATGGGCCTTGAGAGACAAATGAATGAAGATGGGAAGGTAAAACACAAGTTGCAATGGAGGTTCCACAATGCTTAAAATGCCATAATCATGGTATGTTCACTGAAGAAAACTATAGGCTTGGGATAGACCTGGCCCAGGTGAGTCTATATGTATTGCAGGCATTGAGCTGAAGAAGTAGGTTACACAAGGCTCTTGCAGCTCGGATGTTCTCAGCTCAAGGACACTGGATATGGAGCTGCAGGATGTGCAGTTTGCCTTGCGGTGTTTCTAGATAGTCTTGGTCTCAACTTTTTCCTTGCTGTTTTCCTGCTTCTCACCTTTGGCATGGGAATGTTTACTCTTTGACATTGCATATTGGAAGAATTTAAGTTGCTTTTTGACTTTACAGGGCCTTACAATTAAAAGAATACATTGAGTCTCAGATGAGACATTGGAAGAGTGCAGTGCTATGGGTGTTAAAGATTAAGGGGACTTTTAGAGATATTCTAAATGGGTTTTGCATTGTGAAATGAAAATGCAACTTTAGGGGCTAGAGTAGAATGTTAAAGTGAATTGTTTGGGTGTCCAGTTGACAAAGGGTTGAGTTATAATGCTTAATGTTTATTGTCATGCTCACTAAGTTTAGAGTCACCATGTAAGGATACATCTTGGCCCATTTGTGAGACGATTTCCCAGCAGATTTGTCTGTGGCAAGACCCATCTGAATATGGGAAACATCATCTCAGTAGCTGGGGCCTCAGATTGAATAAGCATGGAAAAAAGAGATAATGTTATCAGCTGCCTTATGCTCCTACTGCTTTCTCTTCCCAGTGAGCCAAAAAACCTTCCTTCCCACACATTGCTTTTATCATATATTTTGTCATAGCAATGAGAAAAGTTATGATGCAGAATACTTGCAGATCAATCCTTTCTTTGGGATTTCAGAAGAAATTCTTTTATCACAAGATGAGAATTCCATTGCACTGTTAGAATTTTTGCTTGCAACTAAAATTACACTCAAGTATCAACCTTTGCATATAATCTGCTTTAGGAAACAAACTGTCAGAAAGCTAATCTTCCCAGGACAAGGTGAAATCAGATAGTAGATCATAATCTACATGATCAATACAGAATCAAGAGCAACATTAAGGTGTGGGTTGGAGGCCAAGTAAAGGGACAGATACAGAGGAAGCAGGGCATGGGCTGTTGGGTAACTGTGATCCCATCATCAACAATACAACTCCATGTTGGAAGAAGGCAGCAGGAAGCTTGGTTTCCACAAACTTCATTTCCCAGTATCTAGCATGAGTATGAACATACAGGCAGGATTCCAGACTTAGCAATATTAATAAGAATAAAACTAATTTACCATTGAAAAACTATTTGGCATTATTAGATAAAATAACACTTTATTATTAGATTTAATTTTCTATTTGCCAAATACAAAAATATAAGAAAAGTGACTGGAAGCTCAATAATTGTTGACTATAAGTAATCTTCCTATTTATTTATAAATTTCTCTCAATAAATTATGTGTTGCATTATTTGTCTTACTAATGAACTAAACATGCTAAGTATCTATAAGTATTATCAATTCCTACTGAGTGTGGTGGCTTACACTTGTAATCCCAGCACTTGAAGTGCCAAGATAGGAAAATCACTGGTGAGTCTAAGGCCAGCCTAAACCAGGGTACAATTTGCCTCAAAAAAATAAATCAAACAAAGGAAAGGCATTATTAGTTCCTTTATCAAAGTAGTACTGACCAAAGCATTCCTTTATTATGTATTCAGCACTTTTCTTCCCCTGGGGATAGACAACTCATAAAAATTTCCTTCTTTCAGTGAGCTTATTACCAGATAATAGTCAAAACAATCACATAAAATATATTGGATATTAGATAATGATGAACTAAATTGGTTAGAATGCTGAATGAGCTACACTTGTGATAATGATCAGTTTTAGTGAACATGTAATGTATTTCGTAATTTACTATTTAGTACCAATTCTGTAGTTTGTGAAAAACATGCTAAAACACAGTGCCTTGAAATTAGCATGAGGCATGTTTACAGCTGGAAGGGCTGGTGAGATGGTGTAGCAGATAAAACACTTGCTGAGATTTGATCCCTGGGACCCATGTAAAGCCAGAGGTAGTAGCGTGAATGTCTATAATCACACTTGTGGTGCGATGGGAGATGGAGACGGGAAAGTCTCTGTAACCCTATGGGCCAGCTAGCCTGGAAAATGCAACTGTGAAACAATGAGAAACCCTTCCTCAAAAGAAGGTGTTATGAAGATGAGGACTGTCACCCAAGGTTTTCTTCTGACCTCTACCTACATGTGTGCTGTGGCACCTATGCACTTGCAAGCACACACCAACATGTGCACACGTACACATATACACTACAAAATAACTCCAAGAAGCAAAAATTTTATCCTGTAAAATTAAAATATTTAAATTAGATATTAAAATTTTTATATCTTATATTATAGCACAAAAATAAATAGGTCAGAAAAACACCGGTGTGAGCCCCATACTTCATAGCCCCTGTACTAAGACAGTCTTGCCTGACTATTGGCGTATAGCTAATGACCCAAGTTGCTCTAATGGTAGTGATAAATTTGTCTTAGTGTGTCTGTAATAAAAATGGGATCTGCACATGAACACTTTTGAATTAGTTTCCTTAGTTGTGAATCAAAAATTTGTAAGTTAAGGAAAGGAACACAGTTTCAGTCTTTCCCAGCATTATTGCTTTGGAGAGAGACATGAGCATTGAAGGAGATATAATAAGAGAAAATACAAAAATAAACTGCATTTAAAATTTAATCTGTATTGATTATTAACTTCAGTGTTTTTATAAAGGAGACAAAACCAACTCTAATAAGTTAATTTGAAAAGAGATGGTCCCCACAGTCTGTAGTAACAGGTAAACAAAACCAAATCAGAAAGTGAGTGAAGGCATTTTTGTGAGTAGCTTTTTCTTTTCTCTGGAACAAGTGTAGCAAAGTTCACAATTCTCCAAGGAAAACATAAGTGGGTCACTGCTCTGATGTGGAAGCAGCTCTTCAGCTCTGGCCTCTGACTTATCTGTAGGAGGCTAAGGAAGAAAGCATGAGGCTAAATGCCATTGCAAAACATACGGAATTTTCTCGTCTCTATCAGTTTCTGTGGTACAGACTGCTCAGACTGCCTATATCTTCTATTTTCCTCAGATTCTAACACACAATTCACTTTTTCAACAACTCCAAAGATTTGTTTTCACTAATACAAGCAAGTGTTCTTTCTCTACTCCTTTCTTTACACACACACATACACACACACACACATGCACACACCCTGACATGATATTTACCTATTATTTTTTGATTGGAAACATGATTAGAGAGAAATGACAGACGATGGGAATAGTATTCAATGAAAGGATATCTCTACTTTACAGAAAACAGATGGTGAAGATCTATTGAAAAGGTGCATAGAATGATTCATAACTAGCCATTGACATACTGAAATTTGTATCTTTCATTTATTGCCTATGAGATTGTTATATTTTGTTTTTATTTCTTTAAGACTTACCTTCCTTATTTCCACCATATGGCAAGAAGTGATACAATGCATATGTAATAGCTGAATATTATAATATCTACACCCTATTTAGTGGGCATTGTTCTCTATTTTTAAAATAGCAATGCAATTTTGTAGTTAATGATATAGTTAGAAGGTAAGAGATGGTTCAAGATGCTATTTTACAGTTCATACTAAGTAATCTCAGAAAGAATTTTTTTAGTTCCTTTTCTCATGCTGTGACAAAATACCCAATAAAAACAACTTAAGTAAGGAACAGTTTATTTGGGGTCACAGTTTGAGGGTATATTCTATTATGGTAAGGAAATTGTGGTGGTTAAAATGGCTTTAGTTATGGTGGCATGGGCTTAAAATGGCTCAGCACATTGTTTCCATAGTCAGGGAGCAGAGGGAGATGAATTCTGGTGCTCATCTTGATTTTTATTATTTCCTTCCCCCCCCCACCACGTAGAGTCATGCTCTAGTGCAATTTGATTCACTATACAGCAATCCTCCTACCTCAGCTCCTTGAGTGCTGAGATTAAAGGTGTGCACCACCATACATCAGAGAGAGAGAGAGAGAGAGAGAGAGAGAGAGAGAGAGAGAGAGAGAAATAATGGGTGCACCAGGGCCCTCCAGCCTCTGCAAATGAATTTCAGATGCATATGCCACTTTGTGAATGTGGCTTTACATGGGTACTGGGGAATAAAACTTGGGTTGTTAGGCTTTACAGGCAAGTACCTTAACCACTGAGCAATCTTTCCAGTCCCTCACTTTTCCCCCTTTTTATTCAGTATGAGACCCAAATCCATAAAATGGTATTTCAGGGTGGGTCTTCCCTCCTCAGTTAAACTTCTATTTAAACACATTCACATCCTAACAGGTATACCTCTTAGAGGAATCCAAATCCAGTCAAGTTGCCAACAAAGATTAAGCAACACAAGTCTACCTTTTGTCTAGTTGAAACCAAAACATATCACTTTCAAGTCATTACATTGTACCCTGGTTCTCAAAGGATCATAGATATCTCATACTGCAATATATTCTCTTTAATTCAACTTCAAAAGTCACCATAGGATTTGATAGTCCCTACCTGACTCTAAATCCAAATTCTCTTCTGAAGCTCAAGACAAATTCTTTACTGTCAGTGTCAATAAAATCAGGAAACAAGTTACCTATTTCCAACACACAGTGGCACAGAATTCCAAAAAGGATGAAATGGGGACATAGTAAGGAAAGAAAAGGCTGAATCAAGTTCAAAACCCAGGAAGTCTAATTCCAAACCCCACAGCATCATCTGGGCTTCAATGGCTTTGGGTAGCCCCTGTCTAATCGATGTGAACTCTTTTTGGGGGGGCCAGCTGCACTACATGCTTGCAGTTTTCTTTGGGAGACATTCCATGGTCCTGGTACCTCCAGTATCCTGTGGTCTCCACTAGAAACCTAGGGTTCACCTTCACACCTTTTTTATGTAGCCTCTTTGGGGCTTCTTGCAGGGAATTGACATGTTGCTTGGCTTGAGCATCTTTCTGAAATCTTTGAGCAAGCCTTGATGCATGCCTGAAAAACCAGCACCATGTAGACGGCACTGCCAGGCTCTGCTGATTGAGATGTAGTCTGGCCTTTCCCATTATGTTTCTGGTAGTCTATTTGTGCCTTTGTGCTGTAGCCTGGGAAAGTTATTCCCTCAGCAGTTGTCTTTGAGTGGGGGACTTCTTCAGCTACATTTTCTCTCCTTTCAAATGGTTTTGCATTTTACAAGCTGGAACCTTTGGTCTTATCTTCAAGATACATTTCCTATTGTCCCAGTGCAAAGTGAGAGGTTTCTCCATACATATTCACATCTTTAAAAAAATGTTCATTTTTATTTATTTATTTGAGAGCCACAGATAGAGAAAGAGGCAGATATATACATAGAGAGAATGGGTTCGCCAGGGCCTCCAGCCACTGCAAACGAACTCCAGACGTGTGTGCCACCTTGAATATTCACATTTTTTAAAAATAAAGTTGCATTTTTCACACATGCCTTGTTCGCAATTTTAAGCTCACTCATGTTTCCTTCCTTATCAAGCTGCATTTTTCATATCTGTTCTCTTTCACTGTAGCTCTTAGGAAGAACAGTTAAAAAAAAAAAAAAGCTATGCCATAGCCTGAATGATATGTTGTTTTAAATTTCCTCTGCCAAACAACTTAATGCTGCTGTTTTCTTGAGGCAGAGTTTCATGTTCTCCAAGGCTGACCTGGAATTCACTCTGCAGACCAGGCTGACTTTTAAAAACTTACCATCTTCCTTCCTCAACCTCCCAAAAGCTGGGATTAAAAGTGTACACCACCATTTCTGTCTATGGTGTGTTTTAATCAAAAGAGCTAACAGTATTTCATTGATGAAAAAGAGCTGCAGATCTTTTCCTTGTGTGGAAGAAGCTAAACTGTCAGTTCTGCCACAGTCTGTTTTTCTTTAATTCCTTATGAAATTTCAAATGGATAAATCTGCTAATGTCTTTACAACTTCTGTGTCATTTCCTGCCTGATTAAGATGTAAGAAGAGTCTTTAACAGGAGAGCATGTTACAGCTTGCTCATGTTCGGCCTTCCACAAATGAGAAGCTGAACATTAGATCAAGGATTTCACGTTCAGTGTGCTATGACATCTAAGCCAAGAGTGTTCTTAAAAAGTTTCCATCTTCCACTAACAAACACAATATTTTCTCTGCAGTTTTAGCAGTAATTCACAACAGAGGATCTGGGCATAATCTCTCTTGTCTGGCACTGGTGTGGGGAAGAGTATGGAAAGGTGTACTTGCTATATAGCCTGATTGAGTGAGTAGGAAAGACTTTTTATCCTGATGACTGCTTGAGAGTAGGAATCAGAAGCCTGTGGTATTTAATCTGTTTGAGTTGGCAAATTCAGAAGACTTCATTTATAAATTGTGTATGTTGTACAGTTTTACAACGTGTGTATGTGTGTGTGTTGTTAAGAATGAAGAGGCAAAGAAGGGATCTTCACAGTCTACATGAAATGGTTGTGAGTAGTATAAAATGTGATGTTTGTAATGAAAAAACAATAGTATAAAAAGACTTAAAACGTCGCAGGATGGTTTAATGCCATTGTTTTGCTTCAGATGCAATTTTTTACCCCAGAAGCATATGCTGTTATTCTTCAGAGTAATGACTGTAGACATTTTCCTACATGATTGTTAGTAAAAGGTCACTGATGAAGAAGCATCAGCCCCAAGTCCAACCATTCCACTGGTGACATTTCTACATCTTCTTCTTGGCCTTTGATGCACAGGAAGAGCTACTCAAGTAACAACATGCACATCTACAAACATGTACCATTCCACATATGTTTTGCATACATAAAAACACCAGGTATACATTCACAAAGAATTAAAGTTCATCTGAACTATTTTTATCATCATATTAGACTTTTGGCTCTTCAACATGGTAGCTAGTACTCCAAGACATATTAGGGACAGTGGCAAGGTACCTTTTAATGAAATGAATGTTTATTCATATCTAAAATAGTTTTTTCCAATAATATCTTCTGAGCTTATCATTGTTTTCAATGTAGTATAATTCAAGTGATGAAAAGCTCATAGGGTTTTAGGAAGGAGACCATTCTGCTCTCTCCCAGAGTTTGTTTGTACTTAATTAATTAACACTGACTGTAAAGATGTGTTAAACCGTTTGCACATTTTGAATTCTTATTTAGATTGAACCAGAGAACCTAACACTGGACACTATGTAGAGGACCTCACACATATGGTACTGGTTGTGATGTTGTGAAGGGAAATTAGGGTGAAGGGCCCTGTGCTTCCTCCTCTCCCTTCTAAGTCATTGAACATGCATCCTCTCTGCAGGACACTGATTCATGTGTGTGAGATGTGACTGCTGAGACAGAAGCTGAGAGAATCAATGCCCATCTGTATACAAAATGGGAACAATCTATTCTTTACATGTTTATAAAAAGTTATCTTTTTTCCACTGTTCCCACTTTATTTTTTTATTTTTTATTACCTTTTTTATTTAATATATATTTTTATTAATTAGTTTTGTACTCAGTGAATACAGTGAAGTTGGTACCATTGTTAGGCTCGACCATGTCCTACACCCTCCCCCTGGCCCCTCCTTGTTGAGGTATATGGATCATGCATTGTGGAGTTAGCCCACAGTTATGGGTAGGAGAAATGTCTCTGCATATCATGACCCAATGTGTGGCTCTGACATTCTTTTTACCCCCTCTTCCACTAAATTTCTCTGAGCCATGTTGGGTTCATTTTTGGTCTGCTTCAGTGACAAAGTGTTGGGAGCCTCTGTGTCTCTGAATATCTGATTTGGAAGGAGTTGATTTCTCCCTGTGTTGATCTCCTTCACCCTTGTGCTGGTACCAGGTTCACCAAGAAAACAACACCCTTGCTTGTTTCCCCAATTATTCTTAGTTTCAGCTGGGGCCCTTTTGAGGTATGATGGGATGGTTCTGTCCTTAGGATCTGTGTCTATCTGAAAAAGAGAAGCAGATTCTCCAATAGAGAGTAAAGTTAGCCCCAGACAAATGGGATGACCCTTAATTTTTCATAGAGAATTTAATAGGTGTAGGTCCTCTTATAGCCCATGATTGGTGGTAGCTAGCTTTTTCCTTCAAGGTATGTGGATAATTTTGAGAGTTTCTCCTGATAGTACCTGTAATTTTTATAAAAATACTTTTATTTACTTATTTGCAAACAGAGAGAGAGAGAGAGAGAGAGAGAGAGAGAGAGAGAGAGAGGAGAGAGACACTCACAAAGAGAGAATGCCCCCCCCCCACCTGGGCCTTCAGTCACTGCAAATAAACTGAAGATGCATGTACCACTGTGCATCTGACTTCATGTGGGCACTGAGGAATCAAACCCAAGTCTTAGGCTTGGCAGGCTTAATTGATGTGCCATCTCTCCAGTCCAACATGTGATAAGTTAAGTGGCCCAGTAGTATAGAAAATGGATGAAAATTACTTATTTAGAAGGAGGAAGGCTATTTTTTTTAAGGCTATGGTTTTGACATAATCTTAGTAATAGCTGGTGATATATAGGATTACTATTTGTCCATTGGAGCATATGGACAGATATTACAGATATTAAAGAATCAGAATCTATCAAGGTTTGCATTTATAACTATACAAACCTAGAAACTAAAGAATGAGAGGTAGATAAGGTGCAATAGTTATGACACTGAATAGAACCTGCTTCAACCAGTGTGCAGTAAAACTGTGAGATGGGGTATGCTTTTGTTCAGGTCTACCTGCCCCTCTGCACTCTAGTAATTCCTGTATCATTGTCTTCCCATGAATTCTTGGTATTAAAGTTGCATAGGGCTTCCTCCAGGAAAGCCTGTCCTGGACATCCCAGACCAACTTCATTATACTCCCCATGAGGAAAATGTCAAAGGTTTCTGTCTTCAACCCAGAAAACAAAAAATTGTTCTCACTTTCATGACTCAAGTTCTAGGCTTTTATGTGTGTTCCACATGAAGGCAGCACCTTGACCCTAAATAACGTTATTTCTAGATAACAAAATCAAGGCAATTATAGGAAACCACAGCTATGTGTGTGAATGTGTATATTTAAGGGTTTATATTTTCAGAAATATCAATCAGGTTGGTATGTATAATATTATAACAAATGTTTGTGAAATATCTGAAATCAAAGTATTCCTCCAGAACAATATTAAACTGTTATTTGATATGAGGAATCTTATTATTTTTTATTTATTAGAGATGGAGGGGGGAAGAGAATGGGGACTCCAAGGCCTCTAGCCACTGCAAACAAATTTCAGATGCTTGCACCACCTTGAGCATCTGGGTTATGTGGGTACTGGGGAACTGAATCTGTGTTCGTAGGCTTCTCAGGTAAGTGCCTTAAAGGCTAAGCTGTCTTTCCAACCCAAGAAGTCTTATAGCATTTTAAAGTAAAAATTCAGCTGAAATTATCAATGATATGACAATGTATAGGCTTATTTACTTATGTCATTTTCTACTCAAAGCAAAAAAATATTTAATTCTAATGATGGGTAAAAGTTAATCTTAGGATGTATGAAATAGAAAAAATACATAAATGATGTTTAATAACATACAAAGAAATAGTTTTTCATAAATATTTCTACTTGCAGAGATGATTAAAAAATCACTTGCAGCTAACAAAATTTTGTATTATTCTTTTGTCCCATGGTCAACTGTGAAGTCCACAATTGTTTATTATTGCTCAAATTATGTTATAAGTAATAATATCACATACTGATTGAGACCTTAGAGCTGTCAACTATGTATTACTATTAGGGTAACTTAAAATACTCAGTTTTTAAAAGGGTTGGAGTTTTGTATGCCACTAATTTTTCCAACAGCCTTAGTGACATGAGCACCCATCTGGACCTGATTCCATGATGGACTCTTCCCTGCCACATCTGCTAACATGCTTAAATAAATACTAAAGACTCTGTTCATTTTGTTCTATTTCACTTGTTATCAATTTTTTTAAATTATGGGTTTAACTTCAGTGACTATTAGGCATGATTTTAAGTTAGTTTAGAAACATGCTTACCAAAATATACTTTATGGCCTTTTCTCAGAGTGTGGAATTAAAAAAAATAAATCTATGAAATATTTTTTACCAGGTGAAACACAGTACTAGTTTTCAAAAGCCATATTCTTCAAATAACATCCAGTTGGGTAAAGCCACTCTTTCTACACAGTGTCATATTTTCAGGTAATAGCTAAGTCAAAGTATTAAGTGATAAATAAGAATTATTTCAACATGCCATATCCCCCCAAAATTATGCTCCAGTAGAGGTGTTACTGTGTTAGGAATATGGAAGATCTATTTTCTAGATTTAAAACTCGACTTTGTGCCCCTTCTTCCAAATAAAGTTCAAATTGTTTTCTTATCTCTAAAAGTGATGAGTTGAAAAAAGAAATTGAGTATAATAGGCACTGGAATACAAACATAAATATTCCTAAAAGAAAATGTAGCTGGTTAGTGACTTATACAAGCCTTAGGACACTCTGATTAGCAAGACAGAATAGACCCATAGTTTATAAACCAGAAAAAAGACCCATAGCTGTGAAATGATTTAGTTGCAAGGAAGGTTGATCCTGGGACCATGCAGGAAGCCCTTTTTGAGCCTTTATACCATTTTTTTAAAGTGACCGTCTTTGGAGGACATGACCAGTGAAGGACTAGAAACTAAAGCAGAGGGAAGGCACAGTGTTTGCATCAGACAGCAACCATGGAGAGAGAATCACACAAACATGGTGGTGCAATTTTTCATAGTTTTCAACAATTCACCTTTATGATCTTTATAAAACAGGATTATAAAGAAAAGCACCTTGATATTATTCTAAAAAATGTCTGTTAAGTCAAGTGTATCTAATAAGTTGGGTCCAGAATCTGTTTAGAATAAACAAAATCTGAAAAGATGTCAGTTTTCATTCTGTAACACCCCTGTCCCCATTGCTGCTTGTCTATGGCTAACAGTGTTGTTTGTCATACAGATGAACAGTATTCCTATTTGCCCCATTTGTCAAATGTAAGTGCTTTCTCATTTCAAATTCAGGTGACACTAGATGGGAACAACTTGACCTTTCCAACTCATAAGGAAGTATGCAATGTTACTTATCCCTGTAACTATAGAAATACATACTTTTGATATCTGAAATCAATTTCAAAGCCAGAATTGACTCTATCATTGACCAAATGGGCTATAAGTTGAGCAATTCACATTCGGATCACTAGTAGAATTGATTTTAAAGAGTCAATGTTATCACCAAGAAGAAATGCTATTCTCAAAGATAAATAGACTAAATTGAAGTGAGAAAAATGAATCCTAAGCAATTCTATATATCTTTTCATTTACGGTTGATACAGACATGTTTTCCAAAAATACTATGTTGCCTACAGCAAATGATCATATTCGATTTGAAAATAGGTTTCTCTGAGGTACCATTTCATTGAGCTACATGTTCTAACTTACAACTTGGCATTGAAAGGCCAAAGAGCAGAAGCAGAGATGGATATAAAGGACTAATCAAGAACTTTTAAAAAGAAAAAAAAAAAGGTAAGAGGAAGGATATGAAAGGAGTATAGGTAAAGATGAACAGGCACAAGCTGCCTCAGAAGTGGAAGTGGGGATCCTTAGAAGAGAGCTGAAGCACCCATGTTCACACCACTGCACTTCTCATCTGGACTGAAACATGTAAGGAGGTTGGTGTTTACATTGCTGAAGATGTCATGTCACATCTCTATTGAAATGCTAATTCTGTAGCAATCTCATTGGAGTTGACCCTCTAGATTCCCAATTTTCAACTGTATGTCTCAGAATTTTTAGATTCCAGTTTGTGGTCAGAATCAAATAAAGTTATGATTCCATAATAGTACTTATTGAATTACATCAAATTTGTTACGTAAAATTGAAAAACACATATTTTATAAAAGAAAATGAATGTCATATGTATACTACTTTCAGTCAGCTCAACAAAGCATTTACCATCGTGAGCATCCACTACCAGTCAAGAGCTATCAACTGATCAAAGGACTTGAGAAGGTTTAAACTTCCATGAACTTAAAGTTACTCAAGGAAAAAAACAACATATTGCACCTGTAAATCTACCATAATCCACCTGCCTCAGTCTTCTGAGTGTTGGAATTACTGGTGTGACCCATCAAGTCCAGCCTCTATTTAATATTTGTTAAAAGTAGAAAGTGAAGATGTCTTTTCTGTGTAGTTCAGGAGAATGACCCAGTGTGAGAGACTGATTGCTCTCCTCTGTGGTGTATCCTGGCACCTTCTGTGTACTGGGCACCAGCACTAGGACACAGCCTTTATTTCCAGGGCCAGGACCAGCTGCTTCTCAGGCTAATGTGCTTCTTCAGGGCCTTACTTGACTTTCCCCAAGGGCAACCAAGACAGGAATCTATACCCATTTAGAGGCTTCTTTTGTGCACTTTTAAACTCTCATTAATAGAAAGTACATAAATCTTACTGGTTGATCTTTTCCTGAAAATACCAATGAATGATGTCACTTATATTATACATTCTGTTGATTTGTGCATGCTCATATGTGCAAGGCCCTATTTCAACTCCTATTTCAAAAGCAATTACCCCCAAACAATCCTCATAGCACCCATATAAATGAAAATTTTATTCATATTTTCATATAAAATTAAAGCAAAGAAGTTAAGCAACACTATCTACCTAGAGAGCTCAGTCCTGATAGAGCTCTTGTTACAAAAGTGGCTGCAGAATGTGCCTGATTATACAGAACTCATTATACACAGCAACTCTCAAGCCTCTCCTTTTGAAATTCTGCGTCAGTATTCCTAGAACAAGGCCAAGTATCTGAAAGCTTAATGAAGTACATCTCTAGGTAGGTTATGCAAGCTTTCTATGTCATGATGCAGAGATAGCCCCAGAAACCCTTCTATGAGCCTTTTATTTACTCTGAAGCCCTCTTTCTCATTTTCAATCCTGTTTGGAATATTCCTATGGGGTGCTTGCCCTATGTCAAAACTTATTTTCTAGAAAATATTTCATATCAGTCATTGATATCTGAATATGAATTCAAGCAAGCAGATTTAACTACTGAGCAGTCTCTCCAGCTCTCTGAGTATGAATTCAATTAATAGTGTTTCCTTTCCTGGGGAGTTTGCGTTTTCAGCTCTATTTAGTTAAAGACGTAGGGGAAAGGCTTTATTTTATGGCTACAGGATAAATCTTCAGAACGTTGGCAGGTAAGAAATGTAGGAGGAATGAGAAAAGAGCTATTTTGGGGTCTTTGATATTATAGGAGAGGAAGGGCAGCTTGCAGGCTCTGAGTTTAAAGTTCTTCTGATTAAAACTGAGGATGTAAAAATGATTATATGAATATAAAATTTTTCTAGGTGTTCACTCAGAAATAATCGTGTAATCAAAAAAGGAAAGTCAGTGTGCTACTGAGAGATAGCATAGGCATTTCGTTTTGAATACACAGCTTGTACTGCAGTTGCCATAATCATACATATTCCCAGAACAGAGCAAAACTCACCAGTTGAGGAACTCTTTTGGTTTATGGTGACACATTTAATGAGCTCAAGAGTTCTGTTGCCCATGTAGGCTGAGACACCACCCCTCCACTCTGAAAATCAATGTCATTCATCTGTTCCGAAGCCCTTGGCATTAGAGTGAACATGTTTATAAAACAAACTGCTAATGGGGTAAATGTACTTTGATGAAGATATAAGCTGCAATAATGTAGGGAGAAGGAGAGTTCATGTGCAAGCCTAGTGATAAACCATATGTACTGGTGAAAGCCTGCAGACAGATATTTTTCTCTGGCACATGTAATACTTCATATTGAAGTTATGTTAGTAGCTCTGCTTATTTCTTGCTGGGTGAATGATACAAGAAGATTCAAAACCATAACACCAAACACACAGTATCCTGAAAAATATATCCATGAGTTGTTGCTCTATATTGCTGGCACGGATACAGCAATAACAAGCCAATTCAATAATTTTGCTTCTTTAAGTAATAATATGGTTGATGCATAAATAAGATTTTGGTTTTAAAAACTAATTTAGAGGTTGATTGTCCAGGTTCTCAGTGAACCTGCCTGTGACAGAGCCTTCATGTTCATGACACCAAGTGAGTGTCTGGAGGTAAGTTTTGCCTTATATGCTTCTTTGTCTATTTCTGAATGAAAATCAAGAAGTGGTGTGTCATAGCTACATATATGCACCTTTGCATATAACACAGTCATGAGTCATATTTATAAAAATATAATACATGTTCATACACAAGTTATATAAATATATTTATTTGATGTCCCAAGGAAATAATTTAATTCATTGAATTTAGGATTTCTGAAGATGAGATTATCTACTACCAGACATGGGTGGAGTTGACATCAACCACAGGGGATAGTACAAGAGCTATGAACAAAATATGATAGAGTTTTCAGTATTGTAAGATCCACAGGGACTAGAATAGGAAATGGTCTTGGGAGGCTTCAAGAAGGCCATGCTGGGCTGCCTAGAGATGAGCAGAGGTCTTCTGCCAAGGGATATTCAGCCAAAGGACTTCTGAATAGTTTTGGAAAAGAAGCTATTTGCTATGGAGTACCCATCATAATTCCAGAAATGTACAATATTTTTTCTCTGGTTGTTTGGGGTACATGGTTCTCAATCTTGCAGGTGGTACACAGTTTCAAACCCAGAGCTGGGTAGGCTGAGCTAGGAGGATTGCCATGAGTTCTGGGCTACAGAGTGATTTCTACCTTAGCCTGTGTTAGAGTGAGACCCTGCCTTAAAAAAAAGAAAGAAAGAAAGAAAAGGAAAAGAAAAAATATAGTGCCAGGCAAGGTGGCATGCATCTTTAATACTAGAACTTGGGAGGCAGAGATAGTAAGATCATCATGATTTCCAGACCACCCTGAGACTACACAGTGAATTCCCTACCTTAACAGCAGCAGCAACAACAACAACCACAACAAAAGCCTAACTTTTCATTTTACATGTCAGTTGCTTTCTCTAAGAAAAATGTTGTTTATGAATAAAGCAGGCAACTTATTTCATATAGCATATATGTGTTCAATGATTTTTCCTCAAGATATTCTTCCAACTCTGGTATGTTTACTCACCATTTCATCACATGTAATATTAAAAAAATACAATGCTTGAGAGTAAAGTTTTGAAACTCATTTTTATTGCTTCATCAAAATGTGGTAATGAAAGCAATAACTACCAAGATGGTTGGGGTCTACCTCCTTGACTGGTTTCAAGATGTCAGCCATCTAACTCACTGTGCTTTTACATCATCAAGAGAAATGTTGGAATGATGGGGGAAGTGAAGTTTTTGTAACTTTGTAAGTGTTTTTGACTTTCTGTGTCTCTTGAAGGTTTTGGGATAGATCTAAGTGTCCTGACAGTTATCCTTAGAAACCATTGCCCTACATTTAATAAATGAGAAAAAAAGTGAGTCTAGGAGACAGAAAATATTAGTTTTAATTCAAAATGTCAAATCTCTCATTTGTGGAAAAACATGATAAATTCACCACTATTTACTTGGAATTGAAATACTTATCCCCAAACAAGGCTGTTTCATTCATAAGAAAAGAATTGTTATATAAAAATTGTTTTTCAAGGATGACTTTGCAAATGTCAAAAACTTACTCATATTCCATGTTCTAATACTTTGATCACTGTTTCATTCTCTTGAGAAACCTAAGTTTACCTCTTTGGGGTCAGGTGCACTATGGTTCTTTCAAGTAGTACAAAGCCGAGAAACATCTGAACTAATTCATAAATCTAGGGGATTACCTTGGGTTAGCTGATTATGACATAGAGTTAGTGTGTATTTTTCTTTTTCCTTCCTCTTTCCTGCCTTCTCTACCTTCTGTTTACATCTCCCCTTCCCTTCCTTTTCCTCTTTTCCTTTCTCTTATCTTTTTATAGTTACTATATGAAATAATGGTTCTCTCATGACTTTTATACATGTGTAATATTTTATTTTGCTCATAGTTACCCACATTACCCTTTATTATCTCCCTTTCTCTTCCCTTTCTTTTTAAAAATATTTTTATTATATTTATTTGTTTTCCTCTAAATTATTTTTTGATATATTTAGTTTACATACTTGCAACAGAGAACATGAGCACTTTAATTGATAAGATGTTCTGAGTACACAGGCCTATTAGTAATATTTTTATAAGTAGTAACATTTCATTGAACAGATACACCATAATTTGAAATTTATGCTTTAAAATTTCAAGTGGACATTTCCTCTTTGAATAAGTTATTGAGGTAGCTTGGAAGAGGAGCATAGAAGTTATAGGATAAGGTAAAGTAGCTATTTATTTGACATTTTCCAATAGAAGAAGGAGAAAACAAGTAACATATAGATAAGTGACTGTTACATGCAGTTTACATAATTTCTCTTTATGTGTAAATAGTAATTTTTGAACTTTTTGAGACAGGGTCTCATATTGAAGTTTAGATTGGCCTAGAACACACTATATAGCCCATGCTGTCCTCAAATATGCAGCAAATATTCTGCCTCAACTTTCCAAGGGCTACAATTATAAGTGTAAGGCACCCACATCTGGCAGGAACAGGTATTTTCACTTTTGAATTCAATTTCATTCAGAATGATGTAGAAAAAAAATGCAGTAAATGCTACCCATGTGTGCAGCAGTTTGAGTGGAAAATGTTCCCCATAACCTCATGTGTTTGTGAATAAGATTTATAGTTAATCCCCAGCTGTTGAAGCCCTTAAGGGGTGGCACCTTGCTTGAGGAGGTGTGACACTGGGAGTGGGCCTTGAGATTTATCAGTCCACCTCAATGTGTATTTGGAGTGAGATCACTCTTGTTGCTTCTGCTGAAGTGATAATATGTGATGCGCTGGCCATCTGCTTTTCCCATACTTTTTCTACTATGGTGAAACTTCCCCTCAAAATTGTAAGCAGGAAGTAAACCCTTACCTTCCATAAGCTGCTTCTGATCTGATGCTTTGTCCAAGCAAAGAGAAGGTAACTACTACAATGTGTTCACTAGGTAAACAGATATTGAGAACCAACTGAATTGGAATAAAAGAGTGATCTGTATGTCACTAAGTGTATCTCCCACAGAGAGGAAGCAGAAAATTAGGTAAATATTGCTGCAAGAGGCAGATATATTGCATAGACATATGCGTGTGCACATGGAAAATATTACTGACTTCAGAAGAAATGGCTGTTATGGGCAGGACATAACCAATAATATTGCTTTACAAGGCAAAGGCCTTGCTAATGTATGAATGAGAAACTGATAAGGAGGCAAACCTTCATACTTGACCTGTAAACCTTCGCAGAATTTGAATGTGCAGATATTGAAGTTTGGATAAAATATTTCAGCCATAACTTAAAAAAATACAGGCAGACGGAAATCACAGAAGATACAGCAGGACACCAAATTCACAAAAGTTGGGAAAAACATTGATGTTGTATTAGTATGAAAAATGATATTTGTAAAGGCTTCTTGGGAATAGGAAATTAATGAATATTTGAAACTCTATATTTAGGGTGAATAAAATAACATTATTTTAGGAAGCTTAAGAAAGTAAATTAGGTGTTGGAGGTAATAATTCCAATGAAATTTATATCAAATTCTTGATTTTATTTTGCAAAAAAGTTTAAACTAGGCATATTCATTGTACAAAATGATAGATGCTGACATTTTATATCATGTGTATATCATGTGCTTTGCTCACATTCACCTATTATTACCTTCTATTGTTCCTTTCCATATGAGCCCTTTTCTTCCCCTAAGTAGTTCCACTTTTTCCTTTCTTTCTATTATCTATTTATCTATCTATCTATCTATCTATCTATCTATCTATCTATCTATCTACCTGTCTATCTACCTACCTACCTACCTACCTACCTATCAATCATCTATATATGGTTTCTGTCATGAAAGTACCTACTTACATGGCTTGATGGCACTTTCATGGGATGGTAAGCTCAAAATGTTATAAAAGTAACTAGAACACAATGGTTACTGTGACCATATATCTACCTTACAGCTCATAAAGAGAAAGACCCCATAGCATGCCAATAAATAGACTTCTGGTTCCTAATTATGGCTTCCAACTAGAAGTTCTACTCTGCTTCTTTCCATAATGCATGTCCCTGAAAGAACCATGACATTACATTGTGAGAAGCAAAAGGTATGGCCAGATGCAGGAAGAATGGAGTTTTATTTAAATGTTGAAAAGTTCCTTTAGATCCCAGTAACTAGGCACTCTGTGTAGGATGGGTTAATGATTTACTTTGGAAGAAGGAAAATATCTGTATTCATGAAAGGCAGAGCAGTTTTTTCCTGGGCTTTATGGAATGGGATACCCAGGATTCAACTCAGGCACAGGGATACACCAGGCAGCTGAGAGATATCTGAGTTCTGAGGCCAAGTAAGGATGTGTGTGTCTGCATGAATACAGTCTTTGCTGATATGTCTCTACCCACAGTCTGTCACTGTGAGTCAAGCTCAAATTAGATTCTGTAACTTCTAGATATAATTATCACACTTGACTTTTTTCTTCTAAAAAGAAATGGAAGGAGGGGAGATTTGCTTGCATAGTCTGTTGTTAGTGAGGCTATTCTGTTGGACTCTTTCTCAAGCCTCTCTCCTGTACTTGATGCTCCTTGTATACTTGCCCTGTGGCTTCTTCTCAAGTTCAAATAGGGTATTATGATAAAAGGCTTTAAAATAGTTCTCCGAAAGTGAACATTATCTGATTTCATTTGTAACATCACATTTCTTGTCCAATGTCGAGCCAGTTATTTATTTATAAGCATCTGTTAGCTCAGTTCTAAAGAAGGTGAACAAGGTTACCAACCTCTGGGGCTTTCTTCCTAAACAGCTTTGTTAATGTAAAATCAAAGCTTTGCTCAGAAAATGGCCTGTTTTACTTTCTAATAGACTTCCACAATTGGCATTTTCCATATGCTCTGTTATTCATTCAGAATCAGAATATAGCCTATACATTAGGAAATTATATGCTACAACTAATTGTTATTTAGTAAACATGGTAGTGATAGTACAAAAAGTGTGTATAGAATTTCACAAAATTTGTCATATATTTACTCTGAGGTAAAGGCCATCAAAGTATTATTGTCTCAGAGATAAAGAAACTGAGTGAATTATATCATTACAGATCACATAACTGGTAAGTAACATAGCTAGAACCCAGATCTCATGTGTTCATTTCCATGTAGTGAACCATCATGAAATGTGTTGGTCCTATGGATAAATATGTTATTTTGAAAGTATATATCATTTTCAAGAGAAAACTTGCACAGAAGGGCCCTAGCTGCAGACATGAGTTTACATCTTTTGAATATGCTCAAATGAGACCTAAAAACATTTGTCTTCTCCATGGGATAATGGCTGGTTTGTAGGCACCGGCCCTCTCATTCTTCATTAGAGAGTAAGACTTATTGAAAAGTAACATCAGCTGGAGTTTATTATAAAAGCAGCTTTCCAAGTCATGCTTCTTTTTAAAGGACAGAGGAATATCTTTTAAATAAGAGGCTGGGCCATCACTGTTGGCACCTTGCACCTCTTACCTACTGGAGCAGGGTGAAGCCAGGCAGCTCATTCTTGGATGAAGCTCATGTGCCCCCTCCCAACCTCCCCTTTTTTTGAGGTAGGGTCTCACTCTAGCTCACTAGCTCAGGCTGACCTGGAATTCACTCTGTATTCTAAGGGTGGCCTTGAACTCATGGCAATTCTCTTACCTCTGCTTCCTGAGTGCTAGGTTTAAAGGCATGCACCATCACACCCAGAAAAAATATTGTATTTATTTACTTGAGACAGAGAAAAAGAGATAGAGAGAGATAAAGAGGCAGATGAGAGAGAGAGAGAGAGAGAGAGCAAGCACACCAGGGCATCTAGCCACTGCAAACAAACTCCAGACACATGCGCTTCCTTGTGCATCTGGCTTACATGGGTACTGGGGGATCAAACTTGGGTCCTTAGGCTTTACAAGCAAGCGCCTTAACTTCTAAGCCATCTCTACAACCTAGGCTCAACTTTTTTTGTAGCAAGAATTATGAATGATAGACTAGAAGATATTCTTTCTTTGTCTTTGTGTGTGTGTGTGTGTGTGTGTGTGTGAGAGAGAGAGAGAGAGAGAGAGAGAGAGAGAGAGAGAGAGAGAAGGCGCATACATGCCACAGAACACTTGTAGAAGTTAGACGACATTCTTGGGTACCATTCTTCACCCTGAATCTCTTTTTTTCTTTTTTTCTGTTGTGTATGCCAGGCTAGCTGCCCCACAAGCTTCCAGGGATTCTCCTATCTCCATTTTCTAATTGTGGTCACACACTGATTACATTTGGGTGCCACCATGTCTGGTTGCTAGGGACATGAACTCAGGGCATCACACCTGAGCACCAAGTGATTTTACCCTCAGAAATATCTCCTCAGTCCTAGGAGGTGATATTAACTATGGCAAAAACTACTTTCAAACAAATGTCATTTCAGCAGTAAAAGAGCAGCTCAGCTTTTAACCTTTCTTAGTCCTGGTAGGATAAGGAGTAAGGGAACTATGATGATCTTTCTGATGGATCTGCTTGGCTGATCTGAAGCTTTCGGTTAATCAGTTAAACCCTACCATAATTACTAATGTAAACTATCTTTTCAGATATGTTTAAAGTCCATAAGAAGTTGGGAGATTATCTTCAATAATATGGGTGAGTATAATTCAATTAATTAATAGGTGTTAAGGGAAGAATGCAGTAGTCATGGTGTCACATGCTTTTATACTAAGAACTTGGGAGAGAGAGTTGGGAAGATTATTGCAAGTTTGAGGCTAAGTAAGGCAACATAGTGAGTTCCTGAGCAGCCTGGGCTACAGTTAAAACCCTTTCTCAAAAAGCAACATAAAGCCAAAACAAACACCCAAACAGCAGAACAAAAGCTTCCTCGAAGGAGGAACCCCACTTGTAGCAGTTTACATCACTTCATTACTTGTCTTCCTGACATTTGGATTGGACTATCTCTCAGCTCATCCCACAACCATATAGGCCAATTTATTTCAGTATAAATCTCTTGATTATTTCCACTGGTTCTATTTGTCTGCTTGAACACTACCTGATACAGAGACACACTTCAATTTCATATCACAGGGTTAACTGCTTACAATAATTAAAGTCAATTTTATATGCCCAAGTGGTAATAACTATACATTCTTTTCTTATACATTTATTTGTACAAGGAGTCTCTCAAGTACTGGATTTCATGATATTCAGGTTAATGGAACTCTTGCTCTGGCCCAGAATGGAAATATCCTAGTCATAAAACCTAGTGGAAAGTTAAGCACAATTTCTCAAGTGGGTCATGGTCAGTGAAACTATTCTTTCCTGTTGATTCCTTGGACATTTAAATTTTATAGCACCTTTTGCAAAATATATCTGCATCTTTTCAAGTTCCATTTCCAATATAGCACCTCATCATACCTGCCAAAGTAAATCAATCTCATTTTCTTCTGGGTTGGAAGCTTTTGAGTGGTGCAAGACTTTAGCTAGACCCAAGGGACTTCCGATCTGTGTGTCCACGGCTGTGTCATATATATGGTTTGATGAAGTTATGCAGTATTTGTGTGATATGAACAAGTCTTGAAGGCAGGGAAAACAGGCCCCACCTTCACATAGTTGAGGCCAGCAAAACTGCTAACACCACAGGATGAAGTAGTTACCTGGATTAACTTTCCATAACATAGTTGAATGATTTTCTTAAGGCAGGATTCCCCTTCAGGGGGTCAACATTGCTTAATTTGGCTACAAGTTTATATGTCCAGCATCAGCATAACTGGAGCTACTATGGTGGATGGGAGACTGGCAAGTGGCCCTTGCACTGACCCTAATTGTGACTCATGAGTGGTTGCTGCCCAGCTACTGGTAGTGGAGTGGCTGGTATAATAGGCTGACTGAGGAGTTTAGTTGTCAAGATTTTAAAGTCCACTTTCCATGTTAGTCACACCCATACTTTGTGCCCACTTCCACAGACCACATATTTTCTTTCTAAGACTTGTAGTTACTGTACAAGTCATTGAATACTGTCCCTGGATGAGTATTTTTACTCCAAAGTGCTAGAGGGCACAAATTATGTCAGGTTTATGGAACACCAGACTATCTATTGGGATAACATCAGTCTGGCACACATTGCTAAGCAGAAGTCTTGCTGACTGAGCTTAACTTATCTCTTCTACAAGTAGTGTGCATGTTTTTTTTTTTTTTTTTTTTTTTTTTTTTTTTTTTTTTTGCCAGCTGCTCATAATGGAACCCTCCTCTGAAGTGGACCTGTATGTGAACTTCATGATAGTCATAGGTACAATTGCATTATATGATTGAAAGTTTAGTGAGCCTGTAGTCATGCAAGTTGCTTGTGTTCTCTTGCTTTAGCAATCCTGGCCCCAGGTGAACTCCTTCTAGCTTATGATGAATGCTGCTGGGCTTGCATCACCATGCAACACAATCCATGCTATGGTTGGCAGTCTGGCTACATAGACTCTTCTTATCCAATGGTTAGGTACTTAATCTCTTTTATTTGACTTAGGAGAGCTAAAGATATCTTTAGTTGTTGTGAAGGAAACCCTCATGCAGAGAAAACATGAAGAGCTTTAAATTGATACTAATGAACATCAGTATTTCACTGACTTTTTTCCAATGGACCCAGAGAAAGCTGTGTGATTTGATAGTCCTTATCAGTATGCTATAACTAGTTCTAAGGGATATTAACCCAGACTCTGAATTTCTTTTTATCTTTGTATCCCCACCAAATTTCACTATTCTTGAAAGATTTTATAATCTTTTTTCCTAATTGCTATCCAATGCCTATAAGCCATTTTAGGTTATGTTTCACATGCCACTCTGAAAATCAAATACTATACATCATGTACTCAGGAATTCAGACTCAAGGTTACATATATCATGGCCTTAGCAAAGGGTTGAGGATTCTGTAGGAACAGTGTGAGATAGTAAGGAAAGCAAGTCTAGACAGAGGATATACTGAGTCACAAATGTATATAAAAAAGGGTTAGATGCACAAAGTTGTACATGCATCTGGGGTTTGCAGCAGCTGGAGGCCCTGATATGCCCATTATCATTCTCTCTCTCTCTCTCTCACTGTCTCTCTCTGCTTGAAAATAAATTAAAAAAAGGAATGGCTCCAAAATCCATCCAAAATATAAAAGTGAAACCTCAATCATTTCTGTCAGGAACCCTGAAACAGGAAAGGCCCTTTTGGAACTGTCTCCATCAAGTTAAGAATTAAGTGATCTGTTAAGGGGTAGGGATGGATTTCGTAACAAAGGATTTAGAACTGAAGACTCAGCAGCCAGCAATCTAGAAAGCACAGGTTCACAGACTGTGGGCTGTATTTACAAGGCTTCCCTGACATCTACTATGAAACAATCAAAACATCATTAATTTAGGAATCAGTTTTCTTGAAATGATATCCCTCATATTTATTTATGTGAGGAGTTTTGTGACCTTAAGCTCAAGGGCCTTTAAAATAACATTTTTCTTTATGAACTCAGAAGATCTTTACTTCATTATTTTGAAAATATAAAGAAAATAGAGGTCACAAAATCAGTCTCCCTTGAAGGTACCCCAGGGTGTAAGTAATAGAGATCTTACAACATGTCTGATCTTTGGAATAAAATGAAAAGGAAAAAGAGCCAGAACTATTCTATGGTAATTCAAATACAGCCTCATAATTTAGAATGAAGTATTTGGTATGTGTTAATAAGCAGAAACAGGATTCTTAGCTCATACTATCTAATATATTTCTGCTGTTAAACAGGTCAGATTAACCTTGGAAACATGAACTCTGAATAAATTTTAGAATGTTACAATTACACTTTTGTTATAATTTCAAGTTAGGTATTTGTGCAACACTAGTAATTTGTTTTATTTTATCATTTTCTCACAATGAGAACCATTTCCCATTAAAAGAAAGCTTGCTGAATCACTCAGATTATAAAAATATTAGAACTGTATTTACTCATCTTATTGAAATGAAGGAAGTTCTGGAATTTTTAAGCATTTCTAAATTTAATGACTTTTTTTTCCTTATTAGTTAGTTTTGTATTCAGCAAATACAGTCAGTTTGGTACCATTATTAGGCTCATCCGTGACCTACCCCCTCCCCTTGGCCCCTCCTTGTTGAGGTATACGGGTCATGCATTGTGGAGTTAGCCCACAGTTATGGGTAAGATAAATGTCTCTGCATATCACGACCCAACATGTGGCTCTGACATTCTTTCTGCCCCCTCTTCCGCAAAATTTCCCTGAGCCGTGTTGGGTTCATTTTTGGTCTGCTTCAGTGATGAGGTGTTGGGGGCCTCTGAGGCTCTGGCTCTCTGATTTGGTAGGAGTTGATTTTTCTCTGTGCTGATCCCCTTCCCCCTTGTGCTGGTATCCGGTTCATCAGGAAAACAGCCCCCTTGCTTGTTTCTCCAATTTTTCTTAGTTTCAGCCAGGGCCCTTTGGAGGTATGATGGGGTAGCTCTCTCCTTAGGTTCTACATCTATCTGTAAAAGAGAAGCAGATTCTCCAACAGAGAGTAAGTTAGCATCAGGACAAATGAGATAACTTTTTTATAGAGAATTTAATAGGTGTAGGCCCTCTTGTAGCCCACAATTGATGGTAGCTTGATATTGGAGAGTGGGCTTATGTTTGGATATGGTTCTGACTTGTTTCCCAGCTCCAGCTATGGGTCCCATACCAGTGAGGGGATCAGTTAGCCGAATTGAGAGCAGTTGGTTCCCCACCATGGCTGTGTGCCACCACTGCACTTGTGTGGGCATCACAACAAGTTATTTGCTGCTAAGTAGGTTAGACCATGCGTTGCTTCGACAGATATTGGTCATTTTCCCCCAGTCTCCCATGTAGCACCTTCTGGCACTAGACGCGCTGACTGTCTGGGGACTGACTCTCTTCCAACTTCCAGCCATGCCATTCTAATTTGCATGTCAATCACATAAGGTGTCTTCAGCAGTAGGGTCTTACCACTAGCATTTGGTGGGTCATCAAGTACTCTGACAGAAATCTGTCTGTCTTTTAGGAAACCTTGTAGGTCTCTCTGATCAAAAGCTCATTGTGGATGATAGCCCCATGCTGGTTCTGGGAGTTACAGGTCAGTGCCCACTAAGAAAATGAGGAAAAAGATAACTAATATACAAGAGTTAGAGATAAGAGAGAGAGAGAGCGAGAGGGGAAGTGAGGGAGGGAAGATGTAGAAGATTAAGGTTAGTCTTGATCTTACCCTCTCCAGTGTCTTGTGGTTCAAGTGTTCCCTGTAAGGGTCTGGTGAAGGATCAGCCATTTGGTCTGTCTTTTAGTAACTAGAAAATTATGGTACCATTGCCGTTTGGGTCTAGATTTGTGTTTCAGATATCTAATGACGTTTTTGAATTTGCCATTTATTTTTGTTTAGAATTAACAGAGCCTTTTAGAGTATTAGTTGCTGTTGTCTGGTATGTGGATAGAATAAAACCTCATACCTGGGCTGGAGAGATGGCTTAGCGGTTAAGCGCTTGCCTGTGAAGCCTAAGGACCGCGGTTTGAGGCTCAATTCCACAGGACCCATGTTAGCCAGATGCACAAGGGGGCACACGTGTCTGGAGTTCGTTTGCAGTGGCTGGAAGCCCTGGCGCGCCCATTCTTTCTCTCGCTTGCTCTCTCTCTCCCTCTTTCTCTCTCTGTCTGTCACTCTCAAATAAATAAATAAAATAAACCAAAAAATTAAAAAAAACCCTCATAACTGAAGTTCTTATGGTATAATCTGTATGCGAATGTGAGTGATTTAAGAGGAAGCATTTCTGGTTTTGTATAAAATACTTTTTGAGTGGTCTGCCTGTGTTGAAATTCCCTAAAAATGATGGCTGCTCTAAAGAACATTCACTTTGGGGGCTTGAGGAAATGGATCAGCTTAAAAAGTACAAAGGTTGCAGAGCTTTATGACCTGGGTTCAATTCCCTTCCACATTCATCCATGTTAATCTGGATGGGCATTTATTCATAGCTGAAAAAGACCCTGGCATGTCCATAGCACACACATGTACATGGGTACACACACACACATAGAAATAAATAACATTTTAAAACATTTAAAAAAGGAAAATTTACTTTTTTTTAAAAATATTTTTTAAAATTTATTTATTTGAGAGAGACAGAGAGAAGGAGGGAGAGAGAGAGAGAGAGAGAGAGAGAGAGAGAGAGAGAGAGAGAGAATGGGCGTGCCAGAGCTTCCAGCCTCTGTAAACGAACTCCAGATGCGTGCGCCCCCTTGTGCATCTGGCTAACGTGGGTCCTGGGGAATTGAGCCTCGAACCGGGGTCCTTAGGCTTCACAGGCAAGCGCTTAACCGCTAAGCCATCTCCCCAGCCCGAAAATTTACTTTTTATTGATAACTTTGATATATGAAGATACTATAGTTTGTTCATGTTTCTGCCACATTATCCTCTTTTGTGCCCTCTCTCACACTCCCATTCCACTGAGGACCCTCATTTTTCTAGGTAGTCCTTCCTGTTTTGTTGTCTCATTTCTTTTGTCCTCCATGTTAAAATGCTGATGGGCTCAGAATGGTGCTAACCACTGTGGAGTCATGAATACAGCAGTTAGTTCATGTGGAGAAGGTAGTGTCCTGAAATACTCCTTTCTCCCCTCTGGCTCTTAATTCTTTTCACTCCTGAGCCCCGGAAGGCATAATAGATATCTCATTTAGTGTTGAGCTCTCAACATCTTCTGATTTTCCTTTTTGATGAGTTTCGAGATTCCTCAGTGTCTATTGCCATCTCCTTAGAGAAGGTTTTCTGGCTAACAGTGAGAGTTGCACTCATATTCATGCCTCTGCAGCACTGGATGAGATATCTCTATTACATCTGACAAAAAATTCACTTTTCAACAGAAGGTTAACAAGCTATATTAGATGCCTTCTGACTGGATAATGAGGAAAGAGCATAGGCAATAGACTAACTAAAAATAATGTAAGAAAAGGATTGTTTGTTTCTCTCTCTCTCCCTTCTTAATACAAATTTCTACATATCCAATCTTTCCTTAAGGATGGAGAATAGCTCCTTTTATAAGTTTGTTTGTGTGTAATTATATGTGACAGCAAATGCTTGTAACTCCAAAGGTTATATTATTCTACTAGTTTAAATATAACAATAACTTATCAACACATGGAAATAATTGACTAAACATGTGGCCTGGCCTCTTCTTTACCCCCCCTCCCATACCTCCTCCTCCATCGTCTTCCACCTCTTCTTTTTTATGTTCATTTATTGAGAGAGAAAAGTGAGACAAAAAGAACAGGTGTGCTAGGGCCTTTAGCAGCTGCAAATAAATTCCAGAGGTTTGCACCGCTTTGTGCATCTAGCTTTCTGTGGGTACTAGAGAATCAAACATGCGTCATTAGGCTTTTTAGGCAAACACTTTAGCTGCTGAGCTTTCTCTCCAGCCACTTCTTCCTCTTCTTACTCCCTTTCCCCTCTCTTTCATCATCTTCCTCTTTCTCCTCCTCTCTTATTTCTTTTTCTCCTCTTCCATCCCCTACATTTATGAGGAAAATAAAAGATCATACAAGGTAAAGTAAAATATTTAAATGGTCTACCAACTTTCAAAAATGATTATTTAGACTTCCGGTCAAGATGGCGGCATAGGAACCACGCCTAAGCAGCCTAGGGGAGAAAAAGCCAAAGAAAACCCAGCAAAATACACAAGGGAGGTGTATAAGAGATTAAAACAGCAGCGGAGAAGTAGGAGATATCCAGAGCCCACACGGGCAGGCCGAAGCAGCTCCGGCAGCGGCAGCTCGGGACCCGGTAGCGGCAGCTCGGGTTCCGGCAGCGGCAGCTCGGGACCCGGTAGCGGCGACTTGGGCTCCGGCAGCGGCACCTCGGGACCCGGTAGCGGCAATTCAGACTCTGGCAGCGGCAGCGGCAGCACGGGCACTGGCAGCTGCATCACGGGCTCCGGCAGTGGCGACTCGGGATCCAACAGTGGCAGCTCAGACCCTGGCAGCGGAAGTAGCGGTGGAAGCCGGAAGCGGCGGTGGAAGCCGTGACTCCAGCCCCAAAAACACCATCAGCTGCTCCGGTACCGGCCACAGCGGCTTCAGGGCAGCGAATCCAGCAGCGGAGGCTCCAGCGGCTTCAGCGGCAGAGGCGGATCCCGCAGCGGCAGCACCAGCGGATCAGAGGCGGAGGACCCAGCAGCGGCAGCTCCAGCGGATCAGCGGGGGCAGACCCAGCAGCGGCATCTCCAGTGGCAGATCCAGCAGCAGTGGTCCCAGCAGCGGCAGCTCCAGCGGCAGCAGCGGGGATCCAGCATCAGGGGCGCCAATCTGCAGGGCCACAGTTGCCAGGCTTGGTTTGCCCCACAGGAAAAGCCAGTACCCAGTTCCAGAAAGCAGAACAGCGGCCCAACATCCCAGCCAGCAACTTGACTGAGACCAAAAGCATCCAAAGAGGTAACTGGGATTGAACCAGGGAAGGGTCTCACCTGGTCACAAGCTGACTTGGATCCCTCAACAGACCAGAAATCTTAACTTCTTTGTTGATAGAGGATCTGGTTTTTATAATACCTAATCTTGCATAAATGCTCGGTGCTGTTCTTGACTGAATGTGTATAGGGTTTAGTTAAATTTTAGAATATACCTGTATTTTATTCCACTCAACCTATTTGAATACCCCCATAGCAGGCAAACTTAACCCCTAGGACCACGTGTCTAGATACTCTGAGAGTGGTAAGAGCCACACCTAACATCTTAATCTCCTACATAGAAGATATACAATATCAGATCAATAGATACAGCAAAGGATACCCAGCTAACTGGAAAATCTAAGCAGTAACTTAATCCAAGATGCAAAAATATATACATTATAACACAAGAAACACCAAAAACCAAGGCAATATAAATCCACCAAAAAGCATCAATGCTTCAGAAATGACCTCTAGTGAAAACGAGTTAGAGAAAATGCCTGAGAAAGATTTCAAAAGAATGATTGTAAATATGTTCAATGAACTCAAAGAAGAAATCAAAGGAATCAGAGAAGATACAGGACACCAATTTAACGAAATAAAGAAATCAATACAAGACATAAATAAGGAAATAGAAATAATGAAAAAAAACCAGTCAGAATTACTAGCAATGAAGAACACAGTTAATGAAATAAAAAACTCTGTAGAAAATCTCACCAGTAGAATGGATGAAGGAGAGGACAGAATATCTAAGCTAGAAGACCAGGTGGCAGATCTAATACAATCCAACAAAGAGAAAGACAAACTAATAGAAAAGTATGAATGGGAATTTCAAGATATTCGGGACACTATGAAAAGATCAAATATAAGAATTCAGGGTATAGTAGAAGGAGAAGAATTTCAATCCAAAGGTATAGTAGGCATCTTCAACAAAATCATAGAAGAAAACTTCCCCCAAATTGGGAAAGAGGTGCCAATGCAGATACAGGAAGCATTTAGAACACCAGCCAGACAAAACCTGGAAAGAACCTCTCCTCGCCATATTATAATCAAACTACCAAACACACAATCCAAAGAAAAAATATTGAAAGCAGTTAGAGAGAAAAATCAAGTTACCTACAAAGGCAAGCCCATCAGGATCACAGCAGATTACTCAACACAAACTTTCAAAGCCAGAAGGGCTTGGAGTGAAGTATTCCAAACTCTGAAAGATAACAACTGTCAACCAAGACTACTTTATCCTGCAAAACTATCCATTCAAATAGATGGAGAAATAAGGACATTCCATGACAAAAGCAGGCTAAAGGAGTATTTGAAGACAAAACCAGCTCTACACAAAATACTTGAAAGAATCCTCCATGCCGAAGAGAAAGAAAAACACACATATAAGGAACCTGGAAAACAGCAAACAACACTCAAATACTAGTTAATATAAGAGAGCAAAGGTAGAACCAGAACCACAAAAAAAAAAAAAAAAAAAAATGGCAAGCATAAATACACATCTTTCAATAATATCTCTTAATATCAATGGCCTCAATGCTCCAACCAAAAGACATAGATTTGCAGACTGGGTTAAAAAGCAGGACCCTACAATTTGTTGTCTCCAAGAAACTCATCTTTCTACAAAGGATGGACATTATCTTAGGGTGAAAGGTTGGAAAACGGTGTTTCAAGCAAATGGACCCAGAAAGCAAGCAGGGGTTGCTATCCTAATAGCTGACAAGGCAGACTTCACTCCAACATTAGTCAAGAAAGATAAGGAAGGTCACTTTATATTGATTAAGGGCACACTCCAACAGGAGGACATTACAATCCTAAACATATATGCACCTAACATGGGGGCTCCCAAATTCATCAAACAAACACTGTTAGAACTAAGGTCACAGATAACACCAAACACAGTGGTAGTTGGTGACTTTAACACCCCACTCTCATCAATTGACAGGTCATCCCGGGAAAAAATAAACACAGAGGCATCTGGACTAAACGAGGTCATAGAAGGAATGGACCTAACAGACATATACAGGACATTTCATCCAAATGCTGCAGAATATACATTCTTTTCAGCAGCACATGGATCATTCTCTAAAATAGACCATATATTAGGACACAAAGCAAATCTTAACAAATTCAGGAAAATTGAAATAATTCCTTGCATTCTATCTGACCACAATGGAATCAAACTACAAATCAATAGCAAGAAAGGATATAGAGCATACACAAAATCATGGAAACTAAACAATACATTGCTAAATGATGAATGGGTCAATGAAGAAATCAAGAAGGAAATCAAAAAATTTATAGAGTCAAACAATAATGAGAACACAACATACCAAAATCTCTGGGACACAATGAAGGCAGTTCTAAGAGGTAAATTTATAGCTTTAAGTGCCTATATTAAGAAATATGAAAGGTCGCAAATAAATGACCTAATGCTTCACCTTAAAGCCTTGGAAAAAGAAGAACAAGGCAAACCAAAAATCAGTAGACGGGAAGAAATAATAAAGATTAGGGCAGAAATTAATGAAATAGAAACCAAAAAAACAATACAAAGAATTAATGAAACAAAGAGCTGGTTCTTTGAAAGGATAAACAAGATTGATAAACCCTTAGCAAATCTGACCAAAAGAAAGAGAGAAGAGACACAAATTAATAAAATTAGAGATGAAAAAGGTAACATCACGACAGATGCCAGAGAAATTCAAAAAATCATAGGGACATATTATAAAAACATATACTCCACAAAGTATGAAAATCTGAAAGAAATGGATGATTTCCTTGATTTATATGACCTACCTAAATTAAATCAAGATGAGATTAATCACTTAAATAGACCTATAACAAGCATGGAGATCCTAACAGTTATCAAAAATCTCCCAACTAAAAAAAGCCCAGGCCCAGATGGATTCACTGCTGAATTTTACCAGACCTTCAGGGAAGAGCTAACACCATTGCTTCTTAAGCTTTTCCATGAAATAGAAAAAGAAGGAATTCTACCAAACTCCTTCTATGAAGCCAGCATCACTCTGATACCAAAACCAGGCAAAGATAGAACAAAAAAGGAAAATTACAGACCAATCTCCCTCATGAACATAGATGCAAAAATTCTCAACAAAATATTGGCAAACAGAATACAAGAATACATTAGAAAGATCATTCACCCTGACCAAGTAGGCTTTATCCCAGAGATGCAGGGATGGTTCAACATATGCAAATCTATAAATGTTATACATTATATAAATGGGTTGAAGGACAAAAATCACATGATCATCTCATTAGACGCAGAGAAAGCATTCGACAAAATCCAACATCCCTTCATGATAAAAGTCCTACAGAGACTGGGAATAGAAGGAACATATCTCAATATAATAAAGGCTATTTATGATAAGCCTACAGCCAACATATTACTAAATGGGGAAAAACTGGATGCTTTTCCACTAAAATCAGGAACAAGACAAGGGTGTCCACTGTCCCCACTTTTATTTAATATAGTTCTGGAAGTCTTAGCCATAGCAATAAGGCAAGAGACATGCATAAAAGGGATACAAATCGGAAAGGAAGAGGTCAAGTTATCATTATTTGCAGATGACATGATTCTATATATAAAGGACCCTAAAGACTCTACTAGCAAACTGTTAGAGCTGATAAAAACCTACAGTCATGTAGCAGGATACAAAATAAATACACAGAAATCAGTAGCCCTCATATATGCTAACAACAAACACACAGAGGATGAGATCAGAGAATCACTCCCATTCACAATTGCATCAAAAAAAATAAAGTACCTTGGAATAAACCTTACTAAGGAAGTAAAGAATCTATACAATGAGAACTTTAAAACACTCAAGCGAGAAATTGCAGAAGACACTAGGAAGTGGAAAAACATCCCTTGTTCCTGGATTGGAAGAATCAATATTGTGAAAATGGCAATCTTACCAAAAGCAATCTACACATTTAACGCAATCCCCATCAAAATTCCAAAGGCATTCTTCACGGAAATAGAAAAAACAATCCAAAAATTCATTTGGAATCACAAAAAACCTCGAATATCTAAAATAATACTGAGCAACAAAAATAAGGCTGGTGGTATCACCATACCTGATTTTAACCTATACTACAGAGCCATAGTAACAAAAACAGCATGGTACTGGCACAAAAGCAGACTCGTAGATCAATGGAACAGCATAGAGGACCCAAATGTAACCCCATGTAGTTATAGCCACCTGATATTTGATAAAAATGCCAAAAATACTCATTGGAGAAAAGACAGCCTCTTCAGCAAATGGTGTTGGGAAAACTGGATATATATCTGTAGAAGGATGAAAATAGATTCTTCTCTTTCTCCGTGCACAAGAATTAAGTCCAAATGGATTAAGGACCTTAACAACAGACCTGAAACTCTGAAACTGCTAGAGGAAAAAGTAGGGGAAACCCTTCAACATATTGGTCTTGGCAAAGACTTTCTGAATACAACCCCAATTGCTCAGGCAATAAAACTACAGATTAACCACTGGGACCTCATGAAAATACAAAGATTCTGCACTGCAAAGGACACGGTGAAGAAAGCAAAGAGGCAACCTACAGAATGGGAAAAAATCTTCACCAGCTATACATCTGATAGAGGATTAATATCTAAGATATACAAAGAACTCAAGAAGTTAAATAATAAGGAATCAAACAAACCAATCAAAAAATGGGAAATGGAGCTAAATAGAGAATTCTCAAAGGAAGAAATACGAATGGCATATACGCATCTAAAAAAATGTTCTACATCCCTAGTCATCAGGGAAATGCAGATTAAGACTACATTGAGATTCCATCTCACTCCTGTCAGATTGGCTACCATCATGAAAACAAATGATCATAAATGTTGGCGGGGATGTGGAAAAAGAGGAACCCTTCTACATTGTTGGTGGGAATGCAATCTGGTCCAGCCATTGTGGAAATCAGTGTGGAGGTTCCTAAAACAGCTAAAGATTGATCTACCATATGACCCAGTTACAGCTCTCCTAGGCATATATCCTAAGGACTCATCTCATTACCTTAGAGATACTTGCTCAACCATGTTTATTGCTGCTCAATTTATAATAGCTGGGAAATGGAACCAGCCTAGATGTCCCTCAACTGATGAGTGGATAATGAAGATGTGGCACATTTATACAATGGAGTTTTACTCAGCAGTAAAGAGAAATGAAGTTATGAAATTTGCAGAAAAGTGGATGGATCTGGAAAGAATTATACTAAGTGAGGTAACCCAGGCCCAGAAAGCCAAGCGCCACATGTTCTCCCTCATATGTGGATCTTAGCTAGAGATGATTGGGCTTCTGTGTGAGAAGGAAAAAACTCAGTAGCAGAGGCCAGTAAGTTAAAAAAGGAGATAGAAAGGGAAGAGAAAGAAAGGGAGGAGGGCTTTTATTAGGCTGGTATTGTATATATGTAAGTAGAAAGATTGAGATGGGGAGGGGATATGATGGAGAATGGAATTTCAAAGGGGAAAGGGGGGAGGGTAATACCATGGGATTTTTTTTTTGTTATCATGGAAAATATTAATAAAAATGGAGAAAATAAAATAAAATAAAATAAAATAAAATAAAAAAAATGATTATTTATTTTCACTTTTATTTTAGTACAAGTGTTGAAATATGTAATCAATTCATGGTATGTATATAACAGTCAATTAACCTAAATATTTAGTCAACCAGAACATGTATTCCCTGACCAGTCTGAATAAACAAGTGTTTGATGTATGTCTCTACCCAGATACATACTTCAAAAATCATTTAAATTCAAATAAACCCAAAATTTCTTTGGATATCTGAATCACTGAAACTCTTGGCATCTATGTATATGTGCAATCTTTGAGAAGGCAAAGTGTTGAAAGATGATCTATGTTTAAACACCAAAACAGTCACTGCATTTGTTCCATTACTACTAGACATGTTGTGCTCCATCTTTTAGAGGTTACCTAATTCACAGTCATTATTCTCATAATTGTGAGTGAGAAGAGACTTCTCCAGGTCTACAGGGCATTTATTTTTACTGGAGATCTCATTAAATATTCTAACTTTTTTTTCCATTGTTCTCTCTTATGGAATGAGGACATACACATTTTCAAAGTATTTGGCACATGGCAGGCACAATATCAAGTGTATTGCATTTTATCTAACTTAATATCACAGAAGAATTATTATTTTCACGAGTGAAAAATGAACAGTCTTGTTCCAGTTACATTGCTGATGACCATTGTTAGCAGCAAAGGGATGGGGACCAGAGGCTTGGCTCCAAGGTGCTGACTATAGCAGCCTGAGAAGATATTTTCATAAATCTCCATCCAGGGAAAGCCAGGATTCTTAACTTCACTGTAGAAAATAATTTCTGGATAAGCCAATGTGAAGTTGTGTTGCAGATTATTAGAAAGATTTAAGCATGGGGAATCACTAGAGAAATGCTTAGGTATACGATAAGACATGCAAGTGTAGGTGTGGTCTTCTCAAGAAGAAAGTATTGCTTAAACTGTTAGTAGTAGTCTACCCTTAACTTTGGTTGCTCTAAAGTTACATTTGAAAAAGTTAGTAAGAAAACACCTTAAGGGCTGGAGAGATGGCTTAGCGGTTAAGCGCTAGCCTGTGAAGCCTAAGGACCCCAGTTCGAGGCTCAATTCCCCAGGACCCACGTTAGCCAGATGCACAAGGGGGCGCACGCATCTGGAGTTCCGTTTGCAGTGGCTGGAAGCCCTGGCGCGCCCATTCTCTCTCTCGCACTCTATCTGCCCCTTTCTCTCTGTCTGTCGCTCTCAAATAAATAAATAAAAATGAGCAAAAAAAAAAAAAAAAAAAAAAAAAAAAAAAAAAAAAAGAAAAAAGAAAACACCTTAATTTTTTTTTCTTTCTTCTTGGTATAAGGGATTATAGAGTGGATCTGGAATTATCTTGGATAACATTGTTGATAGAGGATTTGGGGTGTCTTTGAGAGTAATAGAGCTTTTCTTGGCTCTGGGTTGGGCTTTAAACAAAGGAGTTAGGGTGCAGGATGCTCATGGTCACATAAACCTTCTACTGGGTCTGTGGCCCCTGGGTTCATGTATTATGAATTCAAAGAATGAAATCCACAGATGATATAAATTCATCAGAAGTTCTGCAATAAAATCAATAAATTTTTATGGCATTTTGATGCTTGCACTAAAATCTTGGCATGTAGATAAGAAAAATTAGTGCATAACAAGAATTATGTTATTCAAATAAAGAACACTCATATGTGTAATAAATGTTCAAGAATATATTGTACAGGTGTCAATGCAATAGCAACTGGCTTAAAATGAAAATTCAATATTTTAAATTTTCATCAAGTAAGTGGTTATGCATGCTCATACTTTAATCCTTCATTCCATGGTGGGGAACCAACTGCTCTCAATTTGGCTAACTGATCCCCTCACTGGTATGGGACCCATAGCTGGAGCTGGGAAACAAGTCAGAACCAGATCCAAACATAAGCCCTCTCTCCAATATCAAGCTACCATCAATTGTGGGCTACAAGAGGGCCTACACCTATTAAATTCTCTATAAAAAAAAAAAAAGTAAGGGTTATCTCATTTGTCCTGGTGCTAACTTACTCTCCGTTGGAGAATCTGCTTCTCTTTTTCAGATAGATGTAGATCCTAAGGAGAGAGCTACCCCATCATACCTCAAAAGGGCCCCTGCTGAAACTAAGAAAAATTGTAGAAACAAGCAAGGGGCCTGTTTTCCTGATGAACGGGATACCAGCACAAGGGGGAAGGAGATCAGCACACAGAAAAATCAACTCCTACCAAATCAGAGAGCCAGAGCCTCAGAGGCCCCCAACACCTCATCACTGAAGCAGACCAAAAATGAACCCAACATGGCTCAGGGAAATTTTGCGGAAGAGGGGGCGGAAAGAATGTCAGAGTCACATGTTGGGTCATGATATGCAGAGACATTTATCTTACCCATAACTGTGGGCTAACTCCACAATGCATGACCCGTATACCTCAACAAGGAGGGGCCAAGGGGAGGGGGTAGGTCACGGATGAGCCTAATAATGGTACCAAACTGACTGTATTTGTTGAATACAGAACTGACTAATAAAAAAAATAAATAAAAATAAAAATAAAAACTTGGTGAAGCTGACACAAAATAAATAGATATTTAGATATGACACTGCCCTACAAAATTGGCAAATTGTTGTGGCAAGCATATTTAGGGAACTTAATACACACTATAATAACAGCATTCAGCCTTCATACTCTATAGACATTGAGTAGAATTACTCTTTACTTTCCCATATTTGTCCTTGATTTATGCTAAACATAGGTCAACTTGTTGCTTGTTAAGTATATTTTAAGTCATCTCAAGGCTTAGAGCTAAGGTAGGTCAGAACCTAGAGAGTGGCAGGGAAATGCCAGATATCTCCATCATTCAAGACTGCCAGGAATGCCTTGTATTAGCCATTCAATTCCCAGATGAGGTTTATCGAGCTGTTTCATGATACCTATTCTGTACTGTTCTATTTTTTTTAGTTGGCATAAAGAGTTTTAGGTATCATTATGGCATTTTCAAATATAATTTGTTTCAGTTGTTTTCCTTTTCCCATCTTTTCTCCTATCCTCCAAATTCCTCCTTATATCATCACTCCTCCTTTCTGCTTATATGTCACATATGCTCTTTCACTCTTCCCTAACTCCTTCCTTGTTATCTGTAGATTATAACATTTATCTGTATGTGTATAAAAGAATAAAACTGTGATTAAAATGTGAAAAACAAAAACTAGAATGGTGACCAATAGTGGTCACATTGATTCTTAACAAGTATTTAGTTATGTGAGGCTTGAATATAACCTTGGGAACAGAAATATAATGTCACCATATTCACACTTAATCATGGATAAAAATGTTCCTAATGTAATACTAGAAAAGAATGAGAAAAAGTTTGGAAACACAAAGCAGATAACTCCCAAACTTATAACAGATTATTTCTGTAAAAATAGTAAAAATTATAGTAATACTTAATTTAAAATGGCAGGGGAAAATAATGCATGAAAATGATCATTATGACAGTAGGTATACAAGTGGCCTTCTTGTGAAACTAAACTTACCTGCTCATATTCCTGCTTTGCTCTGGGAGCCCATGGTGGCTACTGTATGATATAAAAGAGGGAAAATATGATTATAGCCTCTTTCTCAAGGACAGCAATCTTATAAGATTTGTGCAATGGTATCTCCTTGCAACAGACTGTTTTTCAATTGAAGAGAAAATTATGACACTTACTGGGTAGGGGACAGATAGTACAAATAAAGATTTATTTATTTATTAAAAAGAAGAAACACATCAAAGTATCCATTCCATCCCAAGAAGACCAGTTAAAATTTAGGATTGTGAATCATTCTTTAGGCTAATGTTTGAGCCATTCTCCTTGGACTAGATAATCCTGAAGATCAAAGATTGGGCTTTCTATGGTTTTCAGTAAGTACAGCTGCCTTACTATTGCAAACATTTTCCCACAAAAAAAGCGATTTTTAAGTTTATTTTATGCTAAAAGTGAGCTTTTGCTGCTTTCTGCCTCCTTGTTTAAGATCATTATGTTTAAACTCTTTGAATAACAACAAATGTAATAACAAAAATGATAACATTAATTGTTTACACTTTAACACGAACTGAAACCCAAACTCTTTTCTCTTATTTTTAAATAAAGTACATTGACTCAGCAGACTCCTCCTACATATCAACTTTCTGATTTTATTAGAATTACTAAGGGATATGAAAAATATCTGTGTGGTGTTTGTGCTTGTGTGCACACGTGTACATGCACATGTGACACATCGCATATGGGGAGGTCAGATAATAACAATTAGGTGTAGGTTCTTGCCTTCCATCTTGTTGGAAGGAGCTATTTTGCTGTTTGCTTGCCACTGCAATTGTCAGTTGAGCTGTCCTGGGCATCTCAACATAGGTGATTTTGGATTTAAAAATACACACTACCACAATGGACTTTATAGGTATCCAGACCCAGGCTCATATGTATAGCTGAGCCATCTCCCCATTCCTTAAAGGAGATATTAAAGAAAAGTATAGTTTAATAAACAGTACAGTTGTAGACTTAGGTACACATAAATGTCATAAGGTCAAATTTCTTTCACAATGGCAAGTAGATGAAAGAACAAAGTATAATATTCATATGTATACACACATATTTCTATACACACACACACACACACACACACACATATATATATATATATATATTACTGTAAATCTATACCATTGAAAATATTACTTCTGCCTTCTAAACACCTTTTCTTATTTAATCCCCTTATTAATGCTATATAGTTTTCTCCATTGTGATGAACAATGATGTTGCAAACTCAATAAAGAAAGGGATAATGAGGAACAGAGAGCTACTTGGTCTCATGGACATCTCCAGATATACATCAGTTATCAGTTTTTTAAAATTTATTTTCATTATTAGATAAGGACATATTTTGAATAAAAACATCACGTGTTGGTTCCATCCTTTCCCTTCTCTCTGCCCCTTTTCTGAAGAGGCCTTCCTTATTGGGGATGCAGGTCAACTCTATGGGGATTGTGGGTCATGCATTGTGGACGGCAATGTCTCTATGCAAAACGTTCTGACTTGTGGCTCTAACAATCTTTCTGTCCCCTCTTCCACAAAAATTCCCTGAGCCATGCTAAGAGTATTTTAAGTCCCCTTCAGTGAAGGGCACTTAGAAGCATCTGGATCTCTGGTTTGGTAGGTTTTAAGTGTCCTCAGTCTCTTTCTCCATCACCCTTGTGCTGATATCAGCTTAACTAAGAAGGCAGAACACTTGTTCATTTCCCCAGTTCCTCTGTGGTTTCAGCTGGGGCCAGGGTGTAGTGTGCTGGGTCGTTTATCTTCTCAGGTCCAGTTCCCATCTGAAAAAAGAGAAGCAGTTCTCCAATGGACAGTGAAGACAGCACAGGTTAAATGGGATAACCATTGTTAATTTAGAGAGAATTAAAAGGATTTAGACATTCTTATAGTCTAAGATTAGTGGGAGCTTGACAATGGAAAGCAGAACCATTATCTGGATATGATTCTGACATGTTTCTCAGTTCCACTTATGGTTTCCTTTCCTCTGAGTGGATCTGTTAGCGAATCCAAGAGCAGTAGGTTATCTACCATGGCTGTGTGCTACTATTTCACTTGTGTGAGCATGATGTCAAGTTGTTGCTTTTAAGTAGCTTAGACTTTGAGTTCCTTGGATAGATGTTGGCCACTTTCCATGGGTAGCTCATGTAGTGCCTTCCAGTATTAGATGGGTTAATTGGGGACTGGCTGTCCTCCAAATTCCAACCAGGTCTCTCCATGGTCCATGCCAACAACATTTGGTGTCTTCAGCAGTAGGGTCTTACCATTAACTTCTGGTGGGTAATCAAGTGCTCTGATAGAAGTCTGTCATGTTTGTTTTAGGAGATCTAGTAGGTCTCTCTGATCAACAGCTCATTGTGGATATAGACCACATCCTAGTATGGAGAATTACAGGCCAGCACCAAGGGAAAAGAAAAAAAGAAAAAGCCAGAGAAGAAAGAAAAACAGAAGTAATTTGAAGCTAGGTTTAATCTCACATTCTCCAGGGCTCCTTGATTCAGGTGCTCTGTCTAATGTCCTCTTGAGGGTTCAAACTTTTAGTCTGAATTCCAGGATATAGGATTAAGTGGTACCAGTTCAATTTGGGTTCAGTTTTGTGTCCCCCACCCCTTTCCCTTCCCCCAAGCCCTACTCTCCCTATTGCCCAAGCCTCAAGATGCTATTCAATTATGTCAGCAACTTGGGCTGATCCTGGTTAGGAACTGCAGATGAGTGAGATCATGTGATGGTTGTCTTTCTGTGATTGTGTGAGCTCACTTAGAATGTTCTGTTCCAAGTTTGACCATTTTTTCTATAAATTTCAATGTGCTATCTTTTTTACATAATGTTGAGTAGAATTCTATCATGTAGATAGATATCCCACACTTGGTTATCCATTCATCCAATGATGGGCACCTGGGTGGATTTCAATGTTCAGCTATTATGAATTGAGCAGCTATAAACATGGTTGAGCAAATATTTCTGAACTGAGATGGGGACCTTTTGGGGTAAGTACTCAGTAAGGGAATAACAGGGTCTGTTGGTAACTCTATATTCTTCCTTTTCAGGAGTCTCCAAATTGATTTTCACAGTTTACATTCCCACCAACAGTCAATGAGTGTTCCTATTTCTCCACATTTTTGCCAACATTTGTTTTCATTTGATTTTTTATTGTTTGCTATTTTTACTTGGGTAAGGTGGAATCTCATAGTTATTTTAATTTGCATTTCCCTAATGGTTAGGGATGTTTAACATTTTCTTAAGTGTGTGTTAGCCATTTGTAATTCTTCCTCTGAGATCTCCATGTTTAATTCTCTGCCCCACTTTTGGAGTGGGTTGTTTGATTTTTTTTTTTTTTTGTTTAGTTTATTGAGTTCTAGATATAGGCTCTGTCAGTGTTATAGCTGGCAAAGATTTTCTCCCATTCAGTGGGTAATATATTGGCTCTGCTTATGGTATGTTTGTCTGTGCAAAAGCTTTTTGGTTCATGAGATCCCATTAGTTGAGTACTTGTTTAATTTTCTTGGCTACTGAGGTTTTGTTCAGGAAGTCTTTTCTCCTATATTGTGGAGAATGCTTCCTATTTTTTCTTCCAGTGGTTGAGGAGTTTCAGGTCTTATATTGAGGTTTTTAATCCATTTGGACTTGATTTTTGTGTATGGAAAAATGAGTGGGTCAAATTTCATTTTTCTGCATATGGTCATCCAATATGTCCCACACCATTTGTTGAAGATGTTGTCTTTTCTCCAGTCTACATTATTGGCCTCTTTGTCAAAGATCAAGCAGCTGTAATTGTTTGCCCTAAGGTCTAGGTTTCAATCCTGTCCCATTGGTCTGTGTTTCTGTTTTTATTCTAGTACCATGTTGTTTTTTTCACTATGGCTTTGTAACAAAGCTTTAGATCAGGTATGGTGATACCACCAAAGGTGTTTCTTTTGCTGAGGATATATTTGGATATCTGAGGCCGTCTGCCATTCCATATGAATTTTGAGATAATTTTTGCAATCTCTGTGAAGAATAATGCTGGTATTTTTATTGGTATTATGTTAAATCTGTATATTGCTTTTGGTAGAATTGCCATTTAAAATTTTTTTGTTTTTTATTTTTATTTATTCATTTATTTGAGAGCAACAGACAGAGAGAAGAGGGAGGGGGAGAAAGAGAGAGAGAGAGAGAGAGAGAGAGAGAGACAGAGAGACAGAGAGAGAGAGACAGAGAGAGAGAGAGAGAATGGGTGTACCAGAGCCTCCAGCCACTGCAAATGAACTCCAGACACATGCGCTCCCTTGTGCATCTGGCTAATGTGGGTCCTGGGGAACTGAGCCTCAAACTGGGGTCCTTAGGCTTTACAGGCAAGTGCTTAAGCACTAAGCAATCTCTACAGCCCAATAGAATTGCCATTTTAACAATATTAATTCTACCTATCTGTGGGTTCCTGGGTCCTCTGGGGCCTGCCACAGTTCCCCCCAAAGGTACCCAGCCTACCGTGGTGTGCCATGAAAGAATCACTTTCAGGAGGCAGTCTCTTTGGACAGATTGGTTTAATCAATAGGAAAATGGGTTTATAAGTAGTTCAGGGTCCTAAGGGGATTGGATGTGCAAGGTTGCTTGCTGATGCCAAATTATCATATGAGGACTTACATTCCAGCTGGTAGGCAATGGTAAAGGGAAGGTATATGGTACAGGGAGATGGGCTGTGCAAAGGTGATGGCTGATAATATATAAGGAGCTTCCTAGGCATCTGGCCCAAAGGTCACAGGGTTATGGGCAAAGCCTAAGTCTTATCTGAATGTCCAGATATCCCATATTTGGAGAGGGAGTGGCCTTACTTCCTGCTTATCTCAGAGTCAGAGATATTGTCCAGGGGCCCAGGCTCACTGTGACCCCCATGAATGAGGGAAGGATCCTAGTTCACTCCAACCCCTGAGAATGTGGGGAGGAACTTCCCTGCTGGTCTGGTCCCAAGATATGACCTGTGGTTCAGGCAGCTGTGACATCTCCATAGCCTGGGGTCTTCATGTCAGACAGCTTAGGTTTACATTAACCCAGGGCCCTGACTTTGTCCTACACCTATCCAGGAGCATGGGAGATCTTTCTATCTTCTCAAGTCCTCCTCTATTTCTTCCTTAAGTGTTTTTTTTTAAATGTTTGTATTATATAGTTCTTTCACATCCTTTGTTAGTGTTATTACAAAGTATTTAATTTTTTATTGCTATTGAAAATGGGACAACCTCACTGATTTCTTTCTCTGTATATTTGTCCTTTTCATATAGAAAAGCTGCTGATTTTTGTGCATTGATTTTGTATCCTGCCACTTTGCTGAAGGAATTTATCACCTTTAGAAGTTACGTGATGCATACTTTCAGGTCACTTATATAAAGGCTCATGTCATCTGCAAATAGGACTAACTTGACTTCTTCGTTTCTAATTTGAATCCCTTTTATTTCTTTTTCCTGTCTCATTGCTTTGGCCAGTACTTCTGGTCCTATGTTGAAGAGCAGTGGTGGGAGTGGGCACCTCTGTCTTGTTCCTGATCTCAGTGGGAACTCCTTGAGTTTTTCCCCATTAAGTATTATTTGGGCTTTAGGAGCTTTATATATAGCCTTTATGGTGATAAGATATAAACCCTCCATGTCTATTCTTTCCAGTGTTTTGATCATGAAGTGGTATTGTGTTTTGTTGAAGGCCTTCTCTGCATCAATAGAGATGATCATGTGGTTCTATGATTCAGTTTATTTATGTGGTGTATTACCTTGACCAGTTTCCGTATATTAAACCATCTCTGCATCCCTGAGATGAAGCCTACTTGATCAAGGTGGATAATGCTTTTGATATGTTGCTGAATTAGGTATGCAAGTATTTTGTTCAGGATCTTTGAATCTAAGTTAATAAGGGCTATATATAGGCCTAAATTTTTCTTTCCTTGTTGCATCTCTGTCTGGTTTTGGTATTAGTGTGATGCTAGCCTCAAAAGGAGTTGGAGAGGATTCCCTAGTCTCTGATTATGCGGAATAGTTTCAGAAAATTTAGTTCTATTTCTTCTGTGAAGGTTTGATAGAATTCAGCTGAGAAGTCATCTTGTCCTGTGGTTTTATTTTGGGGGAGGTTTTTGATTACATTTTCAGTCTCCATGTATGTGATAAGTTTGCTTAAGAGATTAATCTCCTCTGAGTTTAGTTTTGGTTGGTGGTATGTGTCTGGTAATTAATCCATTTCTTCCAGATATTTAGTTTTGTGGAGTAGAGGTTTTGGAAGTATGCCCTGAGCATTCTTCAAATTTCATTGATGTCTGTAGTGACCTCTCATTTTTCATTTCTGGTTTTTTTAAATTTGAGACTTCTCCTTTTTTTTTGCTTGATCAGTTTGGCCATGGGTTTGACAATCTTGTTTATTTTTTAAAAGCACAAAGTCTTTGTTTCATCTATTTTTTAAACGTTTTTCTTAGTTTCCAATTCATTAATTTTTCCTCTAATCTTGATTATTTCCTTCCATCTGGAGCTCTTTATGTTGGATTCTTCTTGTTTTTCTAGTGACTTTAGGTGGACAGTCAGGTTATTGATTTGTGATCTCACTGTCTTTGTAATGAAGAAATTTAGGGCTATCAATTTTCCCCTTATTGCTGCCTTCATTGAGTCTTATAACTTTTGGTAGGTTGTGTTTTCATTATCAATTATATGAATTTTATAATTTCTTTTTTGATTTCTTCCACGACCCATTCATTGTTTTAAAGTGTGTTGTTTATTCTCCAGGGTTTGGTGGCATTCTTGTTGTGTCTCTTGTTAATTTCTAGTTTTAAACATTGTGATATGACATGAGACAGGAAGTTATTTCAATTTTCCCTACTTTATGAAGGCATGCTTTATGGTCTAATATATGGTCTATACTGGAGAAGGTTCTGTGAGTTGTTGAGAAGAGTTTGCATTCTATAGCATAGTGGTGGAAAGTTCTGTAGATATCCGTTAGGTCTAGTTGATCTATAATGTTGTTGAGGTCTATCATTTCCCTACTGATTTTCTGCTTGGATGATCTGTCTATTGATGATAGTGAAGTATGAAGTCTCTGACTATGATGGTGTTGGTGTTTATTTTTGTTTTATTGTCAAATCCATTTTGTTTTTATTACCTGTGGTGCCCCTGTGTTTAGCACATATATATTTATGATTGTGATGTGCTCATGTGGATTATTTCCTTGGTGAGTAAGAAGTTGCCTTCTTTGTCCTTTTTGATTACTTTTGGTTTGAAGTCTATTTTATCAGTTATTAATATAACAATGACCACTTATTTTCTATTTCCATTTGCTTGGAATATCATTTTCCAACCTTTCACACTGAGGAGGTGTCTATCTTTAGTGGTGAGATGGGTTTATTGAAGACAGCAGATAGAAGGGTCCAGTTTTTTGATCCATCCTAATAACTCTTGTCTTTTGATGGGTGAGTTAAGACCATTAAAATTTAAGACTATTACTGTGAGGTTTGAATTAATTCCTGCCATGATGAGGTGTTTTATTGGGTTTGGTGCTTTCTTGTGCTATGCACTTCTTTGAGCCTGGTTTATTTTGGTTATTGTGATCTTTTTCTCTTGAGAATGGCTTTTTACTATTCTGTGTGGAGTATTCTCTCATATATTCTCTGTAGGTTTGGCTTTGTATTCATATAATCATAGAGTTGACTTTTTTCATAGAAAGTTTTTCTTTCACCATCGATTATGAAGGCTATTTTTTCTGGGTAAAATAGCTTGGGTCAGAAGCCATAGATTTTCAGATTTTGAAGTGCTCCATTCCAGGCCCTTCTGGCTTTCAGGGTTTCCATTGAGAAACTTGATGTTATTCTAATGGGATTGCCTTTGTGTGTTGTGAATTGCTTCTCCTTTGCTGCTTTTAACACACAATCTTTGTTTCATTGTTAGGAGTTTAACTATGATGTGTCATGGAGAGTTTATCCTTTTGTCCTGCCTGTTTGGTGTTATGTGGGCTTCTTCTTGGAATTACTTTTACTTATTTATTTATTTATTTGGTTTTCAAGGTAGGGTCTCACTCTAGCCCAGGCTGACCTGGAATTCACTATGCAGACTCAGGGTGGCCTCAAACTCATGATGATCCTCCTACCTCTGCCTCCCTAGTGCTGGGAATAAAAGTGTGCACCACCATGCCCTGTGGAATTACCTTTATTCTTTTTTTGTTTAACTTATTTTTATTTTTACTTATTTGAGAGCAACAGAGAGAGGGAGAAGGAGGGAGGCAGAGAGAGAGAGAGAGAGAGAGAGAGAGAGAGAGAATGGGCATGCCAGGGCTTCCAGCCACTGCAAATGAACTCCAGACGTGTGTGCCCCCTTGTGCATCTGGCTAACGTGGGTCCTGCGGAATCGAGCCTCAAACTGGGGTCCTTAGGCTTCACAGGCAAGCGCTTAGCTGCTAAGCCATCTCTCCAGCCCTACTTTTATTCTTAAAAGAGTACTTTCTGGGGTGATGTAAATAGACAATATTTGTATTATATGGTTTATTACTCAGGAGTGACATTTATGCAAATACTTCAAGCTCTATACTCAAATTCTGCATTTTATATATTATATGCAACTTTACCTTATTTAAACAGATTTCTAGGGTTGGAGAGATGGCTTAGTGTTTAAGAGCTTACCTGTGGAGCCTAAGGACCCAGGTTTGAGGCTCGATTCTCCAGGACCCACACTAGCCAGATGCACAAGGGGGCACACGGGTCTGAAGTTCATTTCCAGTGGCTAGAGGCCCTGTTGAGCCCATTCTCTGTCTCTCTGCCTCTTTCTCTCTGTCACTCTCAAATAAATAAATAAAAATTTCATTTAAACAGATTTCTATATATACTTTTAAAGGTCACATGAAAGAATCAAAATGTAAAAGCTTGACATCATGCATGAGTCCATTTATAAGCAACCTATAGAATAACTAAGACCATAAACTCTCAATTTGTCCAATGCTGCTGTCTCCCCCACACCCACCAGCCAACTCCCTGATCTGGTGAGGACTGTGGAACCCAGCAACCCCTATCACTTCTCCAATATTCTGCCTCACTCCTAATGACTACTTGGGGTACAAACCAGCCCCAGAAGAACACAGGCAAACTAGGCAGTCACCTGCCTGGGAGAACTAGTGAGTTCTCCATAACTTACCTGTCTGGGTTCAGTAGGAGAGCAAGGGCAAGTGCTATGTCCCAGTGCCACAGGCAACACAGCTAAGATCAGCTCAAAAGGGATCTCAGACCTCCAATCTCCCACCTTGGAATTAGGTGCCAGCCCAGCCCAGCTGGTGCACTTAACCAGCCTGCCCCAGAGCAAAAAGCCATACTTAACATACCCTATTCAAACATAAAATGGAACATTAACTGAAGATACTGCCAGGGAAAACTTTTGCTTCCTTCTTAATTAAATAAGATTCCCAAACTATGATGGACAGACAACAATGCAATAGAAACAACACAAAACATCAAACGTAGGGACCTCCAACAAAGTTGTCTGGCCCCACTGCTGGTCAAGCTTAATGAATACATCAGTGAATGAAAGAATTAATTCAAAAAAGTCTTCATTAAATCAAAACATTACCTGAAATTGGAATGCTACAAAGGGATAGATACTATACAAAAATAGAAACAGATAATACAAACCAAATTGAACTAGTGAAAAGCTCTCTAGAAGCCATCAAGTACAGAGTTAGTCATGTAGAGGACAGAACCTCATAGGTGGAAGACAAAACAGAAGAAACAGTTCAGGAGTCTAAAAACTTTAATAAGTTCAAAAAATCTTGTGAGCAAAACATGAGGGAACTGTGGGATACTCCAAAAAGATCTAACATTTGGATCTTGGGTATACCAGAAGGGGAAGAAATCCAGAGCAAACATGGAGAATTTTACAATGAAATTATTGAAGAAAACTTTCCTACCCTCTCAAAAGAGAGTCCCATCAAGACACAAAAATCTAACAGAACTCCAAAAAGACTGGACCAAAGGAGAAAGTCTCCAGGGGACATCATAGATAAAACTCTAAACAATGAAAAGAAAGAGTGCTAAAGGCAACAAGAGACAAACAAAACAATACATACCAAGACACCCCCATCAGAATTATGTCAGATTTCTCAATAGAAACTCTGAAAGCAGATGGTTCTGGAATGGAGCACTTCAAAGTCTAAAAAACTATGTCCCCCACCCAAACTACCATACCCAGCAAAAGTATCACTCATAAATTATGGTGAAATGAAAATTTTCCATGATAAAACCCAGCTTTATGATTATATGAACTCAAAGCCACACCTATAGAGAGTATTTCAAAGAATCCTCCACAGAGAGGAGTCAAACAACCAATCTCAAGAGCCGACAAAAAGATCATGATAACAAAAAATAGAGAAGGCTCAAAAAAGTGCAAAGTACAAGAGAACACAAACCCATTAATCATCTCAATATGGCAGGGATTAAATCAAACTTCACAGTTATAACTTTACATATTATGGTCATAATTCACCCATTAAAAACAAGTTAACAGGTTGGATTAAAAAAATAGACCCTTTGATTCTGTCTTCAAGAAACCCACCTCACCACTCAAGACAGACTCCTTTTCAGAGTTAACAGATGGAATATGATATTTAAAGAAAATGGAAATAAGTAAAAAGCAGTTGTTGCTATATTAATATCTGCTGAAACAGACTTCAAACGAAAGCTAATCAAAAAGGACAAAGGATGCCAGTTCTTACTCATTGAGTGAATGACCCAACAAGAGTACATCACAATCAAAAATCTATATGTACCAAAAACAGATGCACGACAGTTTATAAAACGAAACCTACTTGACAACAAAACAGAAATAAACACCATCACCATCATATTTGGGGACTTCAGTACTCCACTATCATCAAGAGACAGATCATTCAGACAGAAAATCAATAGGTAAGTAAGAGAGCTCAACACCATAGGTCAATTAAACCTAATGGACTTCTACAGAACATTCTACCTGAATTCTACAGAATACACATTTTTATTCTCAGCAGCCCATGGAACATTATCCAGAATAGATCACATATTAGGCCATAAGGATCCCTCCATAAATTCATGAAAATTGATTCAATTTCTTGCATCATATTAGGTCACAATACTATGAAGCTGTAAAGCTAGAAATTAACAACAAGAGATGCTTCAGGAATTCTGTAAGCTTCTGAAGACTGAAAAACACACTTTAAAACAATATAAGAATAGTGGAAGTAATCAAAGAATAAATTGTAAAATTTGAAGAATTGAATGACAATGAGAATACAACTTACCCAAATTTATAGGACACAATGAAGGCAGTTCTAAGGGGAAAATTCATAGCACTAAATGCCTTCATAACAAAGACAGAGAGATCCCAAATTAATAACCCAGCCATCCACCAAAAGACATTGGAAAAACAAGAAGAATCCTACCCAAGGAGCTCCACAGAGAAATAAATAATCAAGATCAGAGCAGAAATTAATGAATCTAAGGAAACAATTAAGAAAATTGATTAAAAAAAGACCTGATTCTTTGAAGAGATAAACAAGATTGATAAAACCCTGGCCAACCTGATCAAATGAAAAAAGAGATGTTTCAAATAACAAAGTTAGAAAAAAAAAAGGAAAGCTCAAAATAGACATCAATGAAATCAGAAGAACCATCAGGACTTGTTTCAAAATCCTATACCCCACAAAATTGGATAATATGGAAGCAATGGATGAATACCTAGATTTGCACCACCTACCAAAACTAAACCCAGAGCAGATGAATCTCCTAAACAAATCTGTAATATCCATTGAGATTGAAAAATTAATCAAAACCTTCCCTAAAAAGAAAAGTCCAGAACTGGATGGCTTCTCAGCCAATTTCTATCAAACCTTCATTGAAGAACTGAAACCAATTCTCAAAATGTTTCATATCTTTGGAGAACAGAGAATGCTCCCCAAATCCTTTTATGAAGCTAGTATCACACTAATACCAAAACCAAACAGAGATACAATAAGAAAAGAAAACTATATGCCTATATACCTGATAAGCTTAGATTCAAAGATCATGAACAAAACCCTTGTAAACCAAATTCAATGACACATCAAAAGCATTGTTTATCCTGATCAAGCAAGCTTCAACCCAGAGATGCAGGGATTATTCAACATATGGAAATCAGTCAATGTACTGCACCACATAAATAAACTTAATCACAATAATTACATGATCATTTTGATAGATGCAGAGAAGGCTTTTGACAAAAATATAACATCTCTTCATGATCAAAACACTATAAAAACAGGAAATAGGCAAGAATGGTTTATATATCAACACAATAAAGGCTATAGATAAAGCACCTAAAGCCCAAATAATAGTTAATGGGGAAAGACTCAGGGAGCTTTGGTTGAGATCGGGAACATGACAGGGGTGTCTACTCTCATCACTTCTCTTCAACATAATACTAAAAGTCCTAGCCAAAGCAATAAGACAGGATAAATAAATAAATAAAAAGTACAATTTGGAATGGAAGAAGTCATTTGTCCTATATGCAGATGACATGACAGTAGCTTTTCTATATGCAAAGTAGAAATATAAAGAAATTAGTGAGACTGTCCTATTTTCAATAGCAACAAAAATTAAATACCTCAGAATAACACTAGCAAAGTATGTGAAAGAGCTATATAATGAAAGCATAAAAAACAAACTTAAGAACAATTGAGGAGAACTTGAGCAGATGGTAAGGTTTCCCATGCTCCTGGATTGGTAGAATTAATATTGTGAAAATGGCAATTCTACCAAAAGCAATATACAGATTTAATACAATACCAATACAAATTTCAGCTTCATTGCTCACAGAGAGTGAAAAAAATGATCTCAGAATTCATATGGAATGGCAGCAGGCCTCAAATATCCAAACATATCCTCAGCAAAAGGAGCACTTCTGGAGGTACCACCATACCCAATTTATAGCTGAAAATTTTCTCCTACAGAAAGAAAAAAAATAGGAAGAAATCTCCATATTATACGAGTAGGGAAAGAATTCCTGAACAAAACCCCAGTAGCCCATAAAATTAAAAAAAAAAAAAAAGCAAACAACATTCCTTCAACCAATGGGATCTCATGAATCTAAAAGGCTTCTTCACAGACAAACATAACTTAATTAGAGCCAATAGGTTACCCACAGAATGGGAGAAAATTTTTTGCCAGCTATACCACTGACATTTAAGAAAATGTTCAACGTCCCTAACCATTAGGAAAATGCAAATTAAAACAACTATGAAATTCCACATTACTCCCTTAAGGATGGCAGTCATTAAAAAATAAAATGGCAACAAATGTTGTCAAGGATGTGAGAAAAGAGGAACCTTCATTTACTGTTGGTGGGAATGTAAACCTGTACAACCACTATGGAAATCAATATGGAGATTCCTAAAAAGGATGAATATAGAGTTATCAACAGACCCAGTTATTCCATTACTGGGCATCTATCCTAAATGCTCCATGTCTGATTACAGAGATATTTGCTCAACCATGTTTATAGCTACTCAATTCATAATAAATAAGAAGTGGAATAATCCCAGGTGCCTATTATTGGATGAATGGGTAATGAAGTTGTGGTACATTTACACAATGGAAGTCTACTGGCAGTAAAAAAAAAAAAAAAAAAAAAAAAAAAGGATACAACAAAATTTGTAGAAAAATGGGACTGGAGAGATGGCTTAGCAGTTAAGGCCATTTCAGACTACTGACCTTGGTGGATGAAATCTAAGGATCCATTTTTGGCTCTCCAGATGTCATGTAAGCCAGATGCACAAAGGTGAGGCAAGCACAAGGTCTCACATGCCCACTAAGTGGTATAAGCACCTGGAGTTTGATTGCAGTGGCTGAGTCCCTGGCATGCCAATTTCCTCTCTCTCTGTCCCTGTTCCCCCTCTCTCTTTCTTTCTCTCTCATGCACACTCTCTCTAAAAATATATAAATAAAATATGTTTAAAAATTATAGAAAATGGACACACTTGGAACAAGTCATACTCAGTGAACTCACATAATCACAGAAAGATGAATGCCACATGGACTCACTTATGTGCAGTTCCTAACCTGGACCAGCTTGAGTTATTGACATAACTTATAGGCAACTCAAAGCCCAGACAATAGGGATAGGAGGGTTTGGAGGGAGGAGAAGGAGGGGTGGGGAAAACAAACAAAAAACTAAATCCAAAATGAACTGGTACCATAGTAACCTTTATTCTTGAAGATAGACTAAAACATATAACCCTCAACAGATGTAAGGGGAGAATACTTGACAAGAAGGGCCCTGGAAAAGGTGGAATGAAACCCCACCTTATTTATTTGTTTGTTTATTTATTTATTTATTTATTTATTTATTTATTTATTTGTCTTTGGCATGTAATTCCCAGTACTAGAAATCAGTTCCTATCCATAATGATCTGTTGATTGGAGAGACCTAAAAGTTCCCCAGAAGAAGACAGGCTTCTGTCAAAGCACTTGATTATCCACCTGAGGCAAAAAGTAAGACCTTATTGCAGAAGACACCAGATGCCACATGCACAGAGCATGGAGAGATGTTGTCAGAAACTAGAAGAGAGCTAGTTCCTAGACAGTTAGATCATCTAGTACTTTCCAGCACTACATGAGCTACTGGGGGAAAGTGGCCAACAAAGGTCTGAGCAACCAGAGGTCTAAGCTACTCAGAAGCACATCCCAGACAGGATGTACACACCAGTGCAATATTGTCACACAGCCTTGGTGGATAACCAATAGCTTTCCAATTGGCTAAGAGATCCATTCATGTAAAGAAACCCATATCTGGTATTGGGAACCAGATCAGAATCCTATGGGGACAAAGACTATGCTTTCCAGTGTCAAGCTCTCACTAGTGTTTGGCTAAAAGAGGGGCTACAGGCATCAAATTCTCCCTAAATTACCAATGCTTATCCCATTTAAACTATGCTGACTTCACTCTCTGTTGGAGTATATGGTGTCCTTTATCAGAAGGTAGTGAGACCTGAGGAGATAAAGTAACCCTAGCACTTTAGCCAACTCACATCTGAAACCACAGAGGGATTGGGGAGATGAGTAAGAGTGCTGCTTTCATGCTGAACCTGAAAATCAGTGCCAGGGTGAAAGAGACAGACCCTGAAGACATTCAACATTTACCAAAGCAGAGATTCAGAGGCTCTTAAGAGCTAGGCACTGAAGTAGAATTAGAATATATTCATTGTGGCATGGGAATTTTGAAGAAGAGGGGCAGAAAGAATGTAAGACCCACAGGTTGAGAGATAATGCACAGAGGCACTGCCTTCCCTCCAAACTGACTGTTGCTCCCACAACATATGACCCACAACCCAAGGAGAATACCTGCAACCCCACAAGGGAGGGACCCCAGCAGAATGGGGACAGGGGCAAGGGAAAAGACGGTACCAACACATGATGTATCCATACAAATTATGTTGTAAATAAAAAAATACACAAATCACTGAATGTAATATATCACATAACTTCTATCTGTGTTCTATGCAGAACAGGCTTTTGAGAAACCTTAAAATACCTTTATGCTAAATGTCCTGAAGAAACTATCCCAACATAATTAAGATTATATGTGGCAAACCTGTAACCAATATCACACTAAGTGAAGAAAATCTGAAACATTTCAACTAAAATAAGGAATGAGACAAATATGTCTGCTTTCTCTATTACTCAATAAAATTCTTTAAATTTCACCTACTGTAATAAGACAAGAGAAAGAAGTAAAAGGAAAGCAAATGGGAAAGTCAAAATTCTTATTTGAAGATTTTTTTAATTCTACGTATAAGCAACCCTAACAATGAACCAGAAAACTCAGATTTGATTAAAAAAACTCAGAAAAAAAGGAGTGATACAAATATAACACACAAAACTTAGTAGCTTTCCTATATACCAATAACTAAGAATAAATCAGAAAACAACCCCATTCAAAATGGCCCCTAAATATCAAATGTATTGGAGTACACATAGTCTAGGAAGTAATATGCCTCTAATGGAAGCTTTTAAAAATATTTATTCCAAGCCGGGCGTGGTGGCGCACGCCTTTAATCCCAGCACTCGGGAGGCAGAGGTAGGAGAATCGCCGAGAGTTCGAGGCCACCCTGAGACTACATAGTGAATTCCAGGTCAGCCTGAGCCAGAGTGAGACCCTACCTCAAAAAAAAAAACCAAAAAAAAAATATTTATTCCAACTTTTTCACTTTTCACAATTTCACACATGTATAAAATACATTTTGACACCCCTCTATTTACTCTCTCTCTCTTCCCCTTTCCCCTGCAATAGCTTTGAAGAAAGAAACCAAAGAAGACATGAGAAGAGATGGGGGGAAAGTCCACAAACTTTCATGGAATGGAGAAGTGATATTGTAAAAATAACTATATTGCTAAAAGCAATCTGCAGAATCAGTGTAATCCCCATCAAAATTAGAATTCAGATAATTTCTTCTCAGAAATATAAAAGTAAAAAATCTTGTATTTTCATATAGAAGCACAAAAGTCTGGTAGCCAGAGTATTCTGGACCCAGGTAAAGCGATGGAAACCTGATTTTTCAAATTATACTGTAGAGTCATAGTGACAAAAAAATCTTGATGTGGTTATAAAATTGGACATGGAGATCAATGAAAGAGAATAAGGGGTCCAGATATAAATCCATGCAACTATAGCCAACTTATTTTTGACCACAATGCAAAAACTACACATTGGAAACAAAATATGAAGCCAACTGAAATACCTATCTATAGAGAAAGAGATGGAGATATGTAGTGGCATTTACATACATTCATTGATAAAGAAGAATGAGCCTGTGCAATTCTGGATGGAACCAGAAAACACCATGTTAAATAAAGTAAACCAGACTCAAGAGAAATATACCATGTTTTTTTTTCTCATATGTGAGTTCCAGGCATTTAAAAAATAAATATTTTATTTATTTATTTATGAACACAGAGAATGAGAATGGGCACGTCAGGGCATCTAGCTACTGCAAATGAACTCCAGACACATATGCCATCTTGTGCATCTGGCTTTAAGTGGGTGTTGGAAAATCAAACACAGGACCTCAAGCTTTGCAGACATGTGCCTTACCTGCTGAGCTATATATCTCCAGCTCTCATATATGAATTATAGTGTGCATGTATCTGTGTACACACTCACCTTTCACCACACCCACACACACACGAAAACATTTCAAAGCCAGAAGCTAGATTCCAATCTGCTTATATACACAGGACCTCTAAGTAGAAGTGGGACTATTTGAGTGTAGACAGCAGACCAGCAAGAGGAGGTAGGAGGAACAAGAAAAGGCAATGGGGGCTGGAGAGATGGCTTAGTGGTTAAGTGCTTGCCTGTGAAGCCTGAGGACCCCAGTTCGAGGCTCGATTTCCCATGACCCACGTTAACCAGATGCACAAGGGAGCACACGCATCTGGAGTTTGTTTGCAGTGGCTGGAGGCCCTGGCACGCCCATTCTCTCTCTCTATCTGCCTCTTTCTCTCTCTGTCTGTCACTCTCAAATAAATAAATAAAAATAAATTTAAAAAAGTTTTTTTAAAAAAGAAAAGACAATGGGGTTAAATATGAACAAATTATTTTTGATGTAGTCAGTAGATAATAGATGTATCAAAGTGTCATACTGATACACAATTAATATATACCATTCAAATTAAAAATATTTATTACAATTTATATTTAATGATCAGAAGCCTGGAGTAACTACGCTGACAAATTAGTATTTTTAGGGCAATTTTGGTATGGAGCTCCATATGTATGATATACATGACTATTTTAGTGATAACTTAAAAAATTCTGAAGGCACCAATTATTTAAGAGAAAAAATAGTGCAACTTTTAAAGGAAATACTACCGCTTGGATTAGTTCTACTTCCCATGAAAATAATCATTTATGCATTGCCAAATTTATCAGTTATTTCTCTGGTTTGAAACACAGGGATTTCTATTTTCTCCTGCTTCTATACAGCCAATGTCCTCAAAATCAGTGCAAAAAATTTAAGTTAAATTAGTATTCCAGTGTTACACATTTTAAGTTATAATGTCACTTTGAAACTAATAATTATAAGCCCCTATCTCTTGGTATTTATAATTCATGGGAAAATAATACATTAGGCAATTAAGCACTTTCTGAATACTCCCCAAATCACTGACCGGCATCCTGGGAAGACATGGCTCATTCAATATCATGCCACTGAAATGATAAACTCTTAATAGCTCATTGACTAGCCATGATTTCTGAGACACAGAGCAGATACCTTGTTGACCACAAAAAACGTTGAGATTGAGAAGATGCAACAATTTCCATGTCATTTGCTAGGAGAAATGACATAGATCTAAATTGTGGCTATTTTTCTTTTCCAACATAGGTAAATTATGTTCAACATCACCATTATGTACCTTAGCTTATACAAGAGTGATTTGGGAAAACATCTCAAAACCAGAAGCTATATTTCAATCTGTATCTGTAGTCTCCATAATTAGTTCAAAAAGTTGTACTACTTAGTGATTCCATAGTATCATAGTCCCTTTGTTTTTATTGCTAAGCACATGGGTAAGAGTCACCTGGCATATTTTTTTCTTTATTAGTTATGTATATACTCAGTATGCATAAACAGTACATGTTGATACCATTGTTAGCCTCCTCCCTGTCTTCCCCTATCTGAAAGGACCCTCCTGGATGGGAACTGTGGGTCGTGAACTGTGGGGCAGATTTTATAGCTTCAGTTCATGTAGGTGAGAAATCTGTTTATCAAGGTGATTAATGCAGGATATTGTTTATCCCACACAACTCATCCAACTGCATTTCTGAGTGGTCAATTCCCAGCTTTCATAGGCAATATCTTGTGTACTGTTGGCACATAGTGGGTCCCTACCGGCATCTGTAAGAGATGACTACTTATTTCCCATGGCCAGCCAAACCCTTTACAAAGGCTTCTAAACATAGATTTAGATACTAGTTAGATATTTTCATTGAATTACAAGAGGAGTAATAAAGACTTACATTCCCTATCATATGGCTTCAGAGATGGTTAAAAGGCTCAGGGAATATTATTATAGGGAGGGCTTGAGAGGAGTGTCATGAATTCCAGTTTTACTGTGATCTGAGACTTCATATAAGTAAATTTTTACCAATGGTATGAGCACAAAAGGTTGATGAAACTGCGAGTTCCTTCTACATTATGAAGTTGTTTACTTTAGTTTTTGTCTGGGTAAATATTGGGCCAGAATAAAAGTCAAAAGTAACTATCCAGGTAAAAAAAATAAAAATAAAAATAAAACTTTACAGAAGGCAGAGGACCAAGCTACAGAAACAAAGGCTCATCTATGCTGTAATGTAACTGGGATTACTATCCAAAGATGGCCTCTGTTTTGCCTTCTCCCAAGTATCTTGCACCTGCCCCATGCACAGACCTCATAGATTCCCAACATGCTTGTGTTTATTATATTTATTTTCATGTTTGTCTTTTGAAAATGCTTTCTATTAACCTAGTTACTTGAGAATTTTCTATCTTATTTGATTCACAATAACCCTTATATCATATTTCTTCACCACCTATACCTACATCATACCAATGCACTCTCGAATGCATTTTGCATGATTCCTCAATGGCTGTCTTTTTTTCCTTTCCTTCAATATCTGTTATTTTTTCATATGTACATATATGCATGTGTCAAGAGGAGGATTCATGTGCACATGTAGGCCAGAGGTTGACTTAGGGAGTCTTCCTTGATTCCACTTTATTTACTGAAGCAAGGTTTTTCACTTGGACCCAGAGTTCACAAGCTAGCCAGGTTGCCCCCTGAGTCCCTTGTCTCCATCTCTCAGGTGCTGGAATTATAGGCAGGCTGCTATACCTGCCCAACATTTATGTGGGTACTGGGGTTCTAAACTCAGGTTCTCACTCTTGTCTTGTTTTTGTTAATTTCTAAAATAAATGTGAGTCCTGTTAGGACCCTTTACAAATATGATATATGTTGAAAAATATCTCTCAACACTAAATTTGTCCTGTGGTTAAAGATGGCTTTATAGTTCAGATTTATTAAGTCATACTCAGATTTTAGACAAGTGGTGCAAATCTATCTAAATTATGTGTCATTGATCATATCTATTATTTATTATCTATTTATCTGGAGAGATTTTCATGCTTTCATTTGAGTATTATCAGGTCTAATCATAGACACTTCTAGTAAGGCTATCTATGAAGTTAAACCTTTTATCCTATAACCAAAGAGTTACTATTATTTATATTTGGAAAACATTTTGCTACAAAAGCATAGTTTTAAAAATGTACTGAGTTTATTGAGATTTCAGAATTGTTTAGTTACCATGGGAGAGGCTATATTTAATTGCTGAACAAATAAAATTATCTTGCTATCTACAATTTTTCTACTTTTCCCTGTGGAGATTTCTAGGACATTCAGGTATGAGTCACAACATATGGTGATAAGAGCAGGAAATAAATGAAAATCATGAAAAATCTGGGTAGTGGATCCCCTTGTTCAGTATAAAATGAGAAAAGCAATTGTTTCATCCTTCATCAGCTACAGGAGCTGCAAACACTCTCAACTTTACCTCCCTTGACTCACAGATGGAAATTCAGAGGCAAGCAGTAAGACAATGCAATAAGATTAGACAAGGTCACAGGAATAATTAGGAAAAATATAGGGTAGAAGATTGGTTTCCTGGTTTTCTGTCTGGGGATCTTCCATCTGTCATTTGGGCCCTACTTAAAAATAATCTGGTTAAAATTATGGTACCAGAAAAGAGGCATTTCTCTCCAGGTAGTCCAATCAAATGCAAATTCCTGAAAGTTCAGTCAAACAGAGCACATCTGGCCAGAACCCCCTTCTATAGCTACTACAGTGATGGAGGTTAAATCAAAGAAATTGGAGTGTGGACATGGTGGGGAGGGGATGCAAAGTCCAGCACAGTGGGCTGCAGGGTTGTAGACCACATTTTGCACTGCTGGGAAGAAAGGAGGATGTAAGCCCCAAATGGGCTTAAAAGAATAAATCTGTTAGCAGAGCAATTACTCATGTCCTGGGTAAACTGCCTTCTTCCAGGATTAGCAGATAAGTCTCAGCCTGAGTGTTAGTGTTTTCTTGGCTCATCTCCTGCTGCACATCAATAACAATGTATTTACCCAATTATCAGATAATCCCTCTTAAATTGATCAATTGATAGTTCTTCAACCCTCTCAAAGCACTGCTTTGTTTTTTTTGGCCTTAGACACCTCAAAATATTTCTAGAGGTCAGAAAAGTACAAATTGCAAATTTATTATTCTTGGAGTTGCTGGGTGACCTTTAACCCTGAGTTTCAAATCTCCGCATGGTGCCTTGGAAAAGTGATTTCCATTAAAGTAAATAGGACTCCTAAGGCTAAAAGCTGAAGGGAGCTCTGACACTTAACTCCTTCTTGTACACAGCCCACAGTGAGAAGAAATGGCAATGGACACTGTAATTGAACAGGTTTAGAAGGCACAGTGGGGTGTCCTGTTGCATGTATAGAATGTGGAGTGACCAAATCAGGGCACATGTAATTTTAAAATTATTTCTCTCTCAAATGGATGAGTTATATTCTTCTTCTCATTTATTTTTTTCCTTAGGGAAATCTTGTACAACTATTAGTTATTATTTTTGTGAATAGAAAAAAAAATCCTTCCCATACACAGGCCAACTTCAACATGAGATAAACTTAAAGGAGAATATTCAGAGCCTTGATTCTTACTTGTTTGGACAAAAAGCTGAGAACTATTTGTAATCTAACATTTTCTAGTAGTTGTAGGAGACTTGAGAGTCAGATAGTGGATATTTTGTATGTTTTGTGTGTGTGTGTGTGTGTGTGTGTGTGTGTGAATGGGTGCATGTAGGGACCAGAGAACAACCTTGAGCATAATTCCTCAGGAATGCAGCCCCCTCTTATGAAACAGGGTCTCTCATTGGCCTAGAGCTTATCAATTAGGCTAAACTAGCTGGCCATCAAGCTCTAGGGATCCTCTTATATCTGCCTTCCCGGTGCTGGGATTACAGGTATGAACTACCACATCCAGTGCTGGATACTGAGATCAAACAGGTCTTTACACATGTGAGAAGTGCACTTTACTCACTGAGCTGTCCTTTTTTTTTTTTTTTTTAACTTAACTATGTCTCAAATATTCCATGAGACATTCATAAAATCCAAAGCTAAGGGGTCTTTCTATGTACTTAGGCATTTTACTGGCTAGCAAGATAAGGAGTTGTTAATGGTGTGGTGGGTGCTAAGCAATAGAAGGCACAAACTGACAAGCACACGTTTAAGCACCCTCTGACAGATATCAGTTCCATTATGTATCATCACAGCAAGAAATTTCAGCAAGGCTGATGTTCTGAAAAGAGTCTCCACCAATTACTCCTCTGCAATATGCCTCCTACTTTCATTTTCAGTTACATGGAAACATTTCTCTATTATCATTATCCCTTGATGACTTTCCTTTTCTCACACCAAGATTGTGTTCAACATTTGCCCACACTCAAGTAGTTTATCACTCTGTTCCTTCATATGGAACATGCAGTTTGTACCTATGCCTATCATTTAACCCTAGTCACAATTTAAGTTGTATTTCTTGTGTAAAACTTTTCTTGTTACACAATGACCTTCCTCCACATCTTGAAGCTCTGGAGAGTCATTTTGTATATGTTTTGAGTATCATTTTTTTCTGATATGGGGATTGCACCCAGGGCTTCTCATATGCTGTTCATATTTCAATATATTTTTAAGTTGTTTTCTCTCTCTTTACCTCTGATTTTTCAGTTAAAATGTGATCTAGATAAGAGGCACAGGGATTTATTTGCTTTCAGCTCTTCCCCAGTGATGATACTTAGTATGCATGTGGTCTATGTCCATGGCTTCAACACTCTGTCAGTCTGAGAATGTGAAGTCATTCTCTACTTCTATGAATTAATTCAAACCATCCGTTCATTCATTCAGTATTATTTGCTGAGCATGTATCTCATGGTGAACACTGCCTGACTTTTTAGATGGCTATCATGTAACCTGCATGGGAGCAGAAATGGTATTCGTTTTGTTTAGCTGATCTTCCGAAAATAGAAAATACATAATAACTGAGACACTGAAAACAAAGGTTTTTAGAAATCTTATTTTTTGCTTTTGTAATAAGCACTATTCATGTTTACCTAAACTTATGAATCTTTCTTTTATCACTTACAGGTCTCAGAGATAAATATTGAGGCATAGCTACTAATGAAAATGAGTGATGAAAAGTTACAAGGCTATAAGCACAAAAAATCCAATGTCTTATAAATGTTATTATTTTTTATTGTTCTCAAAATTTCATTTATTTATTTGCACGTGTGTGTGTGTGCATGTGTGTGTGTATGAGTGTGCTAGGGTCACTTGCTGCTGCAAATGAATGCTGGTCAAGCTTTATGTGGGTAGCTGAGGAATTGAACCCAGGTCCGTAGGCTTAGCAAACAAACGCTTTCAAATGCTGAGCCATTTTCCTGGCTCTGAATAGTATTTTTAAATGTGTAACATTAGACTAGCATTATTTTTATCTCAGGTTCTTCTCAGCCCAGCCTTTATTTACTTGTACCACTACATCAGGGAGAACTTGCTTTTCTCTTTAAAGAGCTACCCATGTGCTGGCAGTGCTCACCTCCTCTTTACTCTTGGCAACACAAGCTGTGAGTATAGACACAGGGAATTCTAAGATTATCTATCCATCCTGTTGTAGCTTCCATGAGTTCTTACGAATAAGCAAGGAGTCCCACACTCTCAGATGGCACACTCACATCTTGATCTGACATGAATCTCCAGACTGTAATTCTCTACCCTACACTCTTCTGTTTCAGTCCGACCCATCTAATTCTTGTTTGGTGAGGCAGACAACTGGCAGTGCTTTGTGGGGTCAAGTGCTTAATAAAAGTGGAGGCTCAGGTGACTGAAAATGCTCATTGTTTAAAGCTGGCCAACCCTGTCTTGCAGAATGCTTTGCACATGTTGTTACTATGTGAACAGCTAGCTCCTTGCTTGCTAAAAATCCTTAGACTGCCACTCCAATTTGTTTAAATGCACCCTTATGTCCATGCATTCCTCTACTTCTGATAGGCATTGCTCTAATATTTTGTTGTGCTCATATGTCTGCCACTGTAAATGTGCTGAGTCATAACTTAGCCAGTCTTTGAGGTCTCTGAAAGCAGAGAACCTGTCTTAATCATTTCTGTATGTTCTGGGTCCCCTGATGTGTTACAGAGACTTCATGGATTATTTGGATCAGGTATCCTGCTTGAATGTCTCTCTCTCTCTCTCTTATTCATGGTCATTATAGGAGTGGTTTCTAGCCCCCTTCCAATAACAGGTTTGGTTTTTCTTTCTACTTTCCTTTCTTTGCAGTTCCTTAAGCCTCATTATGGCAGCCCAGTGATCCTTCCAGATGTGCAAAAATAAATGTTAGCATCTTTATAAAGACTCATAGGGGGCTCTCTGCTCGTCCCCGTTGCAGTGGTGGCCGCTCCAGCCTGCCTCCCTTCTTTCCTTCCTAGCCGCACAGTGCCAGGCACGTTCCCTACGCACCATGGTGAAGGTTGGAGTGAACTGATTTGGCCGTATCGGGCGCCTTGTCACCCGGGCTGCCTTCAACTCTGGCAAAGTGGAAATTATTGCCATCGGTGACCCCTTCATTGACCTCAACTACATGGTCTACATGTTCCAGTACGACTCCACCCACGGCAAGTTCCACGGCACGGTCAAGGCTGAGAACGGGAAGCTTGTCATCAACGGGAAGGCCATCTCCATCTTCCAGGAGCAAGACCCTGCCAACATCAAATGGGGTGATGCTGGTGCCGAGTATATCGTGGAGTCTACTGGTGTCTTCACTACCATGGAGAAGGCTGGGGCCCACTTGAAGGGCGGAGCCAAGAGGGTCATCATCTCAGCGCCTTCCGCTGATGCCCCCATGTTTGTGATGGGCGTGAACCACGAGAAGTATGACAACTCGCTCAAGATTGTCAGCAACGCCTCCTGCACCACCAACTGCTTAGCCCCCCTGGCCAAGGTCATCCATGACAACTTCGGCATTGTGGAAGGTCTCATGACCACAGTCCATGCCATCACTGCCACCTAGAAGACCGTGGATGGTTCCTCTGGTAAACTCTGGCTTGATGGCCATGGGGCTGCCCAGAACATCATCCCTGCATCCACTGGCACTGCCAAGGCTGTGGGCAAGGTCATCCCCGAGCTGAACGGGAAGCTCACTGGCATGGCCTTCCGTGTGCCCACCCCCAACGTGTCTGTGGTGGATCTGACCTGCCGCCTGGAGAAAGCTGCCAAATATGATGACATCAAGAAGGTGGTGAAGCAGGCGTCAGACGGCCCCCTTAAGGGCATCCTGGGCTACACGGAGGACCAGGTTGTCTCCTGCGACTTCAACAATGACACCCACTCTTCCACCTTTGACGCCGGGGCTGGCATTGCCCTCAACGACCACTTTGTCAAGCTCATTTCCTGGTATGACAACGAATTTGGCTAAAGCAACAGGGTGGTGGACCTCATGGTCCACATGGCCTCCAAGGAGTAAAAGAAGTCCTCGTCACCCACCCACCTCCAGCAACAACATGAGAAGAAAAGAGGGGCCTCAGCTGCTGGGGAGCCGCTGGCCCAACTCAGCCCCCAACATACTGAGCATCCCCCTCCTCAGTTTCCATCCCAGATAGCCCTGGAAGAAATGGAGGGGGCTAAGGAGCCCTTTTCTGTCACCAGATCTGTCACTATCAAATAAAGTTCACTGTACCCAGAAAAAAAAAAAAAAAAGACTCATAGGGATGGGTAAACATTTCAATTATCTCTGGATCTGCAGGTTTGTGAATGTGATTACACAAATTCAGGGAAACACCGGTTAAAATTCTACCTTCCTCACAGAAAGCCAAACTGAATGTAAACCTTGGGAGTGAAGGGACTTGTTTCTCCTTTGTTCTCTGTTACTGTCCTATATAATAGTTATGAAGTTAGCACTTGTTATTTGGCTAAGCTGTAGAGGACATATGTTTAATAAATCCCAGAATATGTAAGCCCAGAAAAGTCTGATTCTAAAGGTCATACTTCTTTAAATAATCTAGCCCTCTCAAAATTCAGCTCTTTTAAGTAGTCTAGACCTCTCAAAATATAGCTACTTAAATCTAACCTCCTCCTGTGTCAAGGGGGAGTTCCTACATGTCGAGTCCGATTTACATTTTCAGGCTTTCTCTTCTGATCTCAGTGCCACATCATTCTGCCTTATGTAAATGTTTTGTTTTGACTTTCTAAGATTTTAGGTGCTATTCTAGACACTTGACATTTAGTAACATAATCATAAGAAATGTAGTAGCTCCATTTGAAAATAATGAAACCTCTGTGAGGTTAAGCATTTGCTTGGGGTCATGTCATTAGAGGTTCTGGAAATGCTCAGTTAGCTTCACAGAGGTACTCAGGGAACTTCTGTCCATGAGAGAAACACCATTGGCAGCTCTCAGTGTGGAAGCCAGAGAGGGAAGTCATGAAGTCATTAGTTTGAGACGAACATGCAGTTTCTGAAGGTTTGTCAGCATCTTCAAAGAAGCATGGCTACCAGCCCCAACCACACAGCTGTCATCAATGATGTGAGATATGAGATGAGGTTTCCCAAGGTCTCCTGTTGCTCTGGAAAGATTTCACAGACTTCTACATAATCTTGAGTAGGTGTTAAATTTAAAATCAAGTAGGAAAACAATGTGAGTTCAGGGCATGAAGATATTTTAGTATCACTAGATTTCAGGCCAGTATTAGAAGTTTGGAAGTACACGTTGAAGGATAACAGTTAACAGAAAAATAAAAAATGCATTTAAAAAATCACTTGTGGCTTTTAAAATAAATATTTTCTTGTAAAATCCTTTTTGATTTTCATTCTTTTTTTCTTCTAGCAGCTGTATTTATGAATATATCATATCTATAACTAAGTCCCTTAAAACACTGGTTATGTGTTAAAGTGAATTAATCAGATAATTTACTCTGATTTTTTATGTTGTGATATTGTGGAAAATCAAACTTATTTATGACATTAATATACTCAAATATATAAGTATAAAATAAAACAAGTATAGAATATGAGATGTATCTATATCACTTTATGAGTGATAAAAACATGTACATGGAATATTTTTTTGGTTGTAATATTCCTAACTCAACTCACAACCAAATCTCTTTTTCTTTAAGAGTTGGGTGACAGGCTGAGGCTGAGCATGTCTCCTCAGGAAGGAGGAAAGGTCAGAGCCATTGTCTCAGGAATAAGCCCAGACAAAAAGATGTGAAGGTTCTATTTTGTCTCCCACATTATGGTCATGTCCTAATTCTAACACAAAGTCATTGTCGCTTTTTGACCTGTCAGATGGCTCAAGTTTCCGTCTTTGAGGTAAAATATTTGTTGATTCATTTCTCTGGGTTAACATAACCTATATTTTAGGATTCTATTTATTAAATTTATCACTGCATGAAGCATACACACATGTGTTTTGAAATGTGTAAGGAGTGTAAATATATCAACAGGGTACCATTCTATTCCCATGTGTTGTGACTCTTTTGGGGATGGCAATTTTATTATTTATGAAATGTTTTATGTAATTTAACTTATAACTTTTAGAACATCAATACTTATAGTTTATAAAGATTATATGAACCCAAAAGCAATAAAATGTTTCACTATGTACTTAATTGTACTTGAATGTGTACTTATTTTATTAAAAGTTTTAAAACATTTTTATTGAGAATTTCATAGTGAACATACTATAATTTGATTGAATTCCCATCCTATTACCCTCTTTTGTTCACATTCCCCCATAAAACTGAAATTTATGCAGTTGAAGCTCTGCTTTGGTCAGTACTGTGCATGGTTTTTAGATGGACACATGATTTCATTTCTCCTGAATATACACCTAACAGTAGAATTTCTGGCTCATATGAGAGTTTTTATTAAACTTATTTTAAAGACCTATTTGTTAGACTATTTTGAAAATGGCTGTCCCACTTCACCTTCTCACCTGTGGTGGTTTGAATGAAATACTCCTCATAAGCCCACACATTTGGAATACTTGGTCCCCATCTGGTGGCAGTTTGTGAGGGTTGTGAAGCTTTGGGAGCTGGAGCCTTGATGGAGGTGCTGTGTGGACCTTGACAATTATTAATCCAGCTCACTGGGTGTTGGAGCTTATGCTTGTTGCTTCTTTGCTGTTGTGATAAGATATGATAGTTGTCTGCTCTGTCATGCTTTCTCTGCTACAATGAAACTTCCCTTTGAAACTATATTCTTAAATAAACCCTTTCTTTTCCTCAGCTGCTTCTTGTCCAGTCTTTGTCCCAGCAATGAGGAGGTAACTGCTATGTTACCATTTGCAATGGTTCCATTCTTCCACATCTCTGCCCTACTTATTATCATGTGTACATGTGTGCCCCTCAATTCATGATGGGCTTACTTTCTGATCAGCCCCTCAATACTGAAAATATTGTAGGCTGGAAATACATCTAACATACCTAACCAACAAAACATCATGGCTTAGCAAAATACTGCATTATTGAGTCTCATTGTGTCCTCTACAGGTGTTGTGTGACTGAGGGGAGCTGTGTTTAGCATAGCCAGAGATATTAGATATCCCTGGTCCTGGGAACAAAAGAATTCAAAGAACAGCTTTCAATAAATGCATGCTGAATTTGCAGCATTATTATCCTAAATAGAATTATCATTAATTGGGCAGCCTAATCTTAATGACATTCTACCCAAAGAGGAACCTGTGTCCAATAAGTGGTGTCTGTACAGAATAAATGAACTCTAGCTCTCACCTCCATGTGCCCTAACTTAGTGTTATTAGCCTCAGTGACATTTAGGTAGAGGCAGGATGAAGGGTTCTGATGATCAGGAACCATCACTCTTTGGGAACTGAGTAGACGAGGCTTCATCACTTGGAAGAACAGTCTCCATTCTTCTTTCTTTCTGAGTTGAGAGATGGGACAGGGAGGTTATTGGTTCATATACCACAGACTCAGTTTTTGCCACTTTTTTTGAGAACTTTGGTAATGTGTGGTGGTGGTAGTGGTGGTGCTGTTTGTGAGAGTATATGTATAGTGTATGCATGCAGATATGCATGTGCTCTGTGTGTGTGTGTGTGTGTGTGTGCAGAAGCCAGAGAATGCTACACATGCCTCTACAACTCTTCCACATTGTTTTCTTGAGACAGAGTCTTTTCCTGAGCCGACAGCTACAATTTTCAGTCAAACTTTCTGACCAGTGAGCCCTATTATCTCTCCAGTCTCTGTCTCCTGCTAGACTGATATTGCAGCCATGTATAGACATGTCGAGCTTTTTATTGGGATGCTGGGGATGGAACTCAAGATCTCACAGGTCTTCATGTGTATGTACAGCAAATACTCTTACTCATTGAGCCATATTCACAGCCCTGTTGAACTATTTGAATAAATGTTCCATTATTTCCTGTATTTCTAGAAACTTTAAATATGTTTTCTAAACAAATGAAATAAATATTCTTTTATTCTTTTTAATTCACCTATGTTATGTAGCAGTAGACCCCAGAGCTCCTTATGCTGTCATATTTGAAAAAGAAACTTGCTTCCTTTAAAAGTGAATTAATTTTCCTTCTATGTTTTGTAGGTCAGATATTTCTAAAGTTATTGTGAATAGTAACCTCAGGTGAGAAGGTGCCATGAGATATTCTATAATTATCAGTCAAAATTGCAATACTACATAATCATAGAAACAAAACCAGTGTTGGAATTGGGGATAATTTTTTCCAATCTTTATTATTTATATCACTTCATAATTTACTGAGAAATTTATTTTTATTTTTATTTTTTGGCTTTTCAAGTAGGGTCTCACTCTAGCTCATACTGACATGGAATTCACTATTTAGTCTCACGGTGGCTTCAAACTCATGGTGGTCCTCCTACCTCTGCCTTTTGAGTGCTGGGATTAAAGATGTGTACCACCAAGCCTGAGTTTTTTATAGATAGGATTTTATTTAAACCGAAGTTGACCTGGAACTCTCTCTGTACTCTAGGCTTGTCTTGAACTGATGGTGATTCTCTTACCTCACCTTTCAAGTACTGGTATTAAAACATTAGCCAGCACACCTGGATCCCAATTTGGCTCCCAACTGGTGGAATATTTGTTCAAATAGTTCAATAGGGCTGTGAATATGGCTGAATGAGTAAGAGTATTTGCTGCATATACATGAAAATCTGTGAGATTGTGAGTTCTATCCCCAGTATCCACATAAAAATGCATTGTTTTTACTTTTAATTATTTGTCAATTTCATATTGATGTAATAAGAACAAAATTAAGTAAAATAGAACCTATGCAAGAAAGTCATCAGACAATTCTGCAATTTCCATCCTAAGACCACAAACCCAAGCAAATTCACCTGTGATTAGCGTTTCACATAGATATGGACTTGAGTAAATTTATGAAAACAGCCGTTATAAAAATAATTTTACGACATTTATGTATTTTATATACATACATATTCATATATATTCAATCATTCAAACCGCATATATCTCTGCATCTATATTTACACAGACACAAATACATATTCAGATACAAATTAAGCACACACACACACATACATATTTTTCTCTTCCTAACTTTTAGCCATTACTGGATGCTTTTCCATGTTAATGTCTTTTGTACCTTAGTTTATGTAGTATGAAACTCACTAAAGAAGTAATGATGGAAAAAAACTGCTTTGTCTCTGTCATAATAGACTGTACTTACGCTGCAATCCAGGCAGCCATGGCACATCCTGCCTATTTGAACAAGACTCAGCTTCATCATTCCTGGAGTTTTGACTCTAGCGTATAAAGGACTGGGAGTCAGAACACTTCCTTCATGTAGTCTGTAGAGTAATTATCAGCTTTTTCCAGCCACTAGTTCAGCTATTCCAGTGCTCTCTGGAACTGATACAGACTAACTCAATTCTATGACCATAGAGATTAGTTCCACTGCCTGGAACCTCATTGCATGATCACCACCAACACTGCAACCACCACCATCATCATTAATCTTCTGATTATCCAGTCTCTACAGAATTTTGTGAGATAAATACATAGCTCTACAAATTATTTTCTACTTAAATCATCCTAAGGAATTTTTTTTGTTTTCTTTTTTTTTTCCTTATTAGTTAGTTTTGTATTCAGCAAATACAGTCAGTTTGGTACCATTATTAGGCTCATCCGTGACCTACCCCCTCCCCTTGGCCCCTTCTTGTTGAGGTATACGGTTATGCATTGTGGAGTTAGCCCACAGTTATGGGTAAGCTAAATGTCTCTGCATATCATGACCCAACATGTGTCTCTGACATTCTTTCCGCCCCCTCTTCCGCAAAATTTCCCTGAGCCATGTTGGGTTCATTTTTGGTCTGCTTCAGTGATGAGGTGTTGGGGGCCTCTGAGGCTCTGGCTCTCTGATTTGGTAGGAGTTGATTTTTCTCTGTGCTGATCCCCTTCCCCCTTGTGCTGGTATCCGGTTCATCAGGAAAACAGCCCCCTTGCTTGTTTCTCCAATTTTTCTTAGTTTCAGCCAGGGCCCTTTGGAGGTATGATGGGGTAGCTCTCTCCTTAGGATCTACATCTATCTGTAAAAGAGAAGCAGATTCTCCAACGGAGAGTAAGTTAGCATCAGGACAAATGATATAACCCTTTTTTTTTTAATAGAGAATTTAATAGGTGTAGGCCCTCTTGTAGCCCACAATTGATGGTAGCTTGATATTGGAGAGTGGGCTTATGTTTGGATATGGTTCTGACTTGTTTCCCAGCTCCAGCTATGGGTCCCATACCAGTGAGGGGATCAGTTAGCCGAATTGAGAGCAGTTGGTTCCCCACCATGGCTGTGTGCCACCACTGCACTTGTCTGGGCATCACAACAAGTTATTTGCTGCTAAGTAGGTTAGACCATGCGTTGCTTCGACAGATATTGGTCATTTTCCCCCAGTCGCTCATGTAGTACCTTCTGGCACTAGACGCGCTGACTGTCTGGGGACTGACTCTCTTCCAACTTCCAGCCATGCCATTCTAATTTGCATGTCAATCACATAAGGTGTCTTCAGCAGTAGGGTCTTACCACTAGCCTTTGGTGGGTCATCAAGTACTTTGACAGAAATCTATCTGTCTTTTAGGAAACCTTGTAGGTCTCTCTGATCAAAAGCTCATTGTGGATGATAGCCCCATGCTGGTTCTGGGAGTTACAGGTCAGTGCCCACTAAGAAAATGAGGAAAAAGATAACTAATATACAAGAGTTAGAGATAAGAGAGAGAGAGAGAGAGAGAGGGAGAGGGGAAGTGAGGGAGGGAAGATGTAGAAGATTAAGGTTAGTCTTGATCTTACCCTCTCCAGTGTCTTGTGGTTCAGGTGTTCCCTGTAAGGGCCTGGTGAAGGATCAGCCATTTGGTCTGTCTTTTAGTAAGTAGAAAATTATGGTACCATTGCCGTTTGGGTGTAGATTTGTGTTTCCCACCCCTTTTATGCCCTCCCCTCCCTCCACTTCCATCCTAGTGTCTAGTCCACCAGATGCTTGCTGGGTATGTACGGTATCTTGGGTATGTAGATGAGTGAGACTATGTGGGGATTTTTTTTCTGTGATTGGGTAAGTTCACTGAGAATGATCTGTTCCAGGTTCAACCATTTTTTTCATTTTTATTTTATTTTTTATTTTTATTTTTTTTTACCGTCAGTTTGGTACCATTATTAGGCTCATCCATGACCTACCCCCTCCCCTTGGCCCCTCAGGTTCAACCATTTTCCCTCAAATTTCATTGTGTCATTTTTTGTGTTACTTCACGTAAGATATCTCATGCAACTGTACAAATGATACCATAAACAAATGTCTCTATTTTAACATCTGTTACTTTGTTCTTTCCTGTTATCAGCTAATTCTGCCCCTTCTATTTTCATCATGTGAACAGATTCCTTTAAATCTGTTGTGCTGTGTCTTCGTTGTGCATCACCATTTAGAGGGCATATTCCTTCAAATTAGTATTTTATGTAAGGGTCACTGACAACTTTACTATGACCTTCAAACCATTTGCATATTTTTCTGCATCTTTGCTTAGGAAAGGTAGGAAGAGAACATTACTGCATATTTGAAATGTCACTATCGTATTAGAGTTTCATAAAACAGGTCATTATAGTACTTCTTTAAACAGCATCAAAAGTAGTATGGAAATTAATTTTTCTATTTTTTTTACTTTTCAAGGTAGGGTCTCACTCTGGCCCAGGCTGACCTGGAATTAACTATGTAGTCTCAGGGTGGCCTTGAACTCACGGCAGTCCTCCTAGCTCTGCCTCCTAAGTGCTGGGATTAAATGCGTGAACCACCATGCCTGGCAATTTTTCTATTTTTTAGAAGAAATTATGACCTGCTTAAAGGTTTTTCCTCATATACACTCCTGCACCTTTGTCTTAAATCTACCTTTCTTCTTTACCACAATGGCCTCAAGGTTAAACTAATCTTCAACTAATAAAATCACTTATTAGTTATCAGCTTTGACTAAGCATCATCTGACATAGATTTTAACAACTATTATATGTTTAATATGCAACTAACTTCTCCAAAATCCAAATATCACTTTTATTGCCACTGTACCATTCAATGTTAATTTAACACAGCTCATTAAAAACTGCAATAGAAGTCACAAGAATAGACATTTAACCACTGACCTTCACCAACTGAGGTGAGTCTAAGCAGTTTTCATTTGCTGGTTATGCCTAATCTTACATATATACAATATTATCCCCATAAGTCTTCCCCTCACCTCCCTCCCTTATAGCCCCTTTCTAGATTACTGGCCTCCGCTACCAAGTTTTATTTCAATTCACATATAAGTCTAAAAATTTGTAGCTAGGATCTACATATGAGAGAAAACATGCAGTGCTTGATTTCTGGACCTGGGTTAATTCGCTAAGTATAATCCTTTCCAGGCCCATCTATTTCCCTGAATAGAACTCTATTGTATAATGTACACATCTTCATTATACACTCATCAGTTGAGGGACAACCAGGCTGGTTCCATTTTCTAGCTATTGTGAATAGAGCAGCAATAAACATGGATGTGCAAGTATGAATAAGGTAATGAGATGAGTCCTTAGGATATATGCTTATGAGTGGTAAGTCTGCTCATATGATAAATCTATATTTAGGTGTCACGGGAATGTTCAGCCTGATGTCCACAATGGTTGTACCAGTTTACATTCCCACCAACAGTGTAGAAGGGCTTCTTCCCCCCAACCCCCGACATCCTCACCAGCATTTATTGTCATTTGTTTTCTTGATGGTAGCCATTTTGACAGAGTGAGATGGAATCCCAAAGTAGTTTTCATTTGCATTTCTCTGATGTCTAAGGATGTAGAGCATTTTTTAGATGTATATAGGCCATCTATTTTCTTCTTGTGAGAATTCTCTACTTAGTTCAATAGCCCATTTTTTAATTGGGTGGTTTGGTTTCTTATTTAGTTTTCTGAGTTCTTTGTATATCCTGGATATTAATAACCTGTCAGATGTTTATTTGGCAAAGATTTTTCTCCCATTCTGTAGGTTGTTTCTTTGCTCTATTCATGGTGTCCTTTGCTGTACAAAAACTTTGTAATTTCATGAGGGTTGATTAGTGGTTTTATTTCCTGAGCAACTGGGATATTATTCAGAAAGTTATTGGCTATGCCAGTATGTTGAAAGGTTTCCCCTACTTTTTTATCTATCAGTTTCAGAGTTTCAGGTATGATATTAAGGCTTTAAATCCATTTGGACTTGATTCTTGGGCATGGAGAAAGATCATCTATTTTCATCCTTCTACATATAGATATCCAGTTTTCCCAGCACCATTTATTGAAGAGGCTGTCTTTTCTCCAATGAATGTTTTTGGTATTTTTGTTGAAAATCAAATGGCATGACTGTTTGGACTTACATCTGGGTCCTCTACTCTGATCCATTGATCTAGATGTCTGTTTTGGTGCCAGTACCATGCTGTTTTTGTTACTATGGCTCTGTGATATAAGTTAAAATCAGGTGTGGTGACACTGCCAGTCGTATTTTTGTTGCTCAAAAGGGTTTTGGCTATGTGAAGGTTATTTTGTGCTTCCAAATGAATTTTAGGATTAATTTTTCTATTTCCATGATGAATGCAATTCTAATTTTGGTGGGGATTGCATTAAATCCATATATTGTTTTTGGTAAGTTTGACATTTTCACAATATTGAATCTTTCTATCCAAGAACATGGGATGTCTTTCCATTTCCTAGAGTCTTCTGCAATTTCTGTCTTGAGTGTTTTAAAGTCTTCATTGTAGAGACCCTTCACTTCCCAGTTAGGTCTATTTCAAGGTACTTTGTTTATTCATTTATTTGAGGCAATTGTGAATGAAAGTGATTCACTGATTTCATCCTCAGCATGATTGTTGTTACTATATAGGAAAGCTACTGATTTATGGTTGTTTATCTTGTGTCCTGCTACATTGCTAACAGTGTTTATCAGCTCTAACAGTTTGTTGGTGGAGTCTTTAGATTACTTTGTGTATAGAATCATATCATCTGAAGATAATGATAATTTGATCTCTTCATTTCTTTTATTTTTATTTTGTTTTTCAAGGTAGGGTCTCACTCTAGCCCAGGCTTACCTGGAATTCCCTATGTAGTCTTAGGGTGGCCTTGAACTCATAGCGATCCTCCTACCACTGCCTCCCAAGTGCTGGGATTAAAGGCATGAGCCACCACACCCAGATTCATTTCTAACTTGTATCCATTTTATGTGTGTCACTTGCCTTCTTGTTATAGCTAAGACTTCCCATACTATATTTAATAAATATGGGGTAGTGGACACTCTTGTCTTGTCCCTGATTTTAGTGGAAAAGATTCAAGATTTTCCCCATTTAGTATTATGTTGGCATATATAGGATTGTCATAAGTAGCCTTTGTTATGTTGAGATATGGTCCTTATAGTCCCAGTTTCTGTAGGACTTTTATCATAAAAGGATGTTGGATTTTGTTCAATAACTTTTCTGCATCTATTGAGATGATCATGTGAATTTTGTCCTTCAGTCTATTTATATAGTATATTACATTTATCAATTTGTGTATGTTGAACCATTCTTCCATTTCTGAGATAAAGCCTACTTGATCAGGGTGAATGATCTTTTTGATATATTCTTGTATTCTATTTGGCAATATTTTTTATTATTTATTTATTTAATATTAGTTATGTACACAGTATGTATACAGCCATGTTGGTACCATTGTTAGCCTCCTCCCTTTCCTTCCCCCTCTGAAAGGGATCTCCTCCTTGGGGAATGTGGGTCATGCATTGTGAGGTTAGCTATCAGTTATGGGGAGGAGGCAATGTCCCTGTGCGCAATGTGCCAACATGTGGCTCTCACAATGTTTCTGCCCCCTCTCCCACAAATTTCCCTGAGCCATGTTGGGTTAGTTTTAGGTCAACTTTAGTGATGAGGTCTTGGGAGTCTCCGTTTCTCTGGATTTCTGGTTTGGTAGGAGTGTTTTCTGTGTCTATCTCCTTCACCCTTGTGCAGGTACCAGGTTCACCAAGAAAGCAGCACTCTTACTCATTTCCCGAATTACTCTATGGCTTCATTTGGGACCCTGGTGAGGTGCGATGGGCTGATTTTCTCCTCAGGTTCTGCATCCACCTGAAAAAAGAGAAGAAAATTCTCCAAAGGAGAGTGAAGTCAGCACCAGATAAATGGGATACCATTATTATTTTAGAGAGAATTTAATAGGTGTGGGCCTTCTTATAGCTGGCAATTGGTGGGAGCTTAATAATGGAGAGTGTGCTCATTTTTTTTTTTTTTTTTGGTTGAGAATTTTTGTGTCTATGTTCATGAGGGAGATTGGTCTGTATTTTTCCTTTTTTTTTTTTTTTGTTCTGACTTTGTCTGGTTTTGGTATTAGGGTGTTGCTGGCTTTGTAGAAGGAGTTTGGTAGTATTCCTTACTTTCTACTTTGTGGAAAAGTTTGAGAAGCAGTGGTGTTAGTTCTTCCAAGAAGTTCTTATAAAATTCAGCAGTGATTCTATCTGAGCCTGGACTTTTCTTTTTAGTTGGGATATATTTTTTTGTTATAACTACTTTGATCTAGATATTTGTTTAAATGTTTAAATGGTTTATCTCATCTTGATTTAAGTTTGGTAGGTTATATAAATCCAGGAAATCTTCCATTTCTTTCACATTTTCAAACTTAGTGGAGTATATGTTCTTCAAACATGTCCTTATGATTTTCTGAATTTCTTTGGTATATATTGTAATGGTGCCTTTTTCATCTCTAATTTTATTGATTTCTGTCTCTCATCTCCTTATTTTAGTTAGATTTGCTAAGGGTTTATCAATCTTGTTTATCCTTTCAAAGAACCAACTCTTTGTTTCATTGATTCTTTTTATTATTTTCTTGGTTTATATTTCATTAATTTCTGCCCTTATCTGTGTTATATCTCCCTATCTACTGATTTTTGGTTTGATTTGTTCTTTTTCTAAGGCTTTAAGGTGAAGCATTAAATTCTTTACTTGAAACCTTTCAAATTTATTTATTTATTTTGAATATCCAAACAAAAGTTTATTGAGTCTAATATCCATGCTTGTATAAATTCACTGTTTAAAAGGCTGGCACAATGCTTGTTAGCTACATCTGTATCTTATGACACTTAACATTTTTCTATCAAACTTAGAAAATGGGCCATAGACACAGTTTTGTTAAGTGCAGAAGAAGAAATAAACTGGAGAAGCGTCATCAACTATAGAGTGATACTAAATGCCAAGCAATACATTGTCTTCAGATACAAGAGGTCATTTTTTTTTTTTTCATATCAACTTGGCTTTTGGCTTAGTTGACTGGACAGAAAAAAAAAAACAATAATAAGAATTTAATTCCTATATGGGGTTAACATCCTTGCAAAATTTAACATGTTACAAAATTCAACATATATCCAAAGTATGCAGTGGGGCTAGCTAGCGCAGTGCTATTTTCAAGACACGCCCTTAAAGCTATAAAATTCCCTCCTAGGACTGACTTCATTGTGACAGAAAGGTTTTGGTACGTTGTGTTCTCATTATCATTTGACTCTATAATTTTTTAATTTCCTTTCTGATTTCTTCATTGACCCATTCATCATTTCATAGTGTACTGTTTAGTTTCAATGATTTTTTGTATGCTTCATAGCTTTTCTTATTGTTGACTTGTAGTTTAATCCCATTGTGATCAGATAGAATGTAAGGAATTATTTCAATTTTCCCTCATTTAGTAAGATTTGCTTTGTTTCCTAATAAATGATCTATTTTAGAGAATATTCTATATGTTGCTAACAAGAATGTATATTCTGCAGCATTTCTTAAAATGTTCTATAGATATCAGCTAGGTCCATTTGTTCTATGACCTTATGTAATCTAGATGCTCCTCTGTTTATATTTTGCTGGGATGACTTGTCAGTTGATGACAGTGGGGTATTAAAGTCACTCACTACAATTGTGTTTGGTGTTATTTGTGACTTTAATTTGAATAGTGTTTGATGAAATTGGGAGCCCCCATGTTATGTGCACATATGTTTAGAATTGTAATATCCACTTATTAGAGTGTTTCTTTAATTAATATAAAGTGACCTTCTTTATCATTCCTAACTAATGTTGGTTTGTAGTCTACCCTGTCAGATATTTGGATAGCAACACCTGCTTGTTTTCTAGGCCCATTTACTTGACATACCATTTAACATCCTTTCACCCTAAGATGATGTCCATCTCTTATGGAAAGATGAGTTTCTTGAAGGCAACAAACAGAAGGATCCTTCTTTTTAACATAGTCTTCAATCCGGTGTCTCTTGGTTGGGGCATTGAGCACATTGATATTAAGAGTTATTATTGAGAGTTGTGTGTGGTGGCACATGCCTTTAACCCCAGCACTTGGGAGGCAAAGGTAGGAGGATCACCCTGATTTTGAGGCTGCCCTGAGACTACATAGCAAATTCCAGGTCAGCTTGGACTACAGTAAAACCCTACCTTGATAAAAAAAAATGAGTTATTATTGAAAGGTGTGCATTTATTCTTGTTTTTTAGTTCTTCCTATTTTTCCTTTACTTTCTTGTACTATTATTTGAGTGTGGTTTAATTTTTCCTGTGTCATTATGTGTGTACTTTTCTTTCTCTTCAGCATGAAGGGTCCTTTCAAGTTTTTTCTGCAGAGCTGGTTTAGTGGTAATATATTCCTTTAGCCTGTGTTTGTTTTTGAATGTCCTTATTTCTCCATCAACAGATTTGCTGGATAAAGTAATCTTGGTTGACAGTTGTTATCTTTCAGAATTTGGAATACAACATTCCAAGTCCTTCTAGCTTTTAAAGTTTGTGTTGAATAATCTGCTGTTATCATGATGGCCTTGCCTTTTCACATGACTTGATTTGTTTTTCTCTCTAACTACTTTCAATATATTTTCTTTGGTTTGTGTGTTTTGTAGTTAAATTATAATATGTTGGTGAGAGGTACTTTTCTGTTTTTGTCTGTTCGGCATTCTAAAGACGTCCTGTATCTGCAATGGCATCACTTTCCCTATTTGGGAGAAATATTATTCTATGATTTTGTTGAAAATACCTACTATGCCTGTGGAGTGAAATTATGCTTGATTTCTTCATAGTGTCTTGGATGTCTTGAAATTCCCATTCATGCCTTCCTATTAGTTTGTTTTTCTCTTCATTGGGCTGTATTATATCTGCCATCTGGTCTTCTAGTTTAGATCTTCTGTTCTCTCCTTGATCCATTCTACTGGTGAGACTTTCTGCAAAGTTTTCTATTTGCCTTACTTTTTTTTATTTTTTATTATTTTTTTTTACTTCAAATGAACTACAGACACATGCACCACTACATCTTGTGTTATGTGGGTACTGGGGAATTAAACTTGAGTCCTTAGGCTTTGTAGACAAGCACCTTTACTGCTTGGCCATATCTCCAGCCCTTCTGGTATTTCTGATTGGTAGTTTTTTCATTATTTCTTTTTCCTTACTTATATTTTGCATTAACCTCCTTATTTCATTAAGTTGGTTCCATGTGCTCTCTTAGGATTCCTTGTTTTCTTCTTTGATTCTTTTGATTTATTCTTTTATTTCTTTGAGCATAGATATATCTTTTTTAAAGTCTTTGTCAGATATTTCATCTAAATTAGTCTCACTGGAGGTCATTTCTGATGTATTTATAATTCTTGGAAGTGTATTGTCTTGATTTTTTGTGTGACTTGTATTATAATGTAGAGATTTTTGAATCTTGAGTTAATTTGATGCTTGGGTTTTCTAATTATCTACAATATTCTTAGCCATGTAAATACAACTTTATGTATCTTCAGGGTAGGAGTTTAAGGTACCAGGTGTGGCTCTTATACTCCCTGAGTAACAGCAGAAGTGACCCTAAGTGTTGAGTTTGCCTACTATTCAAGTATTATAGTAGCTTTGGTGGGGCAAATTACTGGCAAATTCTAAAATTCAACTAAGCAATATACACATTCAATCAAAACCAGAACAGAGTATTTATGGGGATTGAAACAAACAGATAATCTAATAATGCCAAAGTCCCTTAGATTGCCCAACATCCTTAATCCTTTTAGCTGGGAGGCTGAGATTTCTGGTCTGAAATGGGTTCCAGGTCAGCCTGATTGAGTAAGACCCTGCCCCCAGTAATGACATAACAAAATGCAAAGGCCCTATAAATCAGGAAATATCAGAGGCAACAGTAATCAACACAAAAGTACAGCTTATTTGAGAATGATACAGCTGTGCTAAAAAGAATATATCAATAAAGGGCTGGAGGAATGGCTTAGCAGTTAAGGCATTTGCCTGCAAAGCAAAAGGACCCATGTTCAATTCCCCATGACCCACGTTAGCCAGATGCACAAGGTAGCACATGCATCTGGAGTTCATTTGCAGTGGCTAGAGGCCCTGGCATGCCCATTGTCTCTTTCTCTCTCCCTCTTTCTCTCTGTCAAATAAATAAATAAATATTACAGAAACAAAAGAATATATCAATCAAGTCTAACACATAACCTTCCCTGACATGAAAGGTAAGATTAGCATTTTGACGGTCTATGTACCTGGCTTTGTGTAAGTAGGCCCTATTACCTTTTGGAATGGCTTCCAATCTCACCAATGCTTAGTACTCACTTCAGTCCCTCCATGTCGCACCAACTCTGTTGGTTTTCTTGGATTACCAGATCTGGTGTTCTGAGCAGCTGTACTGTATGCTGTGTGGTGGGGTGGGGGTGGATGTGTTCTCTGGTGGTTCATAGTACTGTCACTTGGGGGATGGGAGGCTGTGCAGGATGCCTGGAGTTGTATTGGAGCTGCTCAGCTGGTTTCATCTGTGATATCCCTCAGCAGCTGCTCATCTGGTCCCTGCTGTCTTCCCCTTAAGGTTTCTTGACATTGCCAGGAGGCTGATGTGAGAGCAAAATCATTTCACTTGATTTTTGCTCCTGCAGCTCTGCACCACATTGGGCCAGATGGGCTCATGGTTCAAGGCTGTATATTCTCATTTCTTGTTTTTGGAGTGGCAGCATTCATTCTATTATTAGAGGTTGTATTAGAGGTATGTTACTTTCTTTTTGATTTTACAGGGTCTAATAGTGTATATTTTGCCTTGACCCTCAGAAGAGAGTTGGACTTTTGAACTGTGTTAGACCTGTAAGACTAGGTGTTTTTTGCATTATATGGTAGCTATGAGCCAATGGAGGTAGTGCAGCATGTTATGGTTTGAATATGTTCATGTGTTTAAACACTTAATCACCAGCTGATTGCACTGTTTTTGAGGGTTTGGAACCACTGGGTGATGGATTCTGACTTGGGTGTGTATGTCACTGGGGACTGAGCCTTTTATTTTATAGAGTGAACTTTCCTTTTGTCTCTCTGCTTCCTGGTTCACTAAGATTTATAAAAATCAGTTGCCACACAGTGCACTGCCAGCAGCTATACACTAGGATGCCTTCCCACTGTGATGGACTATGCGTTCTCAAATGATAAAGCATAATTAAACTCCTCTCCATTGTTTCATTTTCTCAGCGATTTGGTTATAGTAATGAGAAAAGTAGCTAATACATATGTACAGGTATTTTTCTCATTATTGTTATCTCATAGTACACTTTAACAACCATTTACATAGTATTGCGCTGAAGTAAATACTATAAGTAATCTAGTACTGATTTAATATGCATGTATGTCCAGAGAATGTATATAGGCTATATTCCATTTACACATCATTTTATAAAAGAAACTTGAACTCCACAAATTTTGATAACCTTATATCACCCTGAAACCAATCCCATTGATATCCAGTCTGCAACTACCACTTGTATAGTACCTGCAATCATTTAGATGCATATTCAACATTTATAATCCTTAAATTACCGGTAAATTTATGAGTGTAGTGCTTTTTCACAGTATTTTTTATGCAACATTGATATTCAAACCCAATATATCACTTTTCCACAGTGGCTATATCTGTATCAGGAGAAAATTCAAGTGTATTTTAACTGCAGAGCATTTCTCTACTCCATGACCTGCATTGTCTCTCAATTGTGACATTAAAGACATGATTGCTGCAGTACCATTTCTATGTGAGCTTGTCAATTTATACTCATGATTATAGAATGAACTAGAGAAACCACAGAAAAGCATCCATATAATTTGTGTCAAAGGTAGAGTTTAAGAAAAAAAGTTCAAATAGATGATATTTTTAGTTCTTTTGCAAAAGGAAGTGCTATTTTGAAGATTTTGCATTCCGATATTCAAATATACTGTACTAGAACAAAAAAGTCTTTTGTTTCTTAGCAATATTTTCTCATGGAAGGAGGAATGAAGTGCCTGATGCCTGAATGAATTTTGGACCACAAAAAATTTGTGAACAGAAATAAACCCTTTCCTTCCAGTAGTTGCATCTGATTGGATGTTTTGTATAGGAAACAAGAAAGCAACTGCTCCAGTATGCATATGTATGTGTACCTCATTTAACAAAAGAGAAAGAATTTGTAAAATGGGACAAAATAAGACAGTGAGTTGAGAAAAGGGTTTATCTGTGTGTTTTATGTTTTCTTCTTGCAACATGTTTGAAGTTTGAAAGTACATGAAAACATAAAAGTTTCAAAAATGGGTGTACCATAATTAAAATATCTACCAGCTGCTCCTACTCACTATTAAACACAGTGCCATGGGTACTGTCTGGTACAAAACACACTATGGTATGTGTAGCCACTACTAGCTATTCCTGCCTAACACGAGTAACCTTAACACAATTAAATCTTCTGTTCAAATCCCATTCTGCAGGAAATTCAAAAGAGAGAGAGGGGACACATGAAATGACACCACGAGAAAGTAACCATCAAAATCTAGAAGTTGGAATACTTTGTAGGAAAAATTGGCCTAATTTTCAACAAATCAACTTAATTTATGTAGAAATCCATTTTACATTAAATTTGTCTTAAGAAACAGAAGAAATAGCTTCTCATTTTAAGTGACACACTAAAAAAATGGAAAACCAGACATTTGTAATTTTAATTAAATTATGATAAAATTATTGGTAATGTTATTTAGTATGATGATAAATTTGTATTTATGTGATAAAATTTAAGTAAAATTTATTATATTATAAAAACATAATGAAATATTTAGAGATATTTATTTTGGTATACGAAATTTAAAACATTTAAGACAAATTGATCAATCATGGGAATAATAAATCATAGGTCAAGGTAATCCCTGAATGAGTTAAAATTCTGTCTGATTAAATATTTAAGCCTATTTTCTAGAAATTAACATGAATAAACTGTGCATCAGCTCATGCTGACTGGTAAATATTGGCATTGGTTGACACAGAAGTCAGAAGGACAGCTTGTGCAAAGTTCTAATCACAGGTAATAATTACACATGAGACATGTGAGTCCATAGGGGAAAAAAGAGCCTGAGATAGAGTTGTAAATTGTAACACACTCACAAAATAGCAGAATGTACAGTTGACCTTTCAGTGGGGAAGTTTTCTACATTTTTGCTCCTGGAGTATGGCAGTAAAATACTCACAGTGACAGAGGAAGGGTAACAGCTTTTCCAGGAGTACAGTTTATATGCCTATTATATCACAAGAAAATAATTCTGCCTAATCCAAATTTAAAATGTCATTAAGAGTTGCAGACTGCTGGCTGGGAAGGCAAAAAAGTGATGAAATGTATGATGAAACCCAAAAGGGCTGGTGGAACTTGGGGAAAAGGAACAGACTAGAATAGAGTTTATGGCAGCCAAAAGGCTAGAATACTAAACAGGCTTTACTTTCATTTCATTTTTACAGATATCTTAATAATGGTAAACAGAATGCATGCACTGATCCATGTATCTAAATGTGAATGGGTTATGTAGAAAGGATAGAATGGTGTTGATAACATTATGAAATGTAAGTTAACAGTCAAAAAATGAGGGAAGTATGTTAACTGTTAGGTAGTATAACTATCAGTTCTTTAGTGGAAAGGACTTAAATTTAAGGAAACTGAAGAACTGAAAGGCTAGCAAGAAAAGATAAAAAGTTGGATTTTTTTCCATATGGACACTCCTGTTATTGCTCATGCAATGAAGTAACTTTCAAGATGCCTTTGAGAATTATAAATGACAAACAACACATTAACACTGATATATTTCTTCATTCATATATTCATCAATGATATTTTAAGTAGTCATCCTGCTAAGCTTATAGATACTAAGACAAAAGAGTATTTTAAGGCATTTAAAATCTGTCAGCCAAATAGACATGCAAATAATTAGTATTTAAGTATAGTATTTCAATTAAATGTAATATATTCCTTTCTAATTCTTTAGGGAACCATTTACTGAAGACAATATAAGCTTTATAAGCTTGGAGCATTTGAATAAACAGAAGGAAGTTGCATACAATTAAATTGTCAAACATAGGATATCGACTGAGAATCAAGGTTCATAGGATTTTGTCATGTGGATTTTTAAGAAAGAATTTGAATTTATTCAAAGCTATTGTAAAAGGAACATGTAAGGAACAGCTTTTACATGGGAACTGGGAATGAGAACTCAGGTACTCAGAGTTGTGCAGCAGGCTCTTTATCCACTGAGGCACCTTTCCACCCCTGCTGTGACATTGTAAACAAATTCAAGACATCATATAGTTTCACTCATAAGCACTTCAGTGTGTAACTAACATAAGGTAGTGTATGTTTTAGAACAGAATGTGTTTGTGTGTTTATATATCACATTTTGGAAGTATCTACTGTGTCTCCAAGTTAACCATCTACTTTCAGTTATTCTGAGAAAGATATTATGCTTCTTAGTTACTGTGTTTCTATGTGAACTTAGGCAAATCATTTCCATTCCTATGTAGGGATTTAATGATGTACTGTATCTCCACTAATTTCTTGTTTTATATGTGAACTGTCATGAAGTCCTGAATAAAGAAGCAGAACCATAAAAAAAAGGAAAGTCCTTGGAAGTTCTGCAGCAAAACAATCGTATGATATTATAATTCTGGATATTCTAAGAAAATGTATCATCAGGCGAGCACTAGTGATATGAAGATACAGGAGGGATGCCACTGCATGCTTCAGCAGGACACAAACAGCTGTAAAATATGAGATGAAGGATTGAAAGTTGAGCTGGCCATGGTGGCACCTGTCGATAATCCAACACTCCAAGGCTGAGGCAGAATGATTGCTCAAAGTTTGAAGCCACCCTGGGCTACATAAATAGTCTCTAACTCAAAATGACAACAAAACAATAGACTTACGTTGGCTAACAATGAGTGAATTATTTTTGTTTGTTTGTTTCTTTGTTTGTCTGTTTGCTTGCTTGCTTTATTGATGTAGGGTTTCACTGTAGCGCTGGCTGACCTGGAATTCACTATGTAGTCTTAGAGTGGCCTTAAACTCATGGTGATCCTCCTACCTCTGTCTCCCAAGTACAGGGATTAAAGGTATGTACCACCACTCCCAGGTGAGAGAATTCTTAATAGTATCAAGGGTCAGGCTTGGAAATGAAAGAGGAATAGGCATGTTGGGAATTCACAGTCTCATTGTTTTGAGTTGCTTTAATAGGTTGTAATTGACATATGCTGAAATACAAACACACACATACACACACCTATATATGCTCATTTTAAATTTTATACAGAGATTTAAATACCATTCATTGTGGCATTCTCAAGCACATTTTTTTTTCATTTAATTCTCCTTCTATCCCTACTCTTCCTCTTTCCCTAATCCCCCTCTCTCCTGTATCACATGTATCCTTTTGTCCTTCCCTGCCCCCTCTTCCAGTTTATCTCTTTGTAGTCACTTTTGGTTACTGTTCTGTCTTTATAAGTTTAAATCACATTTGACACACACACACACACACACACACACACACACACACATATATATATATATATATATATATATATATATATATGTCAAACCCACATATCAGAGGAGAGAACATGGGATTCTGGTCTTTCTGAGTTTGAGTCAATTCACTTAAAATGATTCTTACTTTTATACATGTCCATACTTTTAAAGCTGTGACCTCAAAAAAAAAAATTTAGTTACCCCAGTGTCTTCTGTTAGTCGCATATATATCCCAGTCTTTTGTTTCCTCATCTTTAAATATAAATTTATCTATTTTAGGGGAATATTAGATATTATATTCCATTTTCTAGAAATTTAAGGCATCATACCTCACATGCTGTTCAATATGCCTTCTTTTATGGTGTGTATGTGCATGTGTGTGTGTGTGTATGTTCATGCGTATGCAGATGTTTGTGTGTTCATGTGTGTGGAGATGCACATATATGAGCATGCAGGTGGAGACCAGAGGGCAGCCTCCAGTATCATTCACCAGGGACCAAACACATTTTTTTTTGAAACAAGGTCTCTCATCAACCTGGAATAATGCAAGAAAGTGGATGGCCTTGACAATGATCCCTAAGGATTCACCTGTCTCCACCTCTCTAGCACTGGGATTACATTTGTGGACCAACAAGCATGGCTTTTTAAAAAATCTGGATTGTAAGGGTTGACCTTAGGCTCTCTTGCTTATATAGCAAGAAATTCACTGACTGAGCTCTCCTCCTAGCCATTATCTGGCTTACTGGTAAATTGTTTTTATATTCATTCATGTCAAACTTATATTTTCATTGCTGAATATTATTCTGCTGTTTGGTTGTACCATTTTTGTCCATGATAGTTTATTTTAATTCTTAATGTTTAAGAAATTAGGTTGAAATACACATTGAAAAACTTTTATGTTAACATAAATGATAACAATTGTTGGTATGGTATTGGGGGTTTTTGGCTATGACTGTCAAATATCCTTACATGATCACACTGGATCACAATGTGCCTGTAAAAAGTTTTTCTAATCCATCTTTGTTATTTGTCTCAAAATTTTATGCATTCCATCATTGAAATGTGAATAAATTTAAGATTCAAATTGAATACCTAAGTTAAATGATGTCACACAGAAATTTATCTTTTTTTATATCATATCATGGAGGAAAATGTGAATTCATGAGTTTTCATCATGAAAAGCATTTAAAAAGAGCCATTAAATTGAAAAAATGGCTGAATGTAAAAAAACAACTGATGAAGAGAGGCATTGTCTTTAGTTCTGAGAAGTATAGTGATTAATAGTAACTAAATTTTTTTCTTTTCTTTTTTTCTTTATTAGTTAGTTTTGTATTCAGCAAATACAGTCAGTTTGGTACCATTATTAGGCTCATCCATGACCTACCCCTTCCCCTTGGCCCCTCCTTCTTGAGGTATGTGGGTCATGCATTGTGGAGTTAGCCCACAGTTATAGGTAAGATAAATGTCTCTGCATATCATGACCCAACATGTGGCTCTGACATTCTTTCCGCCCCCTCTTCCGCAAAATTTCCCTGAGCCATGTTGGGTTCATTTTTGGTCTGCTTCAGTGATGAGGTGTTGGAGACCTCTGAGGCTCTGGCTCTCTGATTTGGTAGGAGTTGATTTTTCTCTGTGTTGATCTCCTTTCCCCTTGTGCTGGTATCCAGTTCATCAGGAAAACAGCACCCTTGCTTGTTTTGCCAATTTTTCTTAGTTTCAGCCAGGGCCCTTTTGAGCTATGATGGGGTGGCTCTCTCCTTAGGATCTACATCTATCTGAAAAAGAGAAGCAGATTCTCCAATGGAGAGTAAGTTAGCACCAGGACAAAAGAGATAAGGCTTACTTTTTTTTATTTTTTTTATTTTTTTTTCTCCATTTTTATTAATATTTTCCATGATAACAAAAAAAATCCCATGGTATTACCCTCCCCCCTTTCCCCTTTGAAATTCCATTCTCCATCATAAATTTAATAGGTATAGGCCCTCTTGTAGCCCATGATTGATGGTAGCTTGATATTGGCGAGTGGGCTTATGTTTGGAAATGGTTCTGACTTGTTTCCCAGCTCCAGCTATGGGTCCCGTACCACTGAGGAGATCAGTTAGCCAAATTAAGAGCAGTTGGTTCCCCACCATGGCTTTGTGCTACTATTGCACTTGTGTGGGCATCACAAGTTATTTGCTGCTAAGTAGGTTAGACCATGAGTTGCTTGGACAGATATTGGTCATTTTCCCCCAGTCGCCCATGTAGCACCTTCTGGGCACTAGACATGCTGACTGTCTGGGGACTGACTCTCTTCCAACTTTGAGCCATGCCATTCTGTTTTGCATGTCAACCACATAAGGTGTCTTCAGCAGTAGGGTCTGACCACTAACCTTTGGTGGGTCATCAAGTACTCTGACAGAAATTTTTTAAGGTGCTAAAATAATTCAGTGTAGGAAGAAGTTTACAACAGTATGTGCAAGAATGATTAGAAAGATACAGGAAAAGAAAAAGAGAAACTTGATCTTAGCATCATATTTTATGTACCAAAACTAACTAAAAATGGGTCATGTGTCATAAATAGAAACAAAACATTCTTCAAAATGTTTGGGAGGAGATATAAACAGTACTTCTTAGATACTAAGATTTAGGGAATTTTTAAAATTTAAAAATAGTTCATGTTTATTTCTTTCCATTGAGCTTTATTAACATATAAGTGACCAAACCATAGCACATTTTGTTTTTACAATGTGTTGTTTTGAATCTTGTGTGCTTTTTGAATTTATTAATTGGAGCAGGTTCAGATAGCCATTTCCTTACATAGTTGTGCTATGATGAAGATATTTAAAATCTATTCTCTTGGCCAATATTAGTATGACAATATGTGACCGTTAGATGTGCTTACCATTCTGTACGGTAGTTCTCAAAGGTTTCTCATCCTGTTCCCTTTGATTAGCATGTCACTTCCCCTCTTCCTACCAAACTCCTGACAGCCAAGTAACTGCACTCTGACTCCTTAACCCGTTTTGTATTCCACATGCAAGTGAGATCATGCAATGAGTGTCTTTCTGCGCCAAGCTCTTATTTCATTTGGCATAATGTGTCCCAATTTCATTCACATTATTGTAGGTGAAAAATGTTATTTTTATGGAACCAAAAACATAGCCCATGAAAGAAAAATAATAGTATTAACTTACCAAAAAATAAGCATCAAGAATGCTGAAGAATCCAGTAAGATAGCACAAAGGTGAGCTACATGCCAGGAGCTAAGATTTTCACATTACATATTCCACAAAAGCGCAAATCTGTGATGTGTAAAGAACTCTCAAAATTCAACAGAAGGAAATCTTTCCAATTTAAAAAGGGGGAACATGGTGAGGCATTTTATCTATGAAAGTAAGCCAATGGGACAGGAGCATTTAAATATTTTTACTGGCTGTTAGAGGAATTGTGAGACGTCAGTACACCTATTAGACCACCAATCGTGGGCTACAAGAGGGCCTACACCTATTAAATTCTCTGTAAGAAAATAAGGGTTATCCCATTTGTCTGGTGCTAACTTTACTCTCCGTTGGAGAATCTGCTTCTCTTTTTCAGATAGACGCAGATCCTAAGGAGAGAACCACCCCATCATACCTCAAAAAGGCCCCAGCTGAAACTAAGAATAATTGGCAAAACAAGCAAAGGTTCTGTTTTCTTGGTGAAACGGGTACCAGCACAAGGGTGAAAGAGATAGACATGGAGAACAATCAACTCCTACCAAATCAGATATCCAGAGACACAGAGGCTACCAGCACCTCATCACTGAAGCAGACCAAACATGAACCCAACATGGCTCAGGGAAATTTTGTGGAAGAGGGGGCAGAAAGAATGTCAGAGCCACATGTTGGGTCATGATGCACGGAGACATTTCTCCTACTCATAACTGAGGGCTAACTCCACAATGCATGACCCATACACCTCAACAAGGAGGGGCCAGGGGGAGGGTGTAGGACATGGACGAGCCTAACAATGGTACCAACTTGACTCTATTCACTGAGTACAAAACTAATTAATAAAAATTAAATAAAAAAAAAACAAGAGATTGTGACAATGACAAAGCTGGTATTGATAAGCAGAATGTGGATCTTTCACGCCTTGCAGAGGGGCATGTGAAAGGTTTCAGCTCTTCTGGAGAATAGCCATGTAGTTTCATAAACCAACTAAATGTGCACTTACTAAATAACTCAGGAATCACTTCTGTGCCCTTCTGTGCATGCCCACATCTGTATGAGATTATTCAAAGCAACTTTATTTGTAAGAGCCTAGCCTGCAACTTCCAAAATGTCCTAAAATAATGTAGTAATTAAATGATGACATATCCATGCTATAAAACATGACTCACCAATGAAAGAGAGCAAGCACTGAAACACATTAGAATTTGGATGGAACTCAAGGGCTGTATACTGAGTGGGGAAATAACCCAATTCAAGCCATAGCATACTGGATGAATGCACTACTCAACATGATAAAAAGGATGAAATTATAGAGGTGGAAACTAGTGGGTGATTAGTGGCTACAACTTTGTTGTGTTAGAGGCTGGAGTGAATTTGTTTATAAGGAAACAGTGAATTGACTGATGGCCCCTGGAATGAGAAAGCAATGTTATTCTTATTGGAACATTGACTATTACCTTTAATGAAGAAGAATAGAATTGAGGATTGTGGTGGTTTGATTCAGGTGTCCCCCATAAACTTAGGTCTTCTGAATGCTAGGTTCCCAGTTTATGGAGATTTGGAAATTAATGCTTCCTGGAGGCAGTGTATTATTGGGGGTGGGCTTATGGGTATTATATCCTTGCCAGTGTTTGGCACACTCTTCTGTTCCTGTTTTCCACCTTATGTTGTCCAAGGGCTGATGTCCACCCTCTGCTCATGCCATCATTTTTCCCTGCCATCCTGGAGCTTCCCCTTGAGACTACAAGTCGAAATAAACCTTTTTTTTCCTCACAAGCTGCTCTTGGTTGGGTGATTTCTACCAGCAATGCGAACCTGACTCCAGAAGTAAAGTGGTACAAAGCAGTGGTGTTGCTACTAGACACCAGTTTGGCTTTGGCATTTTGGAGCTGATTTTCAAGAGGAATGTGGAAGGATTTGAAACCTTGTCGTAAGAGATGCCTTGCAGTGTTGTAAGTACAGCTTGATAGACTATCATGGTCAGAGTTGAAAGGCCTGAATGCAGAAAGAACTATGGACTGTGAGGTTTGGCTTATGAGGGTGAGAAAGAGCTTTGCCTGGATGGGGCTATAGTTTGTGTGAGAAGCTTGCTGTCATAACTGGGTCCTGAAAAGTTGTGCAGGGTTGCATTGAGTAGAAACAGACTGGTGTGAGCAAAATATATGGCACAGAAAAAATGAAATCTTTGGGTGAACTGCTGCCCATTCAGCTGCCATTGAGAAATTACCACCTTTGAGATTGTGCCAGCTGACCTGCACGGGGGCAACAGGAAAAATGTAGACTCTTTTGGAGGGACCTGGGTGCTCAAGGAGTGTCCTGTTCTTCAAAGTCTGTCTTATTCCCCTCTGGATTAACCAATTGGCATTCTACCTGGTATTGTGGAGTATAAGAAATGCAGGAAAGAGAGAGTCATTGAGTTTGCAACATGGTCTTGTGTTTTGGAAATGGCCATGGGCAGTGTGAAGCAGGTTTGTTGGATGCCTGCATGGAGAACTCATGGGGCCATGAAGAAGAACTGTGGGTTGCAGTGTAGACCCAGTGGAGATGCTGGGATCACAAGAGGGCTGCCAAGGTGAGCTACTGGCCCCAGATGAAGTTTTTCAGGACTGTGAGTAGCCTGGCTGGAGGGGAGGAATTGGAACTCCAGAGACTTGTTGCTGGTGAGAATTACTGGATTTGGAAACTTGTCACTGACTAGAGTTGTTGGACCTGAAGCTACAGAGTTTGGTGATTGCCCTGGTTGTTTTAAATCTTGTATTGTTTGAATATTTGAATATTTATTCTGTGCAATTATGGGTTTGGGGGGATTTTTTTTTTTGAGTATTATGGCTCACTTAGATGATCTTGGACTATAGGGATGTTTGAAAATCATTGGAATTGATAAAAACAATGGGGACTTTTAAAGTTGGATGAATGCATTGCATTTTACATCATGTATGGTTATCAGTTTATAGGGGCCAGGGGCAGAATGTGGTGGTTTGATTTAGGTGTCCCCCATAAAATTAGGTGTTCTGAGTGCTAGGTTCCCAGTTTATGGAGATTTGGGAATTAACGCCTCCTGGAGACAGTGTATTGTTGGGAGGTGGGCTTGTGGGTGTCATAGCTAGCTCCCCCTTGCCAGTGTTTGGTCTCCTGTTCCTGTTGTCCACCTTATGTGGGCCAGGGGGTGATATCCACCCTCTGCTCATGCCATCATTTTCCCTGCCATTGTGGAGCTTCCACTTGAGCCTATACACCAAAGTAAACCTCTTCTCCCCACAAGCTGCTCTTGGTTTGGTGATTTCTCCCAGCAATGCAAACCTGACTACATAAGGATCTTGAAAGGTGGGTCCTAAAATAATTCAGGAGAGTCTCTATTAGAAGGTAAACACATAGGTAGAATAGACAGAAGAATAGGAAGCTGGAAGACAGAACAGAGCAATGCTGACATCCACACACTTTAGAGGGAGCAAGGAAAGATTCTCCCTTGGTGCCCACATGGGAGCACAGGCTGGCCTTGTGGTCTCCAGAACAAGGACAATTAATGCCTGTACTTTTGAGCAGCTGCTTTTTGGAGAATTTGCTATTACAGGAGCCACAAGAAATATACACCAAGATCGACACTGTTAAAATTCAGGATTGACTAGAGCTACATGAGAAATACAAAATACAAAAGATAGCAAACCTCAACAGCACAGACTTTACTGGAAGGCCAATGTCTGTGCCAGGATGGAACTATTGCATATAAATGTGGGAGACAGTAGAGATATAAAGGGTGAGGGATTGGGGGTGACATTGGAAGTGAAGAATGGGTGGTCTGATAGCTCTTGAGACTGGCTCTTTGAGTTATGAGCTTGCTTTGTAACATACCACATCATACTATGGTACAGGAAACTTTTATGGTCCACTGATGTCAATGGTCTGAGGCAGTGGTTCTTTAACCTTTCAGACACCAGATACCTTAATAGTGACATAATTCTTTATCATCTTGATCACAGAGGTGGTTACATGAATTACACCTATGATAAGTGCCACCAGCCTGTCCATTGGGTCTTCCTGGTTCACATACCACCCAAGTAAAGAGGAAGATTGAGAGAGGGCATGCCATCTATCTATACAGTGGTGATTTCCTGGCATGCCTTGCAAACTTTAACATTGAAAAATTTCATCGACAGAAAATATGATGGAATGACATTTTATTTACCTCTCAAGGACTTGGTCAAAAAAACTTTCATTTATACCAGAGTATCATTTCCAAATCAGTTTGTTCTATACCTATTGCATTGTACAGAAATATGCTGCCTGAATTTTGAGTGCATATTACTCCCATTTCCAACCTAAATAAACTCAGGTCCTTCCATAGCCAATATGCCTTTGGGCACACATTCCTCATTCACATGGCCAGGTATGATGTTTGTCAAACTCTGCAGTGGGTACACCCATTAATCCATAGTCCCCATAATCTTTCAGTTTTATTCCTGTGGTTTTCCCAATGACTACAGTGTTATTCTTTCTTTATGGCATCCAACTATTTCTAATTGTCTGCTTTCATGTTCTTTCTCTCAATAACTCGTCTCCCTTATTTTTCTGTTTTTCCTCTCACTGACAGGACTCTATATCAAACCTCACTAACTTGGCTCCATTCTCTTCCTTTGTCCCCTCTCTCTAAGTAGACTCCATCTGTGTCCTGCATAAGAGCTTGGTTTTCAGATATCAGACCAAATACTGAGGTATATCCAGTGAAACTGTGTAATAGAGACTTGGTGAGAGGCTGAACAAATGTTTGATTGCATGAATTAACACAGCATGTTATTACATAATTCTACTGCCAGGGGGAAAACTCAATGTTAAATAATTTATGGGTGGAAGTTATGATTAGTCCTTCATTTGGCTTATGTTTAACCCTAAGGATCAATTCATAATTTGAATTCATTAAATGTTTAATTTTAACATGTTAGTATGGAATTTTGGTTGCTGATGGGTCATTTTTTAAATCTAATTTATGCCATAAAATGATAAAGTCCAGTTGTTGATCTTGGCTATGAACTATGTCTGTGTTCTGCTTTGATTCAGGTTCAGTAGATAAGCATCATCAAAGTAAACATCGTTAAAAGAGTGACTGTAATTGTGACAACCCCAATGGTGCATGTGTCTGTTTAGGTATATGTAATATTATTCATGAGTAGATTTAACCAGTATCTGTTACTTAAAATGAAGAAGATAGCTCGAGTAGTGTTTTGGAATAACAATATGACATTCTGTTTATATCTTTCTCATTCTGAAATAACATAGGCTACATAGGAAATATATAATAAATGTTATCATTTATTATCCTTCACTTTTCTTCCCGTGTGGGATTGGAAATATATTATTCAATCTTTTGTACCAATGAGTAGTGTCAGTAGGGTTTATAGTATTCAGTCAAATAGTGATGGCTTAGTTCACAACTGAATCTTTCCACTAAAATTGATTCATGTTTCAATGTATGGGTTTTTAATCATATAATTTTTCTGACCAAGAAAATTATTTTTATGTTACTGTCTTTGTTCATTCTTACAATTAATGAAATACTCTATTCACCAATGCATATGAATAACAATCTGGGTTTACAAAGTTCTTACCACAGTTAGTGGAGGACAATTAAAGTAAAAGTGCAAAGAAGGGGGTTTAGGTGCAACATTTTACAGTATGATCAACCATTGAACAACATTCTGACTATTGACTGATGATTATTTAATGCTATTGCAATAAACTGTGCAATGGTAGTTGTTATTAAATTAGTATTGATGATATAAGCAAACTAAATACAAAGTAACCAGAAAAAGTTTTTATTAAAATAAAAATGTTATTGTATATTGTATTTGGTATCTAGTGAAATACAGTATTGAAAACAAAAACACTAAGACATTTTTGACATTCCTAAGTAAGATTAAATATAAAAACACCAATCTTATTAATAAAACCTGAACCTTCAACATTAAAATATAAACCTTTTTGCTAAACGTATATTTTAATTTTCATGTTGAAAATATTCTGATCTTGGTAAAATTATTCTCATACTTCTCAAATATTTTCTCCTTAAGAGAAAAGAAAACAGAACAACTAATAATTTCAGGTACAAATTTAAGTTTGAGAATGTGGAGATCAGAAGCTTAGAATGGTCAGCATACACAATTTGTACAGAAGTTTGTGAAATTTTTAGAAGAAATTTCATTGTTTGAATTGTGCACATTATATGTATATATCTGAACATCATCCTAAATGTTCTGAAAGTAGTCTAGAGTATGACTTTTAATACATATTTCTTTCAAGATTGAAGATATAGTTTAATACATATTTCTTTGAGGATTGAAGATATAATTTAATACATATTTCTTTGAAGATTCAAGATATAATTTGGTCTATTACAAAGATAAAGCCATACTAATAGACAAAAATTGAAATTGTTTTAATGCAAAGTTATATTTCTGAATTTTAAAGTTATATGCCTTAAAATTCAAATGAATTTAAAATGATTACTATACTTCCACATGTTAATGACCACACAAGAGCAGTAAGCTAAACACTGTTCCTGCTCCTTGAAATAATCACATTTATGCTACTAAGTCTGCATCATCTCTGTTGATAAAAATGCAAAAAAGCACAGAACAAAGGATTATTTTGATCTTTTAGAATTCAGTTAGTGCTATCAACACATCTCATTTTTGACAGTTGATTCACGGCATCCTGGACTTTTAGAACACTGATTTTTGGTTTGCTTCAGGCATACAGCTTTGAGACCTTTGGACCCTGTCAGTGATAAACTGTATGTGTGAACATTCAGGTTTCGGGTTTCTCTCTGAAGTTGGTATTGTTGATAATGCCTTCAGTCATCGGGTTCTTGACATAGGCTTTTGTGATTCTGGTGCAGCAAGGTAACTACTGCCGGTGTAGGAAACCAAAATGGTCAGAAGGTTTAGCCGAGAACGAACTGAGAGTGAATAGCACCTCTCTAAACAACAGGAACATTGATGAGGTGAAAAATAATTTGGTAACTTCCAGAAGGAGGGTTAAGGCTTTACCCTTCCTTTTCCCTGGGCTCCAGATGGGTTCTAACACCACTGTTGCTTCTATAATATAAGGGCTTCTACATGTATTAAGACAAATACTACCTTCCTCCTGGAATTTGTGTTTATAAGATATTTGTAAAAAGTGACTATTTTATACGTAGTTAATTCTGCTTTCTATTACTCTAACAAATGCCTGGGATAATCAATGTGTGAAGAGATTGCATTCTATGTGGTCATTCGGCCCTATTGCATTTGACTTGTGGAGAGGCAGCACACCATGGAGAGGACATGCAAGGTGGTGAAGTCCAAAGAAGGAAGAGCTATAGGCTGGGTTTTCCTATTCTTTAAAATAACATGCACCCAAGCCAGGCGTGGTGGCACAAGCCTTTATTCCCAGCACTTGGGAGGTAGAGGCAGGAGGATCGCTGTGAGTTCAAGGCCAGCCTGAGACTACACAGTGAATTCCAGGTTAGTCTGGACAAGAGTGAGACCCTACCTCGAAAAACCAAAAAAAAAAAAAAAATTAAATTAAAAAACATAAGATGCACCCAATCATCGGAAGACCTGCCTCTTGTCCCTTCCTCCTAAAAGACTTCATTACTGCTTAATGGCAACACTCTGGAGATTGGGTCTCCAAAGCATGGGCTATGGGTACATGAAATCAAGTCTATAGAAAAATTTTGGTGACCAAAAGAATACTGGGCTGAAGATATATTAATGCAATAAATAAACATGCTTGAGTATATAATTAATGAAAGAATACATGATTTTAATTACAGGTATTTCAGAGAGTATATGACAATTAATATGATAGCTTGTTGGTGAACATAGAATCATGGGAAAGGAAATAATTGGAGCTTGTTGCTTCATCTCCTTTCACTCCTGCTTCTGAATATGTCTCTCTTATCCGATTCACAGTATGTTCTGGTTAGGAGCAGGAGTCATTGGGTGGTTACCTAGAAAGAAGGGATGACTAAACTCAGATTAAAACCCTTTTTTTAGGGTTTCTCAGCCACGTTGTTGATGACATTGTGGCTAGTGGTTTCCTATCTGTGGAGGATTGTATCTACATTTCATAATGCTTAGCAACTCCTGCATCCCCCATCCACAAGATAGTGGGAGACATATCACTATGTCATGGCCTCAGCTAATTAGACAATCAAATTACTCTAATGAGATTTGCCAAATGGACCACTGAAGGCAAGGTTAACCAGTTATGAAAAACTGGTCAGACACAATATGAGTTATTACAGTTTCCCTTAACGATTAAGGCATAATCAATAGATCTAATTTACAATCAAATTGTTATAAATGTAGGGAAATAAAGAGGACAATAACTTTGAGTAAACTCAAGTCATCATTCATGTGTGTGTGTTTTTATGTGTGACTGCATATGTGCATGTGCCAAGAATAGCTTGTGGATGTCAGATGAAAACTTTTGGGTCAGTCCTTAACCATCCATTTCTTTTGAGGTGGGAATTCTTGAAACCCTCCACCGATAAAAAAGGGAGTTTTTTCTCTTTCTCTCTCTCCTCTCTCTCTTTATTGTTGTTGACCATTGCACTTGCTATGGGTTTTAAAGCTTCTTAGTACTTCCCCTGTCTCTGCCTCCTATTCAGTGTCAGCATGCTGTGATGACAGAAGCCCATCACAGCTTCCAACTTTTTACATGGGGTCTGGGGAACCAAATTCAAGTAGTCAAGCTTAAGCAGTAAGAACTTTATCTACTACAACTCCCCAGCCCTTAAGTTATCATTCTATGAAAGTTGATCAAGTTTTCAATTCATATAGCATCAGCTTTTTCACCTAGAAGTGGACGTAATATTATCTGTAACATACGGTTACTAAGGAAATTAGATAAAAAGGCTATACACTTTTTAAGAGATTAAATGATGTAAAATATGTACTCTTCTACAGACACACTGATACTCAAAAGATGAAAACATGGGCTGGAGAGATAGCTTAGCAGTTAAGGCGCTTGCCTGCAAAGCCAAAGACCTCGGTTCAATTTCCCAGGACCTACGTAAGCCAGAAGCAGAAGGAAGCACATGCATCTGGAGTTCATTACAGTGGCTGGAGGCCCTGGAACGCCCATTCTCTCCCTCCTCTCTCTCTCTCTCTCTCTCTCTCTCTCTCTCTCTCTCACTCTTTCCCTCACTCAAATAAATAAATACAAATAAAAATATTTAAAAAGGTGAAAACATAACTAAAGTGCAAGGCTTCTAGTAGGAAATGCTTGTTTTAAAATATGAAAAGATACTGATAGTATATTAAAGTTTAATTCATTAAGGTATCACCAACAGGTATATTTAATTTTACTAGTACATTAGTATTTCGTTTTGTTTCTTAATTAGTATAGAATTTGTAAGAGTCAAATACATATATTAATAGAAACATCAGAGTGGGAATGTATGAAGACCTACATTTTTGTACTATGAGCTGTAAGGTAAAGTGAGACAAGTAAGAAGTCTATGATGAAAAGATGTGAATATACACTGACAACCATGACTGTGTTGCATGGAAATAATCTCAAAAATCCAATCCTGAACACAAAATTAATGCTCAGTAATGTCTGTTACAACTCAACGTAAAGCTGATTATCATTCATATCTCTGAGTTGGAAAATTTGTATTTATTTGCCACAGATCTACTAGGTAGACGAAATCAATGATGGAACATAACTCACCAAGAAATAAAAAGGATGTCAGTTAGTGGGGTTGCAGATATTCCCCATGGGGTTGTGGTTTGTGCATTTTTGGAGCAGCAATCACTTATTTTTGGGGGAGGCAATGCCTCTGGGAATGATTTCTCAACCTGTGACTCTTATAATCTTCCCAGCACCTCTTCCGCAAAATTCCCTGAGCAGTAGTGGGTGACTTTCAAGTCTACTTCAGTGATGAGCTCTTAGAAGCCTCTGGATCTCTGCTTTGGTAGGTGTTGAGTATCAGGATCTGTCTCCTACACCCTGGTGCTGATTATCAGGTTCAGCATGGAAGCAGCACTCATGCTACTCTCCCCAGTTCCTCTGTGGTTTCAGCTGTGCCTTGGCTGAATTCAGAGAGGTAGTTTATTTCTTCTGATGTGGTTACCTTCTCACTTTTTTTTTTTTAACTTTAAAGGGACAGGCATTAAAGAAAAGAAGATGTGTGTGAATGATGAAGGAAGGGGCACACATGCATAAGAAACCATCTGGGAAGAAAATGAAAGACTCACCCAGACAGGAAGTAAAAGAGAAAAATGGCAGGGAAACGCTCACTGCTGTGACTTCCACCTGGCCTTTACCACTATTTGTAGCCATCTGTGAACACTGCTGCTCGTGAGTCCCAAAATTGTCCTGGGAGTCATCACCACATTCACATTTGGAGCACTCAGGTCTTGTCACCGGATCAGCTGCTGTTAATACCAACTTATTTTGGCATAAGTTGTGAATAAGCCTGGAACTCGCCAATAACTCTTTCCTCATGCAGGTGATTCTGGAACTTTCCAGACATACAAACTGCAGATAGAGAGTGAAAGGCTGCCTACCCAACTCTTGACTTTACCTTCTCTTCATCCTTTTTCCTTTATTACATGTTTGTAAATGTGAGTCTTTACAAAAGGGCCAACAATCCTCAGAGAAAAACTTGTTAACTATTAGAGAAAAACTAATCTATGATTACCAAAGACATTTGATATTTATGGGTAATTGATTCACTAAAGACATCACATTCTTTTGGTCTCAGTTTGAGTATAGAACCTTAATGAATGCATATTATACAGATTTAGTTAAACTGGAAGCAAATCTTTCTCCACGGACTGAAGTTTGATATAGGTCACCTAGGCATACACTCTTAACTGGTAATCAATACTAAAAAAAAATATGATTAATGATTAGATGAAAAACTTTTTTAAAGTATAAATTTTTGTTAATGTGATATCACATTATTATCATTAGGATGATTTATTTTTCTGGAAATTAGTTCTCTTTAAAGCTGTGAATATACCTGAATCTTTGGAAAAAATAACCAAATACTTTTTCATGTACTTGCTTAAGAGTAACTATCAATAAAAATAGTATGTGGACACTTTACCATGGGTTTGCAATTATACTAGATATTTATAATATCTTATTTTTATCAAGGAGAAATTCTTCCATAAATATACCTTATATTTTAGTAACATCGATTGAAAGATGGAAATTTATATAGAGAGGGTTTTATAGTTCCTCCATACTTCAAAACTGTCAGCTAAACATACAATTCCTGTTCATTTCTCTACAGTTATTAAACTGGCATGAGTGTCAGAGATGCTGCATCTCTGACAGATGCTGGAGATTGCTCATATGGCAGCACAATACAGAGCATATTAAAATTCTAAACCATTAGCATTTGCTTCAGGTAAATTCCATTGAGCACACTCAGTGGAGGATATTAAATGATTTACATGCATGTGTTGATTATTTATTGAAAGACAGATGCTCTACATCTATTTTGGTTAGAAGTAAAATGTTATATAGACAAGGACAAAGTGAGAGTGGTTTTTCTGGAGAAATGGGAAGAACAGAAAGAGATACAGGAAAAAGGAAATAAAAGAAATGAAGAAAAGAATAAGTAGAGTAAAGGGAAAAGTAAAAAAAAAATGAAGAGATAGGAAAGCAAGAACTTTAAAAAAAAGAATTTAAGGGGATAGAAATGAGGAAGTGCAAGAAGTGTAATAGAATGAAGAAAAGGATAAGGAAAATGAACAGAGAGAAGGGGAAAATGAAAGGCCAGTCTGGTGAATTTAATAGATTTGGGTTTGTCTTAAAGTGTAGAATTCTTACTTTTATACTGTTTAATTTATTACTTGGGAATTTTGATCAAATGAAGTTTCTCTAACCATGAAGTTGATTAAGAAGAAATTAAAGGAATATTTTCCAGCAATGATCCTCAAATTGTTAAAAAGTTCCCTGTATGAAAAAAGCTGTACATAATACTCAACATAGACAATAGATTTATTACTTATTGCTAGGGCCACTACTGTCTATTTCTCTCCTTTACTTTGGTAGACATTTTGACATATCTAAGAGTGGGAACTTTTTTGTTTCCTAGGTATAAAGGGTAGACTATTCTGCCCAGCCATTGAAATTCATGTAATTCTTAAGGAGAATTTTGGAAAATATATATGGAAAGCTTCAATAATAAAACATGAACAGATTCTGTGTGGCCTGGCTGGTGGTTCCCATCTCAAACTGCTCCCATACTTGTCTTCTCAGTTCAGGGAATTGTTTGATTGCACATAATGATATCATGTACATTGATATAGTGATGTACAAAATAAGACAGTATCTCTCTGCAGGTAACTTATCCCATACTAAGTGTACAGAAAAAATGGGGATGGATTAAACAGTCTTAATCTGAGTAAGTTTCTAATGTAAAGCATTTTAAATTGGAGCTGACATGAATGTCAAGGTTCCTATATAGCCTGTTAGTCCCCTTTGTATAGATATAATGGAATCTGTGTCATAATACTGAAGGTTGAAGAATTTTGGTAAGCAAAGTCTGAAACAATTTTAGATCCAGCCACCAGGAGCCAGACAATGATGAACCAGTGTTCAGAGAGGGGCTAGACCTGGTATACTCATTAAGATGAACTAAAATCATGATGAACATTCATAAGAATGGAGGACATATTACAGCTTCTAAGCAGAAACACATACAACACAACACACACACACACACACACACACACACACACACACACACACCAAAACTCATTAGCAATATCTCCACAGTTAATTTCTGGAGCATGAATAAAATGGGCAGCAGAGCTGAAAATGGAGTACTCTGAAGCTAATTTATTACATTGAGATAGTGTTAATAGTTCTCTTCTTAAATCTCAAGAGTAAGAACTTCTGAGATGGTTCTTTCTCATAAAAATTCTGCATAGGCTGGCATCTCCAAGTAGTATTGAGATTAACTGGTTGAAGTGGTCCAGATTACTGACCTTTGGTTACTATGACATTAAAGGCATTAGGTCTAAATGAAAGCTTGTATGGAAATTACCAGTCTGCTGGAAGCCTGAGTAGGGCTTTGCAATTATGGGGTAAAAGGGAATAATTCCATATCATTGAACTCATATATATGTTTTATATGACTCAGGATTATATCTTTTCTAGTATCATCATACATGGACATATGCTATAAGTTTAACATGATATTTATACACCATAAATAAAATGTAAGGATTATAAAAGAAAAACTTGGGAGATAATCCTGTTCACCATGACTCAGTAGAGATTTTATAGCATTCTGAAATAGCAACACTTTTTCAGCCTTTTTCTTTTGAGATTTAATTTTTAATGCATTCAAGCAGATCTAGGGCACCCCACATACCCAGGAGGTTTTAATGACACTTATGCTGCTACTTCAAAGTGGGGATGCTTTGACCCATTTCTTCATTTATGTGATGGCAGCCATGATTGCAATTATGAGTCTGATCAAATTCATTCACTCATCTGAGCTTGGTATACTCAGATGACCCCTCTGTCTCCGAAGCAGCAACAATAAGTGGAAAAGTGTCTTAATAAAGGCATTTAAAGTATACTGTACATATTCTACTTTTGTAGTGATACAGAATTTACTTTTCTGAGAAAGACACCAGTAATCTTGAGGCCTTACTAGAGAATGTAATGAAATAAAAATGTCTCAAAAATGAAAGGACCATAGCTTTAAATGTAATGTGTATATTTGAATTATTTCAAAAACAAAAAGGGGATTTAAAAAATTTTGGTGAATAAGTGGGTATGTTACTAATAGAATACAGTAGAATGTTGCATATTTCCAGGGCTCCCATTACAGAAGCCACAGCGTTTGGATCTGTGTGTGTCTTGTTTTGTCATCTTGCCATTCATGAATATGAATTTTCCCAATTGTAAATGTATATAATTACTGTATGGTTTTTAAGCATAAACCACTTATATCTAAGCTAGCTTAGGGTAAGAGATAGGGAGAGAGAGAAAGAGGGAGAATGTGCACACCAGGGCCTCAAGCCACTGAAAACCAACTTGATGCATGCACCACCATGTGCACCTGGCTTAGTGGTTTCTGGGAATTGATCCTAGGTTCTTAGGCGTCACTGGCAAGTGCCTTAACTGCTAAGCCATCTCTATGTCCCCTTATCTAGTTTTTTATTCATACTCAAATTCTAGGGCCATTCCTACTCAAAATGCTGCCTCATGTCTTGAGGGTTCTTTTAAAAGGAAGTGGTAATGTTAGGGTTTGACTTTTATCCTTTTCCATAGCTTCCATGAAAGCAACATAAATGAGTATTTCAAAATTCAAATAAAGATGTTTCAGGAACTATAGTATCACTTTTTTTCTTGTCTTTAACATATTTTGTTTATAGTTACACATAGAACCCCACACTCCATTGACTCCATGATTTTTTTGTACTTTGAGTACAGAGAAAGAAATATAAAGGAGATTTAAAATATCTACACAAGAAAAGTCTACCTTTTTTCTCAAACTAGAGCTTGTGACATAGTTAGAAAGGGATGTGACAGAGGGCAAAGATGAGCCTGGTGCCAAAGTGAGAAAATAAAAAAGTGGAAGAATCATGGGCTTTACAAACCATAAATGAAAAAAAAAAAAATCAAACAGGAAAGTACTTGGGAGAGAAAATAGTCCAGGAAGGAATAAACAGAATGCATGTGTTTAAATACCTAAAAAGGCAATACAGTATATGTCTATATTTGCATCTGATGGCTTCCTCTGGAAGGAGTTAGAGATCACATTCCATTTCTTAGATCACCACTTCCCTGTTAATGCACTTGGATATATAATCAGCCAAAGTTCCAAGTTCTCTAATAGGATTGTGATATGTGTTTCACTTAAGGCCTTCTTAAGACTCTGGCAAAATTATGTGTGAGTCGTTTCATCTAAATTATACTCTCCTATTGTACTAAAGCATGTCTCTAGTCTTTAAGAAAAAGGTTAAACTATAATAATGCTATTAAGAGTAGGAAAGGACAATAAAAGCTTTAATGTTTTTGATGATACTTTAGTCTTAGATTTTGGTCACAATGTATATTTGCACTTGAAATGAATTTCTTATTATGAATTGATAATGAAGTGTAATTTGGTTCTCATTTGTATCATCTCCTGAACATTCCACATTCCTATGAGGATTTGCAAGTTTATGACTTGGGTGACATTTTTAACATGGGGATGTGATGAATATTTTTCTCAATGTGTCTTTGCAACTCTTCCATTGAAAATGTTTCCACACATCTTTCCATCTGGGCTTCTGTGTGACTGGTTCATAATGAAATTGAACTGCATGTAGACCAATCCTGAGCCAAGACTTCATGGATACGTGTGTTTTACCTTCACATTCTGACCCATGAGCCTCATGTGGACAAGTCTAGTTAATTTCCTGGAGAACATAGCCATCACAGGTCCTTGGCCTTTGCTCCTTGTTAAGTGAGCAACTGACAGAGAATGCTTAGCAAAGAAATGTCAGGAGCTATCTTTCATTTTGGTAGCACCATACTGTCCTCTGAATTGAGAAAGTGCTTATAAAAGCAAACATAAGCCAAGTATGGTGGCGCACGCCTTTAATCCCAGCACTTGGGAGGCAGAGGTAGGGGTAGGAGGATCACTGTGAGTTCTAGGCCAATCTGAGACTACATAGTGAATTCCAAGAGAGCTTGAGCTAAAGTGAAACCCTACCTCAAAAAAAAAAAAGAAACAAACAAACAAACAAAAAAGCAAACATAAATGTGGAAGGGTGCACTTAAAGTCTATACAAGTGACCCTGGTTTGGACCAGGCTCATAGCAGCAGGAAGATGGCCATCTTATTGTTATAGGAAAGGCTATGTGGTTATGTGATGACTTCAATATGGAATGTGAGGGAGAAATGTGTGGCTGGAACAAGATGTTACTGGTTTATGCTCAATGACATGAAGCCTGCCAATATCAAACCATAAAACTAGTTTTGATTTTGTCTTCCACAAGGAGAGAAGCTCTTCTGTGGTTTGGAATGAAAGGCTATTTTCAGAGTCTTAATGTTTAGATATAGCTGAAAGGTAGAGAGATTTACAAGGGGAAGTGATGAATCTTTACAACTGTCCTTCCTCCATAACTGTTCAGTGACTGCAAACCGTTAATAATTCATTAGATCATTTGAGATAATTTACATTTGAAGCCTGCATATAATGTACTGATTAAATCATATTATGTGTAGCTGGGTGAATATATTATTAAACAAATTACCCCTTTCCATAACCATGAACTGTGCATCTGTAGCAAATGGAGGGGCATTTTAATAAGCAGTACTGTAATTATATTATGGTCATTACTTTTTACAGGCTTATTGGCTTTATTTTGGAGGTGAATATCTTTCTATGAAGATCTTTATTGTAAAGGAGGGGCTTTTAAGTTATAGTTACTACTCATAGCTCATTGAAAATATCTCTGCTAAGATAATAAGGGAGCATTGGGGAGGAGCCTAGGGATAAGTTATTAAGCTTCAAAGAAATAAATCAGCAATTAGCTTTCCTTTCTTGTGTAAATCACTTGCTTTTGGTTATCCTTTGGTTATCCCCCTCTTTTACTCATCTATTTTCTCTCACCTATCCAGCATATCCATTTTTAAATATTACCTGTTTATCTATTATTTATTCATATGTTTACCAATCATTTCTATATTTTTCTTTTAAACAGAATAATATAAAATAAATAAAGCAAAATAAACCTTCTTTAAAATGTTAGAACAATAGGAAATCTCTAGTATGTATAAGACTCACTTGAAGTTTTCTGGTTTTAATCATTTGTGGAGGTTTAGTGCAATTCAAAGGGAAGACCCCAGCTGAGAGTTAAAATTAACAAATTAATTGGGCTTTTTAATTATTAAAGCTATTTTTGATAATGCAATAAAATGTTACTGCAACTTGTAAAAATTTCAGATAAAATGTGTACGATCAAAGGGGTTGAGTTGTATCTCAAACAATAAAAATAAAAACAAAAGAATTACATACTATAAAATATTTGACTTTATCTATGTAGAACTTAATAATTCTTAAGAGTATACCCTATAAAGTGGGAGAAAATCAATGTTCTACAAAGTGAACAATATTCTTATGTGTGGGACAAATATTTGAAAGTGATATTATTAGGCATTAAATTTGTATCTTACTGACATACGAACAATATATACAAGTTAGAAATCAATAAATAATTGACAATCTTGCAATTTCAGTACTCAAATATTTTAATGAAATCTAGGATAATTCATTTGCTGGGAATGTGAAACCCTCAGGCTGGGACTGGTTCAATGTTTGATTCTTACTTGGATTTTGTTTTCACATTAACAAACTCAAGTTCTGATTATATCCATGCTTACACAGTAACCCAAAGTTCTTATGGTGGTTCTGAAATCAGCCAAGATTGAGAAACACCTGTGTAGAATCCCTACAAAACTAAATATAGATGCACATATTCAAAGAGCTGGAGACTGCTCAACATAACAGACATCTGCAACATCTTGTAAGGAAGTTTGATCTTAGTCATGATGGATTTGGAAGGCAGTTATGTTCACCACTATATAATGAGTGTAACAATGATAAGCTATGTGTAGATTTCTTTAATTAGAAAATATTTCTGTTAGCATTTGACAGAGTTCATCCTGCTTGAGAAAAAAATCATTTTAATTCAAGCTAGATTGCCCCTGCAAGTGGGGGGTTGAACAGGGACCCGAGGGGAAGTTAACCTGAATGGGAGAAGGCAAACAGACACAAGAAGGACACCAAGTCTAGAGTCTGATCAAGGTCTCTAATTTTATTTTTTACACAGTGGTTATATAGGGGAAGAAAAAGGGGGGAGTAAGCTGCCTGACGTGATTTAGGGCCAGAATTGTTAGGAAATTAAGAGGAGATGTAACCTGGTGTTTATCTAATCTTAGGGAACCTAGAGGAGATGTATCCAGTGTTTTTCTAATCTTGCCTTAAGGCTTGACATCCTGATTGTAAACTGGCCTTTTGCAAAAGATAAGATAAGTCTGAAGACCAACATTCCTAACTGCAAGCTGGATGGACCAGCTTTCTGGTGAATGAGTCAACTTAAGAACAGGCCCAGGCAAAATGGAGAGGCTTTTGCTTTATGGCTCACAACACTAGATTTTGCCGGAAGGAAGTGAATGTTGTCATGACCAGAAAAAGGTCTATATTTGCTATGACGCATATATGATATCTACAGACATGCACACACAAACTCACTAGCATGTACAAAGAGACCTCTGGCTAATCTTGCACAACAAAATTTCACTTATAGAAGGCCAGAAAAAGTGTGATTTCTGGAAGAGGGTTATCATGATCTAAGGATAGATAAGTTCTTCTTTAAGATATAATGATTGGGGACACATCATATATTTATTTGGGCATGAACCAGAATATTAGTAAGAAGCAGAACTTTATTTGGGTGTTAAATATTTTTAAACAGTTATGTAAAGGTGCCAAGTTGACAAGAGATGACTAAAATCACTTGTGCTATTGTCTTTACTAAGTTTGGAAATAATTTCCTAGAATTCCATTTTATTCTGGTTTCAAGTTAGAGGTGGTGAAGCTGCAGATATGTGAGATTTAGCAGGTGAAAGAAAGCCTGAAGTTTCTGTTCAGAGAGTTGGTCAGAGGAAGTCTGATTCCAATGTGAAGTTCACAGAAGAGTTTAGAATTGCCTTTCTTCTGCTGTGTCTCTCCAGCCTCCAGTTGGGAATGCTGTACTGCTGATGAGCAGGGACCAGGGACCAGAAGCCTGCTAGTACAGCTCTCCTGAAGACTCAGAGACAGAGCCACACTCAGACGAGCCAGATCCCATGTCTAACCCAAGTGTTTCAGATGCCAGTGGAATCTCCTGCAGTGCCACTGGTCTTAAATTATGCCCTTGGCCCCTCATTTCTTTCTTTGAGGCCTTTCCTTTTAAGCACTCCCTTTAATGTCATTCAACTGTTTACAATTTCCTTATTGCTTTATACTCACAATACTTTTGATTCTGTCCTAATTGATATGTAACATATCCAATTAAAGCCCAAAATATGTGAAAATTAAAAACAAGAATAAACAAATGCGGGGCTGGAGAGATGGCTTAGCAGTTGAGGTGCTTGACTGCAAAACCAAAGGACCTCAGTTCATTTCCTCAGGACCCACGAAAGCCAGATGCACAAGGTGGAGCATGTGTCTGGAGTTTGTTTGCAGTGGCTGGAAGCCCTGGAGTGCCCATTCTCTTTCTTTCTTCCTATTTCTCCCTCTTTCCGTCACTTAAATAAATAAATAAAAATAAAAAATAAACAAATGTTAAACTTGAGGTGATAAGGCACTTAATTTAATCAAATAAAGATTTTGAGTGAGATCTTCAACTATAAGCTAACAGAATGAGACATATAAAGTATGATGGGAAGGAACTGGTCCTGGGAACCAAGTCAAAATCCTGCAGAGATGATGACGATGGACTCCAGTGAGATGCTACCACCACTAGTCTTTGCCCCAAAATAGAGGGTACACTCATAAAAATTTCTCTTAATTATGCTTTAAAGTATCCCCTTTAATCCATACTGCTCTCACTCTCTATTACAGACTGTATTCTATTTTTACAGAAGGCAGAAAAAAACCAGGGAAACTCCAGACCCATCAAGGAAAGGTAGCTGACTCCCTTTACCAAGATAAGTCACCTCTTGTGTCTTATCAAGGTTCCATAGAAGTAAATGGCGAGTTAAACAAGAGTTCTGCTTTCATGTTCAGCCTGGCAACCAGGGAGATAGCCATAGGCACTGAGGATGCTCAAAAGGGATCCAAACAGAAATCCTGAACTTGCTGAGAGCCTATAACCCCATGGTGAATACTAGAAACCACACTGAAGAGGGTCCTCAGTGAAATGAAGACTGTGAAGAGGGAAGGGGGAAAGGGGAGCAACACATGATTTGCCTATACAACAAAGTTTCTAATTAATAAAAAAAAATAAAATGTGATTGAAGCAGAACACTAAATGGATGAGGGAAAACCCTGTAGTGGGGCTTGTATTTCATGCCATTTAATACAAATATGCTTCTGAAACCTAAAGAAGACAGTCTACTATGATACTTTATTAATAGGAGCACATTTCTGAGAGTCTGTTCAACATCTAAAATTGTTCATTCTAGGATAAGTAATATATTGTAGTGATTATAGAAGATTATTGTCAAATACTTTCTTAGATATTAAAATTGAGTGTATTTTATTGACAAAGACATATAGAAAAAATTATTTTAATATTTACTCATAGATAATGATATTAGCTAGCATAAATATTACTTTTTGTGTTTAATTTAATTTGCTTTTTACTGTTTGTTCTGAGAAACTGATGGCAATTTCCAAGTTCTGTCAGTGAGGCCACATTTTGTGAATTTATAGATATATTGTGTGCTTAATAGTAGAACTTTAACATAAGGAAGTCTCCAAAACACAAAAAGCAGAAGGGACGTATGGGTAAGATGGGTGCATAGGAGTCACACCAATCAGCCTAGGGAGGGATATAAACAAAACCACAGCAAAATACACTCTTCTTCTGAAAGGGAAGGTGTATAGGTTTTTATAGGCCACAGAGGTGAAGCAAGAAAGACCAATATCTACCAGAAAGGAGGAAACTGGCCAGAATCCTGAGAAGATGCTTGTGACCACAATCTGCATGGATCTACATGCTGCCTTGTCCAGCGCCAAGCTGCAGGAGCAGAGACCAAACTAGGGGATTTTCTAGCCTCATCACCCTCCTTGCAAAGTCAAAAAATTGAAGGGGAGAGAGCAGAGACCAGCTGAAGAGAATATAGGTGGGAAAGCTTAGCAGTTCCAGTAAAACTCCAGGCTTACTGCACTCTCCCATCCCCACAACCACCAGAACCAGGAATCTCCAGAGAATGCATTCAACCCCTGGCTGCAGGGCATCCGGCATAGCTGATCAGAACAACAGATCCACAGGACAACACGGAGGGATTGATGTGGGCACTCAGCATTGGTGAGATTAGACGCTACTCCAAAAGGTAATGAGGCTGACTGAAAAAATAGCAGGTACATAAGCCTGCATTGCAAGTGCTAATCTCTTTCCATGTCAGGAAAGATTATGGATTACATATTCTTGGTTGGCTTTACCATGCTTAATTAAGCAGTATTTAGGGATTGAATATTGTTGCCTTTGATGCTTTCAGATTCATAGGGCCTTTGTCTTTTTCTTCTGTCATTTTGAGAGTAGGGTCTTAGTCAGACCCAAGCTGACCTGGAACCCATTTAAGAACAGAAATCTCAACCTCTCAGCTGACAAGATTAAGGGGGTAGAGCAACCAACACCCTTGGGAATTTTGGCTTTATAAGGTTATCTGTTTGTTTCAACCCCCACACTTGCATACTCTGCTGGTTTTTACTGAATGTGTATATTACTCTGTAGAATTTTGCTAGTAAATTTTGCTAGTAAATTCCACCCAGCCCACTAGGATACTTGAATAGCAGGCTAACTCAACACCTAGGGTTATTTCTGTGGTTGGATTGGAGTACAAGAGCTACACTTGGCACCTTAAGCTCCTACTCTGAAGGTACATAAAGTTGGATTTCAAAGTCTAAGAGCACTGCAGATAACTAGAAAACCAAAGTATCAAATCAACTCAGGATGCAAAAATTGATACATTATAATACAAGAATCAAGACAGTACAATACCACTAAAATTATAAATCCATTAGAAATGATCATCAATTAGACTGTTTTAGATGAACTGCCTGACAAAGATTTCAAAAGAATGGTTGTGTCTATACTCAAATAAATCAAAGAGGAAATCAAGGAAATCAAAGAAGAAAACAAAGGAATTAAAGAAGGAAATAAACTCCTGAAGGAATGCCAAGAGAACACAAGAAAGCAGATTAATGAAATAAGGAGGTCATTACAAGACATGAATAAGAAAATAAAAATACTGAAGAAAAAACAGGCAGAAATACTAGCACTGAAAAGCACAGTAACTCAAATAAAAAATTCTATGGAAAGTCTCACCTCTCACCAGTAGAATGGATGAAGGACAGAACAGAATTTCTAAATGAGAAGACCAGGGAGCAGATCTAATAGAGTCCAACAAAGACAAAGAGAAGCTAATAAGAAGGTATGAATATGAATTTCAAGATATTAGGGGGCACTGAAAAAATCAAACATAAGAATTCAGGGTATCATAGGAGGAGAAGAATTTCAATCTAAAGGCATAGAAGGCGTTTTCAACAAAATCACATAAGAAAATTTCCCCTAAATTGGGAATGAAATGCCAATGGAGATACAGGAAGCTTTTAGAACACCAGACAAAACCTGGAAAGAACTTCTCCTTGCCACATTATAATTAAACCATTAAACACACAAGCTAAAGAAAATATATTGAAAGCAGAGAGAAAGAAAAAAGCAAGCCACCTATAAAGGCAAGTCCATCATGATCACAGCAGATTACTCAACACAAACTTTAAAAGCCGGAAGGGATTGGAATGATGTATTCCAGGCTCTGGAAAATAACAACTGTCAACCAAGATTACTTTATCCTGCAAAGCTATCTATCCAAAGTGAAGGAGAAATGGGGACATCCCACAACAAAATTAGTAAGCCAGCTTTACAGAAAATACTTTAGGAATCCTTCATGCTGAAGAGAAAGCAAAGCACACACCTGAGGAAACGGGAAAAAAATAAACCATATTCAAACAATAGTTAAAACAACACAGTAAAGGGAAACAGGAAGCACTACAAAACAAGAAGAATGGCAAGAATAAACATATACCTTTCAATAATAACTCTTAATATTAGTGGCCTCAATGCCCCAACCAGAAGACAAAGGCTGGCAGACTGGATTAAAATGCAAGGTCCTGCAGTTTGTTGCCTCCAGGAAACTCATTTCTCAATAAAAGATAGACACTGTCTTAGGGTGAAAGGATGGAAAACAGTATTTTAAGCAAATGTGCCTAGGAAACAAGCAGGTGTTTCTATCCTAATATGTGACAGGATAAACTTCAAACCAACATTAGTGAGGAAAGATAATGAAGATGACTTTATACAGATTAAAAGAACACTCCCAGCAGGAGGACATTACAATCCTAAATGTATATTCAACTCACATGGGGGATCCCAAATTCATCAAATAAACACTATTAGACTTATGGTCACAGATAACACCAAACACAATTGTAGTGGGTTACTTCAATGCCCCATTCTCATCAACTGACAGGTCATTCCAGCAAAATATAAACAGAGAAACACATGGATAAATTGATGTCATGGAACAAATGGGCCTAATAGATATGTACAGAACATTTCATCCAAATGCTGCAGAATATGCATTTTTATCAGCAGCTCATGGAACATTCTCCAAAATTGACCATATATTATGGCACAAGGATAATCTTAACAAACACAAGAAAATTGAAATAATCTTGTGTATTCTATCTGACAACAATGGGGTTAAACTACAAATCAGCAACAAGAAAAACTACAGAGCATATACAAATTCATAAACTAAACAGTGCACTATTGAATGGTGAGTGGGTAATTGAATAAATGAAAAGGGAAATCAATACATTTATAGAATAAAATGATGATGAGAATACAACACACCAAGACCTTTGGAACACAATGAATGCAGTCTGAAGAGGGAAATTTATAGCTCTAAGTGCCTATATTAAGCTACATTATAAAGCCATAGTAACAAAAACTGCACGGTGGTGCCTCAAAGACAGACACATGGACAAATGAACCAGAATAGAGGACACAGATGTTAATCTAGGTAGCTACAGTCATCTGATCTTTGACAAAAATGCCAGAAATATTGACTGGAGAAAAGACAGCCTCTTCAATAGTAGTGCTGGGAAAACTGGATATCTATCTGTAGAAGTATGAAAATAGATCCTTGTCTTTCTTCATGCACAAGAATCAAGTCCAAATAGATCAGGGACTTTAATATCAGACCTAAAACTCTGAAACTGCTAGAGGAAAAAGTATGGGAAACCTGCCAACATATTGGCATAGGCAATGACTTTCTCAATATAATCCCAATTGCTCAGAAAATAAAACCATTAATCAACCACTGTGATCTCATGAAATTACAAAGCTTTTGTTCATCAAAGAACCCTGTGAATAGAGCAAAGAGACAACCTACAGAAAATGAAAAAATATTTGCCAGCTATACATCTGACAGAATTAAATAACCAGAATATACAAAGAACTAAAAAAAATAAAGAAATCAAACAACCCAATTAAAAATTGTGCTATGGATCTAAATTGACAATTCTCAAAAGAAGAGATACCGATGACATATAAACGTCTAAAAAAGTGTTCTTCATTCTTAGCCTTCAGGGAAATGGAAATTAATACTGCTTTGAGATTCCATCTCACTCCTGTCAGAATGGCTACCATCAAGAAAACAAAAGACAATGAATGTTGGTGAGGATGTGGATAAAGGGGAACACTTCTACACTGTTGGTGGGAATGTAGTCTGCTACAGCCATTTTGGAAATCAGTGTGGATGTTCTTAAGACAGCTAAAAATAGATTTACCATATGATCTAGCTATAGCACTCTTAGGCATATATTCTAATGACTCTTCTCTCTACTTTAGAGATACTTGCACAACCATGTTTATTGCTGCTCCATTCATAATAGCTAGGAAATGGAACCAGCCTAGATTTCCTGCAACAGATGAAAGGATAATAAAGATGTACATTTACACAATGGAGTTCAATTCAGCAGTAAAGAAAAATGAAATTATGAAATTTCCAGGAAAATGGATGGATCTGGAAAGGATTATACTAAGTGAGGTAACCCAGGCCCAGAAAGGCAAATATTGCATGTTCTCTCTCATATGTGGATCCTAGCAACAAATGTATAGACTTGTGTGAGAGCTGGAACCAAAAATCAGTAGCAGAGGCCAGTAAGCTAGAAAAAGATTATAAATAGGGAGGCAAGGGAAGGGCTTAAGGGGATGGTATTGTATATATGTAAGTAGAAGAACAGGTTACATGGAGTGGAATGGTTTAAGTGAGTCCAGGGTAAGAGATTGAGTAAAAGAAGGGCAGGGGAGGGTCAATCAAAATTCTAGATATTCTGAATAAGATATAAGAAAACCTAGATTTTTTTTTGGATAATGGCACATCTAGAAGCTATAGATTGGTACTCTAAAATTTTCAGTGCCATGGATGGGATACCTTCCAGTGAGTGGTGTTGACCAGGGAAGTCCCTGTTGCCTCCAAAACATTATGGGCTATTGCCAAAGCCCTTGATTTCTCAACAGAAAGAGATGGTAAGACCCTATTGCTGAAGACTTCACATGCATGGGCAGCAAGGTCACTGAGAAATCAAGCTGGGGCTGAGCTGATAACCTCCTCCCTGTAGACCAGCGAACTGAAAGCTGGATAAAGATGCACTGCATGCAACCCTATGAGAGACCAAAGTCATCAGTGGTGAAAACAGTGGACACTGGAATCCTCAAGTTTGGCCAGATAGACCAAATGACCAAATGGGTATATTAGTGGCATGTCTGTTCTTGGAGAAACCAACTGCTCTCTAATTGGACAGGAGGCTTACTCTATGAGAGGGAAATACATGTCTATTACTGAAAACCTAATCAAAAGCCTATGGCAGAAGTCATCAGCCTTAGCGGTATAAAGCCTGCTCTTTTATGGCTAAATATATGTATTATGCTCATCAAACTGCCCTGAAAGTACTACACTGAATGTTCATATTCATACATCAATGCTACTTTCACTTTGTTTTGAGAAGCTTCTCTTCCAGATGGCAGTGTCCACTGGGATACCCCAAAAGGAAACATAGTGCTGAGAAGAAGGGACAGAGGAGAATTCAGCACAGAAACATCTCTATCACACCCTCCAAGGCTCTGGGTCTATTGCAGATGAGAAAGAATGTAAGAGCCAAAAGGAAGGGTACCACTCCTTACAATGCAACTGTCCAGACAGAATTTGGCATCAATAATCACGACCTCATAGTGCATAGCAATACCTACTACACAAGACCCTCATAATAAGAGGAAAAGACAGTGACAGAAAAATAAAAGAGAAACTAATGGAGAGAGCAAGGGGATATGAGGGAGAGTGGAGTTGTCAAGGGGAAGGTGGGGAAGGGGTGGGAATTAACATGGTTTATTGTCTGTAAGTATAGAAGTTTTCATTAAAAAATTATACATAAAAATAATAAAAATGCAGAAAAACATATTATTAGAATGATTATCAAGGGTTTGAATGTCAACAAAGTATAACATTTTCCTTTCAGGAATTCAGTGTGCTGGGAACTAACCCTGCCCAAAGATGAGTGAGTTTGCTGTGAAATGCCTGAATAAATTTTCACCTAAATTAAATTTGATTTATTTAGAGAAAGCTTTTTATTATTTATTTTTGTGTGAGTGTGTGTGCCAGTTTGTGTGAGTACAGGCATGTGTGTGCCATGGTGTCTGTGTGAAGGTCAGGGGACAACTGGTTAGTCCTTGCTAATCACCTCAATTAAGGCAAGGTTTCTTGCTCTGGATTCTCACTCTGTGGCTCTTTGTTGAATTTTCCACAAGCTTCCATGATGCTCTCTTGTCTCTGCCTGGCATCTTTCATCAGTACTTCATTGTATTGGGATTACAGAAACCTACCATGGCTTCTGGCTTTGCATGTGGGGTCTTGTGATTGAACTTGTGTTCTCAAGCCTGAGTGGTAAACACTTTTTCCCTGAGTCATCTACCTAGAAAAAGCTTCTGAAAGTGCTAATAAATACTTATTATTGCCACATTGTCATGGCACATATGACACCCAATCTGCAGACTGTGTTGTTAGGTTCCATTCACACAATCTCAGCTCTCATCCAAAAATAGTTTCCAAACATATGGTGATTAGTAATGACTAAGAAATGTGGGAAATATTTTTGCCTCTTTTACCTTGTTGAGCACAATTAAATAAGTGATAAGAGGAAGCTGTCTGTCTACTTGAGCCTAGGAATGATAATTCTGTATTAAAAGTTTTGTTCAACATTAGGGAGCTTCTTCAATAATTGAACAATGGTTTATGAACAAAGGTTTAATAGCAATGCACTGCAGTAGAGAAAAGGGCCTGAGACTTCCCCAGCACCAAGTAGTGAGTAAGCCTTTAATTGCTAATGTTTGTTGTGAATAGAAAATAATGCACTTAATAAAAATTGAATTCACTGTATTTAAATGAGATGCATAGTATAGTTTTGGAGTTGTCATTTCCTGTGGCACTTAGCTCTACTTTGGAATATAACCAGACACTGAAGAAGGGTATGGCTTCTCATACTTTATATGAGTTATACACATTTGTTCTTAAATATTCTAGTTGAAACTGCACACTAGAAGACACTTGCATTTGAACATCCACCAACAACATGGGTGTGAAGTAGAAGGTTTATCACAAAATAATAAAATTGCCTTAAAAATTGTATCCAGAGATGTCTTGAGGAAAAGTGGTTTTTCATTCAGATTCAGTGAACTCATTTATAAGACAGTGTTGATGTTGAAAATTCATTATTCTGCAGCTCCCGCTCCTAAAACATCAATAGACTACCATTTTTCAGAGAGTTTGGTAAGAGATTTGACATCTGATTGTAAAATGAGTGACATATGTTCTTAAATTTATTTTTTTGATAAAAATGTACTGACTCAGCAACATTTAGAGATGAAGTTATTCATCAATCATGGTCCATGGAGAAAGTGGTAAGTTACATAGTGTCATTACTAAAGTGGAGCCATGGACTCTTCATGGAGAGGAGATTTTGGGACAAAACGGAATGGAAGTGCTTGCAGTTGATCCAGGCACAGAATAATGAAGAAGTATTCCAGGAAGAGAACATCACATGTGAGCAAAGGCCTTTGCAGAGGAGATATTAATTCTCTTCTAGTATCTAGTTCCATTTTGTTCTTTTAGAAATTGTTCTTTAATTGGACCATTGGGGGGCAAAAGTCTGAATTTAGGGAAGATTAACTTCTGGAACTTTTCTATCCTAGAAGCAGGTAAATTCTTTCTAGGAGAAGAGCCTGAGAAATAGAACCAACTCTGATCCAGGAGTGGGCTAGCTGCCTCTAGCAGCAGCCTGAGGAAAAAGAAAAATTGAAATTCCATTTAAGCCATTAGTAAACCTATTGCTCCTGCTGTCACAGCTGCTCTGATGTTACTGTGTTGTGACCTCTACATTCCGGTACCTCCTTCAACACTGGGAAATTCTTAAACTTTTGTTAAAAAAGTGATTTATGAATATGACCTGCTGGAATCTGCTGATCCAGAACACGCATACACTCTGATCACACAGGCAATCTCCCATTAAACCCACCTGTTGCTTTCAACAGTTCTGAGGGCCCTTAATTACTGATCTCATTGACTTCAACACTATGATCAGCACTTCTTACACACATATGCTTTCACTGAGTCAAGAGTCCAGCCAGGCATCTGAAAAATTGGGCAAAGAGCATATCTTTAGATCAGTCAGCATCTCTAAACATTGCTTGTCAGTACTGGCCATCTGTGCTGTTCAGGCCAAAGGTACACTAAGTCAGAAGAATCCTAGTTACATTGATTTGAGTGGATTACACAATTGTAAGATTATCTTTAGGGCAAGTTACAAGTAAGAAATTTAGCATCTCACAACAACATTCTCAGAAAAGTTATTTGTAATGTCCATAAGAAATACTTTCTCAGTTTTTTACCCCATATTTCATTTCCATATTTCATTATTATAGTTCTTTCTCACATTTTTTACTTATAGTTCATCCCCACACTAAATAGGACTATCTTTCTGGGTATGGCCATGTGTATGTGACCACATGGAGGTCATTGAGGAGTCAGCAGAGTTATGTCTGCACCTTCCACATCATACCCCAAGGAAGAAAGTTACTTTTTCTTTGCTTCTTTCTTTTTTCCCCCTATATTGAAATGCAAAAACAGGTAGCAATTCAGAGTTAATCATGATAATGAGGACTGTATCATAGGAAATGCTGCAATTTAGCAGAAGAGATCTGGTCTCTGTCCACTCTGGGCTGCCTGCATACATTTTTACCATTACATTAAAGACAAAATCGCATTTCAATTTTATATTTCTTTTGTAGTAATAGCATAGCTTACACTTCTGTTTGTGCAGAAAAGCTGGAGATTCTGGGATAAGTGCATCAGAAACATTGATGAAGATTAGACAGATAACATGGGAATATTTCGAAGACATTCATATGGAAAGACGTTTGAGCTGTTTTAAGATACAATTACTGTCAGTAGATTTTTTTTAAAGCAGGCTGAAGATGTGATTGACTGAGAGCCTGCTGTGTGTTTGAGTCAATATAAAACACTGAGTGTCCCAGCTTCCTTTTTGTGAATCTCCTTGCGTGCATTATTAATGCCATGATCAATTGTGATGACCATGCATGTGTTTCCTGTGGACATTGAACATGCATGTGCCTTCTGTAGACAGTCAGATTCTGTGTTCCCAAATTTCAAAACTTGAGTGGGTTAGTTCAAGAGTACAGACCTATTTATTTAGAACTGCATGTTTGTCATTGGCTTAGTCCTGCTGATTATCAGTTTTACTGTATTGAGGCATGTCTAGGATTCATGAAGCTCCTTTCTGCCTGTGTCTGTGAGGGTGTTTTCAGAGAACATTATTTCACGAGGGCTCTGACCTCCATCAGCTAATGGATTCAAATTTGAACTGACTATTGGGAGGTGGTAAAACTGGAAATTGGGGCCTGGTTGGAGGAAGCAAGTGGCCTGAGACAGGTCTTAGTCTTGCCCCTTGCTTTTACTTATCTTTACTTCCTGACTGTGATGGGATGAGCAGCTCTGCTCCATGACGCCCTTGTACAGTGATGGTTTGTTTTGCTACACACCCATATCCATGGAGGCAAGCTCTGAAAGCATGAGCTGAAATCAGTCATCTATTAAGGTGTTTATTTCAGGTATATTTTTCAGTAATGGAAAGGCCGGGGAGCTTACTATGTTGGCATTGCGCAAAAGATTAGGTTACTCTACAAATAGCTGGAGCATGGGATAACTTCAGCAGTAGCACCCCAATGACTCACTGAGCACCGTCTTTCCCTCTAGTATAGTGATATCTCAGTCCCTGTACTTTCTTAAACATTTCCCCCTAAATTTCCTAACTTCCTTTCGATTATGTGAAATAAATAAACTGTTGCCAAAATTCATGTTTCTTTAGTTATCCAGAGTCAGTATCTACTAGAATTAACAAGTTTCTTTGAGAAGTTGAGAAACAGGAAACCATTCCTCCATTCAACATATGTACCCTCGCTATAAGCTTACTATGGCCATTGTGCTCTCTTGGCCCTTAACTCTTGACTTGTTCTACTGATGTTATTAACCATTGCTGGTAGTCATTCCACTAATCAGTTTTCTAGCTAAAACTTGAGAAGCCTCAGGTTTCTGTTTGTTTTCTTGTCAGTCAGCCATCTCCAAGAAAGAATATGGCTCAGCAAGCTTGGTGATTCCTCAGATGTAAAGAAATGTAGAGACAACTGAATCCAACTTGCTTATAGAAGAGATAGGGTAATTATTATGATTAGGAGTAACATGTGTGGAAGTTCATTATGAAATTGCTAGCTTTTCTACTTCTGCAAAGATCTTACACACTGTAGGACAGACAGCCTTCAAGACAAGTGCCATGGTCATACATTACCTTTAAATCAGCCCAGTCACTGCTTTTAACAATGCAGCACAATTCCTTTTTACTTGTGTAGGGTTACTGATGATCAGAATGTGTTATTTTATATAGTGACTATGATCCAGATAAAATATCTGCACATAAAGTTTGTAGAAAATTTATAATGTGAAGAGTCACTAGTTGCATTCTGATAGAAAGTAAATCATTGCTCAAACCTTTATTTTATTGAAGTTTATATAAATATCAGTACTAAATAGAAGGCCTTTAATCTATATCTCATATAGCAAACATATTTTATAAAAGTAGAGAAAATATGCAAGTTCACATAGTACCATTAAACATACCACATAGCTAAAGCAATCTGGGCAAACTAAATCGATGAATAAATAAAGCTGGATACATTACACTTCTTGACTTTAAATAATTTTATTAAAGTCATAGTATTTAAAGAAGCATGTTGCTAACATAAGTACAAGCAGATTAATGGACAGAATGAGAGACCATAGTTGAATCATGCACATATATTCAGCTTATTGTATAAAAAGATATTAAAATATACAACAGGTTATAAACAGACTCCAGGAAATAGTGTTAAGAAAATGGTTTACACACTTGGCCATTTCTTATGCCAAATACAAAATCAGTATATATGTATATGAAAATGATGAAAATTATGTCATTTAGAAGAAAATTGTTGGAAATGAAGATTAACCTGTTAAAGAAAATAAGCAAGAATTAACACCATATATATTACATGTTTTCTCTCATATGTGTAGTCTAGTTTTAAATAAACACACACACACACACACAAACACACACACACACACACACACACACACACACACACACACACATATATATAATTTGACGTATGCACATTATATGTGAAAAGAAAATACAAGGGGGACTATTTTGAGGATGGTGGGGACAAGTAGAAGGGGCAGGTGAGATAAAAGCATACTGGAACAGTGAATTTGGACCAAGTACAATTACATATGCCTGTGATGATATCATTGTTAAGTACAGTAAAAAATTTTATTTTTCTTCATGGGAATAAAAATCCACTCTATATGTACCTTACTACATTGTTTTTGTCCATTTATCTGTTGATGGACATCTCGTCTGATTTCATATGATGGCTATTGAGAACAGTACAATATTAAAAATGGTGTGCAAGTATATCTGACTTAGAGGTCTAGGAATTGATATCCAGGAGTAGGATAGCTAGGCATATGATAGTTCCAGTTTTAGTTTTAGGAAACCTTTTAGACTGACTTCCACAGCTACTCACCAGTTACTTTTCCACACCAGTAGTGTTTAAACATTCATTTATTCCTCCATCTTTACAAACATTCATGATTGTTTTCTTGAAGATAGTCACTCTGTGATGGTAAATAGAAAATTTGGTAATAGAAAAGAAAGATGGTAAATAGAAAGGGGTGATGGTAAGTATAAAGTTTGATTCATTTCTCCATATGAGTTTTATAAGAGGAATGAGTTCTGGTGACCTAATACACATTAAAGTGACTATAGCCAGACGTGGTGGCGCACACCATTAATACCAGCATGCGAGAGGCCAAAGTAGAAGAACTGCTGTGAGTTTGAGACTAACCTATTATACCTTTATACATTATATATTTGGAATTATTGTTTTATATATTTTGTTTGACATATTAATCCATTTATTTAATTGTTGAGACAAGCTCGTCCTATGTAGTCCAAGCTTGTCTGGAACTAATGGTTTAATTCATGATATAGGTTTTCAAATTGCTCAGATTATATGTAAAGCATTATATTCCAATAAAGGTCATACATGTTTTTTATATGTATGTTTTGAGGCAAGCCCAACAGACTGGCTGTTTTTATGAGAGAAAGTGAAAGCAAGAGTGACAGCAAGAGAGAGAGAGAGAGAGAGAGAGAGAGAGAGAGAGAGAGAAAGAGAATTTGCATGCCAGGGCCTCCAACCACTGTAATTGATCTCCTAAAGTGTGCCACCTTGTGCACATGTGCGACCTTGTGCAGGCATCATCTTGTGCATCTGGCTTACATGGGATCTGGGGAGTCAAACATGAGTCCTTAGACTTGGCAGCCAAGCACCTTAATTGCTAAGTCATCTCACAACCCTTAATACATTTTAATATATTTTATTTATTTATATGGGAGGGAGAGAGAGACACACAGAGAGAGAGAGAGAAAGAGAATGGATGCATTAGGGCCTCTAGGCACTGCAAACTAACTCCAGATGCATGTGCCATCTTGTGCATCTGGCTTATGTGGGTACTGGGGAATCGAACCATGCTTAGGCTTTGCAGGCAAGCATCTTAACTGCTAAGCCATCATTTAATCCCTCACTCATGTTCTAAGTAAGTGTTTATTTTTGCTCATCATTTGAGCTATAGTATTTCATGGCAACAAAGATGTGGTGTCAAGATCAAGAGGCAGCTGGACACATTATGGCTGCAGTCAGGAAGCCAAGATCCGTAAATACTCAGAACATCCATTTTCTAAGACATGATATTTAAAGCTTGATGTATTCGAGCCTTTTGAAAGAGAATATCAACTTACATGCAATTAACACTGGATATGATGGGCCAATTCCTCAAGCTTTATTGAAAGAATCGACTTGCCTATAAACTTTTCACATTCTGAAATATGAAAGATAAATTCTCATTGTTAAATTATCTAAAATCTTTTAGTGCTTGTGCAAAACATTTTTTCCAGCACTTAACAACAAATTACATCATTTGATCTTCATAATGACCTTATGAAATAGATAAGATGGAGTATTTCCTATTGTTGCTTCATATATTTTAAGCAATATAGAAAAATAATATTAAAAGCAGTAGTGCAACAATGCAGCCTTCCATTTTATGCAATTGCTCTTATTTATTATGAACATTATTCAAAAGACATTAATTATACAAATGAATTTGTTCAATTGTGACATTTTATCCTCTTCCTTCTAACCTATTTAGCTCACACAAATACACACTACTATTTGCTGTCATTAATTTAACTTTTTGTCTGTTTTTACCTTCCACATGTGACAGAAATGACACAATACTAATCTGTATCTTTCTTTCTCATTTTTTCTAGCATATCTTCTATTTCCATCCATTTTTCTTCTTTTTATTAATTTATTAGTGTGCAAAACTAATGGGTTGGACTGGAATAGTTTTATGCATGTATATCATTGTATTTTGCTTATTACAGTCTCTAGTTTCATTCCCCTCTAATTGTTATATGTCTTCTCCCCCAAAACATAGAGATGTGGTATACATACCAACACACATACACACACACGCACACCTTTTCTTTACCCATTTATTTGCTGGTGGACACCTTATTGTGAAAGGTGCCATATTAAGCATGAGTACACCTATTCCTTATGTAGTATGGCTTTGTGTTCTTTGAGTATATACCTAGGTATGACATAGGTGGATCATATAGAAGTTTGATGTTGTAGCTTTGAAGAACCACCATACTGCAGCATTTTACGTGTACATCAATAGGGTTTGTGTTTCTTTTGCTTCTCAACCTCACTAGCATTTATTTGATTGTTTCCTTGACAGCAACTATTTTTACAGGGGTGAAAGTTGATGCAGTTTTAATTTGCACATTCTTAAGAGTGAATGCTATTCAGAACTTCTCATATATTCATTGCCCGCTGACTTTTTGGAAGTATATCTTCATGTTATCTGGACAATTGATGACAAGAATTTAATGTTTTGTGATTTTTTAAAAACAATCCACATTGTATGTGAGACAAGCAGCTGCTCAGGAATATCTCTCATTTTCAATGATGTCACTCTAGACCTTGTTACTTTTGGTGTGCAGAAGCCTGTCACTTTGATTTAATTCCATTTGCAAAAAGTTGCTTTCTTTACCTGGACTAATTGAATCCTACCCAGGAATTCATTGCCTGTGATAACGTCATATATTGCTTTTTCTATGTTCCCATGTACTATTTCTGCTTTTGTAAATTTGTCCTTCACCCTGTGTTTTTATTTGTCAAATATTACATACATAGACACTGGGTGACACAAGTTAGAATAGCTATTGTCAAGCAAGCATAAAAAATAAATGCTAGTAGTGCAAGAAAAACTATTAAAAATGGTCGATAGACGTGTATAATGCAACAGTATAGTGGATCAAAATACCATGACCAAGTTTTGGGTGTTATATTAAATCCTTTGATCCATTTTTTTGGGTTAACTTTTGTACAGGGTGTGAAATGGGGGTCTAGGTTCAGACATCCATATGTGAATACCAAGTTTTCCTAACATCATTTGTTGACTAAACTGTTTTTTATTCAATATGCCTTTTGAGTATTTTGTTTGAGGCCAGTTGGCTATAGATGCTTGAGTTTATTTCCAGGTCCTTAATTCTGTTCCATTTTTTGATGGGTCTTTTTAAAATTTAATTTATTTATTTGACAGAGAAAGATGGAGAGAGAGAGAGAGAGAGAGAGAGAGAGAGAGAGAGAGAGAGATGGAGAGACATTGGGCATGCTAGGGCCTCCAGCCACTGCAAATGTACTCCAGATGCGTGCACCCCCTTGTGCATCTGGCTAACTTGAGTCCTGGGGAATTGAACCAGGGCCCTTGAGCTTTGCAGGCAAACACCTTAACCACTAAGCAATCCCTTCAGCCTGGTCATTTTTTTTTCAGCATAAATTTGTCACCTGTCTTTATTATGTGTTGCCAATTTGAAATACATTTAGCACATGTACAAAATCTGAGATAACAAAGCTCCTATTTTGTAGTCCACATGTATATTTTAATATTTCCAGAAGAGTGGAGATGCTGCTGCACAGATATAGCTCAATGTTTCTGTAAATTTTATTTTAATTTCTTTCTTTCTTTTTCTTTTTTTTTTTTTTTTTGGTTTTTCAAGGTAGGGTCTCACTCTAGCCAAGGCTGACCTGGAGTTCACTATGTAGTCTCAGACTGGTCTTGAATTCACAGAGAACCTTCTACCTTTGCCTCCTGAGTGGTAATATACATGTGCCACCACACCTGGAAAAGAGAGAAAGAATGGGTACATCTGGCTTTACATGGGTACTGGGGAATCAAACTCATGTTGTTATGCTTTATGGGCAAGTAACCACTGAGCAATCTCTCCAGTCCCTTATTTTATTTTTTATTGAGAATTATAATACATGATAATACTCTCATTTGCTCAAAATGCCCTCCCATTGCTCTCTTTTCTGCTCCTCATGCCCATTTTACTGAATGCCCCTATTTCCAAGTAGTCCCACTTCGATTTTGAAGTCTCTTTTATTTATGTATTTTTTTTTTGTGTGTGTCTTCATCCATCATCTGTCTGAGAGTGCTGATGGGCTAAAAACTGGGAGATCTTTTGGAGGTTTCAGCCTCCACTGGGAGGTAATGAATGTACTGGTCACTTCAAGTTCAGAAAATGGTGTCCTACAAAGTGCTCTCACTCTCTGGCTCTTATATTCTTTCTTCCCCCTCTTCTGCATTGTTCCCTGGACCTTGGGTGGTGTGATTAAGATGTATCAAAAATTTTATTTTAATATTTATTTGACAGAAAGAGAGAAAAAGAGGCAGATAGGAAGAAAGAGAGAGAATGGGCACATCAGGGCCTCCAGCCATTGCAAACAAACTCCAAACACATGTGCAACCCTGTGCATCTGGCTCACATGGGTCCTTTAGAATCTAACCTGGATCCTTTGGCTTTGCAGGCAAGTGCTTTAACCCTAAGCAATTTCTCCAGCCCTCAAAAGCCTCTTGTTTTTAACTTTGGTGAGTTTTCTGACTCCTCAGTATCCACAACGGTCTCCAGAAAGGAGTTTCTCTGGCAAACAGTGAGAGTAGCACCCTTTCACCACCTCCTCCGCAATGTTCCCAGAGCCCTGGAAGATGTGACTGAGATGTCTTGCCCAGTGCTGAACACTCAAGTGTCAATCATTCTCACCACTTTGATGAGCATCAGGTCTCCCTACTTGTCACTGACATCTGTACAAAGAGCTGCTCAAACCAAAAGCAAGAACATCAGTAATCTATCTGCATGAAGACAAACATTTAGAGAACAATTTGATGGGCACAATGTATACATTTAGCCAACAAACAGTGGTAGCTTCCTCCCTAAGGCCGGTGACTTTCCAAACCTTAGAATTTTAGACTTGATTTTTAGTACCAGGCATGAATTCCTTCCCATACTGTGGGGTCTCCATTCAGAGAGAGTTTAGCTACCCCAATAAGTTACATGCCACTGCCGCACTAGTTGGCACATCTTTATGTTGTGGTTGGTTATGTAACTTGCAGGATCTACTACTGGTTAAGACTGTTGATAAATTTTCTCCCCCAGCCTGTAGAGCACTTCTTAGCAGTAAGTAAGTCAGCAGTATAGTCAGGAGGTGTCTCATTTCCATTTCAATTTCTCAGTAGGCTGAAAATGCAGCCTGTGGTGTCTTTAGCAATAGGGTCTCACTATCTGGTTCTGGTGGGTAACCAAGGGCACTGTCAGTGGCCTGTATTTTTGGTTAGTCATATGGGCCTCCTAGACAGATACTGCATTGGAGATGGTGTTCCACCCATAGCACGTGTATTTTCCTGTAAAAACCAATGACTCCTGGACACAGCTTTCTCCACTCCAGCAGGGTACTTCTGCCAAAAAATTTACATATTTTCTCCTCTTCTCTCCTCTTCATCCTTCATTCCGTTCCCTTTGTCCTTTCCTTTCTTTCTTTTACAAGTTATATTTTTTGTATAGCTGAGGAAAATATTTTCATATAGCTATTATTTTATTTCTTTTTAAGATTTTTAATTGACAGCTTCCATAATTATAGAAAATAAGCCATAATAATTCCTTCCCTCCCCCACTTCTACCATATTTCCTTCCCCTGTCAATTATTCTCTCTTTAGTTTGATGTCATCATCTTTTCTTCCTATTATGAGGGTCTTGTGCAGGTAGTGCCAGGTGCTGTGAGGTCATAGATATCCAAGCCATTTTGTGTCTCGAAGAGTGCACTGTAAGGCTTCCTTTGGCTCTTATGTTCTTTCTGCCACCTCTTCCACAATGGACTCTGAATCTTGGAAGGTGTGATAGAGATGTAACAGTGCTAAACACTCCACTGTCACTTCTTCACACTATGGTGTCTTATGAGTCTTCCCAGTGGTCATTGTCATATGGCTATTCTTTTTTATTGGTATTTATTTATTTATTTTTATGAGAGATAGAATTGGTGTGCCAGGGCCTCACTCACTGAAATCAAACCTCAGACATGTGCACCACCTTGTGTGTATGTGTGACACTTACTTTTGTCATCTTGTGCCTTTGGGAACCTGGAGAGCTGAACAAGAGTTTTGAGGTAGGGTCTTATTCTAGCTCAGGCTGACCTGAAATTCATTATGCAGTCTCGGAGTGGTCTTGAACTCACAGCGATCATCCTACCTCTGCCTCCCAAGTGTTGGTATTAAAGGTGTGCATCACCCTCTCCTCAATCCTCACTTGACCCCAGTTATGATTTTTCACTCTATCTATTCTATCCCTTTACTTTCATATCTATAACCACTTCCCCAGCCACTCTCCTCATCTTTTCTGGCCTTCTTCTAGCTTCCTGGCCTCTACTATGGACTCTTATTTCAACTTATATATAAATCTAAAAATTCAAGGCAAAGTTGTGCATATGAGAGGGAACATGAGGTACCTATCCTTTTGACCGTGAGTTACCTCATCTCAGTTCAACTTTGATAGTTCCTATATATTGAGACATTCATCCATTTCTTTTTAATTTTCCAGTTTGGCAGAATAAAGTATTTTGAAATATGTCCTCAAAATTCTCTTATTTTCATTGATATCTCTTGTAATGTGTGTCTTTTCATCTCTAACCCTATTGATTAGGGTCTTCTGTTTCTTTTGGTAATGAAGCTGTTTGTTTATCTTATTTATCTTTTCAAAAACCTATTATTTGTTTTAGTAGTTGTAATTGTTTTCTTTATTTCTGTTTCATTGATTTATGCCATGGTTTCAATCACTTTTTCTGCTTTGTACTTTTGGGCTGTTTTGTTGTTGTTCTTCTAAAGCCTTAAGGTACATCATGAAGTTTTATTTGAAATCTCTCTATTTTTTGTAATGTAGGTATTTAGAGCTATAAACTTCCCTTGTATGACTGCCTTCATTGTGTCCAGAGTTTTTGGTATGTTGCATTTTTATTACATTTAATTTTAGAAATTTTTTTGATATTTTTCTTGATTTATTTGATTAGACAGGTCTGCTTTTATGCCCGTAGCATCTTTTTTTTTATAATGTCATCATTGTTAAAGTCTTTTATATTTATACATGAGTCTTTTTATTTTTATTCAGTTAAGAATATCACTCCATATTTAGAAGGAGGTTGCATCGACTCCATAGATCACTTTTAGTTGTATGATCAATTTCATGATAAGAATTCTGCCAATCCATGAACATAGGAGATCTTTTCACCGTTTTCTGTAATCTTCATTTGCTTCAGTGTTTGTAATTTTCATTGTAGGGCTCTCTTACATCCTTAGTTAGGGTCATTCCTAGATATATCTCTCATAGGTTTCCTGATTTCTTACCCAACAATTTTGTTATTGGTGTATAAAAAAGCTTATTTTTATATATGATTTTGCAGACTCATACTTACCAAATTTCCAGCTCTATATCATTTTCTTTAGTACTTTATATGGAATTACACAACCATAATTTGACTGATTTTTCTACTTGTGTGCCTTTTACTTCTTTCTCTTTCCTGTTTGCACTGGCTAAAATTTCTAATACTATATATAGTGTTGAGAGTGAACATCCTTGCCTTGAGCCTACCTCTTCAGAGGTCAGTTTTTCTCTGTTATACATGATATAATATCTGAATTTGTTATACGACATGTCTATTGTGTTGAGACATGATATTTCATGCTTGATTTATTCAGAGCTTTCACCAGGAAAGATCCTGAAGTTTATCAATGATTTCCCTGCATCTATTGAGATGATCATATGAATTCCAGACTTAATTTTATTAACATGCTATATTTTATTTGTTAATTGTGTGTTTTGATCTGTCTTTACTTCCCTGAAATAAGACCAGTAATTACTAACTTGGTCAGGGTAACTTTTAAATATGTTGTTGAATTCAGATTCCAAGCACAGTTGTTTTGTGTCAATATTTATCAAGTGTACTGGTCTGAGGTTTTCTTTCTTTTTTGTTTTCCTTCCCTTTGTTTAGCAGGCTTAAATGTGTTCTCATCAGGTTTCAATGCAAGGTTAATACTAGCTTCCCAGAATGTGTCTGAAAGAACTTTCTCCTTTTTCTTCTTTTTATTTTAGGGAAGGGGGAATTAATATTTTAAGGAATATTAGCATTAGTTCTTTAAAATCTGGTAACAATTCAGCAGCAAATCAATCCAGGCCTGGACTAATCTTTGTTGTAAGACTTTTCATTACTGTTTCAATCTCCAACTTGTTATTGATCTATTTTGCTCTTTCATATTCTCTTGATTCAATTTCCACAAGTCATGTGAGTCCAGTTGCTTACTCATTCCTTTTAGACAATGCATTTTTCCCCTAATTTCTTTGTATGGCTTTAATTCTATCTAAAGATATTCTTTCATTCTTTTTACCCTGTTCAACTCTCTTTAGCATTTCTTGTAGAAATAGCCTAGTAGCCATAAAGTGTCTACTATTCAATATCATAATACTTGATATTTTGACATAGTTTTGCTGGATATAGGATTCTGCATTCTCATGCTTATTTTTTTCTTAGCACTTTAAAATGTCATCCTAATCCCTTCCACAATCAATGGCTCCTCACAAGAAATCTAGCATCAATCTTAGTGAGGATCTCTTATGTGTGACAAATCACTTTTTCCCTGTTTCAAGATTTTTCTCTTTGTCCATAGCAATAGTTTTATCACATAGCTTGTCAACCCATTACTTTTCAATGTTATGACCATGGTTTTTTGATGTTATAAGGTTTTGACAGTAATGGGAACTTAGATAAAGCTATATATCAACTGTCAAATTTTGGTTTAAAATTCTTTATAATAATGTTATTATAAAATGTGCTTTTGTTTGATGATTTTCCCTGATGCTGTACTGGACATACTCTGAGCACATATAAGGGGGACTATGCTGAACTATGATGTTCAGTATATCAGGTGTATAAAGTATATTCCTTACAATATTTTCAATATATTGTGGGTTTATTGAGACATCAAACTTTCCTAATCCAAGAATCATTTCTACTGTGTCACACTGTAGTTCTAGTTAAGTTAGTCTTATGTAGAGTTCACAGGGGTTTTTATATATTTAAGCTTATATCTTTGATGTGTTTTTAGAGTGAGTTTTACCACAATTTATTCAAATAGGCTTTCTGAAATGCTCTGTCTTCTCTTAGATTTTCAGTATGAGTATATTAATAAACATGATGTGGCTCCACAAAGTTTGTCAGCTGGGCTCATTTTATTTTATTTTATTGGTATTTTCTTCTGCTTCTCAGACTGGGTATTATGCATTGACACTTAAGATTTGCCCTTTCTTCTTTCTTTCTTCTGTGAAATGTGCTGGTGAGTGGTACTTCAATTTCAATTGCAGCTCTTCTCAGTTCTAGGGTTTCTTACTCAGTGTCTTTTTTGATCATTTATTTTATTTTATTTTTATTATTTATTTGAGACAAAGAAAGAAGAATATGGAGATAGATAGAAGGATAGAGAGAGAGAGAGACAGAGACAGAAACAGAGAGAGAGAGAGAGAGAGAGAGAATAGGCACACTAGGGCCTTCAGTCACTGTAAACAAACTTGACACTTGTGCCACTTTATGCATCTGGCTTATCTGGGTCCTAGGGAATCAAACCTGTGTTGTTTAGTTCACAGGTAAATGCCATAACCACTATGCAATTTCTCCAGCCCCCTTAATGTGTTCTAATAATAATGTCTCTTTAGTTTTTTTTCCCCCTCTTTCTTTTTGTTGAGATATCACTTTTTTGGCTTCCTGTAGCTCATTACTCATGCTTTCTCTTGTCTGCCTAACAAATTTGAGAAAATATTTTGTCTAAAATTTTCAACATGTTTGCTTCTCAGATACAGTTTTTGTTGATTTAATTTTCCATTTGTTTCAACTATATTTTTGTTATTTTTTTCAGTCCTTCATGTGTTTGCTGAATTTTTTCACTTAAAATGTTTTGTATATTCTCCATTTTTTTGTCGTGCTCACATCTTGAAGCCTGTTTCTTTACTTTGTAATTTTTTTTGAAACAATGTCTCATGTAGCTCAGGGTAGCTTCATACTTACTAGCTTACTATGTAGCTGCAGATGACTTTTAACTTCTGATAATTCTGTTACTACACCCTGAATGCTTGGACAACATTCTTGTGCCACCTCACTCAGTTTATATGATCCTGAGGATCCACCCTAGGACTTCATGTATGCTAGACGAGCATTCTGAGTCACACCCCTTCCCTTGAGGCCTGTTTCTTTTTTGTTGTGTCCTGCCACAAATTGTTCACTTTGGATTTTATAATGGGATAATTGAAAATCAAACCATTTTTTACATGATAGGCTATTGTAGTTTGCTATAATTACTGCAGTTGTCAATCATTTGTTCTTTAGAGTGGTCTTTTCAAACCTTTTTTTGCAATGATTGTATGTTTTGTATGTAGTTACTGAAATCACTATTCTATTTGCTCATTGGTTTAGCAGTGATAAAAATTTTCCTAAGCTAAATAAAGTAAGGAAAGAAGGAAGTAAGAAAGTGGGAGGAAGGAAGTAAAAGGAAGAAAGAAAAAAGTTAGAAATGAAGAAGAAGGAAGCACACACTCCTGTGTGTGTGTGTGTGTGTGTGTGTGTGTGTCAGAGAGGGAGCGAGAGAAAGAAAGAGAGAGAGACACAGACAGACAGATATGAGTGATGACTGCCTTACATATTTCATGTTTACTTTGGCAAGGGCAGCTCTTGATGCATAGCCAGCCTATTTCAGCCTCCACCCTGGAGTGTGTCTGTTGTTAGTACAGAGCCTTAGTTTGAATAAGGTTGAAATTTAGGATATTTTCTTCTCTTCCCGAGTACATGTCTTGCATGCCATACATGTAGTATTCTAGACATTCTGGTATATGTAAAAACTTGCCAAAGCCTTATTTCTCAAAAACACTCACCCTCCAAATCTTTTCCCAGACTTTCAGAGTATCAATTGTTTGCCCTACTGATAATTTATGCACCAGAGCCACATGGTTTTCACAACCTTGACTGCCTGTCAGAAGTTGCATTTGGACTTTAAAAGGAAGCTTCTTGTGACAGCCCTTTGGTCATAGTATACAGACTGGTAAACAAACAATACTCCTTTGAAGCAATGTTAGTTGGACTTCAGAAACAGGCCACCACGGAGGAATTGAGCTGCAGTCTTCATGGCCAACATCTTGCTAAGTGAAGGGCTGGACAAGGTCAACTAAAATGCCACAGAAATTTTATACTATTTTTAAATTGTCTTTCTAAGAGAAGTGTTTGCCTGTACTTCCATTTCTGAATATGACTACTTATATACTTGTGGATAGATAATACATAATTCTACTTCTTAGAACTTCAAGTGTAATAGAGGAGATCTCTAGTTTACTGAAATGTGCCAAGAATAGCAGTGAGGCAGGTTCAAGTTATAGGCAACATTAAACATCAGCTGACCTGGGAAAGCAACATGCTGGGTGCAGCTCTGCTGATTTCAGGTTCCAGGGAAAGAAGCCTATAGATGCAGTTAGCCAGGATCATTCTTGTGTGTTTGTTTTAAGAAGCAAAGTTGTGGGAGAACATTCACTAGCACACACTTTTAACATTGTTTACGGTTTTGTTATTGACATGAAAAGTATATTCACCTCACCAGTTATGAGAGCAGTAACGTTATCTTCATCATAATTTACGATATCTTTCTACATAACACTTACAGAAATTTATTCTTAAAATGTGGTCCTGCTTGGTGATGCATGGTTTATCCTACACATATTAGGGTTCAAAGCTGAGCACCACACACAACCATATTTGTACATATACAAAAGCAATATTGGAGGAAATTAGAAAGAAAAGAAAGGAAGGAAGGAAAGAAAAAAGTAGGAAGAAGAGAAAGAAAGAAGGACAGAAGAAGGAGGGAATTAGGAAGAAAAAAAGAAAGGAAGGAAGGAATGTAGAAAAGAAGGAAGGGATAATTAAATAAATAAAGAGATGCTCTACATTTTACAATGTGTGAAGATCCTGCACCAGGATTATGGTCAACCTTTCTCTCCAAATCTTCTTAAATGTATACTATTCTTTTGTTGTTCCTAGATTTGCATCCTATATTTCTTGTTTTAGCATTAATTCTGAGACTAAATATAGAAAAGTCTCTTTTTCTCTCTCTCTCTGTGTGTGTGTGTGTGTGTGGGAATGGGGAAGAAAAAATATAAAAGCAAGGGAATTATCTGTGGAAGACGTACTTGAGCAATCTTTATGCAAAATACAACTAATTTAATTTCTCTGTAGTGAAATGTAAGGAGATATTTATGTGAAATGAATGGGCCAGAAACTGGAAAGTCTTGGATGTCTTTGACACACATGGCCCATAGAACTTTTTATAAGAAGGGATTTCCCGGAAGCCAACATATTATGCATTCAAACTGAGAAAGGTCCATTTCTTATTTCTGTTTTTAATGTTTTCTAACTTATTTTATCAATGTCTTCCTTTTAATTTTAATGAGAATTGTGGCTTCTGTCCATCTCATTTCCAAGGCTGATATCATTCCACCTAGTAACACTGAGTTTCATCCAAAGCCAGCATTTGGAGGTATAGAAATCTTTCTTGTGCTTGGCCTGATGAGGTCCTTGAATGATCTCTGCAGGTGGGTTTGTAACCAGATTCAAGACTCCTTGTTTTATTCCTGCATCCTTTTTTTAGCTAGAGACCATTTCATGTTAGAGAAGTGGTGATATACTTTTTAATGTTTATAAAAGGCCTAAATAGGAACAAAGACTTTCCCTGCACTTTAATTGCTTATAGCATACTTGAAATTTTATCAGAGTAGAAAAATAAATCTCAAACATCAAGTTTTGTGGTTTCACAGCAGTGCTCAAGCCTGAAGTCATTAAGGAATATATTCAGCATTAACAATAAATCATTTGAAATACAGTCAACCTCTATGAATGCCTTCTCTCCTCTGATGGATAGTGGCTCCAGGGAAACATGCCTCAAAATCATTATTCTTAGAAGAAAAATAATACTTTATTAATAAAACAGGACTCAAAGCCTTTCAATTAAAGACTTTTAGTTGTTCTGGGGACAAAAGCATTATGTCATTTTAAAACAAGGAAATGGATGCGTGTGTTAAGTGATTTTTTTCCAGATCTGACAGAAAGCTTCAGACCTAGTTTCTATTCTTGCTCATGTCTGTTTTTAACTCAGCTTAGGCAAGCCCCTAAGGCATCTACAGAGGAGGCTGGGTAGACCTCCTCCACACAGGTCTGTCCATGCCTGACTCCTTCCGGTACTTTATTTGTTCACCTGCTATGTGCTCTGGAATATTCTGATTTTGGCCTTTTGGAAATAGCTGTGATATAATGTGAAAATAAAGGCTTATAATGCCTGAAAAGTCTGCAGATTTCTATATGTTGTGTCTTCCTTTGAAATTTGAAAATGGTTATTTGGAATTGCTTCATACTAGAGACTGGAAATGGTACAAACAATAGTAGGACTGGAACTATGAAGTATTTACCCTTTGAATCATACAAACAAAAGAGTAACATGGAATTAGCATCTGAGTTTAAGATTATGAGAGGGGTTTATGTTAGAAACAGAGTTGTGAAGACAGGACAGTTTTCCTGCAGATATTTCTGTATATAAAGGTTACAAATCTGTGAATTCCTCTTTATTCCGTTATACAACTACTTTTATATGTCATGCTTTTGCTTCAGATGTCAGAATGTAGTAATAAATTAAGCCTTCTTGAGTTTCACAAATACACTGCAATCTCATGGTTTTGTATTCCACTAGACACCATGCCCTCTTTTTGATAGCACCTGTTCTTCAGGCATAAAACAGAAATAAAGTAACATGCTTGAATTTAAAGAGGATGGCAATTTGTGAATGACTTTCATCTTCATGCAGGAAGTACATTAGCTATCCCTGGGTTTCTAGTACAACTATTGACAACAGAATATAAATTATCAATGTGTATCTATTGAGAACCACCTCTAGTCATATTGTTGAAGGAGTACATTCATGCAACATATGTCCATATAGCCTATGACCATGGCACCCACATCTTGAAAACTGTCTTTTCATGGGGTTACCCCGATATGAGCTAGTGACTCATTTCTTCCTTTCATCATGAGTCAATGTGGCCTTCAGAAATAGGTTATATCATCAGAGGCACTGCTAAGATTTCTCCAGGATCTTCATTTTCCATGGTATGAAATTATAGACTAGGGCTCCAAAACTGCAAAATGGTGGGAGCAGGTAACAAAAGACTCCAGTAGAAGACCCACACTCATTCCTAATCATTGTACTGCAGGGGTCACAAGATCTTCTTTTTGTCTTCACAATGAGGGGAGTACCTCTACTGTCAAGGGGAAGAAAAAATGACAGAGCAGGAAGGTAGACTGTTCCTCAACCTACCAAACTATTCAAAAATTTTTCCTGTGTTTACTAGTGTAAAAGCTGAGTCTATAGAAACACAATTCTAAAACATATTCATATGTAATGTTTAAACCTACAGTATTTTATAATTTTAAATTCAATATTATACAAATAAGTAAAATATTATATTATACTTAAAAATTTGCCAACAGAAGCCAGAGGTGATGGTGCACGCCTTTAATCCCAGCACTTGGGAGGCAGAGGTAGGAGGATCACTGTGAGTTTAAGGCTACCCTGAGACTACATAGTAAATTCCAGGTCAGCCTCCTGGACTAGAGTGAAACCCTACCTTGAAAAATCAAAAAAAAGAAAAGAAAAGAAAAAAATTGCCAGCAGTTGCTTACCTTAAAAAATAAGACTATGAGAAAAGCGCTAACATGAGTCATCAATATAACCACCAACTGGGTGACTCATAATAACTTCTAGAGATAATAGAATATAGTTAAAATCATTAACTTTAAGTTAACTATTAATGATTAATATTACAACATAATTAATTAAGATAATATGAATTCTTGATATAGGAATGAGGAGATAACTGGGTGATTACATTTTCTATTGTAATTCCAAAGTATTTACATATCATTGTATACTAATTATACTAAATTATTAAAAATGTTCTTTTGTATATCACTACTAGTATATTATGTGTAAGTAATATGGATAACCTTTTAAACTTTTATAGATTTCATTAGGATGTGAAGGTATTTCATATCATAAGGTTATTAAACAGGAAATTGTGCTTGCAAGAATTAAGAATCAAAATTTTATTCCAAATGAGTTTTGAAAAATAAAGGGGAATAGAACAAGAATTTTCCCATTGTCTGGGACTGAATTCAAGTGAGTATATGGGATAAAATATTTAAATCAAACCAGAGCAAACACATAGCATCACTCTAGTAGCTGGAGGCAGGAGGCAGAGTGGTTACAGGTGATCAGCAGTTAATTGAGGGTGTCAGTTCAAAGAACAGGAAGACAGGGAGTGAGGATTAAATCAGGCAGTGTGCCTCAGGAGCTTGGAGAGGACTGGGAGGGAGGATGTGAACTACACAGAGGACAGAGCAGGCTTTCTGTTTGGAGAAACCGTGATGACTGGAGACTGGTGATTCACAGCTGTGCCTGCTGTTGACCTATTTGTAAAGGAAACCTGAGTTTGATTTAGCCTGCTTTGGGCTCCCAGGAATCTCTTCTCCCATTCCTCTGTCCACTGATTATGTGAGTCTCTGACTCCTAGTCATCCCTTTGGATGTTTGGCTACTTACACAGCTTTCAGGTTTACGTGCTTTGAATCTCACCTTGATGTGCAATTCCTGACGTTTCTTGTATCCCAGCTTCTAGTATCTGTAGGTGCTTGATGGCTTCCTCACTCAAAACATTATCTTGTGTATGAAGCATTCATGAAAGCTTAAATGTCTCTATTTACTGAGTGTCTATGCCAGACTTTCATTTCAAAACCATCAGCCACTGGCCTAATTCTTCCTTCCTTGTCACCCCCTTAGCAAGTAATGACCCCACAGTCATGGGGAGGTGAATCAAGACTTGTGGTGAAGACCTACTCAGTGAGACTGTTCAAGTATCACTTACCTGATAGCTGTCTCCAACTGAAGAATTTGTCCCACATTTATATCTAGTATGTGGAGCTGATGGAAATTTTGTACCAGTTATTATCACATCATCTAGTGAGAAAATTCAACTGAAACAGGTAGGCAAAGTTTGCTTGAAGCAGGCATGGCATCCTTTTCACACTGTTACAAAGTAGTCAGCTATAGAGTTTACACTCCAGACCTACAAATAAAGCTACAAATAATCATAAAAACAAATAACAATGCTAGCTAGCCAAGATGAAATGGCTCATTCATTCATTACCCATTCTCATCTGTGTGTGTTTCTAAATAAAATAATAGCTCTTAAATTCTTCCATTTGTCAAAAATTTCAACAAGGCTGGCTGAAATTATTATCACCCACATTTAAATTAGAGCCTCAAAAGTGTTGGATCTGATTCTCTGTTAGAATTTCTCCTTTAGATCACCTCCACATTAGAAGTTTTTCAGAAAACTTCACAGATTAATGATAATCTAAATAAATGAAAATGACTGTAGGATAGTAAATAAAATTTTAGAGATTGGGCTCTATAGAGAAGCTGCTTCTCTCCAGATACTTTTAAAAATTTTTTAATATTTTTATTAATTAGTTTTGTACTCAGCAAATATAGTCAGTTTGGTACCATTATTGGGTTCATCAGTGACCTACCCCCTTCCCTTGCCCCTCCTTGTTGAGGTATATGGGTCATGCATTGTGGAGTTAGCCCAAAATTATGGGTAGGATAAATGTCTCTGCAGATCATGACCCAACATGTGGCTCTGACATTCTTTCCGCCCCCCTTCCACAAAATTTCCCTGAGCCATGTTGGGTTCATTTTTGGTGTGCTTCAGTGATGAGGTGTTGGGGGCCTCTGGGTCTCTGGATCTCTGATTTGGTAGGAGTTGATTTTTCTCTGTGTTGCTCTCCTTCACCCTTGTGCTGGTACCCGGTTCACCAAGAAAACAGCACCCTTGCTTGTTTTGCCAATTATTCTTAGTTTCAGCAGGGGCCCTTTTGAGGTATGATGGGGTGGCTCTCTCCATAGGCTCTACATCCAGCTGAAAAAGAGAAGCAGATTCACCAATGGAGAGTAAGTTAGCACCAGACAAGTGAGATAACCTTTACATTTTTTTATAGAGAATTTAATAGGTGTAGGCCCTCTTATAGCCCACAATTGATGGTAGCTTGATATTGGAGAGTGGGCTTATGTTTGGATATGGTTCTGACTTGTTTCCCAGCTCCAGCTATGTATGGGTCCCATACCAGTGAGGGGATCAGTTAGCCGAATTGAGAGCAGTTGGTTCCCCACCATGGCTGTGTGCCACCACTGCACTTGTGTGGGCATCACAACAAGTTATTTGCTGCTAAGTAGGTTAGACCATGCGTTGCTTCGACAGATATTGGTCATTTTCCCCCAGTCGCCCATGTAGCACCTCCTGGCACTAGACACGCTGTCTGGGAACTGACTCACTTCCAGCTTCCAGCCATGTATTCCATTTATGTGTCAATCACATAAGGTGTCTTCAGCAGTAGGGTCTTATCACTAACCTTTGGTGGGTCATCAAACAATCTGACAGAAATCTGTCCTTCTTTTAGGAAACCTGGTAGGTCTCTCTGATCAAAAGCTCATTGTGGATGATAGCCACATGCTGGTACTGGGAGTTACAGTTCAGTGCCCACTAAGAAAAGGAAGAAAAAGATAACTAATATAAAAGAGTTAGAGAGGAGAGAGAGAGAGAGAGAGAGAGAGAGAGAGAGAGAGAGAGAGAGAGGCTGTAGAAGATTAAGGCCAGTCTTCACCATACCCTCTCCAGTGTCATGTGGCTCAGGTGTTCCCTCTAAGGGCTTGGTGAAGGTTCAGCCATTTGGTCTGCCTGTTATGATGTAGAATTTTATGGTACATTTGCCATTTGCATCTAGATTTGTGTTTCCCACCCCCTCTGTTGCTCTCTACTCGCTCCCGACCCATCCTACTGATTAGCCCATGAGATGCTTGCTGGGTATGTAAGGCATCTTGGGTAGATTCAGTTTAGGTGCTGCAGATGAGTCAAACTGTGTGGTGATTTTTTTTCTGTGATTGGGTAAGTTCACTGAGAATGATCTGTTCCAGGTTCAACCATTTTTCCTCAAATTACATTCTGTCATTTTTTTTCTTACTGCTGTATAGAATTCCATTGTGTAGATATACCACATCTTAGTTGTCTATTCTTCTAGTGATGGACATCTGGGTTGATTCCAGCTCTTAGCTATTACAAATTGAGCCACTACAAACATGGTTGAGCAAATATCTCTAGCCTGTGGTTTGAAGGATTTAGGGTAGATGCCCAGTAAGGGAATAACTGGGTCTGTTGGCATCTCTATGGTAAGCTTTTTCAGGCGTCTCTATATTGCTTTCCAAAGTGGTTGTACCATCTCACATTCCCACCAACAGTGGACTAGTGTTCCTACTTCTCCACATGCTCGACAGCATTTATTTTCATTTGATTTTTTGATGTTTGATATCCTTATTGGGGTAAGGTGGAATCTCATAGTTGTTTTAATTTGCATTTCCCTGATGATTAGGCATGATGAACATTTTCATAAGTGTGTGTTTTCCATTTGTATTTCTTCTTCTGTGAACTGCCTGTCCAGCTCTTTGCCCCATTTTGTGAGTGGAGTGTTTGACTTCTTACTGTTCAGATGTTTGAGTTCTTTGTAGATTCTAGAGATTAGGCCTCTGTCAGTTGGATGACCAGCAAATATTTTCTCCCATTATGTGGGTAATCTATTGGCTTTACTTATTGTATGCTTGTCTGTAAAGAAACACTTTAGCTTCATGTGATCCCATTGGTTGAGTGACTGTTTAAGATCGTGAGCTACTGGGGTTTTGTTCAGGAAGTCTTTTTCCATTCCTATGTCTTGGAAAGTACTTCCTATGTTTTCTTCCAGTAGTACTAGAGTTTCTGGTCTTATGTTGAGGTCTTTGATCCGTTTGGACTTCAGTGTAGTGCATGGAGAAATGTGTGGATCAAATTTCAGTTTCCTGCATATGGTTATCCAGTTTTTCCAGCACCATTTGTTGAAGATGCTGTCTTTTTTTCCAGCCTACATTGTTAGGGCCTTGTTGCTTGACCCAAATTCCAGGTCCTCAAGTCTATTCCACTGGACTATGCTCCTGTTTTTATGCCAGTACCATGCTGTTTTTATTACTATGGCTTTGTAATATAGCTTTAGTTAAGGTATGGTGATGCCTCCAGAGGTATTTATTTGCTGAGGATAAGTTTGGATATGTGAGGCCTTCTGCCTTTCCATATGAAATTTGAGATCATTTTTTCTATCTCTGTGAAGAACACTGTCTTTACTGGTGAGGTGTGTTTCTTGAAGACAACAGATTGAGGGATCTAGTTTTTATTTATTTATTTATTTGAGAGTGACAGAGAGAGAGAGAGAGAGAGAGAGAAAGGGGCAGATAGATAGAGAGATAATAGGCATGCCAGGGCTTCCAGCCACTGCAAAGGAACTCCAGACCTGTTTGCCCCCTTGTGCATCTGGCTAACGTGGGTCCTGGGGAATTGAGTCTCGAACCAGAGCCCGTAGCCTTCACAAGCAAGCACTAAACCACTAAGCCATCTCTCCAGCCCAGGGATCTAGTTTTTTGATCCATCCTGTTAGCTTGTGTCTGTTGATGCGTGAATTAAGGCCATTAATATTTAGGGTAATGATTGTGAGTTCTTTTTTTTTTTTTTTTTTTTTTTTTGGTTTTTTTGAGGTAGGGTTTCACTGTAGCTCAGGCTGACATGGAATTCACTATGTAGTCTCAGAGTGGCCTGTAACTCATGATGATCGTCCTATCTCTGCCTCCCGAGTGCTGGGATTAAAGGCATGCACCACCACGCCTGGCTGACTGTGAGATTTGATTTGATCCCAGCCATATTGTGATGGTAAATGTGGGTTGGTGTTTTCATGGACTTTGAAGTTTTTTGTGCCTACTCTGAGTTTGGTTATTGTGATCTGCTTCTTGTAGGCACTTGAGTTTGATTATTTGTTTCTTCTCCATGGAGAATTTCCTGAAATACTCTCTGTAGGTTTGGTTTTGTGTTCATATAATTGTAAAGCTAGGTTTTGTCATGGAAAGTTTTTCTTTCACCATCTATTATGAGGGATACTTTTTCTGGGTAGAGTAGTTTGGGTTGGAAGGCATAGGTTCTTAGACTTTGTAGTGTTTCATTCCAGGTGCTTCTAGCTTTCAGGGTTTCCATTGAGAAGTTTGGAGTAATTCTGATGGGGTTACCTTTGACAGTGGTGTGCTTTTTTTTTTTTTTTTTTTTCCTATCTGCTTTTAGGATTTTCTATTTGGTGTCAATGTTTAGAGTCTTAATGACAATATGTCTTGGAGAGTTTCTCCTTTGGTCCAGTCTGTTTGGAGTTCTGTTGGCTTTTTGCATCTTGATGGGCATTTCTTTTAAGAGACTGGGGAAGTTTTCTTCAATTATTTTGTTAAATAAGTTCTCCATGCCTGTGGCCTGAATTTCTTCTCCTTCTGGTATTCCAATGATCCCGATATTAGGACATTTAAGTGTATCCCACAATTCTCTCATGTTCTGTTCACAGAAACTTTTGAACTTACTGAAATTTTTGAACTCTCGAACTGTTTCTTCCATCTTGTCTTCTAGGTCAGAGTTTCTGTCCTCCCCATTGCTGACTCTATTATTGAGAGCTTCTAGAGAGTTTTGGACTTGTTCGATTAGGTTTGCATTTTCTACTACTTTTTATGTATATTTCCATCCCTCGGTCAAGCTCCCTTTTCACATCATTTTGTTATTTGCTTGATGCTTCTTGGAATTCATCCTTGCATTTCTTTATGCCTTCATTTAGCATCACCAGCTGATTTTTGAGTCCTTCTTTTTTTTTCACTCTCCCTCATGTCTCTTAACTGTCTTTGAACTCCTTCCCTTTTCTTATCTATTAGGTCTAGTCTTGTGATGGCAGCATCCACACGATTTTCGGTCCTTTGTTGCTTTTCTGCAAGTTCTACCAGTAGGTTGGTCAGGGTTGCATTGCTCATAGCTTCATTTTGGTGTTCTGATCCTAATGACTCTTCTATGTTTTGATTAGAGATGTTCATTGTAGGACTTGGTGATCTAACTGGATTTTCTTGCATTTGATTTTTCATGTTATTTCTTTTGCACTGTGGTCTGCCCATCACAGTGCATGGGCATGTAGGTGGGTGGATCAGCGTGGGCTCAAGCACAGTGGGAATCTGAATCAGCCTGAGACAGTTACCAAGCAGCCTGGGCTTTGGCTCTCACTTGCCAAAGCCGCCTGAGCTCCTGCCTGACTGGGGCGCCAAAGTTGCCTGAGGTCTTACACGGTAATGCACCAAAGCTTCCTGTGCTTGTGCTAGGAGGGACACTGAGGCACCAAGCAGTGAAGCAGCCCAACTCTGATGGGTAAACCTTGGAACCCAGAAGCAGTCTGTGCTCCCCCACAACATTACAATGGTGGACGGCGGCAGACAGTGAGGGGATGGCACCTGAACTGGCACAAGTGACAGACACAGTCTGAACTTGCATGGCAGTTGCAATGGGCCTCGGCTCACCCGTGAATATGAGGTGGCCAGAGCAGTAAGTGAGCGAGTGGGCGGAGCAGTCTAAGCTTCCACATGCAGGGATCGATCAGCGTGGCCTTACCATTTGGCTTGCAAAAGATCAAAGGAACCTGAGCTCCAATGGGCCAACAGGTATAGTCTGGCCAAGGTCACTCATATGCAGGGGTATCAGGGCCATCGTCCCTGTGCAGTGAGGCAAGTGGAACTATGTTGGCCTGGGACCCTTTTCCTACAGTAAGTGCAGGTGTTTCCTGAAGCTGGGGCTATGGGAATGGTGGTTGCTTGGGGGGAGGGGTGGGCTACCCGCCTGTGAAGGAATCAGGGATTCCCTGTTTTTCCCCCTCTGTGCCCTCTCACTGGCAATCTCTTGGATATTTCTCTCCCCTAAAACACCCAGTGAACCCTTAATGTCTTTCCTTTCTTTCCCAGGGATCTGTGGCACAGTGAGGTGGTTGCCATCTTGGCCGGAACTCCTGAATGTTATTTTTGAAGCAGTACTCTGTATACTTTATTTTCACCAGTTTTTCAAAATCAGCATATTATTTTTCTTGTTATAATCATTGACTTCTGCTGTTGAGCAGTCTCCCTGGTTATAGACACAGACACACCATGACCTCCTCAGTCTTGCTGCCCCACAGAGGCTCCAGAAAATGAACTCAGCTGCTAATTCCATGCTGCTAGTGTGGACTCTCTCTCCAGATTCTTGAAGTTCTTCTCATTTTTGTTTCTCCAGAAAGAATGAAAACATGTAATTTCTTAGGAATCACTTAGATAATTTTCCAGTTTTTTTCTATCTCTGAACTGTATCAGATTATTACTTAATTCATTCATCCACTTAATCTTTAAATGAGAACATTTCAGAAATAAGGCTGTTTAGACAAAGGTATGCAGATATGAATCTTTGATCTTGTGAAATTTTCAAGGTGACAGAAGAGCCAGAAGCAAAAGGTAAGCATGGAAATAAATATCTATTTTAAGTATAACCAGGATTATAAGGAAAAATAGCATGAAATAGGCAGTATAATCTGAACAGTACATGATTGAGGAGGAAATTTGCTGCTTTTATCACACACATACATACACACACATAACACACACACACACACACACACAGAGAGAGAGAGAGAGAGAGAGAGAGAGAGAGAGGCAGAGAGAGACAAAGAGAGAGACAGAGAGAGAGAGAGAGAGAGAGAGAGAGAGAGAGATACCCATCCACACAGAATTCAAGGAAATGAGTAGCATCTCCGGGGTTGGCACTGAGATGTCCCTTGTACTGGGACAGAGAACATCAGTGCTATTGGGAATAGTGAGAAAGTATAAAAGTGGGGAGGGAGAAATGCTTTTGCTTGTGCTAGTCTAAATTAACAGTATAAACAGATGAGGAAGAGACACTCTCATGCTTCAGAAATGATTTCACAGGAAGTAATGAAAAAGAAACCAAAGAATCCTTATGCTTTCAGGGCATAAGAATAAACTGGTACAATGGGAGGCAGTGTGGAGATTCCTTAAGAAACTGAACTATTATTACATGACCACACCTGAGTACATACCCAAGGGACTCTAGGACAACATACCACAGAAAAATGTGCTCTTACATATTCATTGCTATATTAGTCACAGTAGCCAAGATATGCACTCAGCCCAGATAACCATCAGCAGATGAATGGAGCAAGATCCAGTGGAATTTGCAATGTTATTTATTCAGCCATAAGTAAGAATTCGTCATGTCATTTGTTGGAGAATGTATGCAACTGGAGATGATCATAGTTTTCTGTAATGTATGGATAGATAAAATCACTCATGTATGCACCTGTACATGTGTGCACACACACATCATAAAAAAGAGGGAGACCATGGAAAGGAAGGTGGCTAGCAACAGGACCAAGGGGAAGGAGAGAAAGAGTGAAGTGGGGGTTCATAGAACATAAGGCTTGAAAGAAAATGTCTTTAGGGAAGTCATCACTGGTACAATTAATATATGATAATTAAACATTAAAAAAGAACAAAAACATAGACCATAAAGTTGGAAAGGACAATGTTTCCAAAAGGTCAATGTGATTGGACCTAACATGTGGCAAGTTAATAAGAATTCCAGATGAGGGCTTTGTTTTAATGTTTATTTATTTTGAGCCAGAGTCTTGCTGTGTAATCCAGGCTGGCTAGCCTTGGGCTCATAGCAAGTCTAAAACATCAGCCTCATGAGTGCTGGGATTACATGTGTATTCTACTTCATCCATCTCCAAAGCACTTTTTTATAGTAATAACAAAGCTCATTTTAATCTGGGGGTGCTGGCGATTGAATTTACAAGTGCTGAGCACAGCACTGTACCACTGACTTGCATCCTTGGCCTGACAGATTGTTAATAATGGGAAAGACATTCAGTTTCATGACAGTAATGGAACAACTGCAGGGAGGGTGTTGAAGTCAGGTTTGCATTGCTGGTAGAAATCACCCAACCAAGAGCAGTTTATGGGAAAAAAGAGGTTTATTTTTGTTCACAGGCTCAGGGGCGGGGGGGGGGGGGAGAGCTCCATGATGGCAGGGAAAACGATGGCATGAGTAGAGTGTGGATATCACCCCCTGACCAATATAAGGTGGACAATATCAATAGGAGAGTGCACCAAACACTGGCAAAGGGAAACTGGCTACAACACCAATAAGCCTGCCTCCAACAATACACTACCTCCAGGAGACATTAATACCCAAATATGCTTCAGCTGTGAACCTAGTATTCAGAACACCTAAGTTTATGGGGAACACATGAATCAAACCACCACAGAGGGTGAAATGATCTGATCCATATTTTCATAGTAAGCAGTGACTACTTGATGATAAGTAAGAATGCATTGAGGAAATTACTTTTTGTGTCAGGATAGCACAATATGATATGGACAATATGATATGGAGAGAAATAGAAATATCTCAGGTGTGCACAGGGAGAAGAAAGAGAGTTTCACATTTACTTTTTCAACAAAAATCTTTTATAGGAAGCACAGGTCCCTTGAGGCAGCTAGAGTACATACTTATATACAAGCTTCAAGATATCTAAAAAGACTTACTCTTCATTTAGAATAAAACTGCCTTACATCAGTACTGCCTGAATGTGTCCAAGCTATTGTTTTTGATAATACTCTCTTGTTCATGTTTTGTTTCATAAATTTCCTAGTGCAGAAAACATTTTTAAATTAACTTTAATTTTTAAGCTAATCATTTTTTATTTCCTCTGTCAACTGAATTTCACTATATATTAATTCATTTGACAATAGAAAGCTAAAGCAATGCCAGCCCTTGGCTTCTTGCTTAGTATTTACTAACATAATAGCAACAAAAGTCATCTGGTTGTGATGGCCCAAGCTGTAATTCTACAACTGGCAAGGATGGGGAAGGACGATTTATTCAAGTTTAAGGCCAACTCGCCTATCTAGTGAGTTCTAGGCTAGCCTGGGCTACAGTGGTAAAATCTCTCTCATTTTTCTTCTCTCTCTCTCTCTCTCTGTCTCTCTCTCTCACACACACAGTTAAAAGTATGATAGAAGGTATGGAAAGATGTCTCAGTGGTTACAAAGTCTGTAGTCCCAGGTCAATTCCCCAGCCACCCATATAAGCCAGAGGCAGTGTCTGCTGCTTGTTTGCAGTGGAAAGAAGCCTTGGTGGATGAATGTGAATATGCACATGCCCACACACACACACTGCAGATAAACAAGTATAATAAATCAGCAGTGAATGTCAAAATAACCATATTTCTTTTAGTGTCAATGATTTTTGTGTTTTGTTTAGTACTATGTCCCATTTTAGAATCATGTGTTTTTAAAGTATGGTACAAATATTTCCTTCCAATTCTAGAGTTTTAATTTGTTTTTAAGGTGGCTAATTTGGGGGGGGGTGTTAGGAGATGGCCCAGAAGCTAAAGGCACTTTATTTCCTTATTAGCAAGTATTCTGGCATGAGTTCAATTCTCTACAACTCAAATAAAGCCAAACACAAAGAGATGTATGCAACTGTATTCTCAATGCATCTTTAGCAATGGGAAGCAAAGCCAGGAGAATCGACAGCACATGGTTTAGCTAGAGTGATATTCATACAATTGGAAAACAAGGAAGACTCTCTTCTAAGCCAGGTGGAAGGAGAGGACAAACACCTTATGCTGTCCTCAGCATTATACATGTGTGCCACTTCACGTGCATGCCATATGTACACACATTGTACATACACACATAAGTAAAATGTTACTTTACATCTTAAAATTTGTCTAATTTTATTGTTTATTTTCCAAATTTGAATGCAGGTATCTAGTTAGATGCTATTATTATTATTATTATTATTATTATTAGTGTTTTTTGAGTTAGGGTCTCACTCTAGCCAAGGCTGACTTGTTTATTACTTTTAGTAGATATTTTTCTGTAAAAAACACAGTGCACGTGAGCACACACACACACACACACACACACACACACACACTCAGAGCTTTTATTTCTGAGTTCCTTTTGGAAAAATAAAACTTAGGGGCTGGAGAGATGGCTTAGTGGTTAAGGCACTTGCTTGAGAAACCAAATGATCTAGGTTGGGTTCCCCAGGACCCACATGAGCCAAATGCACAAGAGAAACATGCGTCTGGAGTTCATTTGCAGTAGCTACAGACTCTGGTGTGCCCATTTTCTCTCTGTCTGTCTCTCTTCTCTCTCTATCTCTCTCTTTCTGCTTGCAAATAAATAAATAAAAATTAAAGAAAAGATAAAAAATAAAATATATTTCCTTCTTAGTGAATGTTGGCTATATTGTCATGAGAATGTCAATAGTTGCTCATCTTTTTTAGTTTGATTCTCATTGAATGTGGTATTCATTCAATGATACTCACTGTAAGATTGCAAAATCTGTTTTATTGTTATGTTGTAGACGTGGTCATGGAAGCCCCATAAAATACTAGCTATTCCTGAGTGTTTAATTGAGTGAATGGTACCCAACACATCCAGTTGTTATTCAAAATTTCAATGATAAAGGCTATCATGACTTGGAGATATTCAGTTTTTTTTTTTCCAATTTTGTCTCTATCCTGAATCTAGAATGATACCACTGAAGTTTTCCTGAAAGAAAGAGGATGGTAAAAAACTCAACTATGTTATATAATGTTATTTCTTAAAAGTAGAATTATGGATGGAACAGTGGCTTGTTTTCAAAGGCTGCCATCCTGGGTTTGAGTCCCCAGATACCACATACAGCCAGATTCACAAAGTGGCACAAGGTTGTTGGCAGTGGCAAGAGGCCCTGGCGTGCCCGTATTCTTGCTCTCTGTTAATATTAAATATTAAAAAAGAAATAGTTTCAGCATAACTTTAGCCAACTTTGTCTCATATGTAGATTTGATTCTTCTCATTCTAAATAACTTTCATAAAAAGGGATTTCACGGAACTGTGATATTGGGGAGGAATGAAATAAGTGTTACTTAATACTTGGCTAACTGTTATTAGGGAATGGTTCTTATTTCTGCAGAGTGCCTAGTGCCATCTGGCATGAATGCTTACACTCATGTATGAGACTCCCATCCGGGTCTGTCTGGTACAATTCCCTTGCCCTTCATAATATACTCCCTTCAAAGTTCTTTAGCTAGCAATCAATCAAACAACACCTCTTTCTCTGAGTCCCCAGAGAGGATGTCAATTTTGGCAGAATGAGTTCAGAGGAAGAAATAGCTGCCACCTTCATAGACTACTTTGCCTGTGAAATGCTAATAAATCTAGGGAAGACATTTACCTTAAATGAAGTGGTTATTTTAACATGATTTTGATTCCAGCAGTTAAATAGCATGGTGGAAGAAAATAATTTATTCCTCAGTATAGATTAACATGGTGAGAGCAAAACATTTCCTATTTATGATCATCTTTTTCAACTTACTTTTTCTTTTATTCATCTTCTTTGGCAATTCAAAGCCATTCATGCAGCATAAACAGTAACATATCCAACTAAGGCAGTCATCACCACTTATCTAAGGGTGGAGACACTTTGTAACCCTCATCTTTTCTCTACTATAGTTCTATGAAAAAACATCCTTAAGTATTCCAATACTTCTGAAAGAGGAAATTTAGTGGTTTGCTGGCCCATATTGATATCAGAATATCTCAAGAAACTATATGAACAGTGCCTTATCATCTAAATGCTTCCTAGGTAGAACCCTGAAAACTGACTTCTTAATATTTCTCATAGAAAAGTCAGGAGCAGGAGTGACTGTCATGCATATTTATAAAACAGAGATATCTTGTTTCCGTGAAAAACCATTATACATTAAATACACTTAAAATCTGACAGGTGCATATGTGAATTCAGACATTTAATATATCCCTGAGTGTGATTTTATGATTCATTCACAAAAGAGGAATTAATGATATAGGATTTTCACAAAATAATTGGAAGCTATAAAGATGGACTTCACTGAAATCTTAGAAATGAAAAGTTATCAGTGAACATCATAGTCTGAAGAGAAAAAAAAATGTAGATGTGGGAAAATGCATACTACTCCAATGTTTGGTAAGACACTATAAAGTGTGTAATTGGAATACCAGAGAAGGCATAAATTTAAAAATATCACAAAGAAATATTGAGTAAAATATTTTCCAAATATAATAACAAAGAGTATGTAAGGTATCTTCGGTAGATTCAGGTTAGGTGCTGTAGATGAGTGAGACTATGTGGCGATTTTTTTTTCTGTGATTGGGTAAGTTCACTGAGAATGATCTGTTCCAGGTTCAACCATTTTTTCTCAAATTTCATTGTGTCATTTTTTCTTACTACTGTATAGAATTCCATTGTGTAGCAAGCATCTCCTAGATTAGACACTAGGATGGAAGGGGAGGGAGGGGAGGGCATCAAAGGGGTGGGAAACACAAATCTAGACCCAAACGGCAATGGTACCATAATCTTCTACTTACTAAAAGACAGACCAAATGGCTGATCCTTCACCAGGCCCTTACAGGGAACACCTGAACCAGAAGACACTGGAGAGGGTAAGATTAAGACTAACCTAAATCTCCTACATCTTCCCTCCCTCACTTCCCCTCTCCCTGTCTCTCTCACTCTTATCTCTAACTCTTGTATATTAGTTATGTTTTTCCTCATTTTCTTAGTGGGCACTGACCTGTAACTCCAAGATCCAGCATGGGGCTATCATCCACAATGAGCTTTTGATCAGAGAGACCTACAAGGTTTCCTAAAAGACAGACAGATTTCGGTCAGAGTACTTGATGACCCACCAAAGGTTAGTGGTAAGACCCTACTGCTGAAGATACCTTATGTGATTGACCTGCAAATTAGAATGGCATGGCTGGAAGTTGGAAGAGAGTCAGTCCCCAGACAGTCAGCGCGTCTAGTGCCAGAAGGTGCTACATGGGCGACTGGGGGAAATTGACCAATATCTACCGAAGCAACGCATGGTCTAACCTACTTAGCAGCAAATAACTTGTTGTGATGCCCACACAAGTGCAGTGGTGGCACACAGCCATGGTGGGGAACCAACTGCTCTCAATTTGGCTAACTGATCCCCTCACTGGTATGGGACCCATAGCTGGAGCTGGGAAACAAGTCAGAACCATATCCAAACATAAGCCCATTCTCCAATATCAAGCTACCATCAATTGTGGGCTACAAGAGGGCCTACACCTATTAAATTCTGTATAAAAAAAAAAAAGTAAGGGTTATCTCATTTGTCCTAGTGCTAACTTACTCTCCGTTGGAGAATCTGCTTCTCTTTTCCAGATAGATGTAGATCCTAAGGAGAGAGCCACCCCATCATACCTCAAAAGGGCCCCGGCTGAAACTAAGAAAAATTGGAGAAACACGCAAGGGGGGTGTTTTCCTGATGAACAGGACACCAGCACAAGGGGGAAGGAGATCAGCACAGAGAAAAATCAACTCCCACCAAATCAGAGAGCCAGAGCCTCAGAGGCCCCCAACACCTCATCACTGAAGCAGATCAAAAATGAACCCAACACGGCTCAGGGAAATTTTGCGGAAAAGGGGGTGGAAAGAATGTCAGAGCCACATGTTGGGTCATGATATGCAGAGACATTTAGCTTACCCATAACTGTGGGCTAACTCCACAATGCATGACCCATATACCTGAACAAGGAGGGGCCAAGGGGAGGGGGTAGGTCACGGATGAGCCTAATAATGGTACCAAACTGACTGTATTTGCTGAATACAGAACTGACTAATAAAAAAAAAAAACAACAAAACAAAGAGGAGTTGGTGTACTCAAGAAGCCCAGCAAACACCCGGGAAATACAAATAAAGTTGCATCAAGTAATATAATAGTCAATTTTCTCATTCAAAAGAAAAGGATACATTGCACATTCTAAAACATTGGTAACAAGAGCTCAACTTCTATCAATACTGTGAGCCAGAAGCAAAACATTGAAGGAGTTATTTTTTCACAGGACTCTATATTCTGTGAAGTCTTTCTTCAAATTAAAGATAAAAATGTTTTGTGAAAACTGACAAATGGGATAGTTTATTACAAATAGGTCTATACTAACAAATGTCCCTCTACACACACATCACACTCAAAGCAAAGCAAAAAAAAAAAAAAAAAAAAAAAAAGTTATTCTTCAGGCTGAGGGCAAAATTGCATCCCACAGAAATTAAATTTTACAGAATGAATAGAAGAGGTCTTGAAATGATAAATATATGGATAAACATAAATCACACCCTTTGATGTTTTCTTACCTTTATCCTATTAAGGGTACACTCAAAGCAAGGATAATAAGGAATACTTGTGGTTTATATAAGATTTTTAAATGAAAAATATGTGATAACATATTTTTGTTGTAAGGCTAAAAATGTGTTTTTATGTTTAGTGTTAATATAAAATTAATGGTGATGAATTAAGGATTCATATTGCAGTATAGACAATATCCTTAAAATACAGTGATTTTGAGATATGAAGTCCAAAGATATTTAGACTAGAATGTTAGAAGTTATTGCTTTGTTGAGAAGAAAAAAGACATAAAGATACATAGGAAACTGCATAATGGTCATCCTAAGCCTAATAAAATCAAGTATTAAACCATAAACACTGGGGCAATCAGCGAGTATCAAACTGGATGACATAGGAAGATCTGACTCAATGTTTATTAATTTAATTAGTATTTGCTAGTTTAATTCAAGAGATATCACCAATTTGATAATGAAAATTTGAAAGCAGTATACAACAGAACATGCCATTCTAATCAAGCTGAATTTGGAGAACTCATACCACATGAAGTGATCCCAAGGTAAAGCATCTGCAAAGATAAAGAAATCAACTGTAGACTAATACAAGAGTTTCTTCATCAAGAAGCATAATCTGAAACGTACATGAATGAATAAAAGAAGTACACAAAGGGAACTGTAGACATTCCTCATCAAAGTTGAATGTGTTATTGATTCTCTCTCACTAACCAGAAAGTTATAGCTGTGATAAGTAATAATAGTGAAGATCTAAACAACCCTTCAGCAATTTGACTTCATCAATACTTAAGCACCCCTACAAAATTCCAAAATACACATTACTCTAAGTGATCAAGAGATATTTACTATGACAGAACATATTCTTTTCCATTAAACACAACCTAATTTCAAGGCCTGAAACTATATAAAGTGGTGTCTAGGATCATGCCAGATATGCATGTAAAATAAAGCTACAGTTAGAGAGTGCCAAAATATTTGGAAAAGTAAACTGCAATTATAAATAACCACTGAGTTCAAGAATATATCAAGTAGATAATTTAGAGTTAAATAGTCCTAAATGATAATTAAATCTCAATATTATATTCATAGATGGTCATGAAATTGAAGTTAGAGGAATCTATATAGGATTATATGCTTATAATAAGGGCTGGAGAGATGGTTAAGGCACTTTCCTGTGAAGTCTAAGGACCCTTGTTTGACTCTCCAGATCCCACATAAGCCAGACACATAAGATGATGCAAGTGCAAGGTCTCACACTCACATAGGGTGACATTTCTGGAGTTTGTTTGCAGCAGCTAGAGGCCCTGGTGCACCAGTTCTCATTCTGTCATAAAAAAACATAAAAACTAGTCAATAATTAAAATCAATTATCTACATTTAAATCTTATAAGCCCAGAAAAATCTGACTATCAAAGAGAAATTAGAGTAAAAAGGAAATGAATAACTGATACAAGAGTGGAAATCAATTGAGCCAAATATCAACGAGGCCACAAGTTGACTCTCTGAGGATTGATACAATAAACAACCTCTTGGCAAATCTAACCAAGTATAAGTGAATGAGTGAAAAAAATGTTTAAGAGTATTAGTAATAGTGAAGATCTACTGCTATGAATTTTTAAAAGTATAAAAAAGAAAATAGAATGTTATGAACAATTTTATGACAGTAGCTTTGACAAATTAAATAGTATAGAAAAAATTTGAAAAACACTTCTAAATGTCATACAAGAAGATAGAAATCGTTAAAAAGAAACTTCTCTACCCATAAGTGAGAACAACAGTAATCCAAACTAATATACATTTACAGTGCTTTTTTTGATGGGCATAACATCTCAATTTAGCCAAAGATCCATGGTAGCTTCCCTCTAGACTCTGACCTTCCAAGCTGTAGATTTTTGACAGATTACAGAGACTCTCAGGGAGATGTAAGAATCAGCAAGGTGACAAGAAGAAGAGAAAGCCTAGTGCTTAGCACTGGATGAGCCATTGCTATCACACTGGTCAGGGCTCAAGGAGCACTACAGACAAACGGGTGGAATGAATATTAGTGATGCTCTTACTGCTAACTAGAGATGCTTTTCTATGGAGATGATGGTAGATTCAGAGGAGATTCAAAACTCATCAAGTAAGAAAATAAGTGGCAATTGAGAAGTCAGTACTAAATGAAATGCACATTGTGCCCTCCAAAGCTAAGGGGATAAGGCAGAAGAAGGAGTGGAATGGGTGTAAGAGTCACATGTTGGGAAGAGAAAATTAAAGGAGTTAGAGACCTATGTGTCTGTTTTGTAAGGAGCTGGAATCTCACAGTAGCTATCCTACCCCCATCATGGAGGCAGAGAGGGTTCCAAGGGCTGGTGAAATAGCTCAATGGTAAGAGACATGCCTACTGTGTCCAAGGCTTAAGAAAAAGAAGAGAATGATCATATAGGTCAAAATATACATTTTGTGAAAGAAAAGGATTATTTATTTCTATTTATCATAGTTAAATTCTTCTGATTTGCAGAAAATAATGTAAAGAAAGAAAAAGCCATGGACTGGGAGAAAATTTGCAAATCACACTACACTTAATGGGGCTCAGGTTACACTCTTAGTAAGTAGGTTTAAAAAAAAAAACACCAAAAGCAAAAGAAAAATAAAAACAATAAAAGGCAAAAAACTGACAACAAGAAATGGTTAAGAATATAAGGTAGTTGAATACACATTGATTTTTCAGAGTGTAAAAATGATGCATCCACTTTACAAAAGTCTTTTGTAGATTCTGTAAACATGTATAGACAATGATGCTATGAATCAGAAATTGAATTACAAATATTTGCTTAAGAGAAGTGAAAGCATATATATGTCCACACAGACTTGGGCATAGGGCTACTTCATGATTATATAACATAAAGAATCCAAATGCCTGTGAAAGATGAGTTACATGTATGTGTGTACATGGGTTATATATACATGTATATGCCATACTTGAGAAGTATGTAAATAATCAATAAACAATAAAAGTGAATGAATTTATGACACTGAAATGATATACATATGTACAAACAGAAATATATTAAATGAAACAAATTTGATATAGGAAAAGTTAATTTAGATTTCATTTGTATGACATTGTAGAACTGTTTGGAGATGAAATGTCAGTGCCTTGGGTAGAAACACAGCAAATAGAATGGCACAAATATTTCATCTGTATGAACAGAAATTTTCCTTGTGGTACTTTTGTTTGTGGATAGTGTTCAATTGGATAGGTGTAGTTGCCAACATTCATGTAATTATACATTTTAAATCTGGCATTCCACCATTTACATATTATGACACACTATGCTAATACTTAAAAGCAAGAGGAAATATAAAATTATCTGTAAGACTTATATATAATGCTCAAGTAGATAAGGCACTTCTTCATGATAAAGGGCTAAAATCTATTAAATTCTCTATAAAAAAAGTAAGGGTTATCTCTTTTGTCCCGGTGCTAACTTACTCTCCGTTGGAGAATCTGCTTCTTTTTTTCAGATAGATGTAGATTCTAAGGGGAGAGCCACCCCATCATACCTCCAAAGGGCCACGGCTGAAACTAAGAAAAATTGGCGAGACAAGCAAGGGTGCTGTTTTCCTGATGAACTGGATACCAGCACAAGGGGGAAGGAGATCAACACAGAGAAAAATCAACTCCTACCAAATCACTCCAGAATTATTTGTGTAGCAAAATGAACAGGTCTCTGACAGAAAGGTGTGGATCAGGGGGGAAGAGTTATCGAAAGTAAAAAAAGAGTTCAGGTGATGGCTACCACCTCTTTTTTTTCCACTGTGTCCTTCTCTGTTCTTCTTCCCCTCTGTCTACCATAGTGTATGTATGTATGTATATATGTATGTATGTATGTATGTGTGTGTATGTGTTAAGAGAACTATAAAAACAATATTCATATAGCCACTTCCTTTGCAAGTTCTCCTGGGGAGTAGGTGTGAAGGGATAAAAGAGTTTAACCTGCTTTAAGATATGTATAAATTAAAATTTTAAAAACAGTTATCATTGTCATTAAAGAAACATGAAAATAAGGTAAATCCTCAATCAAGTTTTAGAATATTAGGAAAGGAAATTGAAAAACATGGTAGCTTTGTTTTAATTTATTTGGGAGAGATAGAGAGAGAGAAAGAGAGAGAGAGGCCATAGAAAAAGAGAGAGAGAATGGGCACTCTAGTGCTTCTAGCCACTGCAAACGAACCCCAGATTCATGAACCATCTTGTGCATCCTGATTATGTGGGTACTGAGGAATGAAATCTGGGTCCTTAGGTTTTGCAGGCAAGTGCTTTAATGGCTAAGCCATCTCTTCAGCACTATATATATTTATTTTTTTCCAACAATTTCCACATATACAGAAAATATGTTATGATCACAATCACATTTTACATCTTCTCTTCCCCCCTGGCTTACTCTCTCAAACTCTGAATCCTTTCTTTCCAACTAGTCTGTCTTCTCTTTCAATGTCATTGTTTTCTCCCTCCTATTACATAAGTCTTATGTAGGCAGCATTGGCCACTATGAGGTCATGAATATAAAGAAAACTTTTTGTCTGGAAGACCATATTGCAAAGTGTTCCTTCCTTTTCTTGGGGTCCTGCTTTCTTTCTGCCTCCCATTACACAATGGTTCCTGGGCCATGGAGAGTGTGATAGAGATGTCTTCCTTAGTGCTGAACACTCCACTGTCACCTCTCAGGTCCTTAATGAGTTTTGTGACTCCCCAGTGATCAACACCATTTGAAAAGAAGGTTCTCTAGTCAAAAGTGCAAGTAGCATTGATATATTGGCATTAACAAAGAAGTTAGTGGGCTGTAAAGCTTGCATGATCCACTGATGTTTAAGACTGTTGATGACTTAGCTCCCCCAAAGGCTGCATTACTCTTTCCTACAACATGACAGGTAGTCAACAGGAAATGTCCAGCTAATCTTCAGTTTGAAGTAGTGGCATTTATTTATTTATTAGAGAGAGAGAGAAAGCGAATGAGTATGCTAGGATCCTCTAGCCACTGTAAACAAACTCCAGATGCATGCACTACCTTGTTGTGTGTCTGGCTTACATGGGACCTGGAGAATTGAACTTGCATCCTTAGGCTTCACAGGCAAGCACCTTAACCACTAAGCCATCTCTCCAGCCCCAAAGTGGTGGTATTTTAAAAACTGGAATCTCCACATTCTATAGTTAGATAGGAAATTGATTTGATGGAAATCTGGCTATGTACAAGAAATGTCATCAAAGGTTTATTTAAATCAGGGATTTCCAACAGGAGCCCTGGGATGGTTCATCTCAGTAGAACTGATATAAAGCTTTAAAATACACCTACACACATACTATCCATGTATCCATATTAAAAATAAATTAAAATATGTCCCATGTAGTTTTATAGATAAGACTTTCTCAAAGGGTTATGGTTAGGATTAACTTTTTATACATTTTATTTTATTCATTTATTTATTTGAAAGACAACAAAGAAGAAGAAGAAGGAGGAGGAGGAGGAGGAGGAGAAGGAGAAACAGAGAAAGAGAGAGAGAGAGAGAGAGAGAGAGAGAGAGAGAGAGAGAATGGGCACTCTATAGACTCTAGCAACTGCGTAGGATCTCCAGATGAATGCACCACCTTGTGCATCTGGCACATGTAGGTACTGGGGAATTGAACCTGAGTCCTTTGGCTTTACAGAGAAGTGCCTTAACTGATAAGCCATGTATCCAGTCCAGGGTTAACTTTTTTAAAAATATCAGCAGGGTGCGTAGTATGCATGAGATAGTTGGTGTCCTATGTGAAGCCTCTCTGGGTTATGCTCTCCTTGGGAATGAAATGCTGTACTTGGTATTTCAAAGGCCATATTATACCCCAAAGGAAAATGAGATGGAAACCCAAGTGCTTTACATATTTCAGGATTTCCCTGTGTGTGAATTATCATGATTTTTTTTTTCCTGAGGCAGAAGAAAGCTCTAGGATAGAGCATGAAAGAACATGTATTTAACTGCAAAATATCATGCTAGCTGAGGACTCTATAGCACCCAGTAAATATTATGAAAGTCGTGCTCTCTATATTTATCCACTCTACATTAACAATTAGGATCTTGCACCTTTGTTTGGATTCCATAGATTCATAGACTGTTTAATAGAGATTAAAATATAATGTTTCCTCCATCCACATGCTAGTTGTGGTTTGTGAAGATGGTAAATTGATAAGAAATATTTCTAGGAAGTTACATTTAAAAGGAAATATTTCATTTAAACAGTAAAAGCTATTTTATATTCATAATTAACACATATGAGTGTATAACTATGTCGAATTTGTTTATTGAATAGGGTAGATCAATTGAGCAAATGCAAAGGCAAATCTACCTGCCAATTGCAGCTCCCTCCCTCACTGGATGTTTTAATAAACCAGAAAATTCAGAAGCTTTGAGATAATTGTGGTGGTGAATTATATATGTTTATTGTGATATAGCTCTTAATTATTTAATTAAGCAATAAAACATTATTCTTAAGGTATTTTTATATGAGTGGTTGACATTTGTAATCAGTTGACATTGGGTAAATTAGATTGTTTTAGATAACCTAAGCCTATTTAATTAATTTGGTTGAAGTCCTTTAAGACAGTTGACTCTTTCCTAAAGAGGAAATTTTGCCTGTGGACTATAGCTTGAGCTCATGCTTGTCAATTCAAGCCTGCCATTGGCCGGGGGGAGATTCATAGTACATATATGCTCAGTCTCCATGATTAGCTGTCCAAAATCCTTGGGGTAAATCTATTAGTACACACAAGCACTACTGGATCTGCTTCTTTGTGGATCCATGACTTAAAAGTGTTGACCTAGGTTATCACACTTACTTTACTGGTGAAAAGTGGTAATTGTGGATTATAGATAGCAAGAGTTGGGCAACATCACAGAAACTTAGGGAAGGACTGAATTGTATTCCTCTCCGCCCCAAATCTCATGCTTCTTCCTCCATTGTACTGCTTAAGTTCCGCCTTTCTGTTAGGAAATGCCGAGGTTTTTTTTTTTTTTTTGCCTTTGCTTTTTACTACAATGTAATGCTTCAAATCACCCCTTGTATATTAGACACTTTATCATTTTTATGACCAATACATGACAAGTAGCAACTTAAGGGAGGAAGGGAGGAAGGGAGGAAGGAAGGGTTAATTTTGGCTCATGGTTAAAGAAGACACAGTCTATCACCACATGGGGAAGACATGGTGGCAGGAGCAGGAGGCAGCTGGTCACCTTACATCCTCATTCAGGAACAGCAGTGAATGGACAGGAAGTGTGGCTGGGCTATAAAATCTCAAGGTTTGTCCCCACTGACCCACTACTTGTAGTGAAACTCTACCTGCTAAAGGTTTCACAATCTTCCCAAACAGCTGTACCAGCTGGGGACCAAGTGTTCAAACATATGGACCCATGAGAGACACTTCATATTCAAATTTCAGTGTAGTGATGAGGTCTCAGGACACACTATATTTTAAATACTAGTCTTATACTATGTGAAATAAACCAGTCAGTTGCTGCAATTCTTTGTGTTATTATTATTTAACCTTTAAACTAAATTGCAATTTTCATTATAGATTAAAAGGACATTGTTCACTTGGTTAAGTACAAAGTATGGGACTTGATTTGGCTATAATACTGATGCTGAAATATTTTATCACTTTATTTGTGTGTGTATACATATAAATGTGTAGTATACATGCATGCTTATGTTTGCACATGTAGGCACAGGTGTATATGTGTGTGTGATTGTGCATGTGCTCATGTCTATCCAGGTAGAGAAAAAGAGATTGACATCAGGTATGTTCTTCAATCACTCCCCACTTTATTCTTTGAGACATGGTCTCTAACTTGAGCCCAGAGCTGACCAATTAGGCTACTGTACACAACTGAAAAGATTCATAGGGAGACTAAACAACTTGAAGCCAAATTAATTTATCTGCTTTTTGTTGGCTTTTACAATTTAATTCTGTGTATTGAATCTTTGTTGCCTACTACAAATGTATTTGTAACTACTGTGGCCTTTGGAGAACACACTGGTAAGAAGAGATTTTTTTTTCTGTCTAGTTTATAAATTGACAAGTGTAGCTGGGTCAGGAGGGTACCTCAGAGGAATTTGGCAACCCCAAAAGGAAAGGACAGAAAATTTTCACATGGCCTTGTTTTTTATACAGCATTTTAATATATGGGTAGACTTTTGGAAATACTGCTATAAACATAATTGTATATATGGATAGAGCATTTGAATAAAATGATGTAATATTGTATACCTATAAAAATTGCCTAGTTCACAGTGGAAATAGTAACCACAATACTCTTCTCATATGTGTGTGTTTGTGTGAGTGTGCATTATATATGAAGTTTAGGAAATCACAAAGGTACATCTAGATTTAAAAAGAAGTTGCATGCATTTTTCATTTTGAAATTTATTTGACCCCAGTGGAAAGGAAGAACACAGTTGGCAATTTTACCAGAATAACTGCTTTTCTCTTCTGAGCAACAAGAGTTTCTTTGTTTAGGAATAGAATATTGTTTGGTAGGCATAATTATTAAATTGTAAATTATTTTTAACAATTAGAAAACAAATAAATTAATTTTACTTATTTGTATGTTTTTAATTTACTTTGAGAAAAAAAGTCTGATATAGTCAAGGCTGGCCACAACCTACTGTACAGCTGAGGAGGTCTTGAATTCCTAAACTTCCTATCTCCCACCTCCATAATGCTAGTATTACATACACTGACTATCACACCCAGCTCAGAAGCAAGTATGTTAAGGAGGTCTTCCCAAATTAAAGAATTTAAGAAAATATATCTAATTAGATCCAATGAGTAAAATCATGTGGTATTGCACTGTCTCCTTTCTATGGGACAGATAGCTACAAAATACACCCTTTAGTTCCATACTAATAGCGATTTTTAAAACTACTTAGGCTATCATTCCCTATCAATGTCAATCAAATTAAAAACATTTTAGAATTCACATTCATTTAGAGTGTATTATACACCAGGCTGCCTTTAGTTCTGACATTTGGATGTAAGTAATAAGAAAATCCGACCTGATGGAGCTACTGAAGTTGAGTATGGAGAAGGGTGTGAATGGTAAGCCACCAGTCACTAGAAGACAATGAGGTTTTGTAATTATGCTGGTGATATGGAATTTTCTTGGAGGAAAAATAGTGGAGTTAGTAATTTAGGTCCTACACTGTACTTCCATCAACTTTAATGAACATAAGGAACCCATAATTGTTTCCTTCTCTGTCATGTGCTGTCCACATGGCACTAATCCTGAAGCCCTTTGTCTTGGAACCAGACTGTGAGTGGGGAATGCAAGCCTCCGATTTTCCAGCCTCCCTGCCCACCTGGTCTGGAGGCCTAGATTGGCTTCTGCTTATGATTCCTGGAGGGTAGGAAGACATCAGTGGTTTTTCTTTCTCTCAGTCCTACTATTATATTAAGCACATCAGTGGAATGTGCACGAAATTTGCATCCAGGTGTTAGGGAAAAGGGGTTCAAAATAAGTGAAATGTGCCAGGCTCAGTGGAGTTCACTGTACTCTCTAGAAATCACTCTGGCTCTAGCTGCCATTGAGAAAGCCCAGAAGTAGGTTAGCAGACATGGGCCAAGTATGTGTTGGTGACAGTACACTTTTCAAAAGAACGAACTACAAAATCAGCTCTCTCTTTTGACTAATATGGAGTATGGGGAATATAGATTGTCTTTTCTCTTCTTTAGTTAAGCAAAGAGACAATAACATTTCATTAAGCAATAAAGGGAATAATTAACCCTCCCACACATCACTGCTCCCAAGAACACTCATCCTTGCCCTCTGTGGTCCCCATGATTTTCATAGATGATGCTGGTTTTTCTTCCCTCCCTCTCCCTCTTCTTCCTCCCTCTCTCTACTGTTCCTCCGTCCCTTCCTCCCTCCTTCCTATGTACCTTCTCTAGGTCCCTTTATCTTTCTTTTTCTTCATTGATTGCTGGCATATTTTCTTAATTTTTTTTGTTTTATTTTTATTTATTTATTTGAGAGTGGCAGACAGAGAGAAAGAGGGAGAGGGAGAGGGAGAGGGAGAGGGAGAGAGAGAGAGAGAGAATGGGCACACCAGGGCCTCCAGACACTACAAGCAAACTCCAGACCCATGCACACCCTTGTTCATCTGCCTTACGGGTCCAGGGAATGGAGCCTCTAACTGGGGTCCTTAGGCTTCACAGGCAAGAGCTTAACTGCTAAGCCATCTCTCCAACCCCCTGCTGGCTTCTTTTAAACCTGAAAATGGCCTGAGATATCTGGGTTTAATCTTTGCAATAATAAAATATGCACTAAACACTTCCTACTATAAAACTGCTCAATTTCTGGAGCCTCCCTTCTCATCTATCAAATGCATACAATTTAGCTTGCCCCTTCAGGTATCTCTTATGAGACTATGAGATCATATCCTTAACACTTTTTTTTTTTTGCATTAAAAAGGAGTTTTAGTAGCTTTTACAAAAGTGAGTTCTGTACTGTTTCCTTTCTTCACATATATTTTCTTAGAAATGAATTACTTACTATAAATTACCATGAGAAAAGTTATAAAAGTTTTATACATTTTTAAGTGTTGGGAAATTGAATTATAAAAGAGATATGCAAATGTAATTTAATATTGCAATAAAACAAGAATATAAATAGGTCTGTTTCAGTCCTTATCCAGAAATTCTACACTGATTACATATTTAAATGGAATAAATGAAATTAAAATGTCATAGAAGAAACTAAAAGCATTAAGCCTTTGATGGAAAAACTTTTCTAAACCATGGAACAATAGAGAAAAGTATAAAGTTTATGACTTCATTGACTTCACTGCTATGAAAATAGTGACAATAACAGCTACAAAAGTTAAGTCCCCTCAAAAGAAAGGTAAGCAGCAAGCTTGTTTTATGAAATTTCACTGAAAAAGAGAATGAGTTCCTTAATATAAAGAGAGTTCTTATAAATTAACAACTAAAAAGTGGAGAAATCAGGACTAGAGAGATATCTCAGTGGGTAGAAATACTTGCTGTGAAAAATAAGGATCTGAATCTGACACTTAGCCCCTGTGAAAAAGCTATGCATGGCCACACATACCGGTGACCTCAGTTCTGAGGGGTCTGAGACAGAAGAATCACTGGGGCTCCTTAGTAATCCAGTCTGACTGGAAACATGGCAGGCATAGGTTCAATGAGAAATTGCATCTCAAGCTAATAAAGTGGAAGTGTAATAGAGGAGGACACTTGACATACTATTCTGGCTTCAGCACATGTGCACACAGGATGTTCATGTCTACATACACATGTGTATGCACCACACAAACACAACACATACACATCAGCAAACAAAAGTAGAGAAATGTGAAGTAAATATGAAGAAAACAGTTATAGAAATCATCTTATTTGTTAAAAACTGAATTAAATTATGCTTAATATCGCTGAATATAAATGACTGCATTTTAAAGTAATATTACCCCACGCTTAAAAATTAGCATTAATCTATAAAATAATGAGTTTGCTATAGATGGAGAATAAAGGGGATATTCTACAGTGCTATAGGATTCTATATTAATAAATCACTTTTGAGAAACAATACTTACCTCCCTAATTAGTTGAAAGTTTATGTAGACATTTGTGTTATATATTCTTGAAATCTTATTTTAATATATTCCTACCATAAATATTGCAGATGAAAAATATATTACCATTAGCAGACATAATATTTATATTTAAAAAACTAATAAAATTATAACTGCAAGCATCAGTGAATAAAAAATGTATTGTAGTTGCATAATATAATCAGGAACTGATAAAATATGAAAAAAAATATTTCTGATTGTTTCTTTGCATTTAAATGGAAGAAATAGTTCACATTTGATGAATCACATTTCCTTTTTGTAACTTGACTGATAAATATTTTCATTCATTTACATGTAATTTCCATTCAAATATAAATATTAATATGATTTATACGTAATATTTCTTGTCAGTACTTGGGATTGAACTTGGGCTTGCACAGGCTCTATCATTGAGTTGTAATCTCAGCTATCTATTTATTAAATTTTATTTATTTTGTTTTATTTTATGGATACAGGGCTTCACTATGCAATAATTTGGATTATAAACTCAAGCCACCAAGCCAGGTGTATGTTATTATTCTTAGCAATCTTTGGTGCTATCAATTTCCTACATTATTTTTGGAAATTTGTAAAATTTATAGTTTCTTTTAGACCTGTACATTATTAGACATATATTTTTAGACCTGTACATAACTATGGAGTTACGTTTTATTGAGTAGGTAAAGCAGATGTGTTGAAATACGGCTGTTTTCTTAATCTTGTTGAGTTTTCACTCAGCAGCCTTTGGCTTGGTTCAGAATTAGCAACAAGGTAACTAGCCAGTCATTTACGCAAGGGAACAGTGAGAAGTTTCACGAACTAATGATGCAAAACCAAAGGCAAAGGAGGTGACATGGAGTGGTAAAGCTGGGCAGGATGGAGAGGGTCTCTCCCACCCTCCCTCTCTCCCTCCCTTCCTCTCTCTCCCTCCTTCCTTCTTCCTTTCCTTATGTCTTTTCCCTCTTTCTTTCATCTACATTTTGGCAGTTATGCCTGATATTCTGGGTTCAGGAGGAACCCTTACACCAGCCAATAGACAATTAGCTAACATGATCTCCTTCATCTTCTCCTCAAACCCTACTGTCACTGACCAAAAGTCCCTCTCATTACAGCATGCACTATCATCTAGCTCTACCTACATCCCACATTAAAGGCACTCAACACAGCAGCTTCCCCAATTGAGATGGCACAGTTTCTCACTTTCTGCACACATTCATTTCCTAGGTCTCTGGAGGTACCATGTTTGTATTGAGCCTTATTGACTAGACCTTCTAAAAGTAAATTTTTTTTTTTGGTGGGGGGTGTGAAAGTAGGGACACTATCTTCATTACTGCTGTTCAGAATCTGGGGATTGGGAAGATGTCTCTACATTAAAAGGTACTTTCAAAGTCTGCTGGCCCTGGTTCCATTCTAAGCCTTCCAGGTAAACCAGAGGCAAAAGAAAAATAGTGGATCAAGCAATCTTGCCTCAGCCCCTCCTCCATAGTGCAGGAATTACATGTCTGTTCATATTGTTTGTTTGGCCTATTCATCCATCCATTAATTCATTTTGTAGTACTAGAGATTGAGCACATGCTATGTAAGCCTTCTACTACTGAGCCATATCTATAGCACTGTATACTACAGGTTTCAAGACACTAAATTTGAAATAATCTCTTTCAGTGGCAATATAAACATGATAACCATACACAGTCATTAAGTAAACTATTACAATTTCTTGTATAGTGTGTTAAGAGCTAATAATTTGGAGAAAGTAGCTTGCTTTCTTATAAGTAGGTAATAAACACTATGCACAGTGTTGAATATTCTTAATGTGTCTTCTCATTTTTCAGTAGTTCTGGGAGCTTTTTTTTCTCTTTTGAGCAAGCTGTTTCACGGAAGAGAACTGAGCAAGTTAGACTTAGCTGACACCTTTTTGTCTGGTATAGACCTAATGGGGCTTTGGAGGACAGTCCTGCCAGGCACACCACAAATCTGGATGTCACAATCATTCATTATTAATCCTTCTGCACTTATAATTCTCCCGCCACCAGACGACCTTCTTTTAAAGATCAATAAAAGTGGTATCTGAAAGGAATAAACAAAATTTGTACTACAAAGGAGGATTTGAGGAAAGAGGAATTCATTGGTAATTTTGCCAGATTTATATTATCCTGTGTGTAATTTTTGAGATCATTCTGAGGAAAACAAAACCTGACTTTTGAAAGCATAGTTTTAGTTAGAAAAGAATCAATAGTAATTTGAGAAATGGTCCACTTGCTAAGACATAGAACATTTCCTCCACTCCAAAGATGCCACTGTCACTCAAGTAGCGCAGTTCATCTGGGGAGGCAAGCGGAAGTTGCTGCTGAGAACTCTGATGTGAGCTCACAATTCCCCAGTACACAATAAGCTCAGTGTTTTTGATCTGACATCAAAATGTATCTGAGGTAAAGTATTTAATCTTTTCCTCATTCTCCAATATTCTAAAAGAGGAATTCTTGCTCTGGGAAGTGGAAGACTTAGAAATTCAGAGAAATTGATTGAAATTTTTTGTGACTTGATCATTTTTTTTTTCTGGTTTTCTAAGTAGTGGTTCCATGTTACTCAGACATTTTCCATAGAAATTAGTGATTCCCAAAAGCTTGAAATACTCCTCACTTTTAGAATTCCAGGGTAAGCTTAGCAGTCACATAATTGCACATTTGTGTGTGTAGGTATTATGTTACTTTCTCCTTTTTCATTATTTATTTATTTATTTGAGAAGAGACACAGAGAGAATATGAATGTGCATGCCAGAGCCCCTTGCTGCTGTAAAGGAACGCCAGACACATGTGCCACTTTGTGCATTTGGCTTTATGTGGGTACTGGGGAATCAAACCTGGACCATCAGGCTTTGTAAGCAAGAGCCTTCAACCATTGAGTCATCTCTCCAGTCCCAACAATATTTTCTTTTGAGCTTATATTTTAATTGTTCAGAAGTCAGTGGTTTGTTACAGAGCCCTCATGTCCCTGACACAGCCCTGTATATAGTTCATCTTGATGGTGATGTTACTTCTTAATCTCCCCCTGTTGCCCTTCTCCTTGTCTGTGGGCTGTGTTTGCTTTGAAATTTTATATTTACACAATTTTAAATTACTGTGCTCTAATTTTGCTATCACACACATGATGTGGATTTGCTCAGGTATTGATTACATTTTTGAATTTTCTTTCAATTCATGTTTCTTATGCAATGAAAGCCAGCTTTATGTGGTTGATATGACAATGGGAAACTCTACATTGAGGCTTCTACTTAGTTCTGATTACAAAATATTGGTGGAAATAAGGGTGATACTTCTTGGGAGAAGAAACTTCTTTGGAAAGGAGCCCAGGAGGATGCATAAGCACAAGCATTTTTCTGTTTTAAGTTTTAACCATTTTCTGTTTAAGTTTTAGCCATCATGCACTATAGTTGTCTAACCTAATGCTGTCAATTTCCTCAGTCCACAAGCATAACCTTCTGAACATCATGCTAAATCTGCCTGTTGGTAGCAGCAGGGCACCAAGATGGTATTGCATAAGTCACCATTTCCAAAGGGTTATCATTAAAGTAATTGGTTTTTTTCCCCCTTTGATTATTTCAATTTAATTAATAAATTAAGTTCCTATATGCAACTTGATTTCCCTTATAATAAAGTTATGAATGAGAAAATAAAAACCTGTAATAATGATATACAAATTTTCATGCAATTTTTTCTTTTAAATAAAGGTCTCATGCAACTGGTCTGAAACTGACTTTGTACGTAAAGACGATAGTGAATTTCTGATCTTTCTGCACTTCTGGAATGCAAGGATTATAGATGTATACCACCATATCCAGTTTTATGCAGTCCATCGATTGAATCCAGAGCTTCATGCATGCTAGGTAAGGCTTTCCTAACCAAGCTACAACACCAGCATTTAAATGAAGTTGTAAGAAGTTACAAAATGTTATATACATTAAGATGAGGATCGGCCAGTAGAGAGAAAGGAATAATTTATAACATTTTACATAATGGCTGTTTATGGCCTTAACAATAACATATTTATAATCTATTTGTATATTTATTTAATGTTCAAGGTTAATAAATGAATAGGAAATTGTCTGGGATTAGTCTATGGATCATTAGGTATCTTACACAATATCACCAGTGGGACAATGACATCAAAAGTTCAGAATCTCAGCTCTCAGATCATTGTGTGCTCCATGAATGGAAAACACATTTTATAATAAAAGTGTATTCCAAACATTACAATTATGCCTTTCTCATTCCTCAGGGTCTGTATTCTGAATTTGCTAAAACTCAACATACAAGCCTGCAGATAGAAAGCTGGCCTTGTATTGGGGATTTTATAACGTCTATAAGATCTTTTGAAATACTTCCAATTTTAAAGCCTCTTTTCATCCAGACCTGGAATAAGTTTGAAGATTTCTATTTTCTGGGCTGCTGAGTTTACATAGAGCATGTCGAAGGGAGAAAGTAATGTAGCTTGTTGTGTCTTATAAAATAAAAGAAATGGGGAATGAGTGCTTGATTCTGAAATGCATCTGGTTTCTTCAGAGTCTAACAGAAAGGACTTTAAAGATGGCTGGACATAAAATGGGATAGTTCTTCCTGGAGTATATTCACTGAATAATGTAGGTGAATTTGGTTGTTTAAACTTATGCAAAGCAGATGAGACATTGGGTTATGTTACTAGTATCCGTCCTGGGCTCATGTGACACCAACACCAGAAGAGAATTGAAGTCCCTGGAAGAGAATATATTGACCTATGAAAATTGCAGAGATTTTAATTGGAGAAAAGTCCTCCACTGTTAATGAAGGTTAATATTGCCAAAGTGTTGAAATTTAGAATCACCGTGGAACAAACTTCTGGGATTGTCTCTGAGGCAGTATCTAGATTATGTTTAATGAGTTGAGAAGGATTATCTAAAATATAGGCGAGATCATCCAATAGACTAGGCATCCAGGCCTCTTGTATAACAAGGACAAAGCAAGCTGAGCACTATCTGCTTCAGACTGTGGATATAATGTGGCCAGCTGCTTTATTCTTCTGCTACCATGCCTTCACTATCATGATGGACTATACCTTGAAAGTATGAACCAAAACACATCATCTTCTTTAAGTTGCTGGTGGTAGGCATTTGTCAGCAATGAGAAAAGTAGCTAACAGATTCACCTGTCAGGGTTAATCACATTCAGGTATGCCAGGCACTCATTCGTGACACAGACAGTACCGATCACTTAAAATGCTTCCAGTCCTTAGAAATCATGCCATACTGTGCCATAGCTAGATGTGTGTGAGACCAGAGAGCTTCCTTCATAGTTATTAAGAATTTATGGTTCCTAGAGAATATGATGGTAAACTGATTCTCATGTTAAGAGCACATAGAATAGTTCTCTTAGCATGTAGAAGTGGTTATAGTATGCTCAGAACAATAAGATATCAAAAGTTAAAAGATTTTTTAAAATTATGGATGTGGGCATATGATTCCTAATAATAATAACAATATTTTGTAGATGTTTAGAATCATAGATAACTATGAAAAGATGGACATTATCTGGTAAACCTGTAATTGAAATATGTATTTGGCATTTAAATGTCTTTCTTAGCAATTTAAATCTAATGTTACTGCTATGTGTTTTAAATAGATATCACAGTGCAATACTTATTTTGTATTAATTTTCCCTACATTGAAATGCAAAACATGGTTTGCTTAATTTTTTTCAATATTTTCCATGCTGGCCTATTATCAGTTTCATAAAACTGCATTTCTTTTTTTTTATGCAAAGGCAAGGAGCTTTATTTTGGGCTTAAGCTCGGACTTTTGACTTCACCAATGCAGTGAATCCATACAAGAGCCTAAAACTGCATTTCTTAAATTTGAAAACTAAACTTCAAAATAATATTCAAAATAAATATTCAAAATAAATTAGAAAGTAATGAGAAATAACTTTTTAAATTTTGCTATATGTTTTAGTGAGAAGAACAGTGCCTACTATAAGAAAATAATGAATTGTATTAAAAATGTTGAATAACCAAGTAACAATTTTTATCAAAAAAATCTTTATTCGATTAAGTAGAATGTTTCAGGACATTTCCTCACAGCACCGTTGGGCTATTCCTACAACTGTGAAGTCATGATCAGAAAATGTCAGACTTTATATGTGTACATAATGTAATGTTTATTATTGAAAACTTCAGAAGAGTTAGCATATTAAAGGTTTTTCAAGTGAACTTTTCCATTTTCTTTTCTTATAATAATTCAAGATAAATGAGGAAACTGTTTATTATAATGCACATTATAACCACTTGACAATATGCAAAGACAATTTCCTTTTAGTATAGAAGAATACTTTACAGGGGAGGTGGAGATATGGCTTAGCAGTTAAGGTGCTTGCCTGAGAAGCCTAAGGAGCTAGGTTCAACTCCCCAGAACTCATGTTAAACCAGATGAACGTGGTGATGCATATGTCTGGAGTTCATTTGCATTCTCTCTCTCTCTCTCTCTCTCTCTCATAAATATAAAAATATTTTTAAAAAGAATACAGGGCTCTAAATTGATATTAGGAAGTTGTACACTATTGTACTGGTTCTGCCACAAGCCTACTGTTTGACCTGACGAGAATGACTTTTCACTCCTTTGAACCTTTGATTTGATCCTCTCATCTGTACAATTTGAGTTGTTTCTCATGGTATGCGTGGAGTTCAAAGGAGGCATCTAAAACTCCTGCCAGTATGTAAGCTTCAAGGGGGAAGGATTTTATAGGCTCTGATTTCCTGCTTATTCTCTTACTTCTTGCAATTTTGTGGTACATGACAAGCATGGAATAAGTGTTGAGAGAAATATGAAATGGAGGCATGGTGGGCAAAAGAATAGTGTTGTAGCTCTTGACCTGATATTAATCAGAACTTTCTTGTTTTATGTATGGGTTACTACTGAGATACTTTGTATATTGGATATTTAAGAACAGCTGTTCAGACCTGAGCTCAGCAATGTATATTTTCTATTTTGATTTTAGAAAATGTGACTTTATGAATTTTCACCTATGAATGGTTTTCATGTAATAGATATGACATAGGAATGAAGCTTCCTGATTCAAGTAATACCCATATTTTCCCAATACAATAAGGTTAAAGAGTTATATTATGAAATGCAGCCCCTTTCAACTCTTTCAGAAGACAAGATTATACCACAATGCAAACAATGGGTTTGAATTGAATCGTGGATTTTTGGACCAAACTGGCAGTTTACAACCAGCTTGGGAAAAGAAACAAACAATATCTCCAAATTGTTTATTTAATTCATAAAATGAAAAAAGATAACATCATTTGGGGATTCTTACGAAATAATAGCATATTAGACTATGCAAAGACATGGTATGCTGGAAGTTGTGGTAGAATTATTAACATCCAGTACAATGAAAAAAGAAAAAAAGGATTATTGAACAATAATTATTTATTGATCAAAAATAATAAGTATCTTAACATGCTTTAACATAGCTTTAAGAGGTTGATAAATATGTCATATAAAAAGCTAGAAAAAGGGCTGGAGAGATGGCTTAGTGGTTAAGTGCTTGCCTGTGAAGCCTAAGTACTCCGGTTCAAGGCTCGATTCCCCAGGACCCATGTTAGCCAGATGCACAAGGGGGTGCACGCATCTGGAGTTCGTTTACAGTGGCTGGAGGCCCTGGCGTGTCCATTCTCTCTCTCTCTCTCTCTCTCTCTCTCTCTCTCTCTTGCCTTCTCTCCCTGTCTGACACTCTCAAATACGTAAAAATAAACAAAAAAATATTTTAAAAAAGCTGGAAAAAGGGCTGGAGAGATGGCTTAGCGGTTAAGCACTTGCCTGTGAAGCCTAAGGACCCTAGTTTGAGGCTCGATTCCCCAGGATCCACTTTAACCAGATGCACAACGGGGTGCACGTGTCTGGAGTTTGTTTGCAGTGGCTGGAGGACCTGGTGTGTCCATTCTCTCTCTCTCTCAATCTCTCTATGTCTGTTGCTCTCAAATAAATAAAATAAACAAAAAGAAATTTAAAAGGCTGGAAAGAGATAAAGTTTTCCCCATGCTTTCTACAGATTCAAGATACTCCAAGAACACCAACCAGAGTAAATGTCAGTCTATGCACATCAACAAATATTGCAGCAAGGCTGTAGAGCATCAAAAATAGCAGCTAAAAGAAGCCAGAAGAGAGACGGGCTCCAGAAGCTTGATGTCTATCTAGATTAATAGCTCACTACCAGGGGAATAATAAAATCAAATTTGGAGTTGATAACTTCAATATCAATGTAAAAACTTCCAATTATACTTTATAACAATGAAAAAACTATGACTTTTCAAAAATTTAAACCAAAAATTTTGATGTTAACCCCTTAGTGAATTAAGTTAAAAATGTTCCTTTTTATGTAATATAAAAATATTTTACATGCAAGAAGAAAGGTGGAACAAGATAAGAAGTAACAATAAATGTAGGCAATTTTTTTAATGTTCAACAAAAGTTCATTTACATACAATTTCAGCTGCTAAGAAGTTGAGGCAGGTGGGATGCAAGTTTAATGTCAGTCAAGGGTATATGGTAAGAAACTGAAAGAAAATGCCTATGTATAATACTACCAATGATTTGAGATGTGTTTCTAGAGATACAATTAAGATCCATAACAAGCAATATAGTAACATGGCTGAGCAGTAAGATATCTTATTATCACTTTTAGTAGTTAGAAATAGAAACTTAAATATCTTGATAAAATCTAGACCTATATAACTCAAATGTGCATATCACCAAATCCTGAAAGTCTAATGATGACCAAAATAAGCCAATAAATTTATATATTCCAAGACTGAGAGAAAGAATTTTAAATGCCAAAGTCCAAGCAGATCAAACTTTTAAGAAAATAGAGAAAAAGAGACATGTAACACAGATGTAACTCATAAAGTTTATAGTAGATGTAAATTTAATTAGTACATTAAATGTATGTAAAATGAATGTTCTAAAAGAAGTACAAAAATGATAAACTTTATTTTAGAAAATAAATCATATTTTATTCCATTATCTAGGACTTGAAAAATATGGAAAGGGGTTGATAGAAAGAAATAATGTAAATAATAGTCAAGAGAAAGTTTACAGGGATATATCACATAAAATTATTTTAAGGCAAATTTAATTATTAATGGTAAAAGCTGTTTCAACACCTCAAAAACAAAAATAAGCAAATGGTGTACCAATTATAATGACCACTTTTCTAATGTCATAATGTATAAATATATAAATACTAAATTAGCAAAATAAAAGACATATAGACAAATCACAACTATTGTGAGAAATTTAAAAACTCTCAGAAACTATAAAAAAATCAGAAAAACTACAAGGACATAGATGACAGCATTCTTCAACTGATAACACCTTTATAGGGCATCAAACATCAAATTTAATATGCACTCTCAAACCATGAGCAACAAATTTTAAACATTAATTATATCCGGGATTATGAATCCACATTTAACAAAGTCAACATCATGGAAATGGTGGGCTGGAGAGATGGCTTAGCAGTTAACACACTTGCCTGTAAAGCCAAAGGACCAAGGTTAAATTCCCCAGGACCCATGTAAGCCATATGTACAAAGTGGCACATGCATCATTTTTAGTGGCTAGGAAGAAAAGATAATACAGCAAAAATCCATGAAGGAAATTTTATACACCCCCTGCATGTGTAATAGTGCATTTCCTATAAAGAATACTTAACTTACCAAATCTCTAATGAAATTCATATGAAAAAAATTGATGAAAAGATCAAAATAGCCAATTATTACCAGTAATGGGATTGGAGGGACATTATTATGATGGCATAAATATTAAAGTAATAATAACAATGGAATTATAGTGTAGATTTATATATTTAGTTAAATATGTGTATGTCTCTTTAAAGATTGGAATTAGGTAAAGTGTATATTAAAAATAAAATGGGCAAGACTTGCTATTTCATAGGATAGAATTATATACAATAATAATATAAAGAATACTGGCTATACACCTCATGAATAATTCTCTCAGGCATAATGTTGAGTAAAATAAACCAGGCATAAGAATATTCACCATGTGATTTTATTTATATGACATTTTAAAATTAGTTCAAGCTTAGCCATGAAAATGAGAATAAGGATTTTTCTTTCCCATGAGAGAATTATCAGTACAGTGTGCCACAAGAAAACCCAGTGTGCACTGGATTTACTTTCTATCCTTATGGAGGTGATAATTGTATAAACATGCATATAACAAAATTCTTCATGCTGTCCACTTAAGAATGATGTACTTTATAAGACATACAAGCTGACAAATATGCTAAGAATATATATGAACAGATTTGCATAAACAAATGTGAACACTTTATATGTTCCTCAATATTCATACTATTTTGAACAGTTTATATATATATATATATATATATATATATTATATATATATATAATATTTATATATATATTTATATATATATATATATATATATATATATATATATATATGTAAAAGTCAACAAAGAACTCCACTTGGTAGATTCTCTTTTACCTCCCTGCCATACATGTTGAATGTGTATAAATAACACATTGGCAGGAGTGATGAGGGTCCATTACAGCTAAGGAAATGGGGTCAAGAGTTAGATTTCCCTCTATCTCACTTTGCTGAGGAAAATCTAATTCCCACTAGGCTGAGAGTCCCACCTGGACAGGAAAATGTTGGCCACCTTTGGACACAACCATCTGTAGTAATATCCTATTATAATGCAAACTACTTTTGAATTGCATTTAGTTTGGGCTCTAAAAATTAGAATTTCTCGCTGGGCATGGTGGTGCACACCTTTAATTCCGCCACTCAGGAGGCAGAGGTAGGAGGAACACTGTGAGTTTGAGGGCACCCTGAGACTACATAGTGAATTCCAGGTCAGCCTGGGCTAGAGTGAGACCCTATCTTGAAAAACCAAAATAAATAAATAAATAATAATTTCTCAACTTCAAGATGCTTATGTTGTCATTAGTGAAAAATGTGCATGAAGTTTAATGTGTTATGGTCGTGTTTTAAATTCAAAATAAGTAATGATTATTTCTAAAACCATATTTACAGAAGGTTTTGTAGGTTATGTTTCAGCCACTAGCATCTTATAATATGTTCTGATGGTGGACCCCAACAGTCATAACAACATTCAGACTATTCTAAAGATATTAGCAATGACTTAATTTTTATTGCGTTACTTTTATGACTACACAATACTTGGATGATTCTTCTGAATAGAAAATATCATAATAATTTGCCAATAATTAACTCTGTTCGTATGTTGATTTCTGGAAATCGCTAAGCTTTAGTACAGGTATGCTGTGGTCTAAGTGCCACTTTCTCCAGATAGCTTGTATGTCAAATCCTAGTCATGTATGTGATGACATTAAAAGGTGTAGCCATTGAGAGATGATCTGGTCATTAGGAAGGAGTCCTCCTAAATGAGATTAGTGCTGCTCTATAAGAGGCTCTGAAAGCTGCCTTCTTCTTCTACAAAGACAGAGGAAGACACCATCTGTGGATGAGGAAACAGTCCTTTGAAATCAAGCCTGTCAGTCAGTTCCTTGATCTTACACTTTGAAAAGTGCAAAACTGTGAAATAAATTCTTGTTGTTTACAAACATCTTAGAGTAGAACCTTAAAACGTGGATTTTATTCAGGGCACAACATTGAAGTTCCAGATCTATGACAAGTATTCTAAAACAGCAGAAATAGTCATAAGATTTTAAGCAAATTGTGTAAGAGGAAGGAGAGTTGCTTATTAGGACATAATTCAATTCTCATGGTTTTGGGATATAGTTTAGTTTTTATAAATCTGATGCTCCGACTGATGGTGGACTATATATGTATGTTTGTACTCCTGTCATTTAGACCTTTGTCTTCCTTTTTTATATTTTCATATGATTTTTCTTTATTTCTAACTCTTGTTTCTCTCTCTCTTTTTAACCTTATCCATTGGTTACATAAAATATATGATTATCCTGTTATATCTGAGTCAATTTTTAGACCTCCTAATTCCATCACAAAAGTCCTCAAGAATTCCAGATATCAGTTGATCATGAAGCAATATGAACAACATAAAAATGATAAAATCTAATTGTTTCCTTTAGAAAGTTGAGAGAATAAATGCTTGCTATTCACAAAATGACAATTTCTTGATCTGACACTCATTATCCCTAAGTATATATGATTGAGTGAATTATGATTTTTATTTTTCCTTATGAACTATCTGCCTTCACTCCCAGGACCACAAACTTTTTTGAAAATAAAGGGGGCAATTTATGAAAGACTATTTTATGTGTATATATTCTGAATTAGGAACAGATGAGTCTGTCCCCTATGGAACTGCTATCATAGTGGACACCATTGTGATCTTTTCACAGTTCTCCAACTTGAAAACACAGCTTCCTGTATATCCAGCTGTCTTTCCACTCAGCTTGAATTGTGCTTTTCCTGACCCTCACTATGTGTTGAGGAGAAAATATATACCTTAAAAAAACTACATAATGACTATGGAACTTGAAAATTCTGGTATAGATTTGCACATTCTCAAATCATTAGTTTGGCACTAATACATGTTAATTTTTGTTTTTGAATGTCAAGTGATTAATGGTACTTCTCTTTCTACTCAATATATCTGTAACACATTTTGATTACACTCCAAAGGGAAGTATTGTAGTTTAAAAAAAAAAACTCTCTCAATTTACTAAAACTCTAAGTTTTTTAAATATATATCTCAATCCACCAGTGTGTCCACTGTATAGTGTGTTGAAAGAATGTCTGTCTCTGACTCAAAATGAGTTTGGCCAATTAGAAATTCAGCCCAAGTGAGGTATTTGAAGGATTCTCCCTTTTTATTGAATATTGTGGAACATAAAAGTAGATTCAAGAAAAAGCTGCATTTCACTAAATATTTACAGCACATTAGTACTCATGTAACCTATGACTTTATAACACAAAATATCTGACAAAGCAAAGATTAAAATTTCCAAGTCTGTCTCTTCTGCTTTCATTTTGCTATTGTTGACAATAACATTTATGAACAGATATGTGAGGGTATTTTAATATGTATTTATTAGTTAATATTCTTCTTCCTGTGACTAAATTCCTTATGAAAAGCAGCTTCAGGAAAGAAAAAAGTTTACTTGGCTTATGTTTCCATGGGATGTAGTCCAACAAGGGAGAGAAGGCAAGGTAGTAGGAGCAGGATGCCATCTGTTCACAGTAAAGGTCTACCTTCAATGTTCCACTTTCTTTCATAAGGCTCCACATCCTAAAGGTTACACAAACTTTCCAAGCAGTGCCACCAGCTAGAGATTGTGGGGACTAAGTGCTGAAACACATGAGACTATGGAGGACATTTTACATTCAAATTACAGTAACATGTGAGTTAACATGAATATCTATAGAGTAGAAGAGAGAAAAAAATGTTCAATATTTCCTGATTTAGGATTCAATAACGTAGATCTAGTAGATTGTTTATTCAGGCATGTCTGTGATTGTCAAACTACTGTAAGTTACTTTGAAAACATTGTTCTATATTTGCATGTTTATTATAATCTATGTTAATGTCTGCCAATTGCATATTTAACTAAAAAGTGGATATGTAAAATATATGCCCATCTGTAATACATATTAAAGAATGGATATTCACACACTACATTTCATATTTATGTGAACATAAATATACATATCCAAAATTGGAAGGGTAGAATGCAATGAAGCAAAAGTGGTTATAAAGGAAGAAAAAGAATTAAAATGTCTTGATCTTTATTGTTTTTGACACATGTATCTGAATTTTTGGCAATCATGTCATACAAGTTTTAGGATACTTAAAAAATCTATACAGTATAAAATGAAGCAGCAAGGAAGGAATAGAAAATAAAAGGGCAAAGAAACTAGTTTAACATTCAAAAGAAAAGATGAGAGGAAAAGAAAATTATGAAGCATTTAAAAAAAGACATTCATTTTAAGGATGGTCCTATGTGGAACAAAAAATTAGCTCCACTCTCACTCCAGCCTTGCACATGAGTAGTCACAGTACAAACATTAACAGAATCGTTTGTTAGTATCAGGTATACCAGAGACAGAACTATAGAAATGTTTGAGCATTATGTATATACAGTGTGCATAGACAAATATCTGTTCTCGGTTAAAAATGTTTTGTGGGGTCTGAGGTAATGGCTTAGCAGTTATAGCACTTACCTAAAAAGTCTAATGACCTGGGTTTATTTCCCAGTACCCATGTAAACTAAATGCACAAAGCCATGCATGCATTTGAGTTTGTTTGAAGCTACTAGAAGCTGATGCACCCATTCTCTCTCTCTCTCTTTCTCTCTTTCTCTCTCTCTCATCTATCTATCTATCTATCTATCTATCTATCTATCTATCTATCTATCTATCATCTATCTATCTAAACTTTACTTGAAAATAAATTTTAAAATATTTAAAGAAATGTTTTGTGAAGCTGTTTAGAAAAATTTACTTGATACTTTATCAAAAAGGAATTGTTAAAATACATAGATTAAATGAAATAAAAAGTAATATGCCTAAAAGCTAAAGGTACTATAACCACTTTTTATAAACATGACATATTAGAATTCAAAACACATACCTGACCTACATTCAGGCATGTTCATAAAAGAAAACTTTAGTCAACGAATGCATTTAAAAACAGTATTTTATTCAAAGTTCAGTGAAAAAGAAACTTTTTTCTTGTCCTTTCAAGTTAGTACACATTTGTAATTCCACATTGACGGTATTGATAAATTGGACATCACTTTGGTTGACATCACATTTTATCAGTGATTTCAATAGAATCTGACTGGAACAGAAAGTAGTGGCTGTGACCTGAAGATCCATCATGATTTGGGGACTATTTGCTATGTTATGCTGTTATAAAATGGAAGGGTGCATCTGAAACCAAAAAGAAGTGTTCTTGTATGGGCAGGCATCTGAGGACATGCAGTCTTATCCGTGGCTCCATTTTTTGGAATCCATAGCAATTTGATGAGAAAATGTGCCCACTCTTGGCTGCCCACAAGCACTGAAAGGTAAGTCTCTTGCTGAAGACATCACACTCAATGGATGAAAGAGAGAGAAATCAAGTTAGAGTTGAGGTAGAATCTTCCTTCCTGATGGCTGATTTTTATAATAGCTGAATGTGCTATTCAGGCAGCTGGAAGAGAAATATCATCAACAGTACTACCAAGAGGTGAATCTTGAATTGTAAAATTGTAAAATACTGACCAACCATGTATAAATTATGGCTTGAATGTTATAGTGGTAAACAACAGATATATGATTTGATTTTAGGTCCAATTCACAAGATACTACTGAAAACTAGGTCAAAAGCTAGTGGCTGATGAGAATGTAGGCCCTAAGGAAATCACCTATGATTGCTATATTACTAGACAGATATATTGTCAAACTCCTCCCAAACATTTATACTTATATCCACAGATTAGTTCTTCTTTCAGCCCCAGTCAATAAAGACTTTTCTTTTTGCCAGTGGGAGGTGGTCAATGCATAAAACCATTAACTGATCAAGTCCTGAAATAAGTGACTGGTGAGGGCTTGTCCTTAAATGTTGCATACCTTGGACTCTGGGAAAATTGTAGAAGCTGGGACAGAAAGAACATAAAACCCAGAGGATGGGGAGGATTACTGTGGAACTCTGGTGAGATGACATGACAAGGTAAATTCAGTCATGAACTCACACCTGATGTGGTTTCCTGCACAAGACTTACTAGTAGTGGAGCTAATCAACATTCTCTTATAAGTAGGGGAGAGACTTTGGAGACAACTTCCCTCCCTAATGACCTAGTGACAATTCAGGGTTGTTGGGAGGAGTCATTCTCTTCTGTGTCATAGTCACAAGAAAAGAGATGAGAAGAAATGCAGTGAGAATGAGGGGATAAGGGAGTGCAATGTGGGGCATATGTAGTCAAAATGTAATATTTATATCTATAAAAGTGTAAACAAATAATGTATCCATTATGCCCTGGAAAGAAACACAGGGCTTCTGGCTCCAGGCAGAATAAAAAATGGTCCATCTTTGCCTACCTGCCTTGCTGTTCTTGACCTGGGTCACCATGCCTGATAACCACTCACCAAAACATTCTCAACTCATCATTCGACAACTCTCCTCCCCCCTCTACACTTGTCTCCTCCCGCATCCCAACCATATTCTTTCCTCCCTTTCCTCTCCTACCTTTTGTCTTTACCCTCACTGTATCTTTCCTCTATCACTTACGAGGAAAAGATGAGGTTTCAATATGACATATTTGTCATTGCTACCACAACCAGTTCTGTGTATTCTGTTTCTAGTACTTTCCTTTCTCTCAAAATTAGTTTTAGGCTTAAATGAAGGAAATTACAATTATTTCAGCATTTTTATTGTTTAAACTCTAATCCCTATTATATAATGGATTAGCTAGTAAACACCATTCTAGATGTTATTGTGAACAACTCAGAATTATATAATACAATGTGATTTATATTTTAAGACATATCTTCAATTTTAGCACACCTTTTTTATGAAAGAGTGAGTTGTAATGGGAAACTGAAGCATATGCTGGATTCATCTATCTGCTGAAAATAGCTGTGAAGCTGGGATGCATTGTGAATGCACTGACAAGTTAGTCAGGCAATAAAATATTATAGGACTGTGATAACTGAGAAAAACACCTAGAAGTGCTGCATAGTAGTGGGGAATCTTTTCCTCTCAGGTATCTATTCATTGTACAAAATTTTCTATGAGCCTGAGAATGAGGAGAAGGATGCTGTCAGTCTCATAGCTCCAATTGGACAGAAGTGAGAGTTGAAGGTCATTCAAAGACAGTAACATAGGAAAGGCAAGAATTTGGGGCAGGCTTCCTGGAGGGATACATTATAGGATTAAATAGAACACTCACTCAAATAGAACTACCCCAGAGCCTGGAGATAACTTTACATTAGCTTATTTCCCAAGATGAGATTCACAGGATCTAAATAGCTAGTGTCTCCAGCCATCTGCTGGAAGTACATATGCATTTTCTGTAAAGACAGGACTTTACTTGGCCTCCAGTTCTTTCCTCTACAATTTATAAGAACAATAGCCATCTCTCAAACAAAAATCTGGGAATTAGTAGCTTGGATATGACACCAAAACCTATGAAAACAAACAAATCTTTGGGATTCTGCAATAAAAGATAGAACATATAGCATAGACTTTGAAATAATGATGCTATATATGCAAATAGAAATAAAAGAAACCATCAAACCCTTTGTTACAGAACATTGCAGTATAAAGATATAAAAATTCTAGTATTAAAATAGATACAATTAAGAATTCAATGATTTTATAATTTTTGATCCCACATGAAATAGGAATTGGAAAACAGGTAATAAGAAAAATAGAAAGAATGTGTGAAGACATGAGATGGCAAAAACCTACAATAAAGAACATTAGAGACACATAGAACATACGGATTTCAATGTGAACTATACATGTGAATAGAGCTCTATGAGAAGGAGATGAGAGAGAATAGGATGACAGAAGACAGGGGAGAATGACTCAGAAAAGAGGCTAGGCAAAATAACAAAAATGAAAAATATACCGGGGTGTGGTGGCACACACTAATTTCAGCAGTTGGGAGGCAGAAGTAGGAGGATTGCCATGAGTTTGAGGCTAGTCTGAGACTACATAATGAATTTCAGGTCATCCTAGGCTACAGTGAGACACTACCTTGAAAAACAACAACAACAACAACAAAATCAACATAGGAAACAGAAACTTGAATATGTCACTAACCACATTATATTATTGAACCCAATCTAACAAGTGCTATGTAACTATTTCTCTAACTTAAAAGCAAGAAAACAAAATTGAGAAAAATTTTCTCACAGAGTAAACAATAGGTGTAGTGGAGATATAGTTGTGTTGTTTAATATGAATATAAACCATCAATCCCATAATTCTACAAACAAGTCAATTATATTGTTACATAAATTTCTTTAATGCAAAAATACAGTCTAATTATTAAGGACTATGATTTTACAAGTATTGCAATATACTAGCATAAAAGTTTAGTCCTTTCTTATTGATTCACTCATATATTGGCACTGAGAACTATATGCCACTCTTTGAATGTACCCTTTATTATTATTATGCTGAGTGTGGTGTCACACAGTTTTTGTTAGTTGTAAGATCACAAGTTGGATGTTTACAGTTTATGATGCTGATAGAGAAAACCATACTCTGGATTAGGGCAGGTGAGTTGGTTACTCATAGCATAGCACACCCTGTGACCTTCCTGCTGTGTCCATCACACTTATTTTTGTAAGTGCATTCACAGAAAGTGGCTTTGCAGGATGCTGTACACACAGTGGGTTTACACTGCTCAGGAACACCCCATTTTCAATCCTCCAACTTTTCATAATGTATTGCAATAAAAAAACATGGGTTCTGCTTTGGATAGAAAGACACTGTATTACATTGTAGACCAATGAAACCCTCCCTGTGTTCTAGAAAAAGATACTGTGATTTTTTTTTCTATAGTGTTTGCTGTTCAAACATCTATGAAAGGACTGGAAAATGAAGGATGTCAATGTCTTTGCTAATAAGAAATAAAATTGACAATTGGGAAATGTCGCTAAAATTAGTGAAAAGGAAAACAAAATTTCTTCCTTGTCAAAGTTATATAAAAAATAGCAAATATGAAACAATTTTATGAGATTTTTATTGTCATTGCTTAAAATTGTTCAGTGCAGTGGAAAAACAGTAGATAAAGATAAGAAGATTCTCATGCTGAGAAGTACAATACAAATTTAGTTTGGTCAGAATGGACAATATGAAAAGGTAATGTGCAAATATTTACAGAAAAAATCTTTTGATACTGTTTCTCATGTACATTCTAACACAAAATAAAGTGTATTCTTAATTTTTTATTTCAGAATAAGGCCTCCTATGAGAAAACTTCTGTGCAGTTTTTTTTTCCAAAATGTACTATTTTGTAGAGATAGGCGTCCATCTGGAGTTGGATTAACATCTGCATTACAGTTTCCAAAATTCTGCCCTGGAAAACAAAACAAAACAAAACAAAAACCTTCTGGATCTTCAATGTACTTTCTACTAATTTATTATCCCCATGGTACCTTCTTTACTGGAAATGTGAAACTGATTTTTTTCAAGAAAAGCAAGCAAAACCTCACCTCAAGTTTGTAGACGTTCATGATGGTTTTGTGAGTCAATGCTGAGGAGGTAGAATGTCTTTCCAAACTAGGTAAAGTGCATTTCCATGCCTGGTATGTCATTTATGGTTCCATTTCACAGTTAATGTATCCATATGGGCTTGAGTCCTCTGAGCCCAAACTTGGAAATGCAGCCTCACTTATGGCTGCAGGGAATACTATTCTGTGTATACTGAGTGAACAAGAATGTGATAGTTGGGATAGAAGAGAATCTTGAAGCCTCTTTATGACCGTAAACTTCACAATGTTGTGTGATGGCAAAATATGACAAAATATTTTGTGCTCATCAACCAAAGTATGATTGAGGTATAATATCATAATATCATTACAGGAACAACTATAAGGCTTAATCACAAACACTTGAATCTATAGGGACATTTTACATTCAAACTACCATGGTATGAATTTTATGTAAATATACTATAATTGTAAGGAATTGTCAAATAAAAATACTATAAAATGAAAAATATAAGGACAGTATATTGTTTACCATTATAGGTTCAATGTATTAGTATATGTGAGAGTTTTATTTAAAATATTAGTGACAAAAACATATGGGAAGATTAAATGTTTTCAATTTTTGAAATGTTTTGTAATGTTATGCAAGATGTTCTAAAGAATATTTAAAACAATGCCTGTTCCCATGAGATGATTCATTTCATTCTTTAATTCAGAAGCCAATTTGTATTCAAAAAGGTTCTTTATAGCAAGAATTTTAAATTACATCTTGGCAAACATTCTTGTTTCTGTCATAAAACAAAATGTACTAGCTGTTTAGAGATTGGTAGCATATTTTAATGATTATAATCTATAGAACTAGGTGAATTATTTAAGGTTAGGGTCTAATTAGGCTTAATAACATCAATAATTAATTAACAATTCCCCAAACTCATACAAGACATGCTTTATTCTTTTCAAACAGCTTTCTTTCTATTTCCCTATTAGATCTTTACATCAACTCTCTGAGGTACTTTGGAAAACTTTACCATTTATTGGATTAAGAAACTGAGTCTTGGATATGTATGATACAGTTTATTCCTTGCATGAGTACTGTGGTGGTTTGAATAGAATAGATGGCCCCAATATATTCAGTTGTTTATTTGTTTGTAGTTTGCATCTTTAGCCAACTGGCTGGAGGCAGTGTCACTGGGTGGATCTTTAGGTGTGGTGGTGGGTTTCAGATTTCAATCTAAAGATATGCAAAGTGTGCCTAGCAGGAGATCTTGAAGTGTGCTGTGGCTTTTGGCTTTTGCCTTGTGCTTCTCTCTCTCTGCTTGGTCCTGTGAAGGCAGGCCAGCTTCTCCTGCCATTTATGGAACTTTCCCTGGATCTGTGAGCTTCAATAAATATCCCTTCCTCCATAACTGTGCCTGGTCTGAAAGTTCATCTCAGTGAACCTGAAGCTGTCTGCTACAAGTACTGTGTGTAGAAAGATGATCTGTATCCATGGGTAGCTTTATCTCAACAGGCCCACAAAGTAATTAGTGATATAAAATACAAAAATACTTTATTAACCCTGCTTTATAAATTAGTCTTTTAAAAATATTATTTATGATGTGTGTGTATGCATGCACACATATGAATCAAATCCTTTTGCTGCTGAAAATAATTGACAGATGCAGGCACCACTTTTTATGTCTAGTTTTATGTGGGCGCCTGATAATTGAACCCAGGCCAGCAGGCTCTGCAGAAAAGTGCCTTTAACTGCTGAGCCATCTCCTCAGCTCTGTTAACAAGTTTTTATGATCTATGATACTTAACAAAGCCAAGCTAAGAAATACACCATGATTAAATATATTTCAATGGAATAAGGAAATCAGAATGAAACAAAGCAACAGAAAACATGTAATCTTCGTGTCTGTCAAAGTTTTGTCATTTGGAGAGAATCTGAATTGTTTAGGGACGGTAGAAAATTGTTTGGAACTTAAACAGCAAGCATTTTTTGGTCAATAGTGAAAAGAAGGAAGGAAGAGAATGAAAAAACAAAGAAAGAAGAAAACTCCTACAGATATGGAAGAAAAAGAAAACACTGTCTAGTGAGAGCATATCCTTTTTGAACATTATATATATACATATCACCTTTCTTTCTGTTTTTCTGTTTCTTTGAAGAACTGACTAATACAGGTGCTATGGTCTATTTACCATTTGTGTTTTATCTTTCTCCCTCTTTATTTTTATTTAGCATATTAATAAAAGGAGAGCTCTGCCTAGCTCCTAGGTTTGCTCTTGCATGGGTTATGGCTTTTAGATAGCAGCACTCATTGTCAATTTATAAATTTAAGATCAAATGTAACCCCTGGTCACATGAACCTAATGAAAATATGGTACCTCTGGAAATTATTCCTCATGGGCACACAGGTTGACATTCTGAAAATGGTTGTACATCTCAGTGCACCTAAAGAAAATGAGAGAAACAAGGGCCAATTCCTTATCCTAAAGGAGTATATTCCAGGGGTATAAGTATAATTAATTACACCTTGGAACCCCAGTGCAGCACACAATACTTGCCACATGGTAACTGCTTAATAAAAGACTTTATTAAGGGATTAAAATTTTACTGATAATGAGCTACTAACTGCTATCCCATAAATAAAATGCTAAATTGATGGACTATTTTTAATTAAGGCTTGTCATGGACATAGTACATATCAGAAGAGACATAGACATAAAATAGTCTTGTCCTTTAATGGACTCATTATTATCATTTTTAAAAGATTTCTGAGTATGCAATCTAAGTGAGAACATAAGTGGCATTTTCTACGAATGAAGCCATAATTTCTTATTTGATAAATAGATTGGAAAAGATAGTGGATTTACTAAACATCATATTCTATATATATTACACTTTCACTCTTTCCTCTCCAAAACCTCGACCAAAGTGGTAAAGAGTTGAAACTCACTGCTCATTTTTCCCCTTTCCCCTAGTGTATTAGTCTCATAATTGTGATAACATACCTAAAGGTAGCCACTTAAGGAAGGGGAGATTCATTTTGGCACGAGGCTGCTTACATCTCCACAGCCAAAGTAGTAGTGAGCTTGCAGGAAGTGGCGCTGGACTACACAACCTCAAGGGCTGCACCCAGACGTCTTCCTCCAAATAGGTCTGCCTCTTATAGCTTCACAATCTCACAAAACAGTGCCTCCATCTGGAGACCAAACACATGAGCCTACAAGGGATATTTCACCTCCAGACCTATGATCTATCAATATATATGTGTTTACATAAGTATGCATATATGTTAATTGTATGTGTGGGGTCTGGGTAGATGGATTGGAAACATGAGCCCCAGAGTGTGGATCCCTTGTACTAACATAAATGATGGGCTGGCGTAGTGGCATACTTGTAATCTAACTGCTTGATGGGGAAATAGAGACAAGGGATACCTAGACAGGCTGGCAAACCAGCCCAATTGGCAAGTATACCCAACTGGCAAGTATATACATCCACATATATGCATGTGCACCTGAATACAAGTTCACCTACACACATGCACATTAACCACTGACACATGCACACAATGATGGTATATAGTGTGTTTACATGTATATGTATACATATCATAGCAATACATATATAATATTTAATCTTTTCTTTTCTAAGATGGTAGCAACAGGTAAGAGTGTGCTGAACAACATCTTAAGAGAAATATTAAGAGCATCTAGGAATTTTTGCTTTTTCTCTCTTTTGACCTTCTTGTGTAAATATCTTTAGAATACAGACATGATGGGGGAAACTTAAGACTAATTTTGGCCACTGAGATTAAAAATTATATTTTAGGATTGCAGAGAAATGTATTCTGTAAAGACCAAGTCTCTATGTATTTATAATTGCAGGTGACCTAACAAGGGCCAGATTGCTTATATTCTAACCTGAAAGTCACTGTCAGAATATGCCATACTAAATGAGCACAAGGTGAGACAGAACATAGCATGCATGTGTGCATGAAGCAATAATGGGAACTGCTGCTGTGTGCCTATTCACCCACGAAAATTGGATAGTGGGATCAGAGACAGAAGAACTGAGATGGCTGAGAATTTCTGATGTCCAAGTGTGAATACCATGTGGAAATGGAGGCAAGAGGCCCGAATCCATTCTGAGGGGGGGAAATCAAACACCCTACATGTTTTCTCACCCCTTTTTCTTTGCTTGAGACAAATGACTCCTTTTTTAAAGTGTAGAGAGATTTTGTTACAGATAGAACATAAGAACCTATAGAGAAGGAAAGTGGTCAGAGCATAGATTGCTCCTGCCTATGAGAAGGCAGGGGTGTTGTAAAGCCTCCTTAGAGATCCAGATTGGAGTCTTTTGTAGGTATATGAGCCCTTTAAAAAATTCTGATATGGACCTGGAGAGATGGTTTATTTTTTAAGACACTTGCCTGCAAAGCCTAAGGACCCATGTTGGACTCTCCAGATCCCCCATAAGCCAGATGCACAAAGTTGAGGCAAGTGCAAGGATGCACATGCCCACTAGGTGGTGCAAGCATGTGGAGTTCAATTTCAGTGGCTGAGGCCCTGGCACACCAATTCTCTCTCTCTCTCTCTCTCTCTCTCTCTCTCTCTCTCTGTGTGTGTGTGTGTGGTCTCTCTCACACTCTCTAAAATTAAAAAAAATGATGTGAATTAAATGAGAGTGGGAGGGGTGAGGAGGATAACATTCAGGTTCTATTTCTGCTATTTGTATTTGTTGTATATGAATGTCATGAGGCTACTCACTCCCACTACTGCATCATTATCCAGGTGGGAAGAATTGACCAAGAAGAAAATTCTTTTAAAGTTCAAAGCCACTGTTCCTCACCCACAGCTGTGGTAGTCAAAAGCTCCCCTGCAATGTTTAGATGCTATTCATTGGCCTATATGAAGACTCTCACTTGCCACCAGCCACCCACCCAACTTGAGTTGATAAGTACATGAAGTGTCCCAGGGAGAGAAGAGCTCTCACACATGATATTTTAAAGTCATCTCTTATACACAGTCCTTATGGCAGTAGCCATGCACTCCCATTCATCTTATAGTTGCTTTCAAACTACTTAAAATGATATGGCTATTATAATTAATTACTTTTATTCCCTAATTAAAATGTTTAGCTGTAATTTTATATTGGTAGGCACAATCCAATGTGGACAGTACTGAGTAAATTTTGACTTTTGGAAATCTTGTATTTGAAATGATACTATATGCATAGTACAAAAACATTCCAAAATTCAGTAACATACTAACATTAAATGTTGAAAACAGTCATTTTTTTAAATGCTAATATATCTTAGTTAGCATACATGGATTTAGATATAATTCATTCTGGCATTTTAAAATATAATTTGTTTTAGTTGGTTTTACCTCATCAAAGAAAACTCATGGGTAGAAAATATTTGTTTGATAAAGTGATCAGTGCTAAGCATCATTAGGAAAATTCAGGTTCTAACAAAATGAGAGCCCAATACTGTTTACCTGCACAGTGACTGAAATAAAAAATTTCAACCATGCCAACAGTGATGGTAATATGGGGAAATATAAACTTGTAACACTTCTGCATGTACAAAACAGTACAGTAGGTTAAAAGGAAATTTAAACATTGAATATTCTTTTGGCTCCAAAATCGCCACATAGTCTCACTCATCTACAGCACCTAAACTGAATCTACCCAAGATACCTTACATACCCAGCAAGCACCTCCTAGACTAGACACTAGGATGGAAGGGGAGGGAGGGGAGAGCATCAAAGGGGTGGGAAACAAAAATCTAGACCCAAACAGCAAACAAGTCAGAACCATATCCAAACATAAACCCACTCTCCAATATCAAGCTACCATCAATTGTGGGCTACAAGAGGACCTACAATTATTAAATTCTCTCTAAAAAAAAAAGGTTATCTCATTTGTCCTGATGCTAACTTACTCTCCATTGGAGAATCTGCTTCACTTTTTCAGATAGATGTAGATCCTAAGGAGAGAGCCACCCCATCATACCTCAAAAGTGCCCTGGCTGAAACTAAGAAAAATTGGCGAAACAAGCAAGGGGGCTGTTTTCCTGATGAACCGGATACCAGCACAAGGGGGAAGGAGATCAGCACAGAGAAAAATCAACTCCTACCAAATCAGAGAGCCAGAGCCTCAGAGGCCCCCAACACCTCATCACTGAAGCAGACCCAACATGGCTCAGGGAAATTTTGCAGAAGAGGGGGCGGAAAGAATGTCAGAGCCACATGTTGGGTCATGATATGCAGAGACATTTATCTTACCCATAACTTTGGGCTAACTCCACAATGCATGACCCATATACCTCAACAAGGAGGGGCCAAGGGGAGGGGATAGGTCATGGATGAGCCTAATAATGGTACCAAACTGATTGTAAAAAAAAATAAATAAATAAAATAAAAAATAAAAATGAAAAAAAAAACACATACATAGGTAGACTTCCTATGCTTAAACATTTGTAGGAATATTCTTTACATTTACTGTTCACCATGTAATTTAAAAAGTTCTTGATTATTCAATATTCATCATCCCATTAAAACTTGCTGGGCAATTTGAAAAAAAATAAATAAAACACAATAATTCTTCCCAATAACATACATGAATGCACATGGAAACTTTATTTGTAATATATAAAGTGGAAAGTAGCCCATGTGTCCATCAATATAGGAAAATATGAGTTGTAATTTATTTGTATGGAATACATTTCAGTAACAGAATGAAATGCTATATAAACTTTCATACATAGGGCTGGAGAGATGGATTAGCAGTTAAGGCATTTGTCTAAGAAGCCAAAGGACCCAGGTTTGATTCCCCAGGACCCACCTAAGCCAGATGTACAAGGGGCACATGCATCTGGAGTTCATTTGCAATCTGTCTCTCTCTCTCTCTGCTTGCAAATAAATAAACAAAAATTAAAAGAAAATTAAAAAACTTTCATAGACACTGTTAAGAATGAAGGTGACATACGTGAATCTCTAATAAAAGTGAAAGATTGCAAGCAAAATGTGAGTACATTTGCGATGATTCTAGTTATATAAAGTCAGTTGCATTGGTGTACTCAAGACTCAGTGAGATATTCTGTCTCAAAAAAAACAAGGTGAAGAGGGCTGGAGAGATGGCTTATCAGTTAAGGTGTTTGCTTGCAAAGCCTAAGGACCCAAGCTTGGTTCCCCAGTACCCACATAATCCAGATGCACAAGCTGGTGCATTCATCAGGAGTTTGTTTACAGTGGCTTAGGGGCCTTGTAGTGTTCATTCTCTCTCTCTCTGTCTCTCCCTTTCTCAAATAAATAAATAAATAAATAAAATTAAAAAAAATAAGGTGAAGAACAACTTATGTCACCCAATGTCATCCATATGCACATGTGTGCACCTGGACATACATATGTACACATATATATACATACGTACATACGCCCATACGTATGCAAAATCAGTGGACATGGTGGCAACTGTGGTTTGGATTATTATGCTGAAGCTAAGTCTCCAGGGTGACACTTGGAAGAGGAACATTTGGGAACATTTGATGTCATAAGGTTGGGTCCTCATGCAGGCACAGGTGCACTTTTCAGAAGACATATAAAAGATCTTGTCCTCTTTCTGCTATTTGTCATGTTAAAATACAGCCAGAATACATTTAGAGTGCCTTTTCCAGTTTTCATATCCATAGGCACCTTGATCTTGGACACCCCAACTTTCAGAGAAGTGTGAAATAAATGTCTGATATTAAGCTGTTAGCCTGCAGTATGTCTGTTGTAGTGAAAAAGTGACTCAGAATATATACTACTTACATCTGCTCCTAATCTGAAGGGAAAAGCATGCCTATTGCTTTCATTAACTACAACATTGCTAGCATATTTTTAATAGATGCCCCTTATTAATTTTAGGAAGTTTCCTTCTGTTCCTAATAGTGTTCTGATTATAAATAGGTAATTTTCTTTAACTTTTTAAAAATAATTACAGTATTTTCATATTAAAGATCACACACACACACACACACACACACACACACACATATATATATTTAAATGACCAGATCCCTATAAATATTCAATGATTACATGACATGAAACAAAAGAGAAAAATATCACTTGTAACAACAGGGGGTTAGATAAGTTCATTTGAACATCAGCATGGTAACCTCCACATGGAGACCAGAAACAAACCAATATCACTTCTCAGTGTCAACAGCAAAAGTACGCTTTGTGATCAGACAGCCTTCTGTTCTAGCCCTACTCGCAACTGTGAAAGGAAAGTAAATATAGCCAAGACTGCATTCCAAATTTAAGAAGCATGCATGGAAATAAAACTGCATAGTCCTTGACAAATTTCCATCATGAATATATAGGTAAAATGAACAGATTCCTTTTGTGAGAAAAAGTAGAAGCATGGCCCAGAATAGATGTGAGTATTTTATTACTTATGAGGTACATTAATCCGAGGCTGGACTCATAAGAGTCACAAATTTAGTAAGGAATACAGCACATGATGACCACCAGCACTCACTCTTGGAACTGAGCCCCACTCAGATCCCTGGGTAACAGTACTGTTCTTAAATATCCTGCACATCTATTTTAATGCTCAACAAGTTCAATATTAGGCCTATTTTTTTTTGTTTGTTTTTTATAGTTTTTCTAGGTAAGTTTCACTCTAGTCCAGGCTGACCTGGAATTCACTATGTAGTCTCAGGGCGGCCTTGAACTCATGGTGATCCTCCTACCTCTGCCTCCTGAGTGCTGGGATTAAAGGAATGTGCCACCACATCGGCTAAGCCAAAATATTTTTAATGGAGAACAGAAGTTTTAACAATATGCTTGTTTCTAAGCTGTAGCTGCTTATGAACAAAACTAGTTTTGAAGAGTTTGTAAAGTCCTCCAAGGAGAGATATTCTAAAGTTTCTTTTTTTTTCTAAAGTTTCTTTTGATAAAACATGATCTATAATAATCCTCATGGCTAGGACATTTACATTTCTATTATGCATAAACCTCCATGCCCCACAGTTTTATACTGAACCCATCTGTCCTTTCTAATAATAGAATACATCTTTCTACTGAGTTCTGTATAAAGACTATGTTTGTATGAAAAAAAATTGAATAGATTCTTTCTTCCAATACTTATTCTCTATTTTATTTTATTATGGGAATGAAATGATCCAAAGTTCACAGTAAACAGCATAAAGGTGGAGGAGAATATGTCATCTTAGTAATGTCTATGGCCTTTTACTTATAATGTCCTTAGAATTCTCATTTTCATAGTTTGGTCTTATTCTTTGTTCAAACTACTTTTATTCAACTGAGAACAAACATATTAGAATCCATTTTGTTTAACAATTTGTCCCGGAAAGTTTCACCCACCTCCACCTTTAAACAGTGAGGCTCTCAGTTTAGTGCAGAGCACGAAGACAAGAAATGGGTGTCAGAAATGACATGAATCAAGGGCATGCATTTTTTTAAGAAAAATGAAAATGCGTACCTTTATCCCCACCCTGTATGTATATTCTCCTTATTGCTCTGAATTTGATATTTTTTATTATCCACATGGATCTTCTACTGACAGACTTAAAAGCTTAAGTAATTACCTTTATTTTGACTAATTTGAAAAAGGCTATTTTTTTTTCAAAATTTTACCTTTGCAACTTTGTTCCTAGCATTTTAACTCTATTTGGACATTTCATATGTCAGGAACATCCCAGATCCTATAGAGGAGCTACAAACCTACACAATTTATTGATTTTCTTTTAATAATTATCAAGCAAAATATTATGTTGCAGATGAACATTGGGGAGAAAGTAGCACCCTGCCAAGGTTCATTTGTTCTTGATTTCATATTGTTATTTGCTTTGTCCTTTAACTTACATTCCCAGGATTTGAACAATGGGTCTTCCTTCTATATTGAATCTGTTCTCAACCTGGTGGTATTTGAGGCTCTGATTAGTCCCTGAGTGAAAGTCCACATTCCAGTTCTATCCATCATGGCCAGTATTTCACCTAAAAAATGATTCTTTGCACAATTCAACAATTCTGTTAAAATCACCCTTCCTATGCAGGACACATACAAGAGGATCATGGGTCTTAGAGATGACATAATTTTCAGTCCAACATAATAAAAAAAACTGGCTTCCTTCACCTTATCCTAAATATTCTTTCTCTTCACTTATTTCCCTTCTTTGGTTTCATACTATATTTACTCATTCATGTACATGCCTATATTTATCTGTACATATATGGCTAAGTAAGGATGTAATCACATATACTTAGACTGTGTGGTACATATACTATGAAATTTTACTTATTTATAAAGAAAAATACTTGAAGGATAATGAGAAGAATTGTAAATAAAATAAATAAGGTAACTCAGACCCTGAATTGATAAAAGTATATGTTGTCTCTCATATGCAGGTACTAATTTTAATGTTATGTAGGTAAGTAAGGGGATGTGTGAATATAGACTATGAATAGAATTAGGAGACCATGACAGTAAAATAAGAGGTAATGAGAGCTAATGGAGTAAGAAAACAGATTGTGAAAGCAGAAAGAAGGCTCAGGATTCCTTGTATGTTAATAGTAAATTAAAATTTTTCAAAAGGATTCATAGAAGTATGTAAACTAAGACTATTTTCTATTACTGGTTTCATAACATTCATCTGAGAACAAAATGTCTACTTGGCCATCAGGATATGAAAGCCATGTTTGCTTTATTATCTCTTTTTGATGTTGCTATTATATTTTTAATGCTTTATATTCACCCAGAGACTGGGGAATTGGTGCCCATTTCTAAAATTAAAAATTAAATTAATAAATTATAAATGAATGTATCATTTCCTGTATTTGTGCCCAGACACTGAGAAAATGATTACATTTCAAAACCTGCATGTCAATAAGCACTTGTACAATTCTGGTTGTAGAGTAGCATTATGAAAACTGCCTTCTTTTTTTTCACATTTTTTAAGTGTTATTTTTGACATTCAAGGAATGTTCTATAAATAATAAAACTTAAAGTTTCTAATTTTTATTCTTAATATCCACAATTCTAGGAAATCTATGAAATCATGGGATCATTGTCTGTGGTTGGGAAGGAGATATCTGAATGGTAATGTCTGTGCTCTTACAGGGGAAGGACAGGCAAACACTCCACAAACCAGGCAATGACCTCATCATGCAAGATCACCGTGTGGTCTCAGAAGTTGTAGGAACTACAGGCCTAAGTAGAGAAGCAGATACTGCAAGGAGATGAGACACACATAAACACTTGGCAAATGGTGGCAGGAATGGCAAACAGCCAGTAAATTGTGGTGAATGGCATTACTGCCTTGGGCTAAGGCAATCTTATGAGCCTCCCCCAAAATTCTTCCTCTATAAATAAGTTTAACTGTTTTTAACTCTGAATTCTTGTCTACTAATAAAAGTGAGAGCTATAATTATTATCATTCTCATCCTTACATTTTATGGAATATGTATATATATGATGTGTTTGTGAGGTGATGTTGAATAGCAAAACAAAAATAGTAAATATTATATAATATCAAGCTTAATCATGCAGTTAAGTGCACAAAATGATGAGAACTATGTTTCTTTGCTTATACTATTTCCCATAATCCTGAAGCTTCATCGAGAAAATAACACTCCCTGAGGATTTTTGCTGCACCTATCTTGTAAATGATTCCCTTTGATCAAAAGGTAATGAAAGGCAGTGCAAGCTTTCCTTCTCTAAAGTCATAGAGACAATGATTTCACATCATAGTATTTCAACACCTCACAGCTCTGTTGGAGTGAGAGGAAGAGGAGGGGGCTGTAAAAGGGGAAGGAAAGGTCAAGAGAGGAATCCAAAGTCAAGCCAAGTAAAATGCAAAGCCTAGTAGCAACTCTACAAAATGTGACTTGAGCTCTTTCAGAGCAGTGTTCGCTAGGGTGAGTGACAACTGCTAATTAGAATAGTGGCTAATTATCATGAGATGATTCATCTCAGACCTGCAGAAGAAGATAGATAATTTTTATTTGTAGAAAATTCTAATTTAAAAACATGCATTTTTAGATGAACATCTGTGATGTGCTTTTGATTGAGACATGCAGTAATTATAACTCTTTCCTTTAGTTTGTGGCTGATGTGTTCATATTATATTTTGCCCTGTGTCAATTTTTAATACCTCCATAAACAAAAATGGGGGAAGTTTTATGAATGTGGTGTGTGATGGGCTGATTCTCATCTCAAGTTCTGCATCCATCTGAGAAAGTGAAACAAATTATCCAATGGAGAGTGAGATCAGTGCAAGATACATGGATACCCATTATTATTTTAGAGATAATTTAATAGGTGTAGGCCCTCATGTAGCCTGCTATTGGTAGGAGCTTAATATTGGAGAGTGGGTTCATTTCTGGATATGGTTCTGACTTGTTTCAGCATTCCAGGTATGGGATCCGTTCCACTGAGCGGATCTGTTAGTAAAATCAAGAGCAGTTGGTAACCCACCATGGCTGTGTGCCACTATTGCACTTGTGTGAACATCACATCAGATTAATTGCAGGAGATGTTGGCCATTTTCCCCCAGTTGCTCATGTATCACCTTCTCTCACTACACAAACTAACTGTCTAGGAATTGACTCTTTTCCAATTTCTAGCCATGTCACTCCATGTTCCATCCCAACAGCGTCTGGTATCTTCAGCAGCAGGGTCTTACCATTAACATTTGGTGGGTCCTCAAGTACTCTGACAGAATTCTGTCTTCTTTTGGGAAACATTGTAGTTCTCTCTGATCAACAGCTCATTGTGGATGTTACCCCCATGCTGGTACTGGGAGTTACAGGTCAGTGCCAAGGAAGAAGGGAGAAAAGTGTGGGTAATATAAAAGAGAAAGAGAGAAGAGAGAGAGAGAGAGAGAGAGAGAGAGAGAGAGAGAGAGAGAGAGAAGAAAGAAGAAAGAAAGAAAGAAAGAAAGAAAGAAAGAGGAGAATATTGAGGATAGTCTTTATCATACCCTCTCCAGGCCCCTGTGAATCAGGTATTCTCTCTAAGCACCTGATGAAGGTTCAACTTTTTAGTATGTCTTTCAGGATGTAGGATTTTATGGTAACATTTCCATTTGGGTCCAGTTTTTTGTTCCTCCCCATCCTTACCCTCCCCTCCCACCCCACCATCCCTATTGTCTAGTCCTTGAAATGTTTATTAGATATGTCAGCATCATAGGCAGATTTAGGTTAGGGACCACAGATGACTGAGACCATGTGATGATTATTTTTCTGTGATTGGATGAGTTCACTGAGAATGATTTGTTCCAAGTTTAACCATTTTTCTTCAAATTTCATTGTGTCATTTTTCCTTATTGCTGCATAGAATTCCATGGTGTAAATATACCACATCTCAGTTATCCATTCATCTCATGATGGACATCTTGGTTGGCTCCAGCTCTTTCCTCTTATGAATTGAGTAGCTATAAACATGGTTGAGAAAATATCTCTGAGGTGAGGTTTGGAGCTTTTAGGGTAAATGGCCAATAAGGGATAACTAGGTCCCTTGGTACCTCTATAGTCATCCTTTTTAGGAGTCTCCATATTGCTTTGCATAGTGGTTGTGCTAGCTTACATTCCCACCAACAGTGAATGAGGGTTCCTATTTCTCCACAAACTCACCAGCATTTGTCTTTATCAGATTTTTTAATGTTTGCTAGCCTTACTGGGTTAAGGTAGAATCTCATAGTTGTTTAAATTTGCATTTCTCTAATGGTTAAGTATATTGTACATATTCTTAAGTGTGTGTGAGCCATTTGTAATTCTTCCTTTTAAGAACTCCCTATTTAGCATCCACTTTTGGAGTGGGTTGTTTGATTTTTTATTGTTTAGTTTTTTTAGTTCTTTATAGATTTTAGATATTAGGTTTCTGTCAGTGGTATAGCTGGCAAAGATTTTCTCCCATTCAGTCGGTATTCTTTTGGCTCTGCTTAAGGTATGTTTGTCTATGCAAAAGCTTTTTAGCTTCATGAGATCACACTGTTTGAGTGCTTGCTTAATTTTCTTGGCTACTGGAGTTTTGTTCAGGAAGTCTTTTCCCAATCCTATATCAAACAGAATGCTTCCCATTTTTCCTTCCAGTAATTGAAGACTTTCAGTTCTTATATTGAGGTCTTCAATCCATTTGGACTTGATTTTTGTGTAGGGCAAAATGAGTGGGTCTAATTTTATTTTTCTACATATGGTCATCCAATTTGTCCAACACCATTTGTTGAAGATGCTGTCTTTTCTTCAGCCTACATTATTGTCAACTTTGTCAAAGATAAAGCAGCTATAGTTGCTTGCCCTAAGATCTGGGTCTTCAATTCTCTTCCAGTGGTCTATGTTTCTGTTTTTATTCCAGTACCTTACCGTTTTTTGTAATTATGACTTTGTAATATTGCTTTCGATCAGGTATGGTGATACCACTAGAGGACTTTCTTTTGCAGAGTATATGTTTGGATATCTGAGGCCTTCTGCCATTCCATATAAATTTTGAGATCATTTTTACAATCTCTGTGAAGAACTATAGTGGTATTTCAATTGGTATTGTGTTAAATCTGCATATTGTTTTTGGAAGAATTGCCATTTTTAATTTTATTTTTATTAATTAGTTTTATACTCAGAGAATACAATCAATTTGGTACCATTGTTACACTCATCCATGTCCTACAACCTCCCCCTGGCCCCTCCTTGTTAAGGTATATGGGTTATGCATTCTGGAGTTAGCCCACAGTTATGGGTAGGATAAATGTCTCTGCATATCATGACCCAACATGTGGCTCTGACATTCTTTCCACCCCCTCTTCCGCAAAATTTCCCCGAGCCATGTTTGGTGCATTTTTGGTCTGCTTCAGTGATGAGGTGTTGGGGGCCTCTGGGTCTCTGGATATCTGACTTGGTAGGAGTTGATTTTTCTCTGTGTTGATCTCCTTCACCCTTGTGCTGGTATCCAGGTTCACCAAGAAAACAGCACCCTTGCATGTTTTGACACTTGTTCTTAGTTTCAGCTGGGGCCCTTTTGAGGTATGATGAGGTGGTTTTCTCCTTAGGATCTGCATCTATCTGAAAAAGAGATAGAGAGAGTAACTTACTCCAACAGAGAGTAAGTTAGCACCAGACAAATGAGAAAACCCTTTTTATAAAAACATTTTTATAGAGAATTTAATAGGTGTAGGCCCACTTGTAGCCCATGATTGGTGGTAGCTTGATAATGGAGAGTGGGCTTATATTTGGATATGGTTCGGACTTGTTTCCCAGATCCAGCTATGGGTCCCGTACCACTGAGGTGATCAGTTAGCCAAATCAAGAGTAGTTGGTTTCCCACCATGGCTGTGTGCCAGTATTGCGGTTTTGTGAGCATCATGGCATGTTATTTGCTGCTAAGTAGGTTAGACCATGAGTTGCTTGGACAGAGATTGGTCATTTTCCCCCAGTCTCCCATGTAGCACCTTCTGGCACTAGACATGCTGACTGTCTGGGGACTGACTCACTTCCAGCTTCCAGCTGTGCCATTCCATTTTACATGTTAATCGCATAAGGCGTCTTCAGCAGTAGGGTCTTATCACTAACCTTTGGTGGGTCATCAAGTACTCTGACAGAAATCTGTCTTTCTTTTAGGAAACCTTGTATGTCTCTCTGATCAAATGCTCATTTTGGATGATAGCCCCATGCTGGTACTGGGAGTTACAGGTCAGTGCCCACTAAGAAAAGGAAGAAAAAGATAACTAATATAAAAGAGTTAGAGAGAAGAGAGAGAGAGAGAAGGAAAGAGAGAAAGAGAGAGAAGCTGTAGAAGATTAAGGTCAGTCTTCATCATACCCTCTCGAGTGTCTTGTGGCTCAGGTGTTCCCTCTAACTGCCTGGTGAAGGTTCAGCCATTTGGTCTACCTTTTAGGATGTGAATTTTATAGAATTGCCATTTTCACAACATTATTTCTACCTATCCAGGAGCATGGGAGGTCTTCACATCTTCTCAAGTCCTCCTATATTTATTTCTTGAGTGGTTTTATGTTTTCATTATATAGTTATTTCACAGATCATTCTAAGTGAATTCACATAATCACAGAGCAGCAACTATCACATGATCTCACTGATCTGCAGTTCTTAACCTGGATCAGGCCAAGTTGCTGACATAACTGAATAGCATCTTGAGGCTTGGATAATAGGGATGGTAGGGCTTGGGGGAAGGGAAAGGGTAGGAGCGAATACAAAACTGAACCCAAATTAAACTAGTACCATAGAATCCTATATCCTGGAAGTTAGAGTAAAAGGTGGAGCCCTCAAGAGGACCTTAGAGAGAGCACCTGAATAGAAGGGCCCTGAAGAGGGTGAGATGAAATCTAACTTCAACTTTCTCCTGTTTCTCTTCCTTCTCTGGCTTTTCCTTTTTTTTCTTTTCTCTTGGTGCTAGCCTGTAATTCTCTGTTCCAGGATGTGGTATACATCCACAATGAGCTGTTGATCAGAAAGATCTACTAGATCTCCCAACCCAAACAAGACAGACTTCTGTCACAGCACTTGATTACCCACCAGAGGTTAATGATAAGACCCTACTGATGAAAACACCATACCCTATTGGCATGGACCACGGAGAGGCCTGGTTGGAATCTGGAGGAGAGCCAGTCTCCAGACAATTAGCCCATCTAGTGCTGGAAGGTGCTACATGAGCTACCAGAGGAAAGTGTCCAACATCTGTCCAAACAACTCAAAGTGTTAATGACTCAGAAGCAAACAAGTTGAAGTGATGCTCACACAAGTGCAATAGTGGAGAACAGCCATGATGGGGAATCAACTGCTCTTGGATTGGGTAACAGATACTCTCAGTGGAAAGGGAACCATATCTGGAACTGGGAAACAAGTCAGAATCATATCCAGATAATGATTCTGTTTCCATTGTGAAGCTCCCACTAACCTTAGACTATAACAACATCTAAACCCTTTTAATTCTTTCTAAATTAGTAATGGTTATCCCTTTAATTAGCACTGACTTCATTCTCCATTGGAGAATCTGCTTCTCTTTTTCACATGGAAACTGCACCTGAGGAGCTAAACAACCCAGCACACTCCACCCCAGCCCCAGCTGAAACCACAGAGGAACTGGGGAAAGGAACAACAGTGCTGCTTTCTTAGTTAAGCTGATATCAGCACAAGGGTGATGGAGACAGATACTGAGGACACTCAAAACATACCAAACCAGAGATCCATATGCTCCTAAGTGCCCATCACTGATGTAGACTTAAAATGCTCCCAACATGGCTCAGGGAAATTTGCAGAAGTAGGGGCAGAACTATTGTTAGAGCCACAAGTTGGGTCACTTTGCACAAATAAATTACCTCCCCCCCCCACAATGCATATCCCACAATCCCCATGCAAGATTGACCTGCATCCCCAATGAGAGTGGCCTCTTCAGAAAAGGGGCAGGGAGGAGGGAAAGGATGGTACCAATATGTGGTGTTTACATGCAAAAGATGTCCATATCTAATAATAAAAATTAATAAATAAATAAAATTTAAAAATCAGTAATACACCACTTCGCACTCAGATGAATGTTATTAATGTGGGTGAGAATGGGGAGATTCAGGACCTTCAAGGATTGCTGGTGTAAATGAAAATGATACAGCCATTTTCAGAACAGTTTAGAAATTCCTTTAGAAATTAAGTACAGTTATCATTTGACATACTAATTCAACTAAATAGCTTGTCAAGATAAATGAAAACTTATCTATGTAAAAAGTTTTACATAAATAGTAAGTAGCATTATTCTACAAAAAGGTAGAATATAAATTTCATCAATTGGTTAAGGCTTTACAAATTTACACTATGATATAAATTACTTAGCCATAGAAAGGGATAAAGTGCTGATCCAACACAGCTGGACCTTGAAACACCATGATAAATGAAAACAGCCAGTCACAAGATGACAATTATTATGGAAACTTTCAGATAATGAAAATATATGAGAGTAGAAAGTATATTTGCAGACACTGTGGTCTGATAATATTGAGATTGTTGGGAGTAATAAATAAAGGGCTCAGGGTTTCTATTTGTGAAGAGCTGAAATTCTCCTATATTTGTTGTGATTTCATTGTAGTTGTTCTAAGTGTAGTTTGGTCTAATGAGTCATTTCAGTTGCACTGATAAATGTAGGCTTTGAGGTGATTTAAACCCATATCTGCACTCCATAAATGGTCTGAAGATAGCATAGAGAAAAATGTCTTAAATCCAAAATCACTCTTTCAGGGGTAACCAGAGATGATGAGGCAGTTCAAATTCCAGTATACAGTAGCGATGAGAAGGATAAAAAGATAAATAAATAGATATTTCCAGAGTTCTATAGCATTTAATGAAATCACACACACACAATAAACATGGCAGTATTTTCTGAATCTACTTTTAGAATTTATAAATGGTACTAAAAAGTCAGGCTAAGTTAATTATGAAGAACAATATGCTACATTTCACCCATGAATTCAATTCTCTAAACTCACTTCATACTGTGCAACAAGTGTGGTGATGGCATGAACAACACATTATTTTTCCTAGAACATGCTGAGAGTCCAGCTCTGTGTATGCGTGCATGCATAAGCACATATATTAGTGTGAGCAGCATGCTGTCTGTAGTAGCAGACCTACTACATTGTCATCAACATCCTCTGGTGGATATGCAATGGACTGAAAGGGACAAGAAAGAGAGAAGCATGCCACATAAAGGACCATATATTATTTAAGATAGATTTTCAAAAAATTAATTAATGACTTTAATATGTGAACATATTGCAAATTGGCCATATTCCCATCTTTTTATCCTCTTTTGTTCCTTCCCATCCTCCATTCCACTGAGGGCCTTCTTTAATGAGGTTATCAGGAACCCTTGTGGAGGCATGAATGCACCAATCGGTTCCTGTTGTCTGTACGGGCAATTTAAAGCACTTTTGAAAGATATCTACTTGGTCACTTGGTATACGAGGTTTCAAAATAAAACTTCACACATACATATGCATAATGTGTGTATATATATGTATATATATGCATATATATCATAAATATAATCAACATCTATACATCTATATCAATGGAAACTTTAAGGAAGTGTCAAGATAGCTGTTACTGATAAAAATATTCAAAACAACAAGAACAGATATAGCAAATAATTACATAGCACCCAGATATCAAAGAGTCCTGAATGATACTGGAGTAGGAAGACAGGCATTTTATAGCTAGAAATTTGTATGTTTTTAGTTACATGCAAGCATGATGTGATATTAGTTGAAAAGAAGGGAGATACTAAGGAATAACAGCAAAGTGCCAGCAAAGTGAGCAAAACAATTGAACAATTTTTGGAACAGACCCTTCTAAAGCAGAGGTGAGGTGCTCTCCATGGATTGTTGCTAATAATTCTGAACAGTTCTGCATCAGGTGATGAGATGTGCTTATCTGTATGTGTTTTTCTCATAATTAGAGATAACAATGGTAGGGATGAGACTGAATCCTTAGGAAAATAATTTCAGCATCATGTTTGCCCACAGAGATACTGCACCTGGAGCCAGTGCTGCACGGTATAGTTTGTGATCTGAAACTATTTGGACTGTTTAGATGAAAAAATTCTTAGATATTTAATAAAGGAGGTAATTGTTTTTTCCCCAATATTTATTTATTTACTTGGGAAAGTGAGAGGAGAGAAAGATAATGGACATGCCAGGACTTCCTGCTGCTACAAATGAACTCCCTAAGCATGTACCACCTTGTGTACCTGGTTTTACTGGGTATTGGGGAATCCAACTTGGGCTTTCAGGTTTTGCAATGGCCTTGAACTACTGAATTATCTATATTTTCTCTACTATTTAGCAATTAACTAATACAGGAGACCTTTAATTTTCTTATTTACACCTACAAACTTGCAGTAATATCATGTGGAGCTTGCTATGTGTTGGGAGTTCAGTGGAAGAATAGGTGGGATAATGCTCCAAGACAAAGTGCTAGATCAGAGTAATTCTCAATGTGGATCCCAGGTAGAGCAAAACAAGGGTGGAGATTCAGTTATTAGAAGAGACGAATACAGGCAGAGTGAAAGATGCAGAAAATACAAGAAAAAAAAAAAGAGATCTAAAGTCAGATTGCTATACTGCAAATGAACTTTCTACCATTTACTGTTCTAATGTTGTGCTTTAGAAAACTAAACAACACCTCTGGTCCAAAAAATTTATCATCTCTAGCTGAATAGATTAGTATTATTGAAAATACTGTTATGAAAGCAAACACAAATATATGGCAAAATGCTAAGCAATTTTTTTTACACAAACAAAGGATGCTTTCCATGTTTCAATATGTTTTTTCATGTGTTTATGCATGTATATATACATATGGATACAAATGATCCCATACAAATACCCACATAGATGTGAACAAGCTTTTTAACTTCTTTAAACATTAATTATCACATTTACCAAAACAGGAAAATACTGAGCATAATAAACTTTTCTGTCAAGATGTTATCATGAAGATCAAAAGACATCATGTTTAAATATTAATCTGAAAAGAAAAATCAATAGAAATATTAATATGGAAGATGAAGGAAAATACTGTTACTAGAATACCATAATAAAATATAGAAATATACAACACATGCTTTAATAAAAGGAAAACATATAAATTTTACTTAAATATGTATATAATTCAGAGTAGATTTCAATATTAAAGTACAACATAAAATATTGGAAATGAAGTATTCTATTCTGAAAGAATTTGGCTAAGAACAAATGTAGCATGGAAAATAGATTAGGGAAGACTTCAGATCCCAGTCTTCAGAATTTTGTACTTGAAGACAAGCCTAGATACTTTGAAGATTAAGAAAGACTTCAAATTGTGTGTTTATACCCAGCAAGGATAGATAACAAATGAAGTTGTATTATCTATTTTCAGCAATAATACTTTATGGATACAAGTTATTAGTAATAAGATCGATTAGGAGTAAATTTTTCAATTCCTACTACGTACGTGAGTATTGTTACAAACACCGAATGAGAAGTAAAGGATGAAGAGAACTTTTGGAACTCAGTAAGTACGAAGTATGTGTAGGAGGCAATTTTACAGTCCATAAAATTTGGAAATCTATTCTCCCTACATATTGTAAACTTGTGACATTAGTACTTCAAAGGACATGTTATTTAACATAGCTTGTCTTTAAAATGTATATATTGACCTATGCTTATCTCAGTAAGAATGACTATTTTTAATTTTTTTTCAAATTTATTTATTTTATTTGACAGAGAGATAAAGATTCAGAGAGAGAGAGAGAGAGAGAGAGAAGGTAAGAAAGAGAGTGATTGGGTATACAAGGGCTTCTAGCGGCTGTGAACAAACTCCAGACAGATGAACCACCTTGTGTATCTTGCTCCTGGGGAATAAAACCTGGGTCCTTTGGCTTTTCAGGAAAATGCCTTAACCACTAAGCAATCTCTCCAGCCAAAAAATGATTATTTTGTATATATTATTCATTTATTTTCAAGCAGAGAGAGAAATAGAGGAGAGAGATAGACTAGGCATGCCAAGGTCTCCAGTCATTGCAACTGAACTCCAGATGCATTTGCCTCTTTGAGCATCTGACTTTATATGAGTACTGGGGAATCAGACCCTAGTTGTGAGGCTAGGCATTCAAATGCCTTAACTGCTGAGCTATCTCTCTAGTCCAACAATGAATATTCTTGATTGGCATCTTGAGCCAAGGACTTAGAAATGTATAGATGTCCCTTTTATAGCAGGGAAATCCACTCAGTACCATTGGACATCCTGTAAGACTTCTCATGAAGGCTACAATACTTCTGGTTACTGTATCTTGGCAAATACAAAGCTATGTGGTTTTGTTAAAAAGGCACATGAACCTGCTACAGAATTGGAGACCTCATTATTCCTGTGTGGACATAAGCATAGAATCTATTCGAGGAATTCACATGGCAGGTTCTCAAACAGAACACACTAAATGAAAGGAAAGGTGGAAAGGAGGGCTGCAAATTCCAAATTAATTTAATTATTAATTATTTTTTTATTTATTAGAGAGGGAGATAGAGAGAAGAGAATGTATATGCCAGAACTTTCATCTGCTATAAACAACTGCAGACAAATGCATCACTTTGTGCATCTGGCTTTATATGGGCATAGTTGAATTGAACCTTAGGTTGGCAGGCTTTGCAAACAAGCACCTTTAATCACTGAAAAATCTCTGCAGCCCCCAATTAATTAATTAATTAATTAATAATTTATATGGGTGGGTGGTAGGGGAGTATTGGGTTCTCTTGCTGCTGTAATCACATGCTTGTCTGGCTTTAAGTAGGTAGTTGAGGAATTGAACCTAGCTTGGCAGACTTTGCAAACAAGTTCCTTTAATTGCTCAGCCATCTCCCCAGGTCACAAAATACAATTTTGAAGTAATTATACATTATTTACAGTTTCTTATAAAATTATTTTTCAGTAGTAATTAATCTATAACCAAGTACTAAGTATATAAAGTGAGTTGATAAAAACATCATAGCACATGGGAGAATTATATTTCCAAGAGAACTATTAAAATTATATATATATATATATATATATGTATATATATATATATATTCATATATATAATTTTTAAATTTATTTAATTGACAGAGAAAGAGGGAGAGAGAGAATGGGCTCGCCAGGGCTTCCAGCCACTACAAAGGAATGCCAGACATGTGTGCCTCCTTGTGCATCTGGCTAATGTGGGTCCTGGGGTATCAAACCTAGGTCCTTTGGCTTTGCAGGCAAATGCCTTAACTGCTAAGCCATCCCTCCAGCCCTAAAATTATATTTTTAGGTTAGATGACATTTAGATTTGAAAGTAAACAAGAGACCAAACTATTGCTTTTGATTTTCTTCACTCTCTTCCTCTCTCCCTCCCTCACTTCCATCTTTCCTTTCATTTATTATGTCCCAATTGAGTGCCTGACATGTGAATTCCTCTGACAGTTCCCATGTGTGCACCCATGCAGGAATAATGAAGCCTCCAATTAAATTATTTCCCTATTTTAAGTACTATACTAATTTCGTGTATTGACTATCCAGTGCTTGGGGGACTATAGGGGAATGACATCTATAGAGGGGTCAGGAACACATAGGGAAGAGTGTGAGCCAGAAATGGAGAGGAGAGGGAAACAGCATTGTTATCAAATGTTTCCACAGAAATACCACACTGGTATTCATATATGATTCAGTGATATGGAATTCATTCTAACCAGTGTAGGGTGGTAGCTATGATTTTAACTCATGGTCTAACTAAAAGTAGACCTCATGATATTTTGCTACTTGTAATTTTTATTATTGTTAATGGAAAGAAGAAATTTCTTTCTACTTGGAAAGAATAAAGGAATGGTAGACCCTGGTAATTGTTAACCAAATGCCAATTCAACATATTCTGGGATCTGAAAGTTGTTTATTTATTTTTTTCGAGGTAGGGTCTTGCTCTAGCCCAGGCTGACCTGGAATTCACTATGTAGTCTCAGGGTGTACTCAAACTCATAGTGATCCTCCTGCCTCTGCCTCACAAGTGCTGGGATTAAAGTCATGCACCACCATGCCCAGCTAAAAGTTATTTTTAATATTTTTGCTTATTTATTTACAAGCAGAGAGAGATAGAGAGAAGAAAGACAGACATAAAGGATGGGCACGCTACAGCCTCTGGCCACGGGAAACCAATTCCAGATGCATGTGCAACTTTGTACATCTGGTTTTACATGGCTACTGGAGAACCAAGCCCTGGTCATTAGGCTTTGTAGGCAAGTGTCATCTCTCCAGCCCCTGAAAGTTATTTTTTTTTTCAGGTGCTGGTGGGGAGTCAGTTACTCAGGAATTGAATCCCCCAAGGGATGACTAATAATTGGGCTTCATTACTACATTGTTATTCCTTTAAGCCACAAACTAGACATAAGTTGGCATACTAGCTAAAACAACCTAAGGAGTTGTAAAAATTCTGCTACACACTTACAGGAAATAAGACAAGCTGATAAGCAAGAACCTATAATATTATGTCTCAAACTCAGAGCTGTCATCTTTCCAAGACCCTAATGATATGACCATTTGTATTTATTAAGTTTATATAATTCAGATTTCTACCACCTTTGCTTAACATTCAACAAATGATAAAAAATTTGCCTAAGAAATACTAAAAGAGGCAATACACACTCACACTCACACACACACACACACACACACACACACACACACACACACACACCGAGGAGAAAGACACAGGGAAATATGGTTATATAATCGAATGGCCTTATAATATAATAAATTTTTAAAGCAATCTGATCTTTGGATTGTTGAACACATTATAGAATAGTTGGAATTTTTTCAGTTTGCAATGAAAAGATATGTGGACTTTCATTTTCATAAGCATATATAATTACAGAAGTACAGTCCTGAGTGGACGTTCATTCATTGAACAAGTATTCACTTGGTACTTCTTTGGATTGATTATCTGAAGATTTTAACAGGGAAAGAACATAGAAGATTCTATCCTCATCTTGGTGTTCATATGCTAGGAGTGGAATCATGACTGAAAGGAGGCAGGAAAAATGCATCAATGAATAACAATCACAATATGTTAAATATTACAGTAAATGCTATGGGGAACACAAGGGAGATTTCAGATAGAGCTTCTGTAATGGGTGAATATAAATTTAAATTCAGTACAAATAGAAGAGTATACTGGTTAAGAGATATTTCAATAAAGTTTACATAAATAAGTTTTCTATGAAAGATGAAAAAGCTTGGCAATGGGAAAAATGTAAGTGCCCTATATTAGGGTCAAGCATAACTTTCAAAAGGAATATCAAAGTATAGTCACAGCTCAGAGCTATTAGTTGAGGTAAGCAAGGTGACAGGTATGTTCATTGTACAAGACTTCAGTCATTTGTCAGCATTTTTGAATTCTTAAAATCCTTGACCTGCTTCGAAGATTTGAAATGAAATCAGTTGTGATTTTAAATAATTACTCTGTCAGTGCACTTAACAGAAATCAAAGACAGAAACAAGGAGAGCAGTTGGGAAGTTATTGCAATGATTTAAGTAACAGATGGGTGGCGTTTGTGGCAATGGTGATAGCAGTTGGCAATAATAAAAGGTGGCCAGGTTCTGGTTGTATTTAAAGTGCATTTAGCATTTCTTTTAGTATATCAAATGAGATGAGAGACAAAGCAAAGAAGCCAAGAATAATTTCAATGTTCTTGGCTTATGTAACTGGAAATATGGGATCAAGGAAAGAGAGACAGATTTGGGGAGAGTCTAAAAAGTTATGGGCATTTTAGTTGAAATGACTTCTATCCAAGCTAATCTTCTAGAAAAAAGTAGGACATGTTAGAGCAAGGAATAAATAGGAGAGGCCAATGTTGGAAAAATATTCCTGAGTGATTAAGGGATGGGTATTAAGTGAGGAACTTGGAAAAGATCAGCTAGGAAGGAGACCAGGCACAGAATGGAAGTAGTCAAGAGTTGAATCCCAAAACCGTCTTACATAAAGAGAGCAAGATGGTGATTGAAAACCCATGCGTAGCTTATTTATATGAAATTTTTAGTTGATTTCCCTACAAGCAGATTCAGATAATTACAGAGGCACAGTCTGACTGGGATAGTTTAAATAATAATGACAGCAACAGAATTTGAAAATTGGAATTTTTTGGTATTTAATTTTTGCATTTCTTTGTAAATTCTGACTATTAGTCTCCTTTTTGGAGCATAGTTATTAAAGTCTTTTTCCCACTCTATAGGATATCTGTTCACTTTGCTTATGGTTTATTTTGCTGTGAATAAACTTTAATTTCTTGCATTCAAAGTTGTTAATTTGAGGGGTTGTTTTGTGTGCTACTAGAGACCTGTTCAGAAAGTTCTTGTCAATGGTTTTACCCTATTCTTATTTATTTCCTTGAGTTTCTTTTAACTCAGCATTTCAGATTTAGGTTAAGATTTTTTTTTTTTTTTGAGGTAGGGTCTCACTCTAGCCTAGGCTGACCTGGAATTCACTATGGAGTCTCAGGGTGGCCTCGAACTCACGGCGATCCTCCTACCTCTGCCTCCCGAGTGCTGGGATTAAAGGCGTGTGCCACCACACCCGGCTAGGTTAAGATTTTTAATCCACTTTGAATTGATGTTTGTTTAGGGTAAAAGATATATGTCTAATTTCATCTTGTGCAGGCAGATATCCATTTTTTTCCACTGCTATTTGTTGAATAGGCTTTTATCCACTGAATATTTTTGGTTCATTTGTCAAAAATGAATTATCCAAATTAGTGTGGGTTTATTTCTGTGTGTTCTAGTCTGTCCCATTGGCCCATATGTCTGTTCCGGTGCTAATATTATGCTGTGTTTTTCCCTATTGCTCTATAGTATAATTTGAAATCATTCTAATACCTCCTGGCTATTCATGGTTTATGTGCTTCCATATGAATTCCTGCATTTGAGAATACTTATATCCCTAAAGCTGGAAACCATGAAAGAAATGGACAAATTTTTAAACACATATGACCTCTTAAAGTTAAATATAAACTATATTGATGTTAAACAGACCAATTACCATCAGTGAAATCAAAGCTGCAATAAAAGTCTTACAATAAAGAAAACCTCAGGACCTGATTGAGTCACTGTCAAATTCTACCAAATCCTTAAGGAAAATTCACAAATAGTTCCTCAAAATAAAAAGGAAATGAAATTTCAAAATTAGTTTATAAAGTCAATATTACCCTGATTCCTTGACTGAATGAAAATCCAACAACACCACCAAACAACAACAGAAAACACAAATCTATAAACCAATTTTCACACATTAAGAAGAGAATCCATTATGACCAAGTCAACTTCATACCTGGATGTGAGGGTAGTTTTATATACACAAATAGATAAATATATGCAATACACAATATACATCATACATACAAACTTAAGAACAGAGATCACATAATCATATCAATTGATGCAGAAATGTTTCAAAGTGCAACATGCACTTATGTTGAAAGTCCTAGAGAACAAGTAAGAAATGCAACATGTCTCAATATAGTGAAGACCATAAAGGACAAACTCACAGTCAACACTATATCATATGGAGAAAAATTGAAGCCATTTTCTGTAAAATCAGGAAAGAGACAAAAATGCCCACTGTGTGCTTGGAGACCTAGCTAGAACAATAAGATAAGAAGACATAACAGGAATAAATAGGACGGGAAGAAGGCAAATTATCCCTATTTTTAGATAGCATAATTCAAAACTTATAAAATCCTATAGAATCTACAAGAAAACTCCTAAAGCTAATAAACACTTTCTATGTAGTTTAAGAATGCAAAATTAACACACAGAAATCAGTAACTTTCATATTACACTAACAATGAACTTGCAGAGAAAGAAATTCAGAAAAAATATCCCATTACCAAGAACTTCAAGAAATTAAATACCTAATAACAAACTTAAGCAAAAATGTGGAAGACCGCTACAATGAAAACTTCAAGTAGAAAAATTTTTGAGTGGGGATATATAATTATCTTATTATTCAATTTTGAATATATCAGGTAGAGGAAAGCCTTAAGGATGCATGTGTTCCAAATATTGTATTTTAAAATGAATCTGTTCATTTATTTGATACTCCCCATAATTCTAATATAAAGCACTTAAAAAAATATCTGTGTTTTGGGGCTGGACAGATGGCTTAGCAATTAAAGCATTTGCCTTTGAATCCTAAGGATCCAGGTTTGATTACCCAGGACCCACATAAACCAGATGCACCGGGTGGCACTGGTATCTGTTGCCCATTTTCTCTTTCTCTCTCTTAAATAAATAAATAAATAAATAAATAAATAAATAAATAAATAAATAAACACAATGTCTGTGTTTAAGGTAGCATGAAAGTCCTTAAATAATTATTCTGTGTTAGGTCCCGTCCCTACTAAAGAAAGGGAGATGGCACTATATGATGAGTACTTTGTCTCTTTCCATCTGATCTTTCTCTAGGTTTCATACTTGTCCTTTTAAATTTTTTAAATTATTTTGTTTAGCTTTATTTATTTATTTGAGAGTGACAGACAGAGAGTGAAAGAGGGAGAAAGAGAGAGAGAGAGAACGGGTGTGCCAGGGCCTCCAGCCAGCCACTGCAAACCAAATCCAGACGCGTGCGACCCCTTGTGCATCTGGCTAAGGTGGGTCCTGGGTAATCAGCCTCCAGCTGAAGTCCTTAGGCTTCACAGGCAAGCGCTTAACCACTAAGCCATATCTCCAGCCCTATTTGTCCTTTTTAAAGCATGGGAATTTGGGAAAGTATTTCAAAGATGTCTTCTAATTTATGTTTCTGAAATGAACAAAGGCATGCTGCTGATGGACAAATACCAAGAGCATCACCAAAATGTGTATTTATTTCAGATTAAAGCACATTTTATTTTATCAATGTTTATGTTAGCTGACTCAACATTCTGTAAGAGTATTACTCTCTCTATGAAACATGAGTAGTTTATGAATAAGAACAACAAAAGGAAGAGCACAATGCTGTAATTTTTTAATACAGTCCAATATAGAAAAGATCATGCATAGTTCATACTGCATTGCATTTAAAAATATTTTATTTATTTTAGAAAGTGATAGGGAGAAAGAGGCAGATACAAAGAGAGAAAGAGAGAGAGAAAGAGAGATAGATAATGGACGCGCTAGAGCCTCTAGCCTCTGCAAAGGAACTCCAGATACATGTGCTACCAGTGCATCTGGCTTATGTGGGTCCTGGGTAATCAAACCTGGGTCCTTAGGCTTTGCAGGCAAGTGCCCTAACCACTAAGCAGTCTCTCTAGCCCATACACTGCAAGTTTTAAATTTCTGTGTAACGCTAAAGTACTGTTGAAAGAAAATGATCAAATGAAGTCAGAGAAAGCAGAAATTTGGAAAAGCAGAGTAAAGAACTCTTAAAATCCACTCATCCATGGAAACCATAAGAATTTTGGCCAAAAAATGGTCAAAATTAACTTTTTCATGACTGGAAATTCGGCACAGGATTCCTGTAACCTAAATATGGTATATTCAAGAAACCTGCACAAACATCATATGAGACACAACTTTGATGGTGATGTTCAGTACCCCTTTCTATTACTTCCGGAAAAAACTTTAGGAATGGGCAGCTATTGCATAAGAAGTGGCAGAAAGAAGGTGAGAGCCAAAGAAAGGGGAGGATTGCTTATGATACTGTCTTCAAGACACAAAGTGGGATTGATATTCATGACCACGTAGAGGGCTGCAGCTACATATGCATGATCTGCTTAACAGAATGAAAAATGATGGCATAAAAATTGCAAAGAGATGAGTTGGAAAGAAGAGATTCAGTGGAGGCAGGATTTGGGAGGGCATTATGACCATGTTATAGAAGTCAAAAGGTTTAGAAAAATAAATGAGAAATTTCATTGTAACTGTGAAAATCATTGAAACAGAAGGCAACAACAACAAAAGAAGATATAGTATCTCTCTCAAGAGCTGTAAAACAGTCCAAGCTGCAAGAGTATGTTTCTTACCAGATTTCTTAGGAAATTGACTGTCTTAATCACAGAACAAAATGTTATGTAATTTCATTTGTGGAATGATAAGTTGGAAAATTTTGGCCACATAGTCACTAAAGTTATATAAAACATGTATTCTAAAAAGAAAAAAAAGTGTTTAGATACTAATAAATGAAATAAAATGTAGAAATTCCCAAATATATAGAAACCAAACACATCTATCAAATGGGAATAAGGGAAATCACAAGTGGACTTAGAAAAGTCTTTGAGATAAGTAAAAATAAATATGGAATACACCAAAAGTTGTGAATGCAGTAGAATTAGATTCTCAGAATTAAATCAATAGTTAAAAATGTCTGTGGTGCCTATGTGTTTTAATAAAGAGATCTCAATGTACTAAAGCTTTACCTTAAGAACTAGAAGCAAAAATGTAAACTAAGGCAAAGGAAGTAAAAGAAATAGAATGATGATGGACATAGTTGAAGTAACCAAAATGGAGATTAGATGACCAGAGAGAAATTCAGCACAACCAAAACAAAGTTCTAGAAATGTCAAGCATAAAGAGAAGATTCAAATGACTGAAGTCATGAAAGACAAGTGTTCATACTGACCCAAAGAAACAAAAGCAAATTAAGACCAATTCTTCATTAATGCTTCCAATTTTTTTTCATGGGAATTTAACCTGATTATAAATCAAGACAAATATGAAAACAGAAGTCAGCTTTTATGAATATAAATTACAACATCTCAAATAAAATAATTTCGAGTCAATATCATCAAAATAAAAAAAGATTGGTTTCTGTGACTATGCAGGAATTATATCTGGAAGGGAAAGTTTATTTAAAATACAAAAATCAATTATTATAATTCACCATTAATAGAAAAAATAAATGATACCAACTCAGGTATCTATTATTTTTTCAACTTCATATAGCTTTCAAAGTATATTAATTCCATTGCTATTATTAAATATATCATAATTATTTCCTTATTTTATAGCTATTATAGAAGAAACTCTTTCCTTAATTTAAATTTGCATTTATTCATTGTTACTATATAAAAATACAATCAAATATGTTTGCATATTTTACCCTAAAACCTACTGCTTATGTGTGTGTGTGTGTGTATGTGTGTGTGTGTGTAGTCCTTAAGATTTTCTGAACAAAATACAGTTGTAATTTTCTTTCATCCTTTTAACATATGATTTATTTTTTTCCTATGTGTAGGTATACTTAGTAAACCTTTCGTACATGTGCATTTTTCTCTGTTCCTTATGTTAGAAAATATCCAGTCTTTTATCACTAAATAAGATAGTAAGTACTAGAGGTTTTCTTTGTATGTTTGACTGTTGCTTTGTTTTTGCTTTGTTGTTGTTGTTAGAAGTTTATTATTACATCTAGGCTCTCCTTTCTATAGTTTGGTGAGAGTTTTTATCATGAAAATTTAATATATGTTTCCCAAAGACTTATAAAAATCTATTTACGTGAAAACACATTTTTGTATTTTATAAGATGTATTATAAGTTATCAATGAGACTGTTTTAGATGAAATGCCTGATAAAGAGTTCAAGAAAATGATGGTCTCTATGCTCAAAGAAATCAGAGAATAAATGAAGGGAATCAAAGAAGAAAACAAAGGAACTAAAGAAGAAAACAAACTTCTGAAAGAGAACACAGGAAACCAGCTTAATAAAATAAAGAAGTCAGTACAAGACATGAGTAAGGAAATAGAAATGCTGAAGAAAAAGCAGGCTGAAATCCTGGCTCTGAAGAACACAGTCAATGAAATAAAAACACTATGGAAAGTCTCTCGAGTAGAATAGATGAAGGAAAGAACAGAATGTCTAAACTAGAACACCAGGTGGCAGATCTAATACAGTCCAACAGAGAGAAAGACAAGCTTATAGCAAGGTATGAATGGGAATTTCAGGGTATTGAGACACTATGAAAAGATCAAACATAAGAATTCAGGGTATAACAGAAGGAGAAGAATTTAAATCCAGAGCCTTAGTAGGTGTTTTCAACAAAATGATAGAAGAAATATTTTCCCAAATTGGGAAAGAAATGCCAATACAGACACAGGAAGCTTTTAGAACACGAAACAGACAAAATCTTGAAAGAACCTCTACTCACCATGTTATAATTAAACTACTAAACACACAAAACAAAGAAAACATATTAAAAGCAGTTAGAAAAAAGAAAGAAGTCACATACAAAGGCAAGCCCATCAGAATAACTGCAGATTACCCAACACAAGCTTTCAAAGCCAGAAGGGCTTGGAATGATATATTCCAAGTTCTGAAAGATAACAATTGTCAACCAACATTACTTTATCCTGCAAAACTATCTATCCAAACAGATGAGGAAATAAAGACATTCCACAACAAAAACAGGCTAAAGGAATTTATGTCAACTAAACCACTTGTACAGAAAATACTTAAAGGAATTCTTAATGCCAAAGAGAAAGCAAAACACATACAAGAACAAATAGGGAAAAAAAACAAAAAACAAGAAAACAAAAAAGAACACTCAAATAACAGCTAAAACAAATGAGTAAAGGGAAAACAGGAAACACTATAAAATAAGAAGAATGGTGAGAATAAATGCATAACTTTTAATAATCACTCTTAATATCAATGGCCTCAATGTACCATCCAAAAGACACAGGCTTACAGACTGGATTAAAAGTCAGGATCCTGCCATTTGTTGCCTCCAGGAAACTCATCTCTCAATAAAAGATAGACAACACTTTAGGGAGAAAGGATGGAAAATGGTATTTCAAACAAACAGGCTTAGGAAACAAGCAGGGGTTGCTATAATAATATCTGACAGGAAAGATTTCAAACCAACATTAGTGAGGAAAGAGAAAGATGGTCATTTTATACACATAAAAGGAACACTCCAGCAGGAGGACATTACAATCCTGAACATATATGCACCTAACATGGGGGCTCCCAGTTTCATCAAACATACACTATTAGATTTAAAGTCACAGATAATATCAAACACAATTGTAGTGGGAAACTTCAATACCCCACTCTCATCAATTGACAGATTATCCTGGAAAAAAAATAAACAGAGAGACATCTAAATTAAATGATGTCATGGAACAAATGGAGCTAACAGATATTACAGAACATTCCATCCAAATGCTGTAGAATATACATTTTTCTCAGCAGCACATGGAACATTCTCTAAAATAGACCATATATTAGGACACAGAGCAAATTCCAACAAATATAGGAAAATTTAAATAATCTCTTGTACTCTATCTGACCACAATGGGATTAAACTGTACATTAACAAGAAAAGTTACATAACGTAGAGAAATTCATGGAGACTAAACAGTACACTATTGAATAATGAATGGGTCATTAAAGAAATAACAAAAGGAAATCAATAAATTCATAGAATCAAATGATGATGATAATACAACATACCAAAACTTTTGGGACATATTAAAGTGAGTTGTAAAGGGAAATTTATAGCTCTAAGTGCCTATATTAAGAAATTAGAGAGTTCACAAATAAACAGTATGACGCTCCACCTTAACGCCTTGGCAAAAGAAAACAAGGCAAACCAATAATCAGTAGATGAGAAGAAATCATAAAGATTAGTGCAGAAGTTAATGAAATAGACACTGGACAAACAATCCAAAGAATCAAGGAAACAAAGAGTTGGTTCATTGAAAGGATAAAGAAGATTGATAAACACTTAGCAAATCTGACCAGAAGAAAGAGAGAAGAGACAAAAATTAATAAAATTAGAGATGAAAAGGCATCATTACAACAGATTCCATAGAAATTCAGGCAATTAGAACATACTTTAAGAATATATATGCCTCTAAGTTTGAACACCTGAATAAACGGAGGATTTACTTGATTCATATGACCTACCAAAATTAAATCAAGATGAGATAAACCATTTAAATAGATCTATAACAAGTACAGAGATCCAAGCAGTTATAAAAAGTCTCACAACAAAAAAAGACAAGGCCCAGATGGATTCACTGGTGAATTTTACCAGACCTTCATGGAAGAACTAACACTACTGCTTCCCAAACTTTTCCATAAAATAGAAAAGGAAGGAATTCTACTGAATCCCTCCTATGAAGTCAGCATCACCCTCAGAAAGGCTGAAGACTTCACATTCCTGAGTGGCAAAGTCACTGAGAAATCAAGCTGGTGCTGAGGAGAAAACCTTCGCTCTTTAGACCACTCAACTCAAAGCTGGAAAAAGCTGCACTGTATGCATTCCTGTGTGAGACAAAAGTCATCAGTGGTAAAGATAGTGGCCACTGGAAGCCTTAGGTTTGGCCAGACAGGCCAGTCGACCAAATGAGTGTATTAGTGACATGTCTGCTTTGGGGGAAACCAACTGCTCTCTAACTGGACTGAAGGCCTGCACTATGAGAGGGAACACATGCCTGGTTCTGAAAACCTAATCAAAAGCCTATGGCAAGGGAGGTCATGAGCCTTAGGGTTATAAAGCCTGCTGTCGTCTGGATAAATGTATATATTACTCTCACCATATTTCACTGAAAGCACTACACTTAATGTTCATATTCATATATTAATGCTACTCTCACTTCTGGTCAAAGAAGCTTCTCTTTTCAGATGGTGATGACCACTGGGATGACCCCAAAGGCAACATAGTGATGAAAAGAAATGACAGAAGAGAATCCAGTTTGAAGCATCTCTCTCATACCCTCCAAGGCTCAGGATCCATTGTGGGAGATGTGGCAGAAAAAATGTAAGAGACAAAAGAAGAGTACCACTCCTTACAACACAGCTGTCCAGACCAGAAATTGGCCTTGATATCCATGGCCTTGCAGTGCCTAACAGTACCTACACAAGATTCTCATAATAGAATAAAAAGATGATGGCATCAAGTTAGAAGAGAGATTAATGAAGAGAGGGAGGGGATTTGATGGAGATCAGAGTTATGAAGGGGAAAGTGGGGGAAGGGAGGGAAATATTATGGTTTATTGTCTGTAAGTCTCTCTTTCTCAAAAAAATCTATATTTAAGACTATGGCCATATCAGCTCAGTTTAGCTCCTAAAACTTTAGGTAGGGATGCTTGGAAAAATTCCATTTTGGGTATATCTTTGTTACTTTAAAGGATTTAAGTAATGGTGGAATAACTTTCCAGTGCAAAAAGTTCTTTTGGGTTCCTAGTGAGAAGCACTGTAAAGGACAAGCCTTACTAAATAAATGAAGATTCCATGAACAATTGCTGGATGAATGGAAATATTGAATCTTCTAATTTTTCTGGGACAAGTTTACAAAGCAAATATCAGTAAGGCTTTAATTTTATTGGCACGTTAGTAATACAGCATCACGTTATGTAATTTGAGTCATCTATATACTAAAGCAAATAACCAAATTAAGAACATGAGGGAAGCAGAAATTATGAGACTATACATCACCCTTGGTGCAAAAATTCAACAGACCCTGGTGAACACACAAGGTAAGTTTCTGGATCAGGGAACACATAAACATTTTATGCTCTCAAATGCAATGGCTACTTTCATGTGGTTTCATTGGAAATCTTACCAATGACATAAGTAGCTAAACATAAGTTGTGTATATCTATAATGTGTGGTAAAATTATGGGAGCTGAGGGATTAATGTTTTCCTGTGATTCTCCAATTACTGGAGTAAGTAACAACTGCTCCCAAAGAGGAGATGTACATTACTTGGTATTGTCACTGGAGATAGAATGCACTACAATTTTAATAGGAGGTAGCTAGAAATTATTACACACTACAGGTGACTTAATGCAGTTAGGATTTGGTACTGAGTCTTTTATTTATATTTCTCTCATCCAGGAATGACATTGCATGTAGTGCTTTACATAAGATGTAATACATTTTGATGGTTTATATAAGATCCATCTAGATCTATGATAGCAAGTGATAGATTAAGGTCTTATTTCATATACATATGTACTTATGATACCTCTGGAATTTTCCCATTGTTCTCCTTATTTCTAGGCTACAAAATTTGCTTGTGTTTTCAAATTGTTTCATATCTCAAAAAAAGGAGATCTATATAAGGAGATTTGCATGCTTCAAATATGTGCTATTCTAAGATCATCTATAAAGTTAATAACCCTAATAATATTATTGCTAATATTTATTTATTTATTTATTTGAGAGCAACAGACAGGCAGATAGAGAGAGAGAGAGAATGGGCGCGCCAGGGCCTCCAGTCACTGCAAATGAACTCCAGATGCATGCACCACCTTGTGCATCTGGCTAACATGGGTCCTGGGGAATCGAGCCTCGAACTGGGGTCCTTAGGCTTCACAGGCAAGCGTTTAACCGCTAAGCCATCTCTCCAGCCCCATTATTACTAATATTTATTGTGTTGTTTTTCTCTATAATCTACTATTGACCATAGTTATCAGTAGAATAATTTTCACAATATTTATGCTTCATATATATCTGATAGAATAAGAGAATTCAGCTTATATAATAATCTACTGCTATTATGCATATATAAAGCAACTATTATTACTGGGTATTAGTCATTCTCTTATCATAAAAATATAAGGTTTACAATATTCTTAATGCTGGTGTGGTATTCAGTTATAATGAGATAGTATTAGTTAGACACTATACATTGTTGAGAATTCCTTATTCAGTTCTTTGTCCCATTTTTTAGTAGATTGTTTGATTTTTTATTGCTTACTTTTTTGAGTATATTCTAGATATTATGTCACTGTCAGTGGTATAGCTGGTGAAGACTTTCTCTCATTCTGTAGGTAGCCTATTGGCTCTGTTTATGCTATGTTTGTCTGTGAAAAAGCTTTTTAGCTTTATGAGATCCCACTTTTTAAGTGAATGCATAATTTCCTGGGCTACTGGGGTATTGTTTAGAAAGTCTTTCCCCAATACTATATTGTGGCGATTTCCTATTTTTTCTTCAAGTAGTTTAAGAGTTTTGGGTCTTATATTGAGGTCTTTAATACACTTGGAGTTGATTTTTGTGCATGGTGAGATGAGTGGGTTAAATTTCATTTCTCTACATGTGGTTATCCAATTCATTGAATATGTTATCTTTTCTCCAGTCTATGTTGTTGGCAACTTTGTTAAATATCAAGTAGCTATAGATACTTGAATTATGGGCTGGAACTTTAATTCTATTCCATTATATCATATGTCCACTTTTATGCCAGTACCATGCTGCTTTTGTTACTATGGCTTTGTAGTGCAGCTTAGATAACGTGGCGATACCTCCAGAGGTATTTCTTTTCCTGAGGATATTTTTGGATATCTGTGGCCTTCTGCCATTGCATATGAATTTTGGGATTATTTTTTTCTTTGTAAAGAACAATGCTGGGATTTTTATTGGTATTTTGTTGAATCTGTATATTACTTTTGGTAGAATTGCCATTTCCACAATATTAATTCTACCTATCCATATGAATGGGAATTCGTTCTATCTTCTCATGTCTCAATTCCTCTCTTGAGTATTTTTATGTTTTTGTTATATAAGTCCTTCACATCCTTGGTCAGTGTTATTCCAAGACATTTGACTTTTTGGGACTATTGAAAATGGGAGAGGTTCACTGATTTCTTTCTCTGTATAATTGGCTATGGCTTATAAGTGGCCATACCAAGCTTTCTAAGTGGTTCCTGGGGATTAAATTCAGGAACTGTTAGACTTTCATGCTTTTCCAAGCCCCACTAAACAGTATTTTTAGTTTTACTTTTAATCATAGGTGTGTGTGTGTGTGTGTGTGTGTGTATGTGTGTGTGTAGAATGAACATGCATGCCAGTTTCTCTTGCCATTGCATATAAACTCCAGATACTATCCACTACTTTGAGAATCTGGCTTTGCATGGGTAGTGAGGAATTAAACCTGGGCTAACCCAGGCCAGCCGATTTGGCATTCAAGCACCCTTAATCACTGAGCCATTTCTTCAGTGCCTAAACTGTATTTTTAAAATGCAACAAACACAACTAAGATGAGACAAATAACCTGAAAATATTCTTAAAGTTTTCAAAATTTTCCCTTAAAAATGCCTCTCACATCAGGTCATGCATAGCCCTCCTTTACGTGTTCTTTTAAACATGATTTGGCAGGAGCAATATGAAGACAAGTACTTAAACATATTATGACCAGTTACCTCCTTGTTTCTAGGACAAAACACCTGTCCAAAACCAGCACATAAGGGTTTATTTTGGCTTACCATTTCCCGTGGTATTTTCATCATGGCAGGAAAGCATGACAGACAGCTGGGCTTCACATCTTGTCACATATCTGCAGTAAGGATGGGACAGCAAGAATGAGCTTGCTGCAAACACCCACAGGGCTGGGCTAAGAAACCTTAAAGCCTGGCCCCAGTGACACACCTCCTCCAGCAAAGTTCCACAAGCTGGGGAACAAAGCACTCCAAGCACATGAGAGTATGGGGCACATTTCACATCCAAATTATGACATGCAGACATATCATTGTAGGCTTTAAAGAATTTGGCCAAAACACCTGCCCAAGGCAGATGCTTCTTTAGCCTGGGTTCTGTTTCTAGTTAGGTTTGATCAAAGCATTTCACAGAATAATGGACTTTAGAAAAATGTGTGGGTTCCACCAGAGCTGTGTTAATGATGAAGGTCTCAACAACGACGAAGCTGGGAAATGTTAACATTGACGTTTCTTTCGTTTTTCATGAGTGTGTACAAAGAAACAGAGAGCTTATGTTTAACAGTACTTAAAAAGCTTACGGTGGGTAAATACTAACAGTTCTGAAGGTGAATTGTTATTTTGAGTTGTTTTTAGTGTATATGATGGAAGTTGTAGACAAGGGTCCTTCAGCAGGTTACTCAGATAATTTCCTTCCTGCTGTTAGTTAGCAGTGCCATCGATGGCCACTTTCCCTCAGACTTTAGTGCTCTTCATTTAGCCACAACAGACTCAATCATTCAATCCTTTGCTTTTATGACCTATATATCTGCTTACTGAATAGTATGTCTAGACAGGAACACCAACTATTTCTCATAACCTATTACAAAAAGATCTAACAAATCTGTTTTGTCTAAACAGATAAAAATCAGTGATGTGAAGATAAATAATGTTATTTCTTTACATAAAATACTAAAGCTGTGAGTCTTCAGCATTTTCCCCACAGTTAAAAAGGACACACTGAGCTATACCAGCTGAAAGCCTTTCAAGTGTTTTGCTTTAATCTTATGCTCTGAGAAGGATCTCAGAATTCCAATACCAAGTTTATGTTGGCCTAGTAATTGCCAAGGTATTTCTTAGCGATATAATCATTTTGGCAATGGATTTCTGCATGTAACTCCAAGATATTTATGTGAATGTGCTTAAAATTACCATTTTAGGAATTGTTCTCCACTCAAGGAGAATGTTTCACTTAGAAAATTTTTAAAAAGTATTCATTTTAAGATAGTTTTTAAAAATTTTATTGCAATATGTGAGAATTTGAAATACAAAGGGGGTATCAAAAATTGAAACAAACTTTCTAAAACATATATCTTTACTCATAACAAAGAAATGAGGAATACTCTGTCTTTTGCTAACATATGTAGAAACCACATAATTTAGCTAATTAAATATTAAATATGGCCACATTGATGTTATAACAAAAGAAAATTTTCATAACTTCAAAACAGCAGGTATCATTTATCACACACGGCATGTTCCTCATGCAGATTTATAAGTATGTTCTACCTTCACTTTTATTTATGGACCTAGTGTGGCAAAGGAGGACCTGAGCTAACTGCCAGGAAATTGGCAAAGCTGCAAAATTTGCTCTGACTCTAAATACATACATGATGCCTTCTTCTTCTGCCCCCATTTCATGATCCAAGCACACCCTATGGCCATTTCTGACATTACACCTGCACAAGAGGGTACCCTAGTAGATAGGTGCTCAAAGCAACTAAATAGAGTTGTGAGGTGAATTTCACAGATGACCATCACAAGCTAATAACGCGGATAGAGGCATGATGACTGCAGGCTGCCATGGTGATGCAGGCAACCCAGGAAAATGTCATAACAGAGAAACGCAGTACATTAAGCCATCTGAAAAGGGCCAAGGGTGAATCTTTGGTCAGGGACATTAGTTTAAGTGTGAGAAGGCAGATGAAAAGAACCCTAAAACAGGGACTGAGCGATACATTATGACGTATTTTCTGAGCTGACCAAAGATCAGCACTACAGGATTTTTAGGGTGTCTTGGTTTCATGATCAGAGGAATGGACATTGGAAAAGCTATACTTCACACAACTTTATTAGGTTTATCAAGTAATTCAGTTTGATGTAAGCTCACATTGTGCCATGAGTTTTTATTAAGTAACAAATTTTCAGAGCTATAACTCAATTTAATGTAGTGTTGTAGGTACTTCGAAATTGGCTCTTTCTAATTGAGGCTGTTGTCACTAGAGCTCAGAGGTGAATGCTCCCTTCTGTGGGAACTGCTTTGTTTTCCTGCTTAGGACAACATGAATGATCAGGACAGTTAAACACTGTCAACTGTGGCTTTAATAATGATTCCAAGATTAATTGATAACAATTGAGTTGGGTGAGATGAAATTATGGGTAGAGTTTTCCCCCAGAAGTTTTTAGTACCAAGTCCTATACACTGTGCTTATTCTGCCCTTTCTTTACTCAGGTCTAATTGTACTTGCTCCCTAAAGTCTTGCATTTAGAACCAAAAAAAAAAAAATCACATGTGATAACATTATTTCTAATTACTTCCAACACCCTTATGAGCCTGCTGAGCAGAACACAGTTGGTGCCCAACACATGGATACGTGCACTGCAGACCCAGGGTGTGTGCATTGTACAGACCTTTACCTAAGCTTAGGGGTGCTGGGAAGTGTGATGTTCTTTTCATTGCTCACTATTGCCTCGGATCTCATACTTACTTGTTTCCCTTGAGTAATACTTTTGTTGGTTCTTGTCCATCTCTTGAACCATTAATTCCACATGCTCCTTTTTTTTCCTCTTTCAGATCTGCATATCCTGACACTCCCACAGATAGTCTTCAGGCTCCAGTTAAAGCATCTCTTCTCTGAAGACAACTCCAATTAGAATATGCAGCTGCTTGTTACATGTCCCTGAAGCCTTCATTTCCTAAAATATGCAACAATGTTACATGTTGTTTTCTCATGGTTATTTATTTGCCTATAACTTCTCTCAGTGCCTATTGTAATCCATGGGGGCAGAAAGAGGAGTCGCTTACTGTATCACTCTCCTACTCTTGCTGTAACAAATTGTGACAGATGTACTGCCTTAAATAACACATATTTATCCATGTGTGTACAGAAGACAACAGAGATTTCTTATTTTTAGACACTGAGAGAGTCCAGTTTTTTACTCTAGGTTTTAGAAGTTGTCCATATACTTTAACTCATGTAAACTTCCAATCTCAAAGTCAGTGTTTGGACCTTCTCACCTTTTTGAATGACTCTATTTCTGAATCAATTATGTTTCCATTTGCACCCTTGTATGAATGAAATTAGCTCACTTGGAAAATCTACAATAATCTGCCTCATCAAAATCCTTAATTTAAGCACATCTGGAAGGCCTTCTGATTTGTAGTATAGCATTTTAGAAATTTTTCTAAGAAAGATTGTAGATACCTTTGATGGAGAAATATTCTCTGTACCACATGAATTTGCCTGAAATGTCCAAGTTGTGCATGATTCCCAGCACTTCCATACAATATTAGTTGTGTGAAGTAAATTAATGAGCTTTTGAATAAGTAGAAGAGCAGATTATGAAATTGTTGGGGCTCTGGAAAACTTTTTAATTATCTCATACCCCTTGTATTGTAATGTGTGCTAAATAATAAACTCAAAATAAAATTTTGTTTTATTAGTAAATTCTCTTGGAGACATAGCTGAAACTTTGCTTTAAATGAAAATGTCAAATGAAATATCTGCTTATGTATTTAAAACAAAACCCTCTCTGTAAGGTATATACTTTGGGTCTCTTAAATTCCATTTGATACCAAGTGCTTGATGAATCAGAAGGAAGGTAGAAATCACCAAAAAGGAGTCAAGTACCTCTTATTGTGGAATGGCTAGGAAAATTCTTATCTTTTTCAGAATCAATTATGCCATTTCTCAGCTATATTCTCAGTTTTCAATGTTGTTGATTTTGATTCCAGATAATCATTGTTAAAAAAATCAGGCATTATAGACTTGTTGAATTGATGAGCATGAAAATAAATATTTGAAGGAAATCAATACATATCAACACACCTGAATGATATAGAAATATCTTCTGTGTAATTCTCATTAATAATTTTAATATTATAAATTGATGAAGTACTATACTTCAGTTTCCTTTTGTGGATACAGATGGATCATATGTGTTCTCATTCAATAGGTACTTCAGGGGGATTTTAGGATGAAATGATACATTTTTAGGCACTATCTCCACTCTTGCACTTTGAAGTCATGGTTATCGTCACCAAAAGCATGATGGATTATCATAAGGTAAAATTCGGAATATATAAATAACAAATTGTAATGAAATTGTCATCAGCTCACAATCTATACAGTCAGTGCTAAACACACAGTCTTCTCTTACTAAGTGGCTATTTAGTTTAAAACCCTATAATATCAGTCCTTTATCTCTTCCTACTGTTAACTTCCTTTCTTATTCTTTTCATGTTTTTAACCACCTAGGTCAGCCTCTTTAGGCCAATTAAGCACACTCTTTATATGAGTTCCTTTATAGATACCAAGTATTGGAGGCTCCTGACATAATTTCATATATTTGTATATATTGCATATATAAACACATATGGTTTTCTCTTAAAATAAATACACCTCATTCTCTGTTGATTTTTCACCTAACTTACCATGTTTAAATCATGATTTTGTTTTCATAAGAGCTGAACAACTCTCTACAAAAGATGGTATTAGCATTGTGTTTATTTTCATTTGACTGTTTATATTTAAAAAATTAGACTTCTAGACTGAAAAGGAGATATTTATTTATTATCACACTTTGAATACTTAAAAGGTATAATATGTGATATAATATTTTACATTATACTATTTGTGTGTACATGTTCAAATGTGTGTGTGTCTGTGTGTTTGTGTGTGTGTATTCATGTGCATGTATTGGTGTATGTGGCTGTGTGTTTCTTTGGGTGTGCCTGTGCCATGCAGGTGTGCGGTAGTTAAAGGGTAACCTTTGGGCCAGTCTTCTGCCTTTCCACTTCACCTAAGGCAGGCTATCTTGGTCTGGATTATTGCTCTGCTATGATTCTTTGTTGATCTTTGCTGGGTTAGTCACAAGCTCCTGTAAAATTCTCCTGTCTTTACTTCCTTTCTTGCCATCAACATAAATCGGAATTAAAGACACCCTCCATGGCTTTTTACATGAGGTCTAGGGATCAAGCAGATACTACCACTTGAATTGTGAGTGTTTTATCCACTGAGCCATTTACAGAGCCCTTTCCATATCCTTATGAGCTCGAGATTCCATAACTTGTTTTTCTTTTCTCTAAATTTTCAGCTTTTCTTCCCAAGGGCATATCCAGGTCTTTATATATTACAAAGCCTTTGCCAAATGGTTCTTTAATATTTTTGTTTTTATTTTTTATGAGAGAGCCAATAAAACTTTTTTCTAACTGATTTTCACTGACATAATTGAGTGTCTATTATTTTGAGTCATTTACTTTGTGTTTCCTATCTCCCTCTGGGGATTAAAGCCAGTTGGGCATGTATTAAATACATCAATTATCAGCCATGCCTCATGGGAAAAAGTTCTGTGGTGCAAGTCTGGTGTGTGCAAACATGTGTTGCAACTTCTCTACTTCTGTAGAGGATTTAGGCAAAAAAAAAATGTGTACTGTATCTCAATGAGGAGTCATCACTCTGAAAATATGAACTGAAGGTGGGTAGTCACAGTTTCATTCTTCAAACACTTCTAAAGCACAAACAGCCTGTATACATTTTGCCAAGTAGTGAATTCCATGCTCCAGAGAAGTGCTTTCACTTTCTGTGCTCTAAACCTAAGACACTTCTAATGTGAAATGGGAATCAATTTGTTATTTGTTTCTCATGTTGACCTTTAGAAGCACAGATGCCAGCTTAGATATTCCTTTTGGAGGCTACCCCTCAATTGTGAGAAAGGAGATAGCTCAGAAGGCCTGGGTTGCTCTGACTTTGATTAGCCAGTACCCAAGAAAATGGTTAGACATTGCCACATGTACCTTTAATCTCTGTCCTGCTGGGAGCAGAGACAATTGTCTGCTGCTTGTGAGCCAATTTTACAAAAAGTGTAAGTTTATGGTTCAATGAGAAACTCTGTTTCAAGGAAACACAGAGATGAGTAATAAAAGGAAGATACTTGATATCTGCCTCTGCATAAACACATTTGAGGCATGAGCACCTGTATACTCATGTGCATATAACACACACACATACACATGCATGCACACATACACCATACTACACATACATAAACATACACACAAAAAGAATGTAGAAATTGTAGTTTTTTTCAAATATTCACAAATTCAATTCTACTCAAAGCCAAGGTTGCACCATCATTTTAAACAATCTTCTGTCATGAAGTTTTAAATATGATATCCACTATCTACATGGGACCATTGAGGAGCTAAAATGTGAATAGCAGGTCTAGGGTTTAACTGTATTGAGTTTATGTAAGTTTGTTTGAAATTTACGTTTTTGTAGTTACATATAGCTAAGGGTAAATAACAGTATCAGATTCATAAAAAATAGCAACTTGAAATTTTGTAAATGAAAAGTAAATATAAAAACTCAGTTGCCATGGTCTAACCTACTTAGCAGCAAATAACACAAGTGCAATAGTGGTGCACAGCCATGGTGGGAAACCAACGACTCTTGATTTGGCTAACTGATCCCCTCAGTGGTACAGGACCCATACCTGGATCTGGGAAACAAGTCAGAACCATATCCAAACATAAGCCCACTCTCCATTATCAAGCTACTACCAATCGTGGGCTACAAGCGGCCTACACCTATTAAATCTCTATAAAAAAGTAAGGGTTATCTCATTTGTCTGGTGCTAACTTACTCTCCATTGGAGAATCTGCTTCTCTCTTTCAGACAGACGTAGATCCTAAGGAGAGAGCCACCCCATCATACCTCAAAAGGGCCCCAGCTGAAACTAAGAACAATTGGTGAAACAAGCAAGGGTGCTGTTTTCTTGGTGAACTGGGTACCAGCACAAAGGTGAAGGAGATCAACACAGAGAAAAATCAACTCCTATCAAATCAGAAATGCAGAGACCCAGAGACCCCCAATACCTCATCACTGAAGCAGATCAAAAATGAACCCGACATGGCTCAGGGAAATTTTGCAGAAGAGGGGGAAGAAAGAATGTCAGAGCCACATGTTGGGTCATGATATGCAGAGACATTTATCTTACTCATAACTCTGGGCTGGCTCCAGAATGCATGACCCATATACCTCAACAAGAAGGGGCCAGGGGGAGGAGGTAGGACATGGATGAGTCTAACAATGGTACCAAATTGACTGTATTTGCTGAGCACAAAACTAATTAATAATAATAAAAATACCTGAGTTGCATACCTCAGGGAAAGAATGAGTCATATGGAAGAGACAGCATGGGGTTTAAAGACTGACTCACTGAATGAGTACTTTAGAAAATTATCATTAGGTAAGGGTAAACAAAGAGAGAGACAGAAAGTACAAGTGGAACATACACAGTTCTGGGACATGATTTTAAAAAACAAGCAAGCAAACAAAAAAAAAAAAAAAAAAAAAACAGGAGTCAGGGGCCTAGGAAAAGTAGAAAACTTACAAGAGTAATGTCTACTAAATATATTCAATTCAATGTTTTGATAACAGGAAATTTCCCAAATATTGGGAAAGAAATTGGTGTAAGGAAGCTTTTATTTTTCTTTCTTTTTTGGGTATGTATATGGTATGTGTGAGTGTGTGCATGAGTGTTTGTATGTGCGTGGATACATATGTGCATATGTGTGCAAGTGCAATGAAACGTGTGTGTATGTATGTGTGCATGTGTGTGTGTGTGTAGGTCAGAGACTGCTATCAAGTGACTTCCTCAATCTCTGTCCAGAATATATAATTGAAGCTGAAGCTTATCAATTCAACTAGACTAGCTAGCTACTGAACCACACAAATCCTCCTGCCTCTGCCTCCCCAGTGATGGGACTACAAGCATGCACCACTGCACCTGATTTTACATGGATACTGCAGATCTAAACTTAGGTCTCTGCTCTTGCACAACAAACACTTTATACGCTGAGCTATCTCCCTATCTCCAGGTAAGAGGATTTTAGAATTTCAAAAAGACATTACTCAAAAAGAACCTCTCATGTTGGGTCATGATATGCAGAGACATTTAGCTTACCCATAACTGTGGGCTAACTCCACAATGCATGACCTGCATACCTCAACAAGGAGGGGCCAAGGGGAGGGGGTAGGTCACGGATGAGCCTAATAATGGTACCAAACTGACTGTATTTGCTGAATACTGAACTGACTAATAAAAAAAAAAAAAAAAGAACCTCTCTACATCATATATATATATATATATATATATATATATATATATATATATATAAAACAGTTAAAACATTAAATAAAAGCCAGGTCTGGTGACGCACACCTTTAATCCCAGCACTTGGGAGGCAGAGGTAGAAGGATTGCTGTGAGTTCAAAGCCACCCTGAGACTTCAAAGTGAATTCCATGTCAGCCTGGGCTAGAGCGAGACCCCACCTTGAAAAACAAAACAAAACAAAACAAAACAAAACAAAACAAAACAAAAAAGAAAAGAAAGAAAGAAAGAAAACATTAAATACATAGTGTTAAGAATGAATATTACAAGCTTCAAGAGAGATGTACCATTACATATAAGGCAAATCTTTCTGAGTAACAGCTGGTTTCTCAACAGACACTCTAAAAGCCAGGAGGGCATGTAAAGATGCATTTCAAGTATTAGCAGAAATGAATTGCCAACCCCATTACTGTCTCAGGAGGCCCTTTATAATTAAAGTTCACATTTTAACATGAGAAAAACAGGGCTGAAGAGATGGCTTAGCAGTTAAGCGCTTGCCTGTGAAGCCTAAGGACCCCGGTTTGAGGCTCGATTTCTTCAGGACCCACATTAGCCAGATGCACAAGGGGGCACATGCGTCTGGAGTTCTTTTGCAGTGGCTGGAGGCCCTTGCATGCCCAATCTCTCTCTCTCTCTCTACCTCTTTCTGTCTGTCTGTTTCTCTCAAATAAGTAAATAAAACTAAACAAAAAAATTTAAAAGAAATCAGATGGCTGTACCTGCCTGAATTAATATTTGAGTCCACTAATTTTTTCTATTGATCTACATGTCTCTCTTTGTGTCAATACCATGCTTTTTCTGTAATCGTGTCTTTGTAATATAGCATAAAATTGGGTATAGTGATACCACCAGCCTTGTTTTTGTTGCTCAAAATTGTTTTGGTCATCCAAGATTTTTTGTGCTTCCAAATGAATTTTAGGATTGTTTTTCTCTATTTCTGTGAAGAATGCCATTAGGAATCTTAGTAGGGATTGCATCAAATGTGTAGATTGCTTTTGGTAAGATTGACATTTTCACATTATTGATTCTCTCAATCCAAGAACATGGGATGTCATTCCATTTCCTTGTTTCTTCTGAAATTTCTCCCTTGAGTATTTTAAAGTTCTCATTGTAGAGATCCTTCATTTCCTTGGTTAAGTTTATTACAGGGTCCTTTTTCTTGAGGCAATTGTGAATGGGAGAGACTCCCCGATATCATCCTCTACATGTTGGTTGTTAGTATATAGGAAAGCTACTGGTTTCTGTGTGTATATTTCATATCCTGTTATGTTTCTAAAAGTGTTTAGCAGCACTAACAGCTTGCTGGTAGAGTCTTTAGGGTCCTTTATGTATAGAATCATATCATCTGCAAATAATGATAATTCAATCTATTCCTTTCCAATTTGTATACCTTTTATAAGTGTCTCTTGCCTTACTGCTATATCTAAGAGTTCCAGCACTATATTAAATAAAAGTGGGGATAGTGGACACCCTTTTCTTATTCCTGAATGTAGTGAAAAAGCTTCAAGTTTTTCTCCATTGAATATTATGTTGGCTATAGGTATGTCATAAATAGCTTTGAATATGTTGAGATATGCTCCTTCTAGTCCCCTTTTCTGTAATACTTTTACCATGAAGGGATGTTGGCTTTTGTTTCATGCCTTTTCTGCATCTTTTGAGATGATCATGTGATTTTTGTCCTTCAGACCATTTATATGATATATTACACTTATCAATTTGCATATTTTGAACCATCCCTGTATTCCTGGAATAAAGCCAACTTATTCAGGGTGAATAATCTGTGATATATTCTTGTATTCTTTTTTAAATATAAATTTGTTTATTTATGAGAGAGAGAGAGAGAGAGAGAGAGAGAGAGAGAGAGATAAAAAGAAAGAGAATGGGCACACCAGGGCCTCCAGCCACTGTAAATGAATTCCAGATGCATGCTGCCTCCTTGTGCATATGTCTTACATCGGTCCTGGGGAAATGAACCGTGATCCTTAGGCTTCACAGGCACACACCATAACTGCTAAGCCATTTCCCCAGCCCTATATTTTTGTATTCTGTTTGCCAATATTTTGTTCAGAATTTTTATATCTATGTTCATGAGGGAATTTGGTCTGTCATTTTCTTTTTTTGTTCTGTCTTTGTCTGGTTTTGGTATCAAGGTGATGCTGGCTTTATAGAAGGAGTTTTGTAGAATTCTTTCCTTTTCTATTTTATGAAAAATTTTGAGAAGCAGTGGTGATAGTTCTTCAATGAAGGTCTGGTAAAATTCACCAGTGAATCCATCTGTGCCTGGACAGTTTTTTAGTTGGGAGACTTTTTATAACTTCTTGGATCTCCATACTTGTTATAGGTCTATCTCATCTTAATTTAATTTTAGTAGGTCATATGAATCAAGAAAATCATCCATTTCTTTCAGATTTTCAAACTTATAGGCATATACATTCTTAAAGTACATCCTTGTGATTTTCTTAATTTTTTTTGGTACTTGTTGTAATTGTGCTTTTTCATCTCTAATTTTATTAGTTCTTATCTCTTCTCTCTTTCTTCTGTTCAGATTTGCTAAGGGTTTATCAATATTGTTTATCCTTTCAAAGAACAAACTGCTTGTTTCATTGATTATTTTGATTTTTTTGTTTTTATTTCATTAATTTCTGCCCTAATTTTTATTGATTCTTCCCATCTACGTATTTTTGCTTTGCTTGTTCATCTTTGTCAGTGGCCTTAAGGTGAAGCATTAAACTGTTTATTTGTGAACTCTCTAGTTTTTTTTTTTTTTTACTGTAGTCCAGACTGACATGGAATTCACTCTGTACTCTCAGGGTGGCCTTTAACTCATTGCTATTCTCCTACCTCTGCCTCGCAAGTGCTGGAATTAAAGGCATGCACCACCACACCCAGCTCTCTCTACTTTCTTAATATAGGCACTTAGAGCCATGAATTTCCTTTTTAGGACTGCTTTCATTGTGTCTCAAAGGTTTTGGTATATTATATTCTCATCATCATTTGGTCCTATGAATTTATTCATTTTCTTTATAATTTATTCAATATCCTATTTCTCATTCAATAGTGTACTGTTTAGTCTCCATGAATTTATGTATGCTCTGTAGTTTTTCTTGTTGCTGATTTTCAGTTTAATCACATTGTGGTCAGACAGAGTACAAGGGGTTATTTCAGTTTTCCTGTGTTTGTTGAGATTTGCTTTGTACTCTAATATATGGTCTATTTTAGAGAATGTTCCATGTGCTATTGAGAAAAATGTATATTCTGCAACATTTGGATGGAATGTTCTGTATATATCTGTTCAGTCCATTCTTTCCATGACATCATTTAATACAGATGTCTGTTTAGTTTTTGCTGGGGTGACCTTTCAGTTGATGAGAGTGAGGTATTGAAGTAACACACTACAATTGTGTTTGGTGTTACCTGTGACTTTAATTCTAATAGTGTTTGTTTGATGAAATTGGGAGCACTCAAGTTAGGTTCATATATGTTCAATATTACAATATTCTCCTGTTGGAATGTTCCTTTGATTAGTATAAAATGACCTTTATCTTTCCACACTAATGTTGGTTTGAAGTCTATACTGTCAGATATTAGGATAGCAACCCGTACTTGTTTCCTAGGCCCATTTGCTTGAAATACCATTTTCCATCCTTTTACCCTAAAGCAGTGTCTTATCTTTTATTGAGAGATGAGTTTCCTGCAGACAACAAATGGCAGGATCCTCCCTTTTAATCCAGTCTGCAAGCCTGTGTCTTTTGGTTGGGGCATTGAGGCCATTGATATTGAGTTGAGTTTTTTTTTAAATTATTGAAAGTTATGTATTTATTCTCACCATCCTTCTTATTTTGTAGTGTTCCTGTTTTCATTTTGCTTGTTTTAACTGTAATTTGAGTTTTTTTTTTTTCCTGTTTCCTCCTCTGTGTGTTTTCCTTTCACTTCAGTGAGAGATTCCTTCAAGTATTTTCAGACAAGCTGGTTTAGTTGTCATATATTCCTTTAGTTTGTTTTTTTTTTTGTGGAATGTTCTTATTTCTCTATCAATTTGGATAGATAGCTTTGCAGGATAAAGTAATCTTGGTTGACAGTTGTTATCTTTCATAACTTGGAATACATTGTTCCAAGCCATTCTGGCTTTTAACGTTTGTGTTGAGTAATCTGCAGTTATTCTGATGGGCTTGCCTTTGTAGGTGACTTACTTTTTTTCTCTAACTGCTTCAATATATATATATATATATATATATATATATATATATATATTTGGTTTGCATTTTTAGTAGTTTAATTATAACATGGAGAGGGGAGGTTCTTTCCAGGTTTCTTCTGTTTGGTTTTCTAAAAGCTTATTGCTTCTGCCTTGGCATTTCTTTCCCAATTTGGGGAAATTTTTTTCAATGATTTTGTTGAAAATACCTACTAAGCCTCTGGATTGAAATTCTTCTCCTTCTACTCTAACCTAAATTCTTATGTTTGATCTTTTCATAGTGTCCTGGATATCTTGAAATTTCCATTCATACCTTCCTATTAGCTTTACTTTCTCTTTGTTGGACTGTATTAGGTCTGCCCCTGGTCTTTTAGTTTAGATATTCTGCTTTCTCCTTCATCCATTCTACTGCTAACACTTTCCACAGGTTTTTTTTTAAGTGACTCCTTGTGTTTTTCAGTGCTGGAATTTCAGTCTGATTTTTCTTCAGTATTTCTATTTCTTTACTCATGTCTTATAATGGCCTCCTCATCTCATTAAGCTGGTTTCCTATGTTCACTTTCAGGAGTTTGTTGTCTTCTTTAATTCTTTTGGTTTTTTTTTTTTTTTCTTTGATTCCTTTTATTTCTTCTTTGATTTCTCTGAGTATAGATACAATCATTCTTTTGAAATCTTTGTCAGGCATTTTATCTAAAACAGTCTCATTGGTTATCACTTCTGAAGGATTTATAATTTTTGGTGGGATTGTATTGTCTTGATTCTTTGTGTTTCTTGTATTATGATGTAGTGATTTTTGCATCTTGAATTGATTTGATGCTTTGGTTTTCTACTTATCTTCAGTGTTCTTAAATCCAACTTTACACATTCAGGATATGAGTTTAAGGTGCCAGTTGTAGCTCTTTTACTCCAATCCAACTGCAGAAGTAATCCTAGAAGTTGAGTTTGATTGCTAAGCAAGTATTGTAGTGGACTTTGTGGAAGAATTACTGACAATTTCTAAACTTCAATTGAGCAATATACACATTCAGTAAAAACCAGCACAGAGTATGCAATTGTGGGGATTAAAACAAGCAAGTAGTCTTATAAACCCCAAATCCCTAAGGTTGTGTGTCTCTGTACACCCTTAATCTTGTCAGCTGGGTGGTAGAGATTTCTGTTCTGATTTGGGTTCCAGGCAAGCCTGTATCTGAGTCAGACCCTGCCCCCAATAATGTCAGAAGCAAAAGACAATGACCCTATAAGTCTGAAAGCATCAAAGGCAACCATATTCAATCCCCCAATACAGCTTAGTTTAAAATGGTAAAGCCCCATGAATATGTAACCCATAATGTGCCCTCACATGGAAAAGGAGATTAGCTCTTCCAATGCAGGCCTATGTATATTTGTTTTCTTTTTGTCGTTTTTTTTTTTTTTTTTTTCATTGTTGTTGGTTGGCCTTGTTACCTTTTGGGGTGGCTTCCAGTCACACAAATGCTGGGTGCCCACCTTGTTCCCTCTGTGTTGTGCTGTGGAGTTGGAATTCTGAACAGCTGTGCTTGGCGCGCTGCCACCATGTGCTGAATGTCAGAGGTTCTGATGGCTGGGGGATGGGAGAGTGCAGAAGGCCTGGAGTTGCTTACAGAGTCCTGCCTGTATCCCTTTCAGTAGCTTCTTAGTTGATCTCAGTTGTCATTCCTTCGGGTTTATTAGCTTTGCAAGGAGGCTGATGAGGTTGGAAAATCCCTTTGTTTGGTCTCTTCTGCAGCAGCCACTTGGCAAGCCTGGTGAATCAATGGGAGGTGGGTGGCAGATCACATGGATCAGCAGGCTGCAAGTGCCTCAGTGGGATTCTGGCCATTTTCCTCCTTTCTGGTGGATCTGGGTCTCTCCTGCTTCACTGCTGTGTGTAAGAATAACCTATACTCCTTCACTTTTCAGAAGAAGAGTGTATTTTGCTATGTTTTGCTTAAATCCCTAACTAAGCTGGTTTGGAGTGGCTCCTATGCAACCATGTTACCCAGAAATCTGTGACATGTACACACATTATGTACTCAAATAGTTATTAAACTATTTTGATAATATGAGTTGCTTAATAAAAACTAAATTATTTGTAGGAACTCAGATTTGAATTGCCCATTCTTTTTTATTGTTCCTAGAATGCCAAGCCACATTTAGAAACAATTCCGAGTTTCTTTCCCATATTACATGACTTAGAGATGAAAGAAAAATATATTCTGGGTTCATATATATGTCACAGTTAAATTAAAGTGATAATCATTTTCTTAAACTAAAGCATATCTATAACACAATGTTTTAACATGTTCTTTCTGATTTGCAATTATGGCAAAACTCTAACAGAGGCATTCAAATGTAGTGAAACTAGACTGTATCAGAAAATAAATAACGCTATAAAGAAACAGAATATTGTGAATTTTCAAGTGTTGGTTATGTATAATTAAAGATAATTAGTTAATATTTTTTTCATTTTTAAGGCCAACAAGTTAACCAATGGAAAAAGAAAATTAAACAAAAAACAAATAGTATGTACTCAAATAACTTAAAATAACCCCACCAAAGAAAACCCTCAACCAAAATGGGACAGGGGAGAGGAAGTCTATGTGTGCTCATTAGTACTTCATCTGCTCTGAGCCCTTTTTTACGTGATGGGTATCATAGCTGACTCTGGTTTGGAAATGTGAAAACCAGGTGTCAGAGAGGTTAATAATGACCTAAGAAGCAACAAAGCAGAAGAAAAGTCCAGAAGTGTCTAATTCAACAATGTCCAATTAACAAACATATTAAAAATTATAGATAAGTAAACATTCTTAATACTACTTATGCAGAAATTCCCATTGATAATATGCTTAGATTTTTCATAGGACATAGACACATGCACACCTATGCATAAAGCTCTAAGTAAAACTTGAAATTAATGAAAATGTTAGAATGTGAAGGAGTAAAGGTCTCTACTGACCCCACCTTGGTTGTTTTTTCTTGTGTAATAAACACTATGATTTCATTTATGCACATATATATTCCAAAGTTGATTAAATATGTAGCTAAAACATATTTTTATCAATTTACACAATAACTTATCATCATACATTAAGAGAAACTGTATTAAAATAGAATCTTGCATTTGTAAGCTTAATGCATTATGGTTAAATCAAAATTTTAGATACAGCTTAACATTGATTAATTAACAAAAATATACACATGAATATGTGATAATTTTCCAAGCAATGCTCAAGTTTTACTTTTCTAGGCTGGAAAAATAGCTTAGAAGTTAAAGTGCTTTCCTGTAAATCCTAAGGACCCAGGTTCAATTCTCCAGTGCATGTGGATGTGGTGGTGTATGCATCTTGAGTTTGTTTGCAGTGGCTAAAAGCCCTGGTATGGTGCTTTATCTCTCTCTCTCTCTCTCTCCCTCTTTCTCTCTCAAATAAAGATATATATATATATATATATATATATATATATATATATATATGGCTGTCTAATCAGTTTACAGAATTCAAAGCAGTATTTAAAAATAATATATATTTGGATTTTCAGAGAACTCAAGCAAAATATCTACATAAAGGGAGCTTGTAAGTTTAATTTTTATTCTATATCTTTCTAACCCATTAACTAAGGCCTTGTTTTAGCTCAATATATCTTTGCAGACTTCCTATGATTTAAATCATACAAATGAAGTAGAACGATTGTATAAAAGCTTTTGGTGAAAGCTCAGGCAATAAGGGAAAGGAGAGAATAAATATTTCTTGTATTTTAAGTTTATTCTTATTGGACTGTAGGGAGAGGTAGTTGGAGTAATATGCATTGCAACCAACTGTCCCTTTGATTTAACCTAACAGTATAGACTAGATCTTATAGCAAATACATGGTACTCAAAGGAACTGTGTGACATCTATTAACCGGGATATGTATGATGTTATTACTTGGTTTAGAATATATCTTGTCCCTTTTCTTCTTTCTTCCCTTGCTTCTTCTTCCCTTGCTTTCTTCCTTTCTCCTGCCTTCTACCTTTTTCCTTCCTTCATCCCTTCCTCTTTCCCTCACTCTCTCTCTCTTTTCTTTCTTCCCTCCCTTCTTACCTGCCTATATCTCTTCCTTTCCTACATCCTTCTTTTTAAAATTTTTTTGTTTATTTATTTATTTGACAGCGACAGAGAGAAGGAGAGAGAGAGAGAGAGAGAATGGGCGCACCAGAGCTTCCAGCCTCTGTAAACAAACTCCAGATGCATGCGCCCCCTTGTGCATCTGGCTAACGTGGGTCCTGGGGAATTGAGCCTCGAACCAGGGTCCTTAGGCTTCACAGGCAAGCGCTTAACCGCTAAGCCATCTCTCCAGCCCTCTACATCCTTCTTTTATCCCTATCATAGCAAATATCTCCAGGGGTTCACTGTGCTAATGACACATTAAGCAGAATGAAATAATCATGGGAAGAGGCCAGACTTTTCCTTGAGTGTATTGGGTGAGATTAGTATCATCATGCATAAGGCCCACCTGAATCAGGTGACCCTCTAGCCATAATACATGTAAATGTTTAGTGACTCCAAGGGCCAGTGAAATGATGAGGATTTAGAGAGGTGAAAATGGATATGATAGCTAAGAGCTGGAATCAACCCAGATGTCCATCACTAGAAGAATGGATAACTAAGATGTGGTATATCTATACAATAGAAGTCTACACAGCAGTGACAAAAAATGACATATCTTGGTAGGCCTTTAATTACTGTGTTAAAACTAACTCTAGAACTTTACTGTGAATCTGTGAGTTATTGTCAAGAACACTGTTCCTTTTTACCTCCAAGCACTCTACCTGTTGTGAAATTTACTGACTCCTCAGTTGGACAGAGAGTGAGAGCTCTCTTTTGAGTTTTATTGAACTCTATATTCTTCAAAGTGGTATAATGGTTTACATGTCAGGGGTTACCTTCAGCATTTATTAAGATAAAAACTCCTTCACTTATAACAAACATGAAAAGTAATTTCTTCCTACAATGCTAGGAAGCAGTAATTCTACTTTGTATGCCTCAATCCTGAACACTGAGCAATTGACCGGTGTTCTTGAACCCATGCTATAGATCTCCATATGTGAATTCCCCTATGTCTACCCTGTCTCATTTCCTTTCTCTCTCTCTCCCTCTCTCTGTCTGTCTCTCTCTCTCTCTCATATGTGTGCATGTGTGTGTGCATATGTTTGTCACAGTTTCTTTGGTTGATGCCTCTATGTCTACACTGCCTATTTCCTTCTTGGGATCAAAGTTACTGCAGATGGTAGAGACAAAGAACCGAGTATGTGACCTCCAAGTACTAACTAGTTCAGCTGTGATTCAGCCAAAGGGAAACACAATGCAGTCTCTGGGACTTCCTAAAGACTCCATATAGTAATGGTTTCCTAGCCTATGGGACCCTCCAAAAACTTTATTTTTAATGTAAATGTGTCTACTATTTAGCTCTCTCAACTTGTTTTTTAAATACTTTGGCTTCAAGATGAAGATCTTGTTCAAACTCAGAGAATAAACCATCACTATATTTCCATGTAAACTGTATGTAAGAAGTGCAGTAATTGGAATGCTTCATTGAGTCTTGCATTATGGAATTTCATATATTAAGATAAGCAATATTTTCCCTGTGGGATGGTGATGGCTATGAGACAGGCAAACCTTGATGGTTAATGAAAGCTTGGGGATTTCTTTCAAATGTCTTCCTCTCACTAAAAAGAAAAACAAAACAATTGTTAGAGTATCTTCAGTGTCTAGGTTTAATGTCTATTTATTTTACTTTATATTTTGGGGGTACAAAATCTGGATCGCTTGGATATCATTCATCCCAGAATCCAATGGTTCAGAGGCACATATTAGTCTTTGAATGCAGGCAGATGACATATTTCCAAATCAGCTCACTATCTGCAGACGTCGAGGAAAAAGACCATGTAAAGTGTCTATAACTTTATTCACATTCCACAAGTTAATGAGGGACACTTTGCACAGATATGTTTTCATTTCATTCTTTTATCTCTTGCATGGTCCTATGTGATGAAAAGCACACACACACACACACACACGCACACACATACACACACAGTGCTCATTAGCTTCTGGTGACTTGTTAGGCACTTTGTATCTCATGTCCACTAACATGTTCACAGTAATCTCATGTGCAACACTTCTGCTCTGATCTCCTGCTGTGCCAATGAAGTACATATATTATTCATTTGTCATGGCCCTGGGAAACTTAGATGCTTGCTAATTCTTCTCATCTACAGTATCTACCTGACCTACTTGCTCTGATGTATGCAATGTGTTCTGTGTTCTCTGTGTCTAACGTCTCTTAGATAGAATTTCTAGATTTGTTCCTTGAGGAACTGTTCCTTAGATCTGTACTTTTACTTGCTTGGCAGAGTTGGCACCATTTAAAAAAAAATTGTCCATTCTTTCTCTTTCTGCTGTCCTCATCTCATCATCCCGCTAGAGATGGAGCTAATGTTTAAGGATCTTACTCATCTTCCTGAACACATTCTCTGTAAGGATGTGGAGAATCTCAGAAGTTACTATACGTGACTTCATCTCATTAGAAGCACATTTTAAATACATTTTTTTCTGGCTATATTTCATGTACAGAACATCCCATGATTTACATAAGCACTGTCTCACTTTGACAGTTTTCAAGTCCTATGGGATGTTAGGTGGTACCAAATTCATATTGTTATATACTTTATTGAAACCCATATTTCTCCATGGAGAAAAGTAAGTACATTTTACATTGCAGAAAATTCCTACAGTCTTTGAAAACAAAAAGGAATTTCTAAAGAAAAGGATTAAATGAGGGGAATTTCTTGTCCTTTCCTTCCAAACCAAAATTCAATGATTTTCAGCACTAAAGTTTGATTCCATTTTTTCATGTTGGTTGAATACATAATGTTTATCTTTTAAACTTATTTCTGAGATATATGTTGTTCTTTCTCTGTTCAGAGGGGGATTTGTTATTTTAGGCTACAATTCCATGCTTATCCAAAGAAATTTGAAAACCAGCATTGCAGAAAAAAAAAGCTATCCCCTCCCTCTCTATTGGATACATAAACAACCTCTAATTTTCAATTCTATCAGGATATTGGTAATTTAAAATTGTTTATCTTTATTGTGGGCCATAAATTGGGGATAAGGGGATAATGTTGAATTTCAAAATGTCTCTCATGGTAGGCAAATGCTAACTGATTTGCAATGCCTCTTTGTTTGTTTCAGTATGTATAAAGTGTATGGAATAATACTATCCCTCCACTGGATCACTGGGAGACAGAGAAACAAGACAATGTAAATGAAAGAATTTTCTAAATTATATGCCTTTATAAGTAATTAATAAAATTTTTGGTTTTCAAAATAATGCAACGCCCAAATTTTTGAAACTCATTTTGCATGCAATGAGTAAGCTATGATTATCTGCCACTTGATACATTGAAAAGTATAATAAACCAGAAGTTACATTATATTGAGAAAAAATTTACTAGATGCAATTTCGATGTTGTGATAGGACCTTTGCTAACGGTATGAATTTCTTATAACATTTGACCTATTTTAGAGTATTCAGGTGACTAGATTTTGAAAAAGTTTAATTTCCATTGCAAATTAACTTTTACAACTCAATTGGATCTCAAGAATCAAGGTAGCATAAAAAAATGAATGTTTTGCTGGGCATGGTGGTACACATCTTTGATCCCAGCATGTTGGAGGCAGAGGTAGGAGGATTGCCATGAGTTTGAGGTCACCCTGAGACTACATAGTAAATTCCAGGTCAGCCTGTGCTACAGCAAGACCCTACCTTAAAAAAAAATGTTTCTGGAACATGAATATTGAAGGTAAACTTGGTACCTTTTCCATAATTTTTTATCTCTATTTCTTCAATTAGCCAGTCAGATGAATGTATAAGCAGAATAATATGCTTAGCAAATATCTTATTTATTTATCATGAGGCCAAGAGGGAAAGCCATTCACATGTAAGGACAAAAGTAGTAACCCTTCTTCAGGGAGCTCATACTTGAACATCGGTACAATCACACTTTAGTTATGAGTCATGTCTCAGAAAATCACTGCAATATGTGGTTTGTATTTTCTTCTTTATGGTTTTGCTTACCAGTTTCAGAGAAATGAATTTCTTTCACTGAGATCACATGTGTAATAATATGTGTGCATAGATTAGCTTACAAGGACAAAGATAGGTAATATTTTCTCATTTGAGAAAGAACACAAAAACTAAAAAATAAGTAAATATCAGAACCACCCAGTGTATGTAAACCCTCAGGCTAGATACATGTTTGGGAAAAGTTACAGGAGAGGTAGGGAATAGCTGGAAAAGAAAGAGAATAAGAAGACCAAAGTTTGCGTTAAGGACTTACAACGAATGCTAAAAAGCTAAACTCTGGTCTTTATGGGAAATTTTCAAAGAATTAATATAGAAATATATAATGGTGACATATCTTAGGTCTGTTAAAAGCCACAATGGTCATTCTACTTCACTTATCCTATCAAAAATTACTAATTGTGTTGTTATTTAGACAAAATAAAGATTTGAAAATCCAAGCTGATCTACAAGTAGTTTGATTCTATTACCAAAGCAGCTTTGAAACTTTCACGAAAGTCTTGATCTAGATTTCACAGTATAAGCTCAATTAAAATTACACATGAGAAAAATGTGACATGTTAAGTAGATAGATTAATTAGTAAGTTAGTTAGTAAAGCCCTAACAATCAGAAAGGACTGAGGTGAAGCGTTGAAGGTATAAAGAGAAAACCACTATTTGAAATGATGAAAGTTGATGTGTAATGAATTGAGAGTTATCAATACTAGAATCTTAGAAAAAAAATGAAAGAGTACATGTTATAACCTAGATAAATGTCAAGGTCGTTAAGCTAAGGAGATAAGTGAGCACAGAGAATGCAGCCTGTATGACTCTCTTCATACGAAATGCTGAACTGATCTGCAGTGGAAGAAACAGGAGGTCTCCATAGACACCACTGGCAGCATCTGAGACTTTTGGTTTCTCAATTGAGAGGGTCAGGGGAGAATTCTGTGGGCATGGGGTGTGTAACACACTAGTGAAAGGGATGCCACTCTCCTTCCAGAAAGCTATGGTACAAATGTTGATAGTGCTACCAGTGAGAAATAGAAAATTAGTGATGGCTGTGGAAGCAAAAGGAATTGTTGTAAAGTTAATAAAATGTAATATTCTTGCATTATATTGGTAGTTCATGATCATATATGTATACAAATTCAAACTATGTTTTGCCAAGGGGCATTCTTAATTGATTCTCTTCATAGAAAATCATGTGACTGTCACTTCAACTTCTCAGTCTTTTCCCTAACTCCTAGCTAATGCCATAGCTCTGACATCCACCAGAAATCCTCTTTCCTATCTTTTCAGGCTACATTCAAGAAAATTGTTCCTCAGTAAAATGTCCCTTTGTGATTCCTTACTTAACTTTATCTTTCAAAATTATCACATTGATATTGAACTAATACACCACCAGGGTAAAAGCAGGGGAAATTTAGGATCATGACTTCAGTCTATTACATAAGAGTTCACAGTAACCTCTACACTCTAGTGAACTGCTTCCTTAGTGAGGTATTCTTTTGTCTGAATATGGCCCACCAGTGCCCTACAGCATAAAGAAATAAGTTTAATTCAACCCAGTAGGTATTTTAGTATACATCAGATTTTATCATGATAATAAAGACTGCTTCTAACATTATTCTCTATGTGTATCAATATCAAGAGAAATAACCCTTCCATTTTGACTGGAAAGCCTTGTGGTTTCATTCTAAATGTGCTATTAGCTGCCAAACTGTCAGAAGAATGAGCTACTGGCTTTATTTGAACTTGATTTCCATAGACAGTGGACAAATAGCTGTATATATTAAAATATATTTTCTAGTGTTGTAGTCAGCTTCTTGTTGCTGGGACATACATCCAACCAGAAGCAGCTTATGGGAGGAAAGGGATTATTTTAGACTTGTAAATTCCTGGGGAACACTATCAATGGTGGAAGAAGCTGCCTAACTTCTGTAGACTCAAGCAGAAAGACACCACCAACAGCAAACACCACAAAGGGCCCCAGCTGAAACCATAGAGGAATTGGGGAAATGAGCAAGAGTGCTGCTTTCTTGGTGAACCAGACAGCAGCACTAGGGTGAAGGCAACAGACACTGAGGACACTCAATTCCTACAAAACTAGAGATTCAGAGATACAGAGTTTTCTATGAGCCCATCATTGAAGTAGACCCTAAAACAAACACAACATGACTCAGAGAAATTCACCAAAGAGGGGGAAAATTGTTAGAGCCACAAGTTGGTGCATTACACACACAGAGACATTGCCTCTTCCTCTTAATTGATGGCTACCCCTACAATGCACGACCTACAATCCCCATGGGGATAATTGGCATCCCAAAGGAGGAGGGTACCTTTGGAGGAGGGGGGCAGAGATAAGGGTAAGGATGGTACCAACATGTGCTGTTTACATAATGAGTATGTCCATAAGAACAACAACAACAACAACAACAACAAAAAAACCCAGAGCTCAAACTACTCTCTACATACCTCTTCCCCAGTAGGGCTCCACCCATATACGACTCAAGTTTCAAACTTGAGACCATGAGACCATACATTCAAATCACCATATGTACCCATAGAGAGAACTAATGCAAAATCATAACCCACTGCTTTGCTTCTAAGGAATAGTCTCATATTTAATATTGCTGAACCATGTATGAGAAGGTAAATGGAGACAATATGGTCAGGATAACTCTTTAAAATAGAAATAACTTACTAACTAAAACATTTTGCATGCATGTTCTACCTTGTATTGTATGTCTTGATAATGACATGGACCATGCTAGGTATTCATATTGCGTACAGTCAAATTACAAATACAATTGTAATGAATGGTTTGATCGTCTGTCTGGTTGCGTTGGTAAACAGTGATAATTGGATGTATTATAAATACATAATTCACAATTATTACATATTTAGCTCAAAATTATTGCCCTCAATCTGTTTTCACACAAATATTATACAATGACCCAAAGAATATGTAACAGAACATTGAAATATTGTTATGTTGCTTAACTTGTCTTCCTCTTACAAAAGTATTGCTGTTGCTCAAATTACCTTTCAATTCAAAGCACACTTCTCATTTGAGGTAATATTTTCACAAACTTTCAAACAATTGGGATATAATAACTTTTCTTTTCAAGCAAAATAGAGTCAAATTGCTTTCCAAGGGTGAAGATGCTCATAAGTGTTAAACCAGAAGTGATATTAAGCAGGACTGAGTACCAAAAGCTGAATTCCTGGTATGTTTATATTTCATAATGATCCTATTTTGTGTGTTTATGAATGGTAAGGCATCTACAAGTTTATCTCTAAACCAAGTGTGTTCTTACCTGAATCAGACTTACTACTAGACAAAAGAAATAATTTGATTGTGCTTCAGATAAAATGTGGCAAAGTTAGTGTTACAGAAATATATATGAGGTCATAGAAGCACTAGGAAGCAATCTTTCTTCTGAAAGAAAATAACTACATCAATACATACAGGTGGAAGAGCATTGCAGCCATTAGCTCTCCAGCCTTAATGCACAGTGCAGCTGTTGTGGTTATTCATAGACCTACAGATTTCATGAAAATTCTGACCCAGGAATTTATGTCGGACTTCATATGATCCAACATCACCTGGCTTGGGTATCATATCATTGTAATGCTTAGAAATAAGCTGACAAGATAAAAACATTCATTAAATTCACTGATACATTCAGTGATAGAATATAGAGTATAACTAACAATAATACTGGGGAAAAAACATCAAAATTAGGGGTCTAGGGTGATAGAATACCAATAAAGTCATAAATACCTGACTTTGATGCCCAGAACCCATGTAAACGTCAGCAGGAGAGTGCACATTTGTAAATCCCAATACTGTGGAGATGGAGATAGCAGAATCCTTGAGGCTTGCTGGCTAATGAGAATTGCTGTTTTCAAGAGCTCTGGTTTCAATGGGATATCTTCTTTGAAAAAACAAGGCTAGAGTGATTGAGGATGATACCCAATGTTGATATGTGGTCTCCACAGGCATGTGTACACACACACACACACACACACACACACACACACACACACATCTATACAAATATAAAATAGAGTTACAACTAAGATATAGTGTATTACAACAAAGTGAAGGGACTATACTTTTAAAAACATTATTATTGACAACTTACATGATTATAGACAATAAACCATGATAATTCCTCCCCCCATTTTTCCTTTCACAACTATACTCTCCATTATATCCCTGCCCCCTCTCAATCATTCTCTCTATTATTTTGATGTCATCACCTTTTCCTCCAATTATGCTGGTCTTTCGTAGGTAGGGCCAGGCATTGTGAAGTCATGGATATCCAGGCTATTTTGTATCTGGTGAAGTGCATTGTAAGGAGTCCTATCCTTCCTTTGGCTCTCACAATCTTCCTGCCACCTCTTCTGCAAAGGACCCTGAACTTTGGAAAGTGTGATAGAGATGTATCAGTGCTGAACACCCCTCTCTCATTTTTTTGTTAGCACTATGGTGTCTTTTGAATCATCCAAGAGGTCACCACCATCTGAAAAGAGAAGCTTCAGTAACCAAAAGCTCAGAGTAGAATTAATATACGGGTATAGGCATTGAGAAAAGTGTTTACCGGGCAGTTTGGTGGGCATAATATATGTAGTTAGCCAGATGCCAGCAGACATTATATCCCTAGGGCTTATGGTTATAAGTTTTCAGTATTAGGCATGAAATCCCTCTCCTGAGTAAAACAGAGACGGAAAATTTGAAAATAGGACGCAATTAAATTTGTTGAAAATTCACCATAATGAATTAAGGAAATTGTCAGATTAGAATAACTAGACTAGTCTTTGAAGAAAACATTGAGTTATTTGGCAATGGAAATTTGGCTTTTTTTGTAATTTAATATTGATTCTAATCAAATTGGAAAACACTAAAGTATCTCATATAATTCAAGATTCTATTCATAGCCGGGCGTGGTGGCACACGCCTTTAATCCCAGCACTTGGGAGGCAGAGGTAGGAGGATTGCCGTGAGTTCGAGGCCACCCTGAGACTCCATGGTGAATTCCAGGCCAGCCTGGGCTAGAGTGAGACCCTACCTCAAAAAAACAAACAAACAAAAAAAAAAAGATTCTATTCATAATCCAGGAGGCAATTCAGTGTTAAAATTTTTCCTGCTCCTCACAGTGGATACACATTTAGTAGAACCTACCTACTAAATAATTGTGCATTTCATATATATATATATATACACACATATACAAGATAATAAGTATTTGAAGAGAAAAAGTAGTGCAATACGACAATACATAGAAAAGATGATTTCAAAAGACAAAATTATATGAAAAGTAATAATAAGCTGATCGTCCTGAGAAATCAAGATGAGAAGTTTCAATATGTCACAGGAATAAGCAGGATCTGAAGATGTTCTTAGAGACACAGAGGAGAGTAGAAAAGGAAGAGGCGCAGAGGATAAGAAGGCACTGATAATTTATAATCCATTTTACCACTCCTGTGATTTATACTTTTCTTTATTTCAAGTAACAATGTCAAAATATTTTCTTTCAAATTAGAACATACAAGGATCTATATGCCAGAGGGATTATACTTGTAAAATATCAAGTGATAAAAATGATATGGTTTACTTATGTAAATAAAAAAAATAAATATAAAAATGATATGGTTTACTTATGGTTTACTTATTGTAAAGCATATGTATGTAGTAATGATATGATTTTTTCTTCAAAAAGGAAGCGATGATCACAAACAAAATTTGCCTTTTTGTTTAATGCTTAAATTTTAATTCTGTATTTGGTATAATCATAAGTGTACAGAGCTAGGTCAGTATCCCCAATCCATCCTTGCAGAAGAAGCGTGCTCTGATATACATTTCTTATCCCTTCCTATCTCATCTCAGAGAGATATTTGCTGTACTAGCTCATTGGCTACAAAAATATAAATTTACTTGAATGATGCCTACCACAGTGTTTTGAATCAGATATTCCTCATAAACTTATGTGTTTTGAATGTTTAGTTGCCAGGTCATGGCAATTTGGAATGCGGGGCCTTACTGAAGGAGATATGTTGTTGGGAGCAAGTCTAGGTGTATAGCCTGCTCCCCTTTGCCAGAGTTTGGCTCATTCTCCTGCAACTGTTTTCCACTTGCTGTGGCAGATGTGATGTCCAGCATCTGCTCTTGCTGTGTCTTCCCTGGCCATCATGAAGCTTCCCCTTGAGACTATAATTCAAAATAAGAGTTTCTCTCCCATCAACTGTTTTTGATTGGTTGTTTCCACAGCAATGAGAAGGTAACTGCAACACCTAACATTCTTGTTTGAATGCAGGAATATGAAATCCATTTCTCCTCATGAATCATAGGAAGTTTGCTATACAATTTCCAAAGTAACTTTAGGAGATTGTCTCACCCAAGCTATGATAAAGTTTTGAAATAAATGCTTTTGTAAAAGATACAGAAACATTCAAGACCCAATCTGTTCTTTGGTATGACTGATATTTATTCCATTGTTTTTATCTGATATATATATTCCCTTATATTTTATTGCTTAAATTTCAAACATAAAGACATAAATCAAATTTTATGGTATACTTCTAAATTTATAGCCAACTTCCACATTCTAAAATTTCCTTATAAACATTGCCTCACAATTATTTCCTTTTTTATTAATTAGATTTTTACTCAGTGAATAAAGTCAAGTTGGTAACATTGTTACCCTCCTCCATGTCCTACCCCCTCCCCCTGTGCCCTCCTTGTTGAAGTATATGGGTCATGCATTGTAGAGTTAGCCCACAGTTATGGGTAGGAAGAAATGTCACAAATCTAGACCAAAACAACAATGGTACCATAAAATTGCACATCCTAAAAGGCAGACCAAATGGTTGAACCTTCACCAAGCACTTAGAGGGAACACCTGAGACACAAGGCACTGGAGAGCATACGATGATGACTGACCTTAATCTTCTATAGCTTCTCTCTCTCTCTCTCTTCTCTCTTCTCTCTAACTTTTTTATATTAGTTATCTTTTTCTTCCTTCTCTTAGTGGGCACTAACCTGTAACTCCCAGTACCAGCAGGTAGCTAGCATCCACAATGAGCTTTTGATCAGAGACACCTACATGGTTTCCTAAAAGAATGACAGATTTCTGTCAGAGTACTTGATGACCCACCAAAGATTAGTGGTAAGACCCTTCTGCTGTAGACACCATATGTGGTTGACACATAACTTGGAGTGACATGGCTGGAAGCTAGAAGAGAGTCAGTCCCCAGACAGTCAGCGTGTCTAGTGCCAGAAGGTGCTACATGGGCAACTGGGAGAAAATGACCAATCTCTGTCCAAGCCACTCATGGTCTAACCTACTTAACAGAAAATATCCTGTTGTGATGCTCTCACAAGTGCAATAGTGGCACACAGCCATGGTGGGGAACCAACTGCTCTTAATTTGGGTAACTGATCCTCTCAGTGGTATGGGACCCCTAGCTGGAGCTGGGAAACAAATCAGAACCATATCCAAACATGAGACCATTCTCCATTATCAAGCTACCACCAGTTGTGGCTACAAGAGGGCCTACACCTGTTAAATTCTCTATAAAAAAATAAGGGTTATCCCATTTGTCTGGTGCTAACTTTACTCTCCATTGGAGAATCTGATTCTCTTTTTCAGATAGACACAGATCCTAAGGAGAAAACCACCCCATCATACCTCAAAAGGGCCCCAGCTGAAACTAAGAATATTTGGCTAACCAAGCAAGGGTGCTGTTTCCTCAGTGAATCTGGTACCAGCACAAGGGTGAAGGAGATTGACACAGAGAACAATCAACTCCTATCAAATCTGTAATCCAGAGACACATAGGCTCCCAACACTTCATCACTGAAGTAGACCCAAATGAACCCAACATGGCTCAGGGAAATTTTGCAGCAGAGGGGGCAGAAAGAAGGCCAGAGACACAGTTTGGGTCATGATACACAGAGACATTTCTATCAATTTATATTTTCTTCTGTGAATGTATATCACTGCAAATTAAAGATTACAGAATCTCTCTCTTCAAAATTCTTCAACATGAATAGATTTACCTACAGTTTATACTTGTATATTTAGTGTGTGTGTGTATTACACATGTGTGTAGAAGTGCACATACATTTATGCACAGGTCACAGGACAGATGACCTTGAATATTGGTCCTCTAACATGATCCACCTTTTTTTGAGGCATGGTCTCTAATTGGCCTGGAACTTGCAAATTATTCTAGGCTGTCTGGCCGGTGGACCATGGGAACTTCCTGTCTGCACCTCCACAGTGCTCAGGTTTTATTTGGACACCACCACACCAAGCTTTTTAAAAATGTGGATTCTCAAAATGAAACTCATGTCATCATGCTTGAAAATTAAGCATTTTATCACCTGAGTTATATACTCAGGGCCATAACTCTTTTTAAAGGCAAAGATTGATATACAATGAAATGCAAAATCTTATGTATCCCAGTTGTTGAAAGAATGACACTGTTTTGATCTCTTTGGTACTGTCATGAATAATTCAATTTCAATGTACATTCTATTTCATTTCTAATGCTATGGAATAGTTATGGTATGCTGGGTAATTTCATAAATTACTGAAATTTATCACTTGAGACTGTAGAGTCAAAGAGCATGACTCAGCATGTGGTGAGGGTCTTCACATGTGGCTATTCAATGGAAGATATGAGGCTGAAAAGGTCTGAGAAAAGAAGACTGAAATGGAAGCTTCAAGCCTTTTCATAACTAGCATTGATCCATTCCTGAAGATGAAACCTCTTGACCTAAACACCTCTCATCAAGACCCACTTCTAACAACTGTTTCCATGGAGATCAAATTCCCAGTGGATAGCATCTGGGGACACATCCAATTCAGAACAGGGTGTATGGAAGTTTGCCCTTTGCTATCTACAGCAATGTGTGTACCATTATCACTTTGAACAAAATTTTTAATAAGATTTGCTCTCATTTACTTCCAGTAGAATGGACTGTACTTTATTTTTGTTATCTTGCCCTATTTAAATTATATTCTTCCAATGTCTTATTTTCGGGATCCCAGATGTATTATCAGTATTGTTGCAGTGCTCAAGTGGTCAATTTTCCTCTCAGAATATGGATTTTTTTCTGCTTGTATTGATTAGTCTCTGGTTGTTCTTCATGTAAGATTCAGCCAATAAAACCTACAGGCAAGCTTCTTTGAGTAATGGGAACTTAACTTGAGAACAATTGTTCTATGTTCCATTTCAGTTGTCCAAGAAGCCACCACCATTTGCTGAGTCTCCTCTACCAAGTAAGTTCCATTACATGGGAACATGATGATTTTTTTTTTGAATCATTCATAACAAGTGAATAACAACTGCATTGTAAAGTAGTTCTAGTTCCATTAAGAAATGCTGAGATTATTAAGACCATCATTTGCTAAGATTCATTATGATAGGATATTAATGAATGGATTCCTTAAGCATAATGATTTTAAGAAAATTATTTCAGTCATCTATTATTTCAGTACCTTAAATAACTACGTGCATATTGCATGGTGCATACCTGTAATTCCAGCACCTGGGAGGAAAGTCAGGGGATCAGGAGCTGAAGATATCCTTAGTTAGAAAGTGATTTTGAGGCTAGTCTAGACTACCTGATATCCTGTCACACACACACACACACACACACACACAAAAAAAAAAAAAAACTAGTACAACAATAGCAAAGCAAAAAAAGTGTACTTTACTTGAATGTTAATTTCATGCTCCTGCATGAGGATTTTATAGTACAGGAAAGGGAGAAAATTATACTGTTTATTGTAATGATTTCTAGAGAATACAGTAAAATTAAGAAAATATAAACAAAACATAGTAGACACTATGCTAGTTAGTTCAATGTGTTGAAAAGGTATACAAATGATTTTGTTATATTTCAGAATATTAAAGAGTATTGTCCAGAAGGTGTCCACCAGGTAATCTCCATCTCTAAAATAAATATGAATTAACAAGAAATGTTCATATACATTTGCTGACAGGAAAGAAGCCATACCAAAAGACATCTTGAGAATACATCCAGTTTAGGATATAGAGAATAAAATATCTTGCCAGAAATATATTGAATGATGTGCAGATTCTCAGCAGGACTGTGACATTCAATAGATTTCAACCATTTTCAATTGTTCTGACATGGAAATGAACTTGCTATCCTTCCATCAAGAAAGCACATTCTGCTGGATATGCTGGCACATGCCTTTAATCCCAGCACTCGGGAGGCAGAGGTAGAAGGATCACCGTGAGTTTGAGGCCACCCTGAGACTACATAGAGAATTCCAGTTCAGCCTGAGCTAAAGTGAGACCCTACCTCAAACAACAACAACAAAAGGACATTCTTTTGGTTATTGTTCATATTTGTTGTCGGTTTGACTGGATCTAGAATCACCTCAAAGACACAACTCTGGTTGTGCCTTTTAGGGATTTTCCAGAGAGTTTAATCAAAAGTACTGACGAAGACAGCCCACTAAAAAGAAGAGAAGATAAATTGAGTAGAGCACTAGCTTGCATCTCTCTCTGTTTTTTGACTACTGATGTTGTGTCACAAGCCACCTCATGTTACTGTCATCAAACTGCCCCTCTATAATGGACTCTATCCCATTACACATGAGCCAAACATATCTTTTGTTCTTAATTTGCTTTTGTCAGATATTTTATCAGCAGACATACTTTATTTATATCCTCATATAGGTATTTTATTTATAGTGTTCTTCAATACTAGCTTATTGCAATTCACAGGTCAATAGATATAAATGTCCTACATGGAGTTTGAGCTCATAATCCTTAATGTTTAAAAACTCAGGGAAATGTGATAGCCACTGTAATCATAACATAGAATATTTGAGGAGGAAATGTGCTGACACTTTAGGTTTCCATGTATATTTTTTGGAGAAGAAGAGGTAGACATAAATAAATAAATAAATAATTGAACCATGCTTCTTTGGGGGTAGGGAAAGTTTGTCATTGGGGATTTTAAATGAGAGATATGTACTTATTCTTCCTTGATTATCTTTTAAAAATATGCAAAGATTTACTTAGAACCTAAACTAAAACTTCCAAGGTTTAGAGAAAGAACTGACCTGGCTTGCTGATTCCAAATACCCTCCCATTGATTCTTTTGATTAAGCCAGTAGCCACTATGGCAACCATTTTATGCAATTGCTCAACCTGTTCAGCAATTGAGTCAGTCTTCAAGAGGGAGATATTTAGAACAGCATTAACAAAAAAGAATTTTTCAGTAAAAGATAAGCATTTTCCAGAATAAAAGATTTGCCTGGAAGCCCTCCTGTTTAGTTAAAAAGGCTAAATCACATATGCTCACTGCGGAGAAAGTAGAAGACAGTGGTGTATTTTTTGTAGATAAAGCAATGGTGATTAAATAACCCATACATATAACTACACATTAAGAGAACCCAGGAGAACTAGTAAATTTGCTCTGTGCAGAGCTTTAAGTATTAAATTCAGTGCAGAGAAGAGAACCATCAGCATGAAGGAGACTTTGGGGTGTGATAGCACAGAGCTATTGCGAAGCTGCCTTCTCAAGCAAATGGAATGAGTCCTCTACTAGCTCATGTCCGCTAGGGTGAATGATTTTATCTTCAAGGGGATGTGTACATACTACAACAATTTATTTATTTTTTTCCTCCTAGAGGAAAGAGCAGGACATAGCATGTATGAGCTTTATAACTGTAAAGTAAATACATGATAGAATTATAGAATACATGAAAGTTGAAGATAGAATATGAATGTTGAGTATCCTCTTGAGAATAAGTGCATTCCCTTTGTAATGGAAGACTTTTTCCTTTTGTTCAGAACTCTATTAAGTTCATAGAGACTCTATGCATTCCTGATCCTGGGCTCAAGTAAATCACTTGAAGGGTAGGAATAAAGGGACAAACAGGTAGTCTACTTCCTCACTCACTGTCTTTGATCTTATGAGAAACCAGCATGCCTATTACGATCTCTCATTTTCTCTGCACCCTGGCGAGTAGAGCTAGAGTGGCAGACTGTAATAGGCTCCTGACTCCACGCTTACCTGTGGGTGCTAGAGATTCCTGGTGTCTTGTCAGTCAGCTTCTTACACATAGAATCAATCACAAAATTCTTAGAGGTTAATGCAGACAAGAAAGCACAATCCTGTCATTTCCTAACATTTCTGTAATGTGAAAATGCTGTCTAGATGCTGTATTGGATATATTCCCCTCATTTTTAACTTTGATGTTATAGACACCATCCTTTCCTGTCACATAGTCTCCAAAAGACGGAAAAAATTCTCTCAACCAATGTTTTGAGTACTGTTTTGAATTGTGACTTTCTCCCATAGTTGTATTTATTAATATGTGTTTTGGAAGGGGGTGTTCATGTGTATATGGGAGGTATATGCTAGTGTGTGTACAGCTGCACCCACCTATCTCTGTGTACATGTGAGTAGGCTAGAAGAGTATACCAAGTGTCCTTCTTTGTAGCTCTTCTACCTTATTCCTCTAAGAGATCTCTTGCTGAAATTTGAGCTCATGCTATTTTTGGTTAGACTGACAGGTAATCCCAGTGATTCTCCTGTCTCCGATCCACTCAGCACTTGTATTAAATGCATGCATGACCATAACTAGTTTTTTTTTTTTTTAATGTGGGTGCCAGGGGTTGAATTCAGGTCTTCATGCTTGCATAGCAAATGCTCTTAACCACCTAGCCATCTTCCTAGCCCCAATATGGACTTTTATATAGAAAACATAGAAAAGGAAAACTAAGGCATACATATGCACTTTTCCAGTACACTAAAGGTCTCCCCCCTTTTATAGAATTGTATTGATGTGATGGTTAATTTAGACTGTAGTTTTGAAATAATGACATAAGGTTAAATTCATGGATTTTGTTTCAGACTCTCATGTGTCTGAATAGTAGTATGTCATTTTGTGGAATCCTGTGATTTGTTACAAAAACTGCATGCCTAAATTAGTATGAAATGTGTTATGATAGAAAACTGATTAGCCTTAACATAGCAGTTGTTTCAGAGCCAAGCATTAGTAATCACCATACCCACAGTGTAGAAGGTAAGTTCATCATATTATAAAGCCAAGGGGACATTTCAGGAGCACTCAAATTAAGGACTTTGAGTGAGGCAGGTTTTGCAGATAACATGGTTAGGCCAAATGCCATCACATACAGGTACAAATGTAAAAGAGTAGATAAAGACTTTGAGAGAGGGATTTTACTGTTGGATTCAAAAGGTTTCAAGAGTTAAAGAATGTGAGCAGCCTATAAAGTCTGGAGTCATGAACTGTGTACTTTCATAATCTCTAGGGGAAGTACAACCTTGATGACACTTTATTTAATACAATAACACTCATTTCCCAGTTCTTTCATCCATATGCAGGAACAAATTTGGGTTGTTTTTGACACTACATCTATGGTAAAATGTTACAACAATTAGCAAGTACTAGACCCTGTCCTCATGGGGTATATCCCCTGGGAGGAATTACAAGGCAAGTAAATAAACCTAAGACAAGAAATGTCAAAGTCCTGCAGCATTTAATAGAAGAAAACATGGGGAATGCATATGAAAGAGGCACACATTCTGATTGGAGTTGTCTTCAGAGAGTAGAAGTTTTAGGAGGGTCTGAAAAAACATCTGTGGGCGTGTCAGGGCATACAGCATGACTAACATCACAGATCTAAGGAACTGCCTGTGGATTTGATAGTGGTTCGAAAGAAACAAATAGCTTCACAAGACGAGAAAATCAATTGTGAGTTTGGGAAACTATGGTGAGCAGAAGGAAAAGCATCATACTTCTCAACATCAGGTGCTTTTTCTCTACAGGCTGAGCAAATCTTTGTGCACTGTACCCCTCACGGGCCTGCCATGCATGTAGCCACCGGGACACAGGAGATGCTCTGGTGACAAAGACTCCTGTCATGCTGAGGATGCCACTGTAAATTGTGTTGGTATAAGTCATAGTCTCTGGGGTACTCCAAGTGTTTTATTTAGATTAGAATTATAATTAATAAATGTAAACTCAGGAAGGATAACTATTAGTTGCTTTCTTATTGATGCAAAAAAAATTCCTAAAATGAGCCAGTAAAGGAAGGAATCACTTATTGTGGTTCATGGTTTGAGTGTACAGTCTATCATGCGAGGTAGGTGATGTGGTGGCAGAAGCCCAAGGCAGTTGGTGACATTGAATATGCAGTCAAAAGGCAGAAAAAGATGAGCACTAGTTATCTGCTGACTTTCTCTTTCCCCCATTTTATCCAGACCAGTGCCACAGACCGTGAGATAGTGCTGCCCATATTCAGGGTATGTCTTTGCTCTGTACTTAAACTTTTCTAAAGATGCCCTCACAGGCAGACACAGGTGTGTCTGAGATTTACCATTACAATCACAGATGAAGACATACAATATACTATGAAGGATCTGTTACAGTAGCAGAGATGCATTGCTAGGTTCAAGCCATACTTATATTTCATATAGATACTAAATCCACCAGAAATAATTAGAAAAAGATCATAGGAAGTAGTATCAAGAATGTTCAAAATTGTGCTTTTTATGATTACTTAGTGGTATAAAACTCTCCATACTGAGGTAAATGGAATAGTAGGGTGGTGAGCAGGAAAGTTTTCTACCTTTACAATGTTGCTTTCTAGATGACTTGTTTTGTTTCAGGTCTTGTTCTGCTCATGATGGAAAGACACAATTATAAAAATGAGAATAACAGCTGTCTTGCTATGATCTTTATTGACACTGTACTTATTAGAGTGTGGGTCATAGCATACCGTCACAAGCTTCAATGATTGATTATGCTTTCCTTTGATTTACATTTAGCATTCCTGGCCTTCACTGGTTAAACTTCTAGCTGCTCTATGGGATGTGTAATTCACAATGTTTGGTGCCAGCTGATGCTACAGGGGTCAAAATTATGCTTCCTTTGGTCCTAGTCACTTAAATCTCATCTTATCCCCTTGACCTTATAAATATAGGAATAGACATTCTGATCTTTGTAATTTTGTAGGTACATTCTGCACTTTAAAAATGTGTATGTGCAGTGAGGGCTGTAGAAATGGCTTAGCAGTTAAGGCATTTGCCTGCAAAGCAAAAGGTCCTTGGTTCAGTTCCCCAGGACCCAAGTAAGTCAGATGCACAAGGTGGTGCATGTGTCTGGAGTTATGTTGCAGTGGCTGGAGACCCTGGTGCACTCACTCACTCTCTCTGCCTCTTTCCCTCTCTTGCTCTCTCAAATTAATAAATAAAAATTTAAAAAGTGTATAGTGATAGAGAAAGAAAAACCCCATCAAAATTCCCATAGTGTTATGAGAGAGACATGAGAGAGAGGGAGAGAAGAAGGAGGAGGAGGAGAAAAAAGAAAAGGAAGAGAAAGAGGAAGAGGAGGAGAAAGATGAGGAGAAGGAAGAGGAAGAGAAGGAGGAGAGGAGGAGGAAGAAGGGGATCTTTTAGCTAGATGGTTAAAGAGCTGGTAAATACCTTTAGTGTAAATACAGGTCTCTGTTTAATTTTGGTTTTCTTGTGGTGTCAGTCTTTCCCAGCAGAAAAACGTAATTATGATGACACATTAAAATGATCAAGATACTGAAAGTATCTTTTCACTGTGTGCATATAGATCTAGATCTCATTAGAATAGAGTTAGCAATTATAATGTAACTCTTCAAACATATGAGACTATTGAAATATTAAAATTAGAAAGTAACAGATCATGGAACACATGCTGTGATGAAATCATCTAAAAATAAATAAAAGAGACTGCCACTGGCCAAAGTAATTTAAAGTTAAAAACAAAACTGTGAAATGCTGAATAAAATAGTGGCACCTGCTTTCTTGGGGTTAAATGAATACTCTTCATATCCCAGAAAAGGTCATATTTGGTTGAAGTTATTGAATTCATTTGATCATACAGCATCTATTTCTCCTACTGCACATTTAAAAGGACTATTATTCCATGGACTATGCATGGAAATCTGTTGTTGGAAGAAGACCAAATGACACTCCAATAACATTTATAAAGAATGATGATGTCAAGTAATGGTGACCATTGTCCATGAGCCCAAGGATGAAAGATAGGGAAGGAGGGAGAAAGAGGGAGTGTGACAAATAAAGAAAAGATAAGACAAGAAAAGAAAAAGAGGGAGGGAGTAATAAGGTGTGACTCCAAAGAAAACCAGTTAATAAGGGGCATTTATGCTTGAAAGGAAATTTTCTCATTAAGTAACTAGATTTAACAAATATGAGTGGAAGTACTCAGAAAATATTGCACCAAATGTGAGACAGAGAGTTATAAAATGTCCAAACACTCTGCTTTGTTTATGCAATAATAACTATTCTCAATATTTGAAAACATAAAAAAGGGGAAGAATATGAATACAATTATGCAATAAAAGAGGTACTATTAGAAAAGTAAGATAAAAATCTTAAGAAAGAAGAAAATGATGTCTGTTTACAAATGCTTGTAGGTCAGGATAATAATATATTTCAAAGCATAAAAAAGAAAACAAATTCACAAAAAGTTTTAATAGATATATTGTGTGTGCTGAAATTTGAGAAGAAATGCAGGATGTCAGAGAACAGATATGAGAAGTCAACATTGGAGTAACCTAGTGATGAGAAATGTAAGAGAAAATCAAACCAGATAGAAGGCATATTCAGTAGATTGCTCTCTCTGAGTGAGTTTGAAACAGGTTACGTGGGCAGATGATGATGTACTTGGCAGAGAAAATAAAGATGATCGAGCTTTATTTTGTCACTGAACTATTTTAGCATTCAGTAACAATACTTCCCAAATCTAAAAGTAAAGAAATAGATTTTTTTGACAGACATTGAAACCACAACCAAGATGGACTTGAAAAAATTTAGGTTTGGATTATAGAAGATTTTATGGAAAATCTGTGGGCTTTTAAAGCATGCTAAATCAACAAACAACAAATATGTATAAGCCATTTACATATTTTTATTTACATTAACTTAAATTCCAAAGCAAGGTTGTGTATATTAACTGGGTAATATGATATTCTGAGACATGTATATATTTAGCAATGTTAAAAAACAGAAATGTATGTCCACAAACATTTACATTTTTGGTGTAAACATTCAAAATTCTTCTTGGTTTTGGAAATACATAGTACATTATTTTGGGAGCAACTTTATTGACACTTTTCATACATGTACATAACGTATTTTGATCATAATCCCTTCCCATTATGTTCTTTAGGGCCTGCCTTCCTTCCCCTAAACCCCTTCTTCCAAGCAGTCTGTCACCTATTTTCTGATATTTTTTTTGAGGTAGGGTTTCACTCTAGCCCAGGCTGAACTGTAATTCACTATGTAGTCTCAGAGTGGCCTAAAACTCATGGAGATCCTCCTACCTCTGCCTCACAAGTGCTGGGATTAAAGGCATGTGCCACCACGCCTGGCTCAATTTTCTGATTTTAATTTTATCTTTTTATTTTCTTATTTGAGATCTTTAATATATGAACATAAAATCTTATCTGTACTTATCTATGGGTTATTAGCACAGTAGCATTTTTGGTTTCTCATCTACATGTCTGTTTTGGGGTAGGACCATGCTATCTTTATTACTATGGGTCTATAGCATAATTTGAAGCCAGGTATGGTGATGCTGCTAGCAGTATTATTTTCACTGTGAATACTTTGGGTTATTTCAGACATTTTAGGCATGCAATATAAATTTTAAACTGATTTCCTCTATTTATGTGAGGAGTTTAGCTAGAAATTTGATCTGCATTATATACAATCTATAAATTGCTTTTGCTAAAATGACCATTTTCGTGATGAAAATTCTTCCAGTCCATGAGCATGAAGGGTCTTTCTATCTTTTGATGTCTTCATCAACTTATTTCCAAAATATTTTAAATTTTTATTGTAGAGGTCTTTCATTTTCTTAATTTGGGGTATTCAAAGATATAAATATTTTTACCTGTGTCTTTTGTGAATGGGACTGCATTTCTGATTTCTCAGTTTGTGTTTTTACTCTTATACAGTAAGGCTACTGCCTTTTGTGTATCCTGTGACTTTGCTGAAAATGGTTATTAGCTTTAGGAGTGTTCTGGTGGAGTCCTTCGGCTCTCAAATATATAATCATGCCATCTGCAAACATGGATAGTTTAATTTCTTCATTTCCAACTTGAATCTCTTTTATACCTTTTGGTTGTCTTATTGCTCTAGTTTAGACTTCAAGTTTTATGCTAAATAGCAGTGTGTAGAGTAGACACCTTGGTCTTGTTTCAGATATTAGTGGAAATCAAGTTTTTCCCCATTTAGTATGACATTGACTTTATTTTTCTCATATATAGCTTTTGTTACGTTAAGAAATAATCCTTCCATCTCTAGTCTTTCCAAAGTTTTTTTTTTTTTTTTTATGAAGGGATATTGTGTTTTGTAATAGGGCTTTTCTTCATCAATTGAGATTATCATGTGATTTCTGTCCTTTAATCTGTTTATGTTAGTTGTTATGTTTATTTATATAAGTGGAACCAACTTTGCATTTCTTGAAAATAAAAATTCTGCTTTATTGTGCATGGGTTCTGTTCTGGAGGCATTTGGTATTGCTTTGTAGGTGAGGTATTCAAAATAGTTTCAATTCTGTTTCCACTGTGATAGAATATACACTTGGGTTGCTGCCTAACTGGGAAATCTTTGGTGACTCTACTGTGTGGCAGGCTGGGGAGGGTTGTAAAAGGGAATATATATGCTGAAACTCAGTACAGGTCCTAGCCCTCAGAACTAGAATCTCAGAATGTGGAGAGAAGAGGATTTCTGAGTTATGTAACACTGCTGGACCCAATCACAGTGATGTGTGGTATGATCCTCATAGAGTGAAGGGAATTGCATGGCCTAGATGCCAATCAGGTCCAGATCACAATGAAGAGGGTGTAGATGTGGAGTACTCACATTAGTCCTGAACCTGTATGTTCCACCTTGTCACAGTGCTGGGTGGTATGGGTGTGCACAAAGTCAGGTAGAGGGTGAAAATCATGCCCTTCCCAAACTTGTCTGTTACTCTGTAATGCAATGACCCCATGCAGATGGTGCGCATGGGTGAAAGGGTCAAGTGGAAAGGGGTCATGACCTTTGAAAATGTGTTTGACCTCAGTGGTTGTGGTGGTTGTGAGGGTATGTGTGAGTACAGGTGTGGGTGAGGAGGATTTGGACCATTCAAGAATGGGTCTGGCCCTTTCTAATGCAGTGACCCTAGAAACAGGCACCCTGGTATGGCAGCTACTTGGGGGGAGGGGTGGGCTACCTGCCTATGAGGGGATCAGCAATTCCCTGATATTACCCCCTCTGTGCCCTCCCATTGGCAATCTATTGGAGATTTCTCTCCCCTAAAAGATGCAGTGAACCCTTGATGTCTTGCCTTTCTTTCCCCAGGAATTACAGTGCAACTACGCTGGAAAAAACAGCATCTTCAACAAATGGTGCTGGACAAACTGGATAACTGTATGCAGGAAACTGAAACTTGATCCACACATTTCAACATGCACTACACTCAAGTCCAAATGGATGAAAGACCTCAATATAAGACCAGAAAATCAACTACTACTGGAAGAAAATTTAGGAAGTACTTTCCATGATATAGGAATGCAAAAATAATTCCTGAACAAAACCCCAGTAGCTCATAATCTTAAACAGTCACTCAACCAATGGGATCACATGAAGCTGAAGAGTTTCTTTACAGACAAGCATACAATAAGCAAAGCTAATAGATTACCCACAGAATGGGAGAAAATATTTGTGGGTTATCCAACTGACAGAGGCCTTATCTCTAGAATCTACAAAGAACTCAAAAATCTAAACAGTAAAAAGTCAAACACCCAACTCACAAAATGGTGCAAAGAGCTGAACAGGCAGTTCGCAGAGGAAAAAATACAAATGGCAAACATACACTTAAGAAAATGTTCTTCATCCCTAATCATCAGGGAAATACAAATTAAAACAACTATGAGATTCCCAAAAAGGATAGCAAACATCAAAAGGCAAATGAAAATAAATGCTGGAGAGGATGTGGAGAAGTAGGAACACTCATCCACTGTTGGTGGGAATGTAGGATGGTACAACCACTTTGGAAAGCAATATGGAGACTCCTGAAAAAGCTGACTACAGAGATAGAAACAAACCCAGTTATTCCCTTGCTGGGCATCTACCCTAAATCCTTCAAACCACAGGCTAGAGAGATTTGCTCAACCATGTTTGTAGCTGCTCAATTTGTAATAGCTAACAGCTGGAATCAACCCAAATGTCCACCACTAGAAGAATGGATAACTAAGATGTGGTATATCTACACAATGGAATTCTATACAGCAGTAAGAAAAAAAATGACATAATGAAATTTGAGGAAAAATCATTCTCAGTGAACTTACCCAATCACAGAAAAAAAAATCGCTACATAGGCTCACTCATCTATAGCACCTAACCTGAATCTACCCAAGATACCTTACATACCCAGTAAGCATCTCGTGGGCTAGAAAATAGGATGGGTGGGGAGGGAGGGGAGGGCAATGGAGGGGTGGGAAGCACAAATCTAGACCCAAATGGCAATGATACCATAAAATTGTACTCCCTAAAAGGCAGACCAAATGGCTGAACCTTCCCTAGGCAGTTAGAGGGAACACCTGAACCATAAGACACTGGAGAGGGTATGATGAAGACTAACCATAATATTCTATAGCTTCCCTCTCTCCCTCTCCCTATCTCTCTCTCTCTTCTCTCTAACTCTTTTATATTAGTTATCTTTTTCCTCCTTTTCTTAGTGGGCACTGACCTCATCCAAAATGAGCTTTTGCTCACAGAGACCTACAAGGTTTCCTAAAAGAAAGATTTCTGTCCTAGTACTTGATGACCCACCAAAGGTTAGTGGTAAGATCCTAATGCTGAAGACACTTTATGTGGTTGACATGTAAAATGGAAAGGCATGGCTGCAAGCTGGAAGAGAGTCAGTCCCCAGACAGTCAGTGCATCTAGTGCCAGAAGGTGCTACATGGGCACCTGGGGGAAATGACCAATATCTGTCCAAGCAACTAATGGTCTAACCTAGTTAGCAGCAAATAACCTGTTGTGATGCCAACACATGTGCAATAGTGGCACACAGCCCTGGTGGGGAACCAACTGCTCTTGATTTGGCTAACTGATCCCCTCAGTGGTACGGGACCCATAGCTGGATCTGGGAAACATGTCAGAACCATATCCAAACATAAGCCCACTCTCCATTATCAAACTACCATGAAATATGGGCTACAAGAGGGCCTACACCTATTAAAATCTCTATAAAAAAAGTAGGGGTTATCTCATTTGTCCTGGTGCTAAGTTACTCTCCGTCAGAGAATCTGCTTCTCTTTTTCAGATAGATGTAGATCCTATGGAGAGAGCCACCCTGTCATACCTCAAAAGGGCCCCAGCTGAAACTAAGAACAATTGGTGAAACAAGCAAGACTGCTGTTTTCCTGGTGAACCAGGTACCAGCACAAGGGTGAAGGAGATCAACATAGAGAAAAATCAACTCCTACCAAAACAGAGATACAGAGACCCAGAGGCCCCCAACACCTCATCACTGAAGGACACCAAAAATGAACCCAACATGGCTCAGGGAAATTTTGTGGGAGAGGGGGCAGAAAGAATGTCATAGCCACAGGTTGGGTCATGATATGCAGAGACATTTATCTTACCCATAACTGTGGGCTAACTCTACAATGCATGACCCATATGCCTCAAGGAGGAGCGGCCAAGGGGATGGGGTAGGTCACGGATGAGCCTACTAATGGTACCAAACTGACTGTATTTGCTGAATACAAAACTAATTAATAAAAACTTAAAAAAAAAAAGCTGAGAACACCTGTTGGATTTACACACATATGCTATTTGAGCTAGAATGATGTTATTTTTACGAGGCCAAGGTAGGATATCATAGTAATGAACTACGTAATGTATACTGATTTGTGATAAGTGATCATGAAAGTTATGATTACGCAAAATAATATTGAAATATATAATATAAGGTAATTATATATAAATATATAATTACCTTATCATGTAAATAAAAACTTGAAGTTATAAAATTAAAATATATTAATAATAAAAACATAATTTTTGTTTGAAAATTGGCTTCAAAATTGGTGGTCTTAAATCTCACATGTTCCTGTGAAAACTGGAAAATGTCTCTTAGCAGGGTTCAGAAGAGAAAATGCAAAACATAATTTGAGGTTAAAAAATAAGGAAGCTAAAGAAAACTAGCTATATGGCAAAACTGGGAGCCATCCTTGGAAAATACAGCAAGAAATATGTAGAAGTGTCTGATATTTTGATAAATTTGAAACATTTCTGAATGCCACCATTGGGAAGAATTGGAACTGTACTCAGTGTTTGACAAGGATGTCTCGGTATACTCGAAGCACTTCCTGCTTACATTCATGCTTTAAATTCCTCATATTCATACAAGAAAAAGCAAAGGACAAAAGTCATGTAATTATTACTCAAAATTATTGGAGTTATTAAAGGAAAATTCATCTAAAAACTTCGTAATCCCCAGCCTAGATTAGCTCCTTCTCTCTACCCATTTGTCCCCCTTTTAATGCCTTCTGAAGTTCCTAGATAAGCATTGAAAAAAAAATCCAAGTCTGATATATAATAAGAATTTACATTTAAATCAGATTATGCTACTGTTCCATTACAAAACTGTTCTGTATCTTTAGACTAAAATCTAAACTCATTTGCATTTAAGAAGATGTTTTTTATAATCAGTTTCTGCCTCCTGTTCAGCTTTATCTTTGACCATTGTATAATTTTTGCTTTACATTTGAAAGATGCTGCAATGTTCATTAAATTGCAAAGCACATTTTTTAAATGTGCTGCACTGTACACGGAATACCTTACCAAAATATATCTACTTAGCTAACCCATAATCATCTTTCAGCTACAGCAGCAAAATCTTACGAATGCCATGATAGCTTTTTCTTTCATTCTACCAGGGAAGAAGACAGCATGTTTTCTTCTATATAAATAATGTTCTGTAATGTCATAAAATAAATGTACTATCAATTGACAGTGACTTCATTTCAAAGAAATAGATAAATTTGAGGCTAATAAAGTACTTAACTCACATTGCAATCCCACAAGAAAGGAATTACTTCAAGAATGTGAATCAATGAATGAATGATAAACAGAATGAAAGTCCAGGAAAGTAAAAGGTTTTATGCTAAGACATCTGAATTGGTGTCATTTCTTAACACTTTACATGAAAATGTCATCATTATACTATTTTTATAAATCAGGTAGCAATAAATGAATAATATCTACATGCAAATATATTCAAATATCAATACATTATTTTAAATTCAGATTAATTCTATAGATAAGCTTTAATTTCAAATTAAATTATTTGTGTTTAAAAGAACCAATACATTTGAAATGAAAAGTGATGATAGCAGACAAAATAATTTAGTGTGATGGTTGGAGAGATGGTACAGGTTTTTATATTTAATATATATATATATATATATATATATATATATATATATATATGAAAATATAAAATTTGAGGGATGGTGGGATCTGCCAAGAAGACAGAGCTAGAGAAGTCTGCTCAGGCCAACTTGGTCTCCTCTTTGACCCCTTTGACTTCTGGCTTCTCCTCCTTGGTTTTCTCCTGTTCTGTGACTTCTTTCTTTTCTTCTAGGTCTTTTTCTTTATCATCTTCTGTTTTGTCTCTCTTTGCTTTTTTGAAATTGGAAGAGTTCTTTCAACCACCTTCTCCATCCTCATCAGAATCAGAGAATTCTTCCTCACAGGTAATTCATTTGTCAGAGGAACAGATTGAGATGCATTTGTCAGGGTCATCTTCATCCTCATCTCCACTCTCTTCTGGGATGGCATCCTCAGGAATTGCCTGCATTTGGACCCCAGGTACATGGGGCAGCATTCTCAAGTTCTCAAAGAGCCTCTGATCTTTTCCAGGTATTCTTTAGTGTTCTGGTTGGTCATATTAGAAGGACTGATGTGAAGTTTGAAATCTGGTCCAAAGTATTCAAGGTAGTCATTCTACGGCAGCTCATTAGGAATCTCTTTGTCCAGAGCCACAGCTCTCTGGTATGCCCAGCACCGGGCAACATTACGAAAGGTATAACCACCTCCTCCCAGCATCAGCATAGGCAGGTTGAAGCTCTTGACAAATTCCACACACTTGGCATGCCCTTTGATGGTCAGATTGAAGCAACCTAATCGATCCCCAGACAGGGAGTCTGAGCCACACTGTAAGACCACTGCACTTGGCTGGAACATCTCCATTACTTTGGACATGACCAGCTTGAAAATGGCCTCATAGGTCTCATCATCAATCCCATCTCGGAGTGGGTAGTTAACAGCATAGTACTTCCCTTTGCCAGCCCCAATATCCTGTAGGTCCCCAGTTCCTGGAAAGTACTCTCCATATTTATGAAAGGACACAGTCATGACATCGTCTGTGGTATAAAAGGCCTCTTCCACGCCATCGCCATGATGACTATCAATGTCAATATATAGCACTCTCTGGTGGTACTTTAGCAGTTCCAGGATGGCCAAGACGATATCATTGACGTAACAGAAGCCAGATGCCTCAGACTTCTTTGCATGATGTAGGCCCCCAGCCCAATTCACTGCGATGTCCCCCTGCTGCTTATTAAGTTTCACAGCACTTGCCACAGAGCCTCCAGTAGACAACTGACAGAACTCAAACGGGCCATCAAATACTGGACAGTCCTCACCAACATTGAATCTCCGCATTTGCTTGCTGTACTCAGACATGTTATCTGGACGAATGGAGTGCAAGAATTTAATGTAGTCATCACTGTGGTACTTGGTCATCTCCTCAGCATTGGCTTTGTGAGGGCGATAGATTTCCATTTTTCGGTACAGACCATAGTTGAGCAGCAAATTATGAGTGATGCGGATTCGAATAGGCTTCATTGGGTGGCCTTGTACATAATAGTAATTTCCAACATCACCATCACCATCGTAGTAGTAACAGACTTTCCTTTTGGTGCCCTGAGTCTGCGCCATCTTGCTCGCCCCCCAGCCCTCCCCGTCTGTCTGTCCTCACTCCCCCCTTCCCTCCCCCAGTTTTTAGCAGTAACTTCCTGCGTGCTCATGAGGGCTTGAGGAGGCCTGAGAGACTGATCAAAATTAATTCTCAAGATCTACATAAATAGCTGGGTGTGGCCAGCTCCTGTGGGTAGCAGAGACTGGAGAATTTCTGGGGTTTGCAAAAATAAATAAATAAATAAAAGCACAATTCCTGGAATCAGCAAGAGGCTCTGGCTCTCCAACAAAGCAGAAGGAGACTTGGCCACCAGAGGCATACAGATCCTACCACATGGAGAGCACACAGGCTATGTATGGGCACCTACATGTGTATACACCATGCACACACAGCACACAAACATTACATATACACATCACACACATCACATACATCACACACATTACAAAGACATCACACACATCACACATACACACACTTCACATACACACACAACACATCTCACATACACATCATCCACACATACACCACACACTTAGACATGCACACATCACATACACATTGCTCACAGATCACATATACACATCCCACACATCACACACACACACACCACACATATCTTTTGTATAAAGAAAAAACTATTTGAGTCCTATGAAGTTTAGAGTGAAAAGAAAGACAAACACAAAAACAAAACAAAACAAAAAAACAAAACCCCCCACAAAATCTCCAAATAAAATTACACTGTTACATAAAATCGATCCAAATTTACCATTTGAAAAGCAAAATATCTCAGAGGAAATAACTGGTCTCTTTGTATGATTAATGCTTTTATTTTTTATTGTTTTATTTTTTTATTTTTTCATTATTTATTTATTTGAGAGTGACAGAGAGAGAGAGAGAGAGAGAGAAAGAGGCAGATAGAGAGAGAGAATGAGCACGCCAGGGCTTCCAGCCATTGCAAACGAACTCCAGACGCATGCGCCCCCTTGTGCATCTGGCTAACATGGGTCCTAGGGAATTGAGCCTTGAACTGGGGTCCTTAGGCTTCACAGGCAAGTGCCTAACCGGTAAGCCATCTCTCCAGCCCTAATGCTTTTATTTTATTATTGTTATTGTTAACAACATATTTTGTATGGGTATAGCATGATTGGTACCCTATTTTCCCTCATCCCTGCCCCCATTCAGCTGGAGATGCTCCTCAGTGGGGTTGCATGTATACCCCATGGGGTTGTAGTTTATGCATTGTAAGAGCAGTAGTTAGTTATTTTTGGTGGGGAGGAAATGCCTCTGGGCATTATGTTTCAACCTGCAGCTCTTACAGTCTTTCTGTCCCATTTTCAACAAAATTTCCTGAGCCATGGTAGGTGTGTTTTTATACTTAGAAATTCTTTTATATTGAGTATGAAATTGGTTGTATTTCCAAATCAGTAAGCTTAGCAGTAGTAAAAAATGAATTATATTAAATTTGAATTTTATTCACCATCAAAGTAGTGGATTTTCTTTTTATCCCCTTTCTTTATTCCTTCATTCCTTCCCTTTGTTCCTTCCTCCTCTTCCTTCCTTCCTTGCTTCCTTCTTTTTATTTCTTAAAAATTGCTACTGCTGCAGTTCTGCTTCCAGTATGATCCTTCTAGACATGCCCTCTAGCAGACAGTAGCTGTAATATCTGAAAGGTAATAAGAGAACAGTTAGTTAGGCACTCAAAAGTGTGAGTAGTGAAAGGATATGTCCAGGAGTTGGCATGTAGGAGCAGAGAGAGTAAAGGTAAGACCTAATTCTCATGGTTTGTAAAAGCCTGACAGAAGCCTGTAGTCCTGTCATGGATATTACTCTGGTTGATGAAACTTTAGTGTCAAAAGTTGGAAGCATAAATAAATAAATAAATAAATAAATAAATAAATGCTACTAAAAAAGAAAAGAATCCTAGAAAGGAATTATCAAAGAAGATATTACCAAATTCTCTGTATAAATTTGCTCTGGGTTTTTCTAACACATCTACAAAGCAGTCATGTGTGAGCAGACTTCAGCTGAAGATAAAATTATGCAGTCATGTTAACAAACAAACAAACAAGGTCCTGCTTGGATACACCATGATCAATCTGCTGAAAAGGAAAAGAATAAAATGTTACTGTGAAGAATTTTAGGTAAGCTGAGGAAGTAGACACACTTCACATACATGAACCATGTTTGAAAACATGCAGACTTCATTAGAACCTGGAACTTTCTGAAGACACCAGAGAAATATCACAATGATGAGTAGAATAAACTCTTAACCCAGGATTTCATACTAAGAAACATATTCAGTGAGGTGGTAGGTAGAATAAATTGGTTTCCCGTAAAAAGTAGGAGGAGGGCTCAGCCGATTAAGTGCTTCTCAAGTGCAAGAACCTACCCTCAGATCCCTGGATACACATAAATTTTGGGTGTGGTGATGTCTGCCTATAATTCCAGTGCTGGGGAAGTGGAGACAGCGAGTCCCTGGGGATGGCTGGCTGGCTAGTCTGGCCTAGTCAATGAGCTCCAGGTTCAATGAGAGACTCTGTTGAAAGGATTAAGGTGGAGAGTGATTAAGAAATATATTTTACACTGGATCTTTAAGTTCCAGAATCATGAGCGCCATCACCCCCTACACACACACACACACACACACACACACACACACAAGAAAGAATAAACAACTGAGTTAATTTCCATTGAATCAGTAGTCTAAGGAATTCTGTAGCAAAATCTTCACCCAGGAAATGAGTAAAGGCAAACATTTTGGTAAACTTTATTCTTATTTCTAAAACATAGTCTTATTTAAAGCATAAACAACCTCTCATTTTCTTATCTGTATAACATTATAAATATACTGGAACTTGGCATAAAGAAAGAGGGCAAGGGTGGGGTGATGGCTGCATGGAGAAGACATGTGTGACCTAGCAACACTGTACAAAACTCCTGGAGATACCAAAGAAGTATAGATGAAATGAGTTTATGAACCTGCATCTGGAAAACATTAAGGCTGAGAAATTGTTTGGTAGGAAATAATACTTTGGGCATTTTTTTTATAAATTTGACAATTAACATGTAAAGCTCAAATAATTAGAAAACTTATAGCTTACTAAACTGACAGAAGCAATAGAAAATCTTAATATTCTTATCTCTGTTAATGAAAATGTGTTTGTTACATATTATGATCAGCATTTACCAAGAAACTGACCAAGAATAGTTTTTCATTAAATTCCATCAAATATTTAAGACAGAATTAACACCTATTTAAACTATTTAAGAAAGTATACTTGCAAACTATTCTTCCTAACAAAAATGTGTTCATAAGCACATATAAACACAGATGAAAAGTAATCCAAATGTTAGAAAACATCATGTAGCAACATGTGAAAATGTAACATATCAGGGCCCATTGGGTTAATTTCAAGAATGTAAGTTTCTTTAACATTTTAAGAAGTGAAGTAATATAGTATATCATATTAGAAGGATAAAGAGAAAAACATGATTGTATAAATATTAGCAAAAATAATTTGAAAATATCTAGAAAACATTTACAACTAAATATCTCAGTGAACTGGGAACAAGGACTATTTTGAATCTCTTGGATGGCATCTATGAAAAGACCACTGCCAAACATTATAATTAATGCTAGTGGTTATTTTCCTCTTAAGACTAAAATAAAATGCAAGGTTGTCCACTCATATTATTAGTGTTGAGCATTGTACTAAAAGACTTTTTTTGTTACAGGGCAAGATGCAGTAAATGAAAATTTAGGCCTTGAAATGGTTTCATAGGCTTGAGATGAGCTCCTATAATTTAACAATAATAATTAAGACAAATAATATAGTAAAAAATTCAAATGAGGTGGGAGAGATGGCTTAGAAGTCAAGGTGCTTGCCTGCAAAGCCAAAGAACCCAGGTTTGATTACACAGAACCCACATAAGCAAGATACACAAGGTGGCACAAGTATCTGGAGTTTGTTTGCAGAGGCTGGAGGCTCTGGCATACCCATTCACTCTCTCTCTCTCTCTTTCCTTCTTTCTCTCAAATAAATAAATGAAAAAAAAAGAAAATATAAATGATTGAAGGTATAACTTTGCAAAATAAAACATAATCACAGAAAATAATCAAGTACAAACATATTTAGCCACATAATGGAAATTAAATTTACTACCAAATAATTACACTGTATGTACACTAACATATATACATGTTTGGAAAGATGCAGAATAACTGAAACACCATAAAATGTCAATGAGAATTTAATTGTGCAACCATTTTGACAACAGTGGGGCATTTTTGCATAAAAGTAAACATGCCTACAAAACAATCTACTCAAGACTCTTACCTGAGAGTACTAAAAAAACATTTTTTTACAAAACAATACATTCAGAAGATTTATTCATAGCAGAATAAAATTAGAAACACTGCAACAGTCCACCAATAGAATGCCCTAACACTCTTTGATATCCATATGCTAAACATCTAATCAAGAAGAGAAAGAAGGGCTGAAGAGATGGCTTAGTGATTAAGTACTTGCCTGTGAAGCCTAAGGACCCCGGTTTGAGGCTTGATTCCCCAGGACCCACATTAGCCAGATGCACAGGGTGCGCACATGTCTGGAGTTCATTTGCAGTGGCTGGAGGCCCTGGTGTGCCCATTTTCTCTCTCTCTCTCTCTCTGCCTCTTTCTTTCTCTGTCTGTCACTCTCAAATAAATAAATAAAAATAAACAAAAAAAAAAAAAAAAGAAGAGAAAGAAACTAGTTACTGGTATATGTGGTTCCAAGGAGTCTGAGCTAAAGTTACTTTATTCTTAATATAAATAATATATGATTCAATTTTTATGAAACTGTAGCTGAATGGAAGTTATCTATTGGTGGGGAAGATATGAGAAGAAAAATCAGCTCTAGTTCTTAGGACAGTGAAGAGATAACCCAGAAGGAGTTGTTCAGTATTTCCATCAATGTGGGAATAGCATCACCACCAATCAACTGTGGTCACGTCGAAGATTTCCATTTGATAACTCCTAATGTAAATTGTCAAGAGGTGTACATAATGAACTTCATGATCTGGCTTCAACTGGTTCCAGCTCCCAGTGTAAAGTAAAGAAACTTTTCAGGAGATAATGATGTTGTATATATTAAGACAAGCTTGAAATTTAGAGTTTCAGGCATGTGGAAAACATTATAATAGTTACAATTTATGCTTTTTCTCCACATAAAATCAAAAGAAAGACCTGTAGTTATTTTTTTAATTAAAAGTAAAAATATGTAGGAGAGTCTAGTGGTTAGTAAAAATTTGTTTGGAACATGTGAAAAAAATAAAATTATGGAAGAATAGACTAATATATATTGGAGATAAAATGTGTAGAATGGCATTATAAATATAATTTCGGTTGTGATTATTTGAGTTTTAAGTCAATTTCCTTCAAATGTGAAGTATATTTTCAAATATAATTAAATATTAGAAGAATACCTACATTCACTATTTAAAAATTTATTTTAAGTAATTTTAAATTCCATTAGCTATAGTGTATTTTTCTACAAGCATTACACTGGTTTTTAATTTATTTTAAAAAATATAAAACTGAGCCGGGTGTGGTGGCGCATGCCTTTAATCCCAGCACTCGGGAGGCAGAGGTAGGAGGATCACCATGAGTTCGAGGCCACCCTGAGACTCCATAGTGAATTCCAGGTCAGCCTGGGCTAGAGTGAGATCCTACCTTGAAAAACCAAAAAAAAAATATATATATTTCTTATATATATTTATTTTTCATTTTCTTTAGACACTTGATTTTTCTACATCTCATCTTTTATATTACATTTTAAAAATCAGAAGTAATTCCAGTTTCTTAATAATGTAAATAATTAATCAAAATCACTGTTCCATTCAAAGAAGTTTATGAATAATCTTGTTCGTAATCTATTGGTTCTAACCACATAGAAATTTGTTAAGTTTATATAAGTATTCTGTTGCTATAAACATTACCATGATACCTCACATATAATAAATGCCACACATTTATTTTATAGTTTTTTTTTTTGGTTGTTTTGTTTTTCGGTTTTTGAGATAGGATCTTGCTCTAGCTCAGGCTGAACTGGAACTCACTATGTAGTCTCAGGGTGGCCTCTAACTCAAAGTAATACTCCTACCTCTGTCCCCTGAGTGCTGGGATTAAAGGCACGGGCCATCATTCCTGGATATTTTATAGTTTTGTCAGTGGAAAACAACATGGGTTCAATAAGCTAAATTTGAGGTATGAGTAGGGCTATGTTCCTTTTTGGGCTCTCCAATGGGAGATGCTTTATGTTTTCAGTTTCAAGAGTCAGCATAGGGCTGGAGAGATGGCTTAGCAGCTATGGTGCATGCTTGCAGACTCTAAGGATCCAGATTTAGTTCTCCAGGTCCCACATAAGGCAGATGCACAAGGTGGTGCATGAGTCTACAGTTTGTCTGCAATGGCCAGAGGTCATGGTCTGCCCATTCTCTCTCCTTTCTCTCTGTATCCCTCTCTCTGTGTCTCAAATAAAAGTAAAATTTAAAAACCAGTCAGCCTTTATTCTTGGTCTGTGCACTTCTAATACTAAATCCATGACTGTCCTGTCTTTCTGATTCTTCTTGCACAGACAATTGTGTCATCACGCTCTGGGTGGATGGAAGGTCTCCCTGCTATGAAGAATGCACAGCATTTGACGGCACCATCACCTGGCCCACATCAATCTTCCAATTTCATTGCTCATACTTATGACTATATCTTCATAGTTCCTTTCCCCATACTCACAGGTAGAATAAGATATGAATATCTACTGACTGTGTAGTCCTTGATCACAAGCCAGCTCAAGTTCCTCTACCTCAATCTCCATGTTCATATGTTGAATTAAACAGATAAATTCCTTAAACTGGACATTTTGCTTAGGTCACTCCTCATCCTGAGAATTACACACATTTCAGTTTGGTCACCTGCTCACAAACATCTATCTACTGCACACTACTTACCACATCCATCAAGGGGAATGACTTCTGAAAAATGTCACAAGGGGCAGAGCTTTATAGATGCTATCAGTCTGCATAAAAACCCTGTACCTAGTAAACTCAGCATTACAGTTATCAAATGAGAAATTCCTTCCAATAGTTCTATAATAATTTTGAAAAAGCTTCTGTGAATCTATGACATCAACACCTGTTTTATGATCTGATTCACCCAGAGAAGGCCATGTGATGTATATTGGTTGATTTGAATTGTGGGGAGTCTACAAATATACATGGAACATATGTTGTATATAGAGCTAAAGATTCGCAAGAGGTTGGCAGGGAAATCTGAGTTATTTTGACATACAAGTTTATAATGAAACACAGAAAAGAAGACATTTAAAGTTGTTTCCAACATAAGGTAGCAGTGGTTTGTTCTAAATGAGTGGTATTAACACAGACTGTTAAGGAGTTATGATGGTCAGGATGTGAAACATCTGTAACTTATTTTAACAACCTTGACCCAACACAACTGGACTGAAAAAAGTAATGTTCAATATAATTCAGAACAGCTGTCTGTCTATGGTTAACTGACATGGTAATGGTGCCCTGGATTCAGTCATAAAAATGTTTGTGAGGAAATGTGAGGAAGAACAGAGAGATCCAATGTAGGGAAAAATGATGAAACCATGAGGAAGAGGAAACCTGTGAGGCCACTAGGGCTAACCCTAGACATGAAGTCTAAGACACTCAAAGATTCAATGAGAATATGATTCTGTAACCCAGTAGAGATCAGAATGTGAATGTGATTCAGTTACTCAATAGTGATTAGATGTTGGGAAGGCTGTGTCACTTATAATAAAAGCCAAAAATTCTTCCAATTGAAATAAAAATAAACTGTGTCCTTGATGACTTCAGAGACTTTGTGCATAATTTGCTATCTAATGTTATAGGATAATTTGGATTGCTATTTAAACATTTTATCTCAAAACATGTATATAAAAACAGTAAACTTTGACATTTTGTTGTTTTCTTTTCAGGAAAAAAGATTATGATAACACCACATGTACATATACTAGCTTCAAAACAAAATTTCCATTTTCTGAAATTGTGAGGATGGGCTCTTATGTTTTTCTTAAGTGTTGTTTTTTTGTAAAGCACTGAAATCAAAGTTTAAAAGGCATAAGGCCAAACTTTGTAGATTTACCATTTTTGAAAAGAATAACTTTGTTCATACAATTAATATGAATTTTTATGGATGCCTCACTCTATAGACACATGTTAGATGATGGAAAGATTGCCTACTCTACTTGGCAATCTTAATGAAACACTCATGGAAACTGACCCACTAAGCAACAGCGTTCTCTTCCTACCATACATATTTCTGGCACATGGAGAGGTAGGGAAAATAGAATGAGGCAGCACTTTTTTTTTTTTTTAATCTTGACCAAGTTTCTCCATAAATACCTGAAAGCATTTTGACATTTAGTCAAAAAATAGAACATATGGGGTCTGTAGCAATGACAACAGGTTGGTAAGCATGAGGACCTTAACTGGGTTTCCTAGAACCCAAGTAAAATGGCAGCTGTGGTGACACAAGCCTGTCACCACATTACTGAGGAGTTAAGAGACAAAAGTATTTCTAGTTGCTGGTTAACTAGACCAGCCAAATTGGTGAGCATTAGGGTTAGTGAGAGACTCTGTCTCAAAGAGTAAGGTGGAGAGTAACTGAGGAAGAGAATCAATGTTGGTCTTTGGCCTCCACATACACCACATGTAAACATATGAACATGAACCTTTACCCACATGTGCAAACATGAATGCAACACCCCACACACATACAAGTTAGACACATGTATTCAAGGAGAGCTAGTAACATAAAGACACCCAAAATTGCATTATAATTTCACAACAATGTGAAACCAAAGCCTATAGATAAACAGCAATTGTATTAACCGCATGTCCTAATGTTTGCTTTCTGTCCCAAACACTAAATGTAGATTTGCTTATGATATTTGTTTACCATTTAGTGTCTTAAAAAACTCAATTCCCCAGTGCGAGTAAAAGGTGAATTGACCATTTGAAATTTAATTTTGTAATTCTTTTTGTATTGATTTGCATACTTGTTTGGTTTTAATATTTTTGTAGGTACAGAATCACTATATTTGTGCTAAATATCATTTTATTCCAAGCAATGTCATAAAAGCTGTGAAATCTTACTCGTTTAATCATCTGGTTGACTGAAGACACAGATCAAGTCAGAAATCCCTTGTGGAAAGTCATGCCAAGCCTCTGACTGCTCCAGTAAATCATGAAGCCAGGGAGCCTTTGACTCTGTAAAATATGCTAGAACAGAAGGAACATACTCTAAAGGTAAGATTGCTAATTAAGTTCTCTGCTTGAGATAAGGGGAGTTGGCTTCCTACTGGGATGATAAGGTCATTTCCCACTGAGGGATATCTCTATAGATTGAATGTGCTGATGTAATTGATTCTAAGAATTTTAGCAATATGATATTTCTACAGAAATTATTTTCCTAATCCCTATTTAATTGCCATCCAACTTTGTTCATTTATTTTTTGTTCCAGAATTTTAGAAAAATCAGCATCTTAAAAAATCTATATTAAAATGCTATCTTCTCATGATGTCAGATTTGTAATGACAAAGCTTCCAAGTGTTTTGAATTAAAGCTCTGTTCATAAGGATGTTACAGCTGGGACTGATTTGTGTAGAAATGGTTAATGCTTACCAATTCACCTTAAGGTATATTAAATTTCCTCTTATTTTTTTTACTAGGTATCTTTTCCAGGTAGGATTATAGTTTGCCAGGCTATGAGGTTAACATCTGACAGACACAAGATTCATGTGTTTCTAGAAAGTGAAAAATGCAATACTTTTGTGAGTCAATATACATGTGGAAAATTACATAAATATTTGGTGATGACCAGATGAAGTCTGACAAAGCAGAATTTATAGCCTTAGTACATGGTTGTCTAGATATTCCAAAGACGAGAATAAAGCTATGGAGATGGGAAGCATTCTATGCTCTTAGATTCTAACAGTCATAGTTTCTGGAATATGACAAAGGGATAAGGTACAAAAGAAGAAAGAACAATGGAACAAGCATTTCTTTCTGCTGATATATCAGTGTTTAAGTATTTGTCAACTGCTTTGTTTAAATAAAGCAAAAAATAATCTGACCTGTTTTATGATTTTATTGGGCTTAGGAAAAACTGTGTATAGTCATTTTCCATGAATATGTTTGCTATAGGAATTTCCCAAAGTGAGTCTCATTCTAAATGTTTTCTGTCTCTCTTTTTTTAAATTTTTAGTTATTTATTTGACAGAGAGAAAGAGGGGGAGAGAGAGAGAAAGAGAATGGGAGCTCCAGGGCTCCAGCTACTGCCAAGGAACTCCAGGCGTATGTGCCCCCTTGTGCATCAGGCTTATGTGGGTCCTGGGGTCCTTTGGCTTTGCAGATAAATGCCTTCACTGCTAAGCCATCCCTCCGACCCTGTGCAGTACAGGAATAAGGATAATCTAATAGGCTGTATTAAGGGCAAAGTAATTAATATCTACTAATACAAAAGTGATCTTGGGGTAGTGTGTTACACATATAGTAAAGTGCACAGTTAATTGACTATATTTATGAACTGTATGTGTCATAGTGTTTGTTTCAGTGTATCTAGAACCATTAGAATTATAAAAAAGGATATGTTCACCAATATGGTTTGTACATCGTACTTGACAAAATATTAAGTTTATATTTAGAAATTTTAAAAAAATCTTTAAAATGATATCTAAGAAAACCAAAGCACAATTCCTGCTTTATGACTGAAAGTACCCAGAAAATATAACAAATCTGAAGGAAGATTGCTAATCATTCTCTCTGCATTTCTTAGTCCATATAATGAGGAGATAAAGATAAGATGTTCATTTTTTTTAAAGCAACCAGTCAGATAAGGAGCTTTTTGTCTATAACTGTATCACTAAGAAAGCAGGGTTTACCATGAGTTTGAAGTCATACTTAAACATAGTGTGAGGCCCTATTATGGAGAGGTTGGAAGATGTCACTCTTATTCTTAAAGCAAAAGATCTGTATAAACTAATATTCTGCAAATTTTCTTGGCACCAACAGGTAACAGGACAGCAGGTAAGTAAATTCATGGGACAAACTACCACTTAAAACCCTGCTGACCCAGGAAATGGAGACATGACTGAAAAGCTGTGTCTGGAAATTAAGCTTTGATGGCTTCAATTGGCAGTAATCCTTTAAAGACTTTCTGATGAATCAGTAGAAAGTTGCTGTGGAAGAAACTCCTAGTGTAATTATGTAAGAGGTAATCCCATATTCTAATGAAATTTATCAAACAAAACAAGAAATATATTATCAAACAAAACAACAAATCAAAACACAAATATACTTCTAGTTTTGTTTGATAGAATGAATATATATATAGCAAAATAGTCACTTGTTTTGACATGCCAGGAAAATCTCTTCCTGATTGCATTGGGTGAAAAAATAAAGAAAAGAAATATTTTGAAATATACCTGAGTGTCTTTCATAATGAAGAAATGCACTAAGGGGAAAACTTTATTTTAACCTGTTCTTGTTTTCAACTTTATTCTCTTCTGTCTTTCCTGTGACATGTAGCAAAAATAGGCAATGTTAGTCAACACCAGTGAAGGACAGAGTTAAGGAATGTGGGACTACTATATACAAGTGGAATGTTACTAATACAGAATGTGTTCTCTTTTTCAAAAGTAAAAAGAACTTTCTATGGTTTGTAAGTCATTCAGTCTATATCAGCTAGTTTTCTGAAGAACATTAGATGCATTTTAGTCCTCTGGAAGATTAGTTAATTCACACCTTAAGCACAAGTCAAATCCTAAGTGGAAGCCCAAGAATCTCTACTATGTGACCTTTTAAAATGTTTCTGTTCTGTTAGCTTTTATAGCATACTCAACATGCAACAAAACTCATGTTTCATGCTTGATGACATGAAAACAGCAGACTAAAGAGAAAAAAAAAACACCAACTCAAAACAAAATTCATACAGGATATAAAATTTTGGAATTATCAGATGGAAAAATTAAAATATTACTTATTGAGATTTTAAGACCATAGTCACAAATTTAGCTAACATTAAGAACAGATTCATGATGATGAAAAGAGAGATTAAATTTCTTTTCTAGTATTTTATTTTTATTTACTTATTTAAGAGACAGAGAGGTGGGGAGCAGATGAGAATAGGTGTGCAAGGGTCTCTAGCCACTGCAAATGAACTCTGGATGCATGCACCACCATGTGCCTCTGGCTAACATGGGTTCTGGGGAAGTGAACCTGGATCTTTAGGCTTTGCAGGCAAGCATTTCAACCACTAATCCATCTCTCCAGCCTGAGATTAAATTTCTAAGAAAAAAGAGGCAATCCTAAAATCAAAATTGCTTTAACAAAAATTATGAAAATGTTGATTCATCAATAACTAGATACAACTTACTAAAGTATCAGTTAACTAAAGGATAAGATAGATCAATAGAAAATACTAATTAATGTAAAAAGATAAAAATGTCACAGGACATTTAAGAACTGTAGGACATTTTCAAAAGATAGAATATAAGCACAGTTGAAATTCCAATAGAAATGATGAAAGAAGGAAACAATAAACATTTGGAACTCCAACACGAACAACACTTCCAAAATTAATTATAAATCACGTCCAGAGATTCAGGATCTCTAGTGATACCATTTCCCTACCCTTTGGGTCAGGTCTGTCACTAAGTACAGCCAAGATTCAAAAGAAGAAAAATTTAACTCAGAAGTACACACTTCAGAAGTTGAAGAGTCTGTAATTTCCTGGAGGAAATAGTTTACAAACTATAGAATTGGAAACAATGTTGCAGTTACCTTCAAGTTGCAGGGATAAACACTAGGCCAGAAGCAGCTTATGGGAGGAAAAGGCTTATTTCAGGCTTACAGATTCCAGGGGGAAGATTCATCATAATGGAAGAAGCTGGTTCACTTCATCACACATCCATTGCAGAGAGACAACATGAACAGCTCCAGCAAGCGTGAACTGGTTCTGAATCATGCTTCCTACAGCAGGGCTATACCTGCCAAAGACTAAATAGGACGCTACATCAAAAATATCAGAGTCTATGGGTAATTTACATTCAAGCTATCCCACAGAGTAGAATATACAGTGAGCTCTCAAAAACAATAGCAAAAACCAAACTTAACCAGAAAACAAAACTCATGAACTGGGCTTAGGAGATGGCTCAGCACTTAAAAGCATTTGTTTGCAAAAGCTACTGGTCTGGATTCATTTCCCCAGTATCCATGTAAAAGCCAGTTGCATAAAGTGGCACATGTGTCTGGAGTTCCTTGACAGCCTTGGTCCTTCTCTATTAATCTCTAAAACATATAAAAATATTTTAAACAATAAAATAAAACTCATAAATCAAAGAAGCCATGTAGATGTCCATCTAGCACATGAAAGGAGCTCAATAGTATTATCTAAAACCAGAACCTTCACACTTTATCACCATAATGCATTGTAGGATGGATAAATTAAAAAAATAGTGGCATTTCCCCATGCTGGGAAGGAAGAAAACTGGAACATGCTTGTCTTGAGAGTTGGGATGATATATGGTACAGATCCTCTAGTAAATGTTTTAGAAGTTTGTTTTAAAAATTTAAATATGGAGCTCCCAATAGACTCAGAAATTGGGTGCATGCCGCAGCATTCATCTCAAACAAATAAAAAATGGGTTTGCAACAAAAAAGCTGCAAAACTGTGTGTGAATATTTGCAGGAGTTTTATTCACATAAACTCCATGCTGGAAGCTATTTATGATTCCTCCAACAAGTGAATGCAGGAACACACTGTGAGTGCTCCATATGATGGAATACTGCTCAGTAATAAAGTAAAAGGAAAAATTTATTGCAATCTATTGCATATATATATATATATATATATTGCAATCTTTGGTGACTCTCAGGAGAATTTGGTTGAATAAAAAGAAAGCCAATCAGAATACACAGACACACAGACACACACACACAGGCACACACACACATATATGTGTATATATATATATATATATATATATATATAATCTGGTTATGGTAGTGCATTTTCCAGATGCACCATTGTGAGAAGCAGGGAACTGTTTTATTTCTCATTACTGCATAGGAATCTCCTATAACTTCATAAGCATATATAATTGTTTCACACTAAGATCTCAGTTGTAAGGAAGAAAGAATACAAGTTATAAAAGTTTAAGAATATGGAACACATTTGACATATAAAACAAAAAATGTGTAGGAAATTCATTTCAGAAATATGGAAGATGGCAAGAAATATAAACTATATGGAATAAGAAAGTAAATTTGGAGGAGGCCTTTTTTTTTGTATTATTAGTCAGTTCTGTATTCAGCAAATACAGTCAGTTTGGTACCATTATTAGGCTCATCCGTGACCTACCCCCTCCCCTTTGCCCCTCCTTGTTGAGGTATATGGGTCATGCATTGTGGAGTTAGCCCACAGTTATGGGTAAGCTAAATGTCTCTGCATATCATGACCCAACCTGTGGCTCTGACATTCTTTCTGCCCCCTCTTCTGAAAAATTTCCCTGAGCCATGTTGGGTTCATTTTTGGTCTGCTTCAGTGATGAGGTGTTGGGGGCCTCTGAGGCTCTGGCTCTCTGATTTGGTAGGAGTTGATTTTTCTCTGTGCTGATCTCCTTCCCCCTTGTGCTGGTATCCGGTTCATCAGGAAAACAGCCCCCTTGCTTGTTTCTACAATTTTTCTTAGTTTCAGCCAGGGCCCTTTTGAGGTATGATGGGGTGGCTCTCTCCTTACGATCTACATCTATCTGAAAAAGAGAAGCAGATTCTCCAACGGAGAGTAAGTTAGCACCAGAACAAATGAGATAACCCTTACTTTTTTTTTTTATAGAGAATTTAATAGGTGTAGGTCCTCTTGTAGCCCACAATTGATGGTAGCTTGATATTGGAGAGTGGGCTTATGTTTGGATCTGGTTCTGACTTGTTTCCCAGCTCCAGCTATGGGTCCCATACCAGTGAGGGGATCAGTTAGCCAAATTGAGAGCAGTTGGTTCCCCACCATGGCTGTGTACCATCACTGCACTTGTGTGGGCAAGGAGCAGGCCTTTTGTATTTGTAGCTGTTCTTCAGATAATGTGGACATGGATGGCTAGGAATTCACTTGTGGAGACACATTTAATATGCTAAATATTATTAACATAATGAAAACATTTTCTAAGATGCTCATGAACAGTGATAAAATAGCAAGAATTAAAGAAATGCTATTGAAGGAAATAATGAAACCCATAAGTAAGAAAAAATAGGAACTTACTATGTCTCATTTGCAATTAAAAATTAATAAGCTATTTCTTTGTTGTATAGATCTAAACAAGAGTAGGTAATAGAAACTGGAGCATGTTCCAAAGTAAATTAATGTTCAGTGTCCTCAACAAAATGCAATTCTGCCAGAGCCACATGTTGGGTCATGATACATAGAGACATTTCCTCCTACCCTTAACTGAGGGCTAATTCCACAATGCATGATCCATATACCTCAAAAAGGAGGGTCCAGAGGGACGGGGGAGGACAGGGAGGAGGCTAACAATGGTACAAACTTGACTGTACTCACTGAGTACAAAACTAATTAGTAAAAAATAATAATTAAAAATGCATTTATGTGTAACCTAAAAGTAAATATCACAGAAATTCTTAAAAATCTAATATGGGTCAGTGCCTAATAAGAGAAGGAAGAATAAGGTAACTAATGTAAAACAGTTAGAGAGAAGAGAAAGAGAGAGAAAGAGAGAGAGAGAAGCTGTGGAAGATTAAGGTCAGTCTTTATCATACCCTCTCTAGTGCCTTGTGGCTCACCTGTAACTACAATACCAGCATGTGGCTAACATCCACATTGAGGTTTTGATCAGAGAGACCTACAAGATTTCCTAAAAGAAAGAATGATTTCTGTCAGAGTACTTGATGACCCACCAAAGGTTAGTGGTAAGACGCCATATGTGGTTGACACGTAAAATGGAATGACATGGCTGGAAGAGAATCATTCCCCAGTCAGTGCATCTAGTGCCAGAAGGTACTACATGGCCGACTGGGAGAAAATGACCAATATCTGTCCAAGCAACTCAAGGTCTAAACTACTTAGCAGCAAATAACCTGTCTTGATCCTTACACAAGTGCAATAGTGGCGCATAGCCATGGTGGGAAACCTACTGCTCTTGATTTGGCTAACTGATCCCCTCAGTGGAACAGGACCCATAGCTGGAGCTGGGAAACAAGTCAGAACCATATCCAAACATGAGCCCACTCTCCATTATCAAGCTACCACCAACTGTGGGCTACAAGAGGGCCTACACCTATTAAATTCTCTATATAAAAAAATAAGGGTTATCCCATTTGTCTGGTGCTAACTTTACTCTCCATTGGAGAATCTGCTTCTCTTTTTCAGATAGATACAGATCCTAAGGTGACAACTAGTTCATCATACCTCAAAAGGTCCCCAGCTGAAACTAAGAATAATTGGCAAAATAATCAAGGGCACTGTTTTCTTGGTGAATCAGGTACCAGCACAAGGGTGAGGGAGATCAACACAGAGAACAATCAACTCCTACCAAATCTGATATCCAGAGACACAAAGGCTTCCAACACTTCATCACTGAAGCACACCAAAAACCCAACATGTTTCAGGGAAATTTTGCGGAAGAGGGTGTGGAAAGAATATCAGAGCCACAAGTTGGGTCATGATATGCAGGGACGTTTCTCCTACCCATAACTATGGGCTAACTCCACAAGGCATGACCCATATACCTCAACAAGGAGGGCCCAGGGGGAGGGGGTAAGGCATGGACGAGCCTAAGAATAGTACCAACTTGACTGTATTCACTGAGTACAAAACTAATTAATAAAAAATTAAAAATCTAATATGGATGAAAAATCATTTCTAAAAAGTAATCAAGTATATAAATAGCTCAAATATGAGGCATAAAAATTTGGACATGGGGAAATATATAGAGGAGACAAAGGGCAGTAGAGAGAGGAGACTATAGAATGAATTAAAAATATCATCATGGCAGGTCAAAATGCTACACTAAATGTGTTACAGGATCAAAAAAGACCAGAATTCACTGTGAAGATGCCTGCAGAGTAAAAACTATAAGAATAAATTATTGACCCATGAAATAGATATTGCTAAAATATCAAATTAATTCCTTGCTTTCTTGTCTCAGTTTTCACAAAGAAAATAAATAAAGGACAAATGCTAGTAGCAGGTATTAATTTCCCTTGGGACAGAAAAGAAATATTACAGGAAATTGTGATCATGCCAGGACAGGTCATCAAAAATAATGATGAAAATCACACTCAAAGAATACCAAAATAAAATAATAATAATAGTAATTGGGAGGTATTACTCACCAGTTTTGCTACAGAAATTATAAGAAAATTTTAAGATAATTGAAGAGGAAAAAATGGAAGATAATGTTATTCATTCTGTATTCTTCTAAAACGTATTGTGTAAAGAGTTTCTCTTCTAAAAAATAAAATTTTGCTTTCACCTAATGAAATAGATGACAGTCATTTTATAATTATTATATTACAAAGATATGCAGGACACATATACATACATACACACATATAGTGAATATATATATATAATCAGGCCTTCTCAAATTATAAAATTGTAATATGAAAAGTGGTTAACATGTTTTATTTAGTATTTTAAAATGCAATTTTATAAGATGCCTAAGTTTCAATAATTTGACATAAGCAAAGGTCTCACTTCCAGAAATAATTCTAGAGCAATAGAAAAAAATTCTATGTTTTAATGGAGTGTGAGAATGGACCACAATCTTGATGGTGGATTTACAATGGCCTGGAATTACTGTCCCTAACCCAACTGAAAGACATGCTTGTGCTCAATAATAAAGTTACTTAGATATCACATAGGTACCTCTGTTCTAGATGGGTTTAAAATAACATAATATATTCAACATTTTATTCATTCCTTTGATGATTACATGAATAGACATATGTTCTGCTGTGTAAAATTAATTCACCAAACTAGTGCACACAGCAACAAATAAGGTACAGTTACTGTCTGAAAGAATTTTATGTGAATATAGGATTTCCAATTTATGAAGGTAAACGGGCAGTTTGTTCTAGATGATCTCATAGACTCCTTTATGTTTCCAGGGTTGTGTGGAATGAGAGCAGGAGCAGGAAAGTTGTCCTAGGTGACAGCAACTGGTGGGAGAGATGAGCTCAGGAGGTGGGTTAGGCCTAGTGGTGGGCAGTAAGGATATGCAGGTGGCATGACAACCAGGGGTAACATATATAGGGATAGACTCAGCAGGACACCTTCTAAGGGCTGGATGCAGATCCGAATAACTAGACAACCAGGGAAGGGACAGCAAGGAGGTTAGGGCATGATTGGCAGTAATAATTTCAGGAAGGAGCCTTTTATCTTATTTTAAAATCTTATGTTTTAAAGTTCAATGTTATACTTGAGCTGGAAAGATTGCTCAGCAGATAAGGCACTTTATTGCAAAGCCTAAGGATCTGTGTTTAATTCCCCAGTACCCATGTAGCACCAGATGTACAAGGTGATGCAAGCATCTGGAGTTCATTGGCAATGCCTAGAGGCCCCTGTGCAGCCATGCTCTCTCTATTTACCTCTTTACCTCTTTCTGTCTCTCTTATTTGAGATTTATTATTTATTTATAAAATAATTGTAAATCCTTAAAATTTTAGAACCATTTGTTCCTCATGAAACATGTATGTTCTATGAAAATTGAAATTTTCTTTGGTTTATGTAAGGATTTTTGCTGCTGATTTTTATTTGGCCAAAGTGATCTTTGTTATATCCAGGAACAAGAATATGATTTTCCATATTAGAAGTTACATTAACAATATTAATTGTTTTAAGTAGGAATTGAGAGGTAATGAGTATATTGTTCCTTAAACATTAGTATGAGAGAAAATATAAAATAAAAATTTCAAAGAAATGTAAGTAGGATTTTACAAAACTGAGAAACCTCTCAAGACATGGAAGATTTAGAAAAACACATCATCTCTTTCCAGCATTATGTTCACATTTTGAACACTGATGGTAATGCAAAATAAATAGCTTATAAGGTTTCCTAAAAGACAGACAGATTTCTGTCAGAGTACTTGATGACCCACCAAAGGCTAGTGGTAAGACCCTACTGCTGAAGACACCTTATGTGATTGACATGCAAATTAGAATGGCATGAATAGAAGTTGGAAGAGAGTTAGTCCCCAGACAGTCAGCGGGTCTAGTGCCAGAATGTGCTACATGGGCGACTGGGGGAAAATAACCAATATCTGTCTAAGCAACGCATGGTCTAACCTACTTAGCAGCAAATAACTTGTTGTGATGCCCACACAAGTGCAGTGGTGGCACACAGCCATGGTGGGGAACCAACTGCTCTCAATTTGGATAACTGATCCCCTCACTGGTATGGGACCCATAGCTGGAGCTGGGAAACAAGTCAGATCCATATCCAAACATAAGCCCACTCTCCAATATCAAGCTACCATCAATTGTGGGCTACAAGAGGACCTACACCTATTAAATTCTCTATAAAAAAAAGGGTTATCTCATTTGTCCTGATGCTAACTTACTCTCCGTTGGAGAATCTGCTTCTCTTTTTCAGATAGATGTAGATCGTAAGGAGAGAGCCACCCCATCATACCTCAAAAGGGCCCCGGCTGCAACTAAGAAAAATTGTAGAAACAAGCAAGGGGGCTGTTTTCCTGATGAAGTGGATACCAGCACAAGGGGGAAGGAGATCAGCACAAAGAAAAATCAACTCCTACCAAATCAGAGAGCCAGAGCCTCAGAGGCCCCCAACACCTCATCACTGAAGCAGACCAAAAATGAACCCAACATGGCTCAGGGAAATTTTTCAGAAGAGGGGGCAGAAAGAATGTCAGAGCCACAGGTTGGGTCATGATATGCAGAGACATTTAGCTTACCCATAACTGTAGGCTAACTCCACAATGCATGACCCATATACCTCAACAAGGAGGGGCCAAGGGGAGGGGGTAGGTCACGGATGAGCCTAATAATGGTACCAAACTGACTTTATTTGCTGAATACAAAACTAACTAATAAAGAAAAAAAAAGACTTAATAAACATGAGGCTTTATCCAATTTGAATGAAACTAAAACATCTACAAAAAGATGAAAATACTTAAGAGTTGGTAATATTTTTGTCCATACTATTACATACCCTAAGTATTCCAGAGCCTTTGAATGAAATAACAAGTTCATCAAAAGATGATGATTATGGTAAGTGCATGGAAAGTAGTTTTCTTCTTAAAGATTGTTATTCTGCTGGGGAGATGTCTCAGTGGCTCAGCAGTGAGGACCTGAGCTTAGGTTCCTATAACCCACATAAAAGCTGGTATGGTGGTATGCACTTATGATCCCTGAAGTGAAAAGGCAGAGGCAGAGGGATCACTCAGGCTTAATAGCCAACTACTTAGTGTAGCTGGATCAGTGAGATCTAGTTTTAGTGAGAGACACTATCTCAAAAGGAAAAGATGGACAATTCCAGACTGATGTTGACCTCTGGCACCCACATGCATGCACATACACTGCAATTGCACCTGCACACACACGTGTCCACACACTATTGAACACTCATATGAGCATGCATGCATACCACACTTCTATACAAATGTGAAAATACTCATTTTTACGTGGATCAATTTCTTATCACTTAGAAGGTCTAGTGTTTAAGCCTAAAATTTGAAAGGATACACTCTTGACATTTATGATAGGTTCAAAAAAACCTGAAGTCACAGCCAATGTCTGCTGAAACATTGTAAATTTAGTGTAATGTTCCTTTGGAGAATACATATGCTATAATGAAAGAATATATTGCAAAGTAAATTTAGAAAAGCAACTTTATAGTCTTTAGGTAGAAAAAATGTAGAATGAATTATAAATAGTAGAAAAAATGAACCTATCAAGATGGTACTCCAGTAATTATGTATGATATCTCCTTGTAACACATAGTCCTATTCCTTGGTCGCTTAAAATAATAATTTACTATTTTCTGCTTGGATTTCTGGGCTGTTCACACTTCGATTCTTCTGTGTGGTGGCAGTTACATGTTCATGAGGTGTAGTAATTTGTAGAAGAGATGTGGTTGGAAACCCAATAATTCTTATATATGATATGGGTATTTAATTCTAATTGCTTGCTTTATGCTGAATTAGTTTTCAATTGTAGCACCTTCACACAGCTTCTCTTGCCACTTGGGACTTTCAAAGTATACAGTTGAGTTCATCAATAGGGTGTTTTGAATGATAGTGTTCTTAAAGTTCCAAGCTAAGCTTCCATAGTTTATTATAATGTAGCTTCAGAAGTCTTAAAACATCATGTGTACTTTATTGATCAAGTAAGACTGCTAAGAGTCTAGTCTCAAAAGGAACAAAGACCAAGATATGAAAGCCATAAGTCTCACAGAATTTTCAATTTTCTTTAAATTACCTCATAGTCAGACATCTATTTCTATTACTATTCTTGCAAAATCTTATCTCCTCCTATTATAACCCTTAAAATTCTCATTATAAAATTAGACTCAACCTTAAAGATCTGAGGTTTATCACATGAACCATATCATGACTTGGAAGATTTGTGAAAACTGAGCCCTATACAGTCCTTGAACAACATTCCTCTCAATCAGAAGAGCCTTGAAAAACAAAACCAGTTATCTGTCCTTTATGCATAAACAGCAAAGGAAATAAAGCTAGGGCACTCATAGTAAGTATTATTATCCTAAATGTAGGAGAACTTCAGGGATCATAATAGAATACTCAAGTCCCACTGGGCCTTTATCATTCATATTTTCCTGTCCTGAGAAATTCCCACACAGCTTTTGTCTCTGTACTCTGGACTTTTTGTTTTGCAATCTATAATCATCTTGGATTTGCTTTCTGTGATTCCACTGAGTAGCTGTCCTAACAAAAAAGCTTTTTGTAATTATCTGTTGCTAGGCTTGCATTAGGAAGATTGAAACACAGCAAACAGAACATGGATACCTATACAGACTCGCCACCCTATTCTCGTCAGCCATCTCAAGTAGGAATACTATTAGCTGAGCACACATTCCAGAACACAGAGTGGGCGATGCTGGGTCCAGGTGAGCACTCACATGCACTCATTCAAAATCAAAGATACAACCATATCCTGTACTGAGGAAAAGGCCAGTTTGGTGCTGACCTAACTCCCTGGTCTGTACCACCCTGACTAGAAATGACTCAAGCTGGTCATTTCCCCATACTCCCCAGCCCAGACCCAAAGAGAGATGAAAGAACAAGAGGAAGCCTTCTCAGCTTCCATGTGCCCAGCCCAGACCCACAGATAGATTGCTATCCCATGCCCACCTGGATCAAGGCTGACCAGGTCACCCAACAGGAGCTCCAAACAGCAATGTGGCTACATTGTCAGCAAGATAAAAGTACTACCTCTATATGGGCAAGCCTCAGTGCAAAACAACACAAGAAAACAAGGCAATATATCCCTATAAAAATTGCCTAGCCCCATTATAATGGATTCCTTAAATCAAAACTAGTTAGAAGAAACCAAATACATAGAATTCTAAAATGCAATTATGATAAATATATTCAAAAATCTTAATAAGGCCATGAGCAACAGCTGGACAAAATTTTAAAAAAGGTACTCAATAAATGGCTGAAAAAATGGATGAGAATAAACAAACAAACAAACAAAAACTCTCAATGGGCAGGAGAATGAAATCAAAGAAGACATGATTAAATTAAGGAATGAATTCCAAGGGATAATAAAAATCAAACAAAAAAAATGAAAATGGAATTCAATAAATAGATTTAGACACTGAAGAAAACCATAATGGAAAATGAAAATGAAATAACTCAGTTAAAAAGATCTTAAGAATGCCTCAGCAGAAGAAAAGATAGGTGGAGGACAGACTATCAGGGATTGAGGACACAACAGGGGAAACATATCAGGAGACCAAAAGAAATGCAAATTAAAAAATGTACAAAAACAGAACATGAGAGAAATGTGGGATGCATTAGAAAGCCAAACTATTTAGCCAGAAGTGGTGGTGCACGCCTTTATTCCCAGCACTTAGGAGGCAGAGGTAGGATGATCATTGTGAATTCGAGGCCACCTTGAGACTACATAGTTAATTCCAGGTTAGGCTGGACCAGAGTGAGACCACATCTGGAAAAACCAAAAAAAATAAAAAATAAATAAATAAAACAAAACAAAAAAACCCCACAAAATGTTTGAGTCATGTGCATACAAGAAGTGGAAGAACTATAAGCTAAGGGCACAGAGAATATCTTCAATAAAATTAGAGAGCCCCAACTAACTACAGGAGTCACATACAGAATACCAAATAGTAAGGCCCAGAAGAGAAATTCCTCACATAATATTATGGTCAAAACCCCAAGCACAGAAAACAAAGAGAAAGTACTAAAAACTAAGAGAAAAACAGCTTTTCACAAAGGTAAGTCCATCAGAATTACATTTGATTTTTCAATGAAAACACTAAAAGCAGAAGGGCTTAGAAAAAAATACTTCAAATTTTGAAAAAGCACATCTGCTAACCCAAACTACTATGTCTAGCAAGGGTCAATGAAGAAATCCAAAACTAAAAAATACAAGATAAAAATAAATAATGGAGATAAGAGCAGAAATCAATAAATTAGCAGTGAAGAAAACAATTTTAATTGTTTAATTGTTATTATTTATAAAATGAAAATTTAGTTGTTAAAAAATTTAACACGATTGACAAATCCCTGGACAAATTCATCAAAAGAAAAAGAAAGAAGACTCTAATCATCAAGATTATAAATAAGAGAAGGAGATTTTACAACAGATATCAATGAAATTAGGAGAATCATAAGGACATACTTCGAAAATCTGCATTCTGGGATAAGGATTTAGCTCAGTGTATTAACAATTGTGTAGGAAGTACAAAGCTCTGTGTTCAATCTTCAGTACTGAAAGAAAATAAATCATAAGAAAGGGGTGGAGATGTGGCTTAGTGGTTAAGGTATTTGCCTGGGAAGCCCAAGGACCCAAATTCGACTCTCCAGATCCCGTATTAGCCAGATGCACAAAGGTGAGGCAAGCACAAAGTGACACATGCCCCCTATGCACGGCAAGTGTCGGGTGTTTGATTGCAGTGTCTGAGGCCCTGGTACACCAGTTCTCTCTTGCTCTATCTCTCTCTGCTCTCTAAACATAAATAAACAAATAAATAAATAAATAAATAAATAAAATGAAAAATCACAAAGAAGTAATTGAGCTAGCAAAAATCTGTATATAGGCTTATAAAGACAAATGGAGCTAGTTCTCCCTTGTATGTGGAATATAACATGGAATGGTTTGATCTTTTTATAAGTTGTAGCATTATTAGCAAGTATTAAGTATTATTAGTACTGATAAAAAAAAAAAATCTAGAATGAGGCTTGGAGATAGGACGGGCAGCATAAGAGAAGAGGTACTGTAGGTAATTTTTCCCTAGGGGGATAACAACATGCATCTTCACCAAAATAGGGTAAAGATGCCAGAGCAAAGTATGATTACATAAATACCAGTTTGGTGAATCAATAAGTTTATTGGGGTCACTTATGGAGCATGAAAGAGGATTGTTTACAAGACCTGGAGCCCCCAAAACAACCACTTTGATGGGGCCTCCTGTGTTAACATTACTACTTGGTGCTCCCCCTTAGCATCAGGATGAAGGCTTTCTTACAGAGCATAGGGACCCTAGAGCAGCTGAACCACTAAGTCTCATCTTACACTGGGTAATGACTTCTCTGTGGCTACTTGTAGAAGCATCTTGTCCCTATCCTGGGTATGATAACCCACAGCAGCCCTTCTGTGAGACTTACTATACCAGGATAATCCCCATGAATGCTCCTCCCTCAGCCTCAGGGTGAGCACTTGGAGAGTATGGAGATTCCAGAACACCACCTCAATGGAGCTTAGTGTCCCTTTATATTTTGTCTTTTATATACTCTATCTTACCCTGAGATCACAAGATCTGGTGCATTCATTGTATGTAGTTGGTGCAGGGGGCACGTGAATCTCAGGTGGCGGGTTCTGATGACCCTCTCCATGCCTTCTTTTGTGAAGTGTCCCAGCTGTTTTTGATACAGCTGGCGATAGGTGTTTATGCCTTTCAGTGCGGAGGGAATTTGCTATACATCAAGAGGATACTTGACAAGCAAGTGGAGGGAAAGAATTCATGGGTGGAAGTATCTAGTGTGAATACTGGTATAAGGGAGAGAGGAGAGCAGGCAGATACACAAAAGTAATGATATCATGAACCAGTATCACAAACAAAACCTTCCTTTTGGTGATAACTCTGGAGAGAGGAGAGAGAGAGAGAGAGAGAGAGAGAGAGAGAGAGAGAGAGAGAGAGAGAGAGAGATTGGGCAGAAGCACACTGAAGTGCAGTGAAAGTGAAAGCTTTACCCTCAAATTATAGCACATTGTTGGTGAATCCCAGTTCCAGAATTACATTACTCTTCACAATGAACTTTTGTCCATGGATGCTCGTGCTGTTGCTAAGACATTTACCATTGACATCACTAAGACAGGCCATTGCCAAAGCACTTGGCGATTCACCAGGTGTAAATGGTAACTCTATTACTGAAGACACCACAGGCAGAGATGACAGGACCTTGAGAGATAATGCTGAAACTGGGATAAAAGCCAGACCCCTGTTGGCTACCTCTTATAGTGCTGGAAAATTCTTTGAGAGCTGCAGAGAAGTCCCTGTGACTCACATTCACTCTTTCTTCTCTTCTCCATTGCTTCCTGAGCCTTGGTGAACATGATAGAAGTATCTTTTCCTTTTTGACTCTCAAAAGCCTCTTATTTTCTGTTTTGATGAGTTTTGAGTGTCCTCAGTGTCTACCGCCATCTTTATGGAGAAGGTTCTCTGGCTAGCAATGAGAGAAATACTCATATTCTATCCACCACATTCTCTGTAATGTTTCCTGGGCCCTGGTAGGTGTGATAGAGATGAATCTTCCAGTGTTAGTAACTAGGTTTTCTCTTCTTGTCATTTGATAATTCTTGTTTGTCCTCAGTATTCACAACCATCTGTAAAAGCAAGTTCTCCTTATAAGTGAAGAGCTGTTTCTGGTTTCCACTTTTTTAATGCACTTTATTTCTTTTCTGTGTTTAGTGTTTTAGCTATATTTTGGTGTGGGGAATTACTTTTCTGGTTCTATTTATTTGGCATTCTCTTTGCCTCTTGTAAGCGAATGGTCTTCTCTTCCATGAAATTGTGAAGATTTGCTTCTATAATTTTACTACAAATATTCTCTGTGCAATTTACATGAAGTTATCCTTGTATGCCTATGATTGAAAACTTTTGTTTGTTTGTTTTTAGGTATTCAACATTTCTTTTTTTTCCACTCACTTATTTTTAATTTGTCTTTGATATTCGTCTTCTGATCTACTTCCTATGCCTTGTCCTCCAGTTCTGATATTCTGTCTTCCACATAATCTATTGTATTCAGATGGCTTTCCAGGGAGCCTTTTAATTGAATTTTTCATTTTCCATTTTTCATTTCTATTAAATTTTTCTTCAGCATTTCTGTCTTTATTAACTTAATTCTCAATTCTTGGTTTGATTTTCTCATTATATTTAGATGGTTTTGTTCTCCTGTGAGTCATTCAGGTATTTGTTGTCATGTGTATGTGTGTGTGTGTGCATGTGTGTGTGCGTGTGTGTGTGTGTGTGTGTGTGTGTGTGTTTAAATTCATTCTGTTGTTTGTTGGGTTCTTTGGGTTGATTGTCTTGAATTTCATTTAGCTATTCATGTCCTATTTTTGTATATATTTATTAGCATTTTTGAATTTTAATCTAAAATATCTTTAAGTAGTTCTTCTTGGAAGCTTTGACTAAAGTAGTGGCATTCATGATGGGAATATCTTTCCTTGTTTTCTCATATCATGATTTTTTCACTGTGTTTTGCCCTTCTGGAGATAATCCCTTTGTCTTGTGGAGATTGCAGCAACAGCAGCTCCACTGAGGGACACAGGGTGGGCTGGGACTGAGACAATACTAGAAACAAAGCATATATCTGGACTGCATACTCACCATGCCTGGGCTGCACTTCTCCAGGTGGTCTACTCACATCTCTATCTACTCACACTGTGCGCAGTGGTCTGTTCCTTTGGGTCCTGGTGGCTACCCTGTAAGCATCTCAGATGGATTCATTGTGTGGGGCAAGTCTGCTGTGCATTCACCTTTGAACTGGCAAGCAGCCTGGTCCTCCTGGTTCCAGATCTGTGGCCTACAGACATCTGGCCATAAATTTGTTAAAATGAATTTAGTATCTTGGTTTTCGCATCAGCCATGATCCAGTTGATACCAGAGAAGAAATGGTGAGATAAATATTTGTGCTGCCTTCAAAGTGAGCCTGACAGCTTCCCCCAGGGAGATGGTGATAGACACTGAAGACACTCAAAATGTATCAAAGCAGAAATACAGAAGTTGCTGAGAGCTCTACACTACAGTAGACTTACAACATACCCACCAAGGCTCAGGGGACATTGTGTAATTCTTATGCTTGATATCAAAGATAATATTTTCCAAAAGCTACAAATAGTTCCAAATAATTTAGTTTACCATACTATTTGAATACTTACATTAGAAAATTAAGTAATATAGTGCACATGTTCATTTGCAATATTAGGAGGAACTGGCATGCCTTCTCATTCTCATTTTCTGTCTCTTCCTCTATCTCTCTCGCAAATGTGTACATAGTATAGATAGATAGATAGATAGATAGATAGATAGATAGATAGATATAGATATAGTTATGATTTCCACAAGACAATCACTTCTATACAATTCATAATCTTTTAAAATTTATAAAGTGTGCACAAAATGGTTTGAAATGAATAAATCACATCACACTAAAAAGAGTCATAAGATATCTGCAACTAACAACATAATATCTTTACAAAGCCTCTAACACAAAAATGGAGACATGAAAGAACAAAGACAGAAATCCATAATGACTCTTGGACATTTCAACCCTCTCCTCTTAGCAATCCATTAATCAAGAAACAAAAAGTTAGAACCTTAATAGAAAACATGAACATAACTTAGAAACAACTTAATCAAATAGATATTTATAGAAGCCAGAATTATAACACCTATTATTTTAAGGACATTACATGTAGCATTTAGAATTTGGTGAGCTGTAAGCAAATCCAAACCATGTAGTGGAATAAAAATCATAAAATGTCTGATTTTAAACTATAGCAGAAACATATGATATAAATGTTCAGATAATTTGAATCATAAAATCAACGCTCTATAAAAGTACACATAGTCAAAAAAGGTCCATAAATGCCAAATAATTGAATAAAATGTAAATTTAATTGTATTAATATTTAAAATCATAAAAAATTGTGGGATTCAACAAAAGTTTTCCTTAGAACAATCTATCTATCTATCTATCTATCTATGATCAATTTTAGGAAAGCATTTTAATTTTAGTAAATGTGCTAAAGATATTACAGTGTAATGTGGAAATATGAATAATTTTTTATTCATAAATTCAACAACTAGGATGTAATTAGTATTTCCATAAAAGATAAAGCTCTCTGAAGCTCATTTAAGATAACTTGAGTGGGTTATACATCTGTTAAAGTAGTTAGTTAATGTATCTTTAGTTAAAATATTTCATTAAAACTAAGCCAAAATAGATTTTTTTTGCCCAATTTCAACAAATATTTAGACACAAAATAATGTCAGCCACATGAGAAAATTTTGGAAAATAAAACAGAAAGGTCATTTTCTTATTTATGAAGGTATTACATTTAACATACAAAGAAAATTATAGGGCACAAATACTGCAGAGCAAAAATACAGACCAAGGTCATTCATTAGTGTGGAAAAAAAAACTTTCTCAATTTTGTATTTTTAGGACAAATCCAATAACATATTAAAAGTCTAACGCATTGTACCAAAGGGGAGAGTGTGTGTGGTGGCATAAGGAATGCAAGGGTGATTAAACTTGCATAACAGTGAATTTACTAAATCCACATTGTAAGGAGAATGGGACATTATTATCTCAATACATGAAGAAAAAGATTTTGCTAAAATTCAACATATAATTAACAATGAAAATATACTGCATATTATGAAAGCCACAGTCTGATAAGGAATAGCTACAAAAAAAGCTATCAATAACAGAATAGTCAATGCTGTAAAAATCTGGTTGTTTTCCTGAGGCCTGAGAGATTTTTTTTGTTGTTGTTATTGTTTTTGCTTTTTTCTTGAGATTAGGAACAGCAGGGCAATGATGGGACTCTGAAAACAGATACAAACATCAGCTACAATGCAGGTGAACTGAGATATTAGAACTACTTCTCTCCACTCTCTCAAGATTATGCAGATGATTTTTGTCAATATGGAAAAGCTATTTAGTCTTATTTTCTTTTGAAAAGGGTTTGAGACTGACCATACTAATCTATAGAGATCTGCAGGGTAAACAGTTGACATGAAGGACAGATGTCAGAGCTACTGGTATTACAAGGGTTCTAGTGACAAGCAGCTTTTGAATGCAGCTGGTTTTCTGTATGCATAGGTTCTGATCTGCAGCTTCAACCCACAATGGGTCAAAGTATTCAATTTTTCTTTTTATTTGACAATGTACAGGTTTTTTGGTACTATTGGATTCTAAGGCAATACAATTATTCTTATTATTATATAATAGTATTAAAATTATTCCAGAGTGATTATACTGTATTAGGTACTATCTTAGTGTAAGTCAAAGCATACAGGAACATATGTGTACTCTGTGCAGATACCATGCTACATCTGTGGACCAAGGTCTGAGCGACCTCACACATCTAATCCATCACTCATAGGAGGTGTAATTGCACTGTGTACCATTTGCAAAACAGTACTACTGTCATATCAAGAGCTCAGTCCATTACAAGATGAACTAGCGCAATACAATTATAAAGCTTCTTTTGTTTGTGTGTGATGTGGATGCATGTTTCTTTTTGTCTTCATATGCATGGGGGATAACTATGTGGGGAGGATATGTTTGTACATTAGTGTACATTTATTTGGAAGCCAGTCTTAGAGGCAGAGTCTCTCTCTGGCCCTAGAGATCACTGATTCAACTATACTAGTTAGTCCAGTGAGATCCCAGGATTCTGTCTGCACCTGCCAAATGCTGGGATTACAGCTACATATCACCATGCCCAGAATTTATGTGGGTGCTGGGGATTTGATCTCAGGTCCACATGCTTGTAAGGAACAGCAGTTTACCAGTTGAGCCACGTCCCCAGATATTATAAGGCTTCTTAAGTTAACTGCTTTACTATTAGATTCTTTTGATTCATGTTGTATTTATTACTATGAGACCCAGATTAAGTAGCTATTTAATAACTATTTAATAATATGCAATTTTCTATAGATAATCTTAGCAAAAAGTTTTGTGATAAAAGCTTAGATCCTCCTATGTAAGTCTCATTTTCTCAGTTCTATTTCACGCATTCCCCTCCACATCTTCCCTCTACAACCCTAAGTTATCAATACTGACATGGCTTTGCCACATTGTGTGCTGAAATTGTCATTTGCCCACGCATCCATATGATCACACGTACTGTCTTCTTTCTGAAATGTGTATTTCTCTTTAGCATTACCAATAAAAGACAATTATGCCTTGAACCATATGTCAAAAGTTGCCTTCTTAGTAGAAGCTTTACAACATCAGTTTCTTTAGCTATTTAATTACATTTTGCCTTTTATACTTTTTCTCATAATTCTCTTATAACTGTGGGATAAAATAGAACATTTTTATTTTTAATATTTTCAGTTCATCTTCTTTCTTCAGTGCAAAACTTACTTTTGCTCAATTAAGGGAAGAACATCTGTAACAACAAATTTGCAACTCTAGAACAATGTATAAAATATTTCCTGTATGGATAAATTATTATTTCATAAATTAAACTTAAAACATATGTGTTGTAAATGCTTAAGTTAAAGCTCTTATCAAGATATGGTAAATGTGACTATATTTGGAGTCATTAGTCACCAGTGTGTACTACTTACTAATTGGGAATCCTATATGAAAGAGATGTTACATTTCATTTACCTAATGGTGTCTGTTTGTTAGATCAGAGAGAATTTAAATCATCTGCTCTGCTTGTGCACATAAATAAATCTTTGTTGATCACATCTCAGCTCTGCATTTCATTTACCCTGACAGTGGCTGACCTAGCAATCATTTTGCATCCGTGGTCATTAGCAGATTTTACTGAGAGTAGACAATCATCTACTGTTTTGTACATTAATTTAAGCAAAGTATGGATATGATTTACTGCAAATGATAGTTTATAGCAAAGTCAGAACTAAATTAAATTTATCTTCATAGATGCAAGGTTACTAGGAATATTTATATAACAATTTATTTTCTTTTAACTCAGGTTAAACACAGGTAAAATGATGCTAGATGCTGGCATGTTCATGGTTGATGCACATGTACTATGGCTTAATTGATTTAAATTAGTAAGGAAACTTCTTACTAGAGGTCTCACCTTTCAATTTTGCACTTTTGGAAATATGACAAAAAGAAAAAAGAGCATAAACAATAGATTGAATTAACATAAAAACTCTGAAATCAGTCACTGAAAAAACTGTTTAGCCAAAATACTTTAGGAAAATTGACCTTCATGAAATATCTAGTTAAATGCATATAGTAAAATAGTGGACTGATATCTGGCGTGGTGACCCATGCCTGAAATCTCAGTTCTTGGGAGGGGTAGGAAATGGAACTAGAAGTTTGACTAAATAGTGAGTCTGAGACCTGACTATTATATGTGAGACCTTGACTCAAAATATAGAAAATAATAACAACCTGTATGCTCTAGGGGAGGATAATTTTAATAGTAAGATGACCGATCGTATCAATTTACATGCATTAGTTTTTATTACATATCATTAACTATGAAAGAAATCAATCAAAGTTTAAGATTAATGTACACATATTTAAGCATTTAGTAAAGGAAAAATAATTTACATTCTAGACACAAAACTGCTGAAAATAGCAAGAAGACAATGACATTTTTATGAACCAAAGCACTTCCAGAACTATATTTTTTACAACTTATGGAGGTAATAACTAGGCCTCTAAGAACAACTTATAGAGGTGTCAATTAGCCCTATAACAGCATGAAGGTAGCAATGACCTAAAAGAACATGCTACTAAGGGCATGGACATTCATTTTGCCAGTGTGAAGTTCTTCACTATTTTCTTCATAAATGCATCTACAGTACTATTTACATTAATATTGCTTTGTTACTATGTTGATTCATTTTATGGTTGCACATACACAGATGTTCTTGTGTGGACATGCAATAATGGACATTCACATGGATTTCAGTCAGGAAAATTTTCACAACATTTTATATGAGAAAATTTTGTTTTAAGTTGAGAATTCCCAATGTTTTACATATAATATTTTAGAATGATTGAATTACTTTGCATTTGATATGATATTATATGCAATAATTTTAGAAGTATGAGACCAAATTTTAGACATTTCAAATTAGCAATCCTCTCTTTTATATTTACTCAGGAAACATCAATTCTTACTCTATACAACCTGTCACCTAAAATTTGAGATTGTATTCCTGGATATAGACTTAAATTTTGCAATACATAGTGACAGGTGGCTACTACCCCCATCTGTGCTTTAAAGTGTTTTGCTAGTCATGTTTCAAAATAGGACTGTATGGATGTGGATCAAGATACTGAATTGGTTATGAAAAAACCCTTTCTTTCTTAAATACAAACAGTTAACATATTTCCCTCTATCTCAAGGGAAAATATCCTGCCTTCAATGTGTGTAAAATATTGCATTTGCCAGGAAGAGCTGGAGAGTTCTGATATAAATGCTTGGGGAAAAGGCCAATGAGTTGGCAAGTATGATTAAAAGATTTGTGGTACTTGGGAAGAATCCAGCCAGCAGCAGAGCAGCTGCACATTTTGGACAATCTGCTGCTGATTATTAGTTTCCGGAAGCCAGGTACAGTTATTGATGCCCACTGTTATGAGTCCATAAGTCTAAATTCTGCAGTATTTTAATAGTTTTATACAAAATAGATATGATCCTCTAAAATAATTCATGGTTTCCTTAGTAATCAAAGAATCTTATGTCAACAAATTAAGGCTATATTGGTATCTGCTTTTTTGCCACTTGAAGGACATAACCATATAATATGCAGAGACCTCTTAAAATGTAGTTTTGCAGCAACTGTTTTGAAAAGACCTTCCAGCATTTATAAATTGAATGTTTTTATGCCTAAATAATAAATTGTCTGGTTATACTGGAACAAAACAGAGAAAGTTATCATAAAGTTAGAAAAAATTGACAAATGAGTAGGAAATTGGAGGCCAAAGACTAAGGTAGACCAGGAAAGAGCTTTGCTGTTTTCAGCCTTATATTCACACCAATTACAGGTTGGATAGTAGTGTGCTGGTTTGTGTGCTGTTACTCAGAATAGCAAAAGAAACTACCTGAGAGTTAGAGTCCATGCTTTCTAGGAAGAGTGAAATGAAGGTCATCAGAATTCATCAAAACCAACCACTTGGAGCCTGTGTATTTGTGGGGGTAAAAAGAAAGGATGATATAAAATTGGAAAAGGCACCACATTGAATTCTATGTGAAAATTGGACTAACCAATTTTACTCTTGGACTCCTTCTGCCCCCTTGAAAAACTGAGAGACAAAATAATACTTCTGCCACCAATCATAATTATTCAAACCAGTGGATATGGGAAATTCTCAGTACATTGAGTAAGCACTTGATTATCTGAAAGCCATTTCCACAGAGATATCAGATACTTCTTGTTGCTTTAACTACACACACGACAAGAAGCAACTTAAGTAAGGAAGGCCTTATTCTGAATTACAGTTCAAGAAGACACAGTGTGTAGCTTCAGGAGCAGGAAGTGGCTTGGTCTCATTGCAGTCCAGAATCAGAGTGTAAACAAAAAATGAGACCCCACTATAAAAAAAAAAAAAAAAAAATCTTAGTATCTGCTTCCAATGACTCACGTCCTCCAGTGAAGCTGTACCTACTAAAAGTTCCAAACCTTCCTAAATATCACCACCAACTGGAGATCAAGTGTTCAACCCCATGAGATTATGGGGAGAATTTCACATTAGAACCCCAGCAAGGTGGCAGCAGAAAGGAATAGCAGTAGGACAGTTATATTTCAAAATGTTTTAAGGGGAAATGTTAACAGATGTGGCATATGCAGTGCACTTCACCTTACAGGAAAATAACATTTACTCTTCATGTTTCCGACAACCAAACTTTTGAATTAGTAGTGGCTACTAAAGTCCAAGTTCTCATGGGAATAAGGCAGTAGGAATATATTTATTATTCAAAGAAGATAGCAGAGATACCCACAAACCTAGAAACTGATAGCCAATTTTCCTGGCAAACAAAACACAGAGTACAGTGACCAGAGCCAGACTTCCCTGGACATTCTGGAAATGCTCAGATAACAGTTTAAATTTGAGGAACAAATTTCTTAAATGATTGCTAAGGGCTTGAAACTATTAAGATTTGTAAATTAAAGTTTAATGTAGCTTCATCTATCCTTGGAATTTGCTGAAGCCTAAAATATTTAGAACAAGTCTTAGCAACTTTTGAATATTTGAGAAAAAATAATATCCTAGCTTAATCAAATATTTAAAGCCTACATCTCCAACAATGAAGCTGTCTGTTTCCTTGAATGTACAGATGACATTCAACGTAAAGTGGAAGCCAAACCAAGTTCTCAACCTGTGACTGCCTGGAGAATGTGAGGATACCAAACCGAGAAGGGTAAATATGGCAGCATTGTATTCTGTACGGCATATGATGGTTAGCTGTGCTGCTGTCAGAGGACTGGCATTGATGACAGGTTGTTAGTCAGTTCGAAGCAGGATTGGAGTTACGATAATTTATTTGTCATCATACTGTAGGAAATTAGGTAACCACATTAAATATAGGGAAAAATGTTTAAGATATTGGACAACATCCATCACAAGTTCAATGCCTAAAAGAAAATAAAAAGTGTGCAATAGACTGTAGACACTCTGGTTTTATGCTGTGATTCGCTTCCCCACTTAGTATAGAGAGCAGAAACACAGGACACAGAGACCTTGTTGAGGGGTCAAAGCATAGATCACAGCTTGGGAAAGTAAAACCTGCTGGAATTCAGGGAGGAGAATTCTATAAGAAGAGACTACAGGAGTGTAACCTACATGAGGAAGAGCATGTATTTGTCTAATATCAAATTGTCTTTAAGTGAACACATCAAGATATCAGGAGCTCCTATGAGGCAAAAATAACTTGACAAATCAAACAACCCACAAAGGGCTGGAAACTGTTCAGTTTTCACCAACATGAATGGAGAGACCTTCCAACTAAGAAGTGGTAAGAAGTCAGTCACAAGTTATCACTATAATACTGGCTTTGTGGATCTGCCATGATGAATGGGAAAGCAGGCTATCTGTATGTCACATACTTCTCACACTATAGCACAATTTAAATAAGTGGCAAAGTCAGATCCTTAAAATTATAATTTGGGAAATATGTATTGTTCAGTTACAAAATTACTAGGGACAGAAATTGCAAGAATATGGGAAATATACATGAAAAAATGAAGATTTTAAAAGGGCATAACATTCATAAATACCAGAACTACTAGAATTAAAGAATAGGTCATTAAATCCTATTACAAGTTGACAATGGGTTTAAAGGAAAATATGAAGAAAATATTATCACTGGAGACATAAATAAAGGGAAACTTAACAGGTAAAAAAATAAAATACCCAAAATGAAACAAAATTCATTGGAAAGACTGAAAGATAAGAAAACCTTAAAAAAGAGAAAATAATGACTCTGAATATATAGCAACAGCAACAAACTATAAACAGATGTGTCCAACCAGCACTAAATTTAATTCAGCAAAAGGAAAACAAGTAGGAGAAAACAAGAAGGATGAAGAGGTGGAGCCCTTACAAAAGAACAGAATCTCATGTAAGTGGACATTGCCAAGTGGTATACATTTAGTGGTTTGATTTCTGGATAGAAAAAATAAATTGAGAAATACACAAAGAATCAAAATGTTTGTCAAAGTTATTAGAACTATAAATTCATATTCAGGAAGCTTTAAAAGTTCTAGCTAACCAAAAAGAAACCAGCATAACTGTATCGGTTGCTGTCTCATTTCTGTAAGCAAATACCTGACCAGAAACAACATAAGGTAGGAAAGGGTCCATTTTGTCTTACAGTTACTGAAGGTAAAGTTTATCATGGTAGAGATGACATGATAGGCTGGAGCATGTAGCTGGTGTCACATTGGCAGACAGGGAGATGAGAGGAACAATAAGTCAAGCTGGGCTAGAAACCTCTGGGCTACCCCTGAGTGCTGTACTGTCTCTAGTGAGGCTCCACATCCTAAAGGTTGCATAATGTTCCCAAACAGCACCAGTAACTGAGTACCAAGTTTCCAAGCCTGTTTTGTATTTAAGTTATAAAATAACAGTAAAATCACTGAAATGCAATAAGAAAAAAGTTTGGAAAGTGAGACAAAGTACAGTTTTACATATCAGCATTCAAAGGTGGGAACAGACAGCATGAAGAAAAGGCTATGTAAATCATACAACAGTGCAATGACAACTGTCAATAGCAAGTGAATTGGTTGGTTGTTCTACTAACTGAATCAAGAGAGAGAATGCATAGTTTCTAGTAACGGTAGCATATATACACACACATACCCAGATTATAAACATTGGCATGTAGAGTACACCATGGAAGCAAAGCTAAATAAACACAATTTTTATTGATAGGCAAAGGAAGTGAGCTACACAACAAATAAACCTCATGAGTTATGTGTGGGTAGTGCTCTGCAGTGAAAAGTGATGCTCAGCAGGCGTGTGTCAGCATTGTTAGTATTTTTTCAGTGCAGGGAATCAAACCCAGGGCTTCATGCTACATGCATGCTCTATCAACTGAGTGACATGCCCAGCCTGAGATTTCTTCATTTAGTATTCACCTAAACAAAATAAATTTTTTGCTTTGAACTTTACTCTTTTATGAACAAAACCTGAATAAATGCAAGAATTGTATTTCTGTTAAAGCATATCCTATATTTCATCACTAATTTCTGTAAATACTATTTTGAGGAAATATGGCATTACTATAATAAATGACCAAAATATCATAAATCATTGTATTCTGAGTATCTGCTTAGACACTTCTCTCAATGTCAGGAAGGAGTAAACTATGTTCAGTGGTTAGCTCCGTGAAGAGCTGACCTGAGAGATGATCCTCTCTTGATTCCCAGTGACACACAGCTCCCCTGGGTGAGGCTCTAGAATGACAATTTGTGTTCATTCATCCCAAGCACTACTCTGTACACCTCAGAGACCCTCCCCACCACAATTTTAGGTTGTAAAGATTTAAAATGAATGAACGAACTCTCAGACTTTCAGAAATACATTTAGTGGGTAATATTCCCCAATATTTCAAACAATTTTGGATAGCTCGACAAAAGACACTGATATATCTAATTTGTTTCTTTTAGAAGCTTATTCTTTACAATTTGACTTTTCCAGGATGATTCCCTTCACATTTTATAAGATTTATGGAAATGAGGAATAATATGAGATAGTGATTGAACAGATTACATATAATTTGGACTGATTTTCTGCCATATATATATATATATATATAAAGAATATATATATTCTTTTTTCTTTTGTTTCTGTTTTTCTGAGGTAGGGTCTCATTCTAGCTCAGGCTGATCTGGAACTCACTATGTCATCTCAGGGTGGCCTGGAACTCATGGCAATCCTCCTACCTCTGCCTCCCAAGTGCTGTGATTAAAGGCATGCGCTACCACACCTGGCTCTACTGTATAAAATGGGCTTACATCTCAACTAGCCAGTGTTTAAGGGTATGTAGTGTGGTAGTTTGAATAGGTGGCCCCCAATATATTCACTTCTTTATTGTTTGTAGTTTGCATCTGCAGCCACCTGGTTGGAGGCAGTGTCACTGGGTGGATCTTAAGGTGTGGTGGTGGGTTTCAGATTTCAATCTAAAGATATGCAAAGTGTGCCTAGCTAGAGTTCCTGAAGTGTGCTGTGTGGCTTTTGGCTTTAGGCTTGTGCTACTCTCTCTCGGCTTGGGCCTGTGAAGGCAGGCCAGCTTCTTCTGCCATTATGGAACTTGCCCTGGATCTGTAAGCTTCAATAAATATCCCTTCCTCCATAACTGTGCCTGCTCTGGAAGTTCATCTCAGTGAACCTGAAGCTGTCTGCTACAGGTAGTCTTCCATCTTTCTCTTTTTTCCACCTTTTTCCTGCTGTGATGTCTGCATATCATGGTCCCATAGCACAGGCTTCCAAAAGAGTTGTCAGTGTCTTTATTTTTTTTTCATTAAATATTTTTAAAAACATTTCTTTTTATTTGAGATAAATACAAAGGGTGAATATGGGTGCACCATGGCCTCCTGTCACTGCGAACAAACTCCAGACACATTTGTCACTTTGTATATCTGGCATTACATGGGTACTACTGAGGAATTGATTACAGATCATTAGGCTTTGCAAAAAAAAGTACCTTTAACCTCTGAGCTATCTCTCCAGCCATCATTAACCTTCTTATATGCTATGTTTTATCCATTTTCGTAGCTTTAGGGCTTAATCACTTAGACAGAGATCTGTATGCCAAAAGAGATCCATCTCTTGTCCTCATAGCCTCAGCACATCAGCAAAGATTCTGTGGATGCAAATCTTTGGTAAGAAATGAATTATTACTTTGAGAAGTTCTCCGGCAATTTTAATAAGTTAAAAACAAACAGACAAACAAAACTTTGCTATGACATCTGATCTATACAGATGACCTGGCAGGTGTCCAGTTAGTGCAATATTATATAATTTAGTATGAGATTTGTTTGTAATAAATTTAAAGGCAAGAAATTGCCACATGGAAATTACTCCTGGTTTTACTTCTATGTTCAAAGCCTCAAGTTCTAAGGTACTCTCAAAGAATCCAATCACCTTATATAAACCATTTGCATTTCCAGATTTCCCAGTAGTTCCATTTATTGCAAAAGGAAAATAAAATCTATTACAGAATAAAATCCCATACTGCACATTACATGTATCCTTACTCTCCCTCAATGTATGATGGCTTTTAGACATTCCTTGTCTCTTTTTGCTTTAAGATTTTAAAATAACTGCTTAAATTTTAAGATAATTTTTAAATTGTGAGAGATGCAAAGATAGGGTTGAGAGTTTTCATATATACATTACTCAGTTTATAAATTAATATTTTTCATTGTTATAGCTAGAGAAGAAATATTGCTACCATACTTTTCTCAGTTTTAGCAAGTTTTTCCTAATGTTCTTTTTTTGTAGCCCAGAATAATCTCTTATAATATCACATTATAATGATAATGTTCACTTAGACTCTTCAAATGCATGGCAACCTCTTAGATTTTCTGTGAGTAATAGCTTCCCAGTTCATGAGGCTGGATGTCTCAGTAGCCCCAATACAGAACTGAAGGCTGGAGGCTTCCTGGAGAGCCACTGGGCTTCAGTTCACACTGATGTCCAGTCCACACTGGAAGCCAGCTGAATCGCAGCCAGGTGGGAGGATGAGCAATTCTTTTTTCTCAGAGCTTCCTTAGAAAAAGCCCCACTTCAAGAGGGGCTGCCCACTCTGGGGAAAGGACTGCCTCCTTCAGTTAATTCTTCCTGGGTGCAACCTCAGAGACCCACACAAGAGGAATGGCTGGCTGTGGATTCCTAAACAGATCAAAGAGACAACAAAACCTAACCAACACAGTACCCATTGTATTCTTCTAGGGCACCACCATAGTTGTGGCCCGTTGTTTATTAAAATGTCCTTATGTACGTTTCCAGTGCTAAATTCAGACAATTGGTGTCTATGAAAGTTAAAGTTATAACATAAATCTTTGAGGACCAAAAGTGTGTGACTAACACAGACATACTTTATGTGAAGGATATACCAGATATATACCTTATATGATGTGCATACCACATATTTTAAATGATAGTCTACTTAAATTGAACACTATGAATTTATATGGATACTTCAATTACCTTTTACTCTCACAGGGCTTATTTAAGCTTCTCTCTCTATGTTTAACTCCATTCTTTGACAGAAAAGTTCTCCTTCACCCATAGTATACTTACTTATTTACTCAGCATTGGACAACACAGAGAGTGTTTCCTTATTTGTAGCTCACAAAAGTACTAGATTAAATTTGCTACTTCAGGACCAACACTTACTAATAATTTACTTACGTATTGAAAAAAATTTTACAACTTATATAACTGTGTTTAAGAGCTGCATTTCCCTATTTATTGTATTTACATTATTCATGTGAAGTACACTTAGGTCATTGTTATTGTTTATATTCTCATTTTTTCTTTCTTATCCTTATGGATATTAATGTTTGTTTGTGTAAGAGCTCTTTAAATGATGCTTATCATGTTGTCATGCCATTTTGGTTTCTAATGTTATTCTTATCTAGTTTTCAAATTACTATCCTATAGAATCAAGTACTTAAAAGTAGTTATTGACTATTGTGAGCCCAGGGTACAAAAGCATTTTCCCCTTTGTTCAATAACACAGAAAGGAAAAAAAAGTATGTATAAGAGACACCTTAATTTCAAGTTAAAGCTGAAGTTGGACTGAGATATTTCTAGCATACTTATTTGCTATAATGATTAAGCTTTTTTCATTTTTTTCATTTTTTTTCTTTATTAGTTAGTTTTGTATTCAGCAAATACAGTCAGTTTGGTACCATTATTAGGCTCATCCGTTACCTACCCCCTCCCCTTGGCCCCTACCAGGGCACTTTTAATACAGTAATTATAGGTGACACCTGCCATAGAATAATGGAATAATATAGGGTACTGGGAAACTGAGTTTTGTATTTAAGCCTCTTGTTGTATCCCAATTGTAGGGAGTTGCCTCTGGTTTACTACACCAAGGGATATATAATCCCTCACTGTTCTAATCCAGAGACATTACTCATACCTCTGCCTGTGGCCCTCCTAAGGCCTTATGAGGACTTAGGGTCCTTTTGCCCTTGCTGTGGACCACCAATGATCCCTCCTGGTTGATACGTTTTTATTTTCTGATCAATGCCATGCATGTTCTCCTGCACAGTCTTTTTTTTTTTTCTTTATTAGTCAGTTCTGTATTCAGCAAATACAGTCAGTTTGGTACCATTATTAGGCTCATCCGTGACCTACCCCCTCCCCTTGGCCCCTCCTTGTTGAGGTATACGGGTCATGCATTGTGGAGTTAGCCCACAGTTATGGGTAAGCTAAATGTCTCTGCATATCATGACCCAACATGTGACTCTGACATTCTTTCCACCCCCTCTTCTGCAAAATTTCCCTGAGCCATGTTGGGTTCATTTTTGGTCTGCTTCAGTGATGAGGTGTTGGGGGCCTCTGAGGCTCTGGCTCTCTGATTTGGTAGGAGTTGATTTTTCTCTGTGCTGATCTCCTTCCCCCTTGTGCTGGTATCCGGTTCATCAGGAAAACAGCCCCCTTGCTTGTTTCTCCAATTTTTCTTAGTTTCAGCCGGGGCCCTTTTGAGGTATGATGGGGTGGCTCTCTCCTTAGGATCTACATCTATCTGAAAAAGAGAAGCAGATTCTCCAACGGAGAGTAAGTTAGCACCAGGACAAATGAGATAACCCTTACTTTTTTTTTTTAATAGAGAATTTAATAGGTGTAGGCCCTTTTTTTAATGAGACAAGCCTGCATTAGACGTTAAGCTCGTTTTTATTATTGTGTCAGGAATGAACCAGCATCTCTTGAATGCTAGGCAAAAGATTTACCCTTGAACTATCTGTTCAGCACTTTCTATCCCTTTTTTATATTCAGGCTGACTCTGAACTCACTTCAAGCAGTTTGTTAACTTGTGATCCTCCCTTCTTTCTCAGCTTCCAGTGTAGCAGGAATTAGAGACTTACCTTCTTACTCAGGACTTCCATAAGGCCTGGCTTAAAATTTAAGCTCTCAAAGTAGATTTATTCTAAGTTTCCTAATTATATATCCTTAAAGATATGAAAAGCTATTTTATACCTATAAAAATGTAGAATAATGCATTCTTATAAATGCAAGTTTTGGATCGGTGTTTCATTAGTTATTCAGCTGAAATAATGACCCCTTTTTAAACCTTTTGAGTTACCATTTACTGAAACAAAGCTATCAGCCACTGCAGAAAAGGAGCATTATTTATTATAGTACTAACTACAGCTGTGTTTTCTAGTATGTTTTTCTCTCTAAGTCAATACCACCGGCTTCAGAATTACAAGTGATTATTTCCCCTTATGCTATAAGAGAAATTAATCTTACCTATCTTTCCCAAATAATGCTGGAGCAACCTTGAAGACTGTAGGTTTGAAGTGAGATATACAAGTTTAATAGAATTATAGGAAAAACCTTAGTATTTCCCTGTTGAAATGTTTTATAGAGGAAAGAATGAGGCTCAGAGAGTTTACATGGTTCCCTCAAAGCCACAAACATAAAGGTAACCTATTGCTTCATCAAGATCACACCAAACCTCTTTCCAACACTCTCGCCAGGACTCTGTGTATTGCCTGAACTATTGGGAAACATTTGAAGCAAATGCTGAAGGGCCCTATAGAGCCCACATAGCTTGAGGTCACCACCGGGAAACATGTACATATAAACTGAAACACTTTAGCTATATTTATTGTAAAACAAAATAATGAAAACATTCACTTTGATCTAATTATTGTTTATTAAATACTGTTGCATAGTGTCTGTCCTTCATGTATAAAAGTCTCTTGTTTTAAAGAAAGAGTTATAAAGGAAAGAGCACTAAATTCACTCTAATTTAACAAGAAGACTTAGGATGGTGTCAAATGAACAGAAAACATAACAAAGGTTGTGATATTTCAAGTGCAGAACATTGTTATAAACCAAAGTCATCAACAAAACTGGGCAGATTATTAACAATATATGATATTCATCCTTATTTTTATGATATTACTAAATATAATTTCTTTAAATAACATATTATTATTACTAATTCACCTGTTACCATTCTTCTCCACACTAAAAATAGTTTAATAATAAAACTGATGAGAGTAATATTTTATTCTGGCTTTATTTATCTATTCATCATTTATCAGTTTTGACCTCAAGCAATGTGGGCTCCATAGGGCCCTTCAGTGTTTGCTTCAAATGTTTCCCAGTAGTTCAAGAAGTACAAGAGCCCTGGCTTGAGTACTGGGAAGAGGTTTTTGTGTGGTGTTGATGAAGCAATAACTTACCTGTATGTTTGTGGTATTGAGGGAACCATGTGTTGTGTCTCAGGGTATGCTAGGCTGTGTAGAGTGTGGAAAGCAAACAGAAAGGAGGGAACTCTATCTCTTCAGCTGGGATGAGAGTTTTCACTGATGTGGCTATTCTTGGGATTATACACACTATTGTAAGTAACCCTTTGGCCATGCTCCTATAACTAACTCCAGTATATCCATTGTTTCACCAAGTTAAATTTGGATAGATTCATTACTGTGGCCTATCATTGCTTCCCTATCTGAGGTAAAGAGATTTTTGTTTACCTCTCAAAAGGAAATGTTTACATGCATGCTATGTGAATGAAACAATATAAAAGCCACTCTTCCAGTATTATTTCAGAGGAGCAAGAAAAGAAATAGTTCCTCCTACTTGTTCACAATCCAGCAGGTTATATATGTGGTGAAAAAGTAAAGAAACACATGAGATTGCTACCTCATGGGCAGTTTTCCATGGATGAAACAAACTTCTTAACAAGAGTTTTCTGGCAGAGAGAGGAGGTTCATAACATTAGTGTTAATAATATGCTCTAGTGAGTTACATTTGTTTAGTTAGAGAAACTGAGAGTGAATTAGCCTTGGGAATTGTGATGGTAAAAGATTTTCTAGTAAAAGAATGACCATTCGATTCCATGGATGAAAGAAAAAGTTTAAGAAAAAGAGAAAAAGCATATGTGGCCTGACAGAAAAGATCTAGATGTAGACTGTTATAAGATAGGTTTGCCAAATAATGAAGAGAAATCACATGAATTGTTTGTAAGCCATTGGTAAGTATTAGTTTTATTTGAAGAGTCATGTAATGTAGTTCTAGAATTCAGGGCACAAATGGAGCAGAAAGGTAGAATAACAAATAATCAAATATTTATGAAAGTATATGTATTGATCAAGAAGGAGTGCAAAGAACAGAATGGAAACAGGACCTCAGGTAAGAGACAAGGAAGGAAAGTGGGCCAGGCATGGTATATCAGAGACCAGGTGTATTCTAAGGCACTGGAGGTAGATATGAGTACTGGAATGGAATTCCTGGGTTCAACCTCTCATCCCTCTTAGTTAGTGAACATAATTCAAATATATATTGAGAGGATAATGGCTGGAGAGATGGCTTAGCAGTTAAGCACTTGCCTATGAAGCCTAAGGACCATGGTTTGAGGCTTGATTCCCCAGGACGCACGTTAGCCAGATGCACACAGGGGCACATGCATCTGGGGTTAGTTTGCAGTGACTGGAGGCCCTGGCATGCTCATTCTCTCTCTGCCTCTTTCTCCCTCTGTCTGTTGCTCTCAAATAAATAAATATTTTTTTTTTAAAAAAGAGAGGATAAGCACACTGATCATAACAACATAGGTAGACATATTTTTGAATAAAAGGAAACTATAAATTTCTACAAAATTTTAAATGGTAGTTAGATTTTGCATTAATATATTAAATAAAACTTTACAATGTTAATTATCAGATCATAAATGTCCTACTTATTCAGGTGAAATGTTTCAATATTTCATCAGATACTAATGTTGAAAGGAGCAAAATTATAGAGAATAGTTTGTAACTCTGAGGTACAATAAACAAATATTTTGTCTTTCAGAATTTAAGATTATGGCCCCAGGTCCTAGTTCCTTGGGCAGACAGTGTGTGGGTGGGTGCAGCAGTCTGGAATGAGTAGGCCAGACCCATGTCCCTGCTTCTCCCACCTCACAGGTATGAGTTCCTTGCTAGAATAGTGTGTGGGAAGGCTCTGTGGTCTGGAGTGAGTAGGCCAGACCCCTGTATCTGGACTTCTCCCACCTCCCCACTCTGGCTTGCCTACACTGGTCTGTGTCCTGGAGGGCACTACACAAAGTAGGCAAGAATCCTATTCCCTTGCTCCTCCCCGTCCGCTGGTCCTGGTAGGTCCCATTGTGCCTTGCTTGGGGAGGCCTGGTCCCTGTGTGAGATGTGGAATCAGGCATTTTGTCCTGGTATACTGACTAGCCACTAGGTGCCAATATCCCTGTTCATCAGAGTCAGAGGGTGAATGAACCAAAAGAAAAAGAAAAAAAAAAAAAAAAAAAACAACCTTGCTTCCTCCTCAATAAAATAAACAGTCTTCCTAAAATGGGTAGACAACAATGTAAAAAGGCCAAGAAAAGTCAGAAAACAAAGAGATCTCCACTAGGGATACTTAGTCCTACTATAGAAGCCTCCAGAGAAATCATGGAGAAATCAACAGAAATTCATTCCCAAAATGAAAACACAACAACCAATGAGACCCTGATAAAAAAAAAGGCTGAACTAGAAGCAAACTATCAAAGAACCAGTAATTGTATCAATAAAATTGAACAGAACCATCTCCTAGAACATTCAGCTTTTGACTTGATTGAAGAAAATGTTAGAACTCTCCAAACAGATATGAATAAATTGAAAGTAAGACAAGAAATCAAAGAACTCAACAACTCATTGATTAAGCTAAATGAAGACTTGATCAAATGCAAGAAGGAACTACAGGAAGCATCAAGAAAATCAGAATTTGAATTGAAATTGCACCTCCAAATGTGAAAGATATGATACAAAATAACACACGAGAAAACAAAAAACAAATAGAAATCATCAAAACATCTGTAGAACCCCTCACCAATACAGTGACTCAGGTGAAAGGCAAAACCTTTGACCTGGAAGAAAAGACAGAATGAATTTATCGGGAGGCCAAAAACTTTGCTAAGTTCAAAAAATCAAGTGAACAGAATGTGAGGGAACTGTGGGACACCCTAAAACAACCAAGCATCTTGATCATGTATATACCAGAAGGAGAGGAAATCCAGGCCAGAGGCATAAAGAACATACTCAACAAAATTATTGAAAAAGTTTTCTGAATCTTGCAAAAGAGAAGCCCATCCAGATATAAGAAGCCCACAGAACACCAAACAGACAGGGCCCAAGAAGAAACTCTCTGAGATACATTGTAGTTAAAACCTTTAACAACAAAAACAAAGAGAGAGAGTATTAAAAGCAACAAAAGAGAAACAATGCACAGCATACAAAGGCAATCCCATAAGAATTACATCAGCTTTCTCAATGGAAACACTGAAAGCAGAAGGGCCTGGAATGGAACACTTCAAAGTCTGAAAAACTGTGGCTTCCAACCCAAGCTAACCCAGCAAAAGTATCCTTCATCATAGATGCTTAAAGAAAGAAAGAAGGAAAAAAAAAACCTTTCCATGAAAAAAATCAACTCTACAATTACATGAACATAAAGACAAGCCCACAGAGAAAACTTCAGGGAATACTCCACAAACAACAGTCAAGCAATCAATCTTAAGAGTCAACAAGAACATCAAAATAACCAAAATAAACCAGGCTCAAAACAGTACATAACATAAGAAAGTACCAAACCCTATAAAACATCTCATCATGGCAGAGATTAATTCAAATCTCACAGTAACAACCCTATTAACTCACCCATCAAAAGACACAGGTTAGGGTTGGAGAAATGGCTTAGTGGTTAAGGAGCATTCCTGCAAAGCCTAAGGACCCCAGTTCGATTCTCCAAGTCCCACATAAGCCAGATGCATGTGGTGGTGCATGTGTCTGGAGTTCGTTTGCAGTGAGTGGCCAGAGGCCCTGGCGCACCCATTCTCACTCACTCTCTGTCTCTCTATCTCTCTCCCTCTGTCCAAAATAAATAAATAAAATATTTTAATAAAAAAAGACACAGGTTATCATAATGGAGAAAAAACTGGACCCTTCTATCTGCTATCTTAAAAAACCCACCTCTTCACCAAAGATAGACACCTCCTCAAGGTGAAAGGTTGGAAAATGATATTCCAAGCAAACAGATATAAAAAAGAGGGTGTTGCTGTATTAATATCTGATAAAATAGAATTCAAACCAAAAGTAATCAAAAAAACAAGGAAGGCCTCTTCTTACTCATCAAGGGAATGATCCAACATGAGCACATCACAATCATAAACATATATGCACCAAATACAGGGGTGCCAAAGTTTATTTTAAAAAATCTACTTGAAAATAAACCAGAAATAATCACTAACACCATTATAGTCAGAGACTTCAATACTGCTCTACCATCGACAGACAAATAATTCAAGCAGCAAATCAGCAGGTAAATAATAGAGCTCAAAAACATCATAGATCAACTAGACCTAATGCATTTCTACAGAACTTTTCACCTGACCTCTATAGAATACACATTCTTCTCAGCAGCACATGGAACCTTCTCCAAAATTGACCATTCATTAAACCATAAAGAATGCCTTCATAAAGTCTGGAAAATTTAAGTAACTTCCTGCATCATACCCAATCACAACACTTTAAAGCTAGAAATTAACAAGAGGCAGATTAGGAACTCAACTACATAGTGGAGACTAAGCAACACACTTTTAAACAATGAATGGGGCATGGATAAAATCAAAAAAGAAATTGTAAAATTCCTAGAATTGAATGATAATGAAAATACAACCTACTGAAACTTATGGGTCTCAATGAAGGCAGTCATAAGGGAAAATTCATCACTCTAAATGCCTTCATTACAAAGCCAGAGAGATCCCAAATTAATAACCTGGCTGTCTACTTAAAGGCTCTGTAAAAACAAGAAGAATCCAACAAAAAGCTCTCCAGACAGAAATAAATAATCAAGATTAGAACAGAAATTAATGAATAGGAAACTAAGAAAACAATTGTAAAATTCAATGAAACAAAGAGCTGATTCTTTGACAAAGTAAACAAGATTGAAAAACTCAGGGCAAACCTGAACAAGCAGAAAAAAGAGAAGACTCAAAATAACAAACTGAGAAATTCAAACAGGAGAGATCACAGCAGACACAGACGAAACAGGAAGAATCATCAGGGCATACTTCCAAAACTTCTACTCCACAAAATTAAATAATGTGGAAGAAATGGATGAATTCCTAGACACTCCCACTGACCAAAGTTAAACTCAGAGCAGATTAATCTCCTAAACATACCTATCATATCTATAGAGATTGAAAAGGTAATCAAAAACCTTCTCAAAAGAAAAGTCCAGGACTGGAAGGCTTCTCAGCTAAATTTTATCAAACCTCCATAGAAGAAATTAAACCAATTTTTCTGAAACTATTCCACATAATCGGAGACCAGGGAATCCTCCCCGACTCCTTTCATGAATCTAGTATCACTCTAATACCAAAACCAGACAGTGATGTAACAAGGAAATAAAATTATAGGCCTATATCCCTAATGAACTTAGATACAAAGATCCTGAACAAAATCCTTGAAAATCAAATTCAACAACACATCAAAAGCATTATCCACCTTGATAAAATAGATTTCAACCTAGGGATGCAGGGACGTTTTAACATACAGAAATCAGTCAACGTAATACATCACATAAATAAATTGAATCATAAGAACCACATGATTATCTCAATTGATGCAAAGAAGGCCTTTGACAAAATACAACACCATATTATGATCAAAACACTGGAAACAATAGGCACGGAAGGCTTATGACTCACCACAATAAAGGCTATATATATATTGCTCCTAAATCCCAAATAATATTTAATGGGGAAAAACTCAAGGAGTTCCCACTGAGATCAGGAACAAGACCTGGGTGCCAATTCTCACCACTGCTCTTCAACATAATACTAAAAGTAGTAGTCCAAGCAATAAGGCAGGAGAAAGAAATAAAAGGGATTCAAATAGGAAAGGAAAAGGTCAAGTAAGCTCTATTTGCAGATGACATGATCCTGTATATATAAGTGATCCAAAAGTCTCCATCACAAAACTTCCAAAGGTGATAAATTCCTTCAGCAAAGTGGCAGGATACAAAAGCAGTGCACAAAAATCAGTAGCTTTTCAATATGTAGAGGACAAAATACAGAGAAAGAAATCAGTGAGGCTTTCCCATTTTCAATAGCAACCAAAAAAAAAAAAATTTAAATACTTTGGAATAATACTAACAAAGGATGTGAAAGAACTTAATAATGAAAACATAAAAACGCTCAATAAAGAAATGGAGGAAGACTCAAGGACATGGAAAGACCTCTCATGCTCCTGGACAGGTAGAATTTATATTGTGAAAATGGCAATTATACCAAAACCAATATACAGAATTAATGCAATACCAATAAAAATACCAATATCATTCTTCATGGAGAATGAGAAAATGATTTATAAATGATCTCAAAATTTACGGGGAAAGGCAGCAGGCCTTGGATATCCAAACATATCCTCAACAAAAGAAACACCTTTGGAGGTATCACCATACCTGATCTAAAGCTATATTACAAAGCTATAGTGACAAAAACAGCATGGTGCTGGAATAAAAACAGAAACATAGACCAATGGAACAGAGAGGAAGACCCAGACCTTAGGGTCTGGCAACTACAGCTATTTAATCTTTGACAAAGGTGCCAATAATGTAGACGGGAGAAAAGACAGCATCTTCAACAAATGGTGTTGGACAAATTGGATGATCATATGTAAAAAATGTAATTACCCACTGATTTCACCATACACAAAAATTATGTCCAACTTGATTAAAGACCTCACTATAAAATATGAAATTCTTTAACTACTGGAAGAAAAAGTAGCAGGCACATTCCATGATATAACACTGGGAAAAGACTTCCGTTACAAGACCCCAGTAGCCAAGGAAGTTAAACAAGCACTCAACCAACAGGATCTCATGAAGCTAAAAAACTATTGCACAGACAAGAATACCATAAGCATAGCCAATAGAATACCAACTGAATGGGAGAAAATATTTGGCAGCTATAGCACTGACAGAAGCTTAATATTTAGACTGTACCAAGAACTCAAAAAATTAAACGATAAAAAAGTAAAACAAGCGACTCCAAAAATGGGGCAGAGAACTAAATAGGGAGTTCTCAGAGGAAGAATTACAAGCGGCTAACACATGCTTAAGAAAATGTTCAACATTCCTAACCATTAGAGAAATGCAAATTAAAACAACTATGAGATTCCACCTTACCCCAGTAAGTATAGAAAACATTAAAAAATCAAATGAAAATAAATGTTGTCAAGGCTGTGGAGAAATAAGAACCCTCATTCACTGTTGGTAGGAATGTAAGCTGGTACAACCACTGTGGAAATCCATATGGAGGCTCCTGAAATGGATAAATATAGAGTTACCAACAGACCCTGTTATTCCCTTACTGAGCATTTACTCTAAGAGCTCCACATCTCAGTTCAGAAATATTTGCTCAATATTTGTGCTTATAGCTGTTCAATTCATAATAGCTGAAAACTGGAATCAACCCAGGTTCCCATAATTGGATGAATGGATAACCAAGGTGTGGTATATCTACATGATGGAATTCTACTCAACAGAAAAAAAAAAAAAAAACTAAAAAAGCAAAAAACAACACATTGAATTTGTAGAAAAATGGTCAGACTTGGAACAGATCATTCTACATGAACTGACACAATCACAGAATGACAACTGTTGCATGATCTCATTCACCTGCAGTTCCTAACCTGGCTCAGCCCATTTGCTGACATAAGTGAATAGCATCTTGAGGCTTGGACAATAGGGAAGGCAAGGGTTGGGGGAAGGGAAAGCATGAGGGGGACACAAAACTGAACCCAAATTGGACTGGTACCATGGAATCCTGTATCCTGGAAGTCAGACTCAAAGGTGGAACCCTGAAGCAAACCTTAGAGGGAGCACCTGAATTGAGGGGTCCTGGAAAGAGTGAGACCCTGACCCCTTCTGAAACCACAGAGGAATTGGGGAAATGAGCAAGAGTTCTGCTTTCTTAGCAAATTTGATGTCAGCAAAAGGGTGATGGAGATAGACACTGAGGACAGTCAACACCTACCAAACCATAGATCCAGAGGCTCCTAAGTGCCCATCACTGAAGTAGGCTTAAAATGCTCCCAGCAAGGCTCAGGGAGTTTTGTGAAAGAGGGGGTGGAAAGATTTTTAGAGACAGAAGTTGGGACATTTTGCACAGAGACATTGCCTCTCCCTGTAATGCATGACCCACAATCCCCTTGGGGTTGACTTGCATCCCCAATGAGGAAGACCTCTTCAGAAAAGGAGCTGGGAGGAGGGAAAGGATGGTACCAACATGTGTTGTTTACATACAAAATATGACCATATATTATAAAAAGATGAAAGAAAAATTTAAGATTCTGTGTAGGGAATGTGGTATAATTCCCAGTTATCTGAAATAATTATACTCATGTCTGAAATATTCAGGCATTCAGGAGAATTTGAACATTTAATTAATGTTTGTCAAAACACACAATAAATATTATAGTTTTGTTGAACAATATACTAAGTAATATATTTGTAATCTCTTTTCTTCTTTTGAGGTGCCCTACCCATTTCTGGTATTGATGAAATTTCTGTTCTTGAATTTTACATATTTACTTCTCAGCACAAGTTCTGTCCAGAAAGTATATTTGCAGTCTACTTTCTAGTATCATACATCAGGTATGCTTAAAACCAGTACTCAACACCGGTGACCTAAGTGAGCAGACATTGAATCTATCCATATCTTCATACTCTTCTGTTCAGTGACCTTTGACCATCTATTTCTAACCAACCCCAAGGTTCATGTTAACAACTGAAGTGTGTAGAAGAATGAACAAGCCTTTGGTTATTTTACTAAAAAGTGCACTCAAAAGCAGTTAACCAGTTAAAGCAAATTAAAATAAACATTTGTTTTTATAACTACATCCATATTTTGTAGCTATTGTGACCATATCCCAATGTAATTAAATACTTGTAACTAAGCCTCATCAAAATAGTAGCCAACATGTACTTGGTAATCTAGAGTTTTCATTTATTTTGCAAAATATGGGTACCTTATTTGAATAAAGAAGTAAATGTACCATCAATCATGGGCTACAAGAGGGCCTACACCTATTAAATTCTCTATTAAAAAAGTAAGGTTATCTCATTTGTCATGGTGCTAACTTACTCTCCGTGGGAGAATCTGCTTCTTTTTTTCAGACAGATATAGATCCAAAGGAGAGAGCCACCCCATCATACCTCAAAAGGGCCCCTGCTGAAACTAAGAAAAAATGGCAAAACAAGCAAGGGTGCTGTCTTCCTGGTGAACCGGGTACCAGCACAAGGGTGAAGGAGATCAATACAGAGAAAAATCAACTCCTACCAAATCAGAGAGCCAGAGACCCAGAGGCCCCCAACACTTCATCACTTAAGCAGACCAAAAATGAACCCAACATGGCTCAGGGAAATTTTGCGGAAGAGGGGGTGGAAAGAATGTCAGAGCCACATGTTGGGTCATGATATGCAGAGACATTTATCCTACCTATAATTGTGGGCTAACTCCACAATGCATGACCATATACCTCAACAAGGAGGGGCCAAGAGGAGGGGGTAGGTCACGGATGAGCCTAATAATGGTATCAAACTGACTGTATTTGCTGAATACAAAACTAATTAATAAAAAAAACTAAAAATTAAAAAAAGAAAAAAGAAAAGAAAAGAAAGTAGTAAATGACTTCATGTAATTTCAACAACGACCTTTCAAAACTTAATATCAACTTCCCCAAGGCCAAAAAACATTCTGATGTACTCTTTTGATTTTAAATGTGTGTAAAATTAATACAAAAATATCAGTATTATCTAAATATAAATATTTATCAATGAAAAAATTGAATGAACTTTTTAGTTTGTTTTGTTTTTTTTCAAGGTAGAGTCTCACTCTAGCTCAGGCTGACCTGGAATTCACTATGTCATGTCAAGGTGGCCTTGAACTGACAGTGATCCTCCTACCTCTGGCCCCCAACTGCTGGGAGTAATGGTGTGCATCATTATGCCCAGTTTTAAATGAACATTTTTAAAATGAACAACAACAAAAAAAAAAAAACACTGAAAAGTGCTATACCAGGCAATATATCCAAAGTCCCACTATATTTTTTGTGATCCTTATTTCATAACTTGCTCATGACAAAGCCTTTTCTGTAGCTTTTAAAACTATAGATTGACAATTCCACATTTGCTTAGGTTTATTGATAAAGATATTCATAGTCCAGCTCAGCAAAACAATATCTGCACAACATCTCAAATTTCAAGGAAAACGTAAGATCTCTTGAGTCTGGCCAAGGTGAATAAAGAATCGTTATGGTACAGTTTTCATTAATACATATACACACTGTGAAGATTTAATTCACATGTATTATGACAACTTCACACACAGAAAATAATTAGTAGTGATTCCATTTGTTAGATTATTATATTGAGGGTTAGAATGTGAAATTATTTCATACAATTCACAATATTACCACATGTTAGGTTTGTGTTTACACTTTCTGGCTAAAGTGTCAAATTCGTCATTATACCATTTGACTGGATCCTAAAGTAAGATAATTACAATGAAGATAAGGAGAAAATCATAGGAAGGGGAATGGAATAAGGGACAGAACTACCATATTCCAAATGTGCAAGCTTTCCTTCAAGGCTTCCTTTCCTCTGTGACTTTTCTGGGCCAGGCTTGCCATGTCTGGGAGCTGAGATCACATACGCTGTTATTTTTACTTTTCTTGCAGTGATGGTTCTTATGTTTGACAGCAAGAGCAGGCATCCTTTCTGCATTCTGGAATGACCCAGATTCTCCTTCTGGGGAATTCAGAATTCCCTATTAAGGAATATTTGATTGAAATGCAGCCCTTTTTAATATTCTTCTTTCATGTTTACTAATTGGCTACAGACAAGGTTGTGTTACACAACTACCAAGTAGCTTGAATATAGACAAAGGAAGTCTGTTTCCTCTCTGAAGCTGGAAATTCCTGCGCACAGAAGAGGGAAATAAACTTTAAAATGAACAAGCTCTTAAACTGTTTATGCACATTCTAAAGGAATATTTTCATTAAAAATTGTGATAATTTTCAAATACTTTAAATTTTACATCATCTTGCTTTTTTGTTGTTTGTTTCTGTAGGTCTCACAAAAATCAGAGACAAGGATTCACTGCTATAAAAACACATGACCAAGTCACAACAAGCAGCTTAACATTTTGGTTTAGAATGTAGTGAATGCAAAAAAATTTCCATTTCTTCCTGTTGTAATTTTATGCACATGTATTCATTAAATTTTTTTTTAAAATGTACATAATCTCCTTTTATCACCCACCTATTTCCTAACCCCACAATTCTCTCTCTATTTTCCTAACTTCACCATTCTCTCTCTATGAATTCCTTCTGCTGTCCAAGTCTTTCCTCTTCTATCTTGATGTCTGTTTTGTTTTTCACACCTCTATTGTCCATGACATGTTGGTGGATTGATAGATAAGGCTTTATCTTTTCTCAGGACGTCTCTAGCATTTATTAATGTTTGATTTATTGATGATAGCGATTCTGACCTGAATGATATGGAATCTCATATTAGTTTTAATTTTCATTTTCCTGATAAAGATGTTGAGCATTTAAATAAATATTTATTGGCCATTTGTCTAGATTTTTTGAGAACACTCTATTCAAGGTTTTAGCCCATTTTTTGATAGGGTAGTTTGATTACCTATTTTTAAAGCTCTTCATGCATCCTAGATATTAACCCTCTGTCCTATTTCCAATGTGTGGATGACAAAGATTTTCTCCCATTCTGTAGGCTGCTTCTTTGCTCGATTAACTGTGTTCTTAGCTGTACAAAAGCATTGTACTGTCATGAAGTCGCATTGGTTGATTATTGTGAAATGGGGTGTTAAGGGTTCAGGAAAGTCCTTAAACCCAAAACGCTGGACTCGCATTTGCATTTATCCAAAGAACTGGGCAAACCAAACTGAGAAGGATAATCATGAAATTATTATATTTATTGAGAAAGTACATAATCAAGGGAAGGAAAATGAATACACCACATGATCTGAGAACTAACATGGTGGGCCTGGAAAAAACAAACAAACAAATAACAACAAGGATGACAAAAAAAAAATAAAAAAAAAAAAAAAAAAAAAACAGAGAGGGAAGAAAAGAAAGTGCAAAGAGCTGCTGCCATGTGGAGAACAGGAGGAGACAGAGCCCACCTGGGAATAGGGGCCAGGAGGAGAGTCACCAGAACCTGGAGGTTCACAAGCAATGAACAGACCACCATACAGGTTGACCTCCCCTGGTAAACATATTCATAACCTATGAGGGTGGACCCTACCTTCTGGCTCAAGTGAGCCAGAGAAACAGCTGATTGGTCTGGGCTAGGGGCCTGTCTTAGGAAAAAGCTAGCCATGATGCCAAGTCTGCAGCTGAAATTGACCAACTGCAATGTTAGGATTAAATTCTAGGAAGTAAGCCCTTCCTCCCAGGAGGGGCTCAGATTGTTTTTGGAAACAGATCTAGAGCAGAGAAGTCTCTTTGATCTCTAGCAAAGTAAGGATACTTTCATGGCCCAGTCACCCTAACTGCCTAATGAAGCCACCTGACTCCCTCTCAATTGGACTTATTTCTTGAATAACTATAATTCTGTTCAGAAAGTTCTTGCCTATGCCTATATGTTGAAGTATTTCCCCTGCTTTTTATTCTAGCAGTTTCATTATTTCAGGTGTGATGTTAAGGTCTCTTAACCATTTGGAATTAGTTCGTGTGCATGGAGAAAGATAAGGAACTAAATTCTCTCATCTATGGGTAGATATCCAACTTTCCCAGCACCATGTGTTAAAGAAGTTATCTTTCTTTTCCAGTAAATACCTTTAATAGTTTTGTCAAAAATCAGATGGTTGTTAGTGCAGGAGTTTAAATCTGGATCTTCTACTCCATTCTGTTGATGTGTATGTCTGTTTGTGTTCCAAGACCATGATGTTTTTGTTGCTTTTACTCTGTAGTATATCTCAAAATCAGGTATTGTGATACCTCCAACCTTATTTCTGTTGCCCAGAATTGATTTGGCTCCCTGAAGTGTTTTGTGCTTCCAACTGAATTTTAGGAGTTTTCCCCTTACATCAGTGAACAATGATGTTGAATTTTTGATAAGGATTGCATCAAATCTGTAAACTAATTTTAGTAAGCCATTTTTTCAATTTTGAATCTTCCAATCCATGAACATGATCTCCTAAGTCTTATAAATGCACGTTGAGCCACCATACCTAGTGTAATTTATTCTTTTTTATTTTTAAAATATTAATTAATATGTCTAGATATTATATACTAATTCCAGACTGTATAACCATTTAAGCAGTGTTTGGATCATGAACTTGCAGGACTCTGGACACTAACACCAGTAAAGACTTTTGCATCCCCCAAGTACTGCCCTCCAATATTGAATGCACATGTTGACGTTAATGCAATCTTCTTTTTTTTTTTTTCTTTATTAGTTAGTTTTGTATCCAGCAAATACAGTCAGTTTGGTACCATTATTAGGCTCATCTGTGACCTACGCCCCCCCCCCCCTTGGCCCCTCCTTGTTGAGGTATACGGGTCATGCATTGTGGAGTTAGCCCACAGTTATGGGTAAGATAAATGTCTCTGCATATCATGACCCAACATGTGGCTCTGACATTCTTTCCACCCCCTTACGGAGAGTAAGTTAGCACCAGGACAAATGAGATAACCCTTACTTTTTTATTTATAGAGAATTTAATAGGTGTAGGCCCTCTTGTAAAGCCCACAATTGATGGTAGCTTGATATTGGAGAGTGGGTTTATGTTTGGATATGGTTCTGACTTGTTTCCCAGCTCCAGCTATGGGTCCCATACCAGTGAGGGGATCAGTTAGCCGAATTGAGAGCAGTTGGATCCTCACCATGGCTGTGTGCCACCACTGCACTTGTGGGGTATCACAACAAGTTATTTGCTGCTAAGTAGGTTAGACCATGCATTGCTTCGACAGATATTGGTCATTTTCCCCCAGTTGCCCATGTAGCACCTTCTGGCACTAGATGTGCTGACTGTCTGGGGACTGACTCTCTTCCAACTTCCAGCCATGCCATTCTAATTTGCATGTCAATCACATAAGGTGTCTTCAGCAATAGGGTCTTACCACTAGCCTTTGGTGGGTCATCAAATACTCTGACAGAAATCTGTCTTAATACTTAATGGAGAGAGACTGGAGGAATTCCCATTAAGATCAGGAACAAGACAGGGTTGTCCACTCTCACCTCTGCTTTTCAATATAGTACTGGAAGTCCTAGCTCAAGCAATAAGACAGGAGAAGGAAATAAAAGTGATACAATTTGGAAAGGAAGAAGTTAAGTTAGCTTTATTCGCTGATGACATGATTATATATGCAAGAGACCCGAGAGACTCCATCCCAAAACTCCTGAAAGTGATTAACTCCTATAGCAAAGTATCAGGATACAAAATCAATGCACAAAAATCAGTAGCCTTCCTTTATGCAAATGACAAAGATACAGAGAAAGAAGTAAGGGACATAGTCCCATTTTCAATAGCAACAAAAAAATAAAATAAAATACCTTGGAATAACGTTAACCAAGGAAGTGAAAGATCTATACAACGAAAACATAAAAACACTCAAAAAAGAAATTGAGGCCGACTTGAGAAAATGGAAAGACCTTCCATGTTCCTGGATAGGCAGAATTAATATTGTGAAGATGAGAATCCTACCAAAGGCAATATACAGGGTTAATGCAATTCCAATTAAAATCCCTACCTTGTTCTTCACAGAGATAGAAAAAATGACCTCAAATTTCATATGGAAAGGCAGAAGGGCTCGCATTTCCAAACATATCCTCAGCAAAAGAAATACCTCTGGAGGCATCACCATACCTGATCTAAAGCTATATTACAAAGCCATAGTAATAAAAACAGCATGGTACTGGCATAAAAACAGGAGTACAGATCAATGGAATAGACTTGAGGACCCGGACTTTGGGGCAAGCAACTATAGCTACTTGATATTCGATAAAGACCCAAAGAATATAGGCTGGAAAAAAGACAGCATCTTCAACAAATGGTGCTGGACAAACTGGATAACCATATGCAGGAAACTGAAGCTTGATCCACACATTTCACCATGCACTACACTCAAGTCCAAATGGATCAAAGATCTCAATATGAGACCAGAAACTCAAATACTACTGGAAGAAAATTTAGGAAGTACTTTCCATGATATAGGAATGGAAAAAGACTTCCTGAACAAAACCCCAGTAGCTCATGAAGTTAAACTGTCACTCAACCAATGGGATCACATGAAGCTGAAGAGTTTATTTACAGACAAGCATACAATATGCAATCTTCTTTTATGTTAAGTGAAGAAGCTGGTAATAGTCATGTATACCTCTATCCTCAGACATGGGAGACGGGGCTAGAGAAACAGGAGTTCAAGGTCATCCTTGGCTACATTGTTCCAGTTTATTCTCTCTTTTTTTTTTTTATTAATTAGTTTTGTACTCAGTGAATACAGTCAATTTGATACCACTGTTAGGCTCATCCATGTCCTACCCCCTCCCTCCGGCCCCTCCTTGTTGAGGTATATGGGTCATGCACTGTGGAGTTAGACCACAGTTATGGGTAGGAGAAATGTCTCTGCATATCATGACCCAATATGTGGCTCTGACATTCTTTCTGCCCCCTCTTCCGCAAAATTTCCCTGAGCCATGTTGGGTTCATTTTTGGTCTGCTTCAGTGATGAAGTGTTGGGGGCCTCTGGGTCTCTGGCTCTCTGATTTGGTAGGAGTTGATTTTTCTTTGTTTGATCTCCTTCACCCTTGTGCCGATACCCGAGTCTACATGGAAACCTGACTCAAAAATAAAAAAAAAAGAAAATATTAACTGAAGAAAGAAGACTGTGAATGCATTCGTTTCCATAGACATATGTAAATGTATATATTTTTTCTCCTGCATAAGACCTGCATAATATTAGGGCCATAAACATTTTGTCATGGATGACGGAGGCATTAAAATAGACTTCAATATAGCAATATAGCTAAAAAGAAGAAGGGATTCAGGGGCAGAGGAACAAGGGAAGGTAATGGCAGAGGATTATGATCAAAATGCATATTTTTTTTTGTTTTGTTTTCGAGGTAGGGTCTCACTCTAGCCCAGGCTGACCTGGAATTCACTATGTAGTCTCAGAGCAACCTCAAATTCATGGCGATCCTCCTACTTCTGCCTCTTGAGTGCTGGTATTAAAGGCATCCGCCACCTCGCCAGGCTCTGCTGCATCCTTTTTGATTCCTCTAACTCTCCATCTATCTACACATTATCTTACAAAGACAAAGAACTTGGAGTTAGGGCCAGGCATGGTGGCGCATGCCTTTAATCCCAGCACTCGGGAGGCAGAGGTAGGAGGATCGCCATGAGTTCAAGGCCACCCTGAGACTACAGAGTGAATTCCAGGTCAGCCTGGGCCAGAGTGAGACCCTACCTCAAAAAACCAAAAAAAAAAAAAAAAAAAAAAAAAAAAAAAAGGAACTTGGAGTTAGTGTGTTTTTTGTCTCTCAACCCCATAGGATATTTATCTCTCATATAATAATGATAAGATCATCATGGTTACAAAATTAAAAACTGATAAAATACATAACATATATGTTTAATAACCAATTTCCTAATATTTTCTATTATAATATTCTTTTCTTTTAATCTAAGATAAAAAGCAAGGGTATACATCATTTTGGTTACATTGGATCCTTCATGATTAATATGTTGTCTGCCAGATTTCTTTACTGTGAAGTTCTCATTTTTATCTTTGTATATACATCATGCATACTACTGCAGTAAAATATATATTATCAGCAATCTATCCGAAAGCTTCTATATATCACAATTTGAATATTTATTAAATGATATTAATTTAATTTCTCTTCATATGTAAGTATTGCTTTACTTATTCAACAAATCCTATATATTTACAAGGATGCTTGCCCTCAAATTGTACAATTATAAATAATTCTGCCTTCTATGTTTATTTAAAATCTATAATTAGATAAAAGTTCTAAAACTTGGATTGCCTAATCAAAAGGTAGACATTTGAATATATTTATGTATTGAAAAATTTACTTCTATAAAACTTTTGTGACTTTCCAAATCAGAAGCAAAATATTTTTTTAATATTGTATTAAAATCAAGATTTTTAATTTCCAACTTGTTCCTAATGTATCATTGTTCTCTTGTCTTGCTGTTGGAAAGAATTTTGTTAGTCTTTGTTTCTTCTTGATGCTTAAGCTTCCTGAGATTCTTAATAAATAACTGTTCTTCACTAAAACTGGATAATGTTCTATAATTGTTTCTATAATTAATTTAAAAATTTCACTGTGATTTAGTCCTCTTTCCTCTTCTTTATTGTCAACTGCCAAAGCTAAACTTTTTGATATTGCCCTCCCCAGGTTCTGAATTTCAGTTTCTTTTTTATTAATTCTCTCTTTTTCATCCAAATTAGCTTTTTATTTATCTGTATTTAAGACCACTAATTCTTTCCTGTGCTATATGTATTAGTTGTCAGTTTCATTGACTTGAATTCTTATTATGAATATTTTATCACTTGGAGAATTTTTATGATAATTTTTAATAACTTCCATTTGCACTTTCCTATTGTGACCTACATTTAGAGTATATTGTTCATTATTATTATGCATTACTATTTTTATTAATTTTTGAGTTAGCATACAAATTCAAGGCATTCCTTATATTCATCCACTGAGAACTCTTCTTCCCTTCTTACATTCCTTCCCTATATACGTTTATGAGTTTGTCTTATTGTGTTTTTCCTTGTGTATGTATGTGTATGTAATGTGGTGTGTGTATAGGTATGTGCTGTGTGTGTGTGTGTGGTATGTTGTATGCACATGTATGTGCCCTTTAGGAAGCCCATGCTATTTTCTGTGCTGGCTGTAGCCTGAGTCTTGCTTATTTTTCTTAGCATAATCATCTACATTTCAATCTATTTTCATGCAGATGTAATGATTTCATTACACAATGGAATTATATTTATTGCTTTAAAACTCTCCTTATTCAAGTATCTGAGTCACTTCAGGGCTGCCTGGTCTTAAACGTTCAGTAGTTTTTATTCTATCCTTTATACTGTAAATATAATGAAGTAGGGATTATAGATACTCATAAATTTTTATCCAAATTTGATTCTGTCCTTCGTTTTTGCTTTGGAAGTCAAGGGTGTGACTTAAATTCAAACTTTCACTTGTGTGTTTGTTCAATTGTCAGTTCATTTTTTTTTTCATTTTCGGATGGGTTGCTTTTGCTGTTTTCCTATGCATACATGATTTGTAAAAATTGAAATCACTATAATCTGCCAAGACCTTGGGATAAGTGGCCTTGACAGGTCTCTCCTCATTTCAAGTCACTGTGGATACTCAAAGTTCCACTTTCTTCCCTGTAGCACACATAAAAACCCTTTCTGTTTATGTTCTTCTTTGGAACAAAAGTCAGAAATACAGTCTATTTCTAGGTATTTTGAAAATACCTGAATTTATTCATTCTCCATGCCTTTAGAGAAGTTTATTGCTTTATTATTTTCCTGAGAATGTGGAAGATTTTTTAGTGATTTTTCTTGTTGACTTGTAGAAGTCTTAGTGTACATGTGGACATATTTATGTGACTACTCTGGACCCTGGGAAGTCTCCAACAAAGGTTTGAAGGATCAGTGTCATGTAATTTTAGCCAAACACATTGGGACATTTGCTTGCTGGCTCCCAGAGACATAGGTATGTACATTCTACAGGTGAGCATGAGCAAATACACTAACAACTGACTCCTGTGGGTGTTCAGCTTCTTCTATACCCACATAGACACTGTGGAGAGACAAAGTGAAACCCCTCCCCCTCTGATCTGAGGCAGATTTCAAGTCACTTGCAACTTGGCAGCAGAGAGTGGTGACAAGAGATGAGAGAGCAATAGCATTGTCAGGCTTCCTCTAAATGCCACCACTCCTCCAGGCCCAGGGTCTCAGGAATCCACAGCTTTTCATAGTAGCTGACAGTGTTGCTCCCAAGCCTAAGTATTAAGATTCTTGCATCCATGTTGTTATTTTCTTCATCTTATCACCTCAGTCCATTCTTCTAGAAATTGTCAAGTAATTTATATGGGACTCATGATACAACAACAGGGGAGCCTTCACAGGAATATCCTGGCAACCAAGTGAGCCAAACAAGCTCCCTGTTTAGCCAGAAAAGGGGTGTTTGTATCATTCAGTGAGCTTCTTATAATAGATGTTCTCATAATAAATGTTGTACTGGCATCAACCACGGTATTTCACTTTTGTACCAGGCACTGCTAAAGATCACTTGTCAGGCTATAACTGTTTTTAGGAACCCAATGTTAATCTTCATCTGGTCCCTTCCAGATTGCACCTTCCTTTTCAGATTTAGTTTTTAACTTCAGGAAGAGCCAACAGATTTTGAATTTTAATAGTCCTCCTCACATTGTTGTTATTTATAGGTTGTTAAGATCTATGAATCTCAATAACATCAGCCAGTAAGATCAAATGATGGCAGTGTTGCAGGAATGGTAACTGAAATATAACATATTTGAAGTGTCTGATATGTTGTTGGCACCTTTTTGGATTTCCGTGAAAATCCTGAAAAATATTGCAAAGCAGTTCTGATTGCTTAGTCTTCAACTGGATATTTACATATTCTTGTTGCTTGGACAAATCAGCTGATGGAAGGAACATTTTTATTTTGTCTTATAGTCTCAAGGGGATGCTTCTGGATAGCAGGGTAAATCATGGCATGAGCAGAAGCTGGACATCATTTCTGCCTCAACAGGCAGAAAACAGTAGAGTGAGCCAAGCTCTAGCAAGGGGGAGCTGGTTATTGCAACCTAATCCCCCTCACTCAATAACAGATCTCCTCCAGCAAGGCTCTGCTTTCCAAATTGCCATTAGCTGGGGACCAAACATTCAGAACACATGAGTTTATTAAGGACATCTGAATAAAGCCACCATATATATGTTGCAATCAGCATCATGATTTCCAAACAAGAGTGGTATTCTGTAATATGTCCCATTTTTCAGTGAAGTCATTATGTTTCTAGTATTGCAAGTGACAGATCCCTATAGCTCCCTAGGACTTTGTCATTATATAAATGTTCTCTTCTCTTGTTGGCCAAAGGATAGATGTGATCAGGACAATAGCATGAGCTCAAATCAACCTCCCTAAAACAGCATCCACATAAACCTACCCACTGTGGCAAGTAGTATCTCTGAGGAGGAGGGACTAGAATGTATATTTTAAATATACACTGTTGCAATCAGCTTTACTTTTCTGGCAGAAAACATCCAACCAAGAGCAGCTTGTGGGAGAAAAGATTTTATTTTGGCTTAAAGACTCATGGGAAGCTCCATGATGGCAGAAAAAATGATGGTATAAGCATAGGGTGAACATCACCTCCTGCCCAACATCAGGTAGACAACAGCAGTACTGACAAGTGGAAGCTGGTGGCAACAACCATAAGCCTGCCCGCAATGATACACTGCCTCCAGGAGGCTTCAATTCCCATATTGCCACCAGCTGGAGACCTAGCATTCAGAACACTTAAGTTTATGTGGGCACCTGAATCAAACCACCACTACATCATAAGCTGAAGCAGTATCTTTGTTTTCTATGAGGTTCAGCTTATGATGTGTTATCTGGTCATAACCTCTTAACAAATTGTGGTGCATCTGCAGAGTAAACTCTTAAGCATCTCTGAATAGAAAGTGAACCATATGTTCTTTCATGTGCAATTTAGGCACCCAATAAACATAAACTTACTCTTGATTTTTGTTGGCTTGTTTGTTTTTGAAAGAAGATATGTAGCCCAGACTAGCCTTGGACTCATGGCTAGCCTCTTGCTTCAGCCTCCTGAGTGTTTAGATTACAGGTGTGTGTTACCACTCCTTCTGATATGTGCAACTTTTAACAAAACATTTTATTTCTGAGTAAAATATCATAGAAATCCTCTTGAATTAATAAGGGTTTTGTTTTTTTTTTTTGAGGTAGGGTCTCACGCTGGCTCAGGCTGACTTGGAATTCACTATGTTTTCTTAGGGTGGCCTTGAACTCTTGGCGATCCTCCTACCTCTGCCTCTCTAGTGCTGGGATTAAAGGCATGTGCCACCACGCCCAGCACAATATCAAGCTTTAAATGATGCCAATGTTGTAAATCTAACATTTAGATGACGTGGAGTGTGCTTAGTATTATTTGAGTACATAAGATGTTTTGAATACCATCAGATATGACACACCTAATTATTTCAAAATTTTAGGAAAATGATAGGTTGTGAAAAAATCATAATGTATAAGATGGTTTTATTGTTAAACTTGATAAATTTAAAACTTTAGATGAAAAAATATAATTCGCATGAAAACAAGAACTTATTATGACCATTTTAATTGCTGAAAATCTATTCAGATTGCTGAGGGTAATTAACTAAAGAAACTAATTTGCCCAAAGAAAACTCAAGACATTATTGGATTATCACAAGAATTTTGTTGAACATTTCAAGGAAAGAATATTTACTGTTTTTAAAATGTATTTTAAAATATGTAAAATAAACATCTAATTTTAAATTCAGAGCTCACATAAAGTTGTAAAGCAAATCTTCAATGAAATACCAATTACAAGAATAAATAGACAATATAGACTAAATTGTTGCAGTCGGTTCCTCCTTGTTGGGCTAAACATCTAAGCAGACACAGTTTACGTGAGGAAAGCGGTTGCTTTCAGGCTTATGGAATCTAGGAAAACTCTATCAATGGCAGGAGAACCTTTCTCCCTTTCCTACATACAAGCAGAGAGATAATATCAAAAGCCAGCACCACAAAACCACCAGCAATCCCAAAACACCAGAGCTCAAACTGATCAGAGCATACCTATTAGGATTGGACTCAGATCCACCCCTAAACACACCTTAGGGCTGGACTCCAAGATCTATTTCACCCCATGACAACCCCCCTTGCAGGGATATGTCAGATAGGGGCTGAAGCTGCAAGCTCAATTTTAATAAAACACCTGAATTTAAGGGCCATGCATTTAAACTATCACATTCAAACCACCACAGTTGTGAAATTACACCAAAGTGATAGTTACTTTAGATTAGTGGAATTGTTCCATCTCAGAAAGTCATTGCTCTCAGTACCCACATCAATCAATCATAAGAGAAATTAAGATGATCAATTCTATATCAATAGTCATTTGTTGAAATAAAACTAGCATCCTTGGAGAAGGCCACCAAAGAGATTTCATATTAATTTTAATCCAAAATAATTTATAAGCTTAAAGAAAGCTCACCAGAAATATTCATATTGTTGTTGAAAAAAGATAAAAGAATACACATTGATTATTTTATTATGTAAGAAATCAGTGTTCATATTAGAGAATGCAAGAGAGGAGTGGAAATGGTAAAGAAGCAAATCAATGTTTTCAGTGTGTCTACCTACAAGGTAAAAGATTGAGCACAGGTGAGCATACAAATGTGCTCTTCACATATAATAAGAGCTGTTAGCAAAGGGAACTGAGAATGACAATGAAATTAGCAAACTGCATAATATAGACCACAATAAAATTAATAAACAAATAAAAATCACATTAATTTTAATTTATAATTCTACTTGACCAAATACAGACGGAAGTAAAGATCTGTTTGGGGAATTAGATTAACTGCTGTTATAGCTCATTGGGCACTATTAATATGCAAGGAAAACCAGAATAATTCTGAAAAGGAGCATTAAGAGCTAAAGCTGTATAACAAATATTGAAATATTACTGTGAAGGTAATTAGTCAAAATAGGGATAATGGTAGAAGGTCAAGAATGTTCCAGACACAGACCTATAAGTTCATAATGGAGTTGGTGTGTGATGGAAATATCATTTCACATAATTTGGTAAAATTAAAATACTTGTGCTTATAATATATGTAAAATGAATGGCAAAGATAAAAATGGAATAATACATCAAAAATACATTTAAAACTTTGTTACAAATTATGCTAGACTAGTATACAACCCATATTAATCCCTGGAAGACAGAGGGGCCTCGAGAGATGGTTTAGTCAGCAAGAGCTCTTGTTTTGCAAGCTGAGTGCCTGAGTTTGATTCCCAGCACCTATGCTTGTAACTCCAGTGCAGAGTCGGGTGAAGATAGGAGTATTGTTGGAAATCGCTGGTCCACCAGTCCAACTGAGAAATAGCAACTCCAGGTTCAGTAAGAAACTGTGTGTCAAGGAAATATGGAAGGCACATGTGTATGCAACACATGCACACACACACACACACACACACACACACACTTTGAAATAAAGGATAACAATAATATAGTAGCTTAAATAATTCAAACTGAGATGTTTAATGTGACACGAGGCTCAAGTCAACATGTTTATTACAGTTACAATTTAAAACACATAAAAATATTAGTCATTCTTGAATGTGCATACCTGTATTCACATCAGTTCAGGTGCTGAGACAGGAGGATTTTGAGTTTGAGGTTAGCCTAGTCTACCTAACAAGACCCTGTCACAAAAAGAAGTAGAATTTAAAAAATCTGAAAAGAATTACAATTTGAAAAAAATGCAACTTATAAACCAAAAGAAAAATAATTAAAAATGTGTGTAATTTGTTAAAAGAGGATAAATGTATATTTATAAATTAAATATTGATTAAAGTATTCTTACAAAATGAAGAATCAATCAAAGGCAGGTAAATATATATGATGATAACTAAAAAGGAAATATAAATGTTTGTTAACAATTTGAAATATGTTCAATCTGATTCAAAATAAATTTGAACTTAAAATACTGATATACTCTTTTTAAAAACATGTTTGCAATTATCCAACATTTATGAAGATGCCGTGATGTTGACAGTGTAAAGAAATAGACATGCATTTCTCAGGGGATATCAAATGATACAAACTCCATGAAGGGAAATTTGACAAGACCTATAAATTACAAATGCATTCACCTTTTGAACTGCCAGTTCCACTTACAAAAATGTGTTCTACAGGGATCACATGTGTGAAATGACACGGAGCATTGCTCACATATAAGAAAGAAATGGCAACAATCAAAATGTCCATCAATACCAACTTGCTTACATAATTTATAGTGTTTTCATAATGAACTATTGTACAGCTGTAAAAACAAAATTTATAAACCCATATGGCACAATCTTTAAGCTGTATTTCAAATTAATTTTAAACAAAAGTGAAGAATGGTGTACCTAATAAGCAGATATATATGAATGTGTACAGAGAGCGAGAGATAGAGAGATGAGAGAGAGAGAGAGAGAGAGAATACAGAAATGATGTCTGAAAAGACAGGTAAAAGATGAGAAAATGGGAAATCTTTGGAGACAAAACCAGAGTTGTGAGTAGAACAGTAAGAGGAAGAGTTTCCACAGTATAGTCTTACACTTATTCTGGGCTTTTAAAACAAGTGAATGCTTTATCTACAAGTAAGAAAATGGCCTACAAGCTGTATGAGTGAAGTTCAAAGGATAAAAGATTGAAGGCAAAAAGGATAGGCAACAAGAAAAGAGGCAGAAAGAGGAAGAGAGCCAACGTCTATAGTTTCATCCTTGTTGAACGAAAACTGCAATTTTCTCTTGAATGGTCAGTTTGGAGGGGAAACATGGGCATAAATTCTGGGGGACTTAGAGAATTTCATTTGCATTTGTCAAGCCAAATTTTGCACTTGTCAAGCCAAATCCAACTACAATTTACCAACAGTTCTTTGGTTTTAAAAGCACTTGCATATGGAAAATGTGCTTAAATTTTTATTTATTGCACAAATTATTTACAAAATAAGTGGAGAGTTTATTTAATAACATATGTCACTACCAAAATAAAATGTATGAAAAAATGTGGTTTTGTACTTCTCCCTATAACCTGAGCTTCCATTACACTTGTTAAAATCCTTATCCAGGTTGTCACTAAGTACAGTTGCTTTTACTCCTTCACCTGGGCTCTGAGAGCTCATCCTGGACTCTCAGCCTCCCTGGTTCTTAGAATCTGAGAGCTCATCCTGGACTCTCTTCTTAGTCTCCCTGGGTCTCAGAATTTAATGCATTTCAACAGTAGTGTTTATCAGAGCTGGGTGCAATGCTTGCTGGGTAGCCTGGAGATTTAATTGGGATCAGTAGCTACATTTGAAGGCACCTGAAGGCAGATGCCATTCTCCTCTGAGCTCTTTAAGATCAAAGTGCCACTGTCCCAGCTTTCAAGCTCTGTGCCTAAAGATCTCACCATAAATCACAAGATTTTCCCTCTTCATGCAGCACAGCCATGTATTGTGTCTCTGTAGCACATATCTAAGAAATACCTAAAACTTACCAATTTAGTGTTCTAAAACAGCTACTCTTAATGATAGAAGCCTTCCTACTGCTGCTGCCTGTAATTTAGAAAGAAAAAAAAATCCCTTCTGATATTCAGAATTAACTGAAACCTTAAAAGAAAACCAGTATTCTTGTACTGTGTAGAATACCTTGTAGTTGTAATTCAAGCCTTCATCCTTCTAAGGTATTGGGCAAAATGTTCTGTCTCATTTCATTCTCATTTCATTTTTCCAACTCAGCCCTCAGCACATGAATATCATATTTCTAAAAAAAAAAAAAACTTCATGTATCTTGTGGTGTCACTTACCAGTACTAAGGATGGATCTGTATATTTTTTAAATACCGTGCCAGATGTGTGCTAAAACAAAGAGAGCTAGTAGGTAGTGAATTGTGTGGTTTTTGTTGTACAATGGTACAATCAGGAGTCTTTCATGGCTGCATCATAGGGACACTTTGGCTGTAACAAATGTTCAGCAGTTCACTTAGTGAGCACCCAGCTCAATAATTACAAGGAGCAGGAACATGTGTAGGAAATAAAATAGCAGATCTGTCCTCAGGAACAGTGACAGGGTGGAGCTCATTTGCTTCTGTCTTAACCTAGAGTGCCTTACCTTGACAGGTTAAGCTGGGCTGGTCACTTTACATGATCAATGGAGCTGCCATGATTGACAGCCAATCACCTCCTGCATTATTATATGCACATTACAATAAGGTGAAAGCTGGTTTTATATCACTGGTAAGATATCAAGAATAATTTTCTTCACAAGTTGTCAGTTTCGAGAAGCAGCACTCCAAGTGAGTAACATAGGAACTCTTGATTTTTAACTACCCTAAAAATACCAGCTGAGGCCTTAGCACATTATGATATACAGAAAGAGAATCAAAAAATCATGTCCCTTGATGAGTGAAATAAGCAGAACCAAAGTGAGTACATTTCTCAGCAACTTTAACATGTATCTAATCATTGAGTGTTTGCAAGATCAACATCTGTAGCACAATCTACTATTTGTTGATTTGTCTCTATAGAGTGTCTAACATTGTTATTTTTTAAAAGATTAAGGAGAAATTTACAGAACAGCTTTTATATTCTATATGTGTTCTATCAGTAATATTTTAAAATATATTTCTATTTATTTATTTATTTAAGACAGAGACAAAGTAAAAGACAAACACAGAGAGAAAGAGAGAGAGAGAGAGAGAGAGAGAGAGAGAGAGAGAGAGAGAGAGAATACCAGTGCACCAGGGCCTCCTGTCACAGCAAACTAACTCCACATGCACATGCCACTTGTGCATCTGACTTTACATTGGCAGTGGAAATGAACCCGGACTGTTAGGATTTGTAAGTAAGCACCTTTGACCACTGAGCCATCTCTTCAGTCTTTAATTTGTCATATAATTTTGTTCACCTTTTCAGTACAGAAACACATCAATAGCTACAATGCCTTTGTTTCCTTCTTTCATTCCTCAGATATAGGTGTGTTGATAGTATATTTTTAATCAGTTACATTGTATAATGAAAGACATGTTATTTATTTTGTGTAAAGATCATCACAATGGAATGAATTTAAATTGAATATTGTATTTTTTTTCATTTTGTAGTGACAAAATTTTCATCCTAATTTCTGCTAGCTAAATAGTCTTAGTGTGAAAGTCATATATTTTGTCTGTAAAGAATCTGATTCTTCCACCAGTTTCCCTATTAGGAAATTTGAAACACCTAACAAATAAGTCTATGAAATAAAATCCTATTAATTGGCAGGAAATCAGTATGAAGGGGTGTAGTTTACAGATGGGCAAAATACGTGGGTGAATTAATAGATAATGTAAAATGGCCTAAGATGGAAGAACTTTGCCTCAAGCTCAGAACTAAGGTCAATTTTTCTTTTCTTATTTTGTAAAGCCCATTTCAAAATTTTGTTTTGTAAGGCAAAGTCTTTGTGGTGGTTCTTAATGTGATGTCACCATAGACTTAGGGGCAATGATTAAGTTTCCTACTTAGACCCCCACCTAGTGGAACATTTTGGACGTGGAGCCCTGCTGGAGGAAGTGTGTCACCAGGGGCAGAGCTTGTGGTGTAGTCCACACTGTGTGTTCAGAGCCAGCTGGTACTTGTTGTTCTCTGCTGTAGATATGTGATGAAGTAAGACAGCTTTCACTGTGATGACTTTTCTCCTGGAATCCTTAAGGCCAGAACAAACCCTTCCCTCCCATAATCTGCTTCTGATTGGGTGTTGGTCCCAGCAAAGAGAAGGTGACTACAATAGTCCTATCATTGATATTATCATTGTCATGTATGTTTAATGCTTTTGCTGGTTTCTAAATTAAATTAGTTTAAGTCATCATTTGCTTATGAAAGTAAATGGTTCTGGTTTAACTGGGCAATGAACTAATCTATTAAGAGTTGATAGTGAATATGTTTTGACAAAAAGAAAACTAATCTCAGCAAGAATAAGCAGAAAATGATCAATGTGAAAGTATGCTTACAAAAGATTTGAATATCACTATTACAATGTTGTGGTTTGAATGTGAAATGTCCTCCATAGACTCATGTGTTTGAACACTTGGTCTCAAGCTGGTGGTGCTATCTGGGAAGGTTGTGGAGCTTTTAAGAGGTGGAGCTTCCCTGGAGGCATTGGGTCTTTGGGCTTTCATGGTTATCAGGACACTTAGTTCTTCTTTCTATATTGCCTTTACAGGTCTACGAATCTTGAAGTTCCAGGCTCTCCATTGCTGTGTCATTGGTCTTTCACCTTGCTTTGTCTTGCCTGATAGAAGAAGAGGTGATGCAGCCATCGTGGAGTCTTGTCTTTATTACACAGCAGTGCAAGCTCAGTTTTCTCAATGAGTGAGCAAAGCATTTATATGAAACTGTTCTCTTTTTCAAAATACAGAATATTTATGAGGCTGAAGAGATGGTTCAGAAATTAAGGCATTTGACTACAGAGCCAAACAAACCAAGTTCAGCTCCCCTGTACATACATAAAGCCAGAAGAACAAAGTGGCACATGCATCTAGATTCCATTTTCAGTGGCTAAAGGCCCTGACATGCCCATTATCTCTGTTTCTCTTCTATGCCTCTCTGATTGCAAATAACTAAAACTATTTTTAAAATATAGAACACTTAGTTTTCCAATAACCCAATGACATAAAGTCTCATTTATTAAGAATGTGCATAACTCTCTTCTCTAGATTAAGTCCTTATGCAAGTGAAGTGCCAAGCTCTAGTCATAGACCATAAAGTTTCAGACTGCAATAGGTTATGTGATAGATTTCAAGTGGGGTTAGGTTTATCTGAAAACCAAGGCATGTGCAAAATTTTCATAATCTGTCTAAAGCACAGATTTTTAGAAAATGAAGAGAGCCCAGTGTTTGGTTATTTTCCACCAGGTATCTTTAGACACGATGAAGGTCAATGACACACATTAAGTTACACACATTAAGTTCAAGTCTCTGGGAATTTTGCACAGAAGGAATAATTTATTAACTTACCCCAAACAGATGCAACTGCATCATAGGCTGTTAGAAACCTGTTCTGCTGTTCTGTGAGATGGATATTTACCAGGGACTTGATCATAAAGAGCCTACAGTTCTTTGCTCTGTGAATGCGAATGGGAAGTTGATACTGATTCATTTACCAAGTGCAACCTGTAAGAGCAGCTTAGATGAAGCATGAGGAAATGACTCCTCAAGAACACAAAGTCTGACCACAACACATCCTCTGAGTCATGCAGCAGTTAATCTATAGGAGCACTTTACATTTACCCTGAAATCCACTTTATGCCAGGCTCCTGTTTTTAATGGCCAGTCTTACTACATATCCAAAAACAAATGGAAAACATTCCTCAATGGATGGATACACCCTCTGGGAACTTTGAGTCTGCACTGGATCAGGTCAAATAGCCTGCTGAAGAGAGTCTGACTTCAAGAGGTCAAGAGAGAATTTTACAGACTGAGGAGGGAAACTTGTAAAAGGAATATCGCAATAGAGTTCTCATTTCATAAGGTTCCAGCTTATAGAAAAACTGCTGAAAGATGAATTTTAGCATGTCAGTCCTGTTTGGCTCTGCTGTTCACCTTTAGGTCTTGCTCATGTTTCAGAGCTTGGTATATCCCCCATTTCTAGATCTGTGTACTAAGAGCTACGCTTAGGGTGTCTGTGAGAATGATACAGTGAGATGCAGGAACCTCTCTGTGCTGTGGTCCTTTGACTGTCACTCACTGACTTTTTCTACCATTTACCTTCACTCATGTAATAGACATTAATAGAAGAAGTATTGCCTTTCTGTGTTCATCATAGAGGAAAGTGTGTAGTTTATGCTTTTAGAACTAGTATTAGGCTTATTATTTTCTGGGAAATCTCTGTGACAAGGTGCAGGCAGAACACAGGGATGCAGTCGTTTGCATAGCCTGTGGAATACTTACAAATAACACTCTATCCTGTTCTGAAGTTTCACTCTAGTGGGTTGTGAGAAGGTGAGACACAGACATACTCTTTAAGTTACGCCATCTTGAAAGAGGCTCAGTCTTCAAGAATATTTGACAGTTAAACTTGTGGAATAACAATATCTGAAGATCTAAGTAAAAAAAAAAATCACAAGAATGAAATCAAACTGCCCTGCTTTAACATGCTGAATGTCCAGTACTTAAATATTAAGAGTTTACTCTTGGATTGATTATGAAGCTATCCAAGTTAAAATACTTATCAGTGTGATATTCAAAGCATTCATTAAAAAAAAAAAATCTTCTTAAAATTCTTTGCAGCATACTCCAGACACGTGTGCCCCCTTGTGCACCTAGCTAACGTGGGTCCTGGGGAATCGAGCCTTGAACCAAGGTCCTTAGGCTTCACAGGCAAGTGCTTAACCGCTAAGCTATCTCTCCAACCCTTCACCTTGTTTTTTGAGACATGGGCTCTCAGTGAACTCAGAGTTTAGCTATTCAGCTCAACTATCAGACCATAAAGGTCCTGGGATCCTACCATTTCTCTCTCTGCGTTCTGGAATTACAGGCTTGTACCATAATGCTCAGAATTTACTTGAATGCTCGCAACCCAAACTCAGGTCCTCATGCCTCTGCATCAAGCACATTACTGATTCCGTCTAGGTGTGTTAGATTCATTTCTGGGCCAGTTAAAGAATTAAAAGTCAGGAAAGTGCTTAAAAGAATGAAGTTTATTCCAAAGAGAGAAAAACAAAACAGAGAGAACAGACTCCTCTGGGAGGTATATCCAGATTTGAAAAACCTGCAGTACCAGTGACAACTGAACTTTTATTGAATGGGGAAGCGTATCCACCTGGAGTCCATGATGAAATGAAGGTAAAGTCATGGGCACTGGTCAGTGATGCATACAGTACTTTGCAGGTCCGAGAAAGCCTGCCAAGTGAGCCCACAGGGGCAGGGGGGAATTTCACTTAAGCCAGAAGACAGAGGAAGTGGGGTTACCCTCACTGTTGGCTCATTTTTCCTGCCTGTCTACCTAGCCAAGGAAACTATCTACATCCTATAATGTTTCATTACCTTCCACAAACCCCTGTATTTATTAATAAAATGAAGGAGAATGTGAAATCACTTGTTGGTGAAACTGTTTGCAATAATCCCAACAAAACTTTTTTGCAGAAAAATTTCAACGATAAACTACCTAAAACTATTAAATTCAGATTACTCAATTATTTCACTTACTTTCAGAAAGGCTTTGGATTATGTTTGTGAACTTTAAATTGTTTTGCATGGGAAGTAATGTAATATGAAGGGGGATATTGTTGTCACCTATTATTAAAAATGATTATACCTCTACCTCATCACATTTGTTTGGTGCTAACTTTACTCTCCATTGGAGAATCTGCTTCTCTTTTTCAGATAGACACAGATCCTAAGGAGAGAAAACCCCAGCAGAACTCAAAAGGGCTCCAGCTAAAACTAAGAATAATTGGGGAAACATGCAAGAATGCTATTTTCTTGGCAAACCAGGAACCAGCACAATGATGAAGGAGATAGACACAGAGAACAATTAATCCCTACCAAACCAGATATTCAGAGACACAGAGACTCCTGAGAGCTCAACACTAAAGCAGACCTAAAAGGATCCCATCATGGCTCAGGGAAATGTGCAGAAGAGGGGGGCAGGAAGAACGTCAGAGCCACACGTTGGGTCATGACACGCAGAGACATTTCCTCCTAATCAAAACTGAAGGCTAACCCAACAATGTACGACCCATATACCCCAACAAGGAGGGTCCCTGTGGAGGGGTGAGGACAGAGAGGAGGCTAAATATGGTACCAACTTGACTACATTCACTGAGTACAAAAATTAAAAAAACAATAGTACAACCTTTTTATAAAATGAATCCATTAAAAACAATTACATAAAGAAGAATTGGGACATATATTCCTAGTTCTGATATCACAGTTTAGGTGTTCCTGAGCCAAATTACTCAGTTTGAATATTTTTCCTTAATGTGTTTTGGTTATAATCAGATCCTTAAAGAAAGTTCACACAGAGGAAACAGACTAATGCTTGTCAGACAGTGAATATACAAACTCACATTTACCAAAGGAATAGTTTTGAAAATAGTTTCCTATCCACTTAAATTTGTCTGAAGCTTCCTTCAATTCTTGATGCCATTTAGAATTGTTTCCATTTAAACTGATGATAGAAAGAAAATTATCTGAAACTTTTTGGTTTTTTGACACGTAAACTTCTAGAAAGATACAGAGATGACAAGTTTGGCAAGTTTCTGGATTAAATTTTAGGCCATAGGTAATGGGAAATAATAATGCAAATATACCAACATGTATATATACACAATTATGTTCTCTCAGTGAGACTTGATAGATACCTGAATGAATAGTATGAATACCTTGTGGAGCAAGTTAGCAGCGCATAAATATTTCACAGAATCACTTCAATAAAAGATACTCTAGAGGTCTACTGGGTGGAACTTTGGGGAAATTTCTGAATTATGGGCATGTACATGAGGCCCTTCACAGCAGCCAATAGTAACTAGAACACAATAAACATCTAACACAGCATTAATAGTCATAGAATCATCCAGTTCTGAGAACTGGCAGGAATAGGGCAGCTGATAGTTTTCTCATAAAGATTTACCATGAGCCAGAGAGTGAGAAAAATGTAGGGAGAAATCACTTATGGTAGAAAGCATCATGTGTGCAGGTAGGTGTTGCAGACAAGAAAAGATTAATTTTCTGCCTTCTCATTTGTCATCCCAAGAGAATACCTACCACTTTTGTAAGAGATACTCTAGCTATTAGTATGGGTTGGGAGTTCATTTCTGTACTGTCCTACATGCCATTATTAAGGGCAGTGACAATTACCTACAGTTTTGTGTATCTCTCTTCATTATAGGTTGGTGAAATTTGCAAATGTTCAGAGCATAGTAAATCTGCAAATAAGATGGTCTCCCAACTTGTCTGTCTTCTAGGTATTCCTCTCCGTCCCCAAGACACTGGATTCTGTCTCCTTGGGTTATAAAGAAAGGGTTAGGTAAAGCCAGGTTACTTTCAACTTGTCTTAAAGCCAAGCCTTCAAGATTTTGTCAAGTGCCTTGGGAGTCAATTTTCAGGCCTGAGCTGAGGGGAGTGCATATGGCTCCAAGCCTCCCCTCCTTCCTAAATCAGCTCAGGCTTTTCAAATCCATATGGAGATTCTGCACAGGAATCTCTTTGAAGCTTATTTCCTGTGACTATGAAATACAAAAATATCTAGATTAGGTCACTTCAAACTTTCCTCTTAACTTTAGCATCTACATTTACTAACAGGAATGCAATTTTATTCTCTGTAAAATGTTCAACTTTATTTTCTTTTCCTCTAATTCTATATTCATTTTGTGTCCCTGTCTCTCTAGCCCCCCCACCTCTCTCTCACTTTATCTCACTCTCTCTGTCTTTCTCCTTCCCTCCCTGCCTCACTCCCTCTCATCACACTTCTTTCCAAATTTTCCTCATGGCTGTAAATTCTATCATTACTTCTGGATTACACATTTGCTTGGCATTTGTCTGTCATTCCCAAATCAACTTCAGATTTGTGGAGAAGGTTCCAGCTGGAAAATAGGCTTCCTGTTCCATCTCATCCTGTTCCAATCTTCTACTGTAGTAAAAAAAAAAAAAAAAAAAAAAAAAATCCCTTTAGGGAGTTCTTTACTTCCTATTGCTTTGCCTTTTCTGCCATAAACCCCACTAATATTAATCTCTCCTGGTCTACATTTTCTCTTACTGCCTAAAGTATTTTGCTACAGTTTAAAATGCCTGCCAGTACTTTTCACACATCATCATATCTCTGGGAATATTGGCCCTGGGTCAAAGCCAAAGGCTGCAATTTGACAAAATGTGTTGCAAGGTGGTTTTCTCTCCACACTGTCTCCAGCTGTCTTCTCGCATGTCCCCAATCTGCAAATCAGAGTCTGTTCAGGATCATGGGCTTTCATAACCTTAATTCATTAGGCAAAGAAAAAGACTTCTGTAGGTTTGCATGTTTCTTTTTCTCTATATCAAAACATCACTCATAGATAAATACGTTCTTTTGTTCATTTCTTTTGATAAGATTTTGATTCATGCAATCAGAAATTGTAATAAATAAAAGGAACTAAGGGAGGAAAATGATTTACACACATGCTGGCTGTATGAAATTTGTCCTAGGTTGATTACCTGTTCCAATGATATTACTTAATACTTGACTTTTCCTTGGGAAATGTGGTAACTGTGAGAATTGTAATATACAGAGAAGGAGATGGTGTCTGAACTAAGATGAGATACAATCTAAATTTGTAGAGCTGTTTCTGAAATTTAAAAAAAATCAAAAGTGCATATTTTTCTACACTGCAAATATCATGTATTATTAGTGGAAATCTGATATTATTGGTTGAATTGTGCATAGTTAGGAATAGAACTTTATTTTTCTTTGATCACTGATTCAAACTTTACACATGGCTAGATTTAACACACAAATATAAGCTTAATTTTTTTTAGTTCAAAGTATAGTCTATAGCAAGCAAATGTAAGTGGTTATGCTATTATTTTTCTAGAAGTTTGCCATAATTTATTATTCTTTTTAAAATTTGCTATAGATGTTCATAATGAGACTTGTGCTTAATATATTCTGATGATGTAGAAAAAAATAACTGAATAGGCATTTGCAGAAATAGTGCTATGTGCTCACAATATTGTATAAGGCATCTAGCCAACAGAAAAACAGTGTAAACATCTTATATGTACTCATGAAACATTAGGATGTTGAAAAAGTAAGTACAGAAAAAGTATTAATAAAGGTTTTTGAATTTTATAGCTTTTTTATACTGCTTGAGTAAGTAAAAGGAAATTGTCTTTTTTGATCAGGGAATATAGAAAATTAAGTCCTACTTATTTGAGATGATGATCTAGACCAGACTCAAAGTTAAGCAGATATCTAGATCCTCAAGCCTGAAACACTAAATATGGAATTGGGCATTAATGCATTCTATATAAAGCATGAAAAGTTTTAATAAGTTCTTTTATGTTTTAGTGGGGTATCAGTTAGGATTAGAGAAGCAGTAAATATCTTCTTTGAAGTAAAAAATAGATAAAACACTTCTTAGACAGATGTATAAAAGGAAGTTTGTGGGGCTGGAGAGATGGCTTAGTGGTTAAGGTATTTGCCTGTGAAGCCAAAGAACCTAGGTTTGATTCCCCAGGACCCACATAAGTCAGATGCACAAGGTGGCACATGCATCTGGAGTTCATTTGCAGTGGCTAGAGGCCCTGATGTGCCCATTCTCTCTCTGTCTTTCTCCCTCTTCTCTCTCCCTCCTTGCAAATAAATTAATAATTTTTTTAAAAAAAGAATCATTTTTTTTAAAGAAAATGTGTGACACCAAATGGTTTAATGAACTGTAGGATAACTATCTGTACATAATAGAGAGACATAGGATAGACAGACAGATGGTGGGATTTCAGTGAGTAAAAGAAATTATTATTAGTGTATTTTACATGCAGAAAATGTGCACAATGTTGGGCCTGGAGGCTCACACCTATATTTGTAGTACCCAGGAAGCAGAGGCTGGTTTTAGGCTAGTGTGGTCTACACAGTGACTTCCAATCCAACCAGGGCTACCTAGTAAGATTCTTTCAAAAAAAAAAAGTAATAAAGAAAGGATTAAAGAAAAAAGAAAAGGCCTATAATAACTGTATAACCAAGGAGATAAGACTAAAATTACCACTGAAGTCCTTGGCTCTATTTTATAACGTGAGTTGTCACATAGATAGGTCTTTCAACATCTCTTGTTTTAACCTTTCAATCAACATAATACAGACAGTAGTAATACCTATGCTAAACATTCTAAAATAGGTTGTGAATGTATATGAAAAGGCAAGGCTATAATAAATTTGTTTCTGATAATCTTATATCCCTCATATAATTTAGATTGCCACTAAAGTCCCATGATCTGAATTTTGCCCATCTGTGGTGAGATAATTCAAACACTACCAGGTGTAGCTCTGTTTCTCATAATTCTGCCTGAGCTTCATGATATTTTTAATCATGGTGCAGGGATCCTCTTCCACTTTGTATGAATCCTGTTCATCCATGAAAACACTATGACCACTGAATGATAAAAGGATGTTGTGACAAATGATGCTTCTCTATGTCAACCCTCTGCTTCAAGGAAGTTTGCTTGGACATCCAGTGGACTCTTATGCTTAGATATTCTTTATGGGAACAGAGGAAATAGTTGCATGATAAAGCTGTACAACATGCCTCCCATTAAAATCAGAGTGATTTAGAAGCTGAAATGCTGAAACTATCATTTTAACTCACTGTTTTTGGGTTGTCTAAAACAGGAGTGATTAAAGGGATGGATTTCCAAAGTTTTTTTTTTTTTTCTTTCTATAACATTGTTCTTTGGAAGTCTACAACTTAACATGAGTCTTCTCAAATACTTTAACTGCCTGGGATTCTCACAACTATATAAACAACAAACAATTATCAAACCCTGTTACCGTTGATGTTTACATGTTGTATGTCATATGTACTAGCTAATATTTTAGATACCTACCAAATTGGAATGAACATGATATTTTCAGATCAGTAAAAATGTAAAGCACAATAGGTCAGAAACAGTCTGATCAGGAAGTGTGCTCAGGTTTAACCTTACATACAACTCTTAGGCAGACAATGAAGACTCATGTGATCATGTGTTTTATAATAACTCTTTCTTTCACCATAATTGTTATGTTAACTCTATACTAGCAATAGGAGAACATAGAAAACTCCAAATGTTTCCCTGAAATATTTCCTCCTATACATGCTACTCTCACTCTTGGCTAGAGAATCTGCTTCTTATGGATGGTGGCAAACCAGGGAAGCCCAAGGCCCAACAGTGCTACAAGAAAAAAGCTGACTGCCTGCTTAGCATGAGAAAAGTGACCTCTGTCACATCCACCAGGGCCCAGGAAACATTACAGAGGAAGAGAAAGATTACATATGAGAGCTGCTGTCACTGCTAGCCAGAGAATGTCCTCCAGGGAGATGGCAGCAGTGAGGAGACTCAAACTCATCAAAGCAGAAAATACAAGGCTACTGAGAGGCCAGCACTCAGGGAGACTTTTTTTTTGTTTTTTTGAGGTAGGGTCTCACTCTGGCTTAGGGAGACTTTTAACATGTCTGTGGTAGTTTAAATGTATGTACTCCAAAGGGTTATCTCTTTTGTCCTGGTGATAACTTACTCTCCGTTGGAGAATCTGCTTCTCTTTTTCAGATAGATGTAGATCCTAAGGAGAGAGCCACCCCATCATACCTCCAAAGGGCCCCGGTGAAACTAAGAAAAATTGGGGAAACAAGCAAGGGGGCTGTTTTCCTGATGAACCGGATACCAGCACAAGGGGGAAGGAGATCAGCACAGAGAAAAATCAACTCCTACCAAATCAGATAGCCAGAGCCTCAGAGGCCCCCAACACCTCACCACTGAAGCAGACCAAAAATGAACCCAACATGGCTCAGGGAAATTGTGTGGAAGAGGGGGCGGAAAGAATGTCAGAGCCACATGTTGGGTCATGATATGCAGAGACATTTATCTTACACATAACTGTGGGCTAACTCCACAATGCATGACTCATATACCTCAAAAAGGAGGGGCTAAGGGGGGGGTAGGTTATGGATGAGCCTAATAATGGTACCAAACTGGCTGTATTTGCTGAATACAAAACTGACTAATAAAGAAAAATAAATGTATGTGCTCCAATAGAATCAGCTGTTTTATTAAAAATTTTAACTTGGATTTCCAGCTGCCTGGATGAAGGAGGTGTCACTGTGGATGTAACTGGGGGTGGATCTTAAATCTAGCCTGAGGTATGCAGAGTGAGCAATGGGGGTCCTGCAGCTATAGGTTCTTGCTTCTTGTGCTTGCATATGGTTCTCTCTCTCTCTTTCTCTGGATCTGTGAAATGCAGCCAGTTTGTACTACCATTATGGAACTTCCCCTGGATTTGTAAGCCCGAAATAAATCCCATTTCTCCCATAAACTGTCTGGTTTGGTTGTTCATTCCCTCCCATCCCAGCAGCATGAAGTTTACTATTATAGTGCCCTACAAGGCTCAGAGAACATTGTGGAAAACGGAATGGAAGAAAAAATGTGAGAGCCAAAGGGCGGGAACTCTGTGGTACTGTCCCCTGTCACAAGACTGGTGTATTCATGACCCCACCAAGAGGGCCTTCAGTGGAGTGTATGATCTCTACTGCTTGGAGATCCACATATATGTCACTGACAGAATTATGTATGTTCTTTATCAGTAAAAACATGCAGAAAAGTTAATTTAAAAAAACTTAAAATTATGAAAGTTACATAGAAATGAAAAAGAAAAAATATTGCAACTCAAAGAAAAACAGGACTTTGAAGATTAAAAAAAAATACTTAAAATTCCTACAAAATTAGCACTTCAAATTAACTTTAATATCTAATGTGACAAGTGAAATCAGAAATTAGGTATTGAACTTTATAAAGTAAAAAAAAAATTTCTCCATAGACATTATCTGTCTCTATTAGAACAGATATATTTACTGAATTTTGTATTTACTGAGAACATATTTCATCTGTGTATGGCTCTGTGAAAATACAGTACTTAAAAAAACAACTGTTTTTCTTTCTTTCTTTTTTTTTTTAGAGAGAGAGGGGAGAAATAATTGGCCACCCAGGGCCTCAGCCACTGCAATCAAACTCTAGACACTTTCACCACCCAGTGGGCATATGCAACCTTGCACTTTCCTTACCTTTGTGCATCTGGCTTATGTGAGATCTGTAGAGTCAAACATGGATTCGTAGGGTTTTCAGGCAAGTGCCTTAACTGCTAAGTCATCTCTCTAGGCCCCTCCAAAAAGTTTTAAACCACAAATAAAAAATAAATTAAAAAATTAATAAAATTAGATGGCTTACAAGATGAAGGCTAGGCTGCCCAACTATAGCTATCTAAAGACTGGAAAGTCAGAGAACATGGCAGCTGCTCAGTCCATGAAACTGAATGCAGTCTCAAGAGACATATGACCCTGTAGCTACTATGACCATGAGTCTGGCTTCAAACTGTAAAGTGGAAGAACCAAGCCGTCAGTCATTCCAGGAGGCTGGATGCAGGCTCAAGAGTTATAGGACCTGGTAGCAACTCAGTCCATAAGTCTGAACACAGGTTGGCTTCCAAAGTCCTGAGAGGATAGCCAAAAGTTAAGCAAGTAACAAGGGGTGCTAGGCAGAAAGTAGACACCAGCAAATAGCACAGACAGCCAGACAAGAGAAAAGAAAAGACCCAGAATTTTCCTGGAGCTTCCTCATCTACAATTCCCCTCCAGTGTTTACTCTGTTTAATCTAGTCAAGTTGATTAAAAAATTTGTTCAGGGCTGGAGAGATGGCTTCAGGGCTGGAGAGATGGCTTAGCTGTTAAGCGCTTGCCCGTGAAGCCTAAGGACCCCGGTTCGAGGCTCCATTCCCCAGGACCCACGTTAGCCAGATGCACAAGGGGGCACACGCATCTGGATTTCGTTTGCAGTGGCTGGAAACCCTGGCGCGTCCATTCTCTCTCCCTCTCTATCTGCCTCTTTCTCTCTCTGTCGCTCTCAAATAAATAAAATTAAAAAAAAAATTTGTTCACCCCTTGTAAACTTAATACCAGACTACTTATTCTTATGCTGTGCTTAATTTCCAAATAGAAATAATACAAATAACATGTGATGTAACTAACCTACATACTATTTGAAACTCATTCTTTCTCCTAAAATACATAGAAACAATCTTTAAAGGAATGTTTATCCTCTAATTTCTAATAATCAAATATAGATTTAACAGCCCATAACTACTGGTATAATCTCAATTGATACTAATTAAACAGGAGAGAAATAGAGGGTAGTATAACAAAAGTATCTTAAACTTTGTGTACATATGCAGAAATCCTTTGACTAAATCAGATGGAAACACTGATGAAAATTACAATGTTCATGCATGTGTCTGGTCCTGTAACACGCAACCTTACCCGGTATTTGTGACTACCTTCTACTGTGCATTCTGCATAACCTCTACCCCTAGCAAGCACTTCAGAAGGACTTGGCTCTTTTCCTAGAAGGTGAAGACACCTTAATTCCTGAAGGGTCTAGGCTATTTATTGCCCTGTTTTGATTGGAATATTATTCTTCCTTAGCTCTGTTGTGGAGGAACACTTCAATTTCACCCTGGTAGCTTGCATCCATCATTGGTGTTGGCAATGTAACCCCTTTCTTATCATGCTGACTCAAGGGTATCAGAGCCAAAAGTGAACAGGGGAAGTCTTAGCTTCCAGTTGAATGGGATGTTTTCCATGCCTCCTAACATAGGTTGAATTCAGGTACAACAGTTACTTTCTCATTGTTAGGAAAAAGAAAAAAAAATCAGTTTATGGAAGTTAAAGTTTAATTCCCAGTTGACAGTTTGGAGTTGAAGCTTCAATCATGTCAGAGAAAGCATAGCATGAACAGACAGATTTTGCATCACGCCTTGACATGTCAGCAGGGAGAAAGTTAACAATAACAACAACAAAAGCTATCTAGCATTGGCAAGCTGGACTGGGCTATAAAATTCCAAGGCCCACTCCCAGTAACACATTTCCTCCAGCAAGACTATGAAGTATGATGGTCAAACACATGAGGCTGTCTTGGATATTTAGTATTTGAACTCCTTATTTGGCAATAAGAGACAATAAAGAGGCTTCTCATATATTTTTTTAAAAATTAGACTTATGTTTTCTATTTCAAACATTTCTGTTCATATATTTATAGTCAACTCGAATTTACAATTGGATTCTTTTACTTGCAATGAACTTTTCAAGAAAACAAATGAGTTATGTCTCAGCTGTTTTCTGATATGAAATATCTGAAAATTGAAAATTTTAGAAAATAACAGTGCATCAAGTATGTTTTTTACTTTTGAGAATAGCAAGATGAATATTTTTAGAGCTTAGCATTATGTTTGATATGAAAACAGACTTTTATCCGTGATGATATGAATATATCTTTTAAGAAAATGAGTTTGTATAAAATACACACACTTATTGGCATCACGTTTTTTTATTTGCTATGTTGAATAGTTTTATGAATAATAGTTCAAAATATTTTTTAAATGCTTTCCAAAATATTTTTGCATTCAATGATTCAACTTCAGTAACCCACTTGATGTTAAATGACTGCACAGAAATGATGCATTTTATTATAACTTTTCATTCTTTGTGGCTGCCTTTTACTTTATTTAAGTAATTTTCTTTTTGATTATATGCTTGTGGGAAAATGTTGAAGAATTTCCTGTCAGTTGGATAATTTTGTATTTTATAATGTCAAATTTTAGGATTGTGTTCAGTGTTTCTTTCATTCTGGAAATGCAATTAGCTCAGTATCACTCAGTCTGCTATAACACAGGAGTTCATTTTTCTGACAGAAAGCCATGATAGTTATGGACTGTAGAGAGAGGATGGTTAACTTTGATTCTTCCACTGGTCTGAGTATGCTTCATTAAGTGTGATAAAAATCTGTCCTGATGATTGCACAAACACGTGATGAGAAAAAAAGATCATAAAGCATCTATTATATGTGAGGAAATATGCCTGTGTGAAGGGTCTTTGCAAACTGTTCTCACATAAGAATACATATTGCACACTATTTTGGCTTCTCAGGGAAATGATGAACTAGGTCTATTGAACAACAGTAGAGATATCCCTGTACTGCACCATCCATTTCTGTGTGAATGAATGCCACATTATGAAATAGAGTGTTCCAAGATTCAGAAGGTAGTTTTATTATTGTAACCTTTAAATTCAGCTAGATGTTTTTCTTCATGAAGATTTTAAATTAAGCACCTTTCATAATTAGTTTACATGACAAACTATTAAAAGATGACCATGGTTGGTCACATACTTAAAACTTTTCAAATATGGTTTCAAATTGCCCCCATTAAGAAGCTATTGCAATGCCATTGTCCATATATATATATATATATATATATATATATATATATATATATATATATATACATGTATATATATATATATATACACACACACATATATAATCTGTTTGTCACATACTTAAAACTTTTGAAATATGGTTGCAAATTGCCCCTCTAAGAAGCTATTGCAATGCCATTGTCCATATATATATATATGTTTGTATTATATATATATTCTTTTTGTATTACACTTAATAAATTCAAACTAAAGCCAACTATAATACATAATAAAATTCCATCAGATTTGCAAAGTTTTGTAAGTGTATAAAAGCAGACACAGTATTTTTCTCTTTTTATGAAATTAGACAATTTTGAGGTGTTTTCTTAACAATTCTTGGGTCAGAGTAAATTAACTCCAAATTGTAATGCTAGCACTGGTATTTTATAAACAATGTAATTTAACTACAAACCATTAGGTATCTGGTCAAAGCTTCATCTGTTTTAATACTCATGGCTAACAAGAATAAAGAGACATAAAATTGGGTTTATGTTGATCAAAGTAACCTTAAACAAGGTTGATCAGATTAATCCTATAGATTTCTCTGTCAGGATTAAGTTTGTATCTGGTCCAGTTATGACAAAAAGACTAAAGCCACTAAAAATGCACACAAGCTCATAGATGTTTTCAAAGGTGATGCTATGTTAGTAAAGACAGCCTTTTAGGGTTACAGCTTTAAACTCCAAAGTGCTGGGTTATACCTGCTATAACTACACTAGTAAGATATTTTTAAACAAAAAAGAAATTCTAAAATTCACCTTTGATTTTACATTGCCTTACAGATTTAATTAAAAGGTTAAAATTTAGATGGGTTTAATGTTCATTATAATAATTTCTGACAGATTGCTTGATTGGAGTTTCTTGATAGAAAAATCTAAAATTGTTATAGAAATTAAACTAAAAAATATTGTTAATGACAAAAGCCATTGTCATTTGTCCCATTCAAGTTCAGATCCACCAACATGTGAATAACATCATTCTCTGTGCTCCTATAGAGCAGGATTCATAAGAGAATGATGAATTTATGTTAGGGCTTCATTGAGGACATACTCGCTTCTACATGAGACTGAATATCACCCTAGTTTTCCTTATACTGGGCAACAAACCCTCTAGGAAAAACAAACCAAACTTGGTGGCTCATATGGGAATGATACTATTCTTCAGCTAGACCTGTTTTACAAAAAGAGAAAGAAATAGACTGAGTTGTTCTATGCCCTCCCCTTCTTATCTCTGAGGCTCTCTAAAACTGACCCAGAGCTTTCTACTAGACCTTCAGATGTCTCAATTTCCTAATAGAGCTATAAAACCTTAAATTCCAAGCACAGACACTATAAGTTATTTAAGGTCAGCTTTGTCAGAGAAACAGGGACATTAATGGAAAAAGGAGTGTGCCTATTATCTCTTGTTCACTTCTGGGGACCCTAAGCCAACTCAGGGCATTTGTGAGACTCACAATATTCTGCCAGATAGGATAGAATATCCCAGTAAAGAATTGCTGAAGGGTGGACTTCCGGCCAAGATGTCAACTGCCTAGCTGCTCTGCAAATCCCGGGGAAAGAAAGGCAAGATATTAAGGGTTCATTGGGGCTTTTAGGGGAGAGAAATCTCCAATAGATTGTCATTGGGAGGGCACAGAGGAAGGGGAATCAGGGAATTGTGGATCCCATCGAGGGCGGGTAGCCCATCCCTCCCTCCAAATAACCTCCGTGTACACAGCGTTGCAACTGCAGCCGGAGCCCCCGCTGCCGCTGGAGCCATCTCTGCTGTCGCCGCCTGCGGATCAATCCCTGTGTGTGGAAGCTTAGACTGCTCCATATGCTTGTCTACACGCCCACTTACTGATTGAGCCCAGTCGCACAGCAACTGACACACAAGCACAGACTGTGTCTCTCGCTTGTGGCACCTCAGGTGCCATCCCCTACCTGTCTGCTAGAAAGGTCCCAAATCAATAACCTAACCATCCACTTAAAGGCACTGGAAAAAACAAGAAAAATCCAACCCAAAGAGCTCCAGAAGGAAAGAAATAATTAAAATCTGAGCAGAAATCAATGAATTGGAAACCAAGGAAACAATTAAGACAATTGACAAAAGAAAGGGCTGGTTCTTTGAAAAAATAAACAAGATTGACAGACCCCCGGACAATCTGATCAAGCAAAAAAAGGAGAAGCTTCTCATTTGTCTGGTGCTAACTTACTCTCAGTTGGAGAATCTGCTTCTCTTTTTCAGACAGACGTAGATACTAAGGAGAGAGCCACCCCATCATACCTCAAAAGGGCCCCAGCTGAAACTAAGAACAATTGGTGAAACAAGCAAGGGTGCTGTTTTCTTGGTGAACTGGGTACCAGCATAAAGGTGAAGGAGATCAACACAGAGAAAGGTCAACTCCTATCAAATCAGAAATGCAGAGACCCAGAGACCCCCAGCATCTCATCACTGAAGCATATCAAAAATGAACCCAACATGGCTCAGGGAAATTTTGCGGAAGAGGGGGCGGAAAGAATGTCAGAGCCACATGTTGGATCATGATATGCAGAGACATTCAGCTTACCCATAACTGTGGGCTAACTCCACAATGCATGACCCATATGCCTCAACAAGGAGGGGCCAAGGGGAGGGGGTAGGTACCGGATGAGCCTAATAATGGTACCAGACTGAGTGTATTTGCTGAATACAAAACTAACTAAGAAAAAAAGAAAAAAAAAATTCTCAAGGGCTGGAGGGATGGCTTAGCCAAAGGAGCCAGGTTCCCCAGGACCCACATTAGTCAGATGCACAAGGGGGCGCACACGTCTGGAGTTTGTTTGCAGTGGCTGGAGGCCCTGGTGCACCCATTCTATCTCTCTCTCTCTCACTCTCTCGCTCTCTCACTCTCTCTCTCCCCCTTAGTCTGTCAAATAAATGAGTAAATAAATGAGTAAATAAATATCTTTTTAAAAAATATTGTTGAAGAAACAGACAAAAAAATCCAGAGTTTGAGGCCAGTTTGCCACCAAGCATTGATAACAATGGCATTTTTCACTAACTGTGATCAGATCAGCAACCTATGTGAACAGCCATGATATGTTAGGCCTGTTATCTCCAAAGAAAATTTCTGGATAACTAATAACTAATTGACCCAACGATAATAGGTTGGCCTCCTAGAAATTCCTTTAAGATTAAGAGTATACCCCCTCATAGTGTGCAGGAACAAAATTTATGTCTATCACAAGAGCACTAAAACTAAATCAATGTCAGAATTAATATTTAGAGTTTTGTTAATAAAAAGTGTTTTGCCAACACTTACAAATGTTAACTAATATATGTTTCCTGTCTTTGAGATATGGCTTAACATGTCATCACACAACACAAATTGAATATTAAAAAGCAATGTTAAGGTTTGAATACCATGTACTAACTAGATCTGTTTTGTTAAAAAGAAAAGGTTTAGACATATGTTATGTGTCTATTTTTCTCCTGGGTGCCTAAGAACTAGATGTAACAGCCAGAGTGAATGAGGACTTTAGGGGTTAAAAGGGTACACAATATTTTGGTGCCAGCCCCTTCAGGTCATAATGCTAGACAATGGGACACTTCTTTCTCTAAAGGGTCCTAAAGCTCTTGTAAAGTCACTTGTCTTTTTGACCAGAGAAAATATGAAGACCCAGAGAATAGATTCCAATCATTTTCCAGTCTGAAGAAGGAAAGTCAGAACAGAGGGGAAAAGCCTTAATGCTTTCAACGGAAGGAAGTCACATGGTCAGCACAGCCCTGTCTCATCCCAGCAGATGGTACAAATGCTGAGAGCCACATAGATCCTCCTAGGTCCCTAAAACTTTCCTAAAGAGCCAACACTGACCAAAATACAACATAAAATTAAACTTTAACCACCTACTTTGTCGTAAGCACTCAATAGAAAAATATAGCCATAAAGTAATATATAGCTTAAAAAATGAATCATCACAGCCCACACTGTAATTTCAGGTAGATGTGCTCACTGTGGCTCAATGGCATCTGTACCATTATCAAAGTTAAATGCTGTGCGTTTAAATTCTTAATTATTCTGCTAATGTCTTATCTACTTCACAAGAACAGGTATAGACCACACCATTTGGAAGATTTCTAGATCACCATGATGAAAGATAATCATGCCTATTATTCCTGTTGATAATTGTGCTAATTTTGGTACATAGTATGTTTAACTGTAATCTTGACCTTTTATTCTCTCATCTACAGTTTTCCCACACTCAGATAGTCCTGTGACAATCTAACTCCATCTTCCAAGGCCTGAAATGCTACATGAATGGGAAACTTGTGAACCTCTCTAAACTCCAATTCACCAGAACTGTGCTTATCCCTGTTTTGTCCCATTCCCCCCACCACCAAATATCTTTCTCTAGGAATCACGAGCTTATTCTTATACTATAAGTCCACCAGTAACTTTTGGGGATCTGCAGATTAGACCCACTGGAGGGGTATCACAGCTGCCTTACCCAGTGGTACCATTTAGCTTGAAGTCAGACCAATCCATCATCTCAATCCCTAATGGCAGCTAGGGTTTTCTCTCCAGAAGGGAAAAAATGAGAGGACACAAAAATTGGCTAGGCAGTCATGGTGAGAGAACCCCTAAAGTAATGTTTGTTTGTTTCTTTACTAAAAGCAGGATATGCCACTGAGCTTGCAGAAATATGGATGTTAAATCCTCCAGGAAAGATTTCTAGATTCATCTTGTACCCTTTCTAAAGGACATAAACTCAGATTCTTGTCTAAGATTACTTGAAAAGCTGCAAATATGGTTTTCATCTCTAATAACCTGTAGACCAGGACTTCCTCATGTAGCCACTAATCATTCAAAAAAAGAAAAAGGGCTTGAGAGATGGCTTAGCGGTTAAGCACTTGCCTGTGAAGCCTAAGGAGCCTGGTTAAAGGCTCGATTCCCTAGGACCCACGTTAGCCAGATGCACAAGGGGGTGCATGAGTCTGGAGTTCATTTTCAGTGGCTAGGGGCCCTGGCGCCCACTCTCCCCCCCCCTGCCTCTTTCTCTGTCTGTCACTCTCAAATCAATAGATTAAAAAAACAAACAAACAAACAAACAAAAAAGATCTGAGCCTCAAGGTAGATTTCTCAAGCCCCTTCTTACCACTTTGGAAAGGAACTCTGCCCTCTTCCCTCATGGACCTTCTATGTTCTAGGTTTAATCCCCCTTCTATTTGTCCTCTGAAAACTTTGGTCTTGCTCCCCATTATCCTGGGAGTGGCTTTATCTAACATTGAAGCCACCAGGACAATGACAACTGGGCTCCAACAGGTCTAGAGTAGCCAACTGTCTAACAAGGTTAGGGAAGATTAGTCCAACAAAGTACTGTCACTCTATAAAACCAGATAGATTTCCTAACATGGTGGTACTACAAAATCACAGAGGCTTGGACTTGATTAAAGCAGAAAAGAAAGGATTTGTGTTTATCTGTGGAAGAATGCTGTTTCTATGCAAACAAATCTGACATAGATAGGAAAAATGCAAGACAATTTCTAGAGAGGATAAAGACCAGAAGAAAGAAAATGAGTCCTACTGGAAAAGTACGAGGAACACTTGGAGCCCCTGGTTAGCCCTTCTAGCAGGGCCTCTGGTCATGGTACTCCTACCCCTCTTGTTTGGGCCTTGCCTGACAAATCTGCTCACTAGATTCATCTGAAACTAGGTAGAGGCCATCAAATTCCAGGCCATTGATCAGAAACATCAGAAAATATCTGTGGAATAGGACATAAGGAATCATGTACATGAAGAGGAGGGAATTTAGCAATATACAAAAAGATTGAGCAGTTAGATAAGAAAATAATTAAGAAGGATAAGCAGGGAGTCTGCCCTCTCCTTGCAATTTATTGCAGATTTAACTTTAATTAACATGTATACTCTATTGTAATCTTTGTTGGTCAAACTGTTACACTCTTGTAATGTTTTGTAGCCCACTTTCTCTACTCCCACATATACACTTTTGTATAAATTCTATTACAAACTTAAACTCAGTGTTGGTGCCATTATGGAGAGATCCAGGTGTCAACCTACTAGCATGAATAAATCTTCTTCTCTTCTGTTTGAATGCCTGTGAGTCTCAATCTGTCCAGGAATTCCCACAACTGTCATGGCAGCTTGTTGGGCCTTGAGAGGCCTGGGCGTGAGGCCTAGTGGCCTAATTCCTAAGCCTAGCTAAATTTTGGCAACCTGCCTCTGGACAAGATCAAAAGGCTTCAAGAGGACCTGGAGAGGAGACGGCAGGACCTTCAAGACAACCCACTGTGGATGGGCTTACATGGCTTCTTACCCTACCTTCTCCCCCTACTTTGGCCCCTCCTTCTCCTTCTCCTTATCCTCACTGTCGGGCCTTGTGTAATTAACAAAATTACACATTTCATTCACCAGCAGCTAGAGGCAATAAAAAATCCATCAGGCTGAGATACATAATCACAGGCTGGCAACTCAGGAATTAAATTCCTCATGTGACCCACTGCCACCCCCTCTGCCCTCCATGTGACCAATGATGGGTAAGATCTCAGACTGACTGAGACAATCTAAGACAGGCCATGGAGTGGGTTTTCAGTGAGCTAAACTCATGGTACCCAGCGATGGGTAAGATCCCCAGAGGGGGACAACCTAAGACAGGGGCCATGATGACTAATGCTCTCACAAAAACAAAAGGGGAGATGTTGGGCCTTGAGAGGACTGGGTGTGAGTCCTAGTGGAAATTCCTAAGCCTAGCTAAAGTTTGGCGACCTGCCTCTGGCCAGCTATGGCTCAGCAAGATGCCTAATGGCTTCCCGCCTGTCACTTCTGCATAGGAGTTGGAATTCCTGACCATGTGCGCTTTGAACCAATCATTTCAAAAGTCGCGATATACTATTGGCCCTTACCTCTCCCCCCATCCTAGAATCCCCACCCTTCTTCTCAACACTATATAGGCAACCGCCTGTAACAATAAAGTGAGTTCCTGCTTCGACAAGACTCCTGGCTCTGTGGTTTGTTTCTGGCCATTGACACTCACCCTCCTCCTCAACCCCTTGGGAGGAGCCAGTGGGCCTGGTCCTTCCTCAGCACTACCTGCCAGGGAGCCCGGCAGCAGCTAAGAGACTATACTAAATCTCAGATGAGACTTGGGACTTTGGAACTATGTTAAGTTGGTAAAAATGGTGGGGACCTTTGAATTTGGATGGAATACAATTTATAGCCTGAGATGGTTATGTATCTACTGGGGGACACAGGCAGAATGTGGTAGCTTGAATGAATGTCCTCTGATAGATTCAGTAGTTTTTTTTTAATTTTTTTTTGCTTAATTTAATTTTTTTTTTATTTGAGAGTGACAGAGAGAGAGAGAAAGAGGCAGATAGAGAGAGAGTGGGCGTGACAGGGCCTCCAGCCATTGCAAAGGAACTCCAGACATGTGCGGCCCTTTGTGCATCTGGCTAAGGTGGGTCCTGGGGAAAGGAGCCTAGAACAAGGGTCCTTAGGCTTCACAGGAAGCATTTAACCACTAAGTCATCTCTCCATCCCAGTAGTTTTTTAAAGTTACAATTTTGATCTCCAGCTGCCTGGCTGGAGAACGTGTCACAGTGGTTGGGTCCCAGGGTCCAGTTCTAAGGTGTGGGGTTGAACTTGGCATCCTAGTCTAAAAATAAGCAAAGTACTTGAGCTTTGCCCAGAGTTCCTGAGGTTTTCTTGCCTGTGGTGCTGCTGGTAGTTTTTGGGTTTTGGCTTTTCTCTCTCTCTTGGTCCTGTGAAAGACAGTCAAGTTCTTCAGGCATTATGGAACTTCCCCTGGCTCTGTAAGCTTTAATAAATCCCTTCTTCTTCCCATAAATTGTGCCTGGTTTGTAAGTTTATTCCAGCAATGTGAGGGTGTCTAATAGAGTGGCTAAAATAATTTATAACTAAGAAAACCCTGAAATTAAGACAAACACCTCTATGATCAACCTTCTCAATGTATAGATTAACATCCACCATGTTGAACAAGAATTTGGACATTTGATTTGAATTTTAGTCACAATCACTTAGTTTACTCAATGGTAACATAGACAGAACTTTCTTTCTCCCATTCCTGTTACCACCCACATGTCAAATTCTATTTTCTTCTCTTCTAGAACAATATTTCAGATGCTGAATGTAACTACTGTGTGAAACCCTAATGTCTCTTATTAGGTATAATCATTCATTTTTGTTTATAGTATCCTTCTGTTCTATCTGATCATCTTCCTATGCAAATACTGCACCAGCTTGAGAAGTCTCATTGCAACAAATATGGGGATGAGATAACAGGACATGGGGGTTCTCTAAGCTCTCTCATGCTGATTAGACAGTCTGCAGAGTTGCTTTAAGTCAGTGTGTCACTATATATAGCCAAAAATTATCTGAAACAGCACTGAGTAATATACCAGGATTGCCTAAACTTCCAATTAATCACTACATTCTCTTAGCTCTAAGATAGGTGCTGTAATATAGTTTTAGAAATAGAGAGAAAAATTCAACATATGCATAAATAATGGTGAGTATTATTTCTCTCATATAATGCAGTATCTGCCTACAGAACACAGACAATTGAACCAGATAAGCAGGATTTCAGCAATAATTTCTTAACTTCACACCTTTACCATTACTAAGGTGTAGAAGCCCACAGTTATAATACCATATTCAACATATGAATTTAAGAAATGTTCATCATATTGTAAAAGGACACCAAGGAGATAAACAACCACTTGCATTTCAACCAAGGCCCACTTGAAACCCCAGAAGAATTGAGGAGATGAATAAGAATTCTGCTTCCTTAGTGAGCCTGATAATCAGCACCAGGGTCAATGAGACAGACACTGAATGTACAATCAACATCTACCAAAGCAAAAATTGAGAGGCTTCTAAGTGAAGTAGACTTAAAGCACACCCACCATGGCTCAGGGAATTTTGTGGAAGAGGTGGAGGAAAGATAGTAAGAGCCACAGGTTGAGATGTCATACCCAAAGGCATTGCCTTCCACAAATAACTGACTGCTGCTCCCACAACACATAACCCACAACCCCATATGGGAATACCAGCAAAATTTTGAGCAAACATTTTGTAAACATGCAATGTGAAAAATCAGTATATGTTTGAAGATATATTGTTAAAATTTCTTTACCAATCATAATTGTTAAGTCCTTGCTTAATTTGTTTCTCAGTACTGAAGTTAGAAAAACATAACAAATGTACATATTTACCTTGAGGTCAGAAAAAAAAAAAGTTTTATTTTGCATGTAAAAATTTTTCATGCATTGGTTTCCAAGGAAATCAGATCTAGCAGAGTATTGAAATATGATTCACTACATGGCCTTAATAAACTCATTGATTTTCTTCATTTTAGCAAAATTTATTAAATTTCTGCTATATTAAGGTTTATCATTCATTGAAGCCTAAGAATCAACAAGGCTATTTCATTGTATTTTAACTTCAGTTGCAGCAAAATTATTATGAGGGTAAAATATGTTATGTTATAATTCTCATAAATTTTATATTCTAAACCTATAACTTGAATACCTTACATTAGTAAGGTTGTAAAGAATAAACACCACATAGAACTCAAGAGAAAGTAATTTTGAAAATTTACTCTTTGCAAATGATCTGATTTATATTATTTCAGATTAAAGGGATCATAATCTTTTAATACATTCACCTGATATATAAAATTTGAAGAAGTTTGTACAGCAAGTTTTCTTACAGTCACTTTATTAGAAAGAATGTCAGAGTCACATGTTGGGTCATGATATGCAGAGACATTTAGCTTACCCATAACTGTGGGCTAACTCCACAATGTAAGACCCAGTATACCTCAACAAGGAGGGGCCAAGGGGAGGGGGTAGGTCACGGATGAGCCTAATAATGGTACCAAACTGACTGTATTTGCTGAATACAGAACTGACTAATTAAAAAAAAAAAAGATAAAAAGTAATACCTTATGGTCCTAGAACCTCTGTATTCAAACTTCTGACACCCTTAAATAAACAACTTTTTATGGCTTGATTTTGAGGCAACTTGGATAAAGACAAACAATTTTCAGGTTTTAAATATAAGTAATATAAAATTTCTAGGGCTGGAGAGATGGCTTAGTGATTAAGCGCTTGCCTGTGAAGCCTAAGGACCCTGGTTCGAGGCTTGATTCCCCAGGACCCACATTAGGCAGATGCACAAGGAAGCGCACACATCTGGAGTTCGTTTGCAGTGGCTGGAGGCCCTGGTGTGCCCATTCTCTCTCTCTCTCTTTGCCTCTTTTTCTCTCTGACTGTCGCTCTCAAATAAATAAAAATAAACAACAACAACAAAAGAATTTATCATCTATTTTTATTTATCTAAATTGATAATTTTAGTAAACAGAAAATGCATTTTTATTAATTGTGCTCTTTTCTGTAGTAATTACCAAATACCTGGAAGAAGTTATTGATGTCACTAGAGTCTGTATAATTGATGTACTTTTAATCTTTTAATTCTATAGGAGTTCATTGTATATTAAGTCACTGGTTAATGTAATAATTAGGTTTCATAAGGAAGCAATTAAATGGAAAAATCTGCATAAAATGTACTTTCTTATCATTAAATGGAAAAAGACATGCGGTTTGTGATTTTTCATTTCACCTATATTATAAAAAAGTAAACAAACAACCTTTTATAAGAATATGGGTGTTTTTACTTTTACTCTTTCCTAAGCTTCACCATCTCTCTAACTCTTATTTACTGTGTTTTAACCTCAGAGCTCATATTCTGGTCCTTCACAACACCGAATTCATGTTCACCAGTGGTCACTGTATGCATTTTCCCCTAATTGGATTGTTTTACTTCATCCCAAACTTCTATAACTTAAATCATGAATATGAAATATGAACATTGTTTATGGCTAATGTTGATGTTTGATTATACGGTTACTAACTAACTCCAGCTGAGATAGATACCCTGGAAATACCTCTGATCTATAACTTTGTGTCTTTTTGCTATGTTTAATTTAAACACAGTTTTTGCTTACTCCACACCACTTACCAACATTGGTAATTTTATTACTTACCTGTTTATTTATGTTGTACATATCTCCCCATCCTCTACACAATATAAATTAAATGAGTCAACAATAGGCATCCTCTTTCTGTTGTTTCTTTTTTTTTGTTATAATATTAGCATGCCTAAAGTGTCTGCAACATATTGGTTATCTAACACATATACAATTTGTTAATTCACTAATTATTTACATCTTAATCAGAAATTTATCTATAATGTATGTGGTCATCAAATTTACAAGAATTTGGAAATTTCATAGGATAAATATAAAGTCAAGAGAACTATAGCAAAGCAAACAAAACCTTGGAGGGATCGCCAGGACTACATGACTTATAGGTACAAGTGTATTGAATGAGATAAAATAATATGTCAGGCAGAGCAGTAGTCTTTGAGAGAGAAGATATGAGGAACTGTAGATATGCATGGTTCATATGCTAACAGCCATGTAAGAGCTGGAATTAGACAAATGTTTGCAATCATATCTAAAACTCAGAAATTTCATAGATAGAATTAGATTTTTTCACATATAAATGATTGTTAAGATGGTGAAGGCATAGCAGCCTAGCTCAGTCAGCAGAGCATGAGACTCTTAAAATTGTGAAAGCAGCCAACATTTTACAGAAGGCCAGAGAATATGATTAATAGTTTAAAAAAAAGTATAGTATATACCCAAGGGAAAGTAGAAAGTATTAATAGCTGATATGAAAATTATTATTAAAATATTAATTTGAAGATCAAGAGAGATGAGTTGTTAAGTAGGTGACTAGAAAGTTTTCTAGAACATTCCCTTTCTGAATAAAGTTATTTGTAGACATCAAGCAGCTGTCATTTTTTTCTTTCCTTTTTTGAGGGGGCAAAGTACCCACTAAGGGTATAGAATACAAGCCAGTGAGAGATGATTATTTGATCTTAGGATCTTAATAAAGTCAAAATTCTCTTATAATCATGGAATTAAAAGGATATTTCATTATATACAATGCCATATGAGTAATTATGTTGACTTTATGTAGAGATTGTAGTCTTCCACATTTTCAGTTATTAATTCTCTGCAAATATAATTTTCACTAAAGAATAATTTTGACAAATTATTTGTTTCCTTGTCACCTCCTAACATGGATTCAGGTATTTGACTACTGGAAATTTATGTTTGGTGCCCAGTTTATTTAGGTACCCAGAACCCAAGTAACTTCTAGTTGGCACTCAACCTGGATATTACTGACACAAATCTCCAAATCCGCCTAGGAATTTAACAACTGGTCCCCTCAAAGACTTATAAATCAATAAAGATATGAAGTGGTAGAATAGTAAAAATAAACAAAGAAAAAGAAAAGACAGTAAAATCCCCAGTCAATAACAAAATAAATAAATTTGGCCAACCCAAAACTACATGAGTACAATATTTTTCTATACATTTTCCCTCTTAATAGTTCCAGCCTACTAAATGGCTTTTGAAATAAGACACAGGAGAAAATCTGAAGTACTTAATATGTTTTCAATGTGAATTCTTAAAATAGACATGTGTTAAGGAGGAAATAGGAACTTTTTTTAAGACCAGAGCCCATTTTGATATTTCAAGATAACCCCAAGAAGCACTGGTTGGCATTAATTATTAGGGCCAGGCAGTGGGTGAGTGGAATCAGTTGAGTTTAAGCTTTGACAGTGCTGCCGAATCCAATCTGTTATCCTGTGATAACAAATAGGTCCTTTCAAAGGACAGATTGACCCATGGCCTGATGATATCTCATGGCCTAATTCATTCCTTACAGACTTATGTTGCTGGAGTCATTATGAATGACATATCACAGGGCAGGTCAGAAGCCTTTCATCAAATAATGATCTAAAATAATCACTGGAGAATTCTAATCTTCCCAGTCCACATATGGGTACTTCATTTAGTATTACATCAGATCTTTCAACTCCCTTTCTTGGTCTCTGATTATCATTATGTTTAAGCTTAATGGGTATTTTAAATAACAAAAGTATCTTGTGATTTTTGTGCTTTAAAAAAAATCCTCAAACTCTGCTTTTCCACATCCAGGTCCTTATCTAGAGAGCATTTTTCTTTGCTAGGATCAGCTTCTTAGCTGTTGGGATTGCTATGGAACTATTCTTTTCTACCAGGACATCATTCTGGCACTTACCTGGATGGTGACCACCAGATCCTCATTCTCTCTCAGGATTTCTGATCTCCTCTTCAGTTCTGCATGCCTGCTACATCTGTGTACACATTTCAGTATACATATTGAATGGCAGCACCTTAACAAGCAGTCAGCACATGGTATACAACATTGTAGTTCATAAAGTGTAGAGTCTCAAGAACATCTTTGAGGCTCCTCAGCAATGATGACTTAATGACATAACCCTATGAAAAGTCTGTGTGTTTTGCCTCATTAGGCCCAGTATGGTGAATTCAGAAATTATAGATCAAATTTTACTATCTATTCAAACTCTTTAAGAATAATTATTGCATGTGGTTGTTAAGAGTCTGGTCAATGGCAAGGAATCCATGGCTGCAGAGAGCAAGCCAACCTTTGCCAGGATGCTCCATCAGGACAGAGCTTCCTCTTCCAGTGGAAACAAGGAATTTCGTCAAAAACATACAGCATAGGATTTATAAATGCACAAACTTCACAATTAATGACTTAAATTGCTTTAAACACTGTTATTTGTGCTATAGCACACAACCAAATTCACCCTTTTTAAATCAAATTTCGAAAAATAGCAAAATCAGTGCATTCCTAAACAGCTAGAAGTTACTGTAACCACGGCAATTGGTGTTCTATGATCGAGCTCATGCAGGGACAAGGCAATCAAAGCAGAGATGCAAAAGAAGATCAAGATTAATCTTCTACATCTTCCCTCCCTCACTTCCCCTCTCCCTCTCTCTCTCTCTCTTATCTCTAACTCTTGTATATTAGTTATCTTTTTCCTCATTTTCTTAGTGGGCACTGACCTGTAACTCCCAGAACCAGCATGGGGTTATCATCCACAATGAGCTTTTGATCAGAGAGACCTACAAGGTTTCCTAAAAGACAGATAGATTTCTGTCAGAGTACTTGGTGACCCACCAAAGGCTAGTGGTAAGACCCTACTGCTGAAGACACCTTATGTGATTGACATGCAAATTAGAATGGCATGGCTAGAAGTTGGAAGAGAGTCAGTCCCCAGACAGTCAGCGCGTCTAGTGCCAAAAGGTGCTACATGGGTGACTGGGGGAAAATGACCAATATCTGTCGAAGCAACGCATGGTCTAACCTACTTAGCAGCAAATAACTTGTTGTGATGCCCACACAAATGCAGTGGTGGCACACAGCCATGGTGGGGAACCCACTGCTCTCAATTCGGCTAACTGATCCCCTCACTGGTATGGGACCCATAGCTGGAGCTGGGAAACATGTCAGAACCATATCCAAACATAAGCCCACTCGCCAATATCAAGCAACCATCAATTGTGGGCTACAAGAGGGCCTACACCTATTAAATTCTCTATGAAAAAAAAAGGGGGTTATCTCATTTGTCCTGATGCTAACTTACTCTCCGTTGGAGAATCTGCTTCTCTTTTTCAGATAGATGTAGATCCTAAGGAGAGAGCCACCCCATCATACCTCAAAAGGGCCCCGGCTGAAACTAAGAAAAATTGTAGAAACAAGCAAGGGGGCTGTTTTCCTGATGAACCCGATACCAGCACAAGGGGAAAGGAGATCAGCACAGAGAAAAATCAACTCCTACCAAATCAGAGAGCCAGAGCCTCAGAGGCCCCCAACACCTCACCACTGAAGCAGACCAAAAATGAACCCAACATGGCTCAGGGAAATTTTGCTGAAGAGGGGCCAGAAAGAATGTCATAGCCACATGTTGGGTCATGATATGCAGAGACATTTAGCTTACCCATAACTGTGGGCTAACTCCACAATGCATGACCTGTATACCTCAACAAGGAGGGGCCAAGGGGAGGGGGTAGGTCATGGATGAGCCTAATAATGGTACCAAACTGACTGTATTTGCTGAGTATAAAACTAACTAATAAAGAAAAAAAAAAAGAAAAAAAAAGAAAAAAAAAAAAGAAAACCAGGTGAAAAATGAAAAAAAAAAATCAACAGATACTCTAATAGACACTCCAAGTGTTTTACATATACCTATGCCTTTTTTGTTCACTTACCTAAAACTCACTTTCCAAACCCCCTGCAGCTAAGGGTTTATAAGATAGTTCTGTTCAAGTATGTATCTCAAAAGACTATGAAGAAGGCATTTATTACTTTACAAATAAAAAGGGAAAGAACCGTTAAAAAAAAGAGAGAGAGAGATGCAAAAGAAAAGGGAATGAAGTAGAAGAACGAGAAGTGCTGAACAAAAGTACAGTACAACATGCTGTACATGTCACACAAGTTATTCAAATTTAACATCACTTTCATATTTAGGAAACCTTAGCTCATTTATCTCCCCATAGCATTCTTTGAAGTAATAACTGCATCCATTCCATGGAGTTTCGAAAACTGACATTTTTAATTATAAATGTTAGAGAAATTCAATGTATGCTGGCTAATGCCTTATTAAGAAGTTGGGCTATGCACATAGTATCTTATTTTGTTTTATACATTCAATTCATGCTTATCAATACTTGGGTACTATTTATAGATTTACTTTTAGCTTTTGATTGACAATCTTCAAAGGAAAAATCAGAGAGAGTGCGGACAGAAGTACTCAGTGGGTGTTGATAATGCTGCACTCAGAAGCCATAATTTGTTATTGGAAATTTTCAGTGCCTGGAGTGGGATATTTCCCAGTTGGCTGTTGGTCAGGTAATTCCAAAACAATACAGTCCACTGTCATTGTTTTTGATTGCCCAACACAACTACATGGCAAGATTCTGTTGCTGAAGACACCCCATTCTTTGATTTGGTTGCAGGGTACTGAGAAATCAAGGTAGAAATGAGCCAGAATCCTTCTTTCTAATAGCTAACTGTCACAGTGCTTGAAAGTACCATGCAGGATGTTGGGGAACAAAAGTCATTAATAAGTTTACATAACTATGAACACTGTGAACTACACAACTGATCAGATTGTGCTCACTGATGCAATAGCAATAAAACCCAGTGCTGTCCAGTTAGATTTGAGGTCCATTTCACATGAGAGATTTCCTGCCTGGTACTAAGGACCTTTTGACTTATAAGGTCATAGGCTCTAGGAAGGGGGAGATACCACTGTTGTTTGGCTAAATGGATTTGTTATGTCCATAAAATTTAGTATTTTTGGTTTGTTGATTTATTCACAAGGTATCCTAAGTGATCATTAATTTTTCCTTCATTTTTTCATCATGACTACTTTTCCCATAGCTTTTTATCTTTAAAGATTGGTCTTTACCTGGTTACTTGGAGATAATAACTGGCTTCTCAATAGTGATTTATTTATTTCAAATAAACTATTTGATTTTCAATAGAAAAAAAAATTATCCTCTAAGATATTGTTTTTAAAGCAAGATGTAGCAGTAACAAGAATGTTGTTAAAAAGAACAGTGTCTTAAGTAAATTAAAGTATACAATAAATATGCACACTATAAAATTTAGAGTAGGGTGAGATTATATACCTAAACAGATCAAAAGTGATTTTATTGAGATATTCTTGCTAAAACAAGTTCTTTTGTAAAATTACAAACTGAAGCTGAAATTTAGAGATTAATTTGTGCGGTTTCTAGAGTGTCAGATGTATTATGAATTGAAATGGAATAGATTTAGAATAAAAAATAGTCATGTGATAGCCGGTGTGGTGGTGCATGCCTTTAATCACATCACTTGGGAGGCAGAGGTAGGAGGATCACCATGAGTTCAAGGCCACTCTGAGAGTACATAGTTAATTCCAAGTCAGGCTGGACCAGAGTGAGACTCTACCTCAAAACACTCCCCACCAAAGAAAGTCACATGAGACAGAAGCAGGGACACCATATTTGGTGTGGCTGCTATATATGCGAGTATTCCATATGTAACCAGCAGATGACATCATGGATACTGGATCCATCCTGAGAGATAATGCAGCTGAGTTCCAATGGAATCCTTTCTCCAAGGATAACAAAGAAAAATGACAGTGCTTATTAGATACTACTTAAGGTGTGCCTGTGTTCCTGGATGAGCTGTTTATAGCATATGATGCTTTAACTCTTAGGAAGCCCTTTAACAGAACCTAGTATTATCTTTTTTTTTTTTTTTTTTTTTTTGGCTTTTCAAGGTAGGGTCAATGTATGTCAAACTAGGGTTACAAATTCATCAAATCAAAACAAATTTTACTGACTTAATTGAAATCTTATATAAATTTCATTTTAATACTTTTGTGTGTATACCTCATGTACCATGCTAGACATAATAATATTTAATGATTATCAACTGAATTACCTGCATTTTTCTGGGAAATCTCAGACTAAAGAGAGTGTTTAATTACTAATGGGTCAGGCATCTGGTGGTTCATCAAGAAGGAGGGTTAGAACTCTAAATCTGGAGTCTTCAACAGTTACTGAGCTGCAAATATGTATAGACATATTTCTCTCTGTGTCCAGTGCAGAAGAGAGAGTGAAACTGAATATATTAATAGATGAAGCTTATAGTCAAAACAAGGTACCATCTAGAGAAGCATAACTTTTACAAGACAGTTTTAAAGGGTGAGAAATGATCACAAAATCAGAAAAGATGTGAAGTCGAAACATATCAGCAGTTGGTATAACATAAAATCCTGGAATCGAGTTGGCAAAGCCAGCATGTCATAATTAATGTGGATGAGGACCAGAGCTCATCAGTTGTTACTTCAGTTTATCTCCTGTGGTAAACAGCTGCCTCCAGGAATGATGAGCTTCTGTGGTTGAAAGAGTCCAATAATATTAAGTACATTTACAACCTTAAGGACACATTTCTTCTCTCCTTAAATAAAACAACAATTTCATACTGTTTCTTTTTATGTAGGTGGCAATCTGTTGTAAATCAAGGACAAACAATACAGGGATTAGAGGGAGTGATTGATATAGTGACTTATTTAGCATTGAACACACCAGTCACTTAAGTTTAGTACTATGATGAGTTTTATCTTACCTTAATAGTCACCACCAAAGAGAAGATTCTCTATCCAAAATGAGAACAGCAGTAACCTATGAGTATGAACATGCACATTTATAGTACAATTTGTGGGGAGGGGTGCACAACATATCCAACAGTAGTGAATTCCTTAGTAAGGCCTTTGACCTCCCACTGCATAGGATTTTTTTTTATTTAAGCAATATTTTTTATTAGCTATGGACATATTTTGTACGTAAATAGCACTTGCCGGTACCATTCTTTACCTCCTCCCTGCCCCTTTTCTGAAAAAGCCTTCCTTTCGGGGGATGCAGGCCAAACCCATGGGGATTGTGGGTCATGCATTATGAGGGGCTGTTCAAATGTCTGTTCAAAATGTCTCAAGTTGTAGCTCCAACAATCTTTCTGACCCCTCTTCTGCAAAATTCCCTGAGCCATGCTGAGAACATTTTAAGTCTACTTTAGCTGATGGGCACTTAGGAGCCTCTGGATCTCTGGTTTGTTAGGTGTTGAGTGTCCCGAGTATACATCATCATTGTGCAGATATCAGTTTCACTAAGAAAGAAGCACTCTTGCTCATTTCCCCAATTACTCTTTGGTTTCAACTGGGTCCCGGGTGGAGTGCACTGGGTCATTTATCTCCTCAGGTCCAGCTCCTGTCTGAAAAAGAGAAGCAGATTCTCCAATGGAGAATGAAGTCAGAACCAGTTAAGTGGGATAAATACTATTAATTTAGAAAGAATTAAAAGGGTATAGACCCTCTTATAGTCTAAGGTAAGTGGGAGCTTGACACTGAAAAGCTGAATCATTATCTGGATATGATTTTGACTTGCTTCCAAGTTCTAGATAGTTTCCTTTCCACTGAGAAGATCTGCTAGCCAATCCACAAGCAGTTGATTACCTACCATGGCTGTGTTCCACTCTTTCACTTATATGTGCATCACATCAGGTTATTTGCTTCTGAGTTGCTTAGACTTTGAGTTGCTTGGACGGATGTTGTCCACTTTGGGTAGCCCATGTAGTGCCTTCCAGCACTAGATGGGCTAATTTCTGGGGACTAATTCTCCTAAGGATTCCAACCAGGTCTCTCCATGGTCCATGCCAACAGCAATATGGTGTCTTCAGCAGTAGGGTTTTACCATTAGCCTCCATTGGGTATTCAAGTTCTCTGACAGAAGCCTTTTTTTGGGGGGTGGGGAGATCTAGTAGGTGTCTCTGATCAACAGCTCATTGTGGATTTAGACCACATCCTAACATAGGGAATTACAAGCCAGCACCAAGGGAAAAGAAAAAGACAGAGAAGAAACAGAAACAGGAGAAATTTAAGGGTAGGTTTCATCTCACACTCTCCAGGGCCCTTTAATTCAGGTGCTACCTATAAAGTCAGATTGAGGGTTCCAGCTTTTAGTCTGACTTCCAGGATATAGGATTCTATGGTGACAGTTCTATTGGAGTTCAGTTTTTTTTTTTATCTCCCCCCATCCATTCCCCCAAGCCCTACCCACACAATTGTCTGTCCAAGCCTCAAGATGCTATTCAGTTATGTCAGCAACTTGGACTGATCCAGGTTAGGAAATGCAGATGAGTGAGATCATGTGACAGTAGTCTTTCTGTGATTGTGTGAGTTTACTTAGAATGATCTGCTCCAAGTTTGACCATTTTTCTACAAATTTCAGTGTGTCATTTATTCTTACTGCTGAGTAGAATTCCATTGTGTTGACATATCACATTTTGGTTATCAATTCATCCAACGATGGACACCTGGGTTGATTCCTTTAGCTATTATGATTTGAGAAGCTATAAACATGGTTGAGCAATTATTTCTGAACTGAGATGTGGAGCTTTTAGGGTAAATGCACAGTAATGGAATAACAGGGTCTGTTGGTAGCTCTGTATTCATCCTTTTGAGAGTCTCCATATAGATCTCCACTGTGGTTGTACCAGCTTACATTCCCACCAACAGTTAATGGGTATTGCTGTTTCTCCACAGCCTCACAAACATTTCTTGAGTGTTTTAATGTTTTCATTATATAGATCTTTCACATCCTTGGTTAGTGTTATTCCAAGGTATTTAATTTTTTGTTGCTATTGAAAGTGGGACTGCCTCACTCATTTCTTTCTCTGTATATTTTTCCTTTGCATGTAGAAAAGCTACTGATTTTTGTGCATTGATTTTGTATCCTTCCACCTTTAGAAATTTTGAGATGGAGACTTTCAAGTCATTTATATATAGGATCATGTCATCTCCAAATAGGGCTATCTTGACTACTTTCTCTTTAATTTAATCACTTTTAATTCTTTGTCCTATCTATTGCTTAGTCTAGTACTTCTAGTACTATGTTGAAGAGCAGAGGTGAGAGTGGGCTCCCTGGTCTTCTTCCTGATCTCAATGACAACTCTTTGAGTTTTTCCCCATTAAGTATTATTTGGGCTTTAGAAGCTTTATATATAGCCTTTATGGTGTTGAGATGTAAACCCTTCATGCCTATTCTTTCCAACATTCTTATCATGAAGTGGTGTATTTTGTCAATGTCCTTCTCTGCATCAATTGAGATGATCATGAGTTTCCTATGGTTCCATTTGTTTATGTGGTATATTATGTTGACCAATTTCTGTAGGCTAAACCATCTCTGTATCTCTGGAATGAAGCCCATTTGATCAATATGGATAATCTTTTCATCTGTTGTTGAATTTGGTTTGCAAGGATTTTGTTCAGTAAGTTCATTAGGGATATAGGCTATATTTTCATTTCCTTGTTACATCTCTGCCTGGTTTTTGTATTAAGGTGATGCTAGCTTCATAAAGAGAATCAGGGAGGAGTCTCTGGTCTCTGATTATACAGAAAAGTTTGAGAAAAATTGGTTTCAGTTCTTCTATGAATTTTTGATAGAATTCAGCTGAGAAGCCAACTAGCCATGGACCATTCTTTTTGGGGAAGTTTTTGATTACCTTTTCAATCTCCATGGATGTGCTAGTTCTTTGTTTTTTTTGTTTTTTGTGGTTTTTTTTTTTTTTTTTTAGATTAATCTGCTCTTAGTTTAGTTTTGGTAGGTGGTACATGTCTAGGAATTCATCCACTTTTTCCATATTATTTAATTTTATGGAGTAGTTGTTTTGGAAGTATGCCCTGATGATTCTTCCAATTTCATTGATATCTGTTGTGATCTCTCCTTTTTCATTTCTGATTTTGTTAACTTGAGAGTTCTCTCTCTCTCTTTTCTTTTTTCTTTTTTGCTTCCTCAATTTGGCCAGGGTTTGCCAATCTTGTTTACTGTTTTATCAAGGAACCAGCTATTTGTTTCATCATTTTTTAAAATTGTTTTCATAGTTTCCAATTCAGTAATTTCTGCTCTAATCTTGATTATTTATTTCTGTCTGGTGGTCTTTGGGTTTGATTCTTCTCGTTTTGTCATAGTCTTGAACTAGACAGTCAGGTTATACATTTGGGATCTCTCTGCATTTGTAATGAAGGGATTTAGAGCTACGAATTTTCCCCTTATAAATGCCTTCATTGGGTCCCATAAGTTTTGATAGGGTGCAGTTTCATTATCATTCAATTATAGGAATTTTACAATTTCTTTTTTGATTTCATCCGTGACCCATTTATTATTTAAAAGTGTATTGTTTAGTTTCCATAACCTGGTGGAATTCTTTTTTTTTCTCAATTTTTATTAACATTTTCCATGATTATAAAAAATATCCCATGGTAATACCCTCCCTCCCCCCACTTTCCCCTTTGAAATTCCATTCTCCAACATATCCCCTCCCCATCTCAATCCATCTATCTTTTATTTTGATGTCATAATCTTTTCCTCCTCTTATGATGGTCTTGTGTAGGTAGTGTCAGGCACTATGAGGTCATATATATCCAGGCCATTTTATGTCTTGAGGGAGCACATTGTAAGGAGTCCTACCCTGGTGGAATTCTTGACATATCTCTTATTGTTAATTTCTAGCTGTAAAGCATGTGTGATCTGACCTGATGCAGGAAGTTGCTTCAATTGTCCTGACTTTATGAAGGCATGCTTTATGGCCTAATATATTGTCAGTTTTGGAGAAGGTTCCATGGGCTGCTGAGAGGAATGTGTATTCTGCAGATTTTGAGTGGAAAGTTTTGTAGATATCTTTTAGTTATAGTTGATCCATGATGTTGTTGAGCTCTATTATTTATCTGTTGGTTTCTGCTTGGATGAATTTTCTATTGATGATAGTGGTCTATTGAAGTCTCCAGTTATGATGGTGTTGGTGTTTGTTTCCATTTTATTGTTGAGTAGATTTTGTTTTATAAACTGTGGTACACCTGTGTTTGGTGCATATGTATATTTATGATTGTGATGTGATTATGTTGTATCATCCCCTTGATGAATGAGTAAGAAGTGGCCTTCTTTGTCCTTTTTGATTACTTTTGGTTTGAAGTCTATTTAATCAGATACTAATATAACAAAACACATTTGTTTTTTCTTTTTTATTTCTCTTTGCTTGGAATACATATTCCAAACTTTCATCCTAAGGAGGTATCTATCTTTAGTGGTGAGGTGAGTAGCTTGAAGACAGCAAATAGAAGAGTCCATTTTTTTTTTTTATTAATTAGTTTTGTACTCAGCAAATACAGTCAATTTGGTAGCATTGTTAAGCTTGTCTATGTCCTACCCCCTCCCCCTATTGCCTCTTTGTTGCGGTATATGGGTCATGCATTCTGGAGTTAGCCCACAGTTATGGGGAGGATAAATGTCTCTGCATATCATGACCCAACATGTGGCTCTAACATTCTTTCTGTGTCCCTCTTCTGCAAAATTTCCCTGAGCCATATTGGGTACATCTTTGTACTGCTTCAGTGATGAGGTGTTGGGGGGCCTCTGTGTTTCTGGATCTCTGATTTGGTAGTTGATTGTTCTCTGTGTTGATCTACTTCACCCTTGTGCTAGTACCCGGTTCACCAAGAGAACAGCACCCATGCTTGTTTTGCCAATTGTTCTTAGTTTCAGGCCGGGGCCCTTTGAGGTATTATGGTGTGGCTCTCTCCTTAGGGTCTAAGCTATCTGAAAAAGAGAAGCAGATTCTCCAATGGAGAGTAAGTTAGCACCAGACAAATGAGATAACCCTTACTTTTTTTATAGATAATTTAATAGGTGTAGGCCCTCTTGTAGCCCATGATTGGTGGTAGCTTGATAATGCAGAGTGGGCTTATGTTTGGATATTGTTCTGACATGTTTCCCAGCTCCAGCTATGGGTCTTATACCACTGAGGGGATCAGTTAGCCAAATCAAGAACAGTTGGTTTCCCACAATGGCTGTGTGCCACCATTGCACTTGTGTGAGCATCACGAAAGGTTATTTGCTGCTAAGTAGGTTAGACCATGAGTTGCTTGGACAGATATTGGTCATTTCCCCCCAGTCTCCCATGTAGCACCTTCTGGCACTAGACGTGCTGACTGTCTGGGACTGACTCTCTTCCAGCTTCCAGCCATGACATTCCTTTTTATGTGTCAGCCACATAAGGTGTCTTCAGCAGTAGGGTCTTATCACTAACCTTTGGTGGGTCATCAAGTACTCTGACAGAAATCTGTCTGTCTTTTAGGAAACCTTGTAGGTCTCTCTGATCAAAAGCTCATTGTGGATGCTAGCCACCTGCTGGTACTGGGAGTTACAGGTTAGTGCCCACTAGAAAAGGAAGAAAAAGATAACTAATATAAAAGAGTTAGAGAGCAGAGAGGGAGAGAGAGAGAGAGAGAGAGAGAGAGAGAGAGAGAGAGAGAGAGAAGCTGTAGAGGATTAAGGTCAATCTTCCTCATACCCTCTCCACTGTCTTGTGGCTCAGGTGTTCCCTCTATGCACCTGGTGAGGGTTCAGCCATTTGTTCTGCCTTTTAGGATGTAGAATTTTATGGTACTATTGCCATTTGTGTCTAGATTTGTGTTTCCCACCATCTCCATTGCCCTCCCCTCCCTCCCCACCTACCCTACTGTCTAGTCCAGGAGATGCTTGCTGGGTATGTAAGGCATTTTGGGTAGACTCAGGTTAGGTGCTGTAGATGAGTGAGACTATGTGGCAATTTTTTTTTTTTTCTGTGATTGCATAAGTTGACTGAGAATGAGCTGTTCCAGGTGCAACCATTTTTCCTCAAATTTCATTGTGTCATTTTTTCTTACTGCTGTATAGAATTCCATTGTGTAGATATACCACATCTTAGTTATCCATTCTTCTAGTGATGGACGTCTGGGTTGATTCCAGCTCTTAGCAATTATGAATTGAGCCACTACAATCATGGTTGAGCAAATCTCTCTGGCCTGTGGTTTGAAGGTTTTAGGGTAGATGCCCAGTAGGGAAATAACTGGTTTTGTTGGTATCTTTATAGTCAGGTTTTTCAGGAGTCTCCATATTGCTTTCCAAAGGGGTTTTACTATCTTACATTCTTACCAACAGTGGACGAGTGTTCCTACTTCTGCACATCCTCGCCAGCATTTTTTGTGCCTACTCTGAGTTTGGTTATTGTGATCTGCATCTTGTAGGCATTTGAGTTTGATTATTTCATTCCTCTGTGTGGAGAATTTCCTGAAATACTCTCTGTAGGTTTGGTTTTTTGTTCATATAATTGTAAAGCTCAGTTTTGTCATGGAAAGTTTTTCTTTCACCACCTATTATGAGTCATACTTTGATGGGTAGAGTAGTTTGGGTTGGAAGCCATAGGTTCTTATACTTTGCAGTGTTTTATTCCAGGCCCTTCTAGCTTTCAGGGTTTCCATTGAGAAGTCTGGAATAATTCTGATGGGGTTATCTTTAAAAGTGGTGTGCTGCATTTCCCTAGCTGCTTTTAGGACCTTCTCTTTGGTGTCAATGTTTAGAGACTTAATGACAATATGTCCCTCTGTCAAGCTCCCTTTTCACATCATTTTTCTGATTTCCTTGGAACTCATCCTTGCATTTCTTTATGTTTTCATTTAGCATTGCCAGCTGATTTTTGAGGTCCTCTTTTTTTTTATTCTCCCTCATATCTCTTAAGTGACTTTGAACTTCTTCCATTTTCTTATCTATTAGGTCTAGTCTAGTGATGGCAGCATCCACACGATTATTGGTCCTTTGTTGCTTTTCTGCAAGTTCCACTAGTAGTTTGGTCAGGGTTTCATTGCTCGTAGCTACATTTTGGTGTTCTGATCCTAATGACTCTTCTATGTTTTGATTAGAGATGTTCATTGTAGTACTGGGTATTCTAACTGGATTTTCTTGCATTTGATTTTTCATGTTATTTCTTTTGCACTGTGGTTTGCCTATCACAGTGTATTTGCACGTAGGTGGGTGGATCAGCCTGGGCTCAAGCACAATGGGAAGCTGAAGCAGCCTGATCCAGTTGCCAAGCAGCCTGGGCTTTGGCTTTCACTTGCCAAAGCTGCCTGAGCCTCTGCCTGGTAGGGGCGCCAAAGTTGCCTGAGCTCTCATGCAGTAATGTGTCAAAGCTTCCTGCACTCATGCTAGGAGGGTCACTGAGGCACCAAGCACTGAAGCAGCCCAAAATCTGCCTTGGCAGGACACTGGGACCTGGAATAAGTCTGAGCTCTCCTACAACAGGACAATGGTGGTTGCAGCAGACAGGGAGGGGATAGCACCTGAGCTAACACAAGCGATACACAGAGACAGTCTGAGCTCATGTGGGGAGTTGGAATGGGCCTGGGCTCATGCATGAACATGCGGCGTCTAGAGCAGTAAGTGAGCAAATAAGCTGAGCAGGCTAGCTTACACAAGCAGGGATCGATGGGGAGGCACCGTTTGGTGGGCAAATTGATCAAAGGATCTTGAACTCCAATGGGCCCGCTGGCAGAGCCTGGCCAAGGTCACTCCTGGGCAGGATTAGCAGGGCGATCGCCCCTGTGCAGTGAGGCAAGTGGAACTATTTTGGCCTGGGACCCTTTTCCTACAGTAAGTGTAGGAGTTTCCTGAAGCTGGGACTGTGGGTATGGCAGTTGCTTGGGGGGAGAGCTGGACTATCCACATCCCAGGGAATCAGTGATTCTCTGTTTTTTTCCCCTCTGTGCCCTCCCACTGGCAATCTATTGGAGATTAATCTCCCCTAAAAGACCCAGTAAACCCTTTATGTCTTGCCTTTCTTTCCCAGGGATGTGCAGTGCAGTTAGGTGGTCGCCATCTTGGCCAGAAGTCCATCCATTCTTCCATTTGTTCAAGTCTTCATTGAGCTTAATAAATCAGTTGTTGAGATCTTCCATTTCTTGACTTACCTTCAATTTATTCAAATCTCTTTGGAGGTTTCTATTGTTTTCTTCAATCAAATTAAGCCTGTCAAAACCTGAACACTCTAGGAGATGATTCTGTTCAATTTCATTCATATGATTGTTGATTCTCTGATAGTTTACTTGTAGTTCAAAGATTATTATTTTTTTTTTGATCAGGGTCTCATTGGTTAATGTGTTTTAATTTTTAAAATGAATTTATGTTGGGCTGGAGAGATGGCTTAGCGGTTAAGTGCTTGCCTGTGAAGCCTAAGGACCCCAGTTCGAGGCTCAATTCCCCAGGACCCACGTTAGCCAGATGCACAAGGGGGCACATGCATCTGGAGTACCTTTACAGAGGCTGGAAGCTCTGGCGTGCCCATTCTCTCTCTTTCTCTCTCTGCCTCCTTCTCTCTGTCGCTCTCAAATAAATAAATAAACAAACAAAAAAAATTAAAAAAAATGAATTTATGTTTATTTCTCTATGATTTAATTAGAGCCTTCCATTGTAGGACTATGTATCCTTGGAGGATATCCCTCAGTTTTCTGACTTTTGTTGGTTTTTTTGCTTTGTTTTCTACCCATTTTAGGAAGACTATTTTATTGTCATTTGGCCCATTCACCCTCTGACTCAGGTTAACAGGGATGTTGTACCCAGTTATCAGTCAGAGACAAGGCCTCCCCAAGCAAGGCACAATGGGGCCTACAAGGAATAGGAGACTAGGAGGATCAAGGGAAGAGGGATCTGGTCTACTTAGCACTGCAGAACTCAGATAAGGGAAGGTGGGTGGAGCCCAGAAACAGGGTTCACTCCACACCTCTGTGTCTGCCCACACACTGTATGTGTAGGTGCACATGTACATATGTGCATATGGAGTACGTATCTTTCTCAGTCACTCTCCACATTATTTTATGAGCCAGGGTCTCTCACTCAACTTAGGCCTTATTGAAGTGGTTAGGCTAGCTAGGATGTAAGTTCTAGGGATCCACTTGTCCTACCTCCCCACCATCACATATAATATAATCCACAGGATTATAGGCATGCAGTACCACACACAACATTTTTCCATGGGAACTGGGGGACTTGTGCTGGTCCTCATGCTTGTGTGGCAAGGACTTTTCCCACTAAACCCTCTCCCCAGCTGTAAAGTAGAATTTTATGTACCATATTAAAATAAGAGATAATGTAACTTGACTAGCTCTAAAACCCTTATATGACTATTCTAGTGTTGTCAAACTACAGTTTGTGACAATTTTTAACAAAAGTATATTATGCAGAATACTGAGTTAATTAAAATGTTTTAAAGTTATTATTAGGTAAATCTGGGTATGAACATTATTGGACTGGGTAGGCATGAAAAAATTGGTTTCTTCATAAAAACCAACTTCCCATCAAAGCATATAATGAAAAGCTTCATAGCTGTATTTCCTACACACATAATGAAGGTAAGTAAAAAGAAAATGTGTGCTTTCTAGAAGTTTCATCATTATTGTGATGATGCTGGATTGGACACTTTAATTTCTGCTTCTGATACAAAAAACCATTTCCTGAAGATCAGTCATATGTCTCTGTACTACATAGTTGGGAAAACAGAACTTATAATACTTTGCTAGGTAGTCAAAGAGAACTTTTGCCCTTAGTAACTAATAACCTAGACTAAGTGGTTCTCAAGTCTAGCAGAATAAGTTGGGTTTCCATTTATAGCAAAGAGTCACAGCCCCTTCAAGTTGCATTCAAGCAGTGTCAAATGAGGACCTCCAGCTTTCAACCTGAGTGTCACAGAAGACAGGTGAAAAATCCATCACTGGCTGTCCATTTCAGCCTGTTCCTGTGTTACTCCAGCTAGGCTGTGCTAGGAATAGACAGAGGTCTGACATTCTGGGGCACTTCTCACATTTTCTGGATATGCTTCACTATTTTTATTAATCAATATTTCACAACCCAAATTACTGTTTTATAGACTTTGTAAACTAATTTCTTTTAAAAATATTGTTTTAAAATTTATTTTTATTTTTATTTATTTATTTATTTATTTATTTGTGTGTGTGTGTGTGTGTGTGAGAGAGAGAGAGAGAGAGAGAGAGAGAGAGAGAATATGGGTGTGCCAGGGCCTCTAGTCACTGCAAGCAAACTCCAGAGACATGCACCAACTTGTGTATATGGCTTACATGGGTCCTGGGGAATTGAACGTGGATCCTTTGGCTTTGCAGGCAAGCACCTTAACTGTTAAGTCATCTCTTCAGCTCATAAAATAATTTCTTTATCCATGAATTATCTGAAAATGACATTTAAGCCTGATAGATTAAATTCAGTACTTCTCTTTCTAAAATAATTGATTTTATATCCAAACTAAGGTTTGCATATTTTCCTCTAGAAAGAGTGCCAACTTTGTTGCATTTAAAAGTTACCTGCATGCTTCAGAAGGATGGTAGGGAGATAGCTACAAACACTAGCTTTGGAGTCATACCTCCTTCAGTAATTAGGTGAGAGAACTACTGTTGATAAAGTCAGAAGACAAACATATGATTATACCATTCCTTAGCACTGGAGATAGGATATGAACAATTCTTTGTGACATAAAATCACTCAACGGATCAAATTTTTAATATCTTTGCTTTTGGAGTAGTAGCTGGTCATATTGCATCTGTAATCAGGAGGAACACAAAGGATTTCTGGTGCTTAGTTCACTTTTCTCCTTTTATTTAGTGCATGATCTCAGACCATGAAATGGTGCCACACACATTTGAATGGTTCTTCCAACCTCAATTAACCTAATAAAAAAATCTACCACATGCCTGCCCAGAGATTTGTGTCCTAGGTGACTTTAGGTCCAATCTACAATCCAGTTAACAATTCAGATTACTCATCAATCCCCTATTCCAGACAGGTCAGTCAACTCACATTCAGAACCCTATGTCATTCTGCATCATTCTGACCTTTGTAATTTCCTACCATAGCCCCTGAAGCACCATTGTGTAACTTAGTGATTCTAAGAAAATGATTATAAAACAAGTGTAGTTTCTTTTGGACAAGACTGCAAAGGAAGATAATTGTTGGGAGCAACAATGACTATTGAGAAATAAAGATTCTAGAAGGGGTGAGGACAAGGAGAGAAAGAGAGTCAACGGGGGGAAAGAGATCCATATCAAACATTTTTTTTTTCAATTTGTTCATCTCCAGGGGTGCTGTACACACCATGATATTATTCATCTCCCAAAGGCATGGGAGCATCTACCTCAGCAGCAGTATAGCCTTGGTGCCACATTTCAGCTGGAAGATTGACAAGAAGTATGTGTCCCTGAATTCAAGTGTTTGTCTAAAAGAGACAGACCAGGGATGGAGGGATGGTTTAGTGGTTAAGGCGTTTGCCTGCAAAGCCAAAGGACCCAGGTTCAATTCCCCAGGACCCATGTTAACCAGATGCACAAGGGGGGTATGCGTCTAGAGTTCATTTGCAGTGGCTGAAGGCCCTGGTATGCCCATTCTCTGTCTCTCTCTCTCTCTTTCTCTCTCCTTTCTCCCTCTTTTTCTGTCAAATAAATAATTTTTTAAAAAAATGTTAAAAGAGACAGACCAGATAATGAGGATATGAGGAAATAATTTCATAATTATATATACATATATATAATATAGTAATAATAATATATATAATAATAATGCCAGGGAAATAATTTCTAAAGAACAGTGCTTTCATCAGTCATATGGATGGGTCATATGCAGAGCTGATATGTATCTGGAAGAGAGAAGGCTGGAATAGTTACAGAGGAATCTAAATGGAAGAAAAATAATTGTTCATGTTAGTATTCAAGTTGAAAATTTTCTATTCCTCTTGCCTACAGTTTGAGTACTCTTTGGCAAATAATCCTAACCAATGAGTCAGTTAATTGGTGATCCTTATTCATTCATTTTCAGCCAAAAGTCTTTCTTAAGTCAGAGGTAGGGAAAGCTGTAAGAAGTAGAAGTCATTAAGTTTTAAACTCTCCTCAAAAGATGAATTTCTAGGAAGGAAAGAAATAACTGGCTTACAATTCAGTGTGTTGTGTGGCAATAAAAAATGGAAAAACATTGTGTGAGCATAGAACAGAAGAAAAATTATTTGCATGAAAAATGTTTCACAGAAAAGGGAGTATTTAACTCCACCCTACATAAGTTAGCATAGTGAAAAATAATGTAAGAAGGAATCACAAAGTGCAAGGCATGGAAAGAAAAGCATCCCAGCCCCAAAGAACAGCATGAACAAGACCCTGGGGTGAGTGCATGCATAATACCTTTAGTGATAAATAGTTTCACATGAAATTAAAACTCTCTGCTTCTTGTGCAAGTTGGAATTCTAGTTGATATATGTTATCTTTCTTTCATCTTCTTCTCATTGTTGAATATGTATATGACATATCTGCAAGAAAATTACTTTCAATACATGCTGTAATCCACATACTAACATCTGCCTACCCCTGTCTATTCTGTGGATTCAAGACACAGTTACAAGTTCTTTTTCTTACATAAAAGACTCCATCTTTGTCTTTTTGCCTTTCCTGGTTTATGGTAGTGGGAGGGAGACTCTTTCATACCTCAGCCAATCACTCTATTCTTGCTTTGGATTTTTCTCTTTGCTTCAATACATAAACCCTTGTAAATCCAAATTATATATCTCTTGCAGACTAGTCATTCAATCCTTAGGCCAAATAGCCATCTTCCTTGAACTTCACTTATTTTAAAATTGGGTACCTATTGAAATATGTAGCACACCTTTCAATAAGTGTTAAATTATTTCTGGACTTTTATTATTTCCTATCAAATGCCAATCACATGAAGACTTGATCATTCTTGTTCAGTAGTAAACTTGGAGACTAGAAAGGAAATCTTCATTTTTTTTCTTTTTTCAAGATTGTTATAGCTGTTTGGTTTTTGGTAAATATCTAAAGAAAAGCCAGCTGAAATTCTGATAGGGAGTGTTGCCAGTGGCAAGATTAATTCAGGGAGAATTAATTTTTTTCCTCATTTATTTCAATGATATTTTATAGTTTACATTATATAAACTTTGCAATCTTTTTGGTAAATTAATTTCTAAGTATTTTATTGATTTTGGCTCTATTTAAAGTGGAATCAGCTTTTTATGTTATTTTACTTCAAGCTTGAAGATGTGGACACATTTTTACAATGCAAAATATGTGAATCTAGGTAAGTGCGTGTTTCCTGAACAATTAAGTTTTTGAATATAGATTCCCATTATTGATAGTAACCTATTAGGTAAACTTTTCTAGAGCTGATTTCTCCTAGAATTGTCTTATTATATATAATTTGATCCATTTTCATTTTCATTTTCAAGTAAGTTATTGCTGTATGGAGAAATGTATTGCACACAATTAGTGTTTTCAGATGGAGCTGTGTGCAGTGAGTATCCTGGTCTAGTCTATTGTATTTCAGTCATACTGTAGAAGCAGTGTATACTGTGGGAACTTCAGAATGTGTGGCCATGGAAATCTCTGTTTGGCTGGCTCAGTTGTCAGCTGTCAACTGAACACATGTTTCTTTAAATGCCTAGGTATTAATAAGTTCCACAGTCTTTGGGGACTTCGAATGCATGTGGAGCTTGCCACCAGAACCCAGCTAGGAATTAACATATTCCCTATTCATTATTTTGTGCTTTTCCTGAGTTTAGAACAAAATCAAGACTGAGATCTTAGGGCTTCTCTCTTTCTTTCCATGGGATACAGACAGCCCTGAGCAGCAAACACACAACCTCTGTTCCAAGGAATAGCTCACAAGACCTTTAGAGATGATATGAATGTCTCTTTTTCAGAATTTCTCTGCAAATCTGTGTCTGGATATGCATGTACATGTGTGTCTGGGGTTAGGTAATTACACTATTGCTTGCCCAAGCTGAATTTTACTATAGGAAGTCACAAAACTCAACATTTTCTGCTAATTATTGTTTTTTAAATATCCATGTATAAAAAGGCTTTACGTACCCTGTGAGATCCTCTTCTTATCAAGAAAGGTCAGCTTTGAACTGAATCTTGTGGTGGAATTACAATCATTTTAGACAATGAGAGTTCCCTGAGAATGATGCTTTATAGAAGCTCTGACCTTCCCTTGCCCCTCTGAAGTCACTATTTTGTTGGTTTTTCTCTTCTGGTTTCCAAGGCTACAGTGAATCTAGAGATAAAGAAGAACATGTCAAATTAAAATGCCAGACATCTGACTCTTGTGACCAAAGTTCAACATTGTCTTTGAATAATCTGTGTTTTTTTTTTTACATTGGTATAAGCCTTTTGTTAAAATCAGAGCCATGAAAATGTTTATTCTGACCATTCTTACAGAATTCTTTCTATGATATTAACATTGGCCTACTTTTTTCATGTATCCACAGGCTTATAATTCTTTTGGTAGTTATTTATGTATATATATGTATGCACTTATGCCCAAGGGGATAATACTTGAAAAATAAGACTGGCTTAAGGTTTGGGGGTTTATTTTAAACAAATTAAGAAAATATGTTTTTTTTTATCAAAGAATCTAATGAAGAGCTGCTATGAATCTAATAAATCCAGGCATAGTTTATGATTCATCCTATGATTTCAATACTTTTGAGTAGATATCTACAAGTGGAATTCCTAGAACAATAGTCAACACTAAGTTTGATTGTAAAAATTTTATAACCATCCCAGTCAGTCTAAAGTGGGGCCTTTTGTGGTTTTGATTAGCATTTGACTAGTGACAAATGACATCTTTTAAAAATGCATATTTAAGCCTTTTCAAAATCTATTTCATTTCATTTTTAATTGAACCTAATTCTATATATTTATAGGATTCAGTAAGATGCTTTTATAATGCATCTTTTTAGAGTGATTAAATCCCATTATAAACTTATCCTCTAACTCATTACTTTTATTTGTTTTATATATTTCTCAGAGCAAGAAGGAGAGAGAAAGAGAGAGAATGGGCATGCCAGGGTCTCTAGCCACAGAAAACAAATGCATGCACCACCATGTCCATCTGTCTTATGTGGGATCTGGAGAATCAAACCTGGGAACTTTGGCTGCACAGGCAAGCACCTTAATTGCTAAACCATCTCTCTAGCCCTCATATTATGCTTAAATCAAGCCCATGAAGTCTGTTCCTTAGATATTTTGAAATATATATTTCATCACTATTCACTAAAGTCCACACTGTACAACAGATCTTATGCAGTCCCTCATTTCATCTAATAAAAAACAAGTACATTCTGATAAAAATCTCCCCATGTCCCACCAATACCAGGTTCTAATAATCATCATTTTATTCTTTACTTGAGTTCAGATTTCACATAAAATTATATCATGCAGTGTTTACCTTTCAGTGTCTGGCCTATTTCACTTAGCATCATGTTATCTTAATTCATCCTTGTTGTTGTAAATATGACATTTTCCATTTCTTTAAAAGGGTATAGTATACCATTTGTATATGTTCACCAGGTTGACTCATCACTTAGCTATTTTGACTAATGTTACAGAGACCATGGGAGCACAAACAGCACTTCAACAAACTGGCTTAAATTCCATTGCAATTGCTGAATCACATAGCTGTACCACTTTTTAAAGAAATACAATTTTCCATAATGCCTTTAATACTTCACATTTGCCCCCCAAATGAACAAGGGTTTCCTCTTCATATTTCATCAATACTCACCCATCAACTTTTGAAGACAGTCCTCCAGCAGGAGTGTGGTGACACTGTATAGTATTCTCATTTTATCTCCCTTTAGTGACTTGTGATGCTGGACATATTTTTTAAAATTTATTTTGGCCATTTGGATTTTTTTTGTTATTTCCTTATTCATGACTTTTATCTATTTTTTTAATAAGACAGACAGAGAGAGAAAGAGAGAGAGAGAGAGAGAGAGAGAGAATTGGCAAAGTAGGACCTCCAGCCACTGTAATCAAACTCCAGACATGTGCACCACCTGGTATGCATATGTGACCTTCCATGATTGCATCACTTTGTGCGTCTGGGTTATGTGGGACCTGGAGAGTTGAACATGAGTCTTCAGGCTTTGCAGGCAAGTGTCTTAACAGCTAAGCCATCTCTCCAGCCCTTGTCTACTTTTAATTTGGCATTTTGTTTACTTGCTGTTCTGCCAGTTCTTATATTTTTACCCATTCACACGTTAGATATATGATTTACATATATTTTCTCCAATTCACCTTGTCAAGTGTTTCCAGGACTGTGTCAAAGTCTTATTATTTATTGTTCCTTTCATTTATTTATTTGATTGTTTTTAGCTTTAATCTCACTCTACCTCAGGATGGCTGGTGGTGATTCTTCCTTAGCCACACTAGTGCTGCTATTAGTGATATGCATCATTGTCTAAAGCTTTTTGATTTAAAATTATTTTAAATCAATACATAAAGCATAAAAATTAACAATTAACATATTTTGATATGATTATATGTTGGTTTGATGCATATATTTTTAGAATATTTAAATCATAAATATTTAAACATAAATATATCTCCACATTTATCATTTCATTATGATGAAGTCATTCAAACTGTTTCCTTCTCATTTTATGAAATATGCAATATATTATCATTATCTATAGTCACCTACTGTGCAATATCACACAAAGACTTCTTATTTCTACTTATGGTGAAGACAACTCTGCTTAACCACATTCAATCCATCCACTCCTCCTTATTTATTCTCTCAGCTTTTATTATTCACAATTGCTGACAATTTTTTAACCGTTTTATATTTTATATTCCAAGTATGCATGTAATGATGTTGTAGTCATATTTTTGTATGTGGTTTATTTTGCTAACAATGCTCTCCAGCTCCATTGGTAGTGTCATAAATGATTAGATTTAACTGGATTTTATGATTGAATTGTGACTGTACAGAACATTTTTTGTGTCATTCTTCACAATTAAAAGTGACCAGTTGTAAACGGTGGTGCATTAATCATGAGAGTGCAGGTGCACACATTTTGTTTGAAAGTACACCTAGTCATGATGTTTCTTGATCATGTTAGTTCTTCTATTTCTTATTTCACCATTTTGAGAAACCTTTGTACTGTTTTCCATCATGGCTGCATGCATTTACATTTTCACTAACTGTGAAAGAGCTGCTTCCATCAACCATCTTTTATCTTCTTTGATAAATGCCATTCTTGTAGAATGAACTGATGTGGTTCATGATTTTTATTTGCTTTCCTTAAATATTAGTGATGTTGGATTTTTTAATTGAGAACTTTATTATATTAACATATTGTATATTGGTCATATTCTCATCTGGTTATACACTTAGGTTCTCCTTCCACTGTTCCCACTCTACTGAGGACCTTCCTCATTCAGGTTATTGGTAATCAATGTAAGGGTCATGAATGCATCAGTTAATCTCTGTGAAAAGTCACTTTTTGTTATAACTTTATTATATATATAAGATATTACATACAATACAGTTATAAGATATATATAATATAAATTATATAAAATATTATATAATATGTATCATATATAATATTATATTGTATATTACATATATATATAATATACTATATATAAATGGCACACCATTTCTCTCTTTCTTTCTTCCTCTCTCTCTCTTTCTCTCTCTAGGTCCCCTAAAAAGACTATCCTCTTTCTAATGAATGTCATTAGAATCTTTGTGGATGTGTGCCATTACTTCCAGGAACTCTACTAACCTGCTGGTTTCTGTGTCTGATTTTATCCCAAAACCTTGTTTTTACCACAAGTGTGTAGTATCATTGCAACTGAGGTTACATAATGTTTCTTGCTACATATTTTTTGCCTAATATATTTTGAAATGTAATTTTAGATATTTATGGTTCGATATAAATGTTTGTTTTTTTTTTTTTGTCAAAATCTGTGAAGAATGTCGTTGGTGCTTTCATATGGACTGCATTGACTTTGTAGGGCTTGGTGTAATATAAGTATTTTATCAATAGTGCTCTATCCATGAATCTGGAAGTTCTTTCTATTTTTTTTACATCTTCTTTACTTTCCTTAATCAATGTTTTAGCATTTTCATTGTATATATCTTTCACTTCTTGGTTAAATTTACTCTTCATTACTTTTGGTAAAGGTTATAAACAGTATTACTTAAATTGCATTTCAGATAACTATTAGTTTAGATCAGCAATGCTGTTTCTCATATATTAAATTTGTATGTTGGTTTGTTGATTACTTCAAATAATTTTTTGATTGGCTCTTTGGGGTTTTCTACATATATAATCCTGTTATATACAAATACACAATCTCAAATTTTGATCCAATTTGGGAGCCATTTACTTGTTTCTCTTGCCTGATGCTCTTTGTAGGGCTTCCAGATCTATGCTGAAAACAGTAGAGAAAGATACTCTTGTCTTCTTTTATATCTTTGAAATTTTACAGCCTTATACCATTCCAGTAAATGGTAATTTTTGGCTCATTATGTGTGACTTGTATTACATTAATGCTATATTCCTTCTACATCAAATTTGCTCAGTATTTTATCATGAAACGATGCTGAATTTCATCAATGCATTTTTTTGCAGCTATCATGTTGATATATAATCATTGTCCTTCACTCTTTATATTCCTGGAATGAATCCAACTTGGTCATTATGAATAATGTGGTTTTTAAAATATTTGTTGAAACAGTTTGAGTATTTTATTGAAAAGTTTCACATCTATGTTCATTTAGGACACTGACCTACAACTTTCTTGTTGATATTGTGTCCTTACCTGGTTTGGTGTCAGGATAATGCTGGCTTCATAGAATGAGTATTATAGAATTCAATTCACCTAAAATTAATCTTATTGGAATTTATTGAAAATTATTGAAATAAATTATTGGAATACTTTAAGATTTGCTACAATTTCTTTTTTAAAATATTTTACTTCTTTATTTGAGAGAGAGAGAGAGAGAGAGACTGGGCATGCCAGGGCCTCCAGCCACTGAAAATGAACTCCGGACACATGTGCCCCCTGTGCATCTGGATCTGGTTTATGTGGGTCCTGGGGAATTGAATTAGGGTCTTTTGGCTTCACAGGCAAATGCCTTAACTGCTAAGCCATTTCCCCAGCCCTACAATTTCTTTAAATGTGTTGTGGAACTCATCAATGAAGCCATCAAGTGAAGGCTTTCTCTAGAAGGAAGGACTTTTATTTTTATTTTTATTTTTTTATTTTTATTTTTTGGTTTTTCGAGGTGGGGTCTCACTCTAGCTCAGGCTAACCTGGAATTCACTATGGAGTCTCAGGGTGGCCTCGAACTCACGGAGATCCTTCTACCTCTGCCTCCCGAGTGCTGGGATTAAAGGCATGCGCCACCACGCCCGGCGGAAGGACTTTTATTACAAACTTGTTCTTGTTAAATGTAAGTGGTCTGGTCAGACTATCTGTTTCTTGCTGATTTGTTCCGTATGGGGTGTACACATCTTAGGTATTACCCATTTTTTTCTAGGTCACTACATTAATTGATGTATTGTTGTTCATAAGAATCTGTCATCATTTGCATTATGTGAGTTCATTTGTCACGTCTCTCTTCATCTCTGATTTCATTTTTATCAGTATTGTCTTGGCTTATTTACGCAAGATTTATGGCTTTTCAGGCTGTTTCATTTATTTCTGCTCTAAACTTCATTGATTCTTTCTTTCTATGTTTATTCTTATCTTTTGAGTCTTTGAAATGTACTCATAACTTATTTGATCTTCCTTTTTATGTTGGTCAGGTGTTAATCACTATAAATGTATCCCAATTTTAAACACACACACACGCACAAACACACCCATACACCATTCTTTTAGAGACTGTGCTACTGCTACTGTTGGACTGCTATGAACTAACCCAGTAAATTCCCTTTTTAATACCATTCTTTCTTTTGGTTCTGTTTCTCTAGAAAACCCGGATGAATACAAGCACCCTGTCACTATTTCCTTTGAATCCTTCTCTCGCTATATTTATTTTATTTTATTTTTTTGTCCTTAGGTGCTTCAGTAGTGAATTTTCACACAGCTGTTAATTCCTCTTGCCTCATGGACCCAATGGGCATTATGCAACACTTTCATTAATTATTTTTCCTACTTTTAATTTAAAGTACATTTTATCTCATATAAAAAATGTCTTCCTGATTTCTCTAAGATTACATATGTTTGAGATCACTTAGCCCAAGTTTTACTCATTCTATGTATGACCATAGGGATTATAATAACATATTTAGATCTTGCACTTAATCCTTTCTTGAACTTTTTTCTTTTAATTGGAGGATATAATACACTTATATTTAAGAAAAAATATATATAGGTAAGGCCTGTTTCAGGTGTTTTGTAACTTTCTTTCTGCTTTGTTCTCTAAATAGGCTCTATATTCCTCCACATGTTGAGACTTCCCAAGACTATGCCAATAATAGATCTCTCTAACATAATGAATTGCTTTGCTGAAAATATGATGTTACATCAACTATTTTGTCGAATGCCTATCCTCTAGTACCAGCCACTGTGTAGTACTTAAACAAATATACATTTCTTTCCAGGAATGGAAGCCTTATTTTTAAGATATCTACTATTTTAAGTATTTCACATATCATTTCATTTTAACGATGTAAAACCAAGGGCAAAAGGGGATGGGGACAATTTATAGAATTGATTATAAGCATTGGCTTTGGCTTTAAAATGTGTCAGCAAACATAGTGAACGTGGGATCTTTACAAGAAATTAAGCACAACATAGCCATTTCTGTTTTAACTACAAGACTTTTAACATTACTTATAGTAGTAAAAAATTGAAAACAACCTATAAGTTATAGAATATTAATAATATAGGAGGGAAACTAAGATGTACATTCAGAATAAAATCAATGTTATAAAACTATGTGAGCTGGGCATGGTGGCACATGCCTTTAATCCCAGCATTTGGAAGGCAGATTGGGGAGGACTGCTGAGAGTTCGAGACAACCCTGAGACTAAATAGTGAATTCCAGGTCACCTTGGGCTAGAGCAAGACCCTACCTCGGAAAAAAAAGAAAAAAGAAACAATGAAAAAGGAAAAACTATGTGTATACTAATCTCACAATTAATAAACATATGCAAGTTTTCACTAAATTATAAAAAATATTATTACAGTGAGAAGAACCCAACATCACAACTGATTTATACGTTCTTATTTATATTTTATTTACATGATACATATTAATATATGTATGCATAACATATTAAAATTATATATATATGATTATTATAAATATGACAAAGCAGAGATTATATACACTGAAGGGAAAGGGTGATGTCTTGAGAGAATGAGAAAACAAAGGCTATTTACAGCTGCTATTTAATATATTATTTCATGCAAAAGTACAAGGGAATAAAGTAAAATATTAATTTTCATGTTCTGTTTATGAACCGTGTTCATTTTGTGGTGTAGTCATAGCTATAAGGATGTGGAAATGGTTCTGTAAAGTGTGTCTGTTCTTTATTCCTGAGGTAATAACATCATTTCCATCCTGTTCCTGTACATTTATACTTCCTCTCATTTGTGCAGGGCACTGAGATGAAATGCTTTTGCTCAAAGCAACATGTGCCCCTAGGTGCTATAAAGAGAGGCAAAGGAGGAAACAGATTGCAGAGGCAGGGACAGAGGAGAGTGGTGCAAACAGTAAAATGTGTGGTACATTGTTCTGTGCAGCAGACTGAAGAGAAAATTTCATTTGGAGAAGGGCAACTTGAAGGCAAAAATCATATGAACTCAGCCCCTGGTGCTCTTTAAGACTTCAAAGGGAAAGTTACAGATGAACTCAAGCAACTTAACCACAAAATCAAATGAAAAGAAGGCAGCGTGTTATAGTCTCAAAGGGCTTCAGAACTATAATCTTTGTCTTTAATTTTATTAAAAAAAAGTTCAAACTCTGATGAACACTTCTAGGGTCTCCATGGGAGACCTCGGTGCTCAGAAGCAGTGCTAAAGAGGCTATTTAGAAAAACAAACTTTTATCAGTGCAAAACTCTGGGCAGAATGCAAAATAAATAGAACAAAATATTGCCTCAAAATATCCTTGTTTAATTCTTGAAGGAGTCAGAGTTTCAAAAGGAACGCTTTAGTACAGGGGCGGAGCAGTCATTTAATAATGTTGCAGTCAGTGTTCAACAGTGGTCCTAAACATACTATTGGGACAACCACCCCCCTCCCACAGAAAGTGCTATGCTCCATATGTCCTTTTATACTACACCACTGGCCAACATTTATGCACAGAGGTCACTATCATGAATATGAATGTCATTGCATTTATTTTTGAAGTAATCGTTATAAAATAATGTTTTTCCTATAATACTTTGGATTTTTGCCTGTAGTGTATTTGTTTCAATTTCCTGCTGGTTTCCAGTTTCAGGACAATTTCCTGGAGGCTTCATGTTTTTTAGCACTTTCTAGAGACCATTTCCTTGGGCAAGGGAGAAATGGAGGAGAAAAATGGTATTTATTACAAGAGCAATCTTGAATCCTCAGCTACAATTGAAAAGCTAGTATGAAACAGGTCTCTCTGATTGCATCAAAGTATGGAAAGATTTGTGTGTTCTAAAAGTTCTTGGTTAAGTGCTGTATACAGTATCATGACATATTTCACTGTCTTATAAAGTAGATGGTCTACCACATGAGCTTTCTGTCAGCACAATTGTTATTTATTGAACACAATGTCAGAAATGTCACATGAAACAAAGAGTCATCCATGGAAAATAATGCCCACATTCTCTGAATACAATGTAGATATTAACTCTGGTTAGGTTGCAATGCGAAGTTGTTTCTCATTACTTTTTCTCGCTTTGCTTATTTTAAAAAAAGAGAGTATGTGGCACATACCTTTAATATTCTTTTACTTATTTGAGAGAGAGAAAGAAAGAGAGAGAGAGGCTGTTCCAGAGTCGCCTCCCTTACAAAGAAACTCCATACACATGTGCCACCTTGAACATCTGGCTTTGGGTGGGTACTAGGAAATCAAATCAGGGCCATCAAGCTTCACAAGCAAGAGCCTTTAACCACTGAACCATGTTTCCAGTGCCTCACTTTGCTTTGCAAATACACAAGTAAAGTTAATGCCATTATATCTTCTCACTGTTTATACTAATTGGATAATTGTTTACTTCACTGTTCCTACTTCCCAGGTGTTCACAGAGGTTTCCATGTAATTTTAATGCATAATATGTTAATTTACTTTATGTCCATCAAAAGGAATAAGTACTGCTTATAAATCAGAGTGACTAGAAATTTGGCCTCTTGCCTGCCCAGCACTGGGGAGTGGCAGCAATTCATAAACAGAAATATTTGGTCAGGCAGCAATCTATCCAGTTAAGCTATTGATTTTTGACTTTGCAAATATATTATACACCTTAGCTTCCTTTGGCTAATCTGTGACATGAGATTGTTTAGCTAAAGTATCTAAGTAATCTAAATATTTTTTATGAGATTCCTGAAATGTTTTATTTCTCTGATATCCCTGAATTATTTTATTTTACTTATTTGAATTTTTTGTTTATCATACATGAGGAAATGTTAGACTTTTAATTTTAATGTATAATATGAAAATATTTTCACTGTAAAGAGTAGGTTTTTCTTTTATGAACAAAATCAAATAAAAGTATTGTATCTCTCTTAGGTACCATTTACAAATATAAACAGTCAGTTGATGAACTCATGGCCAACTCCCTGTCTTCAACTTATTTAATTACAACTATGAAAGTGCTGATTTGAATTGTGCTCGGTGCAATGGTAGTAATTCCATATGCAAGATCTTAGCCAATGTCAGGGCTTTTGGACATAATGTTCTCTCCATTCACAACAGCCACATGGCATGCTCCCTTATGTTTCTTTTGATTTGGAATATGGTCCATGAGAATATTTTTAATATGTATTATTGAATCTTATATATAAGTAACTATTGGAATCACTTGCTTAGCCAGAAATTTTTAGTATAAGTAATCAGATATTTATATTATATGATATTTATGAGATAACTATGAGCTCTTCAAATGTTCCCATTGTGAATAAATGTGTCCTGTAAAAATTCTAACATTGAAAATGTCTAGGAGCCAAGGAGATGGATCAACAGATAAGAGCACACATGACAGCCTGAGTTTGATCCCCAGAACCCACATTAAAAAATAGACTAGTGTGGGTCCTTCACATTTCTACTTCGAGTTCTATATATGTATGGGGTCATTTTGGAGATGAAAGCATGACTGGGGTCACTGATCAGCTAATCTGACCAAAGAACCTCATACCTCCAAGGTCAGTGAGAGACTCCTTTCTCAAGGAAATGGTGAGGAACAGCAACATACACTGAAAAAAAAGGATAAAGTGTCTGAAGAAATAGTTTCTTGAAATTGTATATTATCTATTAAGATAAATTTACTTTTAATACTTTTGGCATAGGGAATATAAAGAATTGATGAGATTAACTAGAAGGATGAATTCAATGAATAGACATTAAGACACAAATCACCCATAAAATACAGAAGGAAGAATATAACTCTTAATTATCTTAAATAATCTAAGTGTTATATTTTCCCCAAAATTATTAATTATGGAAAGTATAGTATCTAGTAGCTACCTGTCAAATTGAATGAAAGGAAAAATAATGGAGCACATTTTACATATTCCATATGAATCACACATATCTTTTTTTCTGTAACATTAGTGCAATTACAATAAAAATATTCATTAACTTACCTTTTGTTGTGTAGAAGAAGCAAAACAATGCAAAGGAGATATTTTTATCTTCCCTTGAATTCTCAAATGTAATTATCCAAATTCAAAAATAAAAAGAAGTAGATGAAGGGATCAACTTTCATTGGCAGCAAATGAATGCTCATTATTTTTTTTAAATTTTTTGTTTATTATTATTTATTTGAGAGTGACAGACAGAGAGAGGAGGAGGGAGAGAGAGAGAGAATGGACACACCAGGGCCTCCAGCCACTGCAAATGAACTCCAGATGTGTGCACCCTCTTGTGCATCTGGCTAACGTGGGTCCTGGGGAATCGAGCCTTGAACCCGGGTCCTTAGGCTTCACAGGCAAGCACTTAACCACTAAGCCATCTCTCCAGCCCTCATTATTTTTTTAATAAGGAAATTAGTTTATATTTTATTTATTTGAGAGAGGGAGGGAGAGAGAGAGAGAGAGAGAGAGGCAGAGAGAGAAGGGACACACCAGGGCCTCTAGCCAATGCAAATGAACTCTAGAGGATTATGCCACCTTGTGAACCTGGCTTATGTGGGTAATGAAGAATCAGATCTGGGTCCTCATGCTCATGGGCATCCACCTTTAACCGCTAAGCCATCTCTTCAGCCCAAATGAATGTTTTTAAACACTACAGTTCTTACTCCTTTATGGCACTTCCTTGCCCCATAAGCAAAATACAATAAAAAAAAAAAATTCCCAAATTCCAAGTATAAGCATGGTCTAAGAAACAAGGTGGTGACATTTGCAGGACCCTGGGTTAAATACTAATTATGAAAGGATCCTCAGTAACTGAGAGAGGAAGTTTCTTAATGAGGTTGCCAGTTCAGAGATTGTAGATAAACTGCTTCTTGGAAAGTAAATGTTATATATTGCTAAGATTATAATTCTTACTAGAGACAGTCTGATCCTATACAATCTATACAACATTATTCAGTCATATCTAATTGAGCATGATGGTTACAATACTATTTGGAAAGTTTTGAGAAGCTTTGAAGAGTCATTGGGAATTTTATTCATTTTGTCTTTCACACAGTGGAACTTGGAAAGGGTGTGGAGAACATTGCAAAGAATAGAGCGCTGTAGATACATGTAAAATGCCCTACACAGAAATAAAATTCAATCATCAAAATTGGTAAGATATGGACACATAATTATGCTTAGAAGGAAAGTTACAGAATTAAAGACTTCTAAGTGGAATCAAGAAGAGTATCAAAAATCAATTAAAATTTGTACATTACAACTGAGGTTGTAAGACAGTTTTTGAAAACACTGATTTCTTTCTAGCCAAAGATAACAATACATAACTATCCAATGTTGGCAGGAGCCTAATTATTATTTTATTAATTTTTATTCAGAAAATGGAAACAGCAATGAATTATTTATAATTTCATGTGCATATAGTTGATCACTTTAATAAAAATTAATGTAGTGTTTCAACAACACAATTGCTTCACCAGGTAGCAGTAGCTTATAAAACTTAATTTTTTTTTTTTTGAGGAAGGGTCTCACTCTAGCCCAGGCTGACCTGAAATTCACTATGTAGTCTCAGGGTGGCCGTGAACTCTGGTGATCCTCCTACCTTTGCCTCCTGAGTGCTGGGATTAAAGGTGTGCGCCACCACACCCAGCACAAAACTTAATTTTTGAGATGCTTCTACCAAGGAAATCTATAGATCCACGTATCTTCATTGCTTTACCAGAAGTATTATAATATATAATTTATATTTATCTGCCTACTGAGAAAAGGCTTCCCATGCAAACTATGTAATATTTTAAACACAATCTCTATATTTGTACTTAGTTAGTTATCTAAGTACCTTTTGGGTTGATCTTTCTTCCCTTTGTGGGGTATCTAATAGTAAAACTGATTCCAAGCTAAGTAGGCACCTCAAATAAAGGCACATGATGGACTTTAATATGAGATTATGAAATATATTCCATTGCTGCATCCTAATTACAAAAAGCTCAAAAATTATATAGTTTCATATAATGTAAGAAATATATCCTTGGTATTTTCTTTTAAAAATGTTAACTCCTTCATACATTTATTTGCTTGCATTAGTTTCAGACCTCTCAGTATCTTCATTTTCTCCACAAGACTAGTTTGTATGATCAATATAATTTGAAGATCTTTGTTAGGTGTTTTCCTTTGTGTGTGTGTGTGTTGAAAGTGTGTATGTGTGTGTATGGCACATGTATGGAGATCAACATAGGGTTACCACTTTGTGTGAATTGAGATCTCTCCTCTTATTTGATGCATTGAACACTAGACTATGAGCTTCATTATTCTCTGCCCCTCACTGCCATAGATGGTTGAGATTGCTGCCTTAAAACTTCTTTGAATCCATATTGGAATGAAGTCTTCCCAAACGTGAACCAAACATCCTCTCTCAGGCCACCTAGTCATCTGGCTCCTTGTCCAAGAACACAGGACTTTCTAACACACAACACAGAGGGCTTGGAAATGGCTATCTACTGAAAAACCTACTTATACAAAGTGTACTCATATCTGTTTTTCTAAACCAAAATTAAATATTACCTGACTATATAAGCTCATATAAAAATAATTACTACCTTCTTTTTTATTTTCTTCCTCTTGGATTATATTTATTACATTATATCCTGTATCATATTTAGTATATTACTTCTCAATTTCATGTTAGAACACATCTGGCCTGTAGTCCTTTAGACAGTTTTTGTTTTGTATTTCCAGTGCTGTATATAGACTAGGTTCTCAGTGTTTAGTTAATGAATGATATGGTCTACCTCACACACAGTGCACAAAAATACATCTCTTACATGTAATTGGCCCTGATGGAGTCTTTGTCTTTTAACTGCTTCTGTTGTTTTCCTGTTATTCTAAATACATAAGCCTTCCTTCCTACTGCATATCACTTTTTATGAACAAATTCTTTGCCAGCAATTAGACAAGAACATGAAAATCCAATTAGAATCATACTTTCTATCCCTGTGGAAAGGGCATTATAGCATTTTTTAAGGAAATGATTCCATAATTCCAGCCAATTCTTTTTATATCTATTTCCATATACAGTTAGGTGAAGCACATGCATATTAAAGTGTTAAAACATCTCACTCCATAGCCTAACACCAAAACATCATTTATTTTTCTTTCAACATACTTTTATAGTAGCAAAAAGAAAAATGGATGAAATTCATGTGTGAAGTATTGGATGCAATATAAGCTTTTTAATAAGTTGTTAGGAACCACTTCAAACTACAAGGCCTAAGAGCTCAATGAAAAGGAATTTTGAAAATTGGAGATTTATCACTGGATATTAAACAATGCTTTCATAATGCCAAAAATGAGTTGCTTCAGTTCTAAGACTAGTGAGAAACAATCATGTAAATATGGTAATTTACTACTTGGCATATGTTTCTTACCATAGACTTCTTCTTGATTCCACTAATGTAGTCCTATTTATAGTTACAATGTTAATATTTTTGTGAAGATGGACTTTGATTAATTCTATTTGATACTTCATTGGGGGCAACTACGCCATATAGTATAAGGCTAGCCCTTTACAAAAGTATAAATTTATGTAAATTATGGGCTGGAGAGGTGGCTTAGTGCTTAAGCACTTGCCTGTGAAGCCTAAGGACCCAGGTTCGAGGTTTGATTCCCCAGGACCCAAGTTAGCTAGATGCACAAGGGGGCGCACACATCTGGAGTTCGTTTGCAGTGGCTGGTGGCCCTGGCATGCCCATTCTCTCTCTCTCTCTCTCTCTCTCTCTCTCTCTGCCTCTTTCTCTCTATCTGTCCCTCTCAAAAAAATAAACAAAAAAATTTTTTTAAAATTATGTAAATTAGATACATCATTGTGAACATTAGAAAACTCAGTGAACTGAAAGGATTCATGAACATTAATGATTTCATTTCAGATAGTGGTTTCATGTCTTTTGTGTTCTATGAACTGCTAAAGTACCATTGAAACAGACACAAGAGTCTGATGAATTGGGATATAAATAAATACCCCTATTAAGGAAAGAAAAAAAAACTGATGACAGAGGTGACGCACTAAAAGGTCAACTGGGGCAGGAGTAGGAATCAAACGTTCTTCTTTTGAGAATAGCCCCTTCAAAATTAACAAAACATAGCTTGGATGTAATGTAGGTTTCCTGAAGTTAAGTGATTCCTCAAACATGCAGGAAGATGTGTGTTCAGTTTATTCTCTGATATTCAAAAAGATGTGACTTATTCTGCCCTGGTTAGAAGGGAGTAAAAAGATATGGAGAGGCTAGGTGATATCACAGTATGTCTCTATCCACATGACATCCGGAGGAGAGGTGGTGAGCCTTCCTTCATAGCCAGTCCTTTCTGTACTTCGTATATAAAAAATACAGAAAAAAAACAGCTCATTACCAACATTACTTCACAGGACTATAGGAGCAAGCATGCTGTCTGGCCTCTGTGTTGACATAAGGAAATCAGGACATCATAATTGTTAGCATCAGAATGTCCAACCTCACACTAAACATAAGGCCATTGTGGTAATCCAGGCAAATTATTCTTACATGCATGGCAAGATGATACTGTGTGCTCTGGATTAAAATAGTTTGCCTCACAGTTGTAGAGGGTTTTAGTGACCCTTTCATTAGTTATCAAGCACCCTCATCCCCAGCTATGCTCAGAATTGGCTACTCACAGCTCATAGTGTAACCTGCTCTTAAGAATGCCTCCCATCATTTGGAAGTCTTCTAATCATACACTATTACTGAGGCTGTGGAGGTTACACCCTACAGAAGGTGACCCACTCCTGCATCTAACTGATGTGTAGGCAGAATTGTTACTGGAAGTCTCTGCAGGATTACAGGCTCTTCACTTCTTAAAGAATTGAACAAGTGCACACAAATAGCAAAGCAATAACTAGTTTTATTTAAAGAGCTGGAATAGGCCACACTGCAAGGGAGCAGTGGAATATTTGAGCTAGAGTGCTATAGAGCATGCTATTATTTGACAATTCCTTTCACAGAGTTCATGAGGAGTATTTTTTTTCCCTGAGGGGCCCATTGTGGGTGGATCTCTGTTTTGATTTACGGAGAAATTCTATAACATTTTCTCTAATTTGCATGTCCCTTACTATGATGCACCTTATTTTAATCATATGCATACCAAAGCAGGCAAAACTATAGGAAGGCAAATAGAATTTTTACCCTACAATTTGACACAGAGAACAGTTTCCCTAAGCACATGTGCCCCAAGCTGGTTCAAGCTAGATGGGCCCCTTACCTTTCAGTTCAATAATATATTCTAGGATATGTTTCAGTGAAAATGCAAAGTTATCATGGGATTCCCAAGGAAGGAGTGACTTATTATAGTGTTTGAAGCAGGAAGAATATCAGCTCCATATACGTGGGGGTTCTACGTTGCTAGAAAACCTAAAAAAATCCCTACATGCATATTTCAATCCCAGTGGAGTCCCAGGTTGCCAAGCTATCCCTATGCTTCTCTGCTACAAAATGGCCAGCTGCCATGCCCTACTCACTATAACTTGAAATGGAGCCTCAGCTGAACCTAGCCCTGTGTTACCACTGCTTTCCATACTTCCTCAAAAACTCTCTTGTGTGACAAACTATATCTTGGTTTCTGCTTTCAGAGCTACACCTAAGATGTTCATAAGAGATGCCCACTACATTATAAATATCAGTGGACAGCCTCATGCTGAGAATGCTGAAAAATCTATTTGCTAGTTTAGACTGTGAGTTGGTGTACTTTCAGACAATTGTGGAATCACTTTCTTCAAATTAACTTATGATTAAGCAATCACACTTCAGATAAATCTCTAAAAATGTATAATAATATTAACAATAAATTATAAATGTTTATGTATATTATGGTATTTTACTCTCACAAGATTTCAGAAAGTTTGGAAGGTCAAATATTAACTATATTTTACAGTTAAGAAAAATTAAAAATTAGAAGCTATGTGTTTTGTCTCAGACCAAATACAAGACTAATGACAGAATTATAGACAAATTATACAATCTACAATTTTCAGACAACTAATTCTTTCTAAATCATCAACCTCACAGATTACCATTTGCTTTACTACATCTAACTAAACAGTATATCTTGATATGCACACACATAGACACTAACATGTGCACACACTGCTGGCAAAGTGAATTTACAGACACATTCACACCATAGTCCTAACTTCCTAATAGCAACAGTCTACATGCTATAGAATACTCTGTTTTTTTAATTCATTAAGTTTCTTGGTTTGTTTTGAGATAGCACCTTACTCTGAAGCCCAGACTTACTAGAAATTCATGACATATTGAGCTTTGTTTACAGAGCTGGTTGCAGACTGGTGGCAATCTCTCTGTCTCAGCCTCCCAGCTTTTTGTCCTTCACTTTTAGTGTCTTCCATGAAAAGGTACAAATCTGCTGAGGGTCCTGATATGGAGTACCACCCTCCATGCCAATAAAAAACCTGTCCTGTGCCATTCTTCACCACCACATCAGCAATATGAACATGCCAGTGCCTTTATTTAAGCCATTACAACCTTCAACCTGACTGTACTTTCTTACCAGAAGACAAGTGTTGTAGTCAGGCTTGCATTGTTGGGAGAAATCAACCAACCAAGAGCAGCTTATGGAAAAAGAAGGGTTATTTTGGCTTACAGACTTGAGGGGAAACTCCATGATGGCAAGAGAAAACGATGGCATGAGTAGAGGGTGGACATCACCCCCTGGCCAACATAAAGTGGACAAGAGGAACAGGAGAGTGTGTCAAACACTGGCATGGGGACACTGAGTATAACACCCATAAGCCCACCCCCAACAATACACTGCCTTCAGGAGGTGTGAATTCCCAACTGTTTATCAGCTGGGAACCTAGCATTCAGAACACCAAAGTTTATGGGAGACACCTGAACCAAACTACCACCTTCTACCTCTGGACCTAATAAAGTGATAACCATACATGATAGAAAATACAATGCATTCAGTCCAACTTTCAAAGTCTCCACATTTTTTATCAATCCTAATAATATTCAAACATCCCCATAATCCAAGGTCTTTTAACTGAGCCATAATACCAAAAGAAATCCCCCCAAACTCTATAATGGCACAGAATAAACACACTGCAAAAGATGGCATTGGGCATAGCATAGAAATATTCAATCCATACAAATTTAAACAGGGAAAACATCAATCTCTGTAGCTCCAAGTCTAACAACTCTAGTCAGTGACAAATCTCTAAGTTTGATAATTCGAAACAGCAGCAAGTCTCTGGTATTCCAATTCTGCCCCTTCCGCTAGGGTATTCACAGTCCTGGAAAACTTCATTGGGGCCGGCAGCTCTCTTTAGCAGCCATCTTGTGGTCCTGACATCTCCACTGGGTCCCCACTGCAACCCACAGTTCATCATGGTTCATCCTATGGCTCCATTGGGTCTCCATGCAGGCATCCAGCAAACCTGCTTCACTCTCCATGGCTATTTCCAAAACACAAGACAGCATTGTAAACTCAATGACCCTCTCTTTCCAGCATTTCTTATACTCCACAATACCAGGTAGAGTGCCAATTTGTTAATCTAGGAGGGAATAAAGGAGACTTTGAAGAACAATGCTCTTTGAGCATTCAGGCCCCTTCAAAAAATTCTACATTCTTCTTGTTGCCCCAGTGCAGGTCAGCTGGCCCAATCTCAAAGGTTGTAATCTCTCAATCGCAGCTGAATAGGCAGCAGTTTTGGCCTGCAGATTTCTTTCTGTGCCATATTCCTCTGCACACACCAGTCTGTTTCTATGCAAAGCAATCCTGTACTACTTTTCAGGACATCAAGCCCCTCACCCAAACTGCTTCAAACCCAGTCCAGGCAAAGCACTTTCTAATTATCACAAGCAAAACCTCATAGTCCATAGTTCTTACTGCATTCAGGTCTTTCAACTCTGAACAGAATAGTCCATCAAGCTATACTTACAGCAATGCAAGGCATCTCTTAGTTCAAGGTGTCAAATCCTTCCACATTCCTCTTGAAAATTAGCTCCAAAAGGCTAATGCCACACAGTCATGTGTCTAGCACAAAATGACCCTACTCCGGGTACCAACATTACTGTTGCAGTCAGATTTGCATTGCTGACAGAAATCACCTGACCAAGAGCAGCTTATGGGGAAAAAGAAGTTTTATTTAGGCTTACAGACTCAATGGAAGCTCCATGATGACAACGGAAAACAATGGCTTGATCAGAGGGTGGACATCAACCCCTGGCCAACATAAGGTGAGCAACAGGAACAGGAGAGTGTGCCAAACACTGGCATGGGGAAAGTGGCTATAACACCCATAAGCCCACCCCCAATAATGCACTCCCTCTAGGAGGTGTTATTTCCCAAATCTCCATCTGCTGGGAGCCTAGCATTCAGAACACCTAAATTTATGGGGGACACCTGAATCAAACTACCTCAAGAAGTAATAGTCATTCCAAATAATAATTGTTTACCATTCTTGTCTAAAGGTCTGGGCTGAAATCAATACTTTCATTTATTCATACAAGCTGAACCTTTGCCTTGATGATGGAATGTTGACTATCTCTAACATAAACAAGATATAAATCTTGGTATTCTCTTCAAAAATGTTAAAATTCTAACTATAATGTCAATTGCAGCCTCAATCATAGCTGGTGAAGTAAAGGTCGCCTTGTATGAATTGAAAAAGAGACAATATATCTTAAAGGGAAATTTATATACACTTAGAAATGCATCAAGCAGTGTCATGTGTCTGCTCTATTTCTTCATGTTTACTTATTTGAGGAAGGCAAATTAAATGAATCAAATCAAAGTGATTAGTAACTATAATTTTATTTATAATATATTTTTAATTCACATTTTAAAATGGGGAATGCAATCATATTTGTTGGTAAAATTATATTTCAGAAACCTATCAAGAATGAAGGTCAAATTCTTGTAAAGAGGTCAGGTTCATGCTGGGCACTTCATCTGAAAATTTTCTCTTGTTCATAGATGACCACTGCTTGCTATGAAGTTGGAAGATAAAACCACAAGCATGACCAAACCCCGACACTGCCACTGACTTTTCCCCTTCATTAAAATGCAGCTAATCCTTGCTGAGCCTGAGAATCAGAACTATGGTTAGGTGTTTACTTTATTAGCTATAAAGAGGCCCTTGGACTGAGAGTGAACAAAGGAGTCAGGTGACCTAGTCTTCTGAGGAAAAAGTTGGAAAATACCATCTGTCCTCAGAACTAACCTTTCTTTCTCTGTTCTGGTATAGGAAGATCAAGTGGAGTACATTTATTCTGCAGAGCTGGAACCAAAACTCTAGACTCTTCCTTGCCAGTTGGCAAGATAGGACACAAGTGATCCCCCACTGACACACAGTAGGTCTTAGTCATTTCCCAGGTTACTCTCTAAGAAGCAGAAACAGTACTTTGTAATTTTTCGTTGTATCTACTTTTCATGAAGTTATCTGGAAACTGGAATGAATGAAAATAAGAGAATAAAACTAATCCTGGAACATCTGCAGAAGCCTGGTTTCTCACTGTCCTGTCATTCTAGTGGGCTACCATGGGCCATTATTTAATGATACCAAGAACTTCCTCTTGATGTCAGGGTAAGTCAATTTATTAGATCATTTTAAACTTAGAAATAGCATTCAGCAGTCAACATCCATCCCAAATACTTCAAAACTCAATTATGAAACAACTTTTATTTGTTAATACATCACAGCTCATGTCTGTTACTATAATTTATATCTACACCTAATATAAAAATGGTCAGACTTTAATTCTAAGGAATTATATTATTATTCATTCTATTTACTCTGTGTTCAAGATACTTTACTCTTAGACACAGGATAACTGGAAGCTAAGCACCAATACTTGAGGAGAGCATACAGAAGGCCAGTGTATCAATCTTACTAATGTGGCATTAATTAATTCTTGGCAGTATTCTAGGTCCATGTACCAATTACATAGTTAAAGTGGCATGCATTTACAACTGCCATACAATTAGAGCAATCCTACTTTGAAGTCTTTTTTGGTTACAATTCTAGGAAAATTTCTGTTCATGAGCAATCTTCTGGACGTCAGTGACTCTGTCTTTGTGTGGTTTTCCACAGATCATCTTCATCACAAGTAGACAGTTCAGTGTGCAACCATTCACTGGGTCCAAAGCTGGGAGCAAATTAAGTTGGAGCCTTGCTCTCTGCAATGGCTGTCATGAAAAAAAATAGCCTGACTTTGCCATGAACTTGTTAGGTTTTAAAGTTCCCAAGCAGAGAGTTACACAGCACTGTATTTGTGACTTTAGCCTTGAGCCAGGCTGATCATGCCTGTGGGGCAGACACTGTCATGTTTTGGGTCAGCAATCAGATATAGTATTAACGCTAAGAATGGAAGAGCATGGGTCCTATTTTCTTCCTATTTTGCTCTTTAATATATCAGTGTCTATTTTTGTACAGTTCGCTATAAATATTGATGTCCTTTGTCCACCTGATTATATATATATATATATATATATATATATATATATGTATATATATATATATATGAGCAGCCTTTGATTGATTTTACTTTAAACCCAATCCTTTTATAATATGTTGGTGTTTTATTACATATCGCCATATGTATCTGGGCCATATGTACTTATCAGGTCAAAATCTATTCCATCTGTGGTATTAGGAAAATAATATGCCCTACTACTTCTTTACAAGTAATCAAGAGATTTGCTTATGAATATCAATTTCAGAATTTACAATGCACACACTGGAGTGCCTAAGCTAGTTCTTTAGTGAGACAAAAGTAAGAGAGATGCATTCTTTTTTTTTTTCTTTTCTTTTCTTTATTAGTCAGTTTTGTATTCAGCAAATACAGTCAGTTTGGTACCATTATTAGGCTCATCTGTGTCCTACCCCCTCCCCTTGGCCCCTCCTTGTTGAGGTATATGGGTCATGCATTGTGGAGTTAGCCCACAGTTATGGGTAAGCTAAATGTCTCTGCATCTGAAGAGAGATGCATTCTTGATTTAACAACCTGAGGTGAGTCATCAGGAAAACACCCAAACATAAGACCATCACACAAAAACATTACAGTATTTTTGTCTTGAAGAAACAGAGCCAAAGGCTCACAAATTACTTGCAGACACACACACACACACACACACACACACACACACACACACACACTACACGTTGAACTGTGCTAATATTCTAAGCCAATTTAGGAATTATTCTAAATGACATAATTTAAATTATTATATGATAATTGTTGGAAATAATAGAACCAAAATAACCTTCCAGTTGCATCAAAATAACCATTGTGATTAAGTAAATGTAGATGTTTACAATATCAGTGAAAAGCTTTCTCTACTTTCCAACTGAAATATCATTTGAAAGAAAGGGAAAATGCAAATGGAAGCATCTTTTGGCTTCTGGGAGGTAATTTATCATTGTAGGTAAGAATTTAAGCAGCAAAACTCTAAAAATGAAAGCTTTCAATAATACAATTACCATGATTCATCTCTTCTATATTTGATGCCTAATTGGGTATACTCAATGAAATTATTTTTTATGTAAAGTATTTGTGTTGTATAGAAAGCATGTGGAATTTCCAAGTTGTTATAGATAATGTAGATTACTCCTGGCTTTTTGTTGCAAATGAAATTTCCCTAAGAAATTTTTTGCACACTGAATGTTTGAGGAAACTGAACTTTGCCCATGGAATGGCATTATTCATATTATAAATCTACAGAGGTACCATATTAAAGAACTTTTCAAGTAGTAAAAAAAGCATGCATGTCTTGGCACACAATATTTATTATTTTTCAAGAAGTGATATTTACAGTGTATGTTAAGCAGTGCCATAGCCTTCTGAAATTGCTTAGTATTGCATATAGATGTTTTTCCTCACAGATCACTATAAAAATATTCAAAATTAGTTCTTAAAATTGTGGTATGCATCCTGATACAGAGCTCAGTGATTATGACCTTTTTTTTATTCTGAAGAAGCTTTTATACTGATTTGTCAGGTTTATTACATACATATCAACATGCAATATACAAGATGCTTTTAACTTTAAGAGGCCTGGTATACATTAGGTTGGTAACTATTTTATATAACATTTTTACTCATGAACATAGACTGTGGTAGAAAATGAAAAATGTGTGATGAAGAGACTAGCAGAAAAAATCGATGCTGCATATTCTCATTAAATATAAACTTGAATTCATTTTCACATATTTAATCTCATTTAAGGCATGAGTACATTCAAGACAAAATGTTCCATTTAGGGACCTAATTAAGTTTACTGATTGTCCATCTTTGGAAATCAAATCCCACTAAGACTGACAAAAATATTATTACTTGCATGCAGACCAGTAATGCCTGATAATTAGGTCAGAGTTGAAGTTCAAGGCATTTTTGTAAGGAAAATTCCTAGCCAAGTTATTTCTTTGATGACATATGCTCAAAACTTAAATTCAACAGATGCTGAAAATTTCAGGAGAAATTTTTCACTCAGAATATGTACACTCCTGTTTCAAGCAATTAATTTGACATCTATGTCACCTTTCAAGAAATGTCACAATTTTTTATCAGTATCTGTAGTGGGTAGCATGCAATTTATAAAATGTAAGTGTCATGTTAAATAAATGTGATCTATTAGTTTCTATATCATGCCAGATCATATGGCATGAAAAAATAAATATACTATTCCATACAATGAGCACTAAGTATTAAACTAAAATGAAGGACCGGGGCTGGAGAGTTAGCTTAGCAGTTAAGGCATTAACCTTCAATGCCTAAGGACCCAGGTTCAATTCCCCAGTTCCCACGTAAGCCAGATGCACAAGGTGGTGCATACGTCTGGAGTTTGTTTTCAGTGGCTGGAGGACCTGGTGTACCTATTCTCTCTACCTGCCTCTCTCTTTCTCTCCAATAAATGAATAAAATATTTTTAAAATGAAGTACATGGATATAGAGAGCTGCGAAGTGCCGCGCCTTAAAGAGGGCGCTGGCTTCCGCCTCCCACCTCCCCGATGGTGAGCGCTCTCTGTCGTAAACAACTCCATATATGGCTAAAGCTTCCGCCTTCCACCTCCCCGATGGTGAGTGCTCTCTGTCGTAAACAACTCCATATATGGCTAAGGCTGAGAATCTGGCTTGCTTCCTCTTATGTGGACCTATCTGCATTCACCACGTGGCGTACTGGGGTTGGCTACCCAAAGGCCTTATATACGATGGGCTGGCTTTCCTCGGGGTCAGAAGATTGTTCAAGGTTCCTGAATAAACTGCTTAAAGAAGAGTCCCAGCGTTGCGTCTTCCTTGCTGGTCGAGGCGGTCGTGACACACGGAAAAGTAAAATATGTCTTCAAACCCATGTACTGTTATGTACTATCTTAAAGATGTTTTTTGTTTATGTGTACTGATTATCAAGTCAGAGCCTCAATTTCCTATTTTTTATTTTACTTATTTTTAATTTTATATTGACAACTTATATACTTACAGACAATAAACCATGATATTTCCCTCCTCTCCCCCACTTCCTCCTTCACAACTCTACTCTCCAACATACCCCCTCCCTCTGTCCATTAGTCTGCCTTTTATTTTAATGTCATTATCATTTTCTCCTATTATGATAGTCTTGTGAAGGTATTGGTGGGCACTGTGAGGTCATGTATATCAAGACCAATTTCTGTCTGGACAGTTGCACTGTAAGGAGTGGTACCCTTCCTTTCGCTCTTAACATTGTTTCTGCCACCTCTTCCGCAATGGGCTCTGTGTCTTGGAGGATGTAATAGAGAATTTTCAGTGCTAGACACTCCTCCATCCCTTCTTCTCAGCACTATGTTGCCTTTTGGGTCATCCCAGGGGTCATTACCATCTGAAAAGAGAAGCTTCTGTAACCAAAAGTGAGAGTAGCATTAATACATGAATATGAACATTAAGTGAAGTGCTTTTAGGGAAATTTGGTGAAAAACATATATACACTTAGCCAGATAAAAGCAGGCTTTATACCCTAAGGCTCATGACCTCCCCTGCCATAGGCTTTTGACTAGGTTTTCAGGGCTAGGCATGTATTCCCTACCTTAGAGTGGGCCTCCCGTCCAATTAGAGAACAGCTGGTTTCCTCCGGAGCAGAAATGCCACTATTGTACTCATTTGATCATTTGGCCTCTCTGGCCAAACTTGAGGCTTCCAGTGTCTACTGTTTTCACTGCTGATGACATATGTCTCCCATAGGGCTGCATACAGTGCAGCTTTTTTCCAGCAGGTGGCTGGTCTGCATGGAGAAGGTTTTCAGCTCAGTACCAGCTTGATTTCTCAGTGACCTTGCCGGCCTGGCATGGGAAGTCTTCAGCAATAGGGTCTTAACATCTGTTTCTCATGGGAAACCAAGGGCCTTGGAAATAGCCTGTAATATTTTGGAGGCAACAGGGACCTCTATGGCCAACAACTCTCTGGAAGCTATCCCATCCCTGGCAATGAAAATTTTCTAGTAACAATCTATGGCTTCTGGATGTGCCATTATTCAAAAAAACAGGTTTTCATATGTCTTATTCAGAATATCATGAATTTTGATTGACCCTCTCCCCTGCCCTTCTTTTATTCAATCTCTTCCCCTGGCCTCACTTAGGACATTCCACTCCCTGTAATCTGTTCCTCTACTTACATATATACAATACCATCCCCTTTAAGTCTTTCCTTCACCTCCCTCCTTATAGCCTTTTTTAGCTTACTGGTCTCAGCTTCCAATTTTTGGTTCCAGCTCACATACAAGTCTATACATTTCTAGATAGGATCCTGTTGCAATCTGGTTCACATTGCTGGTAGAAATCACCCACCCAAGAGCAGCCAAAGCCACACAGGTGTCTAGCAGCAACCCCACTCCTCAGTCCTGCTTTACTGTTGCAGTCTGGTTGATATTGCTGGTAGAAATCACCCAACCAAGAGCAGCTTGTGGGAAAAACAGGTTTATTTTGGATTATAGGCTTGAGGGGGAAGCTCCATGATGGCAGGGGAAAATAACGGCATGAGCAGAGGGTGGACATCACACCCCTGTCCCAAATAAGGTGGACAACGGAAGCAGGAAAGTATGCCAAACACTGGCATGGGGAAAGTGGCTATAACACCCATAAGCTTGCCCCAAACAATAAATCACCTTCTGAGGCTTTATTTTATAATTGCTATCAGCTGGGGACACTAGCATTCAGAATGCCTAAGTTTATGGAGGACACCTGAATCAAACCACCACATTCTACCTTTGGCCCTCATAAACTGACAACCATACATAATATACAATAAAATGCATTAAGTCCAACTTTAAAAGTCCTCATGGTTTTTATCAATTCCAATCATGTTCATACATCCCAATACTCCAAGGTTTTTGAACTGAGCCATAATACCAAAAACATCCCCCCAAACCCTGTAATGGAACAGAATAAACATTTATACCGCAAGAAAATGGCATTGGGCATAGCAAAGAAATATTCAACTAATACAAGATTTAAAACAACCAGGGCAAAAACCAAACTCTGTAGCTTCTAGTCCAACAACTCTAGTCAATGGCAAATCTCCAAGTCCAATAATTCTAACCAGAAACAAGTCTCTGGCATTCCAATTCTGCTCCTCCAGCTAGGCTACTTACAGTCCTGTGAAAATTCATCAGGGGCTCTCAACTCTCCTTGGCAGCCATCTCGTGATCCCAGAATCTCCACTGGATCTCCATTGCAACCCATGGTCTGTCCTCAAGGTCCTATGGGGTCTCCATGCAGGCATCCAACAAACCTGCTTCACACTGCCCATGACCATTTCCAAAACACAAGACCATGTTGCAAATTGATTCACCCTCTCTTTCCTGTATTTCTTATATTCCACAATACCAGGTAGGGTGTCAATTTGTTAATCCTGTGGTGAGTAAAGGAGACTTTGAAGAAGAGGAAATTCCTTGAGCACTGAGGCCCCTCCAAAAGAGTCTACATTCTTCTTGTTGCCCCAGCGCAGTTCAGCTTGCACATCTCAAAGGTTGTAACCTCCCAATTGCCCCTAAATGAGCAGCAGTTCACCCAAGATTTTTTCTTTCTGTGCCGTATCCCCTGCTCACACCAGTACATTTCTATGAAAAACAACCCTGCACAACTTCTCAGGACATGGGTATAACAGCAAGCTTTCACAGAATCTGCCTCTAGCCCAGTCCCAGAATAGTTCTTTCTCATCATCACAAGCCAAACCTCACAGTCCATACTTCTTACTGCATTCAGGTCTTTTAACTCTGACCAAAATAATCCATCAAGCTGTACATATAGCTCTGCAAGATATCTTTTAGGCAAAGGTTTCAAATCCTTCCACATTCCTCTTGAAAATAAGCTCCAAAAGCCACACAGTCAGGTGTCTAGCAGCAAACCCATTCCTCGCTATCACTTTACTGTTGCAGTCTGGTTGATATTGCTGGTAGAAATCACCTAATCAAAGCAGCTTGTGGAAAAAGAGGTTTATTTTGGCTTACATGCTTGAGGGGGAAGCTCCATAATGATAGGGGAAAATGATGGCATGAACAGAGGAGGGACATCACCCCCTGGCCCACATAAGATAGACAACAAGAACAGGAGAGTTTCCCAAACACTGGCATGGGGGAGCTGGCTATGATACCCATAAGCCCACCCCCCAACAATACACCACCTCCAGGAGGCTTTAATTTCCAATTGCTATCAGCTGGAGAGAGTAGCATTCAGAATACCTAAGATTATGGGGGACACCTGAATCAAACCATCACAGATCCACATATGAGAGAGAATATGCGATGTTTGGTTTTCTGGGTCTGGGCTACCTCACTTCGTATAATCCTTTGTAGATCCATCCATTTCCCTGAAAAATTCATAATTTCATTTTTCTTTACTGCTGAATAGAATTCCATTGTGTAAATATACAATATCTGTATATCCATTCATCTGTTGAGGGACACCTAGGCTGGTTGCATTTCCAAGCTATTGTGAATAGAGCATCAATAAACATGGTTGTGCAAATATCTCTAAGGAAGTGAGAAGAGTCATTAGGATATATGCCTAGGACTGCTATAGCTGGGTCATATCATAAATGTATTTTTAGCTGTCTTAAGAACCTCCACAATGATTTCTACAATGGCTGTATCAGATTACATTCCCACCAACAGTGTACAAGGGTTCCCCTTTGTCTGCATCCTCACCAGTATTTATTGTCATTTGTTTCCTTGATGGTAGCTATTCTGACAGGAGTGATGTATAATCTCTATGCAGTTTCGATTTTCATTTTTTTTTTGATGGCTAAGGATGTACAACACTTTTTTAGATGTTTACTTTCCATCTGTATTTCTTCCTTTGAAAACTCTCTATTTAGTTCTATAGCCCATATTTTAATTGAGTTGTTTTATTTCTTGTTGTTCTGTTTTTTGAATTCTTTGTATGTTCTGGATATTAATCTTCTGTCAGATGTGTGCCTGGAAAAAATTTTCTCCCATTCTTTAGGTTGTATCTTTGCTCTATTCACAGTGTCCTTTGCTGTGCAAAAACTTTGCAATTTCATGAGATCCCAGTGGTTGATTAGGGGCTTTATTTCCTGAGCAATTAGGAATTCAGAAAATTATTGCTTATGCTAATATACTGAAGGGTTTGCCTACCTTTTCCTCTAGCAATTTCAGAGTTTCAGGTCTGATATTAAGGCTGCTTGATCCATTTGGACTTTATTCCTGTATATGGAGAAAGACAAGGATCTGTTTTGAACCTTTAACATACAAATGTCCAGTTTTCTAGGCACCACTTGTTGAAGAGGCTATCATTTCTCCAATAAATATTTCTGACATTTTTATCAAAAATCAGATGGCTTAGTCTCAGGAGGTACCATGGTGCTGAGAAGAAGTGACAGAGGAGTGCTCAGCACTGAAATATCTCAATCACACTGTCCATGGCCAAGGGTCCATTGTGGAAGAGGTGATGAAAGAATGTAAGAGCCAAAGGAAGGGTACGACTCCTTACAACGTGCTCCTCCAGATATAAAATGGCCTGAATATCCATTGAGAGGGGAAGGGGATATGATGGATAGTGGAGTTTCAAAGAGGAAAGTGGGGGGAGGGAGGGAATTACCATGAAATATTGTTTATAACTATGGAAGTTATCAATAAAAATATTTTTAAAAAATCAGATGCCTATAGCTGCTTGGATTAACATCTGGGCCCTCTATTCTGTTCCATTGACCTACATGTCTGTCTTTGTGCCAGTACCATGCTATTTTTGTTACTATGGCTTTGTAATATGCCTTTAAAAGTTTGAAAAGCAGTGGTGTTAGTTCTTCCATGAAGGTCTGGTAAAATTCATCAGTGAATCCATTGGAGCCTGGACATTTTTATAACTCATTTGATATTAAGAGTTATTATTGAAAGGTATGTATTTATTCTCACCATTTTTCTCATTTTTAGTGCTTCCTGTTTTCCCTTTACTCACTTGTTTCAACTGTTATTTGAGTATGATTTATTTTTTCCTATTTCCTCCTGCATGTGTGTTTTGCTTTCTCTTCAGCATGAGGGATTCCTTCAAGTGTTTTCTATAGATCTGGCTTAGTTGTCATAAATTCCTTTATCCTGTTTTTGTTGTTGATGTCCTTATTTCTCCATCAATTTGGGTAGATAGCTTTGCAGGATAAAGCAATCTTGGTTGACAGTTGTCTTTCAGAATTTGGAATATGTCATTCCAAGCCCTTCTGGCTTTTAAAGTTTGTGTTGAGTAATCTGCTGTTATTCTGATGGGCTTGGCTTTGTAGGTGACTTGCATTTGCTCTCTAACTACTTTCAATATATTTTCTTTGGTTTGTGTATTTAGTGGTTTAATTATAACATGACAAGGAGAGGTTCTTTCCAGGTTTTGTCTGTTCTGTGTTCTAAAAGCTTTTTCTATCTACCTTGGAATTTATTTCCCAATTTGGGGAAAATTTTCTTCTACGATTTTGTTTAATATGCCTACTAAGCCTCTGGATTGGAATTTTTCTCCTTCTACTATACTCCTAATTCTTATGTTTGATCTTTTCATAGTCTCCTGAATATCTTGAAATTGCCATTCATATCTTCTTATTAGCTTGACTTTCTCTTTGTTGGACTGTATTAAGTCTGCCACCTGGTCTTCTGGTTTAGATATTATGTTTTCCCCTTCATCCATTTTACTGGCGAGACTTTCCACAGAGTTTTTATTTGAGTTATTATTATTATTATTGCACAGCTAGAATTTCTCCCTGTTTTTTCTTCAGTATTTGTATTTCCTTACTCATGTCATATAATGACATTCTTATTTCATTAAGCTGGTTTCCTGTGCTCTTTCAGGAGTTTGTTTGTTTCTTTAATTCCTTTGTTTTCTTCTTTGATTACTTTAATTTCTTCTTTGGTTTCTTTGAGTACAGATAAATCCTTTTCTGGAAATCTTTGTCAGGCATTTCATCTAATACAGTCTCATTGGGGGTAATTTTTTATAGATTTATAATTTTTGGTGGGATTGTATTGTCTTGATTCCTTGTGTTTCTTGCATTATAATGTAGCAACTTTTGCATCCTGATTTGATTTGATGCTTGGGTTTTCTACTTATCCGCAGTGTTCATAGAAGTGGTGACCCAACTTTATATACCTTTGGGATATGAGCTTGAGGTGCCAAGTGTACCTCTTGTGCCCCAATCTAACCACAGAAGTAACTCTAGGTGTGAGTTTGCCTGCTAAGCAATTATTCTAGTGGGCTGTATGGAACAATATACTGGAAAATTCTCAACTTGAACTGAGCAATATACACATTCAATAAAAACCAGCACAGAGTATCAAAGTGTGTGGATTTAAACAAATAGATAGTTTTAATAAAGCCAAAATCCCTAAGGGTGTGTGTTATTCTACACCCATAATCCTGTCAGCTTGGAGGTAGAATTCTTTTCTGAATTGTGTTCAGGTCAGGCTGGATCTGAATCAGGCCCTGCCCCTGATAATGAGAGAAGGAAAAGACAACCCCATAAATCTGAAAGCATTAAAGGCAACTACAGTCAACCCTCAAATACAGCTTAATTGGGAGTGGTAAAGCCAACCAAGAATATGTAACCTCTAACCTGCCCTGACATGGAAAGAGAGATTAGCACTTCCAGTGTAGGCATATGTGCCTGTTATTATTATTATTATTATCATTGTTATTATTATTATTGTTTGGTCAGCCAGCCTTGTTACTTTTGGGGTGGCTTCCACTCTCACCAATGCCCACCTCAAACCCTCTGTGTTGTGTTGTGGACATCATGTTTTGATCAGCTGTGCTGCATGCACTGACACGAGGGACTGAATGCATTTTCCAGAGGATCGCGTTTCTGATGGATGGGCGATGGGAGAGTGCAGGAAGACTGGAGTTGTACTGGAATTGCTCATGCAGTCTCACCTGTTTCCCTTTCAGTAGCTCCTTAGCTGATCACTGCTATCTCTCCTTCAGGTTTCTTGACTTTGATTGGAGACTGATGAGGTTGAAAAATCCCCTTGTTTTGTCTCTGCAGCTTGGCGCCAGGCAGATGTGGCCAGGCAGGTGAGCTGATCCCAGGGATCAGGGGCCACAAGCACCTCAGTGGGATTCTGGACATTTTCCTCCTTTTCTGCTGGATTTTGTTTTCTCCTGCCTCTCTGCTGTGGATAAAAAGAACCTGTAAACCGTCACTTTTAAGAAGAAGAGTGTATTTTGCCATGGTTTTGCTTAAATCCCTTGATAGGGTAGTTTGGTGTGGCTCCTATGCTACCATCTTACCCAGAAGTCCATACAAGTGTCATTTTTCTACTTCTAAAGTAAGGAGCATTATATTTTCTACCAATGACAAGTTTTAGCATTAAATAAAAGAGTATGTATGTATTACAGACCACAGAGGGTTCCAATGACCTAATCCACTTCACTTTTCTTAGCACCATCTCTCTTACAATTATTATTAAGCTTCTATACAGGAAGATAACCAGAAATTTCATTCATTGACACAAAATGTGACTCTTTGGCTGGGGGCAAGGCTCAATAAATAGCATCCTTGCCATGCAAGCATGAATACCTTACTTCAAACCTCACGTAAAACCTGGAAGCTGTGGTGGGTATCTATAGTCCTAACATACCAATGGTGGGAAGGCAGGTGGAGACAGAAAAATTTCCCAGAAATTCCAATGCAAGTTTTCCTGATGGACACAAAGTTGAACAACAACAAGAATAGTTATTGCCTGAAACAAATTGGAATGTGCTAATTGATACCCAAGGCTGTCTTTGACCTTTACATCCTGAAATGTGATGTTGTTCACTGTGTTGGTACCTAAATGAGTTTGCTCAAATAAACTTTTAAAATCCTCTTCATCAAAGGAAATTTTGTCTCATGGAAAAGTATATATTTACTATACCTTTAATCTGGTAAATTCTAGCTAAAGAAAGTTCTAATGTGATCAATTTTTCTTAAACTTGAGCCAAATTCTCTATATACAGATTCTAGATGAAGTAAACAATCACAAAAAAACAACTAACTCTAAAGTATAACTCCAGTTATTAGCTAGTCATTGCAAGAATGTGTACTGAATTAAGGCTAATTGGGATGAGACGGGAAATAAAAGCAATGAGTTATACTTAAAGCCATATCCTGGAGGAAATACTACAGCCATCAGGCTTAATCATTTTAATATTTCATTATTGCCACAATGTGCTATATCCAATATTTACTACATTTTAGAAGAAAATTCATCACTTTTCAGACCATGAGTAGCAATTATAAATTGCCCAAATATGAGGTTGTTTTCCCCTTTTGTCTATATTAGCTTAGACCCCATGGTAGTTTGAATGGATGGTACCCAGTATAGTTAGGATTTTATTAACATTTTTAATTTAGGTCTGCAGCTGCCTAGCTAGGGGAGGTTTCACTGAGCAGATCCTAAGTTCCATTCCAAAGGTGTGGGAGTAGATTTGGAATTCCAGTATAAAGATATGGCAAAGTGGGGCTGGAGAGATGGATTAATGGTTAAGGCACATGCCTGCCTAAGGACCCAGGTTCGATTCTCCAGGTCCCACGTAAGCCAGACGCACATGGTGACTCATGCATCTGGCCTTCATTTGCAGTGGCTAGAGGCCCTGGTATGCCCATTATCACTTTCCCAATATCTTTCTCTCCCCCTCTTTCTGCCTCTAATAAATAATAAATAATAAAATGTTTTTAAAAAAGATATGCAAAGTGCCTGAGCTTTGCCTGGAATTCCTAAGTATCCTGTGTGGTGTATCTTTTGGGTTTTGCCTTATGACTTTTCTTTCCCTCTGCTTGGATCTGTGAAAACAGGCCAGCTTATTTTGCCATATGACTTTTCTTTCCCTCTGCTTGGATCTGTGAAAACAGGCCAGCTTCTTTTGCCATTATGGACTTCTTCTGGATCTGTAAGCTTCAAATAAATAGTCCTGCCTCCATAATTGTGCCTAACTGGAAATTCATTCCAGTGACCTGAGGCTATCTGCTACAGGCCCAAAGGCACCTATTGAAGAAAATTCTTAGACATTCATACCCAATATGAAATGCATTCATACCTAGTATTTTAAAAAGTTTATTTCATTACCACAGGAGTATAACCTGAGTGTCATATTAAGAACCACTTATCAGAGGCTTCTTCAAGGTTGCTTTCCATGCTAAGACAGAATCAGATGACTAGCCCCTCTCCCCATGAGCCTTAGTCAATAAGAAAGGGCAGGTGAGTTAATCTAAATGTAGATTCATGAAACACCAGCTTCAGTGATGTCACAGGACCTATTTCATACATGGTAAGTTTTAATTCAATTCAGTATATCACTACTTCTGTAGATTAATTCATTATATGAACACATTTTAGTTAATGTGGGAAAGCACAAAATGTACCTCTTATTTTCAGAGAAATTGTCACAGGTAAAGTTAAGCTAAATGTATTAGATTAATAACATGAAATGGGAAATGATTTGATAAATCAGTGATTAATTATATCATAAAGTAGTTTGTGTACTCAAAAACTTTAAGTGGGGCTGGAAAGATGGCTTAGCAGTTAAGTGCTTGCCTGTGAAGCCTAAGGACCCCGGTTTGAAGCTTGATTCCCCAGGACCCATGTTAGCCAGATGCACAAGGGGGTGCACACGTCTAGAGTTTGTTTGCAGTGGCTGGAGGCACTGGTACACCCATTCTCTCTCTCTCTCTCTCTCTCTCTCTCTCTCTCTCTCTCTTTCTCTCTCTCCACTTCTCTCTGTATCTGTTGCTCTCAAATAAAAAGAAAAAAAACTTTAAATGCCTATAGTGTGCTAGGAAGTCAGTGTAATAAGACCCTGAGTGCTTACATAAAGAAACAGGTATTTGACATAGAGACTCAAACTAATTCTACTTATGACATTTTACATGTGTGTTCAGGAGTTAAATTGATCAATTTGTTGCTGTAGTGGCTATTTCCTTTATCTGATTGTCATATTAAGATAATTTTCATTTCATAGAATAAATTTGGAAGTATTATTTCTCTTGTTTTTTTTTTTTTTTTTTTTTTTTTTTTTTTTTTTGGTTTTTCGAGGTAGGGTGTCACTCTAGCCCAGGCTGACCTGGAATTCACTATGGAGTCTCAGGGTGGCCTCGAACTCACGGCAATCCTCCTACCTCTGCCTCCCGAGTGCTGGGATTAAAGGCGTGCGCCACCATGCCCGGTGTTTGTTTTATAAAATCGCTTTTGAAGCATTGGTATTAATTATTCTTTGAGGATGCAGTGGAACCCAGGAATAACTGTTATTTCTCAGGCATTTGGAGAGCAAGGTGCTTTTGACTGTGTCAATCTAATTATTCATTATTCTTCTGCAGTTTATAAAATGAAACCTAATTGCCAAAAACCAGAAATAAATCACAATATCATCATAATAGGGAATTTGAATATCCTCCTATCACCAACAGACAGATCATCCCAGCAGAAAGTCAACAGAGTAATAATAGACCTTAACAACACCATAGATAAATTAGGCCTAAGGGATATCTACAGAATATTCCACCTGAATTCTACAGAATACACATTCTTCTCATGAACCCATGGAACCTTCTGCAAATTAGATCAGCTATTAGGGCAGAAAGCATGCCTCCATAAATTCAGAAAAATTGACATAACTTCCACCATTATATAGGATCATAATATATTAAAGGTAGAAATTAACAACAAGAGAAGCAGTAGAAATTACACCAGCTCTTGGAGACTGAATAACATTATTAAGAAATGAATGAATCATGGACTAAATAGAAAAGGAAATTGTGAAATTTCTATAACTAAATAATAATGAAAATACAACAAAACTTATGGAATGGACTTCCGGCCAAGATGGCAACCACCTAACTATGACGCACAGCCCCGGAAAAGAAAGGCAAGGCATTAAGGGTTCACTGGGTCTTTTAGTGCACAGAAATCTCTAATAGATTGCCAGTGGAAGGGCACTGAGGGGAAAAAAAAAACACAGGGAATCGCTGATTCCCTAGCTAGTGAGTAGCCCAAGTTCCCCAATCCCTCAAGCAGCCGCTGTACCCAAAGTCCCAACTTAAGGATATTCCTGAACTTACAGTAGGAAAGGGGAACCAGGCCAGCATAATTATAATAATTCCACTGCACTGGGGCCATCGTCCTGCTCCCACCCCCCAGCCCACGCGTGACCTTGGGCAGGCTTCATTTTCCCACCAGAGGTGCCACTGATCACCACTTGTGCAAGCTTAGCCTGCTCCCTCTGCCCATTTGCTCACTTACTGCTCTGGCTGCTGCCCATTCATGTGCAAGCCCAGGCCCATTCCGTTCACCTAGCCTACCCGAGATCAGGTGCAAGCCCCTCCCTGTCTGAAGTGCCGGCTGACCACCATTGTCCTGTTGTGGGCGCACTCAGACTGCTTCTTGGTCCCATTGTTCTGCCATGGGTGACTTTAGACTGCTGTGGTGCTTGGTGCTTCAGCATCCCTCTGACCAACAGTGCAGGTGGCTTTGGCGCATCACTGAGTGAGAGCACAGGCTGCTTTTGCATTCCACTAAGTAAGAGCTCAGAGGGCTTGGCATCTGCCTAAGGTGGCTTCAGCTTCCCACTGTGCTTAAGCTCAGGCTGATCCACCCATCCACATGCTAGCTCAAGACCACAAAGCCCTTCTGCTTGCCTGCCAGCTAGCCCAGGCCAGCTCCCCCAAGAGGCACCACTTGCCCTGCCCATCCAGACCACAGTCCTACTCTTCCTGCCCATACACTGTGATGGGCTGACGATAGCACAAAAGAAATAACATAAAAAATCAAATGCAAGAAAATCCAGTTAGATCACCCAGTCCTACAATGAACATCTCTAATCAAAACATAGAAGAGTCATTAGGATCAGAACACCAAAATGAAACTATGAGCAATGCAACCCTGACCAAGCTACTGGTGGAACTTGCAGAAAAGCAACAAAGGAGCGATAATCGTGTGGATGCTGCCATCACTAGACTAGAACTAATAGACAAGAAAATGGAAGGAATTCAAAGAGTTAAAAGATATGAAGGAGGGTGAAAAAAAGAGGACCTCAAAAATCAGCTGGTGATGCTAAATGAAGACATAAAGAAATGCAAGGATGAATTCCAAGAAGCATCAAGAAAATAAGAAAACGATGTGAAAAAGGAGCTTGACAGAGGGATAGAAAATATACATAGAAAATGCAAACCTAATTGAACAAATCCAAAACTGTCAAGAAGCTCTCAAGAATAGAGTCAGACATGTGGAGGATAGAAACTCCTATCTGGAAGACAAGATTGAAGAAACAGTTTGAGAGTTCAAAACTTTCAATAAGTTCACAAGTTTTTGTGAACAGAACATGAGGGAGTTGTGAGATACCCTTAAACCTCCTAATATCAGGATCACTGGCATACCAGAAGGAGAAGAAATTCAGACCAAAGGCATGGAGAAATTATTTAACAAAATAATTGAAAAAAATTTCCCCACTCTCTCAAAAGAAACGCCCATCAAGATAGAAGAAGCTAACAGAACTCCAAACAAACTGGACAAAGGAGAATCCCTCCAAGACATATTGTCATCAAGACTCTAAACATTGACACCAAAGAGAAGGTCCTAAAAGCAGCTAGGAAAAAAACAGCACATGACTTTTAAAGGTAACCCCATCAGAATTACTCCAGACTTCTCAATGGAAACCCTGAAAGCTAGAAGGGCCTGGAATGAAACACTGCAAAGTCTAAGAACCTATGGCTTCCAACCCAAACTACTCTACCCAGCAAAGTATCACTCATAATAGGTGGTGAAAGAAAAAATTTCCGTGACAAAACTGAGCTTTACAATTATATGAACAAGAAAACCAAACCTACAGAGAGTATTTCAGGAAATTCTCCACACAGAGGAATGAAATAATCAAACTCAAATGGCTGCAAGAAGCAGATCACAATAACCAAACTCAGAGAAGACAAAAAAAAATTCAAAATCCATGAGAACACCAAACCACATATACCAACACAATATGGCAGGGATCAAATCAAACCTCACATTCATTACCCTAAATATTAATGGCCTTAATTTACCCATCAAGTGACATAAGCTAATAGGATGGACAGAAAAATTAGACTCCCCAATCTGTTGTCTTCAAGAAACCCAACTCACCACTAAAGACAGACACCTCCTCAGGGTGAAAGGGTGGAAAACAATATTCCAAGCAAACAGGAATAAGAAACAAGCAGGCATACCTATATTAATATCAGATAAAATAGGCTTCAAACCAAAAATAATCAAAAAAGACATAGAAGGACACTTCCTACTTATCAAGGGAACAATCCACCAAGAGGATATTACAATCATAAATCTGTATGCACCAAACACAGGGGCACCAAAGTTCATAAAACAGAACCTACATGACAATAAAACAGAAAAAACCACCAACACCATTATAGCTGGGGACTTCAATACACCATTATCAGTAATAGACAGGTCATCCAAACAGAAACTCAAAAGGGAAGTAAGAGTGCTCAACAAAACCATAGATCACTTAGACCTAATGGACATGTACAGAACTTTCTATCCCAAATCCACAGACTATACATTCTTCTCAGCAGCCCATGGAAAACTCTCTAAAATAGATCATATACTGGGTCACAAACCTGCCTCCATATATTCAGGAGCATTGACATAATTCCCTGCATGATATCAGATCACAATTCTATATTGCTAGAAATTGACAACAAAAGAACCACCAAGAATCCCATCAGCTCCTGGAAACTGAACATCACACTTTTAAACAATAAATGGATAGTGCACAAAATAAAAAATGAAACTGCAAAATTTTTAGAAATGAATGAAAATGAGAACACGTCATACCAAAACTTATGGGACACAACGAAGGCGGTCTTCAGGGGAAAATTCATAGCACTCAATGCCTTCATAACAAAGACAGAAAGATCCCAAATCAATAAGCTAACCATTCACCTAAAGGCACTGGAAAAGCAAGAAAAATCCATCCCAAAATGCTACAAAAGGAAAGAAATAATTAAGATCAGAGCAAAAATTTATGAATTGGAAACTGAGAAAACAATGAAGAAAATTGACAAATCAAAGAGCTGGTTCTTTGAAAAAATAAACAAGATTGACAATCCTCTGGCCAATTTGATCAAGCAAAAGAAGAGATGCATCAAATTAACAAAATTCAAAATGAAAAGTGAGAGATCACAACAGAAATAAGTGAAATTGGAAGAATCATCAGGACTTATTTAAAAAAAACCCTCTACTCCACAAAACTGGAAAATGTGGAGGAGATGGATAAATTTCTGGATACATACCATCTGTCAAAGCTAAACTCAGAGCAAATTAATCCCCTAAACAAACCTATCACACTCATTGAGATTGAAAAAGTAATAATAAAAAAAAAACCTCCCTAAAAAGAAGAATCCAGGACCAGATGGCTTTTCAGCTGAATTCTATCAAACTTTCATGGAAGAACTCAAACCAATATTCCTCAAACTGTGCCACACAATTGGAGAACAGGGAAAGCTTCCCAACTCCTTCTATGATGTTAGTATCAACCTAATTCCAAAACCAGGCAGAGATTCCACAATAAAAGAAAATCACCGGCCTATTTCCCTGATGAACTTAGATACAAAGATTCTGAACAAAATCCTTCCAAAATGAATATAAGAACATATCAAAAGCATTATTCACCTTGATCAAGTGGGATTCATCCCAGGAACACAGGGGTGGTTCAACATATGGAAATCTGTCAATGTAATACACCACATAAACAAGGTTAAACACAAACACCACATGATCATTTCGATAGAAGCAGAAAAGGCCTTTGACAAAATACAACATCACTTCATGATCAAAACTTTGGAGATAATTGGCATGGTTGGCTCATATCTCAACATAATAAAGGCAATATACGAAGTTCCAAAGGCCCAAATAATACTTAATGGAGAGAGACTGGAGGAATTCCCATCGAGATCAGGAACAAGACAGGGTTGTCTACTCTCACCTCTGCTCTTCAATATACTACTGGAAGTCCTAACTCAAGCAATAGAACAGGAGAAAGAAATAAAAGGGATACAATTTCTAAAGGAAGAAATTAAGTTAGCTTTATTCACTGATGACATGATTGCATACGTAAGACACCCGAGAGACTCCATCCCAAAACTCCTGAAGGTGATTAACTCCTATAGCAAAGTAGCAGGATACGACATCAATGCACAAAAATCAGTAGCCTTTCTATATGAAAAGACAAAGATACAGAGAAAGAAATAAGGGACATGGTCACATTTACAATAGCAACAAAAAAATAATAAAATACCTTGGAACACCGTTAACCAAGGAAGTGAAAGATATATATAATGAAAACATAAAAATACTCAAAATAGAAATTGAGGAGGACTTGAGAAGATGGAATGTCCTCCTTTGCTCCTGGGTAGGAAGAATTAACATTGTGAAGATGGCAATCCTACCAAAGGCAATTTACAGATTTAATGAAATTGCAATTAAAATCCCAACATTGTTCTTCAAAGAGATAGAAAAATGGATCTCAAATTTCATATGGAAAGGCAGAAGGCCCAGGATATCCAAGCATATCCTCAGCAAAAGAAATACCTCTGGAGGCATTACCATACCTGATTTAAAGCTATATTACAAAGTCATAGTAATAAAAACAGCGTGATACTGGTATAAAAACAGGAGGATAGACCAATGGAAGATAATTGAGGACCCGGATTTTGGGTTAAGCAACTACAGCTACTTGATATTTGACAAAGGCCCTAACAATATAGGCTGGAAAAAAGATAGCATCTTCAACAAATTGTGCTGGAAAAACTGGGTAACCATAAGCAGGACATTGAAACTTAATCCACACACCTCGCCATGCACTGCACTCAAGTCCAAATGGATCAAGCACCTCAATATAAGACAAGAAACTTGACTACTACTGGAAGAAAATATAGGAAGAACTTTCCATGATAAAGAAATGGAAATAGTCTTCCTGAACAAAACCCCAGTAGCTCACAACTGTAAACAGTCACTCAACCAATGCAATCACATGAATCTGAAGAGCTTATTTACAGACAAACATACAATAAGCAAATCCAATAGATTACCCACAGAATGGGAGAAAACCTTTGTTGATTATCCAACTGACAGAGGCCTAATCTCTAGAATTTACAAAGAACTCAAAAACCTAATGAATAAAAAGTCAAACAGCCCACTCTCAAAATGTGGCAAAGAGCTGGACAGGCAGTTCATAGCGGATGAAATACAAATGTGAAATACACACCTAAGAAAGTGTTCATCATCCCTAATCATCAGGGAAATGCAAATTAAAACAACTATGAGATTCCACCTTATCCCAATAAGGATAGCAAACATTAAAAAAATCAAATGAAAATAAATGCTGGTGAGGATGTGGAGAATTAGGAACCCTCACCCACTGTTGGGGGGAATGTAAGATGGTACAACCACTTTGGAAAACAATATGGAGACTCCTGAAAAAGCTGACTATAGAATTACCAACAGACCCAGTTATTCCCTTACTAGGCATGTACCCTAAAACCTTTAAACCACAGTCCAGAGTGATTTGCTCAACCATGTTTATAGGGGCTAAATTCATAATAGCTAAGAGCTGGAATCAACCCAGATGTCCATCACTAGAAGAATGGATAATTAAAATGTGGTATATCTATACAATGGAATTCTACACAGCGATAAGAAAGAATGACACAATGAAATTGGAGGAAAATTGGTTGAACCTGGAACAGATCATTCTCAGTGAACTTACCCAATCACAGAAAGAAAATCTCTTCATAGTCTCACTCATATACAGCACCTAACCTGAATCTACCCAAGATGCTGAAATATCCAGCAAACATCTCAAGGACTAGACAGTAGGATAGGTGGGAAGGGAGGGGAAGGCAACAGAGGGGGTGGGAGACACAAATCTAGACCTAAATGGCAATGGTACCATAAAATTCTACATCCTAAAAGGCAGACCAAATGGTTGAACCTTCACCAGGCCCTTAGAGAGAACACCTGAGCCACAAGACACTCGTGAGGGTATGATGAAGACTGGCCTTAATCTTCTCTAGCTTCTCTCCCGCTCTCTTTCAGTCTCTCTTCTCTCTAACTGTTTTATATTAGTTATCTTTTTCTTCCTTTTCTTAGTGGGCGCTGACCTGTAACTCCCAGTACCAGCATGTGGCTTTCATCCACAATGAGCTTTTGATCAGAGAGACTTACAAGGTTTCCTAAAAGAAAGACAGATTTCTGTCAGAGTACTTGATGACCCACCAAAGGCTAGTGGTAAGACCCTACTGCTAAAGACACATATGTAGTTGACATATAAAATAGAATACGATGGCTGGAAGCTGGAAGAGAGTCAGTCCCCAGACAGTCAGCACCTCTAGTCCCAGAAGGTGCTACATGGGCGATTGGGAGAAAATGACCAATATCTGTCCAAGCAACTCATGGTCTAACTTACTTAGTACAAATAAGATGTTGCGATGCTCACACAAGTGCAATAGTGGTGCACAGCCATGGTGGAAAACAAACTGCTCTTGATTTGGCTAACTGATCCCCTCAATGGTACTGGACCCATAGCTGGATCTGGGAAACAAATCAGTACTATATCCAAACCTGAGCCCGCCCTCCATTATCAAGCTACCACCAATCATGGGCTACAAGTGGGCCTACACCTATTAAATTATCTATAAAAAAAATAAGGATTATCCCATTTGTTTGGTGCTAACTTTACTCTCCATTGGAGAATCTGCTTCTCTTTTTCAGATAGATGCAGATCCTAAGGAGAGACTAGCCGATCATACCTCAAAAGAGCCCTAGCTGAAACTAAGAAAAAATAGCAAAATAAGCAAGGGTGCTGTTCTCCTGGTGAAATGGGTACCAGCACAAGGGGGAAGGAGATCAGCACAGAGAAAAATCAACTCCTACCAAATCAGTGAGCCAGAGCCTCAGAGGCCCACAACACCTCATCACTGAAGCAGACCAAAAATGAACCCAACATGGCTCAGAGAAATTTTGTGGAAGAGGGGGTGGAAAGAATGTCAGAGCCACATGTTGGATCATGATACGCAGAGATATGTCTCCTACCCATAACTGTGGGCTAACTCCACAATGCATGACCCATAGACCTCAACAAGGAGGGGCCAGGGGGAGGGGGTAATACATGGATGAGCCTAACAATGCTACCAACTTGAGTGTATTCACTGAGTACAAAACTAATTAATAAAAAAATTAATAAATTAAAAAAAATTAAAATATAAAACTTATGGAACACAATGAAGGCAGTTCTAAGGGGAAAGTTCATAGTGCTGAATGCCTTCATAACAAAGATAGAGAGATCTCAAATTAATAACCTAACCATCCTCCTAAAGGAATTGGAAAACCAATAGCAATCCAGCCCTGAGAGTTCCAGACAGAAATAAATAATTAAGATCAGATGAAATTTATGAAATGGAAACTAAGAAAATAATTAAGGAAATTGACAAAACAGAAAGGTAGTTCTTTGAAAAAATACAAAAGATTGATAAATCCCTGTCCAAATTGATAAAACAACAAAAAAGGGAAGTCTCAAATTAACAAAATTTTAAAAATGAAAAGGGAGAGGTTACAATAGATAGTAATGAAAAAAGATGAATCATAAAGACCTATTTCCAGAACCTCTACTCCACAAAATTTGATAACCTGGAAGAAATGAATGAATTCCTAGACACATATCACCTAACAACCATATGTAGATAAATGTACCTAGACCCACTCCTTTCACCATGCATAAAAATTAACTCCAAATGGATTAAAAACCTTAACAGAAGACCTAAAAAATCTTAAACACCTGTAATAAAAACTAGGGATGTTCTTCATGATATTGGACTAAGGAATGATTTCCTGAATAGTACCCCAGTAGCTCAGGAAATTAAACAATCACTGAACCAGTAGGATCTCATGAAACTACAATACTTTTGTACAAACATACCATGAATAGAACCAACATACTACTGACATAATGGGAGAAAATTTTCACCAACTATACTATTGACAGTGACCTAACATCCAGAATCTACAATGAACTTAGAAACTAAGCAATAAAAAAAAAAATCAAATAATTCCCTCAAAAATGTGGCAGCTAACTGAATAGGGAATTCTCAATGGAAGAAACACAAATGGCTAATACTTACTTAAGAAAATGTTCAACATCCTTAACTATTAGGAAAATGCAAATCAAAACAACTTTGGAATTTTTCTTACTCCAGTCATTTAAAAAGTCAGATGACAGTAAATGTTGGTGAGGATGTGGGCAAAAAGCAAACCCCATCCACTACTGGTGGGAGTGACAACTAGTAAAATCACTATGAACATCAATATGGAGACTTCTGCAAAAGATAAAAATGGAGCTACCAACTCACTCAGTTATTCTTCTACTGGGCATCTACTCTAAAGGTTTTTCTATTCACTGTGGAGAATGCTTCTTAACCATGTTCATGGATTCACAATAGCTAAGGACTGGAACCAACCCAGATTCCCATCACTTCATTAATGGATAGTGAAGATGTTGTGTATATACACAATGGAATTCTACTCAGGAGTACAGAAAAATGATGTCATGAAATTTATACAAAAATTTATGGACTTATAACAGATGCTTCTAAGTGAAATCACAAGCACAGGAAGACAACTCTGGCATGTTCCCCCTCATCTGTAGTCCCTAGCCTGGAACCACTTCAGTTGCAGGCATGCCTGGCAAGCTACTGGATAATAGGGATGGAAAGATTTGGGCAAGGAGAATGGGAAGAAAAGGAAGATAGTCACAAAAATAAATCCAAAAAATTGGAACCATAGAAATCTTCCTCCTGGATAGAAGACTAAAAGCTATAACCCTCAACAAGACTATAGGGGACCATCTGGTATGAAAGCCACTGGAGAGGGTGGGATGAAGTCTAACCCTAAAATATTTGGCTCTGGCTTGTCACTCCCAGTACCAGAAATCAGTTACAACCCATATTGAACAGCGGATCAGAGAGACATAAAAGACAAGTCTCTTGTAACAAGACAGGCTTTTGTCCAAGCCCTTGATTGCAGACTTGAGATAAAAGGTAAGAACCTATGGTGATGGCTCCACATGCTGCTGAAAGAACATTGAGAGATCTGGCTGGAATCTGTAAGGAAGCCAGTTCCCATATGTTTAGCCAATATAGTGCTGAAAAACACTGCATGAGCTGCTGCAGAAAATGCTCAAGTGAGCAAGCTGGGGACACTGCAATATGAGAGCAACCACACTTACAAGAGCTACACAACTGTTCAATGGAGGCACCCAGCCTACATGTGTAACAATTGATTTTCTGATTAGTTAAGAGATTCTCAGTGGAAAGGAACCCATAGCAGGAATGGTAACTGAGTCAGATTCCTGGATATCAATATTATGGACTCCAAGGAGAAGTTCCCACTAGGTTTTGGTGAAAGGAAAAGATGCACTCATCAAAATCTCTCTAACAGTGCCTATTCCCTATAACCTATGCTGATCTCACTCTCCATTGGAGAGTCTGTTTTTTTTTTTTTTTCAGAATGCAGTGAGAACCAAAATCTATCAATAAGACAAGGAAAGATAGCTGATTCCCTGGCAGAAGATGAATCACGCCTTGCAATCAGCTAGGGCCCAGGTGAAACCACAGAGGAATTAGCAAGATGAGCAAGAGTGTTGCTTCCATGGCAAGCCTGACAACCTGCAACAGGGTGATAGAGACAGACACTGAGGATAGTCAAAATGTACCAAAGCAGAAATCCAGAAGGTGCTGAGACTTAAAACACACACACCATGTCTCAGGGAATTTTGGGGAAGAGGGTATAGAAAGAGTGAAAGAGCCATACAGTGGGGAGGAATATTCAGAGGTGTTGTCCCCCCACAATGACTGAGTGCTGATCTCATAACTGATAATCCCCAACCCTGTGGTGAATACCAGAAATCTCACTGAGGAGATCCCTCAGGGGAGTGGAGGCAGGGAGGAGGAAAATGGTGGTATCAACACATGATGTGTCCATATCAATTTTCTACTAATAAAAGGTGGGGGGTAAATAGATGGCTCAGCGGTTATGATGCTTGCATGGAAAGCCTAACAACCTGGGTGCTATTTCTCAGTACCCACAAAAAGCCAATTCACAAAGAGGTGCATGCATCTGGATTTCCTTTACAGTGGATTCAGGCCTTGGCACATGCATTCTCTCTGTGTCTCTCTTCTCTCTGTCTGTCTGTCTCTCTCTCTGTCTCTCTCTCTCTGCTTGCAAATAAATAAATCATATTTTAGAGAAAGAAGATATAAATGATATATTTGAAGAATAAACTTACAAATTCATAGTGGATTCCAAAACTCTGTGGATGTTCAAATCCTTTGTGTAAATTCTGTAGCATTTGCATCACATTTATGTATGGTTTTAAGACTAGAAAACATCCAAGATTCTTGTAACTTAGGCTGGAGTGTAGCTAAGCAATAAAGAGCTTTCCTGACATGCATGAGTCCTGAGCCAGTCTCCAGTATCTCAAAGCATAAATATCACAATAATTAGGAATACTTATACCTAGTACAATGTAAACATATATAAATAGTAGTTCATGGGATAATTACCAGAAAACAGCACATGTTTAGCACATACAAAATGATGTTTGTACTTGATTTCACTGGTGGCTATTTCGGTACCTGCATGCAAGCCTATGGTGACCGAGGATTGGTTGTATTGCAGACATGAAGAACCTGGTGCTTATAATCTCTTCTTCCTTTTCATAAGTGAACAAAATACATATCTGTTTGAAGAAACTTTCAGAACACATATTTGGCAGGTAATGTATTGATTCCTGGTAGAAGAGGATTAGATGTTGGGGTAGAAGAGTGTGTTAATTCTTGTTTGTTCTTAGCAGCTTTTCAGAATTAAACTGTTTTCTGTATCTGTTTAGTACTAAAAATTAAAACTAAAATTATAAAAAAATAAATGTAACGTTTTATTTTTATGTATAGTTTCTGATGATCTTTCTTTGTTAGTCTTCAATATTTCTACTGAAATAGCAAAATCTGTTAAGAAAAAAACTCAACAGTTTGTTCCCTCATTTTTATTGGTATAGTGTTGAAGGATGAAATTAGTTAGCACACTTGCCTTTCAAGTTTAATTAAAGCCTATTTTTAAATGTAATATACTAAACATACTAATGATATCCACAAACTAAGTTGTGTAGTAGTCATTTTTACATTCATAAAACAGCATACAAACTGGTTGCATAAGATTTTTAAAATAATTATTTAAAAATTTCCATAATTTCCTTGTTTTGAAGAAGATCTCAGTCTTATTTTCTTCAATGGGTGAAAAACAATATTCTTTCTTTTGTTTTTTTAAAATCATTTTATTGTACCACTAAGTGAAACAAAATACTAACAATGATACTTTTCAATTTTCAATGACAATTTAAACTTGAATTTCTAAACAAAATTATTAGGTTTTAAATACCACTTATGGAAATTTTTAGCTAAATTGGCCTCGTAATGTACAAAAACATGTTCATTAACTTGTGAAAACCAGAGACAACTGACATATAACTCATGTAAATTTAGTGGGTACGCAGTATATTTCTGTCATTCCTCGGTGAATTCCAAACTAGAGTCTTGTTTATTTAGTGACTTGGAAACACTTCTTTTGTGTGTTGTTGTTAATATCATATACTTATTAATACAAAGTCCTAGACAGTATTCTAATCTATTAGTGGTGCTATTGGAAAATAATACAGATTGAAAGATTTAAAAGCAATAGAAACTTATTTCTGGAAGAGTTCTGGATGCTCAAGTAAAAGATCAAGATGCTAGGAAGTTCTGTGTGTGATGAAGGCCCAGTTGTTCAATTTCTAAGACAGCTCCCTCCTCTACAGGGGACAAAAGCTATGGTCTCTCATAGGAAAAACAGAGGATGCATGAGGGCTAAAGCAAATTCCTCCAGCTCTTCCACAAGCAATGATCACAGCATTAGGACACAGGCTGAGAGTCAGCATGTTCACCAAAGGCCTCACCTGTTTTTTTTTTTTTTTTTTTTTTTTTTTTTTTTGAGGCAGGGTCTCGTTGTAGCTCAGGCTAACCTGGAATTCACTATGTCCTCTCAGGGTGACCTCACACTCATGGCGATCCTCCTACCTCTGCCTCCCAAGTGCTGGGATTAAAGGCGTGCGCCACCACGCCCAGCTCGAGGCCTCACCTTTTAAGGATATCCACAGTGGATGTTAGATTTTAAGGTAAATTTTGGAGGACATGCATAATCAAGTATTAAAGATATAGGTAACTGTCAATTTCTTTCCTGTAATATGGGCTACTTCGGGGCTTCTCAACCTTGCATTTCTTTACTACTCTCTTGAATTGGCTATCCTTAAGTCAGTCCATTTCAGAGTCAGTCCATTTCACAAGATAGTTTTGGGGAAAAAAAAAAAAGAAGCTATCTGGTAAAATATCCTCAGCTCTTAAGAAAATTCTCCCAAAATACAAATTAGGTAGTTATGCTATTTACTTGACTGGATCTTCTGAGGCCACTTATCCTGCCATTTGATGAAGTAATTTCCCCAAAGGTAAAAATAAAATAAAACATACTGTGCATTCTGATCTCAATCTTTAAGATTTGTTGCCTCAGTTACTTTAGTAAGCATTTTTAAAATCAAGGACTTTATTTTTACTTTCGCAGAATGGAAATAAAAACTCTTGTATTTAATCAAGTAATCAACTTTAGGAAAAATATGAAGTACTAGATAGCTGGAGACAACTAATTAACAACATGTTAGAAGAGTGAGTAGAAAATACTAACACTGTGGTGAACCAAAACACATCTTAACAGAAAAACAGGCTACAGAGCCATCAACTCTAAATGATAACACACCTGCTAAGTAAGGTTCAAAGACTGTTATAGGAGATGGGGAATGTAGATTGTAAGAGCCACAAGGCAGGTAGAAACACCCTGATAACAGTTCCCCCTACAGACAGAGGTCTTAATTACCCCACAGTGAACACTAATAATCCTACTGAGAGGGCTCACAGGAATATGGGGGCTGGGGGAGGGGACATATTACAATTTGCTTAAAATTAAAAATATTAATCAAAATCTTCTATTAATCCACTCATTACATTATATTAGTAATATAATGTTTAAACCATATTTTCTGATGGTTCTGATGATGAGGTATCTAAGCTACCTGTTCAATTCTATTACTTCATTTTTAATCTTTTTATTACTGGTAAAAACACCCAACGAAAAGCAGCTTATGAGAGGAAATGGTGTATTTCAGGCTTACAGAATTCAGAAGAAGTTCCATCATGTCAGAAGAAACTGACTAATGTCCATATATCCATAGAAGATAGAGAAAAACAAACTCCCACAAACACAAGCAGCCAGAGCTCAAACTGGCTTTTTACACACCCTAGAAATGGACTTGAGATCTGCCCCCCAGTAACAAGTCTCCTCTACCAGGGCTCTGCCCACTGAAGACCAAATAGGAAATAAGTATTAATCAGAGATATTTTGTTCTGTAGGGCCTTTTATATTCAAACCACCAGACCTAATGAATTAGAATGAAGTAATAATAGCTATGGATTATAGCAAGGAAGTAATTTTATGATATTCCATGCAGTACTAAATGTATTAGACATAGTTTTTCTAATTTTGCTCTACGTGGGCCCCAGGCTGATTAAATGATGCCAGCTCACATTTAGGCTGGATTTCCCCACCTATTCCTTGGCCTAGTCAAATTAACACCTAAAATTAAATATCTCTAAATGAAATAAAGAAAATTTTAAAATGAAGAAATAGAGGCAAGACAACACAGGAAGCAATCTCTACAGCCATACACACCCAGGTCTTAGACAGAAAGGTGAGAAGACAGATATTTAGAGGAGACAACATTTTACCTTTAGCTTTTTGGGACTTTTCCCTGCTAGATATAATAATCAATTTGACATGTAAATGGAAAAGTTACTTGGAGAAAAGCATGCCAGTTAATTTATGCTTTCTCTGAGACAAATACCCCAGATAATCAAATGATAAATATAAAAGTTTTACTGGGTCATAGGTTTGAGGTTGCAGTTCATGGTTTACTGACTGTGAAGCCTTGGGTCATTTTGTGCTGACCAGAACAGCATGACAGCAGCTGTATAGAAAGAAAACACTCCCCTCACAGACAGGAAGCAAAATCAGGCCAAAAAAAAGCACAGTTCTCGAGAAGGCAATTCCCCAATAACCTAAAGGCCTCTAATTAGGCTGTACCTCTTAAAAAGAATCTATCACTTTCCATGTCAGCCTGGGTTGGAGACACAGCTCTTAACACATGGGCTTTTGGGAGATATTCCAGATCCATATTAAGTAAACAAGTGCTGAATTTCACAGAGTAGTAAATTTGGATGGTGCTGATGTAAGTCCTGGAGTCCAAAGTGTTGATGAGAAGGCTTAGGTAGTGAAGTTGCTTGGGTGGAAAAATGGCACAGTTTTGTATATACTTCTTTCACTCTCACCATTTTATCCTCTTGGACAGTGTCAGTACTTTTATCCATAGATGTGGAGGAAATCCTTCACATGGAATTTCATTTTCTTTTTTCATAACCTCGTAAACATCATAGTGATCTTCTTACACTTGCTGTTTTTCAAGTATCTGAAATCAAAGTAGTCAATATGCCAGAGTGGCATGCTTCTAGGTGGAATAATATTTATTCTTTCCATTTCTTTCCTTTCAATATACAATAGTAAGCACTAGAGGTCCCATATGATGCTACTCTGTCTTATATAAGAAAAGTTGTGAACTTCTGCTTGGTCTAGGCACCATTTGTCTCAGGACTGATCCTCTCAGGACCATGACTAATTTAATTTTACTCTTTGGTGTTCTGGATCTTCTACAATGTGAGCTTTTCTTTTTAACTGATCTCTATATCTATGTCATCCTTCCTTTAATTATAACCCCTGCCTCATGTAAGAAACTTATTAACTCAATCAATCATCACCCAGTATAGAACTCAGCATGGAACTAATTTCCAACATTCACATTCTGGGTCATCTCAAAGATTAGAAGCTTCCATTTTTTCTTGACCTTCAGATAGGTGTGTCTGTTAAAGTGATTCATAGATCAATAAGTGGGGCTTCAGAAGCATAGTCAGATGATACAAAATGAGAGCCATTCTTCTTGGGTGTCACCATGAGTAACTTCTTAAGAAAGAATTGGGAGTATAGCAAACACTTAAACACCTCCTTCGCATTTCTTTATCTCCCATCAGCATTCACCTCTACCTGTTCTTTTTCATACAAGAACTCCTATTTATAATTTTCAAAACAAGTGTTTGGAGCACTTTCTTTGGTGTCAAGCATTAAGTTAATATTTGATCTCATCAAGTTTACATTTTGGGCAATGGGCTGATAAAATACTAGCTACACAGGTAACTATCAGGTTATAGTTATGCCACATTTTATAAAGATAGTATAATGCTATGTTAGGAGGCTAAACGAAGATTCCATGATGTATGAGAAAATATTTTCTTTTCTGAGAAATGACATTTTACTATGAATTTTGAATAGAAAGAAAGATTTACACAATGAAATGTCCAAGAAGTTCAGTTAGGAGATAAACATTTAACAAAAACAAAATAGTTATGATACTAAAACATTGAATATAGAAGAAAGTTATTGAAGAGAGTATGGTGATGGTTAATCTCTAGTTGTCAACTTGATAGGATTTAGAATCACCATAAACAATCTAGGCATATCTGTGAGGGGTTGTTTTGATTAGATTAGTCGAAGTGGGAAGAACCTCCCTAATTAGGTGGGAGTTTTGGACTGAATAAAAGGAGAAAGCAATCTGAGTTCCAACAAATGCCCTCTACTTTTTTATTGTGAACTGAATATATCCAAGTGCTTCAAGCTACTTGCGGTGGTTTGATTCAGGTGTGCCCCATAAATTTAGGTGTTCTGAATGCTAGGTTCCCAGATGATGAGATTTGGGAATTAACATATCCTGGAGGCAATGTATTGTTGGGGGCGGGCTTATGGGTGTTATAGCCAGTGTCCCCTTGCCACTGTTTGGCACACTCCCCTATTGCTATGGCCCACCATTTGTTGGCCAGGGGTTGATGTCCAACCTCTGCTCATGTCGTCATTTTCCCTGCCATCGTGGAGCTTCCCTCTCAAGCCTGAAAGCCAAAATATTGCAAAATATTTTCCCCACAAGCTGCTCTTGGTTGGGTAACTTCTACCAGCAATGTGAACCTGACTGCAACAGTAAAATGGTACCAAGGGTGTGGTTGTTGCTAGACACCTGACTGTGTGCCTTCGGCCTTTTGGAACTGATTTTCAAGAGGAATGTGGAAGGATATGAAACCTTGGGCTAAGAGATGCCTTGAAGTACTATAAGTACAGCTTGATGGATTATTCTGGTCAGAGTGGAAAGACCTGAATGCAGTACACAATATGTACTGTGAGGTTTGGCTTATGAGGGTGAGAAAGAGCTTTGCTATGACTGGGCTAGTGGTTTGTGTGAGAAGCTTGCTATTATGCCTTTGTCCTGAGAAGTTGTGCAGGGTTGCTTCATGTTAAAATTAACTGGTTTGAGCAGAGGGATATGGCGCAGAAAAAGAAAATCTTTGGGCAAATTGCTGCTAATTCAGCTGCATTTGAGAGATTACAACCTTTGAGATTGGGCCAGCTGACCTGCACTGGGACCACAGGAAGAATGTAGACTCTTTTGCAGAGTCCTGAGTGCTCAAGGAGTGTCCTGTTATTCAAAGTCTGTTTTATACCCCCCCCCCCGCCCTGGATTAACAAACTGGCACCCTACTTGGTATTGGTCATTGAGTTTGCAACATGGTCTTCTCTTCTAGAAATGGCCATGGTCAGTGTGAAGCAGGTTTGCCGGATGTCTGCATGGAGACCCCCATGGGGTCATAAGGATGAACCGTAGCTTGCAGTGGAGACCCACTGGAGATACTATTACCATGACCTGGCTGCCAAGGAGAATTGCTGGCCCCAGGTGAAGTTTCCCAGGTCTGTGAGTAGCCTAGCTGGAGGGGCAGAATTGGAATACCAGAGACTTGTTGCTGGTTAGAATTATCAGACTTGGAGATTTGTCACTGGCTATAGTTGTTGGGCTTGGAGCTACAGATTTTGGTGTTTACCCTGTTTAAATCATATATTGCTTGAGTATTTCTTTACTATGCCCAATCCCATCTTTTGCAGTGTGAATGTTTATTCTGTGCCATTATGTATTTTTTTAGGTTAATTTTTGGTCTTATGGCTCAGTTAAAAGATCTTTGACTATGGGGATGTATGAATATCATCAGAATTGATTAAAACTGTGGTGACATTTAAAGTTGGATGAATGCATTGAATTTTGCATCATGTAAAGTTATCAGTTTATGGTGGCCAGTGGTGGAATGTGGTGGTTTTGAGTCTCTCCTCTTTCTCTCTCTCTCTCTGTCTCTCACTGTATGTGTGGAATATATGCACATAGTTGTAATTAATATGGAACATAGATGTTGTATTATCCATGGCATATTGTTTTCTCTGTTTTGCTAGAACTATCATTATTTATTGACTCATTCACTACTCTTAATTTAGTATTTAGAGTATATGCCATATGAATTAATCCTGCACATAAAAATTCATGACCTCAGGTAGTCATCAGTGACTATGTCAGAGAGTCAGTAGCTACTGAAGTCCTTGTTTAACTTGTAGAAGAAAATAATTAGAGGCCCAGAGCTTACTCAGTTTCCTATGATCACATAATAGCTCAAAGATGGGACTGAAAGAACTCAGGCCTTCTGAAGGCCCTCCTTCAATGTTGCAGACCATTCTTGAGGATGATGAAGAAAAGCCTAGTTCTCCATTCTTAAATGTCGGAATCTCAATAATCTTTCAACTAATCAGTAAATGATTCAGAATACACGCAGACACACACACACATGCAAACACACATTCATATGTATACTTACACATATATACATCTGACAAAATGTGGTATAAATTCTCATCATAATAGACATGTTTTAATTAATTTTACCCAATACTTCATAATAAATATATATTTATTATTTAATAATGTCAAGATATTCTATGATGCTGACTACTGGCAAATTTCATGCTTATCAATAATCCACTTCTCTTGTGCATGTCTTCCTTCCCAGAAAAGCAGAGCTTTTGTGCTTTTCTATTTTTTTCCATTTCTTTTTCAAGCATTTCAAGCATTTTTGCTTCTTCAAAATGACTTCCAAAAATGAATAGAGTCATAGCTTCCCCATCCTGACTTTCTCTTCAGAAATTCCATGAACACTTTTGGCCTTTAATCTGCAATAAAGTTTAAACTCAGTTCATAAATTCCCTAAATAAAAACTGTTACATTTTAATTAAAATTTTATTGAATTTTATATTGTTTTGTTGATTAATTAATCTATGCAATATTAGTTCCTGTTATTCATGATGCTATATGACCCTGTTTTAATCTTTAATGTTCCTTAATAAAATTTTATAATTTTAACACAGGCATTACATATATTTTGCTAAATTGGTTACTATATATTATTTCTTTTGCTCATCATGCATCAAATATACCACTAATGTTTACAAATGCAGCCTTTTTTGTTTATTTTTATTTATCTATTTGAGAGTGACAGACAGAGAGAGAGAAAGAGGGAGAGAGAGAGAGAAATGGGCACATCAGGGCCTCCAGCCACTGCAAAGGAACTCCAGACACATGCGCCCCCTTGTGCATCTGGCTTACATGGGTACTGGGGAATCGAGCCGTGAACTGGGATCCTTAGGCTTCCCAGGCAAATACTTAACTGCTAAGCCATCTCTCCAGCTCCAAATGTAGCCTTTTTTATTTTAAATTTAGATCCAGCCAGCTTGCTGAATGGTCTTACAATCTTACAATCATATCATTTTTATTTATTTACTTATTTATTTATTTACTTATTTATTTACTTCTTATTTATTTAGAGAGAGAGAGAGAGAGAGAGAGAGAGAGAGAGAGAGATGCATATATAGAGAGATGATGCATGCTCCAAGGCCTTTAGCTGCTGCAAACGAACTTGAGACACATGTGCCACCTTGTACATTCGGTTAACATGAGTACTGGGTAATTGAACCTGGGTCCTTTAGCTTTGCTGGCAAGCACCTTAACCATTAAGTCATCTTTCTAGCCTGACAGTCAATATATGTTTCAGTTTATTTTTTGGTGTTCTAATTAAATGATGATAACATCTTTGCCTACTTTAAGCATTTTTTTCTTCTCACTCACTCCTTGTATCTTTAATTACAATCTACTGTACCAGCACAATGCCAAATAGATGGATGACAGCATTTTTCTCTTAGCAAGAATGATGACAAAGAAAAACAAAGGGTTGCTTACGTAAAAATTCATAGAGAAGGGTAGGAAAGTCAAAGAGAATGGGAAAACTAAGGAAGTAAAGCCAATATTAAGGTGACTTTTCCCATTTGCTTGCTTGCTTCTGTAACAAATGGGGTTTCAAAGTTCCAAGAATATGAAATTCACTGTTAGTTGTACCTTACTTGGTCAACTGAAAAAAGAAAGAGACACTCAGTGTATTCTGCGAAACTTTGGTTAAGTATTGTCTACAAGGTAGGTATCTGTGCTCCAAAGTGGCATCTTCATGAACATCAGTTAGTTTTCACACATCTCTCAGGTAATGATATAAGGAAAATACAAAGCCAGAAAGTAAGTGTGTGTGTGGCAACTGAGGCTAGGACCTGCCCTGAAGGAAAGGGTGACAAGTGAGCCTTCTCAGTTTCTGAGTGAGCAGAGGTCTTTGTGGTTTAGTTTTATTTCCCTCTTTTTGTGTTCGAGTCTCATTAATGATGTTATGTGTCATCCTCCTGTCTCAGTGCTAACATGCTAAGATTACCAATCTTTGTCTTAAAGACAAAAGCCCCAATATTTCTCATTTAGGATGATGTGTGATCAAAGTCTACTATGTTTCTTAACCAAAAAGGATCATTTAATTCTTTAAATTTAAATGCTTTTCTTTGGAAATAGTTTTAATAAAAATCTTTTTAGTGGTTATAATATTCCATTTTAATTAATGTTGTTAGATTAAATGTGTGTTGTCTAATATTAAATCAACATTGTATACAGGGATAAAACAAATATGATGTTTGACAATGTAATACATATTGATAGTAAATAAGCACATGAATTTCTCTCTCTCTCTCTCTCTCTCTCTCTCTATATATATATATATATATATATATATATATATAGCTTTCTTTAGACTATTTTGCATGTATAATCATGAGTGAAATGGACAGCACATTAGACTTTCACCTGTAATTTGTTATCAATAAAGACATTTGGAGGGCATTCTCTTTTCAAAATTTCTGTAAGAGATTGAATAAAATTGTAACATTGTTCTTAAAAATTTACAAAAACTCATCTCTAAAACATACTGAGCATAATGCTTTGCTCGTGAGAATAATTTCAACACCAAATCAAATTCTTTAATGCTTATGAATTATTCATGCTGTATTCCTAATCAATTCAATTCCAATAAGATAAACTTTAAGTTTCACTTAAAAGTATTCAAAGTAATTGACATATTATTCATATTATTTTTGCTGATATACCTTTTATTCCTAAAATTATTTAGATCTTTTTTCTTAGTCACACTTGACAGGAATTTCATCTCTCTTTTCATCTTTTTCGATACAGCTAATAGGCTTTATTGATCTCAGAAGAAAGTTGGTCCACATTTTGATAGATTTTGCTAATTTTTATTTCATTATCTATTTACATATGTCTATTAAATATATATTTAAATATTTTACTGTCCCTCAGCTTATATACTCAAAGGATTCTCACTTTTCAAAAGTATTGAATTTATTTACTTGAGAGAGAAAGCAGAGACAAAGAAAGAAAGACTGAGAAAGAGAGAAAGCAAGAGATAGAAAATGGCACACCAGGTCTCTAACCACTACAAAGGAACTCCAGATGCATGTTCCACCTTGTATATCCAGCTTACATGGATATTGGGGATTAGAAGCTGGGTCCATAGGCTTTGCAGGCAACTGCCTTAAGTACTAAGCAATTTCTCCAGCCAAAAGGATTTTCACTTTTAAAAATAAAAGTGATTAAACTATACTTTCCCATTTAAATTGCAAGGTCGAATCATGAATATTTTGTTATTTAATATTTAATTATAATTATCACTCAGAATTTTTATTATAACTTCATAACATGAATTACTTCACAATATGTTTTCAGAATTTCCTAATTTTTAGAGTTATAAAAATTTATCTTTTGTCATAAACATTTAACTTAGTTTTACTGTGATCATAGAACATGCTTTTAGTAATGCCTGAATTTTAATATTTTAATTTTTATTAACGATAATATTCCTCATATCCAGCTAAATTATTTTTCATAAAACTTTTCGAATTATTACATGTGGAAGCTTTCAGATATCCAGTAGGTTGTTAATTTATGACATGAAGGTCTGTACACCAATCATCATTTACATTCCTTAACTATAAACAAATAATCTCTACTAGGTCATCAAGTAGTGAAGTTGTCTCCCTGTGTTAGTCTCATGTATGGTTCAGCAACTGTAAGATTAATGTATATGCATATGTTATTACATTTGCTTCATATTTTAGTAAATTCAAAGTGGATTATCATGTGAGATTAATTTATTATACATATGCTTTCATGTTTGTCTCATATTTCAGGTAATTCAAAGTGGATTGTTAGTGACACTCTAATAACTTTATGGTCTAACCTATATTTTATCTAATATTAATGTAGCTATTTGTTTGTGTTAGTACAGATATGAAATGTAATTATTCCTACTATCTTTCCTCTTGGTTCTGTACTTACATTTTTGGTGTGTGGTTGTTATCTGGTCATAAAAATTTGTTTTGAATTTAATTGTGTGCAGATATATTTGCAATAATTAATGGTTTATTTAGACCTGTTAATGCCATCTTATTTTTGTGTCATCTCCTATTTTATAGTATTTCTTTTTAATGTTTTCTTTTATAAATGTATATCTTCTAAAAATAAAAAGAAAGAGATTTTTGATGGTTCATGTCATTTTACTTTCTCTCAATTCTACTTTTTTATATTTATTTATTTATTTGAGAGAGAGAGAAAAACCCAGGAAAGAAAGAGAGAGAGAGAGAGAGAGAGAGAGAGAGAGAGGGAGGAGAGAGAGGGAATGGATGTGGTGCCAGGACTCGAGCCACTGTAAAAGAATTCCAGACGGATGCACCACTTTGTGCATCTGACTTACCTGGGTACTGGGGAATGAAACCTGGGTCCTTTGGCCTTGCAGATAAGTGCCTTAACTTCTAAGCCATGTCTCTAACCCTCAATTATACTTCTGAGTTGCACACTGTATGCAAATATTCAAGGTATTTCTCAATAATAGCCTTTATCCTTCTGATATTCTGTCAATTTTTTAATCCTGCTCTCCTATAAAGATGACAGTTTGAACATGTCATTTTTTTTGTCTAAATGTCTTGTGACTTTAATCTGTGAGCTCAATTATACAGGAGTATTAAATATCTTTTCAGGCAATGAAAATTAAGAAAAATAGGAATTTGAAAGTGTCAGCTTGATAAATTGAGAAGGACCAGAGTAAGATCCCAAGGGTAAGCCACTTACTAAAACCACAGAGAATAATTCTCCATTCTTAAAAAAAAAAAAAAGAATATCAGATATTTCACCACTATAGCTCAAGAAACTTTATATATATATAATATACATATATAAATATATATAAACTATATATACATATACATATATATATTATGTGTATGTATATATGTCGGCCACTGCCAGGCACAGGCTGGAGCCTTCAGGAGAGGGGCCTAAGCTGCCAGGCATGGCTAAGGACCCCCAGGCTACAGGAGGCCACTCCCTCTCCAAGCACAGCTCACCTGAACTTAGGCTCTTCCATAGCCCTGTAACCTTTGGCCAGTTGCCTTGGAAAGTCCTTATCAGCCTTCACAAAGCCCATCCCCCTGAGACCCTAGATCTCCTGATGCCCCCCCCCCCACCTGCCATTGCATATGTGCTAGAATGAATGTCCCCATATTCTAATTAGGCATCAGAAATGAACTTGGTACGTCCAATCCCCTTAGTGCCCCCCCCACTCAGATTGCTTATAAATCCATTTTCCCTGACAATAAACTGAGAGAGCTGTTCACTGAAACTCCTCCCAAAAGTCTTTTATTTTCACACACTCACCCACCCGGGTTGCCTGGCCATCTCTGGGGGACTGCGGCCTCTGCCAGAGCAAGAACCCAGGAATATATATCTTGTGCCATGATGTGTATATGGAGGTCAAGGCAACTTTGATGTGCCTGTGCTCCACCTTCTTTGAGTCAGGGTCTCTTGCAGGTGCAAAAACACTGCCAGACTGCAACTGCAAAGGAATTTCAAGAGCATTGGATTCTTTTGCCCCATTGTTGGACTGAGATGAATGAGCCACTTTCATAAGGCTTATTGTAGTGAATTAAACCTGACTTGGGGACTTCTGGGTAAGATGGCCAGAGTCCCACTGAGGCAATCATGGCCTGCAATCTGCACGTGCCAGACTGGTGCAGTCCCACCAGCCATGCCAGGCAGCAGCAGCAGCAGAGACCAAGCAACAGATTTTTCAACTCCATCAGCTTTCTTGCAAAGTTAAGAAATCTGTAGGAAAGACAGCTGAGACCAACTAAAATGCTACTGAAAGTGCAAGCAATTCCAGAAGTCTGAACTGTCCCATCCCCACCATCAGAACCATGAACCTCCAGCATTCAGCCCCCAGTGGCAGCACAGCTAGCAGAGTGGATGAGAGGTACAGCTGCACAGCACAACACGCAGGGATCGAGGAGGGCATTCAGCATTGGTGAGATTGTAAGCCACCCCAAATGGTAATGAGAGTGACTGAAAACAAACAAAACAAAACAAAACAAAACAAAACAAATAAAACAGGTATACAGTCTTGCAAGAGCTAATCTGTCTTTCCTTATCAGGGCAGGTTATGGGCTATATATTCTTGGTTGGATTTACAATTTCAAATAACCTGTATTTGGGGGTTAAATTTTATTGCCCTTGGTGCTTTCATATATATAGGGCCTTTGTTTTTTGCTTCTATTATTATTGGAGGCAGGGTCTAATCCAGATCCAGGTTGACCTGGAATCCAATTCAGATCAGAAATTTCTACCTCCCAGCTGACAAGATTAAGGGTGTAGAACAACACACACCCTTAGGGAATTGGGCTTTATATGACTGTCTGTTTGTTTCAATCCCCACAATTGCATACTTTGTGCTGGTTTGTATTGATTGTGTATGTTACTTGGTTGAAGTTCAGAATTTGCCAGTAAATTATTCCACCCAGTCCACTAGAATACTTGCTTAGCAAGCAAACACAACACCTAGATTTACTTCTGTGGCTTTATTGGGGCACAAGAGCTGCACCTGGCACCTTGAACTCATGTACCGAGGGTATATAGAGGTGGATTGTCACATCTGGGAACACTGCAGATAAGTAGAAAACCCAAGTATCAAATCAATTCAGGAGGCAAAAGTCATTGCAATATAATACAAGAAACTCAAAGAAGCAGATAATACCGTCCCACCAAAAACTATAAATCCATCAGAAATGATCATCAATGAGACTATTTTTGATGAAATGCCTGATAAAGAGTTCAAGAAAATGATGGTATCTATGCTCAAAGAAATCAGAGAATAAATGAAGGGAATCAAAGGAGAAAACAAAGGAATTAAAGAAGAAAGCAAACTTCTGAAAGAGAACACAGGAAACCAGCTTAATGAAATAAAGAGGTCAGTACAAGACATGAGTAAGGAAATGGAAATACTGAAGAAAAACCAGGCTGAAATCCTGGCTCTGAAGAGTATAGACAATGAAATAAAAAACTCTGTGGAAAGTCTCTCCAGTAGAGTGGATGAAGGAAAGAACAGAATGTTTATACTAGAAGACCAGGTGGCAGATCTAATACAGTCCAACAGAGAGAGAGAGAGAGAAGCTAATAGCAAGGTATGAATGAGAGTTTCAGGATATCAGGGACACTATGAAAAGATCAAACATAAGAATTCAGGGTATAACAGAAGGAGAAGAATTTCAATCCAGTTAGTAGGTGCTTTCAACAAAATCATAGAAGAAAATTTTCCTCAAATTGGGAAATAAATTCCAATGCAGATACAGGAAGCTTTTAGAACACCGAACAGAAAAAAATCTGGAATGTACCTCTCTTCCCCATGTTATAAGTAAACTACTAAACACATAAACTGAAGAAAATATATTGAAAGCAGTTAGAGAGAAGAAGCAAGTCACCTACAAAGGCAAGCCCATCAGAATAACTGCAGATTACTCAACACAAACTCTAAAATCCAGAAGGGCTTGGAACGATGTATTCCAAGTTCTGAAAGTTAGCAACTGTCAACCAAGATTACTTTATCCTGCAAAGCTATCTATCCAAATTGATGGACAAATAAGGATATTCCACAACAAAAACAGACTAAAGGAATTTATGACAGCTAAACCAGCTTAACAGAAAATAGTTGCAGGACTTCTTAATGCCAAAGACAAAGCAAAACACACACAGGAGGAAATACGAAAAAATAAACCACTCAAATAACAGTTAAAACAAACAAGTAAAGGGAAAACAGGAAACACTCCAAAATAAGAAGAATGGCAAGAATAAATGCATACTTTTCAATAATAACTCAATATCAGTAGCCTCAATGCACCATCCAAAAGACACAAGCTTGCAGACTGGATTAAAAGGCAGGATCTTGCCATTTGTTGCATCCAGGAAACTCATCTCTCAATAAAAGATAGACACTGCCTTAGGGTGAAAGGATGGAAAATGGTATTTCCAGCAAATAGGCCTAGGAAACAAGCAGGGCTTGCTATCTTAATATCTGACAGGATAGACTTCAACATTAGTGAGGAAAGATAAAGAAGGTCATTTTATACTGATTAAAGGAACTCTCCAGCAGGAGGACATTACAATCCTAACTATGTATACACATAACATGGGGGCTCCCAGTTTCATCAAACACTATTAGACTTAAGGTCACAGATAACATCAAACACAATTGTAGTGGGAGACTTCAATACCCCACTCTCATCAATTGACAGGTTATGCAAGCAAAAAAAAAAAAAAGGGCATCTGAATTAAATGATGTCATGTAACAAATGGACCTAACAGATATACACTGAACATTCCATCCAAATGCTGTAGAATATACATTTTTTCTCAGCAGTACATGGAACAGTCTCTAAAATAGACCATATATTAGGACACACAACAAATCTCCACAAATATAGGAAAATTGAAATAATCCCTTGTACTCTTTTTGACCACAATAGGATTAAACTGAAAATCAAAAATAAGAAAAACTACAGAGCATACAGAAATTCATGGAGATTAAACAGTACAATATTGAATGATCAGTGGGTCATTTAAAAATTCAAAAAGGTAATCACTATTCATAGAATCAAATGATGATGATAATACAACACACCAAAACCTTTGGGAGATAATAAAGGTAGTCCTAAGAGAGAAATTTACAGCTCTAAGTGCCTATATTAAGAAATTAGAGAGTTCACAAATAAACAAGTTAATGTTCTACCTTAAGGCCTCGGAAAAAGAACAAAGCAAACCAAAGAGCAGTAGATGAGAAGAAACCATAAAGATTAGGGCTAGAAATTAATGAAATAGACCCCCCCCAAAAAAAATCCAAAGAATCAATGAAGCAAAAATTAGGTTCTTTGAAAGGATAAACAAGATTGATAAACCCTTAGCAAATTTGACCAGAAGAAAGAGATAAGAGACAAAAATTAATAAAATTAGAGATGAAAAAGTCACCATTACCACAGATACCAAAGAAATTCATACAATTATAAGGCCATACTTTAAGAATATATATGCATCTAAGTTTGAAAACCTGAAGAAATGGATGATTTCTTTGATTCATATGACCTACTAAAATTAAATTAAGATGAGATAAACCATTTAAATAGACCTATAACAAGTACATATATCCAAGCAGTTATAAAAATTCTCACAGCTAAAAATAGCCCAGGCCCAAATGGATCCACTGGTGAATTTTACCAGACCTTCATGGAAGAACTAACACCAATGCTTCTCAAACTTTTCCATAAAATAGAAAAGGAAGGAATTCTACTGAATCCCTTCGATGAAGCCAGTATCATCCTCATACCAAAAGCAGGCAAAGACAGAACAGAAAAAGAAAATTACAGACCAATCTCCCTCATTAATATAGATGTAAAAATTCTGAACAAAATATTGGCAAACAGAATACAAGTATAAATCAAAAATATTATTCACCCTGACCAAGTTGGCTTTATCCCAGGGATGCAGGGATGGTTCAACACATGCAAATCAATAAATGTAATACATCATATAACTGGTCTGAAGGGCAAAAATCACATGATCATCTCAATAGATGCAGAAAAGGCATTAAACAAAATCCAACATCCCTTCATGGTAAAAATATTACAGGAACTAGGACTAGAAGGAACATATCTCAACATAATAAAAGCTATTTATGACAAACCTACAGCCAACATAATGCAAAATGAAGAAAAACTTGAAGCTTTTCCACTAAATTCAGGAACAAACAAGATGTCCACTGTCCCCAATTTATTTAATATAGTACTGGAAGTCTTAGCTATAGCAATAAGGCAAGAGACAATCAGAAAAGGGATACAAATTGGAAAGGAAGAGATCAAATTGTCACTATTTGCAGATGATATGATTCTATACATAAAAGACCCTAAAAACTCTACCAGCAAACTGTTAGAGCTGATAAACACTTTTAGCAATGTAGCAGGATACAAAATAAATACACAGAAATCAGTAGCTTTCCTATATACTAACAACAAATATGTGGAAAATGAAATCAGGGATTCTCTCCCATTCACAATTGCTTCAAAAAATAGAGCAATTTGGATTAAACTTAACTAAGGAAGTGAAAGAACTCTACAATGTGAACATTAAATCACTCAAGTGAGAAATTGCAGAAGACACAAGAGTTGGAAAGATATCCCATGTTCTTGGATTGGAAGAATCAATATTGTGAAAATGTCAATCTTGATAAAAGCAATCAACATGTTTAATGCAATCACCATTAAAATTCCAGTGGCATTCTTTTGAGGAATAGAAAAAAAATCCTAAATTTCCTTTGGAATTAAAAAAAAAAAAAACTCAGATAGCCAAAATGATTTGGAGCAACAAAAATAAGGCTGCTGGTTTCACTGTACCCAATTTTAAGCTATATTACAAAGCCATAGTAACAAAACAGCATGGTATTGGCACAAAGACAAACAGGTAGATTAATGGAACAGAATAGGGGACCCAGATGTTATTCCAGGCAGCTACAGCTGTCTGATTTTTGACAAAAATGCAAAACATATTCATTGGAGAAAAGACCGCCTCTTCAAAAAGTGGTTCTGGGAAAACTGGATAACTATATGCAGAAAGATGAAAGTAGATCCTTGTCTTTATCCATGCACAAGAATCAAATCCAAGTGGATCCAGGGCCTTAATATCAGACCTGAAACTCTGAAATTGCTAGAGGAAAAGGTAGGGGAAAACCTTCAATATATTTGCATAGGTAATGACTTTTTGAATGTAACCCCAATTGCTCAGCAAATAAAACCACTAGTTAACCAATGGGATCTCAGGAAGTCCATTTCCATTGTGGAAATCAGTGTGGAGGTTCTTGAGACAGCTAAAAATAGATTTACCATATGATCCAGCTATAGCACTTTTAGGCATATATCCTAATGACTCTTCTCCCTACCTAAGAGGTACTTGTACAAACATGTTTATTGCTCTTCTAAACACAATATCTCGGAAATGGAGCTAGCCTAAATGTCCACCCACAGATGAACGGATAATAAAGATGCGGTATATCTACACAGTGGAATTCTATTCAGCGGTAAAGAAAAATGAAATTTGCAGGGAATGGATGGATCTGGAAAGGAGGTAACCCAGGCCCAGAAAGCCAAATGTTGCATGTTATCTCTTATATGTGGATCCTAGCTACAAATATATATACTTATGTGTGATCTGGTACCAAAAATCAGTAGCAGAGGCCCATAAGCTAGAAAAAGGCTATAAGAGAGGGAGGAGAGGGACGGTCTTAAGAGGATGGTATTGTATATATGTAAGTAGAAGAACAGATTATAAGGAGCGGAAAGGCCTAAGAGAGGTCAGAGGAAGAGATTGTATAAAAGAAGTGCAGTGGGGAGGGTCAATCAAAATTCAAGATATTCTGAATAAGACATGAAAATCTACTTTCTTATATAATGACACATCCAGAAGCCACAGATTGTTACTAGAAAATTTTCAGTACCTGAGATGGGATACCTTCCAGTGAGTCATTGGCCAGGGAGGTCCATGTTGCCTCCACAACATTACAGGCTATTGCCAAGGCCCTTGATTCCCCATGAGAAAGAAATGGTAAGACCCTATTGCTGAAGATTTCACATGCCTGAGCAGCAAAGTCTGAGAACTGAGAACTCAAATTGGTACTGAGCAGAAAACCTTCTCCCTGTAGGCCAGCCAAGTGAAATATCGAAAAAGCTGTACTGTATGCAGTCTTATGGGAGACAAGTCAGCAGCGGTGTAAACAGTGGACACTGAAAACCTCAAGTTTGGCCAGACAGGTCAAATGACCGAATGGGTGCAATAGTGACATGTCTGCTCTGAGGGAAACCAACTGCTCTCTAATTGGACTGAAGGCCCATTCTATGGGAGGGAATACATGCCTGGTATTGAAAACCTAATCAAAAGCCTATGGCAGGGGAGATCATGGGCCTTAGGGGTATAAAGCATGCTCTTCTCTTGATAAATGCATATATTACTCTCATCAAGTTGCCCTGAAAGCACTGCAATTAATGTTCATACTCATATATTAATTCTACTCTCACTTCTGGTTAGAGAAGCTTCTCTTTTCAGATGGCGATGACCGCTGGGATGACCCAAAAGGCAAAATAGTGCTGAGAAGAAGGGACAGAGGAGTGTCCAACCCTGAAACATCTCACACCCACCAAAGCTCAGGGTCCATTGTGGAAGAGGTAGTGGAAAGAATGTAAGAGCCAAAGGAAGGGTACCACTCCTTATATACAACTGTCCGGACAGAATTTGGCCTCAATATCCAAGACCTCACAGTGCCTAGCAATACTGACACAAGACCCTCATAATAGGAGAAAAACATGATGACATCAAATTAAAAGAGAGACTAATGGAGAGAGGGAGGGGTATGTCAGAGAGCAGAGATATGAAGGAGAAAGTGGGGCAGAGTAGGAGAGGGGAGGAAATACCATGGTTTGTTGCCTGCAAGTATAGAAGTTGTCAATAATATATATATATATATATATATATATATATATATATATATATATATATATATATATATACCTGACTTGACAGGCTTTTCAAGCAAGTGCCTTTAGCTATTTAGCAGTGATCCAATGTCCCAAAACATATCTACTGATGCCGTGGAACATAATTGGTAAGCCTAGATGTTAGAGTATAAGTGCTGGGATTTAAAGCAGCTGATTGAGGTCTGTCTTAGCAATTGGCACACATAGGCTCTTTGGGATGGCAAGTTCCACATACCTGGGCCAGGTGTCATTGAACCTTATCTCCCTCCTGGTCACAGGAAGAAGAGCAATAGTAGAACTTAACAGCATCTCTTTATCCTCAGCATCACCCTATGTCACAGCAGTGCCCACATCTGTCCTGTTTCAGAACCAGCCCTCTACGCAACACCCATCACCTTAAAATACCCAGGCCCCTCAGAGGCTAGCTGTATTTTCTCTTTTTTCCTGCTGCTATTGCTGTGAAGAACTAATGAAAGAAACTGGAAACTATACCTGCTTACATTTTAGCAGTTAGAAAATGCCCATTATTTTATTATCTTCATAGATGAAAGTGATTGCATTTCCCCATCCCCTGTTCCCATGAGCCAACAGTAATAGTTATGTTTTGCCTGAGAATGGGCATACTCATTCCCACATTTTTTTTAATTTCACATTAATATGAAACACCATGCCTTGTGGAATTATGTAGATGTGTTCTCTGGGTTAAAAACAAGCAAAACATGGGCTAGAGAGATGGCTTAGAGGTTAAGGCACTTGCCTACAAAGGCTAAGGACTCAGGTTTGATTCCCTAGTACCCAGGTAACCTAGATGCACAAGGTGGCACGTGCGTCTGGAGTTTGTTGCAGTGGCTGGGGGTCCTGGCCCACCATATCTCTCTCCCTCTGTCTCTATCTCTCTTTCTCTTTCTCTACCTCTTCTTCTTTCTCAAATAAATAAGCAGAAATATGTGTATGTGTGTGTGTGTGTGTGTGTGTGTGTATTTTAAAAACAAGCAAAACAAAAATAAGTTTTGTGATTTTCATAATATAAACACTTCAAATCAAGGTTGATTTTAAGGCTCTGACAGTTGAGTGACTGGCAATAACTTGAATCTTCGACATTTGCATCAGAATAACAGTAGGTGGATGAAAAGATCAAGATATAGTTTCATTAGAAGTTCCCTTGACATTGTGTGTTGCTCTCCTGACATTGGGCTGCTCATACGTGATACAAATACAAATGTCTTTCTAAACAGAGTGAAGGGACTTTTGGGCTTATTCATCACCATATCACAGCTGAGCTCTGAAGGTAAGTAAAGCCTGCCCTGTTTTTCTACAGATTCTTTATAATAAACTAGATGGTAAAGACCCTCTTTCTTTCTTTCCCTCTCTTCCTTCCTCCATCCATCCCTCTTTCCTTCTTTCCTTCCTTGTCTTTAAATCTGGTACTATGTTCCCACTGAGCCTATAAGTCAAATCCACTATTTCCTTTCAGATCTTTTCTTTTTTAACTGTAATTTATTTAAATAATAATTACTTGGCCATATGTTTTCAGAATTTACAAATGTGAAATATTATAAAGCTTTGTCATGCCATTTACTTCCAAATTAATTACATTGTAAACAAAGAATGTTATTTTTGTAAGGTCTGTCTTTGAAAGGTTTTGTGACATTTTAAAATTATTACCTGTGCAAAAACACAGATGCCCAATAGCTTGTTAATTATGCTGTGAAGCTGTAAACCACTCATCATTTATGATCTTTAACCATCAGTAAGAATCTCAGCTCCTGGGGGTGCCAGGTGTTGCTTGCAGGCAGGTGCATCTCCCCAACTTCTGTGTCTGTCACTAGAATTGCTTTTCTTTTGTGATTCCAAATCATCATTTTTTAAGGTCCTCAGTCATCATTGACAAAGTGTCTACCCCACTCCAGTATGACTTTATTACTAGCTTAATCAATCACTTCTCAGATGCCACTATTAATAAGAAAGGTCATGGTAATATTCCTTGGGAGACATAATCTAATCCATAGCATATAGTGTAATTCCTTCTGCATGTCCTTTTTGGACCATGCAGTGTGATTCTCTTTCAAATTACCTAGAAATAAATATTATTTACTAGTGTCTGGGCCATCGCACAGAGCAGGGAGATGGGAAATATCCCTTAATACCAGGGCATCTACATTTTTATGCTCCCTAAAATAACTTAGATGCCCAATTAGATATAGGAATACCAAGGCAGAAAATATGTATGGAATCTAATTAATCCTAGTATTGTGGATGAGCATGTAAAGCCACAGGGGTCCATCAATTCTTGCTCTACTGATCTTTTGGCTTTTTAATAGACCATCTCTAACCCATCCAGCATCCCTCCATGAATAGTCTATATCATCAACTGCACTGACATAACTATATGTGGTCATGCATTTATGAGACACACAAAATTATGCAACTTGTAGAATACAACTTCCCAAAGAGTGATATTTTTAATCTGTTTTGGTCTATGCTAGGAGGAGATGGGAAGTGGTGAGATCAGATAGCTTCCATGAGAACAAGATGTTATTATCAGCATTCTTTACAAATCCATCCATTGGATGATAGTAGAAATTAGACTGTGAGATGACCAGACCATTTATTAAAATTCCATGCTGTTGAGATAGCCCTTAGTATTTGCACCCACCTCTCCCTTCCTTGGCTACTGGTCACTGGAATAACATTGGTTCTGTATGGATTCTTGTTGTTCCAGTACATAATTGAGCAAAAGGTGCTCACTTAATACTTGATGAAAAGGCAAGCGGTAACAAATGAGCAAACATTTCTTGGTATACCAAGGGGAGGGGGTAGGTCACGGATGAGCCTAATAATGGTACCAAACTGACTGTATTTGCTGAATACAGACTGACTAATAAAAAAATAAAAAATAAATAAAAAATAACATAAAATAAAAAAATTAAAAAAAAATCAAATGAGTGAACATCTTCAATGTGTGTTTGGCACTGTTCTGTGCATGTAGAGAGTGTGGTGTCTGATCCTGGGAGCAAGACTTAGACAAGAGAAAAAAGTTTGCTAAACATGATAGTGCATAAGAGACTAACCCCACCAACCTAAACACAAGACCAAAGCCTTAATACAAAGTAAGTCCAGGCAAGTCACAGACTTTTAAAAATACAGAATAAAGCAATAGATAAAGCAAACTTGGGGCCTGAATACACACAGGGATAAGGCCATGGTTCTTTCTTTTCTTACCTTCAACCAAAAAAGGAAACATAAAAGGGGGTAAAAGGAAAGGACACACGTTATAAGTGGAGACAAAGTAGCACAAAAAAAAAAATGCTTCAGTGATGGAGGAGTAGAAAGAGCGACATCAGGGAAGGTATGAAACAGGCCAGCAGAGAAGCCTACATAGGTTTCTGCTTGTATTTCATTTATAACTGCTCTTACATTTATTATATTTCTTTGGCAAGAGTCCCTCATCTCTTTATGTCTGCAGGAAGGAAGTGGCAGAATAATGTTGCCCCAGGGATGTGAGATTTATGACCTCATGCACTTAGAGTTAGGCTGATTGTTTTCTTTGAATTACATGCCACTGTCATGTTCAGATTGCACTACAAGCCTAAGATGCACTGCGTGTTATGTACCACTCACTGTGAGACTGCATTCATGCACAGTGAAGAAGTAATGATTCAGTTCTATTCTAAGTAAATCAGAAGCCGCTGTGGCAATACCAAATCCCGTACTCTGTTTGATCATAATTTGTGCCTCCAATGACTGGTATGAGACCAATGTGTGATGTCCTCCAGTATCCCCTGAGAAATGCAAATATAATTGTGAATATCCTGGGTTTCAAATTAAAATAGCCCTGAAATATATCTTAGTGACCTTGTTGGGTAAGTTACTTAAAAGCATCCTAGCCCCAGTTTCTCCTGAGTATGAAAAGACAGTGCAAAAGTACTTATTTGACTCAATGGTCATCACAAAAATGAAATATTAAAAGATATAAAAAATCCATAGCCTAAAAATTGGCAGGTACTCTAAATAATGTGTTATTTTATTGTTATTTTAATTTCTAATTTTTTCTTCAAGAAAACTTATTTATCTTAATTGTTCATAAATTCAGAGTTAGCTAAGAGAATACAAGTTCTCAAGACATGATTGTCCAAGGGTAAATGTCATTTCCAACACAGAAACAATGTCTTTAATCAATTGTTCTGGTGTCTTCCACAGAAATTGAGTGAGAAAATATAGTTCACTGTTTCTTTTTCATGGATAATTTTTATTTGTGTGCGGTTTGGGGAATACAAACCCTGTGCCTTACAAAGGCTAGACATGTGCTCTTCTGCTGATCCATAGATTCTACCCATCATTTCCCATAGCTTTGCTATTCTGGCCTTCAGGTTTATGACTTTAGTGGGATTCTCGCTGCCAGTGGTAGCTAATTACTAGAGATGGAAAAAACCCCAGTGAAACTGCCTTGTATACACAAACCAAACAATTCAGAGTACATGCCTCCTACCACTGCTTTTATCAAGATTTCACACACCAAGCCAATGTTTCCTTTATCTTAAATCACTCTCAGGCCATGTATTTAAGTAGTAGGGGTCCCCACTGTAGTCTGAAAGTACTCTAAGTTATTCAAACAGTCTGTATCTTCTCATTTCTTCCAAGAAAGGAAAAACAATTCCTATTCCCTTTCATATTCCAACTAAACCATTGGGCCATGTTATTCTCTGTGGTTCTCAGCTTCCAGAATGACCTGGTTTTTCTCAAATAATCCTTCCCAGTGACCATCTGTTTCTGGTGATCCATGAGCATGCACATCATTCATGATGGTGATTTCTGGCTCTACATATCTCAGCATTCCTAAGATAAAGTCCAGTTAAGTATATACTGAATGAAAGATAGACTTGTTCACCATTGCCTTATTAAAATAAGTATTAATCCTAAATCTATCTCATTATAAAAATTACTCCATGGTTTTATGGCATGCTTTCTGAATGCTGAGAGACACAATATTTACTGACCTTGACAGCTCCATGATAAATCCTTAAGACCCTGAATTTCTGACCTGCCTACACTGATAGTCAGCTTCTGCCATTTTACTCAATGAATTACATCCTCTACTTAATAAATAAGTCTATTGATTTCTTTTAAGTTCTTGTCATTAGAAACATGCCTTATATCCTAGCTGTCCACTAGAAAGCCTTCAAGCCAGAATAATACATGATCTTATTTAGCTGTCATGCTATGAAGATTTCAGATTCTGATACCTGACTCACCTGTTTCCTCTTTTAGGTTCTTGCAATTCTTAAGAGAACTTACACTTAGCCCTGTTACTACTTGACCCTTATTTGTTTCACTCTTTTCTCCCTGGACATATCATGCCCTTCCACTGGTGTTGTGTTCCTGTTTGGATGCTAGACACAGTGTTGTTATTGATGCACAATATAAAAATCGCAGAATTTTTCTTTCTCTTTGCATTTGCATGTATGTGTGGTATATGCATATGGATGCATGTGTGTTAGCACAGGTATCTTCTTCAACCATTCTTTACCTTATTCATTGAGACAGGGTTTCTTGCTGAACCTAGAACTCACCAATGTAACTAGACTAACTAGCCAGAAAGTCCTAGGGAATTCTCCTGTTTCTGTCCCTTCTGTGATGGCATTACAGGCATGTGCCCCATAGCTGGCTGTATGTGGGTGTTGAGGTTCTGAACCCAGGTTCCTATGCTTGTGTATTCTAATTTTCATGGTGTACTTTAAGGCACAGAGTCAGTATATAATCCTCATTTTTGAGTTGTCAAATATTTCTAGGGTTTATTGGGTATATTGATGTAATTTGAGTCAAACAGATATAACTAATACAATTGTGACCCTCCCCTATAATTTAGCAAGTATTTAATCAATTTTTGTTCCATTTCCATATAACTGTTTCATTGCCATATAATTGGATCATATTTTTTCAATACTTTTTATCCTCCAGTATAATTTGTTCCCATGCATCTTTAGCCCATGGCCTTAACTCATAATCAATCATGGAAGAACTAGTATCTTCAACCAGTCTCTCCCTTTCTTTCTCTCTTTCTTCTTTTCTTTTCTTTTCTTTTTTTTTTTTTTTTTTTGATCTAGATAAGATTTTTTTTCCCTTTACTTTCTATGGAATCTATGTATTGTCTAAGATTCTTTCTTTGGCAAATGATTAAAAACCCAATTTTTAATGTTCAGACAGTAGAATGAATAGATTAAATTAAACATAATATTCCACAATTATAACTAGGTCTATGAATGTCTCCATATACAGACTCAGTATTGTCATGAGAACTTTTTCCCTTGCTCATTTTTTTCTCCACTCTGTCTCCCAATACCGGTCCCACAAAACTCTCTGGTCACTACGATTCAAATTATGGAACCTGCCTGTTGTCCATTTGGATGAATGGATAAAGAAAATAGGGTATACTCAATATCAACATAGGTATATATACACTTTTTTTAAATGAGTCTTCATTCATATAAATATCCTGGAATTGCATACGCATTTCTGACTGGATTATTTTTGTATAATACAACATTGATGAATGCTCTTCCCCTTTGAAGGTATTTAGGTTGGTCAGGACTGGAATTAGGGAAGGCCAGCAACGTATGTACAGTATTTCAAGTCAACTCCACTAAAATCACATGCTCCAAGAAGGAGCTGGGATGGTTCTCACATAAAAACTAGTTAAGAAGAGGGCCAGTCTTCTCATGTATTCTCTCTCTATGTGTCCTTTTTCTTTTGTAGAAAAACACATTGTGGAAAACAGGTGTTAGATACCATTGCTCTTGGGCTCCCATCATAATTCAATCTGTTGATTTTCCTTAAAGCTTTTTGGAAATACTGTCAATGTCATTATCCCTGCTTTCCAATCATTAGTGTGTCACTAAACTGCAGCATGCTTTTCATTACTGTCATTTCTCACTCCAAATGGCAAATTTAAACAAGAATATTTTCCATTTGGACTCTATGATAACACCTGCCTCTTATGATTCTGCATTTACTTAGCATTTAAGACACTAAAGTGCTTCACATCTCGTAAGATTTTCTTACAAGTTTTTGTGTCATCCTTATTTGCACTTTCATCTTTCAAAGCCTCAAATACAAGACATTGTGCAGAGATAACTTCATTTCTCTCTTTCCTGTGCATCATCTCCACCATTTTATTCTGATTCACCACCCACATTACCATTGCTTTACACCCACTCTCAAAATATACAAAGGACTTTTGACATCCATTCCCTAGTATGTCTTCCAACATCAAAGGGAATTTGCACCTTGTCAGAAAATCCTCACAATTTTATTTTCACTGTTGTTATTAGAGAAGGTGCCATAATCACTGTCATATAAGCTATGAATTTTTTAATCAAAGAATTCAGAATCCAGTGTAGCAATCAGTTGGAATTGAATTCTTTCTTTTGCTGGCAAAGTTTATTGTGCAGATTATGATATTTTTATTATGACATTTCCAAACACGCACAAAATGGACTTTGATTATATCTATCCCTTTATTACTTTTAGTATTCTTCTCCCTTACCTTCTCTTTCCACATGACAAATAGCCCATCTTTTACTTTCCAGTCCTTTGAACTATTTTTCCTATATTCCACATGTGCAAAATCCTGTGATTCTTGTCTTTGTAGGATGGGCTTATTTCATGTGAAATAATATTCTCAAACCCATTTTCCCAAAAACGTACTTAAATCCTCCTTTATGATTGAGTAAAACCACATTGTGTACATGTGCCACATCTTACTTTTGCAATCATCCTGGACACCAGGCTGACTCTGGACATTAGTTTCTATGGGTAGTGCAGTGACAACCACAAATGTTCAGGTCTGTCTGTATCAGTAAGCTCATTTGGATTCACTTTGGCATGCCAAACATGTGCCACTGCAGGTTACAGAAGTTACATTTTTAGTTTTTTTTTCTTTTTTTGAAAAACCACCTGCTTATTTCTGTGGTGGATATACTAATTTACATTCTCACCACCAGAGTCTTAGGTTTCTTCATCTCACTCTACCTATCCCCAGCCTTCCCACCAATAATTGTTCTGTGTTGTTGCCAATGGCCACTCTGTCTGGGATGAGGTTGAATCTTACTATAGTTTTAAGTTAAATTTCCAAGATGGTTAAATATGTTAAATTATTTATTTTTTCACTTTTTTATATTTATTTTTTGTTGACGGTTTCCATACTTACATACAATAAACCATGATAATTCCCTCCCCTCCTCCATTTTCCACTTTACAAATCCACACTCCATCATATTCCCTCCTCTCTCCATTAGTCTCTCTTTCATTTTGATGTCATTATCTTTTTCTCCTATTATGAGGGTCTTTTGAAGGTATTACTAGGCACTGAAAGGTCATGGATATCGAAGCCAATTTCTGTCTGGACAGTTGCATTGTAGGCAGTCCTACTTTTCCTTTCTTTGGCTCTTACATTCTTTCTACCACCTCTTCCACAATGGACCCTGAGTCTTGGATGGTATAATAGAGATGTTTCAGTGTCAAACACTCATCCATCACTTCTTCTCAGCACTATGGTGCTAATGGGTCATCTCAGTGGTCACTGACATCTGAAAAGAGAAGCTTCCCTAACCAAAAGTGAGAGTAGCATTAATATATGGATATTAATGTTAAGTGAATTGCTTAAGGGAAAGTTTAGTGAGCATACTATGTGCATTTATCCAGACAAGAGCAGGCATTACACTCCTCAGCTCATCACCTCCCCCACAATAGGCTTTTGATTATGTTTTCAGCTCCAGGATTGTATTCCCTCCCATAGAGCAGGCCTCCAGTCCAATTAGAAAGCAGTTGGTTTCCCCCAGAACAGACATGCCACTGTTGTACCCGTTCAGTCTTTTGGCCTGGGGAGCTAAACTTGAGGCTTCCAGTATTACTGTTTTCACCACTGATGACTTCTGTCTCCCATAGGACTTCATGCAGTAAAGCTTTCTCCAGCTTTCAGTCATCTAGTCTTCAGGGAGGAGGTTTTCAGTTCAGTCCCAGCTTGAGGTCTCAGCGACCTTGCCATCTAGAGATGTGGAGTCTTCAGCAATAGGGTCTTACCCTCTATTTCTTGTGAGAGAGTAAGAGCCTTGGCAATAGCCTGTAGTGTATTGGGGACAACGGGGACCTCCCTGGCCAACAACTAACTGGAATGTATCCCATCCCTGGCACTGAAAATTTTCTAGTAATAGTCTATGGCTTCTGGTTGTGCCACTATCCAAAAAAGTAGGCTTTCATATGTGTTATTCACAATATCTTGAATTTTGATTGACCATCTCCCCACCCTTCTTTTACTCAGTCTCTTCCCGGGCCTCACTTAAGCCATTCCACTTCCAGTTATCTGCTCTTCTACTTACATATACACATTACTAATTCCCTCTTCATCCATTGTTTGGCCAATGTTGAATATTCTTTGCCTCAATACAATTTATGTTTATATTGATTATTTATTTTCACCAGCATTTCTTTATTTCAAAGCTGCTTAAAATTATATTCATCCTGATATGCCATGGTTTCCACAATTATTTGTCATGCCATACCAAAACTGTTTTTTTGCAGCCAGTTAAATGTTTCAAGAGTGCAACCCCCATTTCATATTTAAACAAGTTCATAAGTATATTTCTGTTCTTACACAATATATAATACATATTACCTGCTCTACTTGAACTCTAGCCTTCTGAGGGCAGAGGCAATTTCTGATTTATCATTGTATCCCTATAGCATCTATCTCAAGGCCTAGAAGCACAAAGGACTTATAAATATGTATAGAAATGAACTTTATACTTGTGGTTTCCCATAGTCCTGTTTTAAAATATTGCATTGCTTTCAATATTGCTTATATTTTATTAAAATGACATAATTTGGTATTCAATGTTATGATACCAATCTTATTTTTACATTTCTTTTCTGTTATTATTATATTTCCAAATCTTCTCCACAGGGAAATTTTGGTATAAGCTCTACATGTGATCAAGGCCTCCTTTTACTGTATTTTTATGTAGACCTTGCTCATTTTCTCTCTTTGGGAATCATCTATGCTTTTATCTGGCTAAGGGAAGGAGTACACACATTCCAAGTGTCTGAATGAGTACCAATGAAAGGCTCATGGGTGCCAGTTGAGCAGTCGGTCCATGCAACTTTGGATTCTGCAGAACACAAGTGCTGGCTCTGGAGAAATCAAGTGCAAGTGGCCACAGTCAATTCCCTCTGCTTTACACAAGTCAGCTGTCTTTTATTCTGCTTGTTCAGCCAAGAAACATTCGCTACTAACATGAAACATTCAGTAACCACATTTCAAGGAAGATTTCCCCAGAGTTACCTCTGCAAGACTTCACTCAGGACCCAAAGGTAACCCAATGCTTAGCCTTCCCAGGGGATTTTTTTCACTGACATTTTGCTGCAGCAGCAGATAGAAGGAAATATTGGAAACCTTTGGGTTAATGGGAAGACGTGCTGAGGATTCTAGGCTTTAGATCTCAAAGGATATAAAATGATAAACAAAATGAGCTATACAAATGAAAAGGGCTGGACTGCTTTGAGTCCCCATCAATCAAGCATTTATATAATGCCTCTAGCCACCTCTCAGAGACCCTGGAGGGAAGCCATAGTGTGGGGGTAGCAAATCCAGGACAATGAAACCTTTCTGTGATTTGTAAAATATTTTGGGATCAGGATCTTATCCTACCTAGTTGTTTCAGACAAGGTGTTATAAAACATCAGAAAATCAGGTTTGTTGGCATGCCAATATTGGTTCCTAGAGTTAAGGAGAGAAAGGAATTTCAGACACATATTGTATACAAAAGTGAACCAAAGTTAAAGAAGCAAGCATAATTTCATAGGTCACCACCAGCAAGGGTAAAGGTCTCCCTGATCTGCTCCACTGTGAGTACTAGCCAGGTAATATAGGGTTTATCCATCTTTGTATCCATCATTACTATTATCTTTCCTAACAAGATTATTATTGCTTTTAAAATCAGCTAGTGAATGAGAACAAGTGAACAAATGATTTATTTGCTGAGAGTGGGATAGGATAGAGTTAAGTTACATAGCCAAAGAATAGTTACATGCTATAGCTATATTTCCAATAGTAGAGTTGGTTGCAATGACTATAATCTTCTACTTTGTATTTATTTTTCAGTTGCAACTTTCATACATGAAAAAAAGAATAGTATTAAGATTGATAATGTAAAAGCACAAATTTCACCTCAAAAGGATTTAGAGGGCTGGAAAGATGTTAACAGTTGAGGCACTTGCCTGTGGAGACTAGGGACACATGTTCAACTCTTCAGGTCCCACATAAGCCAGATGAACAAGCTGACAGAGTGCACAAGGTGAAACATGTGCACAAGGTGGCACACGTATCTGGAGTTTGATTACAGTGGCTGTAGGCCTTGTTACACCAATTTTCTCTCTCTCTCTTTCTCTCTCTCTCTCTCGTATAGAAAAAAGGCCAGTCTGTTGGGCTTACCTCAAAAACAAACAAACAAACAAAAAAAAAAAAAAACAGGATTTAGAAATACTTTGTTCAGGTGTGGCCTGAGAACAAAATTTATATTACTCCAAATTTCATGTTTCAATGTGATAACAGTTAATGAAATTTTTATAGTAGCAGGAAAACATAAAGTCATAAGTTAAAATACTTTTCAAATTGATGGAAGCATCAGATAGACAGGATATAGCAAACAAGGAAAATATAAAATAACCATTATAAACTTCAGATGCTACCTGTGGACATTCTTGGTTAGTATAAGTTAAAGGTCTACTCATATAATCCAAAAGATGTACCAAATCGTCACTGGATGCTAAGTTAGACACAGAGGTCAGTAGTAAATGAGTTTAAAAGGGGATATGATAATCCAAGGTATCTTTGTTTTGGACCCGCAACATTACAACTCTGTACAACTACTGAACTTTCAAACATCCATAATATTTAATACAAATTCAACTTTTTTCTAGGACCTTTAGTTCTCATGATATTGTGAAAATTTAAAAATATACTTTACTTACTATGTCATTATACACTTGCTTTGAAAATGAGACATCTGCACTTGAAGACCAGTGTCTGTGTATACTCATAAGGTACTCTCCTTTTTCCCCAGAACAGTTAACCTTTAAGCTAAATAAAAATTCTTATACTAAACAAGTTTGGTGCATCCTAACTAACTACTGCATCTTTTTTATAATTTGTAATTGTGTGTGTCTCTGTATGTTTATGTATATGCACATGTAAGGAGTACTTGCATATGAATAATATATGCTTACATAATTATATGAGATTTTATATTTTAGATAACTAAAAATATAATATGGATTCTTAAGTGAAATGACACTTCATACCAAAAAGTTCAGGTAATTTTTCAATGCTCAAGTGTGAATCCATACTATGTTAATATTCTGTGCTCTCTAGTACTTTGTTATTTAAGTAGAGAGTAGGCTTTCAATAACCATGGGTGATTGGGTCCAAGGTGCCTTTGACAGCAAAACCTGAGGATAAATAAGTACCTCATAAAAATGTCAAACTTAATACAGCCCATAAATGGACTGAGAGACAGAAATCACGTGATAATCTCAATAGATGCTGAAAAGACCATCGAAAATTATAATATTAATAGGGAATTTAATAGGTGTAGGCCCTCTTGTAGCCCATGATTGATGGTAGCTTGATATTGGAGAGTGGGCTTATGTTTGGATATGGTTCTGACTTGTTTCCCAGCTCCAGCTATGGGTCCCATACCAGTGAGGGGATCAGTTAGCCAAATCATGAGCAGTTGGTTCCCCACCATGGCTGTGTGCCACTATTGCACTTGTGTGGGCATCACAACAAGTTATTTGCTGCTAAGTAGGTTAGAGCATGAGTTGCTTAGACAGATATTGGTCATTTTCCCCCTGTCACCCATGTAGCACCTTCTGGCACTAGACGCACTGACTGTTGGGGGACTGACTCTCTTCCAACTTCTAGCCATGCCATTCCATTTTGCATGTCAACCACGTAAGGTGTCTTCAGCAGTAGGGTCTTATCACTAACCTTTGGTGGGTCATCAAGTACTCTGACAGAAATCTGTCTTTCTTTTAGGAAACCTTGTTGTTCTCTCTTATCAAAAGCTCATTGTGGATGATAGCCCCATGCTGGTACTGGGAGTTACAGGTCAGTGCCCACTAAGAAAAGTAAAAAAAAAAAAAAAAAAAAAAAAGTAAAAAATAAGGGTTATCTCATTTGTCCTGGTGCTAACTTACTCTCCACTGGAGAATCTGCTTCTCTTTTCCACATAGATGTAGATCCTAAGGAGAGAGCCACCCCATCATATCTTGAAAGGGCCCCAGCTAAAACTAAGAAAAATTGGCGAAACAAGCAAGGGTGCTCTTTTCCTGATGAACCAGATAACAGAGCAAGTGGGAAGGAGATCAACACAGAGAAAAATCAACTCCTACCAAATCAGAGAGCCAGAGCCTCAAAGGCCCCCAACACCTCATCACTGAAGCAGACCAAAAATGAACCCAACATGGCTCAGGGAAATTTCGTGGAAGAGGGGGCGGAAAGAATGTCAGAGCCACATGTTGGGTCATGATATGCAGAGACATTTATCTTACCCATAACTGTGGGCTAACTCCACAATGCATGACCCATATACCTCAACAAGGAGGGGCCAAGGGGAGGGAGTAGGTCACAGATGAGCCTAATAATGGTACCAAACTGGCTGTATTTGCTGAATACAAAACTAATTAAAAAATATAATATTATTTTGTATAGAAATGTTGGTAAGACTATGGGTGGAGAGATCACTTTTCAACAATTAGTCAAGGGCATGAAAAGTGAAAGCTAATATCACACCAAAGGAACAAATACATGAAAAAAACAAGGGTGTCCACTATGCCTATGAGTATTTATCATGGTACTTAAAGTTTTAGAGTAAGAAGACAAGAGAAAGAAATAAAGGGGACATAAGTTAAAAAGGAATCAAAAATAGTCTTATTTGAAGATGATGATTGTATATTTAAGAGAGCCTATAGCCTCCATCAGAAAATATCTAGAACTGAAAGAGTGTTTCAGAAAATTGGCTGAATACAAAATTAATGAAAACAAAAATAGACTTTCTATGTACCAAGGACAAACATGCTGAGAAAAAAAAAAAGAGAGAACCAGTATGATTCATATTAGACACATAAATTAATATCCCATTATATCCCTTACCAAGGAAATAAAACTTTAAAATAATGAAGAAGGAAATCAAGAAAGACAACAGAAGATACACAGATCTCCCATGGACCTAGATGATAAAAATGAATATCATGGAAATTGGCATCCTACCAATAACAATTTACAGATTCAATACACTTCCTCAAAACTCTACCAAAAATGTTCAAATAATAGAAAAAAATAAAATTCATAATCAAAGCAGAACAGGGCTTGTATAGCCAAAAATGTCCTTGTTGCAGTCTGGTTCACATTGCTGGTAGAAATCACCCAACTAAGAGCACCTTGTGGGAAAAAGAGGTTTATTTTTGCTTACGGGCTCAAAGGGGAAGCCCCATGATGGCAGGGGAAAATGATGGCATGAACAGAGAGGGTGGACATCACCCCCTGGCCAACATAAGGTGGACAATAGCAACAGGAGAGTGTGCAAAATACTGGCAAGGGGAAACTGGTTATAACACTCATAAGCCCACCCCCAACAATACACTCACTACAAGAGGTGTTAATTCCCAAATATCTATCAGCCAGGAATCTAGCATTCAGAACACCTAAGTTTATGGGGGATACCTGAATCAAAACAGCACATTCTGCCCCTGGCTCCAATAAACTGATATCCATACATGATGCAAAATCAATGCATTCAGTCCAGCTTTAAAAGTCCCCATATTTTTTATCAATCCCAATGATGTTCATACATCCCCATAATGCAAGGTCTTTTAACTAAGACACAGTACCAAAAAATCCCCCCAAATCCACAATGACACAGACTAAATACACTGCAAAAGATGGAATTGGGCATAGCAAAGAAATATTCAACCAATACAAGATTTAAAACAACCAGGGCAAACATCAAACTCTGTAACTTCATGTCCAACAACTCTAGCTGACGAATCTCCAAGTTTGATAATTCTAACTAGCAATAAGTCTCTGGCCTTCAAACTCTGACCCTCCAGATAGGCTACTCACAGTAGTTGAAAACGTCATTGGGGCTGGCAGCTTTCCTAGGCAGTCATCTCATGGTCCCGGCGTCTCCACTGGGTCTCCACTGCAATCCACTGTTCATCCTCATGGCCCCATCTGGTCTCCATGCAGGATTCCAGAAAACCTGCTTCACATTGCTGATGGCCATTTCCAAAACAAAAGACTGTGTTGCAAACTCAATGACCCTCAATTTCCTGCATTCCTTATACTCTACAATACCAGGTCAGGTGTCAATTTGTTAATCCAGGGGGGAATAAACCAAACTTTGAAGAACAGGACACTTCTTGAGCACTCAGGTGCCTCCAAAGGAGTCTACATTCTTCCTGTTGCCCCAGTGCAGGTCAGGTAGCTCAATCTGAAGGGTTGTACTCTCTCAAACAATTCAGGTGAATGGCCAGCAATTTAGGCCCAAAGATTTTATTTTTTCTGTTCTATATCCCTCTGCTCACATGAGTTCATTTCTATGCAAAGCAACCCTGCACAACTTCTCAGGACATGGGCATAAGAGCAAGCTTCTCATGCAAACTGTTAGCCCAGTCTAAGCAAAGCTCTTTCTCATTCTCATAAGCCAAGCTTCACAGTCCATAGTTCTTAATGCATACACGTGTTTCAACGCTGACCACAATAGTCCATCAAGCTGTACTCAAAGCACTGCAAGGCATCTCTTAGACCAAGGATACAAGTACTTCCACATTCCTTTTAAAAATCAGCTCCAAAAGGCCAAAGCCACACAGGTGGTTATCAGCAACCCTGCTCCTGGTACTACTTTACTGTTGCAGTCTGGTTCGCATTTTTGGTAGAAATCCCCCAACTAAGAGCAGCTTGTGGGAAAAGGGAAAAAAGAGGTTTATTTTGGCTTACTGGCTCAAGGGGGGAGCCCCATGTTTGGTGGTGGTTGAGTCTGCATTGTTTTAGTCTCTCTGCTATGCCTCATACCAGTTGAAAATGTTTACTCTGTGCCTTTCTATGTTGGAAGTATTTAACTTGTTTTATTTTACAAGATTTACTATCTTAAGTTGGTCAAGACTGTGGGTACCTTTGAAATTGAACTGAGTACAATTTACAGTGTATGATGGTTATAAATCTATTGGGGGCCAGGGACCGAATGTGGTGGTTTGAATAGATGGCCCCCAATATTTTAAGTTTTTAATTTGTTTATAGTTTGTATCTGCAGCCACCTGGCTGGAGGCAGTGTCACTGGGTGGATCTTAAACTGTGGTGGTGGGTTTCAGATTTCAATCTAAAGATATGCAAAGTGTGCTTAGCAGGAGTTCCTGAAGTGTGCTATACTGTGTGGCTCTTGGCTTGTGCTTCTCTCTCTCTCTCTGTTTGGACCTGTGAAGACAGGACAGCTCCTTTGGCCATTATGGAAATTCCCCTGGATCTGTGAGCTTCAGTAAATATCCCTTCCTCCATAACTGTGCCTGGTCTGGAAGTTCATCTTAGTGAACCTGAAGCTGTCTGCTACAGGGTGGCTATGGTGACTTTGCAAAAAACTGGCCCTGCTTCAGAGTACTTTGGCTCTGAAAACTGAACTGATAGCATTGACCAAGGCTCTGATATTGGGAAAAGACAAGACAGTAAATATCTACCCAGAAATCCATCCGCCTTTGCCATGGAACATGTACATGGGGCCATCTACTGGGAATGAGGGCTATTAACAGCAGAAGTTAAAATAAAAATGAAATTCTGGACATATGGGCTGCCATTGATTGTCCTGGCCATCAGAAAGAGGAGACCACAGAAGTAAGAGGGAACAGACTGGCAGACCTAGCAGCAACGAGTACTGCCTCTCAGCATTCATCACATTGTCTGGTCACCTTCCCAACACCCACTCTTCTGGGGACACTGACATACACGGAGCAGGTCATACAGCTATCCTCTCATCTGATGAAGGAGCAGACCCCACAAGGATGGTATCAACTGGAGGATGGATGGCTGTTGCTACCCCAAGCCCTAGAATGGAGACTGATTAGACTACTTCATGAAGGAACCCACTTAGGCAGCAACAAGATATCCAAACTAATGAGAAAAGAGTTTTTCTTCCCAGGTATGGTCTTAATCATCAAGGATACCACTACTTGCTGTCAGGCCTGCCAACAGTCAAATAGCTCCTCTGGTAAGGTGCCAGAAATTGTTCAAGAGAAAGAGGGACAGACCCAGAAAGATACTGGGAAGTTGACCTGACTGAATTAAAGCCAGGCCAATATAGGTTTAACTACCTGCTTTTTTATGTTCATACTTTCTCTGGGTGTGTGGAAGCATTTCCAAAGAAGTCTGAGACAGCCCAGGTAGTAGCAAATATATTACTAGATGAAATTATTCCTGATATGAATTGCCCCTCATGATAGGAATTAAGTAAAACATTGAATTTCAATTTCAAAGGAATTAAAGAATTAAGTAAAACATTGGGGATTAATTGAAAATTACATTATGCTTACCATCCCCAGAGTTCAGGACAGGTAGAAAAGATAAATCAGACTTTAAAGGAGTCTTTAAATAAGTTGACCCTAGAGACCAATGATGGTTGGGTGGGACTCCTTCCCTTTTCCCTGTTAAGGGCCAGATGTACCCCACACATAAAGGGAATTACTCCATTTGAAATTGGGTATGGAAAACCCCCTCCCATTCTAGGCAGGATAGAACTTCAACAAGTGACTGATTTTAATAATGAAAAACTCCTCCAGTCTGTACAAGCCTAACAAAAGGTCCAGTTGTCCATTGCCTCGACAGTCAAGGATGGTTTTCAGTCATCTCCTGTTTGCCCCCATCCTTTTCAGCCTGGAGACAGAGTCTAGATCAGAAGACATAGTTCTGTAGCACTGTATCCTCATCCTCATCAAGTCGTCCCGACTACACCAATAGCTGTGAAAGTGGACAAAATTCACACCTAGATCCACCACTCCCAAGTTAAAAAGACAACACTACCTGAGGACATCCCAGAACAACAAGAAGAAAACAAGAGATGGTGAGTCTTAAAACATCTAGGGACCCACTAAAGATAAGACCCTTTTGCTCATGAACTTGTTGCTTCTATACTAACCAATCCAGAGTAATCAGAAACACCTTATCCTTAGTCAGATAACTAGGAGCTAATCAGATGCCTTAGGTCTCTTCTACCTGCATTGGGTTTAATTATTTATTGGATCTATGCTTCCTTTATATCTTTGACACTTGATGATTTTCTATCTTGGCTTCAATCAAACACCCATTGCTAATGTACTTCCCCAGTTCACAGAAAGGCACAGAAAAATATATACTACTATATACTGTTCTCACCATTTCATCTGATGTGCAGTGATTGAATTTAACAAGATAGGCTCTGTTAAAGTCTACTTGTGACAAAATTTTATTTTTGTGCAGATATAAGGAAATAGGTGTTTGTTGCTCAAATGGTAAGGTACTATTTAAACAAAGCTTTCTTTAAGCAATTATTTCAAGTATACTAAGATTTTTTCATTGTTTTAGAGATTTTTGAATGAATATTGTTCTCTATTTCCTATTTTCATGTACTTTGACATTGTGTTTTGTAGATTATTGACACAACTATGAATAAAGATATTACATGTGAAAGAGGGAGAATCTCAGTTTATTGACATACCTTAAATATCTTCATCTTAATTCTGTATTTTTGAAGCCACACTATGAATATTTGAGCAAGCTACTATTGTAAATAATACACTGAGAAATTATATATGCAGTTTTGACAGAAATTAAGCAATCTGAAGACCAAAGTAAAAGTAAAAGAACACATTGTAGCTAATGACAAATATGGACATCCTTAGTAATATCTAAATATATGCATGGGTACAGAAGCCCGGAAAAGGGGAAAAATAACTTGAGAACTTAGTCAAAGAAAAAAATGGAAGAAAATTACTCAAATTTTATGATACATTTTACTATAAACATAAAAGAAATTTAAGAAATATCAAACATGAATCCTGTAATAAAACACATATTGAGACTAACTTGACATTGAAAGACAAAGGGAACTGTTGGCAATATTAAGCAAAATTGAGTCTTCACACAGACAACCCTAATATGGTCACAAATGGTCTCCTCACTAGAATCATCACAGGACAGAGGGAAGTAGATTGACTTATCCAAAGTGCAAAACGACACCATTGCTCACAATAACTAGCAACACAGGCCTGGTTTTGGTACCCCTGCTGCTGTAGGGGGCTGTCTGGACCCTGCATGCATGCTGGTGAAGCAGACCTTCTGCTAGACCTTCCTGATTGACTTGCTTCTGGGTCCCTAACTTCAGGATCCCCTGCTATGGAGGGAGATTGCACAGAATGAGTAAGCTAGAGTTCATTATTCATTCCGCACCTCCCAGTCACCTGGTCCCATTACCAGTAGTCCTGGTCCTTGCTTGGGATGGCCTGAACACTGCCTACATGCTACTGAAGCAGGCTTTTTGCTCCACATTCTTCACTGACCTGTCACTGGCTCCCTAACATCCAGATTTGCTGCTCTGGAGGGTATAGATGCAAAGTGTATAGACCAGAACTCCCAGTTCATTCCCCACCTCCCAGTTCTCTGGTCCTGGTATCTTTGCTGCTGGTTTGGGGTGGCCTGTGCCCTGCATGTATGCTGCCAAAGCTGGCCTTTTGCTCTGGCTTCCTGGTTGGCCAGGCCCTGGATCTCCAAATCTCTGTTTCTCTGAGCCACAGGGTGCACATACCACTATGGGAGCTGGCTTCTTGGCCTTACCTCCCCAACTTTCTGACTCCTAGTTACCCAAACCCTTTTCCTCCTGTGCTAAAGAGTGGAACAAGTAGAGTGAGTAGATTGAGCTTCCCGTGCTCCACCTTCCCATGATATCTTTGATGTACTTGCAATCTCCACAATCTACACATCAGTGGTTATATCCTTCTCTAAGCCAGTAGACATTTAAAACAGAAAACACACTGAACATCCTACACGGACAAATATTTGCTTCCTTTTCAATAAAATAAGACTGTTACCCAATATGGGAAGACCAAAATGCAAAAAATCCAACAAAATTAAGAAAACTGAGTGATGTTAACCAAGGTTGCCCAGTCCCACAATGGAAGCTTCCAATGAAATCATAGAGAAAGCAACAAAAATTAAATAACAAAATAAAACACAACAAGCCATGTGATCCTGATGAAGAGAATTGCTGAACTGGAAACAAATGACCAAACCTCAACAATAGTGTTTCAGTCAGGTTGACATTGCTGGTAGAAATCACCCAACCAAGAGCAGCTTGTAGGAAAAAGAGGTTTATTTTTACTTACAGGCTTGAGGGGAAACTCCATGATGGCAGGCGAAAACAATGGCATGAGCAGAGGATGGACATCACCCCCTGGCACACATAAGGTGGACAACAGGAACAGGAAAGTGTGCCAGACACTGGCAAGGGGAAACTAGCTATAATACCATCAGTCAGCCCCAAATAATACACTCCGTCCAGGAGGCATTAATTCCCAAATCTCCATCAGCTGGGAACCTAGCATACAGAACACCTAAGTTTATGGTGGTCACCTGATTCAAACCACCTCAAATAGCATAAATGAAATTGAGCAGAGTCATCTCTTATATCACCCAGATTTTGTCACCAGGCTTAACTTAATTGAAGAAACCAGACACTGGAAGACCAAGAAAATGCAACCTTAAGTGCTTCTGATTGAACGGAATAACTAAGATCAGAACAGAAATTAATGCATTGGAAACTAAGAAAGCAATTAAGAAATTTGATGAAATGAAGATCTTTGATCAAATGAAAAAAGAGAAGTCTCAAGTTAACAAAATTATAAATGAAAAGGGAGAGATCACCAAATCCATCAATGAAATTACAAAAATATTCAGGACGTAATTTCAAAACCACAAAATTGGACAATCTGGAAAAAATGTATGAATTTCTAGATAAAAACAACCTAGCAAAACTGAACTCAGAGCAGATTAATCTCTTAAATAAACCACTCACATTCATCAAGGTTGAAAAATTAAGCCAAAAACTTCCCTGAAGGAAAACTCCAGGACTGGATGGCTTCTTAGCCAAATTCTATCAAACCTTCATTGAAGAACTGAAACCAATTTTTCTTCCCAATTCCTTTTATGTATTCACTATAATACCAACACTATACTATAAGCAAAAAAAAAAAAAAAAAAAAAAAACCAACAACTATAGGCCTATATCCCTGATGAACTTAGATGAAAAGTTCTTAAACATATTCATTGTAAAATTCAAAAACATATCAAAAGCATTATCCATCTTGACCAAGCATGATCATCCCAGGGATACAGGGATGTTTCAACATTTGGAACTCATTCAACATAATACACCATATAAATAACTTAATCACCAAAGCCCCATAATCACTTCAATAAATGCAGAGAAGTCCTTTGCCAAAACACAACATCACTTCAAAAGCCAAAGCCTGGAAAGAATAGTCATTTAAGGTTTATATCTCAATATAATAAAGGCTATATTTAAGCACCTAAAGCTCAAATGCTGCTTTATGGCAAACAACTCAAGGAGTTCCCATGGAGATTGGGAAAAAGACAGGGGTGCCCCCTCTCACCACCATAGTTCGAGAAGACCTACCAAAAACAATAAGACAAGAGAAAGAAATAAACGAGGTACAAAATTGGAAAGGAAGAAGTCAAGATAGCCTTATTCGCAGCTGACATGATCCTATCCAAGTGACCTGAAAGTCTGCATCTCAAACTTCTAAAGGTAATAACTACCTTCAGCAAAGGGGAAGGATACAAAATTAACACACACACAAAATCATTAACTTTTCTACATGCAAAGGACAAACATACAAAGAAAGAAATCAGTCCCATTTTCAATAGCCACAAAAAGGAGAGAAATACTTTGGAATTACACTAACCATGGATTTGAAAGACCTATATAATGAAAACATAAACTCACTCAAGAAAGCGATCCATCCAGTGGAAAGGAAGCCATATCTAGAAGGGGGAACCAGATCTGAATCCTATGGAGAAGGAGATTATGCTCTACAATGCCAAGCTCCCTCTAGTCTTTGGCTAAAACAGCAGCTACATTCATCAGACTCTCTCTAAATTAATAACACTTATCCAATATAACCTATGCTGACTTCACTCTCCATTGGAGAATCCTTTTCTTTCTTTTTCAGAAGGTAGTGAGACCCAAGGAGATAGACCATCCCACACATCTCAGGCAATTCTCAGGCAAAACCACAGAGGAATTGGGGAGACAAGCAATCATGTTGCTTCCATGGTGAGCTTGACAATCAGAGTGAAGGAGACTGATGCAGAAGGGTACTCAACATACCAAAGCAGAAACCCAGAGGCTCCTAAGAGCTCATCACAGTAATATATTTAAATCATACCCACCAAGACTCAAGGAATTTTGCTGAAGAGGGGGCAGAAAGATTGTAAGAGCCACAGGGTGGGATGTCATGCTCTGAGGCATTACCTCCCCCCAATAACTGGCTGCGGCTCCCACAATGCATAACCCACAGCCCTGAGGGAAATACCAGCGACCCATCTGAGCAGGGTCCCTGTGGAATGGGGACAGGGAGGAGGGAAAAGATGGTACTAATACATGATGTATCCATACAAAGAATGTTCTTAAGAAAAAAAAAAAAAACAGAAAAAAAAACTAGGAACACAATCAGAAGGAAATGTGCCAACCAAGAATATGATATTTGCCAAAACTGTATTTTGAGTATCAAGGATGAATGAGGGTATTTATAGAAAAATAAGCTGTGGTAAATGGCCGATAGCATACCCACTTTACAGATGAAAGAATTTTTTTAAGCTGAATACTTATTCCATAAGCATTCTCTGTTTAGTATCTGCTATAAAAATATCCTTCAGAGATGATGGATAAACTGAGACAATAACATTTTGGTAAAGAAATCAAAATGAATTTTTGTCACTTGTAGATAATGTCTGCTCCCAATTACAAAGAGTTTCTCTGAACTTAAGAAAAAAACATATACAAAATAATCGCGGGTAATCAGAAGGAATAAGAAATATGCTATGCAAAATTGCAAATCAATATAGCAACTTTTCCTTACTGAGTTTCCAAACCTATAGTTGAATTTGAAGTCAATATTGGAACACTGTAGCATACAACTCAAAAGTTAGGGAGAAAAAAATTCAACATAATTAAACTGAATTATTAATTATTAATGAATTAAGGAAAATATTCAACATATGTAACATTTCTATATTTCATTTTAACTGATAACATTACAGCTCCATTAGAAATAGAATTATAAGAAGCAGTGTATGGTGGCACATGCATGTGATCCAATGATCTGAAGTCCTGATGCAGAAGTACTGGGTCAAAGATGCCATCTTGGGCTACATAGTGAAATCCTGTTTCAAAAACAAAATGAAGTAATAACAACCCAGTTTATGAATTATGAATCTGTAATTGCATAACAAAATTATCCACATAAAAATATCTGTAGAAGTATGACTTCAAAATCTCTGGAGAGAAATTCAAGTAACATTTTAAAAACATTTCAAGCCACACAGATACAATGCAGGACGGAATCCATAGACAAGAAAACAAAGACAACATGCAGAAACAGAATTTAAAATGGAGAACACAAGGACTACCAAGTAAATAATTCCTATGTGGTATTTTATACCTTGAATCGTTCATATCAAACTATAAAACATTACCCAGAATATGGATGGTATATAAGAAGCTTAGTCTCCATACAATATTTTAAGTCACATGAAATAAAATGTATGGAAAATATATACAAACATCAATCTCAGGATGTATATCTGACGACAACACAGGGCAAACATAATTTCTCCAAAAATAATTATCCCAGCACAATGCTATATCCATACAATTCCTTCAGGATAGTTATTTTGCTATAGATAGATTATTTTGAACTTTATATAAAAAGACAATGTACTTAGAATGGTTTATTCTGTGTAGAGAAAGAGTAAAGTGAGAAAAAGTATCAAACTGATTTTGAAATATGCCATACAGCTACAACAACCCAAGCTTTTTTGTTTTGATTTGCTTTTGTTTTTCGAGGTAGGGTCTCACTCTAGCCAAGGCTGACCATGAATTCACTATGTAGTCTCATGGTGGCCTAAATCTCACAGTGATCCTCCTAACTTTGTCTCCCGAGTGCTGGGAATAATGGCATGTGCCATCATGCCCAGCATAACCCAAGCTTTATGAGATTAGATACCTGAATATGTCAGAGGAGTAACATAGAGAATGGATAAATATTGACATAAAAAGTGACCAATTGACTTCTATAATGGTTTAGAATAAATTTAGTGAATGAAGGTAACCTTTTCTTCAAATACTGATAAATCATACAGGGAAACAAAGAAGTCAGACTTTTTTCATAAACTTTATATTTCATGTAAAAATTAACATAAATGGATTTTAATATAAAATTTAAATGAAAATCCTTCAGAGGATTACTAAAAAAAAAAAACCTCTTTAGGAAGGAGACCAAGAGGAAGCTCTTCGATGGCAAAACTACACAGCTCATAAAAGAAAAATTGATATATTAGATCTTATAAAATGTTAAACTGTTTTCTTTATAAGAAAAACTATATCAAGAACATGAAAAGACCAGAGGTGGCACATGTGTATTATCATAGCACCTACAGGCTTAATATGGGAAGATTTTGAGTTCAAGGCTATCCTGGGCTACAGAAGCAAGATTTAGGCTATGGATGGGTAAATAGTGAGCCCTGTTATCAGAAATAAAACAATAAATATCACTAATCATTCAGAAAAAGGGAACCCTTATATATTGTGAGTACATGTATAAATTTGTTCAGCCACTCTGAAAATAATTATACAGGCTTTTCAAAATATGAAAATAGTTACTATAATATCCAGCTATGCCATTCCTGAATATTCAGAGAAAGCACACGAAAAAACCTTATCATACCCAGATAGATGTTGGCTCATTGCACATCCATGTTTATTGTGGTACTATTCACAATAGCCAAGTAATTAAATCAGCCTAGTGCCCATCAATGCATGTGTGAGCACACACGCGTGCCTGCGTACGCACACACACACACACACACATTTTAGCCTCAAAGACAGATGAAATTAACTTATTTGAAACAATGGATAGAACTGGAAATGCCATGTTAATCTCTCACTACTAGTTAGAGATCCTCCTCTTTGGAGATCCTGGTAGAGATCCTGGTAGACACTGGGAAGACTCACAAATCCTCAAAGCAGAAAATAAGACTGCTGAGAACTCAACAGTTCTAACATACTTTAGAGGGGTCAGTGAAAAATGGTGAAGAGGAGGCAGAAAGAATGTAAGAGCCAGAGGGTGGGGATGGTATATTCTAAGGCACTGTGTCCTCCTGTCAGGAACCAAATGGAACACTTAGAACCCTACAGAGATTACCAATATCCAACCAAGGAGGGTCATCAGTGGAATGAGGATGGGGAAGAGGGTACAAAAGAAGATAACCTGATGGGAATATGACTTGTCTACAGTACGTTCATATATTAAAGTTCCTAAAAACAAATATAATAAAAACCACACAAAAATAAAGAGTATAGGAAGAATAGTTGGCACTCTGTGTCCTTGGGCTCTGCAGCAAAAATAAAATAACATAACATAAAAATTTGAAAAGAAAAGCAATAAGAAAACCCCACAAGACATTATGTTCAGATATTTATGAAACATGTAAAACCACAAGAGACTACTGTGCAAAATCTATGCAAATATAACAACAGTAAGACAAAACAGATGATGTCAAATAAAATATGTGATTTGAGCTGAACAAAAACTCTAAGTGAGTAGGCATGCATGAAAAGTTTTATTTTGTTAATAATTGTAGATATGCAAAGTAAAAACAACTAAAATATGTTTTATTGTTAACTGATTGGCACAAATTTTAATCTTGCCTGTTGCCAAGAAAGCAAGACAATGGCCATTTGTATACACTGCTTTGGGAATGGAAAGAAGTTTCTTTCAGGTTGGAGTGGGAATAAATAATACTGAGGTTTTTTAACCAAATAGAATGTTCTATTTAAAATAGCCCTCTCATGGAAGTTTACAAGAAAATGTGATGAGTTGGTGGAGCAGACATTTTATAAAGACAGTAAATCAATGTAAATCATTTATTAAATATGTGATAAATACATACTTATTATTTAATTTAATGCATATGTATTTTGTGGCTTATTCCCATATTTTGAAAATATTAAAAAATCATTAGATATTGAAGCATAATGAGTTTTTGCCCCACTGGTAGGTATCAAGCTAAAGGATGGTTTATATTTTTGCCTATGTGACATATTTAATGAAACTCCAGAAAGAAGGTAGATTTTATTTTTTTATTTACAGCACATGCTAAACTAGGGCAACTCTTCCTCTTTATGACACCCAACAAGAAGTAGAAACAAAATGAAAGTGTGTGCAAGTTCCTTGAAAATAAAAAGGGAAGCTTGAGTGATGACTTATTGTGTAAAATGCTTGACTTATAAGCATGAGGAACTGAGCTAGATCTTCTTTTACAATGTTATATATATATATATATATATAAAGTTTGATGATGAAATGATTTCTTTTGGAACAATGTAGCCTTATCTCAGCTTGTCGGTCTTCTTGCCTTGGCAACTACACTGCCAATTAGTGGTCACCAAAAGCTCTACTGAGTCAATGGTCCCAGGTCCCTGCTTCAAGAAATTCAAATAATGAATCTCATAGGCAAGTAGAATGAATATTAAAGGGAAACTTTATTAAAGAGAGAAAGTAAATTTAGAGAAAAAGGTTATTGCAAACAGGAAGCAAACTTTATTGTATAGAAAAATGACAGAGAAGAGCTCCATTGGGCAACATTATGTATGAGAGGACACTCAAAGACAGGTTGCTCACTGAAAACTGAAGCAGTAAAAGTACGAAGATCTCTGAAACAGAGAATGTTATTGACAGTGCACTGCCAACGAAATTCTTCATATAGAATTCTGAATAGATAAATTAGTTGATCTTTAAAGGGAATGGACTGACATATGAAGAAGTGTAGTTGTCCCCCCTTGCAAGGTGTTCATGTATCTCCTTTACAGTTAATTAATTGGTCTTGTTCTTTTTTCTTGGTACCTGAGTAGGTGATGGGATTCAGAGCCCACCCACAATCTTTCTTTGCAAGGGAGGGGTGAAATAAAAGCAACGGATGGGGCTTCATGGTGGCCAGTCAGAAAGTGCTGAGACTGGCTTTGTTGTTTTTCCAGATCCCTGTACTTCCTCTTACTTCATCAGCTTGGCTGTGTAGTACCCAGCTCCTTTTCTTATTTTCCAGTGTTTTACCTTTACCATTTTAATCCCAACATTTACTTGAACCATTGAATTCCCCAAGCAAGCACAAAAGATGAAACAACTGTTCATTTTCAAGGCCCTGTCCCTAACTACTCTAGGAGTAGCACTTGCTTATTAGCCTAACACCTTAAAGGTGGAGGAATTTAGAATCCTGGAGCTTGCTGGTCAGTCTGTCTTTCCTCACTGCTAAGTTCCAGAGTAATGAAAGACACTGTTTCTATGAAAAAGTAGGCAGTGCTTTTCAGGAATGATTGTGAGTATCTTTTGTGTGAGTCCCCTGGATGGGTGGCTATCTAGTCAGTCCAGCCCTCATGTCAGGTGTCAAACTTTCTGCAAAAGGGCATTCTTCCAAGAAATCTTAATTGCCCAGGAAGGGCCTTTACAGAAGGGGCTAGAAGGATTTCACCAGTTGGGCAGTGGTAAGAAAAGACAAGATCCTTCTAATCTGTACAGGCCAAAGGATACTTCTCATGCTTGGCTAAGAGAAAGCTATTTATTCACAGGTCCTATTAACATTAAACGGTCCTAATACCCTACAACTGTCTTCAGATTTTAGAAAATATGCTGGGGGCTGGAGGGATTGCTTAGCGGTTAAGGCGTTTGCTTGCAAAGCCAAAGGACCCAAGTTTGGTTCACCAGGACCCATGTTAGCCAGATGCACAAGGGGGCGCACACGTCTGGAGTTCATTTGCAGTTGGCGAAGGCCCTGGCATGCCCATTCTCTCTGTCACTCTCTCTCCTCCCTCTTTCTCTGTGAAAGAAAGAAAGAAAGAAAGAAAGAAAGAAAGAAAGAAAGAAAGAAAGGAAGAAGGAAGGAAGGAAGGAAGGAAGGAAGGAAGGAAGGAAGGAAGGAAGGAAAGAAGGAAGGAAAGAAGGAAGGAAGGAAGGAAGGAGAGAGAGAGAGAGAGAGAAAGAAAGAAAATATGCTGGGATGATTACCAGTCAGCCAGCTTCCTTTCTTTTGATCTACCCAGACAGGAAAGTTTTTCCAGCATTGCCAACCCAGGGCCTTGAGTGCCTAGATCTAAGGGCTAGACTGGAAGACCAAAACTCTGAAAATTAGGGTTTCACTGATCCAGAGTCTAGAGGTTAGAGATTTATCTAAACTCTCTGGCTTGAAGCTCCAAGGCTCTGAGAATTAACCACATGTGGCCTTGATAGTCAACTAGTAGCTGTTATGAGCTTATGTCTCCAGCAGCAACAAGTGCTCTCTTGGAGCTAAGGGGTTTGAATCCCTGTAAGACTTCCATGCTTCCTGAAACTCTTATGATCAGAGGCCACAATTTCTTTCTTCATGTTCTTTACAAACTTCTAACTTTTGCCTTGGTTCTGTTTTATTGTTGTCGCTACCTTTAAAACTTTATTTTTTTTAATTTATTTTTTTTTTGAGAAAGAGGTAGAGAGAGAGAGAGAGAGAGAGAGAGAGAGAGAGAGAGAATGAGAGAGAATGGGCACAGCATAGCCTTCAGCCATTACAAATGCACTCCAGACGCATGCACCACCTTGTGCATTTGGTTTACGTAGGTCCTGGGACTTGAACTTGTGTCCTTTGGCTTTGCAGGCAAACTCTTTAATCACTAAGTCATTTCTCCACCCCGGTCATCTCTACTTTTGCTGACCCTCATTGAATAAGCTGGCTTTTCTCTGGTCATTTGTTCCTTAGCCACTGCCTTGAACTCCTCATCTTCCTTGTGTCTCCACTATCCCTCTTTCTGCTCTGCCACTCCAAGCTCAACCTACTGTACTCATGAAAAGTTACAAAGACAGACAAGACCACTGCATATTATAACACAACTGGGCAGCACAAGTTGGTGTTCTTGATGGCTTGAATGCCAATGTAATCAACCTAAAAACTTGTTAATAGATCCAGAAAGGCAACTTTGGCAAGGATATTCATACCACACCAATCCTGGCAGTCATAAGAATTTAAGAAAAGATAAGATTATAAATGTACACAAAATTTATATTGGTCAAAGTTCTTTCAGACTAATCTCATTATGTATGTATTAATCTGTGCCATGCTGAAAGCTTGTGGACACATTATTAAAACAAAATACTAGAAATGATAGATGCATGTCACTGGAGCATAAAACCTAAGCAAATGAAATACAAAGGATATATATATATATATAATTGCATTTCTTTATCTAAGATAACATTTCCTTTTTTTTTTTTTTTTTTTTTTTTTTTTTGGTTTTTCAAGGTAGGGTCTCATGCTGGTCCAGGCTGACGTGGAATTAACTATGTAGTCTCAGGGAGGCCTCGAACTCTTATCGATCCTCCTACCTCTGCCTCCCAAGTGCTGGGATTAAGGGCGTGCGCCACCACACCCGGTTTGAGATAACATTCCTTATGATAATCAGTAATCTTGAGAGAAAACAGTTTAATTCATGACTCATCACAGAACTAATGAATCAGTGAATTCATGGCAGTTAAATTAATTTCAAGAAAGGAAACATTGTAGAGAGATTAATGGAACATGGGGATGGGATATTTGGTGTGTATTTCTTATAAGCTTAAGTTTATTTTAAGAACACCAAATACCCACATGTTTCAATTACTTTTGACCCACTATAATAATATGCTAAGTCTATAATGTGTTTTTAAAAAGAACATTCTACTGGCTTCACAGATGGATTCACAGTAATGTAGATGTTATGCAATTATCACTATGGCAACCCTTTATCTAGGGGCAAGAAATCAACCTGTCACTCAACCCCAGCATTCGTTTGTCTTTTGAAAAAGATTTTAAGTCAATGCATAACTTTTGTACCTCCACAGGAATCTTTCTATTCTGGTGTATACTGCTTAATTAAATGCATACCCAGAAAACATTAAAGTCAAAGCCATAGTGAGTCTTTCATGATAGGAGACTGTCTTATAAGCATATTTATTATCAAATCAATGGATTTGCTTTTCTTGAATCTCCTTCGATTTTGTAAAATGCAGTAAAGAACTGATACTCAGAAATTGCTGTTCAGTTTTAATGTTCAACAAATAGGTGTTTCAGGAACATGAGTACTGATCTATTAAGAAAGTACCATTACATGTTCTTTGAAGCAAAGCACTATGAGGACAATGCAAGATTACTAATCATCAGTCCCAGTCAGAAAGACTTATCTGTATGTGTGGAGATTTCTTGTTAGCCTGCTCCAGGGTCCATATGATATGTTTAGGGAATGCCAAAACCCTTGAATTCTGCCCCTGTAAAAGTAACGCTAGGGCCTATTCTTTCTATGATTACATAAAGAATGCAAATATTCATGTGGAGTTATTGCACCTGGATCAAATCATCCTTTCAAGCTTAATAACTCCAGTGGGTTCCTCTGTTTACCTATCTGCCCACAGTCCTGACTTTCTTGCAGTACTCAGTTGGTATTTGGGTGTCTGTTACAACATAGCAACTATTCTACAAGTTGAGTGTCTTAAAACAACTGACATCTATCATTTCACATATTTTCTCAGGGTCAGCAGCGTGGGTTGACTTATTAGGTGCCTCTGGCTCAGTCATTCAGGAAGTGCTACACTGATGTAAGGGCCATGGTCATCTCTTGGCTTGGTTGAGGGAAGCATCTGTTTTCATACTCACTCTCAGGCCTGCTCATGTCTACAGGCTTTGAGACATAGATTTGTCCTCTGGCTAAATTAACCCATATGGCTACAAACAACCTGAGATTTTCCTTTCCTAGAATTAGGTTGAAAAGAAGAGAGAGAGGGAATGAGGGAGAAAGTGAGAGAGAGAACACAAAAGACATACTATGTTTATATGTTGTTGTAACTTGAACTTGAACCTCATATTCTATAAACTTTGCATATGTAACCCGGTGTGATGGGGCACACCTTTGATCCAAGCACTCAGGAGACAGAATTAGGAGGATCACCATGTGTTTGAGGCCATCCTGAGATTACATAGTGCAACCTGGACTCCAGTGAGACCTTACCTTGAAACCCCACGCCCCCCCAAAAAATCTTTGCATGTCTTTTGTGATTGAAATGAGGCACTTATTCTCATCTTCACTCCAGGAAAGGAAGTACATGGGATGCTAGGAGAAATAAGGTATTCCGATGCATTTTAAATATGTTATCATAGATGGATCCTGAGATTGAAAATGTGAACAGTACATTTAACATTTATCATTTCCAACAAAAGGAGTTCATAAAAAAATCTACGTAACCTATGTTGCTTCTTGAATTTAAATGATCTAAAAGTTATCTTCTATTCATTTTAATCTTAGTATCACCATCCTCAGTATAATTGTTGGAATTAAATGAGATTTGGTGCTTACATAATCTCATGTACAGGGAAAAATACTTTTTCTCAGAATCTGATATATGGGTAATAGAAGAATTTAGAGTCAAAATTGTTTTAAATTCTGAATTATTTAATTTCCTTATAAAAATAAATGTATCCCTTTATCCTGAAGGGTGAGAAGCTATAGAACAGGGGCTTATGGAGTCATAGGCAATGGACAGACACACATCCATTTAGAGAAATGGATCCCATCAATGCAGTTAGCCTAGAGGGCAATTGACACCAAAGATTGATTATTTATTTATCCTGTCCCTAAAGTTCATGAACTTTTCTTTTAATTTATATTATTGTTTTCATAGAGATGCATAAGATGAATGACCCGAGTTTTACTTTTGATGCACATATTAATTGGAACTCCAAGATCATTTATGAGAAAGACTGAATTGATTTCTTAAAAGATCATATTTGATCTTCAGTGTGACTCTGCTGTACAGAGTTCAACAGGTAGTTCACAGAGGAAGAAATACAAATGGTAAACACACACTTACGAAAATGTTCATCATCCCTAATCGTCAGGGAAATGCAATTTAAAACAATGAGATTCTACCTTACCCCAGTAAGGATAGCAAACATCAAAAAATCAAATGAAAATAAATGCTGGTGAGGATGTGGAGATGTAGGAACACTCATCCACTGTTGTTGGAAATGTGAGATGGTACAACCACTTTGGAAAGCAATCTGGAGACTCCTGAAAAAGCTGACTATAGAGATACCAACAGACCCAGTTATTGCCTTACTGGGCATCAACCATAAAACCTTCAAACCAAAGGTCAGAGAGATTTTCTCAACCATGTTTCTAGTGGCTCAATTTGTAATAGCTAAGAGCTGGAAACAACCCAGATGTCCATCACTAGAAGAATGGATAACTAAGATGTGGTATATCTACACAATGGAATTCTATGCAGCAGTAAGAAAAAATTACACAATGAAATTTGAGGAAAAATGGTTGAACCAGGAATAGATCATTCTCAGTGAACTTACCCAATCACAGAAAAAAAAAAAAAAATCACCACATAGTCTCACTCATCTACAGAACCTAACCTAAATCTACCCAAGATACCTTACATACCCAGCAAGCATCTCCTAGACTAGACACTAGGATGGAAGGGGAGGGAGAGGAGGGCATCAAAGGGGTGGGAAACACAAATCTAGACCCAAACGGCAATGCTACCATAATTTTCTAGTTACTAAAAGACAGACCAAATGGCTGATCCTTCACCAGGCCCTTACAGGGAACACTTGAACCACAAGACAATGGAGAGGGTAAGATCAAGACTAACCTTAATCTTCTACATCTTCCCTCCCTCCCTCTCCTACTCCCTCTCTCTCTCTTCTCTCTAACTCTTGTATATTATTTATCTTTTTCCTCATTTTCTTAGTGGGCACTGACCTGTAACTTCCAGAACCAGCATGGGGCTATCATCCACAATGAGCTTTTGATCAGAGAGACCTACAAGGTTTCCTAAAAGACAGACAGATTTCTGTCAGAGTACTTGATGACCCACCAAAGGTTAGTGGTAAGACCCTACTGCTGAAGACACCTTATGTGGTTGACATGCAAAATAGAATTGCATGGCTGGAAGTTGGAAGAGAGTCAGTCCCCAGACAGTCAGTGAGTCTAGTGCCAGAAGGTGCTACATGGGCGGCTGGGGGGAAATGACCAATATCTGTCGAAGCAACACATGGTCTAACCTACTTAGCAGCAAATAACTTGTTGTGATGCCCACACAAGTGCAGTGGTGGCACACAGCCATGGTGGGGAACCAACTGCTCTCAATTTGGCTAGCTGATCCCCTCACTGGTATGGGACCCATGGCTGGAGCTATGAAAAAAGTCAGAACCATATCCAAACATAAGCCCACTCTTCAATATTAAGCTACCATCAATTGTGGGCTACAATTGTGGGCTATTAAATTCTCCATAAAAAAAGTAAGGGTTATCTCATTTGTCCTGGTGCTAACTTACAGTCTGTTGGAGAATCTGCTTCTCTTTTTCAGATAGATGTAGATCCTAAGGAGAGAGCCACCCCATCATACCTCCAATGGGCCCCGGCTGAAACTAAGAAAAATTGGAGAAACAAGCAAGGGTGCTCTTTTCCTGATGAACCAGATACCAGCACAAGTGGGAAGGAGATCAACACAGAGAAAAGTCAACTCCTACCAAATCAGAGAGCCAGAGCCTCAGAGGCCCCCAACACCTCATCCCTGAAGCAGACCAAAAATGTACCCAACATGGCTCAGGGAAATTTTGCGGAAGAGGGGACAGAAGTAATGTCAGAGCCACATGTTGGGTCATGATATGCAGAGACATTGATCTTACCCATAACTGTGGGCTAACTCCACAATGCATGACCCATATACCTCAACAAGGAGGGGCCAAGGGGAGGGGGTAGGTCACAGATGAGCTTAATAATGGTACCAAACTCACTGTATTTGCTGAATACAAAACTAACTAATAAAGAAAAAAAAGAAAAAAGAAAAAAAGAGAGAAAAAAACTCTGGGATAACTCCAGAATGCATGACCCATATACCTCAACAAGGAGTTCCCAAGGGGTGGGCGTAGGTAATGGATGGGCCTAATAATGGTACCAAATTGACTGTATTCAATCAGTACAAAACTAATTAATAAAAGAACTATGGTCCCCTTTAACATTTCACTTAACCACACATGTTCCTCAAATGCATCAATTAATTCCACAGGCTCTATGGTTAGTTTGCATCTGTTGTTCTCTCCTTCGCCACACTACCCACCTGAGGTGTCTCTTTCCTACACCAGCTTAGTGTACAGCACAATGTTTGGCATGCACTATATTCTCTATCATTGTTACTCAAGAAATCATGAATAAGCAGTCATATTTTCATTTGTTCTACTCTTAAATATTGCTGTCTATTTTTATTTTTTGGGTTGGGGTCCAAGGAAAGATCTCACTCTAGCTCAGGCTGACATGGACCCTACGGTGTAGTTCGAGGCTGATCTTGAACTCACAGTAATCTTCCTACCTCTGCCTCCCTAAACGCTAGGATTAAAGTCATGTGCCACCACAACCTGCAGCTCTCTATGTTTTTAATAAATAATATTTAGCTTTTTGTTGTTGGGACAAACATCCAACCAGACACAGCTTATGGACTAAGTGATTTAGTTCAGGCTTAGAGAGTCCAGGGCAAAACCATCACTGGCAGAAGTTGGCTTCCATTCATAGAGCAAGCAGATAGATACCACCAACAGATAGCACCACCATCAAGCACAAACTACCAGAGCTTAAATGACTTTCTCCACACATATGGGCTGGAATCAAATTTGCACCCAGCAACACACAACCCCATTGGCAGGAATCCTCCTGCTAGGGGCTCAGGTAGAAAATCTAATGAAAAATGACTGAGTCTATGTGTCCAAACATTCAGACCATCACATCCAAGTTTCCACATGATGCACACTTTAATCTCAACATTCAGTGTTCTTTTACATGTCATCTAATACCTGGCCTAAATTACTCCTAAGGCCACAGGTTATTTACATGAATAACAATTTCACCTTTAAGATAAAAGAACTTCAAATGTTCACCAAGAAATCCCACTCTACACAGGGTCCACCTGCTTTGTTTTAATAATCAGGAGAACCATCAGAGTGGTTTTAGGCCTTCAAGAGCTTCCAGATAGTATTGATCCATGCATGGCCAGATGGCTTCCTACAACTAAACTCCAGGTGGAATAATATAGGAATATTTTTAATCATTGCTATTCTATTTTTTTCTTCCCAAGGAACAAAGTATTGAATCAATTCCAGACTGTCCGGAGCCAGTGGCAGTTCAGAAAATGATTGCTAGCGAATGGATTTTAATATCTGTAATATATCTTAGTTAGCCCTAATTATTAACAATCAGCCTGCTACCATGAAAGTGTTTTGCTACCATAACTATTAAGCCTGGCTATGCCTAAATGTAATGAGAACATGAGTGGTATGGCTCATACTGATATGTGAAGGGGCATCTTTATAGCCTGAAAGATTGTTAAGTGCAGCTTTGTTATGCTCAGAGCATTCATTCCTTTAGCTATGACTTCCTTCTTTTTCTCATTGTTTTAAGAAACAGAAGAACTACTCTAATCCTTGAGATACAAATATTAACAAAATGCAAGTTTCAGCCTTCAAGTTGTTAGAATGCTTGTGGCAGAACATAGTCTCCCTCTCTCTCTCTCTCTGCCTCCCTCCCTTCTTCTCTCCCTCCCTTTATGTGTAAGAATGTGTTTGTCTAACAATCTATAACTGATACATCTATGCCTGAGAAAAGCATACTATATTTTTACTATTTTACAAAGAGGTCCTAGAAATAGAGAAATCAGGAAAGGAGAAGAGATTTCCTAGTATGGAGAAGAACACCTGCGCTATAATGTGCAGGTAGTTATACTGTGCATTCCAGAATAATTATGATGTACAGGTACAGTTATAATGTGCGGGGGAAGCAAGAGTGAGGTCAGTAGGTGAGTAACAGTGTGCCTGGCAAAACAACAGGTCCTATAAAGGGAGCTTTTGAGATGCTTCCAGCTGGGAGACTCTCCCGGCCTGCTGGAGGTACAGTCCTATCCCATGTGCTAGTTTCATTTTGGCTGCACTTTTTAAATAAATGTATTAGCCACTAGAGAGAGATATGTGAATAGAAAATTAAAATATGAGCTCTGTTTTGTTATTTTTGTCATGATTATTGTTATTATTATTATTATTGTTGTTATTATGCTGGAGATCCAATCCAGATAAGCATCTCATACAGTTCTCATTTTTCTGCTATCTAATATTTGTTGACTTTTGGCAAATGATGATTTTCTATTTCTGTATAAGGCAGGTAAAAATGATAACTATTTTTTCATATGAATTCTTATTTTTTAACTTCATATGAATTTTTATGAGTAAATATGTACATTGGTTTGATGCTATTATAGGAATCGACCTTTAATTTCATTATTTGAGGACTAATATGACCAAATATATAATTACAGAGTTGAGAAGTTTAACCGCTTTAAAGAAATTGTGTTAATGCGTCTGCTTATTTAAAACTTTTTTCTCTTCCTTTTTTAATTTATTTTCTCCTTTCTTTTTTATTATTAGATATGGACATATTTTGTGTGTAAACATCACATGTTGGTACCATCCTTTATATCATATATATGATGGGATATGCAAATGACTATTCAAATATTAATTACATGTTATGAATTCAAAGTTGAGCAAAATAATTGGAGCTACTCAAATGGGGCAGTGGTTAATGAAAGAAGTGTACATACAATACTCTGAGACACTGTTCCCTCAATAAGCCTGCTACGCAGCAATATGCACCATGTAGGTGAACATTAACCTTAATGTCTGCACAGCTGATTTGGCTTCTGTCTACTTGTTATCTTCAACTCATGGTAGCAGGTAAAAATGACAGATTGACTTGAAGGTAAAGTTTGTCCTTAAATTCCTTCTTTCTTTTCCCCACATTTGATATCAGGACTTTATATTCTTATACCACTTTTAAGAAAATAGTAAAAACTAAATTATTCTCATCTCATTTTATTTGTTGAAAAGAAGTCTAGATATTTCAAATAATGCATTTTTACTTTCATACCATATTTCAAAATAGAACAACTTGTAAGATAATACAAAAATCAGTTATTACAATTCAAATAAAAAAGTCTTAGGGTTAATGTCAAAAGCCATACAGGAAGTAGCAGGTTGTCATAGGTACCATTTACTTTATGTTAAAAAATGAACTGACTCTTCCCGTTAGCGGCCATCCCCAGAGTGGTTGCTGCCAAAATGAAGTTCAATCCCTTTGTGACTTCTGACCGAAGCAAGAACTGTAAAAGGCATTTCAATGCACCTTCCCACATCCAGAGGAAGATTATGTCTTCCCCTCTTTCCAAAGAGCTGAGACAGAAGTACAATGTTCGTTCTATGCCTATCCGAAAGGATGATGAAGTTCAGGTGGTACGAGGACACTATAAAGGTCAGCAGATTGGCAAAGTAGTCCAGGTTTACAGGAAGAAATATGTCATCTACATTGAACGGGTACAGAGGGAAAAGGCTAATGGCACAACTGTCCATGTGGGCATTCACCCCAGCAAGGTGGTTATCACCAGGCTAAAACTGGATAAAGATCGCAAGAAGATCCTGGAACAGAAAGCCAAATCTCGCCAAATAGGAAAGGAAAAGGGCAAATACAAGGAGGAAACACTTGAGGAGATGCAGGAGTAGAGCCGTCTTGTGTACAGCTTTCACTGAACATTTACGATTAAATGGTCCCGGTCAAAAAAAAAAAAAAATGAACTGAAAGTAACTTTAAATATATGAATATAAGTGCGTCTATACAAATATATACAGAAAGAGAGAGAGAAGGAAAGAGACTCATTTCTTCAAATAACCTTAAAGCAGATGGAAACATGACTAAGAGTTAGAAAGAGCTCAGCAAGGGCTGGAGAGATGGCTTACTGGTTAAGGTTCTGGTCTGTGAAGCCTAAGGAGCCGTGTAAGGACTCTCCAGATCTCATGTAAGACAGCTGCATAAAGAAAGGTGAGGCAAGCGCAAGGTTGCACATGCCCACTAGGTGGCACAAGTATCTGGTGTTAATTTTCAGTAGCTGAGGTCCTATTGCACCAATTCTCTCTCTCTTGATCATAAAAATAAAAAAATAAAATAAAATAAAAAGATCTCAGCAACATCAAAGCCTGCTTAATGAGTGCATAATATGAGGGTGAAAATGATGACATAAAATATAACAGAGACTAGTTGGAAAGAGGGTTGGGGGACAAAATAGCGTGGTAGAAGGGATTATGGTCAGGATATATTGTGTGTATGAGTGGAGCTGAAGAAAGAGCTTTAAGGAACATTGGGATTTCCAGTTAGACCTTATGATAAAATTTGAGGCTGGTGACTGCTTTGCCCTATAAAATTAATGAATGATTCAGGAACATGCTATTCTTGGAAAATTCTGCTGAGACTCTCCATGGTCCATGCACACATTATATGCCTCTGTGTTTCTTTGGGGTCAGCAGATCCATAGGAGAGTGAGTTAACTCTATCTGATGCTATATTACTACCCCTCCATGCTGCAAGAAATCTGAAAGTGAAATGATCTTACAAAGTAATTTATACAAGTTCCCTCTACAAGTGGTTCTCCCAAAATTTTGGTATTCATGGAAAAATTTTTGCACTGAAAGAAAATGTTGCAATTAGAATAAGTGGACACTAACACCAGCCTTCTTGAAATTTAATTTGGAATCAGAAGATAATATATAATGCCCATCTCTGTATTTTCTTTATCATTGTAATTTAGAATGCAACATGTCATTTATTTGCACAATGGTCACTAATATTTAATGACCTGCTACTATGTACTAGGTTAATTTGCTATTCTTTAAATAAATCATTCCTTGCATCTTCTCCCTCATGTCTGTGAACATAGGTACCATTATTTTCCCAATTATACCAATGAGTAGTGTGAAACTTGAGATGCATTAACTTCAGTGAATGTCATAGCTAGCAAATGATGGAGTGACAGTCTGAGCTTAAGGCTAATGCCAATGGATATAATTTGTGGTATCCATAGGAACATACTCCAGTCTTTTATTGGCAGGAAGCTTGTTAATCCAGTCAATCCTTTTGGCTAAGGCCAGTGAACACATTTCTAAGTAACAGGACACTACTGCCATGAGAAGAATGCTATTCTTGTATATCATTCTTTCTGTGAAGTACATAATATAACTTCTACATATCTTTGTAGGGGCAATTAACCAACTAAACGTCAAACAGAACTATCTCCAGGCAAAACTAACATAGATAGAGGGCATTGTTCCTTTTCACCAGTAATTCAAAGATTATTTGAAATAATTGGGCCTACTTTCCCTCTCCATATCCCTAAAGTTTTATTCCCTGAAATTATGTTCCTTTCAATGTCCAAGGAATTTGTAAGCTTCCATAATATGAGTTCCAGCTACAGAGAACCTCCTTGTTAAAAAATACTTTTGAGGGCTGCAGAAATTGCTTAGCAGCTAAGACATTTGCTTTCATATCTAAGAACCCATTTTTGATTACCTAGTACCCATGTAAGCCATAGCACAAGGTGATGCATGCTTCTGGAGTTTATTTGCAGTGGCTAGAGGTCCTGGCATACCCATTATCCCACCCCTACTCTCTCTGTCTCAAATAAGTAAATAAAATATGTATAGAATAACTTTGAGTGCTCAAAAGCTACGTAAGAACCTTCATTAGGTCAGGTGGCTCTTAGGAACTCACTCATCTAGCTGCTTATCTCATACTTCTTTATTTGAGTAATAACAAAGTTGGAAATTCAGTGTTTCTGAATACCAGCATATCTACATTTATCCACTAATAATTATTTTTTGTTCATTTTAACAATAAGGTCTCCCTCTGCCGTCCAGGGTGTCTTAGAATTCATAATAATTCTGCCTCATCTTCTAAAGTTCTGGGATTATATGCATGAGCTTCTATGCCCAGGCAATAGTTTCTAGTTATTTAGAAAACCCCATAAAATGTCGCTGCCTATGTTAACCATATTTTTTTCAACAGCAATCCATGGGCATAGTGCTTCCCATTTACCTAAGAATCTCCAGCAAAACAAACTCCCTTTCCTCTCATGGTCAATTAGCTGGAGTTTCTTTGTTCTCTTATTCTTGACCCTGTCCATCTAACATGTTCCCAACAATTTATAGTGAGATATCTTACTTTTGCCCATAACTTACAACATATTTTGTTGAGAAACTATAAGCATATACTCAGAGTCTCCTGATAATACACTTTAAAGTTATTATGGATTTTTCTAAAAATGTTTTATTTATTTGCAAGCATGGAGAGATAGAGAGAAGAGAGACAGACAGAGAGAATGAGCATGCCAGGGCCTCCAGTGGCTGCAAACAAACTCCAGATGTATGTGACACTTTGTGCATTCTGCTTTACATGGGTAATGGGGAATTGAACCTCCATTGTTAGGCTTTGCAGGCAAGGGCATTAAACACTGAGTCACCTCTCCAGCTCTTATTATGGATTTTAAGAAAAAGAACTCAGCTTCCAAACTTAATAGTTTGGGAACTGTGCTCTTTTCCATTTGAATAAAATTTGCTAGAAATAAACTAAAGTTAAAATTATTGAAGTTAAAATATTGTGGTTTTTTGCTCATTTTATTTGCCTAGTACAAAGCAAATACAACTTTCTGCAAATGCAAAGGAAAGCATGGAACAGTCTCATCCACAATTCCTGAAGAAAGAAGGACCAGAGTGGGAGCCTTTACATGATCACAGTTCCTCTGAAAATATCATTTTCAGGACTGTTGATGAAGATCAGCCACTATTATTGGCTTTTCCCTTCTACAGCTATATATGACAGAGGTCTGCAGAGAAGAAGGGAAGCCATTTCCCATTCCTCAAATTAACATATACCCGCTCCACTCACACAGATGCCATGCCAAGAGACTCATATTATAACTTCACTTTATAGAAACGTTCTAATACATAAATGCAGGCGGCTCTATCTATATACAGGAACTGTATATATTCATACATAGAATGTACATATGCTTAATGTTTATACATTTACATACACGCAAAATGCTTAATCCTTATTAAAATTAGGTTGTAATTAGTAAATATATTGTTGAGTACCATGATCATATTTTTAGTAGAAATGATTCTGAGATGAAGGACCATGTTTCTCATGAAATGTGTTATGTTGTTTGAAATATGAATGGAAATGTCTTCTCTGGGGACATTTTTGAAGGCTCGACCTTTCCTCAGGGTTCCAAACACATCTTTCCAGCTTTCTAAAACCAAAGAAATGTCATTGCCTCCTGCACTCCAACATATCCAGTCCTAAATGTCAAATTTACCATCAACTTCTCAAAATTTCTGTATTTTTCATATAGAATCACCATTCTTCAGAAATGTGAGATATTTTAATTAGCATAAGTCTTTATCTTAATCTATAAGCATCAGTTGTTTTTTAATCTAGCAGTCCTCATGTATGTCCCATAATTATTCACAGTTGGTTTATGGCTACAGGTGAAATGAAAAAAAAAAAAAAACAACCTCAAATTCCTTAACTAATTGAACAGATAGTAGCTGAAATAAGACAAATATGGAACTAATATATGTAGACTACATAGGTGATAAGTTTGGAGAAAAAAGAAGCAGGGAAAGACAGTAATTATGGTAGAGGGCACTTTACAGAACAGGCACAAGAGAGAGGGCCGTGGACAGAAGGAACCCCTTGCTCCCTTTCCTCCCTCCCTCCCTCCCTCTCTCCCTCCCTCCCCTCCTTCCTTCCTTCCTTCCTTCCTTCCTTCCTTCCTTCCTTCCTTCCTTCCTTCCTTCTTCCTTCCTTCCTTCCTTCCCATCTTTTTCTCTTTCTTTCCTTCCTTCCTTATTTATTTTTTGACAGTTTCAAGTATCTCATGCTACCCTCCAAATCTCTACATAGCTAAAAATGACCTTGAACTTTTAATCCTCCTGCCTTTATCTGCAGAGTCCCATGATTACAGGCATGTGCCACCATGCCAAGTTTGTGTGGTGCTAGAGCCAGAGCCTTGTGCATAGTAGGCAAGCATTCTACCAGTTGAACTCATGCCAAGGCCTAATATCTTCCTCTTCTCATGTGGACTCTAGGTATAAGGATGGGGAATCTACCATTAAGATATCTTTTCATCTTACTTCTATAAAGAATTTGTGTCCCAAGTACAATCATTTCACATGAGAGTTAGGGTTCAGCATGTGCATTTTGGCAGGACATGACTCAATCTAAGAAAGTCCTCAATGTCAGGGCAAGAGTATGTTTGTCTATATTGTGTGTTATTACTGGTTTTGTTTGCCTTTTATGTTTTAGGTGATTTTTCTCTTATTGTTGTGTATTTATTATATAGTATTACATTTCACATAGACAATTCCCTCCTAGTATATACTTTGTCCATATTCATGTCATATCATTCCCTTCTTTTAGTGCCCCTCTTGACACCTTCATCCCTCTGCTAGTTTCTGCCCTTCTCCTGGTGTCCTTTCTGATATATCATGTCATATCATACCCTACCATGTATACAATTTTATGTGTCTATAAAGGATTCTAGAACCCCAAAATGAGTGAAAGCATGAAATATTTGCCTGTTTAGGCATCTGCCTTATTTTGCTTAATGTTCTCCAATCACATTCATTTTCTAGAAAGTGATATAATTTCATCCTTTATGATTGGATAAAAGTTCAATTTATTCCATAGGCTAAATTACAACAATAATGACTAAGATTCTTAAGCACTCCCTGAAGAAGATTCAGCTTATAAAACTCCTTAGCCATTGCTTCAAGTTTTCTAGCACCTAGATATCTTTCCTGGACTTGGCTGTTATTTTGTATTCTACCAACTAAATCCATGATAGCTATGTTGGTTTTGTTTCTGTGCCTCTAACACACTCAAATAGAGACATTGTTCAAGTTCTTCTTGGAGGTTGGCATAGCATCCTTTGCACTCCGCATGTGGCCAATGCTATTTATTACTTAAAGCTAGTTCCAGCCCTTTCTTCTCACAGATTTTACAGTGGTGTTTATCCCATTCTTACATTTCAGTTAACCCTTTCTTTCTTGAAATGCCACAGCAAGTTAAAGATGGCACCTCCTTTCCCTGTAATGATAAATACTTATTTGTATAATTATCCTACAATATTTTTTCTTGTTTCCTAGCAATGTGTAACTTTTGTACTTCTGACATACCTCAGAAGAATAAGATCCATTTTTAAATAAGCACATTCCATGAAAAACATTTAAAAGTGAAAAATAAATGTTTAAGTAGGAAACATTTTAACAGAGAAGGAAAAGTAGACTCAGAATTTGTTAGTTTGGGTTACCATATAGTTAACCAATTATGTTTCAAATTCTGATTAGTAGATATTACGCTTATACAGCACTTCCAGTAAGTTAATAAAATGAGCAGATAATAACAATAAGTAAGCTCCAGAAAGGCCAACACATGTATAAAAATGATACCACAAAGTAAATCAATAGGGTAATCTAATATCAGTGTGTATGGTAGCTCATAAGGAAAATGGCTAATGCCTTGGATGAGAACCAGATCTATAGTGACACTTCTAAATTATTTTAGTGAGGTTTGTCCATAAAGTTCAGCCAATGAAATGATTTATAACACATTCACTGTGGTGATCATTAGAAATTCTTTTTGCTATCTGATACAACGAGTTTCTATATCACATTTTAACTGCATTTTGAGTATTTTCACATACTTTCCTCTTGGGACTCAGTCTGTCCTTATTGCTGTCAGACATCCCTGCACTTTATACTGCTGTTTCTTCCACATGTTCTGTTCTCCCCATATTTCTACATTCCTTAATCCGTTCTGGATTTATTACCCATAAAAATTGAATCCAATCAGCACTTTTTACAATACTTCCTACATGTAGTACTTATTAAGCTGTCTGAACAAATCTCCAATCATATCACACCCTCAACATATATTATGTCAGGGATGGCTTATGTGAGCTATCAAATTATATAATCTCATTCAATTCTCCTTGTCTACTCTCATAATGCAAATGGATTATGAAGTCTTTAGTATTAACTGTACATGACCACACCTCATTAAAAATGTGGCTAAAGTGGTTTTGACTCAAAATAACAACCTTAAACTAAGATTTTGTTCATTGGAGGATTGTATTTTTACTGATTTTGTTCAATTTGATCAGGATTAAAAGTTCACCTGGGGATTTTGAGCATTGTTATAAAGAATAAACAGTGCAAACCAATGTTATGGCCAGGGCTAGGGCAGCTTGTCAGCTGGTTATGCATTATATCTGTCTTATCTATGCCACCAACATCAACTTATATTGGAAAATCTCACATCCTTTGGGTGTCTCTGCCCCATTAGGTGATATCAGAGCTGTTGGGCTGTATCAGAGCTGCTGGGCTGTAGTAGAAGGATTCAGAGTCCATCTCAGTTCCTAAATGCTTAACATTTATGTGGGAAATGGTAGGATAGTTTCAAATAAAAAAAACATTGATCAAGTGATTATATTTTAATAATTGTTACAAAATTAGCATCAGATAATCATATATCTATGTAATGATGAATCAGCATGCTAAAGCAGGATGTAACACATATGAAGTGTCATATATGTTGATGTAGCCTGTACTCTCAGGACCAGAGCATGCCTTATATGCAATCAGCAATTTTTGTTTTTACTATTTTTCAATCACCATGTAGACAATAATGGGCTGTTAAAATTCCAAAAATTTTAATGATAATTAATTTTTGTTAGTAACCTAGGGAATTATGAAATTATTAATTTAGAAATGTTGTGGATGAAACTCAGAGCCTTGTTGAGATTATTTTAATTCAACATTTTATTTCAGAATAGTTTTAAAGAAATGTTATAAAAATAATACAAAGGCTAACACCTAACATTACTATGCCAAATTTGTCAAACAGAGGAACTATGGTTGCTTTAATATTATAAACTTATTTTATACCAGTTACTCCATAGTCTGTCCTTCACATGGCCTTGTTCTTCCACCTTGTACTTTGAGGACCATTACTGCAGGTTGCCATATTGGTGGGGGTTGTATGAAAGAATATAAAGCATTGTGATAGAAAAAAATCTTAATCTTTTGCCAGTAGGGTCAGTGAATTATTCTAATGGGAGCTCAGCAGACCAGAAGACTTACTAGAATGCATTCTGTAAAAAACAGTGGCTCTATTGGGAATTAGAGGGCATTGATGCTATATTCCAGCAACAATTACTCTATATTTTATCCATAGCCTCAAAATTTGTATGAAGGAATGCAAAGGCTATGAACTCATTAACTTGTGAAGGAAATTTCAAGACAACATAGCAATAACCTTTGGCATGGCTGATACTGAAGGATACTGGATGATAGATACTGGCCTCTGTTTGCCATGCTGTTGATTGGAATGCATAGCAAACACAGAACAGGATTTGGAAACAAAGCAAAAATACAAAAAAATATAATCTTTTCAGAGAAAGGACAAGGTTAAATATTTGTTAAACAGAATAGCGCCATTAAGTAGAAGGCAAGAACTTTAAACTAGGAAAATATATAACTTACTTTCTTGCTGCTGGGAAAAATCTCAAAGAAGATTAGGAATAGAAACAGCGTACAGATTCAGAGAGTAGAATCTGTCATGGCCAGGGGAAAGCATCACAGGAGCTGGAAACTGATATCACGACATCACATCATCAGGGAGAAAGCATAAAGAAGTAACAATTAGGACTAGTCTATTACAGTTTAAGGCCTATTCTCAGTGACATACTTCCTCTAACAAGTACCTACCTCCCACACAACCTACCCCAAACGTATCACCAACTGGAAGCTAAGTATTTGCACATATGATTCTTTGAAGGACATTTTACATTCATACAACCAAATTCTTCCCTGAGTCCCATAGACTCATGGCCATCACATGGTACAAAATACATTCAGTTCAAATTTTAAAGTATTTCCCAGTTCCAACACTCCTCAAAAGTATAGTTTGCTCTGAGAATTACATAGTTAAGAAACTCACAGCCCTGTAAAATCAAAACACAAATTACATACTTCCAACACAGAATGACACACAGTAAACATGCCCATTCCAAATGAGAATAATTAGGGCAGATCAAGCATGGGCCAAAATGATACTGAAACACAGGGATACCCCAAATCCTATAGCTTCATGTGAGGTCTATGTGACTCCTGATGAAGTTGTTTAGGCTCTAAAAGTGCATACCATGTTCTTTTTATCTACAACATTGTGGGGTCTTCATTTCAACTTAGGGTCCTCCTTCATAGATTCATGTAGTTGCTTCTAAAGGCCTCCTTGCAAGGAATTTAACATTGTCTCACACTCTCATATTTTTTAGCCTCGGTGGTTCTCTGGAACCTTTGTGCAACATTCCATACCCCCAGCAGCTTGTATCTTCCAAAACATGTTCCATGTGAGTGACACAGCCCAATTCTGATGACAGCTAAGGAAGAAGGCTGGTGCCCACACACAGCTGTGGCAGCCTCTGTATGTTAAACATGGGGAAGCAGAGATCTTTTTCAACATTCTTCCCTCAGGCCATTTTCTTTTAAAAGAACCTATCTTGAACCTTTAATTGGTTGGGTCCTGATCTCAAGGCATTTTGCTATTTACTCACTGGGGAGCAGAAGGCTTATCATTGGAGGTCACAATCCCTTTTAAAATGACAGATGGAGAAGCTTCCATTTCTTTTCCCAGGACTGTAAATTTGTTCATACTACTTTCCTTGTCAAACTTCATAATTTCTATATCTTCCAGGTCAGTATTTTGCTCTCTTTCATTGTAATTCTGAATCATAGCACTTAAGAAAATTTGCATCACAGTCTCAATATTTTTCTACCTTGAAATTTCCTCCACAAAAGCCAATAGTCATCTGGAAGTGGTGGAAAACACCTTTAATCCCAGCACTTGGAAGGCAGAGGTAAGAGGATCACTGTGAGTTCAAGGTCATACTGAGACAACATAGTGCATTCCTGGTCATCCTGGGATAGAAAGACACCCTACCTTGAAAAACCAAAAAGTAAAAAAAGTCATTAGTCCACAACTTTTAAATTCAATTTTGCTTAAGTTCTCAGTACATAGGCAGAAAGAAGCAAACTAATTTTCCCTACAATATCACCTACAGCCTAGTTCCTGAGAAAGTCCTTGTACCCTTTGGAAACCTCATGATCTGAATCTGCACAGACCACATTTCTCTTGGTCTTATGGTCTTCAAAACTCCCACCAGAATGGCCTATTAAGCGCTGTTTTCATTGTAAGCACTGTAAGGCTGCACTGGCCCAAAGTTCCAAATTTTACCCAGTCCTTCCCAAACCAATTCCAAAAACCTATGATTTACATGGCCATATCTTATCATATACCATATCATATAACTGCACTCACTATTCATTATCAATTTTCTGTATCAATTACTTTCTCACTGCTTTGAAATCATACACAAGCAGAATAAGCTTGGAAACAGAAATATTTTATTTTGGCTTACAGCAGTCCAGTCCTAGAGACTGAAGACCACCATGGTATGGAAAGAAAGCATGGATGCATCAAGAAGCCAGCCACATCTTCACAACAGCATGAAGGAAGTGGAGAGCAAGAACAGCAAGCAGGGCCAGGCAACAATACCTCAAGGCTGCCCCTTGCAACATTCTTGCAAGTCTTTATTATCTTGAGTTCTCTTAACATTGTGGACTTTCAAATTTCCACTGGAAGTTCTGTCCATTGAGCTTTGCTAATGTCATTATAATGTTTCTCTAATCCAAAGTTCCAAATCCTTTCATATTTCTCCCTCAAACAACTTCCAAAAGACTAATAAATACACAAACTGGTTTTTATGCATTTAGAATGGAATTATTTGGTGATGGTTAATGTTTGTCGTCAACTAGACTAGATTTAGAATCACCTGAGAAATTGAATCACATCTCTGAATGTGTCTGTGAGGATGTCACCAGAGATGCTTAACTGATGATTAACTGGAAATGGGAAGTACTGTCCCATGGGTGCGGGCCCTGATGGAATGACTCTTCCCAAGTTCAGTATCAGCATTTTCCGTCTGTCTAATCCCTGTTCTGCTTTGATGCAAACAATTTTCCTCCACCATATACTCTTTCCTCTAGGCTGGCCCATTAAGCACATGGGACCAAATTACCTTGGACTGAATCATCTGAAATTGACATCCAAACTAAATTTTTCCTCTCTTAAATTATTTGTGTCATGTGTTTTGAGCAGAGTGGTGAGAACTAACAAATACAAGTAACTCATTTTCTTTTTCTTAAATTCTACTTCTTAATTACTAAACTAATTTCATTCACTTTAAGTAGCAGTAGTTTCATTTAGTAACCTTCATCCCATTTAGTAGTTTAAGTAATAATGTAGGCAATATTAGCACATGCCTAAATATTGCTAGTATTTATTGGGTCTCCTGATAGTTTTCCTGCTACAACATTCAATTTCATAATGAGACTGATATGGCACAAGAAATTCCATGATTATTTTTTTGGTTTTGGAACATAAGGCTCTCAGACTCATTTATTAGGTATTCCTTGTATCCTGTTACTTTGTCGCCACTGGGAACTTTGATGGTCTGGGATGGGTATAGCATTGATTTCTTTTGTTGTATCAATCAGAGCTATATGACATCACTAGAAATCCTTAACCTGCCTGGCCCCACTGGCTTTATACAATTGAATTTCTTCTCTGTTTTCTATCCAGTATGGCCTCAAATATCTCTGCGGTTGAGAGCCTCTTCCTACTATGCCAGCATATTTCGTATGCTCTGATTTTCAGCTCTGTTTGCACACCTTTGGAAAATGAAAACAAAACAAAACAAAACAAAACGCTGACCTGCCAAATTTAGGTGACTGCATCCCAGTGAGGTGTCAGAACTGCTGGAGGAATTGTCTGTTTGTAGAATCTTGAATAAATGATAGTAGCCAGTATCCTTCTGACAAACTATTATTTTCTTTTATCCATAGCATTTTTATCTTCTCTATACCTAATCTACTTTAGAGAGAATTAGAAATTCATCTATCACTTTGAAGCTTCTTTTCTGCCATATACTCTTTTCTATATGTGTTTAATAAGAAAGAATACTTCTTTCTAGATCATTTTTAGTTTATTCCAACTATGCCTAACACAAAAATATCTGGGCCCTTCACAATTGACCTTTGATATTTTGAGTGTACTTTTGATATGTGCAAAAATTTTAACAGCATGACATTTGAAGAGTTGTTTTCTTCAACTGTAATTTTAAATGTATTCACAAGGTTAAAGTAGTTTCTGATTTCCTTTGTTTATATTCCTTATTTAAAAAACTTTAACCTCTCCCTGGCTATATGAATCCCATAGATCTAAGAAGGTAAATGATTACAAATTCAAATAGAAAACATATGCCTTGATTGTATGTCATCACCTTTATTAAACTTAAACCATCTGAGTTGGACTGAACCCCATTTAATCATGAGAAAATTGAGACCTATGCAAATTAAGTGTATTGCCCTTGTTCATTCAGGGAGTGAGGATATGTTTATAGATCTGCACATGGAGATCTTTGTGGCTTAATATTTTTATCAATGTTATCATTATAAATATGCTATGTAAATACAAATATCATTCTTAAATTCAGGGAAAAGAAAACCCTTATAGGCTTCCATATGATGCACTTGACATTCATCCAAAAAGTTACTGATTAGCAGTGTGCCAAGTGCAGCACTCACCACTGAGAATGCAGCTGTGAGCAAACCAGAAGTGGTTTGTGACCTGAGAGTTGATAATATTCCAGGAGATCCAGGATGTCTACATGCAATAAATACATTGCTGTAAGTGTTTTGTGGGGAAGGTAATAATGCATAGCCTTCATATTTCATTTTGCATTTCTCTGTGGTATGCTTCTTTGTACCTTGTATCTGAGATATTTGAAAATTATCTTATTTACACATAGATATTTTCTCATCAGTTCTTTTCCTTTTTTGAGATATTAAGGATCTAAAATAGTACTTTTCAATAAAGTAGCACCCAGTATAGTTGAAACAATTTATTGACAGTCAACAATAAAACAGAAAAATAAAACTCTATACAGTTTTACTGCAAGCTCACTTTCATTAGTTGAAATACAACAGGCTAGCCACTTCACCTCTCTTGAAACTTAGTTTTGTTTGTTATAAATTAATATGATAATAATTCCTTTACTGAGCAATTATGCTAAATTATGTGACATATCTGAATAACACTCTTAGGTGTTCGGTTATGCTTATGGTAACAAGGAATTCTTCAGCAAGTGTTTCATAAACTAGGCTGCCTTTATATACCATTAAACACTAAAAAGACCTTATAGGTAAGTAGTAAAAGACTTTTGATATATAAAATATTAAAGATGCTTCTTAAGTATAAGCCAACCTTAGTTTGGACACAAAATATTTTTTTTTCATGACAATTGTGACTTAATGTTCTCAAGATCCTTAAAACATCCTCCCCCTAAAGCACAACTGCAGCCAGTTACTGGTAAATATCTATCAGTTTTACATCTCAACATGTTAAATACTGCCAATGGAGGCAGGAATGGATATTCAGTTCATCAACACCTAGATGAACATGAAAGGCTTCTTTTGGGAAATGGCTGTTTTAGGACCTTTCTGACATGGGATCTCATAAAATAAAAGAAAACAGTGCTTGTAATTACTTTGGAGCAATAATGAGACTTAAAACAGTTTGCTCCAGCGCAATTTATATTGTTTGACATGGCTGATATTATATACCGTGTGCTACTTTCCAAAAATCTTAAACTATGTTAGAAATCATCCTCATCTTTCCATGAATACTTTTGGAATCAAATAACTTAGTCCTCTTCATACCTACCTAGTAAAAATAGAGATAAGAAATAAGTGTGAAGTTTACAGACGATGGAAGAATATTTGTGGAGGAGACAAAGATAATTTAAATGTAGAAATCAAAGCTCTGAATGCAATGACTTTAGCTCTTGAAAGTCTGTAAAGTAGTCAACACTCAGGCTGGAGAGATGGCTTACTAGTTAAGGCACTTGCCTACAAAGCCTAAGGTACCAGGTTTGTTTCCTTAGCATCCATGTAAGCCTGATGCACCAGGTTGCACATGCATCTGGAGTTTGTTGCCCATTCTCTCTATCTGCCCCCCTCTCTATTTCCACTCAAAATAAATAAATAAATAATATTTCTTAAAAAGAATTCAACACTCACCTCACTTATTTTATTTTATTTATTTGAGAGAGAAAGAGAGAATGGGTGCACCCGGGCCTTCAGCTACTGCAAATGAACTCCAGAGGTATGCATCACCAAGTGCATCTGGCTTACATGGGTCCTAGGCAATCAAACTTGTATCATTTGGCTTATCCTTAACCACTAAGCCATCTCTCCAGTCCTCATGTCACTTTTTGATACCATAATTTTCACCTAGGAAATAATGGACAATATTATGGGGCTGACTAAATTTGACAAAAGGAAAAATACTTGGTGGGAATTTTGCTTGAAGAATCAGTTTAGAAAACACCTTGATATCCTCTTATTAGATGAGAAATTAGAAATATGAAATTTAAGTACACTCTTCAAAATAACAAATACATTGTTATAGCTGGAAATCGAAACAGACCTAACTCCAGAGGCTCTATGATTTTTCTTTCTCATGAAAAATCACACACAGGAGGGAATTTAGGCCATAACCTATGAAATATACATGATCAGAAGAACTGTAGCTTTTTTCATAGGCACTGAAGGCATGAAAAACATACAGACAAGGGAAGGTTGTGATTGCTTGCTTTTAGTACATAATGGTAACAGGTGTGCCCATGAATGGAATTTAATGAAAAACATGGTATTTATTGAATTAGCAGAATCTAAACATCTGCATGGCCACTTAGATGATAATTGAGTTCCTTATAAGTAATGTTGCTTAAGTAGGAACTAAGTATTAACCAAAAGAATTAATAAAGTAGGATTCAAAAATTCTCAACTGGTCTGCCAGATATTTAATTCTGGCGTTCACAGTGTCTATGATTCTATGATACTCTAGAAGTGCACATATAATATTGAGAAACCTGCACAAGCCTATCAGGATTTAGTCTTGGCTCCTTCCCTTAAACTATATTACACAAGAGACAGCAGAAAATGGGACAGAGAAAGGACCCTGTTTGGCCTTGACAATGCAGATTCAATTTCAGCATCATGGACCATCATTGTTCACAATGCTTACTTTCCCGTGAGATGGTCAGTGATATGATTTAGGAAAGTGTAACATGTTATTCACCTCAATACCTGCCTAATGTCCTGTTTCCCCTGAGGACCAGACAAAAGCTTATGATTGGTCTAATGGACTCTGCTTAGAGGTCTCCTGGCCCTACTTCTCTCCAGAACTGATTGGCTGCCTGACCCGGATCAAGTTACAGCTGTCTCAGGGGTGTGCTGAGTGGCACTAGCAGTCTTTCAATCTAATTTACTGCAGGAATAAAAAGTAACTCAGGGATGATCTATTGGAGCCATGACAATGCACAGGGGACTAGTGAACTCCAAAGCATGGTGTTTGTACCAGAAGAGAAATCTAAATCAGTTGTTTAGCATCCAATTCAGAAAACAAAATAGCAAAAGCTCATTTACTCGTTATGTATATTTGATAGTTAAGATAGAAATGTTAGAGTACTCAGTTGTCATAACAAATGATCTTAGGAGTCCTTATGGTTTGGATGATTTGATCATTTTATGTCTACACAGTAACATTAAATGACTCATTGATGTTTGCTGAGGGTTTTGGGTCACAACAGGAAAAACTAAAGTCATTAGAGTTCTGTAACAGGCAATTTCAGATCCTATTCACATGTGTAATAATCCTCAGACTGACCATAGTAGTACCTACAATCCTCCAACAATGCACATGAGAAAAGCTCTGGTAGATAATATTCTTTCCGGTTCTATTCCTCATAATTAATTACCCCATTTGACACCCAAAGTTACTGTGCAAATTTAACATAAGAACTGTATAAAATAGTAATGTATACATGTTATTATGTATGCATTTAATCCATAAAATGTTTATAATGAAACCTTAATGTCATGGTGCTTATGAACACAAATAATTGTAATGCTATCGAATGCCATTGAAATTTAAACTGCGATGATGCAAATTTGGAGAAAAGTTGTTTTTCAATAGCACATCCTCATTTTCACATATACACCGGTGTAAGCAGGCCAACATCTCACTATGGATGATGCTAGAATTGTGGTGGAGGAACGAAAAGGAAGGCATTGAAAAGAGAAAATGTGGAGGGTAGAAATACTATTAGCAAGCCATTCTCAGGAAGCAAAGAAAAGGATGGTGTAGTAGTCAGCTTACATTGCTAGGATGAACTTCCAGACAGTTGATTGGAGGAATGGATTTATTTCAGGCTTACATGTCCAAGGGAAATTCAACAATGGCTGAAGAAGTTGGCCCCCTTTCACAGATCCATGGAAAGAGAAACAACCAAAATAGCCAGTACCATATGCAAGCATGGCCAGCATTCAAAGCTCTCTACATACCTTTGGGCTGGAAATCAGATCTGCCCCCAGTAACGCCTTACGGCTCAGCCCACAGTATCCTCCCTTTGTAACATCTCCTCCAGCCATGCAGCTGGAGACAAGCTTTAATAAAACACCTGAGTCTATTGGGGGCCATACATTCAGACTACGACTTAGGGTTCCCTGCAATGCCAGAACTCCCAGATTATTGTACCCCAAAGAACCAGGGAAACAGAAACTGATGAACCAGGAAGTCCCTAAAATATCCATACAGCAATAGGACTCTGACCATTCCCTCAGCATATAAATTGCAGCTAAATGAGCCATCAGGTATACTCAATGAAAGCTGGGATTGGACCATGGTAGGATCACTGCAGAGATTTTGAAATTTCCAATTTCCTGAAGTGAAGTTAACTCCAACTATTACACTAACCTTCTAATCACCAAGTTTCCATTTTTCTTGAATGATATTTTTTTAATCAAATGTATCAAATGATGACAGTGTTTTCTTTTATAATAATGACTATCATATACTGAAATCTTCAGTTTCTAATCCCGTCTTAATCACTAATTGTCATGTATTAATCGCATGAATTAATTCTCATTTAACAATGCCAATCTAGTGTCATTAATTCTATTATTATATGCTATTAGTTAAAGGAATTGAGGCTTAGAGAATCATATCAAAGCTAATCGACAAGGTTATACTGATTTTCATTTTCTCATTAATCCACTTTGAAAATTAATACCTTAAAAAGATTTATCATTTCTGTTACTCATAGTATCTGTGGATTCTAACATAGTCTTGACCGATCTCATGGGTAAGCAACAGCATGGTATATCCAGGACCTTGGCTGGAGCCCCTTAAATATTTGGGGCTGGATAAGATAGCTGGGGTGAACCCTATGTATGGGGCTTCATCATCTTCCCTATCTTTGTTACTTCTTCTTTCTCCAAAAGACTTGCATGAGTTCCCTGCATACAGATTGCCTAAATGCAAAATAAGGGTTCTAAAATATAAGAGCTGATTAAGCTTCTATTTGCACAATATTTGCTAGTATTTTATGACCACCAGAAGTTTCCAAGAAATCCTTGTGACTATAGGAGGGGTTCATACGCTATATGTATCCACTTTAAATGGACTGAAATTCATCATACATTAATTACTTTAGGATTATGAAAATTTTGACAAATATAAAGACCTTTATTTTAGTTAGGCATGGTGGCACACAGCTTTAATCCCAGTACTTGGGAGGCAGAGGTAGAAGGATCACCATGAGTTTGAGGTCAGCCTGAGACTACATAGTGAATTCCAGGTCAGCCTGAGCTAGAGCTAGAGTGAGACCCTACCTTGAAAAACCAAAATAAGTAAATACATAAATAAATAAAGACCCTTATTTTCACCAGGGTGATCAACACATCTAGAATATCTTCTGGGAGCACATGATGTATGATTTGTCACTACATATATTTCAACCAGCATCAAATGAAACTTCAAAGGTGCTGGCATTTAAATCATTTTTCAAAATAAAAATAAATGAAACTAACGTAAAGACTAACATTCTCAATGGCACACAGATAATAAATGAGACATCGGTATTTAGATTTTCACAATCATCTTGAGTTTCTTTTATACACTCAAAACCTAAGTTCCTGGAAAGTTGAATGCTGTGTTAGAAATAACTGGGATTTTTATGTTGGGTCAAGCATTTGCCTTTAACCATATGACCTTCTGACTATGAGAGCTTTCATCTTCATGATGAAGCTTAAGTTATGTTACTTTCTGCATGCAATCCATCTCCAACATATTGTTAGCACTCATGGAAAAATTAAAATAAGCTATTCAATGTACCACCATCTAGTGTTCATCCATGATATTACTTTATGGTACATCAAGGAAAAAGCAATCAGTTAAAAGAGCTTCAAAGCACAAAAGGAAAAATATATACACTATTTACCCACAGTATACATCACTGTAGACTTCATTCACTTATTTATAAAGTGTTTATAAAATAGGTGTTACAATACCAAAGGCTTTACTCTAACTGAATGGTCAGATAACACTGCCTGCCAAGGTAGGTGTTGCATTCACACACAGGTGTGGGTACATTACACTTTTACATTCCATATTCACAATAGAAGAAGTAATAGGTTACATCACTTTTCTATGTAATTAATGTTGAATACATTTTAATATCATGTGGCTACATACATTTAAACAGCAACCAGCGCTAATGTATTTGAAAGGTGTAATTACAGACCAGCTTCTTCAATGGCACAAAGCGTATAATTGTGGGGTGCTCCAAATATCAGGAAAAAAACAAAAAACAAAAACAACGGTGTGATGCTTGAGAGAGAGTACAGTGAGATTATGCTGCCTGTGATTTCAGTGCTGCTTAACTTCTTCTACAGTGTAATTAGCCATGAGCTGAGCTGGAAGACCAACCATAGCTAGCATATTAACAGCATCTCTTGTTCACAAATAGCGAAAAAGCATTCCACCAAACTCATGCCAACACTTTCCTTTGAACATAATACAAGTAATTCCCCACTTCACAAAGAAACACACTGTTATATTTTGCCATTTTAAAATAAGATTCTAAAAATATTTCCCAAGGCATTTAAAATGCATCCATGGGGTTGATACTATACAGATTTTCTAACTTCATGAAACAATGTTCCAAAGGAGTCAAAGTGAGTGAGGTCAGCTCAGCAAGTAGGAAGAAATGCAAATGGAACAGGGCGTTGTTCAGATTTCTCAATAGATGGGAAGTTCCTCAGATAATCTCTGAAAAACATGGCTAAATTAATTAAGAACTGAATAATTTTGGCTCCAAAGTTCTTTATCTGTTTTGGAAAAAAATTAATTGAATATTTATACAGTTGGAGAGGTAAAACTTGCAGAAACTCACATGCACAGGGTGGAGATATATGTCAGTCGCTAAAGTTACTTTTTTGCAAAGCTGGACAGCTTGGGTTAAATTCCCAATTACCCATGTAAAGTGAAATACACAAACTGGCACATGCATCTGGAGTTTGGAGACCTGGGTGTGCCCATTCTTTATTTCCTTTGTAAATACATACATAAATAATTTTTTTTTAAAGAAAACTCATAGGCTCACTTGTGTGAAGTTCTAATCAGATTACGAGATAGAGTAAGAGTGAAAAACACCTCAGGTGGCTTTTGTGATAATACAGTATTTCCCAGGAAGTGGCCCCACCATACCTTAGTAAGGACTTTGAATGTTCTAGAAAAGAACAGATAGTTTAAAGTAGCATATAAACTGAAGAGCTTATGCTATAGAGAAGACTCAGAAATTAGAACCTGAGATAAGAATGTTTATTTTATTTTTCTATAAAACTAAGAGATGCAATGAAATTTACATAATAAGATTATACAACTTCACAGGAGGCTCAAGGAAAGTATTTTCTTCGGCCAATAAATGAAAGTAAAGCATAGAACCAGAAGCAAGGCGATCACAAGCAGTAACCATGCTCACAGTAAGCATGCAAATCAAGTGAATTTTCTGGCTTTGGTGACTGTCATTGATTGAGAAGCAAAGTGGGATAGGGTAGATTAATTACAATATTGAAGCCGTAGAGTAAAAACACAGGTGAAAATAGGTCATGTTGCTATGCAGTCCAATTCGTTCTCTACTTTAAAGCAGCCATTCTTATTCTACATAGCAACTAAATTTAATTCATATGCTCAACTTTTGGAGACATGAATTTTGCCATTTAGGTTTTTTCTATTAAATTCATTAAGTATTAATGAAATTATGAAAATATTTAATGTAGCTGTAACTGCCACACCCCAAACTCAAGAATCTAGGGAAAGACTGATTCTCTCTAAGCACATGACATCACAATATAAAGCAAGATTATAGGTTTGGGGGATGTAGCTCAATTGGTAGAGTGCTTGTATAACATGTGTGGGGCCTTGAGTTTGATTCCCAGCATGGCTTAAGTCAGTAAGTGTAGTTCATGTCTGAAATCCTACCACTTTGGAGATGGAGGCAGAAAGTTGAGAAGTCCAAAGAGACCTTAAGCTACATAGTGAGTTCAATGCCTGTCTGGGAAACATGAGATACTGTCTCAAAAGATGGCAATACTCTAAAATTGCCTCCAGTTTTCTAGAATTATATGATTATTATATTTCTCTTCCATCTTCTGAAACTCTCTAGTCATTTTCCTTTATAGTAGATTTTTATTCTTCTGATATAGTTTCTAATATGTTTCTGTATTAAGAATATATAGTCTCATAATTTTCATTAAAACATGAGTATGTTAATATAGTTAGCCAACTCTTATGTAATTTATAACTTTCGGAACATACTCTCCCATGCCTAACACACATTTTCAATTTTATTTCAGGAGATAATGTGTTTTCTTACCATACCTGTTTTCCTACTCTTACTCATCACAGATCTTTATGTTTCAGGTCTTAAGAGGGATGGAGCCTTTCTTGGCTACAGGTGGGCTTGTCATAGGTGTTAGAATACCAGACACTTAGTGTTCACTGAAACTCCTCAAGCCAGTTACACTTGATTTCTTTGTCCCCAAGTTGCAAAGAATGGTGAATGGGGACAGAAGGAGGGCATGCAAAGAAAGATATGCAAGCCAGATTTGTTGGAAATTTATAGACCCAAACTCCTCATAAAGGGTGGGAAAGGGGCTTAAAAAAGAGTTACTTTAGGTGCTTGGAATTATACAGGCTTTTCAACTATTTTTTACTTATTTTTTATTTATTAAAAAGTTATTATATTTTATTCACAGTATTGGGCTTAGCATAATCATCTCTATAACTTGGGTATTAATGGTATATTGAATATGCTAGCTGTCATATGCCTCTGATCTTTACATGTTAAATTCAGGATCTCAAAAACCTTCCATTCACATAGCTCATAAGAATGTACACACATAGTCAGTACAAATTGAAAAAATAAGAACACTTTTATAAATACATAAGGAAAAAAATACTTGTCTTTGAATTTTTCAAGGATGCTGTTGTGAACGTAACTAATAACACAAAAATGTATTAATATATAAGAATCCAGTGGTCTAGAGAGTCTTATTTGTTTGGGATGAGTGCAAGTGTGGATTCATATGGAAATTAGGCTTCAGACAGGTACAGATTGTGATAGGTCTACTCTAACACTTCCAGGGATCGCTGATTAGTGAAGAGGCACGGTGAGATTGCACAGGCTGAAGGGGAGTGAGCTGAAATTCTAAGGAAGTCAGGAAGTGGGCAGCCAGCCAAAGTTCTAAGGAAGTTATGGGATTAGGAAATGGGTAGCTCAGTGATCAAAGGCAGATGGTCAATAGGTGGGTGTCTTGAGGAGTCAGCAGCCATCATATTGATGAGTAGCTGCTTATTTCTTCTTCTTCTTCTTCTTCTTTTTTTTTTTTTAGAATTTTGCCCTACACTCAAACTTACTTATTGTTGGATGCCAGGACTGATTGGCATTTATTGATTCTTGAGGGACTGTGATGCTGATAAAAAGCTTGTTGCAGAAGCTACCTGCTTCTAACTTCTATCACTTAAACTTCAGAGAATCACATGAATTCATTTTATTTTTTCTTTCCTTTCCCAAATAAGTGGGAATATGTACTTTGTCTTTATTTTGCTACATTTCTCAGTCTCACTAAGTGTTTTGTGACTTTTCCTGGACAGATGTGACCAAATGTCTGCCACTCCAAATAGGGCACCATCAATACATCAAAGAAATGATTCTACCCAAGTATTCTTTAGTAGAGCAGTGAGTTTAGTGGTATTATTTACAGAAGCATAGGTGACTCAGAGGTGCTATAATCACTAAAATGCCCTCCCTAGCTTGGGTGACAACTCACACATGCTTCATCTCTGGTGCTCCATGCAAAATTGTAAGCAGCTTGATTGATTAAAACAATCTCCTTTCTCCACCAGCTGTTACAATAATATAACCTTTCAGGTGGGGATTTATGAATATTGTAAAGTTCAGGAACTTCCTGAGTTTTATAAGTTTTTATTTACTTTCTGAGTCTATAAAAAAAGGGCAATTTTTGGGCTGGAAAGAAGGCTTAGTGGTTAAGGCTCTTGCTTGCAAAGCCTAAGGAATGATGTTCCATTCCCCAGTACCTAAATAAGCCAGATGCACAAAGCGATGCAGTGCCTGGAGGTTAATTTTCTGTGTCCCTCTTTCTAATAAATAAAATAACATAAATTGTCAATTTTATACATGTCTATAATACATGTTAAGTATAACCCTTCCTCATTACCTTCTCTTTATCCACTAAACCTCTTCTTCACGAATAGTCCCTCTTCTACTTTGATGTCATTTTGTTTGTTCTTCTTTTTTTAAATTATTATTTTATTGACAACTAACATATTATAGACAATACCCCCATGGTAATTCCCTCCCTCCCCCTACTTTCCCCTTTGCAACTCCACCCTCCATCATATGTTTTCCCCTCTTTTTTTTTTTTTTAATTAGTCAGTTCTGTATTCAGCAAATACAGTCAGTTTGGTACCATTATTAGGCTCATCCGTGACCTACCCCCTCCCCTTGGCCCCTCCTTGTTGAGGTATACGGGTCATGCATTGTGGAGTTAGCCCACAGATATGGGTAAGCTAAATGTCTCTGCATATCATGACCCAACATGGGACTCTGACATTCTTTCCGCCCCCTCTTCCGCAAAATTTCCCTGAGCCATGTTGGGTTCATTTTTGGTCTGCTTCAGTGATGAGGTGTTGAGGGCCTCTGAGGCTCTGGCTCTCTGATTTGGTAGGAGTTGATTTTTCTCTATGCTGATCTCCTTCCCCCTTGTGCTGGTGTCCCGTTCATCAGGAAAACAGCCCACTTGCTTGTTTCTCCAAGTTTTCTTAGTTTCAGCCGGGGCCCTTTTGAGGTATGATGGGGTGGCTCTCTCCTTAGGATCTACATCTATCTGAAAAAGAGAAGCAGATTCTCCAATGCAGAGTAAGTTAGCACCAGGACAAATGAGATAACCCTTACTTTTTTTTTTATAGAGAATTTAATATGTGTAGGCCCTCTTGTAGCCCACAATTGATAGTAGCTTGATAATGGAGAGTGGGCTTATGTTTGGATATGGTTCTGACTTGTTTCCCAGCTCCAGCTATGGGTCCCATACCAGTGAGGGGATCAGTTAGCCAAATTGAGAGCAGTTGGTTCCCCACCATGGCTGTGTGCCACCACTGCACTTGTGTGGGCATCACATTAAGTTATTTGCTGCTAAGTAGGTTAGACCATGCGTTGCTTCGATAGATATTGGTCAATTTCCCCCAGTCACCCATGTAGCACCTTCTGGCACTAGACGCGCTGACTGTCTGGGGACTGACTCTCATCAAACTTCCAGCCATGCCATTCTAATTTGCATGTCAATCACATAAGGTATCTTCAGCAGTAGGGTCTTACCACTAACCTTTGGTGGGTCATCAAGTACTCTGACAGAAATCTGTCTGTGTTTTAGGAAACCTTGTAGGTCTCTCTGATCAAATGCTCATTGTGGATGATAGCCCCATGCTGGTTCTGGGAGTTACAGGTCAGTGCCCACTAAGAAAATGAGGAATAAGATAACTAATATACAAGAGTTGGAGATAAGAGAGAGAGAGAGACAGGGAGAGGGGAAGTGAGGGAGGGAAGATGTAGGAGATTAAGGTTAGTCTTAATCTTACCCTCTCCAGTGTCTTGTGGTTCAGGTGTTCCCTGTAAGGGCCTGGTGAAGGATCAGCCATTTGTTCTATCTTTTAGTAAGTAGAAGATTATGGTACCATTGCCGTTTGGGTCTAGATTTGTGTTTCCCACCCCTTCCATCCTAGTGTCTAATCTAGGAGATGCTTGCTGGGTATGTAAGGTATCTTCAGTAGATTCAGGTTAGGTGCTGTAGATGAGTGAGACTATGTGGCGATTTTTTTTCTGTGATTGGGTAATTTCACTGAGAATGATCTGTTCCAGGTTCAACCATTTTTCCTCAAATTTCATTGTGTCATTTTTTCTTACTGCTGTATAGAATTCCATTGTGTAGATATACCACATCTTAGTTATCCATTCTTCTAGTGATGGACATCTGGGTTGATTGCAGCTCTTAGCTATTACAAATTGAGCCGCTATAAACATGGTTGAGCAAATCTCTTTAGTCTGTGGTTTGAAGGTTTTAGGGTAGATGCCCAGTAAGGGAATAACTGGGTCTGTTGGTATCTCTATACTCAGCTTTTTCAGAAGTCTCCATATTGCTTTCCAAAGTGGTTGTACCATCCTACATTCCCACCAACAGTGGATGAGTGTTCCTACTTCTCCAGATCCTCGCCAGCATTTATTTTTATTTGATTTTTTGATGCTTGCTATCCTTATTGGGGTAAGGTGGAATCTCATAGTTGTTTTGATTTGCATTTCTCTGATGATTAGGGATGATGAATATTTTCTTAAGTGTATGTTTGCCGTTTCTATTTCTTCCTCTGTGAACTGCCTGTTCAGCTCTTTGCCCCATCTTGTGAGTGGGGTGTTTGACTTCTTACTGTTTAGAATTTTGAGTTCTTTGTAGTTTCTAGAGATTAGTCCTCTATCAGTTGGATAACCCACAAATACTTTCTCCAATTCTGTGGGTAATCTATTGGCTTTGGTAATTGTATGCTTGTCTGTAAAGAAACTCCTCAGCTTCATGTGGTCCCATTGGTTGAGTGATGGTTTAAGTTCATGAGCTACTGGGGTTTTGTTCAGGAAGTCTTTTTCCATTCCTATATCATGGAATGTACTTCCTAAATTTTCTTCCAGTAGTATTTGAGTTTCTGGTCTTATATTGAGATCTTTGATCCATTTGGACTTGAGTGTAGTGCATGGTGAAATGTGTGGGTCAAGTTTTAGTTTCCTGCATATGGTTATCCAGTTTGTCCAGCACCATTTGTTGAAGATGCTGTCTTTTTTCCAGCGTATATTGTTTGGGCCTTTATCAAATATCAAGTAGCTATAGTTGCTTGACCCAAAGTCCGGGTCCTCAAGTCTATTCCATTGATCTATAGTCCTGTTTTTATGCCAGTACCATGCTGTTTTTATTACTATGGCTTTGTAATATAGCTTTAGATCAGGTATGGTGATGCCTCCAGAGGTATTTCTTTTGCTGAGGATATGTTCGGAAATGCGAGGCCTTCTGCCTTTCCATATGAAATTTGAGATCATTTTTTCTATCTCTGTGAAGAACACTGTGGGGATTTTAATTGGTATTGCATTAAATCTGTAAATTGCCTTTGGTAGGATTGTCATCTTCACAATGTTAATTCTGCCTATCCAGGAAAATGGGAGGTCTTTCCATTTTCTCAAGTCCGCCTCAATTTCTTTTTTGAGTGTTTTTATGTTTTCATTGTATAGGTCTTTCACTTCCTTGGTTAATGTTATTCCAAGGTATTTTTTTTTTTTTGTCGCAATTTAAAATGGGACTATGTCCCTTATTTCTTTTTCTGTATCTTTGTCCTTTGCATAAAGAAAGGCTATTGATTTTTGTGCATTGATTTTGTATCCTGCTACTTTGCTATAGGAGTTAATCACATTCAGGAGTTTTGGGATGGAGTCTCTCGGGTCTCTTACATATATAATCATGTCATCAGCGAATAAAGCTAACTTAACTTCCTCCTTTCCAAATTGTATCCCTTTTATTTCCTTCTCCTGTCTTATTGCTTGAGCTAGGACTTCCAGAACTATATTGAAAAGCAGAGGTGAGAGTGGACAACCCTGTCTTGTTCCTGATCTTAATGGGAATTCCTCTAGTCTCTCTCCATTAAGTATTATTTGGGCCTTCGGAGCTTCGTATATTGCCTTTATTAGGTTAAGATATGAACCAACCATGCCAACTCTCTCCAATGTTTTGAACATGAAGTGGTGTTGAATCTTGTCAAAGGCCTTTTCTGCATCTATCGAAATGATCATGTGGTTTTTATGTTTAACCTTGTTTATGTGGTGTATTACATTGACAGATTTCCGTATGTTGAACCACCCCTGCGTTCCTGGAATGAATCCCACTTGGTCAAGGTGGATAATGCTTTTGATGTGTTGTTGGATTCGGTTTGCAAGGATTTTGTTTAGGATCTTTGCATCTAAATTCATCAGGGAAATAGGCCGGTAGTTTTCTTTTCCTGTGGCATCTCTGCCTGGTTTTGGAATTAGGTTGATGCTAGCTTCATAAAAGGAGTTGGGTAGCTTTCCCTGTTCATCAATTGTGTGGCACAGTTTGAGGAAGATTGGTTTGAGTTCTTCCATGAAGGTTTGATAGAATTCAGCTGAGAAGCCATCTGGTCCTGGGCTCTTCTTTTTTGGGAGGTTTTTTATTACTTTTTCAATCTCCATGAGTGTGATGGGTTGATTGAGGTGATTAATCTGCTCTGTGTTTAGCTTTGGTAGATGGTATGCGCCCAAGAATTTATCCATCTCCTCCACATTATCCAGTTTTGTGGAGTAGAGGTTTTTGAAATAAGTCCTGATGATTCTCCCAATTTCACTTATGTCTGTTGTGATCTCTCCTTTTTCATTTTGAATTTTCTTAATTTGAAGCTTCACCTTTTTTTGCTTGATCAGATTGGCCAGGGGTTTGTCAATCTTGTTTATTTTTTCAAAGAACCAGCTCTTTGTTTTGTCAATTGTCTTAATTGTTTCCTTGGTTTCCAATTCATTGATTTCTGCTCTGATTTTAATTATTTCTTTCCTTCTGGAGCTCTTTGGGTTGGATTTTTCTTGTTTTTCCAGTGCCTTTAAGTGGATGGTTAGGTTATTGATTTGGGACCTTTCTGTCTTTTTTACGAAGGCATTGAGTGCTATGAATTTTCCCCTGAGGACCGCCTTCATTGTGTCCCATAAGTTTTGATACGATGTGTTCTCATTGTCGTTCAATTCCAGAAATTTTGCAATTTCATTTTTTATTTCATCCACTATCCATTTATTGTTTAAAAGTGGGCTGTTCAGTTTCCAGGTGCCTTTGGGATTCTTGGTGGGTCTTTTATTGTTGATTTCTAGCAATATAGCATTGTGATCTGATATCATGCAGGGAATTATGTCAATCTTCCTAAATATGTGGAGGCAGTCTTTGTGACCCAATATATGGTCTATTTTAGAGAATGTTCCATGGACTTCTGAGAAGAATGTGTAATCTGTGGATTTGGGATGGAATGTTCTGTAGATGTCCGTTAGGTCTAAGTGATCTATGGTTTTGTTGAGCTCTCTTACTTCCCTGTTGAGTTTCTGTTTGGATGATCTGTCTATTACTGATAATGGTGTATTGAAGTCCCCAGCTATGATGGTGTTTGTGGTTATTTCTGTTTTATTGTCAAGTAGGTTTTGTTTTATGAACTGTGGTGCCCCTGTGTTTGGTGCATACAGATTTATGATTGTAATATCCTCTTGATGGATCGTTCCCTTGATAAGTGGGAAGTGGCCTTCTTTGTCTTTTTTGATTATATTTGGTTTGAAGTCTATTTTGTCCGATATTAATATAGCTACACCTGCTTGTTTCTTATTCCCGTTTGCTTGGAATACTGTTTTCCACCCTTTCACCCTGAGGAGATGTCTGTCTTTAATGGTGAGGTGGGTTTCTTGAAGGCAACAGATTGATGGGTCTAATTTTTTGATCCATCCTGTTAGCTTGTGTCTCTTGATGGGTGAATTAAGGCCATTAATATTTAGGGTAATGACTGTGAGATTTGATTTGATCCCTGCCATATTGTGATGGTAAATGTGGGTTGGAGTTTTCATGGACATTGAAGTTTTTGTGCCTACTCTGAGTTTGGTTGTTGTGATCTGCTTCTTGTAGGCAATTGTGTTTGATTATTTTTTTCTTCTCTGTGGAGAATTTCCTGAAATACTCTCTGTAGGTTTGGTTTTGTGTTCATATAATTGTAAAGCTGAGTTTTGTCATGGAAAGTTTTTCGTTCACCATCTATTATGAGGGATACTTTTGCTGGGTAGAGTAGTTTGGGTTGGAAGCCATAGGTTCTTAGACTTTGCAGTGTTTCATTCCAGGCTCTTCTAGCTTTCAGGGTTTCCATTGAGAAGTCTGAAGTAATTCTGATGGGGTTACCTCTGAAGGTGGTGTGCTGTTTTTCCCTAGCTGCTTTTAGGATTTTCTCTTTGGTGTCAATGTTTAGAGTCTTAATAATAATATGTCTTGGAGAGTTTCTCCTTTGGTCCAGTCTGTTTGGAGTTCTATTGGCTTCTTGTATCTTGATGGGCCTTTCTTTTAAGAGATTGGGGAAGTTTTCTTCAATTATTTTGTTGAATAAGTTCTCCATGCCTTTGGTCTGGATTTCTTCTCCTTCTGGTATTCCAATGATCCTGATATTGGGACGTTTAACTGTATCCCACAGTTCCCTCATGTTCTGTTCACAGGAGCTTTTAAACTTACTGAAATTTTTGAACTCTCTTACTGTTTCTTCCATCTTGTCTTCCAGATCAGAGTTTCTATCCTCCACTTGGCTGACTCTATTCTTGAGAGCTTCTAGTGAGTTTTGGGCTTGTTCAATTAAGTTTGCATTTTCTATTATTTTTCTATGTATAATTTCCATCCCTCTGTCAAGCTCCCTTTTCACATCATTTTCTGATTTTCTTGATGATTCTTGGAGTTCATCCTTGCATTTCTTTATGACTTCATTTAGCATGGCCAGCTGATTTTTAAGGTCTTCTTTTTTTTCACTCTCCCTCAAATCTCTTAACTCTCTTTGAAATCCTTCCATTTTCTTATCTAATCCTTCCAATTTCTTATCTATTAGTTCTAGTTTAGTGATGGCAGCATCCACACGATTGTCGGCCCTTTGTTGCTTTCCTGCAAGTTCTACCAATAGGTTGGTTAGAGTTGCATTGCTCATAGCTTCAATGTAGTGTTCTGGTCCTATTTGTTCTTCTATGTTTTGGTTAGAAGTATTCATTGTGGGACTGGGTGATCTAATTGGATTTTCTTGCATTTGATTATTCATGTTATTTCTTTTGCGCTGTGTTCTGCCCATGACAGTGTATGGGCAGATAAGTGGGCATATCAGCCTGGGCTCAAGAACAATGGGAATCTTATGCAGCCTGGGGGCGTTGCCAAGAAGCCTGGGCTTTGGCTGTCACTTGCCAAAGCCGCCTATCTACTGCCTGGCAGGGGCGCCGAAGTTGCCTGAGTTCTCAAGTGGTAATGTGCCAAGGCTGCCTGCGTTCGAGCTAGGAGTGGCACTGAGGCCCCAAGCACTGATGCTGCCCGAACTCTGGCTGGGCATGCTGGGAACCGGAAGCAGTCTGCGCTCCCCCGCCACAGGACAATTGTGGACAGCTGCGCGGCAGACAGAGGGCGAGTGGACGAGAGTGCGGAGCAGTCTAAGCTTCTGCACGCAGGGAATAATCTCACTTGCCAAAGCCGCCTATCTACTACCTGGCAGGGGCGCCAAGGTTGCTTGAGTTCTCAAGCGGTAATGTGCCACAGCTGCCTGCGTTCGAGCTAGGAGTGGCACTGAGGCACCAAGCACTGAAGCCGCCCAGACTTTGGCTGGGAACGCTGGGACCGGAAGCAGTCTGTGCTCCCCTGCCACAGGACAATTGTGGACAGCCACGCGGCAGACAGAGGGTGAGTGGACGAGAGTGCGGAGCAGTCTAAGCTTCCGCACGCAGGGAATAATCTCACTTGCCAAAGCCGCCTATCTACTACCTGGCAGGGGCGCCAAAGTTGCTTGAGTTCTCAAGCGGTAATGTGCCACAGCTGCCAGTGTTCGAGCTAGGAGTGGCACTGAGGCACCAAGCACTGAAGCCGCCCAGACTTTGGCTGGGAACGCTGGGAACCGGAAGCAGTCTGCGCTCCCCCGCCACGGGCAATGGCGGCCCGCCGGTGCGGCAGGCAGGTAGGGGGTGGCACCTGAGCTGACGCAAGCGAGAGATACAGTCTGAGCTTGTGGGACTGGGCACACTCAGTAGGTGGGCGAGTGGACAAGGGTGCGGAGCAGTCTAAGCTTCCGAGCGGAGGGAATGATCAGCGCGCGGTGGCAGCCGTGCGGGCTCCGGAGCAGCAGCGGCAGGGGTGGAGCTTTGAACACGGCGGTTATTTGGGGCGAGGGGTGCCTACCCGCCCGCAAGGGGACCAGTGATTCCCTGTTCCCCCACCTCTGTGCCCTCCCAGATTTCTCTCCCCTAAAAGCCACTATATACCCTTAATATCTTGCCTTTCTTTCCCCGGGATTTGCAGCGCAGCTAGGCGGTCGCCATCTTGGCCGGAAGTCCTTGTTTGTTCTTTTATGGGTGTCTATTGTGAGCTGAGCAAGACCCTCATGATACTGGGTCCATTAGCATATTGTCTTGGATGATGGTTTAAGGCATGAGTCCCCGTGCATCCCTGAGGATGAGGCCCCCATCTCTCATTGGCAGACAATGGTGGTTGGGAGAACAGAAGACATTTTCTGCAGTAGTATAGCCACCAGTGGAATTTACATACTCTGGTAAGTAAACCCCCCCCCCCCACTCTTATGCCTATGAAGGAAACCCATGAGTCTTATGCCACTCCTCTGTCTCAGAAGTGTTTCAGTTAGGGGATAGTAATTATACAACAGCCCACCCTTTTTCTGACTCTCATATTCATTCTTCCCCACCTTCCATTATGTTCCTTGAGTAGGTGATATGAATGTTTTATTATTTTCCTCTATCCATGGCTGAGCACTGAGCCACCATGGAACACCAAACATCATTTGTTCTCAGGAGCTTTACCAGTTAGGAATCTCTGAAGTATATTACTCATTGAAAAAAAGAGGTTCCTTCATGATCAGCTGAAGCTGATAGCAATAGTAATCTCAGGGCTTAACATGAATGTCTCCATAGCAATAATAAAGACATAGCATGTACAGTTAACAACAACAACAACAAAAATAGAAGCTATTTACCCAGTAGGGCCTGCAGACATCTCGGTCACTGGCATTTGGCCTGGATTATAGGACCAGATGTCATCTTCCTTTTGTGGAGTGGGCCATTCAGAAAATTGCTGGATGTACCCAGAATAGTCATGGCGCTATTGCATCTGCGAACACATCTTGCCTTGTGTTGCAGTTACTTTCAGGTTGCTGAGACAAACACCTGACCAGAAGCAGCTTATAGGGGGAAAGGATTTATTTCAGGCCTAGAGATTCCAGGGAAAGCCATGATGAGGCATAAGAAGTGAGCCAGTGCTCACTTCATCATACATCCATGGCATAGAGAAAAGACAATACTAGTAAGCATAAAAATCCAGAGACCAAGCTGGCGCTCAACACACACCTAGTAGGGCTAGATTCAAGCTCTGTTCCCACACACCTTCTCCAACAGGGATCCACCTGCCTAAGACCATGTAAGAAGCTTAATCTTAACCAAAAACTGCCTACATCTATGTGGAATATGCATTCACTTTCAAACCACACTCCAAGCAACAGGGTCCATAGCCAAATAAGACTTTTAGTGGCAATTCTCCATAGTACCTTCTGGTACTACCACAGTTAGCCAGAAGGGCAAGAATTTCCATCTTATTCCTAAAATGATTTCTTTGCATTCTGTGGCCAAAGTTTGCATTATCTTCAGCATTGTGGACTGAGTATCTAGTTTTGGAACAATAGTGATGGAAATAGCTTTTTAGTTTGAGGGGACTTAGGGACCTCTCAGGCCAACATGTTACAGTGAGGCAACCCACCCCTAGTATTAGGATTCTTATTCATTAATCTTAGACTTTGGGAAAGGCTATTTCACTATCTTGTAATATCCTTTTGTCTAAACGTATATTTGTTATCATTACTGTTTTTACAGGTGATTTTTTAAGTTTTTAAGATGTTCAGGGTTAGGACAATATAAAGAATCTTTCTTTCTTTGAAAAAAAATTACAGGGAGTTTGCAAGGTCTTTGAAATTACCCAGTTATTCATTCAAAGTGCCAGTTGGTCTTGGCTGGCTAAGAGGATACAATGTCTAATACAGCTCAAGATGATCTCATGACTTCTGTCAATTATTTGGGCAAAAGAAAAAAATTATTTGGGTATAATTGCATGGATAGAGGATCATACTACATATATTCCTGTATAATCTATAGTCATTATCCATGAGCCATCAGAAATATCCTGTGTGCTGCTGTTATTTCTGATCTTAAATGATCGCAGTGGGGCTGGCTTATGCTGTACAGCCTGTTTCAGATCCAAAGATAGGCTGGGACATGTTCAAACCTTCAGTACCTACTATTAGACCCAGTTCCTCAGTTTTGCCATGCTTTGAGCCAACATCATGGACATTGCCTTTCACTTATCCATACTTAACTACTGAAAGGTTACTGAGCTACATGAACAAACTCCATCCCCATTAAATTTTCCTTCAGGAAAAACATGTACACCTCTTACTCTGTGAGGATACACTACCCACTCCTAGAGCAAGCTTAACCATTTTCATATGTGTTGACTTGTCATTTAAGACTTACATGAAGTGTCTGGTGCTCAGGTTTCAAAGTCTTCCAGAATCTCAATAGCACCAAATTTGGCTTTCTGTTATTTGTTTCCCTAAGAACTCTGGCTTGACATATTTTCCATACTTGCATTTGAGTGATCCAGACAGGCCCTTTTGTCTTTGTTGCCCCTCATTTGTTTTGCTGTTGATGGTTAAAAGAATTTAAGAACTAAATTCACTAAGTCATTCAGATCTGTCCAAACCTCCCCTATCTCATAAAGGTTAAATCCCACCATGGGGCTCAGCAAAGGCATGGTAACCCCATACCAGTCCCAAGGTTATTGCTAGGTCTCTCTCTCTCTCTCTCTCTCTCTCTGTCTCCCTCTTATGAACATAGTCCTATCCAGTCCAGAGATCTTGGGCATCAATACTACTTCTCTCATGCCTCGTTCCCCCAGTAATGCCTATTATTTTGTCTTCTAGTTCCTGATATACATAGAGACTTAGGGTGCTGATAACCACATGGCTTTGTTAGTTCCTATGAGCCAGTCCATCTGAGAATGATTTCCTGCATACTGCCTCAGACCATGCAGCCTTTTTCCTTAGAAGGACTGGGTAGTTGGGTAGTCCTCAGTATTACTCAGTTTTCCCACTTACACAGCACTCAGGATGATCCTATTGGTCCTATATTCCATAGCCTCACTAGCCATTATGTGGGATTTCATTCATTCCTTGTTTAAAAGTTGGGTTTTTTTCCCCTAATTTAAGCTCATACAATGCAAAGTATTTTTGATTATCATAGTTTCCAATAACATCCTACTATTAAGCTATAATCTAATACTAAATCATGGACTTTTCCTTCTTCTGTTTCTTTGTTTTTGTTTTTGTTTTTAGAGGTAGGGTCTCACTCTGGTTCAGGCTGACCTGGAATTCACTGTGTAGTCTCAGGGTGGCCTTGAACCCACAGCAATCCTCCTACCTCTGCCTCCCAAGTGCTGGGATTAAAGGCATGTGCCACCACGCCCAGCTCCCTTCTTCTGTTTTAAACTTCAGACTTGAGGGTTATTTTCTATCATCTCTGCTATGTTCTCTTCTTCACTGTCCCATTCTGTATACAAGCTCCAGATTTTTTCATATCAGGAAAGGTCTTAGTAGAGAGATACCTACTTTCCCTACCTAAGAATCATGCCAGTGTAAAAAATTTCAAAATATAATCCATTCTTCCTCCTTTTCACTTTGGAGATGGTGATAGACACTGAGGGAACTTAAAACTCATCAAAGCACAACAACTGAGGCTGCTGAGAGCTCAACACTAAAGGAGACTTATAACGGGCCCTCCAAGATCAGGGAACATTGTGGAAGAAGGGGGCAAAAAGAATGTAAGAGCCACATGTAGAAGGTATATTCTGAGGCACTGCCCTGCCCTAAAGTTTTTATTAACAGACTTATTTCACGTGTAAAAATCCAAAAATATAATTGGACTTTTTATATACTGCATCCTCATTCACCTCATCAGTTTTTTTTTTTTACACATCCATTTTTTTGAAGACATGAACTAATGCCCTACAACTTGATTAAATCTTTACAGTAACTAACCTTAGTGCAGATCTTACATGTAGAGAGGTTAGTACCTCCTTGTAACATTCATTTCAAATGCCAAATCCAGATCCCCAGGTTACCAAATATTCGCTGAACAGAGCTGAGGTCCTTACACCATCTTTTGGAGTTAAATTATTGAAGAGGGAGGCTCACTGAATTCATGAAAACACTGTACTTTCCTACGGAAGAGATGTATCAGGTAAAGATAATAATCTTCTGCACCCTCTCTGGGCACAAGCTCTCTAGCTACTGTACAATTCAGTCACCTGTAAGCTCCACAGAGAATGTTGTAATGGCAGTAATTATGAGTAAATTAGCCTCCATTTTGTAAACAGTTAGGGTTACAGGTCCAAAACAAATAAGCAGATATCTGTATGGTCTGACACCTGAAAGGCACAGAGATTTTTATAATAAGTCTGGAGAATAGATTTCAAGAACTAAAATCCAAAAAGCCCTGACTCATGCCAACTACTAGGATACAAGGAGGGCATACATACAAAATTACTAATCCTGTGTCTAAATATTCAGCCTATCAAAAGCACTCCCCCAGGTATATTCCAAGTAACCAATTCAGTCTACCTAGGCTTGATGCCTGATTTGCATTCCTAAGGTAACTAGCCCCCCTCCCCTGCCCCTTCTAACCCCCCCAATCTTTCAGATATGCACAAGACACTTACCAGTTTAGGAGATTTTCTGCTTTACTTCCACTTTCTTTTCTAACAACTGATCTTCCATGGTTGCACTCACCATTCCTGGAAACCCACAAAACAATGAATTTAAGAACCATAGTCTTGGGGAGGCTTAGAAACAATTGTCTGGTGTTGTAACTCCTAAGCTAAATCCATCCAGTCATGAAAGACTCAGGCACTGTCAAAACCTGCAATGGTAACATAAAAGGTAATCATAGTAAAATATACAAATTGTAAAATGTGCCGGGCTTGGTGGCGCATGCCTTTAATCTCAGCATTCAGGGGGCAGAGGTAGGAGGATCACTGTGAGTTTGAGGCTGCCCTGAGACTACATAGTGAATTGCATGTCATCCTAGGCTAGAGTGAGACCCTACCTAGAAAAAAAAAATTGTAAAATGTATCATTTTAACCATGTTTAGTTGAAGAGTTTTGTGATGTTAAATATCTTGAAATTGTTCTGCAAACATTACTACCATACATCTCTAGAACTTCTGTCATCTTGCAAAACTGAAATTCCACACTCATTATTAGGATATCCCACATATAATAAAAGTAACACATTTACTTTCAGAATGGCAAATAGAAAACACACCTAAGAATCAATTAGGGACGCATTCCCTGCCCCCTATTGCTAATTGTAAGATCTCAGGCTCAAATGAATACAGGAAGAAAGATCACCCATGTTCCCAAAATTTACAGTTCTGAAGAAAAACAATCAAGGTCAATTTCTTTGTTGTCATGCATGTTTAGTGCCTTTAAGTGCAAGAAGAGCATGAGCTGACCCTATAAACACGTGGACTGGCCCATAATTTTCTTGCCATTCATACCTCCGTGTTCCCCTGTACTTTTGCACAATAGTATATAAAAAACTACACGATACAAGAGGTGTATCCATTTAATTTAATTACACAGTGGCAAAGGTACACATCAATGTCTCATCCCTAAAGTTCATCTCTCAAATCCTACAGGATGAAGAGGGAAAGAGACCAGAAGTAAAGGAAGGAAAGGAAACAAGATGACCCAGAGATATAAAAGAAGGTGTCAATGGAAAGTGTGTCTCCTAGCGCTTTCTTCCAACCACATGAGGATGATTTCTTTACTGCATAATGTAACACCAACAAGAGAATGAAGAGATGCACCTCACCAAGAGACTCAGGGGAAAAGCTAGATGAGTTCTTCTAATAAGATTGCTTTCTGATTCTAACTTGATAAAATTAAAGTTTGTTACCATGTTACTCATCCAGTACTTTTCTACTTTTAGAAGCATAAATTGTTTATAGCTATAGTTTTTCAGGAAACATAGCTTTTGGAAACTGGGAGAACCTGGTTGACACAGAAACTGTCTCCTGATGGACATCACCTCAAGGCTTGCTCTGCTTACTCTTCACTGTGTGAGGCAGTCCAACTCTCTGAGTGCAATGGAGAATGTACCCCAGGAGATGTATGTATGTATGCTTGAGTATTTGAGAGGGGTTGAAGGTACAAACCAAAACATTCTTGCACAGATGTTTGTCTTCCCAGAGAGAAATAAGAACTATTTGGTTTTTGACCATGAAATTTTCTTCCAGACAAGGAGAATGTTTAAGTTCTGAAGTCACACCAGATTGCAAGAAACTTATTTGGAATACAGCCAAGTATTTTGGGGTGAGACACATCTCTGAGACATGAAGTCAGACCAAATATACTCTTTTCATGGAAAAAGAACAGGAAAGAGATTCAGATAGTCTGGTTTTCAATATCCTATAAGATACTCTTCAATTTATTTTATATGGAGAAGGTGCTATGTAAAAACTTACATTAATAAATCAAGATGCATTATTGGCAAGGTATTTAAAGGTAAATCTATTTTCAATAGAAAAGATGAGAAAATTTTTGAAGGATGAATTATGAGCTAAGCAGAATGAGTATTTATTTCAACTATACTGTTTATTTATTTATTTGAGAGGCAGAGAAAGAAAATGAATGAGAAAGAGAAAGAGGCAGATAGAGGGAGAGAGGATGGGTATACCAGGGCCTCCAGCCACTACAAACAAATGCCAGATGTATGCACTACCTTGTGCATCTGTCTTATGTGGGTACTGGGGAATCAATTCAGGGTCCTTAGGCTTTGCAAGCAAGAGCCTTAACTGCTAAGCCATCTCTCTGGCCCTTGTTATTTTTTTTGGAAAGAATATAGTTATTGTCTATATTTTTGACAACAGGCCTCCAAACATATTAGCCAAAGTTCAGGCATTAGCCATGATATACATTGAACTTCTTTAAAATAATGTTTACTATTTGTATCTAGGTTGAATCAGAGTAATAATAAAAATAGATGAACTCTTCAGCTGCTGTTCAAAGGAAATTGTTTGGTGGTGTAATGCTGAACGTCAGTGGGGAAGCCATTTGATGGGCATACTCTCATCAGAAAGTTCATCCAGTGTGAGAAGAATAAAATATTCACTTCAGCTACAAACAGGGCAGAGTATAAAGAAAATACAGTAATCCAAAACAGAGAATCCATAGGCTCTCTTAAATTGGCTAAGAATCCAATTTCTAAATATTAAATCTAAATTTCTAAATAAATTGTGAAGTGTGTTTTGCAACATCTACTAGAAGCAGATTTATTTTCCCTACAAAAACGAATGAGAGTGTGAAAAGTCAATAGTTTTATGGCTCTGATCGAAGAGTACTATGTTGCATGGGTCTCCTCTGGGTCAGTAGAGCTAAAGTAGTAAAATACATTCTATAGAAATTAGTAGAAAAGTATGAGGACTAGCATGGAAAAGTCCCTAAAGTGCATGGCCTATCCATTGAGAAGAATCATAAATGCATGCTCTAACCTCACTTTGCAAACAAATAGTATTCATTTTTTACAAACATGATTTCAGTAACTACGTTGGAATGTACAGGTTACCTTCTATAATCTTTGGAATCTTCTACAAGATAAACATTGAAGGATAAAAAGATCTGAAAACAAAGCATCTCACAATATGGTTATCATGTTAAGGAAAGTAAGCATTACTTCCAACATAGAAAATCAGTTCTGCATTTAAGCAACACATATTTGGAAGGATGAAAAATAAGACACAACCTGTGAAATATTTTTTCATAATCTAGAAAATAATTAACAAGTGCCATTCCAATTATCTTTCCTTATCATTTTGATATTTCCTCTGAATACTCAGTTTCTTCTTTATTCAGGTATTTCTTATGTATTTTAATCTTTCCTCTGCATTTCCTTTCTCTGTTCATCAAAATCTTCCTTTCACAGTGAGTCTAAGGCAATGAGCATCTTTAAGTACTGATATGCTTGGGAGGAATATGAGTTACCCACATTGTTATGATTTCATTACTTAAAAACAAGCTTAATTAATACAACTCAATAAAAATCCTTCCTCTGTACCTCATGGAAATAACATCAAGCTACTAAAACTTTTCACTGAAGGGAACCTGCTATACACTACGGGTTATATTACATTTTGAATAGTGAAAACACATACTGCAAGGGAATTCACATCAGGAAAATATCACATGCAACTGGTGATAATTTAGTAAGAATTTGTTGATTATGTATAGCAGGCATACATTTGAGATGAATTCCGAATAATGGCAGAAATTTAACTTGAAGTGCTGGCAGTATTTGGAGGGGTGTGCTGAGAGCCAGAGAGTGTACATGCAGGATGAAGGGACACTGCAGGGCCAGGTGAACATGACAGTATTCTAGAATGCCGCACCACAGTCAGCTAACTGGAGTTTGAGATCAAGCCATGGTCAGACATGGCCTCAGTGAGGTAAACATCACAGTTAACTTGCGGGGAAGGTGGCCAGAAGTCTGAGTGAAAAACGACTTCAGAAGCTCAGCCATGGTGGAATAAAAATCAGGAAAGATCAAACCCATAGAACTTGAAATTTTAGCTAAGTTAGAAATGAGTTAAAAAAAATCTCATGTTGCTGATAACAAACAGATATTTGGAAAAACTAATCCAAGACAAGACAAAGAGTAATTTATTTGGTGGTAACTTGGAGATTGACTACTAATTACAAAATATTTTCATAAGCAAACCTTTCCTTTCTGAATTTGCAATAATAACAAAATATCTGAGCCTGGTGGATGTTTAATCCTCCCTTCATACCTAGTGTTTCAGACACGCTCTGAAAATTTACCATCATGAGAGTGAGCACTGTGATATGTAACAAAGAAGAATATTTTCCAGAAAATACTAGTTGAATGAAATTGAGTAAACCCTACTTACTCCTCTTTCATAGATTTTGTACCTGTAAAAGGAGATGATTGTCCAGTGATATGTCTTTATTTTACACATTGTTGTAATAACAGAGATAAAAAGCAATAATCTTTAAAACTGTCTTTGAGTTTCAGGTACTGTAAACCATGAGGCACCTTGGCACAGACAGTGGCAGAGTCATACAAGTAGACATGCTGTAGTTGTCACTGTAGTGACTACAACCCTTACCATCAAAATATCTGCCATTTCCGTTACTGCTGCCACCACTGAGACTACTTTTAACTCAAGAGGCTCTTTCTTTCAGTGATGGTTAATCTCTATCATCAACTTGATTAGATCAGAAATCAAGTAAGACACTTCTTGGAAAGTCTGTGAGTGTTTCTACGGGTTAATAAGGAGGATCGACCTTCCCCCAGAGTGGGCAGTTCTCCAGTAGCAGCATGTATAGGAAGACATTCCAGGAAGAAGCAAAGTTTGTGCCTGACTGCCTTTGTCCCTTGTTGGCAAAAGCATTAATCATATTGCTGCCATCCTTTACTGGCATCAGAACCTAGCTTCCTTGACCTTCCAGCGTGGACTCTAGTCTGGCAGCTGTCCAGGCATCCTCCACACCTTCAGGGCTAGATTGTGAAAGTGAAGCTACTGGGTTCTCAACTTTTCTAGTGTGTAGACCACCATTGTTGTACTACCCAGCCTATATTGCCTAAACTAATCTACTAAATCCCCTTGGGTAACATATACTCATTAAATATATCATAACTAGAGAACCCCGATATAAATTCTGTCAAGAGATAAGACATTGAACTACCTTAGTTCATTGCAAAACACTGGTAAAGGAATAAAGGAGACATAAATAGAGAGATGAGTCCTAATACCATGAAAGATGACAATAAAAATGAATCTAGAAAGCTGATCAGAGAGCTGTCAGCTGGCAGCAAAGAAGAAGACATGGAACCATGTCAGGAAGGGGGACTCAGGGCTGAACTTACCTATAGAGACTCAAGAAGTGAGGTGAGCCATGCTTCTTAATTATTTTTTCTCATTGCCGTAACAAAATATCTGACAAAAGCAACTTATGGGAGTAAGATTTATTTCAGTAGACAGATTGAGAATGTAACGCATCATGGTAGGCAAGGCGGGAATAGAAGGCAGCTAGTCACACTGCATCTGTAGTCAGGAAGCTGAGAGTGATGGAGGCCAGCACCATGCTCACTTTCCCAGTTTTTTCAGTCTAGGACCTCTACCTCAGTCATGGGATAGTGAAAAGCTGCCTTTCAGGTGGGTATTCATGCCTCAATGACCCTAATTTGGAAACTCTCTCATGGATATGGCCTGAGGTTTGTTTCCATGATGATTCTAAAAATCATTAAGTTAGTTATCGAGATTAACCATTTCATCCCCATTTCCATTTAGAGACTGTCCTGGCTTTCACACCAAAAGTGAAGTGGACACAGAAGGCTCCTATTACTCATTTTCTTGTTATTGTCCTATCACCATATTATTGTTAGTATTTTTAGTAACAGAAATAGTATTATAGTCTTGGGGAGATGGATCAGTGGTTAAAGGCACTACCTTGCTTGCAAAGTCTGCCAGCCAGAGTTTGATTCTCCAGTACCCATGTAAAGCTAGATGCACAAAGTGCCATATGATTCTTGAATTCACTTGCAGTGGTAAAATGCCCCAACACACACCCATACATACTCTCAGTATCTGTTTCTGTCTCTCTCCTTTCAAAAAATATAAATTATATAAAAAATAAATAGCATTATGAAATGTGAGAGGCACGGGAAATGAAATCCAGGATATCACATGCTAAACAAATGCTCTACCACACAGGGAGATAAACCCATAGGTCAAAGCTTCTGATATATTTGTCTTTTTTTAAACTTTAATGAGAAACGTTTATTGAAGAACTTTTAAAATACATTTAATGTTTGAAAATTTATATATTTACGCATTCTATATTTGGTATATTGAAACTCCTTAGCTGATATTTCAAATGTTTAGGAATCAGACCCATGCTTATAGCCTTCCTCTAACTCTGTTTGATACAAGAGGGAGAGGAAAGGTATGCATGGATAGGCACGGATAACTACATTGCTCCATACTTTTTCTGTTTTAAATATTGAGCTCTAACATCTACTATATAAATATGCTACATATTATTTAAGTGTAATTGACATTACAAATGGTTATAGCTATATGTAAAAATAGACATTAATATTCTTTTTTAAATTAGTTTTGTACTCAGTGAATATAGTCAAGTTGGTACCATTGTTAGCCTCCTCCCTGTTCTCCCTCCTCCCCCTGGCCCCTCCTTGTTGGGGTATATGGGTCATGCATTGTGGGGTTAGCCTTCAGTTATGGGTAGGAGGAAATGTCTCTGGTATCATGACCAAGCGTGTGGCTCTGACATTCTTTCCATCCCCTCTTCCGCAAATTTCCCTGAGCCATGTTGGGTTCATTTTAGGTTGGCTCCAGTGATGAGGACTTGGGAGCCTCTGTGTCTCTGGCTCTCTGATTTGGTAGGAGTTGATTGTTCTCTGTGCCGATCTCCTTCACCCTTGTGCTGGTATCAAGTTCACCAAGAAAACAGCACCCCTGCTTGTTTTGCCATTATTGTTAGTTTCATCTGGGGCCCTTTTGAGGTATGATGGGGTGGTTCTCTCCTTAGGATCTGCATCTATCTGAAAAAAGAGAAGCAGATTCTCTGACAGAGAGTAAAGTTAGCACCAGATAAATGGGATAGCCATTAATTTTTTATAGAGAATTTGATAGGTGTAGGCCCTCTTGTAGCCCATGATTGATGATAGCTTGATAATGGAGCACTGGCTCATTTTTGGATCTGGTTCTGACTTGTTTCCCAGCTCCAGATATGGATTCTGTTCCACTGAGCAGATCAGTAGCCAAATCAAGAGCAGTTGGTTCCCCACCATGGCTGTGTGGCACTATTGCACTTGTGTGGGCATCACAACAAGTTATTTGCTGCTAAGTAGGTTAGGCCATGAGTTGCTTGGACAGATATTGGTCATTTCTCCCCAGTCGCCCTCTGCAATAGACGTGCTGACTGTCTGGGGACTGACTCTCTTCCAGCTTCCAGCCATGTCATTCCATGATACGTGTCAACCACATATGGTGTCTTCAGCAGTAGGGTCTTACCAGTAACCTTTGGTGTGTCATCAAGTACTCTGACAGAAATCTGTCATTCTTTAAGAAACCTTGTAAGTGTCTCTGATTAAAAGCTCATGTGGATAATAGCCACCTGCTGGTACTGAGAATTACAGGTCAGTGCCCATGAAGAGAAGGAAGAAAAAGATAAGTAATATAAAAGAGTTAGAGAGAAGAAGGAGAGGGAGGGTGAGAGAGAGAGGCAGTAGAAAAGTAAGATCAGTCTTCATCGTATACTCTCTAGGGCCTTGGGACTCGGGTGTTCCCTCTAAGGGCCTGGTGAACAGTATATGTGCGGGTGCAACAGTATATTTGTCTTTTTAATTCTCTTGTATGTAATAACTACAAAATGTATTTAAAATGTGGTACTTCATTTTCTATGACTTAACATCTTAGACCACTTCAACATGATTGTTTGAAATCTGAAAAGCAGACAAAAGTACTGGCAGCCAATGCTAAGCCAAAAACAAATTTATTTTGACCTAATATTATTTAATTAAATTTTGTGAAAATATTGTGCAAATGTCCAAGCTTTTAAAGAAAAAGCTCATAATGGCGAGATAGCAGAATAATAAATTCTACAATGTGACCCATATCATGAAAATCAGACCTTTCTGCATATATGTATATATATATGTATATATATATATATATGGTGAAATTCTGAACTCAGAATTGTGTCTTCATCTCAAACACAAGAAAGTGAAATAAAGTAATCTTTCACTTAAACTATGAGGCTCACCACCAATATAGCAACACCCAGGAGGTACAGAATAGACTTCTGAGGTAACAAGGAGCCTCCTAACTAAACATGGAGCTCACTGTTACTCTGATAAGTTGTATCTTTATTAGATTTTATTGCAATCTTTTAACCCTACCATAACATAAATGCACATGCAAACCCTCTTTGTCCCATAACACTGTCCAGCTACAGTGAAATTACAGATCTGGGCTGGAGGAATGGTTTAGTGGTTAAAATGTTTGCCTCTATAGCCAAAGGAGCCAGATGCACAAGGGGGTGCATGCATCTGGGGTTTGTTTGCAGTGGCTGGAGGCCCTGGTGCGCCCATTTTCTCTCTTTCTCCCTCTCTCCCACCTTTGTCTGTCAAATATATATATATATATATATATATATATATATATATATATATATAAATTTTTTAAATTACAGCTCTGAGTATTCAGGACTGCAATCGGAGGATATTGACCATGTGACTACACTACAGCTCAGGGAAGTACCACTGTGATGAGCACATGGGAGGGGATAATAAGACAGCAACTGTTGGAGAGGAAAGACTTGTCTCTGAAAGCTAAGATCCATGCTTCTGGGGCCCTGTTCATCTAAAAAGAAGGTTACAGCCAGGGAAAGTGTGAGGGTTAGATGCTGTGTCCTTGATCCCATCAAATCAGCAAGAGAGCGGCTGACTAGTTGAAATTATGCATGCTTCAGCAAATTTTCAGTGCCACTTGTACAGCATTTGATTTCCTGGTCATCTTGTGCACATTCTAGTCACGTACCTTATTAATTCACCAGTCAACCAAACTGAAAAGAGTGAATACCTTTGAGTGCGAAATACATTCCCCTGTGTTGAAAATCTATGACTGCAGAAATTTTCTTTAAAGGCTCCTGCTGCTCTGTTGTTAGCAGATGTCCATGTTCTTTCCTTCATTTCAGTGTTCTGTATGATTGTGATAACCATGTTTCTATTTGAACCCTGAACCATGACCCACACTTTACATCTATTTTATATTATTTGTAGCACATTCCATCATGAAAGGTCTTAATAAATCTGAAGTTGACAATCCTTTCAAATCCTAAAGCCTTCAATATTTCTTGTTTTCAAATTTTAATTTATGTGCTCTGGTGGTTTTTGCTATGGATAATGCTATTTAAAGTCTCCACTTCAATCTAATCTGAGAACTGCTGTGTATCAACACTGGTTTCCACACAGCTGAATCATCTGAGACCCAAAGACATGGATGTAAGCTCTGCTTCTCATTACAAGAGATGAGTTATGTGCATAGTCTTATGAGTAGGAATTCTAGAGGCTTTATATCAAAAGAGAAAAGCAAAAGCCTAGCTCAAGTTATGAGGGGATATTGTATGTTTACAGAGAAAATTTTATCTTTCCTTTGGACATGTGCCCACTTCCATCCTCTACAGAAATCAAAACCCTCCATAGACTTCCTAAACTAAAGTTTGGTCATGTTAATCTTTCTATAGTTTAAGTATGTGAGTTGTATACAGAAATCAAACATCCTGGAATTCTAAAATGCTTTATGTTTTAAAGGGTCTATTTGGTAACATAATAATAACTAGGAGCCTGAGTTATAAAAGCATTTCTTTTTAGGTATATAAACTATGTTCACATAACATTAAATGTTTAAATATAAACTGAATAATCTAATCAATTACCACAATATTTGAAAACATCTAGTAATAAGGATATACAGATATTTGGCTAATCTTTTATTGTCATTTTAAATATATTTGAAATAGATCACAAAATCTATGTCCAACACATTTTTCTTTTATAATGAAAGCAAAAGTAAGGTTGTACATTCTTTATTTTAAATAAGAAAATAAATTAATTCAATTATTACTCTTGGAACTGCAGAGCATTTTGTTATTGTATTACTAATAATTTAATAGATCATTTGAAAAAAAGGTAAAGAAAAGCAACACTGTCCCCCAACATCAGAACAAAATTAAATTAAGGCATGCACTCATCCAGTCACCTTTATGATTCATTATCTCCAAATAGTTGTAAAGTCATATCTCGTGACATCAGCTTACATGTGGATATCTGTTACCTTCCTCAAAACAACATAAATCAAGCAAGTCAAGTTAGATAATTTTTATTAGGATAGGTCATCTGGTGGTGATTTTTGTATGTAGGGTGATGTATACAAGCTACAGGCACATATTATGGAACTTTTATATGAAACCTGGGAATCGAATGTTGACACCCACACGATGGCTTGGAACCACTCCACATTGATGCTGAGGAACACCTGAACTAAGATTTACTATGAGAAATGGGCATATGCAACTATGGAACTGATGAGGCACTTTCTCATGTGTTGAGCGAATCACCAAGAAGGGAATGTTGGAACTTTTTCTTGGATTTAAGATGTTGATACTGGAAAAATACTTTATTGAGGAAGTTTGGGCATTGGTCTAAAAGTCTTTCCACTAATTATGCCAACCCCACTGAAAGGATCTAGTACAATTTCCTATACTGGAAATAATTTGAACTTTAATCTCATCAGAAAATCTATTCACAGTTATACCTTGATTAGGACTTAAGTGAATAACTGGGGATGGAGACTAACCAAACTAATACTCATACACATATGTCCTTTTCTCATGCTTTAATTTTTCTCTTGCCATTAAAATTTTGGGTCTATGTCACAGAAGTTAAATATGAACAAGGTATTCAAATGGAGGCAGGGTTGGAGAACTTCTCTGGACTCTGTGAGGTACAAGGGGCTGGCAGGGAAGGATGAGCCTCCATGTAGAAGGAAAACAGAAGTAATGATTAGAGGAGGTTATTGGAGGTTCTACAGAGTAAAGAGGCCCTCATGCAGGAAGCTGGTCTGCAATGCAAAAGACAGAACTGCAGGAGGTGAAGAGAACATTCTTATGGAGCTGAAGACTAGAGGAGAGGTGGCCCAGGGCAAAGCTTAAAAATGCTTCAGAAGAAAGAAGACTGCCTGTGTGTAAGGGACAGGAAAAGTGTGGCTATACAAGGAGTTTTATTTTGAATATCTGTGAATATGCTCCGTAATTCCATCCATATTGCAGTCAGGTTCGCATTGTTGGTAGAAATCATCCAACCAAGAGCAGCTTGTGGGAAAGAAAGAGGTTTATTTTGGCTTACAGGCTCGATGGGGAAGCTCCGTGATGGCAGGGAAAATGACGACATATGCAAAAGTCAGACATCACCTCCTGGCCAACATAAGGTGGACCATAGCAACAGGAGAGTGTGCCAAACACTGGCATGGGGAAACTGAATAAAAAACCCATAAGCCCATCCCCAACAATACACCACCTCCAGGAAGCTTTAATTTCCAATTGCCATCAGCTGGGGAACCTAGCATTCAGAACACCTAAGTTTATGGGCGCCACCTGAATCAAACCACCACAATCCACATACTGGTTTACACACAGAAATATCTCAATAGCCATGAGTATACTCAGAGGACCTATCATGAGTTAAAATCTCACTCTCTGCTCATAGATACTTAGCTTCTTGATTAAATAGCTGGCCCTGGGATTTTAAAGTGCAAGATGGGTCTATAAAACTTACTGTATCTAAAGGATGGACACATTCAAAGAATGATAGAAATATGATAAAGGAATACTTATTGGGTAACTCTAGCAAAACTCAGGCATTAATTAATGCTGATAATTTTTGGTTACTTTTTGAATAAAATGCACCTCTTCTAATAATTAGAGTAAAAGTTGTTGAAGAACCTAATATTCTCATTGTGTTAAGTATTTATACTTAACATATCGGTTAATTATAAAAAGAAACAAACTAATTTTACAGTGAAGTCTGGCAGAACTATCTTGACCAAGTGATCAAGTTGAGATCACCACTAATGGAATAAGTTGAAATCATGAAGCACCTGGGGGAATACTGAAGAGAAATATCACTCCTTTATTGTTTCTTGTAAAGACAACTAACCTGACTTTAATCATGGGGACCCTGCAGACAGATGTATATTTTAGGATATTATATAAATCATTTGGACTATACCATCTTAGAACATGTTACAATGATGAAAGTGAAAGACAGTGAAGTCTTACTCCAGGATGTAGGTATCAAAGAGAAGAAAGATATCACTTGGCACTTGCAGCACCTCTGAGAGTATTCAGTGGATGCTTTCATCCTGGTAATGAGGGACCCAGCGACTACACAAATTAACAGTACTTGACCAAGGCAGTCAATCTGTATTTACCATATATGAAGGAATGATTTGCACTTGAGGAAGAATTTGACAATTATACAACTATTTAGTTCTTTGAAAAGAAGAACCAGGAATTGTTTTATTCCCTTAAATATTGGTTTTGATGTATTTTGGGTAAACCTACTTTTCAAACATTATTGGGCATACAAGTCATGCAGGAATTCAATTTTAAATTCCGATGCTTCTTTTCCAAAGTGTAAACTGGAGTTTTAAATTTATAATGGGCCTCCAGGTAACACCGGGGCATCTGGCCCACATGCCACACTTTGAATTACAATGTTCTTGGCTAACACAAGTCACTGGAAGGGTCGAATAGTAATATTAGGTAGATACTATATCCAGTGGTAATGGACTTACATATCATAATGATTTATTTAAATATATCAGTAATGAAAATAAAGATTTATTTTTATAGGCTACATTCCTGGAAAAAGAATATGACTGTGTTACATTTCAGCTAGCTATATGAAGACATTGAACATTGCCATGAAAGGTGTATGCAGGCCTTTAAATGCCAGTAAAATGAATCAATCACTTTTAGTGGCTGATCAAAGTTCTCAATCCATTCCTCCTTTCTCAGCAAATTTAATCTTGTAATCTTCTACTAGCTAGATGTATTATGGCCAGGGTTTTGTCAGGCCCTGAAACAGCAGAAACAGCTTCTTCCAGAGAGCTATTAGATTAAATGGACAATAAATGTGATTCACTGTGCCAACTCCTGTGAAGTTTAGCCAAAAGATTAAAGTGACACAGACTCAACATTTACAGTAAAAGTAAAAGTGACGTGGAGTCAAAGTCATAGGAAATCTGTTCTGGAAAGAAAGTATCCTGCATTCAAGGAAGAGCTCCCTTTACAACATTTGCAGCTAAAAATTATATCCAGCTGGCACCAGAAGTTCCATCTAAGAGGTGCAAATGTTTTGATCTATGACAATAAATCTTTGAACTTAAATCAGCAAGCAGACTGGAATCTCACTTTCCTAGGGTATTTTTTTTTTTTCAATGTAACATTCATCAGTTTTCCCAGAAAGAAGGGAATTCTCTGCTTTTTTTTTTTTTTTTTTTTTTTTTGGTGTTTCGAGGTAGGGTTTCACTGTAGTCCAGGCTGACCTGGAATTCACTCTGTATTCCCAGGGTGGCCTCAAACTCACAGCTATCCTCCTACCTCTGCCTCTCGAGTGCTGGGATTAAACTCTGCAATTTTTATGTGTCTTTACTCTAAAATATCACAACTTGTACACTGCCTCAGATATTAAATAAAATTATCAGCAAAGGTGCATGAGCCACATATATACCTCCTGGCATATGGGAGGGGAGTGGAGAAGCATCCCTGAAAGTTGTATATTCCAGTCAGACAAGTATAATTATCAAATCTAAGACACCATTAAAACCTACAGCTTATACTAGTCGAAGTTTCAATGTCATTCAAAAAATATTTTGTACTTCTCCCTACTATTTTAGCCTTTAATGTTTGTTGACACCCATAACATCCATAATGTGAACACAAATATAGCCATAAAGAAGGGACAAAGAGGATACAGTAACAAATGTGTGCAATGATAAAATGATAAGAGAAATCTGATTTAGCAAATCATACCAGTGTTAGAATGGCATAATGGACTAAGGACATACTTCCTATTAGAAACTAATCCCTCATGTTTCCATTCTAATTGTCTCTCCACTCTTGAAGTTTAATACTGTTATAGTTTTGGCCTAACAAGGCCCAATTTATTAGGCATACATATATATATTTTTTTAAATTAGTTAGCACAAACGGCCACTTTGACAGTATACAATGCTGGTGATTCTAGCACAAGTTATCAGTAAAACCCCAAAAGTTTATATCTCAGATAAGTCATGCTTGCTACACAGACCTATTTCCTTGTCTTCTAAGAGTCATAATCTGTTGTAGTTACATTCTCATTACTGGGACATCATGTCCAACCAGAAGCAGCTTACAGGAGGAAAGGGTTTATTTCAGTTTACAATTTTAAGGGGAACTTTCTCCTGTCAAGAAGAGCATGGTGCAAGTAGGAAGCTGCCTCACATCTTGTCATAGCAGCAACCACAACAAAAAAAAATCATCTTAGAGAACTAATTCTGAGTACCCAGAAAAGCTGGACTGAAATCTTAAAGGTTGCCCTCAGAGATATACCTCCTCCAGCAAGACTCCACCATCTGGGGAATAAGCAGGTGGATCAATCACAAACACATGACTATGGGGGACATTTTACATTTAAACTACCACAGAACCCATAAAGAAGTATTGAGAGGGCAACAAGACTCTGCAGTATCAGGACATGAGGACAACATTGTCAAATGCCCTTTTGTAACTCTTTCTCCTATGGTCCATGGCCTTCAACCCTATGGGTTCTCAGGAACTCTAATTCTGGAAATAAAGAAGTGTTATTGAAGTCACCTTCTCACTGCTGTGACAAAGCACTGGACCAAAAGCATATGATTAGAGGGAAGTTGTTTATTTTACTAACAATCTCAAATGGAAGTTTCATGATGGCAGGGTATAGGAGATTCCTCCAAACTGAAGAGAGGAAAAAGTCTGTGATTCAGGAAGTTACATCATGGATAACTGAAACTTAAAGGCTACTGAAACACACCCCAGGATCATGTTAATTACAAACTGAAACATTTCTTCCTGAGGGGAAGGAAGAAACTTGCTCAGACTGTGGAAGTCACCAATTCAGGGAAAGGGCTGCAGGACCTGCCCTAAGGCTATATAAAGGGGAAACAACTGCTTAGAGGAGAGACTTTCCCATTGAGCTTCCTGCAGGTTCTGCAGTGAGCTCCAGAGAAGCAGCTTCTGTGAGTTGTCACCTATGCTGGGGTTGGCCTTCTGGTGATGCAGCTGCCTTTGATTTGAAACAGCTATGGGGAGGTCATCATTCAGGATGGGATGTGACTTCTCATGGTGTGGCTTCCTTTGGGTCATCTATTGTTCCTATAAGCAATCCCTCACACCCCTCTGTAAATAACCCCAATAAACTCATTGGTTCATCCAAACTGATTTTGGGGTAATGGTTCTTTCATCTGTCATCTGTACCCTATCTAGGCACATGTGTTCATGTCACCGTGAACAAAGGGGAAGGCATGGCATAAACAAAGGCTAAATATCACCTCTATTATAGCAGGTGGAAAAGAGCAGCAGGAGAGTACCCAAATTTGGCCAGGGGAAGCTGGCTATAACACTCATAAGCTCACCCCAACAACACATATCCTCCTGCAAGGCTTCACCACCAAAATTGCCACCAGTAGGGGATCAAAAATTCAAACCTCATGAATATATGGAGAACATGTGATTCAAACTATCACAAGTGCCAAGCTATACAGACCTCCAGCTTGCACAATGGGATCAGGAGCTTTCATGAAAAGGATTATTTTGGAGCAACTCTCAGTATTACCCTTAGTCATTATTACTAGGACACATGAACTGCCAGGCTCTCAGTTACACAGTACCAAAAAAATGCTGTTATTCTCCAGTCATAGAGTTGTGGTCATTGTACTTTTATTTTCTATTTTTCATCTTCTCTAATTAGGTCTCTGAAGCTTCTTTCTTTCAAGAATATGTCTATAAATATATAATAAAGATATCAATGAAAAGTTTAAAAATATGTATGTACAATTTATTAAAAACTTATATGAAGTACGTAACTAAGACTATAAATAATCAGTAGTCAAGTTTACTGAAACCAAATATGGGCAACTGATACAGCAAAACTTTAGTCAAGTTTTGCTAAAGGTTTGTATTAAAAACCAATGTCTTATAATTAAAGCATTAATTCTTACCAATAGGTGGTTTCATATTTTTATTCCTATTTAAAAGATAAAAGTGAAAAAGAAAAGATAAAAGTGAAGTAACTAAGATGTGTATGGAATTGAGGCCTGTAGTAATATTTGCGGCTTTGCTGAGTTCCATAGTTATTTTAAAAACTGGTTGGTTATTTTCTCATCTTTATACATTATTTTTAGTTGATAATATTGACATGAGAGGCTTATATTTAATCAACATCACTGGGTTTCCCTATCACTTCTTTATATATGATAAAAATAACACAACAATTCATAAAGCTCTAAGTCATGTCACTTTTCAGATTTCTGTGGTGTAAATACTATCAAAGTAGCTGATTTCCTGAACACAGCATTGGAAATGGTGCCCAGTGACTCAGTTACAGTGACCATAGACCTAAATAGTACAAAGATTATAGAAGACTGAAAATTGTAAAATAATAATCAATAAAAATTGTAATATAATAATAAATAATCAAAAACAATCAATTATATATGCATTTGTATATTCATTATTTATGCTTATTTTAATATTGTACATTGCAAATTTATATAGCTTATTTTGTATTAAGGTTAGTTTTCAAGATAGACATAGTGTCTTGTGTGTATCTATAATAATCTCAGTAATTGAGAGGCTGAAACAGGAGGATTGCAGTAGAGTTGAAGGCCAGTTTTGCCTAAAGTGTAACAACCAGTTGATATATTTATATGGTTGAGGAGGTTGTGTGTGCACATGCCTCAGGGCCTCTTGGTGCTTCAAATTAATGCCAGATGCTTACACTACTTTTTGGTATGGCTAATGTGGGTGGCTTGGGAATTGGACCTAGGCTGGCAGGCTTTGTAAGAAAACACTGTTAACCACTTAGCCATCTTCACAGTTCCAGGTTTGCAAACAACTTTTTGGAAGTGTGGATGGAAGATAATGTTGTAGTTACTTTCTAGTGGCTAGGATAAAGTAGCCAACCAAATACAGACGTGGGGAGGAAAGTTTTCATTTTTTATTGTCAAGAGGAATCTTCATGTGGGCAGGGGAAACATGGCATGAGCAGAGCCTGGACATCACTTCTTCCATAGTGGGTAGAAATAGCAGAAGAGTAAGCCCAGTTCTGGCAAAGGGGAGCTGGCTATAACACTCTGAGCCTACCCAGAACACTGCACCCCCTTGAGGCAAGGCCTCCCCTCCCAAATAGCCATCAGCTGTGGACCAGACATTCAGAACACATGCATTTATGGGAGGCACCTTATTCAAATCACCACAGATAGCCAGGGGAGTTCGTCCCAACTGCTTGAGCTCCTCCCCCGTAACTTACCTTAAGCACCACAAGCCCTTTCCATATCCATCCATATAGCTGTATTCCACATTTCTCATAAATTTCCACATTGCCATTCGTAATGTTTTGTCTCACAGAACTTTTTAAAATCCTTACTTATATTAATATACATAGTACATATCTGCCTATTTGCTGAGGACTTTGACTACTACAACAAAGTCAGGATGCATGCTTTGTGGCCCTTCCACAGACTGCCTAATAGTTCTTTCATATAAATATTTTACTCACTGATGAATTTGACTACATCTTTAATTAGAATGCAAGTTCCTTGAGTAGAAGCAAATTATTCTTGTTTCCTTCAGTGAAAAGGACACTGCACGGAGCACTTGTCCTTTTTTCTTGCTCACCTAACTTGATACGTCATGGCATTTTCAAATTAAGAACAAGAGGTTTAGCTACTCAAGGCCCCATGGCCCAGAAAAGGTGAGGCTCAGACTGCAATCCACTTCCTAGGCTCTTTATCAGTAGTTCACTGCTGTTCCGTGCTTCTCAGTGGCTGTTTGTTATTATTTTCTAATTAGAGATAATAGGTAAAATTAACAACTTTCTCTTATTTAAAAGATGACCTATCAAATTTCACCTGTTTATTATGATATATTCCTCATGACATACACTGAATTTAAAACTTGGATGAACCTAAAAGACAGACAGATTTCTGTCAGAGTACTTGATGACCCACCAAAGGCTAGTGATAAGACCCTACTTCTGAAGACATCCTATGTGACTGACATGCAAATTAGAATGGCATGGCTGGAAGTTGGAAGAGTCAGCGCGTCTAGTGCCAGAAGGTGCTACATGGGCGACTGGGGGAAAATGACCAATATCTGTCGAAGCAACGCAAGGTCTAACCTACTTAGCAGCAAATAACTTGTTGTGATGCCCACACAAGTGCAGTGGTGGCACACAGCCATGGTGGGAACCAACTGCTCTCAATTTGGCTAACTGATCCCCTCACTGGTATGAGACCCATAGCTGGAGCTGGGAAACAAGTCAGAACCATATCCAAACGTAAACCCACTCTCCATTAACAAGCTTCCACCAATCGTGGGCTATAAGAGGGCCTACACCTATTAAATTCTCTATAAAAAAAGGGTTATCTCATTTGTCCTGATGCTAACTTACTCTCCGTTGGAGAATCTGCTTCTCTTTTTCAGATAGATGTAGATCCTAAGGAGAGAGACACCCCATCATACCTCCAAAGGGCCCTGGCTGAAACTAAGAAAAATTGGAGAAACAAGCAAGGGGGTTGTTTTCCTGATGAACCGGATACCAGCACAAGGGAGAAGGAGATCAGCACAGAGAAAAATCAACTCCTACCAAATCAGAGAGCCAGAGCCACAGAGCCCCCCAACACGTCATCACTGAAGCAGACCCAACATGGCTCAGGGAAATTTTGCGGAAGAGGGGGCGGAAAGAATGTCAGAGCCACATGTTGGGTCATGATATGCAGAGACATTTAGCTTACCCATAAGTGTGGGCTAACTCCACAATGCATGACCCGTATACCTCAACAAGGAGGGGCCAAGGGGAGGGGGTAGGTCATGGATGAGCCTAATAAAGGTACCAAACTGACTGTAAAAAAAAAAAAAAAAAAACTTGGATGAACCAATCATCCATGTGACTCTACACACAGTGAATTCCTTTCAGTCGAATTTCAAAGGAAGATTACAGGAGACAGACATTATTTCTATGTAGTATGTTCTCTTGCCCCTCCTCCTTTTTCAGATAATATTTTCAGTCAAAATAGAAATTTCACAGATGTAGATAGCTTTTAAAAATGTAAAATGTGTTTCCCCTTTGGACCCTTGCAGATTTTGGCTCACTAACTAGAATTGAGAATGTGAGTTATTTGTTCTGGAGATAGGCAAAGGTAGATATAAAAGCAACTTAGAAACCTAAAAAAACAGAAGCCATTTCATGACACAGGATTGGCAAGTAGTACCACTGTGGGTCAGTTGGCTTAAATTTTCTTTTTTTGGTCTTACTTCAATGATGTTAAAGTCTTGATTGAATAACAAAAATATCAACTTGAGACTTCATTTGGCGAGAATTTATTACAGTAGTATCAAACTACAACAAGCCGTCAAACCAAGAACTTCACTGCCGCTTGTCTCCAGAGTGGACAAAATCAGAAACATACATCTAACTCAAAAGAAAGGAGGACTCTTTTATTGCCTCTTATTTTTTTTTTCTATCTACTCCTCTGTCATCTCATTAAAAATAGGTTCTTCTGATTCTCAGTTCAAAATTTAAAAGATTATTTCCTGGTACTGCTATTTGATAGCACAGTCTAGATTGTAGCTGACAACATTCTTAGACCCATTTCTGAGGAGAGACTCAGAAACAATCTGTTTGGTGTCCATGTAATAACAAGTGTCTTCAGCTAGCTTCTGCCTTGATGGGGTTGCTCTAATATTTCTCCTTTTTATGAAGTATTAGACTTGGGTGTGTGTTTACAACATATTGTGGTACCCATTTCTAAACCACACTGACCTTAAATTTAGAATTGATAGTAAATAACAAGTGTGCTTTTAAACACTTTGAGTTAATGAAGTATACAGATATTTCCTTATTTAGAGCTATCATTTTACTTTTGTGGATTAATAACTACATAGATTTATGACAGTTATAATAATCCAATAGGACTGGTTCAGGGATTATATGGATTTTCAAAATGCTTTCTTATATGTGATTTTTTGCCAGCTTTTGACATCAGAATTATGTTAAATTAAAGTAACATTTTATTACATAGATGCTCTGAATAGGTTAGAATAGCAATGAAAGTGCCCTTAGCTCAGAATTATAGCTGAACATGCCTGAAACATCATTAATTCAGAGTTCTTAAAGCAGATAGAGTACCATGTCTAAGGCACAACTGATGTCTTTTACCACTGTTTATAAGTCACCATGTCACTTACAAAGATCAATTTATTATACCAGTTTATAATTCATATTTGGATTCCATGTTATACATTTTCTCCCACCATTTTACTATAGATTTTATTCATTTAGCAAGACCTTAATTTGATATTTCAGCTTTATGTTGGGGATTAGGAAATATTTTCTCAATAGGATAGGTGGAAAATATTTTAGTTGTTGTCAACCAAGAAGTGAGATAACAATGATATTAACAACAAAAACAAACTTTGGGCATGTCCAAACATAACCAATAAAATATAGCTATTTTAAAATAGGAACAGAGTTTTGGTTGGATGGCCTTTCATATATAATAAAGTAAAGAAGGGAAAAGGAAGGCTAGAAGAATGAAGAAACACAATAGCATAAACTGATCTGGATTTTGCCAGCAGGTCAGGTTGTCAGACCATGTTTTATGGGTTGCATTAGTTTATGAATTGCTTTAGTATGTGCAAGCAAGAAGTGAGCTAGAGTAATATGAGTAGATGAATATAACTCAGCCTTTTTGAAAAGGGCATAAATGCCTCAAAAATAACCTTTCATGTCTAGTTTATTTTCATTTATGAGATATATGCATATATGTTTTCACAAAAGCATATTTGTGTTTATATTCAGACATGGGCTTATACTGATTTTTTTCTATTCTTTAATTTTCTTACTGTCCTTATTTTATTCTGTTTCTCCATATGCAATATAGTAAAATAATTTACACAGTTTTATATTTCCTTCTAGCTTGTATCTTCACACAAAACCACATTTATTTTTAATCATATGTTTATATATCATTGTTTTAATGCAATGAGATAAGTTAGGCAAGCATGTATTTCTTTATTCTGTACCTTGTTTAATTTGATGACACGTCATGGCACCTGCAGGTAGCCTGGCTGAAGTCTTATTGTTTTTATGCATGTGTGAGCTTCAGTGTATGCTCCTGAACTTTTTAAGAGCTCCTCACCTAGTAAACGCTTGCTTAGGTTCTATTTAAATTTTTTTCAGTTTATGCTTTCTTCAACATTAGAAGAAAATCCCTACTAGTATTTATGTCCATAACAATATTTATAACTTATAATGCATTCCAATATGGAGAATTTCTACTTAAAGCGTATGTTTATTCATAATTTTATTATACATTCACACTTTTCTTTCAAACAAATTGAAAATCTCACATTTGTACAAAAATATAAAGGTTGTTTTCATACATCCTTTCATCAGGTTAGTATTGAAACAGCTTTGCAATTATTGTCAGTGACATTAGTAGAATGCTCTGTTTTATTGTACCTTTTTAATACATCTGGGAAAATATTTGTAATAAAACTATCTAAAGGTATTTAAAATATCATTTGAAAAGCTCCATAAAACTAAAGAGAAGATAACTCACTTCAGTTTTATAGAGCAATTCCTATATGATAAAATGGAAATATTACAATTATAAAACAAAATGCACAAGACCAAAATAGAAATTGAAATTAAAGATTAATGATAATGTATCCTATAATTTCTTACTGTATTCCTGCCCCTATTTCTACAGGTTTGAATACAGTGGGTGTTTTACTTTGTGTGTTTTGTATGTATTTATGTGTGTATGTATGTATGTATATATGGTTTGTTGATACTTTGTCTTCTTATGGCTTTATGCTTCCAAACCTTCTGCTTTGGCATCCAAAATATTAGGTTTAAAAATATGTGCCACCAAACCTATTTATTACTTTTCACAAAAATTAAACTACTTGCCAATAATTAGTCTTCCACATAAAGGTTAACATTTCAATGATAAAACCCTAAACTTTGAATATAAAATCCATTAGTTATTATTGGAACTCATTCTATTCAAGAAGACTACATATAATTATATTAACTTACATATTTTTCTTAGTTCTTCAGTAAAAATACATACATTCTTTCCATAAAATTACTATGCCCATTTTGTTTCTCTCCATATGCATTTCTCTCTCTATCTCTTTCTCTTTCTAATAAATATTTAAAAAATTCTAAAAAGCTACTACAGAATCTTTATTTTATTCAGTTTTATTTTTGGTTTGATTTTATTTTGATTTTGATCTTAATTAATTCATTTCATTTTTGATCCATTTCAAAATATATATATATATATATTTTGTTTAGTCTTATAAATAGAAAATTTGTATAAATATTCAATTGTATAAGCTCCTTATATGTATTCTAGTTGTGTCTATTCAGCTCTTCAACTCAAAATATTTTAGGAAAAAAATCTTACAGAGGACAGACTCAGTTTAGCTCACAGTTTCAGAATGTACCATCTGGTAAGTTTGACCTAAGGAGGAGTTTAAAACATGGTTGACAGGAAACAGAGAGAGAATGACTGCTCCAGTTTGTCTCTTTGCTCCTCTTTTATTCTTTCCAGGCTGCCAACCCCTAGCAATGGTGGCTCCCAAATTTAGGCTAGGCAGTCCCAACCTAATTCTTCTTCCAAGAAAACACAGACACGACAGAGCATGCTTCTGTATTCTCTTAACCAATTTACTATCCAACCCAGTTTATCATCAAAATTGACAAAACAGAGCCAAAACTCAGGACAATAGTAAATTCAGTACAGAAAAAAAAAATGGGGTTTTAATTCTAAGATTTTTAAAATTTGATGTCTTCTGAATTTGCATAGTTAAACTATTTTTAAATACTTCTACTACCACTTCAAAAATAAATGTTACAATGTCTCAAAATTAATTTTTCAGTATATTTTACTTATTAGAAAAGAAAACTAAAGTAGTAGAAAGATAGCTTCTTGCTTGTATTCTTCCATTGCAATCCAGTGCTTAGGAGGCCTGAAACTGCCTGAGTTTGAATTTCCAAACCCCCAGACAAACATCTGAACATGGCCAAGTCCGCCAGTAACCCCAGGCTCAAAAGGGAATAGAGACCTGTGAATCATGGAAGCTTGTGAAAAAAAAAAAAAAAAAAAAAGACAAGTACTTTGATCAGTAAGAGAGTCCAGCTCAAACAAGAACAGTTGTCCAAAATTCTACTCTGGCCACCATGAGTAAGTGTGTCCTGCCACAAACATGCAAAGACACATAGACTTGCATACACAACACACACACACACACACACACACACACACACACACAGAGAGAGAGAGAGAGAGAGAGCGCGCAAAAAAAAAAAAAAAAAAAAAAAGAAAAGACGGCAAGCTGAAGTTTTATCTCTTTTAGAATATGAAGTAGGGAAATTTTGTTAGATTATAAACAGATTTCTTAAATATAAATAGAGACATAAATATAATTTGCTAATGGCCATTGGCCACACAGTTGAGAGTTTAGCTTTGCCAATCCAGGACATTATTGTTATTATTTATTTTGAGAACAAAAGAGAGAGAGGGAAAAAGAGAATTGGCATGTCAGGGCTTTCAGCCACTGCAAATGAACTCCAGATATGTGCACTCCCTTGTGCAAATGTGCAACATTGCAACCTTATATGACATGTGTCTGGCTACATGGGACCTGGAGATTTGAACATGAGTTCTTAGGCTTTGCAGGCAAGCATCTTAATAGCTAAGCCATTTCTCCAGCCCCATCCAGGGCATTTAAACAGAGATAAATTCCTTCTGAATTTGTTGCTCAGATAGCTAACATAAACTTTCTTATCATGGATCTTTCTGTATCTGTGCAAATATCTTTTTTTCATGTAGAAGTGTATTGCTTATTTTCTTCCTCATGAAAGCTGCATTTTGAGAATCAGACTACCTGGTGTTAATGTTGTCTAGAACTCTGATTTATATCATGTTCTTCTCTGTCTCTTATTCACTTCTTCATTTTTCTCACACATTTCAATGAAACTTCAATGATAAATGTCTAAACTTTTGCAATTGTAATAATAAAGTATTGTTTCTCTAATATTTTAAGAAATTCAAAGCTATCTTACTTAATAGATAACAATGTGTTTCCCAACTTTCTGGATGGATTGTTGTAATAGTACAATGGGAAACTGGGCTAGAAAGAATGTGCTTTGAAATACAAAACCAATGAAGTATTTGAAAATTCAGTTTATCCAGGTTTTGAATTCTCCAAAGCCAATTTACTTTATTACCCAAACTTCAGAGGAAATCAGAGTAACGTGAATTAAGCTACTTGCCTAAGTTTCAAATTAATGGGTTTAGAAACAGCACTCTTTTCTTTTTCATTTTCTGTAATCTTAAAAATAAAAACATCTTTATAGTGCCTTTAAACACAAAAGAGATATATTTTTTTCTAAAAGTGTTCTCTTTGTAACAGGCTTGGAATGGAATGCAGATTCACACATCCTGAGTTTTGTTCACAGGGCTTATTCTGGTATAGTAATTCTTCCCTTTGGTGTATTTGACAGTTTCTGCTAAAACCTGCCCTTTTAACTATTAAAACAACACTGAATTTTATGTTTTGAAAGATAAGAAGGCAAAATGGTTAAAACCCTAAAGATCAATGGTAGCTGTGTAGACTGTTTCATATGAATACTAATACTCCTGATATTCATTCCATATTTGCATTAGTTAGAGTTCATTCACCAAGTCTTTCAAGCTGTTTAACAAGACAAATATGGAAATAGCTGAAGGACAGTACAAGAAAAGGGCCATAGAAGAAAGAATATAGTGGAAAATGCTCTACCGAGAAGAAAGCATAATGGAAACACAGGGTTAGAAGCCACCCTTGGAACCTGTACCTCAAACCAGCCAGAGAAAACTGTAAAGTTTTTGTATAACAAAACATGCTTGATATGTGTAAGACACTATACATTTTGAGAATATGGTAATTTGCCACAAAACCTGTGCCATGGGCTGAATGATTCGTGATCCCAAAGTTCACTGGTTGGAAACTAATCACCTTTCAATGGAATTAGGGTGTGGTACCACTGAGAAGTAGCTAAGTCATGGTGTCTCAGCCATCATGAATAGAGTTAGTGATGTTTGGAAAGGGTACTCAGATAGCTTCCTTATTTCTTCCACCACATAAGGGCTCAGCTAGAAAATGCTTCCCATTCTAAGGTATTTAATTATAGCAGTCTGAGCAGAATATAACAACCTAAATTGAACTATTTTCTACAAATATATATATATATATATATATCACTAAATTGAATTCTAGACAGAAGGAAAACAAGGCTTACCTTTTCACATTATCAGCTTTTTCCAAAAGGGAGGATTCATTCCACTACTGTGGCTTGCTGATGTACAATTATCTTCTAATTGACTTTTCATAACTACTTTGAATATTTAATATTATACTGCCATTAGAATGTTCATTATTCATCTAAATCATACAACTGTGGCAATTAAGTCATCTGCTTTTTAAACTTGGTTCATTTTTCTTTAATTACACTTATAAGAACTGATCTGAGTAGAAAAGTTACAAAGTGTCAGAACTCACTATTTTTTTGCCCTGAAATTGATGATCATTCCATAAAAACTTCCCAAGTACAACTTCAAATTTGTGGGGTAATTTTCTTATATTATAAAGTGTTCTTTATCCTAATAATTTATCTTTTTCATTAAGAACTCATAAATATTTAATGAGTACCTACTGTGTGCCTTACAGTGCATTGGATATAAAATCCTGGATAAGTTCCCTGTCTTTGTGGAATTTATAACAAATAGTGAAAAATAAGAAGTAAAAATAAACAAAGTTATATAAATCAGTACTAGGAAATCCATGAAGTTTAAGCTCAAGGATGTAAAAGAAGTTATTGAAGAAACCAAAGGAAATAAGCAATGAGCATCACACCGGACACTTCTGTCTCTCCTAGCAAGCGGAGATGCTCAGCATTCTGGCTTCAAACTCAGCTCTGATTCCTAGTAATAATTTGATGTTGTGCCAGTAGCTTAACTATTTCATGTCTTAGTTTCCAAATATTGCTGGTGGGAATTATTTTAGTGGCTGGTTATGATGTTTAATTTGTTTATTCATAGAAAGCTATTCAAGTGCTAATTGGTACACCGTGAGTTCTGTAAAGGCAACAGCTGTTAGCATTATCATACTTATTCTCAGAAACCTCTCTAAATGGCAACAGTCATGAGGATTCTCACTCTGAAATGTATGCAAAAGATGGATAGTAATAGAAAAAAGTAGGAGTTGACATCAGGCATTGTTCTTCCCTCTGCCAATCAACGTGCATACTTTGATTCAGCCTTAAAAAATATTTGCTGAGGTATAAGTACCCTCACAAAGCTGTAATTTCTGTAATGGTAGCTACTGAGCTGACCTACAACTAGCTCTGCAACTGATAATTTCAGCTGCCAACTTGGCCAGACCATATTGTTCAGTTACTAGCAAAACAGTAATTTTGTTTGTTTGTTTGTGTTCTTCAAGGTAGGGTTTTGCTCTAGCCCAGGCTGACCTAGAATTCACTATGTGATCTCTGGGTAGCCTCATACTCAGGGTGATCCTACTACCTCTGCCTGCCATGTGCTGGGATTAAAGACATGTACCACCACACCTGGCTCAAAACAGTAATTTTGATGGCACTGTATTGCTGTTTAGTATTAAGGTGTTTGGTGAGATCAATATTTAAATCGGTACCCTTTGACTAAAATAGATTTTACCCTCCATAACATGGAAGGAAAGAAAGAAGGAAGAAAAGGAAGGAGGAAAGGAAGGAAGGAAGGAAGTCAGCCTTGAGACTATTTTCAGACTCAAAAATCTAATATCAACTGTTATCAGAATTTCCGGTCTGCAATCCACCCTGCAGCTTTTAGCTATAATCCCACAATCCTTTATGCCAACTCTTTAAAAAATAAAACTATTTTTGAATACGTAGATAGCTCTATTTATGAATTTATAAACTTATCTTTATATCAGATACTTATACATATTGAGATTATATGACAACCATATAGAAAGAAATATGCTAACATGAATATAGGTATAAACATGTGCATGTATACTTATGTTTATAGGTATATGTAAGTCATATCTATGTGTTCTGTTTCTTAGAACACCAATGACTACATGATGCAGCAATGCTAGTTGCACATAAAACACAATTAGTAAATACCTGTTCAATGAAAACATACACACAGACTCACAATGGAAGAAATGTATAAACAGGGAAGAGGAATATTTGCAAGTTGAAATGAATTTTTACTTATATTCTGAACACAGAAAAATATTTATCCAAATCCAGACCCATATGTGACATATCTTCTTTTCAATCATCCATCCATTCCTTTAAACTCTAAGACTGAACAACAATATCAATATAAGTTTCTCTGCACAAAATTTTCACAATTTATCAGATAATAAAATACTCAAACTAAGGTCCTTTGATTCCTGTATTCTTGCATTTTTTAATTCCTTTCTTTGTGGAATTCCTAGTTCTATGTTTTACAAACCACAAAAGGATTTTTTTCAAAATCTTTTATTTTTATTTATTTATTTGAAAGTGACAGACAGAGAAAGAGGGAAAAAGAGAGAGAGAGAGAGAGAGAGAGGGAGGGAGGGAGGGAGAGAATGGGTGTTCCAGGGCCTCCAGCTGCTGCAAACAAACTCCAGACGCATGTGCCCCCTTGTGCATCTGGCTAACATGGGTCCTGGGGAATTGAGGCTTGAACCAGGCTCCCTAGGCTTCACAGGCAAGTGCTTAACCACTAAGCCAACTCTCCAGCCCCACAGAAAGATTTTTACACTACCTTTTCCAAAATATGCCCTTTAATATGATTTATGAAAATGAATGATCTCCTGATTTTGGGCATGTGAATCACATTTTCACAATCACTGTGTCTTTATACTAGTAATTTTTGTAAGTTTCTCTAAGCAGAAAATAACATACTTGAAATATGTCAAACTGCTGGTATATAAAAATATATATTCTGTTTAAGAATTTAGTGACCTTTCTGCTTCTTTTTGTATATCCCTCTCTAGACCTCACTCCATTTATAGTCTTCAGAAATGGAAAATGTTCTCAAGTGTCTGTGGATCAGGGTATTTTATTCCTCCATATTGCAGCCTACACTTTATCTCTGCCTGGAATGTCAAAAACCTGAGGAATAATTGTTATATAGAGGATTTATTCTCTAAAACTCCTGGTGGAGCTACTTGCTTCGATTTGTGCTCTTTTGCTTTCCTATAAACACATAAACTTTACCAGCAGCTTTATTTTATCTAACCTATAGATCTCTGTATGTATTCCTTATTCCTACATGTTATTTATAAAAGCTTAAATGAAGAATCTGAGACTAAATTATTGATATGCACCTGCCACACAGTGTGATGTTAGTTACCATAACTTAATAAATATTTTGATTCCACCCAGAAAAACAATGATGCATGTAATGTTTCCAAAAATTGCCATGGCCTGAATCTTCTTGATAGAAACATAGAAAACCAGAGATGAATGAATTTGTATTTCTAAAAGCCTGAGATAACAGTAACTATCAATGTCAGTTTGTGTTACTACTAAAACTATCTTTGAAGAATAAGAGTAATAAAAAATTAAAGATAAATGACAATTAAATTCTGATTTATAAAGACAGAACTAACATTTGGGCATAATAAAGCTTGCAATTTAGGAAAGAGTAACTGGAATGAATGGAAATGCTGAAGAGGAGGTTTAAATGCTTCACATAGGGCTGGAGGGATTGCTTAGTGGTTAAGGTGCTTGCCTGCAAAGCCAAATGACCCAGGTTTGATTCCCCAGGACCCACATTAGCCATAAGCACAGGGGGGCACAAGTTTCTGGAGTTCGTTTGCAGTGGCTGGAGGCCCGGGGGTGCCCATTCTCTCTCTCTCTCTTCTTCTTCTTTCTCTGTCAAATAAATAAAGATAAAATATTTAAAATGCTTCACACATTCTCTTAAGTCAATATGTGTGAAAAAAAGCTTTTTTGTGTTTAACCTAGACAGACAGACATTTGCTAGTGACTATGAGGAGTGTACTTAAGAATGTTCATGGGAGCATTTCTTTAATACCAAATACTGCACATAGCATAGATAGACATAGGTTTATAGGTATTATAACCAAGAAACCATAGTGAATCAATGTAATACAATGCATCAGAAAAAGAAAAGGAATCCAATAGGTTCACAGCTACCAATATGTCAAGTAAGAAAAACAAGTGGTGGAATCTAATAATATGAATATACATATTTGTTTATATCTATTTGTTATATGTATAAACAATGTAGCATTGTACAACATTAAGCAAGGGAGAAGCATGAGAAATTATATAGGATGGTGATAAATATTGACAATATTGCTATATATGAAATTATACTACGTGTGAGATCCTCCTATAAATATAAGTGTGTTACATTTTCAATATTTCATGCAATAAAAACAAAAAAGTTTGCAAAAATTAATTTTATATCTCTACAACTAAAAGAGTACATTGAAACTTTCATACAGCCACTTGCATGTGATCTGAAGAAGCTAGTGACAAAACTGTGTCCTCTAAGAAGACCCAAAGACATAAAATAGTCCGACTTGAGCTATGCAGAGCAATAACTATAATAAACAGACGTTTCAGATGCTAATTCTAATGCAAATGTCTAGTTTAATTTTTTAATGAAGTTTAAAAGGCAAGAAGAACTTGTCAGCCTCTGGCCTCAACATGCATATGTGTCAAGGTTCTACTTTCAGAGGAGTATATAAATGTGCTCATTGTGCATGTTATTTTTGCAGCAACACAAATGGACTGAATAACTCTGCCAACGTGTCTAGTTAATACCCATGAGAATTATCTACTCACCAGTTTCCACCACTTGACTATGAATTCCATTGAGCTACATAACAAGTCTCCTAGATTATTTGGATCTCCAGCTGAAACAGGGGTGAATGAACAAGTTAGGATCGTGCTAAACATGTTCAAGTGGAAGTTTTTCTGAAACTGAAAATAGTCTACTGGCACTTCTATAATTTTCCTTACTCTTAAGTCACACATGCTTTTATAATACTCACCACAGGAAAACCTCCTGTTATTTCACATCCTTTTTCTACCTCTTATTCACACTTCACATTTTCACAGATGAAGAGGCAATTAGGAATCAGCCTATTAAAGATGTAATGGTGTATCAAGAAGCTATGGAGGAGCATGAGTATAAGTCTCAAAATTTTATCAGTAATTTTACCTCCTATCATGGGGCAACTGAGCAAGTAGCAATTCCTCAACACCCTAAAAAAATAAAAAGATGAGGCAGCCGGGCATGGTGGCGCACACCTTTAGTTCCAGCACTGGGGAGGTAGAGGTAGGTGGATCACTGTGAGTTCAAGGCCAGCCTAAGACTACAGAGTGAATTCCAGGTCAGCCTGAGCTAGAGCGGGACCCTATCTTGAAAAACCAAAAAAAAAAAAAAAAAAAAAAGAGTTGTCACTGCTTGTAGTATTGCTTCATTGTCCTAGTAAGTGCAAGTACTAATCAGCTCACTTTTTTATAGCTTAGCAACTACACTTAAAAGAATCCTTCAACATTTCCCATGTGAAAATAATTCTTCAGTATGGGAAACTCAGGTGAGAGCATATACTTTCAACCAACTCATTCTGTGCTCCTTGTCTTATGGCTGTAATACATACAACAGGTGGCACACTGTTATCACTGTTATACTAACTTGACACATACTCATTTTCAAATAAGCATACTTGTAAAATGGAAATAATTTAATGATACTTACCTTCCAAGATATTTTTAGAGATCAAATGAATTAATAATGGCCAATATATTTGTAAAGTATAAAATGTCAGAGAAATACTAATTATCATCAAGTTTTTTCATTGTTGGTGCTAATTATACATCAGCAAAGTAAGTAACCTGTCATCTGTGTGTGATCATTTAAAGACACAGTGAAGATACAATGATAAGATGAACTGCCCTAATTCCTCCTGCATACTCACTATTAATATGTTTTCCACTTAGCTAGAAATAAACAGCATTTGGGAGAAGATAAATTCATTATTCATTCATATGCTAGTATGAATTATTCACATTCCATCATGAATTAATTAAATCATATCATTATGATCATAAGTACTAGTCAGAAATAGCCTTTCTTACATGTGGGAAGAACAAGAGGAGAAGCAATTTTAAGTTATGGAACAATCTGGGCAAGGGCTGAGACCTTGTTATTGTCCTGGAAAAAGCAGAATATTGTTGGTATAGCATATGAGAACACTGTGCATAAGATGCATCAATGTGTGTTAAAAGACATAATTAACCAAGCTTGTATGGCCTTTAAAAATGTTAGTGTACAATTTTCATGCAAAGCAATGGGCTTCATAAAGATGATTTTGTTCAAGTGTGTCATGTACTTTGACCATATTAACACCCATTACCTTATTCTGTCTTCCTCCTTTCAGTCCCCTTGTAGAATGCCCCAATATATGTGTGTCTAAAATCTAGGTTCCACATGTAATGGAAAGCATGCAGTATTTCTCTTTCTAATCTGGTTTACTTTCCTTAATATGATTATCTCCAGTTCCATCCAGTTTCCTGCAAATTACATACTTTTCATCTTTCTGGTTGAATAAAACTATATTATGTATATGTAATAAATTTTCTTCATTCATTTATTTGCTGATGGACACCTAGGCTAACTCTATAATATGGCTATGGTGAATGATGCTTCAATAAAACGTGGATGTGCAGGCATCTTCATGATATGCTGCCTTACACTCCTTTAGGTATATATATATGGATGTGGTACAGCTAGGTCCAATTGATACTTCTATCTTTAGTGTTTGTGAGGATGCTTTGAGCTCATTTACATAGTATACCAATTTACATTCCCACAAGTAGTAGCTAAAAGTTCCTCTTCAATGACATCTATATGTTGCTCAGCATTTGCCATTTCTTATTTTCTTGATAACCATTATGAATGGGGTAAGATGGAATCTCAAGATAGGCTATTATTTGTGTTTCTCTTATGGCTAATGTTGAATATTTTTATGTATATTCACCATTTGTACTTAATATTCTGAAACTGCTCATTTTCCTTGACCATTTATTCCCTGAATTATTTTTGGGTTTTGGGTGCTTGATTATTATTATTTTTAATTCTTTACTAGTGTGTCACAGAAGAGACAACTAGCCCAGACAGAAAAGAGTAAAAATGGTGCTTCTCCTATCACAAAAAATGAGACTGACATGCTTTAAGGGAGTTTAAGGTTAGGAACCCAGAACTCCAGGAACACTACCACAAATGCCAGGGCATTGTAAGCAGAATTACTTTGTTCTGTATTTACAATGAAAGTAAACTTTAGATGAGGGAGCAGTTTAGAATATCACAGACAAAACTGAGTAGATTGTTTTAGGAAACTTTATGGCTTTAAGTGTCAACCCTATGAGAAGGAATCATGGGAAAAGATTGTGAATTTGTTTTATTAACAAGAGGTGAAGGTGTTAGGTTCACTCTGCCTTGTGTTTCAGACTGCACCTTGGGTGTGATGAAGGTAGGTCATCATATCTAAAGAGAGATAACAAAAATTGGAATTTATTTATTACAGACTATGTTTATAAAAAGGGGACTAATGAATGTGTTATTAAAGGAGGAGCTAAAGGAATATAATACCTATACCAGAAGCAGGTGAAATTATTGGGAAAAAAAATACAAGGTAGGTTTGGGGAGATGATTCTGCAGGTAAAGTTCTAGCCCTAAAGGTAAAGAACCTGAGTTGAGCATGAAAAGACAGGGCACATTAGCACATACTTCTAACACTAGTGCTAGGGAAGCAGAGCCTGGAGGATCCTTCAGACTTTCTAAATAGCTTATCTTGAAGAATTGATGAGTTACTGGTACAATTAGAGACTGTTTCATGAAAGTAAGGTGGAGAAGCACTAGAGGAAGATACCCTAAATTCACCTCTGGCAGCCCCCCACACACATTGCTTTAGAGAATCTTAGCTAAACTAAACAATCATAAGGCAAAAGGAAATATCTGTGTGTCCCACGTCTGCGAAGCTACCACCTCTATTATGTCTGGCCTTGGTTATATAGCTGTAATATTGCTAAAATTTCTTTTATTTCCCCTCAAAGACTTTTAAATGTTTTTTGTTGCTCCAAAATTGAATACAATGTTCAAGTTCATTTTGCATTTTCATTTCAGAGACACTGCAGTATATTTGTATTACTTTGCATTCACTCTATGTTGGGGAAACCACAACTTATTTCTAGTATACTTTGGAAGAAATCATACTACAAATAAAACCATCATCAAATAAATTTACTTTTGTATAATCATCTTTACACTGTGGCTACAGAAAACTGTTATATTTGCTATAGACATTCAGTAGCAGATGTTTGTATTTTAATCTAGATTTTAAACTTCTGGAAGAACTGTACATTTCTTATTATCTTCTTCATTGAACTCATCATTGTATCAGCTAAATAATTATTCAAAAATAAAATCCCCCCAAATTATCATGTATTGTACTCTCTTAGATGGGAGTGATTTTTTTTTTCTAGGAGAAAAGGATGGATTGGAAGAAGCATATATCTTGTCTTGTATTATGGAAGGAAACAGACATCAAGGTCATGATCAGACCAAGTTCACACAAGTCCTTGCCAATTCTGTGACTATGTGATTTCAGTGTGTGACACATTTATTTATAGACATGCATTTACACCTTTAAAAAGTCCAGTGTCATTTCCAGTGAAAATATGCACTGTTTCATCACCCCATATCCTTTTGTAAAAGATTACGAATATATAATGTGTCTATGCCATGGCTTTTATAAAGATAAATATGGTAAAAAACAAAGTGAACCAACTCTATGACATAGTTTTATATGAGATAGAAGAAAGATTTGGGATGGCTGAGTCCCACTAAGGCAGCTTTAATAGCTGTGTTTACAACCATATTTCACCACGCAATTTCTAAATCTAGATGCAACATGTAATTAATTTCACAAAAGCATGTTTGTTTTTAATTGAAATAATTTGTACTCTGTAATTTATCCAGGAAACTCAACGTGCATTTACTTAAACATGTCAGAAATGAATAGCTATTTATTATAGATACATGCGTAGTATATTCTTATTTTGGCAACATTAGTATTCTACATGTGTAATGTGGTCTAGAAAGGCATTTATTTCATAGTGAAATTACCCCAGAGGTTAATAAGAAATTAATTTTGTGATTTTATGCCAATCAATCCATGGGTGGGAGTCATGGCATGAATGTTTTCACAAATCTTGAGAGTGTTTTCTTTCACCAATTTTGGAGACTATATTCACTTTGTACTTCTGAATTCAAAGCAAACTTCGTCACACTTACATGAATAATAAATGCTTGCATTATTGTTCTCAAAAGGCTGCCAGAGTTTGCCTCATTTAAAACTCACAACAGATCTCTAAGCTAGTGATGTGACATAGTATCCATTTGAGAGGTCCTTCATTGTGGACCCTCAACGTCATACTGAGAGTTATTAACAAGGCCCGAGACCAGTGCCTGAGCTCAGACTCTGCACCACCCTGGCTGGTAATAAACAGGCTTTGCAGAATGATGGTGATCTCTTAGATGTGTAGTTTGGACAGAGCACTATTGTCATTGATCCTTAATTAGTACATTAAAGCATCTCTAGAGATGCCCTTGAAAATGGACCGTTGGAAGACTTGTTGACTTCAGCTTTGGCTAATCAAGTAATCCAAAGAACTGAGTACACATTTAAACAAGTGAATATTTCCTCCAGCTAGCAAGTTCCTTGTTAAGTAAAGTTCTTTGTTAAGTAAGTTCCTTCAGCAAAGCCCATGATGTTTGTTATTGTTTTCTAGATTGTATTAATAACTCTATCTGTTCAATATGCAGATAACATGGTGAAGTTGGAAAAGGTTAATCAATGTCACTGTGAAAAGTAGAAGCAGCAGGAAACATTTTCTACAGTGGTATACTTCTCTGGTAAATAATCCCCCACCCACGCTCATGCAGGCAACACTAATTAAACTCAGTGAGTCACATATGAAAAAAGCAAAAGAAAACAAAATAGAAGAGGAGCTAGTTAAGAAGAAAAGGTTTCAGTGGAATAAGAACAGGGAGGATAGTCAAGAGGGGGGCAATGGAAGGTGAATATGACCAAAATTCATTGTAACTGTGCATAAAATTATTAATAAGATTGAAACAATAGAAAGAATAATCTTGCAATGCTTGTTAGCACAAAGCCTCAATAGTTCACTTTCACATTTTTCTGCCCATTCTCTTGGATCCATCCCATTTGCTAGCATATTAAATTAAAGTTTGCCAAACAAGAGAGGCCATCCATCCCAAAGGCATGATTTATTTTGAACAGAACGCAGAAAAACCCTTCTGGATATGGAGATGCTGACATCTAATCCTGACATTTATAACAGGACAGGAGAGCACAGAACATAGACAGCCTGAAAGCTGAATGGCTTTCTCATCACTCCAAGCCCAGGTTCATCACTGTGATCTGAGGAAGTGGCAGGAACCCTGCTGAGGTCTCTAATTCTGTTCTCATTGCAATCATTGTGTTCTTGCGTTTTGAGTTTTCCTGACCTGATTTTTTTCACATTCTTTCTACTCAGGGCCAAGTTCATCTTAGGATCAGAGTGGTCAGTTTGAAAACCAACTACATTGCCCAGAGGGTTTCTAGGAATAAGGAGAGAAGACACAAGTCAGGAGACAGGGAGAAACTGTAGCCCCAGGAAAAAGAACGGTATCTGAATACCAGTGCCTTTGTCTGAATCTATGCCCTCTGTGAATTTATCCCTGCACCCTTGCTCTGGGCCCAAGACTCTTCTCCTGGTTTCTAACAGTACCTTGTGTTTTGCTCTATGCTGAAAATGGATTCACATGAAAAAGAAGGACAAGTTCTAGGTTTAAATTCTGACAGACCTATGTTTATATGCATCTCAATGATATCCCTGACATTTGGGGCCATTACTTAAATTTTCTGTATCTGATTCTTCTGCCTTAATAAGTTATAAATTATAACAAATAATACTTATGGAATTGTGTGATTATAAAGATAATGCATATATAGAATATGTATTTATCAGGAGTTGTTAAGGTTTGGGTAGTCAGTATCTTCCAGAACTCTTGTACTAAAGGCTTGATCTCCAGTTCACTGTTGAGAGGTAGGGCATTTGGGAAATTATTAGATTATGAGGATGCTAAACTCTTCCATAGATTAATCCATTAATGGGTTCATAATTGAATGGGTTATGGGAAGTAGAGGAAGGTAGGGGCTGTATATATCTTGTCTCTCTGGCTTTGTGTTTCACAGCTGTTTTGAGGTGATCCATACTTCTGGGTTACTCCTCCCCACCACCAGATGATTAGGCTCAACTCTGGATCAAACTCTTGGAAATCCACAGCTAAATATATATCGTTTCCTCTAATGTGTTTCTCTGAGATATCTGTCATAGCAATTAGAATTCCAGTGCAGGTATGTATTCTGTAAGCAGTGATATATGTTTTTAAATTTCTGTATTAATAAATAAGTCACACTATATTAGATATCTTTATAATTACAGAAGTTGGCAAACTTTACAGTTTGGTTTTCTACTGTCCCAAATCATAGAGATAGTTATATTTCACTTGTGTTAAAGGTGTTCCTGTCCTAATCCATTCCCCAGACCTTATGAGTATATTATTTTACACAGTAATGGGAAATGAGAAGATGGGATTAAGTTAAAGATCTTCAGCAAGGGAGTTTCCTCTTGTGGTTCATTTTGGATCAATGTACATACTAGCCTGGAGCCTTACAAAAGGGATGCAGGAAAAAATGACAATTATTAAAAGATGAACATAGGCGTAAGAGGTTGTGGTGAGGCCAGGAAAGAGCCACAGTGAAAGAATACAGAAGGGCTCTAGGAGATGAATGAGCTGGATAATAGATTATTATACAAACTTGGTTTTGTCCAGGGGAACTTGATTTTATTTTATTTTTTTATTATTATTTTTTTTTTTGGTTTTTCGAGGTAGGGTCTCACTCTAGCCCAGGCTGACCTGGAATTCACTATGGAGTCTCAGGGTGGCCTCGAACTCACGGCAATCCTCCTACCTCTGCCTCCCGAGTGCTGGGATTAAAGGCGTGCGCCACCACGCCTGGCTACTTCTTTTTTTTTTTTTTTTTTTTTTTTTGGAACTTGATTTTAAACTCTTGAATTTCAAAACAATAAGGGAATAAATCCATATCTATTGCCACTAAATTTATGGTGTTTTGTTAAGATGATAATAGAATACTAACACAAATATTAATGACCACTGATCAAGCTCTGAGGATGGAATGAGAGGCAAGTGAATTACCTACTACAGATCATAAACTTAAAATACCACAGACTAATGGCCTCTTTCATTCTTACTCTGTTCATCAGGTAAAAAATAAGAACCTAGGTGTCCTTGAAGATCAGAAAGCTATGAAAGAAAAGTAATATTAGATTGCAATCAACCTATGTAAGATTAGCTTTTAATAGAACATCATGGAAAGAGAGTATGATATGCTCATGCTGTGTTCTCAGCATAGGACATTTGGTGACAGGGAGCTCATATTAAGTGATTATTAAAATCAACAAGCTTATTTTAAAATGTCCCAGAAAGGATGCCAATGCAAGCTGTATATATGATACAAAGTAAGAGACTAGGAAGAAAGACAAGGAAAAATTCAAAAGCAAAGGTCAGGCTGGAGAAAATTTTCAAGATAGGCTGTGTTGCAGTCAGGTTCTCATTGCGGGGAGAAATTATCTGACCAAGAGCATCTTGTGGGGAAAAAGGGTTTATTTTGGCTTACAGACTCGAGTGGAAGCTCCATGATGGCAAGCGAAATGATGGCATGAGCTGAGAGTGGACATCACCTCCTGGCCAACATCAAGTGGACAACAGGAACAAGAGAGCGTGCCAAACACTGGCAAGGGAACACTGGATATAATATCCATAAGCCCATTCCCAACAACACATTGCCTCCCAGAGGTGTTATTTCCCAAATCTCCATCAGTGTGAACCTAGCATTCAGAACACCTAAGTTTATGGGGGATACCTGAATCAAACCACCACAGGCTGAGAGCAAAGTCACGCTCAGTGGCTGAGTGACAGAGGACATGGGCCAGTGGCCTATGACCTATGACTATTACATGGACTAAGCCAGACCAATTGTCCACTAAACAAGGGCTAACAGAGAAAGCCAGCAGAAACCAGGAGGTCTATCAACCTGAGTCCTCTTGTTAGAATCAACAAAATAAAATTCTTGTTAAATATATCATCCTTTATCCATCTGTGCGCCAGAAACCAGTTCATCTCAGCTGCATTATTCATGCTTAATACCTGCTATTTTAATAGAGTTAAAATTTAAAATCCTCCAAGACACACTCTGCCTTGGCTCAACTGGGAAAGCCATATAAAAAGGTTCACACTGGATGAAAAAAGTATTTCCTCACTACCATCAAATAAAATAAAGCGGCTATTGGTGGGAAGCATTTTGATCTCCTGTGTAGGATGTGAGATTCATAGAGAGCATTTACTTTCTGTTTCTACTCTACTTCATTCTGCATTATTTGAAGAACAGAACAATTATTTTTAAATCAATGCTTCTCTGATCTGAGACAAAGTATGTCTTTTATCACATAGTTCCCAGGCCTTGCAATAGGCAAGATCACTGTGGTTTCAGTCCCACATTATGGTCTCTTTCTATGATGCATAAATGGATTTTCCTTCCTTCAAATGATAATTAAATTAACAGAAGAGTCAGAAAGAAGGCTTTGAACTGCTCTGGTGAGAAAGGTCACTCAGTGATCAGCAATCTGTTAACACAGCTGTGTGGAAAAACTGCTTTCCAGCCATGTTGTCCACAAGTGGCTTCTTCATAGCAAGTGAGATGCTGTTGTTTTTGCTTCTTTTGAACACATTTGTTAGTCTTATTCAGGTGCCAACAAGATACAGGAATTTGTAGAGCATTGAAGCAACTTAGGTGAAGTCCAAAATTAAATTCTTAAAAAAAAAAAAATACAGAGAAAACCACCATTGCATCCACCATTAAATGAAAAAAAAAAAAAAAAGAAAGAAAGAAAGAAAGAAAGAAGGAAAGAAAATAAAAAGACAATAAAAACAGTTTGGCAGGGTGTCAGTGTTCCTGACTTATCTGACTGATGCCCTTTCTGTCTAAAATTTCCCATGTCATTTTTCTTATGTTCTTGACCTTGACTGTAGGAAAGCAAGAATTACCTGAAATTACTATGCTTAATAAATATTACTTCTATGAGCTGAATATCATCATCTTACCTATTTTAAATACTTGGAAAATAAGGATCTTCCAGTCAAAACCAACAATCCATGTGGTAATGACCCTGAGCTTTTAGCATGGATTAAAGTCAAGGAAACTCCATGCTCTTGGGCATCATGGAATGAATGCTTCTCAACTTCTGCAGTATACAGCAGCTGGCTTCACATACACCATGCACGTTAGATAGTAGCAACTTTTGCTTGGGAACAAGTCTTCTCTTACCTATGAAGTTGGGAGATAGTGTGAATTTTTTTAAAAATATTTCATTTAATTATGAGAGACAGTGAGAGAGAGAGAGAGAGAGAGAGAGAGAGAGAGAGAGAGACTTGTAAAGAGAATGGTCATGCCAGGGTCTCCAGCCAAAGCAAAAAAAAAAAAAAAACTCCAGATGCATGCACCACCTTGAACATCTGGCTTATATGGGTCCTGGGGAATTGACCACTGGTCCTTGGGCTTCACAAGCAAGGACCTTAATTGCTAACTTATCTCTCCAGTCTCGATAGTGTGCATTTTAAACATTTCTTTATAGGACCCCAATTTCCCCAGCAGATCTTACAGGTTCAAACATGCCTTGACCCAATTCTTTTGAATTCTACAGCAAAATAATAGACTAGTGCAGAGGATGCAATTTTTTTAAAATAATTTTCCTATATGTTAATCATTTTGTCATATCTTTTTAAAAATATTTTATTTTTATTTATTTATTTGAGAGAGAAAGTGTCAGACATAAGGAGAGAGAGAGAATGGGAAGGCCAGGGCCTCCAGCCACTGCAAACTAACTCCAGAAACACGCACCATCCTGTGCATCTGGCTTACGTAGGTCCTGGGGAATTGAACCTAGATCCTTCGGCTTTGCAGGCAAGTGCTTTAACTGCTAAGCTATCTCTCCAGTCCATGATGTCATATCTTTTTATGAATGAAAAAATGACTCATCGACTCCACCATGGAACACATATAAATGAGGATCTGATTGTCAGGCATTCACTGTATGTAGGTGCTTATTGGCTAGTTAAATACTCGCTGTGCTATCCACCGGATGCTTACTACGTGTGGTATATTTAATTTCCCACATACACACCCAAACCTGAGTAGAGAGAGCATCTTTTGAACAATCCTTTGATCTTCTTTGAAATATTTCTCCGTCTTCAAACCTGGAAAAATGATTGGAAACTCAGCTGCTTTCTTCCAGGGCCTCTTATGCCAGAGTCCAGGTCATTAAACAAGACTTAATAAAAATGGTATACTATATCCTGTCATAAAAGATAATATGTTACTCCACCAACCCTCAAAAAAGTTATGGATACTACTGATTTGTGTGTGTGTGTGTGTGTGTGTGTGTGTGTGTCAGCAGCAGTCTGTCAAATGTTTCATAAATGAATCTAACTTGGCTTAAAGCTTTTCTTTTTAATTTAAGAAATTCTTATGTTTGCTATTGTTGATTATTTAAAAGAAAATATTGCTGCAGCATAGAGAGATCATCTTTATCCAATCAGAAATATAGAATTGCACAAACTTACCATGCATGAGCTTACTTTTATTAAAAAGACTATCTGTGCAAATGGAACTTGGCACTGAAAAAAAATCTATTTTATAATGTCATACCAATGATGGATTTGGAATAAACACATTTAAATATTTAGGCTGACTTTCTAAGTTACTGACAGCCTGTAACCAAATAAACCAACAGTTCCACTTACAATTTGCATCCCAGACAGGCCATGAGACTTCCTGGGTGCAGGAAGGCTCTGGAAGCTGGGTGGATTCCAGGATTTGAATGAAAACACAGTTGTACTCTATGACAGACATGACAGCACAAAGGCTGTGATCTCTGTTCCTTTTACTCAGTCTAAAGTCCAAGCCAACCATCATTCCTTTACTTATGAAACCATTTCTAATGTGCGGATAGAATCTAGCATCCAGTAGCTGTCTGAGTCAATCTTCACTGAGTGGATCATGGGCTGCATGGTTTTAGGGAAAACTCTGCAAGTTTTGGGTAAATATTAACTCACACTTGCAAGGCTATAGTTTGTGTTCTCTGAAGTTGAACTACGTCATATCTGACTTCAGATAGCTTGCAAGTGATTTCCAAGGGGGAGGTAAGTTCAAATACCAGATTTAAATTAGGTTTGGTGCCAAAATGCAGGTGACAATAGTGTGACTTCTCTCATAGTTACCATTCTGTGTGTGTGTGTGTGTGTGTGTGTGTGTGTGTATATATATATATATACATATATATATATATATATATACATATATATATATATATATACACTTTCATTTTTTATTAGTTATGTATATACTGTATATACAGCCATGATGGTACCCTCATTAGCCTTTTCCCTGTCATCCCCCCATGTGAATTGTGAATATTGCATTGTGGGGGTGGCCTTCAGTTGTGGGGTGGAGTCAATGTCTCTGTGAATAATGACCCAATTTATGGCTCTAACAATCTTTGCACCCCCTCTTCCATGAATTTCCCTGAGCCATGTTGGGTTCATTTTAGGTCTATTTCAGTGACAAGAGGTCTTGGGAGTCTCTGTGTCTCTGGGTATCTGATTTGGTAGGATTTGAGTGTTCTTTGTGTCTGTCTCCTTTACCCTTATGCTGTTATCAGGTTCACTGAGAAAGCAACTCTTGCTCATTACCTCACTAACTATACCTATGGCTTCAGCTGGTGCGCGGGTGGGGTGTGATGGGTTGATTCTCTCCTCACGTTCTGCTTCCATCTGAAAAAGAGAAGCAAACTCTCTGATGGGTAGTTAGGACAGTGCAAGATACCTGGATACCTGGGTACCTATTATTGTTTAGAGAGAATTTAATAGGTTTAGGCCCTCTTGTACCCCACTATTGGTGGGAGCTTGATATTGGAGAGCAGCCTCATTTTTGGATATAGTTGTGACTTGTTTCCCCATTCCAGGTATGGGCTCCATTCAGCTGAGTGGATCCATTAGACAAATCAACTGGAGTTGGTAACCCACCATGGCTGTGTGCCACTATTGCACTTGTGTGAGTATCATGTCACCTTGATTACAGCTGAGTAGCTTAGACCACAAGTTGCTTAGATAGTTGTTGGTCATTTTCTCCCAGTTACTCATGTAACACCTTCTGGCACTAGACAAGCTAAATGTCTGGAGATTGACTTTCTTCCAGTTTCCAGCCAGGTCGCTCCATGTTCCATCCCAACAGCAAATGGTGTCTTTGGCACCAGGATCTTACCATTAATCTTTGGTGGGTCAACAAGTACACTGACAGAATTCTGTCTTTTGTTGGAAAACCTTGTAGGTCTCTCTGATTAACAGCTCATTGTGGATGATACCCACATGCTGGTACTGGGAGTTACAGGTCAGTGCCAAGGGAGAAGAAGGAAGAAAAATATAGGTAATATGGGAGAGAAAGAGGAAAAAGAGAGAGAGGGAAATAGGAGACGAATGAGGATAGTCTTCATCATACCCTCTCCAGGTCCCTGTAAATCAGGTATTCTTAGCACCTGATGAAGGTTTGATTTTTCAGTATGTCTTTTATGATGTAGGATTTTATGGTGAGATATCCATTTGGGTCCAGATTTGTCCCCCCCACCCTTACCCTGCACCCTCACCTCCCATCCCGCCATCCTGATTGCCCAGTCCTTGAGATGTTTATTAGGTATGTCAGCCTCATGGGCAGATTTAGGTTAGGAGCCACAGATAAGTGAGACCATGTGACGATTATCTTTCTGTGATTAGGTGAGTTTGCTGAGAACAATCTGTTTCAAGTTTGAACATTGTTTCATTTTTCCTTACTGCTGAATAGAATTCCATTGTGTAGCTATACCACATCTTAGTTATCCATTCATCTAATGATGGATATCTGGGTTGAATCCACCTCTTAGCTACTATGAATTAAGCAGATCTATCTATCTATCTATCTATCTATCTATCTATCTATCTATCTATCTATCTATCAATATAGATAGATATAGATGTAAGGATAGATATAGATAGATATAGATACAGAAACAGATATAGATATAAGCAAATATCTCTGAGCTTAGGTTTGGACCTTTTAGGATAAATGCCCAGTAAGGGAATAACTGGGTCTGTTGGTACCTCTATAGTCATCCTTTTAGGATCTCCATATTGCTTTCCAAGATGGTTGTACCAGCTTGCATTCCCACCAAGAGTGAATGAGGGTTCCTATTTCTCCATAACCTCATCAGCATTTGTTGTCAATAGATTTTTAAATGTTTTCTTTGATTACTGGAGTAAGGTGGAATCTCATAGTTGTTTTAACTTGCATTTCCCTGATATTTAGGGATGTTGAACATCTTCTTAAGTGTGTGTTTGCCATTTGTATTTCTTCCTCTGAGAACTCCCTGTACAGTTCTCTGCCCCATTTTCTAAGTGGGTTGTTTGACGTTTTATTGTTTAGGTTTCTGAGTTCTTTGTAGTTTCTAGATTTTAGGCCTCTGTCTGATGTGTATACAGCAAAGATTTTTTCCCATTCTGGGGGAAATCTATTGGCTCTTCTTATTGTTTGTTTGTGAAAAACCTTTTCAGCTTCCTGAGATCCCAATGGTTGAGTGATTGTTTAATTTCCTGAGCTACTGAGGTTTTGTTCAGGAAGTCTTATCCCACTACTATATCATGGAAAGTTCCTCCTATATTTTCTTCCAGTAGTAGCTGAATTTCCACTCTTATATTGAGGTCTTTGATCAATTTGGATTTGACTTTTGTGCGTTGTAAAATGTGTGGATTGAGTTTAAATTTCCTGCATATGGTTATCCAGTTTGTCCAGCACCACTGGTTGAAGCTGTTGTCTTTTTTCCAATCTACATTGTTAGGGGCTTTGTCAAATATCAAGTAGATGTAGTTACTTGACCCAAGGTCTGTGTCCTTGATTCTGTTACATTGGTCTATGTTCCTGTTTTTATGCCAGTACCATGTAGTTTTATTACTATGGCTTTGTAGTATAGCTTTAGATGAGGTATGGTGATACCTCCAAAAGTGTTTCTTTGACTAAGGATATGCTTGGATATCCAGGCCTTCTGCCATTCCATATGAATTTTGAGATTATTTTGTCTATCTCTGTGAAGAAAGATGTTGGAATTTTTATGGCTATTGCATTAAATCCATATATTGATTTTGGTAAGATTGCCATTTTCACAATGTTAATTCTGCCTATCCAGGAGCATGGGAGGTCCTTCCATTTTCTCAAGTCATCCTTAATTTCTTTCTTGAGTGTTTTAATGTTTTCATTGTAAAGGTCTTTCACCTCCTTGGTTAATGTTATTCTGAGGTATTTTATTTTATTTTATTTTTGTTGCTATTGAAATGGGACAATGTCACTTATTTCTAAAACCCAAAATAGCACTATTTGAAGTATACCCAAAATTGAAGAATAACTTTTCAAGATACACAAAATACTAGAATAAATACATATATAAAACTTTATTGTTAATAAGGATTGCTATTGTAAACTACTCAAAGAAGAAGATACAGTGGGATTCTATTTCTTATCTTTGAATTTCTTGATGTCAAGTTGATGTTTAAAAAGAGGTCAACTAAGAGTACTGTTTTTATGTAATTACTGTCAAAAGGAAAGGCTGCTGTATAACTCAGCATGCTGAAGGCCGTAGTGCAATGTTTCCACTCCTAAACCACTCCCTCTTACTTCTGGAAGAAATCCCTACAGCTTGCAGAACCTCTTCTCTCTTGCAGTGTAGTTAGGAAATTAGGATGAAGAGAATAGGTGGCATTAAACAAAGCCTCTTCTATACAATCAAGGAATAAAGGGTAAGCATATCAATTGGTAAGGGTCCTAAAAAATGAAAGGATTTTCAGCTTTATGAGAGTGTGTGTGTGTGTGTGTGTGTGTTAAGAGGAGGAAGCAACCATGATACACAATTAATATCTGTGAAATCTTGACACTCAGCACATTGTCCAAGAGTGTCAGGGAAATCTCAGTGCAGATGTGATCTCTGCTGAACTTTAACTTCATAAGAGTCACTGGCGTTTCTCTCTATAGCTACAGGGGTTCAGTTATTGCTACCCATGCCATATCTCTTCCCACCTTACATATGCCATATGGCAGAAAACTTGGGATGGTTCCTAGAAATAAACCAGAGGATAGATATAGTGAGATGGTAACCAATGCCTCGGAAAGAAAGTCCTCTGATTGTGGGCATGTAAAAAAAAGTCACAAAGAAGGTAGAAACTAAAAGACATGACTGTGTTCATGTACATTTGCCTTATATATTTTCTGAATATAACATTATTGTGTATTTTTAAAATATATTTCTAAATTTTTATTTATTTGAGAAGGAGTGAGAGAGAGAAAGAGAGAAAGAGGTAGGTAAAGAGAATGGGTGTACCAGGGCCTCCAGCCACTGCAAACAAACTCCAGACCTATATGCCACCTTGTACATCTGGCTTACATGGGTCCTAGGGAATTGAACCTGGCTCTTTGGCTGAGCAGGCAAGTGCCATAATGGCTAAGCCATTTCTCCAGCCCACAATATTGTGTAATATACTAGAAAATATATTAAGTAACAACTATTGATCAGAATGTAAGTTCAATTCCATCTGAAGTTCATGGTATCAAGGAAAGTAATACTGTAAAACCACAATGAGATGATAATCACACAGTGAATTAACTTGTCTAAAGCTAAGGGCAGTCAGCAGTGCAAATCATTCACAGGTCACAGCTGGGTGACAATCACTATTGATTACTACTAAATTATTTTAAAACAGTAAGTTATAAAGCATTCTGGAAATATTGTGCTCATCCAAAATATTTTGTTTGCAAGTGTGTGTGTGTTTGGTGTATACACATATGTATGTATATTTACCCATGATGTGCCCCTTGTTCTCACTTGCACCACAGTCCTTTGTTCCACAGTGGCTGAAACAGAAAGTCCAGGGTCTTGCTCCATCAGTCTTTTGCTGTGGAGATTATATGGTCTTTGCTCCCTTATAAGACTGGTTTTATAAATGTGTGTGGCAACACACAGCTGTTTATATGGGACCTGGGGATCAAATTCAAATAGGTTTCACAGGCCTCCACAAGTCCTCAAGTGTACACATGAAATGTTCTTAACAGCTGGGTTATCTATCCAGCCCTTCTTCTAAGATCTTTAATATGTATCTAAAACAGTGAAATAGCAATAGTGTTACTAATAATGGTCATTTATGAAAACCTCTTGCCAGACATGGTTAGTTGGTTACTTTATTTTCCCATATATATAAATATACATATATATAAATATACATATATAAATATACATGTATATATAAATATATATATTTAATACATATATATTTTAAATTTTTATTTATTTATTTATTTATTTATTTGAGAGAGAAAAAGAAAGATGGAGAGAATGGGCTTGCCAGGGCCTCCAGCCACTGCAAACGAAGTCCAGATGCATGTGTCACCATGTGCATCTGGCTTATGTGGGTCCTGGAGAATCAAACTGAGGTCCCTTGTCTTTGCAGGCAAGTGTCTTAACTGCTAAGCCATCTACCCAGCCATATTTTCCAATGTTAATTCTTACAGGAAGCCTTAAAGGGAAGAATTATTTTTATAAAATGAAATTTATTTGATTGTTAACATATTCAAAATTCATAATGACTATCTCTTGCCTTACATGTCTCTGAAAATGGGAGATTAGGTAACAAACAAAGGGATGCATGGTGCTTGTCCTTATGAATAAACATGCATGGAAATGCAGAAGACGGTTATTTTCTAATAAAGGAGGGCTAAGAATATGATGACAGTGAGTTCTGACACTCAAGGAAGCTCTCAGAAATCAGGTATGGTGGTACGTGCCTTTAATTCCAGTGAGACCCTACCAAAAAAAAAAACCAAAAAAGAAACCAAAAAACTCCTTGATACCTTACTGAAGTGAGGCATAGAAAAGATACCTAGTTGAAGTGGGTTTGCAGTTTCAGATGGAGGAAAAAAACAAACAAATTTGCTGAAACAAAGATGTGTTTGTTATATTAAAGAGTCATAAGGAATTGGGAAGACAGGGTAAATATCAAGCATGATGGTACAGGTCTGTAGTCCCAGTGCTGAAGAAGCAGATGTAGATTGCTGGCTAGCTGGTTTAGATGAATCAGTAAAGGTGGAGTCCAATTTCAGTGAGAGTCCCTATCCCTGAGAAAGAGATGGAAAATGATTGAGGAAAACATTTAACTTTGACCTCTGGCCCCTACATGCATGCACACACATGTGAACATGATCCTGCCTACAGGTGTATGCATGTATATATATATATATATATATATATATATATATATATATATATATATATATATACACATACGTATTTGCTCTGCAAAGAAAAAGGGGAGAAATAAAATTATGTGAAATGGAATGGTCATGACAGAAAATAAAAAGGAATCAAAGGGAGGTCTAGATAGAAAATGAGGCATCCTCTAACCAGTTGTCTGCCACAGAAAGCTTAATTTAAGCCAAGGATAGTTTTCAGTAAGGGAATTAAGTGATCTAGTTGTATTTTGAAGAGGTTCACTCTAAATGTGAAAAGGTATGGAGAGTAAATGGGAAACAGATCATGACCGATATGTGTGTGAATCTACAGGGATCATTCACAAAGCTGTGACTCAGGTCACAGGGGACACTGCCTTTGAGTGGAGTTTCTGTTTATGGAGCTGATGACAAAGGGTGAATCTCAGAACGGATGTTAAACATAGTTTTTGAAGGACTGGGAAGGATTAAATTAACTACCAGGTTGCTAATGGAATCCTAATTTGGGAATGTAGAACAGCTTTGAATTACAGTGCCATTTATTCATATCCATAAAACAAAGTAAATGGGGAGAGGAAAATTGAGCAGTAATGAACAGAAAACAGACATGGTGAACATGACCCAGACTATCATTTTGTATGAGGACCCTTTCCAGTATTGCTCCAAAGGCTGGCCTTCTTCATACTCACTGAACTGTAGTGGCTCTTGAAAGTGCCCATGAACTTTCTTAAGGACATGAGAATTCACAGCTGAACAGAGTCACTTTCAGTAAATTCACTGTACTGCTTCTCCGTATTTTGAGAATCTTGGGGAGATGAAACCCTTTGTACATTTGACAGTGGAATATAGATTAAAAAATGAGAGAGATAAAATATGATTTAATTACTAGGAAATTGACAACAAAAACAGTGAAGCTACTTATACTCCAAGTATTGTAGGGAAAATTGCAAATAAAATACAGAACCATGTTCCATTACCTTCCTTTCTTTGTACTTTCAAAGTGTCTTTGCAATACTTTCCAGGAGCTAATATAACAAAAGCTTATATTTTTCTCACCCAGAAGCAACGGATTGAAAAGAACAAAGTCACACAATCAAAGCCACACATGAAAAATATGGATGTTACAACCTGTCGTATAAACATCAGCTAGATTCTGTTAGGAGGTCATGCAAACACAGGGGAAGTCTGAAGTTTGGCTAAACAGGAAGCATTTGCCCTCATGCCTCCCAAAGGCTTTACTGTTGACAGAATAGACAAGGTCAGTTCAAACCTTCTAGAATTTGCTTGGCATTCTCGGCATGAAGGCAATGTTGATGGAACAGACGTTACCTACTGGCATGGCAGCCTTTATCCATTATCCATGAAAGGTACTCTTGGATGCCCCGAGGCGCTACAAAGAAGTCAAACCATATGTTCACTGCTGCCAGGGTGATTGTAGAAAGCCATAGCCCTTGAGTCATACTGATGATGTTAGCTGGATAAAATCATGGCACCATAAGGTTTTTCTTTGTGAATTTTAATGAGTTAAACGCCCAGAAACATAAGGTTATCCCTCCCTTAAGATTTCAGCTTCACTAATCTATTTATGTTCCCAGTATCTTTGGGAGATGCTGTCAGGTAGGGTAGATGTACTTTGCGAAAGCTGAGGTAACAGACAATTCTCATGGTCTTCACCCTGGATTTTTTTTTTTTTTCTGGTAATAAGACAGTGCTCAGGCAGGCTGGGTAATGCTAGAGTTTCAGCACATGTTAGAAATTTCCAGAGGAGTAAACAGCTTTTTCAGTGATGGGTTTTAAATAAAAGGCTGTGTCTGTGTAGGAATTTGTAGGCAGACAGATACACATTCAAATCCCAGGATTTCCCCTTAATAGCTGCAAGATGATGGACATGTTATCCAACTTCTCTGAACTTCTTTCTGTTTTTGCCATCAGAAACATGGAACTAATTTTACTGATGTCATAGATATTGTAAAAATAAAACAATAGAGGTGATGCATTTTGCATAGTGTTCAAAATATGACAAGTACTAACTCGCCCAGCTTATCACCTCTGTGAAGCTTTCTAACAATATAGATTTTAAGTTTTATTTAAAACAGGAAGTAAATAATCGGGTTTGTATTTTAAGCCACTGAAATGTTCAATGCATATCTTAAATGTCTTTTTTTCTGATTCTGTCTTGTTCCCCACATAAGCAAGATTTAAATGTTTCATAAACACCAGTCGTCAGATTACAGAGACCTTACAAAGCCCTTCAGAGTACACTGTTTGTTAGGGCATGCAGCAAAATATCTGGGAGTCTTTCCTGAGCATCATTCTAAGAGACAATGTCACAAGCAATTTAAGGATTATAAATAGCTGCTCCAGCTCCAGCTGCCTGGGGTGGAAAAAGAAGAGAAACATCAGGTGAGACTTCTGGGAGTACAGAGCAGAGACTAGTGGGAAAGGCAGGGAGATGTGCAGATGTAGTGCACCAGAGCGATCAGTGTTTGCTCCTGCCACCCTCACTCACTCCTAAGTGTGAACCAGGTACTTCAGAGGATTTGCACCATGAAAGACAGAATGACTTAATGTAAAGGCTATTTGTATTAGACTCAAATATATCAGGATAGCTCTCCTGGTTCTGCCAGTGGGACTTCAATCACAAATGTTCCATTGTTGTGCGCAGTGTATGCCACAAAGCTGAACTTCCTCTAGCTGACTTAATTATGCATTGCTTATAAATAGGTCAGGTGTAATTTCATGTAAATCATCACTTTACTTTTCCTACAGGTATTGATGTATGGCACTCCTGAGACTGGTTGCAGGATCTCCTGATTAGAGCAGAGATCTCCTGACTAGGCACACACTTATATTTGATAATACAGCAGAAAAATAATGAACATTAAACTCCATAAATGATATGCTGGAAAGCAACAGCCAAACCTGGCCCATGGATAGCAAGGCTGGGGCAAATTCTTCAGTGTTTGCCTGGTACATCAGGTTTCCCATTCCATAACTTCTGTTAACATTCTTTCTCCTTTCATTCTTTCTCCTAACATGGCTTTCTCCTTCCAGTACTCACTCTGAAAAAGACTCCTCAAATACATAAGAATTTTGTTTATCTCCAGAATATCCCAAGTTTTCCTATGAACTACCAGTTCTTCTGTTGCTAATCTTGTCTACAGTCATATAATCATCTTCTCTGCCTATGAAACATACCAAATCTTTTGAAACTAAAGTCAATTCCATCTTTTCTTCTGTGTAATCTCACCAATGTCCCTAAAATTTCAAAAACTACTCCTCTGGGCTTCCATTAAAACAATTTTTAGCATTTAAAAATTGTTTTTTACTTGAGAGAAAGAATGAAAATAAGAATGAATATGGGTATGCCAGGGTCTCTTGTCACTTCAGATGAACTCCAGATGCATATGCAACTTTTCACTTTGTATGTCTGGCTTTACGTGGCTATTAGGAAATTGAACCTTGGTTGACAGGCTTTACAAGCAAGTGCCTAACTTATGAACCAACTCCCCAGCCCATAAAACATATTTTTATTTTTTAAATTATTTTTCAATGACTTTATGGGATATGAGCAAACATCTGTCCATCTCTTGATTGGCCACTGGTAGCAGAACAATCAAAAGATTACAACCAAGTATAGATGAACTAACCAGGGAGTTTATTTGGGGCTACTCACAGGGTTAAGGTTGAAGAAGGATTAAGCTTGAAGAATTCTAAGAGCATGTATAATTCAAAGGCCAGTATATCACCAACAGCCCACCACAACACAGGTGATCAGGTGATGACTCATACAAATTACATCTCAAAAGGACTGGGGAATCTCAGAAACTTACACTCAGCTTGTAGCTGGAGAGCCTTTTTGTCCAAAAGTTCTTACTCTTTTGGGCACCTTTGGGAGGGACTTTGTGAATCTTGTAAGTTGTAGGAACTTCTTTGGAAGTTCTAAATTGTGAGGTCCTAAACTATGTTTACTTACTGAGAATAAAGGAGCTTCAGAACTTTTTGAGTTTTAATGAGTCCGTGCTTCAATTTGGAACTTTGTAAAACAGTCTCCCTCCAAGATGAAATATTTCTGCTCTGAGGAAATTTCTATACACCAACAAGTTAATTGAATTGTTATTTGTACTAAATAACTGGTTTCTATTTACCTTTGTGTACTAACTGAAACTCAGTGGACTGACTAGTCTGAGGACTTTGCTAAGAGTTTCAACACTGAACTACAACTCCTACCACAGTCTATGTGTTTGTTTTACATTTCATTTTATTTTCACAGATGAGGAAACTGAGGATAAAAATTACAATGACTTCTTAAATCAACCAATTTTATTTTTGTGCATTAGTTCAGGTTCTACACAGAAACTGAACCATTGAGACATGAATAGATGTATAGAAAGAGATTTATAATAGCTCATACAAGTATGGCGATGGAGGCTCTCATAATCTATAGTCTTGGGTATGGCTGGGTATTCTATACAGGTGGAGAAGATCGTGTAAGCCCCTTGCATGTAAGTCAAAGGCCAGAATCCTGAATCTCAAAGGCAGGGGTGTGGTACGAACCCTCACAGAACAGGGACAGCAGCTATGTGTCTGTATGCACGTAAACAACCTTAAAACCCAGTAGCTTAGAATAGCATGTTACCATATTGTTGCAGGGGAGAGGAGGGCCCTGATGATAAAGGAGTCCTGAGGCACTAATGAAAAGAAAAATAAAAAGCAGCAGTAGGATAGTCAGGGTACTTATGCCTACCTTCCCCCTCCCCTATAACCCTGTTTTGCCTTTCAGATAGAAGTAACCCATCATGTATTTCCAAATATGTTCAGCATTACTGTATGTTGTTCTTTACTATAAAAAAAGTGAATAAAACTTTGAATTAGGGCTCAGAGGTTTTGGAGGCTACTCCACCTGAGTCATAACCAACTAATAAAGCCATTTTCTGTGATTTTGGTGCCTTGGTCTTTTTTCTCCCACTTAGAGAACAGTGAGATTACTATTCCTCTACCTTTTTATTCTCCTCAGACATTTAGCAGTTTATGGGAAAAGGGCTATTCTGTTCATCTTTCATTGATTTCTACCCATTCTGGTTATTTAATTACAGTGTTTCCTATTTTGTTCTGATCTTCTGACCATATTTCTATCCACTTTGACAGGAGGTAAATGACATCATGAGATGTAATGCATGCTCAACAATAGATAGTGGTGTGTAGTAAGTAAGCAGTTAATAGCATAACTGGAGTTAGCAGGATAGCCCGTATGATTTTAGAGAGCACTAATTAAAAATAAAACCATGTGGTGCAAGGACCTGCTACATATTCGAAGTCTGTACCGTACATTTGTAAAGGGCAAAAATTACCAACACACTCCACCTCACTTCCCCTCACCTTACCCCATCTCATGAGAAGCTGTGGTCTTCAATGTAAGAGATTATGTATCAATCTTTGTGAAGTTTCTTGACTCCACAACTAAGACCTGTTTATATTTCCCCTCAAAGAGTGGTTTGAAGGGTCTTGGCAAGATTATCAGGCTTTCCTGGTAAGTGGGAAAGGCTCCTGAGAAAGGAGTCCTCATAAACTGTCTCTACCATATGTTTTTGGAATGTGTGCCATCTGGGATTCAGGCGCTCATATTTTATAAGGCAGGAAAGCAAAAATATGTTTGCAATTTTACAGCCACAATGTGATGGGAAGGTGGAATTGAATTGACAACAAATGTATGTCATCTCAATATGTGCACCCACTGTGTGCCAGACATAATAGTGAGCTCTTTAGAGCTGAAACACATGAGGAGATACTGTGCTTGCCTCTTTTGTAAAGGATAATCCAAAAAAGAGACAGCTTGTCTCTGTCAGTCTTATGAAAATATGTATTTATAAAGAAACATCCCCAAAGTAGATTTCATTACTTATTCCAGTCCTGGAGAAGGGAAGCAGCTGTAGGCATTTTTGTGCTAAGAAAATATCTTTTCTAGGGGAAGGGTTGTCATGACACTCACTGCCATGGGCAGACAATCACAGTGGCAAGTGTTCCCTGCCCTTGTCGTCACTGTGGGAACCAAATATAAAAGGCCACGTTAGAGGGTCATTCATAAGTAATGATCACTACTTTTCACAGATTCATTAATTTAAATGCATTCATTAGAACCAAATCAATGTCAAATGCTACAGGGCAAAAGTTTTCATTGCTTAGTTTGTGACCCCAAAATGCTGATCGGGAATCTTTTCTATACCCTTCCTTGGTATGTTTACTCTGAATTTCTGTTGTGTCACTTATAACAGTCTATAGTACCTTCATTACTGGACCATATCATTCCCTTCAATGTGGTTAGATTACCGGCATTAATAATTATTAGATCTTTAAATTAAATTCAGTTCATTATAGCAAGTAAGTTTATAGCAGAATTGGTAAGTACAAATGGGCTAGAAAAGAAAATATATGAATACTTTAAACATGTATTATATATGCCTGTGTATTTGTATTCACACAAAAATACAAAGGCAGATGCTCTATTGTAAATTTTTATTATAGTTCACAATTTGAAATCCATTCATCTAATTATCTAAAAGTATTTATAAGAAGAGTATAAAGATTTAAAATATGGATTAACAGTAAATCCCCATAACAATGAACATTTATGTGGTATTTATGGCAGGGTATTCTGTAGTCTGATTCTAGAAGTCATACCTTATCCATATCCTTGTCCACCTCTTCTAGGAGGATCTATCTCCATGCATGTTCACATTAACAACCCACACTCTAAGTATAAATCTATTATATTCTTCATGGTTTATACATTTAATCAGCATGCCTATGTTTTTTTCCATTAGAATAAGGATATGTAATAGATATAGATTATTTTACCCATTTTGAATCTTCATAATAACTCAAAAACAAGCATCTTGCAAATGCTCATTAAATATATTTTGATTTGGGCCAGGCATGGTGATGCATGCCTTTAATCCCAGCATTTGGAAGGCTGAGGTAGGAGGATTGCCCTGAAATTGAGGCCACCCTGAGAATACATAGAGAATTCCAGGTCAGCCTGAGCTTGAGAGACCCTACCTTGAAAAACCAACTAGATAGATTAGATAGATGATAGATAGATAGATAGATAGATAGATAGATAGATAGATAGATAGATAGATCTATTGATCGATCTAGATTTGGGGCTGGAGGGTTTCTCAATGGTTAAACCATGTGCCTGCAAAGTCTAATGACCTGAATTTGGTTCCCTAGTACTCATATAGCCAGATGTACAAAGTGGCATATGCATCTGGAGTTCATTTGCAACTTCTGGAAGCATTGGCATACCCATTCTGATTCTTCTTTCTATCCCTATCTCTGCTTACAAATAAATAATTTCAAAAATGACTTTATCTGAGTCTTAAATATATATTGACTTAGAACACATATGATAACTATTGTGTAAGAAAAGTTTATGGTAGACAAGCTGTAGGATGGTACAGTAGTTGATTCAAATATACCAGAAGCTTTAAGACGGCAATGGGCAGCTGGTCCATAAACATAGCTTTTGTTACTATTTTTTTTTATTTGAGACAATTTTAGTAATTTAGTCCAGTCTGGCCTTGAAGTCATGATTCTAAGTCTTCCTCCTCCCAAATGCTGGAATTAGAAGTGTGCACTCTCACACTCAGAAAGCCAGTGTGACATTTTTTTTTTCCCAGTACAGCACTCTTTATGAGGACATTAAATACAGTCAGGGTTGATTTAGACTTCATGTAGGCTTCTGAAAAATAATCTAGAAATGATGTTCTATACTATACTTAATGTAGATGATGTTTACTGCTGAATGTTTGATATCTTCTTGGGAATGGAGCTATAAATTCAAATTCAAAGCTGTATTAAAGGAATGCAATCATAAGTTGTTGAGATGACCTTAAATAAAATGTGAGCTACCCTAAAGAGTTTCAGAGGAGGAAACTAGGCATTGTGCAAAGATGAGCTGGCCTAAGATTTGCATATTGAAATCATAGTCATTTACTTCAGGACATCTCCTAAAGGAGCCAAGCAAGGACTATGGTGAAAGTGATGTTGCAGTTAGCATTAGACTTTTGTGCCCTAAATGGCATAGCTTTCTATGAGTTTCCACCTATGTCAAACAGGAAGGCAAGAGGAGAATTTGAACTGGAATCACAGGACAGTGGGCTCTGCATTTCTGTGATATCACCACACTCAATTCAGGCTAGAATCACATATAAACTTATTTTAATGCAGTTGAAAAATTTTAATAGAGAACCTAGTACAATTATGGATAAAGCATAGTTTCTACATTACACTTAGCATATACTCATGCTTTATAGATCAAAATGTTTTATTTACTTCCAGTCAAGATGGTATCTGCATAACCATATCAGACCTCACAGAGAAGGAACTGCAAGATGTTGAGGGTTCATTAGGTCTTCTAGGGGTGAGCAGACTCCAATAGACCTCCAGTGGGAGGGCATGGAGGAGCAAAAATAGGTAATCTGATGATTCCCATGCTCTTGGGTAGCCCACCAGTCCTGCAATCCCCTCAAGAAGCCACCCTAGCCACAGTCCCAGCAGCAGGTTCCTCCTGCACTAACCTCAGGCGAGGAGATTCAGGCCCTGCACCTCCATGCTTTTGAATGCCATTTCAATCACCTCTGCCTGCCACCCCTGTGCATGGACCCTGGCCAGGAGGCTAGCATTCCCTCAGGGGAAGTCCATGCATGAATGCAGTCCCACTTGCTGCCATCCCCCACCATCCTACTTGGACGCAGGTCAGCAGGATAGTGATCGCCCCACACCTCCACCAGGGACCACCACACACAACTGCCCCTCCAGGCCAGCAGGCTAGGGATCACCCTTTCCTAGGGTCTTCCACCACAGGGGACATCCATGACCCCTAATGCATGTCACCTGACCCACAGGGTAGATTACAGTTTCCTCCTAAATTAAATAAAACTTCTACAGTGTGATAGGCAGACCACAGTGCAAAAGGAATAACATGAAAAATCAAATACAAGAAAATCCAATAAGATTTCCCAGTCCCACAATGGATGTCTCTAATCATAACATAGAAAAGACATTAGGATCAGAACCCCAAAATAAGATACAATGTATGCAGCCCTGACCAAGCAAATAGCAGAACTTTTAGAAAAGCAACAAAGTGCCAATAGTCATATGAATGCTATCCTTGCTAGATTCGACCTAATAGATAAGAACCAGGAAGGGATCCAAAGATAGTTAAATGATCTGAAGGAGAGTAATAATAATAATAGTAATAATAATAATAACAACAACAATAATAATACAAAGAGGACCTCAATAACCAGCTGGCTAAGCTCAATGAAGACATAACAAAATTCAGGAATGAATTCCAAGAGGCATCAGGAAAATCAGAAAATGACATGAAAAGGGAACTTGACAGAGGGATGGAAACTATACATGAAAAAGTAGTAGAAGACACAAATCAAATTGAATGAGCCCAAAACTCTATAGAAGCTCTCAAGAATAGTATCAGCCATGCTACAGTCTGGAAGACAAAACAGAAGAAATAGTTCATGAGTCCAAAGTTTCAATAAGTTCAAATTTTTTGTGAATTAAACATGAGGGAACTGTGGGATACCCTTCAATGACCCAACATTCAGATATTGGGAATACTAGAAGGGGAAGAAATTCAGATCAAAGACATGGAGAACTTATTCAACAAAATTATTGAAGAAAACTTTCCCACTCTCTCAAAAGAAAGTCCAGGGCTGGAGAGATGGCTTAGTGGTTAAGCACTTGCCTGTGAAGCCTCAGGATCCTGGTTTGAGGCTTGATTCCCAAGGACCCACGTTAGCCAGATGCACAAGGGGGCACATGCATCTGGAGTTCGTTTGTGGTGGCTGGAGGCCCTGGTGTGCCCGTTCTCTCCTTCCTTCTCTCTCTCTCTCTCTTTCTCTCCCCCTCTTTCTCTCTCTGTCTGTTGCTCTCAAATAAATAAATAAAATGCACAACAACAACAAAAAAAAGGAAGTCCCGTCAAGATACAAGAAACTAGAAGAACTCCAAACTGACTGGACAAAAGGAGAAATTCTTTGTCATAAAACTTGGAATGGTACACTGCAAAGTCTAAGAACCTATGGCTTCTAACCCAAACTACTCCACCCAGCAAAAGTATCCCTCATGACAGATGGCCATTGAAAAATTTTCCATGATAAAACTCAGTTTTACAACTGTATACACACAAAGCCAAGCCTATAGAGAGTGTACTTCAGGGAATTATCCACACAGAAGGATCAAGTAAGCAAATTCAAGTGCCTACAAAATCAGGTAACAATAACCAAGCTCAGAGAAAGCACAAAAAACTACAAAGCTCAAGAAAAACACCAAACCACATAAACCACCATGATATGACAGGGATTAAATGAAACCTCACAGTTGTCACCCTAAATATCAATGGGCTTAATTCACCCATCAAGAGACATAAACTAACAGGATGGATCAGAAAATTCGACCACTCAATCTGTTGGTTTCAAGAAACCTACCTCACCAATAATGATAAATAACTCCTCAGGGTGAAAGGGTGGAAAAAAAAATATCCTAAGCAAATGGGAATAAGAAACAATCAGGATTAGCTATACTAATATCAGATAAAATAGACTTCAAACCAAAAATAATCAAAAAAAGACAAAGAAGGCCACTTCCTACTTATCAAGGGAACAATCCAACAAGAGGATATCACAGTCATCAGTCTTTATGTACCAAACACAGGGGCACCACAATTCATAAAACAAAACTTACTTGATAATAAAACAGAAATAACCACCACACCATCATAGTTAGGGACTTCAATACTCCACTATCAACAATAGATAGATCATCCAAACAGAAAATAACAGCGAAGTGAGAGAGCTCAATAAAACCATAGATCAATTAGACCTAACTGACATCTTCAGAACATGACATCTAAGATCCAGAGGCTACACATTCTTCTCAGTAGCCCATGGAAACTTCTCCAAAATAGACCATATACTGGGTCATAAAGCTCGCCTCTATATATTTTGGAAGCCTGACAAAATTTCCTGCATGATATCATATCACAGTGCTGTATTGCTAGAAATTAACAGTAAAAGATGCACCAGAAATCCCATCAGCTCCTGGAAACTGAACAACACACTTCTAAACAATAAATGGATAATGGACAAATTTAAAAAAAAAGAAATTGTGAAATTTCTAGAAATGAATGACAATGAGAACAGGTTGTGCCAAAACTTATGGGACACAATGAGGGCAGTCCTCAGGGGAAAACTCATAGCACTAAATGCCTCCATAAGAAAGACAGAGAGATCCCAAATCAATAACCTAATGATCCACCTAAAGGCACTAGAAAACCAAGAAGAATACAACCCAAAAAGCTCCAGACACAAAGAAATAATTAAGATCAGAGCATAAATTAATGAATTGGAAACTAAGAAAATAATTAAGAAAACTGATGAAACAAAGAGTTCTTTTTTTGAAAAAATAAACAAGATTGATAAACCCCTAGCCAGTTTGATCAAGTGAAAAAAAAGAGTCTTCAAATTAACAAAATTTGAAATGAAAAAGGAGAGATCACAGCAGACATAAGTGAAATTGGGAGAATCATCAGGATTTATTTCAAAAAACTCTACTCAAAACTGATAATATGGAGGGAATGCATGACTTCCTGGACGTATATCACTTACCAAAGCTAAACTCAGAGCACATTAATCTCCTAAACAAATCTATCACACCCATTGAGATTGAAAAAATAATCAAAAACCTCCCCCAAAAGAAGAGTCCAGGACCAGATGGCTTCTCAGCTGAATTCTATCAAACTTTCATGGAAGAATTGAAAAACAATCTTTCTCAAAATGTGTCACACAATCAGAGAGCAGGGAAAGCTCCCCAACTCCTTTTATGAAGCTAGTATCACACTAATACCAAAACCAGGCAGAGATGCCACAAGACTATAGGCCTGGTTCTCTGATGAACTTAGATGCAAATATCCTGAACAAAATCCTCACAAATTGAATTATATAACACAACAAAAGCATTATCTACCTTGATCAATTAAACTTCATCCCAGGAACACAGAGGTGGTTCAAAATATGGAAATCTGTCAATATAAAACACCACATAAAGAAGCTCAAACACAAAAACCATATGATCATTTTGATAGGTGCAGAAAATGCCTTTGACAAAATATAACATCACTTCATGATCAAAACATTGGAGAGAATTGGCATGGATGGTTTATATCTCAACATGATAAAGGTCACATAGAAAGCTCCTAAAGCCAAAATAATACTTAATGGGTAGAGACTGAGGGAATTCCAGTTGAGATCAGGTACAAGACAAGGGTTGTCCACTTTCACCTCTACTTTTAACACATAGTACTGGAAGTCATAGCTCAAGCAATAAGACAGGAGAAAGAAATAAAGGGGATACAATTTGGAAAGGAAGAAGTTAAGTTAGCCCTATTCACAGATGACACAATTCCATATGTAAGAGACCTGAGAACATCCATCTTAAGACTCTTAATGGTTTACCTCCTTCAGCAAAGTAGCAGGATATAAAATCAATGCACAAATATCAGTATGCAGCCTTTCTATATGCAAAAGACAAAGATGCAGAGAAAGAAATAAGTGACATTGTCCCATTTTCAATAGCAACAACAACAACAAAAATACCTTGAAATAACATGAATCAAGCATGTGAAAGACCTATATGATGAAAACATAAAAACATTCAAGAAGGAAATTGAGGAGGAGTTGAGAAAATATGAAGACCTCCCATGCTCCTGGATAGGAAGAATTAATGCTGTGAAAATGGCAATCTTACCAAAGGCAATATACAGATTTAATGCAGTACCAATAAAAATCCCAATATTGTTCTTCACAGAGACAGAAAAAATGAACTCAATATTCATATGGAATGGCAGAAGGCCTCAGATATCCAAACACATCCTATTCAGCAAAAGAAACAACTCTGCAGACATCACCATACCTGATCGAAAGCTATATTACAAAGCTATAGTAATAAAAACAACATGGCACTGGCATAAAAACAGGATTATAAACTGATGGAACTGAATTGAGGATCCAGACATTGGGTCAAGTAACTACAGCTACTTGGTATTTGACAAAGGCCCTAACAAGGTAGGCTGGAAAAAAGACAACGTCTTCAACCAATGGTTCTGGACAAACTGGATAACCATATGCAGGAAAATGAAATTCAATCCACACATCTCACCATGCAAAGAAGTCAAATCCAAATGGATCAAGACTTTAATATAAGACCAGAAACTCAGCTACTACTGGAAGAAAAGACAGGAGGAACTTTTCATGATACAGCTATGCAAAAAGACTTCCTGAATAAACCCCAGTAGCTCAGGAACTTAAACAATAACTCCACCATTGGGATCATAGGAAGCTGAAATATTTCTTCACAGACAAACATACAATAAGCAGAGCCAATAGATTATGCACAGAATGGGAGTAAATTTTTGCTGGCTATACAACTGACAGAAGCCTAATTTCTAGAATCTACAAAGAACTCAGAAACCTAAACAATAAAAAGTCAAACAACCCACTCAGAAAATGGGGCAAAGAACTGGATAGGCAGTTCTCAGAGGAAGAAATACAAATGGCAAACACACAAAGAAAATGTTCATTATCCCTAATCATTATGAAAATGCAAATTAAAACATCGATGAGATTGTACTTTACCCCATAAAGATAGCACACTTTAAAAAATCAAATGAAAACAAATGCTGGCAAGGTTGTGGAGAAATAGGAACCCTCATTCACTGTTGGTGTGAACATAAAATGGTACAACCACTATGGAAAGCAATATGGAGACTCTTATAAAGGTTGACTATGGAGTCACCAACAGACCCAGTTATTCCCTTACTTGGCATTTACCCTAAAAGTATCATGCCTCAGCTTAGAGAGATTTGCTCAACCACATTTATAGCTGCTCAATTTATAATAGCTAAGAGCTGGAATCACCCCAGATGTCCATAATTAGAAGAATGGATAACCAAGATGTGGTATATCTACATGTTGGAATTCTACATATCAGTAAGGAAAAATGATATGAAATGAAATGTGAAGACAAATGGTTGAATCTGGAAAAGATCATTTTCAGCAAACTCATTCAATCACAGAAAGAAAAACATAGCATGGTTTCACTCACCTGTGGCTCCTAACTTGAATTGGCCCAAGTTGCTGACATACCTTATAAGCATCTGGAGAACCAGACAATAGGGAGGGTGGGGCGGGAGGGGAGGGCAAGGATTGGTGTTGGGGACATAAAACTGGACTCAAATGGCAATGGTGCCATAAAATTTTACATCCTAAAAAAGATTAAATGATTGAACCTTCATCAGGTTCTTAGAAGGAACACATGAATCACAGGGCCCTGGAGAGGGTAAGATGAAGACTAACCTTAGTCTTCTCCTGTTTCTCTTTCTCTCTCCATCTTTTCCACTTACTCTCTATCTTCTTTATATCACCTATTTTTTTCATCCTTCCTTTCCTTGGTGCTGGCCTGTAACACCCAGTACCAGCATATAGTTGACATTTACAATGAGCTATTGATCAGAGAGACCTCAAGGTTTCCCAAAAGTAGACACATTTCTGTCAGACAACTTGATGACCCACCAAAGGCTAGTGGTAAGACCCTATTGCTGAAGATACCATATGCTGTTGGTACTGAACATGGAATGACCTGGCTAGAATCTGGAAGAGAGTCAGTTCCCAGATAGTTAGCTTTTCAAGTGCCAGGAGGTGCTACATAAGTGACTGGGGGAAATTGATCAACATCTGTCCAAGCAACTTTTGGTTTAAGCTATTCAGCAGCAAACAACCTGATGTGATGCTCATCGAAGTAAAATAGTGGCACACAGCCATGGTGGGTTACCAACTGCTGTTGATTTGTCTAATTGATACACTCAGTGGAACAGAACTCATAGCTTGAGCTGGGACAAAATCAGAACCGTATCCCAAAAAGGAGCCTGCTCTCCACTATGATGCTTACACCAATTTTGGGCTACATGATGGCCTACACCTATTAAATTCTCTCTAAAATAATAATGGTTATCTTGTTTATCTGGTGCTGACTTCACTCTCCATTGGAGAATTTGATTCTCTTTTTCAAATGGATGCAGATCCTTATGAGAGAATCAGCCCATCACACCTCAACAGGGCTCCAGCTGAAACCAAAGGTAAATAGGGAAATGAGCAAGAGTGCTGCTTTCTTGGTGAACCTGGTACCAGCACAAGGGTGAAGGAGATAAGACACAGAGCAAACCAGATATCCAGAGACACAGAAGCTCCCAAGTCCTCATCACTGAAGTTGATCTTAAACGAACCCAACGTGGCTCAGGGAAATTTACTGAAGCAGGGGTGGAAAGATTGTTAGAGCCACAAATTGAGTCATTATGCACCGAGACACTGCCTCTTACCTATAACTGATGGCTAACACCACAATGTACGACCCATATTCCCCAATAAGGTGGACCCCTATGAAGGGGGGAGGATAAGGAGGAGGTTAACAATGGTACCAACATGGCTATATACATTCTGTGTACATAACTAATAGAAAAGGAAATAATTTAGGTATGTTGTATGGATGAATATTAATGAGTGGGACTAAATAAGTTATATGGTAACAGTAAATAATTTTAAATAAAACTGTGCCCTTCAAGTAAGTTCTTCCATGTATCCACAGTGATTTATTTTCTCATGACAGAACTGTATAATAAAAATGTCTCACTCCTTTAAAAAAACATTTTATTGCTTTATTTTTTAACTTAGTTAAAATTTCAATTTAATTTATATAATGACTTCATATATAAGTTTATCTTGGTAGATATTTTAACGAGAGCATGTTATAGAACTGCTCTTTAATGTCATGCAACAGAATGTCACATGATGCTCTAGTTGTCAAAAAGAACATATATGGGCTGGAGAGATGGCTTGTGGTTAAGGCATTTGCTTGCAAAGCCAAAAGATCCTGCTTTAAAGCCTGTTGCACAGGATACAAAATCAATGCACAAAAATCAGTAGCCTTCCTTTAAGCAAATGACAAAGATACAGAGAAAGAAATAAGGGACATACTCCCATTTTCAATTGCAACAAAAAAAAATAAAATAAAATACCTTGGAATAACGTTAACCAAGGAAGTGAAAGATCTATACAACGAAAACATAAAAACACTCAAAAAAGAAATTGAGGCAGACTTGAGAAAATGGAAAGACCTCCCATGTTACTGGACAGGCAGAATTAACATTGTGAAGATGACAATCCTACCAAAGGCAATATACAGATTTAATGCAATTCCAATTAAAATCCCTACAGTGTTCTTCACAGAGATAGAAAAAATGATCTCAAATTTCATATGGAAAGGCAGAAGGCCTCACATTTCCAAACATATCCTCAGCAAAAGAAATACCTCTGGAGGCATCACCATACCTGATCTAAAGCTATATTACAAAGCCATAGTAATAAAAACAGCATGGTACTGGCATAAAAACAGGAGTATAGATCAATGGAATAGACTTGAGGACCCAGACTTTGGGTCAAGCAACTATAGCTACTTGATATTCGATAAAGGCCCAAACAATATAGGCTGGAAAAAAGACAGCATCTTCAACAAATGGTGCTGGACAAACTGGATAACCATATGTAGGAAACTGAAACTTGACCCACACATTTCACCATGCACTACACTCAAGTCCAAATGGATCAAAGATCTCGATATAAGACAAGAAACTCGAATACTGCTGGAAGAATATTTAGGAAGTACTTTCCATGATATAGGAATGGAAAAAGACTTCCTGAACAAAACCCCAGTAGCTCATGAACTTAAACCGTCACTCAACCAATGGGATCACATGAAGCTGAAGAGTTTCTTTACAGCCAAGCATACAATAAGCAAAGCCAATAGATTACCCACAGAATGGGAGAAAATATTTGCGGGTTATCCAACTGATAGAGGCCTAATCTCTAGAATCTACAAAGATCTCAAAAATCTAAAGAGTAAAAAGTCAAACACCCCACTCACAAAATGGGGCAAAGAGCTGAACAGGCAGTTCACAGAGGAAGAAATAGAAATGGCAAACATACACTTAAGAAAATGTTCATCATCCCTAATCATCAGAGAAATGCAAATTAAAACAATTATGAGATTCCACCTTACCCCAATAAGAGAGCAAACATCAAAAAATCAAATAAAAATAAATGCTGGCAAGGATGTGGAGAAGTTGGAACACTCATCCACTGTTGGTGGGAATGTAGGTTGGTACAACCACTTTGGAAAGCAATATGAAGACTTCTGAAAAAGGTGAGTATAGAGATACCAACAGACCGAGTTATTCCCTTACTGGCCATCTACCCTAAAACCTTCAAACCACAGGTTAGAGAGATTTGCTCAACCATGTTTATAGCGGCTCAATTTGTAATACCTAAGTGCTGGAATCAACCCAGATGTCCATCACTAGAATAATGGATAACTAAGATGTGGTATATCTACACAATGGAATTCTATACAGCAGTAGGAAAAAATGACACAATGAAATTTGAGGAAAAATGGTTGAACCTGGAACAGATCATTCTCAGTGAACTTACCCAATCACAGAAAGAAAAAAATCTTCACATAGACTCACTCATCTACAGCACCTAACCTGAATCTACCCAAGATACCTTACATACACAGCAAGCATCTCCTAGACTAGACACCAGGATGGGAGGGGAGGGAGGGGAGGGAGGGGATGGCATCGAAGGGGTGGGAAACACAAATCTAGACCCAAACGGCAATGCTACCACAATTTTCTACTTACTAAATGACAGACCAAATGGCTGATCCTTCACCAGGCCCTTACAGGGAACACCTGAACCACAAGGTACTGGAAGGGCAAGATCAAAACTAACCTTAATCTTCTACATCTTCCCTCCCTCACTTTCTCTCTCTCTCTCTCTCTCTCTCTCTCTCTCTCTTATCTCTAACTCTTGTATATTAGTTATCTCTTTCCTGATTTACTTAGTGGGCACTGACCTGTAACTCCCAGAACCAGCATGGGGCTATCATCCACAATGAGCTTTTGATCAGAGAGACCTACAACGTTTCCTAAAAGACAGACAGATTTCTGTCAGAGTACTTGATGACCCACCAAAGGCTAGTGGTAAGACCCTTCTGCTGAAGACACCTTATGTGATTGACATGCAAATTAGAATGGCAAGGCTGGAAGTTGGAAGAGAGTCAGTCCCCCGACAGTCAGCGGGTCTAGTGCCAAAAGGTGCTACATGGGCGACTGGGGGAAAATGACCAATATCTGTCGAAGCAACGCATGGTCTAACCTACTTAGCAGCAAATAATTTGTTGTGATGCCCACACAAGTGCAGTGGTGGCACACAGCCATGGTGGGGAACCAACTGCTCTCAATTTTGCTAACTGGTATGGGACCCATAGCTGGAGCTGGGAAACAAGTCAGAACCAGATCCAAACATAAGCCCACTCTCCAATATCAAGCTACCATCAATTGTGGGCTACAAGAGGGCTTACACCTATTAAATTCTCTATTAAAAAAAAGTAAGGGTTATCTCATTTGTCCTGGTGCTAACTTACTCTCCATTGGAGAATCTGCTTCTCTTTTTCAGATAGATGTAGATCCTAAGGAGAGAGCCACCCCATCATACCTCAAAAGGGCCCCGGCTGAAACTAAGAAAAATTGGAGAAACAAGCAAGGGGGTTGTTTTCCTGATGAACCGGATACCAGCACAAGGGGGAAGGAGATCAGCACAGAGAAAGATCAACTCCTACCAAACCAGAGAGCCAGAGCCTCAGAGGCCCCCAACACCTCATCACTGAAGCAGACCCAAAATGAATCCAACATGGCTCAGGGAAATTTTTTGTAAGAGGGGGCGGAAAGAATGTCAGAGCCACATGTTGGGTCATGATATGCAGAGACATTTAGCTTACGCATAACTGTGGGCTAAGTCCACAATGCATGACTCATATACCTCAACAAGGAGGGGCCAAGCGGAGGTGGTAGGTCATAGATGAGCCTAATAATGGTACCAAACTGACTGTATTTGCTGAATACAAAACTGACTAATAAAGAAAAAAAAATAAAAAATAAAAGCAAAAATATAAATAAAAATAAAGCCTGTTGCAGAAGGGGTGCATGTGTCTGAAGTTCCTTTGCAGTGGCTTGAGGCCTTGGCACACTGATTCCCTCTCTCTCAAATAAAGAAATAAAATATATTAAAAGAAAAAGAACATATATATTATTTATTCATGAATATATATTCATAAAAATATATGTTCACTTATATATTAATAAATAAATACATACATAATTTAAGGCCTTATTTTGTTTCTCATTACTTTGATCTTTTTTTGTTAGAATTCTGTAGTGTTCTCTACCCATGTCTATTTCATTCATTCATTAACCCTCATTAATGATTGTGTGGGATAACAATGATAAAGTTTTCAATTCTTGTTATTTAAAGAAAATGTTTTCAGTGGATCAGAACAAAAAGTTTAATCTCACCTAAAATATACATGAGCTAGCATCACAAAATTTTATTTACAAAACAATTCTTCTTCATCTATAATACAGAAACCAGGACATTTACAAATTGCTAAATAAAAACTGAATGCCGTGCATTCCCTAGCCCAAGAACACTGTGAAAACTCCTTTTCATCACTGAGTGAGTTTCTTGTGTAAGTAGAAATCCATTTTAAAAGAGTTTACAAACAGTTCAAAGAGTTACTTTATTAAGAAAATTGAAGTGTTTCAAGTGTTTTTTTCTAAACATGTAAAAATATTTATAATAGTTAAAGGTTTTAAAATAAAAACAATCATATTTTTATTTTCAGAAATTTTACTTTTCAAAAAGTGTTTGCACAAACATCTCATTCATCCTCCCCAACCATGCTATGAGGAAAGCATGGGCCTGGCCCTCGTTCTTCAGAGAAGAAAGCAGAGGTGTTGTGTAGTAAAGGATGGCCAGAGGTCAGGCACTGAGAGGTGGTGAGTGCAGTATGGAGAATCTGTCTGCAACTCCTAGAGTCAGTTCTGCGTCCACTCTTTGGTGATAGACTACCCTGGCTATTATTGTATGGGTGGTGCAAGAGAAATAGGGAAAAATGAAACAGGCAGCATACAAATGTTATGAGAAAGAGGCTATATTTCCTTACTACAAGGCAATGGCAGGACTTCCTGAAATGCCTTCATGCCTGTAGGCCATGCCATCCTATAGTACTGTCTTCTAGATTTGGAAAATACCTCACCAGATACCATCATGTAGCAGGGGCCTTAGATTCCCATATTATTTGGAAATGTGGGTCATAGAGTGAGGGGTTCTGTAAGGAGCAAGGAAACAGACATCTCTGTCTTTCATATATTATAAAAAGTGCAATTTACAACTCTCTGCTTCACCAAATGTAAATAAGAAGCACTTGGAGGAAGTGTGTGGGTGGCCAGGTGTGTGTGCGTGCGCGCGCGCGCACACACACACACACACACACACACACCCCTGTTCATGACAGCTATATTATATTAGTGATAATGCTGCCATCAGGCATTTCTTAAATTGGGAAGCAAGGGTAAGGCTCTTATGAAAATATATTGTAAGCCATAAACTTGTCTGTAGAAAAATATGCACATTCACTTTTACAAACACTGTCTCCTCATATCCTGGAATATAGTTCATACATCTCCTTCTGTGAACTTCAGCATCTCTGTGGTATTTTAAAACATGAAAATCAGAGCCACTGACTTATAGCCTAATAACTATGAACTGAAACCAGAGCTTCAATATAAAGGAGCAGACATGTAAGCAAATGCATGGTTAACAACAACAACCACAAAAAAATAATCAGCCTGTGAATTTGGATTAATTAAAAACTCAGGTACAAAAATCATTAAGCAGAAGCAAAGCAGAAAATGAGGCCTTAAGTGTTTACACTTCCAGCTACAGTTAATCTCATAGTTGGTCAGTAGGTCAAAATTTCTTGTCCTACTACACTGAATATACTGCACAATACTCCATCAAATCCTGGAGCTTAAAGAAAAGGCAGAAGAAGGTATCATTGTATAAAACAATTCTCTTAGATACAACTATTTCACAAGTGGGTAATTCAATCTATCAATCAGACTGCCAGTAAATGAGCTTCTCTTGTACTCAGCCTCTCTGTCTAGAGCAATACCTGATACTTCTGCTGGTATTCATAAGTAGAAACTACATTGGGGCTCCAAGATCCCCCAAGCATGAGCACTTTTAGTATATTTTCTGCACTGGTAACTTCAACAGGGCTTCAGGCTGTGACAAAAAATATGTGTTGGCAATTTGCATTTCTTCAATTAGTGGGTTTACAGTTCAGTTATCAGTGCAGAAATGAGGTGCTACTTGCACTTGTATGTACGACACCTCGTGACACCAAAGAGCCTTCTCTCTGAACTCCCATTAGAGAATAAGATTGAATAACTGCTATTCTGTATAAAAAGCATTTACTCTTTTCTTTTATGCCATTCCTTGAATAAACCTGGACTCATCAATTTACAAAGGGGAAGAAAAAGAAAAGACAAAACTTACTCTTTCCTGACTTCTCCATCTGGAAGAAATATGCAATAGTAGTCTATTTAGGATACTTTGGATTAAGGGGAGAAGTAAAATTCAAAAAAATAAATTATTTTAAATGTGTCTTTAGTAAAGAGTATGCAGGGATTGCTGAAAGTTTTCGATGAATTTCAAGCACATTCTTTGTCCAAAGCTAGTAACCTTCTGGAACACTCCAATCCTTCTCTCAGATGCAATGGAACATAGTTATTTTGCTAGCAAGACAAAACCATCAGGAGACAGAAGCTATGTGGATCACAACAAGATGATCAGCAATGTTGTTCTGTTCATCTTTCACTTTAGAATTCAGCATGGCACTTCAGATTGACAGAGCTAAGGCCCCTCTTAATTGTGCGTTTAATTAGATTCCATTTTTCATCTGGGTGCAGTGCCTTTGTATTTAATTATCATGTACTGTGGGAAAATTTCAACACCTAAAGAAACTATCACATAGAAACACTGTGCCCATTTTCACTGCCATGAATAAGCAGGGACACAGTAAAGTCAACAGTGGAAGGGACATTATATGATAAGTTGTATATTATCAGTCACTGGCCTCATGGTTTGCAAACAGCACCCGAGAGAAGACCAGTAACTTGATACAGTGAATCCCATATTGGATGAGAAGCAAACATGAGTGATGCATCATTCAAGTAACTCACTGAGCATAGCCTTCTCTCCAGCACTTGGATTGGATATTTTCAGAATCCACACATCACATAATTTAACATCATTGACTCATGCTCTTCATCTGTTCTTTACAAAGTGAAACACTTAATTTCTTTGAGCATGTGTGTATATGCAGATGTATATGAAAAGTAATTACATAACCATAACATTCTATACTATGTCGTCATTATACCACTCTAGCAATTTTCTACCAATCTGTCACAGAAACTTGTTACAGAGGAATAAATAAAATGGCATAAGTTATTGCTCATTATAATGTGTGTGTGTGTGTGTGTGTGTGTGTGTGTGTGTGTTTGCCAATTGTTTATTGATTTTACCTGGGCTACAAGCAGGCAGAGAATTCATCTCTCAAGACCTATCTAAAATCCTGCCCTGTCTCATCTCACCTGGCTGTTCATCCTTTGAAACTGGAATTTGACAAGAGAATGCAATAGCTATTAATGACAGAACCTGTGCTAATAATGTTGAAAATGCTCCTCTTGGCACAACACTGAACCATGCTGTTGTAGAAATAGACCATTGGTGAGTGTAGGTTTTTGTGATCCAGGTAATGTAAGCAGAGGAAAAGGTCCATAGGGCTAGTCAATGGTTAAAATCTAAATTCAGCCAAAAGCACATTGAGGAAATAATGAAAGGGATGTGGTACTGCCCACAATTTTGGTAGTTGGGGCTTTGACTTCTTTTAGGAGTATATTGTCAGTAGACGCTCTATTAGAACATATCAGAAATAATAACAAGACTTTATAACTTTGGTTACAGCAATCTTCTCCTTCAAACTGAACTGTATATGGTTTTTCTTTCCATACCTTGTACACTGGGAAAGCCCCACATTGGAGGGGACTTAGAGTTAATCAATGATGATTGCTAGAGTCCAGCTTGAGTCAGTCTGGCACTGAAGCTCATGGTTTGCTGCTGCATGTTAGGTTTCAAAAGTTGTCATTACATGGTACCACAAACTTAGAATATCAGGCAGTTAGTTATTCTCTCTCAGTTCAGGAAGTGAAAGCTGAAATGTCAACAGAGTCATACTTCCTTAGGAAGTTATAAGGAAGTGTCTCTGCTGGCCTCCACCTAGCTGCTCATGGTTCTGAGCAATGCTCACTTTCCTCATTATAGCTCCACCACTTCAATGTTTTTTTTCTGACTTCTTACAGGCATTTTCTGTGCATGCATGGGTGTGTGCATGCATGTGTTTAATGTGGGATTTTTTTTTGTGCTTCCCAATAAGACACATGATTAATTAATATTCTTTGTACAGATCCTACTTCCAAATAAAGGCCTATTCTTAGATTCTAAGGAAGTATGACTTTTAAAGAGATTTGACTCTATCCAGTATGGCCCACCCACTGGTCCACCAAATCCATTTCCTGCCAGGATTCAGCTATATTCTGTTCTCTTGTTGATATATTTCCATTGTTCTCAGTTCTCACTACTTTCTAAAAAAGAAAAGCAGATTTTCCAAATGAGAGTGAGATCAGCATAGGTTTAAGGGGATAAGCATCATTAATTTAGAGAGATTTTGATGGGTGGAGCCTCTCTTTTGGCCAAAAACTAGTGTGAGATTCTCCTTGGAGTCCTTAATCTTGGTCTCCATAGGACTTTGACTCTTTTCCCAAATCCAAATAGAAGATTCACTGCAGCAAAAACATGGAAACAAACTGATTCCTTATCAGCTGATGAATGTACAAAATGTTATGTGAGAGGAGGTGTTGCTAAGTGGTACACCACGCACTTAGAATATGAGAGTCCATGGGTTTAGTTTCCTACTCTATCCATATAATGCAATAACATTCTCCAATAAAGTGGAATGAATACTAGTAACATAGGATAACATGTATGCCCCCTTGGATCATGTTGTAAACAAAACTAGCCTCAAAGAACTACATATTACATGGTTCTGCTTTCATAAAATGGCAAATTAGTAGAAGATTTCTGTCTACCAGGAGATGAGTGCAGGATTTTTATATTTTCAGGAATAATTAAATGGTACAAAAGTAGATAGTGGCTATGGTTTCATCATTTTGTTACTTTATTAAGAGCCATTTTGCACATTTTAAATAGACAAATTCTATGAGGTATGAATTATATGTCAAGCTGTCAAAAATGATTAGAATGAAAAATTTTAATCATGTAATTTTTGTAGAAAGTCTATAAATTAAAGGCCATACTTGACATATCGCAATACCCTTGACAGCTCTTTACATCATCTTTCTGAGGCTGTTGAAGTAATTGGTCATATACTCTAACTTGTCCATTGAATATTTTCTTTTAATTTCTTTGTTCTATAGTAATTTTCCTGCTTTTTTGCTAATCAATTTATCTAGTTTTTTTTTTTAGTATCTGCTATTTCTTTTAACTTGCCCTCATTTGCAAATCTCTCCTACAACATATACCATTTTGAGACACAGTCAAGCTGCTAATTAAATTGGATCAAATACAAGTCTCATGAGACCCACCAAGATACCTCAACAAGGTGCTTTTAAATTTATCAATTCTTTTTGCTGTTTGGCTTTGATCAATTTTCTGTCTCACATTGCTCTATGAAAATATTTTTAGAAAACAGGATCATATAAAATGCCCTTATTGATTAGTACATATAAAGATAAGATGGCATCTATTGAACATTTGAAAATTAATTCCTACCCTATCTCTACCCCACTCACATTTTATTAGGCTTATTGTACTCAGTAGTTAATTTGAATTTTACCAATTATAGTTTAGGAATCCAGAGTTAGGCAGGATCTTGATAATGTTGTATATGACATCCGGGCACATAATTTCAACTTTTGTGTAAAGATATGTATATCTTAGTAATTTATTCCTCATCTTTTTTTCTTAGATAGCCAGCAATGACTTGTCTATGGTGCCAAATGAATGTTTCAGTAAGATGTCCAAACTCACTCTCCAACTGCAACACAGGTTCATTTCAAACTAATTAGATCCTTGGGGGTGTAGTGCTATAGACATTAATTAACACTGCACATCCCAAACATATGGTATAATGAATGGGTTAAAAATTTGAGTAAGCAGACATCAGCAAATAGGGATTGCAGTGAAATGTTAGCTTGATGTAACTTGCAGGTTATAATAAGGCATCACTGCAGAAGCTTATGGTGTCCTCCTTCTTGGACAAATCATCTGAGCCAGCTAATCTAAGTAAGTATACAGGAAAAAAGTACTCCCTCCCCAGTGCTATCCCTGTCTGGTGCAGATTACCCACTGGGTTAATCAGTAAAAATGGACTTACTCTATCTGAATGAAAATAATTCCAAACCAGAAAGAGCAAGAAACAAAAAAAAGGCAATGCTTACCTCTGCTCAAATTTCTTTAGTCTGTGGAGTCATTCCTCTGACAGGGAGAAAATTGGTGAGTGTGGAGAAACACTGGAGGCATCTTCTAATATTCTTCCTTTCTCAGAGTTGAAAAAGATGTGCCCCTTCTACACCAACTTCATGAGAAACATGGAATGTAGATTAACCAGGAATCCGAATAAAGTCTATTGGGGAGGAACTAATTGTGTGGTCCATGCTGCATGCCTCCTCATGCTCTATTGCCAGGAAGGTCTAAGCAGTTTTACTGTCATCAATAAATGGGGAACAGGGAGTCTATCTATCTATCCTTCCCTCCCTCTCACTTTCTCTGTCTTCCCTTTGTTTCTGTTCTTCTCCTTTATCTCTCACCTTTTTTTTTTCTCTTAACTTTTATTCCGTGTTTCTGTAATTTTGCAATTTTGTTTTTTTTTTTCTGTTACCAAAATTAATTGTATTTGCTTTTCTGGCTGTCTCATTTTATTTTGTTTTATCTCCCTGCCACTGCCTCTGCTTGATACATTTCACTCCAGGGTATGTTGAAGTTCACCCTTACTCCATCCCCTCCCCTCTGACACTTCTCCTTAAACTCAAGGCCTGATATCTTGCTAGTCAAGGAGGCAGTATAAAAACATGATTCACAGGGACTCAAACTCAAACTGATGTAATATTTATGACATCAGCCCACACTACATAAACCTCAACTTGCTCAGCAATCTTTGAGAATGGGACTTCTACTCAACAACATAAATTATGGTATGCAATATTTATTTATTTTAATATATCAGTTATGATAATTGTTTCACATGTTAATGTACTTAATCCTGGTGCTAAATCTATAAGGTGAGTTCTATTTTAACCTTTTTTTCTGATTTTTAGAAAACTGAGGTACAGAAAAGTTAAAAATTCTTTGAAAATTATACCTGGTAAGTGATAGAGATAGAATTTCAAGCCAAGAAAGTTACTTCACATGTGATGGTTAAGGTTTTAAGAATAAGAGCAATGCCCCTTTCATAATTGATAAAGGATGACTATAATATACATATATAGTAAATGTGAAATAATTAAAACTGAAATAATTAGATCAAATATTTTCTGGGTAATAGAGATGTCTAAATCATAAATTAGAAAGAGTTTCAGCTACATATGAACAGTTCATAGATTGTACCCACTATCCATTTACTCACTTTCTCAGTAAACAGCGAAGCCTATCATTAGGTCACAATAACCCACATCAACAACCTCCGTAAACCTCTAACCTTTTTTTCTTTTTTGCCATTTGACCATTTTATGTGCTTTGACTCAAACTTACAATTTGTGCAGACTAGCCTTTTTTATGTGTATGTGTGCGTATGTGTGTGTGTGTGAAAGATAGAGAGAGAGAATTGGTGAGCCAGGGCCTCCAGCCACTGTAATCAAACTCCAAATGCATGTGCCACCTTATATGCAAGAGCAACCTTGTGTGCTTGCATCACCTTGTACGTCTGCCTTACATGGGACCCGGAGAATTGAACGTGAGTGCTTAGGCTTCATAGACAAGTGCCTTAACCACAAAGCCATCTCTCCAGCCTGTAAAATGGATTTTAACAATGAACTATTAAGAATGTATCCAGCTTACTACTAGGCAATTAAATACACAAATCAAAGTAGGTACACATTTTTGTGAGTTACTTTAGTCTCCACAACTGACATTTCATTCTATGAACTTTTTCTTTCTCACATACACATATACATATACACACATACACACATACATACATACATATATGTGTGTGTGTGTGTGTGTGTATCTACATATAGAGATGTTTTCATTCCATATTTTAAGATGTGTTAATGTAATTTGATCTTATTATCCTAAATACCCTCTCTTGTCACCCTACTATTAATACCCTTTTTCCCATCTACGCCTTTAACCCTCATCCTATTTCCATTCCTTTTTTTTTTAAATCCATGGAGTTAAACTAGAGTTATTTTCATGATAATAGGTGGGGGGATTTTTACTGTGGAATGCACACTGAAATATTTTGGATTTTTTCTAAGTTTTAATCATTAATTCTTCATTCTTACTTAAATAGCTGAAGTGTCATGTTAGCTGCTTGAGAGCATCTAGCTGCTAGAGAAAAGGCTGCAGGGTAACCTCAGACGTGGTTCACATCTTGTCTGGCCTAGACGACACAGTGCTGTATGCTTGAATCACTCTTATTTTCCTTTGGGTGAAAGGAGTGCTTCTCTCTAATACTCCACAAACAAATGCTCAAGATTTTCATGTAGAGCATCCTAAACCGAAGTAAAGAAAGGAGAAAACAGTAGTCATAATTCTCCAGGGAAGATTTGATATAACTCTTAAATTTTTTTTGTTTTTATTTATTTATTTGAGAGTGACAGACAGAGAGAGGCAAAGGCAGGTAGAGAAAGAGAGAGAGAATGGGTGCGCCAGGGCCTCCAGCCACTGCAAACGAACTCCAGACGTGTGTGCCCCCTTGTGCATCTGGCTAACTTGGGCCCTGGGGAATCGAGCCTCGAACCAGGGTCCTTAGGCTTCACAGGCAAGCGCTTAACTGCTAAGCCATCTCTCCAGCCCCTGATATAACTCTTGAAGCTCAGTTCCCCTTAAAAGCTCACTCAGTGCTGCCAGAACACTGGAGACTGAAGGAATGGGCTGTCTTTCTTGTCTGGAGCATCCACAGCAACCTATGCCCAAACACAAGATTGGAGCAGCTGCCATTCACGTTTGCATCTTCTCATTTGATTGCTACTAATTCTGTGTACTAAATGTATAAAACTATTTTGAGGCAAATAAATAAATGAAGTGTTGTCAATCTTCCCCATATTGGTTTTCTAGGCATGCTCACGGTGGACACAGAGATGGCAATATTCCTATTATTCCACATTCTCTCATTTATTTACACTTTAATATGAAAACTATAATTATCAATCATGTTTTAGCACATCCTATGTATCCTTCCCTCTACAATGTCCTAAAACCTGAAATTTACTAATCTTTCTGAGTCTGAGTATCCCAAGTCTTGCATTGCATTGCATACTACACCTGGTCAGTAATGCCCATGAGTTCTTCTTAGTGTCTGAACACGATTTTACAGGACTTTTTTCTGTTTATATTCTTCTAATACTGAATTCCTTCTCATCTGTAATCAAGTCCCAGATTCCAAGACACTCTTTAGTTGTCATTACTTCTCATCAATTGACATCCCTCTTCTTATACCATGTGGGACTATTTGATAGGCAAGAGGTGACATCTTGTTTACTTTTATAAGTTCAAACTTCAGTATCTGTAGAATGTTAAAGTTACTAATTGATTAAAAACTGATCTAAGAGCTGAAGGGATGCCTTAGCATTTAAGGCAGTTGCCTGCAAATCCAAAGGACCCAGGTTCAATTCTCTAAGACCCACATTAGCCAGATGAACAAGGGTACGCACGTGTCTAGAGTTCCTTTGCAGTGGCTGGAGGCCCTGGCACCACCATTCTCTCTCTCTCTCTCTCTCTCTCTCTCTCTGTCTCTCTGTCTCTCTCTCTCTTTCTCCTGTCTTCCTCTTTCTCTGTCAAGTAAATTAATTAATTAATTAGAAAAAAAAAACTGATCTAAAGCTGGATGTGGTGGTGCACGCCTTTAATCCCAGCACTCGGGTGGTAGAGGTAGGAGGATTACCATGAGTTTGCGGCCACTCTGAGACTACATAGTTAATTGCACGTCAGCCTGGGCCAGAGTGAGACTCTACCTTAAAAAACAAAACAAAACAAAACAAAAAAAACTGATCTAAATTCTTAGGTGAGTGTGGATGTATAAAAGTTGTTTAGTATTTATTATTACTCTTTGATTTATAGAGGATGCAAAGAAAAATATTTTTTTCTGTTATAGTATTATGCAAGATAAGTATGTACGAACAAAGAAAAGTGAAATACAAGATGACTTCACTAAGATTTGTAGAAGTGGTCCAGGTACTTTATATTCAAATGTGATTAAAACAACAGGAATCTGAGGTAAACTTTAAAAGATGGGTGAAATAAGAAGGAGTAAAGGCAGAGAGAGAATGCTCTATCATTCCTAGATACATTCCAAATAAGGAATGGTAAATGCTCCTTACTTCCTTGAAGACACAACATGATATCAAAACCCCTCCCTCATCTAAGGATATTAATTTTTGTGTATTTTGAGATGTCATAAAATGTCAACAGTCTCTTTTTGGCCTGCATATCCTCTAATTTCAAAACCTGCTTGGGTTGTCTTTTATGAAGTGACTCTTCTTTATACCTACTGTGGCATATAAGAACATATGACACCACATTCCTCACACCAAATGATTAGAACACAATGTGACCAAGGCAGACAAAATAAAATTCTCTTTCCCATTCAGTCTTTAGCATTTGGGACCTAGGAATCCATGGATTTTGGGACCATGGTTATATGTGAGCCCATTCAGAGTGGCTATCTCTCCAGAGACAGAGAGGAATGAAGCAGACATTCAGTGACTGTTTCCCACACTAGGCTGTGATCTAGGAATTGTAACCATCTTCACATTACACTTCCCATTCCACAGCCTCTTGCTTTCCATTTCTCTCATTGCCAAACTTAAATTCAAAGATCACTCATTAAAAAGTTAACTCTTTGTCCATTTTCCTACACTGTATGATCTCCCTAACTTATGTTTTCTTAAAAACAAAACAAAACAACACCAAAAATAACTGTCCTCAGTCATAATTACTGAGTGCAGGCTTCAACCCAGGCTCACTCCACTTTTCTTGCTATCCCATACCTACACTAGGGGAGCAAATGTGGCTAATGAGAAAGACACAAGTTTGTGTTCATTTCATGTATTTCACTCTTGGCTATGGTGCCTTCCCTTAGCCACCTACCTAGGTTGCGTGTTTCCACAGGTGTTGGCCAAGTGTCTCTCATCAGGATATACTTCCTGCAAATATTCCTTATCAGAATAATTCCTGAGTTAACAGTAGACTGACTAATCATCTGATTTGCTTGAGATTATCCCATTTTAGCACTTAAACTCCCACATCCTACCAGCATCCTCAAGTACTGGCAAAGTGAGTTAGGCAGTAACCTTATAGCCACTCAGATTCTTGCCCACATTATTTAGCACCACTCCTTGCTTTTGTTGCTCCACAATCAATTTTGCTATTTTATATAGCAAATATTTAGCTTATTTCTTAATTTTAATTGTCCCATTCTTATGTTCCCTATAATCTCCATAAGGAAGAAGGGTTGGTATTGTTTTGTCTTCCCTTCAATCTCGAGTGCTGCCTATAGCATAGGTTTACTTGAAGAACAAAATAGATACCTGAGTAAAATAAACAATCATTCACTTTCTTCCCTGTGTTTAGCTAAGTTACACTAACTGGGTTTCTTTTCCCTGCAACTAACTATAAATGCTAAGGTTCTGCCAATCACCTGTGCATGGGAACAAAGTATCAATTGTTCAAGATGTTAGTGATTCAGTCCTCAAATTTCTATGAACCAAACCTATAACTGGAGTTTACTCTGACCCCTTATCTATGTACCTTCTTCTTCATATTATACAAATAAGCACAGCATAGCTGGATATTTCTGAAACATGGAAGAAAGACATGCAGACTGGTATAGACTGAGTGTATCCTTCTTAAAATTCATATATGGAAATCCCAACATCCATACTCCATAAGTAAGGCATTTGGAGATAGTCTATGTAGAGGTAATTAACGGGTTGTGGAGGTAGTACAGTGGTAGAATGTTTGCTTATCATACTCAAGGCCAAAGGTTCAATCTCCAGCACCAGTAAAAAAAAGGTATAATTAAGGCAGAGTGAGATGATATGGGCTGGTCTCCATCTCATTCACAACTTGTGTCCTTACTAGAAGGGCTGAGGCCAGAAACACAGAAGCAATCAATCGAGACAGTAGAAGATGACTACCTGTGGCCATGATGAGGGGTGGACAGAACAACCCAGGTGACTTGATTTCAGACTTCTAGCATTCAGAGATGTGCATAAGTCATCCAGTATATGCTGTTTTGTACAGCATTCTTAGTCAATTAATACTGGACTGACTTGGGAACAGTGAACAAGAAGGGACTTGTATGGTTTGAGGAAACTCAAATCCTTAAACCCTTCTGTTGCATTTTCAGAATTTGATGCACAGAAGCATCAGTACTGTACTCAGTACTGTATACAGAAACACATGCACACACACATGCATGCATATGTGTATTCTAACTCATATGTACATATATGTAAGGGCACACACGTATACATATTCACACACATGCAAGCATGTTTATACTCCCACACATATGTACATGTATGTGAGGTCACACATATATGTGTATGCATAGACTCAAACATGCGCACATGTGCACATATGTTTTAAAGCATACTTTAATTAGCAGTACAAATCATTTCACATATGATGAACTGGTTGAGGCCCTAGTTCTGTTTCGTCATGCTGTTGCCTTTAAGAACCATGAGTTTTCTCTTGACATCACTTATTATTCACTCGTTCATATGTCCAGTGAGGTGATAGGAGCAATCTTCATGTTTGCTGACAGTATAGGATGTGGTACTAAATGAAAATGGCTTAATGTTAACTTTGAATTTTATAATATAATCAATAATGATAAGTATAGATTTATGTATATTATTATGTCATTGAATAAAGTGTCATTTAAAAGGAATTTCTTATGGCACTTTTAAATTCAAAACCATGGTGATCTTTAGTGAATAATTGTTTTGTTTGAGAACATCCAAATTAGTTATATGAAGTATTTCCTTTAGCTTTCTAAACATTAATCACGACAGCTTTATTTATATACCTAGTAAATTAACTAACCTGTTAAGCTGTAGAGTCCTATTTTCTGGAGAATAAATTCAGTAGCACATAATTATAACAGTCAAACACTGACTTACTAGTGGAGGCAGAGTGTGAGGAGGAAAGGACGAGCTATCATAGACAATGCAGGAGCATGTTGGGAGAGCAGGTATTCCTGCCCAGGTGTTTCCAAGGCATTCCACACACGTGATGCATCACAACAGTGGAGAAAGATACAAAATGAGCAGTGGAGTAATCTACTATGTTGCACAAGGCAGATCTACTCAGATATTCTGGGAACATAGGACAATTTCTCTGCTGCTACGGAAAGTGTACGGGTTAAATTCTGTAATGCTGAGACAAATTCCAGCAGCATCTTTCCACTCTGTCATCTGTGAAAACTTTGGAAGTTGAATTAATCTCCAAGTCATGGTTTACTCATTCTAAGAGCAAGTCAACCTACTTTATTAAATAGATAAATACTAGGAATTCATTACAGGAATCTATGTAAACCCCATGTGTGGTGGTATTCATTAAAATTGTGGGTGCTTTGCCAAGAACCAAGCAAGCACACCTTGAAAGCTCTGCTATAAGTCAAAATCATGTAGCCACAAGTCTCTCAGTGTGGTGTAATGAACAGTGCAAGTTTGATGTCACATTGATACTCTTGGGATTTGGGACTCACTTTATCCTTAAGTGACTGGCAAGTTATTCTTCTTCTCTAATCCCTCCAACTCTGATCCAAAAAGATGAATTTCCATGGACAGGATTACAAGAGAAATAATACATCCACACAGAGGGAAAGTACCAGGAAGCCCTTTCCCTCTACCGACAGATGCTGTCTACCTATCTTCACTGTGTGTTTTTCCTTCACACAACGTGTATACCAAAGTTTGTACACTGCCAGAAAATCAGTGGTCTTTTCTGGTGTATTTAGATAAATTCCAAATGAAGGTTTCTTCAGCCTATCAACTTCTAGCATTTAATTGGTCATAATTTATGTTGGGTGTATATATATATATATATATATATATATATATATATATATATATATGGAGAGAGAGAGAGAGAGAGAGAGAGAGAGAGAGAGATTTAGTATAAAGTGAAAAATAAAGTATCATCCAAAATTAAAGTTTATAAAATGTTTACCACTGTACTAAAATTTTAAACGCATTATTGCAACTCGTTACACAACCTTTGGGGTAAGTGCTCTCATTATAAGTATTTTATATGTAAACAAAAGTTTTAGTTTAGTGATCATCCAAGTTTACAAAGTCAATATCAATATCAAGATATACTAAAAGCATCAAGAAAGAAATTGACTTTTATTAACACTGATATCTGGCAACTTTGATAATAAAATTAAATTATTAATGTTCACATTTAGAGCATTTTCCTATAATTTTGCCTTGAATTTCAGACTTGCATAAACATTTGCTCATCATTTCCACTAGGAAATCTAAACTACATATCAAAATAATGTGTCCCAAAGTGAACATCTGCTGTCAGCACACTCACCCTAACTCTGCTTTACTCTATGGCATTCCAATCTGTTCAGGCTGAAAATACAGACTTGACACTTTGTCAAAATAAACAAAACAAAATTTTGTTTTTCCACCATAAGCAACAAAGAAGACTTTGGTAACCCTAAAAGATATGGAAATTCCTCTCCATGTGCAGGCAAACAGTTTTATGCAAATAAGCACAAGGTATGAACTGGGTATCCTACAATTTTACTCCGTCCTGATGCTATCCAATCTCACAGGCAGATTCTGTGTATAGTGGTATTCATCAAAATTTGAGTCCCATAGCTGGAGCTGGAAAACAAGTCAGAACCATATCCAAACATAAGCCCACTCTCCAATATCAAGCTACCATCAATTGTGGGCTACAAGAGGACCTACACCTATTAAATTCTCTATTAAAAAAAAAAAAAAGGGTTATCTCATTTGTCCTGGTGCTAACTTACTCTCCGTTGGAGAATCTGCTTCTCTTTTACAGATAGATGTAGATCCTAAGGAGAGAGCCACCCCATCATACCTCCAAAGGGCCCCTGCTGAAACTAAGAAAACTTGGAGAAACAAGCAAGGGGGCTGTTTTCCTGATGAACCGGATACCAGCACAAGGGGGAAGGAGATCAGCACAGAGAAAAATCAACTCCTACCAAATCAGAGAGCCAGAGCCTCAGAGGCCCCCAATACCTCATCACTGAAGCAGACCAAAAATGAACCCAACGTGGCTCAGGGAAATTTTTTGTAAGAGGGGGCGGAAAGAATGTCAGAGCCACATGTTGGGTCATGATATGCAGAGACATTTAGCTTACCCATAACTGTGGGCTAACTCCACAATGCATGACCCCCGTATACCTCAACAAGGAGGGGCCAAGGGGAGGGGATAGGTCACGGATGAGCCTAATAATGGTACCAAACTGACTGTATATGCTGAATACAAAACTAACTAATAAAGAAAAAAAAAAAACAATAAGCAACACTGTCAATAGATAGAAACAAGAGAAAGATCAAGATCCTTGAATTTATTCCCATATTCAAAAGAGAGAGAGAGGCAAGGACACAGAGAAGCTACTCTAGGTAAGAAGAAAACAATCTCTTTTCAAAGAAAATGCTCACATAAAAAAATCAGAATTTATTTATTTATTTTTAATTTTGTTTTTGTTTTTGTTTTTTCGAGGTAGGGTCTCACTCTGGCTCTGGCTGACCTGGAATTCACTATGTATTCTCAGGGTGGCCTTGAACTCATAGTGATCCTCCTACGTCTGCTTCCCAAGTGCTGGGATTAAAGGTTTGCTCCACCACGCCCAGCTCAGAATTTATTTCTAAGGCAACTTTAGTATTTGTATTTAAACAAAATTATTTTAAATGCAATCCGAGCTAATATTTATAGAAATAATAATTATAAAATTGTCATTTAGTAAGCCTAAATGAGATAGCTAAGTCAGAACAAAATACCAGCATAAAGTAAGGTGAAATGCTGATGGAGAACTTCACAATGAGGGGATGGGACTTTCTTCACCTGGACCCAGATGTGTCAACCTCATGAACCACAGCCTCGGAGCCTCCCCTGAAAATGTTGTGAAGAAGGTAACCTTTTTGTTTTGATCCAAGTATAGTCGATACTTAACACAAATTTCCAGTGTATGAAATATACGGAGATAGAGACACAAAACTTAACACTGCAATAAATAAACAGACCAATCCTGTAAATGTGATGTTCCATAGTGAAAATGAATGGATGTGGTTGGATATAGTGATGCATGCCTTTATTCCCAGCATTTAGGAGGCAAAGATAAGAGGACCACCAGATGTTTAAGACCTGCCTAAGACTACATAATGAATTCCAGATACTATTTCAAAAACAAACAAACAAAAAATAAAAAGAAAAATATAAAATGAACAGATGTATTAAGAGTAAAAAGTCACTGCTGGATAGATGTCTTAGTGGTTTACTGGTTAAGGTGCCTGCCTGTGAAGCCTAAGGACCCAGGTTTGATTCCCCAGGACCCATGTAAGCCAGATGTATAAGGTGGTGCATACATCTAGAGTATGTTTGCAGTGGCTAGAGGCCCTGGAGTGCCCATTCATTCTTTCTTTCTTTCTCTCTCCCTCTTTCTCAAATAAATAAATAAAAAAGAATAAAAGAGTAATAAGTCAAAGCATGTGCAAATATGGTATTGGGAGAGAGAAACAATACTCTGAACTAAAAGAAGTATAGAGGGGGTAACGATCCATGGTTTTCTTCAGACACTGTACATGCATCAGAGGGTTTTCCCAATTTCTTCGTGTATTCCCAGTATTTGTCCTCCTCATTCTTACTTTGTTCTGTCCTGTATTTATCTTTCAGAGATTCCTTCTTCATTCATAGTATCTAGAGTAGAAACTATGTAATGAAGTTATTTTTCTTTTACTTTAAGCTTTGATTATGTTGTGTACTGTGGTAGGAAGGATGATGCATGTTTGGGACTTTTCTATTTTTTGCATTCTAGAAGATGGAGTCAATAAGGACAGAGAATTCAGCAATTTTTGAACCACTATATCTGCATTGACTGGAGCAGCATCTTGAAACTATCTACATATTAATCATATTAATCGAAAAATGTGGATTTTTTATTTTTATTTAATTTATTTATTTGTTTTCAAGGTAGGGTCTTGCTGTAGCCCAGGCTGACCTGGAATTCACTATGTGTTCTCAGGGTGGCCTCGAACTCATGGCAATCCTCCTACCTCTGCCTCCCAAGTGCTGGGATCAGAGACATGCGCCACCATGCCCGGCTAAAAATGTAGATTTTTAATATATACTTCTAAATGTTATTATATCACCAAATTTAAAAAACAAACAAACAAAAAAAAAGCACACACACTTGTTTCCTAACAGTGGCTGAGTTAAGTATGGCTGACTTAGGTCAATTTGGAAATGTCTCCAGCTGAGACCAAGAGTTGCAGTATAAACAACTTTTAATCAATTCAAGGTTTAATTTCTGGGAACAAAAGTCATACTTTACCAGGTAATACTTATGTCTTTGGTCAGGTATCATCAATAGAATGTGTTGGTCTCCATTATTTCTGTGTTTTCAATTCTTTTGCTAAGAAGAGAAGTTCAATGTCATTAAATAAATTTATCTAAAGCACACGAAAAAGTGCTTTCCAAAGAAGACAGATGATTTGAAATACTTCAGAGACTCCCTGGTTCTTTATTCATTTTTTACTGCCCTTCATTGTCCTTTAGCTCCAAAGGATGATATCTCTACTTGTTTTAAAGAGATGGAATAACTTATAAAAAATGTTAAATCAAAGACATGCTTACACCTAGAAAAGGTTATACAATTTCACTTATAAAATAAAAATACCTCCTATCAAGGAACTAGTGCAGTGTTCTGAAACAGCTGCACTGGAGCTTGAACCATGGCCTCACAGTGCTAGGAAGATGATCCACAACCTTATTTTTATTTTTAATCTTGAGTTCGGGTCTTGTTCAAATTGCTCAGATTGGTTTGGAATTCACTCTGCAGCCAAGGCAGTCCTTGAACTTAAGAACTTTCTGCCTCAGTCTCCTGAGTAGCAGGACATACAGGCCTACACAGTAAGGCCTTTATTTAAAATTTGTATATGCGCTTGGATATATAATTTAAGGACAGTGAGTAGAACATGTTTTGGGCTTTTAACTCAGTACAGGACCACAAATGCACACCACTCAGAGGGCTTCTGTTTTCCTCTACCCATGCTGCTGCTATGCTGAACCTGTCATAAAATGACACAGGAATATAAATTCTGCATGGAATTTACAAGTTGTGTCTTAAGTAACCTAACAACTCCTGAAGTGGACAGATTGAAGACTCATGTGGTAATGAATATGCAAATGTGACTTCTTACCTCCAACCCCTTGTGTGTTCTGGGTCTCCATATAGCATTGTGGTATCCTCACTTCCTCATCGCTGGCCACATGATTCACAAGGGATTTGCTTTAATACTGGTTAAAGAACTTGTTCTGAGTGATTGAATTATTCTAGGAGAATCTACCCCCTTAAGCTATTATAAAATGAATTGAGTAAGTGGACTAAATGACAACTGAATGTGAGGCAACTTTGTGATTCACATTATTATTGACCACTTTTCTGAGAAAAATACTTTTCAGATCTTTTTTTATTCTGAGAGAAGATAATCCAGTTTCTCAAACTAAAATGAATGAAAGATGCATCTATGAACTTCTTTCTCAGTTTTTAAATTAAATTTTCATATTATTAAAGTTCTTATTCCGTTTAAATAAGTAGCCATTAAAATGATTTCAGGGCCAGGTGTGGTAGAGCACGCCCTTAATCCCAGCACTGGAATCTGAGGTAGGAGGATTGCCATGAGTTCGAGGCCACCCTGAGACTACGTAGTGAATTCCAGGCCAACCTGAGCCAGAGTGAGACCCTACCTCAAAAAAAAAAAACAAAAAAAAAAATTCAGTTGTCTATTAGAAATTTGAACAGATATGAAACTCATTTGTTAATCTAGATGTCAGTACTAATGCCTATATCATTACTATCATTTGTATTCATTTGGCATTTAAAATTAGAGGCATGTCCACCAAAGTCAAATTCTGAGAATCACACAGGCCATTTCTTAGGGTACTATGTGACAGCTGGAATTGCAAAGAAACTGTCACATTTTCTTTTTTGGACAATACTTAGCATCTGGTGATCAATAATTTTATGGAATTTTATTTCAACATCAATAGAAATAATAAACTATTAAAATAATTATTTTCTCACTAAGAATTGTCTGTAAATTGAAGTATCCAGTGTTCCTGTTACAATTGCACTTACCTAATCTATGTTGATATCTGTGGACCAGCCAATTCCTTGCTTAGAGTAATTTAGGACAACCTCACTTTTTGTGAAAACAAGAGAAGTGAGTGTATATAAGGGTTCTGTGTGTCCACCAAAAATAGATTTTTAGCCTTTGGAGAATATATATATATATATATATATATATATATATATATATATATATATATATATAATGTATGATGTATGAAAATGGAAATGGAAAATGTGTGTGTAAACAGACACATATAGAAAATTTCCCTTCCAAGGGAAGTTCTGTGCTTTGCCCTTCAGTCTTACTGTCTGTCCTAGGAATCAATGAACCACTGATTCATTAAAAAAAAAAAAAACTCCCTGTTAGCATATTTCTCCTTTGTTTTTCTGGTAATTCCAGTATTAGTCATTGCCCTTGCTTCATGCCATGTGTCTCATGCCACAGAATGAGCTCAGTCTTTGCTGCAGAAGCCACATGCCTAGCGTAAAGGTAAAAGTCATAAAGTAGTCTGGCATGAAGACATTGCAGACCAGTAGCAATTCTTGACAAACTCATATGCACCTCTCAACTCTGAGAACATTAGTGACCCTCCCTCATTTAACTTGGTCTCCTCAAGTTAAATGCTAAAATAATAGTCAGCCTATAGAGGCTTTTTTCTTTTACTTTAAAATAATTAATTCAGTTTTTGACACAGTGTCTTATCTCTCTATGTCATGTAGGCTGGTCTCACATCTTTTATCTTTCTTCTTAGCCTCCAAAATGCTAGGATTACAAGTGCTGTATTACCAAGTCTGGCTATATCAAAGAGTATTGAGGATTCAATGTATCTTATGTATATACAAAACTGGCTGTCTCTGGTGATTTTTTCAGTAAATATTGTTTTGTAGTTATTAAAGTACATTTTATAATTTTATTTTTTATTATTTTATCTTGATGAAAACCTTTCCAATTAAATCTACTCTAACAAACTTTTAACTGCACAAACACTTCATTATTGACTCTAGGTGTGATGTTGTCCAGAAGATCCATTATTGTTGGCTCACCTCATCAACTGCACATTTATGACGATTAGAATTTCCTAAGCCCTGATCATGACCATTCTTCTCTTTGATTCTATGACTTTGATTGTGTCACATTTCTTAAGTAAATAGAATAATGTCATATTTGTCTGTGAGTAATGAACAAATTTTACATAAAACAATATTCTTGAGTATGATTTCTCATTGAACATTGCCAACTTTCCCTCTTCTGAAAGATGCTCAGTTTATAATGCTAAATCTAGACCACACATTGTCTGTGTTCTTGTTATATGTTATATATATGTCCTTGTGAATAGTGCTGCCATGAATATGAGAACACTAAAACCTCCTTAACACTCTAATTTTAACTCTTTTAGTTAAATATGCAAAGCAAAATACCTGTAGTATATAATCACTTTATTTCATTTTTAAATTTAATTTATTTTGATTAGCAAATATTAATTAAACATAACAATAGGTTTCATTATGGCTTTTTATGCAATTGTATAATGCACTTTTAGTTTTATTTGTTTATTTAATTGTGTGTGAGAGAGAGAAATGGTCAGGGAGAGAGAGAGAGAGAGAGAGAGAGAGAGAGAGAGAGAGAGAGAGAGAGAATGGGCATGCCAGGGCCTTTGGCTGCTGCAAATAAACTCCAGACACATGTGCCCCTTGTGAACCTGTGCATCTGGCTTATGTGGGTCCTGGGGAATTTAACATGGGTCCTTTAACTTTGCAGACAAACACCTTAAATGCTAATCCTTCTCTCTAGCCCATATAATGCATTTTTCACTTTCTCAAATTTTGTTTTATTGTTTTGTTCTTTACGTTTATTTTTTTATTAGTTTGTACTCAGTGAATACAGTCAAGTTGGTACCATTGTTATGCTTCTCCCTGTCCTCCCCCCTCCACAGGGACCCTCCTTGTTGGGGTATATGGGTCGTGCATTGTGGGGTTAGCCATCAGTTATGGGTAGGAGGAAATATCTCTGTGTATCATGACCCAATGTGTGGCTGTAACATTCTTTCCGCACCTTCTTCCACAAATTTCCCTGAGCCATGATGGGTTCATTTTAGGTCTGCTTCAGTGATGAGATCTTGGGAGCCTCTATGTTTCTGGATATCTGGTTTGGTAGAAGCTGATTGTTCTCTGTGTCTCTCTTCTTCACCCTTGTGCTAGTACCAGGTTCATGAAGAAAACAGCACTCTTGCTTGTTTCCCCAATTATTCTTAGTTTCAGCTTGGGCCCTTTTGAGGTATGATGGGGTGGTTCTTTCCTCAGGATCTGTGTGTATCTGAAAAAAGAGAAGCAGATTCTCCAATGAAGAGTAAAGCTAGCACAAGACAAATGGGATAACTATTAATTTTTGGAAAGAATTTAATAGGTGTATGCCCTCTTCTAGCCTGCAATTATTGGAAGCTTAATAATGGAGAGTGGGCTCATTTTTTGATATGGTTCTGACTTGTTTCCCAGCTCCAGCTATGGGTTCTGTTCCACTGAGCAAATCAGTTAGCCAAATCAAGAACTATTGGTTTCCCACCCTGGCTGTGCACCACTATTGCAATTGTGTTTGCATCACACCAAGTTGTTTGCTGCTAAGTAGGTTAGACCATGAGTTGCTTGGACAGATATTGGTCATTTTCCCCCAGTAGCCCATGCAGCACCTTCTGGCACTAGTTGTGCTAACTGTCTGGGAACTGACTCTCTTCCAGATTCTAGCCAGGTCACTCAATATTCAGTACCAACAGCATACGGTGTCTTCAGCAATAGGGTCTTACCACTAACCTTTGGTTGGCCATTGTGGTGGTTTGAATAGACTAGATGGCCCCCAATATATTCAGTTGTTTGTTTATAGTTTGCATCTGCAGCCACCTGGCTGGAGTCAGTGCCATTGTGTGGATCTTAAGGTGTGGTGGTGGGTTTCAGATTTCAATCTAAAGATATGCAAAGTGTGCCTAGCTGGAGTTCCTGAAGTGTGCTGTGGCTTTTGGCTTTAGGCTTTTGCTTCTCTCTCTCTCTCTGCTTGGTCCTGTGAAGGCAGGCCAGTTTCTTCTGCCATTTATGGAACTTCCCCTGATCTGTGAGCTTCAATAAATATCCCTTCCTCCATAACTGTGTGTCGTCTGGAAGTTCATCTCAGTGAACCTGAAGCTGTCTGATACAGCCATCAAGTACTCTGATAGAAATCTGTCTTCTTTTGGGAAACCTTGTAGGTCTCTCTGATCAAGAGCTCGTTGTGGATGATAGAAACCTGCTGGTACTGGGAGTGATAGGTCAGTGCCCAATAAGAGAAGGTAGAAAAAGATTAGCATTATAAAAGGGATAGATAGGAGAGAGAGAGAGAGAGAGAGAGAGAGAGAGAGAGAGAGAGAAAGAGAGAGAGAGAGAGAGAGAGAAAGAGAGAGAGAGGGAGAAACAGAAACAGGAGAAAATTAAGGTCAAGCTTCATTGTACCTTCTCCAGGGCCTTGTTGGAATTCTACACAGCAGTAAGGAAAAATGACACAATGAAATTTGAAGAGAAATGGTCAAACCTGGAAAGATCATTCTCAGTTCAGTGAATTTACCCAATCACAGAAAAATAATTGCTGCATAGTCTCACTCATTTAAAGCTCCTAATCTGAATCCACCCAAGATGCGGACATACCTAGGAAGCATCTTGATGATCAGACAATAGGGTGGGTGAGGAGGGAGGGGAGGGTAAGGGGGGTGGAGGACACAAATCTTGATCCAAATGGCAATGGTACCATAAAATTCTACATCCTAAAGCACAGACCAAATGGTTGAAGCTTCACCAGGCCCTTAGGGGAACACCTGAGTCATGTAATGCATTTTTATCATTAATGTGACATCACTCTTCATGTTCTCTTTCCCTACCTTATGATCCCTTTCCTCTTCCCAGCTAAACCCTATCTTCCTTTCAGGTCATTATTTTTGATGACCCAGTGAGTTTCATTAGGGTTACTAATAGAAACCTGGGTGAACAGTTACAGCATGGGTTTCTTGCCAGTAGCTACACCACTGAAGAAAATGTCTATCTCATCCCCAGAAGCCATTAATGTCCTATAGATATTCAGGGGGGAGTAAGGCCTCGTGACCCCTTCCTGCTAAGTACCATTATCTGCTTATAAGTCTTCAGTGAGACGCATATTTTTATAGGCCTTCCATGGTATGTCAGGAATATGATGGGCCCAATCCTGTTCAGATTTTGAGCTACTACCCAAAACTTCTGTGAGACCAAGATTGCAAAAGTGATTTTGTGCTCTCAAAATATGATTCCTTCCTCTGACTCTAGAGATGTACCAATCATTTTATTTAGGCTATAATAAATGCATTATATTTATTTAGGCTATGTTGACTATAGAATTGCATGAGTTTTTTATATATTTCCTTTAGCTTATCATATATTTTGTGTGCATATATTTCCTGACTGTATGTTGCCCATTTCTTTGTTTATTGTTTCCTCAGCACTAGAAGCTGTTTAGTATGGTGCATCTGTCTTTTGTACTTACATTTTCAAGATGATCTATGCTCTCTATCTTCCCATGAATCAAGAATGGTTAAGTGACATTTATGTAGACAATGAGACAAGAAAAAATATCTTCTGAGAAGCCTTTTGCATGTCTTTAAACTCAGCACTTGGGAGGAAGAGGTAGGAGGATGGCTGTGAGTTTGAGGCCATGCAGAGACTACATAGTGAATTCAAGGTCAGCTTAGGCTAGAGTGACACCCTGCCTCAAAACAACATAAAAAAAGTACTAGCACATGAAGCAATAAGCACATATTTTCCTGAAAATACTGGTAAAATGTGAGCAGATCTGAGGCTCTCATGACATAAATAAGCTACTTACTAAATGTTCTCTAGATATCAGCTAACCGAAAGTATTTAAGAAAAGAAATTAGAAATTTAGCTATAATTTCTATCTTGAAAAACATATCTGCTTGTTTTCTTTTTATTCATGGAGTTGGAAATTGAACGCTTGGCCTCATTTGTGCTAAGCAAGCATTCTATCAGTACACTATACCCACAACTCAATGCAAGTGGTTTCTTACCACTTCTTGTCTGGCATTTTATAATTTGTGTGCAATTTTGCCCCTTTCATTCTCACTGTTGTCATAACTAGATTATGAAATCTTTGAGAGAAGCAATAATTGCATGCTAAAGTGTGGATTCATTTTCAAGGTTGATAAAGTAAATATCATCTCAAAATCATTTGTGCTGTAAAATCTTGAAAAGGTTCCTTAAGCCTTCTGAGCCTCAAATTCTTTATCTTCAACTTGAAGAAAATAATGCCTACTCAAAAAAGTTTTCCAATAGTTACAAAAAATAAAGGTGATATGCCTATCAGTGTTGGGAACTCAGTAAATACAGCTTCTAGTTATTTATTAAAAGCTGTCATGTGATATGTACAGAGCTTTCTAGGTCACTGCTAGTTTATTAACCTGTGTTATACTCAGAGCTGATCTGCGTGGAAAGTGGGTTGCTGATATCCTTTAACTCTTATTAAATGAGTAAATGGATTCAGATAAAAGACATTTGCCCATGGTTGTATACTTAATATGATCTTAGTTGCTTATCTGGAAACTTGGTCTACTGAATGGTGTGTAAGTGACTGTGAACACAGCACATTTCATGTGCTCCTCATCTCAACACAATCAAGTGTAATATCTTACAAGGTAACGCAATGCTATAAAAATCTAAACTAAAAATTAATAAACTTCTGTACTATAGGACTTACACTTTGGTTCACCTTATAATGGATGGAACATTCCAAAGACTCACCTCACCTGTTACAAAGATTACCAGTGTGGCATATAGGGGCAGGGTACAATTAGCCCTGACAGCTAAACTGGGAGACACAGCTAAACTCTGGCACGTCGAAGACTGTATTACTTTCTTAACTTTGCCATTTGGCATTCCTTTTGCTTGAGTGATTATTTGAAAGCCAATTATCTAATGATATAAATACTCTGGAAGTATAATACAGGGGAATGAAATAATAATCAAATTTAACTAATGTTTTAGTAATAAGAAGACCTACTGGGGCATGAAGCATAAGTTGTTCTTCAGTTCAGAAGAGACTTGTCTTTGTAGTCAGGCTCATTGGAGGGCCTGACTCTTCCCAGTGTTTCATGATGGCAAGAGGATAATGTGGCATATTTCACACTGTTTCTTCTTATCTCTGTGTATATATGACATGCACAACCTTGCATAGGCCAAGTCATGTCACCTCATATAATATTATAGTTCTAAGAAGTATAATTCAAATATAGAACTGGAAGGATTCTCTACTATTTGTACATAGCTGGAACAAGTTTCTGAAACTCATGACTGGTCTCAGTACAATTCCTGTTATAAGTTATGTGACTGCCAAGCAGACCATCACTCAATAAATGTGCATACATAAGAGGGAATGTCCCTCTCTTCCTTTAGCACTACACACACACACACACACACACACACAATTTGTCTTCTGATCCCTTGTATATTGTATGCTTTCCTGTCACTCATGTCATGCCTGTGTTTCCTTCAGTATTTGAACTTGTACCAACTTCTTTCAGTTCTTCTTTTACATCAACAAGCATTTTATTTTAAATTGTTCTGTTTTGTTGTCTCACTCAGAGTGCTTTTCATTCATGCTATACTTCTTTTATGTCTGATCAAAGCTCATCTTTTGAAGACAAACATTGCATTGTTTTCAACATATTTTCTTACTTTTCTCTGGGATGAATATGTTCCCTAGGGATTATATAAGCAAAATTTTTCACCATTGTGAGATATGAAGAGGGTGAAAAGTTAATCAGACTATGGAATGTATAAATATGGAGATGACTAGGATTAGATCATACCAATGTGATCCTGGAGCTACATGACTAAACCCTGGTACCTCTATAGACAAATGAGAGTCACAAGAAGATACACAGACATGCAGGTCTCACCTTCTTGCAATGAGTATCCTGTGCTTCCCAGGGAAGTCACCAGCCAGAGTTATAACAACTCAGCCTTGCATATCTAGGACAAAGAGCCACAATAAACCTTTCATAATGACACCAGACAGTCTTTGTTTCTGTCTATAGGTCTAATTTGCTGGCAATTGAGAAGGGTCCAAACTTTTGTGAAACTAGATTGCATCTTTCTTGTTTATTTTTTTTTGTTTGTCATTTTTTATTAGTTATGTACCCAGTGTGTATACAGCCATGTTGGTACCATCATTAGCATCCTTCCTGTCCTCTCCCTTCTGAAGGGACCCTCCTCATTGGGGAATATGGGTAATGCATTGTGGGGTTAGCCATCAGTTATGGGGAGGAGGCAATGTCTTTGTGCATACTGTTCTAATATGTTGCTCTAACAATCTTTCTGCCTCCTCTTCCACAAATTTCCCTGATCCCTGTTGGGTACATCTACTTCAGTGAGGAGGTCTTGTTAGCCTCTGTGTCTCTGGATATCTGATTTGGTAGGAGTTGATTTTTCTCTGTCTATCTCCTTTACCCTTGTGCTGATCTCATGTTCACCAAGAAAACATCACTCTTGCTCATTTCCCCAGTTACTCTATTGTTTCAGCTGGGGCCCTGGTGAGGTGGGATGAGCTGATTCTCTCATCAGGTCCTGCATCAGTTTGAAAAAGAGAAGCAAATTCTCCAACAGAGAGTGAAGTGAGCACCAGAGAAGTGGGGTAACTATTATTATATTATTTTGTTTTTGAATTTTTAAAATTACTTTTGTACTCAGTGAATACAGTCGAGGTGGTACCATCGGTAGCCTTCTCCCTGTCCTCCCCCCTCTCCCTAGCCCCTCCTTGTTGATGTATATAGGTCATGCATTGTGGAGTTAGCCTTCAGTTATGGGTAGGAGGAAATGTCTCTGTGTATCATGACCCAATGCAAGGCTCTGACATTCTTTCTGCTCCCTCTTCTGCAAATTCTCCTGAGCCATGTTGGGTTCATTTTAGGTCTGATTCAGTTATGAGGGCTTGGGAGCCTCTGTATCTCTAGATATCTGATTTGGCAGGAGGTGATTGTTCTCTGTGTCAATCTCCTTCACCCTTGTGCTGGCACCAGGTTCACCAAGAAAAGAGCACCCTTGCTTGTTTCACCAATTATTCTTACTTTCAGCTGGGGCCAATGATGTGATTACATCTTATCCAAGTAAGGACATCAAACTTTAGAAAATCAAATGAAAATAAATGCTGGCAAGGATGTGGAGAAATAGGAACCTTCATCCACTGTTGTTGGGAATGTAAGATGGTACAACCACTTTGGAAAGCAACATGGTGACTCCTAAAAAAAAATGAATATAGAGTTACCAACAGACTCAGTTATTGCCTTACTGGGAATGTACCCTAAAAGCTCTATGCCTCAGTCCAGAGAGATTGGCTCAACCATGTTTATAGTGGCTCAATTTGTAAAAGCTAAGAGCTGGAATCAACCCAGATGTCCATCACTAGACAAATGGATAATTAAGATGTGGTATATCTACATGATGGAATTCTACAGAGCAGTAATAAAAAATGACACAATAAAATTTGCTGAAAAATGGTGGTACCTGTAATAGATTATTCTCAGTGAACTTACCCAATCACAGAAAGATAATTGCCACATAGTCTCACTCATCTACAGCACCTAACCTGAATCTACCCAAGTTGCCGACATTCCCAGCAAGCATCTCGAGGGTTGGATAATAGGGTGGGTGGGGAGGGAGGGAATAGCAAGGGAGGGAATGGGGGCACAAATCTGGACCCAAACTGCAATGGTACCATAAAATTCTACATCCTAAAAGGCAGACCAAAAGGTTGAACCTTCACCAGGCCCTTAGAGGGAATACCTGAGTCACAAGGTCCTGAAGAGGGTATGATGAAGGCTGACCTTAATCTTCCACTGCTTCTCTCTCTCTCTCTTCTCTCTAACTGTTTTATATTACTTATCTTTTTCTTCATTCTCTTCATGGGCACTGACCTGTAACTCCCAGTACTAGCAGGTTGTTAACATCCAAAATGAGGTTTTGATCAGAGAGACCTACAGCATTTCCTAAAAGAATGATAGATTTCTGTCAGAGTACTTGGTGACCCACTGAAGGTTAGTGATAAGACCCTACTGCTGAAGACACCATATGAAGTTGACAGGTAAAATGGGATGACATGGCTGGAAGCTCGAAGAGAGTTAGCCCCAGACAGTCAGTGCATCTAGTGCTAGAAGGTGCTACATGGACTGCTGGGGGAGAATGACCAATATCTGTCTAAGCAACTCATGGTCTAACCTACTTAGCAAAAAATAACCTGTCATGATGCTCACACAAGTGCAATAGTGGCTCACAGTCATGGTGGGAAACCAACTGCTCTTGATTTGGCTAGCTGATCCACTCAGTGGAATGGAGCTCATACCTGGAGCTGGGAAACAAGTTAGAATTAGATCCAAAAATGAGCCCACTCTCCATAATCAAGCTACCACCAATCATAGGCTACAAGAGGGCCTACACCTATAAAATTATCTCTAAAAAAATTTTGGTTATCCCATTTATCTAGTGCTAACATTACTCTCTATCAGAGAATCTGCTTCTCTTTTTCAGATAGACACAGATTCTAAGGAGAGAACCACCCCATCGTACCTCAAAAGGACCCCAGCTGAAACTATTATTATTTTGGAGAGAATTTAACAGGTGCAGGTCCTCCTTTTAGCCCACAGTTGGTGAGAGCTTGATAATGGAGAGCAGACTCATATTTTTGGATATGGTTCTGACTTGTTTCCCAGATATAGGTATGGGTTTCATTCTGCTGCCCTGATCAGTTAGCCAAATCAAGAATAGTTTGTTGGGCTGGAGAGAAGGCTTAGCAGTTAAGCGCTTGCCTATGGAGCCTAAGGACCCCGGTTCGAGGCTCGATTCCCCAGGACCCACGTTAGCCAGATGCATAAGGGGGCGCACACATCTGGAGTTCCGTTTGCAGTGGCTGGAAGCCCTGGCGTGCCCATTCCCTCTCTCTCTCTATCTGCCTCTTTCTCTGTGTCTGTTGCTTTCAAATAAATAAATAAATAATGAAAAAAAAAAACTTAAAAAAAAAGAATAGTTTGTTACCCACCATGGCTATGTGCCAATATTGCACTTGTGTGAGCATCACATCAGACTGTTTGCTGCTGAGTAACTTAGACGGTGAGTTTCTTGGACAGATGTTGCTCATTTTTCCCCAGTCATTCATGTAGCACCTCTGGCACTAGACAAGCTAACTGTCTGGGGACTGACTCTCTTCCAGATTCCAGCCAGGTCACTTCATATTTAGTACCAATAGCATATGGTGTCTTTGGCAGTAGGGTCTTGCCATTAACCTTTGGTGGCTCATCAAGTACTCTGACAGAAAACTGTCTTCTCTTGGGAAACCTTGTAGGTCTCTTTGATCAACAGCTTATTGTGGATGTTAAACTCATGCTGGTACTGGGAGTTAAAGGCCAGCACCAAGGGAAAAGGAGGAAGAAAAAGATAGGTAATATATAAGAGAAATTTAGTAAAGAAAAGATGGAGAGAGAGAAACTTTGTTTAACATTTTTATTGAGCCTTTTTATAGCACTTATCCCCACTGTTACTGCATACCAATGACTCCATCTCCTTCTGCACATTTAAAAATATCAACCCCAGGATGTCTAGCATTGAGTACAATGCAGGGCCCAACGTCATCTGCTAAATAGTTTGCTAACCTCACTAACATTTCTTGGCCATCCATGAAGGCTGATTTTCTTAGATTAAAACCTAATATATATTTCTCTGCTTCTCTACACTTCTTCTCGATTTCTAAAGATACCACTAATGTAATTATGATCAAGTCTTTGGAGATATAATGGCTAAGCTTTCCCTTGAACCTAGAGGCAGAAATTTTAGGTGATTAGAACTTTATATTGCATTTCACCAGAATACCTTTGAAATGATTTAAATTCTCAAGCTCTCGGGATAGACACAACAGGATTACATTTCCTGCTCCGTTTTCATTCTCCCAACTTTTGGCCAACATGTCAGCTTATCACCATAACTACCAGATTGTTCCCTCCCCTACCCCCACCCTGCCTCCTTCTCAGCTGGGCGCTGCCTTGTGATCACTTTAAAATATAATCCCAGGATTTATACTGCTTCTGACCTCTTGGTACACATTTCATCCTGCTGATCTCACAGAATCCTGCTGGGGATGGGTTACTTCACTCTGTGATTTTGTTCTCCAGTGAGTGTCCTTGTTACACTGTAACTTCCCAAGCAGAGCAGCTTGAAATCTATGTTTCCCTCTAAATTCTAAATTTACTGTGCAAATTGGCATGCTCAACAAATTCAAATATAGCAGTGTGGTTAGACTTCATTATATAGCCCAGGACAGAGTTCTTATTACCTTCTTCCCCTGAAAACAGACAACAAAGAGCTAAATTTAATACTGTCAGTTCCTGGCATTGATTTCCCCTCTGGTCTGCTTCCCACTTCCTTTTCTTCCCCTAGTTATTCAACTTAATACCATTAAATTAATTTTCTTTGGGTTGAATTTGTTAACCCAATCAAATGCAATGAATAGCACACATTTTTCCGTGCATACAAATTAGGTAAAGTTAACCTTATGTGGTCTTCAAAGTCCAATGCTTAACCTCAAATCCCCAATTGTCACTTCTGACCATTTAAATTTGTACAGAAATGTAGCTGTTACTAACTTCCTAAAGACTATGTTTCTTTCTCTGACATTGAGTTTTCCCTACCTCTCTCTCTTTTCTGGTCTTTCAATTGTGGCCATATCTTAAGAGGTGAAAGTTGAAACCTCAAAGTTAATGTATTAGTTTTATGAGGAAACAAAATGCAAACACTAAATGCATGCAGCCATCACTTTGCAGAGGTATTTGCTAGGCTACAATGAGATTCTGGTCTAGGGGTGAAGACTTCTGTAATACTTTGACTCTGTAGCTCTCTCTCTCTCTCTCTCTCTCTCTCTCTCTCTCTCTCTCTGTGTGTGTGTGTGTGTATGAAGAGTCCAGAGGACATCTATTTCTGTCTATCTTAGGTTCCATCCATCTGTTTTTGAGATGTTTTTGTCATTGGTTTGGAGCTTGCCAATTAGTCTTGACTTGCTGGCTAGCAAGGCTAAGGAATCCAGTGTCTTCATCTCCCAGTACTAGGACCAAAAGATAGCGACTTTTGAGCATGGATTCTGGGGCCATGCTCAGGTCCTCAAACTTTTAGAGCAAGCACTTTACCAGCAGCTTTCTCTCTAGTCCAAATCTGTGAAATGTTTTTGATCTCCATCACCACTGTAATGTGACACCACAAGTCTGATAGACCTACAGCTTTGTACTACCTGATCACACCTGCTTCATTTCTAGAGTGCTTGCTTGTGCCTAGGATTCAGATTTAATTTTTATAATTTATGCTTTTTAAACCCAAGCCATCTTTTATCTATCAGATTTTTTTCTGAGGAGCAAGGTAAAATTTAAATGACAACAAACATGGAAACTTCTCCCACACATCTGTGGCTCTTTTAAAAATGTGATTTAAGCCGGGCATGGTGGTGCACGCCTTTAATCCCAGCACTCGGGAGGCAGAGGTAGGAGGATTGCTGAGAGTTTGAGGCCACCCTGAGACTACATAGTGAATTCCAGGTCAGCCTGAGCTAGAATGAGACCCTACTTCGAAAGACAAGCAAAAAAAAAATGTGATTTAAGTTTTTTTGCCTACTATTATTATCAGTGAATCTATCCATTTCTCCTGTCATTGTAATAGCATCATAAACCACAGTAACCATTCTTATAATAATCTATCCTACAAAAATATCTATCATTTTGAATAGGCTTCTACCTATCCAGCCATTTAATCACTTCAATATCATTCTCTTTAAATAAAAGTTATTGACAACTTCTATAAATATAAACAATATACCATGATCAAAATCCCTTCTAACCACTCTTCCTTTCCCCCCTCCTAAATCCGCCCTCCACTGAATCTTCTTTCCAACTAGTCTCTCTTCTATTTTGATTTCATTCATTTTCTCTTCTATAATTAAGGTCTTATGTAGATAGTATCAGGTATTGTGAAGTCATGCATATCAAGGCCATTTTGTGTTTAGCAAACTGTATTGTAAGCATTCCTCTCCATTTGGGTATTATGTTCTTTCTCCCACATCTTCTGCAAACTCTCTGCTGGCTAGTACTTATAGTGCTGGAAAGTGTTATGTGATCTTCTGGGTGATAATTCTTACCAATCATGTAAACAAGCAGGGGACCACTTCAAGCTATGAAATAAATCAGTTGGACGACATGTACACTTCTGTGCGATAGTGGCACATAGCTCATGCAGATAATCAACAACTCTCTGATTCGATATGAGGCCCACTCAGTGGGAGATAACTCATACCTGGTATTGAGAATCAAGCCTGAATCCCATGGATTAGAAGGCCATAGACTCCAGAAAGAAGCTCCACTGATCCTTGGCCAAGAAGAGTGGCTATACCCATTGAAATATCTCCTAAATGACTAGGATTATCCACTTTAATCCATGTTGCTCTTGGTTGGAGAATATGTTTTATTTTACAGAAAGCTGTGAAAATCAGGGAGAACCAAGAATCATCAATATGACAAGAAAAGATTGCTCACTGCTTAGCATGAGATGGTTAACCTCCATGACATCTATCAGGGTCCAACAGACATTAATGAGGAAGTGATGATCTAAACATAAATACTGCTCTCATTGCTAGCCTAATAATCATCTCCAGAGATACAGTAATGGATACTAAGGGCACTCAAATTGACTCAAAGAAGAAATTCAGAGACTGCAGAGAGCTTACCACTAAAGTAGTCTTATAACACACCTGGCTAAGGCTCAGAGAAAGTTGTCAGAATGGAGAAGAAAGACTGTAAGAGCCACAGGGTATGATGGAGTATCCTATGACATTGTTCACCACCACAGAGAAACTGACTGATACAATCATGACCCCATGGGGAAGGGGAGTATCAACCACCCCACTGTGGAGGTCCCTCAGTGGACTGGGGTGGGGAGAGAGACTATAAGAGTATAACTTGCTGGGAATTTGGCCAGCACCCAATAGGGTCATACAATAAAATTCATAATCAATTAAAAAATACCAGAGCATTTGTTTATTAATTCGTTTTGTACTCAGCGAATACAGTCAATTTGGTACCATTGTTAGGCTCATCCATGTCCCACCCCCTCCCCCTGGCCCGTCCTTGTTGAGGTATATGGATCATGCATTCTAGAGTTAGCCCTCAGTTATGGATAGGATAAATGTCTCTGCATATCATGACCCAACATGTAGCTCTGACATTCTTTCTTCCCCTCTTCCACAAAATTTCCCTGAGCCATGTTGGGTTCATTTTTGGTCTGCTTCAGTAATGAGGTATTGGGGGCTTCTGAGGCTCTGGCTCTCTGATTTGGTAGGAGTTGATTTTTCTCTGTGTTGATCTTCTTCACCATTGTGCTGGTACCCGGTTCACCATGAAAACAGCATCCTTGCTTGTTTCGCCAATTGTTCTCAGCCGGGGCCCTTTTGAGGTATGATGGGGTGGCTCTCTCCTTAGGATCTACATCTATCTGAAAAAGACAAGCAGATTCTCCAACGGAGAGTAAGTTAGCACCAGACAAATGAGATAACCCTTACTTTTTTATAGAGAATTTAATAGGTGTAGGCCCTCTTGTAGCCCACAATTGGTGGTAGCTTGTTAGTGGAGAGCGAGCTTAAGTTTGGATATGTTTCTGATTTGTTTCCCAGATCCAGCTATGGGTAACGTACCACTGAGGGGATCAGTTAGCCAAATCAAGAGCAGTTGGTTTCCCACCATGGCTGTGTGCCACCAATATCTGTCCAAGCAACTCATGGTCTAACCTACTTAGCAGCAAATAACCTGTTGTAATGTTCACACAAGTGCAGTAGACCGATTGTTGTAAGAAGGAAGGGGACAGAGAAAGGTTGAGGGCAGTAGGGAAAAGGTTGAGAGAGGTGAAGTGACTATGATTTAAATACATTTTGTACATTCATAAACTTTTCTAAATGATAAGAGGAACTAGCTGGAAAAAAAGGACTTAGTAGAGGGGGCCTATGAGACAAAGAAATGGGTGGTGGTAGAATGGGACAATGCCATGGTATTTTACACATGTAAATTTTTACATATGTAAAATTGTTCTCAACAAAATGTCACAAACAGAAAGAACCACTGCCATCATTCTTGCATGAGTCTTACCAATTTTAGATGTAACTTTATATCTAAAAAGATAACTTTAGGAATAAAGTTTCTCAAGCACTCTTGAGTCTCCACACAAGTAACATACTGTAAGACTCTATCCAGCTGGGATACTGTGAAACAAAGTCAAAAGTCAAACTGAATAGACTTGCATTCAGATTTCAGTCTCATCTTCACTGGTGACTTCAGGCAACACCTTTACATCTCTGTGCTTCATATGTAAAATAGACCTATGAAATCAACTTATAATATTGTTATGAAGACTATGCTTCATGTATTGTACAAAATATTCACACACAAATTTTGCTAGTATAAAACATATCCCTCAATCAAAATAGATGTTACTGATTAAAGTTCATATTGACCATAAATGATCAAAATGAAAAAATTTAAAATAAATACTTTGTTTGTTTCTTTCTACATATAAAATGAGTAATAAAATATAGTATAATAGTAGGGTGTTGGGGCATGGGTCTTTAATCCCAGCACTTGGGAGATTAAATTTGGAGGACCATATGATAGTTCGAGGCCAGCCAGGGCTGTTGAGTGAGACCCTATCTCTAAAGGAACACACACACAAACACACACACCCACACACACACACATATGATAAATAATATCTTAGACTAATGAAAGCTAAGTACAAGCTACTGCAAAATTGATTCTTTACTTTAAAACCTCACTGAGTATCACTGTTAGCTCTCTTGCTTGCTCCTACAAATGAAGAACTTTGGCAGGAGAAAACTACTCCTTAAAAGCTGTAGAGTCAATCAGCTAAGCTGCCTCCCTCTGATCTGCAAGCTTATTCTTCCCTGTCACGTCTCACATTCTCTCTTAGCTGCAATCCTTCCTGTCAAGGGCCACGTTCTAACCTTGCTCTTACTCCAAGCAGATTTATCTTTCCTCCTACTTAGCTCATGATTTCCATGGTTACTTGCCATGTTTTTATGATATAGCTTTTTGAAATACTAGAAGAGATAAAATGGAATTTGAAACATATTAATGAATAGAAAGCTTTGGTAAGTTACATGTCAATGGACATCAATTCTTAGTTAAGTTAAATAAACCCTCGAGGGGAAATACATCAGTTCTCTGCATATGTGCCTGTGTGTATTTATATGAAAAGCTTTATCAGAATTGACTGTGTCAAAGCTGGTGACAGCACTGACTTTAATGTCTCATGGAACATCTTATTATCCTTTTCTCTCATTTCTGGAAGTCATCATTTGAATTTAATTAATGAAATATTTTCCCAATTATATTGTGTTACTGAATCATATTCTATTTTTCTTAATAATACCAGACATCTATGAGATGTGGACTTGTTCTGTCTTGTCTCAACTTCATTAAAATATTTTGTCAATGAAATTCTGTACTATAGATTTGGAATGTATTTCTTTTCCAACACATTTTATTATACACAGTAGGTGATACTGTGCACAATAAAGGCAATTGCACACATTTGATAAAACAGACCCAGAATATGGACTACTGCCTGGCATTATGTTGACAAAATTTATTACTGAGGCTTTATTCATTTTGTAAGTTGCTTTAGGCTTTATCTCTACCTTGTGTTTGTGATCATGAACATGTGTTGGCGCTGTAGTAATTCTAGCTTTGTAAGGAGAGTGGATTTAAAGTGAAAGATCACCTTAACACTCTGTATCAGACAGCTATTGTTGAATCTACATGGAAGCTTACTACTTTTAAATAGCAAGTCTTTATTATTACTAACATTTCCACAGATCTAGGAAAGGGAGGTTGCACATCTGAAAACCTATGTTTCAATCCAAGGACTTGGTTGAACATGGCTCTCTGAGAAGGTTTGAGCTCAGATGTACTTCAGACCTGGTTGTATTTTCTGTGACAAAGAGATAGCAATTGGCAGAATGAACAATGTGCATTGGGGATGAAAAGCAGAGACAGAGAAGGTTTGTGATGGTCTGAGTGCAAAGCTGGGGCATTGTCACTTCTACTTAAGTGCACTGTTCAACATGAGTGGTGTTGGGAAAACTAAAAGTGAAGTGAAAGGAGATAACCTCTGATGCTTTAGTGGGAAGAGCCACGAAGATTCATGGAAAAAAAATTAGGTGTAAATTGGGTACAGATTGGAGATAGCAGCATAGTCTCCTCATTCATGAACATAGTATGGACAGGTATATTAAGTTGATTAGAAACATGGTATCTCTGTCTTTATTATGATTTTCTTGCTGCTTCATAAATTTAATAGCCTCTAAAATATTTCTAGAATGTGGCTTTTAGTACAAAACAGTGGCTACAGGGGCTGGAAAGATGACTCTATGGTTAGCTGCACTTCATGCACAAACATGAGGCTTGAGGAAAACTGAGACTGTCAGAGTTTGAATCTTCATGTATCATGCAAACAACTGTGCATGGTCACGCATATCTGTGGCCCCATTCCCATAGGGAAACAGAGATAGGAGAATTTTTGGAGCTCTACAAGCCCCAGAATCAGTAAAGAGAATCTGTCTCAAAACAAAGGCCATGCAGCAAATGGATGAAGCCAGCTCATCGTAGATGTCACCCACTAAGTGAGTGTAGGAATTCTATATCACAGCACAGCACAGGACACACACACACACACACACACACACACACACACACGCACACACACCACATTACACACATGTGCATGTGCACACACAAAGCAAAAACATACAAAAAATAATCATGGTCTAACCTACTTAGCAGCAAATAACCTGTCATGATGCTCACACAAGTACAATAGTAGTGCACAGCCATGGTGGGAAACCAAGTGTTCTTGATTTAGCTAACTGAACCCCACAGTGGAACAGGACCCATAGTTGGAGGTGTAAAACAAGCCAGAACCATATCCAAACATGAGCCCGCTCTCCATTATCACCACCAATCGTGGCCTACAAGTGGGCTAAAAGAGGGCCTACACCTATTAAATTCTCTATAAAAAAATAAGGGTAGCCGGGCGTGGTGGCGCATGCCTTTAATCCCAGCACTCAGGAGACAAAGGTAGGAGGATTGCCGTGAGTTTGAAGCCACCCTGAGACTCCATATTGAATTCCAGATCAGCCTGGGCCAGAGTGAGACCCTACCTTGAGAAACCAAAAAAAAAAAAAAAATTGTTAACTCATTTGTCTGTGCTAACTTTACTCTCCATTGGAGAATCTGCTTCCTTTTTCAGATAGATGCAGATCCTAAGGAGAGAGCCACCCCATCATACCTCAAAAGGGCCCCGGCTGAAACTAAGAACAACTGGTGAAACAAACAAGGGTGCTGTTTTCTTGGTGAACCAGGTACCAGCACAAGGGTGAAGGAGATCGACACAGACAAAAATCAACTCTTACCAAATCAGAGATCCAGAGACCCAGAGGCCCCTAACACCTCATCATTGAAGCAGACCAAAAATGAACCCAACATGGCTCAGGGAAATTTTGTGGAAGAGGGGGTGGAAAGAATGTCAGAACTACATGTTGGGTCATGATATGCAGAGACATTTCTCCTACACATAACTGAGGGCTCACTCCAGAATGCATGACCCATATACTTCAATAAGGAGGGGCCAGGGTGAGGGGGTAGGACATGGATGAGCCTAACAATGGTACCAACTTGACTATATTCACTGAGTACAAAACTTATTAAAAAATAATTTTAAAAAATTTAAAAAATGGCTATAGTCTTTTGAAGATAGAGCCTTATCTACATTTTCATCTGAGTTTATCATTCTTCTGCTGAAAAATTTGGCTCTAGTGGTGAGAGATTAAGGAACTAAATACTTTTTTTTGTTGTTGTTGTTTTTGTTTTTTTTTTGAGGTATGGTCTCACTCTAGCTCAGGTTGACCTGGAATTCACTATGTAGTCTCAGGGTGACCTCCCTCAAAATACAGGTGATCCTCCTACCTCCATCTTCTGAGTGATGGGATTAAAGGCAGCACCACCACGCCTGGCTCACTAAATACTTTTAAATGTATTTAACACAACCCAATTCAAATATTAAACTTATCACCTATCTGCCATGTGTTCTTGATTATTAAAACCTCCAGACTTGGAGTCTTCATTCATGAAGTGCCCATTCTATTTTCCACCTGGCCTAGTGCTGAAAGGTTTAATAGACTGATTTGATAAAGCAGCTGGTACAGTACCTGGTACATAATGTTTGATTAAAAAAAAACAGGTAGTCTTAGCCTGAGGTAAATGTTAATAATCATGAAAATTATGTAAAGGAAAGGCAGGAAGAATCTCTAAATCCATGTCTGCAGGCATAGAATGATAAAATTGTCATAATTTACATTGTTTATTTATAAAATATATATGGAGTCTGTTCTTTGTGTCAGACATATTCTCTAGGCTTTGGTGATATAGCCCATAACAGAACAAAGAAAAATTCTAATCCTCAAAGTGCATTGGATAGGTTTTGGGCAATAAATTAGAAACAGAAAATAAAGCACAGAGCAAGCATGGCCCTAGAAGTATATGAGCCTGTCTAACACAGGGAAACTCCCTCATATTGCGTCCAGCTTTCAGGTTTACCTGCCGTAACTTCATGAAACAGACCTTTGAAATTAAGGGACAGAGAAAATACAACTTAAAACATATTAGTGGACGGACCACTTATACTCTTATAGGACAATAAATATCAAGTGTTAATGAACATAATAACCAAGTATAAGATAATATGTAGGCTAAGTGGGAAAGGTAAGGTAGGAAGGAAATAGGGAGATGGTTGAGAGGTATAGAGGAAAGATCTTTTAAATTTTTTTATTCCTACCAGATGTTAAAGTTAGGATTTTATTTATTCTCTCGTTTCATTAATTTTGCTATTTCTGTCTTTCTTTCTCTGTCTCTTCTTTCTCTATTTATTTGATAACATATAAGCTAGGCTGGCCTCTAGCTGAGGATGAAATGTTTTCCCTCTGTCCATGTGCTTCATGTGGATAAGTTTTTTTATTCTTTTTTTAGTACACAATATTTTATTAAGTAGAAACTCTGTATGGACATATTATGTGTTGGTACCATCATTTCTTTTCCTCCCTGTCCCCATTCCATGGTAGGCCCTACACAGTGGGATTGCTGGTATTCACCATGGGGTGTGAGTTATGAATTGTGAGAGCAGCAGTCAGTCATTGTAGTGTGGGGCAATGCCTCTGAATATTCTCTCCCATCCTTTGGCTCTTATAAATTTTCTTCCTCCTCCTCTGCAAAATTCCCTGAGCCTTGGTGTGTGTGCTTTAAGCCTACTTTAGTAATAGGCTCTCAGAAACTTCTGGATTTCTGCTTTGGTGATTTTTGAGATCCTTGGTGTCTGTCTCCATCACTGTGGCCCAGGTTGTCAGGCTCACCATGACAGCAGCACTCTTGCTCATCTCACAAGTTCCTCTGCGGTTTCACCTGGGTCCTAGCTGATGTTTGAGGGATGGTTCATCTCCTGACAAGGAATTAGCAATTTTCTCTTGTCTTATTGATAGGTTTTTGGTTGTCTTTGATTCATGTTGCTGTCTGAAAAATAAAAACAGATTTTTCTGCTGAAGGTGAGGTCAGCATAGGTTAAAAGGGATAAGCATTGTTAATTTAAAGAAAGTAGCTTTTCCTTTAGCTGAAGACTAATGGGAGCTTCTCAATGGAGTCTGTAATCTTGTTCTCCCTAGGATTCTAACTCAGTTCCTAGTTGCAGCTATGGATTTCTTTCCATTGAGCAGATCTCTTAGCCAATCATTTGTTACCAATATAGGCTGGGTGCCACTATTGTACAGGTGTGTACTTCTTGTCAGACTGGTTGATTTCATATAACAGTTTTCCCTCCTTGCTCACAATGTTTTCTGCCATTTTCTCCCAGCAGCTCATGTAGTGCTACCCAGAAATGTATTGGCTAAATGCCTGGGAACTGGTTTCTTCCAGATTCAGTCAGATCCTTCCATGTTCTGTGTGGCAAGAATGTGGCATCTTCAACAATAAGATCTTATCCTTTACCACAGACAGGTAATCAAGTGCTTTGATAGAGCCTGCCTTGTTTTGGGGACGCTGTAGTTCTCTTTAACCAACATTTCAATGTAGACTGTAATCCATTTCTGGTACTGAGAGTTACAAGCCAGAGCCAAATGGTTTAGGTTTAGGCTTCATCCCAACCTTTCCAGGGCCTTTCTTTCCAGATGATTTGCCCCCATACTCCTATTGATGTCTAAATCTTTTAGTCTACTGTCCAGGAGAATGTTTGTATGGTACCCATTCATTTTGGATTTAGTCTTTTGTTTATCTCCCCATACCCTTCCTTTCTCCTCTGACCCTTCCACCCCTTTTATCTGTCTATCTAGTTGCCTTTCAGCACAGCTGCAACTTAAAATATTCCAGTTTAGCAACCACATTTGAGGGAGAACATGCAACATTTGTCTTTCTGTGCTTGTGTGAATTTGTTTAGTATGATCTCTCCAAGTCCTCCCAAAGTCCTACATATTTTATTATATCACTTTTCCTTACTGCTGAGTAGCATTCCATTGTGCATGTGTACCATATCTTCATTATCCTTTCATCAAATGATGAGCATCTCAGTTAATTCCAATTCTTAGCTATTGTGGATCGAGCACCTATGAACATTGTTGGACAAAGAAGAATGAAGAAAGAAGAAAGTGAAGAATGGAGCCTTTAGGGTAGATGCCCCGTAGAAGAATTGCTGAATAAGTTGGAAGCTTTATTTTCATTTTTTTATGAGTTTCCATAGTGGTTGTACAAGTTTGCACTCCCACCAACAATGAATGAGGGTTCTTCTTTGCCCCATCCTCATCAACATTTATTATTATCATTTGATTTTTTAAATGCTAGGCATCCTGATTGCAGTAAGGTAGAATCTCATAGTTGTTTGAATTTGCATTTCCCTAATGGTTAAGGATGCTGAAAATTTTCTTAAATGAGCATTACTCATTTGTATACCTTTCTTCAGGAATTTCCCATTCCATTCTCTGTCCCACTTTTTAGTAGATTTTTAATTTAATTTTAATTTGATAGTTTTTTGAGTACTTTGTTGATTCTAAATACTAGGCCTCTTTTAGTGCTATAGCAGGTGAAGATTTTCTCTCTCTCTTTGGGCAGTCTGTTGTCCCAATTTATGGCATGTTTGCCTATACAAAATCTTTGTAGCTGCATGAGATCCCACTGATTGAGTGATTTCTTAATTTCCTGGGCTACTGGGGTATTGTTCAGAAAGTCTTTCCCCACTCCTATATCCTGAAGAGTTTATCCTATTAATCTTCCTGTCATTTAAAAGTTTGAGGTCTTTTATGGAGGTATATAATCCATTTAGAGACTTGTGTGTGTCTGTGTGTGTGTGTGTGTGTGTGTGTGTGTGTGCAAGGTGAGAGGAGTGGTTCTAGTTTAATTTCTCTACATGTGATTATCCACGTTGTCCAGAACCATTTGCTGAATATGTTGTCTTTCTCCAGTGTACATTGTTGGCTCCTTTGTCAAAGATCAAGTAGCTTTAGTTATTTGAACTAAAAGCTGCATCTTCAATATTGTTCCATTGATCTATATGTCTACTTTTATGCCAGTACCATGCTGATTTTATGACTATGGCTTTCTAGTGTAGCTTTAAATCAGGTATGGTGATACCTTCAAGGATGCTTATTTTGCTGAGATTATTTTTGTATATCAGAGGCCTTCTGCCATCCATATGAATTTTTTGATGATTTTTCTCTTTGTGTCAAGAATGATGCTGGGATTTTTGTTGGTATTGGCTGGCCTCTTGCTAAAGCTGAATTTTAACTTCTGATCTTCCTGTCCCCACCTCCAGAGTCCTTCAATAACTGCCTGGTATGCACCACCACACCAAACTAATGAAATTCTGAGGATGTAACTCAGGGCTTTGTGCATGTTAGGTAAGCACTCTACAAACTGAGATACATTTTTGACCCTTCATGATTAGGACTTCATGATTTGGCTAGGCTTACAGATATTTGTAAGGATACATTGATGGTTTTCCATAGCTTTGAGAATCCTTTAAAATTGGATGATATATATATATATATATATATATATATATATATATATATATATATATATATATTTGTGTGTGTGTCTGTGTGTCTGTGTGTCTTGCCCTCCTTCTCCAAGCCTTGGCTTGAGATTGTTCCACTTTCATGAGATTCATGAAAAGGTTTAAAAATAAGTGCTCATTTAAGCAAAAATCCAGAGACAAGATGCCTAGGGGGTGAGTTATGAGGCTAACTTGGTGCTACCAGGATATTACTTGCTTTAGTGTGATGTGCTGTATCTGGTAATATTTTCAAATCAATAAAGTTCCAGCTTAGCCATAAGGAGGGCTTACTAAATGCTAAATTCTTTTGGCCCATGAGATTTTACCTCTGCCCTCAATGGGAGATTGACACTCAAACATAACCAAAATCTTATGTCTTCTTCCACAGGAAGTGAACAACAGTCCACTTAGAAATACTGATAAGTTTTCTTACAAATTCATAGAAGTATGCACATTTAACTACTGTTTAATCTTCCAGTACAATCAGAGGTTCTAGGTAGATCTTGAGTCTAGTCAGTAAAAACTAAAATGTGTATTGTGCTATAACGTTTCTTTAGATATTTTGCCTTATTTGGAAACCATGATGCATAAAACTCTTTTTCAGTAACCTCATTACTGGAATAAATCACCCAACCAGTAGCAGGTGACGGGAGGGATTTTTCTTTTAATTTGGCTTACAGTCTTGAGGGGAAGATTCAGATGGAAGGGTAAAGAAAGATAGTAGAACAGAGGCTTGCCATAGCTTCTTCTTCTTCTTCTTTTTTTTTTTTTTTTTGGCTTAAGTGTTTTTGTTTGTTTGTTTGTTTATTTGAGAGTGACAGAGAAAGAGGTGGAGAGAGAGAATGGGTACAACAGGGCCTCCAGCCACTGCAAACGAACTCCAGAATCCTGTGCACCTTATGCATCTGGCTTAAATGGGTACAGGGGAATTAAACCTCAAACCTGGGTCCTTAGGCTTCACAAGCAAGTGCTTAACCACTAAGCCATCTCTCCAGCCCCTCTTCTTTGGATTTTTGAGGTAGGTTGTTGCTCTTGCCCAGGCTGACCCGAAGTCCACTGTGTACACTCAGGGTAGCCTTGAAGTCATGGCTATCCTCCTACCTCTTCCTCCCAAGTGCTGGGATTAAAGTGCTCTCACGCTCTGCTTGACATCACTTCTTATGAACCTGGTCCTTAGGCTTTGCAGCAAGTGCCTCAACCCTAAGCCATCTCTTCAGCCCTTTGACTGGTGCATTTTTAACCCTACAATTGAATACAGATAATCCATTGCTAAGGGCCCTTAGTCAAATGGGGGTGGTGGAAAGGGAATATCAGAGCATAACAATATGGGAATATGACCAATATACAATATGTCCACACAATAAACTTCTCAGTTAAAAAAATAGTTGACAGGTTTGCTGTTTTAACATTTAAATGAGGAGTGCAAACAATGCAAATCATTGCCAAAGCATTTGTTTACCCACCCAAGCTAAATGGTAAGACAGTATTGCTAAAGTCACCACAATCTGGGATCACTGGTTTGCTGCGTTAGCATTTAAATGTCCCTTTAAGTGCTTCAAAGTCTTGCCTATTCTGCTGCTAAAATGAGGTGATCAAAATAGTTTTCATATCCATTTTCAAGTTCTCCAGAGTGAAAAGTACTATATTATTGTCATTTAGGGTATCCCTCCTTTTCTTTTTCATATGCTCCTGTGCTTAAATGACTCTTCAATATCTCCAGACTACATTTATTTCAAGATATCAGACATCTGAGACACTGATTTCATTTTTGGATAATTTTCTGAATATTTGCTTTCATCAGGTTTTGCCTGTTTTTACTCTTGTTACATTCATTTAAAAAGTGTTTAAGCATATAATAATTTTCTTTGAATAGCCTACACCATCGCACATTTTAGTGTCTCATTTTATTTATTTAATTGTACTTTGCAAATCTGACAGTCTTTAAAGTTTTTGTTTTTATCAAGAATAAAGTTTTGAGCTGGGCATGGTGGTGCATGCCTTTAATCCCAGCACTCTGGGAGGCAGATGTAGGAGGATCACTGTGAGTTCAAGGCCACCCTGAGACTACAAAGTGAATTCCAGGTCAGCCTGGGCTAGAGTGAGACCCTACCTCAAAAAAAAAAAAAAAAAAAAAAAGAATAAAGGTTTGAACCCATCCAAAGATTTCTCTACTTTTTGTTGCCAAAGAGTCAAAGGAGAGGAGGAAACAGGTTAGATATCCTCATCATCTAACCTAGACCCAGCTCATTTGTTGATGAATTTACTTACATGCTTACACCAAGCTTATTTTTTAAGTTTTCTTTTATTTTAAGGATAGCATTTAGCTTTTATATTATTATTAATTAGCTTTGTACTCAGTGAATACAGTCAAGTTGGTACCATTGTTAGGCTCCTTCATGTCCTACCCCTTCCCCCTGGCCCCCCCTTGCTGAGGTATATGGGTCATGCATTGTGGAGCTAGCCCAAAGGTTTGGGTAGGAGGAAATGTCTCTGCGTATCCTGACCCAACATGTGGCTCTGACATTCTTTCCACCCTCTCTTCCGCAAAATTTCTCTGAGCCATGTTGGGTTCATTTTTGGTCTGCTTCAGTGATGAGGAGTTGGAAGCCTCATTTATGTTTTCTTGGAGGAAATTATGCATCCTTTTCACTTTAATATTGAATTGCAATGCTCAGAAGGATATGCAAAAACATAAATCAGTAACTTAAGACATTCGGTTACTCCTGTAATAATATCAGAATACCTAGGATAATGATAATACTGACAATAGCAAATAATAGATTGCTTTATCTAAGTGCTATAAATATCTGCTATAATACTCTCTACTTAATCTTTTTAGTTATAATATGACAAAAATGCTAATAATAAACATCATCTTTTTTAAAGCTCTGGAATTCAAGGTCCTCAGGTACATGTAACCAAATCTAATTACAACTGGCACATTTTATTTCAAGCTAGATAAAGCTAAAATTGGCCTCACACAACTTATTGTCCCTCGTGTACTATAATAGACATCCTAAATATTTTCTATCTCCCTGTTTCCATCATTACATGTTTGATATGTGCATTTTACATTCTCCACCATCCTTTTCCCTTTATTTAATAACTTGAACAGATAGCATATAGTGAGAGAGAATCCAGTGTTTATATGTAAAACATATTGAAATACCCTTCCCTGAAATAAAGGATTGATGATGCACTCGTTACTTATTTGTACTTGCTTTCCTAATTTTATATGAAGTATATAGGTGATAGCATCTTTTACTTAGTTATTTATTTTATGAACATCTTCCATTAGGATATGAAGTGTCGGGCAGCCTTTCCTGAATTGTTCTTAGACTAGTTGATGGTCTTTTTATGTCTTCACAGATGTTTGTGAAAATATCTACCATAGGTTGAGTATCACATGCAAAATAGATATATTAATCCAGGTGTGGTGGTGCAAGATTTTAGTCCCAGCACTCAAAGGGCAGATATAGGTGGATCACCATGAGTTTGAGGCCAGCCTGAGACTACAGAGTGATTTTCAACATAGCCTGGGCTACAGTGAAACAATGGGGCAAAAAAGGGGTATATTGGGAGTTACAGGCCAGAGCCAAAATTACACACACACACACACATATATACATACATATATATACATATTTATATATATATATTTGTGGTTACCACCCTCAATGAGGTATAAATCAGAGAGACCTACAAGGTCCCCAAAAGAAGACAGGCTTCTGTCAAAGCACATGATTTCCCACCTAAGGTAAATGGTAAGACCCTGCAGCTGAAGACACCACATGCTGCTGGCATGCAACACAGAGAGAACTGGCAAGAATCCTGAATACAGCCAGACTCCAGAAAGACCATCCAGTGCTGGAAAGTGCTACATGAGCTACTGGGGGAAAGTGGCCAACAACTCTGAGCAACTAAGCTACTCAGAAGCAAGTACCCTAATGGGATGTGAACACAAGTTCAATAGTGGCACACAGCCTTGGTGGGTAACCAGTCGCTTTCTGATTGGCTAAGAGATCCACTCAGTGGAAAGGAAGCCATATCTAGAACTGGGAACCAGGTTAGAATCCTATGGAGACAAAGATTATGCTCTCCAATGTCAAGCTCTCACTAGTCTTTGGCTAAAATAGAGGCTACATCCATCAAATTCTCCCTATATAAATAATGCCTATCCCATTTAACCTGTGCTGACTTCACTCTCCCTTTGTTGGAGAATCTGCTTTTCGTTTTCAGACCTTAGTGAGACTGGAGGAGATAAACTACCCTTCCCACTTCAACCAAGTCCCAGCTGAAACCACAGAGAAACTAGAGAGATGAGCAAGAGTGCTGCTTCCATGGTGAGCCTGACAATCAGCACTAGAGTGAAAGAGACAGATGCTGAGGACATTCAATACCTACCAAAGCAGAGATCCAGAGGCTCCTAAGAGCTCATCTAAGAAGTAGACTTTAAACATACCCAACATGGCTCAGGGAATTTTGAGGAAGAGGGGCTGAGAGATTGTTAGAGCCACAAGATGGGACATCATGCCCATAGGCATTGCCTCTCCCCAATAACTGACTGCTGCTCCCACAATGCATAACCCACCACCCCATAAAGAATACAAGCAATACCACTGAGGAGGGCCCCCAGTGGAAAGGGGGCAGGGATAAGGGCAGGGATGGTGCCAACACGTGATATATCCATACTAAGTATGTCTGTAATCAATAAAAAATGGATATATTAAGCAGCAGCAGTATAAGATTATTATGAGATGTGGATAGGACAGAGTGTGAGTAAAGATAGAGATCTCCTTCTCACTTATTCCCCATTTTCATCTACCTAAAAGCAGCATCTTTGTACAACTGTCAAAATTTTAGGATGTGGACCACTTAAGCTGTATCATGTCAATATCTTATTCTGAATCTTCAAGAAGCTCAAGATTAATTCAAGTATTGCCTAAGATAAACTACTTATAATCACTAGTGGTTTTAAACAAAATCCATCCCGGGTATAAAACAAAAGTTCATGACTCTGTTCCAAAACCTGCGTAGTTCAGCTCAGCCCTCTTACCTGCTGGCTCTCCACTGCCTTTCCACTCAGGCCATTAATTCCTGTAGCACACAGGCAAACTAATGCTACTTTACAGGTATTGAAAACCAGCCTCAGCTCCTAGAATAAGAAAATATTTCTTAAAAATGTAAATGGAACAGATCATAATGTAAGAGATTATTAAATTGATCATCTGAAAATGAAAGATTATTTTGACAAGTGGAACATTAGACATAAAACAGTTAAGTTGTGCAATGTTGTGTTTTTATATACGTGTTCAATGTGGTATAATTAGTTAATCAATCTAATTATTACATTGTACACCACAAAGATTGTCCAAGTTTACATTATATAACAACAATATTTTACAAGGTAACTTGAGTCTTTTCTCCTATTCCACTTCTAAATGGTGAATGGTTCTAAGACTATATTTTGGGCCTTCCCCCTTTTCTCTCTACTCTAATTAGGTTATTTAAGTACATTAACTTATACAATATATATATATTATACTATATATATATATATATATATATATATATATAGACATATATATTTATGGTGTAAGTTAATGTATATATATATATGTCTATATATATATATATATATATATATATATATATATATATATGGCCTTATTTTTCATACAACTATTTCATATCCAATTGTTTAATTTATACATTGAAATTTACTATAATTTTAAAATTCCTAAAATCTTTCATGTTGTATTCTCATCAATACTCTTGCAGTCTCTGTGCTCCCACTCTCAGTGTACTACAATCCCTAAAAGTCATCATCTAATTCCTTCACTCTCTGCACCTCAGACATTCTGTACATACACTAGCATGGTGTTTTGCTACCTTGAAAATCTGCAATTCTGGACTACACACTTCCAGTCTCCCAGATAGCTGTTGGCCAGATCATCCACATCATTTACCTGGCATGATGCAGTCTCTTCCTGTGTGCTTGGCACCTGTTTCATCAAATCTATTGTTCACATGGAAATAAGAATGATATCAGAATCACAAAAAAATCATATATCATGATTTCATGTTGTTTTTTTTTCTCTCCCCAATGATTCATTGAATTCAGAAGAAAGCCCCCACCTCCTCAGCTGTCTGAACCTATTTTAAGCTTTATGTCTCCTTTACTCATTTATGATGCCTCAGGTACCAGTGTGCCAGATACACCCATTCTGTGTGTCAGGAACATGTCTAGCTGTGTTTTGCTTTGTATTTTTCATAGTAAATGTTACCTTTGTCTCACATAGTCTGTTAATTTTTTTCCCACATTTTTATGTTACTTTTGAATTTAGATTAAACAATACCTCTTTGTCTGCACCTGAACTTTTACTCTGTTATGTAACTTTTAAGAAAAGACACACATTAGCTTCAGAGTAATCAGGTTTTGCATAACAGAAGGTTTAAGGAACAATAAAAACTTGATAATATTATGAACTATGAAGTTTTATCTTTTCTGGATGTTTTCTTACCTCATGATTTTTATAAATATTTTATTTACTTATTTACTTATTTTGGGAGAGAGAGAAAGGCAGACAGAGAGAAAATGGGTGTGCCAAGGCCTCTAGCCATAGCAAACAAATTCTAGACTACCTTATGCATCTCGCGTGTGGTGGTACTGGGGAATCAAAACTGCGTCTTTAGGCCTTTCAGGCAAGCGCCTTAACCACTAAGTAATCTGTCCAGCCCAAAATAAAGAAATCTGATGTTTTGATCTTTCCCTAAGTAGACAATAAACAGGAAAGCTGATCTTATGTCCTTACTGGAATTTCCTATTAGGGAAACAATCTTTCTTATATGGGACTGTCACGAATAATGCAGAGCCTCTGTCCTCCTGCCATAAATGTCAGCCGCCTCCCATAGTCAAAGTGACAGACTCACTCTGTCCCTAAGGACAATATTATAAGCCCTTGGTTGAAAAATCAAAGAAACATCTAAGAGATTCTGTTAAAAAAATAAGTTTCCACCTGAAAACACTAGGTTAAGATTGAAAACATCATTCATATGCTAGAAGATAGGGAGGCAATGACTAAGCTAATAATTTTCCCAGTAAGTGGTGAATGAAATATCAAGACTTCAATCTCTTCCTTTCATTATGTCATCTCTGTACAAATTGCTACCACCAGGAGCCAAGTGTTGTTCAAAACCAAAGCATAATTAAGCTAAAGCACCATAGGTGTTAAAATGAGAGCAAGGTAATTCTGGATTCTAGGCTTTGGGTAAGTCTTCCTAGAAATGGAGACATTTTAATCAGATTCCTTTAAAAACGATGTAACATATAGAAGGTATAAAGGTGTGGAACAGGCAGAGGGACTATCATGAGTAAAGTCATATTGGAAAAATAATCAAATTGAGCATTCAGAGGCCGGATAAGAGTATAGGAAGCTTTTGGAAACTTTTGTTATGCTCACTTTTTAGAATATCCTAAGGGATTTTTACTGGACTCAGAAGGAAATAGGGCACTGTTGGATGTTTTTGTATATTGAATGTGGACTACATAAGGCAGAAAGAGATAGAGACAGGAATTAAGCAATTCTTGAATATGGATCCCCTCAGTCCCTTAAGGACAGCTTTCACACCATCTGCTCCAGCTCTTTCTACTTCCAGGGTTAGGACACAGCCAGCGAATGTTTGAATTCTTGCCTATTCAATGGATTGTTGTGTAATTCTTTTTTTCTTATTTTTTTTTGTTTATTTTTATTTATTTATTTATTTGAGAGCAACAGAGAGATAGACAGAGGCAGAGAGAGAGAGAGTATGGGCGCCCCTGTGGCCTCCAGCCACTGCAAATGAACTCCAGATGTGAGCGCCCTCTTGTGCATCTGGCTAACTTGGGTCCTTAGGCTTCACAGGCAAGCTCTTAACTGCTAAGCCATCTCTCCAGCCCTTGTTGTATAATTCTTACCAATTTATGTAAGCCTTTATCAATTATCATTTCTTCATTTGTGGAATGGAGTTCATGAGAATTAGTAATAGTTTACTATAAAATAATATACACAGCAATCAGCCATAAATATCTATTCTTAAATTTTATTTTTTTATTTATTTGAGAGAGAGAGAGTCAAAGAGGCAGAGAGAGAGAGAGAGAGAGAGAGAGAGAGAGAGAGAGAGAGAATGAGTTACTACAGCCTTAAGCTGCTTCAAATTAGCTCCAGATGCATGCACCACCTAGATGCATGCACCACCTTGTGCAACTGACTTACATGGGTCTTGGAGCATTGAACCTGGGTCCCTTGACTATGCAGGCAAGCACCTTAACCAGTAAGCCATCACTCCAGCCCAACATCTATTATCATAAACATTATAAGGTTATTGGATTTCTGTGGAAGAAGCTGTCTACATGGCAAAATATGGTTTTACTCTGTGAGGCATGTAGGAATCTTAATCTGTATATGAATTCTTTGATGCCATCTCAGACAAAGCAGTTATTGTCAATAATGGAGCCCTAATGCAATATGCTTGCAAACTTTTACACATCCATATTGGAATATAGCTCTGAGCATGGAAACCACAGCACACTTTGTTTATTGGTGGTTTTCAGTGATGCCTGACTTGGAAAGTATTGTCAAAGAGCTCTGAACTTGAATTTCAACCATGAGAACCACTAATATAGCATCATCTGCACATGGCCTTCCCTGAGCCCTCTTGACAACTATCAGGAGAGCCAGTGAGGCAGGATTAGCACTTTGGATTTTCTCCATTTCCTTGGTTAATTAAACCAGAATTTTAAACTAAGTCATTTTAAGGCAGAAGAAGTGAAACAGAAGGCTAAGCAACTGCATAGTAAGCTCAGGCTCGATATTTGAGTAGGCATGCTTCACAAATAAACTTTAGAGAGTGAACTTTCTACATTATACTCATTATCCAAATTCTGCATTTTTCCCAAAACAATTTTTGGCAATGTATTGGAATAGGGAATAAAATAAAAATAATTTATAACTACCAATAGCCAGTTGCACTTAGTGCACTTTACCTAAACATCTTTTTTTTTTTTTTTTTTTTTTTTTTTTTTGAGGTAGGGTCTCACTCTAGCTCAGGCTGACCTGGAATTCACCATGTAGTCTCAGGGTGGCCTCAAACTCACGGTGATCCTCCTACATCTGCCTCCCAAGTGCTGGGATTAAAGGTGTGTGCCACCACGTCCAGCCTTAAACATCTTTATATTCTTAATACCCAAGTACTACACAGAAGCTGGAAGAGTGACTTCAACTTGAAATAGTAGCAAGGGTGATGCAAGTCTCTTTGCTCCATGCTCAGTGCTGTGGATCGTGCTGTCTACTAAGTGCTGGAGCAACATTTCCAACACAGGTATTTCACCTCGGGATGCCACCATGTGTCTCCATTTTTCTTCAGGTAAGTTTTCACTTATTTCCATGTCTTATAATTTTTTTAACCTTCAAAATAACACCACTTATTTCTAAAGAAAATTTGAAAATGAAAGTGAATTTACCTCATAGAGCAGTATTTAAGGAGCCATAAAAGTAGCAGTGTGTATCAAGGAATTATGGAGCTAATTTATATATCAGAAAATCAACAAATATTTACTTCATTATTTGCAAAATGTAAACATGATAGCAACAGAGAAGGCTAATAATTCTGTGAGAAGTATCTGGTTATTATTAAGCAAAGGATCCACTCCTGTGTAGTGAGTAACTACTACATATTATATCCTTACCCCATGTCTAAAGTCTGAAATGTGAATATTTGTGTCTTTGATTAGAAAGTGGGTATCAGAGAGGAAATTAACATTCCTAGTACAACATAGATTTGTACTGTTGACAGGTTTTTCTAGTTGCAAAATCAGAATTTTTTGGAACCTTGTGCCTGACCTTTTCTCTGACTGGGACCTCCTTTAATATATTCATTCCTGGTATGTTTGTGTAGAAGGTAGGGTTTGGTACACCTTGTCTTTACTGTTCTAGAATCTATTTTTCTGCCTGTTGCCAACACCATTGACTCCTCCAGAAGAACAAAATGAGATACAAATAAAGGGGCAAGGATACTTTGTTCTTGCTGTATTATTATTATTTTTTAATTTTTTAAAAAATATTTATTTTTATTTATTTATTTGAGAGCAACAGAGAGAGAGAGAAAGAGGCAGATAGACAGAGACAGAATGGGAGGGCCAGGGCATCCGTCCACTGCAAACGAACTCCAGATGCCTGCGCCCCCTTGTGCATATGGCTTACGTGTATCCTGGGGAATCAAGCCTCAAACCGGGATCCTTAGGCTTCATAGGCAAGCACATAACCACTAAGCCATCTCTTCAGCCCATTATTCCTATACTATTAATGAGCAGGGACTATTACTATATTAAAGAGCTACATCTATGGTGATGGCAACTGGTGAAGAGAAATCTTAAAAAATGGGGTACTGGCTTTAATGCCTGAAACACAGCGTTTCAACAGAAAGTATACCAAATACAAAAGAAACTAAAATGCCTTTCAAAATCCTTCTCTTAACAATGATTTATTACCTCTGTTCCCCTCCACATATCATTTATCCTCATTTCTGGAATGGCCCTTATGTTGGACTTCCTTCTGTGTACATCTATATCTGATACTTTCCTTATCAAAGTGTACATGACATCATGAGACTTGCTCCTCTTAATGCACCAACAGAATTTATAATCTTCAAGATCAAGATCCATGCCTATCTTATAGATATTAGAAATCTAGGCCCGGATTAATATTAGTTTTTATTATATTAGACCTTATTAAATCTCTTGACATTCATGTGTTCTGATCCTTCTGTTATTTTTTGTTTTTTTTTTTTTTTTTTGGTTTTTCGAGGTAGGGTCTCACTCTAGCCCAGGCTGACCTGGAATTCACTATGGAGTCTCAGGGTGGCCTTGAACTCACAGCGATCCTCCTACCTCTGCCTCCCGAGTGCTGGGATTAAAGGCGTGCGCCACCACGCCCGGCTTGATCCTTCTGTTTTTAAAATAAATAGTAGTAGTCCCATAGGTTTCTGAAAGGCCCAAGTGGCATTGCATAATGGTGTTTCCTGCTCTAAGCCCACAGAGTTAAATCATTGTGTTGCTCTCATGCTGAGCTCCATCTACCTGAAAAATTACAGCTATATCCACAGGAATATCAAGGGCAGCATTCAGCAAGCTAGTGATCACACAGAGCAAGTGTCACTTAATAGCAGTCAGAATTTACAGGGAGAAGCCCATGAGCTATTCATTAAGCCACTTCTAATTTTGGTGTAAAACCCAGAAAAGAGAAGTTTGGTATGCATTATTCTTACTTCCCTTTTTTCTGGTAGAAGAGTTTCTGTTTCCCTTTCATTTATGATTTACATTTTTTTCATTAAAAAATGGCATCGCCAAATTCTGCTCTCTCAGAATATGTGTCTCAGGAGAGTAAATAGAGGTCCCATATTCCAATGACAATGGTGGCTATTGAGGGGTCAGACTTGACCAAGCAATCTCTGGCAAAAACTCTGCAAAAGGAAAACATTTTAAAATAGATTAAAATATTAAATAGAGGAAAATGAGGCAGGTGTGGAAGTACACACAACTTCAGTCCTAGCCACTTGAGAGACAAAGCAATGATGAATCCATAAGGGTAAGAGTTCAAAGCCAGACCAGGAAACATGGTGCTATTGGTTTCATAAAAGATGGCAAAAATAAAGGGAAAGGGAATTGATGACACTTTTAACCCTGTAGGACACCAATACCTAAGCAAAATATCATGAGTGGTACTATAAACTACTTATGAGCCTATCCTTCCTTTGACATTTATCACGCCTACTTTAAAAAGTTATACAAATATTCAATATTTTGTCTGGCTTCCATGGATTTCAATACAGAATCAAGTCAAAGGTAGGATGATTTTTATAAAACTCATCTAGGATTTGGGGCCAAGGAGGATAAAGCGATCAGCAACCATAGCTTATATTCTCAAAGAGCTTCTAGAATGGAGAAGCAGACTAGATTTGCATGTCAAGCCATACAGAAAATGCATGGCAATTTTAAGGAAAGGTATTGTCCTATAAATCATGAGCGGTAAGGAGAATTTGCTAATAGGAAGAACAATGTTTCAACATGTAGGAACTGTGCTGAGTGCCTTGCAAGCATGTTTCTCTTCAATTCTCTTGACCTAGTAATCATCTATAAGAAATCGAGCATTTTACCAGAACCTGTGTGTCTTACTAGTAGATATACCACTGCAGGAAATGTCTCCCCTCCACCAGACACCAATAACTATGAAAAAGAAAGAAAGGAAGGAAGGAAGGAAGGAAGGAAGGAAGGAAGGAAGGAAGGAAGGAAGGAAGGAAGGAAGAAAAAAAGAAAGGAAACACTTTCTCAATAGAATTCCAAAGTCCATGAAAAAGGAGAAATGATCTAATTAAAAATTAATATCACACTTCATTGAAAGACTAGGACATGGCTTCCTTTGACCAACTACATTCATGTGCTAAGCCTCCCCAGAGTGGTCTCCTGAGTGGGATTTTGAGGATATAGCACAAGTAAAAAGAGCCTCAGAGTTAATAGAGGATTTTAGGAATGTTACTACTGGAGAGTATACTGTCTGTAAAGTATAAACATGAAAGAACTTTTCCTAATATCTAAATTTTTGAAAAGAAAATAAAGTAAGAGAAAAAAATGAAGGATTTATATTTCTAAATATAGGTAGGGATGTTCAAGACTCTGAATCTAATTAGAAGAAGGAAAAATGTCTGCTACAGAATTCACACAGTTTACGTGTCTTACTAAGCCCAGGTAGATTGTTCTATAGGTTCACAGGCTGTCAGCTAACCATCTCTGTCTTGTCGTTGATGTTCTTCCTCTTTCCTCAGCTCTCCTATTCTGACCTACTGCCTAACTTAGACTTGTTTTTCTCTTTCAGTTTATGAGAGACTTCTGAAGACAATTTCAGTCTAGACTGCTACTGACTGGGAATCTAATCCAGAGGCAGCCTGGCCCTTGGGATCACCAAGCTTTCTCTTGTGGTGAAGGTTGTACAGATTTGTTTTGAATATAAGCATAGTTCTATACTGCTGCATTCTCTGTCTTTGCCAAAAATCATTACCTTTGTAACATAAGCCATGCAGCTTTCATTTTTCAAACTAGTCTCCTATAGGTGGGGTCATAAAATTAGAAAAAGAAAGTAATCTGATGAATTAATCATAGCAACATTAGTCATTGATTTTGTAAAAGAAAATGATTACAATTAATCACTTATAAACTTTGCTCCTCCTTGTCAGCTGGAGAAGTAGGGGTAATTTACTGCAGAACAGCAACTGTTTACCTGTAAAGATATGATATATAAAAACACTTCTGAAGACAAAAAGCATCTCTGTACTTGTTACAATACTATGGGAATTAGCTGTACTGAAAAAAAAATCAGGGGACATGGATTTTTTTAATATCGTCTTTTATGGCATTTTGCCAAGGGTTATAAATAAGAAAAGTCTAGAAATTTCTTGATTGTTTTATTTTGTGTGTGCTTTTTCTAGTCAAATCCAAATTAAAATCTCCAACTAAATCTTTCTGAACACACCCTGGTTATACAATTTTTAAAATTACAAAGGATAAAAGTAGAAAAATGTTAGTTATATTGACCAAGAAATATCTATCATCAAATTAACTACTTTTATATGTCCATAAAAATTAAGGTCCTAAAAATGTAATAAATATATTAGGGACATAGAATTTTCTAGATAAATTTTATTGCTCATCTAAGTTACCATGATTCTCTTCAGACCTTATGTGCGGTGGTTTGAATGCAAATGTATGTTCCATATAGATTCAGGTATTTTTGATTATCTTAAGTCTCCAGTAGGCAGAACACTGATGGAGGAGGTGTCACTGGGAACAGTTCTTCATTCCATCCCTATGAGATGTGAAGAGAGTCAGTTTGAACTCTTGCTGTTGTTGCTTGCTGCTGTTGGCAGTTTTCCTCTACTATAAATGTATAGAAATGAGTCAGCTTCTTCCACCATTATGGAGTTTCCCTGGATTAAACCCTTTCCTCCCATCAGCTGCTTCTGGTAGCACTTTGTACCAGCAACAAGAAGGTAACTGCAGAGAGCCAGAGCCACAGAGACCCCCAACACCTCATCACTGAAGCAGACCAAAAATGAACCCAACATGGCTCAGGGAAATTTTGCGGAAGAGGGGGCAGAAAGAATGTCAGAGCCACATGTTGGGTCATGATATGCAGAGACATTTAGCTTACCCATAACTGTGGGCTAACTCCAGAATGGATGACCCATATACCTCAACAAGGAGGGGCCAAGGGGAGGGGGTAGGTCACGGATGAGCCTAATAATGGTACCAAACTGACTGTATTTGCTGAATACAAAACTAACTAATAAAAAAAAAGAAAAAAAAAAAGAAGGTAACTGCAATATTATATAACACACACACACATGCATTTCCTATGTGCAGAGTCCAAGTGAATCCAGTTTTGATCTTCTGAATAAAATGTCAATGTTGTTTTATAGCAGGAACCCAACTTATACAAAGAAATATTTAGTAGATTTCTGATTTAGCAACAGTATGTTTTCCTTTTGCTGGTATCATAAAGTTCAAAAAATAAATTGCCACAAACTTGATAACTTAACACCCTGTGGGGATTTTTGTTTGTTTGCTTGTGTATTTGGGGATAGAGCCCTCACAGGGATACTACTGGGCTAGAAGCATGGTATGAAGAAACCTAGTTCCTTCCTTGGGGCTGCAAAGATTTTCAGAAAGATTCCTTATTGCTGCTCTGCTCACTGTGTTCTTCACCCATCCTCAAAGCTGCACGAGCTGCCCCAGTATGTGTCATGTCATCTTCCCCTTATCTCCACAGAACGGTTCCTAACCCTGTTCTCCCTGACTCTTCCATTTTTTTCATTTCATTTTGTTTTCTTTCATCACTCTCCTATGACCCCGTTCCAACCCCCTCCACTGAACAATCACTTCTTTCCAATCATTCTTTCTTCTATTGTGATGTCTTTTATTCTTGATGTCCTCCATCCTCCGTGACCATGTTGATATATAATACAACTATGCAAGTAACAATGGATGCTATGAGGTCATGAATTTAACCACCACTGTGTCTGGAAGATAGCATTCTAAAGTTTTCCTCCACATACTTTGGATCTTTCATTCTTTCTGTCATCTCTTCCACAATAGCATTGAAGTATGTGAAGAAATGTCTCATTTAGTGCTGAACACTCAATAGTCATGTTTTTCAGCAGTTTTATGAGTGTTGGAGCTCCCCAGTAGTCATAGCTGTCCAAAAAGAGCATTTTCTCTAACTAAAGTAAGTGCAGTGCTAATATGTGGGCATAAAGATTTATATTTAGGGTGCGAGTTAAATGGTATAATATATACACTTAGCTAAACAATATTATCTACTTCCCTCCATGTCCTTCCACCCATAGGCTTTTGGGTAGGATTTTAGTATCAGGCATGAATTCCTTCCTATACAGTGGGCCTCAAATCCAATCAGAGTACAGTTGATTACCCCAATTACAGTTATGCCACTATTGTACCATTGGGATCATCTTGCCTTGCTGACCAATTGTGTAGTTCACAGGGTCCAGTGTTGAATAAGACTGTTGATGATTCTTTTCCCCAGGGGAAGATCCATAATGGCAGAAGAAGTTGGTCCCCTCTTAAAGGACCAGACACAGAGAGAAGCCACAAGTACACTTCAGGAATTCTAGGTGGAACTAGGCACTTTGTGTATCTTTAGACTGGAATTTCAAACCCACAACCACACCTTAAGATCTGACGAGTGATAGCTCTTCCATCCAGGTGGTTGCATATCCAAACTACAAACTAATAAAACACTGAATATATTGGGAGTCATCTATTCAAACTACCACAGTCTCCTTCTAGCCCAGGCCGACCTGGAATTCACTAGGTAGTCTCAGGGTGGCCTTGAATGCGTAGTGATCCTCCTACCTCTGCCTCCTGACTGCTGGGATTAAAGGCATGTGCTACCACATCAGGCTCCCTCATATGCATTTTTTAGATGCTTCTTTCCCTTCCTTCCTTCCTTCATTCCTTCTTTTTCAGTACTAGGTTTTAAAATCAAAGACTTGAGCATGCTAGGCAATTTTTCTACCATGGAGCTATAAACCTAACCTTCTAACCTCTTTCAAAGTAACATTAAGCAGGCCATGGTGATGCACACCTAGGACAGAAGGCTTTGCAAGCAAGTGTCTGTAACCTCTGAGCTATCTCTCTAGCCTTTCTAATTTTCTTTCTTTCTTTCTCTTTTTTTTTTTTTTTTTGAGACAGTGTTTCACTGTAACACAGACTGTAATGGGGAAATTGGGGTTCTGGGGTGCTTCATGGAACCCCAGGCCCTGAGTTCATATCTGCAAACTAACCAAAGAATTGGCAATTCCAGATTCAAGAAAATGATACTTTTTTCCTTCAGTTTTTCAAGGAAGGGTCTTGCTCTAGCCCAGGATGACCTAGAATTCACTAAGTAGTCTTAGGGTGTCCTTGAACTCAGATGATCCTTCTACCTCTGCCTCCCAAGTGCTGGGATTAAAGGCATGCACCAACATGCCCGGCTGAGAATGATTTTTAAAATACCACATTTTATTCAGATTTTACAAGAGTGTGGAAAGGGGAAGGCTTGGAGGTAAGGGGAGATAAAGTGGGGAGAAGGAAGTATACCACATGGAGCCCAAAAGCCCATGTGGGTCATATGTAGCTCAGGAGTCCATGAGACCAGATATTGATCTGGGGGAAAAGCATGAAAAGAAAGGAGAGAAGTTCAAGGAGCTCCTACCATGTGGAGAGCTGGAGGGGATCAAGAACCTATGCAGATAGTAAGGGCTAGGGGTCCTCCCTGCTGGGCCTGGGCTAGGGCCTAGGCCTAGTCCCTCCCAGCTGGGCCTAGGCCTGAACTAAGCCAGCCTAGGCTCAGCTAAGGGAAAAACTCACCCACAGCTAGAAGTTTCCAAATGATCAGAGAGAGCGAGAGCTGTAATTCTTTATTATTTAGTTTTTTGCATCTTTGTATATCCTAGATATCAATCCTCTGTCCCATGCATAGGTGGAAAATTTTCTTCAATTCTTATCCTGCCTTTTAAAACTCAACTAATGTCACAATGCAATTTGAAGCAAAATGGTTTAACCTGGAACAGATCATACTCAGTGAACACGCCCAATCACAGAAAGATGAACATCACATGGTCTTACTCATCTGTGGCTCCTAACCTGAATTGGCCCAAGATGTTGACATATCTAAAAAACATCTCTAGGATCAGACAATAGGAAGGGTGGTGTGGGAGGGGAGAGTAATGGTGGGGGTCAAGAGCATAAAACTGGACCCATATGGCAATGGTACCATAAAATTCTACATCCTAAAAGACAGATTAAATGGTTGAACCTTCATCAGGTCCTTAGATGGAACACCTGAATCACAGGGCCTTGGAGAGAGTAAGATGACGACTAACCTTAATCTCCTGTTTCTCTCTCTCTCTTTCCCTTTTCTCTCTATCTCCTTAATATTGCCTATCTTTTTCTTCCATCTTTTCTTTGGTGCTGGCCTGTAACTCGCAATTACAGCATTTGGTTAACATACACAATGAGCTGTTGACCAGAGAGACCTATAAGGTTTCCCAAAAGTAGACACATTTCTGTCAGAGTGCTTGTTGACTCACCAAAGGTTAATGGTAACACCCTACTGCTGAAGACACCATGTGCCATTGGCATGGAATATGGAGTGATCTGGTTGGAATCTGGAAGAGTCAGTACCTGGACAATTAGTTCATCTAGTGCCAGAAGGTGTTACATGAGCAACTGGGGGTAACTGAACACCATCTGTCCAAGCAACTCATGGTCTAAGCTATCCAGCAGCAAACAACCTGATGTGATGCTCACACAAGTGCAGTAGTGGCACACAGCCATGGTGGGTAACCAACTGCTCTACTTGATCACCTCAGTGGAATGGAACCCATAGCTAGAGCTGGGAAAAAAGTCAGAACCATATCCAGAAAATGAGACCCCCTCTCTACTATCAAGTTCCCATTAATCATGGGCTACAAGAGAGCCTACTCCTATTAAATTATCTCTAAAAAGAATATTGGTTATCCTATTTATCTGGTGCTGACTTCACTTTCCATTAGAGAGTTTGTTTCTCTTTTTCAGATAGACGCATATCCTGATGAGAGAAGCAGCCTATCGCACCTCAACAGGGCTCCAGCTGAAACCAAGAGTAATTGGGGAAATGAGCAAGAGTACTGCTTTCTTGGTGAACCTGGTACCAGCACAAGGGTGAAAGAGATAGACACAGAGAACACTTAACTTCTACCAAACCAGATATACAGAGATCCAGAGGCTCCCAAGACCTCATCACTGAAGTAGACCTAAAACGAACCCAACATGGCTCAGGGAAATTTGGGAAAGAGGGGGAGAAAAGATTGTTAGAGCCACAAGTTGGATCATTATGCACAGATTCACTGCCTCTTTCCCATAAGTAATAGCTAACCGTACAATGCATGACCCATAAATCCCTCAACGAGGAGGGCTTCTGTGGAGGGGGGAGGACAGGGAGGAGTCTAACGATGGTACCAACATGATTATATACACTGTGTACCTAAATAATAAAAAAGACAGAGGAGAATCATTGTTCAATAAAGTTAATCTTATTTTTAAAAAACTCAATTAATGGTGCCCTTTGCTATACAAAATCTTATAAGTTCATGAGGTCCCATTGGTTGAATATTAGACATTTTACTGAGCAACTGGAATTCTATTTAGAAAGCAATATGTGTCTATATACTAAAATGTTTCCGCTACTTTTCCTTCTAGTATATTCACAATTTTAATTCTGATGTTAAGGTCTTTGAACCATTTTTGAACCATTTGCAGGCAATTCTTACACATGGGGAGAAATAAGGATCTACTTTCATTCCTCTGTATATAGATATCTAGTATTGCAAGAACCATTCCTTTAAGAGGCCATCTTTTCTCCAGTGAGTACTTTTGTCATTTTTGTCAAAAGTCAGATGGCTGCAGGTGTATGAGTTTATATCTGTATACTCTATTCTGATCAATGAATTTACATGTCTGTTTTGTGCCAGTATCATGCTGTTTTGATACTATGGATCTTCAATATAGCTTGAAATCAGGTATGGAGATATCTTCAGGCCTGTTTTAGTTGCACAGGAATGACCTGCTTATGTGAGGGTGTCTGTGTGTGTGGTGTGTGTGTATGGTTGATTTCAAATAAATTCTATTACTAATTTTTATTACTGTGAAGAATGGAATTTGGATTTCTATAGGAATTGCACTAAATCTGTTTATTGCTTCTGGTAATATAACCATTTCACAACAATGCAACAATGACTTCTCCAATCCATCAACATAGAATGTTTCCCATTTTATATTGTCTTCAATATGCTCTTTCATTTTTAATGACCCTTCCAGTTAGACTGGGTGCACCTACATATCACTGATATTTTTTCTCTTTTAAGTGTAGGTTACTATGTAACTTAATTATACTGTAATCTTAATTTTCCCTCCCCATGTAACCTAACAAATTTGTAGGTTTTGTGTAAGTTAGGGTGGATATTTTTTGTAAGGGGACATTATCCTCTTTCTTGTAAAGATAATTATAATATTAGTTTGTATGAACAATTATCATCAATGGATGTGAAACTGGTGGTAAGATACTTTTAGAATGCTAGGCTTCTCTCCTGCCTCCAGTCAACATAGTTATTAATTATCACATGGAAGAGATGACTGAACCTCAATTAACCATAAAAAAAGAAATGGGGCATATAGACATCACAGTTTTGTTTATAGAATATACACATTGATACAATTAGGGGTAAATGACTTTTTAAATAATATTTTATCTCACACTTATTTTCATTCCATAGATAAAATAGTCACTCTCTATATACATACATATATTCACATGCACATATAATGTTAGAGATCACATGATATTAGCATTCATAGCATCTGGATTGGACAAAAGATATACTATTTCTTGTACCATTTCCATAGGTTTGAAAAAAATCTATAAAAATAACCTTTATGAAAAAGGGATATCTATTTGGAGAATATAGTAAGTAGTGCTTGCCAAATGATTATATGTGTGAATGAGGAAATAGAGACCTGAAATTTTTATGAATAATATTACATTTACTGAGATTGGAACTATTTCAGGTGAAACATGTTCAGTGAAAAACTAAATGTGAGATTTTTTTTTAGCATACGGATGATATTTAAAGATATAGGGAAAATAAGAGCATATAAGGAGTTTCAGAGGCAATGGAAAGTGACTGGAAATTAAGCCCTAGGTAATTATAGTATCACAAATGTTAGTGATAGGAAAATGCAAAATGAATCTTACAGAGAATTAGTGCATGGTTAATAGAAAAATAGTAGTAAGAGGCAGTATCACGTACACCAGAAGATTTTTTTTTCTCATACATGAGAGATTTAAACTGCATTGTTAATGTTACTAAGAAACTGAGTAATGGGGCTGGAGAGATTGTTCAGTAGTTAAAGATGCTTGCTTGCTATTCCTGATAGCATGGGTTTAATTCCTTAGTACCTGTGTCAAGTCAGATGCACAAAGTGGCACATGCATCTGGAATTTGTTTACAGTGGCAAGAGGTCCTGAGATACCCATTTTACCTCTCTCTTTCTCTCTAATAAATAAATAGTAATATTAAACTAAGAAGAAACTGAGTAAAATGAACACAGACTAAGCACTGACCAGAACAATGATGCATTCCTTGGTGTCCATGATAATCATTCTCTGTTTTCACTGAATTGGATAAGGAAACAAGACATGTCAGAGGGAGGGTCTGTGAGAGAATTTCTAGGATGGATTAATAGAAGGGAGAAGACCCTCTTTTGATGTGAGCATCCCTTCTGGCAGCACATTAGTTATAAAGATGTCTCAATGATGAGCCATGTTTTAGCTTGTCCATGTTCACCCCTCACTGGTGAGTGTACCTACTCCATTGCTGTCATCCTTTACTGAAATCAAACCCAGCTTCTCCTGTCTTTGAATGTAGAATGGAGGCCAGTGGTTCTCCAAGAAGCCTCTAGACCTTTCTATCAGATTGGGACTATTGAGATACTCCATCACATGGACTGAGCTGGAATCAAGTTCTCACACTCTTCAGAGTACAGACATCCATTGTTGAACTGCCCAGCCAGTATCTTGAAAGCCAATCGAAGTAATGCCCTTTGTAAAGTATATACAGTGTGTGGTTCAGTGCCTCTGGAAAACCCTGCCTAATACAGTGACCTATGTAAATAAAAGTTTAGGAAATTCAAATTGAAATATTAACTAGTATGGAACCAAGGGAAATGTATAGAAATTTATAAAGAAGAAAATAAAAGAAAGTATTTCAAGGAGATGTAGTATACGGAAGAATATAGAAATGAAGTCTTAGTTATATTCCATTCTGCTGCAGCTGAGGTCTCTGAAGGGACAGACAACTGTGGTCTCCATCTTCTGATGAGGGCGTCTGTACTCATGCTAGATCCTCACCCATTATCTTCCTTTATCCTTATTCTCCTCCTATGCATCCTATCTACAAATGCACTCATATGGGATTGTGTCTTCAGAATGAGTTTTAGAGAGACACAAATTGACACATAGCTCAGGGGAATTAGGAGTTAAGGGGGTGTTTTATTTGGCTTTGTTTCTAAGTTGATTGATTTTTTTTGTTATTTTTGATGACAATGATCCACCAGATGAAGAAGAATAGTAAAGCAGGATACACCAAAGTCAGTTTGTGCACATGTGAAGATTCCAGCCCCTACACATTGAATTAGGAAGCAATTCAAGTCCGCTGGAGTGAAGGACACAGAGTTTAAAACAAATGCTAACTAAGTCAGTATATTTATGATAAAAAGTTAGAAATACCATTTTATGATTACTTGTAATTTTTCCCATACAAGAAAAATCTAGGGGACTGTTTGAGAGATTTTTTAAAAAACCTGGATTTGGGGAGACAGAATTATGTATTACCTTTAATAGTAGGTAATGAATAGGCTAATGAAATATGGCAGATTTCTCAAGAGTACCAAGGATTGGATTATTATGCTCATAACTATAAAGTGGCATGGGTTAGTAGCTATGAAGTCAGCCATTTTTGTGCTGATTTGAAATATAACAGATATATTCAGGTTGGGATTTTACAAATGGAGGACAGAGTATAGTGGTAAAATCAAGTGAACTGGAGACTATCCTGGGGAACTAAATGGACAAATGGAGGAGAGCTACACAAATAGGAAAAGAGACCCAAGGATGCAGAAGTGGCCACCTGACTCAAGATCAAGGAGTGAGCCACATTATGATTAATTTGGGGGAAAATGGAAAAATAGTTGGTAGAGCCATAGAGTATTGCACTGTAATGTTAAGATTTGGGTGAGAGCTGTAGAAAACGCTTAGTGGTTAAGGCACTTGTCTGCAAAGCCAGAGGACCTAGGCTCAATTCCCCAGGACCCACATGAAGCCAGATGCACAAGATGGTGCATGTGTCTGGAGTTTGTTTGTAGTGGCTGGAATCTCTGGCATGCCCATTCTCTCTCTATCTGCCTCTGTCTCTCTCTCTCTCTCTCTCAATGCTTCTCTCTTAAATAAAAATAAATAAATAGATATAAGATCTGAGTAAGTGAAACTTATATTTATCTCTCTTTTTTTCTTTTTCAGTATTAGTAAGTGGAACCCAAAGACTTGCACATGTTTGGTAAGTACTTTAGTACTGAGCTATGTCCCTAGCCACAACAGATAATTGAATAATAAGATCCAGATAATCAATAGGTCACTGTCATCAGATAAGTAGATATGAAGTAAATAAAAATAACAGCATTTAATTAGTGGATTTTGAGATAAGAATAGCCATAGTGTTATGTTAGACTATTTAGTACTATAGAAAAACACCTTATAGTATGTTTTGACTGGCAGTTTAGAAGTTTGAATCCAGACTGTGGGCCTGTGATATGAGAGATCACCACAACAGATGGGATGTAGTTGAGAAGAGTTTCTCATAACATGGTGGTGAGAAAAACAGAGAGAGAGAGAGAGAGAGAGAGAGAGAGAGAGAGAGGAGAGAAGGCACTCTATAGCTAGATCCTACCTCCTAAAATTGGTGCCACTTCTCCAAAAGGACCACCTGCTTAGGGCTAAGCTTTAACACCTGTGGGAAAATTTAATATTTAAACTATAACCAGAGAAGAAAAGAGACTATAAAGGTCCTATGTAACTAAAAGTTCTGATATCAAGGAGCCTGAATTTTATATTTTTCTATCTCTGTCATTCTGTCTCTCCTCTCTATCTATATTCATATTTTAGAACAAGTTAGTAGTAGTAGTCAAGAAATAGAAACAATAAGTAATGTGTATTTCCACCTTACTTCCATACCCTGTTTTGTTATGGGAGAGAACAAAACAAGTTAAAATAAAACAACAAATTTCCTTCCAGATGATTTTAGAGAAAATGGTCATGCATGCTAAGGTTGGAAAATAAACACAAGACAAAGAAGGGGGATATGTATCTCTGAGCACTGTGCTTTTATTCAGTTCTTAAATGTGGAGTTTTTCAGCTCTTAGGAGTTTTCATGTCTTCTAAGTGGTCACTTCACTTGCCATGGGCAGCCTTTCCCTTCCAATAGCAAAACCTAAAGGGTGAACCTACCATCTGTCTGCTTATCCTGCTTTGGATGGAGATCTCTCCTCAAATTTAGTTGTGGGAATCTCTTATAAAGGTACCATGGGAATAATTTTCATTAACTCCAAATAAGTGGTAAATAGTATGCTTAAGTCCACTTATATTTATTTCTCCTTTGCTAACTGTATTGACAACACCTCAACATTTAGTTCTATCTGAAAATTTCATTAGCAGGCAATTTATTCCACCTTGGAGATGATTAATAAAGATGGAAACTAAGGTTGATCTCATGCCAAAGCTTCTGCAGACCCCTCTAGCCACTTCCTCACAACAGGAATGCTACTATGTATCACTTCCTTCCGGGGGGGAGGGGCATGCCCAGCCAGAGAGAGACAAATGAGATTAGTTTTACGCAGGCCAATTTGGACCAGGTTAGAAAACTGACCCTCTGAGACACCACACTAAGTGCTTCAACTATTCCTCCAGTAAATACAATCATTTATTTACAAAGCTCTTAGCTTCATCTTTCTGAAAGCATACATAAAGTTTGGCACCATTTACATTTTATATGCCTGTACAGCCTTATTACTGGGTCTATAGTTCCCTAGGTGTTACAGATCCCCTTCAATATCTGGAGCTTAAGGAAAACACAGGTTCTGACATCACACATATCACGTAACTCTGACTACTCTCTTCTGTTTGAAGTTTTGCACCCTGTCTGTTTCTCTTCAGTGCCTGGCATGATTCCAGGTCCTAATGATATTTAAGATATTCTCCTAAGTAGTTTAACAAATGTCAGCTCACTTTTCTTGCCCCTGAGTGATTGTGAAGTAGACTGTTCTGATATTAACGTTCTTTGAGTTAGAGTTTAAGTGCAGTCATGGGAGTAAGTGGATTTTGGTTGTGTTCCCTTTGTTTCCCTTGTTCATGTCTTTGTTGAAGAATTTTTACATAATTGATAGGATCAGTACTGCAATTAGCCTGATCTGATAATTAAGCCTTAGAACATTAAACTTTATTTTGTAATATTGAAGTTCTCATATTAAATAGCATAGACTATTTTTACATGAGTCAAAAGTCAATTTGAACTTTTGCCCTGAAAAACTAATTCTAAATTTGGTTCAGCATAAAACTTACTTTAACTTAAATAGCTTGAATTTTGGATTGATTTTTCATTTCTTTTTTTTGTTTGTTTGTTTTGCTTATTCAACACAATTCAAAGATGTTAGTATTGTAATGATTATGAAAATGTGTTTTAGAGTCAATCTAATCTGGTTTAGAACATACTTTAGACCTCTGTTATTATTATGTAAATACTAAAACAATTATTTCAGAAATATTATGTAAAATATATAATATATACTTAAAAACTTAATTACAGAAAATAACTTTTTCCAAATTCTTCTTGGTAGAACGTATTTATTAACTTTGATAAAGATGAAAAACATTAAATGCTGTATTAGATCTGAAATGAAATATTTTAAAAAATAACTTGAAGAAAAGGCAGAGAAAATTAATTTGCAATAGTTTTCAAGAATTTATTTCAAGAATTAATTTCAAGAAATATGTTGGAATATATATGTATATATATAAACAAGGTAAAACATTAGGAATTTAGGTATTTTTAAATGAAAAATCATGCAGAGATTATCATGATTCAGCAGCTAAAATGGGAAGGCAGCATGGAGTCTAAATGTTTAATATGCAGGATATGTCATCAAGAAGTTAGATCTTCTGTCATAGCAACTATGGAGCTGTTGAAAAGTTGAGTGACATTACATGATCAGCAAAGAACCATCTGGTAATCTGCCACAATGGGAAGACTTGATGGAAAACTACATATTTGAAGTAGGGAAATTATAAATTGATATTGCAAAAGATCAAAGCCTTAGAATAATAATATTAATAAATAAATAATATATGTATATTATATATATATATATATATATATATATATATATAACAAATGTTCACCTGGATTATACAAACTACAAAAACAAAACAAAACAAAAACAAACCTTCAATGTGATCAGAAAACAAAGTGATCTAAGGACAATAAAATCCCTGTTCTCATAGTGCAGTGGAGACCAAAAACAGCAATGATATATGAACACTATAACATGCTGGAGGCATGATTTGGAAAAAAGTGCAGAGTGGAGAATTAGGAACATGCATTGGAGAGTGAGGGGAGACTTTGTCCAATGAGAGAGTCAAGGTCAGGCTCAGCTGAAGTTATTGTTTGTGAAAAATGAGGGGAGAGCACTTGACGTGAATATATGGGAGAAACAGGCTTCCTGCAGAAGAAAGAGCCATGAGAAAGAATTCTCCATAGTCTAGCTCATGAGAACAGTCAGAGCAGCTGGAGTATTGTGAATAAAGTACAGTGGGCATGGCAGTGGACACTGGAGATTGGGCAGGTTGGCTGAGTGTTGTAGAACACTTCAAAGACTGCCTTTCTCTGGAAATGAACCAAATAAGGGTTTGAGCAGAGTGGTGAGATGATATAAATTAATTCAAAAATAATTATGTCAGAGAACTTTGCTGGACAGGGGAAGAAAGAATATAAGAGACACAGGAAGGGAAGGAGTATCTTGAAGCATTAACCCCCCCCCCCCACACACACACACACAGATACTGACTGGTACATTCATGACCCTACAGTGAATACCAATAGCTCTACTGAGGAGGGCCCTTAGTGGTATGGGGTGGAAGGGATATAAGAGTAGACCCTGATGGAAATATGATCAACATGCAATAGGTTTATAGAGTAAAATTCACAATTAAATTATAAATAAAATATGTTTTCAAGAATAGTTATGACTTATGTGGAAAACAAACTTTGACAAGGGCCATGAAGTAATTAAAAGCTGAGATAATGCAATGATAAATATTACCTAAGGGAACTGACTTAGACAGCGTGATTAGCTGAGGGGCTTGGGGTCGGTTTGAAAAGATAGAGGGACCTGGGTTGGGAAAGCATCCATAAGCATGGCAAGGTCTGTGCTCATTTAGGATAGATACAGCCTTTTACGTTAAACCTGGGTGAAGATAAGAAAGCTGAGTGACTTTCTCATTTTGGTTAAACTGATTGAGAAATGGTTTTGCTCTTAATGGAAATACATAGTTGAGGAAGAGCAGGTAGCCTTACTCATACTAAACAGGATCCATTAATGAATTCTGTTGTTCAAAGAACTGAGGACAGAAGTTGAAAATTACGTATATGTATATAAATGCACAAACATGTGCACATTTTGTATTATGTGTCTACAATTATGGACAGATCTAAGCTTGGTGGAATCTGAATGTCAACAATTTTGAGGTTAACTTTTCAAAGCAAAACAATAATACAAATAAAAGAATTTGGTTTGGGAGCTTGGGGCTGCTCTTTAAGCCCAGAAACTTACACTTCACAATGAAACTTAAACTTCACAAACTTCACTTCATTGGGGTGATAGCACAAAGAGCCACATTACTTTGGTTGAACATCACTTTTAAAGCCAAAACTCTTTCCTAGTTGAGAGAAGAGTTTAAGAGCCATGATAAAGTCATATAATTGAATTCCAGATTTTAAGCTACAGGAGCTATAGGTGTTTTGGATTGCTGAATATATAATCATCTTCATAATTGTGACATGGTAGATGCAGGAGGTATGTCCATAGGATATGGTGATTAGGAAGCATTTTCTAGATTATAATGGCGATAGGTAATCCAGAAGCCAAAAAGAGACTACATGGTTCTTTTCCTTTTGTTTTTTTTTTTTTTTTTCATATCTGTCATCAAGCTAATCACTGATTTGCTGGCTCAGTATTAAAATATACTGACTCAGTAAATACATTGACAGCCACACCCATAAATGGCCCTCAGTACATTGATTGAAAGAACTTGCTATCATTCCCAGAGACTTAAAAGCACCTGCATCTGTCTTTGGATAGTATTTCAGATAGCTTCTTTGTCTGAAGATGGAGATCCCTCTTTCTCATAATGACCTTTGCATTCTATGTCCACAATTACAAATATTCATTAAAAGTGCCATTGCTTCCATAAATTCTATAACCATTTAAAGTATTTCCATAGAATAAAAAGATACAATTTAAATCTTCACTGACTGCAATTTCATTCTTCTTGTATTTTCTTGATTTAATAATTTTATATTTCCACGCATGTGCATGCTTTAACAACGAAGGGACTTTTGAACTAGTTATTTTCCCATATATTAGACAATCAAAATATTTCCAAGAATATAGTTATAGAACTAAAATAATTTTAGATGTATGATTCCAAACACTATGACCTTTAAGCCACAATTTCCCAGTTGCATGACTTTATGTAGGTCTCTCTTTCCCCCAGCAATGTCTTCACATTTCTTGTCTTCCAAAGGTCCTTTTGTATTTAACATGTTAACTCTCCTATCCAAAATTGGTCCTTTGACCCCAGATCATTTCTACCCACACTTTTATTTCTGCTGCCTTTACTCAGAATGTTTTTTTTTTTTCAGAACGTCTTTAAGTTTATTTTTATTTACTTGACAGAGAGAGAGAGAGAGAGAGAGAGAGAGAATGGGCATGCCAGAGCCTTCAGCCTCTGCAAACAAGCTCCAGATGCAGGTGCCACCTTGTGCATCTGGTTTAATGTGAGTCCTGGAGAATTGAATCTGGGTCCATTGGCTTTTCAGGAAAGTGCCTTAACCACTAAGCTATCTCTCCAGCCCTTAGCTCAGAGTTTTATCCTCAGAGGTTGTACTTGTCTGCAATTCACCCATAAACATACTAGGTCTGGCTTTTAAATAAAGCAGCATCTTACTGGTGACCCAGTGATCACATTCCAGTGTATATTCATATAAGTGAAATAAGAAAATAATTTCATATCTTGCTAAATTATACAAACCTAATATAATGTCATAAAAGCTAGGGAGTAAAAACCATTACCTTATAGTGGTCATCAAACCAGAAGTCATATACAATGGTCCTAAATCAATCTATTTCTGTAGATGATCAGGGGCTGATTCCACAGGGAGGCAAATTACAATATTTACCATGTAGGTATTCCTGTACTTTCTCTCAGTTTTACTGAGATTGATACGTGGATTACTTGGTTCTAGATAGATTAAATTTAAAGGAGTCCACAAAGACTAACATTATAAGGAATAGAGAAACAATTAAATAACATTTTATAGAAATAAAAGAGGAACATGGATTAGGTCAAAGAAATGAGCCATGAGAAGTTTTAAGAAGTATAACATATAACTTAATATCAATACCTTCATATCATTGGTCACAAGAAACATCTCATAAATATCAGCATTTTCAAAGACATTTAGAGTGCCACTGTTATGCTTTTACCATACAAGTTTGTGCTAGTTTATTTAAATAAGGGTGCATATAATTTTGCACTAAGCTCCACTTTATGGATAATAAAATGAAACTTTTCATCTCTTCTTTAATACCCATGGTATCACAAGTGGTATTTACACTTCACTAACCAATCTCCTCCATTAGTCTCCTTTCCCTCCATTGAAATGTTCAAATCTTACTCACTCTCCTGTCCCTAACATGACCGGTGAATAACTGCCCTGCAGTCCAGAGGATAATTAATTTCACAGGTGTTATTGAGCAGTATATTTTGAAAATATTCCTAAGTAGAGCATATAATATACCCCTGGTGCACAATTTCTACAATGAGAAGAGAAAGAGAAATGGTGCTCCTAAAGAAAGTATCTGGGGACTTTAGAGTACAGATGAGCCACAGTACTTGTTCTCTGATTCTTGGCATGAGTGAGACCAAATGTATGTGGTAGACAAAATTCTAATTAACTAAAACATGCATGATTTATGTAACTTTAGATGGTAGTGGAACTTAATTGGTTTCATTTTGTCTCAGTTTTTGCTTTATTTGATGATATTTTCCAGTCTAAAGGGTTCCCATCAAAAATTTCATGCTAGAACTATGATGTGCATTTTCATGGTAGTTGAATATTATTTTATTTTTTGAATTTGAGAAACTAATTAAATATTCTGCTTCTTTGAATTTTGAGTGGTTAATGAAGTGTATAGGAATTACCAGCTGCAAGTATCACACTGTTTTTTTTTCTCTATTATTGTCCACAGTAGCTACTTGAATAATACAGGTCATTCATAATTTACATACAAGCCTTAATTTTTTATTAGTTTTGTACTCAGTGAATACAGTCAAATTGGTATCACTGTTAGCCTCGTCCCTGTCCTCCCCGCTCATCAGGGACCCTCCTTGTTGGGGAATATGGGTGGTGCATTGTGGGGTTAGGCGTCAGTTATGGGTAGGAGGCAATGTCTCTGTGTATCATGACCCAATGTGCAGTTCTTACATTGTTTCTGGCCTCTCTTCCTCAAATTTCCCTGAGCCATGTTGGGTTCATTTTAGGTCTGCTTCAGTGATGATGTCTTGGGAACCTCTGTGTCTCTGGATGTATGGTTTTGTAGGTGAAGGAGATAGACACAGAGAACAAGCCTTAATTTTTTTTATTTTCATTTTTGAATATATTTTATTTATTTACTTATTGGAGAGAGGGAGAGAAAGAGAGAGAGGCAAATAGAGAAATGGCCATACCAGAGAATTCACCCACTGCAAAACTCCAGATGTATGTGCCACCTTGAGTATCTGGTTTAAATGGGTACTGAGGAATAGAAACTGGGTTCTGAGGCCTCACAGACAAGTGACTTAACTCCTAAGCCATCTCTCCAGCTCTGTGAGCCTTAACTTTAACAAATACAATAGGATTAGAAAAAAATAAAATAGCTCAGTTGTTGTTCATTTGTTTTTCTTCTGTTTTCATTTTCTTTCTTTCTTTTTTTTTTCTTTATTAGTCAGTTTTGTATTCAGCAAATACAGTAAGTTGGTACCATTATTAGGCTCATCCGTGACCTACCCCCTCTCCTTGGCCCCTCCTTGCTGAGGTATACAGGTCATGCATTGTTTAGTTAGCCCACAGTTATGGGTAAGCTAAATGTCTCTGCATATCATGACCCAACATGTGGCTCTGACATTCTTTCCGCCCCCTCTTCCAAAAAATTTCCCTGAGCCATGTTGGGTTCATTTTTGGTCTGCTTCAGTGATGAGGTGTTGGGGGCCTCTGAGGCTCTGGCTCTCTGGTTTGGTAGGAGTTGATTTTTCTCTGTGCTGATCCCCTTCCCTCTTGTGCTGGTGTCCGGTTCATCAGGAAAACAGCCCCCTTGCTTGTTTTCTCCAATTTTTCTTAGTTTCAGCTGGGGCCCTTATGAGGTATGATGGGGTGGCTCTCTCCTTAGGATCTACATCTATCTGAAAAAGAGAAGCAGATTCTCCAACGGAGAGTAAGTTAGCACCAGGACAAATGAGATAACCCTTACTTTTTTTATAGAGAATTTAATAGGTGTCGGCCCTCTTGTAGCCCACAATTGATGGTAGCTTGATATTGGAGAGTGGGCTTATGTTTGGATATGGTTCTGACTCGTTTCCCAGCTCCAGCTATGGGTCCCATGCCAGTGACGGGATCAGTTAGCCAAATTGAGAGCAGTTGGTTCCCCACCATGGCTGTGTGCCACCACTGCACTTGTGTGGGAATCACAACAAGTTATTTGCTGCTAAGTAGGTTAGACCATGCATTGCTTCGACAGATATTGGTCATTTTGCCCCCAGTCGCCCATGTAGCACCTTCTGGCATTAGACACGCTGACTGTCTGGGGAGAGACTCTCTTCCAAATTCCAGCCATGCCATTGTAATTTGCATGTCAATCACATAAGGTGTCCTCAGCAGTAGGGTCTTACCACTAGCCTTTGGTGGGTCATCAAGTACTCTGACAGAAATCTGTCTGTCTTTTAGGAAACCTTGTAGGTCTCTCTGATCAAAAGCTCATTGTGGATGATAGCCCCATGCTGGTTCTGGGAGTTACAGGTCAGTGCCCACTAAGAAAATGAGGAAAAAGATAACTAGTATACAAGAGTTAGAGATAAGAGAGAGAGAGAGAGAGGGGGAGAGGGGAAGTGAGGGAGGGAAGATGTAGAAGATTAAGGTTAGTCTTGATCTTACCCTCTCCAGTGTCTTGTGGTTCAGGTGTTCCCTGTAAGGGCCTGGTGAAGGATCAGCCATTTGGTCTGTCTTTTAGTAAGTAGAAGATTATGGTGCCATTGCCATTTGGGTCTAGATTTGTGTTTCCCACCCTTTGATGCCCTCCCCTCCCTCCCCTTCTGTCCTAGTGTCTAGTCTAGGAGATACTTGTTGGGTATGTAAGGTATCTTGGGTAGATTCAGGTTAGGTGCTGTAGATGAGTGAGACTATGTGGCGATTTTTTTTCTGTGATTGGGTAAGTTCACTGAGAATGATCTGTTCCAGGTTCAACCATTTTTCCTCAAATTTCATTGTGTCATTTTTTCTTACTGCTGTATAGAATTCCATTGTGTAGATATACCACATCTTAGTTATCCATTCTTCTAGTGATGGACATCTGGGTTGATTCCAGCACTTAGGTATTACAAATTGAGCCACTATAAACATGGTTGAGCAAATCTTTTTAGCCTGTGGTTTGAAGGTTTTAGGGTAGATGCATACTATATGGATATAGCAAAATAATGTCAGAAAATAAAGTCCTTTATTATCAAGTCATTGGTAATTTTATTTACCTATATAATGTATGAGTGTAACACCTTTCATTTCCTCCTTCTGACCCCTTTGCCATTCCTCGTGTGCTGAATACCTTCTTCTTCCAACTATCACCTCTTCTATTAGACGTCTATTGTTCTTTTCTTTTCTTGTAAGTGGGTGTGAGCCACTGAATTGGATTAGTGTTGCATGAATGGGCATGCCATGGTCATCGATTTCATGATCTTACAGTGACCATTGTAACCTGCATAAGACCCACACAATATCGTGCCCATCAGTATTCCTTCATAGATGATGGAGGAGTGAATGAGGCCCCCATCCTTCCCTGAAGAAAAATAGGCAGAAATGTAGTATCTGGGGAGTATGAGACTTTTATGCAGTTATATAACAACTGGTAGGACCCATATTGTCTAGTAGGTAATCCTCCACCTGTGTCCATGCAAGCAGCCATCATAAAAGTGCTTTCTTAAACAGATGCTCATGTATTTTGTCCACTACAGGGACCTGAGAATCTAAATACATTCAGTCAACTTTAGTGTGTTTGGTGTTTTAAAATGATTTTATCTTCTTCCTTGGTGGGTGTACTTTCTACATTCAAGTCTCATCCCTTTCAAGATCCTATAGCCAGGGCTGGAGAGAGGGCTTAGCAGTTAATTACTTGACTGTGAAGCCTAAGGACCCTGGTTCGAGGCTCAATTCCCCAGGACCCATGTTAGCCAGATGCACAAGGGGGCACACACATCTGGAGTTCGTCTGCAGTGGATGGAGGCCCTGGCGACACCCATTCTCTTTCTCTATCTGCCTCTTTCTCTCTGTCGCTCTCAAATAAGTAAATAAATAATGATAATAATAATAAAAAGATCCCATAGCCAGGATCCAAACTCACTATGAAAGTGAATAAATTTCCCTATTTTCTAGAGTTTCTAACTCTGGCATAACTACAAAGGGATATTTTCATCATTATTCTTAACAATTTTGCAACAGCATATAATTGTAAAGAAAGAAAGAAGAGGCATTTTTTTCCAGCACTGATTACATGTTAACTTGGCCAGAGGGAAATTCTCTAGTAGGTCTAATGCTTGTAAATTTTAAATTTTCAGGATAGCTATGTAGCAAAGAACACTGAGATTGAAAATAATGTTTTCCCAAATGAGAACTGCCAAATTTCCCTTCTTACAGAATGAATGGAACAATACAGTCAAATGTATATAAATTTGAGTTGAAGAGCACCATAACCCAAAGACACAAGAAATTCAAATAGATAGGGAAAGTGCTATAATTGACATCAAGTGCCAGCTCATTTATGTTAATATTAACCTCTTAAAATAAAACCTCAACTCTGCAAATGTCACTGCATTCTAAGGTTAAAGGAAGTTCAACACACAAAAAGTAGATTCTCTTTAGAAATAAAGGAATTGTAAATTAGCTCTGATTGAAGAACATTTCTCCCTGCCTTGGAAATTGCTGAATTCCCTTCAAGGAAATACAGTCGGCTTCCTGTCCTTCACTTGGTTGATGTTAATTATATACCTGTCACCTACTAACTCTATTTAGAAGGCGAGTTGCACATTTTTCCAGCAACCCACCACTTAGTTCTCTTCCAATTTTTAAATAGTGCTGACTGGTACTTTTTAATTAAGATCTGACAGTTGAAGTTTGCATCCCACAAGCTCGTTTTCCATGGGGTTAGATTGCCTACATCGTGCTACATACGTACCATGCTCCTTCCCAGACCACTTTGCAGGATGTATGCTTTCCTGTTTCAACATAAGTTCTGCAGCCTATGGGCAATTTGGCTTTTAAACTATTGCAAATTAACATTTGCAGTCTGATGTTCTCTTAATGCAGTGTAATTTGGCATGCTAGGTAATGTCTGTAACTGTTAAAATACTTGTCTTCATCTTACTCATTACTAATTTATATACCCTACAAGCTAAGGAATTTGTGGCAGCTAAGTAGACTTGATTTAATCACAAAATTTTCTGGCTAATCCTGAAATTTTGGTATATAGTAAGAGACAATGCATAAATCTAAATTTCTGGAGCTGATACTCTTGCAAAATTATGTTAATGTCATGGTACTGCTATTGGTAATGAACATATTGTAAAAAATGTAAATCCTAGACAAAGGTGTATTTGTAAACATGAAAAAGACATTTTCTATATAGATTCATGATGCATAAAATGGACATCCATTTACTTTCCAGCTATGATGATGGCAGAATGACTAGTTTTAAGCCTATGGAATTTAAAAATATTTTATATTTCATATCAAGATCATATCATGCTACATATGATTTATAAACACTATTATGTTTTAAATGACAGAATAAAAGATATTTTGAGGAATCATTTGTTTTTCTGAAAAATGAATTATTTCTAAGTTGTATTTGGTAATGCAATTCTACTTATAACTCAGGGAATGGATGAAAAACCTACCACATAATTACTAAAGACAAGTAATTTTGCAAAATTAAGGTGGAGTATACTTATTTAAAATTGCAGAAATGTTCTTTGACCCTGGTCCACTAGACACCAACAATCAAAGTCAAGGTAAATGTGCCTGCAGGAAAATAAAGTATCAGGGCACCATGTAGTGACAGAATTAGACATTATAGCTCCAAAACTACTCCACAGATTCAGGTCAACCTTCATAATTAACATTGTCATTTTTTAGGTCAAAAGATAAATTACAAAATGTGCATGTAGGCTGTGGTGTAGCTCCAGGGCAGAGGCCATCACATGTATGTGTAAGACCCTGCATTAAATCCCCACAACTGCAAAGTAATGCTAATGCTAACAACAACAACAACAATAATAAAAATTCATATGGAAGGAAAAAAATAAAGGGATGAAGAGATGCCTTAGCTGTTAAAGCACTTGCTTGCAAACTTAAGCACCTGGGTTTGATTCCCCAGTACCTGTGTAAAACAAGATGCACAAGGTGATGAATGTGTCTGGAGTTCATTTGCAGTGGCTATAGGCTGTAGCAGTCTCTCCCTCTCTTTCTACCACTTTCCCTCTCATAAATAAACAAATAAATAAATAAAATATTTTGAAAGATGTAAACTACTTGAAATCATTTAAAAATAATTGTTTTAGGGGTTTATATTGCCTTACTTAAAAAAGATCTAGTACATATCTAGATAATATTAAGGAGCGTGTGGTATCCTCAGGAGTATAAATACATACTAAAATGGTCCACATGGGATTCCACAAATAGAGCCACATATCCACAATTAACTCACATGGTGGAAAGATAAGTTGAACAGAAAGTGGGCAGTCTTCTAAACAACTTTTACTAGAGCAGTTTGTAATGGGGAGAACAAAGAAGAGAAGGAGAGTAAAGAAGGCTGGGAAAAAAAGAAACAGTAGAACAAATAAGATGGACATGTGACAGTCATACAAAAACTTATCCAAAATTAATGATACATTTGTATTTAAATTCTTAAATACCTAAAAATTCTTAAAATTATAAAAAAATCTGAAGAAAAATTAAATAAAATATCTTGTGACCTATAATGAAAAAAATGTTTCCTAGCATTAATACCAATGTCATAATCTATAAAAAATGTGTGCAAATTGAACTTCATCAATAATATAAAATATTTGATTAAACTGGTAAAGAAATGGGAAGAGAAGGCTAGATAATACAAGACAATATTTGTACAACATACATGACTAAAAACTAAGTTTTTTTTTCCTTCTTTTTATTGAGGGTTTCAATACATGAACATACTAAAATTTGATCCTATTTCTGCAGTCATTTATTTTTGTCCCCCCTCTTCAACCTGTTGTTCCACAAAGCCTCCTCCTCCCTCTAAGTAATCCTTCTGTTGTGATGTCTTCTTCTTTTTGACCTCCTCTGCCTTCTATGTCAAAATGTTGGTGGGCTCAACATGGTACAGGTCCTGCAAGGGTAATGACCTGCACTGTGAGGCTTATGAATGCATGGTCAATATACGTCCACAGGATAGTGTCCCAAAGTACTCCTTCCTACCCTGTAGCACTTACTACTTTTTGTCTTCTCCTCCACAGTGTTCTTTGATCCTTGAGGGTGTGATGGGTATGTCCCATTTAGCACTGATCTTTCAATAGCCTTTATGTTCAGTAATTTGATAAGATTAGCCGCTAAGCCATCTCTCCAGCCCAGAGAGTCTTCTTTTGAAAATGACGATAAATCCTGTGAAAACTCAAGGACTCACCAACATGAAAGAAGGGACACCCCTATCACATCCACCAGGGCACATAAAACATTGCAGAGGAGGTAGTAGAAAGAAGATTTAAGGTTTCTCTAGGCAAATGACAACAGATACTGAGGAGACTAAAATCTTATCAAATTACTGAACATAAAGGCTATAGGACTCAGGTTTGATTCTCTAGGTCCCAAGTAAGCCAGATGCACATGGTGGCACATGAACCTGGAGCTTGTTTGTGTGTAGTGGCTAGAGGCTCTGGCATGTCCATTCTCTCTCTCTCTCTTTCTCTCTCTCTGTCTCTAATAAATATATAAAAAGTAAATCAGAAAAAAAGAAGACTCTCTAACCAAAACTAATAGAATACAAGGGATTGAAAGGGGAGGGCATGGGGGAAGAATATTTAAAACTAAAGGTATCATAAAAGTCACATGGAAGTCCATTTTTCTTTATGTAATTAAAATACATAATTTAAAAGTAGAGAGAATGTGGTTGTTTGAACTAGATGTCCCCATATTGCCTCATGTGTTCTGGATTCTTGCTCCCTAGCTTGGTGGTGATTTAGGAGGTGGAACCTTGTTGGAAGAAAATGTTGTTAGGTGTGGTCTGAGGGGTGTGTGTTATAGATCAGTTCCCATTGCCTCTAGTAGCTCAACTCACCCTTGTTGTTTTCTGCCAGCTACTGAGACAAGATGTGATGTCCTGTCTCATCTTTGCCATTCTTTTCCTATCATTATGAAGCTTCCTCTCAACAATATAAGCCAGAATAAACCTTTGTCTTCCATCAGCTGCTTTATTCATGTGTTTTGTACAGCAGTTGCACAGAAGAACCCTGCTGTGATCCATATCCATAGCCAATATATGTTGCAGATAGGTTGGCATTTCTGGCAGAAATCATCCCACCTAGAGCAGCTTTGGGGGGAGGGGAAAGGTTGGGCTGGAGAGATTGCTTAGTGGTTAAGGTATTTGAGTGTGAAGCCTAAAGACCAAGGTTTAATTCTCCAGATCCCATGCAAGCCAGATGCCCATGGTGGCACATGATTCTGGAGTTCGTTTGCAGTGGCTAAAGGCCCTGGTATGCCCATTCTTACTCACTCGCTATCTCTCTCTCCCTCTCTCTTTCTCTAATAAATAAATAAATAAAAATAAAAATGTCTTTAAAAAGGGTTATTTTGGATTACAGACTAGAGGGGAAGCTCTGTAATGGCAGGGGAAAATGATGGCATGAGCAGAGGGTGGACATCACTCCTGGACAACATAAGGTAGAAAATAACAACAGGAGAGTGTGCCAAACACTGGCAAGGGGACACTGGCTATAATACCATAAACCTGCCCCCAACAATACACTGCCTCTAGGAGATGTTAATTCCCAAATATCCACCAGCTTTGAACCTAGCATTCAGAATGTCTAAGTTTACTGGGAACATTTGAATCAAACTACCACATTCTGCCCAGGCCCTCATAAACTGATAACCATCCATAATGTAAAATGCAATGCATTCAGTCCGACTTTAAACGTTCCCATATGTTTTATTAATCCTAATGATGTTCAAATATCCCTACATTCTTTCAGAATGTCAGAGCCACATGTTGGGTGATGATATGCAGAGACATTTATCTCACCCATAACTGTGGGATAACTCCACAATGCATGACCCATATACCTCAACAAGGAGGGGCCAAGGGAAGGGGGAAGGTCATGGATGAGCCTACTAATGGTACCAAACTGACTGTATTTGCTTAATACAAAACTAATTAATAAAAAATTTTTAAAAAATTAAAAAATCCCTACAATCTAAGGTCTTTTAATTGATCCATATTACCAACCCCCCCCCAAAAAAAAACATAATGACACAGAATAAACACTCATATTGCAAAAGAAGGCACTGGGCATAGCAAAGAAATATTCAACCAATACAAGATTTAAACAGGGAAAGGATATCAAACTGTAGTTCCAAGTCCAACAACAGTAGTAAGTGAAAAGTCTCCAAGTTTGATAATTCTAACCAGCAACAAGTCTCTGGAATTCCAATTCTGCCCTCCAGCTAGGCTATTCACAGTTCTGGAAATCTTCACAGGGGGGTGGGGGACAGCTTTGCTTAGCAGCTGTCTCATGGTCCCAGCATCTCCACTGAGTTGCCACTGCTACCCACAATCCATCTTCATGGCTTCATGGGGTCTCCATGCTGGCATCCAGCAAACTTGCTTCCCACTGCCCATAGTCATTTCCAAAACACAAGACTGTGTCGCAAATTCAATGATCCTCTCTTTCCTGCATTTCTTATACACCTCAATAGTACGTATGATGCCAGTTTGTTAATCCAGTGGGGAATAAAGCAGAGTTTGAAGAACAGGACACTCCTTGAACACCCTGGCACCTTCAAAAAAAGTCTAGATTCATCCTATTGCCCCAATGCAGGTCAGCTGGCCCAATCTCAAAGGTTATAATATCTCATGTAATTACAGCTAAACAGGCAGAAGTTTCAGGCCAAAGATTTCCTTTCTGTGCCATATCCCTCTACTCACACCAGTTCATTTCTATGCAAAGCAACTCTGCACAAATTCTCGAGACAGGGTCATAAAAGCAAGCCTCTCACACAAACTACTTCTAGCCCACTCCAAACAAACCTCTTCCTCACCCTCATAGCCCAATCCTCACAGTTCATAGTTGTTACTACATTCAGGTCTTTCAACTCTGACCAGAATAGTCCATGAAACTGTACTTACAATACTGCAAGGCATCTCTTAGGCCAAGGTTTCAAATCCTTCCACATTCTTCTTGAAAATCAGCTCCAAAAGGCCAAAGCCACAGTCAGATGTCTAGCTGAAAATGACTGCACCCCTTGGTACCAACTTTACTGTTGCAGTCAGGTTTGCATTGCTGGCAGAAATCACCTGATTAAGAGCAGCTTTGGGGAGAAAAGGGTTTATTTTGGCTTACAGACTCAAGGGGAAGCTCCATGATGGCAAGAGAAAGTGATGGCATGAGCAGAAGGTGGACATCACTCCCTGGTCAACATAAGGTAGACCATGGCAACAGGAGTGTGTGCCAAACACTGACAAGGGGAGACTAGACTGCCTACAATACCCATAAGCCTGCCCTCAACTGTACACTGCCTCTAGGAGATATTAATTCCCAAATCTCCATCAGCTGGGAACCTAGCATTCAGAATACCTAAGTTTGTGGGGGACACCCAAATCAAACCACCACAAAATCATGTATATATGTATACATACATACATATATATGTCAAATTGATTCACAGTATATATATATATATACCTGAGTGGTTTCCTGAGTTTTATTGCCTGCTTTACACTTATTACATATGCTTAGTTACAAGTTATTTATAGTTGGTTATGGCAATATTGTGGTGTGCGTATATGTTTGTGTGTGTGTGTGTGTGTGTGTGTGTGTGTGTATGTGTGTGCAGATGGCATCTATGCATGTTCATGCAGAGGCCAGAGAATTCCATGTTGTCCTGTATGTTTGCTTGAGATGGAGTCGCTCACTAATCCTGTAGCAGCCATTTTTCAGTCAAACTGACAAAGCAGCAAGCCCCATTGATTGCCTGGTCTCTGTTTCCCACAGAACAGAGGCTACAGGTGTTCTTAGACGTGGCCTCCTATTTAATTTGGATACTGGGGGTTGAATTCATGACCAAGTAGGTCCTCTCAGACCTTCATGCCATGCAACATGTATTCTTAGCCACATAGTCATCTTCCCAGCTCCACTACAAATAATTTAACAGCCAGATATTACATTGCCATTCATTGACCTAAAGAAGGCTCAAGTTTCTTTTTAAATGATTTTTTTCTTATGCTTGCTTTTCTTTCTCTTTTTATTTTTTTTTTTCTGTAATGATTCCATGAATGCTCATCTTAAAATCTTTGTGGTAGATATCTCCACACTTTTGGGGTACAAATATGCCATGACCTCTTACTACCTCTAGTAATCAAGTGAGGACATTGTGTACCATATTATTTTTTTCTTGAGCACAGTGATGTTTTTGGACTTTCTAAACCTCTGGATTATTTTTAAGACACCAGGAATTTTGAGACTCAAACCTTTGCTGTGTTTTTCCAATGGATGTCAGTCCCATTGGCCTTCAGTGCCCCACAGTAATCCCTAGGAATGAACTCATTATAATAAAGCTTCTAAGATCAAAAGGCATGGTGTGCTCACAGAGCAATCCCTGCCAGTCCCTATGGCTATTTCACTCCCCCACCTGCAGACATGGCATCAGCTGCTTTTTTTCCTCTGCTTGAAGTACAGACCTGCAGCCCAATGTCCAAGTAAACTTTTGCACAACTCAGTGTGAATATCTTTGTCCCACGATCTGAGCATCAGGACCATTAAAACCCACTAGAAGCCAACAACACTGACTTCTAGCTAACCAGAGTTCTTCTTCACATGTGGAGAAAGAAATGGGGAACAAGCACTTGTGAAGACCTGGATGATCTAAACCACAATGAGGACAATCTTCAGAGAAGTTTCCCAGAAAGCTTTGAACTTAAGGAAAAGGACCTGGCCTTAAATTACAAACCCAAAATGTCAAATTGATTCACAGCCTCACAACTCTAGAAAAAAGGCAGAGCCATTATCATCTGTATGCAATACAACTGCCCCCAAATATAAACAGATAGTGCATAAGTTACTTTTCTCCATTCTATGATCCAATACCTGACTAGGAGTAACTTAAGGAAGGAAACATTTGTTCTGTTTATGTTTTGAGGGAACAATGTCCATTACTACAGAGAAGGAATGGTAACAGAATCAGCTAGTGCCCTTAGTGTTGGGATCATGTGGATGGCTGGCTTGCTCAAGTGTTGATGTAGCCGATGGTAGCCCAGAAAGGACTCAGAGAGAGAATGGGTGAAGGAAAGTGAGGGAGCTGGGCTACAATTCATGAGACTCATTTCTTAATAATCCATGTCCTCTAGCTAAGCCCCATCTCCTAAAGATTTAAATACCAAAAAGTCACCACCAACTGAAGACCAAATTTTCAAACATATTACCTGAGTGAAGAGAAGTTTTGAGCAAAGCACTTGCCATACTCATATAAGGACTTGAACTTGAATTCCCAGCATCCACCTAAATGCCAGGCATGGTGGTACACTTGGGTGGTGGAGACAGGAGTAAGGTGCTTAACTAGACTAGCTGAATCAGTAAACTCTCCACTAGTGAGAGAACTTATCTCAATAAATAAGGTACAGAGTGATAGAAGGAGATAACCAATGTTAACTCCTGGCCTCCGCATGCCTACAAATACACATCACTCACACACCTAGATATATGTATACATACATGCAAAAACATCAGTTAAGGTGAATCAAGGTGAAACAATAAAAAGCATTTTTTATTCAACAGAAAAAGTTACCTATACTTGCTAACTCGGAGGAGTCAACTTGTCTTTGGGTTAGGGGCAGGATGGACCCCTTTCATATGCTAGATGGAGACATGAACAACAGGACTCTCACTGGTTCTGATCTCCCACTATTATCAGAGCTTTTAACAGATATGGGTGGAGGTAGTCTGAAAGAAAGAATCAAAGCCTCCTCTCATTGCATTGACTGACTGTCTGGGTCTACTGTAGACATTTTCTCATCTTGATCATGACCCCTAGGCATAGGTATTGTTAATAGTATTTTATAAGTGAGACTAGTGTAAGAAGAAAATAACTTCCTTGGATTGTCATTTTATTAAGTGGTAGAGCTGAAGCAAGTCTCTTTTTCTGTCCATCCCATGCTCTGTTATCTACCAACATGGCACTGTAAAGACACAAATTGTGAGTTCTTTTGTAAAATCCTGAAGGAGATCTCTGAATAGTTCATGAAATTTGCACTCAATTCAAGTGCAAGAGCAATAAAAATGTAGTGATTTTAACCAAACTGTGTATAGTAACCAATGTTGTAACTATACTGTCTCCTTTTAATTCACTCCTCCTTTGTGACTGAAGTTAAAGAAAGAGACAGACATAAGCCACTCAAATTTCCTTTCAGCAAAGGCTCTACCCCATTTGGAAGGTGTGAGATTTGTAAACAGGTATATACACTGTCAGCTTCTTTCAGACAATCATGAATGCAGACAATCACCTATCCCCCAGATCACATGTTCCCAAGGACAGCCTCAGAAACTATGCACATTGAGTGTGTTGATGCTTCCATACAGGGATGTCCTAATGCCAAATTTTCCCTCCAGAGCCCCCTTCCTATTGATTCAAAACTTCATGCAGCAACATCTCAGATGATGTATTCCTTTACCCAGTCCTGGTCCTTCACTTCCTTCTTTTCACTATTAAATATCTTTTATCCCAAACTCAAGCTCCCGGGATCCCAAAATCCAACTGACAATTGTAATGACATTTATTATTTATTTTTTTGCAAACAGAGAGATAAACAGAGAATAGAGAAAAACAGAGAAAGAATGGGAATGTCAGGGCCTCTACCTTCTGCAAATGAGGTCCAGATGCATGCACCATATTGTGCATCCAGTTTTACTCAGGTACTGTAGGTGATGAGGAATTTAATCTGGGTCATTAGGCTTTGCAGGTGAGCACATTAACTGCAGAGCCATTGGGTTTTCAAGGTAGGTCTCAGTCTATCCCAGGCTGACCTGGAATTCACTATGTAGTGTCACAGTGGCCTAAAACTCAGAGATCCTCCTACCTCTGCCTCCCAAGAATTGAGATTAAATGCATGCACCATCACGCTTAGCTCTTAAAACATTTTGAAAGCTATATTTAGGACTGCATTTACAACCCACTGAAGAAAATATCCTTTATAACCTTAATCTTCTTGTTAAGAAAACAAAGTTATTATTCTATTTGAAAGACAAAATAGTTTATGTTGACTCTGGATAATGGTTGTCCATAAAATCCTTATGTGATTGACATGCAAATTAGAATGGCATGGCTGGAAGTTGGAAGAGAGTCAGTCCCCAGACAGTCAGCGCGTCTAGTGCCAGAAGGTGCTACATGGGCGACTGGGGGAAAATGACCAATATCTGTTGAAGCAATGCATGGCTCTACCTACTTAGCAGCAAATAACCTGTTATGATGCCCACATAAGTGCAGTGGTGGCACACAGCCATGGTAGGGAACCAACTGCTCTCAATTTGGCTAACTGATCCCCTCACTGGTATGGGACCCATAGCTGGAGCTGGGAAACAAGTCAGAACCATATCCAAACATAAGCCCACTCTCCAATGTCAAGCTACCATCAATTGTGGGCTACAAGAGGGCCTACACCTATTAAATTCTGTATAAAAAAAAGGGTTACCTCATTTGTCCTGATGCTAACTTACTCTCCGTTGGAGAATCTGCTTCTCTTTTTCAGATAGATGTAGATCCTAAGGAGAGAGCCACCCCATCATACCTCAAAAGGGCCCCGGCTGAAACTAAGAAAAATTGGAGAAACAAGCAAGGGGGCTGTTTTCCTGATGAACCAGATACCAGCACAAGGGGGAAGGAGATCAGCACAGAGAAAAATCAACTCCTACCAAATCAGAGAGCCAGAGTCTCAGAGGCCCCCAACACCTCATCACTGAAGCAGACCCAAAATGAACCCAACATGGCTCAGGGAAATTTTGTGGAAGAGGGGGCGGAAAGAATCTCAGAGCCACATGTTGGGTCATGATATGCAGAGACATTTAGCTTACCCATAACTTGGGCTAACTCCACAATGTATGACCCATATACCTCAATAAGGAGGGGCCAAGGGGAGGGGGTAGGTCACGGTTGAGCCTAATAATGGTACCAAACTGACTGTATTTGCTGAATACAAAACTAACTAACAAAAAAAGAAAAAAAAAACAAAATTCTAATTACATATTTCCTGAAAATGCATTTATTAAACACAATGGGTAGCAGACAGCTTCAGGTTTACTGAGATGAACTTTCGGACCAGGCACAGTTATGGAGGAAGGGATATTTACTGAAGCTTACAGACCCAGGATAAGTTCCATAATGGCAGAAGAAGCTGGCCTAATTTCATAGGACCAAGCAAAGAGAGATAAGGGCAAGCCAAAAGTCACCCAGCACACTTCAGGAACTCCAGCTAGGAACACTTTGCATATTTTTAGATTGAAATCTGAAACCCACCACCATACCTTAAGATCCAACCAGTGACACTTCCTCCAGCAAGGTGGCTGCAGATGAAAGCTACAAACTAATAAAAAACTGAATTGGGGGCCATCTATTCATACTACCACGCAGTTTATGTGTCAGTCATTATGACTGACATGGGGACTACAGAAGGAAATCAAACTGCACTTATGCTGTGCATATAGAGTGTCTTCTTTTAAAGGCACATTTGTTCAAGGCTTGGTCTATAATAGAAAGAATGCATGATGTGCTTTGGGTAGGAATTGAATCATGAAGTCTGTGATCTAATTGATGTAATAGACCATTGATGGGTTTATATTTTGGTGGTATGATCTGTGGTACTGGAAATAGAAGTTGGAACCTCAATGTAGAAGACAGGTCACCACAGGCATAGTCTTGGATGTATTAATCCCCAATTCCTTCCTGTAAGTCCTTCTCTCTACTTCTCTGCTGCCACAAGGTGAGTGGCTTTCACCTGCCTTATGTTACACCACTGATGGTTCCACCTTGCTGCATACCTAGAGACAAAGGAGCCAGCTGACCATGAGTGAAAACTCCCAGAACCCTAAGCCAAAATACGTTCTTCTTGCCTTAGCTGTTTCACAGTAATAAACACTGACTTAACACACCTGGAGTAGGTGACAAACATGGAGGGAAATGGAGGCAGTGACAATCATGTGAAAAACTCAATATGACTATTTTCCAGGAGAGTTTTGAGGGAATTGTCCTTCTTAATTCAGATAGCATATGAGGGTTTTTTTTTATTGTTTTGTATTTAGTTTGTATTTTATCTCCATATTCATTTTTAGACAAGTTCCTATGCTATTTAGCTACTCTCAAACCTGTAATCTTCTTGGTCTGCCTTCTAATGCTGGGATTAGAATCCTGCATCTGCACACTCTGCTAAAGCTGTGATTTTAGAAGAGTAGGAATGAAATGTCTAATAGAAATCTAAAATAGTTTAGTTTAAGATCTAAATTTTAATTTTAATATATTCCAAATAATCATAGGACCATTAGAGTAAGTACATTTTCTTTTAAAGGAGAAGAATATGTTGTACCCACAGACAATTTTAAGTATTTAACTTTCCATAGTATATTCACAAAAGCATACAATGTGCTTTATTGGCTAATCATTTTCCAAAGTACTTTACTTAATGTAGGAATTATCAACCATGTACTCTATTTTGTTTTCCCTTTTAAACAGTTTAGAGGCATGCCTTCCTGTGAATGGTTATGTGTAGAAGAAAGATAGCTATGTTAAAATGGAAAGACTTGGGCTGACTCTTCATAGATATAACTATGGATTGGAGAGTGGCACCATAATCCGCTCTGCTCATTAGTTGTATACTTGCATTTTAAAAAATAGCTATTCAGAGTTTGTGAACAGTAATAACCTTGGGCCTCTCATTGTGCTCTGTATGTCTTGGCTACTTTTCTTTTTCCTTTTTCTTTCTTTCCAACTTCCTCAATAAGTGCTCTCCCAGTGAATGAAGCCTGCATTTACAATTAATTTTTTTCAAGTCTGAGAGGAGCAGATTGAAAGCTCAACTTTGACTTACCACATCCTCCTCTCCATCTCCCCTTCTCCCACTTATAATTGCATCCTCTGTTCCCAGAACACTGTACTGACAGTAGTTTTATGACCTAGGATTTTTCAATTTCTTATCCAAAGCCAACCTCATCTCAAGCTCCCAAATTTATGGGCATAGGAGATGACATATGGGATTAAACATTTGACAGATTTCCAACAATGTCTCTGCTTTGCCAGTAGTCAAGAGTCTTCAGGGGGGAGGTGTGGGGAAAACGCTAGAATTGGACTCATTCTTCCTTTGCAGACTTTCTTGCTGAACTTTGGTGTTCTTCATCCCTCAGAAGAGGAGATCCTGTAAACTTTTTGGGTAGGTTGAAATATTACAAATTAGGAAACCATGAAATTCTCTTTAAAAATTAATGCTGACCAATATAAAATAAAGCAAAACCTTTTGGACTGCCAACATTGTCTACAGGGCTATCTATTATCGATGTTTTCTGTGTTTTGTTATTGCTGTAGATCTTTTATTATTTGAAGAATTACCTTTCTCCACCTGTTCACTCCTCTGATGTCCTCTCTTGGCTTGCCTCTGGCTGAAGTTAATTGCCTTGTTTTTCTTCATTTTGCTGTTTTTGGTTTTATCTTGGAGATGCCTATAACATTTTCTTTTTCCATGGCCAATAATCCTGTTTTGGTTCATTTCTCATAATCTGTGAAGCATAGCTTCTCTAAACATATTCATTACTCTTTCCTGAAATCCATCCAATTTTCCTGATTAGATTCAGGAAAACTTTGCTCTCAAAAGAGTGTTGGGAATGATAAAATCACATCAATAAACAGTACTATAAACAAGCCCATTATCTTGCTTTTAAAAGACTCTTTTGTAACATTCACTAAGCTACATATTATATGTTGAACATTTATGCATTTTTTTCCTCAGGTCCTGAGGTTAGATATTCAAACATAGAGGATTTGTGAATCTTGCTACTCAGGATTACAAAGACATTAGCTGAGGGTTTCAGAGCCTTTTAAATTTGCCTTCATCTTATTTATTTTTAAGTTAGTTTAATTAATGTTAAAATTTGGTGTATTTCTTTTCAAACTAGAAATTATTTTCTCTTCTACTCTGTTTCTTTATGAATTCAGGTATTCCTTCATAGCCAGTTTCAATAATTAGAACACCTGAACTAAATGAGAGTGGACATTTAAATGCATATATGTTTTCACAATATGTTCTGATGGTTGGTTCATATTCAGCATGATCTGGTATATACAGATTGGACTGCATTTTTCACCATTAAATACTATTTTTAGTTTAGTTTTAATTTTAATGTTACTTTTTAGTTTAATATGTTTAATTTTTGTAGTCAGTGAATACAATCAAGTTGGTACCATTGTTAGCCTCCTCCCTGTCCTCCCCCCTCCACAGGGACCCTCCTTGTTGGGGTATATGGGTCGTGCATTCTGGGGTTAGCCTTTAGTTTTGGGTAGGAGGAAATGTCTCTGTGTGTCATAATCCAACGTGTGGCTCTAACATTCTTTCCAAGCCCTCTTCAGCAAATTTCCCTGAGCCATGTTGGGTTCAGATTAGGTCTGCTTCAGTGATGTGATCTTCAGTGCCTCTGTGTCTCTGGATATCTGGTTTGGTAGGGGTTGATTTTGCTCTGTGTCTATCTCCTTCACCATTGTGCTGGTTCCTGGTTCACCAAGAAAACAGCATTCTTGCATGTTTACCCAATTATTCTTAGTTTCAGCAGGGGCCCTTTTGAGGTATGATGAGGTGGTTCTCTCCTTGGGATCTGTGTCTATCTGAAAAAGAGAAGCAGATTCTCCAATGGAGAGTAAAGTTAGCACCAAATAAATGTGATAACCATTGTTTTTTAGACAGAGCTTAGTGGAAAGCAGGTTCATTTTTGGATATGTTTCTGATTTGTTTCCCAGCTACAGCTATGGGTTCTGTTCTACTGAGCAGATCAGTTAGCCAAATCATGAGCAGTTGGTTTCCTACCATGGCAATGCGCCACTATTGCACTTTTGTGAGCATCACATCAGGTTGTTTGGTGCTAATTTTGAAGAGATGAAGCCCCATCCACTTGGTAAGTAAAGAGGTTTTGATTTGGTTTTATAAACTTGTTGGTTAGTTTCTGTCTTCTTTTGGCTTAGTGCCTACAGACATCTTCTTAGTTTTAACACATTAAAATGAATTATTTCTTTCCATTCCTAGGAATGTATTGCTTCAATATGCATCACACAAGTAAATTTATTATATTGCATGTTGAATATCTGATATCTAGATCACTTCTCCTTAATAGGTTTTATAACATTCTCTTTGGCCTCAAATCATAAAAGAATTTTTATGTGATGAATACCTAGAGTTTTCTCTAATTATTGACTTACTTTGTTAGTGTGTGTTTTATTCTTACTATATATTTAAATTTTTGTACTATTTCTTCAAATTATCTTTCTTAATTTCCTTGCAAATTCATACTATATACTACCATATTCTTCTATTTTCGTTAATTTTATAAAATTTATTTTTAACTGTAAAAATCACTTAATTTCATTTTCTTAACCATTTCTAAATGTGTAGCTATGTAGTATAAGCACTTTCATATTGGTATTCAACCAAACTCTCTCCAGAACATTTACATCTTGAAATATGGTACGTTATACCCAGTTAATAACAAATCCCCATTTCTCTGTGTCTGCAACCCCTAAGAACCAGCATTCTACTCTCTGAGCACCCAAGATAATCTGTATCACTAGCATTTTGTGGCATTTGACTTTTGGTAACTGGATCATTTTTTAGCACAGTATTTGCAAGGATTCCATTCACTTTCAAAGCTGAATAAAAATGGTATCTTTTGTCCATATCACAGTGGCAAGGCTCATGGATGAATAAGGAATGCAGATTTATTTTTTCTATTAGTTCAGTTCCAAGGCTGGGGGCATCATGTATGGTGATCAAGGCTGCCTTCCTGCTCCCAGAATCTCAAGTTCTCATCAGGCTGTCAATGGAAAAGAAAAGGAAGCTTGCTTATTTTATCTTCTGGTGTCTTCATCTTCTCACATCCAGTCATCAGTCCTCTACCCCAAAGATATTTTCTTATCTTTATCACTTCTCAGGGGCCTCATCATGAACACTATACTTCAATTAAGGTTTTTGAGTTTTAATTTATTTTACATTTTTTTATTTATTTGCAAGGGGGGAGAGAGAGAGAGAGAGAGAGAGAGAGAGAGAGAGAGAGAGAGAGAGAGAATGGGCACGCCAGGGCCTCTAGCCACTGCAAATGAACTCCAGACACATGTGCCCCTTGTGCCTCTGGCTTACATGGGCCCTGGGGAATCAAACCTAGCTCCTTTGACTGCTAACCCACCTCTCCAGCCCGATTAAGGATTTTTGTTTGTTTGTTTTGTTTGTTTGTTTGCTTTTGTTTTTCTGAGGTAGGGTCTCACTCTAGCCCTGGCATACCTGGAATTCACTCTGGAGACTCAGAAATCAAATGATCCTCCTATCTCTGCCTCCAAATGCTGTGAGTAAAGGGATGCTCCACCGTGCCTGGCTTGGATTAAGTTTTTATATTCTTGCAAACATACATTGGGAGCTAAATTACAACGCAAGAATCCTTAGAGGGTCATGGTCAAACCACACAAGACTGAATAATATGCCATGTTGTGTATATGCCATATATTGTTCTCTACCCAGCTAGCAGTGGGCATGTGAGCTGCTTCTGCCTCTCAGCTGTTCTGAACGTGAATGCACTAATATTTTTTAAAGAAAAGTTAAAATATTTTTTCCAAACATTTATGCTCAGGAAAATGTTAAAAACTTTCTCCTGTATGCGGTATGCTTTCAAATATGGCAACAGTTTTTGATCTCAAATCCACCTTCTTTTGTTCTTTAATCATTTAGAAAATGAAGCAAGTCTCTCTACTCTGCTACGTGCCTGATTTCCGAGGCTGTCCTTTTCCTGTGACATGAACAACACTTGATAATCCTTCTATGAAGGAAGCTGTAATGGTAGCTCACCTAGTCATTTGGTACCTGAGGAGGTTGTTAGGAAAACACAGAATTTTGCCTCTGTGAATGTGTTTCCTTTGTTTACTGAAAGGCCTTAAGGAGTCTCTTGTTTCCAATGTGTTCCCTACTAGACTTTTTCTGGGCATTTGGCATGGTTATTTCAAGTATTTCTTAAAATTCCCATGAGTACGTTGAGGGGATTGACCCAAACCAATGTGTACAGACATGTCGCAATAAAAAAAAAAACAGGGTTCCGGCTGAAACTAAGAAAAATTGGAGAAACAAGCAAGGGCGCTGTTTTCCTGATGAAACGGATACCAGCACAAGGGGGAAGGAGATCAGCACAGAGAAAAATCAACTCCTACCAAATCAGAGAGCCAGAGCCTCAGAGCCCCCCAACACCTCATCACTGAAGCAGACCCAACATGGCTCAGGGAAATTTTGCGGAAGAGGGGGCGGAAAGAATGTCAGAGTCACATGTTGGGTCATGATATGCAGAGACATTTAGCTTACCCATAACTGTGGGCTAACTCCACAATGCATGACCCGTATACCTCAACAAGGAGGGGCCAAGGGGAGGGGGTAGGTCATGGATGAGCCTAATAATGGTACCAAACTGACTGTAAAAAAAATAAAATAAAATAAAAAATAAAAATGAAAAAAAAAATAATAAATACTCCTTGCATTGAGGTAGAAAATCATTTATTCATAATTTAGTCATGTACTTAGCCATCTAAATAGCAATATTTAAATCAGTCCAAATTCATGTGTGAAAAAGAGAACACAAATTTAAAATCTAGTTTAACTCCTAAGAGAAAATTCCTTTCCTTGAAATAATTTTATGATTGATTAAATAGAACCTCTAAACAATTATGACTTTGTGATGAATAGTTATAAATTAGTAGCAATGGATAAAAACTGCTTTACAGCTTTAAGGTAGAAATATATCATGATTCCTAACTTTTATTCAAACTAAATTAAAATGGTCTAGAGGGCCCATTTGCCAAGATGAGGGAAGCCCCAAAGGCCATGTGGTATCTCTACCTGATGAATATAGGGTCTCTGGCACATGGTACCTCTAGTAAATTTAGGGCCTCTGGCTTGTGATAAGATGAAGCTGAGGCTCCCTGGCTAGGTTCCCAGGACAGGTAGTCATTGCCTTACTTATGGCAGGCTCAATTCCCAAGGTATTTGCTCATCTAGCTATATCCTCTTCATCCCACAGGTCTTAACAATTAGAGACACACAGTCATCCATCTCACAGGCTTTGAGTGAGAAGGTGTGGGTGCTTTAATGAGAGTGCTTACAGAATGCTTGCTTCATCCTTCATGGCTCATGGAAGTAGGCCAGGATATAGTCTACTACTTTCCTTACCAGCCCTAGAAAAATGAGAGGAGTGATTTCATTTACACCAAAGCAATATTTTTACCACATCTCTCTCCAATATCTCCTCTGGAAAACTGAAAACCAAAAAACGTTTAATACTTCTGTTGATTAAAGGACAGATTTCTTATAAACAGAATGTATTCTTGGGAAAATAGAAGAAATCTTTTTCCTCATACTATAGCAGTGTTTGTGTGTGTGTGTGTGTGCATGAACCTGTGCATGTACACCAGAAATAATAAATTCCAAGGTTGAACAGCCTAAAGGAACTTGTTGTTACATTGCTAGTGATAGTAGACAGAGAAATGTTGTACAAAAAGATGGATGGATAGATGGATGGGTACTTGACTGATATGTTATTTTTATACAAAAACAAAGTATTGCACATGATGCTTGAGACACATGGCAAAGTCAACCAGACTGTCACACTGACTAACTTCCTATTGAATTTTGTTACCAAATAATAATTCTTCAATGAGACCTTTAAAAAGAAGATATGTTTTTTCTAATAGAAGTAGAAAACAAGCTCAATACTTTTTTTTCTCATCTTTATTAACATCTTCCATGATTATAAAAAGTATCCCATGGTAATACCCTCTCTCCCCCCACTTTCCCCTTTGAAATTCCATTCTCCATCATATCCCCTCCCCATCCCAATCAGTTTCTCTTTTATTTTGATGTCATGATCTTTTCCTCCTCTTATGATGGTCTTGTGTAGGTAGTGTCAGGCACTGTGAGGTCATGGATATCCAGGCCATTTTATGTCTGGAGGGAGCACGTTGTAAGGAGTCCTACCCTTCCTTTGGCTCTTACATTCTTTCCGCCACCTCTTCATGCTAGAAAATATGGGTCACATAATACAACACATTAAACTCACAATGGGTACTTTTCCTTGCAACAACATAGATTCATCCTATAACAAAATGCCAAATTTATAAGTTTGACTAATCACATTATATATATATATATATATATATATATATATATATATATATATATAATAAGTAGATTTAGACATGATATGCACACACTATCACTTAAACAGCTTGGAACTTAGCATTCAGAACACCTAAGTTTATGGGGGATACCTGAGTCAAACCACCACATTCCACCCCTGGAAACCATAAACTGATATCCATACATGATATAAAATACAATGCATTCAATCCAAGTTTAAAATTACCCATAAATTTTTTTTTCATTTTTATTTTTTATTTTATTGTTTTTTACAGTCAGTTTGGTACCATTATTAGGCTCATCCATGGCCTACCCCCGCCCCTTGACCCTTCCTTGTTGAGGTATACGGGTCATGCATTGTGGAGTTAGCCCACAGTTATGGGTAAGCTAAATGTCTCTGCATATCATGACCCAACATGAGGCTCTGACATTCTTTCCGCCCCCTCTTCCGCAAAATTTCCCTGAGCCATGTTGGGTCTGCTTCAGTGATGAGGTGTTGGGGGGCTCTGAGGCTCTGGCTCTCTGATTTGGTAGGAGTTGATTTTTTCTCTGTGCTGATCTCCTTCCCCCTTGTGCTGGTATCCGGTTCATCAGGAAAACAACCCCCTTGCTTGTTTCTCCAATTTTTCTTAGTTTCAGCCGGGGCCCTTTTGAGGTATGATGGGGTGGCTCTCTCCTTAGGATCTACATCTATCTGAAAAAGAGAAGCAGATTCTCCAACGGAGAGTAAGTTCTGAAAAAGTTCTGAAAAAGCTGAGTATAGAGATACCAACAGACCCAGTTATTCCCTTACTGGGCATCTACCCTAAAACCTTCAAACCACAGGCTGGAGAGATTTGCTCAACCATGTTTATAGCGGCTCAATTTGTAATAGCTAAGTGCTGGAATCAACCCAGATGTCCATCACTAGAAGAATGGTTAACTAAGATGTGGTATATCTACACAATGGAATTCTATACAGCAGTAAGAAAAAATGACACAATGAAATTTGAGGAAAAATGGTTGAACCTGGAACAGATCATTCTCAGTGAACTTACCCAATCACAGAAAAAAAAATCGCCACATAGTCTCACTCAAAATTCCCCATAAATTTTAACAATTCCTATGATATTCAAATATCCCCATAATCCAAGGCTTTTTAAGTGAGCCATAATATCAAAAATTCACTTAAAAAAACCATAGTGGCACAGAACAAACACAATGCAAACATCAAACTCTGTAGCTCCAAGTCCAACAACTCTAATCAGTGACAAATCTCCATGTCTGATAATTCTAACCAGCAACAAGTCTCTGGAATTTCAATTCTGCCCCTTCAGCTAGGCTACTCACAGTCCAGAAAAACTTCATCCAGAGCTGGCAGCTCTTCTTGGCAGCCATCTCATTGTCCACGCATCTCCACTGTGTCTCCACTGAAACCCAGGGTTCATCCTCACAGGTCCATGGAGTGTTCATATGCAGGCATCCAGCAAATCTACTTCACACTGCCTATGGCCATTCCAACACAAAAGACCACATTACAATCTCAATGATTCTCCCTTTTCAGCGTTTCTTATACTCCACAATACCAGATATGGTGCTAATTTGTTAATCCAGATGGGAATAAGCACTGAAGTCCCTTCAAAAGAAGCTAATTTCTTCCTGTTGCCCCAGTGCAGGTTAGCTGGCCCCTTCTCAAAGGTTGTAATATCTCATATAATTGCAGCTGAACAGGCAGAAGTTTCAGTCCAAAGATTTCACTTCTGTGTCATATCCCTATGCTCACACTGGTCCATTTCTATGCAAAGAAACTTTGCACTACTTCCCAGGACATGGGCATAATAGCAAGCCTCTCACATAAACTGCTTCTAGCCCAGTCCAAGAAAAGCTCTTCCTCACCCTCATGAGCCAATCCTCACAGACCATAGATCTTACTACATTCAGATCTTTTAACTCTGACCATAATAATCTATCAAGCTGTACTTACAGCACTGCAGGGAATTTCTGAAGCCAAGGTTTGAAATCCTCCCATATTCCTCTTGAAAATCAGCTCCAAAAGGCCAAAGCCAGATAGTCAGGTGTTTAACAGTAATGCCACTGTTGGTACCAACTTTATTGTTGCAGTCAGGTTTGCATTGCTGGCAGAAATCACCCAACTAAGAGCAGCTTTTGGTTTGTTACAGACTTGAGAGGAAGCTCCATGATGGCAGAGTAAAATGCTGGCATGAGCACAGGGTGGACATCACTCCCTGGCCAACATGAGGTGGACAACAGGAACAGGAGAGTGTGCCAAAAACTGTCATGAGGAAACTGGTATAATACCCATAAGCCAGCTTCCCAAAATACTGTGCTTCCAGGAGGCATTAATTCCCAAATTTCGATCAGCTGGGAAGCTAGCATTCAGAACACCAAAGTTTATGGGGGACACCTGAATCAAGCCACCACACTATCCTTCATCAATGCTGGACTCTTTACCATTAGAAATGTGTATTTTATAGGCAGAACCTATAAATTATATCCCTTTGTGGTTTAAACACATTTCTGGGGCTAGAGAGATTGCTCATTGGTTAAGGCACTTGCTTGCAAAGCCTTCCAGACTGGGTTTGGTTCCCATACCCTATGTAAAGCCATATGCACAAAATGGTACATGCATCCAGAGTTCATTTATAGTATAAGGAGGATCTTTCACACCCATATTCTCTCTCTCTCATAATCTCTCTTTCTCTATAAAATAAACAAAGATTAAATAAAATTATCTTTCTTATAAACCATTAAGTTTTCACAATAATGTTGTAAATCATTTAGAAGTATTGTTGTTCCATTTCACAAGTGAAAAAAAAAATTCCTAAGCAATTGAGTAATTTGAATGGGAACCCTAATCTAGAAAGGATTGCAAAGATTCAGCCAAACAGAACCAGCCCCGCATTGGACTTCTTGAAAGACTAACAATGGCCCAAGATAACTGAATAATTCAGGAAAGTACAATTAGAACAATTTAGAGTAAATAGTTGAGAAAAAATGGTGATGTTTAGTATTGATTGTTAACTTGACAAGATTTAGAATCACCCTTGAAGACAATGCTCTAGGTTTACTCATGAGGGAGTTTCTAGACTGTGTTAATTGAGGAGGGAAGGTCTACCCAGTAGGCTGAACCATAACATCTGCTAGGGTCCTCAGCTGAATACACAGAAAGCAGGCTGAATGCCAGCTTCATCTCTCTTGGCTTCCTGAATATGAATGTAATATAACCAACTCATCCTTGTTCCTGCCTCTATGTCTTCCGTGATGGAAGACAACCTCTATGTGAGGTAAAATAAACATTTTCTTCCTGAAGTTTTTTTTTTCTTTTCTTTTCTTTTCTTTTCTCTTTCTTTTCTTTTCTTTTTAAGGTACGTTCTCACTCTAGCCTAGGCTGACCTGGAATTCAGTATGTCTTCTCATGGTGGCCTCGAACTGATGGCAATCCTCCTACCTCTGCCTCCCAAGTGCTGGGATTAAAGGCATATGCCACCATATCTGGCCTTAAGTTGTTTTTAAGAGTATTTTGTCACAACAACAAGAAAAGTACCTAATACACTATTGCCCTTTAGAACTAGACAGGACTTGAATAGATAATATTTGAAGATGAAAGTAATATATGGTGGCATGGAATGATTGTAGTTTCTTTCCCTGCCCCCCAAACAGGAGAGAATTATATGAGCAGGAACCTATCACTTTAGGTCAGTACAAATATTTTTTAAAATTCATAGTCTAAATTATAGTCTAACTTTCCAACTATTTCAATCACAATTCTGGCCCCGTATTCTTATTCACTATTTTTGAGGACAAAGATATTGGGAAAATATAATACTATTTATAACTCCATTTTGAACACTGACATGTTCGATAGTATTTTTTTTTCCTTTGTTGGTTTTGTTCAGGTAAGATTTTTGTGACTTCATCATGCCTCAAAACAATGACCACCCACTCAGTCCCACTTGCTCAGGACTCTTCCTGGTTCAGGAGGCAGGGCAGCCGGTTGTTTTTCTTAAAGCAGTCACATGTGCTTCATTAACTTAGATAACTATAGTGCATCCATTATATTTTTACATATGCTGTGATAAATGCTTGACAGAAGCAACTGAAAGAAAGAATGACTTCTTTTGGCTCAAAGTTTGAAGGTACAGTCCATCATGGTGAGTAGGGCATGGTGATCGGGCTATGATGTAGCTGGCCACATTGTATCTGTTGTCATAAAGCAGAGAGAAAGATGAATGTTGGTATTCAACTCAATTTCTCCTTTTTATCCAGTTATGGACCTTACCCTATGGGATACTGCTGCTTATTTTCAGGGTGGCTGTTTCCTTGTCAGTTCAACCTTTTCAGAAAAGTCACTTCAGATGTCTGATTCCATAATGGTTTCCCAGCACAGTGGCTTCTCCATCACTAAGAGATGCCTTATCCATTATAACATGAAAATCTAATAATAATAGGAGAAGGTAGAAAAGTGAGAACAGAAAACATTCCTAGAATATTATTTCTTGACTTACATATAGTATCTTCTAATTTACTATAAATGACAACAAATGTCCACTCAAAGAAGGAAGGTGACTCAGAGTCATGCTTAAGTCATTTTCAGACTGCACAGGAGGTCATAAATAAAGAATTTGGTAAAGAAATTGTAGCTCATCTCATGAACATGATACATGATGTGCTTTGTCAGAAAGAAGGTTAAAAAATGAGGAAAAGATGTCAGTTGCTGGAAAGTATATGTTGCATTTTATAATTGGTCAAATGTGAAGGGCAAGGATGAAAAGAAGGACTTATGGACCAACTTCCATTTTTCTTGAATGTGCATAGTCTAATGATTACAACATGTCTCTAATTTTCATGTACTTACATGTAATGCTCCTCAGAGATACAGAAGTATTGAGTTGTCTCCATCCATTTTAATTGTCTTGCATTGACATTCTTAGCATGCCCTTGATTAAAATCATTATATAGATCCATATTTAAATCCTTGACCCTTGCATGTCAGGAATTATGCCATACGCTTCTTAACATAATAATTACATTATGAAGCCTGAAACAGAAATTTAGATTTCATGAGTTACTGCAATACATTCTATCATAGCATATCATTTGCTGTATAAAAGTTAGTTAATGCATTATGTAACCTAGTACTACAAAGATGAAGTCCAGGGTTATAACTTCAAGGACTGCTGCCCATAGTGGCATTATTTTTCTCTAGGTACTCCAGTCTAAATATGTTCATACACATGTTAGAATTTCACCAAAATTAACTGATTTTTGTTTCTTAATTTAGTTAATAGCTTTGAAAAAAATTACTTGAGTACTAAGAAATAGATAGAAAGATCTACATACTTCACATGTGTCCTAGTTATAGTCAACATATGACACCAAGCTCTATTATGTTATCAAGAAATGACATCATGAGCTGCAGAGATTGCTTAGTGGTTAAGGTAGTTGCCTGCAAAGCCAAAACACCCAGGTTTGATTTCCAGTACCCATGTAAAGCTACATGCACATGGAGGCACATGCATCTAGAGTTTGTTTGCAGTGGCTAGAGGCCCTGGCCCACCAATTTTCTTTCTTTCACTCTCTGTCTCTCTCAGGCTTTTAAATAAAATAAATAAGAAATCACATAATGCTCTTCTTGCCTGTACATAAGATGATTAAATATCTTCTATATGACACAACTTTAGGAAATTACAAACTTCTTGAAAGCCATTTAACTGTCTCCCACTTTATTAACATGTACAAATATTTCTTCTTTTCATCTTTGCCTTCAGATCCTAACGTAGCATTCTGACCTATAGGAAACCACAATATATTCTGAAAACTTTTTTTGGCAATCTTTATGTATGTACAAAAATGTATTTCTATTATTGTCTTCTCATGTCCTTTTTTCTTTTCCTACCACCCCCATCCTTCCTCTCTCCACCTAGTCTCTCTACTCTTTTATGGGGGATTTTTGAGGTAGGGTCTAACCCAGACGGACCTGGAATTCACTTGTAGTCTCAAGCTGATCTTGAACTCACAGTGAACCTCCATGCTTGACCTTCGTATTACTGGGATTAAATGCATACGCGAACACACCTGGCCTATTTTTTTAATTTTAGTTTTTCCCTACTGGGATAATTATTTATCATAGATTATTATGAAAGTGTTTCTTGAATGACTAATTTTTTATTAATTTATATTTTTTATTGACAGTTTGTATAATTGTAGACAATAACACATGGTAATTACTTCCCTCCCCCCCACTTTCCCTTCTGCAACTCCACTCTCAATAATACCTCTTCCCCTTCTCAATAAGTCTCTCATTAACTTTGATGTCATCATCTTTTCCTCCTATTATGATGGTCTTATGTAGGTAGTGCAGGCACTGTGAGGTCACGAATATCCAGGCCATTTTGTGTCTGGAGAGCACGTTGTAAGGAGTCCTACCCTTCTTTTGGCTCTTACATTCTTTCTGCCACCTCTTCCACAATGGACCCTGAGCCTTGGAAGATGTGATAGAGATATTCCAGTGCTGCTCACTCCTCTGTCACTTCTTCTCAGCACCATGGTGACTTCTGAGTCATCCCAAGGTCACTGGCATCTGAAAAGAGAAGCTTCTCTAACCAAAAGTGAGAGTAGTATTAATATATGGGTATGAACATTAAGAGAAGTGCTTACTGAGCAGTTTGATGAGCACAGTATATCCATTTAGCCAGACACCAGTAGATGTTACACCCCTAGGTCTCATGACTACCCCTGTTGTAGGTTTTCAGTATCAGGGATGTATTCCCTCCCATGGAGTGGGCCTGCAATCCAAATAGAGAGCAGTTAGCCACAGACTTGCCACTATTATATCCATTGGCTCATTTGGCCTGAATGATCAAATTTAAGGCTTGAAGTGTCCACTGTTAATTATCTCCACTGGTGATTTCTCTCTCTACCATTGAACTCAATGCAGCATAGCTTTTTCTAGCTTTCTGACAGCTGTTATACATGGAGGAGGTTTTCAGCTCAGCTCCAGCAATATTTCTCAGTGATCTTGTAGTCCAATTATGTGATCTTCAGCAATAAGGTCTTACCATCTATTCCTGGTGGGAAATCAAGATCCTTGGCAATGGCCTGTAATGTTTTGGAGGTATCAGTGACCTCCATGGCCAACAACTCACTGGGAGGTATCCTATCCCTAGCACTGAAAAATTTATAGTAAAAATTTGTGGCTTCTGGGTGTGCCATTATCCAAAAAAGTAGGTTTCACTATGATTTATTTATATCCTCTTAAATTTTTGTTAGCTCTCTTTCCACCTTTTCTTTAGTGAATCTCTCCTCCTGACCTCATTTAGTCCTTTCCACCCACATTAATCTGTTTTTCTACTTACACATATGCAATACTATCCCATTAAGTACCCTCTCCCTTTCTATTCCTTTTATATCCCCTTTCTAGCTTACTGTCCTCTACTACTGAGTTTGATTCCTATCACATAGAAGTCCAGTCATTTTTAGCTAAGATCCACCTATCAGAGAGAACATGTGACATTTGGCTTTCTGAGCCTTGGTTACCTCACTAAGTATAATTCTTTCCAGACCCCTCCATTTTCTTGAAAATTTCATAATTTCACTTTTCTTTACTGCTGAGTAGAACTCCATTGTATAAATGTGTCAAATCTTCATTATCCACTAGTCAGTTGAGGGACATCTATGCTGGTTCCATTTCCTAGCTATTGTGAATAGAGTGGCAGTAAAGATGGTTGAGCAAGTATCTCTAAGATTGTGAGACAAGTCCTTAGGATATATGCCTAGGAGTGATATTTTTAATTTTAAAAATCCTAGTATCTTTAAAACTCTCATTAGGGTACTAGATTTCAACATATATCTAAAGTAATTTTACCTTTTACACACACTCATTAATCTATTTGACTTCTCACTCAGCTTAATTTTGGGGGATATTTATTAAAATGTATCTTCTAGGCATATTCTGCTTAAATGCAAATGTTATTGGCATGACATCGTTGTATCATAATGTGTCTCTTCCTCAAAGTGTGTTAATGTGACTTTAGGAAATTATTACTATCAAATACCTGTTATAAGTAAATACTTGTAATTTTACTAATATATTTTTATAAGTTCAACTCAGAACCCTGTTAGCTTTTCGTACTATTGGTCTTATTTCCACAACTATCTTGTAATGTTGTCTGGGCAGCATGAGCCTCTGATAGTTTTCTTTCACATTCATTTTAGTAAAATTCTTCAATTATCCTCATACTGCAATATAAATCCCTATGTATTCTGAGATTCTCCTCTTCACATCTTTGACCACAGCTAGTTAGAGTCAGTATTGGTCCATGCAAACAAGGGCAGGGACATATTTGTAGACATAGAGAACTAAGTGTTCAGATTTTTTAAACTCTATTTTCTTTATTGTTTGCAACCCATGGCCGGGAAGATTGGTTTAAGAATTGAAGGTACATTTTTCCTCTGGGCATTTATTTGTGCTCTCCTTTCAGCATTCTTCTCCTCAGCCCTCCTGAAACATATCCACAAAGCAAAAGCAAAACCACCCAAGCATTTTTATCTGTATATAAAGTCTTACAGTTAAGTAGAAAAAAATGGGTGATTAATGAATTTGACCACCCGGCAGGTTAAGATTAATTATGCATAATGCAAACCTGTTTGTTAGCAGGCAAACAGAGTTTCTCAGGCAGCCATCTATTTTATACCATGCTAAAAAGCAACTCTATTGTTTTGGACTTGTAAAAAGCAGACATTTAACAAAGGGAGAATAATCTGCTGTACTAAACAAAGAGAGAGAGAGAGAGAGAGAGAGAGAGAGAGAAAACAAAAACCTAAATCCCCAAATACTACTCTACTGTTTTATAAAACACATCCATTTCTAATTGCTACGTTTTTATTTTAAAACTTATTTTCTCTGACTGTTTTTTTTTAATTCCTAAGTTTATTTTTCTAAGTTGAAGCTTTGTATGGATTCATCTAGTGTTGGTACCATCATTCCCTTCCTTCCTGCCCCCACCCCACTAAGGGCCCTCTTTAGTGGGATTGCTGGTATTCACCATGGAGTTGTGGGTTGAGTTGTAAGAGCACCATTTAGTCATTGTATATGTATGTTTGGGGGGATGCCTCTGGCTATTCCCTTCCACCCTGTGTCCACCTGCCCCCTCTTCCACAAAATTCCCTGAGCCTTGGTGGGTGTGCTTTAAGTCTAATTTAGTGTTGAGCTCTTAGCGATTTTGGAATTTCTGCTTTGGTACATTTTCAGTATCTTTAGCATCTGTATCCATCTCCCTGCTCACTTCTTCATTATTGCTGCTTTAAAAAATCTCAGTCTTGCTGAAAAGATAGCATCTCGAGTAATTTTACCTTTGGGCTGGAAGTAAGACTAAAAAGATGAACCTTTCTTTTTTAGTTACCATGCAAAGATTGTTATTTTTATGTTATTTTCCAGAACTTAAAAAATATTTTTCTGTTTCTGACTACTCACTATATTTCATCCTTACAGTAATATTGCCCATTAATTTAGATTAAGTGTTAAAATGTCAAATTCAAATTCAGAAGATACCCAGTTTCCTGAAGCTCATTTATCCATCTGCACATTCTGCAGACATTGGGAAGCACATCTCCTTTTTAATCTCTTCCAACTTTTGTGTGGCTCTTGGGAAGAAGCCCCAGAAGAAGACATGGAAAAAAGGAGAAGAAGAAAACCCTCTTTTCCTAAGGGTCAGCTTCTTTAGCTAATAAGACATGAAGACTCTTTGTATGACCAATAGAATGAATATAAGATTTCTACCATTTTAGTTTGTCACTTACAAAAGAAATCAAACACGTCTATATTGAAATAACTGATCAGTGTTCTTCCAGACTATTAAGATCATGAAAGATAGTGAACATCTAAAAATCCTTTACAAATTGGAGACACCAAATTGAATATGAGATGCTGGGACAAGAAAGAAAGATCTAATTCAAACACTAAGGAATTAGCAATTATGTCATTAACAGCATTATAGACAATATTTTATTTGTTTTAACTCATGTAGAATGGTTTGGGTATAATCCTCAGTGTGTGTGTGTGTGTGTCTGTGTGTGTGTGTGTGTGTGTGTGTGTGTGTGATGTGCTTGTCTGCATTTTCATATGTGCATGAGTGCATGTGTCTGTGCTTTTGTTTGCATACATGTGTGAAGGATGGTGGTAGATGTAAAGCATCTTCTTCAACTGTGCTCCACCTTTTTTGAAAATTTATATATTTGGAGATAGGGTCCTTCACTGAAACTGGAACTTCCTGATTTTACTAAACAAGCTATCCAGCAAGCCACGGGGATTCTCCTGGCTCCACTTCTCAAGCACTGGAATAACAGGCTTGAGCTAGCACACACATTTTATGTACATGTTGAGGATCTGAACTCAAGTCTTCAGGTTTGCATGGCAAGTTTTATGCACTGGGCTATATCCCTAGCACTAAATAAATCCCTAATATCAAGAGAGACAGTGTTAGCAAATACAATAAGTATAAGTTTATTTCTATCATAGTACTCTAAAATGTATTCAAAATAAAAGCCAAATTTATTTTCATCACAAGTAGCATCTGTTATCCTAGAATGGACAGTTCTCTATATTATAGTAGCATATCATCTTTTCCCATTTTATATTATTCTAAATGCCCAAAATAACAACACAAAATTTGAATTTTCTATACATAAAAGTATTTTTTATTTATAAGAAGATATTTAGACAGGGACAATATTCAGCAGAACAACATAAAGTCATTTAGTGGCTTGATTTGTATTTCATGTACCATGAAAAACTCATTTTCAGGATGGAGAGATGACTTAGCCATTAAGGAGCTTGACTATGAAGCCTAAGGACCTGGATTTTATTCCCCAGAACTCACCTAAGGCAGATGCACAAGGTGGCACATGTGTTTAAAGTTCATTTTTCAGTGGCTAGAGGCCTCGGCATGCCATTTCTCTGTCTTTCTGTCTCTCTGTCTTTCTCTCTCTCTCTCTCTCTCTCAAATAAATAAGTAAATAAATGTTTGTTTTAATTCACATAGATGTTGATAAAAATGGGATTGATACTTTTAAAGGTACTTCATTCAACACAGAATATTCTAGAAACTTAAGAACAACACAGGGGACTTCTGGGCTCTCTTTGAGCTCCTCTCAGTAGTACAAAGTAATGGAGTTGTACATGACCTGGTGGCTGACTGACTTTCTCCAGGAAAGTTGCAAGGCATGTCTTCTAATGTTTGATCTCATTAGGGATGGGCTTCTAGGATTCTGTGGTTCCAGTATGTCTAAGTAGGGATATGGCTTATTAATACCCCAGGTTCCAGAATCAGGACATACCTCAAGTCTTTTTCATGAGAATCACTGAGACTTATAGATGTAAGAGCTCATATATGTGTGGCAACAAACCTCTTATGTTAGGTACAGACAGAAAATATTTCAGGTTATAAGTTTCAGGGTCACTGTTTCAAATCTTCACCTCATCAATCTTATCTTAGACAGAAAACAGTCATGGAAAATAAAAACCAATGGTCATGTCTGTGTTGTTACACAATAGGAGTCAAGTGGCTGTGGTTTCCTCTTGGGCTACATTTACATGACCTATTCTATTTCATATAGTCTTTCATTTAAAGAATGTTTCACTACACATACTTCTAGCTAGAGATGCTACTTTTGTTCTGATATAATACTAGGCAAAAAATAACTCAGACTTATTCTGGCTTACAGTTTGAGGAAGAAAAGTATAGTAGAATTCATGGTGACAGAAGTGTTTTATGGGACGGGGCCAGAATTAAGGCTTGGCTAGAACTGTAAGTCTTGCCTTCAGAGCTAGGTTCCAATGGAACACATTTTGTTAAAAAATATTTATTTAGTTATTTGCAAGCGGATAGAGGCAGACAGAAGAGATGGAGAGAGAGCAGGAGGGAAGTAAGGAGGGGGAGAGAGAGAGACAGAGAGAATAGTCACTTATCCATTGCAAACAAACTCGATGTATTTGCCGCTTCGTGCATCTGATTTACATGGGTGGTACTGGGTAATCAAACCTGCATTGTTAGGTTTTGAGGGAAAGCACCTTAAAAAGTGAGCTATATCTCTCCAGCTCCTGGAATACTTTTTTTATGCAGAGATTCTTAGTTATCACTTCAACCATATATATTGTTTACAAAATCGTCAAAGAAACAATTAGACCAAAAGTTATGCAAACATTATCTGAATACTTTTCCCAGATCCTCATTAAAATGCACATTGATTATATCAGTAATAAGGTCAGAGAATTGTTTTCTGTTTGAGTAAAGCACCGGCTTTGCAATAAGCCAGCCTGCATTCCACCTCTGCATATTACTCGCTTTTTTGCAAGTTCTTAAAAAATTGTTGACCTTTACATCCTTCATCCATAAAACATAAATAAAATATATTGCTTATGGAGTAAAAATTATGATGGTGTATATGAACTAAGACCCTATATTTTCCTGGAATCAACAAGAGATAACTTTTAAGGAGGACTATTCTAGCATTTCGAAGATCATAAGATAAACACAATGTCTGTTTGAATTTTTCAAAGAAAATTTAGGGTCATCCACTTCATAACACCAAGAAACTTCAGGACAGATATATCATCTCCCCCACGAAATTGATATATGTCACAGTGGCAAAGAACTTCCATTACTAATATTTCCAAAATGTATAGGCAGTTCTCCACCCTTCCATGTCTTCCTCAACTTTTTGTTTGCATCTCTGGATTTCATTTTCTTTTTATGTGCACAATACAAAGTTGTGCATATCTTATACATTAGGTGACTAATATTTATTTTTCTTTTCTGAAGAAAAACAATGCTTTGAGAGGAAACTTGTTGTGTTCATATATTCAAAGCAGTGCTCAACTCAGAATAGCAACTTGCTAAGCATTTGGTGAGAAAACAAGTTAATAAATACGTCTAAATTCTGTATTTCATAGATTACTAGGGACCAGTCTGACCAGGAATGAATCGTATCTGTATTGGAAGGGAAATAGTATAAGAAGGGCTGTGATAAAAAAAAAATCATTTTTGGTCTGCTTCAGTGATGAGGTGTTGGGGGCCTCTGAGGCTCTGGCTCTCTGGTTTGGTAGGAGTTGATTTTTCTCTGTGCTGATCTCCTTCCCCCTTGTGCTGGTATCCGGTTCATCAGGAAAACAACCCCCTTGCTTGTTTCTCCGATTTTTCTTAGTTTCAGCCAGAGCCCTTTTGAGGTATGATGGGGTGACTCTCTCCTTAGAATCTACATCTATCTGAAAAAGAGAAGCAGATTCTCCAACGGAGAGTAAGTTAGCACCAGGACAAATGAGATAACCCTTACTTTTTTTTTTAATAGAGAATTTAATATGTGTAGGCCCCCTTGTAGCCCACAATTAATGGTAGCTTGATATTGGAGAGTGGGTTTACGTTTGGATCTGGTTCTGACTTGTTTCCCAGCTCCAGCTATGGGTCCCATACCAGTGAGGGGATCAGTTAGCCAAATTGAGAGCAGTTGGTTCCCCACCATGGTTGTGTGCCACCACTGCAGACTAATAAAGAAAATAAAATTTAAAAAAAGAGAAATGTTATAGGGACAACAGTTTAAAAGACTAAAAATAATAATAGAATGCTGCTGGGAATATACATGAAATCTTTAAGGAAGCAGTAGAAGTTGTTCTTCCTAAATCTATCTATTCTTCTTTATGGAGTATATTATATCCATATACGCATATATAACTCCTGCAAGCCTGTATCAATATCTATACAAAATATGTAATGATCAAATCAGGATAATGAACATTCCATCTTTTGAACACTAAAAAAAAAAAAAAAAATCAAATGTATTTTGAGGCCAGAGTTAACACATATAAAAGCTTCTTTAGAGGTTGGAGAGATGGACTAGTAGTAAGGTGCTTGCCTATGAAGCCCAAGGGCCAAGGTTCAGTTCCCAGTATGCACATACACCAGATGCACAAGGTGATGCATGACCCTGGAGTTCATTTACAGTGGCTATAGACCCTGGCACACCCATTATCTCTCTCTCTCTATCAGTCTCTTCCTTTCACACTCTCTTTCTCCAATAAGTAAGTAAAATAAAATATTTTAAAAGTTTCTTTAAATGTATGAGCTTCTATCCATATTATCTGTCTTATTATATAAATTTATGTATTTTTATTAGTTACTAAAAATTAAATATCACATAACTCCTGAGTATCTAAATAAAATTTCAGTGAAACATTCTGATTAACCTCTTCCCCATCTTAGGAAACTGGAAAATAAGCTTATGAGGCAAATATGACTCTACTAAGTCACTGTCCTTTAGTTTGAAATTAATATGCTCTCATGGGCTCATGTGCTGAACAGTGTTCTTCAGCTGGCGCTGCTATTTAGAAAGATGATGGAAACATTATAGGGGGATGGAGCCTGGGACTGAAACCAGATTACTACTGCCAAACTATCTCAAAGGGATTCTTGTCCCTGTTTCCTTACCTTCTTTCTCTGCTTTCTGACCACCATGAGATGATCAACTTTGCCTCTAAATTCTCTGCCTTAGTAGTGTGATACCTTACAATCATCTGGAAACAATTAAGTTAACCAAACATTGACTGAAATCTTTGATACCATGAGGTAAAGTCAATCTTTCGTTCAAATGTTTCTCTCAGGTGTTTATGATAACTCATGCAAGTCTGGGAAGCACACATGGAATATGTGGTATGGAGGCACACTGCATCAGAGACAGAGACATGGGAGACTTAAGGTTGATCTAACTTACCACCCCCAGAAAGTTATCAAAATAGCATAGAGGAAGGCGGAGTTGCACCTGAGGTCTGTCTTTCTGAGTTGGGGAGATTGAGCTATCATTCTGGGGGAGCCATTCAGTACAGGTGGAGAACAGGAGCTGAACAAAGAATGAATTTTAGAGAACTGTTGGAAGATGGTTGGGTCTTTAGCAAAAGACTCTACAATGCACTAACAAAAAATATAATAAATCCTAAAAGGGTTAAAGTAAGTGATATGTGAGCTTCTCTTTGAGAATAATTCCTGTTCCAAGCAAACATGGTAGAAAAAATCACATAGTTTATGAGGTATTGGGCAGAGTGTTTAGTATGATTTTTCCGTCAGTGCTATAGACTGTAATGATTCTACATGTTTCTGCCAGGTCAGAAAAGATCAAAATCCCTAAATTTCTCAATTTACAACTTATAATATTTAGCATGAATTATAAATTGGCAGAAAATACAAAGGATCATGAAAATGAGATTTATATTCAGGAGAAAAGAATGAATTTTAGCCTACCCACAAATGATGAGAAATGTGTAAGTAGAAGAAGACATGAAAATGATTATCTTAATTCCATTTAGTCAGGAAAATAAATGATAGATTGCATATACCAAGACATGGTATAGAAAATAATTCTAAATATTCAAATCAAGCTTAAAAGATGGAAGATAAATGAATAAAATTTTAAAGAGTCACTGAATAAGATGGGCAGTAGTCTGTATTGTGAAAGAAAAAAATAGCAGAAGAAAAATACAATAAAAATTATATAAATGATAACATATGTAAGTAGAAGAACAGATTAATAGGGGTGAAAAGGCCTAAGTGAGGTCAGGGGAAGAGTTTTAGTAAAGGAAAGGTGGAGGGAGGGCTAATCAGAATCTAAGAGGATATAAATAAGTCATATGGAAACCTACTTTTTTGGACAATGGAACACACCGGAGCCATAGATTGTTACTAGAAAAATTTCAGTGCCAGGGATGGGATACCTTCCAATGAGTTCTTGGCCAAGGAGGTCCCTGATGCCCTCAAAACATTACACGCCACTGCCGAAGCCCTTGGTTTTCCACTAGGAATAGATGGTAAGACCCTATTGCTGAAGATTGTACATACTTGGGCTGCAAGGCCACTGAGAACTCCTGATGGAGCTGAGCTGAAAACCTCCTCCAGGTAGACTAGCTGACAGAAAGCTGGAAAAAGCCACATTGCATGCAGTTCAATGGGAGAGAGAGAAATCACCAGTGAAGATGATACTCAACAGTGGACACTGCAAGCCTTATATTTGGCCAGCCAGGCCAAAAGAGCCAACAGGTGCAATAGTGACATATCTGTAATGGGGAAAACCAACCACAATCTAATTTGACTGGAGGCCTGCTGCATGGGAGGGAATACATCCCTGATACTGAAAACTTACAACAGGGGTAGTCATGAGCCCTAGGGGTATAACGTCTGTTGCTGTCTGGCTAAATTTACATACTGTGTCACCAAAATTTCCAGTAAGCAATTCTCTTAATATTCATACCCATATATTAATCCTACTCTCACTTTTGGTTAGAGAACATCTTTTCAGATGGCAGTGACCTTGATATGACTCAGAAGGCACCATGGTGCTGAGAAGAAGTTACAGAGGAGTGATCAGCACTGCAATATCTCTATCACACCTTCCAAGGCTCAGGTTCCATTGAGGAAGAAGTGGCAGAAAGAATGTAAGAGCCACAGGAAGGGTAGGACTCCTTACAATGTTTTCCTATAGACACAAAGTGGCCTGATATGCATGACCTCACAATGCCTGACACTACCTACACAAGGCCATCATAATAGGAGGAAAAGATCATGACATCAAAATAAAAGACAGACTGACAGAGAGGGGGAGGGGATATGATGGAGAGTGGAATTTCAAATGGGAAAGTGGGGGGAGGGAGGGAATTACCATGTCTATTGTTTAGAATCTTGGAAGTTGTCAATAAAAAATAAATTAAAAAAGAAAAGATATTCTTATTGACAATTTACTTATGGAAGGTTTCAAGTTGGACAACTGTAAATCCTGTTATATGCTATGATGGTTTATACTGTTTGTCAATTTGACAGGACATAGAATCACATGGGAGAGCTTTTGTAGATTAGTTTATCTTCTGGGCTTGTCTGTGAGAGTTTATCTTGATTTGGATAAGTAAGGTGGAGAGACCCACCTTAATTGTGGTTTGCAGGATTCCATGGGCTGTGGTCCTTGATTGTATGGGGAGGAGATTGTTGACCGCACATCAACAATCACTGGTCTCTGTTTCTTCACTGTTGGGCTGAATGTGACTAGTTCCTTCTCTGTCATGCTAGATTGTAACCTGGGACTATAAGAGTAAATAAATCTTTCCTCTCTTAAACTGGGTTTTGTCAGGTATTTTGCTTAGCAAAAGGTAACTCTGATACATATGTATTTACTAAGTTTCTCAAACAAGTAAGAGAGAAGAGTATGAATAATATATGAGTAAACAAAAGGTGGTGCAATTCTAAGTGTTTATGAAACTCCTTGTTGCAGTCAGGTTCACATTAGTGGAACAAAACACCCTACCAAGAGCAGCTTGTGGGATTATAGGTTTATTTTGGCTTATGGACTTGAGGGGAAGTTCCACGGTGGCAGAGGAAAAGGATGGCATAAGCAGGGGCTGGGCATAAGCCCCTGGACAACATCAGATGTACAACAGCAGCAGAAGAGTGTGGCTATAACACCCATAAGCCCACCCCCAACAATACACTGCCTCCAACAAGCATCAAGTCCCAAATTTCCATCAACTGGGAACCTAGTATTCAGAATACCTAAGTTTATGGGGGACACTTAATTCAAATCACCACATTCCACCCAATGACTAAATTAAAATTAAAGGCTACATTAAATATTCTTCCACGTAGAAGGAAATTGGCATCGGGTAGAAATTTGGATCTACACAAAGGAGTAGCAGGAGGAATGGGAACTACTGGAAATATACAAAAAGCTTTTCTCTCTCAATTTAAGATTATTCAAAGATAACATTATGACAGCCTTGTCAGTGTGGGTTCTTTCTCATGTACTTGGTCTTGCTTTCTACCAGAGGGTAGTACTCTGTGTTACGTATAAATTGATTCAATGCTTAGGTGGCACCAACCGTGGAATTGGAAATGTCTAAAAAATAAATAGTTAATGACACATGACTTGATTCCTGAGCTTGAGATACTAATAGGGATATTCCTTCCCATGCCATAGACCACCATGGCTGTTACCCAGCCTGGATGTATTTCTTCCAACAAAACCAATTAGTTCATTCCTATCTTGTTAGATTACTTCAGGTTTATGGATTTCTTCAGAGAATAGCTTTGTCTCTTCTTCCTTTATTAATATAAGGCTGGTTCCATATGCTAAGTTACATAAACTGTGAAACTAATTAACATTCTACTTACATTCCTCATGCTAATGCTAATTGAGGTGGATGTGCTGTACTGACAGGAGCCCTAGACCCTCCTCAGTGCTGCATCTACACACTTCCCACTTAGCATTATCTTACTATTCACATCCTGAAGACACTTTGATACCTCTCTGACAGCTTCTGTAGCTTACATTTTACTCTTAGAAATGTATTTTGATAAATCTGGATTTATGAAAAAAACAAGTCAGTATGTGAATAAAATACAAAAGCAAAGATATGGGCTGATCTCTAAAAAGACAAGAAGATATTAAGGTCATGGAAATATTTAGAATTCCAGCTTCTAACTGACAGGCAGCATCTTCTTCACATTTCCTGAGGCAATGTAACTCCAGAGACAGTACCATAGGCAGTGATCAGCAAAAATCATCATGCCTAGGATCCACATAAACATCCTTTCAGACATAGCTGTGCAAAAAATACTTCTGCATTGTTTGCATTCCATCACATATCTAACAAAGCACTCTGCACCAACCGTGTGTTAGTCTTTCTGCTAAGCACTGCAGATTCAAACATGAGCAAGAGGATGAATTGTTCCCGAAAGGATCTCATAGATGTGAAAAATACATAAATAAGATAATCAATGTGGATTTAAAACAACTATAAATTATCTAGGTATTCACTGACCTGACAAATATCTGTTGTGATATTATGGGTTGAATTATGACCACCAATTTTTATAAATTGAAATTTTAAACCTTAGTCACTTACAAACCAAGAAGAAGGCCTGGGGAAAACTCACCTCTAACTGTCCTCAAAGTTGCAAACAACTGGAAGGACCTTGATACAGAATTTCTAGAATCCCTAAGTGTGAGAAAATGGATTTCTGATATTCAGCCATTAAAGGTAAATAGTATGTTATATCAGTGCTAGCAAAGTAGCGTGCATGATTATGGACTACATAGTGGAGGTGTCTGGATTGGGGTTTTGAATAACATATCTTGTCTTTAGGAGTTTCAGACCAAATATTTAAAATAGCCTAATAAGAATCATATCATACTACATAAAAATATGTTACAGTAAATAAACCAAAACACTTTTGGAGCACAGGATTTACTAAAGCATGCTATACCCAGTATGAGAAATTAAGAATCAATTACACTCAAATCAAAGGGTAAATAATGGTGATGAGAAGACTGGCTAAGGTGAGAAAACTGAGCTGGACACAGCTTCACTGGCAGAAGAGGCAGGGATGCTGCCCGGGTTTGTCTGTAGTTTCTCTCCTTCACCAGAGTTATTTCTTTCTCTAAGTTTTCATGAAAGTGTGTAGAAATCTGTTACTCCAGACTTGTGGCAAATAAGTCTCTATATTTCTGTATGGTGTCTTTACATGCTATCGTAGATGACCTGAACTCAAATCCTATCCACAATGTAGTCTACAACAGTGTCTCTCAGAATTACAATTCTCTCAAACCACTCTGTATTGTTTTAATTTTAGCATTGCTCCTCATTTGTCTCCTTTATTCCTTAGTGAGTTAAACTTTTTCAGTGAACCCCACTTGTAATTTATTCCCAAAATTAATCTACAATTATCTGAACCCTGCAGAATTTAACATTATAACTTACTATTATCTCAGTACAATTTACTTGTAATTCAATATGCATCTGAAAGGTAGAGATGCTTATAAAAAAGGAGAACACAATAATAGGTATGGATGCATACCTGTACAGGTTGAGCTGAATAAGTTCAAACATCACTTTTTCTCTCAAACTAGATTTCAGACTTCTTAAAGTCCTCTCGAGAATTCTCAAGATGATATTTTTATTGTGAAACCACCTGCTATTTTTTTTATTTTTTGTAAATCCAGAAAGTTTAATCACTCATTATAAGACTCATTAAAATGATGGACCCCTTGAAGTGCAAGGGACTCTTCATAGACAAAGTACTCTAAAATCAGAAAAAAATACAGGATGATAACATATACTAGTACTATTTCAATTTGTACATAGCTTATAATAATGAGAAAATGGTGTTCTTATAGAAATGGCCTGTAGGAAATAACTCCATGTTATTTAGTTAATAGGATGTACCAATGTTATACAACATAAGATATTTCACATATGTGTCCATAAATCCCTAATATTAAGATATCAGTCTCCCCAAAATATTTATTTCCATATGCAAGTGTTTGGTGATAACTTGTTCTATTCAACCTTATCTTGCTATTACTTTTGTTTAATATTAATAAATGTCAGTTACATGACAAGAATGAGAGTGCAATCTATATGATATATTCAACGAGTGTTTGCACTAGCTATATGTAATATGTAAAATAGTAATCATATTTTGTATAATAAAGGCACTAAAATACTTGCTAACCTAATTGTAATTTTAAGTTGGAAATTGTAAGGTTCAGGAGTGATCAAGACCACATGGACCACTCTGAGGCAAAAATGGAAGTTTTTATTTGGGAAAAAAACATGAGCTGCCAGGACTGACTCTCAGGAGCAGAGCAGTCAACTTGGGGTTACAGATAATGGGTTTTATTGGCTCTTCAGTTGGGGGCAGGTGAGGAAGGGAAGGAACTCCTCTGTTCTTTACATTAGCCATAGGGTGTGAGACCAGAAGTGGCCAGGTGGGAAATAATGGGGGGGGGGGAGCGCTGAAAACCTACACCAGGAAGGGATAATGGCTGGGCAGTTTCTTGAGGAATGTGGATGACCCACTTCCTTATCTCTGTTGCCCTCCATCTGTAACTCCATTTTGTCCTGACCTAACATTCCAGCCTATGTTAATGATAAGAGAGGAAGGTTAATTTTGTCATGCTGACCATAAGGACTATGAGTTCTTATGGGGGAGCTGGGCCTGTATAATGTGGTCTATGGGTGTCTTTTCAGGGCTGGTGATGAAGAGGCAGTTTCATGGTAGCTAGAGGTGCCAGAGTGGTGAGATCAATAGCACCAGTGTAGCATGTTGTTATGACTTGGTCCTGAGTGATGCAGAGACTTCTCTCATACCATCCCTGTATTGAGCTGATTTCAGGGCAGTCACTGGCAAACACTTGTTATAGAGAAAGTGAGGGAGATGGGCTTTGTGTACCCCATGAGAAGACAGAGGGAGAATAAAGGAGCTTGTTACTTTTGTCAACAGCTATGACATCAAAATGCCAGGTGTAAAAGGAGAATGAGCATTCAGAGGCAAGAGATAGAGGGCTTGGGGCAAGATAGAGGAGGCAGAGGGCCATTTTGGGGTGAGGGGAAGGGCAGGAACACAAGAGAGTTTAAGTTTGAGAGTGCCCATTGGGGTGGCAGTGTGCTTATCCCTGGATGAGAGAGGGTAAGGGCCAAGGAAGAAGGGAGTTGGAGGAATAGCTCTGATTATAGCTAAGGCAAGTGGGAGAAGCTGGGGTCAGGATAGGTGAAGTTAATCAGGGACTGGTTGAGGCAGATGGCACGAGTTAATGTTAGAGTTTAGTATTGTAAGTCAGCATCAGACAGGGGAGCCTATTAGTCTAACTCATTATTTATATTGTAGTTATATTTTTATCATTGGGTGATTAAAACCATGCCTGCTGCCAGAATTAAATGTATACTTTGGAGGTCAATAATGGCTCTGTAGGAGAGACTTTCAGGGACTTGTGAGGAGTTCTTTGACTCTCAACATTGTCATCTGCTAGGATAAGTCAAGGCTGTGCTGAACAGCTGGCCCTCCCTTTTTCGGGAAGCCTGGAGGACTGAGTTTTCTCCAATGTGATGCTCCTGTTGCAGATATGCTGACTTGGAATTTATTTCTGGGTCTCCACATCCTCTTTGATCAAGAAGATAGGTAACTGACCAGAGGCTAAAAGTTCAATTTTTCCATCATATCCTGTGGCCCTTTTACTCGGAAGCAGGAAACAAAATATTTATTATCCTTTTAACTCCAATATTTCCAACTGGTTTTGGCTTCTACATATGGTTATTACTCACTCAGAGAGACTGTATATATCTTATTAGCAAAACAGATTAGTTAAAAGGGTGCAGAACATATCTTGTTAGCAAAGCAGATCTGTCTAGAGAATGACATAATAGTTTAAAATCATTCTGATTAACATTTAAGTTTAGTTGTCAGGTGACAGTGTAAGCTATATCTGGGACATGGGAAGCATATACATTTTATCTTTTAAGTATCTGCCATTTATAAGTTTAGGCAGAACATTTTAGTAGCCATGAAAACAATATTTTATCAATTATTTTATCAATAAGTTTAAGGCAACTGATTTAATCTAGAAATTATATGCCAGGAAAAAGTCAAGACAGTATAAAAACTTCACAACTATGTTTGAAAGCAAGTTTGGTAAGTCTGTATACTAATGTAAGTACCATTTACCCCCCAATCTGGAAGTAGTACAGCAATTTAAGATTATTTTTCTAGGGCAGGAAACATGTTTTAAGTACCAATATCTCTATAAGCAATCAACTTATGATACCAGAAATGAGGTGATTAATTAAGTGAAACCTTGGCTATGACTGATTATACATAGCTCAAGAATAAAATAAAACTTGGTCATTTGTTGAGTTACATTAAAGGCAATATGAGAGACACAAAGTAATTTCTTATATAAATACTTTTTACCATTAAACAATTTTAAGGCTTGACTAAAGAAAAATTTATGACTGTTACATGAAGCTAAGAGAAACTCTATTAGCATTGTTTGTATACAGAAGATTTTTCTAAGATATGGGGAACGTTTTTCAGTTTTTCTAAGAACAAAATCACAATAATTCACTTTTTATAAGACTTAGATTATAATCTCAGTGATAATCTAGCAAAACCAGCATGAACAAGAGAAGAACTATCTTCAAATTATAGAGTTTTAGCCAGGCATGATGATGCATGCTTATTGATAGCTAAACCTCATGGACTTTATATAAACTAGATTACAAAGTTCTGATACCTTGAAAAACTAGAGTTTACATATTTAAGGCCATGAGGTTACAGAGAGTAAACTATGAACAAAAAATCTGCTAGCAGAATTGAAAATAAACAAGAAACCCGTATTATGTAGTAACATTTTTGGCTTAAATATGAAGACATGAAAAATTTTATAATTTTTTAAGTTTAGAGGTGGGATACCTTTGCATTATATATATATATATATATATATATATATATATATATATATATATACATATATATATATATATAATACAATGAGAAGATTTAGCACATTTAAAAGCTAAGTAAGATGTCCATCCAATCTATAAGTTAGTTTCTGAAATTAATTTAGCTATATTTAACATACCCAAATAATAGAGGAGCTGGTTTAAACTGCTATGACCTAGTGACAAAAGGAGACAATTCTCATGGAAGAAGAGGGCATGGGCATGCCAGAGCCACTTGTCACTGCAAACAATTTCCAAATGTATGCTCCACTACCTGCATCTGGCTTTGCAAATAAGCACCTTTAACTGCTGAGCCAAAATGAATTATTTCTAATCTCTTAACATACACAAAATTTTATGACAACAATATTTAACTATTTGAACCTTAACCAACTGCATAATTCTGCCTCTAATAATTTGGTAAAGTTGTTCAATAATGACACAAATTAAAATTAAAGTATTAAGACTGATTGTTGAAGGAATTGATGAATCATATCTTAAATAACAACATAACTTTGTTCAGAATTTCTTTTTACTGTTCACCATTAAGTAAACAGTTTTCAAGTGTGTGGCAGATAATGTTTTAAATGTGGTCTCTTTACCTTAAAAAGTAGGGGGAAAAAAAGAGAGAAAATAGTTCCTCTGTGAGGATTTTTTTTTTTTTTTGAGGTAGGGTTTTAGATATAATAGCCTTAGGAGAGAATTAAATATTGAGCCAATTTTAACCTTCAGAATTAGTTAAAATGTTGACAAGTAAGAGAAACCTGGGTACTCTAAATTCAGTCTTTCATAACCATTATTATGACCAGATTAACATCAATGAGTTAAAGTTAGGTTTACAACCTGAATACCATAGCATCCTGCTACCAGCCAGGGCCATACTTTGTTCCTCTGATGTAAACCCTAGGCTAAGTCATTTTATATCTCAAGAAGCCTGTAATTTGATTAAGAACTTTGTCTTTAACCTGTTTAAGCTTGCCATATCTTCATCTACATACTTTACTCATACCTTCATCTACATACTTTTACTTTACAATACATGTAACCACTCTGTAACAATCTTTTTCATCAAACATTTAGCATGCAACATATAAAGTTTTCTCTCCAGTTTATCTTTTTCAGTAAGTTCATCTCATAACTACCAACAAAAACTTTTATTGTTCTTGCCATAACAGTTTTTGTTGTTGTTTCTGTTTTTTGAGGTAGGGTTTCACTATAGTCCAGGCTTACCTGGAATTTACTATGTAGTCTCAGGGTGGCCTTGAACTCATTCATGGCAATCGTTTTACCTCTGCTTCCTGAGTGCTGGGATTAAAGGTGTGTGCCACCACACCAGGCCATAACACTTTTAATATGAACATTTTTTTTTTCCTTCAAAAGGCCTTTTGAAATAACTTTTTAAAAGAAAGAGTAGATCAGATTTGACTTATGCTATTTATCCAGAAAAAACATGTAGATTATGGAACTTTGTTTCTTATAACTTTCCTGAAACATATTTTTAAAAATATGAAAGCAGATTTAAATATTACAAATGTTAGAATTTTTTAAAAAAAGTTAGCATTGAGTACTTTTAAATTTAAACATAAATCTTGAGCTTATTGTCTGTTAGTAGTTCCATATAAGCATAAAAATATAAAGTAAATGCAAAGCAGTTACAAATTTCTTATAAGAAGTCCACATAGTGATTTGGTATTCATTCATCATCATGCTGGGGCCAGGATCCTGAGATTTCCTGTGCTTTCAATTCTCTGGCTCTGCAAGGCAGGGAAGCTAAAAAAGAGCTTTTTTTCCTCCTTAAATTCTAGGGAGAGTTCCCTCAGGACTATAGGATGCTTTCTGATCCTGCCATATTACAACTCTTTTTTTTTTAATTTATTTATTTTAAAAAAAAATTTTTTTGTTTATTTAGTTAGTTAGTTGAGAGCAACAGAGAGAGAAAGAGGCAGATAGAGAGAGAGAGAGAGAGAATGGGCACGCCAGGGCCTCCAGCCACTGCAAACGAACTCCAGACGCGTGTGCCACCTTGTGCATCTGGCTAACGTGGGTCCTGGGGAATCGAGCCTTGAACCAGGGTCGTTAGGCTTCACAGGCAAGTGCTTAACCGCTAAGCCATCTCTCCAGGCCCCATATTACAACTCTTTAAGAGTAGAATCTTGTATTTATTTTTTTCTATGATCTTAATTACTTTTAGTGTTTCTTCTGGGGGACACTCAACAGTAAAAATTGGCTATGCCATGAAGTACAGTGGGCTTGGTGGAAAACATCCCCACAATGAAATGGGATTGCTCAGAACAGAAATCATTCTACAACCTTAGGGCTATGAGCCAAGAACATACTCATTCATACACACACATTCATTTCAAGTGCACTTTTCATATAGACTCTAGACAACCATTTCCTTTTCACACATGCATTCATTCATTCATTAATTCATTTATTCAGAGGTTATGCATTCCCATTTTAAATGTCTATTCTATGTAGAACTCTGGAGATTAAAATCAAACCTTATTACTAGGCAGGGTGTCAGGAGAGGCTGAGGGAGCTGGAGGAGTTGAAGGAACTGTTGGGGCAAGGTCCTCTAGGGCATGAGGGTCAAAAACAGGGGATGAGGACAAGTATGGGGGAGGGGCTAGAAGGACCTGGTAAGACAAGCAGGTAGAACAGAGAGAAGGCTGTGCATGCAAAGTGAAAATAGGGTATTTCAGACCATTTGCCTATATGTTGGCAGAAGTTTTCTAAATCAGTTATAATTTGGAAATCAAAAGAACCATTCTCTGGCCATTTGGATCCATTGCCCAGCATATATTGTGACCAGGCAGAGTTTCAAACAAAGATTAGATGATGAGGTTTGATGTTGTCCAAGAGTCGTAGAGGTTTTAAGTTCTTAAGGAGACAGGCTAGGAGGGGTAGTAGAAATCTGTTTGGAGGTTTTATTTCCCATGGAGGTGTTATAGTAAAAGAAAGGGCTAGTGAAAGGAGGCAGAGAAAGAGCAGGACAAAGGTGAGGGGAAGAAATCAGAGCTTAAGCTGGGTTTACACAAGATACCGATATGACCCCCTGACCCATTAGGGTGAACAGGGCCTGTACCTCCCATGTGGGCAAAGGCTGTAAAGGTCACAAATGTTGGCTTTTTAGCCTGTTAGTTGGCAACGAGGGCACCTGTGCTCCTGATGGCAAAAGCTGCTGGCTGTGGAAGATTAAAATGGCTGGCAGTGGAAGACAGGAGCTCAGGAGGGAGAGGGAAAAGAGAGAGGAAGAGGAAGTGTCCCGAGATGGTAACCAAACCAAAAGGTGCCCCTTAGGCTATGGTAGACCAGAAAATAATAGACCCAAGGTTTGGAGAGTGTGTCTTTCTCTATACCTGGGGTTGGGGCCTAGTGGCCAAGGGTTGTAGCCTGGCATGCTGGCAGGGCTGCATTAATGAGGGGTGAACTGTGAGAGCAGGCCAACCAGAGAGGGACACTTACCGAGAAGGGAGAAGATGAGGAAGGGAAGAAGATGGAGGCCAAATAGTGGTGTGTGTGAGAGCCTGTATCAGACAGAGATGGTCCAAGGCCTTCAGAGGGTCAAATGGCAGTTTGGTGGTCCAGTCAGGGAAAAAGAAGTCTGGCCACTTAAGAGGGAAATCATAAGCTTTTCTATCCACATCAGGGCACCACATGTAAGGTTAAGGAGTGACCAAGAACATGTAGACTACTCTGAGGCAAAGATGGAAGTTTTTTGGGGGGGAAAAACACTAGCTGCCAGGACTGACTCTCAGCAGCAGAGCAGTCACTTTAGGGTTACAGATAGTGCTCTTTATAAGTTCTTCAGTTGGGGGAAGGTGAGTAATGGAAGGAACTCCTTTGTTCTTTACATTAGCCATAGGGTGTGAGACCAGAAGTGACCAGGTGGGAGATAAGGGGGTCCAGGAAACCTAGACCTCAAGCATTGTTAGCCAAGGAAGGGATAATGGCTGAGCAATTTCTTGAGGAATGTGGATGACCCACTTCCTTATCTCTGTTGCCCTCCTGGTGTAACTCCATTTTGTCCTGACCTAACAGAAATGACAAAGTAAACAAAGAGCTTTTCAATTTCAGTTTGACATGTATGGATAATCATGAAACTTCTAATATAGTTTGCTCTTTTTAGAGTAATCAATAAAAGAGTAAGTAGACTGTACTTTCTTTGAATTTATTTGAGGGAAACAAATAGACAAAGAACTATGGAAGTAAATGTACTGATCTTTGCAAATCTAAATAAAACAGACAAATCTATTAAAATTTAAACAACAGGTAATTTCTCATTGTCTTTAAAATGAAATGTGGTTGTATTTACTTTTAAAAAAAATTTATTTTTATTCTATTATTTCCTGGAGACTCAGGGAAAGAGAGAGGGAGAGAGAGACATGGGGGAAGATGGACTAGACAATCCAGGGCCTCTAGCCACTGGAAATAAACTCCTGATGCATGTGCTACTTTGTATGTGTGGTTTATGTGGGTACTGAGGAATCAAACCTGGGTCCGTAGGCTTCACAGGAAAGCACCTTAACCACTAAACCATCTTCCTAGCCCCTGTCTTCACTTTCTAGAGACTTCTTTAAAGGTTTGAGGCCAGTATCTCTTAAGAGGTACTCCTATTGAAGGTCTGCTGACATGGATCTTGTCTTCTCATGATACAGATTTCTGCACACTGTGATCACATGAATGTGCCTTTCAAGGATAGCAGGAATCACATAGACTTTTATGTGCACCCCTAGGAGACTCAGATGTCCTAATAAAGCTTTACCAGTGGGTGGTTTGTGAGAGCCACTTTTCAGTCTGTGGGAGCTGTTAAAGGCCAATGTGATTTCCTGGGCTAAGATTTCATCCTGTTGAATTAAGAAAACATACCTGAAACCATAAGAATGGGGCCTAAAACTATCAGATTTTGTTTCATCTGCTTTAAAGTGATTTACGTTGCAATAAGAATTGTAAAATCAAATTGATCTTGAGCAAAGAAAAATTTAGCAGAAGTGATATATATATATATATATATATATATATATATATATGTAGTAATATGTATAGTTTTGTCTATCACTATATATAATTATATGTTTACATAATTTTATATTAATACATTTATATTTATATATACTTATATATTCCTTATATGTGTATATAAACGCATACATACATGCATCTAAATGCTTTTGTCTATTTAAGTATCCAAAATATCCTCCTGAAGATTCTGTTCACTTAGGAAGATGAGAATAGAAAGAGTGTAATTTTAGAATACTGACATGAGGAAGGGCTAATTTACTGTCCAATCCCCATGCCTTCTTATTTTGATATACTCATTTCCACTCATGATTAATTCGGGGACTGTATTTCATTTTATTGAATCTATTGTGGTGCCTCTATAATTTTATGCAATATTACCTTGAATAATATTGCTACCTAAGTCATTAAGATATATTCATTTGTGGATAGAGAGGTTGCTCAGTGGTTAAAAGTACTAGCTTGCAAAGCCTGTTGTCTGGGCTTGATTCCCCAGTACCCATGTAAACTCAGATGCACAAAGTGGCAATGCAGCTGGAGTTCATTTGCAGTGGCAAAAAGAGCTATTGCACCCATTTATTCCTCTCTCCCTCTCTCTCTCATAATTAAAACAATAGTGCTTTATATTTTTGGGTAGTCATTGCTATTCATTCTATTGGTGAACTGGTTTACACTCAAGGTGAAAAATGAACTAAAACTTCTTAGCACAATTTTGTTAATAAGAAAAGTTTGATGTGACTGAAAGCAAGCTAGTGTAATCATGGCTAGTACTTGAACAAAAGCCTGCTACCTTCTGAAGCAGTATTCTCTCTTAAGTGACAATATTTATGAATATACATAATGTATATTTGAATGTTTTAAGATTATTAAGATTATTTATTCATTTGCAAGCAGGTAGGTGTGTGTGTGTGGGGAGAGAGAGAGAGAGAGAGAGAGAGAGAGAGAGAGAATGGGCACACTATGGCCTCCAGCCACTGCAAATGAACTCCAGACACATGTGCCACTTTGTGCTTCTGCCTTTAGGTAGGAACTGGGGAATCAACATTGGGTCTTTAGGCTTTGCAGACAAGCACCTTCACCACTGAGCAATCTCTCCAGCCACACATAATGTATTTTGCTCACAATCCCTCTCTGTTACATTACTGTTTCCCACCCCATCCCTCTTCTACTGAACCTCTTATTCTTATCAACTATTTCCTGTTCTAATTTGTATCTTTTTTTGCCCTCCTCCACCTTTCATTATGGAATATTGATGGGCCTAATATTGTGCAGGTCTTATGTAGGTAATAACAGCCACATTGTAGTCATGAATACAATGACCACTTCATGTATTCAAGACACCTTTACAAAATACTTCCCACCTTCTGATTCTTCTATTCCATTTGTCACCCTTTCTGCAATATTCCTTGAGTCTTGCAGGGTGTGACAGAGATTCTTCATTTAATGTTGAGCACTCAACAGGGACTCTGAGTGAGAATGATTTAGATAAACTGCTTGAGAAAGATTTCAGAAGAATGATTATAACTTATGATCAAAGAAATCAAAGAGGAAAACAAACTTCTAAAAGAGAACATAGGAAAGCAACTTAATGAAATAATGAGGTCAATATAAGACATTAGTAGGGAAATAGAAATACTGAATAAAAACCAAGCAGAAATTATAGAAATGCTAGAAACTCAGTAATTTAAAGAAAAACTCTATAGAAAGTCTCACCAATAGAATGAATGAAGGAGAGAACAGAATATCTAAACTAGAAGATCAGTAGCAAATATAATCTAGCCCAAGAAAAGAAAGAAAACCTAATAGGTAGGTATATATGGGAATTTCAAGAAATTTGGGACATTATGAAAAGATCAAACATAGGAATTCAGGGTATAGTATAAGAAGAAGAATTTCAGTCCAATGGTATGGTGGGTGTTGTCAACAAAATCGTAGAAGAAAATTTTCCCCAAATTGGGAAAGAGATATCAAGACAGATATATATCTCAATGGAACAGAATAGAGGACCCAGGGGAAAATTCAGGCATCCACTGCCATCTGATTTTCAAAAAAAAAAAAAAAATGCCAAAAATATTCACTGGATAAAAGACTGTCTCTTTAACAAATGGTGGTGGGAAAATTGGATATCTATATGTAGAAGGATTAAAATAGATCCTTATCTCTCTCCATGCAAAGAATCAAGGGCAAATGTACAAAAGACCTTAATATCAGACCTGAAACTTTGCAAGTGCTAAAGGAAAAAGTAGGGGAAATCCTTCAACATATTGGCATAGGCAATAACTTTCTGAATATAACCTCAGTTGCTCAGGAAATAAAACCACTAAAGCTTTTGTACAACAAAAGACATCACTAATAGAGCAAAAAGCATCCTACATAATGGGAGAATATCTTTGCCAGCTATACATCTGACAGAGGATTAATATCTAGGATATACAATGAACCCAGAAAATTAAAACTAAATAATAAGAAATCAAACAGCCCAGTTAAAATGTGCTATGGAACTAAATAGAGAGTTCTCAAAAGAATAAATATAGCTGGCATATAAACATCTGAAAAAATCATTCTACATACTTAGCCATAGAGAAATGCAAATTAAAAGCTCTTGGAGATTCCATCTCACTCTTGTAAAAATGGCTATCATTAAGAAAATAAATGACAATAAATGCTGGTGAGAGTGCAGGAAAAAAGGAACCCTTTAACAGTGTTGGTGGGAATTTAATCTGGTACAGCCATTGTGGAAATTAGTGTGGTGGTTCCTGAGGCAACTAAAAATAGATTTAGCATATGACCCAGATATACCACTCCTAGGCATTTATCCTAAGGGCTCTTCTCACTACTTTGCTCAATCATGTTTAATGCCGCTCTATTCACAGAAGCAAGGAAATTGAACCAGCCTAGATGTCCCTCAACTAATGAATGGCTAATGAAGTATGGTGCATTTATACAATGCAGTTATATTCTACACTAAAGAAAAATGAAATTATGGAATTTTCAGGAAAATAGATGGATTTGGAAAGGATTTTATGAAGTGAGGTAACCCAGGTTCCAAAATCAAATGTCACATGTCGTCTCTCATATGTGGATCCTAGATACAAATGTTAAGATTTGTATGTGAGTTGGAGTAAATATCAGTAAGAGAGGCCAGTAAGCTACACAAGTGCTATAAGAGAGGGAGGAGACAGGAGGACTTAGGGGGATGGTATTGTATATCCCTAAGTAGATCAACAGATTTCCAGGGTGCAATGGTCTAAACAAGGTCATGGGAAGATATTGAATAAAAGAAGGGTGAGGAAGGGTTAATCAAAATTAAAGATGTTACCAGGCATGATGGCTCACGCCTTTAGTCCCAGCACTCAGGAGGCAGAGGTTGAAGGATCACTGAGAATTCAAGGCCACCCTGAGACTACATAGTTAAATCCAGGTCAGCCTGGACCAGAGTGAGACCCTACCTCGAAAAACAAAAACAAAAACAACACAAAACAAAAAACAACAAAAAATTCAATATGTTATGAATAAGCCATATGGAAACCTACATTTTTGGATAACAGCATACCCAGCAGCCATAGACTATCACTAGAAAAATTTCAGTGCCAGGGTTGGCCACAGTGGTCCCTGATGTGCAAAAAAATATTACAGGTCATTGCCAAGGCTGCTGGTTTCCCACCAGAAATTGATGGTATGATCCTATTGCTGGAGACTCCACATGCCTGGGCTCCAAGGTCACTGCGAAATCAAGTTGGAGCTGAGTTGAAAACCTCCTCCTAGTAGACCAGCTAGAAAGCTGGAAAAAGCTACACTGCATGCATCCGTATGGGAGACATAAGTCATTAGCAGTGAAAACAGTGGACACTGCAAGTCATAAGTTTGGCCAGCCAGGCCAAATGGCCAAATGGGTGCAATAGTGGCATGTCTGTGATGGGAGAAACCAACTGTTCTCTAATTAATCTGGAGGCCTGCTCCATGGTAGGGAATACATGCCTGTTATTGAATACCTAGTAGAATGCTTATTGATGGGGAAGGTCATGAACCTTAGGAGTGTAATGCCTGCTCTTGGTTTGGCTAAATGCATATATTATGCTCACCAAACTGCCCTGTAAATAATTTTCTTAACATTCATATACATAAATTAATGCTTCTCTCACTTTTGGTTAGAGAAGCTTCCCTTAATACATGGAGGTAACCACTGGGATGAACCAAAAGACACCACAGTGCTGAGAAAAACTGACAGAGGAGTATTCAGTGCTGAAATATCTCTATCATATCTTTCAAGGGTCAGGATCCATTGCAGAAGAAGTGACAGAAAGAATATAAGAGCCAAAGTATGGGTAGGTCTGCTTACAATGCAATTGTTCAGACAGAAATTGCCCTCAGTGTTCGTGACCTCACAGTGCCTAGTACTACCTTCACAAGACCCTTATAACAGGAAGAGAAGATAATGGCATCAAAATGAAAAAGAGACTGTTGAAGAGAGGGAGGAGATATGATGTAGAGTGGATTTGTAAAGGGGTAGGTGGGGGAGGGGAGGGGATTGTCATGGTTTATTGTGTGTAATTATGGAAGTTGTCAATAGAAAAAGGCAAAAAAAAAAAAAACCAAAACAGATATACAATGATTTTTATGCATTCTCCAGTCACTGGATACTTCAGTTGTGTAGCTGACTGTTAGTATGGAGATGTCTGACACAATACTCCTTGAAAATATGTTTGCATTTTTGTTTGCATCTCTTTTTATTTTCTTAGAATATATTGTTACAAAAGAGTTACTAAGTTAGAATACCTAGTGCACATAAAATTCCACAAAAGCTGATCTAATTTATGATACACACAGTAATTTCTGTCCTGCTGTAAGCTTGCCAATGCTAAGTGTACTTTTGAAATCTCTGCCAGCTTGATAATATAAAAATGGTATAACATTGATGCTTCAATTTGAATTTGGCTCATGATATCAATATCTATGTTTCCTTTTGAGCCACTTGAATTTCCTCCACAGTGAAATGTTCCTTTAGTCAACAAATAGAGATTGTTGAATTCCTTGGTCTTCTATAACAGGTTTTTAAGTACAAAAATAATGTTCTGGAGTTTGTATTTCATTGACTTTATGATTTTTCTAAAAAATGAATGTTTTCATCTTTAATGATCCCAAATCCACCAATATTTTTCTTTTGGGTTTTCACAAAATCTGCTAATAATTTTAATGCTTCCATCCATCCAACTTTCATTCACTTGAATTATGAACTGATTGCTTTATTTAATCTATATTGAAATTTATATGAAAGAAGAAAATTATTTTCACATATTTTGTAATGTGAGGATCTAGCTTGATTATTTGCCATTCATCAACTAATTATTTCTTTCATTGGCTGAATTCTTGTTTTTCTATCATTTTGATTGTGGTAGCACTTTCAGAATAAATAAATGTATTTTACAATTATTGCTTTTTTAAAAGAAATGGAATATAGACATTGTCTTTGAAATCTTTACCCCAAAATTTATGTGTTGGATTTCTAAAACTTAAAGTCCAGTTTGAGAGTTCTAAGTACTATGGCCTAGTATGACCCATGGGAATTGAAGTCATGAGAGTGGGAAACTCAAGGATGGAATCAGGATTCTCACCCAGTGTCTATGTGTCTTTTTCTCCTCCATAGAGAGAACAGGTTGATCCTCCTTAAGCCTTTTTATCTTCTACCAAGTTAAGACAGCACTGGACCTTCTGCCACATGAAGACACATTGAGAAGACCCTCACCAGATGCACTGGAAGCCTCTTCATCTACATTCGTACACTCTAGAACGGTAACTAATAAAGTTATGATTTTTTTGAGGTACCAAGAATATGTCATGTTGTTAAAACAATCCACACTAAAAATATTATTTAACATAAAATATAGTTAAAAACAAAGATTTATATTACATTATACCCACCCTTGTTCAATCCAGAGATGAATTTTCTAATGTTACTAATAAATTCTTTTCTAAGGATTAGATTCATGCATATATTGTTCACACATATAAGAATACAAAAGTTTTTATTCAATGCACATTTGTGAAGGGTACATAAATACATGTTCACAGTGTAGGTGGGTGTACATGTGTGCATGTGTACATGAGTGTGTGTATGTGGATTCCAGAAGATAATCTTAAGCATAATCATTCTCAGAAATGCTATGTACCTCTTTGAGATAAGATCATGCCTTGGTCTGAACTGTAACTCACTAATTATGCTGGCTGTCCACAGAGCTCCAGTGATCCTCCTATCTCCACTCCTCTAGTGCTAGGATTACAAGCGTGCTGATATCACCACGTTTGGCATTTTTATGTGGTTTATGGGAATCCAATTCAGGTCTTTAGCTTGTGATGTAAGCATTTCACTGACTGAGCTATCTCCCTATCTGAGTACAGATTTTTAACTGATTTCCTCTGCATTAGACAAATATTTATTTCCCTTCTACCTTATTTCATGCTGTATGACAATTGCTAAAATCATAATGAAAGAATTGACATAATTGTTTTCATGGAAAGAAAATCATAAAGAGAAATTATGCAAATAGGTCCTTATAGCATTTTTGATCTTTTTGGACACAAAAGAAAGAAAGATACCTCCAGAAAAGTTAAAGAAGAACACTGAATGCTCAGTAAAATTCTCTGAAGCATAGGAAAATAAGAAATAAGAAAATAAAAATAAGAAAAAGACAAATATTGCCCCTTTTAAGCTGTAGTGTATTCTATAAATCATTACCAAAAATGTAAAATAAAATAAAAATTAAAGAGGGCTGGCAGGTAGCATTGATCTATTAATAGAGATTCCAGCTACTATGACAGTTATAAAGATTACCTTGGTATGCCCCAAACAACTTCAATGATATTACAGTTGGTAAAATGTCAGGAAGTGCATTTTATTCTACTTAATTTAAAATGTAACAAAACCTATATTTGCTTTACAAGTGATTTCAAGAAAGATTAAGCTTTAAAACATTTTATGATATCTAGAATCATTTTATATACAACTTGATTTATAAAAATATCGTGAACTCACAGCTCCCTAAAACCACATTTATAATGTAAGACTTTTGTGAAAATCAGAGAATAAAATGTTTGTAAAAATGTCATTGCTTAACTTTTGTCTTACCCTACTGTGTTCTGCTTTCTAAACTTTGCTTATTTTAAGGAACTCCAATATGAGCCAAAGGGCCTAACATCAATAAAAAGAAGAAAAGCCCTCTAATTATGTAAGGATAGAAAGAACATAAGTAACTGGGCCATGTGCGAGTTCTCCAACCCAAAATTGCAGGTTATTGTCCAGGTGACTTTAGGGAGCCTTTTTGACTTTTATGAATAACTTTCTTCCGTAACTTAAGGTTCTGGTAAAATTCACTGCAACACTGGAAATTTTATACAGGATGTGTGTGAGCACTTTGAGACGTACTCAAGGCTGTACTTTGATGTTTCTTGTGATTTATAGATAGTTATAATTATATGCTTTACACATAAATTGTTCTCCAATCATTCAGGAATCACAAGTGTTATCTTCACTGAGATGGATAACTATAATTCCCAATTTGAGGCTAAATTTTAGGCCCTATCAACAAAATACAAGTTTCATTTCGGTAATGTTTAATTGCTCCTGAGAATTCTGAGTGTAGCCTTGACCTTTATTCAATAGGAAGAGGACTTGGAAGGCAATTTAGCACAATGGGCATTTTAAACCCCTGGTGCATAATTATGGAAACACCTGTTAGGAAGAAAATCTTTTGCTTCAGTAAGATGGTTCACAGATTCAAGGGCCCCACATAGTGCTGCCCTTGCCAGAATGGTCTTCAAGTGATTGCAAAGTCAAGCAAGAATGAACTCATTTAGAAATGCCTCTCACAAGGAGCACTTTTTCAAAGAAACATTGCTTACAGTACACCTGTGACATTTGACTTTAAACAATTTCGTCTTAGGAAAACATTTTGGAAGTTGCAAGGAGGTGCTATTAGTATAGGAAAAGTGCCAGCAGCATCAGCTAGACTACTGAATTTTATTTCTGTTGATATAAAAATCTTCTACATAATGGCAGATATTGTCTATCATATCCCTGAGTGAAAATCTATCCTCAAATACAGACATCATTGGTATTTACAGTAACCAGACTGCAGACATAAAGAAAGGTTCCCCTGTTTATTAAAGTCTCAAACATGCACATGAGGTTTTTTTGCACCTTGTGTTTCTAGAATATAATAATTCTGTATTTCTCAAGATCTTGAGAGCTTTAGAACTTAAGGACCTAGACAAAGTGCCAGCATCATTGTCACTGCTAACTTCTGCCTTGCACATTGTCAGGACACAGGGTAAAGAGCCAGCCTCTCAGAAGCACTTTAAGGTCTAACCTGTCCATGATTCTGATAAAAATGTTAAAAATTAGACATTGTTTTGAGCTGTGACCACATATCATTTTCTGTCCTGAGTTCTTTTATTTTATTATTTTATTTTATTTTATTATTTTATTTTAGTATTGTTACAACCCTACCAATCAGGTCCAATTAAGACCTCCATAAACAGTTGTTTATGAGAAGCTCAAAGAATTGTGGGGAATAGTCCTATCTCAGAATAGTAATTTTATTGATAAGTAGAGTTTCTCTAAAATAGCAGAGTGATTGCAACCTGCTGTACTTAAAGTTATGCACAATACTAAGAAAATTATAGTTAAGATAATAAATCAATCAGATATTCCTAGACCAATTAATATCAATCACAAAAAGCATTTATTCTTGCTTAAAATCTATATGCTAGTTTACCCTAAACTGTGTCAGGGAGATTTTGTCCTACTCAATAATTTATCACATGGAAGTTTGTGAATGACTCCAAAACGGTTGTCATGGAAGCCATCCAGTAGATGTCTGTGTTTGCTCCGTGTGGGGAGCAGTGGGAGACAGTATCTTGACATAGGTATGAAATCCTGCTTCTAGCTCTGCCCTGAGGGTGGCAGGCCCAGTGGGAGGTGACACTGTGCATTGCTGTCTCTTCCAGCTGTAGAGCCACCATTTAACATACAGTTTCTCCAGATCCTGCTAGATCCTCTTTGACCAATGAGTCCTGAGCCAGATAACAGGCAGCTCCATGTAGAGGTTAATGAGGATATCAGCTCCTGCAGGTGTCTACCTGCGTCTTTGAACCTGGAGCCTGGTAGGAATGCACTCAGGTGTCTTTGCTCTCAGGTAATTTGATTCCTAACCACAAGGTCCACTCCTACAGTGACAACAGGAAGCTGTAGCAGAGATGCTCCCCAGTCTAATCCCCTGAATACACCTCTTTGTGGAAGTCATCCATTGTGGTCATGTAGCTCTGATTGGACATTAACCAGCACACTAAAGTGAAAAAAATATACTGTTGGCATAAAATACAGTAATATTCAGGGATAAATAAGCTATCAAAAAACATGCTTAGAAAGCAAAGTAAACTGTTCTCCAAGCAGACACTGGACAAATTGAGATGCACTCTTAATAGACTTTATTTTTCCAGCCACTCTTAAATGAGAACAGCACAAAGCAAGGGTTTATATGGGATGGGCCAAAATGGCCTGGAAGCCAGGTAGGGTGGGATCTAGAAGCATAGTTCTTTGCTCTGCCAGGGAAACAGTTATGTGCTTTAGGTAAAGTAGAATACCTCCCTGTGTTTGGGAGATTTAAGACTGGGTTCTTGAATCTGCTCAATTACATGGTGAAGTCAGTATCGCATGAATACTTAAAATCACATTTGGAACACAGCAACTGTTCATTCATAAAGTCTGAGCTCTGTTAACTGGGTTCTAATTACAAGATCTTATGGGGTGTTTGTTGAGGTCATAAAATTTAATGATTCATGTTTTAGGAGCAACAGAAATTAATTTCTCGTGAGTTCACTTCCGTGCTCTACATTGTGGTAGAAAGAACAAATTACCAAAAATTCCTGTGAAATTTAAACTTTATATATTAAACCACTTTTATTTTTATTTTTTGTTTTACTCTTTAATAAGAGATATGAGTGAATTAAAATACAAATAGAGTTATGTGAGATGAATTCTAAAATCCACAAGGGAAACAGATGTGGAAAACGTAGAGGTTTTTTATATATTTCAGGGGACAAATATAAAGTTCTGAGCTAAATTAGAGACCATTAAACATGGTGAGAAGTCCAAGATGTGCAGTGTTCATAACAAATAAGCAGAGCAACAAAGTAGGAAGTAATTCATCATACTACTAAGCTTAAAAACTTGTTGCCCTGTCCTCAGAGAGACAAGCTAGGTAAAATAATGAACAATGTTCATATACTTTATAGGAAACAAACATAGTGACACATGTTATAATAAAGTGTTCTGTAATGACATTCTTCTTACATTAGTCAGACTGGTGATAATACTGTTAAGTACAATTCAATAGGCATGATATCTGAGCACAATTATAATGTAACTCTTGTTAATATAATGTAACTGCTTGTTGAGTTAATGTATGGTATATTGAGAATTTAAAGAAATACATGGATCAGAAAATGTGTCCTTTCTTAGACAAGGGACTGTCACAGGTGAGTATGAACGGTGTATAAAGGCAGAAGGGAACCTATCCCAGTACAACAGTGTCATTATAAAGGTGGTAGCATTTGAAACACACACAAATGTGGACCAAAAGCAAAGCAAACATCAAAATAGTCAAGAATAGGATGAGGAGAAAGGCCTATGACAGATGATACTCTTATAGCTCATCAGAGTCAACCCTGCTAAGACTTGATTTTAGGCTTCTAGTCTCCAGTGTGATATAAATCTGTTATTCAAGATACCTAGTTTATGGGACTTAATTTCAGTAGTCCTAAAAATGTCATACACTGCTTCTAATCTTTCAAAGGATCCATGGGTATGTATTGAGAAGGAGTTCATATCATTTTTATATTTCTCTCTCTTTTTCTTTTTTTTATTAAGTAGAAAATTTGTATGGACACGTCATATGTTGGTACCACCATTTCCCTCCTCACTTTATCCACTCTACTGAGTGTCCTCCTTAGTGGGACTGCTGGCATTCACCATGGAGTTTTTGGTTGTGAGTTGTGAGTGCAGCAGTCTGTCATTGTGGGGAGGGGGGACACAAAGCTTCTGGATACTCCCACCAACACTCAACATAGATTTTAACCAACTTATGGTACTAGAAATTATAAGCCAGAGCCAAATGTTTTAGAAGTAGGCTTCATCCTACACTCTCCAGAGCTCATCCTACTGGAACCCCTCCCCCCATGCTTCTATTGAATGTTACACCTTTTAGTCTGCTATGGTTCTACGATCACATTTTGGATTTTGTTTTGGGTATATCTCCCTCCTTCCTCCCCTTTCCCTCCCCCCCAAACACTTCTGTCCCTCTTATCTGTCCCTTAAGTTGTTTCTCAGGTATTCCTACAAACAGAAATAGGGACAACAAACCATAAGCTATGTGACCCTGACCCAGCGGCTTTCATTGGAGACTTCCATTGTTGAATTAGGCAATTTTGCTGGATCTGTTTGTTGTTTTGCATTGTGTGTGTGTGTGTGTGTGTGATTTTATTTGATTTATGTTCTATCCATCTCTGGGGTAAAACTTTTTTTTTTTTTTCTCAAAATAGAAGAAAAAAATTTCTCTTGTAGGATCAGTGAGTGTTCTGTTTGGGGTTCTAACTGGATTGGTGTCAGATGGCATTATATCCACAGATTCACAGGTTATGGAGTTTACAAGTGCCTCAGCAACTCTGGGCTGATGGCTCATACAAGAGCTGCAATTGCAGGTCCAGAATCTATGCAGTTCATTATCCCAGCAGTGCATTGTCTGTGGGGTTCAGGAGCAGTCTTGGTTGCCCCTGCTCCACCTGTACCCCAGTTGAGCAGGTTGTGAAGGATTCACCAGAACCCTCCGGTGGGTAGTTGCCAGATATTTCTGTGCTCCTTGTCTGGGGTGCTGGTAGGGAGACGGTGGTGAGAGAGTGTTTGGGGGGACTTAGGTATGTCCAGGCTTGCATTAGCATGATCATAGGAGGCCTTTCACCCTAGTGATTCGTGAGGGTAGCACTGGAATGGGTGGAATTGATGTGAGGTGGGGTGTAGGCATGGGCCCTAGCTCTGACACCTCTGAGACCTCAGGGACCCGTGGAATAGGGACCAGCAGCACAGAGTCAGCTCAGCCCCAACTGGGTGGGCATGACCATGCTCTTATCTGGTGTGGCCCTCCCAGGCAGTTGCCCAAAGATGACTCCATCCTTGAAGCAGAACCCCTAACTCAGTCCTTACTCACAATTAATATCTTTTTAAATATTTTATTTTTGTTTATTTGAAAGATAGAAAGGAAGAGGGATGGAGAGAGAGAGAGAAAGAGAATGGGTGCACAAATGAACTCCAGATGCATGTGCCATCTTGTGCATCTGGCTTGTGTGGGACCTGGGGAATCAAACCTAGGTCCATTGGCTTTGCAGGCCAGCACCTTGACAGCTAATCCATCCCTCCATCCTGATCTCTCTTTTTAGGTATTGTTATGTTTTATTTTTATTTTGTGTAATTGTTAATGCAGCTTGATTGTGTTTAACAAATTTGTTTCCCCATTTCCCTCTGATTTTGATTTCTCTGCTCCCTCTTATTCCTATTTTAATAGCCTATTTTATATTTTAATAATCATTTAAATTTATCTTTTGTCTGTAAGTGATGCGTCTTTGTGTACTTAAATCAGTGGGCTCTAGTTCCAGCCTGTACTCACCCATTTCTATGCCTATACAATTTTGTTCCACTTCCCAAAATATGTAGAATTGTCAGATACAATTTTAGTCACACTGTGCCTTGACTTCATACCATTTCTCACAAGCTCCAGTTCAGTTGAGAAGCACAGCTTTTTGCCCACCAGAAATAAGTAAACCACTGCCATTTGAGGAATAGCTACAATTCAGGTCATTTCCACATTTATCAAACCTATAGAAAAATCTTATCCTATTAGATGAAGCAGACATATTTTAGATGTAAGGAAGAATGCACATCTGTACTTACCTTGCTTTTACATTGCTGTGCTTCTTCCTTAACTGAAGATTAGCATTTTCTGTCATACCCAGTCTCCTACACCCACAAAGTGTTCTTTGATATTTCTGTAGAACAGATTTGCCAGATACAATTTGTCTCGATTTTTTTTTAACTGAGAATCAATTGAATGGGACCTTATAACTAAAGAATATATATCTTTTCTTGCTCAGAAGTTCATATTGACATTAGTTTTACTCAACATTCTAAAAACATGCTATACTTGTCTCAAGCTTGTAGCATGTCAATTCATATAGAAGTCACTACTGTAGGTACTATGCTTCAGTCTGCCTTATTTCTTTATAATTTTTTATTTACTTATGAGAGAGAATATATAAGGGCCAGACCTTCAGCCACTGTAAATGAACACAAGACACATGTGTATCCTTCTGCATCTGGCATGTGCCACCTTGTGCATCTTGCTTATGTGGGTGCTGGGGAATAGATCCTGGCCCTTAGGCTTCACAGGCAAGTGCCTTAGCTGCTAAGCCATCTCTCTCTCTCTCTCTCTCTCTCTCTCTATATATATATATATATATATATATATATGAATTTATTTTCTTTAAAATCATTTCATTTGATGTTTCTGGAGATTGTTGAACTATACATTTACTAATAGATACACCAACTTTGCAAAGTTATCTTGACCATTATGGCTTGGACTAATTTTCTTACCCTATTTCTTTCTCCTTTATGTTAATGACTACCATTATGTATTAAGACTATGATTTTGGATTTTAGTTCTATAATATTAGTTGTTGACTCTCTTGTTGCAAGACAGCAACTATGAGCTACCATCACTGTGTGTCTCTGGTGCATATGTTGATTATTTCACAGATCTTCAAGTTTCAAATAAAACAGGTTTGGGTGTAATTGACACAAAATGCAAACATATAAATGTACAATTTAATAAGTTCTGACTTACATCTAAAGCCATGGCACTATGACTTCCATCAAGTGTGTAAATATAAGCCTCATTATTGTCCTTCCTTTTCTGTATTTAAACATGTATTCACACTGTTGCATGCACCAATCATTTTAGCACTCAGTGGAACATTGCAGATGACTATATTGTTTATTATAATATTATTTGTTTTACAAATATTCAATATCAACTAAAGATAAACCATATTATCTATACTTTCACATGCTCATGGTCTTTGAATAATTTTAAATTTGAGGCTATGAAAATATCTATGTGTACTTCTTTGTAGGTTGTACATTTCTTTTCCATAAAATACATTGTAACATTTCAAGTTGCAGTGCATGCTTGAGTCATGGTGTCCCACATGTATTATATTTTCAGTGAAATATATTTGAAAATAAAATACTTCATGAGAAAAAAGGTGTGAGAGTTATTAAGATGCAGTATTGAAAACATGTCTGTAAAATGCACAACTATAAATAAAATGTAGGAATAAAAAGAGAGTTTGTAGTTCAATAGTAATATTCTATGAAAAGCAGTATGCCACTATATTTTTTAAAATGTAATAACATACCTTCTCTGGTAAATAATATTCCCTTAACCTTGGCTAATATAGCTGTCCAGGTTGCCTGGAGAACCTCTATCACTGTCTCCTAAGTATGGAGATTATTAGCAGATCACCATGCCCATCCAGCACTTACATGTGTTGTGGGGATCAGAACTTCATCCACATATATGTGAGGCAAGTGTTTTATCCATTAAGGCACCATCTATCCCCAATAATGTTACTATATGACCCTGTAAGTCTAAATTAATAGATAGTATGTCCAACTTTGCTACTGAATTTAACTTGTTCTGTAAATCTCACCTTGGATACATCAAGTATTGTTTTTAATTTTACTTATGCCCTACCAATGGAGTACAATCCTGTCATGTCTCTCAACCATACCACTCTCTCCAATTCAGTTGTGAGCACTCCCTGTCCTCCCAATGGTCTGGCTTGGGACAACTGCTCCTTGATTTGTCTTTCTCTTCTGGACCTCATTGTTTTCTTCATGCATGATCCTCCACATTGAAGCCAGAGTGGCACATGACATCAGCAATTCCTGTGTTAGCATAAACGCTGATCTCTGGGATGCAGCAGAATACAGAAACATCTTTGTATATCATATTATATTGACTTACATTTCATCATATTTTCATATATGTGTTTGTGCATAATTTTATGACTAGAAGCAAATAGCTTAATAAAAATGTACAATTCTCAAAATTGGTAATCCCCTGTGTTACCTTAAAGAAATAATATAAACCCACACAGAAGTACAGAGCGTCACATTCCTGTTAAAATATAGCTGGCATCAGAGGTGGGCACACAGCTCTAAGACCTGAAGTAGCAGCTGTGTCTGCAAACATACTCATGAAGATAAAAAAAAAATTCTTTAAGAAACTTCTATGCTCAATATGTGCATTACCAGTGGCATTTGAGTTTTAGTGTTTATTAATAGTGCACAGATAGAGACACCCAGAAACACACATATAGATACAACCGCAGAGACACACACAGGATATATATACAAACCCATGTGGAGGTGAGTAGACAATCCTATTCCTGCCTTCAGGAGATGTGTGATCCACAAAGAGATAATAACTAAAATGTAACTCTAAATACAACTTAGTAAATTTCAACTGCCTATAAGGGTCTTTGTTTAAGTCCAGGTTCTCAGCCAAACATTCTGGCTATGTGATTGCTGCACAGGATCTTTGTCATGAACATTATTGAATTTATTGATCATTAATAAATGGTACTGAAAGAGAGGAGAATGAATCACCTCTTCCTTAGCCTTTTAACTGTAATAGCTCTGCAACTGCTCCCAAAATGATGTATCTCTGGGAGACATTACAATGAGAAGAATGCTGAGGTTATGATGATGGAAAGTCTCATTCTAACTCTTTCCCAATGATAGTTCATAGATTTTTAGCTGTAGAAGGGATATCCACAAATTTTTTTTCCTCTTGTTTCATAAGGTGAATCTTGAAGAAGTATTATAGCTTATTCAAGATCCCAGTTTTTCTGTGGATATACTTCTCAATCAAATTACATGAAAATGAAAATCAAGTAATATTATCTTTGGGAAATAAGCATATGACAATCAAATTACCACTTCTCAGAATCACAAAATTATTCTTAACTCCATTAGATCACCCATTTAATCAATAAAATTTTCCTGAGTAGTTACCACATAGCAGCCTATAAAGGCTCTAAGTAGATTGGCATTCATCCTGTGCCTTTAAGGACATTGCAATCTAGTTAAAAATGTAAAGCAAACAGACCCTTTCAATACAGGGGAAACTGAATGGTAAACACAATACTTGTCACAACCGTAAACTTGAGCTCCCTTTTTCAGTGTGGATATAAATCAAATGAGACATAAAAAAGCTCCTGGAACAGATACCATTTTTTTCAAAATATTAATTGTTATAAATAGAAATATATTGCTAACAACAATAATAATAATTTTAAAAAAGATAATACCTGAAAAAAAGCTAGTCTTGGGGAAAGGTAGAACACCAGAGCAGCAGGTAAGGATGCATACTAATCTGTGACACCTGGAGTGGGGCTTATTCTCCAGATCACTAAGCAGTGTGGCACGTGAGTTTCCATGATGTAGCCTGCTTGTCTTTAAAGCAGCTTTTTCTCTTCAGATTGAAGTCTCAAAGTTCCAACCTTCATTGCTTACTGAATCGGTGATGGACAGAGCCCAGGGTCTCACAGTAATGCACTGATTGCTATTTGCTTCAAGGAATAAATGTGGCTTAACTGCACTTTATTCATTGATTGTTGGAATGGGCCCAGACTACTAATGAAGTCTGCAGTAGGAAACCAATACACAAGCTTGCATAAAAGATAATATTAAAAAATGCTCCTCTAGTCAATGAGGTTCTGAAACAAATCTTCCAATGGTAGAAATGTCTTCAAGCACCCTTACTTTGGATTTAAACAGGACTGTAAGGTTGTGACAAGGAGAGAACTAGTAATACTTGATGTTAAACAAATGTATTCAGTAAACTCCCTTTCACAATCTTGATGCCTTGATGGAGGAGAGTGGGTTCTACAAATGGCAAATATCCTTACAGATATAAGAGCTGGCAAAAGGAAGATCCTCTCATGGTCACACAGATCCTCACTTTAAAGCAAGATTCCCTCCCCGAACCTTAACTTTATATTATTCTTTACTTGGGAGCCAATGTCGTCTCTCTGGCAGTACACTGAAGTGAACCACTAACCACAGCTGCTTTAAAAACTGGAAGGTAAGATAGAAGTGAAAAATGGCACTGATAGTTCAGGCAAAATACTGTGGGTTAGCTAAAGAAAAGAGCCATCTAACGTAAGGAAGCCTTTGAGCTATCACCACATTATAAACACTCCTGTGTGGACAGCAAGCAAAACCAGTGACAGTAATACCATGTGTCCTATGTTGAGAGTTTCCTATTTTTATTCTACTCTGGGTGGTTGATAGGACTATTCCATAATATACTGTAGAAAAATGCATCTCTGTGAAGTTAGCTGATTTGCCTTGGGAGTAAATAGATCTTGGATAAAAACACCACAAAGCTAATGTTTCATTCAATTATCCTATTACCCTATATGTTATTCCAATCTTGACACAAATAGAACTTTTGATAGTAATGTCTCATAGGTAATAAAGAAATTAATACAGCATTTTATTAACATATTTTTAATATAAATTATATAATAAAATATGATACAATGGCAATATTAAATATCCAGTATTGGTGTGGTTTGTTCATTTTTCCGTGGTTTTGAAGAGTTTCATTACACCTTCATGAACACTCAGGGAACACCATAACTCCACTGAAGAGGGCGCCAGGGAAATGGAGGAATGGGCTAGGGAATAAAAGAGTATAACCTGGAGTGTGTTTGGCCTAGAGCTCCTGGATGGTTCCACACCTCCCAGTTCTCTGGTCCCAGTACCCCTCTTGCTGGCTTGGGGCTGACAGGACCCTGTGTGCTTGCCACTGAAGAAGGACCCTTGATTTCCCTTCCTGATTGACCTGTCCCTGGTTCCCCAATGTTGGCATCTGCTGCTCCACAGGGTGTACATGTGAGTAGGCTAAAGCTCCCAGTTTACATAAATGATATTGAACAGAATCATCTCTTAGGGCACTTAGCTGTTGTCACTAGGCTTAACTTAATTCAAAAAGATAAATAAACACAGAACCCTCATAGAGAGATGAATGAATTGAAGGTAAATGTTGCAGTCAGGTTCACACTGGTTGTAGAAATTACTCAACCAAGAGCAGCGTCTGGGAAAAAGAGGTTCATTTTTGCTTATAGGCTTGAGGGGAAGCTCCACAATGGCAGGGAAAAATGATAGCATGACCAGAGGTTGGACATCACCCCCTGGCCAACATAAGGTGGAACATAGCAACAGGAGAGTGTGCCAAATACTGGCAAGGGGAAACTGGCTATACCACCCATAAGCCCACCCCCAACAATACACTGCCTCCTGGAGGTGTTAATTCCCAAATCTCCATCAGCTGGCAATCTAGCATTCAGGACAAATAAATTTATGGGAGACTCCTGAATCAAACCACCATATTCCACCCTTAGCCCCCATAAACTGGTATCCATACATGATGTGAAATACAATGCATTTCAGTACAACTTTAAAAGTCCCCATAGTTTTTATCAATCCCAATGATGTTCAAACATCCCCATAATCCAAGGTCTTCTACCTGAGCCATAATACCAAAAAAATTCCCCAAAACCCATAATGGCGTAGAATAAACATTCACACTGCAAAAGACGGCATTGGGCATTGAAAAGAAATACTCAAGCAATACCTGATTTAAACAGGACGAATACCAAATTCTGTAGCTCTAAGTCCAACAACTCTACTTAGTGACAAATCTCCAAGTCCAATAATTCTAACCAGCAACAAGACTCTGGCATTCCAATTCCACCCCTCCAGCTAGGCTACTCACAGTCCTGGAAAACTTCATTGGGGCTGGCAGCTCTGTAGCAACTATCTTATGGTCCTGGTATCTCCACTAGGTCTCCACTACAATCCACGGTTCATCCTCATGGCCCCATATGGTATCTATGCAGGCAACCAGCAAACCACCTGCTTCACACTGCCCATGGCCATTTCCAAAACACAAGATTGTGTTGCAAACTCAATGACTCTCTGTTTCCTGTATTTCTCATACTCCAAAACACCAGGTAGGGTGCCAATTTGTTAATCCAGGAGGGAATAAAGCAGACTTTAAACAATAGGACATACCTTGAGCACTCAGACCCCTTCAAAAGAGTCTACATTCTTCCTGTTGCCCCAGGGCAGGTCAGCTGGCCCAATCTCAAAGGTTGTAATCTCTCAATTGCAGCTGAATGGGCAGCAGTTCACCCAAAGATTTTACTTTCTGTGCCATATCCCTTTTCTCATACCAGTTCATTTCTACAGAAAGCAACCCTGCACAACTTCTCAGGACCCAGGCAGAATAGTAAGCTTCCCACACAAACTACTAACCCAGTCCAGGCAAAGCTCTTTCTCACCCTCATAAGCCAAACCTCACAGTCCATAGTTCTTACTGCATTCAGGTCTTTCAACTCTGATCAGAATAGTCCATCAAGCTGTATTTACAGAACTTCAAGGTGTCTCGTAGGCCAAGGTTTTAAATCGTTCCTCTTGAAAGTCAGCTCCAAAAGGCCAAAGCCACACAGTCAGGTGTCTAGAAGCAATCCCACTCCTTGGTACCACTTTACTGTTGCAGTCAGGTTCATATTGCTGATAGAAATCACCCAACCAAGAGCAGCTTGTGGGAAAAAAAGAAGTGTATTTTGGCTTACAGGCTCAAGTGGGAAGCTCCATGATGGCAGGGAAAAATGATGGCATGAGCAGAGGGTGGACATCACCCCCTGGGCAACATAAGGTAGACCATAGCAACAGGAGAGTGTGCCAAACACTGGAAAGGGGAAACTGGCTATAACACCCGTAAGCCTGCCCCCAACAATACACTGCCTCCAGGAAGTGTTAAATCCCAAATTTTCATCAGTTAGGAATCTAGCATTCAGAACACCTAAGTTTATGGGGGACACCTGAATCAAACCACCACAGTGAGTGAACAAATAGAGGATCTCAATAACTGTGAAGCATCAAGAAAATCAAACCTCAAACCGAAATCATACTTCAAAATAGAGATGGATGCAAAATAACAAAACAGAAAACAAAAATTAAATAGAACTTTTAATAACCTCTCTAGAACCTCTTAAAAACAGAGTCACTCATGTGGAAGACAGAACATCTGAGCTAGAAGACAAGACGGAAGAAATTGATCTGGAGTTCAAAAACTTTGCTAAGTTCAAAAAATCATGCAGAGTATGAGGGAACTGTGGGATACCTTAAAATGAACAAATAGCCAAATCATGGGTATATCAGAAGGGGAATAAATACAGGCCAGAGACATAGAGAACATATTCAACAAAATTACTGGAGAACAATTTCCCAGTCTCACAAAAAAGAGGTCCATCCAGATAAAAGAAGTTCACAGAACACCAAACAGATGAAGAAACTCTCCAAGGACACATCATAATGAAAACCCTTAACAATGCAAACAAAGACAGAGTGAAAAGCAGCAAGAGAGAAACAAGTCACTTCATACAAAGGATATCCAATAATAATTACCTCAGATATCTCAATGGAAACCCTAAAAACCAGAAGGGTCTGGGATGGAACATTTCAAAGTTAAAAAACAAAACAAACAAACAAAAAAACTATTGCTTCCAACCCAAACAACCATTCCTAGCTTAAGTATTTCTTATAATAATTGGAGAAAGGAAAAATTTCCATGAAAAAAGTCAGTTCAATGATAATATGAACACAAAGCCAAACCTAGAGAGAATGCTTCAGGAAACAATCCACTCAAAAGAGACAAACCATCAATCTCAAAATCCTATAGGAAGATCACAATAACCACAACTAGAGCAATCTCAGAAAAGTACAAAACACAAGGAAGCACCAAACACCATACAACCCCCCAACATGGAAGGGATTAAATTGAACCCTACAGTTATAACATTAAAATCAATGGCCTTAACTCACCCATCAAAAGAAACAAGTTAACAGGGTGGATCAGAAAAATGTATCCTTCTGTCTGCTGTTCTACCTCACCACAAAGACAGATACCCCCTCACGGGTAAAAGGATGAACAATGATATTCCAAGCAAATGGAAATAAGAAACAAGCAGGTGTTGCTATACTAATGTCTGATAAAATAGACTTCAAGGTAAAAGTAATAAAAAATGATAAAGGATGCTACTTAATACCCATCAAAGAAATGATCCAGCTGGAGGACATTGCAATCATAAATCTATATGCACTAACCACAGGTGCTGACAACAAAACAGAAATAAACATCAACACCATCCTAGTTGGGGACTTCAATGCCCTACTATCATCAATAGACAGATCCTCCAAGCAGAAAATCGACAGGGAAACAATAGAGCTCAACAACACCATAGATCAACTAGACCTAACAGACACCTATAGAACATTCATTCTTCTCAGCAACCCATGGAACCTTCTCCAAAACAGAATCATTTATTAGGCCACAAAACATGCCTCCATAAATTCAGGAAAGTTGACATAACTTCCTGCAGCATTTCAGATCACAGTACTTTAAAGATAGACATTAACAATAAGACATACATTAGGGACTCCGCCAGCTCCAAGAAACTGGAAACACACTTTTAGACAAAGAAGAATTAGTGGAAGAAATTTTAAAAAATGAAAGAAATTGTAAAATATTTAGAATTGATTGATAATGGAAACACAACTTACCCAAAATTATGTGACACAAAGAAGGCAGTCCTAAGGGGAAAGTTTATAATGTCAAATGCCTTCATAACAAAGATGGACATATCCCAAGTCAATAAACTAATCATCAATCTAAATGTGTTGGAAGAAAAAGAAGTACCCAAACATAAGAGCTCCAGGTAGAAAGAAATAGTCAAGATCAGGGCAGAAATGAATGAACTAGAAACAAAGAAAACACTTAAGAAAATTGATGAAGAGCTGGTTCTTTGAGAAAATAAACAAGATTGATAAACCTTTGGCCAATAGACACAGAGATATAGGTCTCAAATTAAGAAAATAGGGAATGAGCTGATTTCCTTGAATGGACAGGGTGTGGGCAGGCACGAGGGTCTGGAGTGAGTAGGCCAGATCCCTGTTTCTGGGCTCTTCCCACCTCCCCACTTTGAGTTCCTTATTTGGACAGTGTGTTAATACATGCAGAGATCTGGCATCAGTAGTCCAGACCCCTGTACCTGGGCTCCTCCCCCATCCCTAGTCTCGGTTACCTGTACTGGTCTGTGTGATGGAGGGCACAACACAAAGTAGGGCAGATCCCTGTTTCCTTGTCCCTCCCAGTCCCTGGGTACTTATAGAACTATTGTGCCTTTTGGGGGGAAGCCTGGTCCCTGTGTGAGTTGTGGAATCATGTCTTTTGCTCTGGTATCCTGACTGGCTACTGGATACCAACATCCCTTTTCACTGGAGTCAGATGGTGCATAGGCCAAAGGACAAAAGCTTGCTTCCTCCTCAATAAAATAAATAGACTTCCTAAAATGGGTAGACAACCATGCAAAAAAGCCAATGAAAACTGAGAGATCTCCACCAAGGATGCCTAGTCCTACAATGGAAGCCTCCAATAAAATCACAGAGAAATCAACAGAACTTCATTCCCAGAATGAAAACACAACAACCAATAAGACTCTGATCAAAATAATTGCTGAGATAGAATGAATCTATCAAAGAATCAATAATCATATCTATGAAATTGAACAGAATTGTCTCCTAGAGCATTCACCATTGACAGTAGCTTAACTTGATTGAAGAAAACTTTAAAACCCTCCAAAGAGATATGAATAAATTGAAGGTAAGTCAAGAAATGGAAGATCTCAACAACCAGTTGATTAAGATTAATGAAGACTTGATCAAATGCAAGACTTAACTCCAGGCAGTATCAATAAATCAGAACTTGAATTAAAATTTTACTTCAAAAAAGAGATGACATGATGAAAAATAACACAACTGAAAACAAAAGTCAAGTAGAAATTATAAAAAAAAAACTCTCTAAAACCCCTCACCAACAGAGTTATTTATATGAAAGACAGAAGCTCTGACCTGGAAAAAGAGAAAGAAGAAATCGATTGGGTGGCCAAAAACTTTCCTAAGTACAAAAAAATCAAGTGAACAGAATATGAAGAAACTATGGTACACCCTAAAATGACCAAACATCCAGATCGTGGGTATACCAGAAGCAGAGGCAACTGAGACCAGAGGCCCAGAGATAATATTCAACAAAATTGTTGAAGAAAATTTTCTGAAGATATAAGAAGCCCAGAGAACACCAAACAGATAGGACCAAAGAAGAAACTCTCCAAGACACATAATATTTAAAATTCTTAACAAAGAAAACAGAGACTGTTAACAGCAGCAAGAGAGAAACAATTCACAACATACAAATGCAATATGATCACAATTACATTAGACTCCTCAATAGAAACCCTGAAATCCAGAAGGGCCTGGAATGGAACACTTCAAAGTCTGAAAAACTATGGCTTCTAACACAAGCTACTCTATCCAGCAAAAATATCCCACAAAATTGATGCTGAAAGAAGAATTTTCCATGAAAATGTAAACTCTATGATTATATGAACACAAATCCAAACCTACAGAGAATACTGGAGGGAATATTCCACACAGAACAGCCAAACAACCAATCTCAAGAGCTAACAAGACCAGAATACCCAAAATAGACCAGGCTCAAAACACTACATAACATAAGAAAGCACCAAACCCTATAAAACACCTCATCATGTCAGGGATTAATTCAAACCTCACAGTAATAACCTTAAATATTAATGGCCTTAACTCACCCATCAAAAGATACAAGTTATCAAGATGTATTAAAAAACTGGACCCTTCTATTTGTTGTCTTCAAGAAGTCCACCTTACCACTAAAGATAGACACCTCCTAAGGGTGAAAGGTTGGCAAATGATATTACAAACAAATGTAAATTTAACAAGTGGGTATTGCTATATTAATATCTGATAAAATAGACTTCAAACCAAAAGTAATCAAAAAGGACAAAGAAAGCCACTTCTTACTCATCAAGGGAATGATCCAACATGAGTACATCACAATCATAACTCTATATGCATCAAATACAGGTGGGTCATGGATCATGGAAGAAACTGAAAAATAAATTTAAAAATTCCTATATTTGAATGATAATGAAAACACACGCTACCAAAACTTATGGGACATAATACAGGCAGTCATAAGGAGAAAATTCATAGCCCTAGATGCCTTCATTACAAAGACAGAGAGATACCAAATTAATAACCTGCCTGTGCACCTAATGGTGCTGGAAAAACAAAAGAACCCATCCCTAAGTGCTCCAGATGGAAAGAAATAATCAAGATAGAGCAGAAATTAATGATTTGGACACTAAAAAAATTTAAAAAAATGATGAAACAAACATCTAACAATTTGAAAAAATAAATCAGACTGATAAACCCCTGGACAAATTGATTAAGCAAAAAAAAGACATAAGTCCCAAATTAGCAAAATCAGAAATGAAAAAGGAGAGATATCAAAAGACATCAACAAAACTGGAAGAAATCATCAGGGCATACTTCCAAACCTTTACTCCACAAAATTAAATAATCTGGAAGAAATGGACAAATTTCTAGATACATACCACCTACCAAAACTAAACTCAGACCAGATCAATCTCTTAAACAAACCTATCACATACATGGAGATTGAAAGGGTAATCAAAAACCTTCCCCAAAAGAAGAGTCCAAGACTAAATGGCTTCTAAGCTGAATTCTATCTAACCTTCATTGAAGAACTGAAACCAATTTTCTCAATCGGTTGTGCAAATTCAGACTAGGGAATCCTCTCGAACTCCTTTTATGAAGTTTGCATCCCCCTAATACCAAAGCCAGACAGATATGCAACAAGGAAAGATAGGCCTGTATCCTTAATAAATTTAGATGCAAGGATCCTGAGCAAAAGTCCTTGTAAACCGAATTCACGACACATCAAAAGCATTATCCACCTTGATCAAGTAGGATTCATCCCAGGCATGCAGGGATGGTTTGATATATAGAAATCAGGCAACGTAATACACCACAGAAATAAACTGAACCATAAGAAGCACATAATCATCTCAATTGATGAGGAGAAGGCCTTTCACAAAATACAACACCACTTCATGATCAAAACACTGGAAAGAATAGGCATGGAGGGTTTATATACCAATGCAACAAAGGCTATATACAAAGATCCTAAAGCCCAAGTAATACTTAATGGGAAAAAATTCAAAATGTTGGTACTGAGTTAAGGAACAAGACACGGGTGCCCACTGCCACCACTGCTATTCAACATAGTACACAAAGTAGTAGCCCAAGCAATAAGACAGGAGAAAGAAATAAAAGATCCAAATTGGAAAGGAAGAAGTCAAGTTAGTCCTATTTACAGATGACATGATCCTGTATATATGTGATCTAATACCAATAAAAATATCAGCATCTTTACTGTCAGAGATTTCAAAATGATCTCCAATGCATATGGAATGGCAGAAGGCCTCAGATATCCAAACATATACTCAGAGAAAAACAAATAAATAAATAAAACACTGGTGGTATCATCATATCTGATCTAAAGCTACATTAGAAATCCATAGTAACGAAAGCATCATGGTGATGGAATAAACACAGAAAAATAGATCAAGGGAACATAATCAAAGACCTAGACCTTAGGTCAAGTAACTAGAGCTGCTTGATCTTTGACAAAGGTGCCCATAAAGTAGAATGGTGAAAAGACAGCATCTTCAACAAATTGGATGAACATATGCAGAAAAGTGAAATTAGACCCACTCATTTTGCCATACACAAAAGTCAAGTCCAAATGGATTAAAGGCCTCAATATAAGACCTGAAGCTATTTAACTACTGGAAGAAAAAAATAGGAGGCACTCTCCACAATATAGGACTGGGAAAAGACTTCCTGAACAAAACCCAAAATAGCCCAGGAAATTAAACAATCACTCAACCAATGGGATCTCATGAAGCTAAAATGCTTTTGTACAGACAAACATACCATAAGCAGAGCCAGTAGATTACCCACTGAATGGGAGAAAATCTGTCATCTATACCACTACAGAAGCCTAATACCTAAAATCTACAATGAACTCAAAAAGCTAAACAATAAAATATCAACCATCCCACTCCAAAAGTGGAACAGAGACCTAAGTAGGGAGTTATCAGAGGAAGAGTTACAAATTGCAAATCCACACTTATGAAAATGTTCAACATCCATACCATTAGGGAAACACAAATTCAAAAAATAAAAAAATTAAAAACTATGAGATTCAGCCTTACTCAAGTAAGGATAGCAAACATTATAAAATCAAATGAAAACCAATGTTGGCAAGGAAGTGAAGAAAGAGGAACAGTCATTCACTGTTTGTGCGAATGTAAGTTGGTACAACCACTTTGGAAATCAATATGGAGGCTCCTGAAAAGATGAACATAGAGTTACCATCAGACCACATTATCCCCTTATTGGGCATTTACCCTAAAAGCTCCACATCTCAATTCAGAGATATTTGCTCAACCATGTTTGTAGCTGCTCAATTCATAATAGCTATAATCTGGAATCTACCCAGGTTCCCAAGATTGAATGAATGGATGACCAAGATGTGGTATATCTACATGATGGAATTCTACTCAGCAGTAAGAAAAAATGACACATTGAGAATTTGTAGAAAAAAAAATGGTCTAACTTGGAACATATCATTCTAAGTGAACTTACTCAACACTGAAAGACAGAAAGGTCATGTGCTCTGACTCACCTGAATTTCCTAACCTGGATTAGACAGAGATGCTGACATAACTAAACAAAATCTTGAGGCTTGGACAATAGGGAGGGTATGATTTGAAGGAATGGAAAGGGTGAATGAGACACAAAACTGAACCCAAATTGAACTTGTACCATAGAATCCTATATCCTGGAGGTCAGAATGAAAGGTGAAACCTTCAAGAGGACTTTACAGGGAGAAGTTGAATCGAAGAGCTTAGGAGAGGGTGAGACAAAACCTAACCTCAAATTTCTCCTGTTTCTCTTATTTCTCTTTCTTTTTCTTTCTTCTTTTTCCTTGGTACTGGCTGTAATTCCCTGTATCAGGATGTGTTCTCCATCCCCAATGAGTTGTTGACCAGAGTGACATACTACATCTCCCAAAACAAACAGGACAGACATCTGTCAGAACACTTGATTAGCCAGGTTAATGATAAGTCTCTTCTGCTGAACACACCATACACTGTTGGCACAGACCACGGAAAGAACTGGTTGTAATTCAAAGGAGAGCCAGTCCTCAGACAATTACCCCAAAGAGTGCAGATGGGCAAACCTCTCCTGCACCCAGATAGGTGTAATTAATATTGTAAAAATGACAATCCTACCAAAAGTAATATACAGATGTCATGCAATACCAATGAAATTCCAGCATCATTCTTCACAGAGATAGAATAAGTGATCTCAAAATTCATATGAAAGAACAGCAGACTTCAGATGTCTAAACATAACCTCAGGAAAAGAAAGTGCTCTGGAGGGCTGGAGAGATGGCTTAGCAGTTAAGGCATTTGCCTGCAAAGCCAAAGGACTTTGGTTCGATTCCCCAGGACCTATATAAGCCTGATGCACAAGGTGGCTGCAGGCCCTGGCATGCCCATTCTCTCTCTCTCTCTCTCTCTCTCTCTCTCTCCCTCCCTCTCTGCCTCTTCTCTCTCTCACTCTCTCAAATAAACAAATTAAAAGAAAAGAAGAAAATCCTCTGAATCTATCACCATACTCAATCAAAATCTATACTACAAAGCTATAGTAAGAAAAACAGCAGAGTACTGGTATAAAAACAGAAATATTGACCAATGGAACAGAATTGAAGACCTTGGCCTTAGATCATTTATTACAGATACTTGATCTTTGGCAAAGGTGCCAATAATGCAAATTGGAGAAAATACAGCATCTTCAACAAATGGTGCTGGACAAATTATATAAGCACATATAGAAAAATGAAAGTAGACCCATTCACCTCACCCTACACAAAAATCAAAATCAAATGAATTAAAGACCTCAATATAAGACTTGAACCACTTCAAGATACAAGAAACTCTCCACAATAGAGGAGTGTGAAAGGTCTTCGTGAACAATAGCCCAGCAGCCCAGGATATGAAACAATTTCTCAATCACAGGGATCTCATGAAGCTATAAAGCTTTTGCACAGACAAACATACCACAAGCACAACCAATAGATTACAAACAGAATGGGAGAAAATGTTTATCTCTGACAGAGGCCTAATATCTAGAATCTACAAAGAACTCAAAAACTTAAATAATAAAAAATCAAATCACCCCCTCACAAAATTAAACAGTTAGTTCTCAGAGAAAGAAATACAAATGGCTAGCACACACTTAAAAATATTAAACCTCCCTAACATGAGGGAAATGCAAATTAAAACAACTATTACATTCTACTTTACACCAGTAAAAGTGACAATCATTATAAAATTAATTCACAACAAATGTTGGTGAGCCTGTGGCAAAGAGGAACCCTTATTCACTGTTGGTGGGAATACAAACTTGTACAACCACAATGGAACTCAATATGGAGATTCCTAAAACTGATGAATATAGAATTTCCAACAGATCCAGTTATTCCCTTATTGGACAATTACCCTAAATGCTCCATACTTCACTACAGATATATCTCCTCAATCATATTTCTAGCTGCTTGATTCACAATAGGAAAGAACTGAAATCAACACAGTTGTCTATCATTGGATGAATGCACAATGAAGTTGTGGTACGTACAGTTGCAGTCAGGTTTGCAGAAATCACCTAACCAAGAGAAGCTTGTGGAAAAAAAAAATGATTTGTTTTGGCTTACAGGATTAAGGGGAAGTTCCATGAGGGCAGGGGAAAATTGATGGCATGAGCAGAGGGTGGACATGGTCTCCTGGCCAACATCAGATAGACAACAGGAATAGGAGAGGGTGCCAAACACTAGCAAGGGGGAACTGCCTATAATACCCATAAGCCTGCCCCCAAGAATACATTGCCTCCAGGAGGTACCAATTCCCAAATCTCCATCAGCTGGGAACCTAGCATTCTGAACACCTAAGTCTATGGGGGACATCTGGATCAAATCACCACTCACATATACAATAGAATTCTTCTCAGCAGTAAGAAAAAATGATTCAGAGAAATTTATATTTATAGAAAAATGGATGGACTTAAAACAGATCATACTCAGCAAACACACACAATCACAGAAAGAAATGCCAGATGTAATCATTCATCTGTGGTTTCTAACTTGGATCAGCATGAGTTGCTGGCATGCCAGATGGGCAACTTGAGGCCCAGACAATAGGGATGGAGAGGTAGGGGGAGGGGAAGGGGATGGTGGTGAGAAATAAATACAAAAGTAAACCTAAAATGAGCTGGTACCATTGAAACCTTTCTCCTTGAAGGTAGAATAAAAGATAGAACCCTTAATAGGAGTATAGGATGAGGGCCTAAAAAGAAGGACTATGGAGAGTGTGGAATGCAATCTACCCTTAAAAAAAAAGGCTCTGACCTGTAACTCATGGTACCAGAAATAGGTGCTATCCAAATTGAGCTGTTGTTTGTAGAGACCTATGAGATCCCAAAACAAGACAGGCTTCTGTCAAAGCACTTGACTACATGCCTGTGGTAAAAGGTAAGACCCTATTTCTGAATGCATATACTGCTGACAGAAACATGAAGAGACTTGACTGGAATGTGGAAAAGCCAGTCCTGAAAGAGTTAGACCACTTAGTACTAGAATGTGTCACATGAGCTACTGGGCCGATGTGGCCAACAATGGTCTGAGAAACTAGGGATCTAAGCTACTTAGAATCAACCAGCCTGATAAGAATTGCACACCAGTGCAATGGTGGCACACATACTTAGTGGGTAACCAATGGCTTTCTGATTGGCTAATAGATTCACTCATTGGAAAGGAATGAATACCTGGAGGTGGGAACCAGATCTGAATCCTATGAGACAAAGATTATGCTCTCCAATGTCAAACTCACATTAGTCTTTGGCTAAAAGAGGGGCTACATCCATCAAACTCTCCCTAAGTTAATAATGCTGTCTAATTTAACCTATGTTGATTTCACTCTCCATCGGAGAATCTATTTTTCTTTATCAGAATGCAAGGAGATCAGAGGGGATTGACCACCCCCATCTCTGCCAAGGCACCAACAAAACCATGGAGGAAGTGAGAAGCGCAGCAAGAGTGCTGGTTCCATGGCAAGCCTGGCAGGAATCCTGAAGGAGACAAATGCTGAGGGTACTCAACACACACCAAAACAGAAATTCAGGCTTAAGGAATTTTTTGGAGGAGGAGCAAAGATTGTAAGAGCCACAAGTTGGGATGTCATGCCCAGAGACATTGCCTCCACCCCCACAATAACTGACAGCTGTTCCCACAATGCATAACCCATGGGGAATACCAGCAACCCCACTAAGGATGGCCCCCTGTGGAATGGAGTCAGGGAGGAAGGAACAGTTTGCACCAACACATGACGTATCCATACAAAGTATGTTCTTAATATAAAAAATGTGGGGAGTATAACCTGTTATAATGCATAAAAATAAAATAAATTTAGAAATTATAATACTTGAGAAAATGTCAAGCCTACCTTCAGAAAAAACAGATGTAGGAATATCACTAACACTTTATTTTTATTTTTTTATTTATATATACAGACACTAAGAATGGGCATGCCATGAGCCCCAGCCACTATAAGCAAATTCCAGAGACATGAGCCACCTTGCACATCTATCTGGTTTATGTGGATACTGCAAATTGAATCTGGTCCTCGGGCTTTGAAAACAAGCACCTTAACCACTTAGCAATCTCTCCAGCCAATAACTAGCATTTCAATAAATAGCTTTAAAAATGTTTCCACAAAATAAATACTAAAGATACAATTCTTTACTAAGGGATTTATGTCACCAATTAAAAATGTTGCTCATACAGTGAACATAGTATGTCTCTAATAAGTTAAACCTGTTCTGCCCTCTTCCTGTGGACAGAGAATATTGGTCAATTTTAATTTAGTAATCTTTCTTTTTAAACAGTAAAGATATTTTTGTCATCATTCATTTTATACTTAACTTTTGATGGTATTGAAATACCATTACAAACATATAATCTACAACCATATAATAGTGTTTATTATCAATAGGAAAAATATAATTACCTGGCATATACAAATGATTTCAAAAAATTGTAAATACTCTAACAAATACTGATCAAGTATAATATAGACTAAAATATTTAAAATATGATATACTTATTGTAAATAATGTGTAAGGCAGTTGGGCTGAGTTTCCCCTCCAATCATTGTAGACCTTCTATCACAGGATGAGTATCATGCCATACTTCTTTCTACTTTTGCAGGTAGCTTCTATCATTGACCTTTACTTTTTATCTGCAAAGAAATATTTTCTAGTAGTCTTTTTATATGAAAAATTTTCCCTGGTGTCAGTTCTCTGGTATGACTACATCTTTTATTAATATCACATTCATAATTTTGATAATCTTAGAGTATATGTAATAAATGAATCATATAAAATATTATTATAGATTATATATATATATATATATATATATATATATATATATATATATAAACATTATATATAATGTATAAAACAGTACTCATAAAAGCATTCCAAAATCAACTATGTTTTCTGTAATTTCATGCAGATTCATTTTAGTTTTATATCCACCTGGATCAGTGTTTACTTCCTGCCTTCACTTTCATCTTTGCCAGTTTTCTCTTTTAATTATCCATTTTTGTGCAATTTTACATGAGTTTGTCACTGTGAGAAAAGGAGGCAATACAGTGTCCTGGTTTGCAGCCTGCCTGTGAACTGAATAACAGACATGCTGTGACCAATCCTTGACAGACCTCAAAGAGGTTGCATGATTGGCCACTGACTGTGTGCATCTGTAGTGATTTGTCAACTGGATGGGGGCAATTATGTGATTATTCAGTTTGGATAACATGGTAATTAAAGTTGAGTCATGGTGTTGTGGTTTGCTTTAATTTAACTAGTCCTGAAAGTGTATTCCAGAATCATGCAAAGTGTGGTCTTGCTTGCTTTTATTTATGTGCTTGTGGTTTATTCTGTGATTATTAATGTGCTAGTTTGAAATTATGTTCCTCATAGAGTCAGGTGTTTTATTATACCTTATACCTTGGGTCTCTAACCACATTGTTAGACAAGGTGACATTTAGCTTATGCCCAGTGAAAATCAAACTGTTCAAGCACAGAGGCATAAGCTTATACAAGCAAAAAGACCGAAATCTTGGTCTTTAGATTAATGGCAATTAATTGATATCAAATTCCTCTCAGAAGAAAACTGCAAGGATATTTGTCACATTTACTTTCTTGCAGCCTGGACAAAACATCAGCCCAGAAGCAACTTCTTGAAGGAGATGGTACATTTGACCCCACAGTTTTAAAAGAGAGTTTCCTCAAGCTGGAGAAAATATAGCAAAGGCAGAGCATTGGCTGTCACATGTCCTCATCAGTATGCAGAAAGGAGAGTGCACTAGCTTGCTATGAAATGCCCAGGATGCTGGCTTAATAAACCTCAAAGTGTGTCCCCCAGCGGCACACCTCCTTTAGCAGCGCTCCACCTCCCATTAGCTCCACAGCTTGGGGTTCAAGTATAAGGCTGAGTCATAAACACATGATTCTATGGGGGACACTTGGCTCTCAAACCACCACAGATATAAAATATAGAGTGATCAGATACTACACAATCCGTCAGCTGATTAATGCATGCTTCATTGTGGAAGACTATTTTTGTTCATTTTATAAAGATACTTATAAAATAAGGCCTAAGATAGATGTTGGGCCATAAGTGATTGTTCCATTTACATAGGAATTCCTTAAGATATTTTTAAATTATTATTTATTTATCAATTTATTTGCAATCAGAGAGAGATAGAGAGAAGAGAGACAGATAGAGAGAGAATGGGCATGCCAGGGCCTCTAGCAACTGCAAACGAACTCCAGACAAATGTGCCCCCTGTGCATCTGGCTTACATGAGTCCTGGGAAATCGAACCTAGGTCCTTTGGCTTTGCAGGCTAACACCATAACTGCTAAGCCATCTCTCCAGCCCCTTCCTTATGATCTTAAATCAATTCATTTGTCATATTAACGTTTATAGGAAATGATCTGAACATATTCATGTACAGAAATCATATGGCTAAACTTAATGCCAACTATAACACAAAAGCTGAGGAAATGGGAACTAAAGGGGAAATTCTTCCAATAGATAAAGAACATTATCCAACTGTCCAATAACTAATGTCACATAGCACACTGAAGAATGAATGCTTATGTGGAAGATTAAGTAAAAGAAATTCTACTGTCATTGCTACTGGCATCATATAGCAATAAAGTAAACAAGTCATATACATTAGAAAGGAAAAATATGAAAGTCAATGCTAAAATTATGTGAAAATCAGGAAAAAACAAAATAAAATCACAAAAGGTTACCATTAACCATAAAATAAATGCTATAAAGCTAATTATGACCTATATTTGCATAAAATATTCTTTTGGTGAAAATTTCAATATAAGAATTGGTACAGTGAACACAGAAATTTTTCTGATAAAGTTTCTACCTTGAAATAGTAGTGTTATAACTATTATTGAATGTAAAATGTAACCATAAATTTCCCATGGTTTATTCTTTAGTTTCTTGAGTTCTTTGTAGATTCTAGATATTAGGCTTCTGTCTGTGTCTTCCATTCAGTGGATAATCTATTGGCTTAGCTTAGGGCATGTTTGTCCACAAAAAAGCTTTTTAGCTCCATGAGATCTCATTGGTTGAGTGGTTGTTTAATTTCCTGGGCCACTGTGGTTTTGTTTAGGAAGTCTTTCCCCACTCCTATATCATGGAGTGTGACTCTTATTTTTTTCTTCCAATAGGAGAAGTGTTTCTGTTTTTATATTGAGATCTTTAACCCATTTGAACTTGATTTTTGTGTATGGAGAGCTGAGTAGGTCTAGTTTCATTTTTCTACATAAGGTCATCCAATTTGTCCAACACCATTTTTTGAAGATGCTTTCTTTTCACCAGTCTATATTATTGGCTCCTTTGTCAAAGATTAAATAGCTCTGGTTACATGACCAAAATCTGAGTCTTCAATTCTATTCGACTGGTCTATGCTTTTGTGCTTATGCCAGTACCATGCTATTTTTGTTACTATGGCTTTGTAATATTGCTTTAATTTGGGCATGGTAATACATTCAGAGGTGCTTTTTCTTTGCTGAGGATATACTTGGATATCCAAGGCCCTCTGCCATTCCATATTAATTTTGAGGTCGTCTTTTCAATCTCTACAAAGAATGATGCTGGTATTTTTATTGGTATTGCATTGAATCTGTATATTGCTTTTCATAAAATTGACATTTTCACAATATTAATTCTACATATCCAGTAGCATGGGAGGTTTTTCCATCTTTTCAAGTCCCCATCCATTTCTTTCTAGAGTTTTTCTTTAGTGTTTTAATTATATGGGTCTTTTACATCCTTGGTTAGGGTTATTCAAAGGTATTTACTTGTTTTGCTATCAAAAATGGGACAGCCCCACTGATGACTTTATCTGTATATTTGTCCTCTGCATATTGAAAGGCTACTGACTTTTGTGCATTGACATTTATATCCCACCACTGTACTGAATGAATTAATCAAGTTTAGAAGTTTTTACATGGAGACTTATGTGTGGGTCACTTATGTAAAGGATGATTTCATATGCAAATAGGGATAAGTTGACTTCTTCCTTTCCAATTTGAATCCCTGTTATTTCTTTCTCCTGTCTTATTGCTTGGGTAGTGCTTTTAGGACGATGTTGCAGAGCAGTGGTGAGAGTGGGCACCACTATCTTGTTCCTGATCTCAATGGGAACTCCTTGAGTCTGTCCCCATTAAGTAGTATTTGGGCTTTGGGTGCTTTATATATAGCCTTTATTGTGTTGAGATGCAAACCCTCCATGCCTATTCTTTCCAGCATTTTGATAATGAAGTGGTGGTGGATTTTGTCAAAGGCCTGCTCTGCATCAGTTGAGATGATCATGTGGTTCTTATGGTTAAGTTTTTATGTGGTGTATTACTTTGACCAATTTCCATATGTTGAAAGACCCCTGCATCTCTGGGATGAAGCCTACCTGATCAAGATGGATAATGCTTTTGATGTATTGTTGAATTCAGTTTATAAGGATTTGGTTCAGGATCTTTGCATCTAAATTCATCAGGGATATAGGCCTATAGTTTTCTTAGTGCATCTCTGTCTTGTTTTGGTATTAGGGTGATGCTAGCTTCATAAAGGGTGTTGTGGAGGATTCCCTGTTCTCCAATTATGTGAAACAGTTTGAGAAAAAATACTTGCAGTTCTTCAATGAAGATTTGATAGAATTCAGCTGAGTAGTCATCTGATCATAGACTTTTCTTTTGAGGGAGGTTCCACAATGCACGACCCGCATACCTCAACAAGGAGGGGCCAAGGGGAGGGGGTAGGTCACGGATGAGCCTAATAATGGTACCAAACTGACTGTATTTGCTGAATACAGAACTGACTAATTAAAAAAAAATGTAAATATTGATTACTATTTCAAATCTTTGGATGTGATAGGTTTGTTTACAAGATTAATCTGCTCTGAGTTAAGTTTTGGTAGGTGATATATGCCTAGGAATTTGTTCATTTCTTCCAGATTATCCAATTTTGTGGAGATTTTGGAAGTATGCCTTAATGATGCTTTAAATTTCATTGATGTCTATTGTGATCTCTCCTTTTTCATTTTTGATTTTGTTAATTTGAGACCTCTCTTTTTTTTTACTGGATCAGATAGGCCAGGAGTTTATCAATCTTGTTTATTTTTTCAAACAACCAGCTCTTTGTTTCATAAATTTTTAAAATTGTTTCCTTAGTTTCCAACTCATTTATTTCTGCTCTGATCTTGATTATTTCTTTCTTTTTGGAACTCTTAGGGTTGGATTCTTCTTGTTTTTTCAAGTACGTTTAGGGGAAAAGTAAGGATATTAATTTGGGATCTCTCTGTCTTGGTTATGAAGGCATTTTGCACTATGAATTTTCCCCTTAAGACTGCCTTCATTGTGTTGCATAAGTTTTGGTAGGTTGTGTTTTCATTATCTTTGAGTTTTAGAAATTTTACAATTTCTCCTTGGATTTGTTCCACAACCCATTCATAGTTTAAAAATGTGTTGTTTAGTCTCTAGCAGCTGGTGGAGTTCTTGATGAGTCTCTTGTTAAATTTCTAGGTTTAAATCATTGTGATCTTATATGACATGGAAAGTTACTTCAATATTCATGAATTTATGGAGGCATGGATTATGGCCTAATATATGAACTATTTTGGAGTAGGTTCCATGGGCTGCTGAGAAGAATGTGTATTCTGTAGAGTTGGGATGGAAAGTTCTATAGATGTCCTTTAGGTCCAGTTGATCTATGATGTTATTGAGCTCTATTATTTCCCTGCTGATTTGCTGCTTGGATGAGCTGTCTATTGATAACAGTGGAGTATTGAAGTCTCTGTCTTTGATAGTATTGGTGTTTATTTCTGGGGGAGAAAACTCATCAACAATACAACAAACATAGAACCCTGAAAACTATACACCTCATAACTAGGGAAGATAAACCCATTAGTGCAATAGTGGCATGGGAATTATGGTTTTGATTTGAAGTCTTCTCTGTGTACTAAAGTCCTAATCAAAAGCCTATGGCTTGGTAGGTTATAAGTACTAGGGAAGAGCTATTATTGCTGTTTGGATACATGAATTTGTTGTGCCCATAAAATAATCCTTTAAATGTCCATGCTTGTGCTGATATAGAAATGATGCTCTCAAAGTAGAGCAGAGAAACTTCACTTCAACTTTTGGTGCTAGATACTGGGGAAATAGACTTAACAAAGTACTGAGAAGTGAAAGATGCTTAGTATTAAATGAAATATCTCTTTCACACCCACCAAGGCTCAGGAAACACTGCAGAATGGGTAATGTCAAGAATGTAAGAGCCAGGGGACAGAGAAAAATGTAGAATAGTATATGCTAGACATGAGATACCTGTTGCAAAAATGACCTTGGAGTGTCTGACTTTACCTGCACAATAGCAAACCCATCAATATATTACCATGGATCATGAAAAAAGGAGAGAGAGAGTGAAAGATAAAAAGGGGGGGCAGAGATACAGTAGAAATGGTATACAGATATGAAGTCAAAGGAGAAAGAAAGGAGGAGGCTATGATCAAATTACATTTTGTACTTATAAAATTTTTCAATGAAATATTTTAAAAATAAATATACCTTGATTGTATGTATATACACAAAAGAAGTGACAATACAAAGATGAAGACCTACAAATTCTTGATTGGGTTATAAACTATGATAATCTCTTTGGAAATTGTTCAACACAAGATAAATTAATGTGCTTTCAGTAGACCATTATCTTCTATGTAGGTATAAAGGAGCCCTAAATCAAAACAGCTATAGAGTTACTTATAGAAATTTTAAAAATCAATTAAACAATGCTCATTAAAGGAGAGTAAATAAATAAAAGCTGGCATATTTATGCATGAGGGCATGTATTGTATATGAATAATTACTGTGTCTACTGCACACCAATAAAACCTGACATAAGTTTTGTAAATGTAGTATGTATGCTTTCCAAATTAACTATGTGGATACAAGAACTCATTTTCTAGTCTTAGGAATATGTAAAAATGTTAATATCATATGTTGCTATAAACACTATGTATCCTCCACAGAGATTAAATGAATGTAAGATATTTAGCTTCTGTTGAGAAAAAAATAGTATCACAGAGAATATACCTTAAATGTCTAATGTTTAATTTTTAAATCATTTGAACTAAATGTTGTAAATGTTAGTACTTAAAAATCAACAGTAGAAGTATAGCTGCATACCATATTAGTCCCTGTTCTGTGTTTTGTTCATTTTATCATGAATTATGTAATTATCTTTACTGTGAAGTCATTGCTTTCAAATGTAAGGTTGCAAGATGCATGTTGCCCTATAAAAATCACCCATGATTGGGAGTGTGAGACTAATGGTGAAGAGTGAAATCTCCTTCTCCCAAAAGGTAATTAAATTTAACCCCTGGATATCTGTTAATCAAAGTATGGAGCAAGCCCCCTTATACTCCTGACTTATCTGTCTTCTACTGCAGGATACCCATGACAGGGACTAAGACTTACTAAACTCCACAACTAATTTCCAGAGTCTAACAGAATTACTTTAGCAAAAGTTCCAAATAGATATATTTTATAACTCACTAACAAAAATAACCCTTAACTTTTTTCCTAATTTTAATTTAAAATGTACATAAACTACATGAATATGATAAGAAAACTGCCTATATTATGCAAATTAAGCAAGCATGCTTTAAATCATTTGGCAAAAAATTTTTACCATTACATCTGCTCTTAGCCCAAATCTAGAGTTTCTTAAAAAACCTTAGATTCTAATTCATGTAACAAGGCTATAAGTATGATAATTTAGGCTTTTCTATGTCTGTATTGCCTTGCTCTTTCTGTCACAAAGTCCAATAGGAAGGACTTTCTTCATTACTTTGAGCAACGGTAATGCTCTGCTGTTAGAAGGAAACATAGGGATTAGTAAAATAAAGAGATCTTTTTGAGGATGAACTAACTTTCAGAAAAAGAAAATAGCTCACCTGATTCACCATGAGACACACTTCCACATCAGAGGAGGTTGGCTCCAGATTATCCAATTTATGCCCTGTTGTTCTCTTGTGTTCAATTCTTATTCCCACACATCATCTCAAACAAAATAACTGCTGTTACCATATGTATAAACTTTTTCATGATCTTAACTTTGGGTTTGCCTCCATAAATTCATATGCATATATATGGTGTATATATTATTTTTTCTTGAGAGTAGATATTCTGTTAAGTTGGTATTTAATATCTGAAAACTGATTTTTCTGCTCAGTTTTTGTATTATTTTCCCATAGATATAGCTTGAATACTACTGTTGTCCATCTTAGCACATACCCTGGCATAAACATGTGGAATTGTATCTACAGAGTAGCATGCCACAGCGCCTTCTGTACTATTTCACTGTTTGCAATAAAGGCATCCATTGTGTGAGTGGATAGTCAGTCTTTATTAGTCAGTTTTGTATTCAGCAAATACAGTTAGTTTGGTATCATTATTAGGCTCATCCATGACCTACCCCCTCCCCTTAGCCCCTCTTGTTGAGGTATATGGGTCATGCATTGTGGAGTTAGCCCACAGTTACAGGTAAGCTAAATGTCACTGCATATCATGACCCAACATGTGGCTCTGACATTCTTTCCGCCCCCTCTTCTGCAAAATTTCCCTGAGCCATGTTGGGTTCATTTTTGGTCTGCTTCAGTGATGAGGTGTTGGGGGCCTCTGAGGCTCTGGCTCTCTGATTAGGTAGGAGTTGATTTTTCTCTGTGTTGATCTCCTTTCCCCTTCTGCAGGTATCCGGTTCACCAGGAAAACAGTACCCTTGCTTGTTTTGCCAATTTTTCTTAGTTTCAGCCGGGGCCCTTTTGAGGTATGATGGGGTGGCTCTCTCCTTAGGATCTACATCTATCTGAAAAAGAGAAGCAGATTCTCCAACGGAGAGTAAGTTAGCACCAGGACAGAAGAGATAACCCTTACTTTTTTAATAGAGAATTTAATAGGTATAGGCTCTCTTGTAGCCCACAATTGATGGTAGCTTGATACTGGTGAGTAGTCTTATGTTTGGATGTGGTTCTGACTTGTTTTCCAGCTCCAGCTATGGGTCCCGTACCACTGAGGAGCTCAGTTAGCCAAATCAAGAGCAGTTGATTCCCCACCATGGCTGTGTGCCACTATTGCACTTGTGTGGGCATCACAACAAGTTATTTGCTGCTAAGTAGGTTAGACCATGCGTTGCTTCGACAGATATTGGTCATTTTCCCCCAGTCGCCCATGTAGCACCTTCTGGCACTAGACGTGCTCACTGTCTGGGGACTGACTCTCTTCCAACTTCTAGGCATGCAATTCTATTTTGCCTGTCAACCACATAAGGTGTCTTCAGCAGTAGGGTCTTACCACTAACCTTTGGTGGGTCATCAAGTACTCTGACAGAAATATGTCTGTCTTTTAGGAAACCTTGTAGGTCTCTCTGATCAAAAGCTCATTGTGGATGATAGCCCCATGCTGGTTCTGGGAGTTACAGGTCAGTGCCCACTAAGAAAATGAGGAAAAAGGTAACTAATAGACAAGAGTTAGAGAGAAGAGAGCGAGAGAGGGAGAGGGAGAAGGAGGGAGGGAAGATGTAGAAGATTAAGGTTAGTCATGATCCTACCCTCTCCAGTGTCTTGTGGTTCAGGTGTTCCCTGTAAGGGCCTGGTGAAGGATCAGCCATTTGGTCTGTTGTTTAGTAAGTAGAATTTTATGGTACAATTGCAGTTTGGGTCAAGATTTGTGTTTCACACCACCTTTTTTTTTGATGTAGGGTCCCATTCTGGCCCAGGCTGACCTATAATTCACTATGTAGTCACAGGGTGGCCTTAACTTAACTATTTTCTCCAAAGAGTGTTTGGAATGGCCTAACCCAAAGGTGGAGGTATACCAGCCCATTGTATTTTGTGTTGTGAATTTGAAAGAATATATATATATATATATATATATATATATATATATATATATATATATATATGGTTTTATTTATTTATCTAAGAGAGTGAGAGGGAAAAAAATTCAGTTATATAGAGAGAATGGCTATACCAGGGCCTCTAGCCAGTGCAAAAGAACTCCAGACATATGTGCAACCTTTTGCACCTATTTTATGTGGGACCTAGGGAATCAATCCTGGGTCTTAGGCTTGGCAGGCAAGCACCTTAACTGCTAAGCCATCTTTCTAGCCCTGAATGATATATTTTTTAATATTTTATTTATTTATTTTAGAGAGAGAGAGAATGGAAACACTAGGGCTTCTAGCCATTGCAAATGAACTCCAGATGGATGTGCCATCTTGTGTGTCTGGTTTATATGGGTCTTAGGAATAGAACTGGATCCTCAGGCTTCACTGGTAAGTGCCTTAACCACTTAGCCATCTCTCCAGCCCTGAAAGGTATTTTTATAATTATTACTAAGGTGGGTATCATACAATGGGTTAAGATGACTGTCATTTTGCCCTCTCAAATTATGGTGAATCTGATGTCTTTTACTCCAGAAAAGTCCACAATAGGTCTTTGGGGTTCAACCCCCCCAATGCAAATTATATTACATGATGCCAGGCTTTTTGTGGATGCAGAACTTTTTATATACATTAGCAGGCACAACCTCACAGAAGCTTTAAGGAAATTTAACCACAAAGAAGCATTCTGATCACGAGGGGACACAGCTGCCAAATACAGCTACAGTTCTTCTCAGGTACACATCTCTAATTCCTTACCTTCCTGATATCATTCCTGCCTTTTATTGGGTGTTTATTCATTAATTGGTATGGATTTTGGATCAGAAGATCTTAATACAAAGATTTATTGTTTCTTCAAGACCTATGACTTAAAGGAGATGTTCTGAATTTCTTTGAAATTTAATTTACTCTTTCTTCAAAAAGGCAGATCAATTCCATTTTGGGAAGAATAGTTGGAAATAAGTCTAATAGTGAAAACAGACAATGAATGTCTAAAAATATAATGTGTAACATGGTAACTCACTGCATCCTAATTATTGAAACTTTCTTTGGTCTTATACTATTATAGTTGTATTTCATTTATTTTTCTATTTGGTAATAAATTTTCTGAGGTCAAGACTACAGCTGTTGTTTAACTTTTCTTTCCTGCCCCCTTGGAAATGCTAGAGGATAGTTATTAAAACACAAAAAAATGTGGCAGTCTTCTAATTTTATTTCTGTTGCTCCAAAAAAAATATATCACAAGGTGACAGTGATCTCTTTTTTGAAATGTTTTCAGATACACTAGAAAGCATTGATATGAACAGTGACTCAGTCACTATGTTTTGTCATTTAATGCAGCCTAAGACCAGTGCACACTTAGGGTGCTCGTTCTACTTACCATTGGTTCATATCAGTTCATTTTGTTTTTTGAGTATCTGTTTCTCAGATATGCAACTCTTGGTCATAGATATGTGAACATGCTTATTGCAATGTCAGACCTACTGATACTTAAAAAATACTTGCTGATTGATTTCAAGAAGAACTAATGCTTGTTTTGTGAGACTACATGGATTTTTCCAGTGATATTGCAATGAATTGCATTGATTAAAAAATCTAAGACAAACACCAGAATTTTTTTTTTAAAGCCCAGAGAGTGTACAGTGCAGGGTCTCCAACCTGGGTCTTCTAAGGAAAGAGAGGCCTTTTGGGATATTTAGAAGGTTTGCTTCTTACATTTCATTAAATTTATGAGTTTGCCCAAATCATGTCAAATTTCTAAACCTCACTTTCCATGCAGTCAATTTAGAGTGATATGTGAGGGCTCTTCTTGGCAAAGTTCAAAAAGAATAGGACTGTAATTATAATGCAAGAGTAGGAAGACATAATTTCTAAAAGTTTATCATCTACATAGAAAGTGCATAATGAAAATATCACCAGGGTAAAAAGATTTCAGCTTCAATAATGATAAAGATGTTAATGTTCCAAGACAAAAATTAACTCTCCAGCCAAAGCACTTAATAAAACACATATATTATATCATAAATATTTTAGGGTGAAATAATTCACCATAGATTTTCAGAGTAAAAACATTAAAACATGCTTAATAGTTTGCAGCTGACCTTGTGAAATTGGAATTCAGGGATAGCTAATGATAATTATGGGGAAAGTAACCAAATTAACTGTGTCATACATTTCCATGCTTGAGAGAAATTCACAAGAATACTATTTACTTCCCTTCAAAGTGAAGTTTTTTTTCTGAAACTTAACGAAATAAACACATTAAACAAGAATGCACATGGGTACACATATACACACAGATGTACATACACAGAGCAAAATAAAACATGAACTTTAGTTGTTATGACTTTGTAATCTTGGAGATAAAATGAGGTCAAAGTTCTCAAAATACCTTTTGTATTCCTTGAATAATTAAGTACACCAAACAGAATCATCACAATTAAGAAATACTTGAGATTTGGGTGAATCGTACTTTAGTGTTCAAAAGATAAATAACATAAAACAGCAAATATAAGTAAATTTTAATTCTTATCCTCATAAACAAGTTGTATTCAACATTAACTACTTAATATATATTAAATCAGCACCTACAACAAATAAAATAGAGCAGAAAACAAACATAGCTTTGGTTTCAGTGATATTTTGTATTTTTTATTTTTTTATTAATTAGTTTTGTATCAATGAACACAGTCAAGTTGGTACCATTGTTAGGCTCATCCATGTCCTACCCACTCCCCCTAGTCCCTCTTTGTTGAGGTATATGGGTTATGCATTGTGGAGTTAGCCCGCAGTTATGGGCAGGAGAAAAATCTCTGTGTATCATGACCCAACATGTGGCTTTGACATTCTTTCCACCCCCTCTTCCACAAAATTTCCCTGAGCCATGTTGGGTTCATTTTTGGTCTGCTTCAGTGATGAGGTGTTGGGGGCCTCTGAGGCTCTGGCTCTATGATTAGGTAGGAGTTGATTTTTCTCTGTGTTGATCTCCTTTCCCCTTCTGCAGGTATCCGGTTCACCAGGAAAACAGTACCCTTGCTTGTTTTGCCAATTTTTCTTAGTTTCAGCCGGGGCCCTTTTGAGGTATGATGGGGTGGCTCTCTCCTTAGGATCTACATCTATCTGAAAAAGAGAAGCAGATTCTCCAATGGAGAGTAAGTTAGCACCAGGACAGAAGAGATAACCCTTACTTTTTTTATAGAGAATTTAATAAGTATAGGCTCTCTTGTAGCCCAAAATTGATGGTAGCTTGATATTGGAGAGTGGCCTTATGTTTGGATGTGGTTCTGACTTGTTTCCCAGCTCCAGCTATGGGTCCCGTACCACTGAGGAGCTCTGTTAGCCAAATCAAGAGCAGTTGATTCCCCACCATGGCTGTGTGCCACTATTGCACTTGTGTGGGCATCACAACAAGTTATTTGCTGCTAAGTAGGTTAGACCATGCGTTGCTTCGACAGATATTGGTCATTTTCCCCCAGTCGCCCATGTAGCACCTTCTGGCACTAGACGTGCTCACTGTCTGGGGACTGACTCTCTTCCAACTTCCAGGCATGCAATTCTATTTTGCCTGTCAACCGCATAAGGTGTCTTCAGCAGTAGGGTCTTACCACTAACCTTTGGTGGGTCATCAAGTACTCTGACAGAAATATGTCTGTCTTTTAGGAAACCTTGTAGGTCTCTCTGATCAAAAGCTCATTGTGGATGATAGCCCCATGCTGGTTCTGGGAGTTACAGGTCAGTGCCCACTAAGAAAATGAGGAAAAAGGTAACTAATAGACAAGAGTTAGAGAGAAGAGAGCGAGAGAGGGAGAGGGAGAAGGAGGGAGGGAAGATGTAGAAGATTAAGGTTAGTCATGATCCTACCCTCTCCAGTGTCTTGTGGTTCAGGTGTTCCCTGTAAGGGCCTGGTGAAGGATCAGCCATTTGGTCTGTTGTTTAGTAAGTAGAATTTTATGGTACAATTGCAGTTTGGGTCAAGATTTGTGTTTCACACCACCTTTTTTTTTTGATGTAGGGTCTCATTCTGGCCCAGGCTGACCTATAATTCACTATGTAGTCACAGGGTGGCCTTAACTTAACTATTTTCTCCAAAGAGTGTTTGGAATGGCCTAACCCAAAGGTGGAGGTATACCAGCCCATTGTATTTTGTGTTGTGAATTTGAAATAATATATATATATATATATATATATATATATATATATATATATATATATATATGGTTTTATTTATTTATCTAAGAGAGTGAGAGGGAAAAAATTCAGTTATATAGAGAGAATGGCTATACCAGGGCCTCTAGCCAGTACAAAAGAACTCCAGACATATGTGCAACCTTTTGCACCTATTTTATGTGGGACCTAGGGAATCAATCCTGGGTCTTAGGCTTGGCAGGCAAGCACCTTAACTGCTAAGCCATCTTTCTAGCCCTGAATGATATATTTTTTAATATTTTATTTATTTATTTTAGAGAGAGAGAGAATGGAAACACTAGGGCTTCTAGCCATTGCAAATGAACTCCAGATGGATGTGCCATCTTGTGTGTCTGGTTTATATGGGTCTTAGGAATAGAACTGGATCCTCAGGCTTCACTGGTAAGTGCCTTAACCACTTAGCCATCTCTCCAGCCCTGAAAGGTATTTTTATAATTATTACTAAGATGGGTATCATACAATGGATTAAGATGACTGTCATTTTGCCCTCTCAAATTATGGTGAATCTGATGTCTTTTACTCCAGAAAAGTCCACAATAGGTCTTTGGGGTTCAACCCCCCCAATGCAAATTATATTACATGATGCCAGGCTTTTTGTGGATGCAGAACTTTTTATATACATTAGCAGGCACAACCTCACAGAAGCTTTAAGGAAATTTAACCACAAAGAAGCATTCTGATCACAAGGGGACACAGCTGCCAAATACAGCTACAGTTCTCAGGTACACATCTCTAATTCCTTACCTTCCTGATATCATTCCTGCCTTTTATTGGGTGTTTATTCATTAATTGGTATGGATTTTGGATCAGAAGATCTTAATACAAAGATTTATTGTTTCTTCAAGACCTATGACTTAAAGGAGATGTTCTGAATTTCTTTGAAATTTAATTTACTCTTTCTTCAAAAAGGCAGATCAATTCCATTTTGGGAAGAATAGTTGGAAATAAGTCTAATAGTGAAAACAGACAATGAATGTCTAAAAATATAATGTATAACATGGTAATTCACTGCATCCTAATTATTGAAACTTTCTTTGGTCTTATACTATTATAGTTGTATTTCATTTATTTTTCTATTTGGTAATAAATTTTCTGAGGTCAAGACTACAGCTGTTGTTTAACTTTTCTTTCCTGTCCCCCTTGGAAATGCTAGGGATAGTTATTAAAACACAAAAAAATGTGGCAGTCTTCTAATTTTATTTCTGTTGCTCCAAAAAAAATATATCACAAGGTGACAGTGATCTCTTTTTTGAAATGTTTTCAGATACACTAGAAAGCATTGATATGAACAGTGACTCAGTCACTATGTTTTGTCATTTAATGCAGCCTAAGACCAGTGCACACTTAGGGTGCTCGTTCTACTTACCATTGGTTCATATCAGTTCATTTTGTTTTTTGAGTATCTGTTTCTCAGATATGCAACTCTTGGTCATAGATATGTGAACATGCTTATTGCAATGTCAGACCTACTGATACTTAAAAAATACTTGCTGATTGATTTCAAGAAGAACTAATGCTTGTTTTGTGAGACTACATGGATTTTTCCAGTGATATTGCAATGAATTGCATTGATTAAAAAATCTAAGACAAACACCAGAATTTTTTTTTTTTTTAAAGCCCAGAGAGTGTACAGTGCAGGGTCTCCAACCTGGGTCTTCTAAGGAAAGAGAGGCCTTTTGGGATATTTAGAAGGTTTGCTTCTTACATTTCATTAAATTTATGAGTTTGCCCAAATCATGTCAAATTTCTAAACCTCACTTTCCATGCAGTCAATTTAGAGTGATATGTGAGGGCTCTTCTTGGCAAAGTTCAAAAAGAATAGGACTGTAATTATAATGCAAGAGTAGGAAGACATAATTTCTAAAAGTTTATCATCTATATAGAAAGTGCATAATGAAAATATCACCAGGGTAAAAAGATTTCAGCTTCAATAATGATAAAGATGTTAATGTTCCAAGACAAAAATTAACTCTCCAGCCAAAGCACTTAATAAAACACATATATTATATCATAAATATTTAGGGTGAAATAATTCACCATAGATTTTCAGAGTAAAAACATTAAAACATGCTTAATAGTTTGCAGCTGACCTTGTGAAATCAGAATTCAGGGATAGCTAATGATAATTATGGGGAAAGTAACCAAATTAACTGTGTCATACATTTCCATGCTTGAGAGAAATTCACAAGAATACTATTTACTTCCCTTCAAAGTGAAGTTTTTCTCTGCAACTTAACGAAATAAACACATTAAACAAGAATGCACATGGGTACACATATACACACAGATGTACATACACAGAGCAAAATAAAACATGAACTTTAGTTGTTATGACTTTGTAATCTTGGAGATAAAATGAGGTCAAAGTTCTCAAAATACCTTTTGTATTCCTTGAATAATTAAGTACACCAAACAGAATCATCACAATTAAGAAATACTTGAGATTTGGGTGAATCGTACTTTAGTGTTCAAAAGATAAATAACATAAAACAGCAAATATAAGTAAATTTTAATTCTTATCCTCATAAACAAGTTGTATTCAACATTAACTACTTAATATATATTAAATCAGCACCTACGAGCCGGGCGTGGTGGCGCACGCCTTTAATCCCAGCACTCGGGAGGCAGAGGTAGGAGGATCGCTGTGAGTTCAAGGCCACCCTGAGACTCCATAGTGAATTCCAGGTCAGCCTGGGCTAGAGTGAGACCCTACCTCGAAAAACCAAAAAAAAAAAAAAAAAAAAAAAATCAGCACCTACAACAAATAAAATAGAGCAGAAAACAAACATAGCTTTGGTTTCAGTGATATTTTTTATTTTTTTATTAATTAGTTTTGTATCAATGAACACAGTCAAGTTGGTACCATTGTTAGGCTCATCCATGTCCTACCCACTCCCCCTAGTCCCTCTTTGTTGAGGTATATGGGTTATGCATTGTGGAGTTAGCCCGCAGTTATGGGCAGGAGAAAAATCTCTGTGTATCATGACCCAACATGTGGCTTTGACATTCTTTCCACCCCCTCTTCCACAAAATTTCCCTGAGCCATGTTGGGTTCATTTTTGGTCTGCTTCAGTGATGAGGTGTTGGGGGCCTCTGGGTCTCTGGATATCTGATTTGGTAGGAGTTGATTGTTTTCTGTGTCAACCTCCTTCACCCTTGTGCTGGTACCCGGTTCACCAATAAAACAACACCCTTGCTTGCTTTGACACTTATTTGCCAATTATACTTACTTTCTGCTGGGGCCCTTTTGAGGTATGATGGGGTGGTCCTCTCTTTAGGATCTGTATCTATCTGATAAAGAGAAGCAGATTCTCCAGTGGAGAGTAAAGTTAGCACCAGACAAATGGGATAACCCTTATTTTTTTATTTATAGAGAATTTAATAGGTGTAGGCCCTCTTGTAGCAGACAATTGTTGCTAGCTTGATAATGGAGAGAGGGCACATGTTTGGATATGGTTCTGACTTGATTCCCACCTCGAGCTATGGGTCCCATTCCACTGCGGGGATCAGTTAGTCAAATCAAGAGCAGTTGGTTTCCCACCATGGCTGTGTTCCACTATTGCACTTGTGTGAGCATCCCAACAGGTTATTTGCTGCTAAGTGGGTTAGACCATGAGTTGCTTGGACAGTTATTGGTCATTTTCCCCCAGTCGCCCATGTAGCACCTTCTGGCACTAGACGTGCTGACTGTCTGGGGACTGACTGTTTTCGAACTTCTAGCCATGTCACTCCATTTTACATGTCAACCGCATATGGTGTTTTCAGCAGTAGGGTCTTATCACTAACCTTTGGTGGGCCACCAAGTACTCTGACAGAAATCTGTCATTCTTTTAGGAAACCTTGTAGGTCTCTCTGATCAAAAGTTAATTGTGGATGATAGCCACATGCTGGTACTGGGAGTTACAGGTCAGTGCCCGCTAAGAAAAGGAAGAAAAAGATAACTAATATAAAAGAGTTACAGAGAAGAGAGAGAGAGAGCGGGACAGACAGAGAGAGAGAGAGAGAGAGAGAGAAGAGAGAGAGAGAAAGAGAGAGACAGAAGCTGTAGAAGATATTAAGGTTAGTTTTCATCATACCCTCTACAGTGTGTTGTGGCTCATGTTTTCCCTCAAGGGCCTGGTGAAGGCTCAACTATTTGTTCTGCCTTTTAGGATGTAGAATTTTATGGTACTGTTGTCATTGTGTTTCCCACCCCCTCCCTTGTCCTCCTCTCCCTCCCCACCCATGATATTGTCTAGTCCTTGAGATGCTTGCTGGGTATGTCGGCATCTTGGGTATATTCAGGTTAGGTGCTGTAGATGAGTGATACTATGTGGTGATTATCTTTCTGTGATTGGGTAAGTTCACTGAAAATGATCTGATCCAGCTTTCAGTGATATTAAAGTCCAGTAAGAGACAGGAACACTCATTATATAATTACATAAATAGACCTATAAACGAAAAACAGGGTAACACTATGTCATGTATTTTAATAAGTCCAAGACAATGTTCATGGTGTAAGAATCTAGATATACTGCATGTGGGTCATGGGATGCTTTTCTGAGGAAGAGGTTCTTTAAATTACTGAGAGTAGGAAGAAGGCCAATGCCAGCACACATAACTTCAATTATTACTTGTTATTAAGGCATGTAGATGCAGCTATATATTCCCATTGCTTGGGAGGATGAAACAGAAATTCAGGTTTCAAGGCTAGTCTGGGCTACATGAGAGCCTGTCCAAAACCTTAATTACTCCCACTAACATTATTAGGGATAAATTAATATGTTTCCACACTATATGCAAAGAGATGGAGAAAGACATTTAACTTGTTCTGAGAAAGAAGAGACTTTCTTAGACTTCTTAAGGGTCATTTAATTTCTGTGATATGTGTCAAAGGATGACAAAGTTAATATTTATGTAATTAATTTTCGGTACATGTATGTATGGTGTATGCATACACATGTATGTGGATGTAGGTGCTCCATACACATGCATTGGAAAGCCAAGGGAAAACGTTGGGTGTTCTCTTCTATTTCCGTTCTATTTTATTTCCTTGAGACACAATATTTTTTTTTTTGTTAAAACTGGATCTTGTTAATTTCCTGTCAGACTAGCTGACCAGTGAACCCCAGGAATCATTTGACCTCCACACAATCTGGTGCTGAGGTCATAGGCATGCATGTGTGTAAACATCCAGCTTTTAACATTGACTCTAGTCTTCTTGCTTGTGCAGCACGTGATCTTACCAGTGGAGATATCACCCTATCAACACTAAATTATTATTGATTAGTTAATAATTGGGGGTGCAGGTAGACATTTACATTTCGAACTCATAATACATAAAAGTATTTCTGGAAAGAGGGAACAGGCAATGTTTAAGGATGAAGAAAGACTATTGTGGCTGAAACACAAAGGGATGTACGGTGAGAGTCACAAGTACAGTGTATACTTATACTGGTTGCTCCTGTTTCCTTGCAGAGACTGCTGGAGAAGCATCAGATGTAGCCACTAAGGAAGCTGTTGCTTCTAGGTTAAAGTGGTTCAAGGGAGGGCTGGAGAGATGGCTTAGTGGTTAAGCGCTTGCCTGTGAAGCCTAAGGACCCCGGTTCAAGGCTCGATTCCCCAGGACCCATGTTAGCCAGATGCATAAGGGACGCACGCGTCTGGAGTTCATTTGCAGTGGCTAGAAGCCCTGGCACGCCCGCTCTCCTCTCTCTTTCTCTCTGTGTCTGCTGTTCTCAAATAAATAAATAAATAAAAATAAACAAAAAAAAATAAAGTGGTTCAAGGGAAAAAGAATGGCTGTTATAGCCAGACTTGTAGGACTGCAGGTGGCAAGAAGTAAGTAAATTCAATGTAAGTTGACAAGTGATACCAGTAAATAGTTGTCACTTAAAAGAAGGGGTTTCTGTTGGTATGTAGAGAAAATGATAGGTAAATACTGATTCCAATCAAATTAACCTTCCATGAAAGTTTCTGAACTAGATTTTTTGCCCTACTAAGAAATAAAGTTAATGTTAGACAGAAAAATGGACATATGAGCTGATGCATGGGTCAATGATCTGTAATGAAAATGGTTATCATACAGACATGCTTGGCCATGCCTGTTCACAGAAAATATGAACAGAGTACAGGCAGACCTAATCCTAGTCTTCTTGTCTGGGTTGACTTTGCCAGTAAACTCCAGTTTTTCTAGACCATGGACCATGTGATTTGTATCATTTTGTGTTTATAAATTGCTAAATTTCCTGGCAAAATATGCATTGTTATATAACAATTTTTTTCTGATTTGAAATAATTCTTCTTGAAAGAGGTGAGGTCACAAGGTCAACAAATCTGGGGCAGCTGAGGATTGAAAGGTCACAGGACAACTCCACAAGGTGACAGGAACAATATACAACTGTTAAAGATCGAATTGAGCAGTGTTGTGCAGGTATTTTCTCTGAATTGAAGCATTCTTAGGCAGTGAAGGGAGCAAGAAGTCTGGGAGAGATAAAATGAACCCAACATGGCTCAGGGAAATTTTGCGGAAGAGGGGGCGGAAAGAATGTCAGAGCCACATGTTGGGTCATGATATGCAGATACATTTATCTGACACATAACTGTGGGCTAACTCCACAATGCATGACCCATATACCTCAACAAGGAGGGGGCAAGGGGTAGGGGTAGGTCACGGATGAGCCTAATAATGGTACCAAACTGACTGTATTTGCTGAATATAAAACTAACTAATAAATAAAAAAAGAAAAAAACCATAATAGAACCTTTCCTAAGGTTATAAAAAATGTTAAACAACTGCTAGAAAAGAGACTCAGACAAGCCCTGCAAGTTGCCTGCAAATGCCTCAGTGCCTTCAAGACTCCCAGGTCAGCCCAGTTGTCTGCAGGTCATGTAGTGTGTTTTATAGATGCAAATTTTGTGAGTCATCACCTATCTTTGGGTGGACTTTTCAGTAATGTAGCTATCTCCATCACCCATGCTCCTGTAAGCAACCCTTCATCTTGCTCTACAAGTTACTCTAATATACTCATTGGGTGTCCAAGGCTGGTCTTGGTACAGTTGTGCTTTGGTCTGTCAACTATAATCTATCTGGTGTGTTCACATTACACTAGTGAAAAACATAATATGTCATGGATGTATAATGGAATTATTATATCATATGCTCCATATCTCCAGCTTTGTTCAATGAAAGTATATATATATACATATGGTGCTGGAGAACTTAGAATAAACTCAAGTCATTTTTAAGTGTGTTTTAGCTTTGGATAGCTACCTTGGATATATTGGACACAATTTGGGAAAGAAGCCAGTTTACCATCTTGTGACTCAAGTTCCTTGGGGAAAAATAGCATTCAGCAAAGAACTTCTTCAGGAAAGCACTTGTGCAGACCAGGTAGTAGAGGGGAAGAAAAATATGTGCAAATGTTTCTGCTGTGATGTCTGTGATGAGAAATGGGCAAGATAAGTATATAGTTACCTAGTTAAGCCTGAGAGTGACACACATTTGGTGCCCACTGTAACATCTGGAGCATTGTCTTGAGGTACCTAGGCACCCAAATATTTGTGAGGAGGCCATTGTATAGATCATAAAACAGTAATTAACCAAAACTAAGAATACAGTTTTTATAACGTCATTAAATTCTCCTGGATAGGAACTGAATCACTGAATATTTCAATAAGCAACACATTTGTGTTCACCACTAGAATGTCCAGAAATAACTCCATTCCTACTCATTTAGCCCATTATATTCATTTCTTATTTTTCCCCTCTCATTGTAAAATATCCTCATGTACTTGTATAATCATAAGAATTCTAATTGGTTTACCACTTTTCATGACCCATCATAGCTAATCCATCAGAAATGTTATTCGTTCTTCCAAATTAGTTATCTCATCTGCTCCTTTCTATTTTCCAGTCCTTCACTACTAAATCTGATTGCACACCCATTCCAAGTTACATCAGTTCTTTCTGCAGATTATGTTGAGAATTAAGCACACTCCTTCCTGTGTTTTGCATTTTGTGACATTCACCTGTTTCTCCAGTTTCATCATCCTCCTTACTCAAGAAATAGTAGTCTAACTGGGCATGTTGCTGTGTTTGATTATTCCAGTCTAGTCTCCTCCTTGCCAGGCAAAACTGTCATTTGCTGCATTTTGGGACTACAGTATTTTGTTTTTCTGCTTCCATTAATTATATAATATTTTCTTTTTTTTCGTTGTTCCAATCCATGTGCACCAACCTCTGAGTGGATTCCTATTGCTAAGCTATCAACCATGAATTCCTTATAGATATTTTCAAATTTTTCCTCTGCACTATTCAGACACCTTCCATGTTTTACTAAAACTCTGCAGGTCCATAGTGCCCTCATATAAAATTGCCATCAAATTGGACGCTGAATCCAAATGCATTCTGAAGGAAACTCACACAAACCATAAAACAATCATACACCCTATGGCTATAATTTCTTATTTTGGAGGTGGTATAGGTTTGAGACAGGGTCTCTTGTAGTCTAGGCTGGCTTTGAACTCTTTGTTTAACTGAGAATAACCTTAAACTCCCAATTGTCCTGTCTCCACCTACCAAATTCTAGGATTAGAGAAGTATACCACTGCTGCAGTCAGATTCATATTGCTGGCAGAAAACACTTGACCAAGAGCAGGCTGTGGAAGAAAAGGGTTTGTTTTGGCATACAGACTGAAGGAGAAACTCCGTGATGGTAGGGGAAAATGATGACATGTGCAGAGAGTAGACATCTCCTCCTGGCCAACATCAAGTGGACAACAGCAGCAGGAGAATATGCCAAACACTGGCAAAGGGAAGCTGGCTATAACACCCATAAACTATACTGCCAGTAGGATTCAATTCCCAAACTGCCACCAACTGGGGACCTAAGCATTCAAAACACATAAGTTTTCATCTGAGGGACACCTGAATCAAGCCACCACATCACTATATTATCTGTTTTTTTTTTTAACGTTTGTCTACTTATATCAAGACTGGAAAACAAAACTGAATTTATGTGCATGATCTGATTCCTTTTTAAATAATGACATATCAAATGCATTCGTTCTGGCTAATCATATTTTTGGGTATACCACCTTTTACTGGATTCCTGCATAAGCCACTTCCATTAATAAGTTAATCATTCCTTTATAACATCACCATCACTAGCTGTAAATTCATTCCTAAGAAAAATTGACATCCTATTGAATTCATCATCAATATACCCTTATTGCCCTCAATTCCAGCTGCTGAGGCACCCAATGTCATGAACCATGGACTTTCCTTATTGACTTTACATATTATCAGTTTTCATCACTATTAATTAGTATAAGAGAATGCAGATATAATATGAAGAAATTTGTTTATACTTTGCAGGAACTAATTATTGAAGTATTTAAAGAAAATTGAATGCCTAATAATATTGTCAAAATAAATTAGCTGTTTTGATTATAACAGCATTTTTTTCATGTAACTATGATTTTCTACTCCCTTGAGAGTTATTTGGTTATTTATAGAGTTTGGTTGTGGTACACAGTTCTGTAAGATATACCTAGTATTCCTATCTGTGGTTAAATGCACCCAATATTTCTAAAGAATACATACTATTTTCAATTTTTAAATACCCAACTCTTTTCCCAATGTAAAAACAATTTTTACTCATACTATAAATATAATCAATTGTATAAATCCATTTAACATTCTCTGTAATGTTAAATCTATCTTACATGAATAAAATGATATTAATTAAGAAAATCCTCATCAGTGCCTTCTAATATTATTTTAGATATTTTAATAGAAGATTGAATGCATAGTCATCTAAAACTTTAAAGATCTTTTACAGGTGTGTGATGTTCTGTGTAAAATCCTTTTCATACATAGGAAATATCTTAACAAATTATGGATACTTGATATCAAATTCTGTTTTTGATTAACTATATTATTAATCGTATTTCTACTTTTATTTATTAAACTGTACTTCCTTTCTTTACTGATTCTTCTTACCACTTTCTCTTATATATTGCATGACATACGGTTCTACCTCCATGGACTTCCTATTCCTAAGGAAGTTTTCTGATGCCCTGCCACTATGACATGACATTCAAATAATTTCATTATAAATGGTGATGTGTAGTATATGTAGTTATTTTCACTGTTGTTACTTTTAGAAGTATTCCAAGTAATGTTGACTTAAATTTTCCATATAAATATCTATCAAGTTTAACACACACACACACACACACACCATTTGAGATATCAGTTGGAATCTTTGCACAATTTGGGTGAAGCTAGCATCTTCATAATATTAAGTTTTCTACTGACCATGTATGGCATATATTACCATTTGTCTCGTAAGATATTTTAAGAGAAATCTTTTGTGTTTTCCTGTCTTTACACCATTTATTAAATCATTTCAATGAATATTTCTATTTATCGTGATGTTACAGTAACGTTTCTTCTAGAAAAACATTAACCTATTTCTTTTCCTTTGTTTCTGTATACCTTTAACACAATACTACCTTATTTACTCAGATGTTTGATCAATTTTGCTTCATACATATTTCTTCATTGACACCCTGAAATATTTTCCTTCTTTTTTATTTTGAGACATGGTCCTATGTAACCTAGCTAGCAAGCCTTGTTGAATCAGTGAGCTCTGACTTCAGTGAGAGTCCCTTCTCAATAAATAAGGTGGAAAGTGATTGAGGATACAACAGCCATCAAACATCAAACTCTGGTCAGAGCCCACATGCACACCCACAGTCCCTTGTACACCTACACACATGTAAACATAAGACACATATGTAAGCATCATACACACACAAAAATTACAGGTGAGTACAAAATTTGAATTGAGAGTAATGAACATGATCTGAGATTCATTGTAAAAAGAAAGACAATACTACAAATTCAAAGTTGACATCAATATTAAAATACTCCTAGATGATCAGAATGTGGATTTTCAGAAGTTCCAAATCCAGTTTTTATTTCCTCTGCCTTTATTTCCTTAGGCACCTTAGCTTAAAATTTTCACTTGCACTCCATTTCACCCATCAACTTACATCAATAATTAAACAAAACTACAAATGCTACTTTTAAGGTCTGACTTTCCAGCCAATATCTCTAATCTTCCAATTCCTTCTTAAAGTCCTATTCATGCCCTCACTTTCATCTTTGTCCAGTTAGACTCACCAACAATTATATAATCATCATTTCTGAATAAATAGCTATTCTACTCACATAGACTCAACTACTATATCTCTATATAGGTATGGTTTGGATGGGGATATATCATTTGGGCATGCCTACTAATATTTATCAGTACTATTTACATATAAACCAACACATATCTGTTGGATCCACACTAGATAACTTCCATTATTAACTTTAATTGTTCCTTTGTATCCTGACATTCTAACTATCTCTTTTTCAAAACTAGATATCTGTAAATGTCTCAGTTACTCTTTCTCCATTTTTGCCATACAAATCATTAACACAAATGACAATTTGAAAAAAAAAATTTACCAGAACCTGAAAGAAAAAGACATAATGACTTATGAGTTTAAATGTAAGGATGTATATATATATATATATATGTATTAAACAAACACACAGACACACAGGATCTACTGAGGGACATTGATGCTACTATTCATCACCCCAATTCCTCGTGTCCTCTGAATCTATTGAGAGTATAGTATTAAGTCACACAGATTTTATTTATCCTGCATAATTCACTGAAATATATTTCATTATTGGAAGTAATCATTGACTTTACTTAATATCAACAAAGCAATTGAAAGCAAAAGAAAGCAAACAGTCAACATATCATATGACTGAAGTGACTGTCATACTTATTTATAATGGCTTTAATGATTAAGAGAAGTAGAAGCAGGAAACAGACATAAGGAAAAAATACCTAGCTGAAGGGTAAAATGAGTAATGACTCCTTGTGAACTTGTTAACCATCATTGCCCTTCAGTGTTACTTTTTCTTATAGATCAAATAATAAACTGTCAAAATCACAGTTCTAATTTCATTTAACTGATGCCTTTATTTCAGATGAAAATTAAATAACATTTAATAACTAACTATACTCATCTACTGAGATCTCAACCAAACACCAAAGCTAATATACAAGAAAGAACATATGACCCGTAGAACTCTAAGTAGCTTTCCATTTTTTCTTCTTGACTAGGAGAATTTGGAATTTGCAAAATAAAATTTGATTCACACAGAAATTTTATTTTAGGTGTGCTTTGTTAGTGTTGCTTGAGAAAGGATGTGGGTTTATTTGTCATTATTCAATTATCATTTGCGAAAATAGTAAAAGAAACTCAACTGTTTCATACAAAATGCTTTTGCATGCAGAACATCCTATCCTATGTCTTAAAGAGTTATCCCTGCTTATTCCTCAGGACATTTAATAGAATGAGGTCTAACATTAAGATTCTTGATCCACTTGAAGTTAATATTTATTTATTTTTGGTTTTTCGAGGTAGGGTCTCACTCTAGCCCAGGCTGACCTGGAATTCACTATGGAGTCTCAGAGTGGCCTCAAACTCACGGCGATCCTCCTACCTCTGCCTCCCGAGTGCTGGGATTAAAGGCGTGCGCCACCACGCCCGGCTTTAATTTTTATTTATAGTGAGTGATAACATATCTAGATTTATTGTTCAACAGGTGCATATGCAGTTTTCACACTACCATTTGTTGAAAATGTTTTCTTTTCTCCAATACACACTTTTGACATCTATGTCAAAAACTGGGTGACTATAATTGCATGGAATTGTACCTGGATAATCGATTCAATTTAATTAATTTGCCTGTCTGTTTTGTGCCAGTACCATACCATTTATATGTTCTGCAACATAGCTTACAATAAGCTATATCTCTAGCCAATATATTTTGGTTAAGGCTAATTTTGGACTAAGGGTCTTTCAGGTTTCTCATAAATTCTGGGATTTCTTATATTTTTTGTAAATAAAGAAAGGAAAAGTACTTGAATTTTGATTTGACTTTCATTGTGTTCATATATTGCTTTTGGTAGGATTGCCACTTTCATGATATTAGTATTTAATTCAGTGAATGAGCATGAGGGACCTTGTATCTTCTAGTGTCCACAATTTCTTTCTTCAGCATTTCATAGATTTATTATGGATATCATTCACTTCCTTGGCTAGAGATATTTCTATGGATCCAGAAAGTATTACACTAAGTAAGGTAACCCATCCTCAGAAAGAAAAATGAACAAACAAAGAAAGTCTCCAAAGTGCTGGGAATAAGTAAAGGATAAATGCTCAGTAATAAATGAAGCATCTATAATACCCCCATGAAAGCTCATAGAGCACCACAGTAGAGTTCATGGACAGAGTGTAACAGCCAGATGATGAAAATGGGTACTTTGGGACACTGTCTTCAATACAAAGTGACCATTATGTTATAAATTTATTGTGGCCCTTGCTCCATCTATAAGAGATCCACAAAATTGAGCTAACCACCAATTCAACATTATGATGGAAGACGATGAAAACAAAGTCATCAAAATAGAAGAGGGTCTAGTTGGAAAAAAGGAGTTATGTGATGGGCTAAGCAGGGTAAAGGTTGCTACTGGGAGGGAATTATAATAAAATTACATTATTTTCATATATGAGAATTGTCATTAAGAAAGTAAAAGATACTTTTGTAAAATCAAAATGGTAAACCATAAGCTTTCATATTTCTAAAAAGTTATGATATATTCTTACAGTTTTTGCCAAGTTACATTCTTCAAATTCTGTCTGTGACAACATTCATACCTATTTTTTCTATACTAATTTCAGAAATATTCCCTAATCTGTCTTGGCGCTTCTCTTTTGTAATATGTATTCTTTGAATTATCTTACTTTTTGAATTTTCATATCCTTTATACACCTCTGTAGTATGGCCACATGCTGTCTACACTCTCCACACAACTGAAGACAAGAGTAAATTGTGATAATGTAAAACAATGAATAAGTAAACTGGTCCTTAGTTTAGAGAAACTCCCAGAGTTACTGGCTGATTCAGGGTCGCATATAGAGAAATAGGACACAAGTGTGTGACCTTACTCTTAAGTGTGTTATTTTCCTAATCACAATGAGGAAGTAATAAAGAGAAATTATCAGCAGAGTTTATCTATAAAAATGACAGAAATTAGGAACTTCTGAATGTGTCTTCATGTGCTTACACATTTTTTTTCTGTGATATGATGATGAACATTGTTTTAATTTCAAAATTGCACTGAGCATACCAACAGGATGTTTTTAGACTCCTATATCCCTCAATTGCCCCATTTTTACTTACTCTGCGCTCGGTTCAAAGTGCACATTGGCTACTAGGAAAAGAAAGTAAATCAGAATTAAAATACTTTGACTTCTTTCTTTTTTATTTTTGTAGGGTCTCACTCTAGCTCAGGTTGACCTGGAATTTACTATGTAGTCTCAGGTGGCCTCAAACTCATGGCAATCCTACTACCTCTACCTCCCAAGTGCTGGGATTAAAGGTATGTGTCATCACTCCAGGTGACCAGTATTTTCTTAAAAAAGGTTAGCTTCAAAATTATATATATACTTATATCCACTCATGTTGGAAGTGTCGTTTGGCATTTCTGTGCAGTTCCTCATTTTAATTAAAATAGCTTAAGACAATTACCATTCACAAAAATATTTCTCATGTCAGTTTTTTTTTCCTTTTAATCAAATGTAGAAATATTGTACACTTTGTTTTCAACTAGGTTTCAATTCCAGTTTTTTAAATAATAAGGGAAGGGAATGTTCAGAGGTAGTGTCATCAAACCACAACGTCAATAGCCACACTGTAGAGGACAACTTGCTGAAGCTTCTCACCTGAAGGTCGGCTTTTATAGATACCCCATAGAGGTAACTGCGGGTCATACCACTGGGCCTTGTAAGGGTTAAATGTGACCAGTATCTTAAAAGTGCTAAGTATCATTGCTGGTGGAAAGAAGCTGTTCAACTTGAGTTAATATTTTATTTACAGTCAAGCATGCTAGCGCCTACCTGTCTTCCAAGGGCTAGGGAGGCTAAGGCAAGAGGATTGCCATGAATTCAAGGCCAGCATGGGAAGCAGAGTGATAACCTGATTCAAAAGACACAAAGAAGAAAAGAAGGAATTCCTTTCCCACATTTCTTTCTCTCTCTACATATATATATATATATAATCTCTGAATTAACTTGTACATATGACCTTCAAACAATCAATAGAAATACTATATTGCCTTTCATTATTTATACTTAAGCATCACCATGAAGTCCTATCTGAATGATTTATATACAATTTTTTGTGTTTTATTACCTAAGCAAGCCATTCTATATAGTCCTGGCATCAGTCTCATGTATTTATAAGACATTAGGTTTAGTAAATGTCAGACCACAAAAGCATACAGAAGCTTTTGATAGACTATTTAATATTAAAAATATCCATTCAAACAAACATTGATGGTGGTACTGACTTTTTTAGTAACAGAATGATTTTAGCATTTAATAATTCAGTATCCCATACTTCAATGCTTGCAGTTAAGATGTGTGACTGCATAATATATTATTTTAAACTTCTTCTCATACATATAGAACTGCTCATTTCTCATAAACACAGGCAACTCACACACAAATGTCAAAGTTTACTTTGTTTAAAAATAGGCACCTCTAACCCACGTGCTCAGTATAGGGTTAGTACCTCTAAATCACTCTGTCTCTCTGTACACACATGGAATAGAAACTAATGAGGTAAACAATCTTAGTTAATTAGAATCAATAGTATCATCCTTTAATTAACAATATTGATTGCATTTTCTTGAAGGCAGCCTTTGGAGATGATGTGCTGTCCAGCCATATGTCTTTGCCTTGCCAAAATATGTCAAAGGGCAAGCTGACTCTGACACAAACTATTCCCTCTCTACACATGCCACTATAATAGGATTCCACATTTATGAAATCAGAACTTGAGAGATTTTTGAAACACTAATGTTATGGTGGTTGATATTATGATATGTGCAGCTTGCATTCCTTTATGATATGATACAGAAATCTCTTTAGAAGAAATATATGATTGCCAGGCATGAAGAGATTATTTTAGTTATGATCAACAAATAATATAGGGCTTGGCATGGTTGAGCACACCTTTAATCCCAGCACTCAGGAGGCCGAGGTAGGAAGATCACTATGAGTTCATGGATGGCCTGAGAATTCCAGGTCAGCCTGGGCTAGAGTGAGATCCTACCTCAAATAACAAAATAAAGAAAAACACAAAAATTGAAATATTATAAAGGCAGCAAATTATAACAGAATTTAAATCATTAAACTAAATTTCCCCCCTATACATATATATTGGTTTTTCAAGGTAGGATCTTTCTCTAGCCAAAGGTAACATGGAATTGATGATGTAACCTCAGGGTGGCCTCAAACTCACGGTGATCCTTCTACCTCTGCCTCCCAGGTGCTGGTATTTAAAATGTGCACCACTATGCCAGGATTCCTTTATTTTTTAAACAATAAGTTTATGATACTGAGGATTGTGCATGTGCATTAATACCGAGTTACATCCGCAGCCTCTCATTTCTGAATTTTATACGACATATTTCCCCAAATATGGACACATCACACACACACACACACACACACACACACTTTGTGAGATCAGAGATTATGTCTATCTTGATCAGAGTGATTTACTTTATTCTAAAAAAAAAAAATACTTGGTACAAAATAAGCATACAGCAACACAAGTAAAGCCCCAGGTTGGTTTTAAAATGACCTTTCTGTTGTATGTGAACCAAAATAGGATCCAAGCACTGTGAGCCCAGAAAGAGGCTTTCATGTCACTTTGCAGGACTGCAGAGGCTTTGTCAGGATGACTGCTGTCTCAAAATGCCTCCCGTATCACCTTAATTCACCAAACTACTTTTCATCATTCTTCCTTTCCACCAGGAAATACTCTCATAAATGTAGCCTAAATATTTAATCATAAAGTTAAGTAAAGATCCCTTTTCTCTGTCCAAATAAAAATAGAAAATTAATTGTTGAGGCTTAAAGCTGCATCTGCTTAAAGGGCACTGAGAAGATGGGGACATTAACAACAAGTCTTTATATGTTTAATTTGTTTGGAAATTAATGAAGACTTACGGATGAATATTCAGAGCTAAATACATATGAGGACAGTTAAAGAACATTACTCTTCAGAGGATAAATTGTCTAAGATCAGTTGTCAGTTTTCTAAAGTCTTTAGGTTAAAATTGTGTGATAAGAGTCACAATAATGAAGTTCAGTGGATTAGATGACACACTGAACTGGCTACAGTTCTAAAGTGGAAACATCCAAAGAAACATAAATTGTTCATGAACTCTAGTGGTAATCACTGTGGGGACCAAGATTAGCATCTCTGCTGATAATGCTACATGTAAAAGTTTTGAATTTAGGCAAGGTACTTCATCAAGGCCCAAGCCTTTTTTTTTTTTTAATTTTTGAAATTGAGAAAACAGCAGCACTTTCTTCATTTGCCTATGGTAATATTGGGTTAGAATATGGTACTAAATGCACTTGACCCAATGTCTAGGATATACTGAGTCAGCAATGGCCCCTGTAGGTGGTCATTTATTATTTGGAAAATTAATGAAATGATTAATTGAATAGTAAAGTACATAATACAAGAAAACAGTTGTATTATCTGTGTGGGCTTCCCGGATGTACCTGTATGTGATATATGTTTTACTTTTCCTTTAACTCACTGACTTAACAGCATTTTCATGAATCAAGATCAAGAATGCTATTTGTATGATTTGATTATAGGCACCACATTCAAAATTAGAAAATGTATGCATATCTCTATGTATAGAACTATTTAAAGCATAACAATAGGGTTAGGGAGGGGTGGCTCAGTGTTTAAAATTTTTTGTTTGCAAACCCTGCCAGCCCATGTTCAATTCCTCAATATTCTCAAAATATGGTTGCACAAATTAACGTATGAGTCTGGAGTTCATTTGCAGTGGTAATAGATTCTGGCACGGTCATGTGGACATCCTTTCTCTCTCTCTCTATTGCAAATAAAATTTAAAAAATCAACATAACTTATATAATTGGAACACTTTTTAACTGAGAATTAAACACACCATCTTCTCACTGATCTTCTAAAAGGTTAATTCATTTTCCATTTATAGCTTACAATAGATTTCTGGCTAATATTTTATTTACCTCTTTGAATTCACATACAACTTATAATTTACATGATAACATTAAGGATGTATGAGAAAAGCTGAAGAACAATGAAGTATTTTTCTTCATTATCATTATGCAGTAATAATGATGCTCCCAAGGTTATTGTTCTGTTTTATATTCCACACTGTAACCCTATGTATGGCAGAAATCACTGCTTATGCATTAATAGAGAACTATCATCTAGCACAGTGTGTTGTATTTAGGTTACATGGAATGACTGTTGGTTTTGAAAAATTTAAGTTAGTTTTAAATAAAATGAACTTGATTTTAACACTAGTATTATTCAGAAAACCATTAAGGAAAAATTATGAACACTGCTTAGTTATGCATCAGAGCTTATTCACCTTTGTGGTTTGATATTCCAGGAAAATATACATCGTTTGCAACTCAGTTTCCAACAATTGCATTGGTGCCCACATTTTCATTAAGACTAAGAGTTAAAATGTTGGATTTGCCAGTTTCTCTTTAAAATTTACTTGTCAGAAACCCAAGCTTGTATCCCACTTGTTGTTTTTGATTTATCCTTTTTGTCTCAAACATATAAAGTACAGAGGACTCCACAATAAGTATATAATCAGAATCATATCTGAATTACTAATCATTATTTCCTAAAATAAACAACTGAGATTTAGTATGCATCTAGACTAGACTCAGTTCAAGGTACAATTAATAAGGGTGTCTGACAAATGACAAATCATTGTTAGAATAGTTTGGGAAGATTAAGCAGTGACTGAGAAAGACAGGATTTCCCCACTTCTAGTTCAACATTAAAAAAATATTTAATTAATTAATTATTTATTTATTTTCCAACAAAGAGGAGGAGAAAGAGAAAGAACCAAAGGAATATGGGTATGTCACGTCCTTTTGTTGCTGCAGATGAGCTCTAGATGCATTTACCACTTTGTGCATCTAGCTATATGTGGGTACTGGGGAATCAAACCAGATCTCAAAGGATTTTCAAGCAAGCAATTTAACACTGAGCCATCTCTCCAGCCCTAATTCAATATTTAATGAATCATAGTTTTATTCTGGACTTCAGTCTCCTTAATGTACAACAAAACACAAGAATGAAAATATTTGGAATGATAGACTTAACAGAGGAGTGAAGGCTTGAGGGAAGACATTTATTAATACTTATTTGATTATTACATTATGTGTACATGCATCCAGGTATAACATTATAATCTGTATACTTGTGCAACCGTGTCAACTTAAAATGCACCTAACATGATAAAACCATAACAAAAATAAACTTACATAAAATGAAAGTTATTGTTCACTGAAATGATCTAAAAATCAAAACTTACAATAAAATCCAATGATTGAGAGATGACTTTCATGTAGTAATATTTGCAGCCTGTTTTGTTAAATTTTAGATGTCTCACAAATTAATTATTTTAAATGTGTGTTGTAATCCAGTAGCAAAGTGCCACATGCATCTGTAATTTCAATGTGCATGTAGCAATGGGAGATTGAATCACAACAATCTAAAAAATCACAAGCAGCAGACACAACAGAGTTCATCTCTAAAGATGGTGGAAGTAGAGAAGAAAAACCCAGAAGTTGTCTGTTCTCCACACATGACCCATGGCTAAGGTGCACCCATACACTCACGTTAAAATGTGTGTTTCATTATTTTTTCTTCACTTTTGTCCAATTTTCTCTCTTATTGAAACTCAACCTACATTCACACCATGGGAAGACTAAGGCATTTGTGGAATATTTAAATATTAACACAGAGTAGTAATGCTACCAGGTAAGATGATGTAGGGAAAGTGATTTGAAGAGGTGAGTAAAACAATAGAGGTGCACATGAGTGTGGAGGTATTTTGTCTAACTCTTCATTTTCTCCTATTTTCTTTGTTTCTGAGTTGGAGTTCACTAAGTATGCATTTTTTAAAAAAATTTTCATTATGCTAACCTGGAGGAAACTATTGTGCAAGTTAAGCAACAGATTTATTGAAATGTGTGCAGTTTTCATTATACATCTTAAAATATTTTGCTATCTGAAAATGTGAGGATTTTATAAAACAAGTGTTAAATAAATTGACACTTGTTCCATTTTGCAGCAATTATGCTTATGGGAAAACTCCTCATAAATTAGATGATTTCATTTTGACTTCATGTTTTGAGGTGCCCACTGAAAACAAAGGATTTCCATTATTTCTATCATCAGTAGTATTCCTGGATTTCACTCTCCAAGTCCATTCTAAAACGTAATTGTGATATGTTAACAAGAGAAACTATCAAGATTATGAAGACCCCTCTTCAACCATCTATGATGGAATGTTGATGGGTTCAATCTTGTGCAGATAGTATGCAAGTAATGACAGCTACTGTGACGTTATGAATGCAACAAACACTTCATATTCAGAAGACAGCATTCCAGTGCACTCCATCCCTCACCTGGCCCTTACAATCTTTCTACCCTTCTGCTGCCTCAGAAGGCAGGGTAGAGATACAAAACCCTTTTTATGAAAAATAAGTAGTGGAGGGCTAGAGAGATGGCTTAGTGGTTAAGAGCTTGCCTGTCAAGCCTAAGGACCCTGGTTCGAGGCTCAGTTTCCCCCTGACCCACATTAGCACAAGGGGCACACGCATCTGGAGTTCATTTGCAGTGCGTGGAGGCCCTGGCGTGCCCATTATCTCTCTCTCTCTCTCTTTACCTCTCTCTCTTTCTCTCTCACTGTCACTCTCAAATACATAAAAATAAACAACAACAACAAAAATGTTAAAAAAATAAGTAGTGGAAGTGATAAAGACAACTCATCCTGCTCTCTCCTTCCCCTCTCTCTAAGAAACCTGAAAACAAAAGCTAAGTACAGTCTGTATTATCTGAGCTGATATCCTGCTATGTATGCAAGTGAATGAAAAGTTTTTGGGTTAGCTTTCATAATAACAGATTGATCAGACTGATATATAGTTACTGTTAGGTTTGTAAAGATGTTAGTAAAATTTTATATTCTGTATCAATTCTTACATAGAAAAACTGTGTTATGTAGAAGAGATTAATGCTCACATATTTGACCCAGCTTTCCAGTTCATCTCTGTAAATTAGCAATTGCATAAAATCCAGACTTTCAAACACAGAGCACACTGAGAACGATGTTCTTTTGTGGCAAATTATTGTCACACTGAGAATAATTTTCTTGAGAGGCAAATTATTGTTACATTTTTAGAATACTTAACTATAGCTCATCTTCAAAAATTACATAAATTCTAAAGTATGTGTGTGAATTTAAACATAAAGAGTTCTGTTTTTATCCACCAACTACAGACAGCAGATTTATATTCTTCTACTAGGAATCCCTCCAATCAGTCAAAAAGCATGTGTAGTGTCATTGTTGGTAGATAATAAAAAACTATTCTCTAAAATTGTTTCCATTTAAAATCTCCAAAATAGACTATGGCATTTATTTTGCATCTGCACTTCACTAAAACACACTACTGTAAGGTATTTATTAGAATGTGGAGTAAGTATTAACCATGATGTAATATTTCAGTTCTCATACTGAAAACAAACATTTTATATGCATGGTGAATATATATTTTTTGTTAGACTGAAATTCCAATTCTTTGTGTTTCATAAAATACTTTAGCTGTTCATCATGACATAAATCCTAGAGTATCAGCAAGATTATCAATAGACAAATTCTGCAAATTATCCAAATGACTTTTTAAATATTAGAGTAAGTTGTGAGGCACTCATATGACAGATTGTAGAAAAATGAGTAGCATATATTTGCAATGGAAGACTGGCCGATATCCATTTTGTATTGTGTTATCTGTTTCTTATTAGTGTGTAAATATTTAGTAGAGATTCTGAATGGGAGTGTTTTGTTGAATTATATCTTATAAGTTTCTTCTTCCAATTTATAGATTTCCTTTGCACTCATTGTTGAAGTTATATTTTTGTTGCTATGACAGACCCCTGATTAGAAACAGCTTTAGGGAGAAAAAGGCTTATTTTGGTTTACAGACCTCAGAATAAGCCCCACAATGGCAGTGAAAATGTGATGAGCTGAAACTGGGCATCACTTCCTGGCCAGCATCAAGTTGACAACAGCAGGAGGAGAATGTGCCAAACACTGGCAAGGGGTAACTGGTTAAAACAACCAAAAGCCTGACCCAACAATACACCTCCTCAAGCAAGGCCTGAATTCCCAAAATTCCATCATCTAGGGATCAAACATTCAAAACACATGAGTGTATGAAGAGCACCTAATCAACCACCACATTCCACCTCCAGCCCTCATAAACTTATGACCATCTATGGTATAAAATGCAGTGCATTCGGTCCAACATTAAAAGTCCCCACTGTTTTTTCAATTCTAGTACTATTCAAATATTTTCATAGTCCAAGGTCTTTTAACTGTTAGCTGTAAAATCAAAACTAATGGCACAGAATAAATGTTCATACTGCAAAAATATGGCACTATGCATAACAAGGAAAGATTGAACCAATACAAGATCTGAAACATACAGGGAAAATAATTAAATTCCATTACTATAAGTCAGACATCTCTAACCAGTGAAAAATTCTGGATTCTCAAACAATTGTAGCTGAATAGGCAGCAGTTTCTTCTCAAAGATTTTCTTTTTGTGTCATATCTGTCTGCTTACACAAATTGATTTACATGCAGCACAAATTCACAGGACACATGCAAGAAAAACACAGAAAACGTCTCACACAAACTTCTTCTAGACCAGTCCAAACAAAGGTCTTTCTTCCCCTCATAAACAAACACTCTAACTCCATAGTTGTCACTGCATTCAGATCTTTCAACTCCAACCATAATGGCCCAAGCCAGTTCTGCTTAGAGCATTTCAAAGTAAAGGTTCAAATCCTTCCACATTGCTCCTACAAATCAGTTCCAAAAGACCCAAAGCCACATATTCAGGTTTCTAAAGCAACAACTCTAGTTTGGGTACCAATTTTACTGTTTCAGTTACTTTTCCATTTCTTGGACAAACATCTAAGGGAGGAATGTATTTATTTTGGTTTAGAGGCTGCAGAGGAAGTGTCATGATGACATATGAAAGAATGCCATTATCAAAGGTTATACAACACTTCCTGGGCAACAGTAGCAGAAGAGTTTGCCAAACACTGTCAAAAGGGAACTGGTTATAACATCCACAAGCCTGTCCCCAGCAACACACCTTCCTCAAATTTATATTATCTGTGTGTCAAACATTCAAAACACATGAGTTTATGAGGGATATCTAACTCAAACCACCACACTCATTGATGATTGGTGGATGTATGTCAATAAAGTCAATTTAGTCAGTTGTTTATTTGCAATTATGATAATTAAATTCTGGTTTGAAGTCTGCCTGAAAATCAGTTACTTTCCCATTGCTGGAGCAAAGTATTCAACCAGAAGCAATCTGTAAAAGGAACAGGGTTTAATTCAGCCTACAGTTTCAAAGAGTAACCATTGCAATGAGAGTTGACGAGAGCAGAAAATGGGAGGCTAGTGTCACATTGTCGCACAGGCAGTGTGGAAGGAAAGCACAGGAGAGGGAGAGAGAACAGTAAGCAAGACCATGATCTAGTATCTCAAGGCTCACTCTCTCTGATACACGTTCTCCAGCAAGGCTCTGCTTCCTAAATGTTCCATGATCAGCATGTAATATATATGCCCATTCTACTCTATACTACTCATTACAAAAAAAAAAAAAAAGTTCAAAGGAACAGAAAAATGGAGGAAAGAAGAGAAAGAGAGAGAGAGAGGAGGTAGAAGAGAATTAGAGGGAAACTGATGGCAATATTATGTCATTGCCAGATATCATAAGAATTGGGCAAAACAAGAACCAGCACTGAACGAAAATGCTCTTCACCTTCTCATTTACCATACAAATAAATGGCTTGTTCTTAATACACCAGTATTCCCGTTATACTCAAGAAACCAGTGTAATTTAATGAGCCATGATAGGCGTACTGGTCCTCCTACAGCAATGGACATAGAATTTCCAGAACATGCCCTATCTTGGCATAAATTTTGATCACTGCTTGAAACTAAAGTAGACTGTCACCAAGTGACTATGTTTCCTTTCAGGTTTATCCAAGCTCAAATCATAGGAAATAACCTTATTTTGGTGATATGACATTCATGTGCCATTTCTAGCATATGGGCTCTGAGCATAGCTATAAACAAACAAGAGGAGTCACTATTATTGTCTTAGCCTTAGGAAGCTCAAGACTCCAAAGTGTAACTTAAATAGCTAAAAACAGATAGATAAAAATAGAGAAGGTAATGTTGACTAGCTTCATATTCACTGTTCACTGCACAAATCTAGGATTGTAATTTTGTGGTTCTATAAATGATTGGTTGGTTTGTTTGTATAGTTGTTTATTTTTACAAAAGCTTAAAACCAGAGCCCCAGGTATCAATAGATGCTCTAAAAAGATTTCAAAACAAGCTGAAAAGTACCATTTTTTTGAGCAGCAGTAGAAACCAAAGGTTAGTAAAAAGAAAGGCAATACCTATCCAACTCCTTGCAATTCCAAGGAACAGAGAAGCCCCATTTCCCTGAGTTCTCTCAACCCTCATCATATGCTGTGGCAAGTATGGAAAGTCCCACTTTGTAAATAAGGAAATCAACCTAAAATTAAATTTCACTAGTGAACCATAACAAGTAAATGATGTAGCCAGGATACAATTGAATTCTTTTTGGAGGCTGTGTCAAAGCTCCATTAGAACTCTTACCTGCATACAAACATGTGGCACCCAGACACATGAATCACTGTTTTCTTGGAGCCCTTGGAAGTTGTTAGCATTTATAAAGCCAAGAGCATCAGCAAAGTTAGGCTTTTAACATTTAAGTTTCATTTAATTGATGAGCCATGTGTCTTCTCTCCAATAAAGCTAAAAAATTTCTTAAGAAAGACTAAAGAAGTAAATGTTGGGATCCAACAAAAGCACCATTGCTGTGGAAAGAGTGAGGTTTATTTTGACTTCAACAAGGGCACACTAAGGCCAATAGTACCACATTCTATGTTTATGCAGGATCAGTCATCAGAAGAAACAGCCATATACAGCATAGAAGAATGGGGGAGCCTTGGATATTCAGTAAAAAGGCACTAGCTCATGACATTCCAACTTTCTCTTGTGAAAATGAAATCTATGCCTTTATTCAATATTGTAATACTGTGAAGATCAAGTGAATTAAAATATTATATACACATAAACTTGGTGATGTTTAAAGAGTCACAACTTATTAGCAAACGAGACATGGAACTGGGATTCATCTGAAACCATTATGGGTCAAAATAAAATCCTAACATGTTAAAGTGTTTACATTAGGTAAGCTGACTTATTGACTGTTGAGTCCATCTAGAGCCCAGTGATGCTCTGAGTTCTGAGGGCAAGGGAAGGATGTGGCACCATTCACCATCCATCCATCCATTCATTTATATTCTATCTTCTCTCTCTTCCTCTTCCAGTACCACCTCCTCTCTCATAATTAGAAGTCATGGATGAGTAAAGTCAGATATGGAGAGTCAAGTTGCCAACAGCAGCAACACCAACAGCCCATAAGTAAAGCAGACTCAGTAGAGGAAGGCAATCAGATACTATAAATCAAAATATTTCATTCTAATTCAATTCCTCCATCTCTGAGTGAAAGGCTCATCTTTCCTACAGAGGCTGATTCTCTAATATCTACTTTAGCTCTGTTTTCCTGGTTTGAGAACTCTCACAATACAATTTACAAAGGTGGTGATATCTGACCTCTCCTGCTACCAACTGAGACAGGGAATGGGATAAGGGCAGCAGAGAGGCATACCACATACCAGAGAGTAGATAGGATCAACATAGCCATGCTGTAATTTCTCCAATATCTCCTGGCTGCATTTTGCTTCCTTGTGTAGAAGAATGTAGGTCTACCTGAAGCCTTTATATTCCTCTCACCATCCCTAGGACACAAGTGTTGCAGGAAGTTTCCATGTCATCTGAAAGAGCTCCCATAGTTTAAAGATCACCAAAGGTTACTAATGTTGTATTCACAAGATTAACTCTCCCCTCAGATCAATAAAATCCCATTATGAAGGAGAATGTATTTTTCTTAACAAATTTCATTCCTCAGCAGTGTAGGGTCTTACCACTAACCTTTGGTGGGTCATCGAGTACTCCGACAGAAATCTTTCTGTCTTTTAGTAAACCTTGTAGGTCTCTCTGATCAAAAGCTCATTGTGGATGATAGCCCAATGCTGGTACAGGGGGTTACAGGTCAGTGCCCACTAAGAAAATGAGGAAAAAGATAACTAATATACAAGAGTTAGAAAGAAGAGAGACAGAGAGAGAGAGAGAGAGGGAGAAGGAGAGGGAGGGAAGATGTAGAAGACTAAGGTTAGTCTTCATCATACCCTCTCCAGTGTCTTGTGGTTCAGGTGTTCCCTGCAAGGGCCTGGTGAAGGTTCAGCCATTTGGTCTGCCTTTCAGGAAGTAGAATTTTATGGCACCATTGCCATTTGGGTCTAGATTTGTGTTTCCCACCCCTTCAATGCCCTCTCCTCCCTCCCCATCCATCCTAGTGTCTAATCCATGAGATGCTTGCTGGGTATGTAAGGTATCTTGGGTAGATTCAGGTTAGGTGCTGTAGATGAGTGAGAGTATGTGGCAATTTCTTTTCTGTAATTGTAAGTTCACTGAGAATGATCTGTTCCAGGTTCAACCATTCTTCCTCAAATTTCATTGTGTCATTTTTTTCTCACTGCTGTATAGAATTCAATTGTGTAGATATACCACATCTTAGTTATCCATTCTTCTAGTGATGGACATCTGGGTTGATTCCAGCTCTTAGCTATTATGAATTGAGCCACTACAAACATGGTTGAGCAAATCTGTCTATATTCGACAAAGGCCAGAACACTATAGGCTGGAAAAAAGACAGCATCTTCAACAAATGGTGTTTGACAAACTGGATGACCATATGCAGGAAACTGAAACTTGATCCACAAATTTCGCCATGTACTACACTCAAGTCCAAATGGATCAAAGACCTGAATATAAGACCAGAAACTCAAATACTACTGGAAGAAAATTTAGGAAGTACTTTTCATGATATAGGAATGGAAAAAGACTTCCTGAACAAAACCCCAGGAGCTCACGATCTTAAACAGTCACTCAACCAATGGGATCACATGAAGCTGAAGAGTTTCTTTACAGACAAGCATAAAATAAGCAAAGCCAATAGATTACCCACAGAATGGGAGAAAATATTTGTGGGTTATCCAACTGATAGAGGCCTAATCTCTAGAATCTACAAAGAACTCAAAAATCTAAACAGTAAGAAGTCAAACACCCAACTCACAGAATGGGGCAAAGAGGTGAACAGGCAGTTCACAGAAGAAGAAATACAAATGACAAATACACACTTAAGAAAATGCTCATCATCCCTAATCATCAGAGAAATAAAAATTAAAACAACTATGAGATTCCACCTTACCCCAATAAGGATAGCAAACATCAAAAATCAATTGAAAATAAATGCTGATGAGGATGTGGAGAAGTACGAACACTCATCCACTGTTGGTGGGAATGTAGGATGGTACAACCATTTTGGAAAGCAATATGGAGGCTCCTGAAAAAGCTGACTATAGAGATACCAACAGACCCAGTTATTCCCTTACTGGGCATCTACCCTAAAACCTTCATACCACAGGCCACAGAGATTACTGTGTTTTGACAATGCATTAAATGTTCATGATAATGATCACCTGTTGAATATATAGTTTTATTTTTCTTCTGGTCTGTAACTTTTCCAGTTTAAAAGTTTTTTGGGGTTTTTTTGTAATTTACTTTGTTTGGTGTGAATTCTATATAACTGTGCCTAACTCTTGAGCCCCCAAATGTTTATTTTCAGCATTATGTTTATGTTTATGCCCCTTTTGAGTTAATTTTATACAAGATTTGATAATTAGGTTGAAGTTATTCTTTTCTGGTATGGATGTTCAGTTGTTCCAGTACTACTTCTTAGAATATTCTGTATTGAATAACTTTGGATCTTTGAAAAAAAAATCAGTGGGCATTTTTTTTTTTTTTGAGGTAGGGTCTCACTCTAGCCCAGGTTGATCTGGAATTCACTATGTAGTCTTAGGATGGCCTCAAACTCATGGCCTCATGATGATCCTCCTACCTATGCCTTGTGAGTGCTGGCATTAAAGTTGTGTGCCACCACTCCCAGTTACTGGGCATAATTTGTAAACTTTCTGTTCTACTCCATTGATCTCTGTGTGTCTTCCAGCCATGATAATATTCTCATAAAAGAGTTAAATAATAGATGCAGAAATTAAATACACTGAAACTTCCCCCTCCACTTTATTTTTTTTAATTCTGGTTTATTTATTTTTTAATTTACTGTTCATTATAATCTGTTTTAAATTTACAAAAAATCTTACAATAGTTTTGATAGGAAATGTGTTAAATTTGTATGCCAATTTGAAGAGAATTGTATTTAACAGTTTTATTACATTGGGTATACAAATCAGTGTTCACAGAATATCTATTTAAAAGTAAATATTTATTTGACTTATGTAATAGTTTTATCTTTAAAACCAAACATGTTATGAATACTCTGTTAAATTTATGCCAAATTAATTATTTTAGCTTCTTAAAATTACACAGTAGTTTAAAAGCAGGATTCATATAATCATTGTAATTATATAAAAGACATTTGTATAGCTTTTGTTGATATTATGTGCCAAGTTGTTGCTGAGCTCACAAATTGTGAAATTAATTTTTGAAGATCTTTTGTTGAGTTTGTCTATGTGTCTTCCTGGGTCCTTTCAGTGATCCTTTGGTGTCCTTCCTGACATTTGGAATTTGTGTCTTCTCTTTTGCCTATTTGTCTTCTGTAAAGTTTGTTTAATTTTCTAATGTTCTTAAAGAATCATCTTTTTGATTTCTGTTAATTTTCTGTATTGCTGTTATGCTTTTAACTTTGCTTACTTTGGTTTCTATTTCATTCTTTTTGTATTCTGGTATTCTTTTCCAGGTTATTAAGATGACAGATTACTCATTTTAGGTTTTCTTTTTTAAAATATTTGCCCATAATTCTATGTATTTTCCCTAGCATGGTTTTAGCTGGGTGAAATAAATTTTGATATATCATATTTTCATTTTTATTCAATTTAGTATAATTTTATAAATTTTTTGAAACTTCCTCCTTGGTGAGTTGATTTATGGATATGTGCTCTTGTGCCTTAAAATCTCAGAAGAGTTACTTGTTTTCTCTCTGCGTTTGGATTTTATTTTATTCAGGAAATATATTTTGTCAAAGTTTTTACCTTCTTTTACTTATTTAATTTTTAAAACAGCTTTATTTATTCATTTGAAAGCAAAGAAAAATGAAGAGAGAGAGAGAGAGAGAGAGAGAGAGAGAGAATGGGTGTGCCAGGGTCTCCCGCCACTGCAAATGAGCTCCAGGTGCATGCACCACTGAAGTATAGTATGCACCGAGAAAAATGCACACACACGTATTCTTCATGTAGCTCTATGACCTCACATAAACTGAAAACAGTTGTATTATTATATTATATTATATATCTGTATTATAACACAGATTTGATTAAAAAAATAAGCCCCCGTTCTGCACTTTAACTATGTTTCATCATGGAATAATCCATTTCCTGACTTTTAAATGTTTCCTCTTTTCTGTAGCATTTTTATTAGCCTAATATGATTATTTCTAGTTTTCTTGAGTTTGTTTTATCGCACTTTTTATATATAAATAACTTCATCATTCTCTCCCCAGGGCCCTTTGATTCAGGTATACCCTCTAAGGACCTGATGAAGGTTCAACTTTTTAGTTTGTCTTTCAGGATATAGGATTTTATTGTACCAGTTTCATTTGGGTCCAGTTTTGTGTCTTCTCTACCATTGCCCTCCTCTCCTACCTCACCCTCCCTATTGTCTGGTCTAACCTTATTCTTCTCCTGTTTCTCTCTCTCTCTCTCTCTCTCTCTCTCTCTCTCTCTCCCCCCATCCTCTCTCGTTCTCTTGTATATTACCTATCTTTTTCTTCCTTCTTTGTCCTTTAGGGCTAACCTGTAACTCCCAGTATCAGGATGCACTTAACATCCACAATGAACTGTTGATCAGAGAAAACTACAAGGTTTCCCAAAAGAAGACAGAATTTTTTTCAGAGCATGTGATTACCCACCAAAGGTTAATGGTAAGACCCTATTGTCGAAGACACCATATGATGTTGGTAAAGAACATGGAGAGAGCTGGCTGGAATCTCGAAGAGAGTCAGTCCCTAAACAGTTAGCTTGTCTAGTGCCAGAATGTGCGATATGATCAACTGGGGGAAAATGATCAATATCTGTCCAAGCAACTCATGGTATAAGCTACTCAGTAGCAAACAACCAGACATGATGCTCATATGAGTACAATAGTGGCACACAACCGTGGTGGGTAACCAACTGCTAACAAATCAGCTCAGTGGAATGGAACCCACAGATGGAACTGGGAAACAAGTCAGACCCAAAAAATATATCCATATCCATATCTAAAAAGTGAGCCTGCTCTCCAATATCAAGCTCCCACCAATCTTGGGCTACAAGAGGACCTACACCTATTAAATTCTCTCTAAAATGATAATGGTTATCCCATGTATCTGGTGCTCACTTCCCTCTCTGTTGGAGAATCTGCTTCTCTTTTTCAGATGGACACAGCCCATTGCACCTCACCAGGGCTCCAGCAGAAACCAGAGAGTAATTAGTGAAATAAGCAAGAGTGCTGCTTTCTTGGTGAACCTTGTATCAGCACAAGGATGAACTATTGGAATTTCAGGTTCAAACTCAAATACCTACATTAATTTTCCTCTTCTATTCATTATTATTATTATTATTATTATTATTATTATTATTATTGAGGTAGGGTTTCACTCTAGCCCAAGCTGATCTGGAATTCACTATGTAGTCTCAGAGTGACCTTAAGCTCATGATGATCCTCCTAGCTCTGTCTCCCACGTGCTTCTATCTTATTTTTTTTCTTCATCTGGTGATGTACTTTATATTATACTCAAATAATTATTCTTGCTTTAATTGATTGAAATGCACATTATACATTTTATGTAGCTTTTCTTTTTCAACTACCCACATATTTATATATCAAATGAGTTCATTGGAGACAGTCTGGAATTGTGTAATGATTTCAAATGTACTGTGCCAACCTCTGACTTTTAATTGATTTATTTAGAAATTATACTTAATGCAATTGAGATGAATTGGGGCTAAGTCTGTCATTTTTACTGTTTTGTCCCTCTTAAGATAAAAATTCTATACAACCTTTTGTGTACTAAGTAAGTGATCTACTTTTGAGTTAAATTCCTTGTCCTCTCTTTATTTTACTTTCAATTTGAGGACAGCCCCTCACTAAATTGATTAGACTAGACTAGATCTTCCTTAGTAGCCAAGGCAAGTATTAAACTTGCAATCCACCTGTCTTACCCTACAAGTAGTTGGAATTACAGACCTGTATCACCAAGTTCAGCTGAGATTTTTCAAACTAGTTTTCATTTTTAATAGTTTTTCTGTTATGTGTTTTGGAATACAAATATTTGGTTTACAGTTTTTTTGCTTATTCAGTATGTTAATACTGTAACTTTGTATGTGTTCCCAAATTTATGAAGATTTCAACAATTTTGTATGCCTATTTTTCCCTCATTTTCCTCAGTTCAGATTTTCTTATCCTTGGTTGATTTATAGGAAGTCTGCTATGGCAAGAAATACTGAGTTGTCATTGGCATTAATATTTGTGTGAGTATCCAATCTTTAGGATAGGACTGAAGGTTTAGCAGAGATTAAGTTATTTTAAAAAATACAAGGGCATGGGATATATGATTGTTTCAACAAGCAATAGGCTAAGCTCAACCTGTTTATAGAATGAATCCATGTCTATATGCAGCTCTGAAGAGAGAGGGAGAATGACTCAGTGATTGAAGCAGCAAAGGGGTTAAGATGATATGAATGCTGAGATAGCAATCTATTCATTTCACGTCATTCATCAGATAGCTACAGACTCTAATGAAGGTCCAGTGTTCTGTGGAATATGTTTTTCAAGTCTGTGCAGGTACTCTAGTCAGCTGTCATGGTAATGCATTTGTCAGAGTTCCATCGCAGCCAGAGAGAGTCCAGTTGTGGGTAGTGAGTAGTGAGAGCTCCAAAGTCAGTGATTGTTAAGTCACTTGAGCAAACTTGGGCTTTACTCCAACTCACATGTAGGTTCTGAGCTGAATCTGGGGGCTTCCCAAGACCATTTTATGAAATAGGGTTTTTATGTGGTAGCAATTTCTGCCTTGCTTTTGTGATTTGTGTGCCATCTGAACCTACTAGACTTAGTTTGGGTTTGTGATAAGGGGCTCCTAGTCAGAACATTCTGAGGCCGTGGCCTCAGCTGCTGTTTTATGACACAGATGTTGAGAGCATGTGCTTAATGAGTAACATGGACAGGGTCCAAGTTGTGCTGGCTTTATCTCTCTTTGTGGGGTCCACATATTTCTCAGAAATAAGCACATGGTTTCTGTGGAGCATCTGTTGATCTTTAAGAGTTGAGAGTCCTTTCAGACTGTGAAGATTTCTGGTTTCCCACATATTCTTCGATGATACTGTTCTAGGAAGGTCACCCTGGATATCACTCTAGCAGGGAACAGCAAAAAAACCCTCATTAAGGCAAAGTAAGAATAGAAATATGAGCTCTCCATGTGAAATCCACTGACCCCATGGGGTAAGGAGGCTGGCTTCCTGGGGCCACAGTGGAAAGTTCAATTTGTATGTTTATCTTGGATTTTAAAGAAAAATGTCAGTCATTTATTTTGCTTTGTGTGTGTGTGTGTGTGTGTGTTTGTGTACTTTGTGAGGTAGTGTCTCTTATTGACCTTAGAGCTCACTGATCTGGCTAGACTAGCCAGTGAGGCTTATTGGTCCACCTGTTTTAGCTAGACTTACAAGCACACGTCACCATACCTAGCACACTTTTCTTGAGATTCAAACCCAGGTCTTCATGCATGCTGATCACTTTACCCACTGAGCTATATCCTCAGCCCTAGTTTAGCTTTTTGAGGCACATTTTCACTATGTAGCCTTATAGTCTCAACTGTCCTGGAACCCACAGCCCTGTTTCCTCAGTCTTCAACTGCTGAGATTGTAGACATGCTTCCCCATGCTTGTCATGACATCTATTTTCTACTTACTCTTCTATAACACCTGCTCAAGTAGCTCCATGAATGGGGACAACACCACACATGTGAAAATCTAAATGCTCTTTGCTTTTGCTGACAAGGATTAAGACAGAAGCCAAGCCAGGCATGGTGGCATATGCCTTTAATCCCAGCATTTGGGAGGCAGGTAGGAAGATTGCTGTAAATCTAAGGCTACCATGAAAATACATAGTGAATTCCAGGTCATTCTGGGATACAGTGAAATCCTACCTCGAACAAACAACAACAACAACAACAACAAACAGACTGAAGCTGGGGGCTGGAGAGATGGCTTAGCAGTTTAAGCGCTTGCCTGCAAAGCCAAAGTACCCAGGTTCGATTCCCCAGGACCCGCGTAGGGTAGATGCACAAGGTGACGCATGCATCTGGAGTTTGTTTGCAGTGGCTGAAAGTCCTGGTGCACCCATTCTCTCTACCTCTTTCTTTACTTCTCTCTCTATCAAGTAAATACAATAAATTGACCCCCCCCCAAAAAAAAGACTGAAGCTGGTCTGTTCTGTGGTGTTTGGATGGAATCGTAAAGTTGTTATCTAGGTACTTTCTGCCTTGCTAGGTGTCCTTTCCCCATCCTTCCACTGAAAAGAAAGGATATTTGTTAATATCCTTTGTGCACTACACCTGATGTGTTTCAGCATACCACAGAGTTAGCTCTGAGTCTGGAGTGACAATCCAAGGAAACAGGGAAATGACCACAAGTCATTCCCTGGCTCATATGATTCCTAGCTGGCATGTTTCTTCTCTATATCTTACAGGCTTCTCATTTTTTGTATTATATAGAAATTTCCAGGTTGTTTTTTCTGTTGTCGTGGTGGTGGTGGTTGTAGTTGTTAGCTAGAGGAACAAAGAAGATATATCTACTCAATGTTCCTAGACATGGGATGTCATTTTCCTTAAGTTTATACTGAAATTCTGTTCATAGGTAAAATGTACTAGTCTTTGAATTTCCTTATTCACATTTATTTCTATTTACAATTTAATAACACTGTTCAATAATACAGCTTAGTATAGTTTAATATTATTGCATTTTATCACATATCCCTTTTTAATTACATTATCTGGAAAATATTATTTTAATTAATCAGATTACTGTAATGAGAGTAGTTATTAAGTTAACCAAGAAGACCATATTTATAGATGTTATATTTATAGATGTTATATAAAAACTAAGAATTTTCTATGTATCCAAAAATCTGTTGATTGATACATATCTCAGGATCAAGGGAAAAATGTTTCATTTCATGGCCAGACATGCCAGGACACATGTGTCCCCTGATAGGAGTTTTTGCAGTTTTTGATTTTTGCTCTCTGGGAGATTTTGCAGTTCTGAAACAATTAAGCTCAACCTGGTTTCTAAACCAAAACATGTCTTGTGAGCATGAGGGAAATACAGAGATCACAGTAAAACTGCACATTGATTTTTGACCTCAGACCCTCCAAAGAGTGCCCTGATCTCCCAAGGGTGAGGTTTTACAAGGGACTGTTTGATTAAACTGTAAGATTAAAGAAAATTTTAGTGGCTGGACAGCTCCCTTTTCCCTGCATGTCTTAAGAACATGTGTTATTCTTTGTGAGATGGCTATAAATCTGCTCCCTAAATTGCTTCCAGATCAGTATTTTCAGCCACAGCGTTGGAATGATGGTTCTATCAGCCAAAACACTCATTTTTGCTTCTCCGATCTCTCACACACTATGGATTCTCATTACTGAACATGGAAGTAGCAGATGCCAATCTAACCCATCACCCTCATTTGAGGTCAGCAGATGTATTTTCTGGATAAAAGCTGCTGTTAGCAATTTGGGCACACAATTTAATCCAGATTTTTTTACAAATACATCAGCTGTATGATTTTGTGCAAAGATTTGTTATAAAACCCAAAAGTGACCTTCTTCATAACTCTGAATTTGATATCAAATAAAATACATATACAATTAAACATACATTGATGCTCTGACAAAGTTATTTTATAGCAGTTTTTGAGATTTTAAAAATAAAGCTTTTGCTATTCCCTTCTAATATTTATTTTTATGACTCTGCAGTCTTTTCCTAGTCAAAGCTTCTTTTTAATTAATTATTATTTATGGAGAACAGTCAATATAATTAATAATAATGGCTTCGGGGCTGGAGAAATGGCTTAGTGGTTAAGGCATTTGCCTGAAAATCCTAAGGACCCTGGTTCTTTTCCCCAGGACCCAAGTAAGCCAGATGCACAGGGGAGTGTATGCATCTGGAGTTTGTTTGCAGTGGCTGGAGGTCCTGACATATCCATTTCTCTGTTTCTCTCTGCCTCTTCCTCTCTCTCTTTCAAATAAATAAATAAGTACAATATTTTTAAAAATAATTATAACACATGAGTACCTGTCTAAGCTCTGCTCTTAGTTTGACTTTAATAGTGACTGTTTTTCACAATGATGTTAACCACAAGTATGATGCATAACCTGTCTTCACAGGTGAACCACAGCTCATTCACAAAGAAACTTCTGTGCTTTTCTTTGTCTTGAAACGATATACATATATATTTCATTGTATTTTCAAATATTTAATTCAAAATTCGTTACTAAATATTTTATTTTATCTTAGGCATATTGGCTCAGCACATATTTAGGTTACCTGGTTTATCACATACTATCATGCCACACTTAACATTGTTATAGTTGCAGCAATTCCAAGAACACATACGGATACATAGTGGGCATGAATTGCCCCAAATTGCCCTTCTGCCTCATGAGAAGGGAACTGAAGTGTACAAGTGAATGGTGTTAGGTTTTGGAATTAGTAATGTATAATTTAATCCCACAAGTTACACTTGAAGATCATCAGCCACCCAGAGAAATCATCATCTGAACAAATGCTGGTGGTCAGTTAAGAGACATTCTCAATATCACAGACTGCTCTGATCTTGAACATCATCAAGTCTATAAAGGTGGTAAGTCACATTCACAGTATGATGTCACAGACCTGTTGTGGACAGGGCACTTCTGAGGGTCTCATCTCTTAGATTCAAAGACACATTGACTGGTTTTTCAGTCATGGAATCACGTCAGATCCTGTCTTGAAAGTGATATAATGATGGATCAGGAGAGACAGAAAGAAGCAATTATAGGAGAACAAGAGTTAGAGTCCACATACCTTTAGGAAGACTGACTGAAGCAGGCTCTGTGGGCCCGAAAAACAGCATGAGTTCAAGTCCCCAGTGTACAGCCATGGAGGTGATACGCAGAGCCACAAGGCCTAGGCTATGATTTCACATCATTATGCATCCAGTTGTGACATGGAATTTAAAAACAAGAAACAATGACACTTGGTAACAGGTCTTTCCAGTTCCCTGAGAAAATAGCAGAGTTGTCTGATTGCCAAATATTGAGTGGGACACTTCTAATGATGTCTATGTGTAAGTATTTCAGGGACACAAATGTAAATTCTTATTTTAAAGCTTTTTATAGTTATTTTTATTTTTATTTGAGACACAGAGAGAAAGAGAGAGGGGAAGAATGGATGCACCAGGGCCTTCAGCCTCTTGGCAAAGAAACTCCAGACTCATGCACCACCTTGTGCACCTGTCTTATGTGGGTTCTGGCAAATTAACCTGGGTACTTTGGCTTTGTAGGCAAGTGCCTTAACTGTTAAGCCAGCTCTCCATCCTCCAAATGTAATTTATTGCACTTTGTCCAGTCTTTGACATGTAGAGAACCTAGTATCATATGCTTCATTAAAGAAAATTCTATTACCATAATGATTAACTTCATTTTGATAGCCAAGTTTTGAATTTTTTTTCAGTCTATTTCTGCTACCCTACTATGTGAACTATCTCACAGTGACATTTAACTTAAATGTCTCATACTCAGCTGTAAATACCAACCATTATTTTTCTTAAAGATGTGGTTGGGGTGACTGGGGAGATAGCTCAGTTAGTAAAGTACTTGCCTCAAAACATGAAGATCTGAGTTCCATGCCCAGAATCTACATAAAATGATGGGCATGGAGGTGCATTCCTATAATCCAGGGACTGGGAAGACTGAGTGAGGCAGATCCCTGGGATTGCTGGCCCATCAGTCGAGCTGAATAAATGAAAGTGAATGTGAATGTGAGGCCCAGTGAGACACCCAGACTCAAAGGAGTTAGATACTGTTCCTGGGAATAAGCTCTGGTCTTCACACATACTCATAGAAACATTCACACACAGACAACCCCCCCCCACACACACACACATCATTAAATAAAGTGTGGTAGGACAATGTCCTGCATATATATGCTCAAACGCTCAAATAATTTGTTTGCATGCATGAGTGGATTTGGATTTAAGATTCTCTGCCACACAAGACAGAGAACAAACAAAGCCAGGTCACAGAGAACACCCATAACCGAAAATGCCCAGAGATGCATGCCCCATAGTACTTCATTATACTGAAGGTAAGTCAAAGCTCAGTTGATACTTGTTCCCTCCCCAGCATCTAAGAACTGAAAAGCCAAGAGTAGATGTAGGTGCCCACCCTTTCCACACCTTACATCTTCAGTCAATTTCAGAATCTGATGCACTGCATCCTACGTTTTCAGCTTTCTATTAGAATAGACCTCCAATAATGAAAATGAGATGTATCTCCTCTCCAACTCAAACCCATACTCAGAAAGAGACTGCCTAAAATGAGGGAAATATTGTTTTCTAAAGAGGAGATGCCCTGAGCATTTTTTTTCCTAAGGAATGAAGAAAAAGTTTTAAAATGGAAGGCAAGAGCTGACTTCTGCTATCTTTTCCTGAACTAATGTAATGCATGACGAGGATGGGAAGGTGGAGGCTGACATTGAAATGCAGCACTGTTTCTAGCAAATACATTCTTAAAACACTTAAAAATATCAAAAAGGAAATCTAGAAATGAAAGAATTACTCAAAGAAAAACCACAACAGAAAACATTACCAACAGGTCTAAAAAGTATTAGTTTACACCTATTAAGGTAAAAAAAAAAACACAAAAAAAAACCAAAAACAACAAAAAAAATCAAAGAGAGGGCTGGAGAGATGGCTAAGTGGTTAAGCGCTTGCCTGTGAAGCCTAAGTACCCTGGTTCGAGGCTTGATTCCCCAGGACCACATTAGCCAGATGCACAAGGGGGCGCACGCATCTGGAGTTCATTTACAGAGGCTGGAAGCTCTGGCGTGCCCATTCTCTCTCTCTCTCTCTCTCTCTCTCTCTGCCTTGTTCTCTCTGTTGCTCTCAAATAAATGAATAAACAAACAAAAAAATTAAAAAAAAAAAAACAAAGAGACCCTGTCAAAAGATATTAAGCACAAACAACCAGCTTTGCAAGGATATCACAAGACACTTTTTTTTTTTTTTTTTTTTTTGGTTTTTTGAGGTAGGGTCTCACTCTAGCCCAGGCTGACCTGGAATTCACTATGGAGTCTCAGGTTGGCCTTGAACTCACAGCGATCCTCCTACCTCTGCCTCCCGAGTGCTGGGATTAAAGGCGTGCGCCACCACGCCCGGCTTGACACTTTCAGTTTCTTACATTATTTTACAAAAAGTGCTTGAGAAAAGAGAACCAGTCTCCTTATATTGAAAGGTGTGCAAATAGCTCAACAGTTTTTTTTTTTTTTTAGTCCAACAACAGCTATTAATTGAGTCATTAAATACAGAGTAGGTTTGTATTAACATTTGACAATTGAATGCTTTATGGGGGTGCCAGTAAAATTTACTGAAAGTTGATTAAGCCCAATTCACATGTTTTTTTCCAATAAACTATATCTTACAATGTCAGGTTTATTTACTGTTATGGATACATTCTCACAGCTAGTATTCCAAGAATGCAGGTTGTTACTCTTGGTAAAGACTGAATCTTCACCAGGCCCTTAGAGGGAACACCTGAGCCACAAGACACTGGAGAGGGTATGATGAAGACTGACCTTAATCTTCTACAGCTTCTCTCTCTTTCTTCTCTCTAACTCTTTTATATTAGTTATCTTTTTCTTCCTTTTCTCTGTTGGAGAATCTGCTTCTCTTTTTCAGATAGACAGAGATCCTAAGGAGAGAGCCACCCCATCATACCTCAAAGGGCCCCAGCTGAAATTAAGAACAATTGAGGAATCAAGCAAGGGTGCTGTTTTCTTGGTGAAATGGGTACCAGCACAAGGGTGAAGGAGATCAACACAGAGAAAAATCAACTCCTACCAAATCAGAGATACAGAGACCCAGAGGCCCCCAACACCTCATCACTGAAGCAGACCAAAAATGAACCCAACATGGCTCAGAGAAATTTTGCAGGTAGAGGGGGTAGAAAGAATATCAGAGCCACATGTTGGGTCATGATATGCAGAGACGTTTATCCTACCCATCACTGTGGGCTAACTCTAGAATGCATGACCCATATACCTCAACAAGGAGGAGCCTCACAATTAGTTTTGTACTCAGTGAATACAGTCAATTTGTTAGTGGAGAGCAGGCTTATGTTTGGATATGTTTCTGACTTGTTTCCCAGATCCAGCTATGGGTACCATACCACCGAGGGGTTCAGTTAGCTGAATCAAGAGCAGTTGGTTTCCAACCATGACTGTGCACCACCATTGCACTTGTGTGAGCATCACGACACGTTATTTGCTGCTAAGTAGGTTAGACCATGAGTTGCGTGGACAAATATTGGTCATTTTACCCCCATGTAGCACCTTCTGGCACTAGACGCACTGACTGTCTGGGGACTGACTCTCTTCCAGCTTCCAGCCATGCCATACTGATTAACATGTCAACCACATAAGGTGTCTTCAGCAGTAGGGTCTTACCACTAACCTTTGGTAGGTCATCAAGTACTCTGACAGAAATCTGTCTTTCTTTTAGGAAACCTTGTAGGTCTCCCTGATCAAAAGCTCATTGTGGATGATAGCCACATGCTGGTATTGGGAGTTACAGGTCAGTGCCCACTAAGTAAAGGAAGAAAAAGATAACTAATATAAAAGAGTTAGAGGGAAAAGAGAAGAGAGAGAGAGAGAGAAAGAGAGAAGCTGTAGAAGATTAAAGTCAGTCTTCATACCCTCTCCAGTTACTTGTGCCTCAAGAAAAAATGACACAATGAAATTTGAGGAAAAAATTGTTGAATCTGGAACAGATCATTCTCAGTGAATTTACCCAATCACAGAAAGAAAAAAAAATCGCCACATAGTCTCACTCATCTACAGCACCTAACTGGAATCTACCCAAGATGCCTTACATACCTAGCAAGCATCTCCTGGACTAGACACTAGGATGGATGGGGAAGGGAGGGGAGGGCAATGGAGGGGGTGGGAAACACAAATCTAGACCCAAATGGCAATGGTACCATAAAATTCTACATCCTAAAAGGCAGACAAAATGAAAGAATTTGATCATATACTTTCTACTTGGATCAAGTTTCCATCTCTTCCTACTACCTTGCACCTAACTTTCTGACCTCATTTATATTGCCTTGAATAATCATCCTAATCTTTTAAAAAGCTTGTTCATCATTTATAAAAAATAATGAATGACTCAGGTTTCATGGATAAATCACTCTTCTCCTACTCTGTACTGGGTAGGCACTCAATGCTTATATCATCTAAAAATACCTTCACCTAGAAATAAGGTTCAACAAGATATCTGGGAATCCTCTCAGCCAGTCAAGTTGACACAATAATTAATCCTCAAAGTGCCCATGGCCAAAGTGGATAGACTGATTTTTTTTTTTTTTGCCTCTATTCTATATGTGATTTCTCCTCACAAGCAGCATGTATGTGTTTGGGGAGAAGTGTCCTTCAAGGTAGAGTTTGGCTTACCAGTCCACAGGGTCTGCCTATGATGCTGGGGGTGGATTATGTGCTTGCAATGTAAAGTGTCAGTCTAATTAAAAAATTCTCTTGGCTAAAATGATCTCTAGCAAACATTAATAACAATCGTGATAAACTCTGAGGGTGACTCTCATAAAATATCCAGGAGGTGGCTAAGCCTAGCCATCATTCTAGGACATGTTCTTAAATGCCTCTTATTTTCTAAGCACTTTTGCAAGTAAAAAAATATGTTGCCATCATAGATACCACCTCAAACTGCTCACAGGATAATATAGGAGATATGGCACATAAATGAGTAATTTAAATATATTGTAGACAGTGGTATTTACAGGGCAGATTTCATAACTGCTCTGGTATACTGAAGCATGAAATGCCCTTTCTAGTTGATAAAGCTAGAAAGCCTCCACTAAAGAAGCAGAATTCCCGACTTGTGTATGCAACCAGCTTCACATAATTCTACATATATGCCCAGTGTGCTCAAATACTACTGATCATCTTTTCTCCCCAAAATTGTTATTCATTTTTAAATTCCCAGGCCAGTGAATAATACTATCCATCAGATTAATCAAGATAATCTCCTAGAGGTTAGACCAGATCTCTTTCTTAAATACTATGGCCACATGTCCTTTGTCACTTTCTCCTGGCCATAGAGTGTATGTTATGTGACAAGGTGGTATTACCCCTGCATTTACACTCCTTCCTTGCACCGTAGTTACTTCATAGTACCTGCTCTGATAATCTACTGTGAGCTTCTCCTCTCGTTTCATCCTGGCAGTAAGCTAAGTGAGGTCCCACAGGAACTGTCTACATCTTTCAAGGAAAGGTTCAAACCAGAGATCCTTTATAGCCCAGCCTGTCAGAGTGTCTGTGACATACTAGATGCTCAATGAGTATTTTAATTAATGATGGAATTAATAGTTGATTAGTGAGCAGATGGCCTATGTCTGGTGAAAACATTTTAGAAGTGATGGCATAGAGAACGGAATTTCATGTTGAAACACTGACTTGGACAGTAATTGGAAGAGTTTAGGACACAGTGTCCAGTGATGCAGCCAGTCCTAACTAATCTATGTATGTAAAAGAAAAATTGATTTAAAGCATCATTTCTAAACATAAATTTTGAAGATCACAACTTCTAAGCTATCTGTACTGATGTTAAACAGAGGCAGTTTATTGATCCATAATACATTTTTGTAAGGAGAGACATAGACACATACAGGGGAGAAGGGGGGGGGGATAGGTGGAGAGAGTCAAAGGAATAGAAGGAAGAAACCCAAGAAAATGCTAGATTTTATAACATTGCTCCCTTCTCTTCAAATTTTTAATGAAGCTCAAAATTTTCTACAAGTGGAGGTATTCAACATGGTTTGGAAATGTAAATTGAAATTTTATTTTAGGGCTGGAGAGATGGCTTAGTGGTTAAGCGCTTCCCTGTGAAGCCTAAGGACCCTGATTCGAGGCTCGATTCCCCAGGACACACTTTAGCCAGATGCACAAGGGGACACACTCGTCTGGAGTTTGTTTGCAGTGGCTGAAGGCCCTGGCATGCCCATTCTTTCTCTCTCTCTAACTGCCTCTTTCTGTCTGTCACTTTCAAATAAATAAATAAAAATAAAAACAACAAAAAAATTAGAAGAAATTTTATTTTAGAAAGCATAAACTTGAACATTTAATATCATTGCTATAAAGAAGTACAATTAAATTTTATATATTTTTAAATTTTTTTGTTTATTTATTTATTTATTTATTTGAGATTGACAGACAGAGAGAGAAAGAGGCAGTTAGAGAGAGAGAGAGAGAGTGACAGAGAGAGAGAAAGGCAGATAGAAAGAGAGAGAATGGGCACGCCAGGGCCTCCAGCCACTGTAAACGAACTCCAGAAGCATGCACCCCCTTGTGCATCTGGCTAAAGTGAGTCCTGGGGAATTGAGCCTCGAACTGGGGTCCTTAGGCCTCACAGGCAAGCGCTTAACAACTAAGCCATCTCTCTAGCCCAAAATTTTATATTTAAAATAATATTTTATGAACTGTGGAGATGGCTCAGTCAGTAATTAGCTGAACATGTGGACGTACATGCATTAAGAGAAGTTCATTTCAATATAATATTTCATAATATCATGGAGTTAGGCACTTGGCAGTATGGAAGATTTTAATAACTGGTAGCTACTACCCATGCACACACATATACTATCTGTATGTTTCCCAAATTTCTGCAATGAAGATTGTAGAGTTGGGATCATCTTTAACCCAGCTGATTATGAACTTTACTCCATGCACTCTGCAGTGGTAGAAGAGGGAAGGGAGAAAAAGGCCAGGGAGATGCAGTGGCCATCAGCTATAGAACCCAAGCTTCACTGATACCTGTCTTCATCATCTTACTTTTCAAACAATTCAAACTAGTTCATCTGCAGAAAAATTCCCATGAACAATGTAAGCAGAGGAACAAGTAAGAAAATCAAAGCATTTGAAATTTTTCGTACTGAACAAATAAACTATCCATTTTTCTGAACATTTTGAGGCAAAGAAAGCCTTATCAAAATATCAAATATTTTACTTTATGCATATTTAATACATATTTTATAAATAAATATTTTTTAACATATTTTAAATAACTGTAGCTCATACAATTATTAAAAAGCTTTGGGAAAATGATTAATGTCACTGACTGGTATCCTAAAATAATGATAAATAATGATAAATGAAAAATAATGATAAATTTTCTCTCCTTGTGAGATTTTGGGATGGAGTCTCTCGGGTCTCTTACGTACACAATCATGTCATCAGTGAATAGAGCTAACTCAACTTCTTCCTCTCCAATTTGTATCCCTTTTATTTCTTTCTCCTGTCTTATTGCTTGAGGTAGGATTTCCGGTACTATATTGAAGAGCAGAGGTGAGAGTAGACAACCCTGTCTTGTTCCTGATCTCAATGGGAATTCCTCCAGTCTCTCTCCATTAAGTATTATTTGGGCCTTAGGAGCTTCGTATATTGCCTTTATTATATTGAGATATGAACCAACAATGCCAATTCTCTACAATGTTTTGATCATGAAGTGATTTTGCATTTTGTCAAAGGCCTGTTCTACAACTATTGAAATGATCTTGTGTATTCTGTGTTTAACCTTGTTTATGTGGTGCATTGCATTGACATACTTCTGTATGTTGAACCACCCCTGTGTTCCTGGGATGAATCCCACTTGATCAAGGTGGATAATGCTTTTGATGTGTTCTTGGATTTGGTTTTGAGGATTTTGTTCAGGATCTTTGCAGCTATGTTCATCAGGGAAATAGGCTGGTAGTTTTCTTTTCTTGTGGTGTCTCTGCCTGGTTTTGTAATTAGGGTGATACTAGATTCATAGGAGTTGGGTAGTATTCTCTGTTGCCAATTGTGTGGCACAGTTTGAGGAAGATTGGTTTGCATTCTTCCAGGATGGTTTGATAGCATTCAACTGACAAGCCATCTGGTCAGGGTCTCTTCTTTTTGGAGATATTTTTAATTAATTTTTCATTCTCAATGATTGTGATAGGTTTGTTTAGGGGATTAAACTGCTCTGAGTTTAGCTTTGATAGATGGTATGTGTCCAGGAATTTATCCATCTCCTCCATATTATCTAGTTTTGTGGAGTGGAGGTTTTTGAAATAAGTCCTGATGATTCTACCAATTTCACTTATGTCTGTTCTGATCTCTCCTTTTTCATTTTGAATTTTGTTAATTTGAGGCATCTCTTTTTTGTTGTTGTTGTTTGATCAAATTGTCCAGGTGTTTGTCAATCTTGTTTATTTTTTCAAATATCCAGCTCTTTGTTTTGTCAATTTTCTTAATTGTTTTCTTAGTTTCCAATTTATTAATTTCTGCTCTGATCTTTATTATTTCTTTCCTTCTGGAGCTTTTTGGGTTGGATTTTTCTTGCTTTTCCAGTGCCTTTAGGTGGATGGTTAGGTTATTGATTTGGGATATCTCTGTCTTTGTTATAAAGGCATTTAGTGCTATGAATTTTCCCTTTTGGACCACCTTCATTCTGTTCCATAAATTTGGGACGATGTGTTCCCATCGTCATTCATGTCTAGAAATTTGGAAATTTCATTTTTTATGTCATCCACTATCCATTTATTGTTTAAAAGTGTGCTGTTCAGTTTTCAGGCACCGATGGGATTCTTGGTGGGGCTTTTGTTGTTAATTTCTAGCAATATAGCATTGTGATCTGATATCATGCAGAGAATTATGTCAATCTTCCTAAATATATGTTCAATGGGCTGCTGTTAAGAATGTGTAGTCTGCCGGGCGTGGTGGCGCACGCCTTTAATCCCAGCACTCGGGAGGCAGAGGTAGGAGGATCGCTGTGAGTTCGAGGCCACCCTGAGACTCCATAGTGAATTCCAGGTCAGCCTGGGCTAGAGTGAGACCCTACCTCGAAAAACCAAAAAAAAAAAAAAAAAAAAAAAAAAAAGAATGTGTAGTCTGTGGATTTGGGATGGAAAGTTCTGTAGATATCTGTTAGGTCTAAGTGATCTATGGTTTTGTTGACCTCTCTTACTTCCCTGTTGAGTTTCTGTTTGGATGACCTGTCTATTACTGATAATGGTGTATTGAAGTCCCCAACTATGATGGTGTTGGTGGTTATTTTTGTTTTATTGTCAAGTAGGCTTTGGTTTATGAACTGTGGTGCCCCTGTGTTTGGTGCATACAAATTTATTATTGTAATATCCTCTTGATGGGTCATTCCCTTAATAAATAGGAAGTGGCCTTCTTTGTCTTTTTTGATTATTTTTGCTTTGAATTTTATCTGATATTAATATATCTACACCTGCTTGCTTCTTATTCCCATTTGCTTGGAATATTGTTTTCCACCCTTTCACCCTGAGGAGGTGTCTGTCTTTAGTGGTGAGATGGGTTTCTTGAAGACAAAAGATTGAGGGGTCTAATTTTCTGATCCATCCTGTTAGCTTGTGCCTCTTGATGGGTGTATTAGGGCCATTAATATTTATGGTAACGAGTGTGAGGTTTGATTTGATCCCTGCCATAATGTGTTGGTATAGGTGGTTTGGTGTTTTCATGGACTTTGACCTTTTTTGTGCCTTCACTGAGTTTGGTTATTGTGAGCTGCTTCTTGTGGGCACTTGAGTTTGATTATTTGTTCCTTCTCTGTGGAGAATTTCCTGAAATACTCTCTGTAGGTTTGGTTTTGTGTTCATATAATTGTAAAGCTGAGTTTTGTCATGGAAAGTTTTTCTTTCACCATCTATTATGACGGATGCTTTTGCTGGGTAGAGTAGTTTGGGTTGGAAGCCACAGGTTCTTTGAGTTTGCAGTGTTTCATTCCAGGCCCTTCTGGCTTTCAGGGTTTCCATTGAGAAGTCTGAACTAATTCTGATTGTGTTACCTTTAAAAATGATGTTCTGTTTTTTCCTAGCTGCTTTTAGGACCTTCTCTTTGGTATCAGTGTTTAGAGTCTTAATATGTTTTGGAGAGTTTCTCCTTTGGTCCAATCTGTTTGGAGTTCTGTTAGCTTCTTGTATCTTGATGGACCTTTCTTTTGAAATAGTGGGAATGTTTTCTTCGATTATTTTGTTAAGTCATTTCTCCATGTCTTTGGTCTGAATTTCTTCTCTTCTGGTATTCCAATGATCCTGATATTGGGACGTTTAAGGGTATCCCACAAATCCCTTGTGTTCTTTTCACAGAAATTTTTGAACTTATTGAAATTTTTGAACTCTCGATACTGTTTCTTCCAGAGTTCCTATCCCCCACATGGCTGACTCTGTTCTAGAGAGCTTCAGAGAGTTTTGGATTTGTTCAATTATGTTTGCATTTTCTACTACTTTTCTATTTATAGTTTACATCCCTCTGTCAAGCTCCCTTTTCACATCATTTCCTGATTTTATTGATGTTTCTTGGAATTCATCCTTGAATTTCTTTATGTCTTCATTTAGCATCGCCAGCTGATTTTTGAGGTCCTCTGTTTTTTTTCGCTCTCCTTTATATTTCTTAACTGTCTTTGAATTCCTTCCATTTTCTTATCTATTAGGGCTAGTCTAGTGATGGCAGTATCTGCACAATTATTGGTCTTTTGTTGCTTTTCTGCAAGTTCTACTAGTAGCTTGGTCAGGGTTGCATTGCTCATAGCTTCATGTTGGTGTTTGGATCCTAATGTCTCATCTATGTTTTGATTAGAGGTCTTCATTCTAGGACTGGGTGATCTAACTAGATTTTCTTGCATTTGATTTTTCATGTTATTTCTTTTATTCTGTGGTGTGCTTATCACAGGGTATGGGCAGAGAGAATAGGTCTGTGGTCTCAATGGGCAGGGTGAAGTGGTGCCTCTTGGGGGAGCTGGCCTGGGATAGCCAGCAGGCAAGCAGATGGGTGGAGTTGTCTTGAGCTAACATGTGGGTGGGTGCATCAGCCTGAGCTCAAGCACAGTGGGAAGCTGAAGCAGCCTGAGGCTGATGCCAAGCTGTCTGAGCTCTTACTTGGCACAATGCCAAAGCCACCTGAGCTCCTGCATGACAGGGGAACCAAAGTTGCCTGAGCTCTCATGTGGTGATGTGCCAAAGCTGCCTGCACTGGTGCTTGGAGGAATGCTGAAGCACCAAGCACTGAAGTAGCCTAAACTCTCACGGGGCTGAAGAGTGGGACCCAGAAGCAGTCTGAGCCTGCCTGCAAAAGGACAGTGGCTGTCAGCCAGCATGACAGACAGGGAGGGGTTTGCACCTGAGCTGATACAGATAGACAGGCAGAGTGAGCCTGATCTTTTGTGGGCAGGTGGAATGGGCCTGGGCTCGCCTGTGAATGGGTGGTGGCCAGAGCAGTAAAAGGGCAAATGGGCAAATGGGCAGAGAGAGCAGGCTAAGCTTGCACAAGCAGGAATCAGTGGTGCAACTGTGGGGGTCAAATGGACCAAAGGAGCCTGAGCTCCAGTGGGCCAGCTGGGGGAGCCTGCCCAAGGTCACGCATGGGTGGGGGTAGCAGGGTGATAGCTCCTGAGCAGTGAGGCAAATGGAACTATGTTGGCCTGGGTCCCCTTTCCTATCATAAGTGTAGGGGTATCCTGAAGCTGGGACCATGGGTACGGCAGCTCCTTGGGGACTGGTGGGCTACCTGTGAGCAAGGGAATCAGTGATTCTCTTTTATTTCCTCTCTGTGCCCCCCCACTGGCAATCTATTAGAGATTGCCCTCCCTAAAAGACCCAGTGAATCCTTAATGCCTTGCCTTTCTTTCCCAGGGATATTCCAGCAGTTAGGCGGTCGCCATCTTGGCTGGAAGTCAATTTCCATTATTCTTACAGGAGGCAGGACTGGAAAAAATTCTTACACTATAGTACTTCTGATAAGCTTTAAAATGACTTCTGCAGTTGTTATCAGAAAATATCGATGATTCGTCTTTTAGTTAATATGTGCATTAAAATTGTAGAGAACATCTTTTCATAGTTACACATGTGTATTTAGCTAATGTGACATGTGAGCAGGAACAAGAGGTGCTGGTGTATTTTGTGGCTGCATCTTGGGATTATACTGGAGTCACTTTGTTGTAATTGATGTTGTTATAGTTTGCTTTGTTTAAAGCTTTAATATATTTATCGCGTTCAAAATTACACATGTCTAGGCCTGGAGAGATGGCTTAATTTTTTTTTTTTTTTTTTTTTTTTTTTTGGTTTTTCAAGGTAGGGTTTCACTCTAGCCCAGGCTGACCTGGAATTCACTATAGAGTCTCAGGGTGGCCTCGAACTCACCGGGATCCTCCTACCTCTGCCTCCCGGGTGCTGGGATTAAAGGCGTGCGCCACCACGCCCAGCTGAGATGGCTTAATTTTTAAGCGCTTGCCTCTGAAGCCTGAGGACCCCGGTTCGAGGTTGGATTCCCCAGGACCCACCTTAGCCAGATGCATGAGGGGGCTGACACGTGTCTGGAGTTTGTTTGCTGTGGCTGGAGGCCCTGATGTGTCCATTCTCTCTCTCTATTTGCCTCTTTTTTTTTTCTCTCTCTCTCTCTGTCACTCTCAAATAAATAAATAAAATAAATTTAAAAAAGATTACAAAATTTACACATGTCCATATTTACAAAGTCAAGTTGTCATAAGGTCTCATAATGAAATTCATCAGTTTCCAGATACACCCAATCTTAACTGAAGGTAGGACCCTGGTGCACTGTGAACACTGCCCTCAATTGTCTTGGTAATCATGGAACTTAACTTCTAATTTTCTAACTTCTTTCCTCACTTCTTGATATTCTTTTCTAAATTTCTAAATTTAAAAATTATTATACTCCATTTTAAAATATAAAGATTTAATTATTGGACAGAACAGATAGCTCAATGGTTAAAACCACTTTCTTGCAAAGTCTGGCTGCCTGGATTCAAGTCCATGGTACTCACAAAACTCCCCAAACACAAACTGGCACATGATGTCTGTACTTCATTTGCCGCATCAGGAGGATCTAGCACTCTCCATCTCTCTCATAAATAAATAAATGTTTTAGAAAATGTAATGATCTTATTCATGCTGTTCCATATATAGGGACATAGCTGCATTTAGAGGCAGTGGTTGTCAATGTTTCTATGAAGATCATACAATTTTATTTTCAAAAATGCCAAAGAGGACAAATTCTCTGTAGAGGTGACTCATTTCTTTCCTAAACATTCTTTGTGTCAGATATGCACTGAGTCTCCTTTACTTCCTGAAAACAGGTTCCCAGATGCGTCACCTACCCAGCTTTGATCTGCTGTGAGATATTTCCGGAGGCATGGCTCACATGAACTCCGGGATGGTCATTCTAATGCTTTCATTCTTTGTTTCATTCCCCCATTTCCTTGACAGCTCTACCATACATTTGAGAAGTGTGTGGGAATAAAATGTTTTGTAAGTTTATATGAAGTGGACTTCACTCTGTCCTTATACTTGGCTGATGATTCTTATGTCTGGAGATTTTTGGTGAAGATAGATGATTTTCCATCAGGACTGTGAGAATATGCTGTCTTTATTTTCTTTGTTTTTTGTCCTCAATTCAATAAGGTAGTGGACTTTATTGGTAGGACTTTTTTGATGTTTGCTATCCTTATTGGGGTAAGGTGGAATCTCATAGTTGTTTTAATTTTCATTTCTCTGATGATTAGGTATGATGAACATTTTCTCAAGTGTATGTTTGCCATTTCTATTTCTTCCTCTGTAGGACTTATGGAATAATATATTACCTTTTTCTCCTATATATCTCTACCCACACTCTATCTCCAGTGTACTTTCATTTTATCATTTTTCCATTAATTTATACAATTATATTTAATTATTTTAAAAGAAATATTTAATTGCTTGTATGATGCATATATATATATATATATATATATATATATATATATATATATATGGAAAGAGAGAGAGAGAGAGAGAGAGAGAGAGAGATTGGGCTTGCTATTTGGGGCAGATGGACTTTTAAATTTATCCCCTAAGCCAGCTCCCCAACTGCAGTTCTCCAGTTGCTCACATGCAATATCTTCTTGCTCTCTTCAATCTTTTTGTGTTGAATTCTGCACCAAATCAAATAATAAAATAAAATAATAATAATAATAATAATAATAATGTCTCTTTGTTCCCTATTTCCTAGCTTCTCCTTATTCTCCTATTCATCAGTTTTAATTTTTTTATTAACAACTTCCATGATTATAGACAATATCCCATGGTAATACCCTTCCTCCCCCCACTTTCCCTATTGAAATAGCATTCTCCATCATATCCCCTCCCCCTCTCAATCAGTCTCTCTCTCTTATTTTGATGTCATGATCTTTTCCTCCTATTAGGATGGTCTTGTGTAGGTAGTGTCAGGCTCTATGAGGTCATGGATATCCAGGCCATTTTATGTCTGGGAGGAGCACTTTGTAAGGAGTCCTACCCTTCCTTTGGCTCTTACATTGTTTCTGCCATCTCTTCTGCAATAAACCCTGAGCCTTGGAAGGTGATAGAGATAGTGTAGTGCTGAGCACTCCTGTTACTTCTTTACAGCACTATGATGACTTCTGAGTCATCCCAAGGTCACTGCCATCTGAGAAGAGAAGATTCTCTACCAAAAGTGAGTGTAGCATTAATATAAGGATATGAACATTAAGAAAAGTGCTCACTGGGCTGTTTGATAAGCATAGTATATACATTTAGCCAGACAGCAGCAGACATTACACCCCTAGGGCTCATGACTACCCCTGTTGTAGGTTTCCAGTATCAGAGATGTATTCCCTCCCACGAAGCAGACCTCCAGTCCAATTAGAGGGCATTTGGTTTCCACTATGACAGTTGTGCCACTATTGCACAAGTTGGCTCATTTGGCCTGGCTGGCCAATTATAAGGCTTGAAGTGTCCACTGTTGAGTATCTTCACTGGTGATTTCATTTTCTCCCATTGAACTGCGTACGAATGGCTTCTTCCATCCTTCTGTCAGCTAGTCTACATGGAGGAGGTTATCAGCTCAGTTTCAGCAGGACTTCTCAGTGGCCTTGCAGACCAAGTATGTGGAGTCTTCAGCAATAGGGTCTTACCATCTATTCCTGGTGGGAAACCAAGGGCCTCGGCAATGGCCTATAATGTTTTGGGGGCATCAGGGACCTCCCTGGCCAACAACTCACTGGAAGGTATCCCATCCCTGGCACTGAAGATTTTTTTAGGAACAATCTATGGCTCCTGAGTGTTCCATTGTCCAAAAAAGTAGGTTTCCATATGATTTATTTATATCCTCTTCGATTTTGATTAGCCCTCCCTCCACATTTCCTTCCCCTGACCTCACTTGGGTATCTTCAACCCCATTAAACTATTCTTCTACTTACATATATACAATACCATCCTAATAAGTATCACTCTGATACCAAAAACAGGAAATGATAGAACAAAAAAAAAAAGAAAATTACAGACCAATCTCCCTCATGAACATAGATGCAAAGATTCTCAACATAATGGCAAACAGAATACAAGAATATATGAGAAAGATCATTCACCCCGACCAAGGAGGCTTTATCCCAGAAATCTAGGGATGGTTCAACATAAGCAAATTGATAAATGTGATACATTATATAAATGGACTGAAGAACAAAAATCACATGATCATATCATTAGATGCAGAGAAAGCATTTGATAAAATCAAACAGCCCTTCATGATAAAAGTCCTACAGAGACTGGGAATAGAAGGAACATATCTCAATATAATAAAGGCTATTTATGACAAGCCTAGAGCCAACACATTACTAAATGGGCAAAAACTGGAAGGTTTTCCACTGAAATCAGGAAGAAGACTAGGGTGTCTACTGTCCCCACTTTTATTTAATATAATACTGGAAGTCTTAGCCGTAGCAATAAGGCAAGAGACACACATAAAAGGGATACAAATTGGAAAGGAAGTGATCAAGTTATCATTCTTTGCAGATGACATGATTCTATGCATATAGGGCCCTAAAGACTCTACCAACAATCTGTTAGAGCTGATAAACACCTATAGCCATCTAACCAAGGAAATGAAAGATCTCTACAATGAAAACTTTAAAACACTCATGTGAGAAATTGCAGAAGACACTAGGAAATGGAAAAACATGCCTTGTTCTTGGATCAAAATAATTAACATTCTGAAAATGGCAATCTGACCAAAAGAAATCTACATATTTAATGCAGGCCCCATCAAAATTCCAAAGGCATTCTTCATGGAAATAGAAAAAATATCCCAAAATTCATTTGGAATCACAAAAAGTCTTGAATATCTTAAACAATACTGAGCAACAAAAATAAGGCTGGTAGTATCACCATACCTGATTTTAACCTATACTACAGAGCCATAGTAACAAAAACAGCATGGTGCTGGCACAAAAGTAGACATGTATATCAATGGAATAGAACAGAGGACCCAGGTATAAGTCCTGGTAGCTATAGCCACCTGATATTTGATAAAAATGACAAAAATACTCACTGGGGAAAAGACAGCCTCTTCAGCAAATGGTGCTGGGAAAACTGGATATGTATCTGTAAAAGGATCAAAATAAACTCTTCTCTCTGTCCATGCACAAGATTTAAGTCCAAATGGATTAAAGACATTAACATCAGAACTGAAATTCTGAAACTGGTATAGGAAATATAGGATAAACCTGTCAACATATTGGCCTGGGCAAAGACTTTCTCAATATAACCCCAACTTCTCAGGCAATAAAACCATAGATTAACTGCTGGGACCTCATGAAATTACAAAGATTTTATACAGCAGAGGACATTGTGAATAAAGCAAAGAGGCAACCTACAGAATGGGAAAAAAAAATCTTTGTCAGCTATACATTTGATAGAGGATTAATATCTAGGACATACAAAGAACTCAAAAAATTAAATAATAAGAAATCAAGCAAGCCAATTAAAAATGGACTATGGAAATAAATAGAGAGTTCTCAAAAGAAGAAATACGGATGGCATATTAGCATCTAAAGAAATATTCTACATCCCTAGTCATCAGGGAAATGCAGATTAAAACTACATTGAGATTCCATCTCATTCCTGTCAGATTGGCTACCATCATGAAAACAAATGAGTATAAATGCTGGCTAGGATGTGGAAAAAGAGGAACCCTTCTACACTGTTGGTGGGAATGCAATCTAGTCCAGCCATTGTGGAATCAGTGTGAAGGTTCCTAAGACAGCTAAAAATTGATCTACCATATGACTCAGCTATAGCACTCCTAGGCATGTATCCTAAGGATTCATCTCATTACCTTAGAGATACTTGCTCAACCATGTTTATTGCCACTCAATTCACAATAGCTGGGAAATGGAACCAGCCTAGATGTCCTCAACTGATGAGTGAATAATGTAGATATGGCACATTTATGCAATGGAGGTCTACTCAGCAGTAAAAAAAAAAAAAAAAAAAAAAAAAAAAAAAAAAAAAAAAATTAAGTTATGAAATTTGCAGGAAAATGGGTGGATCTGGAAAGGATTATACTAAGTGAGGTTAGCCAGACCCAGAAAGCCAAATGTCACATGTTCTCTCTCATATGTGGATCCTAGCTACAAGTGACTGGACTCCTGTGTGAGTAGGAAGAAAACTCAGTAGCAAAGGCCAGTAAGCCAGAAAAGAGATATAAAGGGAAGAAAAGGAAGGGAGGGTGTACTTAATATGATGGGATCCTATTCATTTCTAATATTTTGTTTTTTATTTATTTAATAGGAGACAGAAGCCAATAGAAAATGGGCATGCCAGCGCCTCCAGCCACTGCAAACAAACTCCACATACATGTGCCACCTTGTGCATCTGTACTGTGCATGGGTACTGGGGAATTGAACTTCTGTGTTAGGCTTCACAGGCAAGTGTCTTAACCACTAAGCTATCTCTCCAGACCCCTATTCTCCTATTTATATACTGTTAGATAAGTAGAGACATAGAAAACTGATAGATAATAGAAGATGCATATAGAGAGACAGTGGACCATATTAGTTTCCCCTTAGAATAAAAAAAAATAGAACAATGTGTATGATCTTTCAATTATCAAAATTCCTTGGCAATATTTTCAGTTAATATAAAGAATGTTTTTAATATTTCATTTTATTTATTTATGAGAGAGAGAGAGGCAGATAGATGGAAAATGGACACAGCAGGTCCTCTATCCACTGCAAAGGAATTCCAAACACATAAGCCATCTCCCCTGTCTCCATAAAAGTATATTTTTTTATTATCGTTTGTCTACTATAGTTCTTTTAACTCAATTTTATACCTATTCTAATTCTACAAAACACCAAAGGATTTTTTTTTTCTATGAAAGCTTTTTCTTCTGTCAGGTACCAAATTTGTTTTCATTGCTTATTTTTAGTATTATTGAACCCTATTTAATTACAATATGACACATATTAAAAATGTATTTTTCAATACACATAGTAAATACAACACATTAGGTGGGGAAAAAGTTCTATCAATTTACAATCATAAGCTAGATATCACTCATTTAGGTGGGAATTCCTGCAACACTCACAGTTGAGGGCGTGGTGAGCTCCAATTTATGAGTCTTTTTTTGAACAGCACAATTTAACCCAAATTAGTACTACCTGAGATGATGAAATAATTTAGTATTTTGATTTTTCAAATTATTTCTATATTTGAAATGTGTGGCTATTTCCACCTACCTATCCATGAACCCTATGTATCCAGCTGTTCTCAGCAAAAGAGAAAATCCTATTGGCCCTTTTCCTCACATAGTCTGGGGCAACAAGGTACATAGGTAGCTCTTGTTTCTTATATAATTCCTGCCAAAACTGTCTAGGATATTTTTCCCTGAATACCAAAGAAAAAATACATTTTGGAATTTTCTTTATTTTATTTTTACTTTTTTTCTTTTTTTTCTCTATTAGTTAGTTTTGTATTCAGGAAATACAGTCAGTTTGGTACCATTATTAGGCTCATCTGTGATCCACCCCCTCCCCTTGGCCCCTCCTTGTTGAGGTATATGTGTCATGCATTGTGGAGTTAGCCCACAGTTATGGGTAAGATAAATGTCTCTGCATATCATGACCCAACATGTGGCTCTGACATTCTTTCCTCCCCCTCTTCCGCAGAATTTCCCTGAGCCATGTTGGGTTCACTTTGGTCTGCTTCAGTGATGAGGTGTTGGGGGCCTCTGAGGCTCTGGCTCTCTGATTTGGTAGGAGTTGATTTTTCTCTGTGTTGATCTCCTTCCCCCTTGTGCTGGTATCCAGTTCATCAGGAAAACAGCACCCTTTCTTGTTTCACCAATTGTTCTTAGTTGCAGCTGGGGCCCTTTTGAGGTATGATGGGGTGGCTCTCTCCTTAGGATCTACATCTATCTGAAAAAGAGAAGCAGATTCTCCAAAGGAGAGTAAGCTAGCCCCAGGACAAATGAGATAACCCTTACTTTATTTCATAGAGAATTTAATAGGTGTAGGCCCTCTTGTAGCCCAAAATTGATGGTAGCTTGATATTGGAGAGTGGGCTTATGTTTGGATATGGTTCTGACTTGTTTCCCAGCTCCAGCTATGGTTCCTGTACCACTGAGGGGATCAGTTAGCCAAATTGAGAGCAGTTGCTTCCCCACCATGGCTGTGTGCCACTACTGCACTTGTGTGGGCATCACAACAAGTTATTTGCTGCTAAGTAGGTTAGACCATGAGTTACTTAGACAGATATTGGTCATTTTCCCCCAGTTGCCCATGTAGCACCTTCTGGCACTAGACGTGCTGACTGTCTGGGGACTGACTCTCTTCCAACTTCCAGCCATGCCATTCTATTTTTCATGTGAACCACATAAGGTATCTTCAGCAGTAGGTTCTAACCACTAACCTTTGGTGGGTCATCAAGTACTCTGACAGAAATCTGTCTTTCTTTTAGGAAACCTTGTATGTCTCTCTGATCAAAAGCTCATTGTGGATGATAGCCCCATGCTGGTTCTGGGAGTTACAGGTCAGTGCCCACTAAGAAAGTGAGGAAAAAGATAACTAATATACAAGAGTTAGAGAGAAGAGAGGGAGAGAGGGAGAGGGAGAGGGAGGGAGGGAAGATATAGAAGATTAAGGTTCGTCTTGATCCTACCCTCTCCAGTGTCTTGTGGTTCAAGTGTTCCCTGTAAGGACCTGGTGAAGGATCAGCCATTTGGTCTGTCTTTTAGTAAGTAGAATTTTATGGTACCATTTTTATGAGAGAGAGAGAGAGAAAGAGAGAGAGAGAGGAGAGAGCGATAATTTACAGGCCAGGACCTCCAGCCACTGCAATTTATCTCTAGTTGTGTGAGCCACCTTGCGCACATGTGCAACCTTGCCTGCTTGGGTCACTTTGGGTGCCTGGCTTATGTGGGATCTGGAGAATCAAACATGGGTCTTTAGGCTTTTCAGGCAAGTGCATTAACCACTAAGCCATCTCCTCAGTTCAAAATAACACATTGGAACTAGTAAGCAACCAGAGTAGATCCACTGTCCCCCACTTTTTATTTTATTTTTTCCCCTGGGGGCTGCAGAGAGCTCTTTCTTCCTGGCATGTAGAAAGTCTCTTCCCTCTGGTTAAATTTTAGCCCAATTTTCCCACAGTGACTTTTGAGTATAGCATGTAGTACTAACACATATTTTAGCTTTGTTTTTTGCATCCATAAGAATCAATTTGCAAACCTGGGATCAAACCACTTTAATGTCAACAAATATCATAACTGTATTGAAAAGCATTTCAATGAAACTTGAAGGTCAGAAAGATAAAGATGGGCATTTGAGGAACATGCAAATCATAACTACAGGAAGCTGTTACCATTTGTAGGAATGATAATCCAGCAAGTAGAGGTTACAAGAATTGAAGTTTATCTTTATTGAGCTGGGGCTCTGTCTTCTCAGGAAGTTCCCTGGATGTGACTTGTCTCCATAGTGAGCTGATATAGCTCTGAGCTCATGGGGGAGCTGAAAACTGTACCCACTGTTGCTGTGAGGTCTGCTCTGGGAGTGATGGTAAGGTGATAGAGACAAGCATAAGAATCACTGGAAAGTAGAAAAGTAATTCTTTCTTCTTCTTCCATATTGCTTTGGATGTCTTACTATTAAGCTGGTCAAGGAGGAATATGGTCACCAGTCAGCTAACATCGCAAAACAAAGTACAGAAGCATGCACTTTAAGAAGAAAGACAAAAGCCTAATCTGTACTGCACCAAATCTTGGAAAAGCCTTGCTTTTGCATGGGAGAAGAAGATGGAGAGCATTGGACACAGAATGAAGAGAATTAGTCCTTACAAAGACCGTGTGCAGTGTTCTTCTATGTAGAGTATTTCAAACTCTACCCTCAAGTCTTCACCAAGTCAGAAAACATTTTCTTTGCTTTATCAATTAAACAAACAGCCCAGATTATGCTATGGGCTACTTAAATAGCTCCGTGTTCCAATGTATTAATTACTGAGCAATGATTATGGTCTCTTAATTCCTTGTGTTAGCAGAGTGAATGTTCTCCTTCTTTGAGATCCACTCAATTTCAACAAATTATTAGGAACTTTCTTCCCTATGGAGCACATTTTTCCAGCACAGGATTCACAAAGCAGTTTCTCTGATCTCAAAAAGTGATAACCATATCTAAATTTGGTTTAAGTTATCTCTTCCTACCCATGGATGGCTGCAATTGGCCTTCCTATTTCCATTTTCTAATTCTGATTTATAAATAGAATTCAAATTTTGTTCAAGATGTTAAAATGTACTAGTAAATATTACATTGCTTGGCCCAGAGTTGGCTCAGAAGATAAAGTGCTTGCTGTGAAATCACAAGGATTTGAGTTTGGATTCCTAGAACCCATAAAAGGCTGGATATAGAGATGCCTGCCTTTACTTCTAGCACAGACAATGCAGAGACAGGGAGTCTCTAGGAGTTACTGGTTAGCTATCCTAGATATATGAGCTCTATGTTCAAAGAAGGTGCAGAGTGATCAAGTAAGACAAGTGATGCTGATGTTTGACTGCCACACGCAACCCCCATACACATACATCTGTGCCCACACAGATATGAACATGCATACACACATGTACACACACATACCACATTTATACATACAATGACCATATTGTGTAGCCTGCTTATTGGCTTGTTTAGATTTTTATTTTTACTTTGTTTTCTTTTCAACTAAAGATGGTTGTATATATGTCATTATTCAGGGCAATGTGATGAAAGCAAAACTAAGATGTCTTATAATCTTTCACACAGGTTTTCTTTCCCATCCTACTTGTTAGGTTTCTGTTTTTGTTAGGAACAAAAATGGGCGATGGTCAGAGAAGTCTGCATTTGAGATGAACATAAAGAAGAAAATGGCACAAAAATAAATTAAGTAGAGCAGGCAAGCTGACTGTCTCTGCCCTAGAGTTTTCATCACAGACTTGTAGCTATATCATGAGATTACTTCCATGCTTTTTTCCCATTGGTAATTTTAACTTTTATAATTATCTCCACTAATATATATATATATATATATATATATATATATATATATATATATATCACTAATATATATATATATATATGTTAAACACATTACAATCATAATATTCTATTTTAACTCATTCATTTTCCAGAAGCTACTGCTGCACATAATGCAGTAACCTTGACAATTTTGGTTACAGAAGATGAAAAATAACAGAGAAGGAAATTTGATAAGGATGGTGTAACAAGGGAGGACACAGAAACATGAAAATATTATTAAAATAAAAGGTCATTCACCAACATTTATTACCAAAACACACCTCTTTAGTAGCTTTGCCCTTTAGAGCCCCTGGTGGTTCTTGACTACCCCAAGTCCCGAATCCTGGCAGGCTTTGATGATTGCATGTTGCCTACCACATGTAGAGAAAGGATAAATTCCTCTTGCTATCAATCTTTATCCAGAAACATAGAAAAAGAAGTCCCTTAAATGTCATTTCAAGCTAGTTACATTTGTAAGCACAAAACCATGAACCCAGTTAATGAATAGCAGTTTGTAATAAGCATTCATATCCAGGTAAGCTATTCCTAAATCTGTACTCTCAATTTACTATTGCTTCATTTCTGACTCAGTTAACTCAGGGAAGAACCCTTTCCCTAATCCAGTTAATATGATGTCACCTTACTGTTCTTGTGAAATCTCACTGTCGTATGTTCAACTATACATGAGCATGACGAAGTTTACAGAGAGAAGAGCATTTATTCTCCGATTTTGCTATAAGGATGTGACTCAATTTTTCCTCATGTCCATCATGGGCAGATAAAATGAATAACAGATATATAAAAACATCAGAATATTGATGGGAGGAAAGATAGAGGAATGATGCTTTAAGATAAAAGAGAAAGATAATAAGTAGATAATGAAATAGATTGAGCTTGTACGAGATCTAACATTGAAGATTAAAATATTAAACAAACTCTATCTGACTTCAAACACTTCCTACTACCTAATCATGCATACACTAGTTGAGGTATCCCTCAACACAAGTGGAAGTTAAACACTTGCAATAATCAAGTTATAAAATATGAAAGCCAGGCATGGTGGTGTACACCTTTAATCCCAGCACTCAGGAGGCAGAGGTAGGAGGATAGCAGTGAGTTCAAGGCCTCCCTGAGACTACCTAGTGAATTCCAGGTCACACTGGGCCACAGTGAGACCATACCTCAAAAACAACAAACAAACATATATATATATATATATATATATATATATATATATATATATATATATATATGTCATAGGAGAGAAGGTAGCTCATCCAAAATTAGAAGTCACCTCAAAGTGTGAAAAACATTCGCATTAAGCTTTCCAGGAAAGGGAAGATATAAAAGTATAAAGGAGGAATGTGTACCAAGACAATCAATAAACAAAAATGGCCTTGAAACATCAACAGAATTATTATACTTCTCAGGTACCACATATTGTTAAAAATAAGATAAGTATTGCATAGAAGATAAGACAGGTTCACAAAAGAGATGAGATAGTGATATGCCTGGGATGTAGGATGGGAAGTGTAAAACAGAAGCCAGTGGATTGAGAAAGATAGAGTAAAAACAGCTAATGGAATTTCTATTCATAGTAAACATTCTCTTTTGTGGCTGGAATTGAAAAGATACAATGTATAAGGTTATTTTGAAAGCTTACAATAAGAAGCAGTATATAACAGAAGAAAATTGTCACATCCCGGCTCTTTCTTTCTTTAAAAATGAACTTGAATGCTGGAATGCATTATAATATAAACCATTTCCATTTCAACTGAGATGTGGAAGAAAAGCCACCTTTTATGAAATTTATAGGGTTTCAAATTTAATAAGCAAAATGTTTATAATGTTACACATTCTTTCTTAGTCCAACAGCAATGCCATTCAAAAATGCTCTTTGCAAGATTGATTATATATATATATATATATATATATAAAACTGGGAAATGCATTGACTCTCTCCATTTCCAAACTTTTGCGGTGCTTGTATCTTATTTTATTTTTTAAATAATCCTTTTTGTATTAATTGGTGAGAGGTATAGAGGGAAAGAGAGAGACAGAGACAGAGAGCAAGAGAGAAAGAGAGAGCCAGGGCCTCTAGCCACTGCAAACAAAGACCAGGTATATGTGCCAGCATTGGCATCTGGCTTATGTGGATGTCCTGGGTCCTTAGGCTTCTCAGGCAAGCACCTTAACTACTTATCCATCTGTCCATCCCCAGAATGTGTGCATAGCATCCAACCAAAGGGCATCTTGTGATTATGATTTTTTTATTATTTGTTTATTTATTTATTTGAGAGCAACAGAGAGAAGGAGGGAGGGAGAGAGAGAGAGAGAGATTGAGAGAGAATGGGAGCGCCGAGCTTCCAGCCTCTGTAAACAAACTCCAGACGTGTGCGCCCCCTTGTGCATCTGGCTAACGTTGGTCCTGGGGAAGTGAGCCTCGAACTGCAGTCCTTAGGCTTCGCACGCTTAACGGCCTAAGCCATCTCTCCAGCCCAATGATTTTTTTTTTAATGTTCTATTTGCTTGTATCTTATTCACCCAAATTCTTGTTTTTTTCTGGATTCTTTTTTTTTTTTTTTTTGTCTATGTATTCTGTTGATGTATGGGATCTGTCCTTAACAATATAATACTAAAATATGCTGTTGACTGCAGAGAACTGCTGCTCTTCAGAACTGCCTATGTCATGGCTTACTCTTGCACACTTATTTTAGGACTCACTATGTTTTCTAAGGCCTGCATTGAACCAGTCTCATGGAATGAAATAGTCAATAGTGTGTGGACAAAGTGTTGGTGAAAATCATTTGTCTATGTTAATTGCTGGCTTAACTAACCTGGATGCATTCATGTAGAGAGAAGAGCACATATTCATGAAGAATTGCTTTCTAATATGCTCAATTTGCTTCAATGTCAAAGTTTCACCCAAATTACTGAGAAAAAATTAGGAAAGAGTTCAGGGACAGAAAAGTGAAATGAGTCAGAAATAGAATATGCCCCTTTTTTATTATTAGTTATGTACATAGTGTGTAAACAGCCATGTTGGTACCATTGTTAGCCTCCTCTCTCACCTCCCTCCTCTGAACGTACCCTTCTCATTGGGGATTATGGATCACGCATTGTAGGAGTAGCCATCAGTTCTGGGTAAAAGGCAATGTCTCTGTGCATAATATACCAACTTGTTGCTCTAGCAATCTTTCCCTCTTCTGCGAATGTCCTGAGACATGTTGGATTCATTTTAGGTCTACATCAGTGATGAGGTGTTGGGAGCCTCTGTGTCTCTGGTTATCTGGTTTGGTAAGAGTTGAGTATTCTCTGTGTCTATTTCCTTCACCTATTCGCACCATGCAAGTATAGTCTCATAAACTGCAAGAGGTGAAATATCAGTCTGAGATATTGCAACTTAAAAAAAGTTGTTTTTGAATGCATATAATCCTCATATTACACAAAGTTTTATATAGCAAGATGTGCTTCCATGAACTATACTAGAATATGTCAGTTTTTCTATTTTCAACATACACACTCACACACACACACACAGAGAGAGAGAGAGAGAGAGAGAGAGAGAGAGAGAGAGAGAGAGAGAGAGAATAAGAACTTAAGAAGAAGAAAATTATGGCAAGAAGTTTTGACTGAGACAAGGAAGATGTTAGAGTGGAGGGTATGTTTCTAACATTAAAATTACATAAAAAGTGGCCAGATTTGGGATCATAAGGCAATAGAACTCATGGATTTTTGAAACTTAGCAACCTCATAAAAGTAATAATAAACTAGTGTTTTCCATTTTGACTGTGTAATGTTTCTGGAATTAAATATGGCTTTGTATCACATCCCTAGAATCACTCACTAGCTGTGTCTGGATGATTATTTACGTTCATGGCTCCATAATGCCCATTTTATGGTCTCCATCTGAGTAGAATCCTTAGTCCTTTGGTATAGAATAAGGATATAACTTACTTCTCATCAATGCAGTATGATTGTAATGTAATGTAACTTTTGTTACAACATTTCTATAAAATATTAACTCATCTTGGTGAACCACTACTTTGTTTAACTTTTAGGAGGCAATTGCTCATAGTGGTAAGGCAAAAAAGTTAAATAAATTTGTGAAATGACAAAGATGTAAGATCTTCAGTTGCTAGGTGTATTGCCATACTGTAAAGGAAGAGGACCCTAATACAATGATCTTGAGTACATGTTATTTAACCTCTATAAGCCTGATACTTTTAAAATAGCTTCATGTTTTCCATGTAGGCTATTCACATAACAACAGATGACATCCATTATGATGGATTGTACATAGCACCAACATTGTAAATGTCGCTTTCCAAAATGAAATTCTGAGGATCACAATATCTAGCAAAGACCTCAGATATTTAGTAACAGAGGCATATTCATGATGCAACAAATCATGAAGATATTCAGTTGTTAAAATAATGCTTTCAAAGAATATTATTGCAAAGTTGTGTACCTAGTTAGATTAACAACCTTAGGTATTTTGCTTCTCAGAGTCTGAAGATTTGTATATAGGACATATAATCAAGTTACTGATACAATCTAAGATGATCAGTAATAATGTTATTATTTTCTACTATTATCACCAATTTACAAATCTGTTGTCTTCATTATCAAAGTTGAAGACTATTGTCAATAATTTTATCTTCCCCCAAATATTTTCCACAAAACTTGTCAGAATGGTTATAACCCGTTTGAGATCCACTCCTTGATTACTTGATCAATAAATTTCAAGGGTAATCAGAATGATATAAAGCAGTATTTCGTACAGAAACCGTAACATACCACACTTCTTTCTGTTCTACCTCACCTGATCAAATTGTTTGCAGGGATGTAAATCGTTGTGAACATTTTAAAGAGGGGAAAGAAATGATTGATATAAGAAAAATAAGGCAGTGGAAGCTTAAAGATGGAATGATATTTGCCCAGAGTTCTCAAATACCTGGAGATCTTGTGCTCCACATGGTAAGAACAATTGGGAAGAAATGATTGACAAGTATATGTGCAAAATTTCCTGGGTACTGCCCTGGCTGGATGTGGCTACCATGTATTTTTTAAGAGCCCTGAGAGAGTCACTGACAGAGGCTAAGGAGTGGGAGCAAAGGAGCAGCAAAGCTTCAAAGAAGAACTTAACTCTAGGATTCCCTCCATCACTCAGCATGCATACCAAACTCTAGTGAGCTCTGTTCCTAGTTGAATGTTTAAGGGAGAACTTCAGCTTCCAGGCACAACAGGCTACTTTTGAAAGAAATAACAACCAAGAGGATGACCTATCTTTCTCCCAACCCATCAGAATTAAAGCTGATGCCCACTGGGAAAGATGTTTATTTTCTAAAAAAAGTAAATTAAAAACTAAAAAACAAAAGAAATAAAAACACTTTTTTATTCTAATATAAACATATTATTAGCATTTAAATACAATTTTGCTTATCTTTCACTTCTTGTTAAAGACACATGCTAAGCCTAAGAGGCTTAATTATTCAAGCCTCATAAAATCATTTTCACCAGGAAAACGTGAATAATTTGAAACAAACACAAGTTATTTCTTTGGTTTTATTTTGCTTTAGTTATAATAATAATAATAGTTATTATTATTATAATTTTTAGTTGCTAGGATTCAAGTCTGATAATCTTATACTGCACATCTCAGGTAATTCCACAGAAGCAGTGTTAATCTCCCTGTTTGATTTTTTTTTTAAAGAAGTTTGTGTTTTCATTTTCACACCATCAGCATCTTACAGCAGATTGATGAGCATTCAGCTGAGAGATGTGATATTTATTTCATGGCTGTTGACTTCTCAGGTTCATAGGCCATTCATGATGGGGCAAGGACCTTCTGAACATGAGACATAGCAAATGGATACTAATAGAGCGAGAGATGGCTGGCACGTTTTTGAATTACTTATTTTCTTGGACATGTAATGATGCATGCTATTTCTAAAAGAAGGAAATCATCTTGAAAGAAATTGTGTGTTTATGTACATGTGTAGATCTTGCAGAGTGATCGCTGAGTCATGTTCACATAATTATATGTGGACATTCTTTCCTAAGGGGCATTTGACAACTCATACACTGATGCACTTATAAGGAAACAAATTGACCAATGTTCTATAGTTAAAAAGACCAAGGAACTGGAGTTCAAACAGGCCTGTCACACTCTCCAGTTCTTCCTTTTAAACTTTCCTTCGTTAAGACTCACACACTTCCTCTTTTCATAATCACATACTTAAGACTCACAATCTGCCTTACTGACCTACATTTTCAATATCTATTTCTTACTCCTGCATAAAATGTAAGACTAATATTTGAGGCTTTTCTAATATTAATGTTAAAATATGCTCAGCATATTTCAAGTCCCAGTAATAGTCATTTCCTTAAAATGTTCACTGTAGTCGTCATCAGACATGAACCCAGCCACTCTTTCTTGATAACCTTTGCTGCATGAGATACAGGACCCAGGGCCAGCTCCTTAAAAATGCAAGTGGTTTTCAGGGTGCCAGTGTCCTTTACACTTCCAAATAAATCAAGCCACCAGCAGCCTCCTGTCTCTGCTTTGTAGTTATTCATTAAGTATCACTGATTTCTGTTCCTCCAGACTTTATATTCAGACACTGAGTGTGGTGCTTAGTTCCATTCCATCCATTGACTATTTGATAAGAATGTACCATTGGGACTCTTTGTTTTCATTTAAAAATTTCATTTCTTTATTTATAGATTGAGTGTGTGTGTGTGTGTGTGTGTATGTGTGTGTTTGTGTGTGTGTATGTTTGTGTGTGTATGCTCATGCATGTATGAGTGTGCCAGATGTGTTGCTACTCCAAAAAGCACCAGATAAATTGTGCCCACCTTTACATGGATGCAGAAGAGTTGAACCTGGGCCAAAAGGCTTTGAAAATAAGATGCTTTAGCTACTGAGCAACCCCCCCCATTCCTTGTTTTTTTTTATTTTCTTATTTATTTATTTGAGAGAGAGAGAGATCCAGAAATAGGCAGGTAGAGAGAATGGGCGTGCCAGGGCCTTCCAGCCACTGCAAATGAACTCCAGATGTATGTGTCCCCTTGTGTATCTGGTTTATGTTGGTCCTTTGGCTTTGCAGGCAAGTTTTTAAGCACTAAGCCATCTCTCCAGTCCCTCTTTTTTATTTTTTAAATAAATAGAGAGAGGGGGGAGAGAGAGAGAGAGAGAGAGAGAGAGAGAGAGAGAGAGAGAGAGAGAGAGAGAGAGAGAAGAGGCAGAGAGACAGAATTGGCACACCAGGACCTCTAGCCAGTACAAATGAACTCCATATGCATCAGCCTCCTTGTACATCTGATTTTATGTGCCTACTAGCAGGCAAGTGCCTTAGCTACTAAGCCTTCTTCCAGGTCCCCCCCCCCCTTTTTAAATTAAGAGTTAATTTCATTAGTGTTCATTAGTAGTACAAAATAATAGCCCTTTTGTTACATTTTCTTTATTCATTACTGGGGATTTAATCAGGGCCTGCCACATGCTAGATGAGTGCTCTACAACTGAAATAAATAATTTTTGATATATATGGAAACATGGCCACACTAATCTGCCCAGAGTGGCCTTGAGCCATCTCTAGAGCAGCTGAGATTACATACATACCTGCACCATTAGGCTGGGAAATTTTATTTGTAGTATTTTCATACTTGTATATACTGGAATTTGACCATATTTACCCCACTCCATATCTTTTGGGTGCTTCCTATTGGTGAACACACTTTCATCTTGAGGGAGAGCTACACAGTGCCTCAGAGAAGCTCTTAAACCCAAGGCTCTGTACAAGAGAAAAACTCCATCCACCCCTGAGCTGCACCTAGCCAAGAGCAAGGCAGTCTCTGTATTGCACTACTTACTTTATTTGCTTCACACTGTATAAAATAAAATGAATTTCCAAAATTGAGATTGCAAAAGTCATCGTTACCTGCTAAAGTTTGTCCTTATAAAAGAGCAGGGTGTCCTTTTGCAAAGTTAAGATACTATATGGAGAACACTCAGTTTTTAAGAAACCAGGATGTTCTAAATGGTGACATATTTCCTCTCAAGCTGAAATGATGAATTCACAAATTAAAGGGCCAACTTCCATACTAAATGCCAAGCTTGACAGTGAGAGACTTTTCCATTCCAACTAACCAGCTTATGCCAGGCTTTACCAGGGATCAATATTAAGTCCAAAGATTTCCAGAATAGCTAAATCAATAAGAATTCACTGACTATAATACTAGGTTGGGGGACCTTAAATTAGCATGTCTATAAAAGGAAGATAAATTTTCAGCTTTCATACTATAGTGGGGAAAGCCTTGGAATGTGTTTGAAAGGAAAGCATTCTGTTTATCCCATGAAGTCTCTATTTGACACTTCAAGACTTTTTCTTGAGTTTATATAGAAAGCTGTACTACTAATTTTCTGTGTATGTAAATGCTCTGAAGAATTGTTCATTTGATATTGCTGCATTTAGTTTTCAAGCATATAAAATATGTACGCCACTTAACATATCAGAATAAGTTAATGGTTTTCTAGAACTCATATCTACTTCACAGTTTGGGACTATAAAACTAGAACTGGACAATGACAGAAAAGTTCCTGTGCTTGACAATTTTACATTGTATTGAAACATGGTAGAAATGGTGCAATAAGATAGAGTGGCTGAATGCCTCTGCCATTTGAATGGTCTTAGACAGTCTCTCTATGTGTGCATGTTTTACCTAACCTGAATGAGAAGGAATATATCGTGCAGATGTAGGAGAGAAATTTGCAGTTAGGCATAAGCCCAGAGGACCTAGAGCACATTAGTATCCCAAACTGCACTGAGCTAAGGGTGAGTGAGAGATTAAAAGAGGTCAAGCTGTGGTGGGCCGCAGCAACCATGCCGCCCCCTGCAGCAGTGGTGAGCTACATGCTCATGAGTTTTGCGATACTCACTATTTCAGTCTTTGTGTTATGAATAGCCAGTGATCTGTGGATGAGTTTGAGCCATCCAGGGTCTCGGGGCTCACAAAGTTGCTGAAATGCTTACTCTGATGTGATCCAGCCTAGCCAAGTAAAGACACATGATAGCATTTGTATGGGAAAAAATTCTCAAATGATTTTCTGCCTGATTGTATCCCACTGGTTTCCAATGTATTAGGAAAGCATGAAATATCCATCCCACTTTTCATGAGATAACAGTGCAAGAATAATTCCTGCTTTTCTTTGCCACATCCATGAGAGGAAGGTTGTCTTATCTACTCATAGGAGAAAGGTGTGAAATGTGGGTTGTCTACTCAGGCAGTTCCTTCTCAGATCTCTATGACCATAAGCAGAGACCATCCTGACAGGGTTGCAAAAACAGGAAAACATGTAAAATTGGAATGACATTATGAGGGGCAAGTTTTCACTTTTGAAAATGCATAAAATTCAGGGAAGAGTAATCACAAGCTCTTTGTGTTGTCATCAGCACTATGAGGTACTAAGACCTCTACCTTAGCCTCCTGTGTGGAATTCTCAGTTGTAACCTTAGTGGGGGCATCTCTATGTGCCTTTAGTTTTTACCCTGTGCCCAAAACTTATTACAAAATTGAAACAGATGTTAGCACGAGAATTATTGAGCCTTACTAATATCCACTTATGCAGAGTGTGCATAAGAATGAGAAATGATATATGTGTTTAAAAGATTGTCTCTAAACAGTTATCATCTGGCTGAGCAAAGAAAGAAAACATGCATAACAATTAGAAAGTAGATTTTCTGGCACATATGAAAGATGTTCTCCTGGGAAACAGCTTGGTAACTTCTAGAAACTGACAAATAGGCTTGACTGGAACAAGGGAGTGAGCGGGAGGCTGGTGGTTAACAAGAGAGCAGGGCCTTGTCAGGTGCGTTAGCACATTTGGCACCTTGGAGAACACTGAAAAAGATGTGCCTCCTTGGAGCACATGGATAAGAAAATAACAGGCTCTCCGCAGGAAAATTAGAGAAAGATGTTCTCTCTTTGCTGTTCAGATGACACCATGGCCTGGGACCGTGTCAGGAGCAGCAGGGAGAAATCCAAACTGTAACAGCCATTGATTGCATGGAAGCAGGGAGAAGGGGGAAGTGGTGCTGAAGGAACAAATGGAGTGTGTGCTGGTGATATACAGAACAGGATTTTGCTTAAGAGACAATGATGCTGCAGGTCCACATTGGGTTCTTTGACATGGCCTGGGATTAATACCTATTCATCTCCACTGCCCCTATCACAAAAAGCAATGATTACACAGCCAGCTGTTAATGAAAAGGAGTTTGTAGCATGTTTAAGCTATTGTAAACTATTGCAAATAGCACTGATAGGAATTATGTTTGGGTTATATTTTTTAAAAAAAAATCATATAAGTATTGCATCAAGGAGAACATTTAAGGGACAAAGACTGAAAGTTGGGAAGATCGGAAAGAAATCTATCGTGAGGCTTCAGTAGACAAATTATTTAATGCAATATTCAGACACACTCAGACATTGCCTACACTATTTTATCCAGGACTATTTTGTTATTTCAAAACATTTGAAATATTATTGAAGATAGACATTGTCACTGCTTAAAATATTAAGTATATTTTTTCACCACACATCAAATTGAATTGTTTCATCACTTTTAGAACTTGTTTAATTAAAGATACAAATAAAATGCTTATGTTGCAGTCATTTGATGCTTCCCAAGTGTCTTTTTTGTCTCTTGATTGTTTGCCAATAATCTCAAAATGTTAGTCTTTCTTCCCCTCACCCTCCATGTGTATTTTTAAATAACAACTAAACACATGGAATCCCTTGTCATCCTCTTCTTATTGGAGTATTGGAGTGAGTTTTTGCACTTTAACTGGGAGCATGTGGTCCACATTACCTCCGACAGTTGCATGGCCCCAGGCAGTTTCTTCTCATTTGGAAATTTTGCCCTGGGTTACTGTTTTTTTTTTTTTTTTTCCCTGTGATCTCAAGTGTTCCAATGTCTCCAACCTCCATTCTTGACTGAAGAACTGAGACAACAGGTTTCTTCCCAGGACCCTACTGCTCTTTGCAAACTGGCTTCTGTACTGCATGGAAGAGGGTTATTTGAGAGCTACTTGGTGTTGAGTGTCCAAAGGATACCGTTCCTTGTTTTAATTTATTTTATTTGCAAGCAGAGTGAAAGAAATAGTTGCACCAGGGTCTCTAGCCACTGCAAAAAAAGTGCAGATGCATGTGTCACTTTATGCTTCTGGCTTTACATGGTACTGAAGAATTAAACTCAGGTTATTAGTATTTGCAGGCAAGTGCCATAACCACTGGACCATCTCTCCAGCTCTCTCCTCTTTTCCAAGGCACACAGTTGCTGAGGACTTATTATTGTCATAGTTTTGAATAGTTTCATGTCCACACTCAATTATAATTGGGTTTGGGGATGTACTTGTCACTCAGAGCTTGGGAGAGATTTAATGATTGCCACAATTCCACAAATCTTCCATTGAGTCATTTTCAATCATCGCAATCATTCAGAAAGACTGAAAGGAAGCTTTCTTAAGAGGCCTATTGTATAATGTAAAAGCAAAACCTTGCAAAAATCAAGAACTTAAAATGTAATTAATTCTGACAGATGAAGACAAGAGTTGAAGCTAAGTGTCCCCAGTTCTCAAACTTGTGCTTTTTCCACCATGAAAGTGTTGATTCATTTACCATTAGGAAGAAGACTGAAGTTGATTCCAGTCTACTGATGTGGGGAGATAACATTTGTCCATGTCTGAAAAAAGATTGGCTGAGAATAGAAGGGGAAAGTGTGAAGACTTCATCCCCAGATGAGTTGTGAGAGCTATAACCCTTCCCTGAGAAACCAGGGCTGAGCCAAAATCACATGATAGGGAACTATCTTACAATCCCACTGCTATTCATATCACAAAGTAAACATGAAAAGAAAATCATGTGATATCTTTGATAAAGATAGACCTCAATCTGGGATGGCTTGTACTTGGTCCTGAGCAGAGTTCAGGAATACAATTCACAATGTTTTACTGTTTCATTTAGAGTTGTAACACTACAGGCAAGTAAATCCTCCAGTTCTGAAGCTTGGCAACTTTAACCTGTTTCTATTAATATTAGATCAATTATTTGCTTTTAATTTGTTGAAAATTCGATGTTTAATAAAAACAATATTTTAGTAGCATGTTAATGAATATTAGTTATTACAGAACACTCAAAGTGTACATGTGATTGAATTTTATGGCATGAATCTAGAAACCTCATAAGTTGAAACATAATTTGCCTATTTAAATATTCAAAGCTCACTGGAAAAAGAAAAAAAATTCCAAATTCTGACACATTTACAAGTCTCTGGCATTGGATGCTCCTGAACTATTTGTATTAAAGGATACTGACAGCTACTTAGCATCCAATACTGGATGAAAAGAATACCTGGAGGAAAGATGGCTGAAATTCCAAAGATGGGGACAGTATTCTACCACAGGTACACACTTTGGCCATGAGAGAAGTGTGAGGCAAGTGTACAAGATATTTAAAAATTAATCATATAGAGTTAGCTTTGTGGATATGATGCCTGCTACACAAGCATGGGGACATGAATTTGGATCATTAGAACCCATGTTAAATGCCAGGCATGGTGGCATTCACCTGCAATCCAAACATTGGTGAGACAGAGACAGAGAGTCCCTGGGGTTTGCTGACTAGCTAGTTCAGTTGAGTCAGTGGGCTCTAAGTTCAGTGACAGATCATAATCAAAGCCAACATTTATATCTGGCTTCTGCATACATACACACACACACACACACACACACACACACACTTGTATACATATGTATAGCTACACATATATGAACACAAATGTACACATTCCTGAACACCACATACATACAACTGGCAAACAATAGCTCTTTCCCTGTCTTTATTTCACTATTTTCTTTCCATATTTCCCTGTCAGATTAACTTTAAAAGAGGCTGGCCTAGAAAAGACTTAGGAGAAATGAGAAGGAAAAACATATTAAATTGAAAGAAGCTCATGATGCAAAGCCAGTATTTTCATCATATATGGGAGAATGTTCCTTAATACTAAACCCCTTAATACCGAACAGAAACATGGGCCCTTTTAAAGCAGAATTGAACTCTTCTTCTTGCACAGTTTCCCACAACACCTTCCAGATAACTATTCTTGTCTACTCTCCTTGTTCTCATACCCTCATCTCCCACTAAATCAGGAGCCCTTCTCAAGTCACTTTTTCTTATCACATCTACGTCTTTAGCACCCATTGTCATTTCTAGCATGTTCATTGCTGCTTGGTGTATGTTCTATTTATTTCACATCAGTGAGAATGGTCGTGGGGTGGTGCCTTCATTGACTTTGATGCCTTCATTTGATAAGATGCTGCATGGAAGCATATGATTGCTTGCCTGTCCTGCTGGCTTGTCCTTTTACTTTTCAGTTCGCAGCCTAGCATTCAGGGGAGGTCTGAAGGTTTTGTCTGACACTCTTTACTCAGCTATGAGCCTAAACTTTCAGCAAATTTAGATGATTCTGTCACCAGAAGAAACTTTGAATTCATTACTTCTAATATCATGTTAATCTACATAGCTACCATCTCTTCCCTAAAATACTATCCTGGCATCTCAAAGACACTTGTCCATCTTCTATCTCTTTCAAATCTATTATTTTTGAACAATTGAAAAACTTAAAACAAAAACTAGATCTTGTCACCAAAGATTCCCTCTCTTAACACCTATATGTTAACTCACTGCACAGTTTATATTTCTTTCACATGGGTTATCAAAATTCAGAAAAGATTTTCCTTTGCCTATGTATATACTAACTATTCCTAATTTTATTACCTACCTTTCCTAACATAGTATACATTTATGAAGGCAGTAAATTTGTTTATCTCATACAACGTTCTCTCCAATGAATTTATTTATGAAAGGCGTAAAGACAGAGAGAAAAAAACAATCTCAACAGAGTCTAATTGGCAGCTGTAACTGGAGTTTGGATAAAGCATGATATGGAGACTGAATCTAATTGTGTAGGTTGGGAATTCCACTTTATATTATGTGTGTAATGTTAAACCAGCTATTCCACTTTTAAAAGTGTTATTTCTTCATCATTGAATTTGGAATTATATTAGCATGTCTGCAGAAAATTGTATATAAAATGCCCCTCATAGTCTCATGTGTTTATAATTGAGCCACATACTTCAGGCCCAGCTGGTGGAGTCTTTGGGAGATGGAGCCTTGGAATAGCTGTGAGACTGGAGGTAAGCCTTGGGGTGTTAAAGCATCTGGCTTCATTTGCCATATTTAACTCCCTTCTTCCCTTCCTGCTTTCCTCCTTCCCTCCCTCTCTCCCTCTCTCTCTCTCCATCCTTCCACCCTGGATTGTTAATGAATTCAATAATTAGGTCTTTTTTAGATAGTGTCTTTGTGTGTGTACATGACAAAACGTATTGCCACTACAGATGAATTCCAGATGCTTGCACTACTTTTAACATCTGGTTTATACAGGTGGCTTGGGAATTGAACCCAGACAAACAGGCTGTACAAGCAAGTGCCTTTAACTGTTGAGCCATCTTTCCAGCTCATTAATTGTGTCTTTTGAATAAAATTCAGAGAGTATAGGGGTTCTGCATAGTGTGAGACTTTCAATTATTAAAGAGGAGATGGTTAATTCTATAGGTTTAGCCACTGTCCCTATTGTTTGAATATCTGTTCATGATTCCAATTGTGAATGACTTAAACTGAACATAAGCATAGTATGACTTTAAAAATGCATGACAGGGAATGTGAAGAAAAGCTGAGTACTTTTGGTTCTCTATTATTAAACCTAATAGACATGAAGTGGAAATGAGGTGACTTTTTAAATATTATATTCTATAAGTTCACAGATTGCTGTAAATAGACTTGCTAGGGCCCTTAAACATAATGTTAGCATCTTAATTAAACCATTGCTGCTATTGGAGTAAAACCTGGTATGTAGTAGAAAGACTCAAGATCCAACTGTAGTGCTGGAGTGTAGTAATGTTGATATGGGTGTTGGGCCTTCTATGGCTGATGCAGACATGAATGAAGTATGACTTGAGAAAATTTACTATAGCTGCTGGAAAGAGTCCTAGACATGGTAAAATGTAAATATCATTATTTAACATAAAATATGTTCAAGTTCTCATGAGTTATATTTTAAAATAAATCATGGTAACTAATGCAATATCATCTACCCCAATGTATGAAATATCTTATAAAGCTATATTGCTCACATCTGCTTGGCCATATCATTATCTGATTTATAAAAATGATATAACTCCCATTCCTTCTCATCTGATGAGAACTTGAAATACATTATCAGCTGATAATAAAATAACTGTGATAATAGTAATTATGAAAAAGATGTTTGATTTATATTTGTACTAGAATGTATATATCATGATTAAAATTCTATGGTTTATCAACTTAAATTAATGCTATGGGGATAAATAGAATTAAAAAAAAAAAAAGATCTAGCCAGGTGTGGTGGCACACGCCTTTAATCCCAGCACTTGGGAGGCAGAGATAGGAGGATCATCGTGAGTTCAAGGCCACCCTGAGAGTACATAGTTAATTCCAGGTCAGCCTGGACCAGAGTGGGATCCTACCTCAGGAAACCAAAGGAAAAAAAAATCTATTTTAAAGCTATGATAGAGGTTATTTGTTTGAATGTTATTAAGTGTCAGTTGGAGGTTACTGATTATTGGAGCTATGCATAGAAAATGGCATATTTAATTTACTTAGCTACACATTGTGGAAGTAGATGCTATTATGTATTTGATTGAGTATCATTATTTGATGTAATAAAAAAGTAAAATCTATTAAAATAACAGTTGTAATTAAATTGCTTATATTTGAAGTTGGGCCATTTTTCCCTAACCAATGAAATACATGCATCCTTTAAAATTAGAAAAGATGTAATGCTATTTAAAGTTGCGTGGGATAGTTAAAAGAAGATGATTGTAGCTGTTGTTCATTAGATTCACTATCTAATATATACATATATATTAATATAGCTATAGTGTAGATATTCTATAATATTTTTAGGATTAAGATAAAATAAAATTGGAGAATGAATATGCATAGTTGTTACAGTTGACTCAGCAGTAAATGTGGGGCTTAGAATATTCATGTGGTATGGAAATTTGCCTCATTGTACTATAATAAATAAATATAAAGGCAATAATTAATATGTTAATTTTGGTTAGAAACAGAGTATAGTGCAATAAAGAGAATGAGATTAGCTGGAAGTTATCAAATAATTATTAATGGGAGAATAGATTGAGTGTTCATGGTAGTAGTTTGGCTGCAAATGTATTTATAATTAATATAGGTTAAACAAAATAGGATTCATGAAGTTAACCATGTGCTATCAAGAGAGCTACAGTTTCTACATAACTTCATGGTATTTGGATTATAATGGATACAATTGCTAATGCTACATGTCTAAGTGATGCATATAATTAATGTTTTTAGGTTTAACATAAGCAGATTGAGCTAGTTATTACTGACTATGGAGATAGGATGAACAGCGGTCTTCCTCTGCCTTAGTTTCCCAACTATTATGAAACTTCAAGAAAGTATAAGCTGGAAATAAACCCTTTATTTCTATAAGATATCTCTGTTCAGGCATTTTGTCCCAGCACTGTGAAAGTAACTGTTATAGAAGACTGGTATTAAGAGAAGTAGGGTTGCTGCTGTGATAATCCTGATGTGGCTTTTTTTTTTTTTTTTTTTTTTTTTAGTCTTTTAGAACTGGTTTGCCAAAGGAATATGGTAAAATGGGAGGTAAAATGTCTCCAATGTCCCATGTATTTGTGAGTAATCCCCAGCTGGTGGACGCTTTGGGAGGGACTTGCTGGGGGAGGTGTGTCAATGGTGTTGGGAGGAAGGTATAGTCGGTCACCATTTGCCATACTCAGCTCAGGGTCTCTACTTCCTCTGTGCTACTACAGAGAAGTAACAGCCAGCTGTCTGTTCCTGACATGGTTTCCCCACCATGATAAAATATCCTTTCAAACGTGTAGGCCAAGCGAGGTGTGGTGGCGCACGCTTTTAACCCCAGCATTAGGAAAGCAGAGGTAGGAGGATCGCCATGAGTTCGAAGCTACCCTGAGACTACATTGTGAATTCCAGGTCAGCCTGAGCTAGAGTAACACCTACATGGAAAAACCAAAAAAGAAAAAAAAAATGTGTAGGCTGTAAATAAATCTTTTCCCTCCTTCAGTTGCTTCTGTTCAGATATTTTGTTCAGAAAAAAATAAGGTAACTACTATAGTACACTGTTAGATTATTGTAAGAATCTACAGAATTAATGTATGCTGGCACAGAGGAGATAATCAACAAAGTATCAGCAGATGCTGCCAAAATTGCTGCTACTGCATTGCTATGCACTGCCAGATTCACCCCGAGTTTAGATGTTGTCCATATTTGGGACACATAGCAAAGTTCACATTTGAGAAAGAAAATGAACACATAAAGTGTGTTGACTGAGAGGCAGTTTAAAATTAGGTAGTTATGGGGGTTATTTACAAATAGTTCTCTCTCTAAGGCCCTGAGTGGACAAGGTGTAAGTCAAAGAAAACTAAGAAAAAGCTGTTTGTATTCATACTTTTGTATTCTTAGGACCAGGCCGGGGAATTCAGTGGATTTATTGAGGTGGAAAATTATTCTAATTTATATCTTGTCTAGTTATATTGCCTAGTCTATTCATAGATCACAGTTGATAGCTCTAGATAAATTTTCTTTAAACTTTGTTATATATATATATATATATATATATATATATATATATATATATACACAAATAGCATTATTACATGTATGGTGTCATAGTCTTGGTCCACTGAGATATGTTCTAACATCTGACTCTCACTCTCACCAAGTGGAGGAAACTGCCAGAGAGTCTCACCTTTCTATATGGAACATTTGTGTTTTCACAAAATCTGCAGATACCCCTAAACTCTTCCTGAATAAAATCTAAAAGGCAGATACCATATTGACTAACACAAAGGCATTTTTGAATGCATTATCCTTTCTCAACTCTGTTCACATTGACAGACGCTAAAATCCAGATGCCTTGTTTAATCTCAAACTTAAACAGATCTCTTTTGATGGCAACCAGTTTGTGACTGTAGGAGCAATCTTACTGAAGTGCATACTAAATTTAAAAGGAAAGAAAACTCAATAAAATAAGTCATTATGGAAAGGGATTTTTTTGGAAAATAAATATATTTTGAAAATCAATCTTTGCTTCCCAGAATGGAAAGAGAAGAAAAGCATTGAAAACCACCCCAAGCTATTGTTCTCTAAAAACAAGACCCAAAGAGGCTTTTTCATTTTCAATTGAATTAAAAATAAATCTGTAGGAATGAGGAATAATATATCAACTTTCTGTTCAAGATGCATATTTTTACCATTAGATGGGGTGTCATAAACATGATGCCATTGTAACTGAAATTACGGTTTAAATATTCTGCCAAATACGTGTTTTTCAGTCATGCAAATAGTGTCCTTTCAAAGCATGTATTTATAACTTGCTCTGAAACATTTAAAAAAATATTCTTGAATTCTCTTTTACACTCACTGTTTCTGTAAGCAACCACCTCAAGAATATTACTGTGCTGAGCATAAATGTGGTTTTCATTTGATAGCCATGACCAGTTATGCTGCAAGTTCTATACATCAATGTTTATTTCATAAAGTTACCTAGAAGAATAATGGGGTAATGTGAATGGAGATTCAGTTTCAACTATTGAACACCATTTTCCCTTTTCTAAGACTCTTTCATAACTAGGTATTGGAATGCAATGGTACGGTGGGTAGAGAAAGCTAGATCAGACAGAAAATCAAATCAGTAGTTCAAAAGAGCAAAGATGCAGAAATCCTGCCCTTAATTAAGCGGTTATTCCAAACAATGCTTTCAAATTATGTTGCAAAGATCTATGGAAGGTAGTTATAACTTCCTAAGACTTTCAGTGAGAAGTATCCACATAGATAATAGCCACATTTGCATGGTTTGGAAACACTGGCAATAAGGGTTGGGGAGATGGCTCAGTTGGTTAAGAGCTTGTCATACAGCATAATAACAAGTACTAGCATAAAATCCCAGATTGTGGTGGTACAAGCATGTAATCCTAACACTGAGAAGACAGAGAAAGGAGAAGTCCTGGGACTGACTAGCTAGATAGGTTAGCTAAATCTACGTGCTTTAAGTTCAGGGAGAGACCCTGTCTCAGAAAAGAAGATACATGGCAATCAAAGAAAGTTACCCATTGTAGAACCTCTAGCTTCCATGCTTACTCATGGATGCACACACACACATATGGCACATCAAGACACAGACAACATACCTACATACACATTCCAAAAAAAGATACTGTCAGTGATATAAGTTCATAATCAAATTACAGCCATTATAGCCAGAATGTTAAGAATGCTTTGTACCTTAGTATATCCATTGATTCTTTGTCTATACATAGAAGATAATTTAAGGCATATTAACTGCCAAGCATGAAGAACTGGTGACTCTCAGAATACAATTAGAACACAGAGACCTGCATGTGTAAACAAACACATGCATGTGTGTGTACCCAAGCATGACTGTCAACAGCCCACAGCAATGTCTGAGTTAAGTCATGTACATCATCTTGTTGTGTGTTATTAAAATTGATGATGTATTTTGAATACATGGAAATCTTAAAGTTAAAGTTACTTCAATTACCCAAAATGTACACTAGTGACTTGAATTAATTGGGATTCCCAATCATATCTGATGTATAAAGTTGGAACATATAAGCACCCACTGTATTTTGCCAATCTAAAAGATCTTTAACAATATTATAAAATAAAACATTTGGATTATGTGGTGCTTTGCAATGCCAACCAGACTGACAAGCCCCACCATGATCACAGTAGAAAGAACTTTCATCTTAAAGAGTGAGGTTTAAATCCTGGAAGGATATTGAGGGTCATTGTAAGCTCTCTTTATCTGGTGTGGCTCTAATTTACATGCTAGGCAGTATTCTATTTTTGCAATCATAGTGCTTTCGGAACTGCAGTAAAAGCAAAGAGTTTGAAAAGAGACAAAGAAGATAAGGGTTGAAAATGACTTAATAAGCCCTTCCTTATCAGTTGAAAATTCTTTGAAATAGTGCCTCTGACATTATCTGTACAACGAAGCCTCATTGACAGCCCAACAGCTTTCTCCTTGCTATAACTATACTGTCTTCTCCATCCTCACTCCATTGGGTTCCCAGCATACTGAAGACATGGAACCTTAATTTTACAATGGCAAAATCAGTTCTTTCTGAGCATGTGGGACTCAAGATATATAACATTCCAACCTACTTTATTATTTCAGTCCATGAAGTAGGGTACAAGCCACACTGGACTTCAGAGACCCTGTAGTTAACAGACACCACTTCAAACACTAGATTCTCTTCTATATTTAGTCTGAGTATGTGATTCACTCTACTGAAACCAGGTGGCTATTATCCCTTCTGGTGATGCAGCATTTAATGTCTCATGTTAATAAAGTTCTGTGGGGAGAGGCTTAACAGGCTATGCCACTGTGCAAAAGCGTTCAGTGTAGAATTGGTTCACTTGGAAGGACATGCTCTAGTTCCCCCGGAAAACCTTCCCTGACACTCTCACAATGACAAAGATGTTTTTACATGACCTCAATTGCCACATGAAGCTTTGCTATGACCTTACTTTCACAAATGACTTTAATTTTTGATTGAAGTGTTCATTTTCACCATCATTTTTCAGTGATGTCATGGGCTTGCTTTTAGTATACTTATTATCTCAAGTACCCCCCCATCTCTCTCTCTCTCTCTCTTTCTCTCTCTCTCTCTCTCTCTTTCTCTCTCTCCTGTGCAATGCTTGCTGGCCTCTCAATTGTGATAATCCTCTTGCCTTAGCCTCCAAACACTGCTATTGCAGGCATGTGCCACAAGGCCTATATCAATATGCCATATTCTCCATCATATCCTAGGCTGTGCCACGCTGCTTGTTGTACAATTAGCACCTTACCATAGTCATGGAACAACATAAATTACAAACATCTTTTCACATTGCCTCACATTGAGAGTACATTTCTACCTCTGTATTTCACACACATACATTCAGATTACTTGAATATTTTCTGTTTTTCCTTATGTATACATACAGAAAGGAATCAAAAGACATTATGTGCATATACAAGATTGTAGCTATGTACTGTCTGGGAATAATGAGCACAACTGATGGGTTCTCTTATGCAAAGTTATTTTCCCCCTAGACTAGTAATATTCCTACTGTTTGGAGCAGGCTGTATCACTCTAAGATCAGTTACAACCATGTTCAAACTACAGACATCCAGTTTTACTTGGTTGCTGACAGGAAACCGGAACTTTCCCCAGTGGCCATTTCCAGCCCTGGAACTCCCATATCCAGACCTGTGTTGTCACAAAAGGCTTTCCCTTTTCTGTAGTAAGTCAATTACTGGTGATCTCCTTCCGGCAATTTTTTTCCCGAAACTTCTAGCATCTGTCCCACAGTTGAGCTCCATTCTTCAGGTTCATTAAGTCTTATCCTCTCCCTAGATTAGGAGATTCTGGCCCAGTATGGAGAAGTATTTCCTTTGTAAGAAGATGTGACTCCACTGAGAAGCCACGTGGGAGATACAGATAGGTCTTCTCAGTCTGTGTGTCTTTTGGCCATGGGACTACATAGTGCAATAATCCTGATAACCCTTCTGCTTAAGGGCCTCCTGCAGTCCACTGCTGTCAGAAGAGAATGTGCCACCTACTAATTATTCTGAAAAGACCTGTGTTAACTTTTTCCAAGAGTGGTAATCAGTCATCTATTCAATCCAGATAGGACAACAATAACAGATCAATGAAATGATTGTAGAGCTGGAGAGGTGGCTTAGCAATTAAGCACTTGCCTGTGAAGCCTAAGGACCCCAGTTCAAGGCTCAATTCCCCAGGACCCACTTTAGCCAGATGCACAAGAGGCCCATGTGTCTGGAGTTCGTTTGCAGTAGCTGGAAGCTCTGGCGTGCCCATTCTCTCCCTCTCTTTCTCTCTCTCTGTCACTCTCAAGTAAATAAAAAAAAAAAAAAGAAAGAAAGAAATGATTCTAGCTGTGACTAGCTTGGCAAATTAATGACTTTCATTGATGTTAATTATAGCAACAAGGACAGGTTAGGGATGGTCCCCTCCAAAGAAAAGTTTCTTCTTCCAAGCAACCATTAACCATTTGTATATCCTCATGAGTCCCTCATCCTATGATTTAACTTTAGAGTACCCTTGAACTTTCCCACTACTTGCTGGTGACATCAAAACTTCTCTCAAGAACAAAGATGTCTTCAGATCTTGCCTTATGTCCCCTAATATGTAATCACTGGGGTGTGCTAAGCACAAAATGTATCACACAGTATGCATGCATGCAATTTGTTTAAATACTGACTCTGTTCTCCCAACTAAAACATATGTTAATACAAAGTCCACCTCTGCCCCTCCACCCAGACAGAGGTGGTACATGGGGTGAAGTAAAATCATCACAATGGAGAAAAACTGCTGCTGCACATAAGAACTGTCTCCTGTGGCACTTTACTGCTTTACTTATCTTTTGGTCATATTTTTTCTCTTGTCTTCATGGTTTATTTTGATATATTTGGCAGTTAATTTAACTGAATAACTCAATTTTTGGTGTCTATAACCTTACTTAAAAAAATTGCTTTTAAACAGGGTCTCACCATGTAGTCTGAGTTATACTTGAACTCATGATCTTTCAGTTTCCAAATACTGGGATTAAAATTTGTGTCACCATGCCTAGCTAACATTTTCTTTTTCTTTAAAAGAAAACTCCAGAAGTTTTGGAAGATGGACAAGAATTTTTTTTAATGTCTTTATCTTGCTAGGAGGTTGGTTTTATGTTTTATGTTAAATTAAGCTGGTTTAGACATACATGTAGCTGGGGAATAAAGTGAATATTATTTCCATCCAATCCAGTTAATTTTGGTATAATTTTGATTTATTTTTTGTCTATGGGAGGGGCATGGCATATTATTCATGTGGAGGTCAGAGTATCAAGAGCTTGGAGGTTAACTGTGAGGTGTTTCACCTTATTTGATACAGGGTCTAAGACCACTGTATCAAATAAGGAGCTAGGAGACTTCAAACAAGAGTGGACTATTGGGCATGTGAGTTTGTTTCAAATTCACATTGTCTTAGATGTGTTGGGATTGTATATATACGTACCATTTTGCAACTGGCTCCACAGGTGTACGAGGGAATTGAATCTGGGGCATTAATTTTTGTAGCAAGTGCCATTCACCACTGAACCATCTTCTCAGGCCCACGTTCTTTTATAGTTCATGCTTAATATGATGTATTAGCAGCTATGGACAAAGCCCTGGCAGCTGTGTAGCTGACAGCATCAGTCTTTGGAAACCTTTGTAAATGCCAATTCTTGCATCTGAATTTTAAGTTTTCATGTCGAATGGCCCAGGAATATGAGAGCCATTGTACAACATAAAACAATTAAGATATTTCAGACATCACATACCTGACTTTCAACTAGTCAGTGGTTAAAGTTGTATGTTCAATTTTTTCTCTCCTGGAATGAAGTATATGCTAAAATATATGTGTCCCCTAATGAAGACTCACTTGTTTTCTTTCTATTCTCAGCCACATTTTTGTTTAATTATGACCTTACAACAGTGGCTGTCCATGTCCCTTGCTTCCTGTGATGATTGTAGAAAGTGAACCGCAGTTAGGAACAAGCCTAATGGACAATAGGCAGAACAAAGATGCTTAATTTCCTAGTGAATTCTTGGATTGTCTCTTGAGATGCTTCCACCACAGGTGCAAACTACCATTGTACAGAAACAAAAGTTAAGAGCCCTTCCTGTGCAAGCATGGTGACCCACCAAAGGTTAGTGGTAAGACACTACTACTGAAGACACCTTATGTGGTTGACATGTAAAATGGAATGGCATGGCTGGAAGTTGGAAGAGAGTCAGTCCCCAGACAGTCAGCGTGTCTAGTGCCAGAAGGTGCTACATGGGCGACTGGGGGAAAATGACCAATATCTGTCCAAGCAATTCATGGTCTAACCTACTTAGCAGCAAATAACTTGTTGTGATGCCCAAACAAGTGCAATAGTGGCACACAGTCATGGTGGGGAACCAAATGCTCTTAATTTGGCTAACTGATCCCCTCAGTGGTACGGGACCCATAGCTGGAGCTGGGAAACAAGTCAGAAACATATCCAAACACAAGCCCACTCTCCATTATCAAGCTATCATCAATCATGGGCTACAAGAGGGCCTATACCTAGTAAATTCTCTATAAAAAAGTAAGGGTTATCTCATTTGTCCTGGTGGTAACTTACTCTCCATTGGAGAATCTGCCTCTCTTTTTCAGATAGATGGAGATCCTAAGAAGAGAGCTACCCCATCATACCTCAAAAGGGCCCCGGCTGAAACTAAGAAAAATTGGTGAAACAAGCAAGGGTGATGTTTTCCTGGTGAACCCCGTACCAGCACAAGGGGGAAGGAGATCAACACAGAGAAAAATCAACTCCTACCGAATCAGAGATCCAGAGACCCAGAGGCCCCCAACAGCTCATCACTGAAGCAGACCAAAATTGAACCCAACATGGCTCAGGGAAATTTTGCTGAAGAGGGGGAGGAAAGAATGTCAGAGCCACAAGTTGGGTCATGATATGCAGAGAAATTTATCTTACCCATAACTGTGGGCTAACTCCACAATGCATGACCCATATACCTCAATAAGGAGGGGCCAAGGGGAGGGGGTAGGTCATGGATGAGCCTAATTATGGTGCCAAACTGACTGTATACACTGAATATAAAACTAATTAATAAAAAAATTAAAAAAAAGAATTCGAAGACATGATTGATTCTATGCATTCAATATTACATATAAATAATGTGGGGTACAGCTCATGAGACAAAATTAATTTGGCTTTCCCTGAAGCAGAGAGTAGAAACTCCTAATGGTAGGATGTGTAACGGAACCTTCACTATGTGAAAGACAAGCGATCCATCCAGTGGGTTAATCTGAGGAGTTCTGCAGAGAATAACAAACACTTCAGAGGCAGGGCACAGTACACATGAAACAGCTGAGGTTGTGAACATAAGATTTTTCTAGAAGACAGACCATTACCTGTTTTCTGCATAGCTCTCAGTAGCATGGGGCTGAAAATAAGCTATGCACTCAGTAACACTTATTAGATGAAAGAAATGCTATTTCCTACTTAGTTTCCAAATTTAAAGAGGCAAGGAAGCCATTTTTCCTAAATTAGTTTTTAAATAAAGATGAAACTCTTCAATTAAAGAATAAGGATCATTTATTAGTAGAATGAGAGAGTCCACTGGCGATAAAGTGCTTATTAATCCAGGATGTCAGGCCAAGAAAGCAAAGGTTGTGCCAAATGAGCAAATTTACTACCTAATAAAGCTAAAAGAAGGTTAACTAAGTGCATTCAATAAACACCAGTAAACCACCACATAATTAGACTCAGCAGTGAACAAAGCCAGTGGGCACTTCACCAAAGCCCACTCAGAATCTATTTATAAACTGACTCACAGGGGACCAGTGACCAGTATTTCCATGTGCCATGGTCACGTCCTTGGTTGAAGGAACAGTAGGTGTTGATTTGCAGATTAAGAAGAAGGTGAAAAGAAGAAAAGCATAATGCAATAAGAGGAGTAAGATGGGACATAAAACAAATAAATGTTTGGGATGTAGGTAAATGTTAAAATGTTTGCCAAGCCTGCCCAAAGTCTTGAGTTTGATACTCATCACCACAATACATGATAACGAATATAAACAAATAAAAAGCACACATGTTAGGTAGCTAGTCACATATTAGCAGATCTGAGGTTCACTGTAGAGAGACTTGTCTTTAATAATCACCTACTGTAAAACCAGGAACTGAAACTGCAGTACTCTGTTTATCTGTCAGAAGAATGGAACTGACCTGTGTCTCTGACATTCTTAACTGCTAAAAAGATCATAAGACTATAGTACAGAAAGACTGTCTACTAAAGAACACAGGAAGATTGTTGTCCCCTCCCTTTAGAGCTCATCGCTGTGTTCCTGTGAAATTAAAAAAAAAAAATGAACTACTTAAACAAAATGGCTATGGGACAGGCCCTGCAGGTGAGATATTCTCTGGGTTTTATCCTCCCAGCAACCCCACTGGTAACTGTTCTTGTTAGACATATTGGAAGGTCAAGGACAGAGAGGAAAACAATTTGCTCATGCAAGACATTTTTAGAGCTAGGATCTGACCCCAGCGTCCAGCAGAGTGGTCACAAATGTAGCTACTCCAAGTATTGCCTCCCATGTAATGAACCACATTTCTCCTGTACACTGAGGCCTCATAGAAGGAAGAAAGTGAGCTATTTCAGCTAAATTCCCATCTAATAAAGAATACTTTTTTCTCAGGAGAGAAATGTCCTGTCTCCCAAGATGAAGAGTCTGCAGGAGGAATCCATAGTAGCTAATTTCTCATTAATGAGGCAAGACACCCAACCAGAAGCAGCTTATGAAAGGGAAGGACTTATTTCTATCCTGCAGACATTCAAATCATCAGTTTCTGCTCCTTGTTCCCATAGATTCATGGCAGTCTCATGATGCAAAGAGAATTCAGTTCAGCTTTAAAAGTCTCCACAATTTTTTCCAGTCTCAACACTGTTCAAAAGTCCAATGTCTCAGGCTGGAGAGATTGCTCAGCACTTAAGGCATTTGTTTGCAAAACCTAAAGACCCAGGTTCCATTCCCTAGTACCCACATAAGCAAGATGCACAAGGTGGTGCTGCATCTGAAGTTCATTTGCCGTATCTAGAGGCCCTGTACACCCATTCTCTCTCTCTCTCTCTTTTCCTTTCTCTCTCCCTCCCTCTTTTTCTCTCAAATAAGTAACATTTTACATCTGAGACTCAAGATAGACTCTTAAATATGAGTTCTGTAAAAATAAAAATGTAAGTTACATACTTAAAACACTAAGTGACACAGAATAAGAATTTCTATTAGAAAGAGGAATGTGGACATAGCAAGAAAGCTTGGACAAATGTGATATTGAAATCCAACTGGGCAAACATCAAATACTGTATTGCCATATCTGGCATCCAGGACTCATACTGAAATTCGCTGAGCTCCAAAAGGCTTCGATAATTCAACCCTTCCACATGTGTTGTTTGCAGCTTCTCCGATAAGCATGATGTACCCCATGATGTAGCTTTCATTGGTGGTGAACCCACAGTAATAACATCTCCAAAATCCTGATCTCTCAGCCTTAACCTAAGGTTCAAATTCACAGTGTCACAAAATGGTCTCATTGGAATCTCTTGCTAGAACTTTAACTCTGCTTCAGTGGTTGGCTGCAAACCTGGCACTCACCATAACCTCCACTTCCTTCATCTTCATGCCTTCAAAACTAGCACCACAAAAGCAGTGCTGCCAAGCTATTGTGCCAGGTGGGGATGAAGGCAGACCTTGAGAAGTAGGGGGCACCTTCAGCCTTCTCATTTCAGGTATTTTTATAACTGAATTTAATTTTTAAAAGTCTGAAGGCAGCTCTCTAGAGTTTCATATTTGCTGGTTAGTGTGCACAGATGTTTGGAACAGAACATGGGCAAATTGTGGGATACCCTGAAATGTCCTAAAATTTGGATCATGAATATACTAGAAGGGGAAGAAATTCAGCATAGAGGTGTGGAGAATTTATTCAACAAAATTATTGAAGAAAAATTTCCCCCTCAAAAGAGTTCCATCAAGATACAAGAAACTCACAGAATTCCAAACAGACTGGACCAAAGAAGAAACTCTCCAAGATACATCATCCATGGTAAACCTGACAATCAGTGCCAGAGTGAAGGAGACAGGCTCTGAGCATACTCATACCTGCCAAAGCAGAGATACAGAGGGTCCTAACAGCTCATCACTGAAATAGACTTAAAACACAACCAACACATCTCAGGGAATTTGCGGAAGAAGTGGTGTAAAGATTGTAAAAGCCACAGATTTGGACATCATGTCTAGAGTCATTGACTATTGATCCCACAACACATAATCCACAACCCACATGGGGAATACCTGCAACACTACTGAGGAGAACCCCCAGTACCATGGGGGCAAGGACGAGGGAAAGGATGGAACCAACACACCGTGTATCCTGCTAAGTATGTCTGCAATAATAATAATAAAACTATATCCAATCTTCCACCCACATTCCACTGAGGGCCCTCCTCAGAGTAATTATTAGTATTCACTCTGGGTTCCAGAAGTGCTCAGTAAGTCTGTGTGTGGGGTGCACATGCCTCAGATTACTTCTATCTACTCTGTGTCTCATACAATCATTTTCCCTCTCCTTCCATAACATTCCCAGAGGTTCAGTTGGTAAGTTAGAAGTCTCATTTAGTGTTAAGTTATTTTTAGCCTCTTAATTTCTTTTTTGAGTTTTGAGTTACCATACTATCTGTGGCCATCTCACTGGAGCTGATTGTCAGGCTAGAATTGAGAGCAAATGAGAGTGGCTTTCTTTGCAATATCTCCTGGGCCCCTATACATGTGGTAGAGGTGGCATGTCTTAGGGTAGACAGTCAGTTATCATTCCTTGTCATATTAATAGATCACACTAGGATCTGTAAATCTATGAATATGCCTTATTTAAAATTAAGACAGATTATTCAACTAAGAGTGAGAGTAATTTAGACTAAAGGGATAAGCATAGGTATTTGAGAAAATTTTGATGTGTGTACCCACTATCCTTAGATAAAGAACAGTGGAGGTTTATCTGTGGAGTCTATGAGTTTCTTATTCATGGGGTTCTGACTTGGTTCTCAGTACCAGGTATGACCTCTCTCCCACTGAGTGGGCCTCATGTCCAATCTGAGAACAGTTGGTTACCTGCATAGACTGTGTCCCACTATTGCACAAGTGCTTATTTTACCCCCGGCTAGTTAATTGCATAGCTTTCAAGCTCACCTATTTATTGATGCTATTATTGACCATTATCTCTGAGCAGCTAGCATAACACATTCTAGCATTATAAGAGCTATTCAAGAGGGAACTTGTTTTATTTTCAGTTCCAGCATGGGGTCTTGAAGTCCTGTGACCACAACCTGTGGTGTCTTCAGCAATACAATTTCACCTTTTAGCTCTGGCAGGTAACCAGATGCTTTGGTAATGGTCCACATTGTTTTGAGGATCTCATGGTCAACTTGACCAACAGCTCACTGTGGGGAGTAACCCAATTCTGGCTCTGGGATTTACCAGCCAGGCCCATGGTATTAGTGCTAAGCTTCCACAGGTCACTTCTGTCCTGGCCACTCCTTTTCCCTTATTGAAGGTTATGTCTTGTAGAATGCTATCCAAGGTAAAGTTTTCTATAGTACTAATTCATGTTGTAATTAGTTTGATGTAATTCCCCCAACCTCACTTCACCCTACCTCCCAAATACCTTCCACACACTGTATTTTTTTCATTAGTTTTTTCCATCCCTCAAACTGTTTATTAAGTAGCCTCTCCTCTCATTCCTAACTATTTTCTCTATTTATCCTACCCTCATTCTAGTTCCATGTCAATATTCCTAATGCTTACTACAACATACAATCAACTGAAGCTGTTCTAGGTTAGGAACAGAATTCAAACGAGAACATATGGCATTGGTCTTTCTAAGCCTGTGTGACCTTGCTTACTATGATGTATTCCCAGTCCATCCATTTTCCTGTGTCCTTACCACTGAGTAGAATTCCGTTGTGTGAATTTTCAATGTCTTCATTAACCAATCATTTGTTGATGACATCTGGACTGACTGTGGTAATCCTAGCCACTTTGTGTGGAGCAGTTATAGATATGGTTGTGCAACTGTCTCTGTAGTAAATGATATAGTCTTTAGGGTATATGCACAAAATATAGCTGGATATAATAGTAGATCTATTTTAAACATTTTGAGATGTCTTCAAAAGGATTCACAATTCTTAAAGCCCAAGTTTTCAATAGGTTAGGTATTGCCTTCAGGAAAACTTGCCTGTTGTCCCATTGAAAAGCATCTACCCCATCCATGGTGGTAATCATTTTACAATTTTATCTGAAAGTGAATGTAATCTCTGGATTTGGATCCTGAAGCTTGTTCACATTTTTTACTGTGCCAAAATTTATTTTCTCTATACACTTATCCTCTGTATGTGCTTTCACCAAACACATAAATCTCTTACTTTTAAATTCAACTGCTCCAATTCTCCAGAACATTGGCATCTATATTCTTTTTGCCAGAGTATCACAAAAACTGTCTCTAGTCAAATTCTTGACAAAGTCCTTCCCCCAACTTTAAATATCATGACCCAAGAATCCACAGTCCACACTACGCATTGCATTTGGTCTTTCAAACTATCACCAGAATGATCCATTACATTTTGCTTATAACATTGTCAAGCTTTACTAAATCCAAAGTTCCAATTTTTTTCACATTCCTTTGTCAAACAAATTCTAAAATATTAAAAAGCAAAACAAAAAACACATTTCAGGCTTTGCGCAACCATAGTACGTATGTTATATAGTGGTTACCTATAAAGGACTTGTTTCTAGTTTACTGTTTCAAGAGAAAGTTTAATCATGTCAGGGAATATGTAGCATGGGCTTGGTGTCATGTCTCTGCAGCAGCAGGGAGGAAGTAGAGAAAGTAGGCACCATGCATCAAGTGGTGATGAACTGTAATACCCCAAAGGACAAGCCAAGTGACACACCTACTCCATCAAGGCTCTACCTCCCAAAGCTTCCTTGAACTTCCCTAAGTGCACCCTTAGCGCCAGTTTAAGTATGAGGTTTATTCAGAATCACATGAGGTTATGGGGGACACTTACATTCAAACCATCACAACACACAAATATATTAAGTTTTCAACAACTGGCACATCACACTTAGCTCACATTCTATTTTGTTTCCAATCAATTTATTCACACTGCTCCATAAAACAACTGTAGCAGCTATTCATAAAGCACAATTATCCATAAAGCACATTAGGCTTATCTTTTCCTTGGATCTCATTTTGTTTTGAAGACAATTTTTGTATTTTTTTTTAATGAGAGAGAGAGAGAGAGAGAGAGTAGGAGAGAGAGAGAATTGGCATACCAGGGTCTCCAGCTACTCCAATTTAACTCCAAATATGTGTGCCACCTTGTGCACATGGGCAACATTGCATGCTTGCAGCACTTTATGCATCTTGCTTATGTGGGACCTAGAGAGTTGAATATGGGTCCTTAGGCTTAACAGGCATCTCTCTAGCCCTCTTATTAAATCTTGTATTAATTGGTATCGTTTTAGGGGGAAAAAAAATCTCTCATGTGCAGGCTCCAGGCAGAACACTTAAGGGAAGAAACAAAACTGAAAGACTAAAGGGTAACATATGGTTGAAATGACACAGAGAAATGTGGACATGCCAAATAACTAGACAAGCAACAAGTTAGGACTGAAGAAGTGTACAGAAATAACCAGCCCTCAAGAGACACAAGTTCCAGGCTGCTTGGGCAGCCAAAGCTGCGTGAGGACTCTGCCTTGTTAGACAATGTTCTTTAGAACTCACTTGCTATCTCTGGAAATGTATATGTCAGAGCAAGTCAAGAGTACTCTAAAATTGACCAACTCTTCTGAATTATAATCTACATTGTTTCATATTTTTTCTTGTAACAATAGATGTCCTGGTTAAGTTGCTTGACCACAAGCAACAAATGTCTGCTCTTATTTATTTGAGTCAACCAAATGAAGAGACATTCATCAAGATCATAAAATTTGTATGAGAAAATGGGAAAAAAACAATAAAAATCGTGTCCCTTCAGCCACAACCCAAACACTACGGAAGCATAAGGCTACTACCAATCCTAGTATTGTACCACAATTCACTGCCACAGTGCATTGAGTACACACTGGATTCAGACTAGGTTAAGCGGTACCCCTGCCACTACCACTGCCAAATGGCTTTGGCACCACCCAGCCACCCAGTCTCCTGTTAAACAGTTCCCATGGAGCCAAGCCAGGGATAGCTGCTAGAGCCGAGCTGTAAGCAAGGTAGGAAGGTTATTCATGAAGAGAGAGCACTTCTTCTTCATCAAACTCCCATATCTGATGAGTCAAAAGTAACAAAGGTGGTTCCTGTGCAGAAACCCCCCAAAACAGACTCCAAGAATAGACAACTAGAACTCAACTTTACACTTTACACATATATACACAAAGGACATTATTGTTATATAGAAGCTTGTGTGCACCAATTTTATGTGAACACTGAGCAGAGAAAGATATCCCCAATACTTCAAGCTGATCTTATGTTGCTCCTTATAACGTTGTTTTCATGATCTCATTATCAGTATGCCTCACACTTCAGTGTAGTTACTGATGGATTCTGTGGTACATTGGTACCTGGCTTTTCCTTCCTTGTATTCTTGGTGAAAGGAAGATTCAGAAAGATCAAATGTAAGTAGTTTGGCTTGTATGTTCTTGTTTCAGGATGTTCATAGTAAATAATATTTGAATTAGATTTGGTAATTCAAATTTAATTTTGTTGTTCCATAGAGTTACTTCAAACAATAAGAAAATTATTTGTACTGTAAATTATAAATAATAAAAGATAAACACTTTTCCCCATAAAGGTAGTATATAATGGAAAAATTAGAGAAAATGCCAACAATAAAAATAAAGAAACTAATATTAAGCAGCAATTTAATTTTAAACTGTTAAGGCTTTATCAAACCATGACAATATAATATAATTAATATAATATAACATGATAATGTATCATACAAACATCATCATGTGTATTCACTGAGAGAAGTAGCATGATATGTTTTAGAAATGTGTACATTCATATCATTTAAGACCATTTAATATATTGTATACCTTAAATGCTGATTCAAAAATGATTCTTCTGATTATTTTCCCAAGTAAAATATAGAGAGAAAACATTAAAATGTTAATAGAAATATAATTTTTAGTATAATATTAAAGGTAAAAATATTTCCAAAGGGTTAAAAATTGCTGGGTATATGATGAAATACTTCTTGAAGTGTATTATACTATCATTGAACATGATGTTTATGAAATATTTATGCTTCTTGTAAGACAGGCACTGTACCTAATCACACTGCTTATGAAGTTTCATGATGTTTCTGTCTCTTATGAAACCACAATCTCTTCAAAGCCATGCATCCTGTCTTTTTTTATCAGTAGTAAACAGTAAACCCTTGGCCTCATTTATGCTCAATAGATTGTTGAGGAATAAAATAAATGCATGATTGAGGGAGTGAATAAAAATGTGTATGCATGCTTTATAAAATTGTTTTCCTTGAATGGCCTCTACACATCCTATCTTATGCATTTTATGACATAGAATGTTGCAATAAAAGACAATTAATCAATATTATGCAGAACCGTGCTCTAAAGCCACATTTGAAATTCAGTGCTTCATCTCAGTGGAAAGCACTTTCGTTTCTCTTTTATTTTATTCAGTAGGTATGAACATGGATACAATGAGCCCCAGATAAGCCATGATCCTGACTGGATTTTCTAAACAGCTCTGTAATATATGGGAATATATTACTTCAAAATTCCTTGAACATTATATTACATATGCATATACATGCACATACATGTACACATGCACATGCACACACACACAGGCACACACTCACAAGCACACACAATGCACAGCACAACATATACCAATCTGGCTGCCTCCCTAGTACACTCTGGCCAGTTTTTAATATTACCAGCAAAGGATGTCAGAAAATGACAAATTTGCTAAGCCCCAACTAAATATTTAGAATCTCACCATTTTCATATTTAAAATAATATTGTATGGTGGCCCTTACAATTAAATTTAAGTGTTGTGGTAGTTTGAATGTATGTTTCCCATACTAGCTTTTAATAAAGCTTGTAACTTGGATTTCCAGCTTCCTGACTAGAAGAGTTGTCACTTGGGGCATATCCTGGGGTCTAGTCCTAAGGTGTGTTTGGGGGAGGATATGCATTCCAGTCAAATGGTATTCAGGTTTTCAGCTTTGGTTGCTCTTGTTTGTGCTGTTGGCTATTTGTTGGCACCTTTCTGCTTATATATATGGAAGCAACTTCTTTTTTTTTATTTGCCAATTGATGGAATTTCCACTGGATCTGTTAGCTTGAAAGAAATCCTTCCTCCCATAAACTGTCTTTTTTGGATGTTCATCCCAGAAACATGGAGCTGACTACCACAAGTAATTTGCTAGTTGTTCAATCTTGCAAATTTAAGGTCATATCAACAATTTAGTTCAACTTCCAGGACAAGGGTGCACCCCCAAGACCATACAATGCCTTGGACACATGCCCCAAGGACTTTTTACTGATAATTTAATCTCTCTCAGACTCTAAAAAATAAAAATATATAACCCACACATAGTACAAGGTATACCCACATGCCATAACAATTATTTCTGACATATTTTATGGATAAGGAGTTTATTCATGTTTATTGATAGATATAAGCAGGAAAATACCATACAGTAAAACATTTTACACATATCTACTAGTTTTAGAACAAAGTCATTATACCAGGTATGTAGGCTCTTGAAAAATCTTATAGGAGATGATCAGACTTCTAGCCAAGATGGCGACTGCCTGACTGTGCCACACATCCCCGGGAAGGAAAGGCAAGGCATTAAGGGTTCACTGGGTCATTTAGGGGAATGAAATCTCCAATAGATTTCCAGTGAGAAGGCACAGAGGGAAAAAAAAAAAAAAAACAAAAACAGGGAATTGCTGATTCTATCCTGGGTGGGTAGCCCTCTCCTCCCCCCAAGCAGCAGCCATACCCACGGTCCCAGCTTCAGGAAGCTCCTGCACTTACTGTAGGAAAAGGGTCCCAGGCCAACATAGTTCCACTTGCCTCACTGCACAGAAGTGATCACCCTGCTACCCCTGCCCACAAGTGACCTAGGTCAGGCTATGCCTGTTGGCCCATTGAAGCTCAGGCTCCTTTGATTCATTTGCTCATCAAATGGCCCCACTGCCGCTCAGATCCCAGCTTGTGGAAGTTTAGCTTGCTCTGCCCACTTGCTCACTTACTTCTCTGGCCACTGCACATTCACACACCAGTGAGGCCCATTCCAACTCCCCATGTGAGCTCAGATTATGTCTGTAGCTTATGCTAGCTCAGGTGCCAACCCCTCTCGGTCTGCCGGGCCGGCCGACCACCATTGTGGAGCACAGAGTGCTTCCAGTTCCCAGTGTTCCTCCATGCCAGAGTTTGGGCCGTTTCAGTGCTTGGTGCCTCAGTGTCTCTCCTAATGTGAGCACAGGCAGCTTTGGCACATTACCACTTGAGAGCTCAACCAACTTTGGCACCCCAGCCAAGCAGGAGCTCAGGCAGCTTTGGCAAGAGAGATTCAAAGCCCAGGCTGCTTGGCAACTGCCTTGGGCTGCTTCAGATTCCCATTGTTCTTGAGCTCTGGCTGGCCCACCCACTTACATGCGCATACACTGTGATGGGCAGACCACAGAGCAAAAGAAATAACATTAAAAATCAAATGCATGAAAATCCAGTTAGATCACCTAGACCTACAATGAACATTTCTAACCAAAACATAGAAGAGTCATTGGGATCAGAATACCAAAATGAAGCTATGAGGAATGCAAGCAGATCACAATAACCAAACTCAGAGTAGGTACAAAAAACTTCAAAGTCCGTGGAAACACAAACCCACATATACCATCAATATGGCAGGGATCATTCAAACCTCACAGGCTTTACCCTGAATATTAATGGCCTTAATTCACCCATCAAGAGACACAAGCTAACAGGATGGATCAAAAAATTAGACCCCTCAATCTGTTGCCTTCAAGAAATCCACCTCACCACTAAAGACAGACACCTCCTCAGGGCAAAAGGGTGGAAAACAATATTCCAAGCAAATGGCAATAAGAAAAAGCAGGCATAGCTATATTAATATCAGATAAAATAGACTCCAAACCAAAAATAATCAAAAAGGACAAAGAAGGTCACTTCCTATTTATCAAGGGAAGGATCCATCAAGAGGATATTACATTCAAAAATGTGTATGCACCAAACACAGTTCATAAACCAAAACCTACTTGACAATAAAACAGAAATAACTACAAACACCATCATAGTGAGGGAACTTCAATATACGATTATCAGTAATAGACAGGTCATCCAAACAGAAACTCAACAGGGCAGTAAGAGAGGTCAACAAAAACATAGACCACTTAGACCTAATGGACATCTACAGAACTTTAAATCCCAAATCCACAGACTACACATTCTTCTTTGCAGCCCATGGAACATTCTCTAATGTAATCCATATACTGGGTCACAAAGCCTGCCTCCACATATTTAGGAAGATTGACATAAATCCCTGCATGATATCAGATCACAGTGTTATTTTGCTAGAAATTAGCAAAAGACCCACCAAGCATCCCAATAGCACCTGGAAACTGGACAGCATACTTTTAAACAATAAATGGATAGTGGATGAAATAAAAAATAAAATTGCAAAATTTCTAGAATTGAATGACAATGAGAACACATCATACCAAAAATTATGGGACACAATGAAGGTGGTCCTCAGGGGAAAATTCATAGCACTCAATGCCTTCATAAAAAAGACAGAGAGATCCCAAGTCAATAATCTAACCATCCACCTAAAGGCACTGGAAAATCAAGAAAAATCCAACCCAAAGAGCTCCAGAAGGAAAGAAATAATTAAAATCAGAGTAGAAATTAATGAATTGCAAACTAAGAAAACAATTAAGACATTTGACAAAACAAAGAGCTGGTTCTTTGAAAAAAATAAAAAAAAAAAGATTGACAAACCCCTAGCCAACTTGATCAAGAAAAAAAAAAAAAAAAACAAAAGAGAGAGAGAGAGAGAGAGAGAGATGAGATGCTTCAAATTAACAAAATTCAAAATGAGAAGGGAGAGAGCACAACAGACATAGTGAAATTGGGAGAATCATCAGGACTTATTTCAAAAATATCTACTCCATAAAACTGGACAATGTGGAGGAGATGGATAAATTCCTGGACACATACCATGTATCAAAGATAAACTCAGAGTAGATTAATCTCCTCAATGAACCTATCACACTCATGGAGATTGAAAAAGTGATAAAAATCCTCCCAAAAAAGAAGAGTCCAGGACCAGATGGCTTCTCAGCTAAATTCTGTCTAACCTTCATGGAAGAACTCAAACCAATCTTCCTCAAACTGTGCCACACAATTGGAGAACAGGGAAAGCTACCCAACTCCTTTTATGAAGCTAGCATCATCCTAATTCCAAAACCAGGCAGAGATGCCACAAGAAAAGAAAATCACAGGCATATTTCCCCCATGAATTTAGATGCAAAAATCCTGAACAAAATCCTTTCAAAATGAAACCAACAACACATCAAAAGCATTATCCACCTTGACCAAGTAGGATTCATCCCAGGAACACAGGGGTAGTTCAACATATGGAAATCTGTCAATGCAATAAACCACATAAAGAAGGCTAAACACAAAAACTACATGATCATTTTCATAGATGCCTAAAAGGCCTTTGACAAGATACCACATCAATTCATGATCAAAACACTGGAGAATTGGCATGGTTGGTTCATATCTTAATATAATGAAGGCAATATACAAAGATCCCAAGGCCCAAATAAGACTTAGTGGAGAGAGACTGGAGGAATTCCCATTAAGATCAGGAACAAGATAGGTTAGTCCACTCTCACATCTACTCTTCGATATTGTACTGGAAGTCCTAGCTCAAGCAATTAGACAGGAGAAGGAAATAAAAGGGATACAATTGGAAAGGAAGAAGTGAAGTTAGCTCTATTTGCTGATGACATGATTGTATATGTAAGACACCCGAGAGACTCCATTCCAAAACTCCTGAAGGTGATTAACTCCTATAGCAAAGTAGCAGGATATAAAATCAATGCACAAAAAACAGTACCCTTTCTATTTGCAAATAAAAAAGATACAGAGAAAGAAATAAGAAACATGGTCTCATTTTCAATAGCAACAACAACAACAACAACAAAAATACCTTGGAATAACTTTAACTGAGGGAGTGAAAGATCTATACAACAAAAACATAAAAGCACTCAAAAAAGAAACTGAGGAGGACTTGAGAAAATGGAAAGACCTCCAATGCTCCTGGATAGGCAGAATTAACACTGTGAAGATGGCAATAATACCAAAGGCAATATACAGATTTAATGAAATTCCAATTAAAATCCCAACAGTGTTCTTCACAGAGATAGAAAAAATGATCTCAAATTTCATATGGAAAGGCAGAAGGCTCGCATATCCAAACATATCCTCAGGAAAAGAAATACATCTGGAGGCATCACCATACCTGATCTCAAGCTATATTACAAAGCCATACTAATAAAAACAGCATGGTACAGGCATAAAAAAAAAGGAGTATAGACCAACAGAATACACTTGAGGACCCAGACTTTGGGTCAAACAACTATAGCTACTTGATATTTAACAAAGGCCCTAACAATATAGGCTGGAAAAAAGACAGCATCTTTAACAAATGGTGCTGGACAAACTGGATAACCATATGAAAGAGACTGAAACTTGATCCAAACATTTCTCCATGCACTACACTCAAGTCCAAATGGATCAAAGACCTCAATATAAGACCAGAAACTCAACTACCACTGGAAGAAAATATAGGAAGTACTTGCCATGATATAGGAATGGGAAAAGTCTTCCTGAACAAAACCACAGTAGCTCATGATCTTAAACAGTCACTCAATCAATGGGATCACATGAAGCTGAATTGTTTCTTTACAGAGAAGCACACAATAAGCAAAGCCAATAGATTACACACAGAATGGGAGAAAATATTTGCTGGTTATCCAATTGACAGAGGCCTAATCTCTAGAATCTACAAAGAACACAAAAACGTAAACAGTAAAAAGTCAAACAGCCCACTCACAAAATGGGGCAAAGAGCTGAACAGGCAGTTCACAGAGGAAGAAATACAAATGGCAAACACACACTTAAGAAAATGTTCATCATCCCTAATCATTAGGGAAATGGAAATTAAAACAACTATGAGATTCCACCTTACCCCAATAAGGATAGCAAACATCAAATAATCAAATGAAAATAAATGTTGGTGAGGATGTGGAGTAGGAACACTCATCCACTGTTGGTGGGAATGTAAGATGGTACAACCACTTTAGAAAGCAATATGGAGACTCCTGAAAAAGATACCAACAGACCTAGTTATTCCCTTACTGGGCATCTACCCTTCCATCCTTGGGCATCTACCCTTCAAACCTTCAAACCACAGGCCAGAGAGATTTGCTCAACCACGTTTGTAGCGGCTCAATTAGTAATAGCTAAGAGCTGGAATCAACCCAGTTGCCCATCACTAGAAGAATGGATAACTAAGATGTAGTATATCTACACAATGGAATTCTACACAGCAGTAAGAAAAAATGACACAATGAAATTTGAGGAAAAATGGTTGAACCTGGAACAGATCATTCTCAGTGAACCCAGTAACAGAAAAAAAAAAAAAATTGACACGTATTCTCACTCATCTACAACACCTAATTTGAATCTATCCAAGATGCCCTACATACCCAGCAAGCATCTCATGGTCTAGACAATAGGATGGGTGCAGAGGGAGGGGAGGATGACAGAGGGGGTGGGAAACACAAATCTAGACCCGAGGGGCAATGGTACCATAAAATTTTACAACCTAAAAGGCAGACCAAATGGCTGAACCTTCACCAGGCCCTTAGAGGGATGACCTGAGCCTCAAGACACTGGAGAGGGTATGATGAAGACTGACCTTAATCTTCTACAGCTTCTCTCTCTCTCTCTCTCTCTTCTCTCTAACTCTTTCATATTAGTTAACTTTTTCTTCCTTTTCTTAGTGGGCACTGACCTGTAACTACCAGTACCAGCATTTGGCTATCATCCACAATGAGATTTTGATCAGAGAGAATTACAAGGTTTCCTAAAAGAAAGACAGATTTCTGTCAGAGTACTTTATGACCAACCAAAGGTTAGTGGCAAGGCCCTACTTCTGAAGACACTTTATGTGGTTGACATGCAAAATAGAATGCCATGGCTGGAAGCCAGAAGAGAGTTAGTCCCCAGACAGTCAGCACGTCTAGTGCCAGAAGGTGCTACATGGGCAACTGGGGGAAAATGACCAATATCTGTCCAAGTAACTCATGGTCTAACCTACTTAGCAGCAAATAACCTGTTAGGATGCTCACACAAGTGCAGTAGTGGCACACACGCATGGTGGGAAACCAACTGTTCTTGATTTGGCTAACTGATCCCCTCAGTGGTACGGGACCCATAGCTGGAGCTGGGAAACAAGTCTGAACCATATCCAAACATAAGCCCACTCTCCATTATCAAGCTACCACCGATCGTGGGCTACAAGAGGGCACACACCTATTAAATTCTCTATAAAAAAGTAAGGGTTATTACATTTGTCTGGTACTAGCTTACTCTCCATTGGAGAATCTGCTTCTTGTTTTCAAAGAGATGTAGATCCCAAGGAGAGAGCCACCCTATCATAACTCAATGTGCCCTGCCGAAACTGAGATCAATTGGCGAAACAAGCAAGGGTGCTGTTTTCTTGGTGAACTGGGTACCAGCACAAGGGGGCAGGAGATCAACACAGAGAAAAATCAACTCCTCCCAAATCAGATCCAGAGACCCAGAGGCACCCAACACCTCATCACTGAAGCAGATCAAAAATGAGCCCAACATGGCTCAGGGAAATTTTGCGGAAGAGGGGGTGGAAAGAATGTCAGAGCCACATGTTGGGTTATGATATGCAGACATTTATCCTACCCATAACTGTGGGATAACTGCAGAATGCATGACTCATATACCTCAAAAGGAGGGGCTAAGGGGAGGGGCTAGGTAATGGATGGGCCTAATAATGGGACCAAATTGTATTTGATGAGTACAAATCTAATTAATAAAAAATACAATTAAAAATAAAATAAATAAATGATCACCAAGGGAAAAAGAAAAAAAATCTTATAGAGCTACAGAGATCATCCAGTGAGGTCATGAATAGATGAGGTCCATCCTCCACAGAAAAGCTGGTTGTGGTGGCATGCACCTGTAATCCCTGTATTGCAGAGGTAAAGAGAGAAAAATTTCCACAGTTTGCTCTCTAAGAAGTCTAGCCCAATCTGTGAGATCTGGTTTCACAGGAAGAGATCTTGTCTCAAAAGTAAACTGGGAAACAACTGAGAAAGACATCAGATCTTGACTTCCAGCCTCCACACTCACATGCATACTTACACACACACACACACACACACACACACACACACACATGCCACATACACATCAAAGAAAAAAGCAAAGCTTGTAATGTTGGATTTTGCCTGAGTAAAGAGAGGTGGAGGGACTGAGCCAGGGAGAGAACTTGTTTGTGAGAAAACTTAGAGTTTACGAGTCAAAGGCAGCCCAAATTATCTTCTGATGCTCCATGCATTAGCTAGAGTTCTTACTTATTGAATATCACTCACTCCTGCAAATTGTTCACTTATAAATGTCAATAATCATAATAAATAAATATGCCTTCCTCATAGATTTACTGTGAGAGTTAAATGACTCACAGTTATTTGGTTTTTCATACCCTGTGCCAAATACTAAATACTTAGCTGGGTAAAAATCCAAGTCCCTTTGTGTTATCATTAAATGTATGTGCCAACTTGCCAAGGTTAGTTAGTGGTTGCCCAGATAGAGGTTAAACATTGTTTCTGGATTATGGTGTGTCATTAAGAGATCACTAATTCCTTTCTCCTAATACAGCTTATCAACATCATCCATAAGCTTTGTCTCTTAGTAAGATTTTCCTAGGAGGATTTTATAATAAAAGCATCATTACCAATCGATCTACTCACAAATCCTTATGTCAGTGCTCACTTCTCTCAGATTATCACAGAGCACAAGATAATATCATAATCTATGGAAAACAGTAATGGTTTTTATTGGGGCTTTTCATAGATTATATAATGAGAAAGTTTAAAATGCCTAATATGCTTTAAATTAGTATACTTTGAGAAAGGTTTAAGTAATTTAATATATTAGCATATTATAAAATGTAATATGTTAATTATATTATTTCTATTTCATTTGTATATATGTGAGTGTATGAGCAGGGGCACACATGTGTGGAAGTTATAATTAAATGTTCAGATGTCAGTCCTCAGCTTCCACCTATTTTGAGGCAGACTTTCTTGCTCACTGCTGCATTTTCCAGACTAGTTGCCCTACTGATAGGTTCTCTTGGCTCCTTTTCTCTCTGTAGGCATGTTAGGACTATATTTGCTAGTGCTACAGCATCTGGCCTTTACATGGGTTCAGAGGATATGAACTCAGGTACTTATGCTGTAATACAAATGCTTTATCCACTGAAACATCTCCTTAGCCCTGTAGATTTTGAAATGAATTTCCTCTTAAGTATTCAAAATAATGGGACTATGTCTACAAATGAAGGCTGAAGAAACTTAAACTTGGCTTTTAGGTTTTGCACATTTGAGTTACTTGGGTATTTGTCTTTCTTCCTTTTTTTTCTATTTCTATTCTTTTTCTTTTCTCTCTTCTTTCTTTCCTCTTCTTTCTTCTTTCTTTCTTTCTTTCTTTCTTTCTTTCTTTCTTTCTTTCTTTCTTTCTTTCTTTCTTTTTTTTTGTAGTAGTAACAGGAATTGAACCCAGGGACTCATGTATGCTATGTAAGCATTCAACCATTTAGCCTTGACCAAACTTGTCATTTTTCTGACTCAGTTACTCACTTATAATCTGTGGATGGTAATATTATCTATGTAATCATGCAGTTATTTTATGTATATAAAATAAAGTACAGTGATCTATATGACCTATAATATGAAAATACTAAGTGTTTAACTCCCACTACAGATTAGGAACTTGAATACAGGGAAGAATCTTCCAAGCTTTATACAATGCCTTCACTCTTGCCTTGGGATTCATAGCTCTTAACTTCATTTTAATAAAATTTTCACTTTCATTTCCCAGATATACTATCAGAAATTTGATAAGAAACATAGGCTTTCTCTCTCTCTCTCTTTCTGTCTCTCTCTGTCTCTCTCTCTCTCTCCCTCTTTTTCTCTGTCTGTTGCTCTCAGTAACTAAAAATAAAAACAAAACAACTTAAAAGAAGAAACACAGGCTTAGATTTTACTATTGGTCCACCAAGAGGGCATGTGTGGCCTTGTGCTTGCCTCACTTTGGTGAGTCTGGCTAATGTGGGATCTGGAAATTAGAACAGGTCCTTAGGCTTCACAAGCAAGTGCCCTAACCACTAAGCTATCTCTCCAGCCCTTTGTTTCTCTTTTTAGTGAGAGGTATTATAAAACACATTACTTAAGAGAACCCATGGCAATAAATATTGATCATAGCTTACTTATCACAGTGTAGGACTCTGAGCTCAGCATCCACTCTGATAATCTGCAGTAAATGGCACCATTTGGAACTATGTAACATCATGATCTTCATGTTGTATACTGGTCTTTACTTTTCTTTAATATTCTATTTGTTTATTTTTATTGGAGGGGGGGAGAGATAGAGATAGAGAGAGAGAGAGACAGAAAGAGAGAGAGAGGAAGAGGCAGATAGGCAAAGAGAGAATTGACATGGTAGGGCCTCTAGCCACTGCAAATGAAATCCAAACACATGCACACCCTGCACATCTTGTGTACGTGTATACTGGAGCATTGAACGTGGGTCTGTAGGCTTTGGAGGCAAGTGCCTTAACTTCAAAGCCATATCTCCAGCCTTGGATGCTGTTCTCCTTTCTGTATTGTTTTTATTACTGAGGATTGAACACAGGATCTCTTGCATGTTAAGCTCACATTCTGAACTGATGAGCAGTTCTAGTCCTCTAATCACATGTTAGGTGTTAACTTACTTTGTTCTCAGTCCTCAAATAATATAACCCTGCTAAAAAGAAACTACTTGGTTCTTAGTGCAGTAAGTTAAAAATGGTAAAGTCTGATCTTATGCAGAAAGCAGTGAAACAATTAATCAAAGCAAGATTTCATGGCACTAGGACCAACCTGTAATCTCCACACTCTGTTGCCTCTCTAAAGCAAATGTGGAAAACAGTCTCAAGAGTAAAACCAGCCTCAAATGCATGGCTAACATCAGGGTAAGACTGCCATGAGAAATCATCCAAAATTTCCTCATTTTCTACTCTCTTTAAACTATATATATTAGATAGATAGATAGATAGATAGATAGATAGATAGATAGATAGATAGATTTGAAAAAAAAAACATTTTTATCACTCAGCCACAATTAATTAATACTAAAGTTTAAGAGATGAGTGTTTTGTTGACAAAACCTATTTGTATAACTCCTTGAAAAGCAAGTATCTTCTTTTTATTTGTTTGAAGATTTGCGTTTATGTGTGGGGGTGCTGGTGCTCCAGAGCCTCTTGCTGTGACAAAGAAACCAGATGCCTTTGCCCTATTTTGCATCTGGTTTATGCGGGTAGCTCAGGAATTGAAACTAAGGTGGCAGGATTTGCAAGCAAGCATCTCTTACCACTAAGAAATCTTCTCAGGCAGAAGTCTAACTCTTGTTATGTCCTTCCCTCAATTAGTCTTTAGGAGGCTTGTAGCTCCCATTGAGAGCCATGGCCATGGAAAAAAATGAGCTACCAGACTTTACTAAGTGGGGAATTTCAGAAGAGGGTCCATATCTCAGCAACATGTTTTCTATCATGCCTTAACTGTTCATCCCATTTGACCCTGTCCGTATCACTTGAGCTATTCCCTCCTTGCCAAGCCTCTAGAGTTTCCCAAAATGCCCCCCACACTCTCCCTCAGGCTGAACAATATTCCTCCATGCTTAATCTCATTCCAATTCTTAGTCATTGCATTTTTGAGACCTACTTATGATTATCTCTGTAGGCAAATACTTCGTTAACTTCTAGTGAGAGCAAAGCCCAAATTCATGGTGCAGTGTTTTATTTATTTATTTTTTTCTTTTTTGAGTAATTAAAGGGAAGAGAAGGGTAGCAAGAACCACACACTTTTAGAAAATAATATTGGATAAGCAAGTCTTCACAGGCAAACAACCTCAGAATGTAAGCCAGATGGTCTATGAAAGTATTAAATCTTAAATGTAAGTGAAGAGATGAAAGACTTCACAGAACAGAGAACTTTTTTAAACAGAAAGTTAAATCCATTGATTGATTAAATGTCTACTTGTCATCCAGAAAAATCCTTCTCTCTTGATTAATTGCTAGCCCAACCCTATCCCACCAACCATCTTATGCCACACATAACCACAAAAATATCAGTGCTGGAATTGTCACAGAATTACCAGAACAGGTGATTACATCACTATGCATTTACAGCAGAACAAGAGAAATTTCAGCTCCTGGTTTTTCTTTGGTGAAAAATGAAATCATTTTCTTTCTGACTGTACAGATATACAGCCAAAAGTGCTGTTATCTACTCTTCCATTTTTCTCAGTCTTGAAAACAACCACATCTACAATTTGTGATTGAGTATAAAAGACATAGTAGTTTCTATTCAACAAATAGAGAATATCAGAGATTTGATCTTTCAGACTGAAACTGAGGATACAGCCACTATCAAGAAAAATTTGGGGTGAAGCCTCAAGTGTCATCGTTGAATAAAGTTACCTAAAACATTTGTCTACTCCTTGCATCAGAAATTAACTGCTTGAAGTTGATGAGATCTTGTCATTTAAGCCAAACATTCAGAAATGCTGTCTTGGACACTGGATTGTGGATGATGATTACCACATAGCAAGTTAGGTAAGAGAAAACCTAACTTCCCAGCTATTAATTTTAGAATGATAGAAGAATCATCCAGAAAGTTTGTTTTTATAATGTTATTTGAATTCTGCCACACTTCTTTATCTCATGCTTGATTCTGTGCCATAGTCAAATCTTTGTGACAGAGACCACATGATCATAAATCCAAAATCATTTACTATTTGGCTTTTACGTAAAATGTTTTAAGCCTGTGGGATAAAATATCCCAGCAAATGTTTTCTGATGTTTCATAGAGTGCTTTTGAAACTAGAGAAGACAGAGCTGAGTGAATTAACGAGGCAGATGAAGAACAAGGAGAATATTGATCATGGTTCATATTTTTGACCTTAGAAATTAGATGGAGTTGATACTGTTTACTTAAACAGATTGAAAATTATAGACAAAACTTGAAATTTTTGTGGGAATGAAGAGGGATAATAAAATCAATAAATGTCATTTGAAATAGCATCATCTATTGACAAGATTCCATTTCTAAGTTCTGAAGTTGCTTTAATTTTTATTTTTGATGTGACTTTAGTCCACGGAGCTGCAAAGTCTAGCAACAAGACTTGCTGTACAAGTTAGGAATTTCCAGTGCAGAAGTAGACTGCCTTCTACAGCACCAGCTTGTCTATGCTGATGACAACATTCCTGACTTCACTTTGGCCAGTTTTATTTTATTTTATGTTCTTTCATTCATGAAAAGTAAGGCAGCAACAATCTGTGACTCATTTATCTTATTAAAAATTCTATACATATTTTGTCAGAGATGATAAGAGCCAGGCTTTGTAAAACAGTAAGGGGAATATTAATAGTTAATGTACTAAAATGTTAAATAGACAAGCAAAACTAAGCCCTAACTAGGTTTGTCTTAACTGACAAAGAAATGTTCTTATTGATGACAGTAGACCTAATTCTACACCTAGGACCATAAAGACAATGCACTGGTGTATTTTGTGTCCTGCCTTAACTCAGATTGAAGACTGGACCCTGCTCCTCTGATATTATAACTTGAATGTAAAAGAGCACCCCAAGGCTCAGTTGTTAACTGTGTAGTCTTCAGCTAATAGTACTTTTGAGAAGTAACCAGACAAAGAGGACTAAATCCATTGATAGGTCCAGAACAAGCTTTTGACAGAAGGAAGAAACTATGGATGGTGGTGTTCTTGTTCAGAGGAAGTATTTGACTGAAGATGGGACTTTGAAGGGCACATCTCTCCAGCCTCCTTCTGTCTGATTCCTGGTCTCAATGATGGAAACAACTTTTCTCTGCCATACTCTCCTGCCACTATGCCTCTCAACCTCACCACAAGCCAACAGCAATGAAGTAAAATGATTATAGTGAAAGCTTCGGGAAGGGTGAGCCACAATAAATCCTTTCTCCCTTAAGTTGCTTTTATAGATCTATTGTCACAGCAGCTAAAGTCTGACTAACAAATCATAGATGACTCAGTCGCTCCTGCTTGGTATACTGGTGATTGGTAGGCCTGAATCCATGAGTCTTCTGATATTAGAACATAATTCTTGTGTTTATTATTTATTTATTATTGACTATTCTGGTCAGGGTTGATAGACCTGAATACAGTAAGAAATGAGGACTGTGAGGTTTGGTTTGTGAGGCTGAGAAAGAGCTTTGCCTGGACTGGGTTTGAAGCAGTTTATGTGAGAGGCTTGTTGTTATGCCAATGTCCTGAGTATTTGTGCAGGACTGTATTGTGTAGAAATGGGTTTGTCTGTGTAGAGGGCTATGGCACAGAAAGAAATGTTTGGGCTGAAACGTCTGCCTCTTCAGTTGCAATTGTATGAGGTATTTCAACCATTGAGATTGGGCCAGCTGACCTACACTGGGGCAACAGGAAGAATGTAAACTCTTTTATAAGGGGCCCTGAATGCTCAAGGAGCATCCTGTTCTTCAAAGTCTATTTTATTCCCCCCTGGATTAAAAACTTGGCACCCCACCTGGCATTGTAGACTATAAGAAATGCAGGAAAGAGAGGGTGATTGAATTTGTAGCACAGTCTTGTGTTTTAGAACTAGTCATGGGCAGTGTGGAGCAAGTTTTCTGGATTACCTGCATGGAGACCAGGCGGAGCCATGAGGGTGAACTGTGGGTTGCAGTGGAGACCAAGTGGAGATGCTGGGACCGTGAGATGGCTGCTAAGGAAAGCTTCCCGCTCTTGATGAAGTTTTCCAGGACTGTGAGTATCCTAGCTGGAGGGGCAGAATTGGAAATCAAAAGACTTTTTTTTTATTTTTATTTTGTTCATTTTTATTTGTTTATTTGAGAGCGACAGAGAGAGAAAGCGGCAGATAGAGAGATAGAGAATGGGTGGGCCAGGGCTTCCAGCCACTGTAAACAAACTCCAGATGCATGCACCCCCTTGTGCATCTGGCTAATGTGGGTCCTGGAGATTCCAGCTTCGAACCGGGGTTCTTAGGCTTCACAGGCAAGCGCTTAACCGCTAAGCCATCTCTCCAGCCCTCAAAAGACTTTTTTCTGGTAAGAACTATTGGACATGGAGATTTGTCACTTGTTAGTGTGTTGAACTTGGAGCTACAGAATTTGTTGTTTCCCTAGTTGTTTCAAATCTTCTATTGGTTAAATATTACTTTGCTATGTCCAATACCATCTTTTGTAGTGTGAGTGTTTATTCTGTGGGGGATTTTTTTTTTTTTTGGTATTATGGCAAAGCTAAAATAACTTGGACTATAGAGATATTTGAACATCATTGGAATTGATAAATTTTTAATTGATAAAATTAACTTTTAAAGATGGATTGAATGCATTGCATTTTACATCATAGGTGGTTATCAGTTTATGGGGACCAGGGGCCAAATGTGGGGGTTTGATTCAGGTGCCCCCCATAAACTTAGGTGTTCTGAATGCTAGGTTCCCAGGTGATGGAGACTTGGGAATCACTGCTTCCTAGTGGTAGTATATTTTGGGGAGCAGGCTTATGGGTATTGTAGCCAATTTCCCCTTGCCAGTGTTTGGCACACTCTCCTGCTACTATCGTCTACCTTATGTTGGCTGGGGGGGGGGGTGATGTGCACCCTCAGCTCATGCCATAATTTTCTCCTGCCATCATGGAGCTTCCTTTTGAGCCTGTAAGCCAAAATAAACCTCCTTTTTCTCCCAAAAGCTGCTCTTGGTTGGGTGATTTCTGCCAGCAATGTGAAATGAACTGCAACAAAACCTAAAGCGAATCACTCATTTTTCATTGTTTCCCAGGATGTGTAAGTGGAATGATGCACATGAATGCACGCTCTATGACTCTTGCTCTGCTTTGAATTCAGCTGTGCTGCAGGTGTGATTCTTCCATTTCCTACACAAGGCACTATAGCAGTCAGTTATGTGCATATGTCAAAATTTACTTTTTCTCATATAAACAATTATTTCATTCATTCTGATTTTGTACTTACTATAAATGTCATGCCCATATGTAATTCCCCATGTCACTATGTGAACATATACTTGTATTTACTTGGTTATGGTATTTCTTAGTATAATTATTACATTATCACAGGTTGTCCCTATCTTTTATGTACTAGATAAAGCTAAATTATTTTTATAAAGAAAACATTCTACCAACAGTACATGAGAATTACTTTTGTCCTATATACTAATTATTATTGTATACTCTGTTCATTTTTATAACTGTTATCATTTTGATAGTATTATAATAATTAACTGTAGCATAATCTATAGTCCTCTATGGTTTTTCTTTTCAAAAAATATTTTAGTGATGAAAGCATCTATTCTTTAGTGCTGAAAGCACGACACAGTGCTTGTGGGAAACAGCTAAGGTATAGCAAGGGTTTGAAACAGAAATTGAAAAAGAAAATGCATGGGACACAAAGCGCCAATGCTGTGAGGTAAATTTCAAAATGGATTAAAATTGAAATTAGTAGAGCAAGAACACATCTCATGGTGAAATGAGGATGAAGAATAAAGATGTGGGAAAAAGCAATGCAGTAATAGAGTTATCAGGTGGAAAATAACAAGAAAGTGTAAGATGTCCTAAGGAGTTCCCTACTGTATCTTCTGCTCAAATCAAGGTAGGTGGCAAACATAGGATGAAATAGAAACTCTGACCAACTGGAGAAAAAACTCACTACCTTCTTATACCTCATGCATAATATAATGTTTTAATAAATTGAATATATCTAGAATAAAACTGAACTTAAATTGTGATGTGCCAATACTTCTCCAATGCACTGTAACTATTTTTAAAGTATATATAATATTTCCTTTTTATACCAAACTTCTTCTATTCACTGAGTATCTAATACATTTGTGTTAACATAATTGTATGCCTTTTTAATAAAAATTTGGAAGTTATGCATTAAAACCATTATCATGAGTGCACTATACCTGAAACATAGACAGACACATATAACTTTCAATAATGTCAAAGTTTATTGAATAACCATAAATTCATAAGTTGTGCCAGTTTCTTTGACTGCAGTTTGATAAACAGTCTCCCTTTCCCTTGATATCTTGCCAGGTGAACACAACTTCATTGATTCTAACTTAATGATATTAATACTCAGATCACAGATTACACTTCACACAGTAAATATATTTTTATATATCTGGGTTACAGTTTAGGTAGCCAAGTTCAAAGTGTTCCAAAGAGCCCTAACTATAGGCAGGGAGAATGGCAATATGATACAAAAAGGATACCTTTGCATTTTTTCTCTTTTGTTACATTGTTAAGCACTGTCATGAGGTGACTAGCTCTGTTCCATCAAACCCTCCTGTCTCCACACAGACACTGAAATACAGCAGCTAACAGCATGGGCAAGTAATCTTTAAAACTCTAAGTCAAACAATTCCTCCCCTTCTGTAGTATTTTATTCATAATGATGAACAACACATTGTTCTAATTTCACTTGAAATAAAGTTCTGTTTTTTAATTCCACAATTTTCACTAAGTTCAGGCCCCATTAGTATCCTCACTGTTAGTCTTTCAGATCAGGCTTCTGGAATGTCTGTATGGCCTTATCATATGCCTGACCTTATTTGTCTTTATACGATAAGTAGTTAATTAACTTTTGTTTCACAGTACCATTATCTGTTTCAGTATGACATCCTACAGACTTCTTCCTGACTATTTTATTTCAAAAACCACTATATTTATTATTTTCTTGTTGCTTTTAACTAATCCTACCCAGGAACCTCTTATTAATGAAAAGGGTTTAATTGGGGTTATACTTTTGAGGGGGGAATTTGATGAAAGACACTGGTGGTAGGAGTAGAAGAGCTGGTCACATCTCACCAAAAACAGGAAGCAGAGTATGAATAGGGACAAGAGCTAGGCCACTAAACCTTAAGGTCTTAAGGTCCATAGTGACACACTTCCTATAGCAAGATCTACCTCCTAAAAGTTCCAAAAATTTCCCCACCAGCATCTCTAGCTAGGGACCAAATGTTTAAACACATGAGTCTGTGGGAGACATTTTATATATAAACCACAACAGGGACTGGAGAGATTGCCTAGCAGTTAAGGAATTTGCCTGAAAACCGAAGGATCCAGGCTCGATTTCCCAGGACCCACAAAATCCAGATGCACAAGGTGGCATATACATTTGGAATTCATTTGCAGTGACTGAAGGCCCTGGTGCACCCATTCTCTCTCGCTCTCTCTCTCCATCTCTTTCGCTCTTTTTCCCTCTCTCTCAAATAAATAAAATAAAACCACACTATCACTGTTTTCTCCACTATTGGGCTTTTTTGCTTGTTTTTGTTACAGTACTACTCACCATATCATGATGTGACATCTTTATTGCTGTTTTCTATGGAGAATGTAAACTCCATCAAAGGACAGATTTTCTCTTGTTTACTCTTTTATGCCAAACTCTTGAAACAATGAAGTGATATTTTAAGTAGTTAAGGATGCCATTCGGTGCATGCATGGTTTGTTACTTCCTATTAACCAAAAGAAGTTCCTGTTTTGCTGATAAGAAAACTATATTCAAAAGGTTGAATACTATTTTAAGATAATCATCTTGGACATTCAATTCAGTACTAAAACCAAATCCATCTGATTACAAAACCCGTGATTTTGAGATTTAAAACCTGTTTTATACTAAAGGTTCATTCCAGTAACCATAGTTGTATTATCTATAATCAAAACTAATTCTTCTAGCATAACCAATCTTATGGTTCTTAAATTTTGATGCCATGTTGGATATGAAAACAGGCCCTTCATATTTAACTAATTCTTTTAACAAATACTTGTTTGTATGTGTATAGGGAATGAGGGGACACCTGGGAGTTTTTGCCACTGTAAATAAGTGCCAGATACCTGCACCATTTCTTATGTGCTGCTACCATGAGGCTTAGGAATTGAATCCAGGCTGGCAGGCTTTGTAAGAAAATGCTTTTAACTGTTGAGCCATCTTTCATTGAAGCAGGGTCTCACTTTAGCCTCAGATGGCCTCAAACTCATGGATATATTTCTATCTCAGTTTCTCCAGTGCTTGTATTAAAAAGGTGTGGACCACCATGACTGGCTTAATTTATTCTATAGATAATAATTTTGTGTTTTACTTTAAAAATAGCTATAGATTTATCAAGAATGCTATGAACACAGTCTCCAATTATACCTTAAATGGCACCCATATGTTAATAATGTTATTTATCATTTTTTATATTTCATATCATATATACATAAAGGCTGTGTATGACTCAGTAGAAATATAGAAATGATTCACAACCAGCTTTCTCTCAAAACTACCCCCCAGTTACCCAATCACAGAAAAAAAAAAAATCGCCACATAGTTTCACTCATCTACAGCACCTAACCTGAATCTACCCAAGATACCTTACATACCCAGCAAGCATCTCCTAGACTAGACACTAGCATGGAAGGGGAGGGAGGGGAGGGCATCAAAGGGGTGGGAAACACAAATCTAGACCCAAATGGCAATGGTACCATAGTTTTCTACTTACTAAAAGACAGACCAAATGGCTGATCCTTCACCAGGCCCTTACAGGGAACACCTGAACCACAAGACACTGGAGAGGGTAAGATCAAGACTAACCTTAATCTTCTACATCTTCCCTCCCTCACTTCCCCTCTCCCTCTCTCTCTCTCTCTCTCTCTCTCTCTCTCTCTCTTATCTCTAACTCTTGTATATTAGTTATCTTTTTCCTCATTTTCTTAGTGGGCACTGACCTGTAACTCCCAGAACCAGCATGGGGCTATCATCCACAATGAGCTTTTGATCAGAGAGACCTACAAGGTTTCCTAAAAGACAGACAGATTTCTGTCAGAGTACTTAATGACCCACCAAAGGCTAGTGGTAAGACCCTACTGCTGAAGACACCTTATGTGGTTGACATGCAAATTAGAATGGCATGGCTGGAATTTGGAAGAGAGTCTGTCCCCAGACAGTCAGCACGTCTAGTGCTAGAAGGTGCTACCTGGGCGACTGGGGGAAAATGACCAATATCTGTCAAAGCAACACATGGTCTAATCTACTTAGCAGCAAACAACTTGTTGTGATGCCCACACAAGTGCAGTGGTGGCACACAGCCATGGTGGGGAACCAACTGCTCTCAATTCGGCTAACTGATCCGATCACTAGTATGGGACCCATACCTGGAGGTGGGAAACAAGTCAGAACCATATCCAAACATAAGCCCACTCTCCAATATCAAGCTACCATCAATTGTGGGCTACAAGAGGACCTACACCTATTAAATTCTCTATTAAAAAAAAGGGGGGGGTTATCTTATTTGTCCTGATGCTAACTTATTCTCTGTTGGAGAATCTGCTTCTCTTTTTCAGATAGATGTAGATCCTAAGGAGAGAGCCACCCCATCATACCTCAAAAGGGCCCTGGCTGAAACTAAGAAAAATTGGTGAAACAAGCCAGGGGGCTGTTTTCCTGATGAACCAGATACCAGAACAAGGGGGAAGGAGATCAGCACAGAGAAAAATCAACTCCTACCAAATCAGAGAGCCAGAGCCTCAGAGGCCCCCAACACCTCATCACTGAAACAGACCAAAAATGAACCCAACATGGCTCAGGGAAATTGTGCGGAAGAGGGGGCGGAAAGAATGTCAGAGCCACATGTTGGGTCATGATATGCAGAGACATTTAGCTTACCCATAACTGTGTACCTCAACAAGGAGGGGCCAAGGGGAGGGGGTAGGTCATGGATGAGCCTAATAATGGTACCAAACTGACTGTATTTGCTGAATACAAAACTAACTAATAAAGAAAAACAAATCAGAACTCATAACCAAAAACATGATTGAGCTCTTTTATTTTATTCATTTATTTGAGAAAGACAGAGAAGAGGAAGAGAGAAAGAGAGAATGGGCACGCCAGGTCCTCCAGGCACTGCAAACAGACTCCAGACACATGCTCCCCCTTGTGCATCTGGCTTATGTGGTTCCTGGGGAATGGAACCAGGGTTATTAGGCTCCACAGGCAAATGACTTAACCACTAAGCCATTTCCCCAGCCCTGGCAAAGGTATTTTATAATCATTTTTTATTCAAGCTACAATATAGTGTAAGAGTTTTGGTCCCTGGCCCTCCCTATTTAAGAATCAATTTACACTATGTCTTTATTGCTGTGTCATATTTATTTAATTCAATAAAATGAACTAGAAACAATTATATTTTACTTTATTTCAAAATTTCCTTTATTTGAAATAAGAACTTATGCCATGATCTATAAATATACTCATTCTGAAGCACAGATTTTAATAATTATGCTAAATATATTCTTATATTGCTGCCTCATTTACCAGCTCAGAACTTAGCATTAAGTTACAGATATTTACAAACTTGTCCAAAATATTTTATGTGTACATAATAGTGGAGCAACAAGACTTCACATATATCTTGCTCTTGGGGTCAAAGTATATTTTAAAGCATATCTTACAAAAATTACTTGAAAAACTATTTTTAAGAAATAAGAACAATACATTCAAATGATTAAATGTTGCTTGTCTGACTACTTACAGAATATTAGAACTGATGTCAACTTGAATGATCAACATAATAACAAATAATATAAATAATTCCAGCAAATTTTTCATTTTACTGTTCAAAAATTTAAGCAAATATTGTAACAGGCTTGGAATGCATAATTTTCAAAATAGTCTTGGAATGCATAGTTTTCTTTCACAATTAGTCTCCTGTGTTTGTAAATGTAACACTGTGAAATATACATTTTTCTGTAGCATAGAGATTCTTCATAGTTATAATTGTATATTGTAAATCATGCTAAGAAAGTTGTCTAATGTCAGAGAATCATGTGATTTAGGACTAAGAGCTAGGTGTCAATTATCCATCTGTCTTCTGATTTAATTTTGAGTGGACTTTTTAAAAAAACAATTATTTATTTATGAGAGAGAGAGAGAATAAGCATGTCAGGACCTCAAGCCACTGTAAAGAAACTCCACGTGCCACCTTGTGCATTTGGCTTACATGGGTCCTGGAGAATTAAACCTAGGTAGTTTGGCTTTGCAGGTAAGCACCTTAACTGCTAAGCCATCTCTCCAGCCCTTGTGTGGACTTTTTAAAACATTTTTTTAATTTATTTGCAAGCAGAGGGAGCTAGATAGAGGAGAGAAAGAGAGATAGGATGGGCATGTCAGGGCCTCCAGCCACTAGAAATGAACTCTGGATACATGTGCCACTGTATATCTGGCTCTACATGGGCGCTAGGAAATCAAACAGGTTCATTAGGCTCTATAGGCAAGTTCCTAAGCAACTGAGCAATCTCTGCAGCCCCTAAGATGGACTTTAAGGTAGGTAAGTAGAAAGTTGTAGTGCATTTGCAACAGAAAGTGCTGAATGCAAATCCAGAGACTGGGAGATCTAACAACTTCAGTTGAAACAGTGGTACGTTGAAACTCTCTGGTTTGCCTCAATGCAATTTTCTTTCTTTAAATCAAAATTTGGAACAACTATTATAACAGAAATACTGTTAATGTAGAGGATAAGCAAACACATTCAGAGATGGGGAAATAGCTCTGTCAGCAAAACTTGCTGATTAAATGTGAAGACATGAGTTCAGATCCTCAGAATCTATGTAAACCTGAATACAATAGCATGTCTCTGTAGTATAATTACTCTTATTAGTGAGATTGGACGCAGAGACAGAACACCTGGAAGCTCACTAACCAGTCGTGAACAACACAAAGATACTACCTCAAATAAGGTAGAGAGAGACATTACCGACACCTGGGCTTGTCCTCTGACCTCTATGTGTGTTTCATGGCTTGCATATACCCACACTAACACACAGAAACCACTGAACCCAGCTGAATGCATACAGTGCTAATCCATGACACTAAAGATATCACAAGGCATTAATTAAGAAGCAGTATATTTCTTAATGGTGTGTAGTGTTAAATTTTAGAAAATACTATGTTCCAAAGTAATTTATTTCAGGAACTGTGTTGATGTAAATACAACATAGAAACCCATGCATGCAATATTTCAAACAAAGTTGAAATGTATCTAGGACTCAAAATCTTTGAATGCAGAGGAAATTCACATGAAGAACTAATCTGACATCCAAGTATGATCATCCAGTGACAAAGCATCCACCATGTGTCCCCTTGCTCTCAACCTCAGGAGCTATGTGTATCTAGCAGAGATGATATGCATGACTCCTCCCAGAAAAAAAAAAAAAATAACTTACTCATTGAGATAAACATTAATAGCTATTTGTTGATTGATTGATCAGTATGTGTGTTCATATGTGGAATTCAGGTGTTCCCATTGACACAATGTTCCTGTGAAGGTCAGAGGACAAATTTTGGATATGCGTTTTTGCCTTCCCCCTCTTTGAGGGAGTGTTGCTTGCTCTCACTGTTATTCACTGTTGCATTCTTCCGGCCAGCACATGAGCTTCTTGGAAATTATCCTGTATCCTGCCCCCCATCTCACTGTCAGCAAGCTGAGATTACAAATGCCTGCCTTGACTTCCAGTTTTTACTTGAGTTCTGAGGATCCAGACTATGATACTCAGGCTTGAGCAGCAGACGATTTATCCACTGAGACAACTCCCTGTCCCGTAGCAAGTTTATATTTTCAAGAGCACTCAGCTCCCATTGGAGCTGGTTCCTTGAGAAGAATCATGAATAGTAATGCAGAGAAAACTTTTTAATTTTTGCTCCTGAATCTCCATGCAGGCCTTGCTCCCATCCCTTCTTTTAAGTTGTGTACTTAAATTTGTGAGTACCACAAAATTAAGAGATAAATATTCATGTGAAACAAATACAATGTAATGGCTGCTACATTAGCTATAGAAAATCTCAGCTCACACTTACAAATGAATACTCAACAATCATTAAAATGGTATGGTTTAAATCACATGCATTTCACAACATTTAAAAATAATCCCCATATATTTATAATCTGTTGATCAAGTTATTGGCCCCTATTGAGAGCTGGTTTCCTTAGGCTAGTAACACCTCCTAAATTCTTCATGTGTTGTTTATCTCCACTGGAGAATAATTTCCCTTATGATTGACACTGTCTTTCTTTAGATATGTTAATGCTTACATACCGTAAATAGTCTAGTCTAGCTGATCTTGATATCACTCTCCACTTGCAGAAGATCCTAAGAGGACATCTTTGCTCTATTTTGAGATACATCACTATTATTCCAACATATCATCTACATTATAGCTTATTATTTAATTATATATATATATATGTATATATATGTATGTATATGTATATGTGATTATTAAAAATGCATTCTAAGAAAGACTTCTTTACTGAATTCCAATTTATCTTACTTTGTGATCCTGAAAGAGAGATTTGATTTATTTTTTCTGTCTCAAGTTTTCTTAGCTGCAATGTAGGATAAAAGTAGCTCCCCAGTAAGGTTCTTTTGAGAGTAAGTCTAAACATGCAAATGACTTGGTACAATATTTGACACATTAAAGATTAATTATAAGTTTCTGGTATGGGCCAAATTTTGAATGTAATAGGAAGAAATTCAGATCTGTTCTGCTTTTAGTAGAAATTCCAAAGCCTGTACACTAAAGAAACAAACCAAATTTCTAAGCAAACAGACAAGTATAACAGGGCTTGGGGGTCAGGGAAAGTCATTAAATTACAAACCCTGGATTTTTGTCTGTTTTAAACAAAGAATTAAAATAAACATACTGAGAAGAATAGATTATAAACTATTACACTTATTCAAGGGAGGGGGAATTGAATACACCAACATAATGTGAGACCCCATGTGGAACTGAGCATGGGCCTGGAGAGAAATGTGAATGGGAATTATTTAAGGGAGATTTAAAAGGTTAGAGCTCAAAAAGAAATCAAGAAAGAAAATAACAACAACAATAAAACCTAAAAGGGCATAAGAAAATAGGACATCCATTTCCACTTTGGCAGCCAGGCTTAGAGGTACTGAGACCCCTGTGATTCAGACGCATAGAGCTGAGCAGCCACAGAGAAATAGAGGAAGTTGCCACAGAGTAAGCCTCTATTTATCAGTGTTCAGAAGGCTGGCTCAGGAAGAGGTCAGACATCTGAGTAGGGGGCAAGAGAGCTGTTTGGTTGAGACTGGATCAGAAGCTGAATTTGGATTGTACTGAATGAAATAGGCCATTGGTGTGAGGATGTGTGACAACTTTCTAGTTCCTTCTTTTGTGCCCTCTCCTAATGGGCTACCTAATAATAAAGCTACCTTACTAATTCTCTCCCAGAGGAAAGAAGGAAAATAACTGTAATAGAGAGTGGAGAGAGGAAACACGTTGAGATATTGAGGGAATGCTCCACAAAGCAAAGCATTACCCTTTAAAAGAATGTAAGACAAAGCATTCCCAGTAGGCAGAGGGACAGCACATATAAAGGACAGGAAGAAATTATATTTGAGATAATGGAAAGAGACAAGGTGTCAGGAAAGATTGTTTTAAATGGTGCTATTCTATAATGCCAAGCATTTGCAAATATGAAGGCAAAATTCCTTGTGACATCCGTGTACAACTGAGAACCCACTTTCAGTTATTCCTCATGTTTTCTTTGTAATTAAACACAGAACTTAAGTAAGCACTGCTGAGTATAGTACCATGTATTTTAATCCCAACATTCAAGAAGCTGAGTAAGGGGAATCACAAGTTGGAGGCCCGCCTGTGTTACATGAAAAGACTCTGTCTAACCAACACACAGGCATATGTGTGAGTGAGCATGATGGTTACTCTTGTCAACTCGATGGATTTAGAATCACTAAGGAAAAGAAACTCTGGAAATATCTGTGATGAATTTTCTAGATTAGATTAATCGAAATGCCCACCTTGAATGAGGGCTGACTAAATAAAACTGAGAAGGTGAGATGAGTAGTAACATTCATATCTCCCTGCTTCCTAAATGCAGATTGAATAAGACTAGGTGCCTCTGGTTCCTGCTATCTTGCCTTCCTCACCATGATCTCTTCAAATCATAAAATGGAATAAGCCTGCCCTCCCATATATGTGTATGTATGTAGGTATATATATGTTCCATGTTCATATATATATATATTCATATATAGTGCAAAAGGAGCTGATTTTGTAAATTGTTTTAAAGTGTTCTAAGGGCTGGAGACGTGGATTAGCAGTGAAGGTGCTTGCCTGAGAAGCCTAAGGACACAGGGTAGATTCCCTAGTACTCACACAAGCCAGATGCATCAGGAGGCACATGTGTCTGGAGTTCATTTGCAGTAGCTAGAGGCCCTAGTGCATCTATTCTCTCCCTTTATCTCTTTCTTCTCTTTCAAATAAATAAATAATTTAGAAAGTAAAATATTTAAAGTTTTCTAAGATGACCTGACTCTTCATGTACACAGCGATTCTACAATGTGGCTCTCAAGTTTGGACCTGTGCTTATACAAAGAACAAGATTTGAAGGGCTAGTGGCAAGAATAGTTATGTGACACCAGAATGGGATTACACAACCAGATGCCAATGAACCTGTTTATTAAATGGAGGGGAAGAGTCAGTCTAAGAAAGAGCCACAGAGATAGATAAATGAATAAAATCCTGAAAAGTGGGACACTCATTTGACAAGGTCTCAAAGAAATGCCAAAAGTATATAAGGAAGCACAAGCACATGCAGCAGGGATACCATTAGAGAGGAATGGCTAAGGGAAATAGACTCAAGTTCTTATTGTGATGATCTTCAGAGCACAATTCATCACAGTCTATATTCTTAGTATCAAAGGTGGAGGCCTCAGCCACTGTCAAAGAGAAGAGCATCTTAGCTTGGCATGGTGGTGTATGTCTACAATTCCAACAAGAGGAGGCTAAGGTAGCAGGATTTTATTGAGTGCCAGAGAAGCCTGAGTTGTAGAGTGAAAGATTGTGTCAAACACACACACACACACACATAGGAACAAATAAATGAAGAGGAATAATGATGATGGAGGATAAAAAGGATGAAGAAGGAGGAGGAGGAAAAGGAGAAAAGATGGAAACAGAAGGGGGAGGAGAAAAATGTAAAGAAGAAGGAGAAGGAGGGAGGAATAGAAGGAAAAGAAGCAGAGAAGAGGGAGAGGAAGAGAAAAGAAGATAAAGAAAAAGGAGGATGAGAAGGAGAAAAGAAAGAGGAGGAGGAGAAAACAATAGGAGTAGCAAAAGTCCCCTGGTATCTATGTACAATAGTCTTGTTGAAATCTGTAGATGGTGAGATAGTAGCAATGTTTTTTTTTTTTAGATGCAACAGAAAAAGAAATTATAGGTATTACTCTTTAAATTTATAATTTTATCTATTTCATAGGTATTTACCAACTAGACTATTAATGTATACCAGCTCTGAGGTTTGAGGAGTGACAGCCTATCCCTATGGTTTTTAGATTCTTTTGACAAATAATTATCCAATGTTTTTTTTAATTGTTTTCTACCAGACACAAGGTAGAGTTTCAGGACAGATTTCAAAGTCTCCATTACTGCTCTCAAGGACATAGTCTACTCAGAAATGAAACAAGTACAAACAGGGGCACCTGAACAATGCTTATCAATGTGTATATCTGGTGTTACATAACCCTGGGAAGGCATGTTACACAAATCTTAGACCTTAAAAGAAGACTGAACTGAGTCTTCAATGAGAAGAAGAATTGACCCAAGCTTAGACAAAAAGGATATATAAAGCAACCTTTGATCCACTATAACAATACCAAAGCTGCACATGTGGTCTCACAGGCTGAATTCATGGTCTTGTTGCTTAGTGTTTCTTGAAATGTTCCAATCTTCCCAGTAGCAAGTCATCTTCAGCACCCTCATTTAACTTCTCTTATACTAGTCATGCATACCCTTGCCATAAAAAATGTTATTTACCACATAGGATGACATGATAATGCAACACACTCTAATATGTGAGTCTTTACTCTCATTTATGATCCATACCTTTCCTCCATGTGATATCTTATTACGATACTGAATCTTTCCCCACTCATTCTCCATGTTTACAGCTTCTTATTACTACTGTACTATTACTTTGACACTCAGAAATGACATAGGGAAAAAATATGGCCTCTGGCAGTTAGGGTGACTGGGCCTCCAGAAGTTTAAGCAGGAATGTTCTTAAGTCTTTCCTTACATTCTCTACTTTGATAGAGATCAGATAACCTGATTTCTTCTGATATGTTGCTAAAGAAGTACCCTAGACCTGTTATTCCATGAACATCCTGAACTTTTCTCTGGGAGGAAGGTCCCCTTTCCTAGAATTTAAATCTGATCCTGACATTGCAGTTGGTTAAGCTCAGCTTTGAACTTGGCATTATGTCTGGCCTCTTTCTGAGCCAGCTTGTAGCCCAGATGAATCAGCTGTCAGTCTGGTTCCCCTGAGTGTGAAGGTGAAGCCCACCACAATAAGGTTATAAATAAACCCTTGCCAGGGGGTTAAGCTCTCTTGGCTGGCTCCTGAGCTTTCAGGTTTTGGTAAGTCTTACCTCATCTCAGCCTGGCTTCTACTTCCATATTGGTTCTCTATCCCCTTCTGCCCTCCATGTGGCAGGAGCTTTCGATACTTCCTTCTCTTACTATAACAAAGTCTCTTTAAACCTCATGCTCTGGTCAATGGATTTTAATTCTTTAAATTCTCAAAACAAGAACCCAGGATACCCTAAATTTATTGGTGTGTTGGAATATTGGTATATTGGCAAGGAACCCCAAAATTCCCATTTCTTATAAGGGATGCATAATTTCACATACTTACTTTAATTTATACACTCTCTACTATGTCTGTGGCAGTATACTTAGAAGATTCTAAGGTAGAAACTATAAAATTCTTTATTCTCATAAAATATTCATTTTTGAGCTCTAAATATTCTTTGCAAAGACACCTATGAGACTAACAAGAACTGGAGTGATATGTTAATGCACTCATAATTTTCTAATTAGAAAATAGAAGTTTTAAAATTCAAGAAGCCTCTAAAGGAGACAATGCTCAACTTAATCACATGAATACAGAATCTCTGCTAAAATGTTTGCTGCTCTTTTCTTGGAGGTTTCATTCTAAAAATTTAAAACCCCCTTTCCCAAGTAATTCCACTAGGCAAGAGTCACTATGCGTAGTTTTGAGATTATTGTATAATTATCTCTATGCCTTTCACATTCATTATCATGGTGAACTAAATCAGTATAATCAACATTTATTTAGAGATGCTGTTTTGTCAGCACATGGTGGCAAATGTCACTATGCTAAATAAAAGCATTTCTTACATATGCTGTAAAATATGAAAGATACTTGGGAAGTTAATTCTGTTCTGTTACTGATGCCAAGTGTCATCTCTAACAACCAAGGTAACAATTGTTTCAGGCAGTGTTGACAGCAGCTGAGGAAAGTCTAGAACAGAAGATACATTGAAGAGTCAGAATTTCATCTCTACAGTCCTTGACTCAGAAAGCTCAAATGACTGACATGTCATCCAGTGAGTTCTAAAATGTATTATGAGTTACTGTTGATAAATTGATTCAGATTTTTGGGTGACACCAAATAGCAAAAGATAACCCTAGTATGACATCTAGACACTTTGATAAAGTTTTTCAATAGAATAGCTTAAACCATAAGTTAAGAGCAAAATGACTGATAGAGTGTTCCCAATGACTGCCATCACATACTACTTGTGTGAAGAGTTGCCACAAATTTCAGTTCTATATGATACTTTCAGAGTCAAAGGACTTTATGAAGAGCAAGAGAATGAATTCAAAGGGAGACCAGTCTCTGTCATAAGCACTCAGGTTTGCAAGTACAACAGGAAGGTCACCAACAGAATCAGATAGATAAGTATGGCTGAGTTCCAATAACCTTATGCACCAAGTAGATATCAGGATACATATGACCTATGGACAAAGTGTGTTGAGCCTTGTTATATCACTACCTTCCAGAGCTTGCTGCTTATGTGAGAGAGGTGGTGTGTGACTGAAAGGAAGGCAATGCAGAAATATATGGCTGAAAGGGAGCCTTCTAGTCATGTTAGAAAGGCTCCTGGGTCCTAAGTTCTATAACGTTAGGGTTAGCCTTGATGTGAGCAGAAAAGCTGAGGAGAGACCAGAGAGTATATTAATGATTCTTCATATATATATATCAACTCCTTCCAATTTAAGCAGGAAAATGAAATCATATGTGGTGGTACTACACTTAAAGATTGATAATTTTTTTCTTTTTTATTTATTTATTTTTATTAGATATGGAAATATTTTGTAAGCAACTATCACATGTTGGTACCATCATTTCTCTCCTCCCTGCCTCTTTTTTTAAATCCTACTCGATCAAGCTGGATAATGCTCTTGATGTGTTGTTGAATTTGGTTTGTATGGACTTTGTTCAGAATCTTTGTATCTAAGTTCATTAGGGATCTAGGCCTATAATTTTCTTTGCCTGTTGCATCTCTGCCTGGTTGAAGCTAGGGTGAAACTAGCTTCATAAAAGGAGGTGGGGATTATTTAATTTTGTGGAGTAGAGACTTTGAAAGTATGCCCTGATGATTCTTCCAATTTTATTCATGTCTGTAGAAATCTCTCCATTTTCATTTCTGATATTTAAATTTGAGACTTCTATTTTATTTTATTTATTTATTTATTTATTTGCCTGATCACTTTGGCCAGGGGTTTGTCAATCTTGTTTATTTTTTCAAATACCAAGATCTTCATTTCATTGATTTTTAAAATTGTTTCTTAGGTTCCAATTCATTAATTTCTGCTCTAATCTTGGTTACTTCTTTCGTCTGAAGGTCTTTGGGTTGGATACTTCTTGTTTTTCCAGCACCTTTAGATGGAAAGTCAGGTCATTGATTTGTGACTTTTCTGTCTTTGTAAGGAAGGCATTTTGGGCTATGAATTTTCTCCTTTATAACTGTCTTCATTGATTCCATAAGTTTTGGTATGTTGTGTTGTCATTATCATTCAAATATAGGAATTTTACAATTTATTTTTATTATTATCATTTTTTTCTTTATTAATTAGTTTTGTATTCAGCAAATACAGTCAGTTTGGTACCATTATTAGGCTCATCCATGACCTACCCCCTCCCCTTCGCCCCTCCTTGTTGAGGTATATGGGTCATGCATTGTGGAGTTAGCTCACAGTTATGGGTAAGCTAAATGTCACTGCATATCATGACCCAACATGTGGCTCTGACATTCTTTCCGCCCCCTCTTCCGCAAAATTTCCCTGAGCCATGTTGGGTTCATTTTTGGTCTGCTTCAGTGATGAGGTGTTGGGGGCCTCTGAGGCTCTGGCTCTCTGATATGGTAGGAGTTGATTTTTCTCTGTGCTGATCTCCTTCCACCTTGTGATGGTATCTGCTTCATCAGGAAAATAGCCCCCTTGCTTGTTTTTCTAATTTTTCTTAGTTTCAGCCAGGGCCCTTTTGAGGTATGATGGGGTGGCTCTCTCCTTAGGATCTACATCTATCTGAAAAAGAGAAGGAGATTTTCCAATGGAGAGTAAGTTAACACCAGGACAAATGAGATAACCCTTTTTTTATAGAGAATTTAATAGGTATAGGCCCTCTTGTAGCCCACAATTGATGGTAGCTTGATATTGGAGAGTGGGCTTATGTTTGGATATGGTTCTGACTTGTTTCCTAGCTCCAGGTATGGGTCCCATACCAGTGAGGGGATCAGTTAGCCAAATTGAGAGCAGTTGGTTCCCCACCATGGCTGTGTGCCACCACTGCACTTGTGTGGGCATCACAACAAGTTATTTGCTGCTAAGTAGCTTAGAACATGCGTTGCTTTGACAGATATTGGTCATTTTCCCCCAGTCGCCCATGTAGCACCTTCTGGCACTAGACGTGCTGACTGTCTGGGGACTGACTCTCTTCCAACTTCCAGCCATGCCATTCTAATTTGCGTGTCAATCACATAAGGTGTCTTCAGCAGTAGGGTCTTACCACTAGCCTTTGGTGGGTCATCAAGTACTCTGACAGAAATCTGTCTGTCTTTTAGGAAACCTTGTAGGTCTCTCTGATCAAAAGCTCATTGTGGATGATAGCCCCATGCTGGTTCTGGGAGTTACAGGTCAGTATTTTTTTTTATTTCTTCCATGTCCCATTCATTGTTTAAAAGTATGTTGTTTACTCTCCAGGAGTTGGTGGAGTTCTTGATGTGTTTTTCTGTTCTTAACTACTAGCTTTAAAGTATTGTAATCTGACATGATGAAGGAAGATACTTCAAATTTCCTGACTTTATGAAGGCAAGATTTATTGCCTAATATATGGTCAATTTTGGAGAAGGTTCTGTGGGCTGCTGAGAAGACTGTGTGTTTTGTAAAGTTGGGGTGATAAGTTCTGTGGGTATCCATTATGTCTATTCGATCTATGATGTTGTTTAGCTCTATTATTTCCCTATTGATTTTCTTCTTGGATGATCTGTCTATTGATGATAGTAGAGTATTGAAGTCTCCAACTATGATGGTTTATGTGTTGCTCTGACATTCTTTCTTCCCCCTCTTATGCAAAATGTCCATGAGCCATGTTGGGTTCATTTTTGGTCTGCTTCAGTGATGGGGTGTTGTGGGCCTCTGGGTCTCTGGATATCTCATTTGGTAGGAGTTGATTGTTCCCTGTGTCAATCTCCTTCATCCTTGTGTTGGTACCTGATTCACCAAGAAAAGAGCACCTTTGCTTGTTTCGCCAATTATTCTTAGTTTCAGCTGGGGCCCTTTTGAGGTATGATGGAGTGGTTGTCTCCATAAGATCTGTGTCTCTCTGAAAAAGAGAAACAGATTCTCCAATGGACAGTAAAGTTAGAACCAGACTAATGGGATAAGCATTATTTTTTATAGAGAATTTAATAGGTGTAGGCCCTCTTGTAGCCCACAATTGGTGATAGCTTGATAATGGAGAGCAGAGCAGGCTCATGTATGGATATGGTTCTGACTTGTTTCTCAGCTCCAGCTATGGATTCTGTTCCACTGAGGGGATCAGTTAGCCAAATCAAGAGCAGTTGGTTTCCCTACATGGCTTTGTGCCACCTTTGCACATGTGTGAGCATGATGGCAGGTTATTTGATGCTAAGTAGGTTAGACCATGAGTTGCTTGGACAGATATTGGTCATTTTCCCTCAGTCATCCATGTCTCACCTTCTGGCACTAGACACACTGACTGTCTGGAGACTGACTCTCTTCCAGCTTCCAGCCATGTCATTCCATTTTACGTGTCAACCTCATATGGTGTCTTCAGCAGTAGGGTCTTATCACTAACTATTGGTGGGTCATCAAGAACTCTGAAAGAAATCTGTCTTTCTTTTAGGAAATCTTGTAGGACTCTCTGGTCAAAAGCTCGTTGTGGATGTAGTCATATGCTGGTACTGGGAGTTACAGGTCAATGCCCACTAAGAGAAGGAAGAAAAAGATAAAAAATATAAAAAGAGAGAAAGAAAAAACAGAGAGAAAAAGAGAGAGAGAGAGAGAGAGAGAGAGAGACTATAGAAGATTAAGGCCTGTGTTCAACATACCCACTCCAGTGTCTTGTGGCTCAGCTTTTCCCTCTAAGGGACTGGTGAAGGTTCAACCATTTGTTCGGCCTTGTAGGATGTAGAATTTTTATGGTACCATTGCTGTTTGGGTCTAGATTTATGTCTGCCACCCCCTGCCTTGCCCTCCCCTCCCTCCCTACCCAGCCTATTGTCTAGTCCTTTGATGCTTGCTGGGTATACATCTTAGGTAGATTCAGGTTAGGTGCTGTAGATGAGTCAGACTATGTGGTGATTATCTTTCTGTGATTGGATAAGTTCACAGAGAATGATCTGTTCCAGGTTCAACCACTTTTCTTCAAATTTCATTGTGTCATTTTTTTCTTACTGCTGTGTAGAATTCCATTGTGTAGATATACCACATCTTAGTTTCTGTCTTATATTGAGGTCTTTGATCAATTTAGACCTGAATGTAGTGCAAAGTGAGATGTGTGGATAAAGTTTCAATTTCCTGCATATAGTTATACACTTTGTCCAGCACCATTTGTTGAAGATGCTGTCTTTTTTCCAGCCTGTATTTTTATGGCCTTTGTCTAATAACTAGTAGGTGTAGTTGCTTGACCCAAAGTCAGGGTCTTCAATTGTATTCCATTGGTCTATAGTCATGATTTCATACCAGTACCATGCTGTTTTTATTACTATGGCTTAGCTTTTGATCAGGTATGGTGATGCCTCCAGAAGTATTTCTTTTGCTGAGGATATGCTTGGATATCTGAGGCCTTCTGCCTTTCCATATGAAATTTGACATCACTTTTTCTATCTCTGTGAAGAACAATGTTGGGATTTTAATAGGAATTGCATTAAATATGAATACTGCCTTTGGTAGGATTGCCATCTTCACAAAGTTAATTCGGCCTATCCCGGAGCATGGGAGGTCATTCTGTTTTCTCATGTCTTCCTCAATTTCTTTTTTTTCAGTGATTTTATGTTTTCATTGCATAGATCTTTCACTTCCCCAATTAAAGTTATTCCAAGTTATTTTATTTTTGTTGTTGTTGATTGCTATTGAAAATGAGACCATGCCCCTTATTTATTTCTCTGTATGTTTGTCATTTGCATGTAGAAAGGCTATATGTGCATTGATTTTGTATCCTGCTATTTTGCTATAGGAGTTAATCAGCTTCATGAATTTTGGGATGGAGTCTCTAGGGTCTCTTACACATACCAACATGTCATCAGCAAATAGAGCTAACTTAACTTCTTCCTCTCCAAATTGTATCCCTTTTATTTCTTTCTCCTGTCTCATTGCTTGAGGTAGGACTTCCAGTTCTATATTGAAGAGCAGATGTGAAAGTAGACAACGCTGTCTTGTTCCTGATCTCGATGAGAATTCCTCCAGTCTCTCTCCATTAAATATTATTTGGGCCTTAGGAGCTTTGTATGTTGCCTTTATTATATTGAGATATGAACCAATAATGCCAGTTCTCTACAATGTTTTGTTCATGAAGTAATGTTGCATTTTGTCAAAGGCCTGTTCTACATCTGTTGAAATGATCTTGTGTATTTTGTGTTTAACCTTGTTTATGTGGTGCATTACATTGACATACTTCTGAATGTTGTACCACCCCTGTGTTCCTGGGATGAATCCCACTTGATCAGGTGGATAATGCTTTTGATGTGTTGTTGGATTCAGTTTGCGAGGATTTTGTTAAGGATCTTTGCAGCTATGTTCATCAGGGAAATAGCCTGGTAGTTTTCTTTTCTTGTGGTGTCTCTGCCTGGTTCTGGAATTAGGGTGATACTAGCTTCATAGAAGGAGTTGGGTAGTGTTCCCTGTTCTCCAATTGTGTGGCACAGTTTGAGGAAGATTGGTTTGCAGTCTTCCATGAAGGTTTGTAGAATTCAGCTGAGAAGCCATCTGGTCCTGGACTCTTTTTTGGGGGAGGGTTTTTTTCAATCTCAATGAGTGTGATAGGTTCGTTTAGGAGATTAATCTGCTCTGAGTTTGGCTTTGATACAAGGTATGTGTCCAGCAATTTATCCATCTCCTGCACATTATCCAGTTTTGTAGAGTAGAGGGTTTTGAAATAAGTTCTGATGATTCTCCCAGTTTCAATTATGTCTGTCTTGATCTCTCATTTTTCATTTGATTTTTGTTAATTTGAAGTGTCTCTTTTTTTTGCATGGTCAAATTGGCATGGGTTTGTCAATCTTGTTTATTTTTTCAAAGAACCAGCTCTTTGTTCTCTCCATTTTCTTACTTTTTTCTTAGATTCCACTTCATTAATTTGTGCTCTGATATTAATTATTTCTTTCCTTCTGGAGATTTTTGGGTTGGATTTTTCTTGCTGTTCCAGTGCCTGTAGGTGGATGGTTAGGTTATTGATTTGGGATCTCTCTGCCTTTGTTATAAAGTTATTTAGTGCTATGAATTTTCCCTGGTGGACCACCTTCATTGTGTCCCATAATTTTTGGTATGATGTGTTCTTATTGTCATTCATTTCTAGAAAATTGACAATCTCATTTTTTATTTCATCCACTGCCTGTTTGTTGTTTAAAAGTGTGCTGTCCAGTTTCCAGGCAACGATGGGATTCTTAGTGGGTCTTTTGTTGTTAATTTCTAGCAATATAATATTGTGATCTGATATCATGCAGGGAATTATGTCAATCTTCCTAAATACTTGGATGCAGGCTTTGTGACCCAGTATAGGATCTGTTTTAGAGAATGTTCCATGGGCTGCTGAGAAGAATGTGTAGTCTGTGGATTTGGGATGGAATGTTCTGAAGACGTCCATTAGGTCTAAGTGATCTATGTTTTTGTGACCTCTCTTACTTCCCTGTTGAGTTTCTGTTTGGATGATCTGTCTATTGTTGATAATGGTGTATTGAAGTCCCCAACTATGATGGTGTTGGTGGTTATTTCTGTTTTATTGTCAAGTAGGTTATGCTTTATGAGCTGTAGTGCCCCTGTGCTTGGAGCATACAAATTTATGATTATATTATACCCTTGATGGATCATTCTCTTAATAAGTGGGAAGTGGCCTTCTTTGTCTTTTTTGATTATTTTTGTTTGAAGTCTATTTTATCTGATATTAATATAGCTACGCCTGCTTGTTTCTTATTCCCATTTGCTAGGAATATTGTTTTCCTTGCTTTCACCCTGAGGAGGTGTCTGTCTTTAGTGGTGAGATGGGTTTCTTGAAGACAGATTGAGGGGTCTAATTTTCTGATCCATCCTGTTAGCTTGTGCCCCTTGATGGGTGAATTAAGGCCATTAATATTCAGGGTAAAGACTGTGAGGTTTGATTTGATCCCTGACATATTGTGTTGGTATAGGCGGTTTGGTGTTTACATGGACTTTGAAGGTTTTGTGCCTTTGCTGAGTTTGGTTATTGTGATCTGCTTCTTGTAGGCATTGAAGTTTGATTACTTGATTCTTCTGTGTGGAGAATTTCCTGAAATACTCTCTTTAGGTTTGGTTTTGTGTTTGTATAATTGTAAAGCTTAGTTTTGTCATGGAAAGTTTTTCTTTCACCATCTATTATGAGGGATACTTTTGCTGGGTTTAGTAGTTTGGGTTGGAAGCCATAAGTTCTTTGAGTTTGCAGTATTTCATTCCAGGCCCATCTGGCTTTCAGGGTTTCATTTGAGAAGTCTGAAGTAATTCTGATGGGGTTACCTTTAGAAGTTATGTGCCTTTTCTCCTTCACTGCTTTTAGGATCTTCTCTTTGGTGTCAATGTTTAGAGTCTTAATGACAATATGTCTTGGAGTGTTTCTCCTTTGGTCCAATTTGCGTGGAGTTCTGTTAGCTTCTTGTATCTTTATGGGCCTTTCTTTTGAAATAGTGGGTAAGTTTTGTTTGATTATTTTGTTAAACAATTTCTCCATGCCTTTGGTCTGAATTTCTTCTCCTCTGGTATTAAATGATACTGATATTAGGATGTTTAAGGGTATCCCACAACTCCCTCATGTTCTGTTCACAGAATTTTTGAACTTATTGAAACTTTTGGACTCTCAAACTGTTTCTTCCATCTTGCCTTCCAGATCAGAGTTTCTATCCTCCCATGGCTGACTCTATTCTGGAGAGCTTTGGAGAGTTTTGGACTTGTTCAATTAGGTTTGCACTTCTACTACTTTTATATGTATAGTTTCCATCCCTCTGTCAAGCTCCCTTTTCACATCATTTTCTGAGTTTCTTGATGCTTCTTGGAGTTCACCCTTGAATTTCTTTTTGTCTTCATTTAGCATCTCCAGCTGATTTTTGAGGTCCTCTTTTTCTTCACTCTCCTTCATATTTCTTAAATATCTTTGAATTCCTTCCATTTTCTTATCTGTTAGGGCTAGTCTAGTGATGGCAGCATCCACACGATTATCCTTCTTTTGTTTCTTTTCTGCAAGTTCTACCAGTAGCTTGGTCAGGGTTTCATTGCTCATAGCTTCATTTTGGTGTTCTGATCCTAATGTCTCTTATTGATCTTACTGAAACTTTTGAACTCTCAAACTGTTTCTTCCATCTTGTCTTCCAGATCTGAGCCTGAGCTTCTTCATGACAGGGGTGCCAAATTTTCCACAGCTCTCACACGGTGATGCACTGAAGCTGCCTGTGCTCATGTTTGGAGGGACGCTGAAACACTGAGCACCAAAGCAGCCTAAACTCGTGAGTGGTGGAACACTGGGACTCAGAAGCAGTCTGACCTCACCTGCCACAGGACACTGGTGGTTTGCAGGTGCAGCAGACAGGGAGGGGCTGGCACCTGAGCTGGCACAAGCAGACAGGCAGTGTGAGCCTGAGCACACATGGGCAGGTGCAATGGGCCTGGGCTCGAGAGTGAATGTGTGGCCATCAGAGCAGTAAGTAGGGAAGTGGGCAGAGAGTGCAGGCTATGCTTTCACAAGTAGGGATCAGCAGTGCACATGTGGCCAGTAAATGGACCAAAGGAGCCTGAGCTTCAGTGGGCCAGCAGGTGGAGGCTGTTCAAGGTCATGCATGGATGGGGGTAGCCAGGTGATCACCCCTGTGCAGTGAGACAAATGGAACTATGTTGGCCTGGGTCCCCTTTCCTACCATAAGTGCAGGGGTATTCTGAAGCTGGGACTATGAGTACATTGTCTGCTTGGGATTAGCAGACTGTTGGGCTACCTGTGAGCGAGGGAATCAGCAATTCCCTTTTTTTCCCCTCTGTGCCCTTCCTCTGGCAATCTATTAGAGATTACTCTCCCCTAAAAGACCCAGTGAACCCTTAATGCCTTGCTTTTCTTTCCTGGGGATGTGTGGAACAGCTAGGCTGTTGCCATCTTGGCTGGAAGTCTCTTCTTTGTCCTTGTTGATTACTTTTGGTTTGAAGTCTATTTTGTCAGATATTAATATAGCAACACTTGCCTGTTTTGTATTTTCATTTTCTTGGAATATCATTCTCCAATCTTTCACTTTGAGACGGTGTCTATCTTTAGTGGTGAGGTGGGTTTCTTGAAGATAGCACATATGAGGGTCCAGTTTTTTGATCTATCCTGATATCCTGTGTCTTTTGATGGGTGAATTAATAATATTAATACTTAAGGTTATACTGTGAGTTTTGAATTAATCCTTGCCATGATGGGGTGTTTTATGGGGTTTGGTGCTTTCTTGTGTTTTGTACTGTTTTAAGCCTGGTCTATTTTGGTTATTGTGATCTTCTTTTTGTTGGCTCTTAAGTTTGGTTGCTTGACTGTTCTGTATGGAGTATTTCCTCAAGTATTCTCTGTAGGTATGGATTTGTGTTCATATAATTATAGATTTGACTTTTTATGGAAAACTTTTCTTTCACCATTTATTATGAGGGAAATTTTTTTTTTCTGGGTGAAGTAGCTTGGGTTGGAAGCCATAGTTTTTCAGAGTTTGAAGTGTTCCATTCCATGCACTTCTGGCCTTCAGGGTTTCCATTGAGAAATCTGATGGTATTCTAATGTGATTGCCTTTGCATTTGTGAATTGCTTCTCTTTTGCTGCTTTTAATATTCTCTCTTTGTTTTCATTGTTAAGAGTTTTAATGATGATGTGTCTTGGAGAGTTTCTTCTTTGGTCCTGCTTGTTTTGTGTTCTGTGGGCTTCTTGAATCTGGATGGACCTCTCTTTTGCAAGATTCAGAAAATTGTCTTCAATAATTGTTGAGTATGTTTTCTATGCTTCTGGTCTCGATGTCCTTTCCTCTGGTATACTCATGATCCAGATTTTTGGTCATTTTAGAGTATCCCACGGTTACCTCATATTCTGTTCACTTAATTGTTTAAACTGAAAAATGTTTTTGGCCTCCCATTCAAATTTGCTTCTGTCTTATCTTCCATGTCAGAGGTTCTGTCTTCCACATGACAGTAACTCTGTTGCTGTTTGGTTCTAAAGAGGTTTTTATAAATTCTATTTGATTTTTGTTTTCTTTTTGAGGTATGATTTCAATTTGATTTCTGATTCTCTTGATGCTTCCTAGAGTTCATTCTTTTATTTGATCAAGTCTTCATTAATCTTAATCTACTGGTTATTGAGGTTTTCCATTTTTTGATTTACCTTCAATTTATTCATATCTCTTTGGAGGGGTATAACATTTTCTTCAATCAATTTAAGCCTACTGTCAAATGATGAATGCTCTAGGAGATGATTCTGTTCAATTTAATTGATAAGATTGTTGGTTCCTTGCTAGCTTGCTCTTGATTGCTTTTTCAGTGATTTTTTTTTTTAATCAGGTTCTCATTGGTTGTTGTGTTTTCATTTTGGGAATAAATTTCTTTTGATTTCTCTATGATTTCATTGGCGGTTTCCATAGTAAGGCTAGGCATCCTTGGTGGAGATCTTTCAATTTTCTGACTTTCATTGGCTTTTTTACATTGTTGTCTACCCATTTTAGGATGACTATTTTGTTGAGGAGGAAGCAAATTTTTGTCCTTTGGCCCTTCCATCCTCTGACTAAAGTGAACAGGGATGTTGGTACTTAGTGCCAAGATACCACAGCAAAAGGCCTGATTCCACAACTCACACAGGAACCAAACCTCCCTGAGCAAGGCACAATGGGACCTATCAGGACCAGGGGGCTAGGAGAAATAAGGTTACATGGATCTATCCTACTTCATGCAGAGCCGTCCAGGATATAGACCAGGAAGTTAACCTAGACTGGGGAGGTGAGAGGAGCCCAGACGCAGGGGTCTGGTCTACTCATTCCAGAAAGCCATGGCTGCCCACACAGTGAGTATACAAGGAACTCAGACCTGGGCTGTGGGAGGAGTCCACATATGGGTCTAGCCTTCTCACTCCAGACCACTGCACCTGCCCACACACTGACTGAGGAAGGCAAGATTGATGTTTTGATAAGTATATAAACTTCTAAAGAAAAATTAAGAATCCTAACTGTGGTACAGTCTCATTGATAAATAATATTTCCCTTTATACATTTGGGACTCAGTGTGTTCTCTACAGTCATGGAATCAAAGTTGATTAACTGTACCTTTAGGTCTAGCTTTGTATGATATACACAGTTAATGTTTTCCACATAGTTGTTGTGGGTACTGAATTAGCAAATACACTAAACCATTCATTCAATGGGAAAGCAGCAGGGTAAGGTTGGCAAGAGCTCTGGGAGGCATTTTTTGTCAGTCTATCAATATGCAACTTTAATTTATGTTTGTTTCTATTTAAAGAAAATGAGAATAATAGTGTAGATTGTTTAGCATTGTACACATGCCCAACAGCAATGAAAGTCACTCCTGAGCCAAACTAATCAACATATTTTCTTGTCAAGAACATCACAACCTCCTCAATCATAGGAATGATAGACACTATGTTGGGGCTATGCATGGGCACTATTTAAACCAGGAAATAACCACTGTCAACCAAAATCCCCACAAAAATGCGAGAAGTGTGGCATTATTACAGTACAAAAACAGTGCAGCTTGTAGTACAGGAGCTGAGATAAGAAGTTAATGAATTTTCGTGTTCTTATTCAGGTGGGAAATTATATATCATGTGATTCACTTTTTTCAGCACTGTTAGAGTTTGTGAATTAAGCAGTGTTATGAGTATTGACTTGGGATTATAACAAATTTAATGAAGAGGTGAATTTTCTAAAAGAGCATCCAAGTAAAATACATATTAACTAAAAATTACCTATTATAAGAAATTTATAACAAATTGCTAAGTTCTAACAGCCCTATTTTGTTTCCTTCCATTCTCCATAGAATTACATACACTTCCAATCTTGCCTCAAGAACAATTATACACAGTGTTTGTGGCTTCCAAGCCATCACCCACCACCTTCAGCTTCATCTTTTTTTGTTTGTATGTTTTCACTTCTGAATTTCATCCTTCCACATTGATTTGGGGCTCAAAGTAAGTCTGAGCATGTAGTTGTCATTTCATAGCTATGCCTGTTAGTTTCTCATTGGCCTTAGAATAAAATCCTAAAACCTAGACTTCTGAGCTTTGTGTACAATATCCTTTAGAACCTAAAGGAAACCTAACCCATACCTGGCCACAACTCAACTAATCTTTTCTACATTGCCCTCATATTCACATTGATACATTCTTGTTTTTTATGAGCCCATATCTTTGCAATTGCTGTTTTTGTGTGATAACTCAAAATCCAATAATGGTGTGAATTTGTCTTTATTACCTCAGGGAGAAAATAATGTATATAGAATTTACAGTACATGTTTACATGTAGTTTATTAACTAAATTGTCATTCCATTAAGGATATGAAATTATCTAGTGGGTGTTTTATATTCTAAGACTCAGGAAACAGTCAAAATATAATACATGCTCAGTTAAACAGCATGTAGAAGAAGTATGAGTTTATTATTCTTTAAAAATCCTTGTTTAGTACCTCATAACTATCAAGTGTTATTCTAGGTGTTAAGATATGGTCAGTAATGAATGAAACAGAGTTTGAGCTTTTGGGTAGGGATAATTTAACACCTTTAACTCTGAATTTTTTTGCTTACTAATTGGTATAAGAATAGTTCTGCTTAATAGGGCTAATGTAAGAAGTAGGTGATAAAATAATTCATGGCCATCCTCCTGAGTTTCAAGTACTAGGATTATAGGTGTTAGCCACATGCTCAAATGTGGCTTTCAAATTTTGTTGAGGTTCAGAGTACTTTAAAATGAGACAAATCTATGGAATTTTGCTTGGAGGAGCTTTGAAAGTTAATGGATCTCATGAAACATGATTTAAAATCTCCCTTTGAGAGTTAGTCTGCTGCCTTTTGACTTTCAACCATTTTATATTATACTTCAGATTCCATAATTACAATCTTAATCTTCTTTGTAGAAGTTTTCCCCAATTCTTACTGAGATGAGAAGTCCTTCCTTCTCTTGGAGGGTACACAAGTGATTTCCTTGGGATATTTATGAGAAAGTAAGCTAATTCTGACAGGATGCTATGAAAAGCCTGCTGACATTATTTGCAAAAGCAGTAAGTTTTCCTCATGGTGTTACAGTCTAGAAGGAAGAGACCAATAACATTGGTTACATGGTCTAGTCAGTTGGAAGAAATGTATCTAAATCCTTTGGCTGTTTACTTGTAATTTCTAAGTGACAGCTGAAGATAGGATGTTGTGAGTACATGGCATGATGGGCAGGAATATCATCTTTTCCAGGAAGCCACACTGTAATTCCACAGACATTCCACAGTATGTGCCTGCATCCCATACACTCACCTTGCTGAATACAAGGAAAACTGACAGAAAACACTGTTACTGTTATCCACTTAATAGCATGTCAAACATTATGCAATTTCTAATGATAGTGGAAGAAATTAAGAATAGGTACTACAAGCACTAATATTGTTACCTTCTCAAAGGAAGCAGCCTAGAGACTATTTTAGACACCTGAAAGAGTCACTGAGCAGTCAAAAAATGTTCTTCTCTGAGCACATCTTGCGGAAAATCGTCAAATACATTTATTTGATGCCAAGGTCCCTGTTTTCTTTCATGTTACATTACTACCTTTTCATTTAATTTACATTTTGGCTGTATAGTAATATATAAATTATTAGTACTAATTGTCTGTGTGGCTTGCATTTACCTGTTGGTTAGTGAAATTGAACATGTTTATATTCTTGCTGACTATTTGCATGTCTTCTCTGAAGCATGCCTATCTAGTTCTTCATCTCATTATATAATTGGATTCCTTTTGTGTCTGTTGAAGTTAGCTTCCAGTTGCTGCAGAACACACCTGAACAAAACTAACTTGTAGGAGGTAAGGGTTTGTTTTGGCTTACAGACTTAAGGGAAAGCCACATGTTGGCAGGGCAAAATATGGTATGAACAGAGGGTGGACATTACTTCCTGGCCAACATCAGGTGGATAACAGCAGCAGAAGAGTGTGCCAAACACTGTCAAGGAGAAGCTGAAACCCTGTAAGACTGTCCCAAGGAACACACCTCCAAAAAGGTTTCAATTCCCAAGCAACCCTCAGCTGGGGATTAAGCATTCAGAACACACAAGTTTATGGGGGATACGTGAATCAAACCATCACAGTGTTCACCTTCTCAGGGTCCCTCTATATTCTTCATATCAGTCCCTTATTTGATCTATCTTTGGCAATACTTTCTCCCACCGTGCAGCTCTTGCTACAGTTGTAGTACTATATTAAATGTGAGCAGTGAAAGCGGGCATCCCTGTCATCTCCTCAATATTAGAAAAAATACTTCAGTATTTTCCTATTTGATATAATGTTTGTTTCTCATGTATAGACTTTATAATTTTAGGTATTTTTAAATTCCTACTTTGTTGAGAGTTTTAGTTAATAATCATAAATGAATTTTAATCATATTAAATGTTTATCTTACAGATATTAAAATGATAATATGTTTTGTATCATTATGCTTTCGTGTTTACATCACATCTATCAATTTGTTTATTGAACCATCTGTATAGCCCTATAATAAGACCCAGTGTGATCATACTGAATAACCATTACGATATGACTTTAAATTTGGCTTGCTAGTGTTTTACTGAGAATTTTTGCATCTACGTTCATCAGAAATATACGCCTTTAGTTTTGTTTATTTGTTATCATATTTTAACCTGGATTTGGTATGAATACAGTGGTGGTCTCTAAATGCTTTGGCATTATTTAAAAAGGATTTATACTAGTCACCCACTAAATATTTTGTAGAAACAGGAGGGATGGCTCAGGGGGTAAACTTCTTGTCACTCAGGCATGAGGATATGAGTTTGGATCCTCAGTACATATGTAAAACACTGTGTATGGAGATATGTGACTGGAATACCAAATTAAAAAAAAAAAACAAACTTTGTTTACAGGGTAGATATTGGATTTCCTGTCATCATTTCTATATTAACCAAAGAATTGCCTGACATTAACTTTCAAAAATAATTTGGAGGGCTAGAGAGACATCTCATTTGCTAAAGTCACTTGGTTTCAAAACATGACAGACAGGGCTGGAGGAATGGATTAGTGGTTAAGCACTTGCCTGTGAAGCCTACAGACCTCGGTTCGAGGCTCGATTCCCCAGGACCCATGTAAGCCAGATGCACAAGGGGGCGCATGTGTCTGGAGTTCCTTTGCAGTGGCTGGAGGCCCTGGCATGCCCATATTCTCTCTCTCTCTCTCTCTCTGTCTCTCTCTTTGTCACTCTCAAATAAATAAATAAAAATAACAAAATTAAAAAAAAAAAAACATGACAGACTGGGTTTGGTTTCCCAGACCCCATGTAAAGCCAGATGCACAAAATGGGGTATATAACTGGAGTTTGTTTGGAATGAAAATAAGCCCTGGAGTGTCCATTCTCTTCATCTCCCTCCCTCCCTACTTCCATCTGCTTTCAAACAAATATTATTAAAAAATAAAAATACAGATAATTTGGAGTCTCAACATATTTGGCCTCTAAGATGCAGTGGATCACTACTACCTCTTCCAGTATCAATGAAAAGGCTGTAACATATATGCCTCAAGGTTTATCTTCTAAATATATTTCAGAGATGGAATTTAGTTATTCCCTTAAAGTTGTAAGGGAACACAGGTGTGTGGTTGTGGGTATCATCCAAGCATGTGTACTCTCTCATCTTGAGCTCAGCTCTGTTCTTGTTTTCCTAGAATGTTCTCAATGTATCTCCTGTTGGGCCACTTAAGATTTACAAGAAGCACACATGCAAGAAACATATATTACTTCTTACTAGAGTTCATTTGCAAAGAAGTCATTCAAATTACTACATAACATCAAAAGAGAGGATGAGAAGTTCTACCTACATTATATAAGAGAGGAAACATTTGCTAAGTAAATCTGTCACAAGTGAGCTACCTTATATCTCATTGCTAGGATATGCTTATTGTTTATCTGCTTTACTTATTTCCCATCAACCTTTTATTACATGTTCAGAGTTATAAAGACCGCATTGTCTAGAGGTATGTTAGGTAGAAAATCTTCATTTCTCATTTTAAAAAAAGAAATAAGGTATGTAAAATCAAGATGAGAGAAAGTTCAAATTTCTGACAAGTACACTTTCTTTTTAAACGTTTATCAAATAGTTGAAAAACACTACAGAAAGGTCCCATGTATCTACTACCTTTTCCTTAATGGAAATCACTCATATAATTATAATATGTACAATAGTCTAACCAGGAAAATGACATTGATTCAGTACACCCAGTTGCTTTGGGTTCTAACTCGTCACTCAATCTCCAATGAACACCTTGGCTCAGAGATGGAGGTATGCTTACTAGTTACTATGACGTTGCTAAGACAAAATCTTTTACCAGAAGTAAATTAAGGAAGGAAAGTGCTTATTTTTACAATTGGACCTCCAATGTCCATTTTTCTCTTGGCATTCTGAAATTATGCCAGAATTGCTTTGTAAACTCTGTTTGATGTGTTCTTAAGGCATATGTAACTCAAAGAGTCTTCTATATTCCTCCCATAAACCATTTCCAAGGTTTTTAACCACATGGTCAGGCTTATTGAGGCAAGGGCTCTAAGTCATGTTCCTAATTTTCTCTATTAGTTACTCTCTCTTTGCTGGAACAGACTACTAAAAGCTACTTAAGGGAGGAAATAGTCTACTTTTATAGTTTTTAGAGAAAGTTTGATGGCAGAGAAGGAATGACAGGCTAGCAGCTCTGATTTCACCTACTTCCAGGAAGCAGTGAATGAGCAGGAAGTGGTGCCAGTCACGTACAATGACCCTTTTCTTCCTGCTGGCTGTCTTCTAAAGGTTTTACATCCATTCCAAACAGAACCCCAGAACAGCTGGAGTTCTAGTGGTCAAACACATGAGTCAATTGGGGATGTTTTACATTCAAGCCACACACTATTGGTAGCAAATCCTATTGATGCTCCATTCTTGCCCAGATGTGTGAAAGTCCTTAGCCTTTCCCATCCATTCACGTCTTCTGATTAGCTCCATCATGGGAGGTCACCACTGCTCATTCTTGGGTTCTGAGCTTATTATCACCTGACACAGTACACTGAGTAGTATGAGGATACATCTGGCTATATAGGGAAATAATGGTCATGCCATACTTTCAACAATGGAGATAAAGCCTGGCAAGGAATGTTTTAGGTTCTCTACCATATTTTGGTTAGTGCAGTAAAGTGGGGCCAGGTTTTGTTTTGTAGTGTTTTTGCAGTAGAATAGTCATTGTCTGAAAGTATCCTTCTTGCTTCTTTCCTCACCCTTGTGCTATAAGGAGCAAGTGATCTGCACACTTCCCATCTGTACCGTTGGTATGTCTAGGTCTCTGGCATCTTCTAAGCCTAACACACAAAGACAAGAAAAACTACAAGGAGCCGCAATGTTATTCCTTGAGTCCCAATGACTCTAGCAAGTTGGCTCTCTTTTCACCACTTTTTCTGGTGTTCATACATGCTTTTTTTATACATTCTCCAGTGTTTTTCACTTGTCCTTAGCATGGTGAATACAGTGAATGTGTCTATTCCATGTTCTAAGTCAATAAAGTTTTTTTTCTGTAACACAATATTGTGACCTACTGTGTCTATATAAAACATCTAAAGATTTTTTGGAGATTACAGACAGATCATGATAATTTCAGTCAGTCTGGATATATGCTCTTTGGTAACACATTATAGCTCATGAAAGGGATTCTGAATTAAAATTAAGTATTGTCCTGAAGATTTCATGATCTATGCACTTTAATGTTTTCAGTAGGAGTTAATTATTTAAGGAAAGCTTGACATCCATATACATATATTTTCCTTAGTGAGCTAATAACATTATGAATGCCAAAACAGGTAATAAAGGTCTATTCTACTATATCTTTAATTTGCTAAATTTCCCCCTGCCATCTGAAAGAATATGGCACTGATGGAGTATTTTATCTCCACACTACCATGTGTATCATTACAAGAAATGCCCATAATTAGCAGGTATATGGGAGACTGAAGCAAGAAGACTGCAAGTTTCAGGTTAGTCTGGGCAACTTAAAATATCTTGTCTGAAAAATTAATTTAAAATGAGCTGATGTGGCTGGAGAGATAACTCAGCATTAAAGCCACACACCTTCAAAGCCTAACAACCTAGGTTTGATTCTCCAGTACCCTCTTAAAGTCAAATGCACAAAACGGAGAATGCATTTGGAGTTTGTTTGCAGTGGCTAAGGGATCTGGTATGCCCATGCCTTCTCTCTCTCTCTGACTGTCTCTGACACTTTTTGTGGTTCTCTCTGCTTGTAAAAAGAAAAATAGACGAAACCATCCTTTAAAAAATGAGCTGAGCTAATCCCAGCACTCGGGAGGCAGAGGTAGGAGGATCGCCGTGAGTTCGAGGCCACCCTGAGACTCCATAGTGAATTCCAGGTCAGCCTGGGCTAGAGTGAGACCCTACCTCAAAAAACCAAAAAAAAAAAAAAAAAAAAAATGAGCTGATGACACAGTGAATTCCAGGTCAGCCTGGGCTAGAAAGAGACCTTACCTTGAAAAACCAAAAAAAAAAAAAAAAAAAAGCTGATGGTATAGATCCATGACAGAGAAATTTATTTCTGAGGATGCTTAAGACCCTAGTTTCTATCTCCAGTACTGTAAGGGGGGTAAAAACAGAATTTTGCACATGATAACTTTGCTTCAAAAACATTGCTACAAAACATTTATAAGTCTTTATATATCTTAAAAGGTAAATGTTGGGCTTCAGAAATGGCTTAGCAGGTAAGGCACTGACCTATGAAGCCTAAAGACCCATGTTCTACTCTCCAGATCCCATGTTAGCCAGATGTACAAAAATGAGGCAAGTGCAAGGTCACACATGCCCACCAGGTAGCGAAAGCTTCTGGAGTTCCAATGCAGTGGCTGAGGCCCTGGCAAGCCAATTCTCTAACTCTCCTCTCTCTCTGTCTCTTTTGCTCTCTCTCGAAAAAAAATGTAAAAGCCTTATAAAGTTAGGGAAATCTCAAAACAAATAGGTAGTGAGAAATTATAGGAGCAAAATCACATATTTGTGAAAACTTAGGAGACAGTGGAAGAGAATGTGTATTTCTGATAGATTCAGGCAATAAATAAGGTGAAGAAGTTCTAGTCATTGTACAACTTTTACTGTTTCTATTCTGTGCTTTTAAAATGTCAAATACAAGGTGACAATGACAGTTGTCAGCTGAGAGGAATTGCAGAACTGCAACACTGCTCACTCAATCCCAGTGATTTAGCCTCTTCCCTTGGGGATGCCTGAGTAAACGACACACGCAAGATTTACCTGACATCTTTCCTTCCTTCACCTTGCCTGGTAATACAGCAGTAATTCATGTTCCCCTGGGTGTAACTCTTGAGGTCAACATAGCTCTCAGAAATTTTGAGAGAAAATGAGCAACTTCCTCAGACCCCTTGCCTTCATTCAGATTCCGGTCACTAAGTGACCTTACTCTTAACTTGTAATAAAAAAAAAGAAGCTTGACTTAGCATGTCAGGAATGCAGAATCAGCCTGAAGCAGATGATGGGTCCTAGAATCCTCAAGGGCCAGTGAGGAGCTATTACAATTACTGAAGTGGCTGTTACCAGTTCTATCTGATGGGGGCATCATATCTAGACAGAAAAATATTGGTAGAATACCTCTGCAGGTTTCTTAATAGTTCCCATAAGTATGACCAGTTGTTGCCTATGCAGAGTATATGTGAGGGATTTAGAATGAAGACTTTGTTTTAGGTGATTTTCCTGCCACAGACCTCTCTCTCCTTCAGCCCCACTGAACACTTGACATGCTCTTAGGAATCACCATGGACACTGTACCTTTGTTCTACTGCTACTCTGGATAGGAACCCCATTAGATGTCACCCTGCTTCAAAGCCTGTGGTTGCTGTCTCCTGATTGTGACATTGTGCTGTCTTCACAGATTAAGAGCTGTCCTTGACTTCCTGATGATGGTCCCATGTCTTTCTAAGAACATGAAACCTATGCCCTTCCTGGTTCTTTTTGCCTGTGGATAAAAGTCCAACAGATAAGTTCTTAATTTCTTAACAACGATTTTCTCCTTTAAGGTGAGTCAAACTGTAATCAATGCAAATAATTATCAGAAAAAGAAGTATCTCAAGTACATTTTTATACCTGTATGATGCTTTCTCTCTAACCTACTTTACTTTAAAAAATTCAAATTACTAAAAGTAGCAGGAATAAATTAAAATTACTCAACTAAATATAAAAGATGGACAATTTCTTACTTTTACTTCCAACTACAAAAGTAAATTATAAGGAACACTTAATATTGCCTTATTCCCCTGTTCATTTCCATTCTAATTCTTATCCCCCAAAGTAAATGATTTTTGGTGTTTAACCTTTTATATATATATATATATATATATATATATATAAATATATTGATAAATTTTTAAATTTTTAAATTTATAAATACATGTGTATATATATAAAATATATATACACCCCCAAAGTAACTGAGTTTTGGTGTTTAATTTACATATATATATATATATATATATATATATACATACATGTATTTATAAATAAAATATATGTATATGTATAGTTATGTACCATTCTGTGTTTTCAGCCAAATAATTACTTTCAAAATACATGTTTTATTCTACATATGGTGTTTTGTTCAACCTTATCTCTTATGCATATATCTATTAATGCATCTGTGAGTTATCAAGCAATATATCAATTATTATGGGTTCCTTTTAAGCAAAACAAATAATATTATTTTATATGTATGTTGTATATATTCTGCTATATTAACTTGTTTTGAAATGTGCTCCTACAGTGAAGCCTTTATCATGCACGGTAGTACTCCTTATAACTACAAACTCCTTGTGCCAGGCTTTCTAGAGCAGTGTTTCTATCAACTTGCTTGTGAAACCTGTTAGAACATTACCAAGTCAATTTCCTTTGCCAATATAATAATTTCTGAAATGACTGATAAACTGAAACAAAATAGACAGGGACAAAAATAGATAGGACAGGACAGGCTCAAATACTGGTGTTCATAATGCATATGGTTATAGTTCATTCACACATAATGCTAAAAGTTCCTTCTGTACTCTTATTTTCCTGTCCACATCCCATCAAATGGTCACATTTATTTCCCTCTATTTGAATATGCCACACTTATAATTTGTTTTAGTAATTAGAATGGGATGAAATATGTTCAAATTCTGACGTGGGGGTCTCAGGAGTCTCCAAACAATCATGTAAAGAATTCATCTACCTTTCCGGAGAACACATATGCAAAGAGAGACCCAACTTCCTGTCTTTTCCAGCCAGAGGCCGGGCACTGACCAAAGTCAATTGGATTATTGAAGTATATAAAATAATCTCTACATTAGATGATGCCTTCTTTTCTTTTTCCTTTCTTCTACCCTTTTCTTTTTCTTCTCTAGTGTGTTATTATTTTCATTTTACTTTTATTATTTTTTGTTTTGTTTCCCTTGCTTTTTTTTTCATTTCTTTTTCTAGCATACAGATATTGTACATGTAGCCAAGTTCTTCACAACTGAACAGCACCCCCAGCCCTAAATGATAATTTCCCCAGAATGACACAGAGGGATAAAAACATAAGCTGTCCACAGAAACCCATACAAAATAGAAAATAAACAAAAAAATCCTACTTAAATCTGCTAAAATGTAGGGTGATTGTATAATCAGTGAGGATATTGTAAGAGGAATGGTTCCAAGTTTTACTGGGCTCTAAATTAAGAGTACTATAATTTTTCTACATTCTTGTTTTCCATTGGCTAGGAGTTCTTTTCCACAACTTCTCACTCTACATATATAGATTGAGAAAGCAAACATCATTTCAAAAGTTTCCAGTTGTTGTAAAAGCGGAGAAAACTCTTAAAATCTTGCACTGATGATAAATGATTTATCATAGAGTTATACCCATTACTTCTAGTAGGAACTCATTGGACAAAACTTGCCACATGATACAATCAAACTCACTGAGGTAAAGAAATCCAATTACACCATGTAGAGAAAAGGCAGGAAGCAAGCAGTATTTGGTAAACTAAGTAATATATGGGTACTGGGAATATCTATTTCAACATAACAGCATTACTAACTGTCATTTTGTGTATAGGAAGAAAATGTCTATAAGATATATTTCTCAGAGGGAGATTACTGGTTGATACAGAACTAAATTTTCAGCTTTTGCAGGTTTTCATTAAATTTTTTCCAAAGCAGACATACTGAATTATTCTTGAGAGTTCTGCAATATAGAAATGTTTACTGGTGCTCTCTAAGAATTTTTAACCAACAAAAATTTAGTAGTGCTAAATTTTAAATTTAGATAATTCAGCGTTAATTTTTTATTAGTATACCCTTCATTAGTAATGAATCATAAGTTAGCTATCAACACTCTGTGATTTGTCTGTTCTTGTCCTTCTACTTATTTTATACTGTATTGATTTGCATTTTATTTCTTTTTCAGTAAAGCAAGATGGAGTTTACTAAGAATAGATTTTAGTGTAAAATTAAGCACAGATTTTAGGGATTGGGGGAGACATTGTGAATTCCAGGTCAACCTGGGCTAGAGCAAGACTCTACCTTGAAAAACAAAAAAATAAAAAGGAGAAGGAAAGCATAGTTATCTTATAGTAGGAGTAGGCTTCTCAAGAGATTTGACATCAGTTCCTTATCAGACCTTATAACATATTCTAGACACTAATGGTTGTCAGTAACATATCTTGTCTTTTTTCATGTACATTTACCTTTATTACCAAAGTTAAATGTGCATTTTTCCTGAATGATACATATGTGCTTTTGTCATGTTGAAAAAAATTATCTTGATTGTGAAATGATATTTTATAGAACTTAATTTGATTTTTGCACATGGGAATGCATTTATAAAATTTACAGAATAATCTATTGTTTTTCTGTCAATACCTAGCATTTTATTTGGTTTTATACCAGGTTTTCATTCTATTGTACATAATGTCTTGGCATACATAGGATGTAGTCTTTCCAAGGAAACAATATGAAATTCATAATCTATAGAGAATTTTCAAACAACTGAAAAACTTAACTACAGCCTTCCTCATTTTATTAATGTCATGCAGTAGCAATTCTAAACTATGGAATGAAAGCATTACCCACTACCAGATTACAAAGTTCTTAACACTTTTGTCCTCCAAATTGGTATATACATATTCATCTCTTCTGTTCTATTGATAAATTTGTGTAACTATGAATTCACGCTTAAATCATGAAATCTTGAAAACTACTGATACAGAGGAGAGATATCTCCTACCTTTATTTGTCATGCAGTCTAACCTGTCCATTTATCTTGGCTGACCAAAAACATTGTTGGAAATTTGATTGCATTTAATTGGATAATTTTCATCTCCTTACACACTGAATACTCACGTTCTAGGATGTTATTTATCTTTTCAGCCTTTTTTTCTGTTTTCTTTAGTCTTCAGAACTATTTTTAGTGTGATATAAAATATCTATGTTTCAATTAAGTGAAGTACTTAGCAACATTTTCTGCTTATTGCTATTATACCTAAAAATTTCCTTGTATTAACATGTTATTCTTCATTGTCACAAGAAAGTTTTCCTTTGGGGAGATGTGAACACATTTTCCCTCCAGTTGGGGCTCAAATGGCAGAAAGTATGATTGCACCAATATCAGTTTGGTGAACCAATGAGTTTATTGGAGTTACTTACAGAGCATGGAGAGGGTGTTTTACTGGAATGTGAAGTCCCCAAAGCAGCCATGACTACCCCATAGCAGCTTCCAGGAGTTCCTTGTCCTTGTCCAGGAGTATGGAGGCCCCAAAGCAGTACTTCTGCAGTGCTCACTATGTTGGGATTACCCCTGTGGATGTTCCTCCCATAGCCTCAAGTTGAGAGCTGACTTACAGAACATGGAGATAACAAAGAAGTGGCTTCTATGGAGACCATTGGTCTTTGGTCTTTTACCATCTGCATACTCTATATTTCCCTGAGGACAGGGGCCTTCATGTGTCATGTATCATTGTATACAGGTGGCATATGGGACACCTGAAATCTCAGGTGTATTACCATGTATTTCTCTTATGAGTTGTTCCAGTTGCTTTTGGTGGCAATCGATGTTTACTGCTTTCACTGAAGAGAAATTTTGCCATTTAACACTTCTTTGCATGTATAAGATTGGCTTTTCTATAATGAAATTATACCAGGTCCAATACCAAAATTTATTTCCTATTGATCACATCGTCTCTCTTTGCTCTGGGTCTGTATTTGAAATTTTCTTGTAAGTGCAATGTTTAGTCCTCTCCCCATTAATAGCAATAGTAGATTATTTTCTAATTTTAAAGAAGATGTATATTCACATTACTGAATATAACTATAGACTTCCGTAGATACCACTTAACAAATTATAAGTCATTTCCCTTTTCTAGCTTTAACTTGTTAAGAGATCTTTATTATTAATGTTGACCTTATTTTGTATATACATAGAACATAAACTGATAAATGATAATATATGTGTATATGTATATATCTATAAAGTTATCAAATGATAAGGTTACATTAAGGTAGAAAGTAGTAATTTTCTAATAAGACATTCTGTTTGAGTGAGTTTGGACTACTATATCAGACTACAGTAAAAAGGATGGTTTATAAATGGGATTAATTTATTGATTGCTCTTCTTCTAGAGGAAGGCTAGGAAGCTAAGATCATGGTTCTGACTGGTGAGAGTCCCCTTCTGAGGTATAGACTACCCATCCTCCCATTACCATATTGAAGAAAGTAGGTTCAAAAGCCCTTAAATCCCTTTTCTAATCTCCTTCAGAATAAAGTGACACTGCTGATTGAATTATTTCCCACAGGCAAGATTTTCCAAGACATATGAGGGGATACATTTACAATATATGAATTTAAAGGGGACAAGGAATCTCAGGCCATAATATACTACTTGTATACACACTCAAGAATAGTACACACACACACACACACACACACACACATATATATATATATATAATATACTTTATACATATATAATATAATTAATATAATATAATATATATAATATATTATATATATATAACCTTATTATTTTATATTTAAATATATATATCTACATTAGTTAAGCATGGCTGAACTGTGTCATTCAGAATCCACCTGCTGAGTTCTGGTTGGGAAACTTTTAAACATGAACAGTGACAATGGTTCTGTATTTTTCCTATAAACAAGAATCATTTGTGTTATAATGATATTATTTCTAAGACTTTAATGGACTGCTTCTGAGTTCATGTGCAACTTGGAAATATATTTAGATAATATCTGCATGTAAATCTTTTGTAATCATTTTAACAAACTTTGGGGACAAAAATCATAGGAAATTCAAGAGAATATTTTAAATATTGGTAGAATATTACTTCATGACATAAAATAAAACTACCTATAAGTTTCCATTATGCATGAAAAAAATGAAATGTTCTTGTATGAGATATTTTGTGTGCCCTTCACAGGTATTGTGTTGCTTTCATTGACTTTGATCTCACTGACAATTCGATCTTATCAAGATTTCAGGAATCATCCAGTATGGTGATAGGTAAGTCATTTTTCTCTGCGTGTGTGGTGGTCTAGGTCCTGAACAATGCCCTTGACCTTCTGCTTTGAAGGCTTGGTCTTCTGAGAGACAGCCTTTGGGAAGTCATTGGATCATGAGAGCTCCAATTTCATTGATGTATTTATGCCTTAATGTGTTTGAGGAAAAGAGAATTTATTATAAGAGCAAGATAATCCAGTGTTTGCATCCTGGCCATCATGCAGTGAGGAGCTGTCCTTTGTCTCATGCTCTCTACCATGATGTTCTGGCCCACCACAGCCCCAGAAACACACAGAGCCAAGTGGAAGCTCTTGGTTTTGAAACTGTGGGCCAACACAGGTCTTTATTGCTTATAAGCTGCTAGTCTCAAGCATCTTGTTACAGAGACAGAAGTCTAACATAATATATGTCTGTCAATTTTTGCTTTATACAACTTGTAAACATATTTTGATACATATCATTTTAAATGGTAGAGCACCCTGGTGATGTGATGCCACTTACTAATTAAACTGTACCTTCTTTTTTTTTTTTTGATTAGTGAAAATCATTGCATTATAGCTATGTAGTTTCTCTAGCTTTTCAGGTGAGGAGAATTAATCTCATAAATATATAATTGTGGCTTTAGAAAAACAATAAGCCTCAGCCATCCAATTTACATAGTGGTAGAATTGGCTGATGATAGTGAACACTCCTGAGCACTCTCATGTTCTGTTTTTCTCTTTTTCTATCCAGATTTAGCTTTCCCTTTACTCTCATGCACATTTGACTAGTCTGTGGTATAAGATAAATGTCCTTCCATTCCAGGCAGTTCTATAGTCTGAAATGAAAGTGATGAGAAATCCACAAGTTATTTTGGAAGTAAAATAAAATTCAGCTGATTTCATTGAAGTTATGGACACAAAATATACTGAAATTTACTTTTGTTACCAGTAGTCTCTGGACATTTCCAGGTTCTTGACATCTTACTCAAAGAATTGAATAAAGGCAGAAACAAGTGGTGAAGAAAAAAGAAAACTTCATTAGGAGCACAGTTGATAGTCAAGGTTTGAAAACATTTCCAGTGGGACAGCAGGCCATTAGAATGGAGACTACTTGAGGGCCCAAGGGAGATGTCTGGAACTTCTCTTTATAGGAATTTTATGGGTAGATGAGTAAGTTTCTAAGGTGATAGTTTCAGTAGACCTCTGGTTTGATTGGCAGGTTTGGGTTACATAACATTTTATTTCTGTGCATATTACTTCTTCAACTGATGTCTTTAATTATATGTGCCCAGTTCTACATAGGCATAAGATGGTGAAAAAAAGGTTTTTCCTTAAAATTTCACTTAGGGGACACAATTTTCCTCATCCAGTCCAGGATGATGGTCCTCTGTTGTGCTGATCTTGGAACCATCAAATAATATACTTGAATGGATACTGATTATGAAGCATGAATGCTAACTCACAGGAGGAGAAAACTAAGATCTGTGCATGTGGTTCCATATATGTGGTTTGGGGTCCCAGGTTCCCAACAGGTTGCTAAGTGTACTGCCCAGGAGAAGGATGTGGTTAGTATTGAAGAGAAGCAGGGTCATGGGTGGCTAAATGATTCCCTATGTTTGCTGCCTCGCTTTAAATTTTTATCTCATTCATAAAATCATTGGATCATATAATTGTTAAGTAGAAACAGAGATGAAAGTTCAGTCTGAGGGAATTGAGGCTAGAGAGGATGCAGTTGAGATGAAAGTTCAGTCTGAGGGAAATGAGGCTAGAGAGGATGCTATTGCCCCAGCAGGAGGAGATAATTTATGACAATTTGTACAGCATTGTCTGTTTTTTTGCCAAGTACATTTCAGTGAAAGGCATTGGGCCAGCAGGCTTATCATCAAATATGACAGAACATAATAAATAAATATTAATGTTCTCATGCCTTACATAAGGTACAGTAAAAGACTAGTGCGAGAAAGGGTAGTAGATATCTTCAAAACTTCTCATTTTACACATAAAAAGTAGGCTGTAAAGAAAGAATAATTATCCCCAATATTTGTTCATAATATGCTTTTGATAAGTGTGTACTGATTGTTAATTTCATTACATAGAACCCACCAAAGAAAACATGTACTCTATGTATATATACAATCCTGTTTTCACTATTTTATATAATTGTATGACGTGTGTGTGTGTGTGTGTGTGTGTGTGTGTGTGTAAAGATGTAGAGATTTTTATCTATTCTTCACATTACTGGTGTATCATCACTTACATTTTAAAGAAGATTAAAAAATTATTTTCCAACACTTCAAATGTTTAAAATCAAAATTTTTGAAAATGTGTTTTTGTTCCAGCCATGGAAAGATTATTTTTTAATTCCAGTGTTTTCCCCTCTGATGCTGACAGCTGTTGGGTATTAGATGGTTATCTCCAGCATACATGATAATGAATAAAGAATGCTCATGGTAAACTTATTTATGTTGACTCTGTTTCAGCTGGATTTGCTGCAAAATACTTTTCAAAGACCATGTGGGTTCAAGGATTGAGGGTTCATACTGTGATCATTGAATTCTATAGCCAATTCTAAATTGTTTAAAATATGTTTGAATTAGAACTAGTCAGAACATTAGAAATTTATAATGAAGTAACTCCATATACAAGAAGTTACTAAAATACTAATTTCTGATAGATTCTATAGGTAATTACATCTTACAGAATTATCTAATGATCAGTGACATATAGATTGTTGGAGGCCCTTATCTTCTTCTCTGAATACTTAGAAAGTGTTTCTCAGGGTGGTCCAATCAGAAGTTCACACAGTGCCATCTCCTGCATGGCATCATAAGTGCCACACCAGAGCCTGTTAGAAAAGTGAATCCTCAGCAGCCCAGGCCCATTCAGTAAGAAGCCATGCCTTAGATGAGGACCTCCATCAACATGCTCATTCAGCTCTGACCTTTATTTTTGCAGCTCATCTGCCACAGTCCACATCTGTCTTTTCAAAATGGGAAAAGTGACATGCAAAGAAGGATCATGACCCTTTATGTCCTGAATATGTTCAAACTCTGTCTTTTCTCAGGTCACAATACACTCAGTAACAGATGAAGAATGACAACATATAGTTCCTGACTCATGGAAACTAATGCACAGTTGATAAAATTATAGAGGTCAAAGAAATTTGGTAGTTAATTTTTTTATTTATTGTATGCTTCTTTATAGTTCTGTACAAGTTTTTTCACCTTAAATGCCTACTTAATAGTTGTCTTTTTTACTAAATTTGTAACTTTATGGGGGAATTGGGAGTACTTTGATCATTATTACAGTGATTTTAATAAAGCAGCTATTCAACAAATAACTATTGCCTGAATGACAATAAACCGTGTGCACATAAATGTATTTCAATAGATCCAGATACTAATAATAATACTGAGTTTCAATCACATCATATTTCTAATTGGATAAGCTTTAATCAAGGTACCACTGCTATATTAGTACTTAAACCAGCAAAAATTACTAGATCTATAAGACCCACTGTTAAGTAGACAAAGGTGATTTGCTTTATTTTAAAAAAATGTTTTGAAGTGTCTCAAAATAGAAAAGCCATGAAATATTTGATTAGCCTTTGACCCAAAGAGATTCTCATGACAAGGAACAATGTTTCCTTAATAAATTAAAATTTTGAATAATAGTAATTAATTTCATATTAAAATTATAAGGCTCCTTAAATTTTACCTATTTATAAACCCTTTTAACAGGAGAAAAATTTAAGCTACCCAGATACATAGGAATCCAAAACCAATTTGTATGTCAAACATTTATTGATCTCACAAAAGAATTTATTTTAAAATAATTAGTATTTTATGTAAGTTTCACCATTTATTTAAAATGATCAAGTTTCTACATTAATGAGATAAATGTGTTTGTGAAGAATTATATTTGACTAAATTTTTTGATATTATAGGATGAGAAGTATCTTTTTAAAAAATTGTTTATTTCCAAGGAGGGTGAGGAGAGAGAGAATGGAAGAATGCCCATGCCAGTGGGGCTTTTTGGCACTGCAAACAAGTTTCACTTGCATGTGCTGTTTTGTGCATCCAGCTTTTCATGGATACTGGGGGATCAAAATCCAACCAGGGCCAGCAGGTTTGCAAGCAAGTGCTTTTAACCACTGTGCTATCTCCTCAGTCAAATATAAAGTGTCTTTAGCATATTTCAAAAGCCATAGTAACCAAAACAGCTTGGTGCTGACAGAAAAACACAAACATAGACCAAGGGAAGAGAATTGAAGACCCAGACCTTAGTTTGAATAACTAAAGCTACTTGATCTTTGTCAAAGGTGCCAGTAAAGTAGATTGGCAAAAGATAGTATCTTCAAATTGTGCTGGACAAGTTGCATAACCATATGTAGAAAAATGAAACCAGAATCATCTCACCATACACAAAAAATACTGTCCAAATTGATTAAGACCTAAATATAAGACCTGAAGCTCTTCTCCTACTGGAAACAAAAGTAAGAGGCACTTTTCCTGATACAGGAGTGGAAAAAAAAACTTCCTGAGAAAAACCCCAGTAGTTCAGGAAATAAAATAATCACTCCATCAATGGGCTCTCATGAAGCTAAAAACCTTTTGCACAGACAAACATACCATAAGTAGGGACAATAGATTACCCACTGAATGGGAGAAAATCTTCACCAGGTATACCACTGACAAAAGCCTGATATCTAAAATATACAAAGAATCAAAAAAAGAGGAAGCAATAAAAGAATCAAACAACCCACTCCAAAAATGGGGCAGAGAACTGAATAGAGAGATCGCAGAGAAGAAAATTACAAATGGCCAACACACACTTAAGAAAATGACCAATATAATCAACATTAGGGAAATGCAAATTGAAATAACTATGAGAGTCCACCTTACTCTAGTAAGAATGACAATCATTAAAAAATCTAACAACAAAAGAGTTAGAGAGAAGAGAGAGAGAGTGTGTGTGTGTGTGTGTGTGAGAGAGAGAGAGAGAGAGAGAGAGAGAGAGAGAGAGAAGCTGTAGAAGATTAAGGTCAGTCTTCATCGTACCCTTTCCAGTGCCTTGTGAATCCGGTGTTCCTTCTAAGGGCCTTGTGAAGGTTCAACCATTTGGTCTGCCATTTAGGATGTAGAATTTTATGGTACCATTACTGTTTTGGTTTAGATTTGTGTACCCCACCCCCTCCTTGGCTCACTCCTCCCTCCCCACCCACCCTATTGTCTAGCCCTTGAGATGCTTGCTGGGTATATCGGCATCTTGAGTAGATTCAGGTTAGGTGCTATAGATGAGTGAGACTATGCTGTGATTATCTTTCTGTGATTGTGTAAATTCACTGAGAAAGATCTGTACATTTTTTTTCAAATTTCATTGTGTCATTTTTTTCTTACTTCTGTGTAGCATTAGATTGTGTAGACATACCACATCTTAGTTATCCATTCTTCTAGTAATGGACATCAGGGTTGATTCCAGCTCTTAGTTATAATGAATTGAGCTTCTATAAACATGGTTGAGCAAATCTCCCTTGACTGAGGCTTGAAGATTTTAGGGTACATGCCCAGTAAGGGAATAACTGGGTCTGTTGGTAACTCTATAGTCAGCTTTTTTAGGACTCTCCATAATGCTTTCCAAAGTGGTTGTACAATCTTCCATTTCCTTCAACAGTGGATGAGGGTTACTATTTTTCCACATGCTCACCAGCATTTATTTTCATTTGATTTTTTTTTTTTTGATGTTTGCTATCCTTACTGGGGTAAGGTGAATCTCATAGTTGTTTTAATTTTCATTTCCCTGATAAATAGGGATAATGAACACTTTCTTAAATGTGTGTTTGCCATTTGTATTTCTTCCTCTGTGAACAGCCTGTCCAGCTCTTTGCCCCATTTTGTGAGTGGGTTGTTTGACTTTTTATTGTTTAGGTTTTTGAGTTCTTTGTACATTCTAGAGATTAGGCCTCTGTCAGTTGGATATTCAGGAAATATTTTTTCTCCCATTCTGTGGGTAATATATTGGCTTTGCTTATGTTATGCTTGTCTGTGAAGAAACTCTTCAGCTTCATGTGATCCCATTGGTTGAGTGACTGCTTAACATTCTGTGCTAGTGGGGTTTTGTTCAGAAAGTCTTTTTCTGTTCCTATATCATGAAAATTCCTCCTATATTTTCTTCCAGTAGCCAAGTTTCCAGTCTTATATTGAGGTTTTTGATCCATTTGAACTTGAGTGTTATGTGTAGCAAGATGTGTGTATCAAGTTTCATTTCCTGCATATGGTTATCCAGTTTGTCCAGCACCATTTGTTGAAGATGCTGTCTTTATTTCCAGCCTATATTATTAGGACCTTTGTCAAATATCAAGTAGCTGTAGTTGCTTGACCCAATGTCCGGGTCCTCAATTGTATTCCATTGGTCAATACTCCCATTTTTATTCCAGTACCATGCTGTTTTTATTACTATGGCTTTGTAATATAGCTTTAGATCAGGTATGGTGATGCCTCCAGAGGTATTTCTTTTGCTGAGGATATGCTTGGATATCTAAGGCCTTCTGCCTTTCCATATGAACTTTGAGATAATTTTTTATGTCTCTGTGAGGAACAATGCTGGGATTTTAATTGCGATTGCATTAATTCTGTATATTGCCTTTGGTAAGATTGCCATATTCAAGATGTTAATGCTGCCTATCCAGGGGCATGGGAGGTTTTTCCATTTTCTCAAGTCCTCCTCAATTTCTTTTTTGAGTGTTTTAACATTTTCATTTTATAGATCTTTCACTTCCTTCATTAAAGTTATTCCAAGGTATTTTATTTCATTTTGTTGTTGTTGCCATTGAAAATGGGACCATATCCCTTATTTCCTTCTCTGTATATTTGTCATTTGCTTATAGAAAGGCTACTGGCTTTTGTGCATTGCTTTTGTATCCTGCTACTTTGCTATAGGAGTTAATCACCTTCAAGAGTTTTGGGATGTAGTCTCTAAGATTTCTTACAAATAGAATCATGTTGACAGTGATTAGGGCTAATTTAACTTCTTCCTTTCCAAATTGTATCCCTTTTATTTCTTTCTCCTCTCTTATTGCTTGAGCTAGGACTTTCAGTACTATTGAAGAGCAGAGGTGAGAGCGGACACCCCTGTCTTGTCCCTGATCTCAATGGGAATTCTTTCTGTCTCTCTCCATTAAGTATTACTTGGGCCTTAGGATCTTTGTTATGTTAAGATATGAACTGACCACACCAATTCACTCCAAAGTCTTGATCATGAAGTGATGTTGTATTTTGTCAAAGGCCTTTTCTGCATCTATCAAAATGATCTTTCTTCCTTCTCATAGTGGGCACTGACAAATACCAGCAGATGGCTATTATCCACAAAGAGCTTTTGATCAGAGAAACCTACACGATTTCCAAAAGAATGACAGATTTCTATCAAAATGCTTGACTACCCACCAAAGATGAGTGGTAAGACCCTACTGCTGAAGACACCATATTCAGTTGGCACATAACATGGAGTGACATGGCTGGAAGCTGGAAAAGCGTCAGTCCCCAGACAGTTAGAGTGTCTAGTGCCAGAAGGTGCCACGTGGGCGGCTGGGGGAAAATGACCAATAACTGTCCAAGCAACTCTTGGTCTTACCTACTTAACAGCAAATAACCTGTTGTGATGCTCACACAAGTGCAATACTGGTGCACAGCCTTGGTGGGAAACCAATTGCTCTTGATTTGGCTAACTGATCCGCTCAGTGGAATGTGACCCATAGCTGGAGCTTGGAAACAAGTCAGAACCATATCCAAAAATGAGCCCGCTCTCCATTATCAAGCTACCACTACAAGTGGGCCTATACCTATTAAATTCTCTATAAAAAAATAAGGGTTATCCCATTTATCTGGTGCTAACTTTACCCTCCATTGTAGAATTTGCTTCTCTTTGTCAGATAGACACAGATCCTAAGTAGAGAACCACCCCATCATACTTCAAAAGGGCCCCAGATGAAACTAAGAATAATTGGCAAAACAAGCAAGGGTGCTCTTTTCTTGGTGAACCTGGTACCAGCTCAAGGGTGAAGGAGATCGACACCGAGAACAATAAACTCCTACCAAATCAGATATCCAGAGACACAGAGGCTCCCAAGAACTCATCAGTGAAGCAGACCCAAAATGAACCCAACATAGCTTAGGAAAATTTTTCAGGAGAGGGGGCAGAAAGGATGTCAGAGCCACAAGTTAGTCCTGATACACAGAGACATTTCCTCCTACCCATAACTGTGGGTTAACTCCACAATGCATGACCCATATACCTCAATAAGGAGGGGCCAGAGGGAAGGGGGAGACATGGAGGATGCTATCAATGATAACAGCTTGACTGTATTCACTGAGTACAAAACTAATAAAAAAAAATCTAACAACAAATGTTGGTCAGGATGTGGGGAAAGATGAACCCTCATCCACTGTTGGTAGGAATGTAAACTTGTACAACCACTATGGAAATCAATATGGAGATTCCTGTAAAGGATGACCATAGAGCTACTAATAGACCTAGTTATTCCCTTACTGGGCATCTATCCTAAATGATCCATGCTTCACTATAGAGTTATTTGCTCAACCATGTTTATAGCTACTCAATTCATCATAGCTGAGAACTGGAATCATCTCAGGTGCTCATCATTGAATGAATAGATAATGAAGTTGTGGTACATTTACACAATGGAATTCTCCTCAGCACTAAGAAAAAGTGATATGATGAAATCTGTAGAAAAATGGACAGACTTAGAACAGATCATACTCAGTGAACTTACACAGTCAAAGAAAGCAAATGCCACATAGTCTCACTTTTCAGCACTTCTTAATCTGGACTAGCTTGAGTTGCTAACATATCTGTTAGAAAACTCCAGACCCAGACAATAGGGATGGAAGAGTTTGAGGGGAGAGGAAAAGGAGGGTAGGGAAAAATCAACACAAAACTAAATGCAAAATGAACTGGTACCATAGAAACGTTTAACTTGAAGATAGACTAAAAGGTGTTTAGGTTTTACAAATATTAATGCTGAACATTCCATGTTGTATAAATGTGTAATAAAAATGGCAGCTGTGTTTAGGGTGATTTTATACAATGTTGGGATTTCTATCATAATCCCAAGCCTAAATTCCTTTAATAATTTTTAAAATATTTTTACTTATTTCTGTGAGTGTGCACATGTGTTTGTGCACATACACACACACACATATGTGCACATGGGAGGGCCTCCTGCCTCTGCAAATGAATGTCAGACATTTGCATCACTTTTTGCACATGGCTAATATGTAAGGCTTGGGAATTGAACCCAGATCAGCAGGCATTGGTGCTTCTAATGGCTGAGCCAACTTCAAAGCCTCTTAATATTTTAGTGAAATTCATCACAATAATAAGTAAAATTTTGAAATCCAACATTCTAATACAAAAAAACCAAGAAAAAATATATATATTCACATAGTTTATATGGGAATTTTTTGAGGCAGGGTCTCATACTAGCCTAAGCTGACCTAGAACTCTCTGTAGCCCAGGCTGGCTTCAAACTCAGAGTTTAAGACATTACAAAATTGCATATATATATATATATATATATATATATATATATATATATATATATATATATACATATACATATACATACATATATAAATTTTAAAAAGGCATGAAAATAAGGTGTCTTGCAAAAAATAAGTGTCATAGCTTATATGGGGCCAAAACTATGGGTAGCATGTAACCAGACACCAACTCTGATCCATATCAGTTGTGTGTCCTTTTGCGCATGTACTTATTTTTCTGCTCCATAAGTTGTTTAGTAATAACAGTACCTTCCAAAAAGAGGTAAGCATTTGCAATGCATTCCTATACAGAACACTTGCGCATAGATAATGTTGCAGCTACATTTTCACTGGTGGAACAAACACTGACTAGAAGCAGCTTATGGGAAGAAGGGTTCACTTCAGGCTTACAGATTCCAGGGGAAGCTTCATCATGGTGGAAGACACTGGCACACTTAAGCATTTGGCCATAGTACAGAGACCACCGCCAGCACCAGGAAGCACCAACAGCCAGAGCTCAAGCTGGCTCTCTACAAACCTATAGGGCTGGACTCAAGAGCCAGCCCTGGTGACACACCTCCTCCAGCAAAGCTCCACTTGCTAAAGAATAATTTGAAAGCTTAATCTTAGTTAAAAATACCCAAGGCTATGGGGAAATACCCTTACATTCAAGCCACCAAAGATACCTTCTATTATTATAAAGAATAGAATACTAATCCTGGCTCCTCATCCCCTGAGACCTGGTTCCCCTGCCATTGGTGTGGGACTGCTTAGACCCTGTTCACCTGAAGCAAGGCAATGAGAACTCAGGAAATAAACCACCACTTGCCCTCAGCCAGCACCCCAGTGAAACCACAGAGGAGTAGGTAAGAGCAGCAAGAGTGCTGCTTCCATGGTGAACCTGACAACCTGTGCCAGAAATCCAGAAGCTACTGAGAGCACAGCACTAAAGTAGACTTCAAGCACACCCACCACAGATCAGGTAATTTTGTGGAACAGGGAGTAGAAAGATTGTAAGAGACACAGAGTAGAAGGGAATGCCCAGAGACATTGCCTCCTCCTTACAATGACTGACTGCTGGTCTCACATCTCATAGCCCTCAACCCCTTGGTGAATACCAGCTACCCCACTGAGTAGGTCTCTCAGCAGAATGGAGGCTTCTCTCTTGTTCTTCATCATTTCCCTCATCTGACATCAGAATGTCAGTTGTCTTTGAACATGTTATGCTTTCCCTTTCCTACACTTAACAAGCTTCTCTCCTCTCAATATTGTATACATCAGGCTTTGCTTAAACATAGCTTCCTCAGAAAACCTTCTTTCAATTAGGAAAATAGTAGTGAGTTAGATTGCCTGTTATAAGCAATCATACAACTGCACTTGTGCTATAATTATAGAGAATTGTTTTTTTTTTTTTTTTTTTTTTTTTTTTTTTTTTTTTTTTTTGGTTTTTTGAGGTAGGATCTCACTCTGGCCCAGGCTGACCTGGAATTCACTATGTAGTCTCAGGGTGGCCTTGAACTCACGGCAATCCTCCTACCTCTGCCTCCCAAGTGCTGGGATTAAAGGCGTGTGCCACAACGCCTGGCTCAAATATGTATAATATCTGTATTCTGTACCTTTCCTCAAGCCCTTGGAAAGTGAGACCTCTGTGTAATTTGTATTCCACATAGTAGGAACTGAGCAAAAAATGCTGACTATATGGATGAATGAGTCATGTTCATGACCTGTTAATAAACATGGTAAGATGCATTGAAAATAAAAGCAAACTCCTACATCCTCATCACAGGATTTCTTTAATGGTGGGAGGGAGGAAGGGAAGGATGGAGAGAAGGAGGCAGAGAGGGAGGGAGAAAAAGGTCAGCAGGTTTTACAAGGAAATAAAATACTTTTGGAGTTTGTTATATTAAATGGTTGAAGAAGACTAGTGCCAAATTATTCCATAACTACTTAGAAATGAATTTGTTTCTATATACATATTTCTAAATTTGTATAAGTAAACAATTAGAAGTTGTTTTTTACAACTCTAAATATTTTCTTTAAAAACTGTAATCATTTGATTAGTAAATTCATTTTAGACTGAAAATAATTCATAGGTCTCCATTCTTATCATAATTCTAGTGGAAGTCTTTTCAGCCCTCTCAGATCCACTACTACAATTCTTGTAAGTCAGTAATCGACAAAGAATAGAGCCTGGATCTGGCAATGTTCTTTTTTTTTTCCTTGGTATTTTAATGTCAAAGTTGTCAATTAGGTATTTATTCTAATTCTGTTCTTGTTTTGTTTTGTTTTGTTTTTTTGAGGTAGGGTATCACTCTGGTCCAGGCTGACCTGGAATTATCTATGTTGTCTCAGGGTGGCCTCGAACTCACCATGATCCTCCTACCTCTGCCTCCCAAGTGCTGAGATTAAAGGCATGTGCCATCACCCCTGGCAATTATTCTAATTCTGAAGAGAGAGGGAAAGTGTTCATATGAAATACCATACCAGGTCCAAATACTGTCTTATGAGAGAAAAAAAGAACAAAAAGTAATTCTATCCCCAGCACACCATACAACAACAAACCTTGAACTAGGGTGCAGTGACAGCTGATGTGCCTTGTGGGAAGTAACATAAAACAGAGCTAGTCATGTGCAGTAGGGAAATGTGTGAACAATATCTGGGGTTGGTGATGGTGAACATGTAGACAGAAATTAGCAATAGCACTGGTGGGAATCTAGAGTGTAAATGAGATTGGCAACTATTCCAAAGGGGTCTGGACAATTCATACTTGTTTAGGAGCGAAGGAAAAGCTGTCATCCTCCAAAAGTCAACCTCTGAAAAAAATGAGTTTACATTTTCACACTTCCAGGAACAGTGACTTTGTGGATATGAATATATCCATGAGTAGGGATCAAGTAGTATTTGAATTCCAGTCTCTTCCACTAAAGTAGCCCAGCAATCTTGTAAATCACACAGCATGCCACTCTACTTGTCTCCATTTCTGACAATAGCCCAAAGACAGCCCCTATCTTATCTGGTCTGCCACTCTCCCACCCATCCCAAACTTCATTATTTTTTTTTTCAATATGGTATTTCCAAAACCACTTCCACTCTCCTCACCAATTCCCTATCCCATGAATTCTATTTGCATGTCAAAATTATGTTTTTTTTTTCTTTTTTGCCATTCCCTCCCCACTTTCCAGGCTATGTCTTTATATTCATTTTCGGTTACACTTCTATGTTTATAGGCTTTATCCACATTTGCTTCCCGCTATACCTATATACTTATAGATATTATAAGATAAGACCTACATGTCAGAAAGAATATGCAATTTTAGTCTTTATAAGTCGCTTCATTTAATATTAGTCTTTCCAGACCCATCAATTTTTCCTGAATTTCCATAATTTTATTTTTACATGCTGCTGAATAACGTTCCATTGAGTATATATACCACATGGTCATCATCAATTCACCTGCTTCTAGATATGTAGGCCATTTCCAATTCCTAGCTATTGTAAATAGAGAAGCAATATACATGGATATGCCAATGTCTCTGTAGCAGTATGGAGTCCTCAGGGTACATGAGCAAAAGTGGTATGAGTGTGTTGTATGGGAGGTCTTTAGCTAACGTTTTAAGAAACCTTAATAGTGAGGTCAGTTTCTAAATTTAATGAACCTGAGTCTGTTACTTTTTTATCAGCATCTTCTGTTCGTTTCTTCTCTTCTCATCCGTCATGTTGGCCTGGATGGACTATAGGATGGGTACCAAATTTAGCTTGGTAAGAACATGTATTTTCAGGCCCTACAATAATTTATAATTCAGTAGTGCAGGTGTTGACAATGCTGCTCAACTTAGAACTGCAATCATAGCACAACTGCATTAAAGCCACTGTTCATATCCCAGAAAAGTTCTAATAAAACATTAAAGGTAGGCAGTCTCATATCTAAAAAGTATGTCTCAAAAGCAGCTGTGATCATAGCTGTTGGTACATGGAATGAAGGAATAAGGAGTTTTCAAAAACATCTAAGAGCAGGCAAAGAAAACACAATACTGAATTTTAAAATTTATATGAGTGTATAATATATAGTACCATGCATGACCATTTTCCATGAAATAAATATTTTCTTGCTTTCCCTGCATAATTACAGATTTCCCCACAAAGCAGTGCTGTGGGCCATCATGGATTGATAGGATTTGTCACTACTCATTAATCCTGAATGTAACGGCTACTAAAGGGATCCTATACCTGGTCCACCATATGTTGTTAGTTGTGTGAAAAGATCTTAATTCCTTAGTTAATGAACAGATACTTGATTATTATCCATTAACTACTTCTTAACTAGGTTTGAGACATTAACCCTTAATTGACTGTTCTTAATTAATTGTTCTTACTATTCTTAAACTCAGCCCTCTGGATGAGGAGCTTCATTTTCAAAACCGGCATAGCATTACTCCCTCAGGAAGAGTCTGAGCACTTTCACCTGGATCAGGTAGACGAAGGCAACCAAGCTTTGGCCTATGAACCTAGATCAGAAGGACAGTCAGTCCCATTAATTGTTGACTAGAAATATTGCAGATGGTGGCTGTCCTACCAGTCTGTATCCTATGAAACTTATGTAAAAAGAATTCACTGAACCTGTTGAACACAGAAAAAAGCTAAAGATAATAAGTGTTTGCTTCTAAACCAATGTGTTCTGGGGATCAGCTGTTACTTCAGCATCATCTTCACTGTCTAACCTGCCAGGCCGTCAGATGGAGCTGGTGAACAGCTACCAGTAGATTGACTACTTATTGACCATGGAAGTAGAAAATATATTTTAAAGATATAATGGATATGGGATCTTGGAGATGGCATTTTCTTACTCAGTGTTCTCTCTGTGTGAAATGAAAACATGGTGTTATACTTCTTCCAAGATCCAATAATAGTCTATATATTTAGATATATATAAAAAAACCCATTGATTTTTAAGTACAGGATCTTTATGTTGCTTTCCTTCTCATATGCTTTAACTCCCTTTTCAATGTGTTCTGATGTATATCAGCAAACATTTTGTGGGAAGAGAATTAAGATGCACAGGAGAGCTACTGGCTAAGAAAATGATTGTTACACTATAGTCCACCATAAGAATATACCCTGTAAAATGAAAAGAAAAAAAGATGTATCTTAAAGAAGCTGTTGTATTCTCCTAAATTACATTAATATTAGAAAGTTCCAGTAGAACTAGACTGGAGTACAAAGTCATAAGTTTCACTCTCTTTGTCCAAGACTAATCTGTCTATATGCAGAGAACATTCTATGATATTATATTATTAAGCATCTAACAAACTGGGTCTAAATGTTTCTTTCTCTTTATAAAGTCATTAGTTCCATAATAAAGACTATGCTCAGGATCTAATTCCTTCCCAAGGGTGTAAGTCATAAAACTGTTACTTTTGGAATTATAATTCATTCTATGGTATTGGAGCAATCACAAATATCCAGTCCACAATATAAAGGAAAGTAAAAAGAGGAAAGGGAAGGGATATGAAGTGAAGATAAAGGAAAGGAAGGGAAGGGAATAGAAGGAAAAAAGAAAAGAAGGAATTAATGCTTTTCAAAATCAGGAGAAGTTCCTAATTTGGGGAGCGAGAACTGACACAAAAGATACCACTCCAAAGTGGATATTATTGGCCATGGAGAATAACCATATCAGACTGACACTGACTCTAGTTAGCAAATAAAGAAAAAGATCCTGTGTTGTGTGTTGTGGTCTCTGTCTCCTCTCTCCTCTCTCTTTGCAATAATTAAATAATAAAAAAACAAACATATAACAAAAAGTAAAAACAAAAAGTACAATAAATCCATCATAGTTGGCATGGAATACAAGACACAAAACTTCATTTTCCATACATTTTGTAGGTTAGGTCATAGGAACAATTTCCCTTTTAAATAATTTTAAAAGAGAGAGAAAGAAATAAGAATAAAATGATTGTCTCAATGACATTGCCAATGAAACACTTTAGGGCCAGGAAAACTTGACATTCACCATACTCAATAAATTAACATAAAAAAGGAATATGTCAATCAAAAAGGGGCTTGATGAGACTTTTAAGTCCTGTGTGAGACCTGATGTTGGCAAGGCTTCTTACAGGTGCAGTTTGATTATCAGATCTTTCCAGAAAGCATGTATGCCCATCGTTACTGCTATAATAGATACATCAAACTATCACAGCCTCCTGCCATTTAACATTCAAATCCTATAATTAACTCTCCTTGCCAATTTCATGCTGGTGGTAATGTGGCTTCCTGTGCACATGGAGAGCAAGGAACCTGCTGGCACTATAATCTCTTCCCTTGAGCAGTTTGCCTCACTTTGAAATGTAAGAATCTATCATTCTGGTAGCTACCTCCAACTGCTGAGAATATTGTGATCTCAAGCCCCCGTCCCAGAGGGTGACTACCCTTGGGACACTGGTGGGTGCAAGTTTGAAAATGAATGCCATTCTTTCAAAATGTGCAATGGGGAACTCCCGCATAAGTGAACGTGGCCCTTTGGAGTGATTGTGCCAGCGTGAGAGAACTTTTCTTAGCTTGGGGGAAAGAGAAATGCCAGTGCTCCACACAGCCAGGTCTCGTGATTTGGACTGCTCGCTGGCCAACCTTCTACTGTCACTCTCTCAAAATCATAGGAAGGCGGGATAAGAGCCTGGAATGTACTGGTTTCCTAAAATCTGATGGTCACATTCCTTTTTCTTACACAGAATGTCCATGAACTTTAAAAAACGTATACTTGAAATGCATAAACCCAGAGGGAATTCCCTTTTCCTAATTAATCCTAAGGTATTGCAAACATGTATTTGCAATCCTTGGGAGTACACAAAAATATTCAGTCAAGTTCACTGAAATAATTTTAATATTTCACTATTATGCAAATAAATTAGTTTTCTCAGTACATGTTTTTTACTAGCAATCTGCATCTAATGAAAATAAGTGTAAAGTTTTCTTAATCTGCACATACATCAAAAAGTAACAAGTAGCGCTAATAAAAACTTTAATGTGATGTTTAAGATATACTCTTTGTCTCTTATTAGTGTATATTCATTGTATATAATGATAGTTTCATGAAGACATTTTCCTCAAGTATCTCACATACTTTGACTATACTCACCATCTTACTCTCTCCTAACCCCAACAGATGATCCCCCCAGTTCTATCCAGTGTGCTAACACTTAACTTCATTTCCTTTGTGGCTAACTAAAACTATAATTTACATATGTAACATAATTGTATTGCTTATCTTTTCCTTTTGAAAGAGAATCTAGTTATATCCTAGGCTATTCTGAAACTCATTCTGAAGCCCAGGCTGGACTTAAACTCATGGCAATCCTCTTACCTCAGCCTCCCAAATGACAGGATTAAAAGCATGCACCCCCACAACTGGTTTATATACCACATTTTTTTTATCCATTCATCTGCAGACAGACACATAGGATGATACAATAGTCTGTATATTGTGGATAGTGCTGCAAAAAGCATGAATCATGCAGTGTCTCTGTGTGTGTTACTTTCTTCAAGACATAGATGGTTTAGTAGTTCATGAGTATTCTCATTATAGGACATAAAATATATTTCCATATTAATACTAAGCTCATTACCCTTCTACTAATCTAAGTCAGAGAATAATTCAGTAGTACCTATAAATTTAACAACAGTGTGGGAAGTGTGTAGAGATCTGAGATGGGATAAGTGAGGTTCTGAAAGGAGCTAGATACATTGTAATAATAGAAGTAGGCACCAAGAGATGGTTAGGACACACACAAACAGATCTCCGAAAATTCAGGATCACTGAGTGTTCTGGGAGAAGAGATGACTATAATGTCAGGTCTACTCCAGTAAAGAAAGAGTGATCCAGTGATGGACACTGCTACTGAAGATGTATGCTGACCTTTCGGTAGAGACAGAAAGTGGCCACTTACACTGTGTTTGGAGACTGGGTGTCATCATTTGCACATTGACATACAGAAATACAGAGATAGATTTAGAGAGAAGAGAGAGAGAGAGAGGGAGAAGGAGGGAGGGAAGATGTAGAAGATTAAGGTTAGTCGTGATCCTACCCTCTCCAGTGTCTTGTGGTTCAGGTGTTCCCTATAAGGCCCTGGTGAAGGATCAGCCATTTGGTCTGTCTTTTAGTAAGTAGAATTTTATGGTACCATTGCCATTTGGGTCTAGATTTGTGTTTCCCACCCCTTTGATGCCCTCCCCTCCCTCCCCTTCCATCCTAGTGTCTAGAAATAGTTAATATAGCAATTGTAATATTATCATTTAGAGATTATAGCCATGATTAGCAAAGTTATATGCTGTTCTTTAGGGAAAAAAGGAAATAAGAAAGAAAAGAGGGATGGAAGAAATACTCATAAAGAACCTTGGAATAAATGCAGGAAATCAAACCGAGAAACATATCTGTGTTTCCATTTACAATCAAGACTAACTTCAGAACTCCAGTGGTATAGTTCTGCCATGGTGAAGAAATCAGTTGAGGGTTCATTTTAGGTCTGCTTCAGTGATAAGGTCGTGGGAGCCTCTATGTCTCTAGATATCAGGTTTGGTAGGAATTGAGTGTTCTCTGTGTCTTTCTCATTCACCATTATGCTGGTACCAGGTTAACCAAGAAAGTAGCACTCTTTCTGATTTCACCCACTACTCTATGGTTTTAGCTGAGTTCCTGGTGAGGTACAGTGGGCTGATTTGCTCCTCAGGACCTGCTTCCATCTGAAAAAGAGAAGAAAATGTTCCAACAGAGAGTGAAGGCAGAACCAGATAAATGGGATAACCATTATTATTTTAGAGAAAATTTAATAAGTACAGGCCCTCTTGTAGCCCATGATTGGTGGAAAATTGATAAGGAAATTCATGGAAGAGGGGACAGAAAGATTGTTAGAGCCACATGTTGGGACAATATGCACAGAGACATTGCCTCTTACCCATAACTGATGACTGACTCCACAATGCATGACCCACATTCCCCAATGAGGAGCGTCTCTGTGGAAGGGAAGGACAGGGAGGAGGCTAATCATGGTACCATCATGGCTACATACAAACTGTATAATATGTACACTAATAACAGTAATAATAATAATGATAATAATAATAATAATAAACTACTATCAGTAAACTAATCAATGAAGCCTTGGTTTTCATTTCCTAGAAAAAAAATCAGCTGAAGGGACAACAGAAAAGCCATAGAATTCTCAACATAAATTTGAAAGAAAGAAACTTCTTCACTTGTAGATGTCTTCATCTGCTATGTTCATGCAGGGAGGAAACCCAGCAAGAAATAACATTTTTTTTTTTCGAGGTAGGGTCTCACTCTAGCTCAGACTGACCTGGAATTCACTATGTAGTCTCAGGGTGGTCTTGAACACATGGTGATCCTCCTACCTCTGCCTCCAGAGTGCTGGGATTAAAGGCATGTGCCAACACGCCTGGCTTTTACATTGTTTTCTTTTTGTCATTGTTCCATTCACCTAAATACTAGGAAGAGCCATTAACTGGAGGCTCCAGTTGTATTACATTGCCATGAAATATGTCTAATGTATAGAGAAGTGAATAGGTTAGAAACATGAATTACAATATTTATTCCCACTGTCACTACAGATGAAAAAAAAATATTTATTCTTCCCAGTGAAATAACTAGACAGGTCAACTGGCTGATACAAGGAATAGCCCACCACAAATGGGATTAATTAAAATTATGAATAGTAAATAATGGCACTGTAGCAGGCAGCTTCAGGTTAGCTGAGATGAACTTCCAGACCAGGCACAGTTATGGAGGAAGGGATATTTATTGATGCTTACAGATCCAGGGGAAGTTCCATAAAATAGCAGAAGAAGCTGGCCTGCCTTCACAGGTCCAAGCACAGAGAGAGAGAATCACAAGCCAAAAGCCAAAAAGCACACTTCAGGAACTCCAGATAGACACACTTTGCATATCTTTAGATTGAAATCTGAAACCCACCACCACACCTTAAGATCCACCCAGTGGCACTGCCTCTAGCCAGGTGGCTGCAGATGCAAACTACAAACAATAAAAAACTGTATATATTGGGGGACATCTACTCAAACCACCACAGGCACAGATCCACTTACCCACATCTGATCTTAGATCTCTGACAGTCAGCTTTTGAATACTGTCCTCTATTCTTTGCAGGAAACTAAACATTCCATCAATAATTTCAACAAATATATCTATAGATCTGGTTACAAATGGTTCACACAAAGAAACCTGGTTCTTTGCCATGAAACTTAAAATTAGAAAGCAGTGCCAGAGGTTTCTGTCAAAGCATTTGATTGTCCACCTGAGGAGAAAAGACCCTATTGCTGAATACACCATATGTTGCCAACACAGAACATGGAGAGACCTGGATGAAATCCAGAAGAGAACCACTCCCGAGACAGTTAGCCCATCTAGTGCTAGAAAACACTACATGAGCTACTGGGGGAAAGTGGCCAACAAGGAACTGAGTGACCAGAGGTCTAAGTTACTCAAAAGCAAACACCATGCCATGATATACATGCCAGTGCAATAGTGGCACAGCCTCAGTGGGTAAATAATACCTTTCTGATTGGCTAAGAGATCTGCTCAGTGTAAAGGAGCTCATATCTGGAATTGGGAACTAGGTCAGAATCCTATGGAGACAAAGATGATGCTCTCCAGTGTCAAGCTCTCACTAGTACATTTACAGACATCAACTTCTCCCTAAATTAGTAATGCTTATCCCATCTAAACTATGCTGAGTTCACTCACCATTGGAGAATTTGTTCTTTTTCAGAAGGTAATGAGATTAGAGAAGATAAACTACCCCTCCCACTTCAGCCAATCCACAGCTTAAAAAACATAGAAACTGTGGAGATGAGCAGGAGTGTTGCTTCCATGCTGAACCTGATAATCAGCACCAAAGTGAAGGAGACAGACCCTGAGGATACTCAACACCTACCAAAGCAGAGATCCAGAGGCTCCTTTAAAAGCTCATCACTGAAGTAGACTTAAATCTCACCCACCACAGCTCAGGACTTTGCAGAAAACAGAACAGAAAGATTGCAAGAACCACAGGTTGTGACATTATGCCCAGAGGCATTCCATCCCCACAAAAATAATTGACCACTGTTCCCACAACACATAACCCACAACCCCATAGGGATAACCTGCAACACCTCTGAGGAGGGTCCTGAGCAAAGTGGAGGCAGGGACAAGAGAAAAGAGGGTAACAACATATATGAAATATGTTGATGATAACAATAAAAAGAAAAAGGCAGCAATGTCAGTGGATCAGGAGATTCAATCACCTGTTAAAATAATATGTCAACTCAATCTCAATCATTTGGAGGCATTTTTCCTAGGTCAGGAAACTAGGAACATATATGCCACAAAATTAAACAAGGTAAAACAATGAGGAGAGACAGAAAACACAGAAAGTTTGTGAGTAAGTCCCAAACCAGGAAGTTTTCAGACAGAAACCTGTGGAGCAAGACAGTATCCTCTATCTCAAAGAAACACAGGTAAGAAAAGGAGTTCTTAAACTGAAAATTATAACCCCCCATAAAGGAAGGTAAACTTGAAAAAGTATATCAGAAATATGAAAAGCTAAAGAGATAAAAGCTATGTTAAAACATTAATGGCCAATAAAGTTATCCACTATGTTTCTCAAATAATAATTACAGAAGGAGGGGCTTCAGAGATTGATTAGTGGTTAAGGTCCTTGCCTGCAAAGTCTGAGAACCCAGGTTCAATTCCCCAGTACCCATGTAAGCCGGATGCACAAGGTGGCACATGAGTCTAGAGTTTATTTGCTAGAGTGGCTAGAGGACCTGGTGTGCGCATTCTCTTTATCTACCTTTTACTTTCTCTCTCAAATAAATAAATAAAATATTTAAAAAGAATTGCAGAAGGAGTAGGCAAAAAGAAGACTTTCAAAAAATTCCTATTCCTGAGACATATTACTGTTCAGAAAAAAATTCCCAATACAGTTAATGAAATATTATATTTCATATCTGTAATTGAAATATCAACAGATGTTTCAAAAACTAGAATAAAATCTGAAAGACAGCAAAATACTGTTTTTAAAAATCTGGAAGAAAATGATTCCCACACTAATATTTTAAATTTTTTTGTTTATTTTTGTTTATTTGAGAGCAACGGACAGAGATGGAAGGAGGGAGGGGGGGAGAGAGAGAGAATGGAAGGGAGAGAGAGAGAATGAGTGTATCAGGGCCTCCAACCCATGCAAACAAACTCCACATGCATTTGACCCCTTGTGTATCTGGCTTACGTGGGTTCTGGGGTATTGAGCCTTGAACTGGGATCCTTAGGCTTCACAGGCAAGTGCCTAACCACTAAACTATCTCTCCAGCCCCACACTAATATTTTATACCCAAGCAAACTGTTAATCGAGTGAGCAGATACACAACATTGCCAGGTATGAGCAGTTTTAATGGAATTGTCCCTTACATGTTCCTTGAAATGAAGGCAGTGGAAGATATGAGTCACTGACAACAATCTAACAAACTAAGTGGAGAGGGGAGAAGGGGAAACAGAGAAAGAAAGATAGGAGAGAGACTAAGAGACAGAGGTCAGAGAGAGGGAGGAGATAAATAGAGAGAAAAAAGAGAGCACTAACCATCCAAAGTACAAAAATCATTTAGAATATTGTCATTACATCTTCTCAGGTAGAATGAAGTTATAGCCCATCAAAGACTAGAGAAGGAAAATGTTTGGAAAACATAATTATTAGCTTTAAGAAAAACATATGAGTAAGAAAGCCAATGAATCATGTTAACTGCACAGCTCAGTAAACATTACTTATTATCTGATAAATTAAATGAATATTGATCATTCAAAGTTTATGACACTGAATAAATTGATGGAATTTCAACAAAAATTGTAATTATTTGAGGAAATGCAAAAAAAGTAAATTCTATTTTAAGTGATTAAGTCTTCTAAATAAAAAGAAAACATGTAGAACGAGAAGGGATAAGAAAATACAGTAAGTCTTCTAAAAATCCCCTTAGAATGTATTTTAAAATTTTGTAGAGATTTTATTTTATAATTTTATATTAATTATAAAAGTGCAATGGGCTTATTTACCTAACTGCATAGCCCATTCTTAGATAATATTCTTCCCTTACTTCTCCTGCTTCTTCTGGTCTCCTTCTTTTCTCTAATAGCACGCCTTCTACTTTCATGCATACTGATATATATTTGTTTCTGGACATAGCTTATTCTACCTAATGTTATGATCTTTGTTGCATGAATTGTTTTGCAAAATATGCTATCTCATTCTTCCTTATGGTTAAATAGTACACCATTGTGTATATATGCCATACTTTATTACTTCTTTGCTCATGGAAACCTAGGATAATTCCATAATTTAGCTACGATTAATAGAGCTGTGATTAGGATAGAAAGGCAACATTGAAATTCCTACTCATAGATAATGATTTTTCTGTTCGTTTTTCAAGGTAGCATTTCGCTCTAGCCCAGGCTGACCTGGAATTCAATATGTAATCTTAGGGTGGCTTGGAACTCACAGTAAACCTCCTACCTCTGCCTCCCAAGGGTTGAGATTAAAGCTGTGTGTCCACACCCAGCTAATAATTATTTTTAACCCTATTGTCAATCTTGGTATGTGGTAGATATGTCAATATATAATTATTTTTTAAAAATGGTGAACATATAACATTATTAGTAATATATATTAGTATTATATATTTATTAATGTATTCTACATCTTATAATGTTTCCCATATTTTTTGTACTTGCATATTATTCCACTGTGGAGATAAATCACAATTTATTTAATCAATCTATCTTTTGGAAAGTTACTTTACTATAATTATTTATTTAATACATTACTATTAATAACCATTGATTTTTTTTCTCATTTTTAAAATTAGTTTTGTACTCAGTGAATACAGTCAAGTTGGTACTATTGTTATCCTACTCCCTGTCCTTCCCCCTCCACAGGAACCCTCCTTGTTGGGGTATATGTGTCATGCATTGTGGGGTTAGCCATCAGTTATGGGTAAGAATTAATGTCTCTGTGTACCATGACTCAATGTTTGGCCCTGACATTCTTTCTGCCCCCTCTTCTGCAAATTTCCCTGAGCCATGTTGGGTTTATTTTAGGTCTGCTTTAGTGATGATGTCTTGGGAGCCTCTGTGTCTCTAGATATCTGGTTTGGTAGGAGTTGATTGCTATCTGTGTGTATTTTCTTCACCCCTGTGCTGGCACCAGGTTCACCAAGAAAACAGCACTCTTGCTTGTTTACCCACTTATTCTTAGTTTCAGCTGGGGCCCTTTTGAGTTATGATGGGGTGGTTCTGTCCTTACTGTCTGCATCTATCTGAAAAAGAGAAGCAGATTCTCTAATGGAGAGTAAAGTTAGCACCAGATAAATGTGTTAGCCACTATTTTTTAGAGAGAATTTAATATGTGTAGGCCCTCTTTCAGCCCACGATTGGTGGGAGCTTGACAATAGAAAGCAGGCCCACTTTTTGATATGGTTCTGACTTGATTCCCAGCTCCAGCTATGGGTTCCATTCCACTGAGCAGATCAGTTAGCCAAATCAAGAGCAGTTGGTTTCCCATCATGGCTGTGTGCCACTATTATAATTGTATGAGCATCATGTCAGGTTGTTTGCTGCTAAGTAGGTTAAAACATGAGCTGCTTGGACAGATATTGATCATTTACCCCAGTCGATTATGTAGCACCTTCAGGCACTAGACACGCTGTCTGGGGACTGACTCTCTTCCAGCTTCCAGCCATGTCAACTCCATGTTACTTGCCAACAGCATATAGTGTCTTCAGCAGTAGGGTCTTACCATTAATCTTTGGTGTGTCATCAAGTACTCTGACAGAAATCTGTCTAATTTTGGGAAACCTTGTAGGTGTCTCTGATCAAAAGCTCATTGTGGATGACAGCCACCTGCTGGTACTGAGGTCAGTGCCCAAGAAGAGAGTGAAGAACAAGGTAAGTGATATAAAAGACATAGAGAGATGAAAGAGAAGAGGGAAAGAGAGAGAGAGAGAGAGAGAGAGAGAGAGAGCAACAGGAGAAGATTAAGATCAGTCTTCATTATACCCTCTCCAGGGGCTTGTGATTCAGATGTTTGCTCTAAGGGCCTGGGGAAGGTTCAAACATTTGGTCTGTCTTTTAGGATGTAGAATTTTATGGTGCCATGGCCATTGGGGTCCAGTTTTGTGTCCCCCACCCCCTTCCTTACCCAAACTTTCCAAAAATCTCTGTTTCTTAGCTGAAAATTATAGGCATCAATGTTTCTTTTTTTATTAATTTTCTAATAAGAACACTATTTAGACTTTTTTATTCTCTCTTTTACCATGTGTCTAATCTTTATGCATTAAAATAACTAGTCAGACCAGATCCAAAAATGAGCCTGTGCTCCATTATCAAGCTCCCACCAATCATGGGCTACAAGAGAGCCTACACCTATTAAATTCTCTCTCAAAAAAATAATGGTTATCCCATTTATCTGGTGCTAACTTTATCTCTGTTAGAGAATCTGCTTCTCTTTTTCAGATACATGCAGATCCTACAGAGAGAACCACTCCATCATACCTCAAAAGGGCCCCAGCTGAAACTAAGAATAATTGACTAAACAAGCAAGGGTGGTGTCTTCTTGGTGAACCTGGTACCAGCACAAGGGCAAAGGAGATCTACACAGAGAACAATCAAATCCTACCAAATCAGATATCCAGAGACACAGAGGCTCACAAGACCTCATCACTGAAGCAGACCTATTATGAACCCAACGTGGCTCAGGGAAATTTGTGGTAAAGGGGGCAGAAAGAATGTCAGAGCCAAAGATTGAGTCATGATACACAGAGACACTTCACACAGAGGGCTGACCCCACAATGCATGACCCATATACCCCAACAAGGAGAGGCCAGGGGGAGGGGGAAGGACAGGGAGAAGGCTAACAATGGTATCAACTTTACTGTATTCACTGAGTACAAAACTAATTAAAAAATAAGTGATAAAAATAATAATAATAATGATCTCTCTCTCTTTTTACCTCAGCTTACCCATTTAACCCTCTCTTTTACATGTGATGTTGCTCCATAGAGGCCATATATTTGGAAGATCCTTTTATTTTATATCACTAAACATTCCCTTTGAAATTGTTACCAATCTCAAATTACAACTAGCAAGAAGCAGAGGTCCATGCTTCTTACTTCCCCAGCATGTATTATACTGGACATTAGGTATTTGACTTTTCAATGGAAATATTCCATGTAATGTAGTGTGTGTGTGTGCGTGTGTGTGTGTGTGTGTGTGTAAAATATTTGATATGCATGTGCAGATGTTTGGGCCATTTGAGACTATTTTTTTCACAGAATTTAAGAGTTCTCTGCAACCCCACTAATTCTGATCCTTCTGTCTTCCCCCTTTTAATGTCTATGATTGCACACATGCACATCCATGCACAGTTTTTTTTTTGTTTTGTTTTGTTTTGTTTTGTTTTTGTTGCTGCTGTTTGAAATGGGTGTCAGGGATCAAACTCAGGTCCTCATGCTTGTAGAGCAAGTGCTTTTATCCACTAATCCATCTCCTCAGCCCCTACTTATGTGACATAATCTTAAAGTTCCACTAGTTTACTTATAATATCCCTTAGTACCGAATATTAGAAATGAAAAACATATTTGTTTCAGGTTTGTCCTGCTGTTATGGGACAACAGCTGATTTCAAACTTATAAGCAATTTATATTTAAAAAGTATGCTTCTAAGTGTCACTGGAGTTCTCACTATAATTTACATGTTCAAATCAATTTGGTTTCGATTCAACTGAAATGGTCAATGATTTCCTGCAAAAGTTCTTTAGTTCTCAAATTATTGACCTGGTCAAGTCAATTTGTAATTAGACAACTTTTTAAAGTACTTTTTCTTTATGCCTATAATTCAGGCTCCAAACCCTTATGAGTGCTTCCAAACTCAGTGATTATTAGTTTGGTACCATTTTTCATAACAATTACTGTTCTTGTTTTGTTGAGTTCCTTCTTGTTTTTTCAATTCTTGTGTTGAAAGAATTATTAGACCAGAACTGGAATTGTTATCTCAGGATATATAATAATGGTGGGAAATGCCATGAGTAGAGTCAAACTGAGCAAACATCAGGAATTTATATAATTCCATCTAGTATTTTAATTTTCATTTGTATATTCTAGAAATAATTGTTTATAAGCTGTTAGGACAATCTAGCATGGCACAAAGATTTTAAATGTCCTTTGCAAATTTATACCCTATATCAAGTAAACCAGTGAACCAACACAGAGTGAACTCAATACAGAATTGATTTTCAGAATGATACCAATACTGCCTCCTTTGAGCCCACACAGCAGGTCTAGCCCAACCTTGTAGAATCAAAAGGTCATGGGAGCTGGAGTCCAAGGTATAAGCTCATATTCTGGTTTTGTTCATTTCGCGGCTACTTTGGGCCTACTCATTCTTCAGTTCTTAGTAACAGATTGGCTATTTTTTTTCTGCTCAAGGTTCTAATAAATGTGGACCTATCCTTGCTATTAACTTTGTACAAAAGAATTTATCTCACTAAAACTCATGCATTAATGCCTATTTTCTTCATGCAATATGAAGTGTGAAGTTGCAGGAGATGTGAGTTTATTTATATATTATTTATTTGTTCATTTCTAAAATCTGAAATACTCAATAATAAGTGATTTGTTTAATGATTTAATATATGAAATATACTCAATCACAGCTTGCTTCCTCATTTTCATCATTTGTAAAGGAAAGAAAATAGTACCCTCATAGGATGCTCTGATCCCAAGATGTCACAGTTGAGTCAAATTGACTGCAACAGAGAATAGGCACTGATGACTCTGATTTATGACAATTCAATTCACAATTATTATTTAATGATAGTATGAAACTAACACCTACTCAGTAGAATTTTGAAATGACTGTCCATGTTGCCTGTGTTGCAAACCTGTGGTGTTTGGAAGTTTAGGAGTATCAAACACATTTCCAGCATAAGACATCCTCATCTCATGATGGGTTTACTAAGATGTGTCTCCATTGTAAGTTGAGGACCATCCATATTTCTCTTGTCCACTTTGAGATCTTGCTCCAAATCCAAGAGTGACAGTGCACATAAAAATGTTTTGTCAGGGCTGGAGAGATGGCTTAGTGGTTAAGCGCTTGCCTGTGAAGCCTAAGGACCCTGGTTCTAGGCTCGATTCCCCAGGACCCACGTTAGCCAGATGCACAAGGGGGCGCACGCATCTGGAGTTCGTTTACAGAGGCTGGAAGCTCTGGCGTGTCCATTCTCCTTCTCTCTCTCTCTCTCTCTCTCTCTCTCTCTCTCTCCCTCCTTCTCTCTGTCGCTCTCAAATAAATAAATATGCAAACAAAAAAATTAAAAAAATGTTTTATCACTGAATACTTCTCTGTAAGCAAGATTTAAAATTACATTTCATATAGCCAAACACCTTGTTATAGTTACTTAATGTATAATTAAATAAACAAAGTGTATATTGACCTGTTAGATGAGGAAGAGGCTTGTTTGATTACCTGTACATGTTTGTTTTTCCCAAAGTCATTAGATGTACCACTTCATAACTTTTCCCTGGACATGACTGCCACTGGAAGTTTCTTTTTCCTCTTCCTGGGGACACATACAAATTATAGAAACCTTATGCAGAATTCTGGCAGAAAAGTAGAAGCCACTCATTGTGTTACAATAGGGAGGGTTTGATATGAGGGGTGAGAATAGCTGTGCAATGAAGTCAGAAGTACCCACAAATCCTTGCTACCCATAGAACCAAAGAGAATGATTCCTGGAGGTTGTTTAGGAAAGGAATGCAAGTATCAAGTCTCCTGAAAGAAGGCACGCAGGGTCCTAGTGTTGTACCTCATCTACACTTTATGGAATTTGGGTGGAGAATCTACTGAAAAACTAATGCAGCAGTTCTCAACTCTGTTTTCAACTGCTCCAGTGAATAATGGATTACTCCTTGAAATACATGTTTTTTTTTTTAATAAAATTGGTTTTGTACTCAGTGAATACAGTCAACTTGGTACCATTGTTAATCTCCTCCCTATCCTCTGCCCTCTGCACAGACCCTCATAATTGGGGAATATAGGTTGTGTATTGTGGGTTTAGCCATCAGTTATGGGTAGGAGGCAATATCTCTGTGTATCATGACCCAAAGTGTGGCTCTGACATTCTTTCTGTCCCCTCTTCCACAAATTTCCCTGAGCCATATTGGGTTCATTTAGGTCTGCTTCAGTGATGAGGTCGTGGGAGCCTCTATGTTTCTGGATATCTGGTTTGGTAGGAGTTGGTTGTTCTCTGTGTCTATCTCCTTCACTCTTGTGCTGGTATCAAGTTCACCAAGAAAACAGCACTCTTGCTTGCTTCCCCACTTATTCTTAGTTTCAGCTGGGCCCCTTTTGAGGTATGATGGGGTGGTTCTCTCCTTAGGAACTGCATCTATCTGAAAAACAAAAGCAAATTCTCCATGGAAAGTAAAGTTAGCACCAGATAAATGTGATAACCACTATGTTTCAAAGATAATTTAACAGGTGTAGGCCCTCTTGTAGCTCCCGATTGGTGGGAGCTTGATAGTGTAGAGCAGGCTCATTTTTGGATATGATTCTGACCTGTTTCCCAGCTATACGAAGACTCATAAAAAAGTTGACTGTAGAGTTGCCAACAGATGCAGTTATCCCCTTACTGGGCATGTACCCTAAAAGCTCTGTGCCTCAGTTCAGAGAGATTTGCTCAACCATGGTCATAGCTGCTCAATTTGTAATAGCTAAGAGCTGGAATCAACCCAGATGTCCATCATTAGATGAATGGATAACTAAGATGTGGTATATCTACACAATGGAATTCTACACAGCAGTAAGGAAAACTGACAGAATGAAATTTGAAGTTGTTCAAACCTGGAACAGATCATTCTCAGAAAACTCACCCAATCACAGAAAGGTAATTGCTGCATAGTATCATTCATCTACAGCTCCTAACCTAAATCTACCCGAGATGCCAACATACCTAGCAAACATCTCGAGGACTGGACAATAGGGTAGGTGGGGAGGGAGGGGAGGATAACGGAGGGCATGGAGGAGACAAAACTGGACCCAAATGGCAATGGTACCATAAAATTCTACACCTTAAAACACAGACCAAATGCTTGAACCTTCACCATGCCCTTAGAGGGAACACCTGAATTTCAAGGCCCTGGAGAGGGTATGATGAAGACTGACCTTAATCTTCTCCTGTTTCTTCTTCTCCCCTCCTCCTCCTTCTTCTCCTCTCTCTGTCTCTCCCTCTCCCACTTCTCTCTCTTCTCTTTATCTCTTCCATCTTATTTATCATTTTCTGCCTTCTCTTCTTAGGCGCTGACCTGAAATGTATCTTTAAGTACCATAAAGATAAAAAAAAATTAAATAAAATCATTGCAAGTAGGTCAGTGAATAAAAGAAAACAGTGCCATTTCCATTTTTGCATCTTGTTCTCTAGGTCATTTTTTTTTTGGACTTGAGAGATATTGTTTCTTACAAGACTAATCAATTCAGAATACAAGAATGATCTAGGACCACACCCTAACTCTTGCAAAGTTGAATTTTTCCACCTGAGCTGTAAGTACATCTTCAAAAGTTTTATTGTAGTAACTTGGTAAAGACAAAAGTTGTGAGCCCTGTGTAAATGAGTCCACCCCACCCTAGCATCTGTTATGTGAAGTTTATTTGGAATGTTGTAACATAGTTAATAAAAGATGGCTTCCAGAAACATGCACAAAAGAAATTCCAATTTCCACATAAAGAACTATTAGAGGTGAGAGCCATTTCCCCTCAATGATGAGAGGTAACCTCTGTGTGATTTTTGGTCCTCAAAAAACTCCAGGATAGATTACACTCTTGTCACTGTTGTTGGCACATTGGGCAACCAACTATGGCAGTAGGTAGACCAGCCCTCCATTCACCACCTACTCTCCTTCCTGCCACTGTCACCATATCAACCAAATGAAAATGATTGCTAAAAATAGATTATTTAGTCATATGTAAAAAATTTACTGTAAAAAAAAGTCTCTTATAGGAGCATGACCAATACCTAGTAGGTTCACACAATAACATTCATAAGCAATAAAAAGTAGAAGAGGGACAAGTTGGAGGGATGAAGGTGTGAGTGAAGGTGGATGAGGGTTGGAAATGACACCTGGACACAAGTGCACTATGATCAAAATACATATAAAAATTGTTAATAGAAATTTCAAAAATAAATAAAATAATGACTACAAAGATGTATTTTTCCACATTTCAAACACTATACATCTGAAACTAAAGCTTTACCAGAACAATGCTTATCTTTTAATTTCACTAAAAACATCATCCAGAAGAGTGATGTTCTTAATATAAAACATGTTCAAATTATCGATTTCATTTTATCGTTCATATATTTTGTAGGTGAAAGGGGAATGGGAGAAATACACAAAATTAATGGCAACATGAATCAATTCCATAGAAACCTTCCTCCTTGATACCATTTTATAAGGCATTGCACTCAATAAGGGGGAGGGAGGACCCAAACAGAAAAGGCCCACAGAAGTGGAGAAAGCATAACCCTAAAACCATGGGCTCTGTCTCGTAAATCCCAGGTCCAGAATTGGGTTGCCCTCTACAGTGAGCTGTTGGTCAGGGAGACACATAAGATCTTAAAAATAATATAAGTCATTGCCAAAACACTTGGTTAAATGCAAAAGTTAAAAGATCAGGCCCTATTGCTGAAGACATCAAAGCCTGTTGCCACAGGACATCAATTGTCCATGCCAGAATAGAGAGGGAAGCTAGTTCCCTCCCAGCTATCCCTCAAAGTGCTAGAAAGTGTTATGAGAACTTCTGGAGAATAATGGCTGCCGACAGAATGAATAAGCAGGAGATAGTGCCAGATAGGAAATCAGTTAGCCAAGCAAGACGTACACAGCCAATGTGTGTAACCAACTGATCATGGATTGGACATGAGTTGTGCTCATTGGGAGAGAAATTATATTTGATTCTGGGAACCAAGTCAGATTCCCTAGGCCAGGAAACCAGAATACTCCAGAGAGAACCTGCGCTGCTCTTTAAGAAGAGTGGACATACACATTAATAAGTCTCTTCAATAACTATATTTATTCCCTTTAATTCAAACTGCTCTCACCTTTAGGTGGAGAATCTGTTCCAACCTACAGATGGTGGAGAATATGGGGGAGAACCCAGGATATATCAAAACATCAAGAGTAGATAACAAACTGTCTACCATGATATGGGCCACTTCCATCTCATCTGCCCCACCCCAGAAGTCATCGCAGAGTTACTGGTGACATGAAGACTGCTCTCACAACTAGCCTGTAAACCAGTTCCAGGGAGAATGCAGCAGACTCTGTGGGTATTCAAAGCTCATCAAAACAGTGATCCATCCCAGAGACCCAGAGAAAAAGCTGGTTCTCAACCTAAAACTACTGCCCCACACTGTCTCTAGATCTTATGATATTTTGAACATATTTGATCATGTTAGTGAACAAAGACACTTTCATTTTTCACTCACAATATCTATGCAGTTTCATTCCTACTTCTTGTCTTACTGCATTGACTGTTATGTCAAGAACAACATTAAATTGGTGGAGAGAATAAATATATACACTGTTATGATCTGAATATTTACATCCTCCAGAGTCCACATGATGCTCTCTAATATAAAATGCATAAAGAGCTGCCACATGTAGGAGGTACCTAAATCACAAGGGCTCCATTCTTGTGTCTGGGACTATGACCTTTATAAAACAGGCTTGAGGAACTCATCTTAACTGTATAGGAAAGGGTCCCTTGCCATGTCAGACACACATGACACACACACACACACACACACACACACACACACACACACACAATGCTGCTATCTTGATCTTGTAGTTTCCTAACTCCAGGAATCTGAGCTATAGCATAAGTAACCCAGTCTATAGTTCATGTTGTTGTAGCCCAACTCTATTAAGGCATTCACATTGTTTCTGCTCTTAGGAAGGAAGTAGTCCTTCAGCACTCAGTACATAGCTTAAAGTTTCAACATGTATTTTTTATAAGTTGATTTCATCATGAATTTTAGCAAGTGCTCCTTATATGTCTTATTTTATTTTCCATCTGAGTAGTTAAGATAATTATATGCATAATTATAATAAGACCAATTAGGGTTATTATGGCCATGGCTAAGTGCTTTTGCTCACATATGTAAGAGCTCAAATAATTTCATCAATAATAGACAATAAAAAGTCTTTACTTGGTTATATTTTGTGATTCCTTATGATTATATCTTATCTCTTTAAAAATTATCTAGGATTATATACTAAGTCTTGAAATTGTGTAAAATCTGATCACTACAAAAATGCATTGAATAGTAGGACCAAAATTCCTCCAAATAGAATATGGAAATGTTGGCATAGAGACCAAAAATACTTCCTTCTCTCTTTTTGCTCTGGTTTTATTTATACCATGCACATACATAGTCGTTCTTTTTAATTATATAATCATTATCAGAATAAAAATCCTGTTCATGTACACTTATTTTTCTATATTCCACACCTATTCCTCTAGTTCTGTCTATGCACAAGATTCAGTATAGGGTACACACATGAGTAAGACATGTTTTCTGACTTTAACATCCTTGGGCATTGAAAGTAATCAGTACCTTGGAATTGGTACAAACCTAGACTAAAGGCCCAGTATGGGAAGAGACTGGGATAAGAGAGATCCAAGGATAAAGGAAGTATCATTGTTTTTTGCTTTTGTCCATCCATTCATTCAATAAACTCATTTGATGACTTTAATTTTCTTTATTTTCCTTTGGGTACTAATCATAGAACACCTTATTGCAACCAAGTGGTGACATCTGAGAGAGACTTAGAAGTTATTGCAAGCCATGACTTAAAGGCAAAACACTGCAGATGCCATTTCCAATCCCCAAAGTCATTTAGTCACCAGTATGAGCTATAATGGATTATTGATTCCATGGACTATAAAGGCTCTCAGAGATCTATCATACACATCAGGTAAATCTAGTGACAAAGTGTGCATACTTAGTTTTCAATTGTCTTGCCTAATTCTCATGGATTATTCTGTGTCCATGAGTTGTGCCTACTTCTGAAAGGAAATGACAATATTGTTCAATTCTTCTTTTTACAGATTCCTACTAGAATAATAGCTTAGAGAATAAACCACTGAATGGTCATATTTGATTCTTTCAAATGTAATATTCACTTACGTGTCTATAATAATTAAATCTGACCATTATTTTTAGTTTTAAAAATTTTGAAACTAGAGTACCACATGTATTATCTCTTCAATCCATGTAGTCAATCCATGTAGTTTCATGTTTGTGTTGCACTTGAACAGAGAAAGAGAGAGATTGAAAGACAGCATGAAAGCAAAAGCACCACATGGATTTTGATCTCTATTCTAAAGTTAATTACCCTCAGCTGAGACTTTTTCTCATTATTTGCCAAGGATAGTCTGGCCAAAAAGTAGGAAACCCTGAAAAACAAGCTACTTAATGGAAATACTTGTATAAGTGTTACCATAAAGCTTTAGACATGTATTACCAATGGCCTTGTTCTGTGTTCACTAAACACATTTCAGGAACAAAAAATTTAAAACACTGTGAGCATGTGTCCCTGGTCCAGTCCAAGTCAAGGATTGACTTTAGTCAGCTTCTGGCTTAAGTAGCAGGGACTGCTCATTGATAATGCATATTTAACTTTCTCTAGTATCTGTTTCGTATGATATTCTAGGAACTCATAAAAATTAATGAAGTCATATTTCCTTTTATGCATGATAAGATGAATAAAAAGTGTATGTACCCTATATAATTGTCAAGGTACCAAAAATGGTACAAATCAGGAAGGTACTCACAGAAATAGAGTATAGCAACATGCCACTGATTGCCTGTGCTTCACAGGGATTACCTAAATTTTTCCTATCTCCCAAGATCCAGCATAATATCTGTGTTCTCCAAGGAGCCTTTTCTCACTTGCATACATCCTGAAATGCTGTCTTCTCATGCATATGCACTGACAGCATATGGACATATTCTTAGCACTGAAGTTCCAGCATCATCTCAATGTTCTCTAAGGAGATCTTTCTCACTGCTATACATCCTGATGTTATCTATTTATGTACATGCACTGACAACATATGGATATGTTGTGTATTTCGTTGTTTTTATTTTTCATAGGAGTTACTTTTTGCCTTTCAGTCCCAATTAATTATTAAAGAGATAATAGTTTTATTGTGATGCTGAGGAGGAAGGGAACTCATTCTCTTAAATTTTCATCAGTTCTATGGCACCATAAGATAAAGGCAAGGGAATGAAGTAGGCCTGTGGAAACAGCATTAGAATCAATAGACGAGAAATCATGAAAATCCTTAATGGATCCAGGTATCCTACTTACCTCAACTAAGGACCATAATTTAGTTTGTAGACTAATGTACCTTGATTTTATTTACCCAACCATGGGTTTAATTACTTGAACATGCAGGAGAAGGAATTTACTTTGGAGGAACAAAGAAATGCTCATGATAAGCAGTGCTAATCATTGTTGAATTGTTTTCATTATTTGAATCAATTTCACTTATATTTTTATACTGACATAAATTAATCATTGTGCTAAATTATCAGTGCAAAATGATAGCCAAGATTAAGCATTCTCTGTTCAGAAAGATAATTCTTTATATTTGGTATTCCATATAGTTTTCCTTGTTATAGTTCTAAAGCTTGGAAAATAGCATACATTTATTTTATTGTAACGGTTATGATAATTCATAGAAGTCAATCAATTCAATTTCTGGCAGATAAATTGCATTCGTCAGATTCCATCACTATTATTTTCATCTTAAATACTTATTACTATTACTAAAAAATTTCTTCCACAAAGTTCTTGCCAAATAACAGTCAACAAAAACAATTTCTGCAATTAGTTTGGATGATCATTAAATCAACACAAACCTTTTAGCCTTGTTGACCTTGTCATACCCCCAAATCCTTTCCACTCATATCAGTCAGCAGTTCATAGTTAAAACTGTAATTTTTTTTTTTTTTTATGCAGGACTCCTCTTTCTGTCTGTGGCCTCCTGACTTCCCTAATCTGCTTATTTAAAGTCCTGTAGCTCGTAACATGACATCCAATTTATAACTTCAACTTCTTCCTTCTTGCCTTCAATTGCTTTTATCCCAAACATACACTTAGAATTTAATTTAAAAACTCTTTACCAACTTAACTTTTCTTTCCTTTTCTATAGTTTTATTAATGAAATGATCTATAAAAGTGTTTTTCCTGTTTAAACTTGCATTCTCTTTTCATGGACCTAGAATGTCAAATATCACTTCAAGAAAATGGGATAGAATAAAATCCTTAAAATTTAGGAATAAGGGCTGTAGAGATATCTTAGTGGTTAAAATGGTTTCTTGTAAAGACTGATGGCCTGTGTTCAAGTCCACACATGCACAAAGTGGCACATGCATCTGGATTTTGCATGCAGTGGCAGTAGGCCCCAACATGCCCATACTCACTTTCTCTCTCTCTCTCTCCTCTCTCCTCTGTCTCTCTCCTTTTGAAAATAAGTAAATAAACTTAGCATCAATGACTTGAATTTAGACCTCCTCAAATTTTATATCCCTCAGTACCTCATTTTTTTTGTTTGTTTTTATTCTTTTATTTTTTCCCCTTCGGATTTTTGAGGTAGGGTCTCACTTAAGGATAGGCTGTCCTGGAAATCACTATGTAGTCGCAGGATCACTCTCAGTGATCCTCCTACCTCTGTCTCCCAAGTGCTGGGATTAAAGGCATGTACCACCAGGCCCAGCTTCAGTACCTCATTTTTATCTTTGACCAAAAACCTTATTCTTAGTTAACTCATGCACACATTCCCCCTATCTCTCTGTTTGTGTTTTGTTTTTGTTTGTTTGTTTTTTTTCCATCTGAGTGGTGGGAGGGATGAAATAATGACTGAGAAGGGAATTCAATAGCTTGGATTGTTGGGAGTGGCTTCTGGAGCCTCCCTGACCCAACAACAAATAGGGAGCTATTTCACACTTAGCACTGAGAACTTCATTTATTATCTAGATTATTAGAATCAGAATCAGAATTTTTCACTCATACAGCACCTTCCTTCTTTCTTGACATACTCTTTTCCAAAATGGTCCCTCTCATGGTCAGGGTATCAATTTTCCTAAATATATTTCTAGAATATTTTTTAAGCCTTAAATCTCTATTCCAACTAGCTTTATGTTCATCTGTTCTTGAATGACTCACATGTGTCTCAAATTTCACATAAGAACAGTATTCATCTACCCTTCAATCAACATCTCATCTGTCAATTTAATCTCAACAAATGGAAAGATAACAGATCCATTCAACTACCAAACCCATGATTCTCAAAGTTACTCTCCCTTCTCCTTCCCACTGTGTTTCTTCATCTTTGCAAATTTTCACCATCCTCAATAACTGCTCCTTCACCTTCTCTGCCCTAGTAAACACTACCCTCATCTCTTTCCACAACTTTTCATCAGTCATGGGCTTCCTCATAGTGCATTTTCTAACCCAAACTCAACCTTTGTGTAAAACCAAAAATCTGATAATTTTATTCCCATACTTGAAAGCCTACAAAGGGTTCCCAACTTTTCTAAAATAAAAAGACAAGTACCTTAATATACATTGAAGCTATTCCGAAGAAATGAATGTACCTCTCTTCAGTATTGTCTTGAGGAATTTACCCCGATACTAAGATCCCATGAGTAAGTACTATGCTATTGTGTTCGCCATCTTATTTTTAATATTCATCAAAGTGCTGGACTCCCTGGTTAAGGCTGATACTTAATGAAGGTCCAAGACTTCCCCAGACTATGCAGCTTTTAGCAATCTTCTTCATTCTTTAATTAGCAATAGGGGTGACAGGAGAAAAAAAAGAGGCTTAGATGAAGGAATCAAAAAACAGAAAACATTTCTACAAAAATCTCCACTAACCATACCATTAACATGTCATGATTTGAATTTAGTAAGATCCAGAAGAATATATAATCAATGTTTTCTTTCTTTTGCTGTAGATTAATTGCTGGTTCTCAATTGCCTCAAAATCAAGGAGAATTGGAGGAGGGTAAGAAAGAGAAAAAATAGGAGGAGTACAAGAGAAATACAAAAATAAATGATGAAGAAAGCAGAGGAAGAGAGAGAATATAAAAGTTGTATAGATCTTATATCTCACCTATCATTAGAAAAGCTTCATTAGGAAATAAGACAATTATAGAGAAGAGAACATTTGAAAAGCAAGAAAAAAATCATGCTAACATCTTCTTTCTTAATTTTTTTCTTTCATTTTTCCTTCAATGTAATATATCTAGAAAATCATTTTCTGCAGTGTGAACTAAACAAGCTCCTGGCATTTCTGAAACTAAAGCAGTGCCATAATTTCATAGTTTTTCAAACACACACTGTGAGCAATCAAGGGAAGAAGGAAATTAAAAACTAATTCTGATGTTTTGTCTCCTCATTTATTTTATCAGTTGTCTCAATCTCACACTGAATAACAATCAACTTGGCTTGATAGGTACACCTAAGGGTGGCCAGACATCTTTTATTAAAATCGACAAAAAGCTGGAAATAAAAGACAAATGACAATGTTTGGGGAGTCATTCCTACTTATGCAATCAAAAGTACAAAATATAACATTTCCAGTCAGGGTAAAATTTCTAAGATAAAAATTGCAGTGTGATATCAATAATTTAGAAACTAGAATTCTTCTATGACAAAATTAAATATTTGACATTCCAAAATCATACAGGAAGATCCTGAGCAGACAAAAATGAACTTGGAATAATGATAACCAATTACTAAAGTGAATCTCTGGCTGTATACACCAACACAATTTTTGTATACCTGAGTGATAGTGGCTGGGAGTTCAGGGAAGCCTACATTGACCCCATGAGCAACATTCTGGAAATATTTCTGAATACACAAGACTAAGCACCCACTATGTTTCTGAAACTCTCAAGAATAAGAGAGGTAAACTGAAAAGGCAGAAGTCACTGGCATTAGTTATCAGTAAAGGTGTATAAGTAAGAGAAGCACTAACTTTTTTCCAAAATGGTATATTTCAGTACAAGACATTTCATAACAGAACATCATTGAGGCATATGGACCATGATTATCATAATCATATCACCAACTACCAATATTGATTAATGCAATAGAGACACTCAGTCAATGTAGGTAACTCACTGCTCATGAATTAGATATGAAACCCACTCAGTGGGGGTGAACCCATATCTGGCTCTGGGAACCACTTCTATTCTATACTATTAACTCAATCGTGATTATTTTATTTCACTGAATGTCAATGCATAATACTAGATAATAATAGATTCCCAAATTTATTTGGTTTTCTGCATACTTTTTCCTATCAATCATAATCCGCTGAACTCTATGTAATCTATGCCTCAGATTTACAGCTAGTTGAATGTGCATGGAAGAAATTGGTGACATAAATATAAAATTGTTTTGCCTTGAAATATTTTACCATGTAAAATCACTAGTGTAGGAACCATACATGGACTTAATTGCCATATTTTACTAATAGTTTTAGAGGTTTTAAGCCAGCATAAACCTAGGAACGGTATAAGCCAACTAATGGAGACATAACAGGCATTTAATTAAAGGGAGAGATATGCAGAGTGCTGTCAGACAAGACATGTCCTGTCACTGATAAATGTAAAAGAAGAGATTTACCTAACTTTTAGAAAAATCTTTTGCCAGTTAATATACCAAATATATTCCCAAGACTTTGTAAATGTTCTACCTTTTGTGTCAAAAAGAAGCCTTCTTCCTGCAGTTCTGTTCAATTTTATGTTCCCATCATATCTATTCTCTCCTCATTATGTGAAAAAGCTCACATAGACACAATTCTTGTGTTGGCAATTGTGTATTCAACCCATGGTAAAGACATCATCTATTGAGTTTGATTTGCAAAATAAATATATAATAATAATAATGTGTGTGTGTGTGTGTGTGTGTGTGTGTGTGTGTGCATGTGAAGCAAAGGTTTGATTTAAAAATCATGAAATAGCTGTTAATTGCTCTTGGATAAAGTTCTCATTTGTGGGGCTGGTGAGGGGTGCAGTGTTTCATGCCTGTGCACTCCAGACTGATGAGGAAGAAAGATGGCATGTTTATGGTCTATGTGCTCCAGGAAGGTGATGGGCACATGTTTGGGGCCAGTGAGTTAGGCTCACCAGGCATATTTCGAGCCTGTGCATTCTGGGTTGGTGAAGAACATGGATTTTGGGGAGCCACTGCACTCCTGGAAAGTGAGGCACTCAAGGCTTTTGGGACCTGTGTGCTTAGGACAGATTTGGTGCACGGAGTATTTGAGGACTATGGTCCCTCTCTGTGATGTCTGTGCCCTCATGGGTCCCCCTGTCCACCCCACAACTCCTGTCTCAGCAAATGTTTTGTGCCTTGACCACCTCCTCTGATTATACCAATCCATGCTCCCTACACTAGATAATAATGAAAACCTGAGTCCAGCCCAGTCTGTAAAACTTGGTACTTCATACTGTCCTCCCTACCCCTATTCCCCTACTTGTGGAATCTACTTACTGGTGCACCTTTGGGACATCCTCCTGCCTGAGACAGAGGGAACAAGAATATATGAAAACCACCCACCAGGGGTTACCAGTGAGTCTTCCACAAATTGCTCAGTTGGGTACAGTAGCAGAGCAGTTGCAATTGCTACAGCTCCTGAGCCCCACAGGAATAGCTATGATGGGCTGAAGAAATTCCAGATGTACAACCATAACTTTCCTATCAGCTACTAGCACAGAGCTGAAGGTACAGTTGCAACCTCCATAACCAGAGCATCTGTGGATACCATGTCATCCACTCCAATCTGTTTCAAACCCAAAACAGAACAATTACTGAAGATAATACAATGGCAAATACTTTCTCCTTAATAAAACAGATATTTACTCCAAGATTGGTATACCCCAATCAACACACACACACACACACACACACACACACAAACACACACCACCACCACCAACAACAACAAACTGAGAGATTACCACCAAAGTTGCTTAGTCCAACAATGGAAGTCTCCAATGAAAACATAGAGGAGACAGTAGAAATTGTATCCCAAAATGAAAACAAAGAAATATCATTTTCACTACCAAAGTAAATGTCTGAACTAGAAGCAAGTCATCAAAAAAACCAGCAATCACATAAATGAAATTGAGTGGAATCCTCTCTTAAAGCACATAGCATTCATAATTAAGTTTAGCTAAATTAAAGAAAACCAAAGAGAACTCAAAACAGAGATGAATGAATTGCAGGTGAGTCAGCAAATAGAAGATGTCAGTAAGCAGCTGATTAAGCTTAATGAAAACATGATTAAGTGTTATAACTAACTCTAAGAAGCATCAAGAAAATTAAACTATGACCTGAAATTAACAATGGGATGGACATCAAATGGATCCCATGAAAGCTGATTGAGAATCCCTCACTAACAGTGTTAACCATGTGGATGACAGAACCTCAGATCTGGAACAAAAGACAGAAGACATTGTTGGGAAGTATAAACATTTTGATGAGTTCAAAAAATCATTTGAACAGAATATGAGGGAATTATGGGATACTATAAGATAACCAAATATCCAGATAATTTGTATACAAGAATGGGAAGAAACTCACACCAGAGGTATGGAGAACATATTCAACAAAATTATTGAAGTAAACTGTCCCACACTCTCAATGAAGAGATACATCCAAATATAAGAAGCTCACAGAACAACAAACAGACTGGACCAAAGAAGAAACTCTCCAAGGCACACCATAGTTAAAACTCTAAACAATGAAAAGAAAGAGAGAAAGTGCTAAAAGCAGCAAGAGAAGAACAACTCATAATATACAAAGGCAATCCCATCAAATAACCTCAGCTTTTACAAGGAAAATCCTGAAATCTAGAAAGTCTTAGAATGGAAAATGTCAAAGTCTAAACAATACTCTACCCAATGAAAGCATCCCTAATAATAGATATACAAAGTAAAACCTTCTATGATAAAAGACAGCTCTATAATTATATAAACACAAAGACAAACTTACAGAGTATACTTCAAGGAATACTGCACATAGAAGACTTGAAAACCAACCTCAAGAACCTATAAGACATGGAACACAATAACCAAAATTAGAACAGGTATGAAAATGTATGAAGTCCAAGAAAGCACCAAATTCCATAAAGCTTCCAATATAGCAGGGATTGAATTGAACCTCACAATTATAACCTCAATATTAATGGTTTTAATGAAACCATGAAGAGACACAAGTTTACAGGGTGGAACACACTTTTTCTCAATAGTTTTTTTAAAACATAATCAGAGAACAAGGAATGCTGCCCAATTCTGTCTATGAATATAGCATCACTGTAATACCAAACAAGACAGAAATACAAGAAAAGAGAATGATGACATATATTGCTGATAAACTTAGATGCAAAATTCCTGAACAAAATCCTTACAGACAAAATTGAACAATGTATCAAAAACCTTATCCACCTTGATCAAGCAGGCTTCATCCCAAGGGTTCAGGGATGGTTCAACATAGGGAAAACAATGCACATATTTCCCCACATAAATAGTCTTAAACCTAAGAACCACATAATCATTTCAATTGATGCAGAGGTCTTCAACAAAATACAATACCACTTCAAGATCAAAGTTCTGCATAGACTAGGCATTTAGGGAAATATATATATATATATATATATATATATATATATATATATATATCATCTAAAGCCCAAATCATACTTAATGAGAAAAGAGTCAAGGATTTCCCATTAAGGTTGGTAACAACAAATGGGTGTCCACTATCATTACTGCTCTTCAACATAGTATTACATCAAGCAATAAGATAGGAGAAGGATATAAAATGGATACCAATTGGAAAAGAAGAAGTCAACCTAACTCTATTTGCAGATGACATTATCCTATACATAAGTGACCTGAAAGACTCTACTATAAAATTTTCAAAGGTGATAAATTCCTTTATCAAATTGCCAGATGACAAAATCAATATACAAAAATCAGAAGTCTTCCTAAAAACAACAGACAAATATAGAGCAAAAGAAGTCGGTAAGGCTTTCCCATTTTCATAGCCACAAAAATGTAAGTACCTTGAAATAACACTAACCAAAGAATTAAAAGATATATATAATGAAAATATGAACATACCCAAGAAAGAAATCAAGGAGGGCATGAGAAGAATTAAGGACATTCATGCTTCCATGGGCAGAATTAATATTGTGGAAATGGAAATTCTGTGAAAAGCAATATAAAGATCCAACACAATACCCATAATAATCCTGACATCACAGAGATAGAAAAATTAATCTCAAAATTCATGTGAAATGCCCTAAGGCCCTGAATATCCAAAAATATCCTCAGCAAAATGAACATCTCTAGAAGGATCATAAATCTAAAGGTATACTATAAATCCATAGTAACAAAACAGCATGGTATTGGTATAGAAACAGACATATAAACCAAGAGAACAGAATTAAACTCATGCCTTATTTCAAGTTACTATAGCTACTTGATCTTTGACAAAGGACCCAATAACATAACATTTGAGACAATGATAGCATCTTCAATAAATGGTGCTGGACAATTTCTATAATTACATGTAGAAAAATAAAATTAGATCCATTACTTTCACCATGAACAAAAATCAACTCCAAATGGATTAGAGACCTCAATATAAGACCTGAAACTCTCAAACTAAGATGAAAAAATAGGGGAAACTCTCCATGATATAGGAGTGAGAAAGACTTTCTGAATAATACCCCAATTATCCAGGAAATTAAACAATCACTCAACTATTGGGATCTCATGAAGTTACAAAAGCTTTTGTATTGGCAAACATTCCACAACAGAGCCAATCAACTACCCACAGAGTGGAAGCAAATCTTTACCAGTGTGCCACTAACAGAGGCTTAATATTTATAATCTACAAAGAACTCAAAAATCTAAACAAACAATCCACTCAAAAAATGGGTCAAAATCCATCATAATAGGAGGAAAAGATGATGACATGAAAATAAAAGAGAGACTGATTGAGAGGGGGAAGGGGTGTAATAGAGAGTGGAGTTTTAAAGGGGAAGGTGGGAGGAGAGAGGAAATTACCATGGGATATTGTCTATCACTGTGGAAATTGTCAATAAAAAAGAATGAAATTTGACCAAAAAAATCAATAAAAATTTCAAAATAGCAAAAAAGAAAAAGTCAAAGAACTGAATAGGGAATTCTCAAAGGAAGAAATGCAAATGGATAATAGTAACCTAAGAAAATGTTCAACATTCTTAACCACCAGGGAAATAAAAATTAAAAAAAAAAAAAAACTATGAGGAAAAAAATCTATCAGAGATCCACTTTACTCCAGTAAGGATGACAATCACACTAAAATCAAACAAGGGCTGGAGAGGTGGCTTAGCAGATAAGGCACATGTCTGTGAAGCCTAAAGACCCAGGTTTGATTCCCCAGTGCCCATGTAAGCCATATGCACAAGGCGGATCATGCATCTGTTGTTCTTTTGCAGCATTTGGAGGTCCTAGCCCTGCCGATTCTTTCTCTTCCTCTCTCTCTCTCTCTCTCTCTCTCTCTCTCTCTCTCTCATAAATAATTAAATACATAATAAAAGTTTAGAAAATAAAACAACAATGAATGTTGGTGAGGTTTCAGTGAAAGAGGAACCCTCATCTCCTGCTGGATGGAGTGCAAACTTGTGTAATCACTATGGAAGTCAATACAGAGATTCCTGGTAAAGATGAAAACAGAGCTACCAACTGATGCAACAACTCCTCTACTGGGCATCTACCCTAAAGATTCCACTCTTTACTGCATAGATATTTGCTCAACTATGTTTACAGCTGCTCATTTCATAATAGGTTAAAAACCGGAATCAACAACTATGCCCAATATTTGACAAATGGATGATGAAGATGTGGTAAATATACACAGTGGAATTCTACTCAGCACTAAAGAAAAATTATATTATGAAATTTTATATTTGACAACTTCTATACTTACAGACAACAAATCATGTTATTTCCCTTCCCTCCCCCGGTTTCCCCTTCACAACTCTGCCCTCCATCATATCCTTTCCCTCTCTCCATTAGTCTCTCTTTTAATTTGATGTCATCATCTTTTTGTCTTATTATGATACTATGAAATTTTTAAGAAAATGGATCTGGAAAAGATTATGACCTAATGATACAAGTGAACACACACAGACACAGAAAGAGGAAGCTGCATGTACCCCTTCATCTGTGGTTCCTAATATTGAACAACCTGAATTTTAGGCATACTTTACAATTAAATGGAGGGACAGATAAGAGGGATAAGATAAGAGGAATGGGAGGGTTTGGGACAGAGGAAGGGGAGGGCAAGGATAGAGGGAGATATACACAAGACCAAATCCAAAATGAATTGTTACCATAGGGATCATCTGGTAAAAAGGACATTGGAGAGGGTGGAATGAAGGATGGCATAAAGCCTAACCCTAAAACATTTGGCTATGGCTTGTAACATGCCCATCAAAATCTCTCTAAATTAACAATGTGTATCCCCTTTAACCTATTCTGATCTTACCCTCTGTTAGAGTATCTGTTTCCCATTTTTTTTTCAGAAAGCACTAATATGGGCTGGAGAGTTGCCTTAGCAGTTAAGGTGCTTGCCTGTGAAGCCTGAGGACCCATGTTTGACTCCCCAGATCCCATGTAAGTCAGATGCACAAAAGTGAGACAAGAACAAGAATGTATATGCCCACTAGGTGGCGCAAGTTCATGACGTTTGAATACAGTAACTGAGATCCTGGTGTGCCAATTCTTTCTCTCTCTCTCTCTCTCTCTCTCTCTCTCTCTCAAAATATTTTAAAAATTAAAAATAAGAGATCAGTAACAACCAAGGACAACCAAAATTAATCAACAAGACAAGAATAGCTGACTCTCTGGAGAGAGATGAACCACCCTCAGCCCAGCAGCTAGAGCCCAGGCAAAGTCTCTGAGGTATTGGCGAGATGAGAAAGAGGGCTTCTGCCAAAGCAAACCTGAGAACCTATACAAGGATGATGGAGAAAGACATGGAAGATACTGAAAACACACCAAAGCAGAAGTCCAGAAGCTGCTGAGAGCTCAACATTAAAGTAGTATTAAAGCACACCTGTGAGGCTCAGGGTATTTTGCAGAAGAGGGGCAGAAAGAATGAGAGCCATATGGTAAGAGTGAATATCCAAAGGCATTGCTATGCCCCCCAACCCCGTCAATGACTCAGTGCTGCTCTCACAACTCAAAACCTACAACTCCATGGTGAATACCAGCAATCTCACTAAGGAGGGTCTTCAGTGGAGTGGGGGAAAGGAGGAGTGAAATGATGGTACCAAGGTATGATGTGTCCATACAAAATTTCTGCTTAATAAAAAAATCTCATTTGTGAAATATTTGAAATTAATTTCCACAGCATTGATTACAACCAAATGATATCTCATTCAATGAAATTTTATGAATCTATCATCCACATGAAAGGTAATACGGAGAGTAAATATTTAACTCAACTAAATCATTAAATAGAACTCTTGGGTAAATGTGCTTAAAATACAAAAGAAGCAAGCTTACACTGTGTGAATAAGAACCAATAGCATTTATTGAGACCATAATATTATAGGCATTAACAAAAGAAATCTAAATATAACTTCTTTCTTAATCCTCACAACAATCCCTTGGGAAAAGGGCTCACCATCTGTTGCAGTCAGGTTCACATTGCTGGCAGAAATCACCTGACCAAGAACAGCTTGTGGGAAAAAAAAAAAAAAAAAGTTTATTTTGGCTTAGAGACTTCAGGGGACGCTCAATGATGGCAGGGAAAACCAGAGGGTAGATATCACCTCCTTGCCAACATCAAGTGGACAACAGGAAGAGGAGATTCTGCCAAACACTGACAAGAGGACACTGGCTATAATACCCACAAACCTGCCATGAACAATACACTGCCTTCTAAAGGCATTAATTCCCAAATCTCCATCAACTTGGAATCTAGCATTCAGAACATCTGTTTATGGCAGTGTAGCAGACAGATTCCAGTTCACTGAGATGAACTTCCAGACCAGGCACAGTTATGAAGGAAGGGATATTTATTGACGCTTACAGATCCAGGGGAAGTTCCATAACGGCAGAAGAAACTGACCTGCCTTCACAGGCCCAAGCTGACAGAGAGAAGAGTACAAGCCTAAAGCCAAAAGCCACAGCACACTTCAGGAACTCCTGCTAGGCACACTTCACATATTTTTAGATTGAAATCTGAAACCCAGCACCACACCTTAAGATCCACCCAGTGACATTGCCTCCAGCCAGGTGGCAAAGTACAAACAAATAAAAACCTGAATTTATTGGGGGCCATCTATTCAAACCACCACAGGCAATAATCCTGAATCAAACCCCGCATTCCGCCAATGACCCCCATAAACTTATATACATACATGATATAAAATGTAATGCATTTAATCCAACTTTAAAAGTCCCCATAGTTTTTATCAATCCTAATGATTTTCTAACATCCTCATAACTTTCAACTGAGCCATAACACAAAAATTAAAAATCCTCAAGAAACCCATAATGCACAGAATAAACATTCACACTGAAAAAAGATGGCATTGGACATAGCAAAGAAATATTCAACAAACACAAGATTTAAACAGGACAAACATCAAACTCTGTACCTCCAAGTCCAACAATCTAGTCAATGACAAATCTCCAAGTCCAGTAATTCTAACCAGCAACAATTCTCTGGAGTTCTAATTCTGCCCCTCCAGGTAGGTTACTCACAGTCTTGAAAAGCTTTACCTTGGGCTGACAGCTTTCCCTAGCAGTCTTATTATGGTCCCTTCATCTCCACTGGGTCTCCACTGCAACCCACGTTTCACCCTCACAGTTCCATTGGGTCTCCATGTAGGCAATAAAGAAAACTTGCTACTCACTGCCTATGGCTATTCCTAAAACACAAGCTCATGTTGAAAATTCAATGACCCTCTCTTTCCTGCATTTCTTATACTCCATAATACCAGGTAGGGTGCCAAGTTGTTAATCTGGGGGGGGGGGGTTGGATAAGCAGACATTGAAGAACAGGACAGTCCTTGAGCACTCAGGCCACTCTTCCTATTGTCCCAATCTCAATGGTTGTAACCTCTCATGCAATTACAGATGAACAGGCAGAAGTTTCAGCCCAAATATTCCACTTTTTCTGTGCCATATCCCTCTGCTAAGACCTGTCCACTTCTATGTAATGCAACACTGCACAACTTCTCAGGATATGGCCATAACAGCAGGCCTCTCACACAAACTGTTTCTAGCCCAGTCCAGGCAAAGCTATTTCTTACCCTCACAAGTCAAACCTCATAGTCCTTAGATCTTACTGAATTTAGATCTTTTAACTCTGACCAGAATAGTCCATCAAGCTATTCTTACAGCACTGCAAGGGTTCTCTTAGGCCAAGGTTTCAAATCCTTCTACATCCCTCTTGAAAATCAGCTCCAAAAGGCCAATGTCACACAGTCAAGTGTCTATCAGCAAATGATCCTACCCTTGGTACTAACAGTACTGTTGCAGTCAGGTTCACATTGCTGGTAGAAATCACCCAACCAAAAGCAGATTTTGGGGAAAAAGTGGATTATTTTGGATTAGGGTCTCCAGGGGAAGCTCCATGATGGCAGAGGAAAATGATGGCATGAGCAAAGGGTGGACATCACCCCCTCATCAATATCAGGTAGAAAATAACAATAGGGGAGTGTGCCAAACACTGGTAAGGGAACACTGCTTATAATACCAGTAGGTCCACCCCAAACTGCCTCCTAGAGGCATTAATTCCCAAATCTCCATCAACTGGGAACCTAGCATTCAGACCACCCAAGTTTATGGGGACACCTGAGTCAAACCACCACAAAATCTTTCTTTTAGCAGATGAGGAAACAATGGCTAAGAGAACTAAAAGGACTTATTCACATGCACAAAGCTACTTGTTATGGAGGAAAGGAGGATTTAGAGACCCCAAACCAAAACCAAGTTCTGAGTTCCATGATACCAGAAAAGAAAATATATTCTTGAAAAAAAAATGACAAATGGCAACAAAACTACAGGAAGAACATCAGTGATTTTGAGCAGAAGGCTGAAAACGAGGACAAGATTCTCATAACTTAAAGTCTTACAGCCTCTACTATTATGGAGCCGCAGTTTCTATAAGTTAGGGAGCATGGCTGAGGACAGGTCACTCTCCATCTCCCTCCCACCAACATAGATAGTGGGAAAGGACATATTCTCACCATATCCATCAGCTAACACTGGAACATTCTGTGTAGGACACGGATGTCATCCCACCCCTAGGACTGACATAAGGATACAGAAACACTGATAATGGTCCAGTGGTATGAATGAGATGACAAAGACTTAGGTCATGATGAAACCACAGTAAAGTATTTGGGGATCAGTTTTCCATTGAAGAAAACTACTTTGAGAAGAAATAAAACAATAGGAAAGAAATACAGACAAAATAACTGCAGTTGTATTCAGGGAGAAATAGCATTAGTTATATTAATAAGTACTAGACTCAAAAATTTTGCATTCCAACACTGGCTCAAGGTTATATGAATCAGGTTCCTTGGAAACCTCCTCACATCTACCACATTTTTCTCACCTTTTGAAAGGAATTAGGATCCCTGCTCTACCTCCTTCACAAGTCACACAAGGAAGATAATAGTTTTCAAAAAATTAAAATTAGCCATATTATTTTTTAAACAAGGCAAAGTTTTATACTGCTCCCAGATATAAGAATATGTATAACCTAGGCACTTTTTGGATACAATTTTGATCTTCTGAAGTGAAAAATAAAACTTGACAGTATTTCAATGGTAATATTTTAAATACCAAGCTTTAAATGTGAAATGTATAATAAATACAACTTTTCTTCTTTATGTATGAAATCAGATATAAAATATCTTTAGCTGATAAAAAAAATATTCACATTTTAATGCCTCTATAATGAAATAAACTAAAACTTTCTACAATTCATTAATGAGACTTACAGTTTTACTATTCACTAGTTTATCTATTTATACACTTAGATTTACATTCCATGTGTATCAAATTTCTGTCACGCAAGTCTGAATTAATTTGTCCAAACTCTTTCAGTAGATGTCCACTTGGCTATGATGACTCCCCACAACAAATTACACCAAGAACAACGACCACAAATTTATTCATTTTTTGAACTTGACAGTCAAAATTCCATTCTACCAAGAGTACAAGTTGTTTTTACAACACAACCAGAATTTCACAATAAGATACATTTTTTCCAGATCCACAGAATTTTGTTGTCTATTTTATCTAAAACTTGTTAGCTGTCTATCATCACTGTCTGACTGGATTGCTTAGCTTGCAGGAGCCCAGGAGTTTTGAAACATGTTTCAAACTAACATTTAGCAGAGAGGAACTTTTGCCAATTGGCTGAGGACTTAAAGAGATTGTAGGATAAAAGTTACTCATGGAATATGAGAGCTTGAACATCTCATTCTTTCAAACTTATAATGTTATATAACCTTTTTTTTTTTTTTTTTAAGAGGTAGGGTCTCACTCTGGCCCAGGCTGACTTGGAATTAACTTTGTAGACTCAGGGTGGCCTTGAACTCACAACGATCCTCCTACATCTGCTTCCTGAGTGCTGGGATTAAAGGTGTGTGCCACCATGCCCCGCCTAATGCAATATTAAGAGTCAAATATCTTTATCACATCTGCTCAAACTAAGGAAAATCTTCCTTCATCCCAATTAGTAACTAGCAAAGTGGGATCAAAAATAAGAGGAATGGGCTGTAGGGATGGCTTAGCAGTTAAAGCATTTGCCTGCAAAGCCAAAGGACCCAGGTTCGATTCACCAGGATCCACATTAGCAAGATGGACAAGGGGCACACAAGTCTGGAGTTCATTTTCAGTGGCTGGAAGCCCTGGTGTGCCCATTCTCTCTCTCTCTCTCTCTTTCTCTCTCTCTCTCTCTCTCTCTGTCTCTCTCTCTCTGTGTGTCTCTCTCTCTCCCCCTTCTTTCTCTGTCAAATAAATAAATCAATAAAAATAAAATAAAATAAAGAAATAAGAGGAAGAATAATTTTCTATTTGCCTTATGCTAGGTCCCCAAGATTATGTTTGCACACTTTCCATTATACTGATACAGATTAGGAGAAATATGGCTTTTTCTGGTGGTTATTTAGCTAAGGACTGGACCACCGAAGCATGAATGCCACTCTTGACTTTTCTGAAAAGACTATAATCCACATCTGATCCAGTCTCGACTAAGGTCAATTAATTAAAAAAGAAATACTGAGACATATAAAAGACATTGATATTGATTCAGGGTTGGAGTCCTGGGAGGTATTAGATGTCCTAAAGATGCAGGAGAACCCACGTCAGCAAACCCCAACTTCAACCTTCAAAGAATTGAAAAGTTAGATCTAAAAAGAGTAAATTATGAATTATGGGATTTATTTTAGGGAGAGTTGGGAGGTAAAGCAAAACAACAAAGCCCTAGGGGAAAAAAGTCACCCTTCCCAGGGAAGGGGAGAGGGAGAGGTGAAGAATTCTCACAAAGAGGAAAGCTCTTCTTCAGGGAAGAAGGCCCTGGAGTAAAGGTCATACACACTTTTTTGTGCAAAGCAGCAAAGTGCCCACACATACACAGGAGAGAGAGAGAGAGAGACAGTGAGTTAAGAGAGATGAGGTAGCCAAAGGCTGAAAGGTGCCAAGAGTTGACAATAGGGGCCAAGGGCCAAGAGGATTACCCATTGTTTCAGACCCATTTATATGAACCATCCAACAGCCAGAATAAGCCACATCAGCAGACTCAGGTGTGATGATTGGTTGCTGACTCAGGAAGGGCCAATTCACAGGTGTGCTAAGCTAGAGAAAGGCTGAGAATGAAGCAGAAAGCTGTCCCTCCTAACTCTCTTTGTAAAAAGTTATTTAATCTAATTACTTATTTGTGAGCAGAGAGAGAGAGAGAGAGAGAGGGAAGGAGGGAGGGAGAGAATGAGCATGCCACCGCCTCTTGCCACTGCAGACAAACTTCAGGCACATCCACAACTTTGTGAATCCAGTTTTATGTGTATTGGGGAATTAAAACTGGGTTGGGCAGGCTTTGTAAGCATTTGCCCCAGGCTTATGAGATTTCTGAAAGTCTTCCCTTCCCCCACAACAAATCCAGGCAGAGAAGCTCCCTTCTGCTGTACATAAATCCATACTTTCCATCATAGAATTTATTCCAGGGGTAAAAAAAACTTCAAAGAAATTATTTATTATTGTTTATTATTATGAATTGCAGAAAGGATAACCAGGTGGTAGTAGAATAGAGAAATACTGAATTAAAACTATGAAATTTTATGTGTATGTATAAGTACATAAATTGTTCATGTTGTAATTACTTTCTCATTGCTGTGATAAAGCACCTGTTCAAAAGAGCTGATGGGAGGAAAGCATTTATTTTGGCTTACAGTTGCAAAGGGAAGCTTCATGATGACAGAGGAAAGCATGGCATAGTAGAGACTGGTATCACCTTTGCCATAGCAAGTGGTAAGCAGCAGGTGGTAAGTGAGCTGACAAGCACTGACAAGTTAGGGACTAATACACCACCAAGTCTGCTTCCAACAAGATACCTCCACCAGCAAAATTCCACCTCAGGAGAAAATATATATATTTCCCAGGCTGGCCTCAAAGCTATGACAATCCTCTTGTTTCAGCTTCACAAGTGTTGAATTTTGGTGCTGTATAACACCATGCCTGGCTTGAAACTAATAGTAATCATGATGCGTTAAAAAAAAATAATGAAGAAAATAAAAGAAGATAAAGAAAGAAATGGAAGGGAAGAGATGAAAGGGAAAATAAAGATAAGGGAGGGGACTTAACGGAAGGGTAGAAGTAAAGGAGATTAGGAAATCAGTTGGAGTCATTGATTAATAGAGCATTTATGGTGATATAATCTAAGCTGAAGCTTTGGAGATTACTCAGAAAAACCATGTTCATTTTCTGTTTTCTGAAATATGTTTCTATGCCTTGGCTCTTTCCAATGGACTTGATTTATGGTGCATGCTCAATGCTTATGCCTACCAGAGAATAAGATCAAAAAAACAAAAATGCTTCTCAAACAACTCAACTAGAGTTCTCATGGCTAAGTCTTACCTTGGCCCTAGAGTACATCCCTAAGCCAAGCAAGATTTGTAAATGAGCTCATTTGCCCAAGCCAAGCAAAGCAGATTTCTAGAGCCAAGCCTAAGGTTTATACCTCCCAGATTTCATGACTCTAAAATCCAGGATATCATTCAGAAAACAAAAATAATAAATTATTACAGTGGAGACAAGCAACAATTTTTCATCAAGATGAGAAACTAATTTCTACTGACACATGAAGAGGTGTTCAGTGGAGAAATAGAAAAGAAAATAGTTTTGTAACTGGCCATATTGTTTAATATTGTTTAAAATATGAAGGGGAGTTTTAAAACAAAAAAATAGGATTTGATGACTGAATAAGAATGATAATAGTATAAAAAGGAAGGCTTCTGTGAATCATCTAGTGTCCATGAATAAATGTTTCTGCTGTAAAAAAAAAAAAAAAAAAGGTAAAATGTACAGAAGGACACTTAGGAACTTTGAACACCTGTTGTTTTATCATGTAGGAAGAAGTGTTAATGTAGAAACAACATTAACAATTATGTGAAGGATGTGTTAATCACTATTGAAGTGGAATAATGTGGTATTGTTTCCCAAGAATGCAATGGCAACTAATTTTCATTCTCTGTTTGGATGAGTAAAGATATGCCTAGGAATTTATTGACAAAGAATATCTTTAGTTATGTCTGGGAGGGCACTTCAAAGGCAAGTAGATCTTGAGGACACTGACATGATAAATGGCTTAATCTCTTAATGGGTACAGAACATGATGACACTATTGGGATTTGGTAAAAGCTAGAACCTAATTGGAGGAAGCAGATCAATAAGGGTTGGACCTTTCAGGTATACATAATATTTGTTTTTTTCTGATTTATTTATTTATTTTTTCAATTTTTATTAACATTTTCCATGATTATACAAAATATTCCATGGTAAGACCCTCCCTCCCCCCACTTTCTCCTTTGAAATTCCATTCTCCATCATATCCCCACCCCATCTCAATCCGTCTCTCTTTTATTTTGATGTCATGAACTTTTCCTCCTCTTACGATGGTCTTGTGTAGGTAGTGTCAGGCACTATGAGGTCATGGATATCCAGGCCATTTTATGTATGGAGGAAGCAGGTTGTAAGGAGTCCTACCCTTCCTCTGGCTCTTACATTCTTTCTGCCACCTCTTCCACATTAGACCCTGAGCCTTGGAAGGTGTGATCGAGATGTTACTCAGTACTCCAGTCACTTCTCTCCAGCACTATGATACCTTCTGAGTCATCCCAAGGTCACTGCCATCTGAAAAGAGAAGATTCTCTACCCAAAGTGTGAGTAGTGTTAATATAAGGGTATAAATATTCAGAGAAATGCTTACTGGGCAATTTGATAAGCATAGTATATACATTTTTCAAGACATCAGCAGATGTTACACCCCTAGGGCCCATGACTACCCTGTTGTAGGTTTCCATTATCAGGGATATATTCCCCCCCCCGCCCCATGGAGCAGGCCTCCAGTCCAATTGGAGGGCAGTTGGTTTCCACCATGACAGACGTGCCACTATTGCACCCGTTGGCTCATTTGGCCTGGCTGGCCAATTATAAGGCTTGCAGTGTCCACTGTGGAGTATCTTCACTGGTGGTATCTCTTTCTCCCATTGAACTACATGTAGAATGGCTTCTTCTAGCTTTCTGTCAGCTGGTCTACATGGAGGAGGTTATCAGCTCAGTTCCAGCAGGATTTCTCAGTGGCTTTGCAGCCCAAGTATGTGGAGTCTTCAGCAATAGGGTCTTACCATCTATTCCTGGTGGGAAACCTAGGGCCTCACAAATGGCCTATAATGTATTGGGGGCATCAGGGACCTCCCTGGCCAAAAGCTCACTAGAGGTATCCTATCCCTGGCACTGAAAATTTTTTAACAATGATCTATGGCTCCTGAGTGTCCCATTGCCCCAGACCGGAGGATTCCATATGATTTATTTGCATCCTCTTAGATTTTGATTAGCCCTCCCTCCACCTTTCCTTTACTCAATCTCTTCCCCTGACCTCACTTTGGGCCTTTTAACCCCAATTAATCTATTCTTCTACTTACATATATACAATACCAACCTATGAAGTACCCTCCTCCCTTCCTTTCTCTTCCCTTTAAGCCTCCGTTTTAACTTACTGGCCCCTGCTACTAAGTTTTTTCCTATTCACACAGAAGTCCAATCGTCTGTAGCTAGGATCCACACATGAGGGAGAACATGTGGTGCTTGGCATTCTGGGCCTGGATTACCTCACTTAGTATAATCCTTCCCAGATCCATCCATTTTCCTGTAAATTCCATAACCTCATTTTTCTTTACCACTGAGTAGTATTCCTTTGTATAAATATGCCACATTTTCAATATCCACTCATCAGTTGAGGGACATCTAGGCTGGTTCCATTTCCCAGCTATTATGAATTGAGCAGCAGTAAACATGGTTGAGCATGTACTTCTAAGGAAATGGGATGAGACCTTAGGCTATCTACCTAGGAGTGCTATAGCTCGGTCATATGGTAGATCAATATTTAGCTGTCTTAGGAACCTCCACACTGATTTCCACAATGGCTGGACCAGATTGCATTCCCACCAACAGTCTAGAACTGTTCCTCTTTTTCCACATCCCCACCAGCATTTATGGTCATTTGTTTTCATGATGGTGGCTAATCTGACAGGAGTGAGATGGAATCTCAATGTAGTTTTAATCTGCATTTCCCTGATGACTAGGGATGTAGAACAATTTTTTAGATGCTTATACAACATCCATATTTCTTCTTTTGAAAACTCTGTATTTAGCTCCATAGCCCATTTTTTAATTGGCTTGTTTGATTTCTTATTATGTAACTTTTTGAGTTCTTTTTATATCCTAGATATTAATCCTCTATCAGATATATAGCTGGCAAAGATTTTTTCCAATTCTGTAGGTTGCCTCTTTGCTTTATTCACAGTTCCCTTTGCAGTACAAAATTTTTGTAATTTCATGAGGTCTCAGCTGTTAATCTTTGGTTTTATTGCCTGAGCAATTGGGGTTATATACAGAAAGTCTTTGCCAAGACCAATATGTTGAAGGGTTTCCCTATTTTTTCCTCTAGCAATTTCAGACTTTCAGGTCTGATGTTAAGGTCTTTAGTCCATTTGGACTTAATTCTTGTCCATGGAGAGAGAGAAGAATCTATTTTCATCCTTCTACAGATACATATCCAGTTTTCTCAGCACCGTTTGCTGAAGAGGCTGCCTTTTATCCAATGAGCATTTTTGGCATTTTTATCGAATATCAGGTGGCTATAGCTACCTGGACTTATATCTGGGTCCTCCATTCTGTTCCATTGATATACATATCTGCTTTTGTGCCAGTACCATGCTGTTCTTGTTACTTTGGCTCTGTAGTATAGGTGAAAATAAGGTATGGTGATACCACCCGCCTTATTCTTGTTGCTCAGTATTATTTTAGATATTCAAGGCTTTTTGTGATTCTGAGTGAATTTTTGGATTGTTTTTTCTATTTCAGTGAAGAATGCCTTTGGAATTTTGATGGAGATTGCAGTAAATGTGTAGATTGCTTTTGGTAAGATTGCCATTTTCACAATATTAATTCTTCCAGTCCAGGAACAAGGGATGTTTTTCCATTTCTCAGTGTCTTCTGTAATTTCTCACTTGAGTGTTTTATAGTTTTCATTGTAGAGATTCTTTACTTCCTTGGTTAGGTTTATTCCAAGGTACTTTATTTTCTTTGATGCAATTATGAATGAGATTGATTCTCTGATTTCATCCTCTGTGTGTTTGTTGATAGCATATAGGAGTGCTACTGATTTCTGTGTATTTACTTTGTATCCTACTGCATGGCTGTAGGTTTTTATCAGCTCTAACAGTTTGCTGGTATAGTCTTTAGGGTCCTTTATATATAGAATCATGTCATCTGCAAATACTGATAACTTGATTTCTTCCTTTCAAATTTGTATCCCTTTTATGTGTGTCTCTTGCCTTATTGCTATGACTAAGACTTCCAGTACTATATTAAGTAAAAGTGGGGACAGTGGACACCCTTGTCTTGTTCATGATTTTAGTGGAAAAGCTTCCAGTTTTTCCCCATTTAGTAATATGTTGGCTGTAGGCTTGTCGTAAATAGCCTTTATTATATTGAGATATGTTCCTTCTATTCCCAGTCTCTGTAGGACTTTTATCATTAAGGGATGTTGGATTTTGTCAAAGACTTTTTCTCTAATGAGATGATTTTTGTCCTTCAGTCCATTCATAAAATGTATTACATTTATTGATTTGCATATGTTGAACCACCCCTGCATCTCTGGGATAAAGCCTACTTGGTCAGCGTGAATGATCTTTCTGATATATTCTTGCATTCAGTTTGCCAATATTTTGTTGAGAAGTTTTCCATCTATGTTCATGAGGGAGATTGGTCTGTAATTTTCTTTTATTGTTCTATCTTTGCCTGGTTTTGGTATCAGGGTGATGCTGGCTTCATAGAAGGAATTTGGTAGGATTCCTTATTTTTCTGTTTTATGGAAAAGCTTAAGAAGCAATGGTATCAGTTCTTCCCTGAATTTCTGCTAAAATTCAGCAGTGAATCCATTTGGGCCTAGACTTCTTTTAGTTGGGAGATTTTTGATAACTGCTTGGATCTCCATGCTTGTTATAGGTCTATTTAAGAGATTAATCTCATCTTGATTTAATTTAGGTAGGTCATATACATCAAGGAAATCATCCATTTCTTTCAGATTTTCATACTTTGTGGAGTATATGTTTTATAGTATGTCACTATGATTTTCTGAATTTCTCTGGCATTTGTTGTGATGTCATCATTTTCATCTCTAATTTTATTAATTTGTGTCTCTTCTCTCTTTCTTTTGATCAGATTTGCTAAGGGTTTATCAATCTTGTTAATCCTTTCAAAGAACCAACTCTTTGTTTCATTGATTCTTTAGATTTTTTTTGGTTTCTATTTCATTAATTTCTGCCCTAATCTTTATTATTTCTTCCCGTCTACTGATTTTTGGTTTGCCTTGTTCTTTTTTTTCCAAGGCTTTAAGGTGAAGCATTAGGTCGTTTTCTTGTGACCTTTCGAATTTCTTAATATAGGCACTTAAAACTGTAAATTTACCTCTTAGGGCTGCCTTCATTGTGTCCCAGAGATTTTGGTATTTTGTGTTCTCATTATCGTTTGACTCTATAAATTTTTTGATTTCCTTCTTGATTTCTTCATTGGCCAATTCATCATTTAGTAGTGTGTTGTTTAATTTCCATGATTTTGTGTATGCTCTATAGCCCTTCTTGTTATTGATTTGTAGTTTGATTCCATTGTGGTCAGATAGAAAGCAAGAATTATTTCAGTTTTCCTGTATTTGTTAAGATTTGCTTTGTGTCTTAATATATGGTCTATTTTAGAGGATGTTCCATGTGCTGCTGAAAAGAATGTATGTTCTGCAGCATTTGGATGAAATGTTCTGTATATATCTGTTAGGTCCTTCCTTCTATGACCTCATTTGGTTCAGATGCTTCTCTGTTTATTTTTTCCTGGGATGAACTGTCAATTGATGAGAGTTTGAAGTCACCCACTACCACTGTGTTTGGTGTTATCTGTGACCTTTGTTCTAATAGCGTTTGTTTGATGAATTTTGGGGCCCCATGTTATGTGCATATATGTTTAGGATTGTAATGTCCTCCTGTTGGAGGGTGCTTTTAATCAATATAAAGTGACCTTCCTTATCTTTCTTAACTAATGTTGGACTGAAGTCTACCTTGTCAGATATTAGGATAGCAACCCCTGCTTGTTTTCTAGGTCCATTTTCTTGAAACACAATTTTCCAACCTTTCACCCTAAGTTATTGTCCGTCCTTTGTAGAAAGGTGGGTTTCTTGGAGGCAACAAATTGAAAGATCCTGCTTTTTAACTCAGTCTGTGAACCTATGCCTTTTGGTTGGGGCATTGAGGCCGTTCATATTAAGAGATAATATTGAAAGGTGTGTATTCATTTCTGCCATTTTTGTAGTTCTTCTGGTTTTACCTTTGCTCTCTTATGTTAACTAGTATTTGAGTATTGTTTGTTTTTTCCCGGTTCCTTATATGTGTGCTTTTCTTTTTCTTCAGCATGGAGTATTCTTTCAAGTATTTTCTGTAGAGCTGGTTTTGTTTTCAAATACTCCTTTAGCTTGCTTTTGTCATGAAATGTCCTTATTTCTCCATCTATTTGAATGGATAGTTTTGAAGGATAAAGTAACCTTGGTTGACAGTTGTTATCTTTCAGGACTTGGAATACATCACTCCACACCCTTCTGGCTTTTAAAGTTTGTGTTGAGTAATCTGCTGTAATCCTGATAGGCTTGCCTTTGTAGGTAACTTGATTTTTCTCTCTGACTGCTTTCAATATTTTTTCTTTGGTTTGTGTGTTTGGTAGTTTGATTATAATATGGCGAGGAGAGGTTCTTTCCAGCTTTTGTCTGGCTGGTGTTCTAAAGGATTCCTGTATCTGCATTGGCACCTCTTTCCCAATTTGGGGAAAGTTTTCTTATATGATTTTGTTGAAGATGCCTACTATGCCTTTGGAGTGAAATTCTTCTCCTTCTACTATGCCCTGAATTCTTATGTTTGATCTTTTCATAGCATCCCAAATATCTTGAAATTCCCACTCATATTTTTCTGTTAGTTTGTCTTTCTCTTTGTTGGACTGCATTAGATCTGCCACCTGGTTTTCTAGCTTAGATATTCTGTCCTCTCCTTCATCCATTTTAATGGTGAGATTTTCTACAGAGTTTTTTATTTCATTAACTGTGTTCTTCATTGCTAGTAATTCTAACTGGTTTTTCTTTATTATTTCCATTTCCTTATTTATGTCTATTATTGGCCTCTTTATTTCATTAAATTGGTGTCCTGCATTTTCTTTGACTCCTTTGATTTCCTCTTTCATTGCTTTGATTTCTTCTTTGACTTCTTTAAAAATATTTATAAACATTCTTTTGAAATCTTTCTCATGCATTTCCTCTAACTCGTTCTCACTGGTGGTCATTTCTGATGCATTAATACTTTTTTGGTGGATTTATATTGTCTTGATTTTGGTGGTTCTTGTGTTATAATGTATATATTTTTGCATCCTGGATTATTTAATGATTGGATTTTCTAATTAGCTGGGTATTATTAGATGTATCTGTCAATCTGATGTTACATAACTTCAGGATAGGAGCTTAAGGCATTAAGTGTGGCTCTGAAGACTCTCAGAGTACCTACAAAAGTGACCCTAGGTGTTGGGTTTGCCTGCTATGAGAGTATTCAAGTAGGCTGAGTGGAACCAAATACAGATAGATTCTGAAATTTAATTAAACAATGTACACTTTCAATGAAAAACAGCTCAGAGTATTTATCCAAGAGTAGGTATTGTGACAACCAGATCCTCTAACTGTCCCTGCTTCTGCTAGCCTGTGTGGACTCTGGATGCTCTGGATCTCTCCTACTTCTCTGCTGCTGTTTCAATTTGCTATACACCTCAGTTTTTAGTAAAAGTGTGTATTTTGCTGCTTTTTTTTTTTTTTTTTGGTCTTTTCCCCCCTAGGCTGCTTTGGCGTGGTACCTACGCCACCATCTTAACAGGAAGTCAATATTTGTTTTTTTATTATTTGTGCGCATGTATGTGTTTATGTCTGTTATGATGTGTGTGTGTGTGTGTGTGTGTGTGTGTGTGTGCATGCGCGCGTACGTTGTGGAATGTATGTGGAGGTGAGAAGACAATCTCAGAGTATTAGTCATTACTTTAACCTTTAGACATAGTATTTCTTGTTTATTGCTGGAAGGCCACTCTAACTGGCCCATAAGCTTCAAAATTTGCCTCATCCTATTACCGAGGTGCTTTGGGATTACTGACACATGTATCATTGTGCAACTTGCTCTACCATGGTTGACAGGCTTGCATATCAAGAGATTTTAGCCACTGACTCATAAATTGAGCTTCTGGGGTGATGCTTTCCCTGATGCCTTCATGAAGGCCATTTCTTGCTTCCTGTCTTCTGTGATATGAGCTGCTGTGATCCATCATGCCTTCCCACCAAAAACAACTGACACCTCTGAAACTGTGTACCTGATAAGTCTTCTTTTTTTTTTTTTCCTTTTGATTCTTTCTGTCAGGTTCAGTAATAGTTATTGATACAAATATATTAAAAATAACATTGAAATATAATAAATTGAAAACCCAGTACTTAACACATGTTTTCTATATTTTCTTTTAAAGAGGAGATGCTAAAACTCAAGTGACACAGTAAAATTTGAAAGTCAAGTAGACATACAAGACTGATTCTAGTGTTTTTTTTTTTTCTTCTAGTAAGCGTAAGAAATAAGAAAATGATTCCCTATTTCTCCTTAACATGATTCATCCATACGCAACAGGCAGAAGGGTTTGATGGCTTATAACTATAACCACAGCATTTGGAAGTCTGAGGGAGGGGGATATCCATGAATTCAATACAAGCCTGGGCTACCAAGTAATTTCCATGGAGCCAGCAATACAGAATGTTCTCTCAAAAAGTTAACTCACACTCAATAGAATAGCTCAAAATTATACAAAACTTGACTATATGGCTCCTAGGGGAAGAAGAAAGAGAGACACAGTGGGAAATTGCCTCTACTTACATCACATTGTAAATGTTACATTAGCCCAGTCAAACAAAACAGGAGCAGGAGTGAGAGATTGCATAACTGAAGGGTGTGTGGTTAGGTGCACACAAACAAACTGATTCCATCTGACAAACAAACAATTCATAACTACCAGGAATTTGACCTACATGAAATATTCACTACAAGATAATTTCCTTATATTGTTTTGATTTTTATGTTTATATTTTATTGTGATTTTTAAGATAGGGCCTTGTGTAACATAGACTGGCATGAAATTTGCTATGTAGCAAATGATGATGTCTTTGAACTCCTGACCCTCCTGCTTCCACCTTTGCAGTGCTGAGACTACACACATGTGCCACAAAATCTTGCTTAGTTTCTCCTTTTAAGTTTTTAAAAAACCATTGTTTTTCTGTAAAATCTTTATAAATTCTTAGAGGTAACAATAATTAATAATTGATAAAAAATAATTAATGAATAATAAATAACAAAAATTAATAAAGTATTTCTATTTGCTCTTGTCATCAATATTTTAAATGTTCATGTTCTAGAACATTAGGAGGATGAGTTTTCATTCATACCACTGCTTATCTTTGCATTAGCTGTTACTACACAACTACAATTGCACTGCCAGTAAAATTCATGAGGCCTTCATTGTGCTGATCTCTTTTTGCACAGGAAATTAGATCAACACTCAACCACTGGGACCTTATGAAACTAAAAAGCTACTGTACCGACAAGCAAGCAAAAAGAAAGAAACACAAATGTCCACTACCCACTTAAGGAGATGGTCATCCTCTTTAGTCATCAGAGATATAAAAGCAAAACAAATTTGAGATTTCATCTCACCCCACCCCTGTCAGGATGACATTTATTAAAAAAAAAACATCAAATGACTACAAATGCTGGCAAGGCTGTGAGGAAAGAGGAACCCTTACCTATTGTTGGTGGGGTGAAAACTTGTACAACCACTATGGAAATCAGAATGGAGTCTCCCTAAAATGATGAAAGTAGCTCTACCATTTGATCCAGCTATTCCACTCCTGGGCATAGACCCTAAAGACTCCACTCTTTACTACAGAAATACCTGCTCATCATGTTTGTTGCTGTTCTATTCACAATAGCTAGAAACTGGAATCAGCCCAGGTGTCCATAAATTGATGAATGGTTAATGAAGATGTGGTACATATACACAATGGAGTTCTACTCAGGAATAAGGAAAAAAAATAAAATCAAGAAATTTGTGGGAAAATGGATGGAGTTACCAAAAACCATTCTAAGCAAGATCACTCAGGATCAGACAGGCAAATACCCCATGTAATCTCTCATTTGTAATTCCTAATTGATATCAATTGGAAATCAGGAGTATGAGCATAAAACTAGAATGATACCAGGAGAGAGAAGAAATAGAGAGAAGAGAGGAGAAGTTACTTGACAGATTAAGGGAAGAGTAGAATATAGGAAGTGAAGTAGGTAGAGGTTAGAGATAGTGGGGAAGAAATTGCACAAAGTTAAGACTAAATGAATTAACTTCATAAAAAAAATCCCTTTTGGCTAACTTCTACAAGATGTAACTACCAATAAAGGAGGATGGGCTACTATCTGGAAAGAAAGTGGAAAACTTACAGAATGCATGGATGACTTGTTAATCAGTCACATCATAGAAAAGCCCAACTCAGTATAGGTTACATGCATAAGATATAGACACAACCATGAGAGTCTCATTCTCCATGTATATCCCTGTATAACCTGAAGTTAGATTCTACCAGAGACATTTTCCTCTCCAAAAATTATTACTGCTTTTATCATGTTAGGGGAGGGCCCCATGAATCTTATAGCTTTCTCATTTTCCTGAGATTTATAAGATTTACTGTTCCTAGAGTCTTATGAGGTTCTCTCATCTTTTCATGAGAGAGTGTTTCAATTCAGAGGAAATATCATCACACAATGCATCAGTGCTTCCTGTGGTTCTCACAGTCTTTCTGTCCTCTCTTCCACAATGTTCCCTTCACCTTAGGGGAAATAATATGGATGACTGAATGTTTTATTACACTTACGGCTAAGCATTAGACAACTATGCTATGGTGCCATTCAATTATTCTCAGTAGCATGACCTGTTATGGATTTGCAATGCCTATTAGACACTGTAGATTACTTTTTCTTCCTTACTGATGCTGAAAGCAGTGAAAATCTGTAGACATAAACACAAATGCTTAGATGTCAATTTGACAGAAAAATCATATCTGTTTAGCATAATATTAGTAGTAGCTTCTCCATTGCAGCTTATGACAGTCACAACTCTCAGGTCTTACCTCGGCTTACAGTATCAGGCATGTTTCCCTAGTATGCAATGAGCCTTCAATCTAATTAGGAAGCACTTGTTGACAACTATAACACATCTTGCCTGACATTTTGGTGGATAAACATATAGAGGATTGTTGGTGACAATTCTTCACAAACAGCCTGTGTAGCACCTTCTCATACTATGAAAGCAAATCATCTGTACATCCTTCAACCAATGAATGTAGTGTTTTCAGCCATAGTCTTAAAAACTAGTTCTAGTGTGCAATCAAAAACATTGACAAAAGATAAAAAAATAAAAAAGCCAGGTGTGGTGGCTCATGTCTTTAATCTCAACACTTAGGAGGCAGAGATAGGAGGATCACCATAAGTTTGAGGCTACCCTGAGACTACACAGTGAATTCCATGTCAGCCTGAGCTAGAGTGAGATCTTATCTCAGAAAAAAAGTACAAAACAGGGCTGGAGAGATGGCTTAACGGTTAAGTGCTTGCCTGTGAAGCCTAAGGACCCTGGTTTGAGGTTTGATTCCCCAGGACCCACGTCAGCCAGGTGCACAAGGGGTGCAGGTTCATTTACAGTGGCTGGAGGCCCAGGCGTGCCCATTCTCTCTCTTTCTTTCTATCTGCCTTTTTCTCTGTATGTCGCTCTCAAATACATAAATAAAAATGATTTAACAATTTTTTTTAAAGTACAAAACAAAAAACTGACAATGGCCTTCATGGTTTCATGGACCTCAAATCCTACCTATATGGCAACTCAAAGGGCTGTAACCCACCATTTGACTTGGATTTTCACTTAACAACCTTCCCAGCCCTGAAATGTCATTTTCATTGTATCTCCATTCAAATTCTTTGGATGCTTTTCCAAATTTGCAAATTGCTCAAGGATTAACATTACATAATGGAAGGGTTTTTTTTTTTTTTTGGTTTGTTTATTTTTAAGACAATAGACAGGATTGTTGATACAGTATGTAGGGGAGAAATTAAAATGGACTCAGTGGGATAGGCTTGTAATGCTTTGATAGGCTCAGGGTCATGAGAAGCACATTTATTGGATCTTTCAGGCTCTGGCTGACAACATGGCAACTTCCTTTCATTGGACATCAGAAAGGGCTGCACATTGGACAATATCTACACTGAGCATAACTCCTTATAGGCAAGAAATGTACACTACATAATCTTGGGGGATAATTTTCCACCCCTAGGACAACCTGTCATCCTAAATGTCTTTCATGAAATATTAAGCTTTAATGCCTTCCAGAAGCTCATTAGCACAATATTAGGAATTCTATCATTTTAGTTCTATAAGAACTGGAGCTCTGAACAAATATTTTTTATTAATTATGGACATATTAAGTATGGATCCATCATGTATTGGTACTATCCTTTCCTTCGCCCCTGTATTCTTTCCACTGGGGGCCCTCCCCAGTGGGGTTGCAGGTTTTCCCTGTGGGTTGCAGGTTATGTATTGTGGGAGCAGCAGTCAGTTATTGGGGAGAGGCAGTGTCTCTGGGCCTAATGTCCCAACTTGTGGCTCTAACAATTTTTCTGGCCACTCTTCTGCAAAGTTCCCTGAGCCAATCACATTTGTTTTCAGGTCATCCAGATATTCCATATTGCCTGATCTCCCTTTTATTCATTCTGTCATGAATGCTTAATTGCCTTAGAAACCTGATTTTCATGACAGGTGGGACAACTCAGAGCTTCCAGAGCCTCTCCTACGTCATTAATATCATGCCCAACCAAGGGGCTCAGAAAAACCTTCAAAGACCATATCAGTCCTGAGGTCTCCTATTCTAACTCCCCCATAACATAGTCCTATATGGCCCAGTGAACTAGAAATCAAACAATAACTTCCTCAGTAATGCCTGTGGTCGTTCTATTTTCTTTCAGTCCCTGATGAGCTCAGCTAAAGGTAACAAGTGTCCTTAGTGGTTTGTATGAACCAGACCTCCAAGGATATATTTCCCTCCCTCATGTCCCTTGTACTACCTCAAAATTTGTAATTTTGGTCCCAAGGAAGGATGAATAGTTATATTATTTTCTGCTTCCATGGCACTCAGACTGATACCATTCAGTACAATGGCCCACAACTACTCAATGCAGGGTTCATTTATTTAAAATTCTTTCTCAATTTCAGCAGTTCATAGGCAGAATATTCCGTGATTATCAAAATTTCAAATACTCGACAATTTTAAGACCTCATGAATCATGTATTTCTGAATTATGTATTTCCTTTTCTTATTCAAGTTTGTACCAGAGGATTATCTTGAATGGCCTGTACCTCATAATCTTCCTCATCACTCTACAATTATCCCCATAGGTTCTAAGTGACTAAATCTTAGGTAGGGCTCTTTACCACAGGTCTCATTTATGCTCCTTCATCCCCACTATGTTCTGCCAATTTTAAGAAATGATAAGCCTGCATTTCCATTTAATCCTCCCTTCTGTCTGCTTTTTCATTCCAATACTTTTTCATTCTAAATCACAGGTGAATGCAGAAGATGGCAGGTACCTCTCTTTTTCTCATTGCATTTCCTTTCTTACATGAGTATGTTTTTTTTTTTTTTTTTTTTCTGGAAAGAACACTGAGTTTCAGTTGTGTGTCATCTGTTTACAATTCCATCCCAAGCCTGTTACTCTCAGAGATTGCAACATATTATATAGTTAGTCCACATTCTGTTTAGGGATGTATCCCCATATGCACATGGTACACCCCATCCCCAAGGAGCCATGTCACCCAATATTATGGAGAAGAAGACAGTCACCCTGAGATTACCCCCAAGAACACTCTATTCTGATTTCCCTCTTTGGTTCTATGACTTACAACTCACTCCAGAGACCCTACAATGGCCAGTAGAGGAAGAGAGCATGAACCCACAACACATGAAGAAAGAAAGAAATTTCAGGATCACACCACTGGGTGCTCCACACTCAGACAGACCATCCTCAATTGTATGCCCTATCTCCAATTGCAGGAAATATACAACGTCTTGTGTGAATGCCTGTTGTGCTGTGTGACTTCTTCTGGAGAAAAATGAACATACACCTATTCAACCCAGCTTTGAAGAAATGGTATTCTATGTGTGCATATCTGCTGGACCTTACACACGTGCTGGTGAAGCATATGTCTGGTGGAGAATTGATCTCTTTCTTCATGAGAAGGCACAGCCCATGACTGTATGTTCTATATGTTCTTGTATGAAAAGCTTCTTCATGCTGTAGATCTCACTTCTAGTACTTCATGCATAATAGGTGAAATTATGTTATAGTCAATATCATGAATATTGACTTTTGGTGACACTTATTTTGTCAAATATTAATGTGATTGGTAAAAAATAGCTTTGTGATCAAAGTAGTTTAGAATGAACTGAGTTAAAGTTAAACAATGTTGTATAGTATAGGATTTGTCACAGGCTTTTCAGTGTCCATGATGGAACCGAGGGGTATAGAACAATTGCCAAAACTTTTTAACCATGGAACACCATTGATTCTCCTGCCAAAAACCTGACAGATTTCATTCAAACACATAGAATTGAATAGTATATTAAAAATATTCCAATTTTCATTGGAAACACCTAAACATATATTAGCAGCTTTTTTATTACTAGCTTTGTACTCAGTGTATACAGTCAAGTCAGTACCATTGTTAGCCTCCTCCCTGTCCTCCCCCTCTGCAGGGACCTTCCTTGTTGGAGAATATTGGTGGTGCATTGTGGGTTTAGCCATCAGTTACAGGTAGGAGGCAATGTCTCTGTGTATCATGGCCCAATGTGTAGCTCTGACATTCTTTCTGCCCCCTTTTCTGCAAATGTCCCTGAGCCATGTTGGGTTCATTTTAGGTCTGCTTCAGTGATGAGGTCTTGGGAGCCTCTGTGTCTCGGGATATCTGTTTTGATAGGAGTTGAGTGTTATCTGTGTCTGTTGCCTTCACCCTTGTACCTGTACTAGGTTCACAAAGAAAACAGCACTCTTGTTTATTTCCCCAATTACTCTTAGTTTCAGCAGGGGCCCAGCAAACTGTAGAAACACTCCTCTCCTTTTCACCCTGATTAAATCTTCCATTTGTGACTCTTACCCACATTCAGGTTATGTTATAGTGTCTTGTTTATTTTCCCCTTGGTTCCCTATTTCTCATCCCCCTTTGTGCTGTACAGAGATGCTCTGATTCAAGAATTTAGCCTAGGTTCTTGTTATGCCCTCACAAATATCCCATGACTAAGCTTGTTCAAGCCAACTCTATCTTCAAGTTCTTATTTAAATGTTACATTGTCTTTGATTTTTCTACATGTAAGGTGGCTGTGTTTCTTTTATATGTTTATTGTTATTATTATTATTATTATTGTTAACAATATATTTCATATGGGTACATCATGTGTTGTTACCCTCTTTTCCATCATTCCTGCCCCCGTTCCATTGTAGACAAGTGTCAGTGGGTTGCAGGTACTACCTATGGGGTTGTGATTTATTCCTTGTCGGAGCAGCAGTCAGTTATTTCTGGGGGGAAGGAATTCCTCTGGGCATGATGTCTCAACCTGTGGTTCTTTCAATCTTTCTTCCCCTTTTTCTACAAAATATCTTGAGTCATGGTGGGTAAGTTTTAAGTCTGCTTCAGTGATGAGCTCTTAGGAGCCTTTGGATCTCTGCTTTGGTAGGTGTTGAGTATCTTTAGGGTCTGACTCCTATACCCTGGTGGTGATTAATAGGTTCAGTATGGAAGCAGCAGTCATACTTGTGTCCCTGATTCTTTTGTGGTTTTAGCTGCAGCTTGGCTGAAGTGCAAGGGGTAGTTAATCTCCTCCAGTCTCGCTATCTTCTGAAAAAAAAAAAAAAACAAAACTATGCAATGTTATCCATCCTAGGTTTTGACATGGAAATATATTTGTAGGTTTATTAATTTTATACAACTGTACCTGATGTACATGAATATAAGTTCCATGGGGTAGGTTTTATAGTATACTCACCTTTGGCTCTTGGTGCACACACTCTCCTCATTTAGAATATGTTCCAGAAACACTGATGTGTAAGACTTTCAATGGAAGCACAACCCACATCCACAATGGCCAGCTCTATCCTGGTCTAGCATATGATACTATATAGACTCAGAACCTGTCCAACTGCCAGAAGAAGGAATTTGCTAGCAACAAACATGTTAGTCAACAACATAGATATGTTTAAATGCTAAACATAAAAGACATGTACAAAGTATATGAGTTTTGTTTTCAAACTACTAGGCTTGGAAATACACTGTCTCTGAGAACTTCATCATTCCGTTTTTGAGTCAAGCACAGGGCTCTTATCTTTTCTATAAGATTCTCCTTTGCAGCCTGAACTCTCTTGCTCCATTTTTATGCAGAACAAATTGCCTCTATATCTTCTGAGGCAGCATGGCCTTGAAAAATGTTTGCATCATCATTCTTTGCAACTTATCTTCCTTCATCTTTAAACATGCTGCAATTAAACATTTGCTACCAGGATCTTACCAAAAAATACACTCATCGAGAAGTCAAATCCCTTCTAAACAGTTAAATTATTTAGCCAATTTTGAAAGAGACATTTGACTATTAATCAAGTCCTCATCTTCAATAGTTACTGAGTAGCTACCAACAGGATTTTTTTTAAAGTTTTGTTTATTTTTATTTATTTATTTGAGAGTGACAGACAGAGCGAGAAAGAGGCAGAGAGAGAGAGAGAGAGACAAAGAGAAAATGGGTACACCAGGGCCTCCAGCCACAGCAAATGAACTCCAGACACGTGTGCCCCCTTGTGCATCTGGCTAACATGGGTTCTGTGGAATCGAGCCTCGAACTGGGGTCCCTAGGCTTCACAGGCAAGCGCTTAACCACTAAGCCAACTTTCCAGCCCTACCAACAGGATTTTTATGATTTTCTCTTCATTTCTGTGTACTTTTCAATTTTATGTGCTTGCTTCTTGACTTCTCCTTGCCTTAGAAGATCATTGCTCCTAAGAAGAAAACACTGGATGCTTTCTCTTCATTGTCTACCTTTGTTCTATTAGTGACTTCATCCAGGCATTAAGCCTTGGTGTTGCATGCATGCTAATAACACCTGAATTTATATTAAGTTCCATTTTTTCTCCAAAATCCAGATTTCCATATCCAAATTTTAGTTAGCATTTTCTCTTGATTTGGTGATAACTGTACCTACTCTATCTTCACCATCATTCTGAACCCCATTCTGACACAGCCTTTCCTATCTCAGTGGATGGCAACTCAATTAATCACAAGCCATGAACCTTAAAATTATCCTTAATTTCTTTTGTTACATTCTAGATAAATTTTCTAGGAAACTATGCTTGCTCTTTTTTCTTCTTGTATCCATAATAAGAATGCCTATTCCCTAGGTATTGCTCCTCTTCTGAAAAGAAACAAGAAACAAATTAAAAATCAGGCTGCCTTGGCTACTACCATGCACACTCTGCAATTCTCCTTCATATTTCCTGGACCATATACACAGACAAACTTTGTACAAAGCAGGCAGAGTGATCATTTTAAAATCTAAATACCATGCCATTCAAAGGAAATTCCCAGTGGCTCCCAGATTCACACAAAAGAAAAAAAAAAGTTTTAAAGCTTTACACATTCTGACAGTGCTCTGATTGCCTGCCCTTCATCTACTTTTCCATATCATGCTCTCCTTCAGCCACACAACCTCACCAGCATCAGGATAGTCATCAAACACCATCTATTTGGAATCTTAGGAGGTTTGCTACAACTGTCTATTCCTCCTGGGACACACAGACATAAAGACCATGACTTTACTAGCACATCTCAGGAGCTTAGACCAGCAACACCATTAAATAGTATAAACTAGTGTATATATAGGCACATATTACATACACAATGTTCCTGATCTATCCCACCCTGTTCTACTCTATTTTGACTTGTGACATTGTCCACAGCACTACTTGTCATTGTCTGCCAAAATAAATGGTTTTGGCTTTCATTTCCATGATTTATTGAATGCTATCTCAATTGGAATAAGTTTCATCAAATTTGTTATTTTAACTGAATTATTTGTTTTACTGATATAGTACAAGCATTTGGAGCAGGCCTGAAGATTTGGTAGATGCTCAACAATTATATCTGATGGTTAATTTTTTGTCAATTTGATAATATTAGGATTTAAATGAGACATTCCACTTGGGTAGGTGTGCGAGTCTTTCATGAAGGATTGGTGGAGAGAAGAAGACATTCCATATGATTGATGGGCTAGATATCAAGACGCTTCCGGAGATCACAATGCCTTTTACCTGCCCGGCTGCTCATTTTGCTCACTTGTACATCTAACTTGTTACCCTTCTGCTATCATTTCATGGTCCTGTGGCATTCCATTTCATCATCTAATGTGGACTGAAGAATAGTAGCTCTCCTGCAACCCTTCAGGCCTTCAGTTCCAGATTAGAATTATTAAGGCACATAGGCTCATGGATTGAGGAACTGCCTAGTTCTCTGACTCTCCAGTTTACTGGCAGCTATTCTTGGACTACACAGCCCATATTCGGTAAACTAATCTAATGAATTCCCTTTATAATACATATTTATTTTGTCAGCTCCATTTCTGTAGAAAACTTTGCTAATAAATATCCCTGCAGTACAAGAGCATGTTCTTGAGATTATTCCAATTTCCTTAGAAAATAATAGAAAAAACAGTAGTAATTATTACAGTTTCCATATAAAAAGTTGATATCTCGTTTTTTTCTCTTTGAATACGAAAATAGCAGTGATTCCTCAATTGTTTCACATTATATACCTCCCCAAAATATTGTGTCCCAGGTACACTTGACATTTTAGGATCTTACAAAACTAAAGATCATGCTCTTCCTCTCTCATGGGAAACAACTCTCCATGCTGTTTCTTATATAGTACACAGACAATATTAATTGCATCAAAAAATCAGTGGAAATTTTCTTAGCTTTATTATGATTATGATTATTAGTCCATGCTTGGCCTTTCTACTTGAGAGTACAAAGTACTCCTCTTTGTAAAAGGAGTTGGACAACTCCTGTTTAATCTTCTATCCTTCATCTATGAATAAGAGGTAACTACTCTCCTGAATTCTATCCTCAAAATATTTTTGCCTTGAATGAAATTCATCAATGAAATCATAGCATATACATTTTTGTTCTGAGTCTCTGTGTTTCATTTATTACAGTGCTTCTGACATTGTTTTTTCACATACTATTAATCAATTATCTTCTCTTACTGCTGAGCATAGTCCATTGTAAAATTAAACCACAATTTTAATCCTCTCACCTTTTGACAGAGAGCTATTCGCCATTGAAGTTATTAAGAATAATGCTTCATGAACTTTTTTGTATGAGACCCCTTATAAAAAAAAAGCATGGTAAGTTCTCTCTGTGAAAATTAAGGAAAATGATACCTGGCCTAGAGTTAAGTGTTTATTCAATTTTATAATATCTGGCTAGAAAGTTTTCAAATGTGTCTATAATCATTCCATAGTCATGAAAAATACACTGGTGGGCTCCTTATATCTTCATCAACATTTGTTGTTGTCTATTATTCTGTACTTTAGCTTTATGATGCATTCAAATGGAATTTCACTGTGATTTTAACTCACAGTTCTCCAGCGACTTATGAAACTGACAAGTTTTCATGGTCTTATAGGTGTTTGAAACCATCTACTGTGGGTTACCAATCTTTTTTCACAATACCTTGACAGTATTGTTTGTGCTTTGATAGGAGAGTAAGAGATATTTGTGTTTTCATTATGAGTACATTGACAAATCCCTGTTGTATACTTCCCCCCACCCAGGCTGACTTGTACATTTTCTTAGTAGCATACTTTGAAGAGCAGACATTCATAAATATGATATCCCATGATTAGTGGCCATTTTCTTTAATCTTTTATACTGAACACATTTGCTGAAGTACTAAATAAATTCAAGGATATAATACCTTCATGAGTTATGATATTAAATATTGTTAAAATATCAGTGATATATAGTTCTATAGGTTTAAACAATTTAGTGAAAATACAGCAATTTGGAAGCTGATATTCTCATTTCAAATTGTTAAGAGAAAATGTAACATTAAGTGTTAGTTCAACATTAAAACAAGAAAAGTTAACCATTTAAGCAAGTTAGATGACATTGCTTGACTATTTCCTATGAAAATCACAGTAACAGTGTCAATATAACATTTTCATGAGGTTAGAAAATATATCACTAAACAGAATATAAAGTTCATACTTACATTCATATGAATGTGGCCAGTTGATTTCATTCTTATTCCTCATCAATCATACAGCTAAATAAAATAATTTGACTGAATCACTGGAAAAATGGTACACCCATAGGGAGAAAATGCTCAAAATGTGTACCCATTGGGGGAAAATCTGAAAGGCATAATAACATTCCATTGGCAAACAGAAATTTTGGATGGAAAACAATGCTAAACTTAAGTCAAGGAGCCCTAGAATTTCTACTAAAATGTAAAAGTAAATCTCCACGAGTTCAAGGAGGACCAAATTTGTTTTGTGATAACTCTTTCTCTACAGTTTCTAAGATTCTTTCCTGGTTACTGAATGAAGTCAGTCTGACTCATTTATCTGAGATCACTTATTAACAATGACCAAAAAGTTCTAGATGTTCCTTCTTTCAGGATACACTAGAGGAAAACTTTGAAAATTCAGCTTTAGGATGAATTTACTAATAAGGTGATAAGAAAATACTTTTGGACCATTTCCTTAGTGGCTTCTGTAATAAAAAAATGATTCACTTATTTGAAAGGCATATTTTGTTAAAGGAAAGCTAGCCTATGATAAAACTGCATAATGAGGATTTTAAAATGGAAAGATGTTATTAGAAACATCTAGAAAACAGGAGCCATAAGGATAGGTGAATTTCCCATTTCTCTAGATTTAGAATGATTTAAAAATCTGTCAAATACTGGCACAGGGTCCTTAACTTAAATGTACTTACTCATTGGATAACACAGCTAATTTAGTATGTATTTTTTTATCATACAATGGCTCAAGCAACTGCTGCTCATTTATTAGAGATAGTGTGCAAGGCCATAGTCGGGGATACTCCTAAGGGATTAGAAGAGGTATCCTCATGGTGTGCTTTTGATGGCATTTGTTGGTAAGGATCAAATATCTGCAGTTGCAAAGCAAGAGCCAAAAGAAAATTATACTTCTGTCTGTTGCTCTGTCTCCCCTCCCTCTTTTTCTGTCAAATAAATAATGTTAAAATATTAAAAAAAAGAAGTTACTTCCTTAGTTCCTTTTTTTTCTAGATGTTTTCATAGTGCATGGTTAGCAGGCAAGATTGTTTTAATCTAAATTGTCATTTTTTATTATTTTCTATTTATTTATTTGGAAGAGAGAAAAAGAGAAAGAGAGAGAGAGAGAGAGAGAGAAAGAAAGAAAGAAAATGGGCACACTAGGGTCTCAAGCCACTGCAAACAAACTCTAGATGTATGTGCCACCTTGTGCATCTGGCTTACATGGTTCCTGGAGAGTCAAACTAGGACCTTTTGGCTTTTCAGGCAAACACCTTAACCACTAAACCATCTCTCCAGTCCCCTAAGTTGTATTTTTGATTGTAGTAATATAATGACAATTTCTCCTTCAGAGATGAGATTTCCCACATTTGATATCTGTCTTCTTTTGGGCTTCATTAATGAGAACAGAATGTTTTTCCAACCTTCTCCAAATTCCACTGGTTTCAAAGTTATCTCACATAGGTAGAAGAAGAACAGAGATGTTGGTCTTTGATGGTGGTGAAGATGGAGCAGACAAGAAACTGTAAAGGGTGATGATAGAAGCATCTAGGTAGCTGACACACCATGGACATACTTAGTGCTCTAAATGACTGCACATACTGTTTGCACCAGACATCTCTGGCCTATCACAGTGAGATACGGCTGCTAAGGCTGAAGGGATCAAAAGATGGACCAATCTTCCATCAAATTATTCCTTACATCAAACAATCTTGTCGCTACTTTGATTTCAATAATGTGAAGAGCTAGAATTAAACTTCTGGTTCTTCTTGTCCAATCAGAAAGTGAGGATTCTGCTCTCCTGTGAGATTTTTTTTTATAGAAATCATGATAAGTTTAATTAAACATGTTGAAGAACATATAAAGATATGAGAGTCTTAAATAGTTGTAAGAATTGTATGGCATTAATATATTCAAAACAGTAAAAATTACATATTGGTTTAAAAGACAAAAACATTTACAGAGATCTTTTTTAAAATTTATTATTTTTTAATTTTTTAAATTTACTTTTTTTTTTTTTTACTAATCAGTTTTGTATCAGTGAATACAGTCAAGGTGGTACCATTGTTAGGCTCATCCATGTTCTACCACCTCCCCCGGCCCCTCCTTGTTGAGGTATATAGGTCATGCATTGTGGAGTTAGCCCACAGTTAATGGGTAGGAGAAATGTCTCTGCATATCATGACCCAACATGTGGCTCTGGCATTCTTTCTGCCCCCTCTTCCCCAAAATTTCCCTGAGCCATGTTGGGTTCATTTTTGGTCTGCTTCAGTGATGAGGTGATGGGGGCCTCTGGGTCTCTGGATATCTGATTTGATGGGAGTTGATTTTTCTCTGTGTTGATCTCCTTCACCCTTGTGCTGGTATCCGTTTCACCAAGAGAACAGCACCCTTGCTTGTTTCCCCCATTGTTCTCATTTTCAGCTGGGGCCCTTTTGAGGTATGATGGACTGGTTCTGTCCTTAGGATCTGCATCTATCTGAAAAAGATAAGCAGATTTTCCAACGGAGAGTAAAGTTAGCACCAGACAAATGGGACAATCCTTATTTTTTTATAGAGAATTTAATAGGTGTAGGCCCTCTTGTAGCCCACTATTGGTGGTAGCTTGATAATGGAGAGCTGGCTCATGTCTGGATATTATTCTGACTTGTTTCCAAGCTCCAGCTATGGGTCCCATACCACTGAGGGGATCAGTTAGCCAAATCAAGAGCAGTTGGTTTCCCACCATGGCTGTGCGCCACTATTGCATTTGTGTGAGCATCACAATAGGTTATTTGCTGCTAAGTAGGTTAGACCATAAGTTGCTTGGATAGATATTGGTTATCTTCCCCAGTCACCCATGTAGCACCTTCTGGCACTAGACGCACTGACTGTCTCTGGACTTAGGCTGTTTGCATCAATTCCTTGAAACACTGACCTGATCTTTCTTTTAGTTTGGCAACATGGCCCTGTATGTATCTTCCTCCATAGCTATTGTTTGGATATGTTTCCTCCAAAGCTCTTTGTTAAAGGCATTGTCTCAAGCTTCTAACATCATTTATTGGAAAAGTAACAGCAGGAGTCTGGGGAGGAAGTTAGATTATCGAAGGTGTGCCTTGAAGGGTATTGTGGGACCATGGTTTCCTCCTGTCCCTTCTCCCACTTTTTCCTCCCTGACAAGTAGTAAAGAGGTTTGTCTCTCCCATTTTGCCTTTCAAGGATGTGCTGTCTTGTCACAGGTTCATTAGTATGAGACCCACCATTCATGAACTTGGACCCAAACTTTAAATGAAAATGTATCAGCCGGGCGTGGTGGCACACACCTTTAATCCCAGCACTTGGGAGGCAGAGGTAGGAGGATCGCCTAGAGTTCAAGGCTACCCTGAGACTTCATAGTGAATTGCAGGTCAGCCAGAGCCAGAGAGAGACCCTATCTCGAAAAACCAAAAATAAAAAATAAAAATAAAAAAAAACAAATACATCAATGTGCTTTATAAGTTAATTGTGTCACACATTTGGTATAGTGACAGAAAGGTGTCTAACACATGTATATACTCAAAAATTAACTGATCTGGTGCACACACAAGGGCTAAATAAACATCTATATGCATCTGTGTGGAACAATGGAAATGATAGAAGGTACACACCTTTTATTTATCCAGAAATAATCTATCACCAAGCACTCCTCATCTGAGAAAATTATCCTGAACATATTACTCAGTTCAGGTATTTTTAAATTATATTTATTTTATCTCATTCATAAAAACCATAGTTACTTTGATGCAAGTATCATTGTGTAATATTTAAACCAGGTCAGACATATTTCTCTTCTAAAGAAATTTGTCATTTATCATTGATAAAATATTAAAACTCCTTTCTTCTAATTTACTATTTTCATGAGTGAACCTCCTGTTCCTCCCTTTTAACTATATATTCATGCCTATTAGGCCATTTCTCCTCACCCTGACACCGTCCTAAACTTTCTAGTTTCTGGTAATAAGCATTCTATTCCCATCTTGTATGATATATTTTTCTTATTCCAAATATGAATGACATAACATGTTTCTTTAATTCCTGTTACATTTACATAAGTAAATTATTATAAGATTCATTTTTTAATGGTTGACTAGTATTTCTTTGATGGTATTATTACACTTTGTTTTTAGCCATTCATCATTTGATTGACACTTGTGGTGGTTAATATTGATAGTCAACTTGTTTGGTCCAAACATTGCCTAGGCGATTAGTCAAGTATACCTCTGGGTGTATAAAAGGGCATTTTCAAAGAAGAATCAGTAAGTGGGAAGACTGCCGTGATTTTGGGCAGCACCATGCCATAGTGTGAGGGCCTGGATTGAGTCAAATAGAAACATGAAAAAATCAAGATAGATAAGGTATTCATTAAACTTGGAGCTCCAATTTCTCAGTTGAGCAGGCTATCTAATGAGTGCTAGTGATCCTTCTATTTCTAATGAGTGCTAGAGATCCTTGTATTTCCACCCCTCTCAGTACTGCGGTGGGTTGGCGGCAGACAAATGCAGCAATTTCCAGCTTCTAACATGTATACTAGGGATTGATCTCAGATGCTTATACTTCCACCCACTGACCCATCTTCTCAAACCCTTTAACAAACTTTTGTGAATGTCATATTTACATTACTAGCTTGTTAAAAACTTCTAGACATTGCTTATAAAGTATTGCCAAATTAAAATTGATATGAAAGAGTACATTTATTTTCTGTGTATATTTTACAGCCTAAATGTTGTTCTTATAGGATTTCTTGACTTTATAATGAGAAAAATATTCCTTATGAAACCAGAATGTTGATAGTATGTTACTGTCTGTTTGAAATATAGTCATATATTCTATGAACTGTCTGAACAGTGCTTAGCATAGAGTTGCCCAGGTGTACTTATGCACACATGCAAAAGCTTTTAGCAAATATAAAAATTTTAAACAGAACTTGCATCAATTTACGTCATTTTGTAGGTTGCTGATTAGTCCTCTGGAAGTACAAAACCAGGCAGAAGTCTAATGGAATGAACAACCTCCAGCACAAAAAGGAAGAACAGCTTGAAGCTGAGGTAGCATAAGCTGACATGTCAGATGGTAGCCAGAAAGAAGGAGCCAGGCACTGTCTGGGAAGAAAGAGTATGGAGTATGGGGGTGAGGGAGGAAACAACTAATCATTGTCAACAGAGTCCACAAACAGCCCAGCTGTTCATGCTCATCGCACCAAGAAAATACAGAGGATCCCATTCATGAGGATTAAACTTATAAAAAGAATGAAAAAAAAAAAAAAGTAAAACAAATGAAAAAGATTGCCCCAAACAGCTTCCATGGAGAAACTTTTGATTAAAGTATAAGCAGTTCTCCAGTTCTGGACCCTATTTTCTTAGTGTTGATTCATTTGAAATGTATAAGCTGAAAACAATTATTTTCTTTTCTTGAGCCATTGATCTTCATGCTTGGTGACCATTTAAGAAATGGTCAAGAAAGTCAGGTTTGATAAGTTGGCTTTGTTGGTAAAAGGCTTACTGTGCAAGCATGATGACCTGAGTTTGGATTCTCAGGATCCAACTAAAACCTGGGCATGGGGATGTGCACCTGAAATCCCAATGCTAGGGACACAGAGTGAGGGAGATTCCTGATGTCTGCTAATTAGCCAGTCTAGCTGAATCAGTGAGCTCCAGGTTCAGTGAGCTCCCCCCAACTAAGGTGAAGAGGGTGAGCAGATACTTCAATGGGTAAGAGCACTTCTGTATAAGCATGAGGACCTATGCTTGATCCTGTAGTGGCCAAAGATTTCAGTAAACACAGTCCTATCTGGTATAGAGACAGGGGTACCTCTGTGACTCACTAGTCAGCCAGTCTAGACTGACTGACAGTGGCAAATCTAAGTTCAGTAAGACTCTATCTCAAAGAAACAAAATGAAATATGAAGAGAGGAAGAAAAACAATGTTCTCCAAAGGCCACACCATGCATTTGCAAAGGGCACATACATCTGCACACACATGTACATACACTATACTTACACATACCACACATACTCCACACCACATATACTACACAACACAACACACACACACATACACACACCCACCAAAAATAAAAATAAGGTAGACAGCAATTGAGGTAGAAGCTATCAACTTCTGGCCTCCATATGTACATATATGCACACACAAACCCACTCTCATGCATAGACACTACATATACATGCAAGAAAAAAAGGAAGTCCTCATATGCCACTTTCATTTTTTCACTGTCCCAATGGGGAAGGGGGATGTTTAGATCAAGGTGTACTCAGTGGATCTCATATATGCAATGCTCCTTAGAAGAATTTCTTGTGAGGCAGAAGGATGATTGTGTGTGTCTTTCTTTGAGCTGTTTCCAAATGGGCTGATGTCAGATAAAATGTTTTACTAGCCAAATACATTGAAACACACTGTATTCGTCAATCTTGAGGATTCACAATATCCTCTAGTGTACTGAAAAGTAAAGAATCCCCAAATAGCTGTCAACCATCCTTCATATTATTTTCCCCTCATTGTTTGGCTACAGAACTCTTTTTAACACCTGCTGAGATCCCACAGGGATAGAATCTTCAGAAAACGTTGGAGTAAATACATTTCTGGACAATTTGAACTACATTTTATATTATTTGTAGCGTTGTGGATTGAACTTGTGACCTTGTGCAAGTCAGGCAAGCACTCTATCACTAATTCACAGCTTCAGGCCCATTTTCCAATTTTAAAATCTGCATTGTATGCTAAATTTTCCACCTTGTTGGAAGCACAACTTTGGCTCACACCTGAAATAAAAGGATTTAGCATTGTTGAAATCATCACTAAAACATAGAGTTGCTGTTGCTTCATATAGAAAGTATGGGCAGTTATAAATACAAATGGGATATTTTAGGAAGTATGTACTCTCCTGACCTTGAAAGTGTGTGGAAATGCAAGTCAAGCTTTTAATCCACAGGAACTATCAGGAAAATACTTAAAAATAGAATTAAGATCAAATGTCCTGTAATCCCAAATCTAAAAGATGACTCTATCACTAATTGTATTGACTTTGGGCATTACTTATCTTTTATTGTTCCTTTTCTGTAAAATGAAGATAACCTTGGTATTTTTGACATAGTCCTTGACATAATAAAATTGCTTAACAAACATTAAAAATGAAAGCAAGTAATAAATTAGAATAAGCTTCAGAAAAATCAGACAGTTTCTCCAAAAAGAAGAAAGAAATGGTCCTTACATTAGGCCTTGTGATCACATCCCTGTCAGTTTAAATTAAGAATGGTATCTACTGTTAATTGTTAATTGATATAGACATAAAAGTTGCTAATTTTCTCAAAATTTAACTCTCCTCAAGTAAAATGTGTCCTTTCAGTGCCATCATTTTCAGAATACAGATATATCCCTGTCATTTGCTTAACTGAAATTTTGAAATGTCTCCTTATTTTCTAAAGGTGTAAGTTAATGCAAGTAACTACCTGTCTGTATCTCATTCCACTCATTCCATTCTCACAGCCATCATGCTTGCTCCAGCTCACACTTAACTCATGATATCTTAGCTATCACTGTGTCCTTAATCAACACTGTAACACTGATGCTACTCAATACTTTGCTTGTGGCTGTTTTCCACCCTCACTCACGTGACCTCCTCTATTAGCCTTTCCCAACAAACTCCCACCCTCGCTGCATTGCAGTAGAGGCTATTGTGTGCTCTAGGTCTCCCCATCAGGACCTCATGCTCCACAGCAGTGTCCCCAGGCCTCACTGAAGGGTTCTCACTCCTTGTCAGCCCTGCAGCTTCATTGTGCTTCCCTCAGAGAAACTCAACCACTGGGTCCGCAGAGTCTCCCAGAAAGCCCTAAGTCTTAAGTCTTAAGTGAAGGCATGAGAGAATAGGAAATATTTCTATTAACTTTTATTTTCAGGGCATGGACAAGATACTTCCCTCTGACAAGTGTTTCTATTGTGACAATAATGAGCAGAGGCTGAGACTCAAGGGTGCCTGGGTTTAAAACCCAGGTTGTACATATTTCTAGTTCTGAAACATGAAAATATTTTTCCTTTTTCTCAGCCATTTCCCCTTCTTAAACAATTGTATATAATTGTATACAATCTGGGCCTTAGCACATGGATTAGCATATGATAGCTGTTAGTAGTTGGTCCATTTTACTATTATTTGTACCATTGTCACATTTTTGAGTATATAAACTTATTCAAGTGAGGCACTTGGAACAATATGTGGCTGTACTAAAATGGATGTTACACTTTCATTATAAAATAACAGTAAAAAATGTACAGGCAAGATTTTCAAAGATTACATACAATATTATACATGTGATGGGCTGGAGAGATGGCTTAGTGGTTAAGCACTTGCCTGTGAAGCCTAAGGACCCCCATTTGAGGCTCAACTCCCCAGGACCCATGTTAGCCAGATGCACAAGGGGTGCACGCGTCTGGAGTTCGTTTGCAGTGGCTGGAGGCCCTGGCGTGCCCATTCTCTCTCCCTCTCTCTATCTGCCTCTTTCTCTCTCTGTCACTCTCAAATAAATAAATAAAAATAACAAAAAATTTTAAAATATTATGCATGTGAAATCATAGGTAAATTGTAGAGTTAGTCTAAACTCTTAGATTCACATTTGTGTAATTTAACTCAAATTTAATGAAGACTTGACCCTAATTATACATTGGCTGAAAATAAAATATGTGGAGTGAGCTACTTAGAAATTACAGTTGCATGTGAATTTCTAGAGAATTTTATTTTTAAATTTTATTGACAACTTCCATAAATATAGTCAATATACCATGATCATAGTCCCTTCTCACCACTCTCACTTTCCCCTCCCCCAAATACTGCATCCACTGAATCACTTCTTCTTTCTAACTAGACTCTCTTCTATTTTGATGTAATCATACTTGTCTTCATTTTACACAGATTTTCTTTTGGTAGCATCAGCCACTGTGAGGTCAGGAATGTCAAGGCCAGTTTGTGTCTGGATGGCACACTGTAAACATGCTTCCCTTTCTTTGGCTCTTAAGTTCTTTCTGCCTCCTCTTCTGCAACGATCTCTGAGCCACAGAGAATTATAGAGATGTCTCACTTGGTACTGAACACTCCACTGCCTCTTCTCAGCACCTTAGTGAGTTTTGAATTACCCCACTGAAAACCACTTTTGCAAACAGGAAGCTTCTCTAGTAAAATGTGAGATTAATATTACTATATGGGCATAAAAACAAGTATTTAGAGGGTAGTTTGGTGATCATAATATATCCATTTGGTCCCACAGTAGAAGTTTCCACTCTAGGGCTTATGATATCCCTAGGCATAGGCATTTAACAGCATTTAGTTCCACCCTAACAGATATGCCACCATTGCACCTGTTGATACATTTGTCCAGCTGGCCAAACATAAAGCATTCAAGGTCTACTGCTGTTTAAGACCATTGATGACTTTTCTTCCCCAACATGATGCATAGGGTTTTACAGCATCCTAATAGACAGTCAATTAGGAGGAGGCTTCCAGATCAGCTCCAGCTTGAATTCTCCATGATCAGAAGCTTAAGCCTGTGGAATCTTCAGCAAAAGGCTTTTACCATCCAGTTCTGGTGAAAACCCAAGATAAATACTTGCGATGTTCTGGGCAAGGGGTGACACCAAAGGCCTCCCTACCCAACATCTCAGTGAAAGGTAACCCAACCCTGACACTGAAATTTTTCTGGGTACAACATTATGAACCTCCACAGGATACTTTTGTCCAAACTCTCCCTTTTCTAACAACTATATTATTAACAAGCAAAGAAGTAGGTTTCCATATGGCTTATTCATAACATCTTAGATTTTTTAAATATTTTTTATTTATTTGCAAGCAGAAAGAGATTAAAAAAGAAACACACAGAGATAATGGGTGTGCCAGGGACTCCAGCTAATGCAAACTGAATCCAAATGCCAGCACCACTTTGTGCATCTGGCTTTACATGGGAACCAAGGGGTCAAATGTGTCATTAGGCTTTGTAAGCAAGAACCTTAACTACTGAACCATCTCTCCAGCCCCATAACATCTTATTTTTTTTTTTTTGTTTTTTGAGCTAGGGTATCACTCTAGCCCAGGCTGACCTGGAATTCACTATGGATTATCAGGGAGGCCTCGAACTCACAGCAATCCTCCTACCTCTGCCTCTGAGTGCTGGGATTAAAGATGTGTACCACCACGCCCAGCTGACATCTTAAATTTTTGTTGACCTTTCACCCTCCTCTCCTCATCTGGTCTCCTATTACAGTAAGTTTCACATTGCTGGCAGCAAAACAGCTAACCAAGAGCAACTTGTGGGAAAAGGGGTTTATTTTGGTTTAAAGACTCAAGGGGAAGCTTCATGATGGCAAGGGAAAACAGTGGAATGATCAGAGGTTAGACATCTCCTCCTGGACAACATCAGATGGGGAACAGCAACAGGAGAGTGTGCCAAACACTGGCAAGATCAAGCTGGCTATAATACCTATAAGCCCATCCTCCAAAATACACGGCCTCTAGGAAGATTCAATTCCCAAATTGCCATCAGCTGGGAACCTATCATTCGGAACACAAGTTTATGGAGGATACCTGAATCAAACCACCACATCTCCTTAGAGCATCTTATCAGCCTAGATATTCAGTAATGCTGTGGTTTCAAATTACTTCTTCATCCAAATGGCTTCCTAGATACCCTGTAAGCTTGACTGAATCTGTCTGCCCTGAAATGATGAGTAATTGAATAAAAGAATGAAGGTGATTGTGAAAACAACTAGTTAATCTGTTCACTCTCTGTTCAATGTTGGAGTCACTTAACAATAAGCCAAAGCAGGTTGAAGTACCAAGGCCCAGAACTTTACTCACTCTATAAGCAGCTAGTTATTACTTTGTGGAAACTAAATGGAAACCCACTTAAAAGAAAAAAAGAAAGAAAAGAAAAGAAAAGAAAGGAAAAGAAAAGAAAAGAAAAGAAAAGAACAGAACAGAACAGAACAGAACAGAACAGAAAAGAAAAGAAAAGCCGGGTGTGGTGGAGCATGCCTTTAATCCTAGCACTTGGGAGGCAGAGGTAGGTTGATCACCTGTGTGTTCGAGACCACCCTGAGAATGCAGAGTGAATTCCAGGTCAGTCTGGGCTTGAGAGAGACCCAACCTGGGGCCAAAAACTCAGCAACACAAAACAACAACAACAACGAAACACCTTTTTGTTTTCTTCTTGTTGTTTAGTAATGGCTTTTAAGAGGTTTTATTATGGAAGTATGGGATTGAATGGCTTACAGGAAGGCAAGTAAGGACATGTGTTCTGTAATCTGTGTGCTGTATACTCCACCAATTCAGTGTGTTATGAATCATGAACAAGCATAAAATACACTGAGAAGAAAATTGCAAGTTTCTTTCAGTGAGCACAATTAAGGGATTGATTTTATTATTTACACATAATTGGAAGGACAATAATTTCTACCCTTCAGTGGTAGCCACATGACAGTGCATCATAAATCAGCATGCTTATGCCACACAGAGAACCAACTAGGAAGAACCAAGAAAAACCTTGGACTAGAAGTCAAGGAAGAGCCCTAACTCACATCTTCTTGTAATGGGCTCTGAAAATTTATATTTTTATTTCTAAATTACTCCTGACATGGTCTCATAGATAAACTTACACAAGCATATTTCCTGTTTCAGCTTCATCCTCTCTATGTGCTATGACCCTGCTCTGGGCAAGGTAGAAACAAACTGAGAATCTTTCTTCCCAGTTTTGAACAAAACTGTAGATAAATATATATGCCTCTATCTGTCTATCTATCTATCTATCTAATGTATATATATATATATATATATATATATATATATACTACATATATATATATATATGTGTGTGTGTGTGTGTGTGTGTATAATACACACACACACATACATACATACATTATTTTTCCCAATACAGGTGAGTCTTCTAACCCAGAGCTGGATTATATGACCAAATTCTCCAGTAACACTCTGAAGTTTAGTTTTACCTAACTAGGGCACAGAAAATCATCTGTTACAATCAAGATTGTCCCATCCATAACGTGTTAGATGGTCTACCCTAACATTTTCTTGCAATAGTATTAGGCAGAAACTGATGAGTATAAGTGGTCATTCATGCTTGAGGCAGGGTATATAATAGATGATCTCTAAGGTATCATGGCAGTCCCTCCCTCAGTGTCCATTGTTTGTGTAAGTAGGGTCTGGATGTGGGGTAAGAGGTTATGACAAGTGAGACAAGCTTGATGAATAAGACCAACATCTTCTGTTTGTAGTACACTGTAAGAAAACTAAAGGAAATGAATGGGTTCACATTTTCTCCGGCAGACCAGTGTATTTTTTTTATTTTTTATTAGTTACATACACAGTGTGTATACAGCCATGTTGGTACCATGGTTAGCATACCCCCTGTCCTCTCTGCTCCACAGGGACCCTCCACATTGGGGAATGTAGGTTGTGCACTGTGGAGTTAGCCCTCAATTATGGGTAAGAACAAATGTGCATAATGTCCCAATATGTGGCTCTAACAATCTTTCCACCCTTCCCTGAGTCATGTTGGGTTCGTTTTAGGTCTATTTCAGTGATGAGGTCTTGGGAGCCTCTGTGTCTCTGACCACCTGCTCTTGATTTGGCTAATAGATCTGCTCAGCGGAACAGAACCCATAGCAGGAGATGGGAAACAAGAAAGAACCATATCCAAAAAATGAGCCCACTCTCCATTATCAGGATCACACCCATAGTGGGCTACAAATGGGCCTACACCTGTCAAATTCTCTCTAAAATAATAATGGTTATCCTATTTATCTGGTGCCAACTTCACTCTCCATTGGAGAATTTACTTCTCTTTTTCAGATGGACACAGATCCTGAGGAGAGAATCAGCCCATCACACCTCACAGAATTGCTATAATGAATTATTTAAAAAAGAAAATTTATTGGATTAGCTTACGGTAGTCTAATAGCAGTTGCAGGCCCAAGAATCAAGGATCCTCGTAACTCCTCAGTCCGCATGACCAGATGCCTCAGAAGACCAGATCAGGCACTGCAGATGGCACCAGAAGGCCTGGATGTTTCCTGAGGAGCCACTAGGTTTCAATACACGTGGGTCTTCAATTGACACTGGTCTTCAGTCCACACTGGTCTTCAATCCACGCTGGAATGCAGCAAGCATCTCTGGCAGCCAAATAGGAAGAAGGAAGGGCTCTTTTCACCCAGAACTTCCTCATATGAAGTCCCTCTCTGAGTGGTATTGCCTGCTCTGCTCTGGGGGAAGGGCTCACTTTGGGGGAAGGACTTCCTCCTTCAGTTGATCCTTCCTGGAAACAACCTCAGAGACCCACCCAAAAGGGATTTCTGTGGATTACTAAACAGATCAAGTTGACAACACCTTAACTATCACAAGTCCACCCCTTGTCAACCTGGCAACAAACCAAATCTCCTTACATCATATTTAATTTCCAAATGAAAACAGTAACAAGTTCATAATTCCACCTAACATGGTATAACTATACCACATACAACCAGAACCACAAAATCCCCCAACACACACACACAAACACACACACACACACACACACACACACACACACAAAGCAAGGTACTTTGAGGAATGATTAGTCTCTAATATAATAGGTCTAATATAAATTTAACAGTTAGCTAGTGATATCTTAATATTGGTGTAGACATGTACAAACACTTTGTATCAAGGTAGGATGGAAACATTGCAATTACAGTCCTCATTTCTGTAACTGGTCATGTGGCCCTAGCTGGTATTTGTAACTACATTCTTCTACTACCCATTCTGTATTTCCTCCACCTTCAGCAAGCACCTCAGCAGGTCTTGGTTCTTTACATGGAGGGGTGGCCCATGCCTTCATTACTGAAGGATCTGGTCCATTTATCCAACTATCTCAATTGGGTTGATTTGCAGTTGTCCATTGACTTTGATAACAGGGCATGGTAACATTAAGAGATTCCCTAAAGGATCTCTTGCACTCCAGACATACTCTTCCTTACCTCCATTGTAGGGGAGCAGTCCAATTTCCCCTTGGTATTATGGATCAACCACCTCTGCTATCATGGTAACTCCTTTCTCAGCCTCTTCACTCAAGGGCATCAGGAGCTCAAAGTGGGCAGGGGGAAGTCTTAGCTTCCAGTTCAATGGAATGTTCATCATGTCTCCTGGCAAAAGCAATCCCCCCTCTGGAACCAAGACTTGCAGGCCAGCAGAGCGTAAGGTTGCGGGAACAGGAAGCAAAAATTCAGCTAATGGGCCACTTGGGGTGATGGAAAGTGGGACCACTCCCATTTCTACCCCTCGATTCCTCGACCCGTGAATCCATGCTATAGGAGAAAGAGTACCGTATATAGGATGCTGATTCAGAGCATATACAGCCTGCTGGAAGTCACTCCCCCAACCCTCCATGCTTTTACCACCTAGTTGGCTCTGTAGCTGTCTCTTTAAAAGGTCATTCCACCATTCTATCAAGCCAGCTGCTTCAGGGTGATGGGACACCTGGTAAGACCAGTGAATTCCATGATCATGAGCCTACTGCCATACTTCCTTGGCTGTGAAGTGAGTTCCTTGTTCAGAACCAATGCGGTGTGGAATACCATGACAGTGGAAAAAGCATTCTGTAAGCCCACGGATGGTAGTTTTGGTGGAAGCACTACGTGCAGGAAAGGCAAATGTAAACCCAGAATAAGTGTTTATTCCAGTAAGGACAAAATGCTGCCCTTTTAATGATGGAAGTGGTCCACTGTAGACAAACTGCCACCAAGTTGCTGGCTGGTCACCCGAGGAATCCTACCATATTGGGGGCTCAGAGTTGGTTTCTGCTGCTGGAAATTTTGGCAGTCAGCAGTAGCCATAGCCAGGTCAGCCTTAGTGGAAGTCCATGTTGTTGGGCCCATGAATAACCTGCTTCTCTGCCACCATGGCCACTTTGTTCATGGGCCCATTGGGCAGTGGCATGGGTGGCCGAGGAAAGAGGTTGACCCCTCTCCACAGAGGAGGTCAGCTTACCTACTTGATTTTTAAAGCCATCCTCTGATGATGTCACCCTCTGGTGAGCATTAACATGGGACACAAGTGTCTTTATATCCTTTGCCCATTCACATACGCCTTCCCCAAATGTCCTTCTCACCAATTTTCCAATTGTGCCCAGACCATCCAGCCAAACCATTGTCCACAGCCTATGAATCAGTGTAGAACCTGCACATCTGGCCATTTTTCTTTCCAAGCAAAATCACAACCATGTGCACTGCCTGAAGTTCTGCCCACTGTGAAAACTTCCCTTGACCACAGTCCTTCAGCGTTGTCCCAGAAAGGGGCTGTAATGCTGCAGCTGTTCACTTCTAGGAGGTGCCCACATAATGTGCTGAACCATCTGTAAACCATGTTCTAGTCCTCTCCTCCTCAGTCATTTGATCATAGGGCACATCCCATGATACCATAGGTGCATGTTTGGGGACAGAGGCATTGAAACAGGAATAGCAACCATAGGTATTTGGAAAACTTCCTCATGTAACTTACTCGTACCTTCAGTGCCTGCTCAAGCCCAATCATGTATATACCACTTCCACTTAATTATGGACTACTGCTGTGCATGTCCAACTTTATGGCCTGATGGTCAAATAACATCCAGCTCATAATGGGCAGCTCAGGTCACATAGAAACTTGATGGCCCATTGTCAAATGTTAAGTTTCCACTAAGCCCAATAGCAGGCCAAGAGCTGAATCTCAAATGAAGAATACTTGTCTTCAGATGATGGCAGGGCCTTGCTCCAAAATCCCAAGGGATTCTGCTGTGATTCACCTATGGGGGCCTACCAAAGACTCAAAACAGCATCCCTGCCTGCTACTGAAGCCTCAAGTACCATACAATCTGCTGGATCACGTAGCCAAAGGGGCAGAACATCCTACACAGCTGCCTGGGCCTGTTGAGGACCCTTCCCTTGTTCTCTGCCCCACTGAAAACTAGTAGCTTTCTGAGTCACTTGGGATCTAGGATGGAGTAAGGCACCCAAGTGAGGAATGTGCTGTCTCCTAAATCCAAATAGGCCCACTAGATATTGTGCTTCTCTCTTAGTGGTAGGAAGGGCCAGGTGCAACAACTTATTCTTCACCTTAGAAGGAATATGTCTGCATGCCCCATACCACTGAACTGCTAGAAATTCCACTGAGGTGGAAGGTCCTTGAATTTTTGCATGGATTTATTTCCCATCCCCTGATGTACATATGCTATACCTGCAACTCCAAAGCCGTTGCCACGTCCTGCTCATTTGATCCAATCAGCATTATGTCATCTATATAATGGACCAATGTGACACCCTGTGGAAGGGACAGATTACCAAACTCCCTGAGAACTAAGCTATAACACAGAGCTGGAGAGTTAATATAACCTTGAGGTAAGGCAAATTGCTTCTGGTGTTCCTTATGGACAGGTATGGAGAAGAAAGCATTCGCAAGATCAATAGCTTCATACCAGGTACCAGGAGATGTGTTAATCTGCTCAAGTAAAGAATCCACCTCTGGTACAGCAGCTGCAATTTGAGTCACCACCTGATTAAGTTTTAGATAATCCACTGTCATTCTCCATGACCCATCTGTCTTCTGAATAGGCCAAATAGGAGAGTTAAAGGGAGATGTGATAGGAACCACCACCCCTACACCCTTCAAGTCCTTTATAGTGGCACTAATTTCTGAAATCCCCCCCACAGATGCCATATTGTTTTTGATTCACTTATTTCCCTGGTGGTGGGACCCTAAATGGCTTCCATTTGGCCTTTCCAACCATAATGGCCTTCACTCCACAAGTCAGGGAACCAATGTGGGGGTTCTGCCAACTCCTAAGTATATCTATTCCAATTATGCATTCTGGGATTGAGGAAATAACCACAGGGACCTACTGTACCCAATGTCAGTCTAACATTTGCTAAAACTCCATTGATCACCTGACTTCTGTAAGCACCTACTTTAACTGGAGGGCCCCAGTGCTTTTTGGAGTCTCCTGGAATCAATGTCAACTCAGAGCCAGTGTCCAGTAGACCCTGAAAGGTCTGATTATTTCCTTTCCCCCAGTGTACAGTCACCTTAGAGAAATGCCATGGGTCCCTCTGAGGAAAGATAGGTGTAAGCTTAATAGTGAAACTTTTGGGAGTTGTAGAATGATCCTTCCTTGGGGGGACACAGTAACCCCTTCAATCAAGGGGCTCAGTATCTGTAAATTGGCTCAAGTCTGGAAACTGATTAAGAGGTCTTGATTCTCTGTTGCTATAATTCAAAGTGGCTTTATGTTCCTTTGCTCTTGAACTTTTCTGCTTATACAGACCAATAAGGATTTCAGTAGGCTTCTTATCACTTTGACTTCTGGGAACACCAAGATTAATCAGCCAATTCCAAAGGTCCATAGGAATCATACCTTTATGTGCATAATTTTGCCTACACTGTCTTACAAAAAAACATGTTCACCCAGCCTTTGGTGACTCAGTGCTGCCACTTGGCCCTTGTTACCCTGAGATCCAGTTATACCCATTGTATCTAAATCACCTAATGCAGCAACTGCAGCTCCCACTGTGAGGTCTTCTTTACATAAAAGACCAAATGATAGGGGACTTTAAGTATGCTGGTGCTCCCCTCATAAACCTGTTTCTTATAGTCTTAGTGAAAGGCATATCTTCTGGATGTTCCCATTGTGGCAGGCAAAGATGAGTTTACATGGCAAATCCACTCCAGCATTGCAACTTCTGTGAGCTTTTTATTGCCTTCATCAACATTAAGCCAAAGGATATAAGGCAGCTCAAGCTCATTCACAGTAGGCCATCTTTGGATCCATACTTCAGCCAACCAATCAAATAAACTCTTGGTATCCCTTCCAACTGCATGAGCTGCAGAGTTAAATCTAAAATGTCTGCTCAATGGGCCTATTTCAGTAAATTCAGCCTGATCTAATGTTATATTCCTTCCTCTATCATCCCACATCCTTAAAATCCGTTCCCACACATATTCCCCATGCTTCTGCCTGTACAAGTTAGAAAACTCCTTTAGTTCTTTAGGGGTATACCTCACCTCCTCTTGTGTCACACTTTCTATCTCACTGTTAGGGGCCTGCCTAGCCTTCTGTCTGGTTATTGGTGTAGAGGCAACGATGAGTGGAAACTGAAACTGAGAAGCACCAGCATCTCCTGATGATTCCTCAGACAAAGAGGGATGAATTCCCTCAGGCAAGGATGGAGAGTGTAATACTTCAGGATGTGGGGGTGGGGATACAACTGCTGCTAAGGGAGAAGAGGTCATATCTTCTTCCTAAACAACTTCTTCAGAATATGACACTTAGATGTCCCCAGATTCTTCAGGATCTTCCCACATATCACCATCCTAAGTCACAGGATCCCACTCTTTTCCAATCAATTCCCTCACTTTAACTTCTGACAGCTGGTGAGGCTGGGACTTGAGTTTACATTGCAAGTTAGCCAATCTCCCAATAAGAGCTTGGGTTTGGTTTTCTGCAATTTGAACCCTGTTCTGGCTAGAGAGGAGACACTCCTCCAGGGCTCCCTTAGAATCCTTAAGATCATGTATCAAGCTTGGAATTTTCCTTTTTGAGCTTCTGCTGTTCCCTCACTAGTTTGTCCAGAAATGCTAAAAGCAGCCAACCAGCCTCATCATTTGTCTTACTTTTCCACAAATATTCAAATGTTTTAAATATAGAGTCACTAAATTCCTCACTCTTCACAAGACATGACTCAAAATCACCAAATATATCTATCTCATGGAGTTCTTTAAATAGAGCACACCATGGATTATTAGTGCCCTCCTTATTTCCAGTAAAAGTGTTCTCCTTATCACCAGTAGGGCCTTTAGTAGCATTGAAGTTGGAAAGCCAACCCCAGGTAGCACCAAGCCCATTAAAGAGATCCATCCTTACAAATATATTTCTCTAGAACCACTTCTGGTACCAAAATCTGTATTAGTCAGTGTTCTCTAGAGGAATAGAACTGCTAAAATGAATTATTTTATAAAAAGGGAATTTAATGGATTATCTTATGGTAGTCCAATAGCAGTTGCAGGCCCAAGAAACAAGGAACCTGGTAGCTGCTCAGTCCATGTGGCCAGATGCCTCAGAGGTCTCTATCCAGCACTGCAGATGGTTCCAGAAGGCCTAGAGGCTTCCTGAGGAGCCACTGGGTTTTGATCCATGAGGGTTTTCAGTCCACACTGGAAGGCAGCCAGGTGGGAAGAAGGAAGGACTCTTTTTACCCTGAGCTTCCTTACATGAAGTCCCCCTCTGAGCTGAGCCACCTGCTCTGTGGGAAGGGCTCACTCTGGGGGAAGGAATTCCTCCTTATTTTTTTTTCAAAGGCATGCACCACCATGCCCAGCCTATAGATTCTTTTTATTATTATTAATTTTTTGTTTATTTTTATGTATTTATTTGAAAGGGACAGACAGAGAGAGAAAGAGCCAGATAGAGAGAGAAAGACTGGGCGTGCCAGGGCCTTCAGCCACTGCAAATGAACTCCACATGTGTGTGCCCCCTTGTGCATCTCCTAACATGGGTCCTGGGGAATTGAGCCTTGAACCAGGATCCTTAGGCTTCACAGGCTAGCGCTTAACTGCTAAGCCATCTTTCCACCCCAAGGACTTCCTCCTTTAGTTGATCCTTCCTGGAAGCAACCTTGGAAACCCACCAGAAAGGTATTTCTGTGGATTTCTAAACAGACCCAGTTGACAACACCATAACTATCACACAAGGCATACCTATGTTTGTCACACACACAAGTGGAACATGCCAGAAAGACAGTACACTAAATAATACCCAATGTTGGGAGCCAGAAAACCTATTCATCTATCCATTATGCCAACATTATGTCAAAATATATATAATCTGAGATTAGGAGTTAAGTCATTGAAGTCTCACTACCTTGTCACTGATGGCTAGTTGCCTGGAGCTAAGCACTGATCACAAGATGAGAGTGGCTAAAAGTGTGACACAGAACTACACTTCCTTTTACTTACTACTCTTAGCACCCAGAAGAGCTGTGGTTGCTCTCTTCTGAGTATGAATTGCACTATTATTTTAAGATTAAAAATATTCTCAAAAAAGTAAAGTTTACAAATGTTCTTTTAATTATGTGAACAGTTTATAAAGAAAGCTTTTATGTACTTATTAGCAAAAACTGTGAAGCAGTTTGGCTTTCTGAGAAGGAGAAAAGATAAAGGGTGAACTGCACTGTGGAAAAGCAAGAGACAGGGGACAATCCTCATCTTAGGAGACTAATCACAGTCAGAATACATCAAGAGAAATTTTAAAAACTAAAGCCAGAATGAATGTTTTCCTTATTACCATAGTTATCAAGTTCATAGGTAAATGATTCAACCTTAAAACTGGAAGATTATACACACACACATGCTGTGACAAAATACCTTATAAAAATCAATGTAATGAAGGATAACTTTATGTTATGTTGGCTCACAGTATGAAGATACATCATAGCAGGGAATGCCTGGTAGAAAAATTGGCTCTCGGTGTATTGGCAGGATCTTGAGGCAGGCTAGTTGATTGTATCCACAGTTATGAAGCAAAGAGACGTGAATTATTGGACTTATGATGCTTTGTACAGGATCCCAGCCCTTAGGATGTCATGACCCAAATTCAAGGTGGTCCTGCCCTTCTCAGTTAAACATGCTAGAAGCAACATCACAGACATGCATAGAGATATGTGTCCATAGCATCTCTAAATCTAGTCAAGCAGCCCATGAAAATTAAACGTTAGGATATGTGTGACTTGGATCTTAAAATCAGAAAAGACTCCACTTGACCTTTTGCAGAGAGGAGGCATGTTGGTATTAGGTGCTGTGACTTCTTCCTGAGTCACCATTACCTGTCTAGACACAGGTATCTTTACAAGGCCTATGGTTCAACATAATCTGTCTGTATTGGAGGTCTGAAGCTTCAAATGGTCTCTAAAAATAGCTATGAGGCCATGACAAGTAACCATATCTTATTGTTTCCAGTATGAAAACAAAACTCTCAGTTTCCTTGAGGCCTTTGGGAAAATTTAACTTCCATGTACACTCAGATTATATTGCTGGAACAGATAAGAGCTCTAGGGGCTTGCAAGCCCTGGCTTTGAAGTTACTTCCTATGGATTCAGTTTACTTTTAAGAGAGGATAGATGGAGCTTTACTTTAACTCACCAGAAAAAAAAATCAAATCAGAAAGCAACAGAGTTCCCACAAAGGCCCAGAGGTAGACAAGTGTGTGGCTGGGTGGTGAGACAAGCGGGAGTAATGGGGGAGGAAGGAGAAAAGAAGGAAAGAAGACTGGAGTTTCAGCCTACAGAAACATTCTATAAAACTTTACCACCTTAAATTCTGCAAAGTGATAAAACTCTCTTACTTCACACTTGCCTCAGAATTTTTAAAAAAGTGGAAAATGCCAGTTGAATAACATGGTTGCAGAATTGGAAAGAGTATATGCAGTTATAAAGCACACACCTGTCTCCAGGTTTTTCAAAGGAATGAGAAGAACACCAATAAAGTGGAAGGTAGTTTCTAGAAGGAAAGGTATTATAAATGGCAGTCTTTCATGTAAATGAAATTTAGTTTGCATTGCATTACATTCTGCTAGTATGTGTTTAAGGCAGATATGGTATGTGGAAGGCTGCAGAGACATTTTCTACAAAGATTTCCATGGTTGCTAGTAGTTCCGCCTAACCCATTTCAATGTTGGGTTGAATTAAGTATGTTAGCACATGAGATATGTCCTTTATTTGAATGCTTACATATCATTGAAAGAGCTGACAACATTTCACTTTCTTCTTTGTTTGCAATAACGTCTGTTCACACTCTAGCAATCTCCACATGCATATCCTCAAAAGTAGAACCTTTTTCTCAGTATAGTCTTACGACCCTTTGTAAATGTCTTCTAGTAGTTTCAAGTAAAAGGGTAGTCAATATAATTGGTTCAATAGATAATTGGGCTTAGAGTACTAGAGTACAGTAGACATCTGGAAACAATACATCAGTGAGGAAATAACATGATGAAGGGAAACTACACAACCATCTGGCCAATGGAAGTATGTAGTAAAATTAAATGGTCTTCGGCAAGCATAACAATCCAAACAGCCATACTGTAAGTCCGTTAGTAGAAAGAAACCCTGTCAGCAAGACTTTTCTTTTCTCAAGCACCATTATTATTCTTAGGATATTTATCATTGAGTCTGATCCTATGAAGAACCTAAGAAAATAATTACTATCTCAGAGTCATTTGTTACCATATGTGATGAAAATTAACTTAGAGAAGAGGGTTCCAGTCAGTACGCACTGAGGAAGGATCATCTCTTGGGAGTCCATCCTAATATGGGAGCAGCTGTGGAGTTCCAGGGAGGAAGTAGGAAACTGAGGTGGATCTTTGGCCAAAGGAGGCTCTGTCTCCTACAGAAGCTTCTGTCTGGTTTACAGTGCATTCACAAGGCACTGTAATTCAGACAGACATCTGTAGTACTGAATTCATCCAAGGTTTACAGTTGATTGTCCCCAACACTGACTCACTGTGATGCATGACTTGGTAAAATTCACCAAAAAAATAAAAATAAATAAAGATGTGGGGGGAGGTAGTGTATTGTGTAGGGAAAAGTAGATTTCTGAACTTTTAAGTCAGAATTTTAAAACACATGTACCTACTCTAATTTGATCATAATGTCTAATTATTAGCCTCTTATGTTGCCCTTCCTACTCCCATTCAAATGAACCCCTTCCTCTTGTCAAATAGCCCTGTTCTGGTGTTATATTGTTTAGTAAAATTAAGTGTCCTAGTACCCATACAAAAGAAAAAATAAAGGAGATAGGAGAAATTACTTTTAATAGGGCATATTCAATATATCATACATTTGACCATGGAGTTGGTACAAAAAGTTTATGAGATATTTTACATTTTCCTCTTTTGTACTAAGTTCTGAAATCAGGTGTGTTTTACCTACATAGTACTATTCTATTAGGACTAGCCAATTTTTATGTGACCCACAGTCACAAGTGGCAAATGAATACAATAATGAAAGGCATCCCCCAAACTTTCTGATACCACATAGTGAGCTATGTGGCCAAGTTGTTTCTCTCTTCCTAACTTATGCTTTCTCTGCTAATTTTCTTCTCACTGTGTGGACCATCATTCTCTGATCCTTGTGTACACACTTAAGATGGTCCATGGAGAAAGGCCATTTAACAGAACTTTAGATCAAGCAATACACAGGAGTGAACTGTAATACATCTCCCTGACCTTCAGGAAAATAATCTGACTTACATAATTGGTCACATGTGTACTCTAGTTCCTATTACCTGCGGGATAGTGAGGGTAGAAAAAGGTGTGGACATCATTGTTATTGGCTTTAAATAAAATTAACAGTTTTAAATTCAATATACATTAGAGCACTGATTGACCAATCACTGTGGTTTCCTTTAAGACTATTCTTTTCAGCTGGTAGTACTCTTTCAAAACTAATGATTAAACTAAGTGAGTGCTTAATCTTTTCTTTAGGGTGTTTAATAGGGAACATTGGTTAAAGACTATAAAATTAACAAACTTAATCTGGGATTAGAGGACTTAAAAAGGGGTATAGAGAATAAAAATGTTAATTTTGATGGTACAAGAAATAAAACTGTGGTAAATGTATGATCTTTTTAAATAATGAAACCATTCTGAGTTCACGCACCATGTCAAAGTTGGCAACAGGCCAGATTTTCTGTTGAAACACAGCTTGCAGATGTCTGACCTTCATTATTCGATTCCTGACATGATATGTACCAAATGATGCTCTCAAGGGTTAAATCTGGTTCTTTCTTACAACACAAGAGGCTATAACAGGCCTTATCATGGGCAGCATGGTGGTGTGTAGCTTTAGTCTATCAAATGTAAAAGGAGACTGTGTCTAGCTGAAAGATACTGTGTCCCATTATTAAGTGAGTTATGTTCCCTCCTGCTTACTGAAGGGTTCCCAGAGTCCACACCTGAGAGGAGACATTTGTCTTCCTCATGAGGAGAAGACACAGCTGTGAAGAAGCTCACTTCCTAGAAGGGCACACTTCTGGAACCCCTGTGATACCTATGCCCTGCACGCTGAGTATAATTCTTACTGTCAGTCGTTTTCACTAGTTCTTAGTCAAACTTTTCAAGAGGGAGATATGTCAAGAGAGTATTGAATATTTAACCTGTTTATAAGCCTGTGTTCCATACAAAACTTAGAGTTGGACACTTAATTCACAGGGTGGCTAGTAGGGCAAAATGACAGTTATAGTAACTTTTGTGTTGCTGGGACAGAATCACCTGGCAGAAAGTAGCTAATGAGAGGAAAGGGTTTATTTTGGCTTACAGTCTTGAGGGGAAGCTTCATGATGGCAGGCGAGATCACAACATGACTAGAGACTGGGCATCACCTCTGCCACAGCAAGTGGAAAATATCATCAGGGGACAGTGAGCTAGGTTTTGGTATGGGTGAACTGAACATAATACTCCTAAGTTTGCACCCCAAAACACACCTTAAGCAAGGCTCCACCTCCAAATTTCTACCACCTGGTTACCAAGCATTCATGACATACAAATTTATGGGGCATCTGATTCAAACCACCACAACGAGTAATGAAAATTGATTGCTTAGAACTTGTCATATTATCTGAATGCTGACGTACCTCATTAATATGGTAGTCTTGTGTATTTGACTACTGAAATCTTTGGAAGCAGTGACAGATGATGATGACAGTGATGGTGAACATAGTAGTGATTATATTTCAGAGGATTTAACTAAGAAGTGGTTTAACAATAACATATGACACCAGCCTTAGAGGACCAAGTTCTAAGCTCTTTAGCCCCACCCATGGACACAGTAATGATATGATCCAAATCTTAACAAATACAAGCTTTACTTATATGATTCAGATTTGGAAATATCAACCTTTCCTCCATACATTTCTTGTCATTCTCATTTCAGAAACTTTAGTAAAAGACAATACTTCTTAGCTATGTGTTGAATAAAAAGCTAGTCCTTGGAGTTGAGGAGATGGCTTAGCAGATAAAGGCACTTGCTTACAATGCTTACTAGGCCAGGTTCAGCTCCCCAGTACCTACATAAAGCCAGATACACAAAGTGGTGTATACATCTGTAGTTCATTTGCAGTGGCAAGAGGTCCTAGTGTGCCCATTCTCCCCAATCCTCCATCTCTGATCACAAATAATTGAATTTTAAGAAATTAGTACCATTAACTTGATGATTTATAGGTAGGGGTATAATACATATGGAAGCACTGTATTTTGACACATTTCAGAAATAAAGAGATAAAGTTGAACATGTTTCCCACTGAAAATTAAAAAAAAAGAAACATTTTCCTATGATAACATGCTTTTTGACTCTCTATAAAGATAAATAAATATAAAATATAAAACTAAAGAAAATGGTATTTACCAAATTTATTTGTCAGAAGTAGCCATTTTTTTTTATTTTTTACTGACTGGCTTAAGGTACTACATATTTTGGAAGATATTTGGAAAACTTATTATAGACTATGTTCTCTGCTAAGAATGATACTTCAATAGATTATAGACTATCAGAATAACCCTTAAGTGTGGATATTACACTGGAGTAAAAAATGAGGAAGCACTGAGACAATTTAAGTTCCTCCTTCCCCTACAGATAACAGGACAGTATTTGATCTAAGTAACTTATACCAGAGGCTACATACTTGATTGTTGTGAAGTACAAAATATATAGAGAGAAAACAAAGGGAGTCTGTGGATATGACTCAGTGGTACAGTGGTTGTCTAACATGTGCAAGGAGGTCTGGTTACCATCTCCAGCACTAGGGAGGGATTACAGATGGGTAGCTTAAATTGACACGTAGATGATATATATATATATATATATATATATATATATATATATATATATATATACAGATAATTTTAGTATATATAAGTAGGTAGATGATATATAGATTATAGATAGATATAGAGATGATAGGTGTTAGCTAGATATATATATAAACAAATGTAGATAGAGGTATATGATAAAGATAGATATGTAGAAGATACATAGATGATAGGAGGATGATAGATAGACACACAGGTAGATGGATATATTATGCAGACAGATAGAGACAATGAGCCACATATAATATATCCTGCTGGGTACAGTTTGGACCTGGGTGAGAGCATGTGAATGGGAATGTGGGTGTCTTACACTCCTTTTTTTTTTTTTTTCTCAAGGCAGGGTCTCACTCTAACCTAGGCTGACTTGGAATTCACTATGTAGTCTCAGGGTGGGCTTGAACTAATGGTGGTCCTCCTGAGTGCTGGGATTAAAGGTGTGCACCACCATGGCCAGCTCTGTCTTATACTCTTGATTATGTCTCCATAACTGCTACTCCACTTCTTTAAATGATAAGCTCCTCCAAACCACTTCTTGCCAGCAGGGGCCATTGTGCTATTGTTCTGAGTCATTAGATACAATAATATTGGGTTCACCTTCTTAGAAAAGGGCCTCCTACTTTCATTCTTTATGCTGATAAAATGTTTATGGTATAAAATCCATTGTAGAAGGCAGACAGCTGTGGAAGGCTAGCCTCAGGCATAGACTATGCCATTAATAACTGCAATCTTGAGCCACTTATACTACTGTTTTGAGTCTCAGATACTCCACTTTTAAATATAGAGCAATAGTTGTCTTGAAAAGTAACAGTTAAGAAACAGAACTAAATATAAATAATCATTAAATCTGAACCTAACTTCTTAAATCCCTTATTATAAAAGTTTAATACTTTTTGTAAATGGAGAATATTTTCTTCATTTACATACCAGACTAAATGTCACAGTTACCTAATTCCCACAGACTAGCTGATTAGGCACAGTAAATCAGGAGGCAGATGGCCATAAGAAGAAATTATAGCCCCGGAAGTGACAGTTGGTGGCTAGACAAAAATAGAAAAATAAAATAAAACCTACCATTTGCCTTCCTCCTTATCTTGAGTTGCTGTGACAATTCACACATAATCAATATTTCAGGAAAGGAAGAATTTGTGTGTAACAGGTTCTTCCAAAAATCTGTAAATGTGTGGGTGGCAACACTTTAATTACCTTGAATTTTTCTTTCATAACCTAAAATTTCTGCCCTGAATTTAATTTGGACAACCCTGTCTATGATCTTTAGAACACAGACTTACAGACTTACACCAGTAATGTCTATTCATTTCTTATTAAATAAAATAATACTTGAGAATTTAAATAATGTTCATGACTATTCTCCTCAAGAAAGGTCAAGGTCATACTTGGGCTTCTGATTTTGTTGTGTATGTTTTGCCTCCATTCGGTCCAATCCCTCCACTCTTGTAGTTCTAGGAAGTACATTAAAGGCGGAAATTCTTGACTTAGAAAACTGCACACATCAATTTCAATAGTACAGTCACTATGTGTCATGCACGGCACTTTATGGTTTAGGGGTTGAAAACCTCCAGAAGACTAGAGAGGAAGTGACTTGGTCACAGCTATAGAGCCAGGAGTCCTTCAGTTAAAAGTAGCAATTCACATTCTGGAAGCACACCCATAATCCTTGATCCCAAGTCACCCTGAAGGGTCAATGTCAATGTATCCTTGGCATCAGATGGAGGGGCTATGCTCTTTATTCTGGGGCCTGTTCCCCCTATTGAAAATAAATAAGAAGGAATGATACTGTGAGAGGAAATTTACAGACTATGAACCTGATTTGGAAGTACTGAGAAAAATATTTAACATAATACAATGCTTGGTATTCCTCTTTCCCTTTCAGAGGCAAATGTCTTCCCAGAATTCATTGGATGACTTCCCTGACTCAATGGACAAAGCCACTGTAGGTCACGGCTATGAGATCCTTGGAATGCCTCAAGGCCTGTACTCCAACTGCCTCAAGACTTTTTAGTACATAACAGAAATAATAGGCTTGGGAAAGTCTAGGTAGCTAGGAAGTGTTTCCAATTCTGCAGAGGTAGTCCCTTGCCATTCTATGCAATTAAGACTGAAAACTCGACTGTGCTCAATGAAGGATCCACTGTGCCTCCCTCCAATGTTAATTATGACATTTATCACCATGTGCCTCTGACTATGAGGAATCCTGACATATTTCTGAAGGCAATCAATCCCAAGGTTATATTAAACAATGCTTCTGGACCAGCTACGAACAGCATGGGCTCTGGCTCTGCCGGTTCATTAAAGAGTTCCTCCTGCCGCTCAGCAGCAGGAGCAGAATCTGCAGCCTTAACAGCCACAGCAGTGAGCAGCCCTTGCTACGCACAGCTGTGCCAGTGCATAATGAAGGAATGATCCCGGAACCCTTCTGCTAAAGCCAAAGAGGAGAGGGGAACTCAAATGCAGGTGATACCTCCAGTTCCCACATTCAGCTCTTCCCAAAGGAAATGATCTTTCCAATTAACTTGTCTTGAAGGAAGTCTGGTGATCCACCAGCCTAGAAAGAATTCTCTCTTTTAAATTAAATCTAATGTGGGTAATATTATTTTTAACTTACCAGAACTACTAGAAGTCAGTTTAGAAGCTACTATGTTAACTTTTTTTCATATTAATATATCACTTATTTTTATTTTAAACATTGAAGTTATGCTCTAAATTGGGTTGTTTCTAAGCTAGTCAGAGTCAGTCTTTGTTTCCCAAAGAACCATGTGAAAGACCTTCTGTCCAATTTACTTGGATTGAAGTATACCCTGGCTATTTTTGCCCACTGGGGTATCATTCCTTAAAATGTTATTTTTCTGGATGCATAATGCTCCTAAAAATATGCTAGCTATAATAAGCAGCTTTAAGAAAACTAAAATAATATGCCAACCTTATATTATAAAACTATTCGTGGAAAGGCTCAAAATTTAGTACTTTTGTGGGTTCTTAGCTAAGTGCAAGTATATGCTTATTCTGTATTTTTAAGTAATCAACCTGAATTTGTAGCCTCTTCTTGCTCATAGGATACTTTATGAATTGATCTGGATCCTGCTTTTTCTGATATCTGTAATTTTTATCCATATGTTTAGTTGTCAAGTACATTTACATCCTGCTTATGACTTTGTTGTTTTACTTAACCAAAATAAGTATTGGAAATGTCCATTTCAGTTTAAATTATCTCTCATAATGCTAATAATAAATGAAATAGTGTGGGTTATTTGGGGCAGGAGGTGTGTGTGTGTGTGTGTGTGTGTGTGTGTGTGTGTGTGCATGTGTGTGTGTGTGTGTGTGTGTGCATATCTATAAGTGAGAAAGTTTCTGCTTTCTGTTATGTTCTTTCTTTTAATTCCACCAGAATTGGGGTTATATTACCTACAGCCAATGCAGTATGAAATGAGTGGTCTTAGAGAATGTCTAGTTATTGATTAGATTTTTCAAAATGTACCATATGGCTACTCATTAATGTTCCTAACAATGCTTTACCTGCAAATAGTTGTAATATCAATGCCTTGCAATTCTTCTAATTTGTATTCAAGTCACTCTAGCATTTTTTTCCAGATTTCTCTTCATGTATACCCACTCTTTCACCTTCCTTGTTATTCCTGGCTATAATTAAGCATAAAAAGAAGCAAGAAATGATGAAACAAGTAACTATTCTCATTGCTGAGAGGCTATTTCTTCAACAAGTCACTAATATTAACATACTTAAAAGTCCCTCACAACTCCATAGGGAATACCAGCAACCCCACTGAGGAGGGTTATGCAATGTGGAATGCAGGTAAGGAGGAGGGAAAAGATGGTACCAACATATGATGCATCTAAACAAAATATGTCCTTAATATTAAAAATACTAAAAAGTCCATTGTTGTTGTTTGAGAGGACAACATAGTAGAGCAGAGATGAGCTACATCTTGTGCTTCTGGAGAGATGTTTTCTATGAAGAAATGGTCCAACCATTGTGATGTTGAGCTGTCATGTCGTGTCTCCACAAGAACTGGAATATTAATATCAGGGCTTTCCAACAGTGGATCATGACTTAAAATCATTTTAATTTACTAATGATAACATCCGTAATATTTTTTCAGGGTCTGGGAAGAGTGCTCAGTAGGTAAAGTGATCATTGTACAACATAAAGGCCCAGCACCCACAGAAAAACTCCTCAGCATAGTGCTGTATACCTACAACTCCAGTGCTGGGGAGGCAGGACACATTGATCTAGGGCTTGCTAGACAGCGAGTCTAGCAAAATAAGTTGACTCTGAGTTCAGTGAGACACTGTCTTAAAAAGTAAGGAAGGTGTAGAGTGACTGAAGAAGACACTTGATGTCAACCTCTCACCTCCATATTCATGTACACAGTCACCCAAACATACATGCAACCGCACACATATGAACACTTACACATGTGCACACCATACCAACATACACATGGAAAAAATGTTTTAATTTTTTGAGTACTATTTTCTGTTGCTCTGCAATTAGAATCCTGGTTTCACTTAACCTTCACAAAGTCAGCACAGCTGCGTCCAGCCTTGTAGTTGTTCTGAAAAGAAACAACCCATGCAAAATGTAAATATAGTCAATTTCATAGCTAAGCTACAGCTCCCAGACACATGTCAATAACCCTGTGAGCACTTGGGTAGCACTGTATGCTTAGAAATTCTGAGTGGGGTGGAGAACTCAATTTTCTTACTGAAGTGCTAAGGAGTGGTTGTGCTGTGAATATATATGTATAATTTCAAATTGACTCTCTTTGAATATCATTATTTGCATTTTTATACCATTTGATAAACACTGGATTGATTGATGCCATCTAAGTAAGTATGTATCTGCAACTAAGTCAGAAATGCCCTTATTTTATAAGCAAGGACACTGAGGAGCAGGTGGACTTTGGCCAAGATAACAAGGAACTTAGAGAGACATCACCAAAATGCCACACTTCTTAGTGAAGCCTGTGACTTGTGAAGATGTCACAGGGTGACCTTGAGGAAGAGCTGCTCACTCTTGCCACCTGTACAGAACTGCACGTTAGAGCATGCTGAAGGAATGGCTTCTATGTGAGAGCTAAATGGGGACCAACACAATTCTTTCTCAGGGCTCTTCTTCCTGAGGTGTTTTTCCTCAACATCTCCAGAAAGCACCACTGGTATGAGGTCATGATAATCTCACAAAAACAGTTTTACTGAAGCTCTGTCACCCTTTTGTATTCCTTGCTCAAGTCTTTGTGAGGTCCAGATCTATTGTGCTTCCTATGTTTTGTCTATTAACTCCTCTACCATTTTATGTAATCATTCCATCTCCACTTTTCCTAATGGTGTTTAAACTTATTAATTCTATTTTAATTTGCCTATGAAGGCATTTACCTTTTATAGCATTTACATGCCATGACTTTAATACCAGATAGACTCAGAAAAATGGCCACATGGACTGAGCAGCTACCAGGTTCCTTTTTCTTTTTTCTTTTTTTTTTTTAATTTGCTACCAACATTTTTTATTGTAAGGAATACAAAAGGTATGGCAAATTAACACACCATTTTCTCTTTTACTTTCAATCAGTTGAGCTGGCATGTATGTGTACATATTGGATAGTGACAATTGGATAGCACTTTTTTTTTTTTTTTTGAGGTAGGGTCTCTAGCCCAGGCTGACTTAGAATTCACTATGTAGTGAATCCTCTTACCTCTGCCTCTCTAGTGCTGGGATTAAAGGTATGCACCACCACGCCCAGCCTGGACAGCACTTTTGGAAAAGAAATTAATTCCATTACCCAACAATAAATACCTAAATTTGCATTCTAGCACCCAGTAAAACATCCAGTTGCCAAATGATTATTAGTCTGTAACCCTCCAAATTTCTTGACCTGCTTCCTTTTGTCACCACAATAGAATCACCACAGCTGTTCTCCCTCTCCAAGGAAGTCTTAAGAGTTCAGATGCCTAGCTTTTACTCCTTCTCTTGAGGCAAGTGAAAATGCTGGGTAGGTTAGACCCTTCCCAAGTGAAGAGAGTAGAAGTGTAAGCATGTATGTCATTCAAAATCACATCCCAAAAAGACAGCTTCTATCAAGTACTCCATCAGTAAAGGCCCATGCTTAAAAGCAGCTCAGGCTAAGAGATAATGCTCTGGGAACCAGGTTTCTTGATTCTTGGCCTGCAACTGCTATTGGACTGCTGTAACCTAATCCAATAAATACCCTTTTTAAAAGAATTCATCCTAGCGTTATGTTCCTCTAGAGAACCCTGACTAAAACACCCCTCAAGCAGCCATCCCAGCCATAGTCCCAGCCACCCTGCCACCAGATTCCTCCTGTTCTACCCACAGGAAAAGTGGATGCAGACCAGCAGGAGAGTGTTCCCCCACTATTCCTCGGTTTTCCTGCCACTGGGGACCTGCACACAGGACTGACCCCTGTCCCACCCACCGTCCCACCATGTGCAGACCAGGTCCTCCACTTCCTGAAGGCTATTCAAACCCAGACAAGCAGGCTAGCATTGACCCCTCCCTGCTTCAGTTTTCCAGCCACCTGAGATCTCCATGCTTGCAACCTCCATCCCACCCACCACCAGTGTCCCCGCTCCACATGTCACAGGACCCTGCATTCCCATAGACACCCTGCTACACAGGTCCATTGGACAGAGCTGTCCCATCCCCTCACCCCTCAGAATTTCAGAACCACCGCACAATCCCATCCTCCCCTCCCTGCATATCCACAGCAGTCCCATATCCCTGCCCTGCCATGTGACAGGATATATCAGTCCAATCTACCCCCTGGTAGACAGTCCCAAGGGACCCACTGTCCTATCCCTCCATCCTTCGGCATCACAGAACCACCACACATTCCCATCATCCCCCTTCCACAGCCCAGCCACAACACCAGTCTGCTTTATTCCATTCACCCCTACCTCCTGTTCCCTTGGCCACCTGACCATATAGTCTCATACACTCACTACTGACCAACAAGAAACTTCATCAGGTCTGTAGGCCCCCACCAGAGCCTCATGGGCTCCTTCCCTCTGGATAGGCTCCATTTCCATCAGAAGCCTAATCAGACCAAAGACATGGAGAACTTATTTAACAAAATTATCAAAGAAAACTTTCACACCTTCTCAAATGAAAGTGCCATCAGGTTACACAAAGCTAACAGAACTCCAAACAGACTGGACCAAAGGTGATATTCTGCCAGGCATCTTGTCATTAAGACTCTAAACATTGATAATAAGGAGAAAGTCCTAAAAGCAGCTAGGGAGAAAAAAAACACATTACATATAAAGGTAGCCCCATCAGAATTACTTCAGACTTCTCAATGGAAACCCTGAAAGCCACAAGAATCTGCAGTGGAACACTGCAAAGTCTAAGAACTTATGCCTTCCAACCCAAACTACTTTACCCAGCAAAAGTATCCCTTATAATAGATGGTAAAAGAAAAACTTTCCATGACAAAAGTCAGATTTACAGCTATATGAATACAAAGCCAAACCTACAGAGAATACATTGGGGAATTCTTCACAAAGAAGTCAAATAACCAAAGTCAAGTGCCTACAAGAAGCAGATCACAATAACCAAACTCAGAAAAGGTCAAAAAAACTACAAAATACAAGAAAGCACCAAACCATATAAGCCATCAAAATATGCAGGGATGTAATCACACCTCACAGTTATTATCCTAAACATTGATGACCTTAATTCACCTATCAAGTGACATAAGCTAACAGGGTAGATTGGAAAATTAGACACCTCAATCTGCTGTCTTCAAGCAATCCACCTCACTACTGAAGGCAGACACCTCCTCAGGCATAGCTATACTAATATATAAAATAGACTTTAAAAGTAACCAAGAAAGGCAAAGAAGGTCACTTTCTACTTATCAAGGGAACGATCCATCAATATTATATCACAATCTTCAATCTTTATGCACCCAACACAGGTGCACCACAATTCATAAAACAAAACGTACTTGAAAACAAAACAGAAATAACCACCAGCACCATTATAGTTGGCGACTTTAGTAATCCACTATCAGCAATATATAGATCATCCAAACAGAAAATTAACAGGGAAGTAAGGGAGCTCAACAACACCACAGATCAATTAGACCTAACAGACATCTACAGAACATTCTACCCAAAGTCCACAGATTATACATTCTTCTCAGCAGCCCATGGAACCTTCTCTAAAATAAATATGGTCCATAAAGCCTGCCTCCATATAATTAGGAAGATCAACATCATTTCCTGCAAGATATCAGATCACAATGCTGTATTGCTAGAAATTATCAACAAAACATGTGCCAGGAATCCCACCAGCTCCTGGAAACTGAGCAACACACTTTTAACCAATAAATGGGTAGTAGATGAAATAACAAACGAAATTGAAAAAAATTCTAGAATTAAATGACAATGAGAACACATCATACCAAAACATATGGGACACAATGAAGGCAGTCCTTAGGGTTAAATTCATAGCACTAAATGCCATCATAGCAAAGACAGAGAGATCCCAATTCAATAACCTAACCATCCACCTAAAGGCATTTGAAAAATAAGAAGAATACAACCCAAAAAGCTCCAGGCAGAAAGAAATAGTTAAGATCAGAGCAGAAATTAATTAATTGAAAACTAAGAAAACAATTAAAAAAATTGATGAAACAAAGAACTGGTTCTTTGAAAACCTAAACAAGATTGACAAACCCCTGGCCAATTTGATCAAGAGAAACAGAAAAAGAATGAGACACTTCTAATTGACAAAATTAAAAATGAAAAAGGAGAAATCATAACAGACGTGAATGAAATTGGAAGAATAATCAGGACATATTACAAAAACCTCTACTCCAGAAAATTTGACAATATGGATGAAATGAATTCCTGGACACATACCACCTACCAAAGCTAAACTCAGAGCAACCATGTTTACAGGTGCTCAATTCATAATAGCTAAGAACGGGAATCAACCCATATGTCCATCATTAGACAAATGGATAACCAAGATGTGGTATATCTACATGATGGAATTCTACAGAGTAGTAAAGAAAAATGAAACAATGAAATCTGAAGAAAAATGGTTTAACTTGGAACAGATCATTCTCAGTGAACTCACCCAATCACAGAAAGATAATTGTTGTATGGTCTCACTCATCTGTGCCCCTAACTGGGATCTGCCCAAGATGCTGACATACCTTATAGGCATCTAGAGGTCCAGGCAATAGGGGGGAGTGGGGTAGGAGGGGAGGGTAATGGTGGTGGTGGTGGGGGGACACAAAACTGGAATGAAACTGGTACCATAAAATCCTATATCCTGAAAGACAGACTAAAAGGTTGAACCTTCATCAGGTTCTTAGAGGGAACACCTGAATCAAAGGGCCCTATAGAGGGTATGATGAAGAGTAACCTTAACCTTCTCCTCTCTCTCTCTCTCTCTTCTCTCTCTTTTATATTGCCCATATTTCTTTTCTTCTTTTCCCTTGGCTCTGGCCTGTAACTCCCATAACTAGGATGCGTTAACATCCACAATGAGCTGTTGATCAGAGAGACTTACAAGGTTTCCCAAAAGAAGACAGACTTCTCTCAGAGAACATGATTAGCCACCAAAGGTTAATGGTAAGACTCCACTGCTAAAGACACAATATTCTGTTGGTACAGAACAAGGAGAGACCTTGCTGGAATCTGGAAGAAATTCAGTCCCCAGACAGTTAGCCTATCTAGTGCCAGAAGGTGCTACATGAGCGACTGGGGAAAATAGGCAACATTTATCCAAGCAACTTGTGGTCTAAGCTACTCAGCAGCAAAAACCTGATATGATGCTCACACAAGTGCAATAGTAGCATACAGCCATTGTGGATAACCAACTGCTCTTGAATTGGCTAACAGATCTGTTCAGTGGAACAGAATCCATAGCTGGAACTGGAAAACAAGTCAGAATCATGTCCAAAAAATGAGTTCAGTCTCTGATATCAAGTCCCCACCAATCTTGGGCTACAAGAGGGCCTACATGTATTAAAGTCTCTCTAAAATAATAATGGTTATCCCACTTATACAGTGCTGACTTCACTCCCTGTTGGATAATCTGCTTCTCGTTTTCAGATGGATGCAGAACCTGAGGAGAGGATCAGCCCATTGCACCCCAACAGAGCCCTAGCTGAAACCATAGAGTAATTGGGAAATGAGAAAGAGTGCTGTCTTCTTGGTGAACCTGGTATCAGCACAAGGGTAAAGGAGATAGACACAGAGAACATTCAGCACCTACCAAACCAGAAATCCAGAGATACAGAGGCTCCCAAGACCTCATCACTAAAGTAGACCTACAATGAACCCAGAATACCTGAGGGAAATTCTTGAAAGAGGGGGTGGAAAGATTGTTAGATCCAAAAGTTGGGACATTACACCAGAGCTATTGCCTCTTTCCCATAACTGATGGATTCCCCCACAATGCAAGACTCACCCACAATCCTTAATGAAGGGGTCCCTTCAGAGTGGGAAGGATAGTGGGGAGGCTAACTATGGTACCAACATGTTCTGTTTATGCACTGAGTATGTACATAACGAATAAAGAAGAAATGTAAGAGCCAAAGGAAGGGTAGGACTCCTTACAAGGTGCTCCATCCAGACATAAAATGGCCTGGATATCCATGACCTCACAGTGCCTGACACTACCTACACAAGACCATCATAATAGGAAGAAAAGATCATGACATCAGAATAAAAGAGAGACTCACTGAGAGAAGGAGGGGATATGATGGAGAGTGGCATTTCAAGGGGGAAAGTGGGGGGAGGGAGGGAATTACCATGGGATATCATTTACAATTATGGAAGTTGTCAATAAAAAAAAGAAAAAAACACCAAAATAATAATTAATTAATTAATTTAAAAATGAAAATGAAAAAAATAAAAAAGGTAAAATCTTGCTCCACAAAATATCTGAAATGGTTTTTTATTTCCTTGATTGGAAGTAGAAACTTTCTGAAGGAATCCAGTTACAAAATTAATATAACAATACCCTCAATTACTTGTAATTCTCTACTGTAACAGTAACCTTTTTATTGCTGGGACAAAAAAAATATACAAAAGCAGCTTAAGAAAGTAAAGGCTTTATTTTTGGCTTATAGTCTTGAGGGGAAGTTTCATCACAGCAGGGAAAACATGGAGAAGTACAGGCTGGGCATGACATCTTGTCACACCAGCTGGGAGGTAGCAGCAAGAATGAGTGAACTAAGCCGGGCGTGGTGGCGCATGCCTTTAATCCCAGCACTCGGGAGGCAGAGGTAGGAGGATCGCCGTGAGTTCGAGGCCACCCTGAGACTCCATAGTGAATTCCAGGTCAGCCTGGGCTGGAGTGAGACCCTACCTCGAAAAACCAAAAAAAAATCGAAAAACCAAAAAAAAAAAAAAAAAAAAAGAATGAGTGAACTAGTGACATACCTCCTCTAACAAGGCTCCACCTCCCAAATGCTCCACCAACTAGAGATAGACTATGAAGTTTAATCATAAACACCTGAAGCTATATGTGATATTCTACCTTTGAACTACCACAGCCTCTTACATGCATGTCTAAGGTCCACAAAAAAGTGACTGTAGAGATATCTTGAAGTACTATCTTATAGCTTTCATGCTATTTTTTAAAAGCTTATTTATCTCTATATAAATATTTACCTATCTTGGCATGTGTAGACTTTATAAACCACTTCACACAGTCTTTATAGAGCACCAGGTATTTATACACTTTCCCTTCCCAAATGAATGAGAAATATGAAAGCTAGGCCAAATCAAAGTTGAGTACACCAATCATTTTTGGAAAAATCAGTTCAAACTATAACATCCATTCACTGTGATTGACTCAGTAATGGCCACCTATTCCAATCAGAGCTGTGAGATCCTATGAGAATTTTGCTTGAAAATTTGAACTTGACTGAAAGTGCAGCCCTTCTTAAGGTTACCTGGTCTCTATGAAAGAAAGCCTTCCAGAAACTCTGTGATGCTTCATTAGAAGGAGGCTAGAGTGCAGAACAAGATGTCAACCAGATTGGTTTCCACCATTTGATATTTTGTGTAAAGCCTGAATGAGGCCAATTCTATCCTCTGGCTTTTCAATAATGCTTGATTTTTTACCTAATTAAGATATATATTTGGGAGGTTAAGAACATGGTTTATCGATAAACAGTTTGCAGTTTGCTCTCAAGGATAAGCACCATGATCTGTTTTCTATATTCCATGTAAAACTGATATTGCAAAATCATCCTCTGTACTCCCAGTGTGCCTAAAAGAGTGGATATAGGAGAATTTCATGGAGGTTCCTTGACTAGTTAGGTCGGCAAAAGCAGTGGACAACAAGGGGAAACAAACAAGGTGAAATGCAAAGACAAACATCCTATGTTATCTTCTGACTTCCACATATATGCAATTATATTAATTAGTGTACCCTCACAAAAGCAAGCATGGACACACATACATAAATATGCATAACACAGATACCCTGAAGATTCTACACACACACACACAGACACACACACACACACACACATACACACACACGTATAGGCACTGCAACTTAAATAAAAAGGAAATGTTAAATTTCACTTATTCAGTAAAATCATTTATTATTTATTTATTTATTTGACAGAGAAAGAGGTAGAAAGAGAGAGAGAGAGAGAGAGAGAGAATGGACACGCCAGGGCCTCCAGTCACTGCAAACAAACTCCAGATGCATGTGCCCCCTTGTGCATCTGGATAACATGGGTCCTGGGGAATTGAACCTGGGTCCTTTGCCTTTGCAGGCAAGTGCCACTAAGCCATCCCTCCAGTCCCATTTTTTTAAAGAGAGATTAGAAGGAATGTGACAGACCCTCCCCCTGCAATCAGAGCTGACTTTAAAGCTGTAAATGTCCTGGTATTTTTTAGTGTCACCTGACATTTTATTTCTCAGTAGATACTAAAAGTTATCTGTTCTTATTTTCAGACTATCTGTTCAGAGAAATCTTATTTCTGAGCATAGCAATGAAAATTACATTCAGCATATTCAAAGCATAGTGTTTTTGGCACATAAAGCCCTCAGGTTTCAGAAAAACTAAATGTCCAGGTTGTATTTCTTTGGATAAATGCTTTACCAGTTAAACTTCCCTTGAATGTGTGGGTACATCTCAAACTATGTCTTTGTGTGTGTATATATATATATATAATATGTATATAAAATGATATATATATATAATATATAATATGATAATATATTATATATATATAATTATTTTTCAGATGGATGGCAGGGATAAATCATCTTAACTATGAAAATGGCTTGTTCTGGGGTGATGGCTCAATTGACAAAATACTTGTCACAAATCTGAGTACCTCAATTTGGATCCTCACACCCTACTTAAGACCTGGAAGCTGCGATAGGCATCTATAATTCCAGTGTGCTTACAGCAAGAGAGGAGGCAGAGAACAATGAGAAACCCTGCCTCAAAATGAGGTAGAAGGTGAAGTTGGACTCAAAAGTTATTCTCTGACCTCCACATATATACTGTGGCATATTTGCCCCCGCATTCATACACAAACATGCAGTCAAATCCACACATATGCACACATACACACACAGAGATAGATATGCACATACTTTACTTTTTGAAAAAGCAGCATTTTGGGGACTGGTAGGACCATTTTTTATTATAGTTTTCTCTCCAAGAATGACCTCTCTAGTGAATATTCCCACATGGAATGTCCAACTATGTCTTTGAGTAAAGACATAGTTTTGCAAACTGCCAGGAAATCTCAGTACCCATCTGTGGACTTCATACACTTGGTCTATCCTCGCTCTGTGCTTTTCTACAACTTCAGCATCCACTTTAAGGCTGTTGACTTGCAATATACTTAATACATTTATCTAGCTTCCTTCAACTCCAAAATCACTTCTGAAATTGCAAGGGTCCCAGAGGAAGGCAGAAACAATCAATTCAAAGAGGAATTCATCATCTTTCCAATAAAACCTCTCTCTGTGGACCTGGAGAGGTATTGGTTTGCTCAGTTGTCATAACCAAGTGCCACAGACTGGTATGATTAAGTAATAGAAATTCATTTCCTTCCTCTTCTGGAAGCTAGAAATCAGAGATCAAGCATCAGCAGGGTGGGGTTTTGTATACCTGACTTTACACAAATTCCCCATTCTTCTAAGTACATAAGGTATACTAAACCTAATAATGTCATTTTGACTTAAATGTACCTTTAAAAATACCATCTTCAAACAAATCACATTCTGAGGTCCTGGGAATTAAGACTTCATATGAATTTTGGAGAGATACAATTCAGACCAAATCTGAGTTATAGTTCAGGAGCCTGCTCTAGATATTTGGGACATTTTGTGATTCCATGTGAATTTAGGATTGTTCCCTAGTTTTGTGAAGAATGTCATTGAATGTTGATGATTCTGTTTACTCTGTAGGTTGCTTTTGGCACTCTAGATATTTTAATAATACTCTTTTAATTTATTTATTGGCAAATTCATTATCCATCACTGGTTTATCAGATGGAACTTATTTTTGCATATCAATTTTGTCTCCTGTTATTTTTCTGAAAGTTTTGGTCAACTCCCATAATTTTCTGGTGATGCCCCTTAGATATTTTAAGTATAGGATCATGGTAGAAAATGTGAACAATTTTGCCTTTCTCTTACCTAATTGCCCTAACTAAACATTTTCAGTTCTACATTGGATAAGAATAGAAAGAGTGAGGTCCTTTGCTAAGTCTTGTTTATACATGAAATGTTTTCATTTTTTCTGTTTTCCTATAATTTTGGCTGTAAGGTTGTCATGTATACCCTTTATAGTGCTGAGACATGCTCCTTATATTCCTTTCTTCTTCAGTTATTTCATGATGATTGAATATTGAGTTCTGCCAAGGGCCTCTTCTGTAGCTATTGAGATTATTGTGCTTTATTACATTTATTCATTTGCATACATTGAACCATCTTTGAATGCTTGGAATGCAGTTACCTAAGTCATAGTAAATTATATTATCAATGTGTTCTTGAATTCAGTTTACAAATATTTAATTTAAAATTTGATGACTATGACCATGAAACTGTTCTGTACTCTAGATTTCTTCTTATTGTATACTTACATGGTTTTAGTAAATGAATAATGATACTTTCATACATTGAGTTTGCACTGTTCTTTCCTGTACTATTTTATGGAATAATTTCAGGAACATTGGTGATAATTCCTCTTTAAAAGTTTTGTAGAATTTGTCAGGGAATCCAAATGTTCCTAGACTTCTCATTCTGCAGAGGTTATTGTGCAAAATTATTGTTGGTAAGATGATTTCTGTTGTAAATACATTATTCAATTAATTTCAGTATGACATTCACATATGTATAGGCATTTGTCCATTTGTTCTAGAGTTTTCAGTCTTTTGGAATGTGAATTTCCAAAATATTTGCCTAATGATTCTCTGAATTTCATTCCAAGTTTTGGTCAAATCTCTTTTTTTTTTATCTCCAACTTGGTCATTTCTCTCTTTTGGTTAAAGGTTTGTAAATCTTATTTACTTTATAAAATGATTGACTCTATGTTTCATTGATTCTTTGGATTGTTCTTTTAGTATCAGTTTCATTAATTTCTTCCTTGATTTCATTAATTACTTTCATCTGCTCCTTTTGTGTTTGGCTTCCTGTTTTTCTTAGACCTTTTTTCCATTTTAATGAAAGCACTCATGACTATGATTATCCTCTTAGATCTTCTTTACTGTATCATAGCGGTTCAGCACGGTGTGCTTGTGCTTTCACTTTGATTTGGCTCTAGGGACTTCCTTTGATTTCCTTTCTGGTGGACTAGTCATACAAATCTCTTGCTCTTGACTTCTATTTTAGTCCAGTAAATGCCAAAAATGTTTTAATTCTCTTGTATTTGTTAATTTAAGAACTTCTTTATGGCCTAAATTTAACTTGTTTTTTTTAATTTATTTATTTTTATTAATTAGTTTTGTACTCAGTGAATACAGTCAAGTTGGTACCAGTTAGGCTCGTCCATGTCCTACCCCCTCACCCTGGCCCCTCCTTGTTGAGGTATATGGGTAACTTGTTTTATAAAAGATTTCATGGTCTACTTAGAAGAATGTGTATTCTGTGTTGGTTGAATAGAATATTCAATAAACGTATGATAAGTACATTTGATTTAGTCCATGGTATAGCTTAACTTTGATTTTTTTTCAGTTTGACCTTTTGTATTTATTAATGATCATTTTAAACTAGGAATGTTAAAGTTTAGTGTGTATATATCTATAGATTTCATAACTTCTTGATGAATTGTTTCTTTATTAATGTACAGTGGCCTTCTTTATCATGTCTGACTAGTTTTGGACAAAACCTATTTTATGAGATATCAGAATAAATTTGTCAGTTTAGTTTTTTTTTATTTCTATTTGCTTGATGAATTAACTGCAATCTTTGACTGTAACTGTGGGAGTCTCTTTGCCAGTTAAGTGTGTTTCTAGGACACATCTGGTCTTGGTTTTTAGTTCAATCACTTGGAATGTGTCTTTTGAATGTAGAATTGGGGCCATATGCATTTAAGATTATTACCGAGAAAGATTTACTAATTTCTGTGGTTGACTAGCTTGCTTTTTTGTGGTAGGTCAGATTATTGTCTTTTATTTTTCCTCTATTATTCTATTATTGTTAAGAGTTTACTGGTTTACTGTATTGGACATAGTGAAATACTTCCCAGTTATCCTCCTGTCATTTATTCCCATCAGGAAATTTCTTAGGACTTGCACTGTTGTTACTGAAATTGTCTTTTTTCTTCCTCTGTGTTAAGAATTCTTTTAAATGTCATTTGCAGTAATGGCTTACAGTCATGAATTTCTTTAGTTTATCCTTTAAATATCCATATTTCTAGGTCAATTTTAAGTGATAGATTTCCAGGATATAAAGGTTTTCTTTGGGGTTGTTTCTTTTGAGTATGTGAAATATATATTTTCATGCTTTCCAGTTTTTAAGGTGGCTGATGAGAGGTCTAATGTTACTCTGTTGTACTTGTATTTGTAGATAAAATGGTAACTTCATCTTGCAGCTTTTTTGGAATTTAGTTATTTATTTGAGAGAGAGAGGGAGAAAGAGATAGGTAGCTAGATAAAGAGAGAGAAAGAGAGAGACTGAGAGAGAGGGAGAGAGATAATTTGTACCTCAGGGATTCCAGACACTGAAAACAAACTCCATATCCATGTGCCACCTTGTACATCTGGCTTATGTGGGTGCTGGGGAATTGAAACTGGGTCCTTAGTCTTTTCAGACAAGTGCCTTAGCTCCTAAGTGACCTCCCCAGCCATCTTACAGATTTTTATTGTGTTTCTTTTGTCTGTGGTTTTGACATTTGAATATAATATTTCAGAGAGAAGCTCTTTTATGGTCTTGTGTGTTTTAGTGTACTAAATGTCTCATTTTCATTGCAGATATTCTCTCTTTTCTTTAGTAAAGTTTGAATATAGTATTCCCTCAACATTATCTTCTGTCACAGATACTCTTGCTTATTTTTCATATTATTTATCTGTTGGTGTTTTTCACTATTTTTTGAAACTTTCCTCTATATTTCTGACTTTCTCATCCTCTTTACCTTACCTGCTTTCTTGTTTGGATCCTATATTGATTTCCTTACTTCCTCTGCTCATTTGACTCCTCTATGTGGTCATTAAATACATTTCAAAATAAAATTCTGAAATTCTTTTTCTGGCATTAAAACCATTTTAATTACTTTCAGTTTTAGTTAGTAAGCTTTTGGATCGGGTTGTTGTTGCTTGATTTCTCATACGTTGGCATTTCTTTGTTGTACCTTAATGCATCTGTTGGGATAAATATATCTGCCTTTATTTCATTTGATTTTTTAAATTTTTTCCATTTCTATTGGTTGGTTAGATTTGATTTATGGGAATTTTCTTTGTATGTATCTAGCCTTCATTTTCATTCATGATCAGCATCTTTATTCAATGGAGGTTAAACAGATAGTACTAAAAGAAATAAGGATTTAACAGGTAGGTACTTCTTTATTTGTACCCCAAGAAGGTCCAATTATAAGTACAATCACTTTCAAGAAGCTATTGTTTGAGTGTATCTTAGAGATACTTTTTTTTTTTCCTTTCCAAATTTTTCTTGGTGTTGACATATGGAGTTTGGATGGCTCTAGTAGAGCATTTTCGGTTCATGTTCATTAAGTATTAAAAATAATGTATAGAGTGAAACCCTACCTCAAAAATAAGAGTAATGTGAACAAGGTAGTATTTTATAACATAACATGTAGTTCATAAAATTCATAATTCAAGCAATGAAATTGAAAGTCATTTAATTTTATCTAATCCAAATATAATATGTCCTATTTTTTAAAGGAAAGAATATGGCAGAATAATGGAAAAGCATAGAGGACCTAGAAGTAAATCCACACTGCTTTGGTCACCTAATCTTTAACAAATTAAAAATATCCAATGGGGTGGGAGCCTATTTAGCAAGCAGTACTGGCAAAAGTGGATGTTCATTTACTGAGGAATAAAATTACATCCATATCCATCACCCTGTACAAATATCAATTTAAAGAGGATCAAAGACCTTAATTTAAAACCTGAAATACTAAAACTGCTAAAGGAAAAATCAGGAACCTGCTTCAAGATATAAGCATATGTAAAAACTGCCTGAATCAGACTCCAATAGCACAAGAATTAACAAATAGAACTACATAAAATTAAAAAGTTTCTGCACAGTTAAAGAACCTGTCATCAGCATGAACACACAGCTTTCAGAATGGGAGAAAACCTTTGCAAGCTATACTTAAGACAAGGGATAATAACTAGACTTTAAAAAAAGCCTGAAAAAATTGAATATCAGAAAAACAAAACTGCTGTTCACTAATGGGCCAAGGGACAGTTTGTGAAAGATTAAAACACTAATGAGCAATCAGTACTTTAAAAATGTTAAACATATCTAGTTAGCCATCAGGGAAATGCAACTTAAATCCCTTCTGAGATACCATTCCACCTCAGTCAGAATGGCTGAGTTTTCATCAGAAAACCTGAGAACAAATCCAGAAGTCTTTACCCAGAAAGAGAAACATGTGGAGGAATTCCCATCTATGCAGTCGTCTCATCAGTAATGGAGTTGTAACAGAAAGTGGCTGAAGACCAGCAGAGACAAAGCTCCACTTCAGCTTCTAGACAGTCCCTGGATGTTCCTCAGTGTAGATTCCATGACTGTCTCATCTTCCTGATACCATGCTATGGTCACAGCACCTAATGCTCTATAAGAACAAATACAGTGTGAAGAACTTCTTGGCCCTTCCTCTGTGTCTTGACATAAGGACGAGGCTTTGATAAAAGATGATAAGGAAGGGTATCCAAAAACCTCAAAATGCCTTTTGCATAGGTAGAAGTTCAATAAAGCAGGAAAATATCTAGAGAAAAAATATTAGACTCATATAGCAGCCACCCATTGTACAGGTAAGGTGTGAACAGCAGTTCATTAGAGCAGTGAATGACAGAGCAGCATATGTTGAAAAAGAAGAGATTAAGATTGTAGATTAAGATGTAGGCAGTTATCCTCCCAGATTATGTTGTGTACACTTCTCTTCTGCAAATGAATACACTGGGGTGAGATTGTCCTGCCTGTTACCTTTTTAGCAACCAGTTATGGCTGTTAGTGAGGCAGGAGGTAAAGTGCTAGACAAGAGTGTGTCCTAACTTGGAAGATAACTCCAGAAGCAGGTGTGGCATGCAAGAGTTTGGCCTTGCTCTGCCTTGGTCTAAAACTGGCCTTGCTGAATTGATAATGGTTAGGGATATGCATGGAAACCCTGCAATAGAGTCTTAAGCTGGATTTTGAAGTGCCAGAAGGGGCCTTGTGAAGGATAACTGTCACTAATATCCCTACACAATTATGGACCCCACATGCTCTATGAGCAACATGCCAGGTTAGATGTGCCCAGGTACAATAATGGTATGGCATTGGTACAGCCAACTTTTTTCAATTGATTTTGAAGTCTTATCCATAGAAGGGAACTCATGTTTGCTTCTATAGGAACTAGGTCTTCATGGGGAAGCACGGCTATTCTTTTGTTAAACTAATGTGACATGTCTATATAACTTTCTTCTAACCATGTGTGTTTATTCTCATCAATTACTACTGCTGTCTGCCTCAGTAATGGAGGGAAAGAACTCTTTATACTTTGGGCTGTAGTTACTGTGGAAACGCATAACAGTGCTGAACATAAGTGATGGTTGATATGATTTAATGGTCCAATGCTCATCCATACATGGAGGGATCTGGTTAGACATGTGATTCCCTCTTCCATCACTGAGGGATCATCATAGCAGAATGTACTGAAGGAATAAAAGAGCTGGAGGTAAGGAAAGAGTGCTGTGTAGCTATTTATTCAAAATTGAATCATTTCTTCCTGGGCATAGGAAGGAGGCTTATAAAACTCAGGAAACCAACAAAGCTTTTAAAGCTCAGAATGATCATAAAACTTAAAAGACTCACAGGGCCCATTCCCAGTTATTATATAAGCTGTTATTGTTGTGGAGTAGAGTCTTCTAGAGTTATTGGAAAGTTGAGCAGGAGGGTCCAGAAATGGCCCCCTTTGTTGCTTATGCTGGACTAGGTTAATGATGCAGCTATCTTGGAGCTGCCTTTGTTTACCTAGCTAGACTTGGGTACAATTCATTTTGTAGTTTACTAGTCAGTAAACTTAACTTGAATAAACACATATTTTTTTTTCTCACTTCCCTATGTAAAGTCAAACAGTTGGGAAGAGAAGGGAAGGGAAGAGAGGGGATGAGAGGAAAGGAAAAGCAATTGAGAAAAGATGGAGTGGGGGTGATGGTGAGAGGGAGTGAGAATAGATGAGTGAGGAACATGCAGATTTTAAAGGGGAAGAAAACTAGACAAAATGTGAGCCATTTGCATGACATTACAAAGGGATAATATTGTTGATGTGCTGAGTTTCTGGATATTGGAGAAAAACTCCCCCACATGAAAAAGTCACACAGAACATGAGTGCTGATAGACCAGGGGAGACACAGTTGTCATGGCCATCAGCTACTATTCTCAAAGATTGAACTTAAAATCTTAAACTCTGGAGGAAAATGTCTCAAAATGGTTAATACTTTACTGTGACCTCATACTTGAACTTCTGCTATGAGTTTTATGCGCAACTGTTTGTCCTAATCACCAAGAGTATATAGGCATCCCTACACAGCCACTGGAATATGAGTTTGTGAGGACTGGTTATTTGCATCCACCTCTCCTTCTAGCTGCTGGTTTCAGCTCTCATTTTCAATGATCACAAGACCAGTGAGGATTATGGGCTCAGAAATGGTCAAGTGACAACACTGAGAATCAATAAAAAATGATTGGTCATTTAGCATAATATATCTTGAAATAATAGGAAGCTTCCCAGTTGGAAACAAATTGATTTTGAAACTCTGGTTTTCATGCATCTGGCTGAGATGCATTTCAGGAGCCATCTTCTTGGATGATTGAATATATCATAGGTCAGAGAGATAAGAATTTATTTTAATATTTCAGACCCTTCATGGTGCTCTGGTAAGGCAGTGCCATCTGCAATCTGAATGGGCCTCCATAGGGTGTCAGTTAGTTGCTAAGTGGGTGCTCGAGAATATGGACTTTGAAATGTAAGACTTTTATCAGCCTTTAAAGCTTTCGAAAAATGATGTATTCCTTATCCTTGCCAAAAGAGTGGGCTAACAAAAGCAGAGTGTAGATTTATTTTTGAACAAGTAGGACAGAGATAGAGAGACCTATTTCCCTAACATTCTGCCTAAAGTGAAATAAAAAAAAAAGAAAATCTTTGATCATGTTCTGACAGTTTTCCCAGACCATACTCCCAATAATAGTACGTTGCAGTCAGGTATGCATTGCTGGTAGAAATCACTGAACTAAAAACAGCTTGTGGGATAAAAAAAAAAAAAAGAGGTTCATTTTGCCTTACAGGCTCAAGGGGGAGGCTCCATGATGGCAGGGAAAACGATGGCATGAGCAGAGGGTGGACATCACCCCCTGGCCAACATAAGGTGGACAATAGCAACAGGAGAGTGTGCCAAATACTGGCATGGGGAAACTGGCTATAATACCCATAAGCCCACTCCCAAAAATACACTCCCTCCAGGAGGCGTTCATTCCCAAATCTCCATCAGCTGGGAATCTAGCATTCAAAATACCTAAGTTTATGGGGCACACCTGAATCAAACCAACAAATTCTGCTCCTGGCCCCCATAAACTGATAACCATACATGATTTAAAATGATATGCATTCATCCAACTTTAAACATTCCCATAGTTTTTATCAATCCTAATGATATTCAGATATTCCCATAGCCCAAGATCTTTCAATTGAGCCATTATAACCAAAATATACCCCCCCAAAAAAACCATAATGGCACAGAATAAAATGCACATTGCAAAAGATGGCATTGGGCAGAGCAAAGAAATGCAACAAGCAATACAAGATTTAAAACAACCAGGGCAGTATCAAAATCTATAGCTCCACATCCAACAACTCTAGCCAGTGACAAATCACCAAGTCTGATAATTCTAACCAGCAACAAGTCTCTGGCATTCCAATTCCACCCCTCCAGCTAGGCTACTCACAGTCCTGGAAAACTTCATTGGGATCAGCAGCTTTCCTTAGCAGCAATCTCATGATCCCGGCATCTCCACTGGGTCTGAACTGCAATCCATGGTTCATGCTCATGGCTCCATGGAGTCTCCATGCAGGCATCCAGAAACGTGCTTCACATTGACCATGGCCATTTCCAAAACACAAGACCATATTGCAAAGTCAATGACCCACTCTTTCCTGCATTTCTTATACTCCACAATACCAGGTAGGGTGCCAATTTCTTAATCCAGGGGGGAATAAATCAGACTTTGAAGAACAAGACACTCCTTGAGCACTCAGCCCCCTTCAAAAGAGTCTACATTCTTCATGTTTCCCCAGTGCAGGTCACCTGGCCCATTCTCAAAGGTTTTAATTTCTCAATTGCAGCTGAACAGGCAACAGTTCACCCAAAGATTTTTCTTTCTGAGCCATTCATTTCTCCACAAAGCAACACTGCACAACTTCTCAGGATATGGGCATAGCAGCAAGCTTCTCACACAAACTGCTGGCCCAGTCCAAGCAAAGTTCTTTCTCACCCTCATAAGCCAAACCTCACAGTCCATAGTTCTTACTGCATTTAGGTCTTTCAACTCTGACCAGAATAGTCCATAAAGCTGTACTTACAGTACTGCAAGTCATCTCTTAGGCCAAGGTTTCAAATCCATCCACATTCCTCTTGAAAATCAGCTCCAAAAGGCCAAAGCCACAGAGGCAGGTGTCTAGCAGCAATCCTGCTCCTCGGTACCACTTTAATGTCACAGTCAGGTTTGCATTGCTGGTAGAAATCACCCAACCAAGAGCAGCTTGTGGGAAAAAAGAAGTTTATTTTGGCTTACAGGCTTGATGGGGAAGCTCCATGATGGCAGGGAAAATGATGGCATGAGCAGAGGGTGAACATTACCCCTGGCCAACATAAAATATACAATAGCAACAGGAGAGTGTGCCAAATAGTGGCATGAAGAAACTGGCTATAATACCCATAAGCCTGCTCCCAAAAATACACTGTCTCCAGGAGGCATTAATTCCAAAATTTCCATCAGCTGGGAATCTAGTATTCAGGACACCTAAGTTTATGGGGGACACCTGAATCAAACTACCACACAGCCCAATGTTTGAAAAAGGCTTTAGAGAGAGTGGATGAGGAAAAATCAAAGATTAAAGTGTCATTCCATTTTTTAAGTCACTGTATTTAATGATATTAAACAAAAGTAGTGCAGTTTTAGACAAGATTTTGTTTTTTATAAAGTGTCATGTCAGTTATCTTCAGCAGGAGCTCAATATATTCAATTTGTTAACTATTGAACAAATTTCATCTTGCCTCAGACACTAGAGATACATGAGTATTCTATGGATCCTACAGTTTAGTGGAATTCCTATAAATATGAGGAGAATTAAAAATAGTATGATGCCTATAACTTTGGACATTTTATGGTCCCAGACCTCAGTACAGGAAAGGAGAATTGTTACATAAAGCTAGCTTTACATATGTAAAAGATAAATGACAGTTCTACATTGGAATTATATGTCATGTTCAGATTGGAAGCTGGTGGAAAGAAGAATAAAGATGAGTTAATGGCTATAAAAAGAACTCAAAGATCCAAGATATGAGCAGAACCTGTACAGTTGTATGAGACAAAAACTTTTACTATAACTTACAATAAAATTTTGAGATATTTCCCAAGAATAGAAGGGAATCCATCAACATGCTTGAAGTAGGAATGGACATAGTCAGGTCTGTGTAATAGAAAAAGAACTCAGTGACTGAGGAGTAATTTCCCCAAGACAACAAAATTGAGATGAAATGGTCCATTTAGAACATTGGTATGTTGACATATAAAGTATTTTCTGCATAAGTACAATCTTTCATTGTGCATAAATCTTAGAGAAACTTTATGAAGTAGAGTTACTAACCATTTTAACTAATTGTAAACATGTGAATTCTGTTTTACCTGACAAAGCATTCTTAAACAGGTAGTAACCAGCCATGAAATCATTTATTTGAAGTCAGTGATAACTAATGTATGCCAATAAATCTGAATTACAAGGCAGATGCTGCTATGGTCAAGTACCAGTATCAGAAAAATATCAGGGGCAGGAAACATGCCTTCTATTCCATCAAAATAATGACGTACAAATATTAACAATATAAATAAAAGAATAAATAAGACGCTAATACTATGTTGAATCCTAGGGGTGGGAGGGAAGTATGAGAAGAGAAAATTCATCAAAAAAATAGCCAGGGCCGTGTTATAAAATTATTAAAAGTTAATTGAAGACACCAAGAAAAGAAGACAGTGACTGTGTTCTTGGAAGGTGTGGGAACTGTGCCCCATGTAGAATAATTTGCATGAAGGTACACAGGCTGTATTATAAAATAGTGGTAAAGAACAAGATATGAAGACATGTGCTGAAGAATAAACATGATATAGGCAAGATTTGCGATGAAAGTACATTAGATGATGAATATTGTAAAATTTGATTGAAAAGGGAAAACATTGGAGGTTTGTGGTCATGAAGGTAGATAAAGACACAACCTTAAATAATTAATTACTTCTTTTTTCTTACTTTTGTGCTCTTTATCTCTCATCTCATGTTCTCTTTTCTAGTATGCATGTTCATATACACTTGTGTATACTTGATAAAAGTTGCAAAGCTTATGATGTGAGCATTCCTTTTAGGGACTTGGTGCATTCCCAATATCCATATGTTAAATTTCCACCTTGTATTTTTTGTGTCTTTGTTTTTAATCACCAATATTACTTCTTTGTTCCTCTTGTATTAGGTGACTTGACACTCCCTAATCTATCTGTGAACATGAGCAGACAGTACTCTCAGCTGTTGGGCTTGGACAAAAATATAGTGTTTGTTCGCCGCTGCAGTGGTTCAGTTATAGCCCCTTCCACAGGTCTGCAATACTCTGTTCCACACAGCAACAGCTGCATTCCAGTGTAGAGGTGATGACTATAATTCTGGCTTAATTCGATGTGATGAGAAATGAAAGCAGGCTTCCTGGAAAATACTGGCTTTAAAAGCTCTGGAATCTAGAAATATAACATCCATTCTTCCAGCTACATGGTGGGGGTTCTAGGGAAAGAGAATGATTCGTCTCACTGGTTTCCAGCCGTAATCCATGTCCTCTTTTGTGATAATAATGCCAACTCTTCTCTGCCCTCATGTATTTCTATGACTCAATCTTACAAATTACATCTATCTATCTATCTGTCTATCTATCTATCTATCTATCTATCTATCTATCTGTCTATCATCAAGACAAGAGCAAGAAAGACCCTGAAAATAGAGGATAAATTCCATATCTAAAACTTGCATTTAATCCCCTCTAAACATATAAGGTAATACCAATAATGTTACAGGAACTAACATATGGACATAGTTTTAGTGCTACCATTCTGCCTACAATAAAATATTTTAAGAACCAAATAAATGTGACTTACAACTGTGAAGGTTCCATGAACATCTCTGTCTCAAAATAGACTTTGAATAAGCTGAGACTCTGTGACCTTTAGTTTTAAATCTCTTAGCACTTTATTATTCTGGAATCTTTTAAGACAGTGGTTTTTCTATCAATTCAATTCTATCAGATTTTCTCATAAAAATATTTAGAATAAAAGACTTACATTGTATATTTCTACAAGGTCTCTCACATTAGCAAGCATGAAGCTTCAACTGTGTATGCTTGTGATGATTCAGACTCTTCTGCATATAATGTACTGAAGTAAAACTCTGTTGCATGGAAGGACAGTAAGTTGTGTAGATGATTGATTTTTTTTTGGCTTTTGTATTTTCAGTTTTGCTTCAGTAGCCTTTAGAAGTGAATACATTTACTCAAGTATTTGAAAGAGTGACTTTGTGATGATACAATCAAACATAATGGATATCAGACACTAGGTTGCAGTTTTGAATTCACTCTCATTTCTCCACATATACACTAGAGCAAGGAATAATTAATAGTATAATATTTTCTGTCTTCGTCAAATAAGTTCAGAAGTGAACATTCTTTCTCACAGTTGCTGGACTCTGTCCCTTCTTGAATGATGCCAAATAATAGTCTAGCATCAGCTTAGAGCTAGACAAGTCTGCTTTGTGGGTAGCAGGATGCATAACCAAATTACAGAACCTGCCATGCTTTCCTGCTAGCTTCTAATTATCCATAATCATGCTGAAGCCTGGAGGGTGGAATGGCCTCATAAAATATTGTGATAAAGGTGTCCTTGGGTGGACCATTGTGTTCTGAAGTGCAAGCAGTGATTGATTAGACAAGCTAAACCACAGGCCATCTGCAGCCTGCAGAAAGGACATGTGCAACTCTAACTTCAGACTCAGGCTGTTCTCCATCTTGACCTTTGGAAAGGCAGCTGGAAGAGACATGGGTTCATGGCAGAAAAACTCAACTTTGCTTTAAGTACATAAGCTCCTGTGGTTAAAGCTAAGGATGCTGATTTGTAGCCATTTGCTGAACAAAACTTTCTGACAGTGGAGGTGCTATGTGCAAACTCCCCTGGATTTGCCCTTTTAGGCATGTTGAATTTCAGCACGGATTGTGGGGATAGCAGTGAGGGAAAACTTAATAGAACTTTAGGAAGCCCTTCGTGTAGGCCTCTGGGATTATAGAGTTCTACTATGTTAATAGGAATTTAAAGGAAGAGAACAGTTAGTGTCAAAACAGAAAAGTGCTTGGATTTCCTCTGAGCACATATGTGCAGGGCTATGCCTACAAAGATGTCTTGAGTATGGGGCAGCCCCAGCAGCACAGCCGCTGCCTGAGATTGCAGCTTTAGATTTGACCACCATCCTCTCTGGATTTGTGGTTTGATTACTGCTTATAAATGTGTTAAGTTGTGGCCAATATCATCAATAATATCTTTTATAACTTTTTACACAACCATTTATTAAAAGAAGGAGGTATTTTAGAAACATAAGTATATAGAACCTGCTATAAACATATATAGCACAAATCATGGTTTGAAATGCAAAAATTAATAAAATTGCATTAGGAAAGAGAAAAGAAAATGTTATGGTTTGAATGAGAAATATCTATTACAATCTTCTGCATTAGGACAATTGGACCCCAGCTGGCGGCACTGTTTTTGGAGGGTTTGGAATAATTAGCATATGGAACCTAGTAGGGGGAAATGAATCAAAAGGTATCCATTTTTGTAGTGTAATATGTCTCCATTTCCTGTCCTCCCTCTACTTCCTGGTCTGCTAAGATGAGGGACGTCACTGCAACACTATCACACTACCATGAAGCTGCCCCTTGCCAGTGTGTTTCCTTCCATGATGAACTCTGTCTCTTCCAGGTATGGCCTAAAGTAAAATTCTACTCCATTAAGCTGCTTCTTGTTAGAGTACAATGATGACATAAACGACTGAGACTAAGATATATTAACCTACTAAAAACAAAATTGCCTTGGTTCAAATGATAGAATACAGTTCGACTTTACTAATACATGAGAGACTATATAACACTCCTTTCCTCTAAGATTTGCAACTTCTTTCACTATTTAATGAAGCCTTAAGTATATACAAGCCACCAGAAAGATGGCAACAAAGCATCATCTAATATTTTCTGGATATTTTAACTGTGTACTAGGAATGAACAATAATTATCTCATTGATGCCACAGCAACTCAAGTAAAGCAATGCTTTGTTCAAATCATTGTACAAATTAGGAAACTGGTAACAGAGTTTTCAGTAGGGAATGGGGAAATAACTCAGTCATAAAAGTGTTTACTCATAAGCATAATGACCTGAGTTTTACCCCCAGAACTCATAAAAATTCCAGATGTGGTGGTGTATACTAGCTATGCCAGAACTGAGTATGTAGAGACAGGAGGATCCCTGATTCTAACTGGCCAGTCAGTCTAGTGTAATCAACAATTTTTAGGATAGGGATAGATCTTGTCTCAAAAATGGCACATAGCACCATGATTAGGTAGGTTTTATCCCATTGATGCACAGATGGTTCAAAATATAGAAATTGACAAACATAACATTTCATATAAATATGCTTCAGGACAGAACTAATACAATCTGCTTTATAGATGAGAAAAGGCATTTGACAAAATATAACATCCCTTTATGTTTAAAACACTGGATAGGGCTGGAGAGATGGCTTGGCGGTTAAGCGCTTGCCTGTGAAGCCTAAGGACCCCGGTTCGAGGCTCAATTCCCCAGGACCCACGTTAGCCAGATGCACAAGGGGGTGCACGCATCTGGAGTTCCTCTGCAATGGCTGGAGGCCTTGGCATGCCCATTCACTCTCTCTCTCTCTGCCTCTTTCACTTTGTCTGTCACTCTCAAATAAATAAACAAAAATAATTTAAAAAATACTTGAACTTATAAAAAAAAACTCCTTGAGTTGATAAACACATTCAGAAAAATGACAGGACATAAGATTAACATTTAACAATTAGTACCCTCCATTTCTACAAATGAAAAATAAATCAGGAAAGCATTCCTATTGATAATAGCCACAAAATTTAAACATATTGAAATACCACAATAAGAAAGGGAAAGTCTTCTACAATGCAGACATTAAAACACTGAAGAAAGAAATTGAGGATGACAGGAGAAGATGGGAAAATATCCTATGCTCATGGGCTAAAAAGATTTATATAGTGAAAATGAACATCCTAACAAAATCAAAATACAAATGCAAAGCAATTTTAATCAAAGTTCCAACACCATTCTTCACATAAATGAAAACTTCATCTCAAAACTCATATTGATGCCCAAATAGCCTCAGATAGTCAAAAATATTCTCAATAAATAAAATTACTGCTGATGGTATCACCATACATGACTTCAAGATATACTAGAGAACCATAGAAATAAAAACAGAATGGTACTGGCATGAAAAATAGATACATAGGTAAGAGGAATAGAATATAAGATCCAGGTATAAGTTCAAGTTGCCTCAACCATCAGATCTTAGAGAAGGAGGCCAAAAACATGCACTGGTACTGGAGAAACTTGTTACCCATATGTAAGAATTAATTTAGATTCTCTTTTCTCATAATGAAAAATATTAACTCTAAATGAATCTACATCCTTAGCATAGGACCTGAAACTATGAAATGATTAGAAAAAAAATAAGTGTAGGCAGACTACTCCTAGATATAGTCATAGGGAAGACACTGAAAAGGCTCAAAACTCATGAAAGCAGATAATAAGAGGCTGCTAAGAACTTAAAACTGATGATTTTTAACATGCCATCCAATGGACAGGGAATATTTTGAAAAATGTTGAAAAAAGAATTCAAGAGCCATAGGTTGGGAAGACTTAGCATGAGGCACTGCCCTGCCCACAGGAGCAGATTAATGTATTCAGGTCCCCAAGGTGATTAGCAATGACCCCACTCAGAAGGGCCCCCTGTAGAATGGGGGCAGAGGAGAGAGGAAAAAGATAATAACGTGATGTGAATATGACCAATTTGCAATATCTTCATATGTTAATTATCCATATATATATATATATATATATATATATATATATATATATATGAGTGTGTGTTATATTAACATAAATAATATATATGAACATATATATATATATGTTAATTATCCATATTTATGGATCATTATATATATTTTATATATATAATGATATATATATCTATATATATATATAGATAGATAGATAGATAGATAGATATTAAAAAGCTAGATGTGATTCCTGAGAAATAGCATGCAAGACCGAGAGGCTATTTTCCCCATGCACATACATACATATAGTCCTTCACACATACATTCACCTGCAAACACATGGCCATACAAATGGACACATAAATATGAACACACACATTTAAAGTGTTTTTTTTTTTTTTTTGCAGTGATGTAACTGTAAATTAAGCCAGATTTTCATGAAAACAAACACATGACACCAGGACAGCTGACTATTTTTCAAGAAGCCTGGGTTACAGAATACCATAAACTTGCTTGGGACAATGATTACAAAACATCTGAATTTTTAAAAAGCCAGAAAACACATATTTTTGCAAGAACACTTTGATAACTTGGAAGAAGAGGGATTAGAAAAAGTTATAATGAAAAGGAAGGGAATATAAAACAAAACGTGTGATGGTGTTTCTCTCTGAATGCCTGGTTATAAACTTCACTGTGCATGTTCCTTCCATATGTGAAGTGGCTGCACATTCATTACTCAGGTCCCTGCACAACTGCCTGCAGCACGAGCAGGAAACCCCCTGAAATACTTCTCATTATACCACAGCCTGAAATGAGTAACACAGTCATATGAGCACAGTGCTAAAAATGTACACTGGCTTTCAAAGGAAGAGATGTTCGACAGCTTTGCCTTAGCTCTTTGACAGCTCTATATTCAAGGTTTGCATCAGAATGTTAGTACATTTCATTGGGAACAGACTGAACACCATTTTAACATGAAAATTAACCCATGTATAGCAGCAAAGACTACAGAGTAGAAAAAATAAAGAAGCCTCAAAGCAACATGGGAGGTAGTGGTTACCACACCTAAGGGAAGCTATATCCACTGAGCATATCTCCACCATGCATGTTTGTGGATTTTTTTTAATTTTCTTGATTTTCAGAGATAGGGTTTCCAGTTGCCCAGGATAGCCTTAAACTTGCTGAAGATGACTTTGAGTTGTCCATTTTCCTGCCTCCAACTTCTATTTTCTGAGATCGTAGCTGTTGCAGTCAAGCTTGCATTGCTGGTTAAAAAAAAAAAAAAATCCGACCAAGAGCAGCTTGTGGGATAAAAATGTGTTTATTATGGCTTATAGACTCAAGGGGAAGTTCTATGATGGCAGAGGGAAATGATAGCAGGGGGAAATGATGGCAGGAGCAGAGGGTGGGCATCACCTCCTCACCAATATCAGGTGGACAACAGCAACGGGATAGTGTGCCAAACACCAGCAAGGGAAAACTGACTATAAATCCCATAGGTCTGTCCCCAGCAATACATTGCCTCCAGGAGGCATGAATTCCCAAATCTCTGTCATCTGGGAACCTAGCATTCAGAACACCTATGTTTATGGGGAACACCTGAATCAAACTAGCACAGTGGGTATGCACAATTGCGTCTAGCTTGGTCAGGAATAATATAAAGTTGATTTTGATGTACAAAGCCCATAGGCTCATTCTTTAAAAATGGTTTATTTCAGAGCCAGTTTGAAGATTGACTCTACTCTGCTGTCTTCATTAAAGAAAAATGCTCTATACATTGCACTAAAGCCCTTATATTAATCATTGTACTCGATCCTACACTTACAATCTGCCTCCTTGGTGGATCACAATGCCCTGATATATAGACATCATAACAAAGAAAATATAAGCATGGCAGCCAGAAGAGTCATCAGGACAGAACTCAAAAATAGTAGAAATAAGTTCATTAACCTTGAAAGAAAAAATTTCCTCATTTACAGGTGGAAGTATCTATTTGTGATGTTTCATTTGAGAGATCCAGAGAATGCAGAAATGAGAACAGAACTTGGACCTACTCCTTCATCAAAGTTTAAATGTTAAATTCTTTTATCATCAACATCATTATTCTCACATCCCTAAAGCAAAATGCCACAGGATATGTGTGCCAAATCACTGTGCTAGCTATTAACTGGATGGGTATCATTTTCTTATGGCTAATAATTAGATTAAGCAATGTAATAAAACTACACAGAACCCATTGGGAATAATGGGAATTATCTGTTTCAAACAAATTGAGAGTTGATGAGCTCTGTCCTGGTTTTACTTACTTAGTGGAAATGCCATGTGTGACATATTCTGAATGTGAGTGTAAATGTCCTCAACCCCTGCATATATCTATATTTTCATCCATATCCAGAGGCCAAAATTAAAGAAAGCACTTTCATTGGCATGTGTCTCAGTCCCTAGATGGCTTGGTATTAAACCTCTGATATTAAACAAAGTTTTTCACTTTCAGCATCTTTAGAGAGTAGTAATATAGGGCTGCAGAGATGGCTTAGTAGTTAAGGCACTTGCCTGTGAAGCCTAAAGATCCAGGTTCAATTCTCCAGGTTCCACATAAGCCAGATGCACAAGGTGGCACATGCACCCAGAGTTCATTTGCAGTGGCTACAGGCACTGGCACACCCATATTCTCTCTCTCTTAATCTCTCTCTCTCCCTCCCCCTCTATGTCTCTAATAAATAAACAAAAATATGAAACAACTGAGAAGTAGTAATGTAGCGACTCTATAAGACTGCTATAAAGATTAAATATACTATAAATGCACATATATGTGTGTGTGTGTGAATATAAAATTTTAAATGCATAGAATGATAGTTTCAGCCACATCATAGTGTAATAGCTAAAGTCAAAGTGTTTCCTCAGTCCCAGATGTCAGAGTGTTCCTTTTCCACAACTGGGGCCAGTTGATTCATATATTCAGGTTTCAATCTGTTCTATCACATATAAATGTCTGGCTTTCTGACCAAAAGAACTTAAACACTTCTCTGTAGATATAGAAGACTCAGAAGAACAAGATAGCACACTCATAAGTCCACTGATTTGCCACTCATGCATCAATTAGTAAATATCTAATGAGTAAATACCATGTTCCAGGCTCTGAACTAAGGACTGCAGAGAACGAGTCATAGTTACTCATGGTTTATTTGAGTAGACAAAAGCAGAAAGAGATCCCTGGTATACGACAGGATGAATGCAACTCCAGAAGCAGGAATTGGCCAGAGCCTTCTCTTGTTGGAGGAAGTAGCTCACCATTTCCAGCATAAGTGCCAGTTCTACAATAACAATTCCTTGACACACTAGCCCTGCAGGACATGTATCTCTTTTCCTCTAGTCTGTTGACGTCCTGGTAACTCATGTCCTTTCCTTGAATCCAGTGTCCTTACTGATGCCTAAATTTCTGAGAGTCCATTCTCCAATAACACATCACCACTTCTGGGCTTTCCCACATTGCTTAAGCCATTGGGACTAACACACATGCTCTCCTGCAAAATTAGATTATCCCTCATCATCTCAAGTTGAGACTCCTTCATCCTCCTGACTGATCACGTCACATTTTAGCACCTGGGTTTTGAGTGTCCTGAAGTCTGATAAATACACATTGAGAATCTAAGACTGGCCCAGTGATAACTCTCCTGGCATATACCCAAAGCAATGAAGTGTAATATAAAATAAATGTTTATACATCCACATTTATTACAGCATTATTGACAATGACAAAATTATTAATAAATGTGAAGTAGCCTTGGTGTCTGTCAGCAGATGAATAAACTAAGAAAATATGAAGTAGTAATCAGCTATAAAGCAGAATAAATTCATGTGATTTTCAAGAAAATGTATGGAACTGAAAACCATCATGTTAAATGAAATAAGTCAGACTCACAGACAAGTATTACATGCTTTATCTCATTTAGAAAATGAAACTAGAGATAAAAGTGAAATGATGGAAGTCTAATAGTAGAAAAGAGGTGCTAATAGGAAAGGTAAATGGGAACCATGGGAGGGAGGGGTGAGAGAAAATGGTTAAGAGAGGACAATAAGGAATGGATTCAATAAAACATGGTGTGATCATATATATACCAAAGGCACACATTAGGAATACATTTATGTCAATAAGAAAAAAAACTCATTATAAAACAGATAAATGGCACACCAATCATTAGCTGATACTCTTTTCCTTGTAATTCTTCCTTTACCCTATAGGTGACAGAACAGTAATTACTTAGTATTTACCATATACCAAAACACTGTGGAAGACACTGGAAAAAGAATGGAGAATGAGGCATAGTCTACAGGCTTGCTACAGCTCCATCTGTAAACTAGCTCTTTCCAAACTGGAAGACAAGAAGTAATACAGGAATGGTTATCTACAGTTATATTATGTTTCAAGAGAATTCAATTTGCAGAAGTCCCAGTATATGAAGGTAATAAAATCAAGTATGTTCCTTTCTCATCTTCATTCTCTCTGAGCATTACAGTTGCCTAAGAGAGACATGCATTAACCATAGTTACGTTTTAAAAAAAAAGAATTCTAAGAGTTATGATTAGAGTTAAAATTAAAAGGTACCTACAATATTCTAGGTGTAATGTTACAAAGGTGAATTAGGGACATTTTCTTCCATAAGTAGATTGTGATATAGAAAGAACATAGCACAAAATAATTATATAATATACATTTAAATTATATTCTGTTAATAATTGGCTAGTTTTGCATGTAAAATAAGACTGTGCATGTGCCTACAACTTAACTTAAAAATAATGATTCTACCTTTATATGCTCATGTGTTTGTATGAAGAACAGACGTCAATATCAGGAATTTTAAGTCACTCTTCATCTTGCTAGCTGAGACAGGGTCTCCTGTTGAACCCAGGGCTCATGAGTTCAGCTAGAGTAGATAACAAGTGAGCTCCAGGTATTCCCTATCTCCTCCTCCCTAGAGTAGGGATCATGTGGTACACCATCGTGCCCAGGATTTTTATGGTGGTTCTGTCAATCCAAACTCACATCACCATGCTTGTATGGCAAGCACTTTATCCACAGAGCCATTTCCCTAGGTACATGGAAAAAAGATTAAGAACACATAAAATGAATGCAAGGGAAAGAATCTGAATGAGGCATCACCCAGACTCAAAATAGGGAGAGAAATAAGCACAGGTTACCTGGAACAAGGCACTTACATGCAACTAAGAAAGATGAGTAAAAACAGGGCTAATGAGTGGGTGAAACATAATGAACATATTTTTATGCTCAAAGATTTTATTTTAAAGAATGTAGTATTTGAGGCACTTTATTTGGCAAAGACTTAAAAGTATCCACCAAAGAAAGTACCTCAACCATAAAAAATTATTTTCTGATGTCAGTCCTAAAACAGTTCTAGAATTTTTGGTGGTTTCAATGGAAGCTGGATGGGCAGTGGCAGATGACCCTATAAAGTTTTAAATAAAACAAAATAAAGAACATCTGAAGTGGAAAGGTAGTCATAACTTTGCCTAAAACTGAAAGGGGTATGTGTGTAGATTAATTTTGATTCTCCTGACTCCTTACACAAAATGTCAACAGTATAGCTAAAATACCAGTTTTAAAATTAGATTGACTCCAAAATTCGTAGCTTCTAAACTTTAACTCCTTCACCAAAAGAGTAAGGCAGTATTGATTGTGAGGAATGAATGAAATAACCACAGTCACAATGAATAAGGAGGAGCATTATTCATACTGTTACAACATGGTGACAGGGGGGACCTGACTACTACCCATCATCCGATTAAGAGCTGATATTATACATGGTTTCAAGCCATAAAACACAATTGCAGATCCACCTCATAGTCTCCAAGGGAGGATGTGGATCAGTGCTGCTTATGGAATGAGAGCCATAATTCTCCCATGATCAGGCCAGACACTTCCAAGCACAATGCACACAGGACAAAGCAATAACTGACATCCATTCTTGCTTTGTTTCCTAAGCGTGGTAATGGTGTCAGCTTCCTTCCTCTCACAGAGCTTGAGCAGAACAGACACAGAATTTATTTCACTGTACTGCCAACACTTCATTTCTCTGGAATAATTCTCTGGGTATATCCTTGACTGTAACTTATTTGTCAGTCCTTCCCCAGCACAGCTTAGGAGTTCTTAGAGGAGAGATGCTGAATCAATATTTGAGCTTTATGTGGGTCCTGGAGAAGCCCTTAATGCACAGCAGAGAGGTTCAGTGGCTCAAAGATGACTGGGAAATAGTGCTATTCAAGTGAGTTAACTTCTGGTAGAGAGGTGGTGCCTGAGATGCAAAACCTACTTCTTTGCTTGTTATCAAAGGCTGAGAAGGAACCTCATGATCTGAATTCAAGAGTTTTGGAAACAGATATAATCTGTCATCACTGCCACAATCCATAGACATACACTATTATGATCCATAGAGACCCACTGCCACATCTACAAAATCCATAGACATTCACTGCCAATGCTACATAGTCCAAGGACACCCACTACCTCCACTACATAATCCATAGACCTCCACTACATAATCCACAGAGACCCTGAGCTGCCTTTTCAGTTTCCAGGTACATTAGTTACTTCTCCCTTTGCTGTGACCAAATATCTGGCCAAAAGCAATTTAAGGAAGGGTAGTTTATTTTATTTTGGCTTTCAGTGTTAAGGGATGAAGTCCATAGTGCAGAGAAGGCATGGCAGTAAGAGTGGGAAGCAGTGGCTGGTCACATTTCATCCACAGTCAGAAGTAGAGAGTAAAGAGGAAGTAGGGTCATGCAATAAACATTTAAGTCCCATGCCCTAAGTGAGGCTTCGCACGTAAACGATAACCTTTATAAACAGCACCACCATCTGGGGACCAAGGGCTCAACAAATGAGCCTATTTGGGACAGTTTATTTTAAACTCACAACACCAACTCTGAAGGAGAAACTGGGCCTAAGTTCTGTCTAGTCTTATTGTGCTGACCATAAACAAATATTTAAATTATCTGAATTATCTGTTCATTGTTTTCTCTTAAAAATTGAGCCTTCGGCTCTAAAGTTACTTCTAGTTCTATACCATTTAGAAAATTAATAACAACTTATACAGTATTCTATCTGCAAGTCATGAATTCATCTAGCTCTCTAATCATTCAGTAAACACTTATTATAGGCTTACTCATCCTGGGCACTGCACTGAGAATGTGCAGAAAGCAAATCTGTCCCCTGATTTTGGTTTTCATATTCTTTATCTCTCCTGCCAAAAGAAAAAAAGAAAGAAAAAGAAAAAGAAAAAAAGGAACACAAACACACTCACTCTTCCCAATTTTGGGGGATGTTAGTAAAATACAAGAGGGAAGTAATACAAACTGATCTGACCTCAGAAGCAATCAGGTTTATAGACTTATACACAGAAGTGACACAGAGTCTAAAAGTACATGAAATAAGGTTGAAAGCATTTCAGTATGGCCAACATGAATGTTGTAGAAATAGCAATGAGACTGGACCATGTAAAGAAATGAGGATGAAAACAGAAAAATGGAAGATGAGGAAGGAAATATGGATGTGGGAGAGGATGCATACACATGTTCCTCAATTCCAGAAAGACTGTGGTGTGGAAGAAGAAACCTTAAATATTTTCTATATGGTTTTATTAGATAAATGTATGACCACTTGAAGTTAGAGAAAAATAGACTTGTGTTAAATGAAAAAAAAACTCACAGCATAAATATATAACAAAATGTGATGCTCAGGAAGCACTGAATTCCTTCTCATTAAAGTGCTTGAACAGAAACCTACAGAATGACAATTATAGGTAGAGTACTGTACTGTGGAGAGCTATAGACAGTGCATGGGGTCAATGAGAGAATGGCTAAGTGGCTAAATGAATCAACACACTCTGGCCTGAAACCCCTTATGTAAGCTGTGATTATACAGCTGGAAAAATTTCTATACAATTCCTTTCATTCTGAGAATCTAGAATTTTATGGATCTATGATTCTAATAGAGGGTTTTATGGGCCAAAGAGAGTGATTTGGAGAGTGTAAAAGTGGTTTCTATTTTAAAGGATCTTTCCTACCTGCTTGGAATTGCAAAAGATTTCACTTTTATAATCTATAAAATAGGAAATTATACACATATCACAGAATGTGTTTTTAAAGATTAAAAGAAAATATTTAAGTACCTGATTCTGTGAGACTAAATGAGTTAACCCATGTAAGAGTACTTAAAATGGTACCTGGTAGATGTTCATTTTATCTTTTGACAGTAGGATTTGTTGCTTTGTTGCTATGTAAACCACTTTAGATGAAGAGTACATTAACACAAACTCTGGAGGGCAAAGCTTGTTTGGTAAGGCACTTGAATCAATTTGTCTTATGCTATCAGAACACTTCCAGACAAGAAGTGTCCCTAGTATGAAAAGTCCATGAACTTAAGCTTGTGTGTGAAGAGACAAGAAATTTCAAAAATAAAGATTAGTTATAGTGATGGTTTCTCTTCATTGTCCCTGTCACCTTGATTAGATTTGGCATCACCTCTGAGACACACACTTCTGGGTGTGTCTGTGAATTTGTTAGCAGAGAAATTTAACTGAAGACCTCCTTAAATGTAGGTGGCACTATTCCATGTGTTACAGTGCCTGGCTGAATACAAAGGGGAGAAGAAGAAAGACACTGAGCTCAGCATTCTCTGCTCTCTGCTTTACAGTCTGGCTGGAAGTGAGGACACACAGCTGCATGATTCTTCCACAAATCATGGCACGCTATTCCCTTCATGTAGACTATATCTTTTCAAACTGGGAAGAAAGAGAAAATAATATTCTCCCTAACACTGCTTCTGTCAGGCATTTTGTCACAGTGAAAAGAAAAATAACTAATACAGAGATTAGAGTGAGTTTCAATGTTTCTCTAGTGTATAATTGTGTGTGCTTACCAGACTAAGCTGCTCAGTATTTTGCTTGACTGAGATACAAAACTATGTCTCACCTTCTCTCCCTCTCTCTCTCTCTCTTTCTCTCTCTCTCTCTCTGTGTGTGTGTGTGTGTTTTATACTCCCTTTTTAGCAAAATATTAAGCCTGAGATAGCATCACAACATCCTATGTGTAAAATGCTATAAATATTTGGAAATAAATGTCATTAGCCAACCATTAAACCTCAACTCCTTGAAAGAAAAGTTATTTATAGATGAAATATGATTTCCCGTGTATCTGCCAGGTTAAAAATCTTGTTTATTTGTCCTTTCCTTGATCTTTTCCTACCCCTTTATGTTCTTCATAAATTGGTGCATTTATTCCAGATACTTATTCATCACCTTTGATTTGGTTTCTCCCTCCACAGATCAGATGTGCATTGACATTTTAGCTAGAGCACTTCACATTCGTTAATATCTACCAGATAGTTTTACTGTTCAGACACCTTTAACATTTTAGTGGAAACTCTTTAAAAGCTTGTGGCATCATTGCCTCACATTCAAAAGGGACTGAAATGTGTCCATCAATAACAACTTATGATACATTAAAATGCAGATTAAAACACATAACAGTAAAATATACTTTATTTAGACTTAATAAAAATTAGCGCATCTTTAAGAGTGTGAAATATTTTCAAATGTAGATGCAACTAGAAAGGGCTCCTATGGCAGGAAAATGTCCCCCAAGGCTTGTTTTGGAACACAGAATTAATATGTGGCTTTAGTCTCATGATTTCATGAATTAAAGTGCTTAAATTGACTACTGTATTTTTGTGTTTTTCCCATACATAATAATATTTCCACAAGGAACAAAGACAGATGCCTCTGGCCTATAAGAAGGGACTGGGTCCTGAGCACATAACATTTTAATTATAAGCTCATGTTAATGAAAGAAGCATGGAGGCAGGTGAGGATGGGACCAAGCAAGGACTGCATGCACATCCTTTATTCCAGCCTCCCTCTCACCTCATCAGAAGCGGAGCCTTTGCTGTCTCCCTTTACACACAGCCCAGTGAGTTGACATGTGGATTCCCTTTTAACTGTGGCTGCCCATGAGGTTTGTGACTTAAGAGAGAAGTTGACCATGTTTTTTACCGTGTTAATAGCAACAAAACCTATGATGACATGCCAAGCTCTTTAAAGCCCCACTGTGCTTGCAGCGGATCTTGCCAATAGAAACCTGCTTCACTTAGCATTGCCCAAGCAATGCCCCCTTCCTTATAGACAGTGATATTGCTTGGCCAGTGGCTGTTGGCTAGCCGGTAGTAGAGTTATAGTCATGACTGCGCTGGTAATGGAGCAGATAGGTAAGCACAGGCTTTACGAGTTACTTGACAGATTTCCAGAAAAAGAGAAGAACTACTCAATTCCTTGACTTACTAACATTTTTGCGACTAGTATTAGATTATTGTGGTGGCTTTCTGGACATAGCAGCTTGGTCAATGTTTCTTTTGTCTATAGAAGAATGTGGTTGGTGTTTTTATAGAATCTGAGAACTGGGGTAGATATGTCAGTAGCAACCCTGTACATAGCCACATTACTCCACTGAAAAGGAGAGAGATTGTAAAAGAGGGTTGCAAAATGTTCTTGGTGGTTTGCCTATATTTTCTCTCATGTCTAATGAAAACCCCCACTTTGGGACTGCTGGACATTACCCTGAAGGAGTATTATGTGGTGTTTATTTTTTTTTTTCTTTAAGATGTAGACATCCATGTATATACTCTGTGGTTTGTGAAAATAGTCTCATTCATGCACATAATCATGTACATATTTATATGTATGCATATTTCTTACTAGGTTGGCTTGAATGGTCATGGCCTTCCCAATAATGGTGGCATTTCCCTAGCATATTTCTCAGGGTTAAAATTTATATTGCAGCGTTACAACCTGGCCACAACCTGGGCCTAACCATGAGGACACAATCAATATTTGTCACCTACAGACAATGTCACTTCTAGGTTACATTTATTACTGTAAAGCTGAAAACAGAGAAGAGTCTCAACCCATTTGTTCATATTTTTAAGCCTTTTTTTGAACCATATAATATGAAAGGTCAGACTCAAGTTTTTAGAGAAAGGCAGTATTCCTTTTCCAGGCTCACCACCACAAAATACCACAGACTGGGTTGCATAACCCCAGTGAAGATGTTAAATCCAAAACCAAGGACAGATAACTCCAGTTCTGCCCAAGGCCGCATTTTCTCCTTATAGATATCATGTTCTTGCTGGGTCCTCACTTTCTCATTTTAGGACTTCCTTCTTGTTGGATTAAAGAACCACACTCTATTGATATCATTTAACAGGATCTTTTCTTTAAAGTCTTTATATTCATATACAGTTCATTCTGAGGTATGAGAGGATTAGGATCCGACATAGGAATTTTGTTAAAATACCATGTAGCTCATAACAGAGGATGTCTCTAAGGAAACTACTACAAGAGGAACACTTGGTTGTATACACCTATAATCCCTGCACTAGAAAGGCTGAGATAGAAGAATTATGAGTTTGAGGCCAGTCTGAACAATGCAAGGGGTTCTATGTCAGACTAGGCTACATAGTAAAATCCTGCCTCACATCAAACAAAAAGCAACAAAAACAAAAAAAACAGGAAGTTATCATAAGGACTATTCACCTTAGGACAATTCACTCTGAGTCTCATATTAACAATGATTTCTTTGTTGAAGTTATTCTTCAGCTGCCAATTTTAGAGCACTGTTCTGTCTTTTGTTCATGAACAATAAAAAAACAGATTATTCAGGGCATAAGTCAGTTCATATTTGGTGAGAAGGTTATGCCAGGATGCTATGTTTTAGTGAGACTTTTAGAAAGCATAACACATGACTAAACTAATAAGAGAAGAGAGGCATCATTGCTAGTTCAGAACTGAAGAAGCTTAGGAGCATCTGTACATTTCTGACTCACTGAAATGTCTTTATCTGTTATTTTTTGGCTCTTTTGATCCCAGCTTACCAGTGGTACTGTAGCTAATAAAATTTCAAAAATCCTCTTGCTACTTGATTAAATGCCTCTTTGCCATTTAAGGTTAGATTCCCCAGATTCTTAGTAAGTCATAAAAGTTCTGGAGAATGTCATCCCTATCTATTCTTCTCTGCACTCTCTCACCCTTAATCACAATAGCATTCATTGTTACTAGCTTTAATAAACTCAGACAACAAAAACTGCTCATCTTCAGTTACAGGCATTTTCCTCAGAGCTTTATATTTATTACCCCAACTAATTCTCACAGCATCCTTATGAAATATACACTCTTATTATTCCCATCAAGGGTGAGGAAAAAGCTGGGTGGGTTGATGTATGCCCATAAATCCTGAAGCAGAAGAATCACAAGTTTGAAACCAGCCTGTATTTCACAGTAAGATTATAATCTCAAAGGAAAACACAAGAAAAATCAGAAAATTGAAGCTCTGTTTGTTATCATTTTCTTGATTACTTGCTTTCTCTTTGTCCAGAACCTCCACAGCTCCTTGCAATCCTGTAGCTGTCCCCATCCAACTTCACTTGGCAATAGCAATACCCATCCGCAGATGGTCCAGCATTGTTCGCTGAACATCTCTATGTTAACTCAATTCAGCTCTGATACCAGGCTATTCCTCTAGGTTAGTATGTTCTTTGCCTGACCCACCTCCACATACGTGGTTGCTGAATGGTGTGGTGTGGTGTGTGTTTGTGTGTGTGTGTGTGTGTGTGTGTGTGTGTGACCCTTCCAGAACTGTTAATCATTATGTGCACATTTGCATTATTTTATATAACTTCCACATTTAAAGTCAGAGTTTAATTATTCTAATGCATATTTTTCTAGATCTATACTCCATTTATAAATCTATGCCAGGAAAGATGATTTTTGCTTTCATTTAAGGCATTGTGTCTAAGTCTTTTGCAGCTCATATAGCTAGAAAGGTAAAATAACAGAAAGATGCAGCTTATGTCCAGTTAATTAGAAATATTCCCAAAGAAGTGACTGGAGTCATAGCTCAGCAGTAAAGGTACTTGTCTTCAAAGCCTAATGACTAGGGCTTGATTGCCCAGTACCTATGTAAAGCTGGATGCCCAAAGTGGCACATGCATAAGGGATTTGTTTGCAGTGGCTAGAGACTCTGTCATGCCCATCAAAGGTCTCCCTCTCTGCTTGCAAATAAGTTAATAAATAAGAATATTTTAAATAGAAATATTCCCACAGAGACTGAGGGGATGGCTCAGAAGGTAAGAAAGCTTGGTGCACAAACATGAAGACCTGAGTTCAAACCAAGCACCCACCACATAAATAGCCAGTCTTGGGTGTGCATACCTGTAACCCTAAACCTGGTGAAGAGTCAGAAACAGAAGTAACACTGGGGCTTACAGGCCAGCCAGTGTAATCAAAGAAACAGCAAACTATAGGTTCAGTGAGAGACCCTGTAGCAGGAAAATGGGACAGAAGTTCAATAGAGAACATATATCATCTTTCTGACCTCTACATGCATGTGACTGTGGCATGCATATCTATCTGCACATATGCATGCGTATAACACATACACATATACACACCGCACATATTATACATACACCCACCACATAATAAAAAGGAAGCATTTCTACAACAGAGGAACAATATATTCATACTCCAGGTACTTATCTGGGTATTTATGTGAATTGAGTCCTTATGATGACCCATCAGAAAAGGAGTGTAATTATATTATATTACATTATCAAAGAAAGAGTCAAGCATAGAAAGGATTAGGCATTTAGTCAGAGTCACCAATGTGTTTGGAGGAATTGGGCTTATGCTGGACTAATGAGGCCACAGACTTGTATGTTCACCACATTGACCTATAGAAACAGCTCATCACACACACACACACACTACTTGTTTGCTTGGGGACTAAAATGCTCAGCAAGGCATGTGAAAAGTATTTTTTGCATGACATACTGGAAGCCATGTTCTTTATATCACCACTTGATTTAGGACACTGGAAAATGCTCCTCATTCCCTCTGATTAATAATCTTGAGAGGTTACATAGTGCTTGTTAGACATATTTGAATAGCAACAATCACTAAGGGAGGACAAAGGGTCAATTTTATAATAGATAAATATACAAAATACAATACAAGATACAATTTACAGGAAATCTTTCATTCAGCTTTGTCACAACTTCATGCATTTATATAGCATCAAAGTGTCCTTAATATGCTTATCTAATATTGCTCCTGTTCCTTGGATATTTGACATTTAAATATCTATTCGGACTTCCTCATAAAGAAAATGTAATCTAGTAACCATTAAATAAAAACAATCAACTATAAGCATTATCCAAATTATCAACTAAATATATGGCCAAAGGAAAATTCAGATCTTCTTGAGAGTATACATGTATAGGAAGCTCTTTATTCTGTTTGTGTTTCTTTTCTTTATTCTTCCCTCCCATTTCCTTCTCTTTCCCTTCCCAGTTACATAAGAGGTGTTTACAATGTACCCATCAACATTGGAGAAGACTGGGGTTCAGTCAAAAGCCCCTATATCCATTATGCTTTCTTCCTATAACAAAAGTAACCAACAAAAAAAGAGATTTACAATAAAAGTAGAGTAATGTGAGAAGTTCTATAGACATTGAAGAGCCATTGTCAACAACTTTTCAAATGCATTATCCAGTCTGGGCTCTCCTAATGGGAGAGATTGTTGAAGGAAACACAGGAGGAGGAAATGGAGCCTGGGTCCTTCTTCCTCACTGTTTCCTGCAGGGTCATGGGCTAGAGGGTGGATCTTCATGCTGCATACTCTGCATTCATTTTGAATTTTGGTAGCTAGAAACCTGGCTGCACAGTTTAGATGAAGTGGCTTGATCTGACCCCTCCAGGGTACTGCTATTTTCATTTGACCCAGAGCCCATTGGAAGGCAAAAAATAAGATAAGTGCAGGTGTTTGGTAACTGACATCTTTCTTAAGACAGTATGATATCATCCAAGAAGACTTGAAAAGTTCAAATCCTATTCTTTGATTCTCTGGGGTCCTTCAGTACAACTTCTAGAGGTGAGAAACGAGACCTTAGAGGTGGCAGTATAGTGGAAAAGAAGGGCAGCTAGGATGGTGAGAGCGCAAGAAAGGAAAGGAGTGCCTGGGCAACAATGCCAACACTCTGAGGCAAAAGACAAGGTGTGTGACTCCCAAGGTCACAAAGACCAGAGGTTTCCTGACTTGGGTAATCTGGCTGATCTACATAAATCACTACCCTACTGTTACTGTTATTGAAAGATTCGGGGAATAAAAGTGGAATAAAAGATTAAGAGTTTTTGCTTTTGCTAAACCTGCTCTATTCAGCTTCTGTAACATTGCTTGCTTGCTTCTGCTAAATAAAAAGAACCGCCATTTTATGATATCCATCAAAGTTAGTTAACCTGGAGAAAATGAGCTGCCTAGGATGTGCTTTGTTCTTTTGTCAAGTTACTGGTCACCTAAGAGATGCCTGGCCCAACTGCCCCTTCCATGAACTCTGCCCCTGTGTCCTGAAACTCCCACCCCACCTGTGGTTACTCAATTAAGAGACACCAGGTGGATCTGACCAATCAGGACCCACTCTATATGGAAAATTCCTAAGGCAGGTCCCCCTCCCTACAGCAACCCACAAGGTCCCCCTCCCTATGGCAACACACAAGGTTCCAGCGCGCGCCCTCTCTGAACCAATCATTTTAAAGGGCGCGATATGATGTAACCCCTTTGTCCTTTTTCCCGCCTCACTCCCTTTATAAGCCCTTCCCTTCAGGGGGCCGGGGCTCTTCACCCCTCCTGCGCGAGGACTCCGTGTTGAGCCCTGGTGCACCGGTACCCACAATAAACCTCTTGCTGTTATTGCATCGAGAAGTGTCTGTGCTGGTTCTTGGGTCTTGCCTGGTCCTTGAGACTTGGGGTACCTCCCTTTGAGGAGGGGTCCCAACATTATCTTCTTCTTTTTGGTTTTTCAAGAAATGCTACTTGAGACTATAGAGATCATTCCAGCATTTTGAAGTTAAAAGCAATCTCCTCTAAATTCCCTTTGCTCCAGTTTCTCTTTTCACTTAAATTTTTATGGTTGGAAGAATATAATTAATTCAACATGGTTGCTTAGAGAGATGTTTTCTAAGTCCTGCTGGGCATGCAGTAGACATTGATTCAAAATTGGGCTTAGGGAATAAGACACTCAAGTAAATGATTTACTATATTTGATGGAAATTTTTCTAGATTGTTTTCCTTGTCTGAAAAATGCATATTAGAACTGTTAAACAGTATGAAATATTTGTATCAACAGATATTTCTGGAATAGCTATATCAGCTCAAAATTATGTTAATGGGGCAGGAGAGATGGCTCAGTGGTTAAGGCAATTCTTGCAAATTCTAATGACCTGTGTTTGATTCAACGCTACCAAGAAAAGGCTTCCTGAACAAAACCCCAGTAGCTCACAATCTTAAGCAGTCACTCAACCAATGGGATCACATGAAGCTGAAGTTTCTTTACAGACAAGCATACAATAAACAAAGCCAGTAGATTACCCACAGAATAGGAGAAAATATTTCCTCATTATCCAACTGACAGAGGTCTAATCTCTAGAATCAAAACCTAAACAATAAAAAGTCAAACAACCCACTCCCAAAATGGGGTAAAGTGCTGGAGAGGCAGTTCCCAGAGGAAGAAATACAAATGTCAAACACACACTTAAGAAAATGTTCATCATCCCTAATCATCAAGGAAATGCAAATTAAAACAACTATGAAATTCCACCTTACCTCAGTAACGATAGCAAACATCACAAGACAAAATGAAAATAAATGCTGGCAAGGATGGATGTGGAGAGTTAGGAACTCTCATCCACTCTTGGTGGCTGTGTAAGATGGAACAACAACTTTGGAAAGCAATATGGATACGCCTGAAAAAGCTGACTATAGAGTTACCAACAGACCCAGTTATTTCCTTACTGGGCATGTACCCTAAAACCTTTAAACCTCAGTCCAGAGAGATTTGCTCAACCATGTTTATAGCAGCTCAATTTGTAATAGCTAAGAGCTGGAATCAACCCAGATGTCCATCACTAGAAGAATGGATAACTAAGATGTGGTATATCTACACAATGGAATTCTATACATCAGTAAGAAAAAAATGACACAATGAAATTTGAGGAAAAAATGGTTGAACCTGGAACAGATCATTCTCAGTGAACTTAACCAATCACAGAAAAAAAAAAAAAAATCACCACATAGTCTCACTCATCTACAGCACCTAACCTGAATCTACCCAAGATGCCTTACATACCCAGCAAGCATCTCAGGGACTAGACAATAGGATGGGTGAGGAGGGAGGGGAGGGCAACGGAGGTGGTAGGAAAGACAAATCTAGACCAAAAAGGCAATGGTACCATAAAATTCTACATCCTAAAAGGCAGACCAAATGGCTGAACCTTCACCAGGCCCTTAGAGGGAACACCTGAGCCACAAGACACTGGAGAGGGTATGATGAAGATGGATGTTAATCTTCTAAAGCTTCTCTTCCTCTCTCTCTCTCTCTTCTCTCTAACTCTTTTATATTAGTCATCTTTTTCTTCCTTTTCTTAGTGGGCACTGACCTGTAACTCCCAGTACCAGCATGTTGCTATCATCCACAATGAGCTTTGATCAGAGAGACCTACAAGGTTTCTTAAAAGAAAGATAGATTTCTCTCAGAGTACTTGATGACCCACAGTAAGCGCGTCTAGTGCCAGAAGGTGCTACATGGGTGACTGGGGGAAAATGACCAATATCTGTCCAAGGCAACTCATGGTCTAACCTACTTAGTAGCAAATAACCTGTCATGATGCTCACACAAGTGCAATAGTGGCACACAGCCATTGTGGGAAACCAACTGCTCTTGATTCAGCTAACTGATCCCCTCAGTGGTACGGGACCCATAGCTGGAGCTGGGAAACAATACCAGAACCATATCCAAACATTAGCCCACTCTCCATTATCAAGCTACCACCAATCATGGGCTACAAGAAGGCCTACACCTATTAAATTCTCTATTAAAAAGTAAGGGTTATCTCATTTGTCTGGTGCTAACTTACTCTCCATTGGAGAATCTGCTTCTCTTTTTCAGATAGATGTAGATCCTAAGGAGAGAGCCACGCCATCATACCTCAAAAGGGCCCCAGCTGAAACTAAGAACAATTGACGAAACAAGGAAGTGTACTGTTTTCTTAGTGAACTAGGTACCAGCCCAAGGGTGAAGGAGATCAACACAGAGAAAAATCAACTCCTACCAAATCAGAGATCCAGAGACCCAGAGGCCTCCAACACCTTATCACTGAAGAAGACCAACAATGAACCCAACATGGCTCAGGGAAATTTTGCAGAAGAGGGGCCGGAAAGAATGTCAGAGCCACATGTTGGGTCATGATATGCAGAGATATTTATCTTACCCATACCTGTGAGCTAACTCCACAATGCATGACCCGTATCCCTCAACAAGGAGGGGACAAGGGGAAGGGGTAGGTCAGGGATGAGCCTAATAATGGTACCAAACTGACTGTATCTGCTGAGTACAAAACAAACAAACAAACAAACAAACAAACAAACAAATAAAGCCAGGCACACAAATTTGCATATGCACCTGCAGTACACTTGCAACAGCTAGAAGACTTGGCACACCTATTAATGCTCTCTCTCTCCTCTCTCTCTCCTCCTATCCTCCTCTCTCTCCTTCTATCCTCCTCTCTCTCCTCTCTCTCTCCTTCTATTCTTCTCTCTCTCTCTCTCTTTTCCTTGCTGTCTCTCTCTTGGTAATAAATTAATAAAATATTTTAAAATTCTGTTACGACAAACATAAATTAGTTTTGTTTCTTGGTGTATTACTCTGAAAATGTGCTCACTTGGCAAGAATTTTAGGCCCTATAACCATACCTAGAGTACTTTAAATTGAAGTTTTCAAAATAATGGAAAATATATCTTTTAATATTATTAGAAACTTGCTTTTGGGGGAACCTTTCACTTAAAAATGAGGCCTCATTCATTTGGCCCATCATCTATGGTTCATTTGAATTTTAAAATATATGTTTTCTTGAATTCTGATATGGCAAGAGCTTTTTATTTTCCTTAAATAACTACTTTGAAAGAACATGACTGAAAGATTGAAGGCTTGCCACTCACTCATTTTTGGCTAGCAAGAATGTTACCTCCCAATAATCCACAGACATGTTTACATATGTTATGCTAACCATGGGCTCTTCTGAGGTTTGCCTGGAAATTAAATAATTTATGCTTTCTTTTAAAGCTTGGCTACATATAAGTTAAAGCAAAAATAGAAATTGTATTTATAGAGTAAAATGGAGTCAAAGAAATGCACAACAACAAAAACACTCTGCCACATTTCACAATAAATAAAATATTGTTAACAAATGTGCCTGTGCTTCTCTGGACAGTTTATACTAGACTTAAGGGCTGTCATATAAATAAGCAATTGCAGACAATGTGGCTCTGCTTAGTTCAGACTTTAACACTGGAAGGGAGCTTAAAAATTATTTGTGTAAACTCTTATTGACAAGAAGGCTCAGAGCACGAACCAAGAAGTGAGTTAGCCAAGAATGGTTTCGTAACTTCTGAATACATACAAAGATACCCAGGGGCCTCTCTCTGCCCTCCTTGCAGAGATTCCCTGAAGCTAAAAGGACTATGAAGAGTAGTGGGCTGGGCTAGGATCATTAGATATCTTCAGTGTCCAGGCAAGGAAAAGAAGATGTTCACAGTGATGTTCAAAGGAACCAGGGCCCAGTAATTACTGCTTCACAGTGTGTCACTAAGGCTTGAGCATATTCCACAGTTGCATTGTCTTGCATTGAATCGCCCTCCCTTCCTGGTACATCAATAGAGAAACCAGTGGGCAGTGTAGCCCCTAGAGCCTTTCCTTATGATTTTGTATAGCTATTTCATCTGAATGGCAATATTCCCTCCTGGAGAAATGAGAAATGTTTTCAAGATTCAGAAAGGCAATGGCACATACCAGGCTCCTGAAGTTTATAAAGTCACAAGATTCAAAAGACCTCTTCCCCAGAGTACAAAAGTGGAGAAAATCTGCAGGGAGCTCTAAGAATGTAGCTTTCTTGAATCATAAACCATGTGAAACAGGCATTTTGGGGTTCCCTGCCAATGAACCAATATGTCAGTGTACCACTAATTTTGTGATGTCCCTGGATTCTCATCTTATGAATTCAAAGAATGAAATCCACAGATCAGAGGATAAGTTTCATATAGATTTTTATAATAGCTTAAGAGCTTTCAGGAGGGAAAGGTTGAAGAGAAGGGGACTTAAAGGAAGGAAGGAGGACAGCTCTTGCACAAATAATTGAGAGGAATTGGGGAAGCCCTGAACTTAACAGGAGGAAGCAGGAAGAAATCTTGCCCAGGGAGACAAGAGACTACTTCAGAAGCCCACCTCAAGACTCAGCTTGGGAGTTTTTATGTGAGCCATGTGGATGGGCAGCTGGTTTGGCCAGTTAGTCTTGACACCAGGTATCTTGGGTCAGGATATCTTGAAAAGGGCAATCTTTGCAGAAATATTAATTCTCTAGATAGGACCTTCTCAGTAGGGAGTAAAAGGACTTCCTGAAGGGCAGAGATAAAGAAAGGACATTTCTGACCTATAGTAAAGTGTAATGACCTAGATTTTGCTCCACAGGCCCAAAGACAATTCCCACATTTAGCCAAGAGGAAGCTATTCTCTTTGGTGTCAACCCTAAACTACCTAGCCAATTTCTATCTCCTATGCTACTTACTACACACGCTGGGGAAGTCTTTGAAATGATGTAGCTACCTTTGAGTCACCCATGTTCTTATAAGTAACCTTTCATCTATGCTCCTATTGGGTCACCGAGCTAGATTTGGGTGGAATCATTTCTTTGCTCAGCAGATGGTGCTCTTTCTGGAGTGAGTAGTTGTTTATTGGCATCACTCTAGGTCCAAGTCACACAACACATGATCACTGCCCAAGAGTGCCTATCTATATGGTCAATGTGGTCATATTGAAGCTGAATCATATAGCCTCATCCTCACCACTTATCAAGCCTTGTCCTATGGCATAGAAGAAATCAACCCACCCAGTGAAAAGGACTACACTTTCTGGCTATGCATAAGAGTCACTTGCTCACTGTTGTATACCTTTCAAGGAGGGTATCTTAATTCCCTTATATAAATGATAGAGGCTAAAGGGATCCTGGGCACATTACCATATGTAATGTCTCTAGAAAATCTCCTTTCCAAGTCTGAAACTCAGCTAAATGGCCATCATTAACAGTTGTGACTGTTTTTTATTATTATTTTTTTACAGTCAGTTTGGTAAAGGAACAAGTGAGGGTGCACACATCCTTCCACCTTTGAACCAATGATATATAATCTCTGAAAGAGATTTGGTCAATTGAAGACAGCACATGGGCCTCTGTGGCCATTTTGAGCAATCATCCTTGAATTTCCAACTAGGATCCACCTTTCACATTCCAGTCATGATCAGTTCTGCAGGGCCGGTGCACTGTGTGGCATTTTTTAAAGATGGTGCATTTCCACAGCCATGCCCTTGGATATGTTTGAATGCTTCAATTGTGCTTTGACATTTTCATGTCTTCATTAGTGAATCCCAGCCTCTCTCTTATTTTTGAAACCATTGCTTGCCCCTAACACTACTTTCAGAGAGCCATTTGCTCATTGAAGAATTAGGGCACCTTTTATTACTCTCAACAATAAAATAATGTGATGTCTTTCTTTGTCTGAACAATGAGGCCATCCATTATTCTTATGCATGCTCTCATCATGTGGAAAATTCAAGTTGGTTTAATTTAATTCAACCTACTGAATCACAGAATATTATCCCTGGAGCCCTAAGTATTTATAAAGCACCAGCCACACACAGACAAGGCATGGTGCCCTCTGCATTGGCCATCATGAAGTGACACTATCTCAGTTTTTCCTTTTCTCTTGAGCTGATGTGATGGTCAGTCATCACTGTCAACATGACTAGATCTGGAGTCACATAGAGGGTACACTGCTGAGGGAGACCATGAGGGTGTTTCCAGAAGAAAAGTTTAGCTGGGGGAAGACAAAACATGAGTGAGGGCCAGTACCATTCCGTGCACTTGGCTCCTGTCCTGAATAAAAAGTACAAAAGGAGAAAGCAGTCTGAGCGCCAGCATTCATCTCTGTCTGCTTCTTGACTACAGACACGATATAACCAACTGTCTCACATCCCTGCCACCATGCTTTCCCTGCCATGATGCCTGTACACTCAAACGCTGAACCAGAATAAACTCTTCCTTCCTTAAGCTGCTTTTGTCACATATTTTGTTATAGCAATGATAATATTAATTAATAGAGCTGCTAAATATCTTACTTTCAACAGGTCATCAAAGACAGTCATTGAATAACACAGTAACTATTTTTCTTAAAAAACGATAACAATGACAGCTTCAAAAGTCTTGATATAAAACTGAGCACCTGATCCATAATCTAAACCAGAACCAAAGGAAAGTCTAGAAAGAATCGTTAGAACTTCATACTGTTTGGTCCCAGACTCCTGACCCTAATCATGACTGCATGCTATTCCTCCACCCAGACAAGATTCTGGGGTAGCTTTCATGAATGCCACATGAATGCCTCCTAAGGATGCAAAAGCCCACCCTAGTCATTACTGCTCTCTCTTAAGCCTCATGCATGTTCATGCAGGACCTGACTTCAGTTGTGTGTTCTTATCTTTTCCGCTATCCTCAGTCCTTCTAAATCCTCATAATGAAGACACTGCTTACTATACTAAAAGTACTAATTTCAAATAAGTCAATAAGGATATTCAGGAAGATGGAATGAGAGAGAAGATTTTGAGATAGAATTAATTCAGAGTTATTTGTTTAATGTCATTTTAAAACATAGTACATGGTCCTATAACCTGGAGATTGAGTTGCTCCTTTACCATGAGCATTAGTGTGTCTAAGAAGTTATAGTTTCCCTGCTAGCCTAAGGGCATTGGCATAACCACCACCTATCACAAGTACCACTGAGACTTTCTTTCTTGAGTGGTGATCTAAAGTCAGTCAAGTTTACTAATAATCAAGATGTCTACCTATGCTGAATACCCCTCTCCCATACCACCACCACATAATTTTAAGGAAATCTGTGGGAAGACAATTCCACAGAATTCTTAGGCATTCTGTTGCTTTGGTCATACAACAAGGGGGGTAGCTGGATTTTCCACATGTCTAAGGTCAAATGCCAAGTGCAGGCCTAGCCCCTGTCCAGAGATTCTGCACTGACTTCTGCATTTTCCCTCTTCCACAGTGACATAACAATTTGATTTATTGTATTTTCACTTTGGTGAGGGTGTGGGTCTTCTGAGTAGAACAGAACAATTACTGACTCTTTTATTTGTGTTAAGTTCTGAACAGATCAGGAAGAGAGTGAAAGATGGTGGTCAAAGAGTCATAAATAATAATAATAATAATAATAATAATAATAATAATAATAGCTACAGAAGAGGTTATGGCTTGGAATAAGAGCTCACCCAGGTTTCTCAACACTCAGCCTCAGCATAAGTCACTTCTCCCCTTTCAGTTCACCTGCCCACACAAGTAAAATCTACAGATCCAGTAGCCAGTGATGAAGGATTCCTCCCAGACAGTGTGGGTGGTGTGGACCATAAGCCCAAGAGGAGTTGAAGGACATTCATCACAATGCCCTAACCAGATCAATCTGTTCCTTCAAGGGTGCTGAGTGAATAAAAGGTGAATGCAGCCAAATGACTTGGTGGAAATCCCTCCAAAGATAAAGAATTTCGGGAAGAAGAAAACTTTAGTGTAAAATTGACCAGTGGCCAACATAAATTTAACCTTTTTCTAGCATATTCTTCTTCTTCTTCTTTTTTTTTTAATCTAGAGTTACTCAACTAAAATATTTTTGGGTTTACCTCACCATTCTATGACGAGTCCTGGCCATTTCTGGGATAGGCTCAGCCTCAAGTAATGGTTTTATTTCCTCTGCAATAAGGTTTTACTTCTGAGCATTCCTGGTTAATTATACTACTTGGTCAACCAAGCCATGCTGGCCAAATCTCCCACAGGACCCTCTGTGGGAATTGACCAGAGAAAGATGATTCACTGCAGTGTCCTGAAAGTTGATCTCAAGTGCTGGTTTACACAGTAACTCTGACTCAGCATGTGGAGCTCTGCCTAGGTCAGAACCAGGTCAGGGTGGCACTAATTCTAGTCCTCAGTGATGAAAGCCTATGCCTGATGGCTCATTTGGCATTCACACCTCCACTGCCTCCCGAAAGATCCCAAAAGGAATACTGGCAAGGCTATTATACTAAGTTCCTGAGAATAAGGTGTAAAGACAGAAGGCTATATGCTGACATCCTTATCAGTATGGTATGTGTTGGTGAGTACATAGGGGAATCCTTAGATCTTCTAGGGATACCCATAGTCATTTACCCATTATACTGGCTTATAATTTTTGGAGGGCAGTTGTACCCAACTGATTCATTTTTGTACTACAGAATGCTATGTTTGGATACTTGTAGATGAAAAACCTACTTGCTTTAGCTAACATATTCTAAATTAAAATTGTGCCTTTATTTTATCCTTTTAAAAACACAGTAAAGTCTCTTCATTGTTTTATCTGTTGAATCTCATGATTTTGATATGCAAGAGCTGTGTTAGGCTGACCTTTACAACCGTGTCATACTTACTATAGTTATAACTTTGGTTTAAGTCATACTAAAATATTTTAATATATATATATATATATATATATATATATATATATATTATATGCCCAATCATGGGATATTTCTCCTGAGCATGCCCAGTCTCTCTTTCTCTGTCTCTTTATAAAATTATATATATATATATATATATATATATATATATATATACATATATTTTTTTAAGAATATACTTTGTATACATACATAATGTGTTAGTACCATCATTTCTCTCCTCCCTATCCTGAATTTGCTGAGGGCTCACCTCATTGGGATTGCTGGTATTCCCCATGGGGTTGTGGGTTATGTGTTGTGAGAACAGAAGCTAATCATGGGCCAGTGGAATGCCTTTGGTATGCTCTTCTTACCTGTGGCTCTCACTATCTTTCTGCCTCCCTCTTCCACAAAATTCCATGAGCTGTATTGGGTTTATTTTAAGTCTACTTCACTATTAAGCTCTCAAGAGCTTCTGGGTTTCTGATTTGAGTTGAGTATCCTCAACATCTGTCTCCTTTCCCCTGGTGCAGGTTGTCAGGCGTGCCATGGAATCACCATTCTTGTTCATCTGACCAAATCACCTCACTTGGGCTTTGGCTGAAGTGTGAGGAGTGATTCATCTGCTCCTGTACCGATACCTACCATAAAAGAAGAACAGATTCTCCAATGGAGAATGAAATCAGCATAGGTTAAATGGGATAAGCATCGTTAATTTAGAGAGGTTTTGATGGGTTTAAACTCTTCTTTATTTTATTTTATTAGCCAAAGACTAGTGGGAGCTTATTGTAGAAGACCAACAACTTGGTCTCCATGGGATTCTGACCTAGTTCCCAGTTTCAGCTATAGGTTTCTTTTCACCGAGCAGATCTCTAGCCTCTTTCTGAGACAGACCCCAGCCCAGATCAATTGGTTGTCTCACTGACTCACCTGATCCAGAAGGTAGGTACCAACACTATAAGGTTACAAATGCATTTATCTGGGGAGGGAAACTTTTGGTGGCCCCGTTCATCACCTGTGAACCTCCAGGTTCTGAGAAGAACTTCCTGACCCCTACTTCCACCTGGGCTCCTTACCCCTCCTGCCCTGCACATGGAAGGAGGTCTTTGAACTTTCTTTTCTTTCCTCTCTAACTCTCTTTTTATTGTTTTTCCAGGCCCAACATTCAGACCATGCAGGTTTATTCATTTTCCTTCCCTTCATTTTTACTTCCCTCAGTAAATATAATAATTTAATAATTATCATTCTCAGTTGGGTTTGCCCAATTCTTTGATTAAATGTAAACATGAACCCAATGTTTGGGGGTTCAAGGAACTTCCTGGAACTCCTAACACCCTGTTTCACCATACAACACACAACTGTTTCATCTTCCACAGATACAGAAAGTGTCATTGTCCACCCTTCTATTTTTTTCCAGGAGTGAAGCTATGCTTATGAAGTTATCTAGGTGTTGATTAACCTACAGTATATTTACCTTCTCATTTGGAGCACCTCAGTATCTGAAGTCTACTCTATTCTACTTCTTTTTCATGCCATAAAGCCATCATAAATCAACAGCAAGTAAACTAGGTAGAGATTAATACCAAGAACAACAATATAAAAAGAGCAGACATTAAAAAATACAGCTGGAATACTACCGGAAACAGTCAAAACAGCACCAAAGAGTGCCTCAGTGTGCAGTTCATAAAAGTCTGAATTCTGTCAGACCAACCACAGGAGGACACTCAAACTAGCTTTCCTGGCCAGTCATCATGATCCATTGATCACTTTTGCCACTTCAGACAGAGCTAGTAAAAGGAAATGCATCTCTCTCTCCTCCAACCCAGGCTTCAGAAAACAAGGAGAGGCTAGAGAAAAGAGGGAGCAGGGACGCTGTGTGAATGGTATGGAACAAATCTTGGCCTGTACAAAGCCAGCAATGATTTTAGATGAACCAGGCCTGGGACTTCAACCAAAGGATGACTATGTGACACCACAAACTATTTTAGAATGAATGCAGTTTAGAAGGAAATATGTTTACTTCATTCATTTATACTTTTACATGAAGTCTTGGGAAAAGAAGTGCATCATTGGGGTAGGCCTTAACATGTGATGGGCAAGCCCTATTTATTATTTCCTCTTTCTGCTCCCCCCTCTCTGCTTTCTGTATTTCACTGTGATAGCAGTTTCCTACTTCTGCTATACCTTCCCCAACATGAGGCACTCTATCCTCTTGAAACTGCAAGTTAGATTAATATTTTTTCTTCTGTGGGGTGCTCCACAGTAGGCAGTTAGTTAGTTTCTTGAACTATGTAGGCAGGATGGTCTGTACTTGCTAGAATTCTTATCTCTTACCTAGACCTGTTTCTCCACAAACAACCTGGGCCCCTCTTGGGAGAAAGGTCATTCCTACGATTTAAAACTAACCCAAATACTATGGTCCTTCAAGCTTAGACTCCAGAACTTGGCTAGCCTCTTCCTAAGCAACCAGTTCTCCCTCTGGTTCACCTGAGCCAGAAGGCAGGGCCCACCACTATAAGATTATATATACATTTGCCAGAGGAGGGCACACTCTCTGAGCTTCCTGATCAACTGGGAACTTCCAGCTATTGGTGAGTTTCCCAAGAGAGTCCCCTAACCCTTACTCTCTACATGGGCTCTTTATCCTCTCCAGCTCCCCACAGGGCAGGAGTTCTTTGAACTTTCTTTTCTTTCTTTTCTTTCCACACTTTTCTCAGGCCCTGGATCTTTATTCACTTGGGTGCCTTTCCTTGATTTCATACTCCTCTCAATAAATATAATAATTGAATAAATATCCTTCCCAGTCTAGTTTTATTCAATTACTTGATTTAAATTATTAATGAAACCAGGGTTTAGTGTTCAGTTCAAGGACTTTCCCAAACCCAAAGCACCCCATTACACTCCCATAGCTGCTTCTGGTCTGGTATTTATTTATAGCAATGAAAAAACAACTCGTATATACATATCAGGGCAATAGCAAACAAATGTACAAGAGAAAAAATAAAATAAAAGAGAAGAAAGTAGCAGATAAAGGAGAATGCCAAACAAGCTACTTGACAACGTCCAGCTGATATACTAAAGCAGTCCTACAACAAGCAGTCAGCTGGTGTCACCTGTCATTAAAGAAGGTCCCAGGCAGAGGTCTTCTCCTTGAGTGAGGCATCCAATTAGCATTTCCTACCACTGGCACTTTTATACCATGGGATCAACAATAGGATCCTCTGTTCGAGTCTTATAATTTGGGCATGATTGGCAAATACTCCAGGGAATGATTTACCTTCCAGGTATTCTCCAGAGCACAATGTTTTCAAACCCTTGTGCTACAAACATTCTTGGGTCTGAGATGGTGGTAGGAAATGAGAAGGCTTGCCATATTCTCAGAGACAACTCTCAACATGATGCAACAGCAAATAACAATTTACCAGTATAACTTATATTGCAGGTGAGCACAGAGTATTTCAGAAGAAAGAGCATATAAGTTGGCACAATGGTATGGATCACATAAAGTAGCATCAGAACTCCAAACTATGAGGAGGAAATGACCAAATGACTTTTAGCATGGAGGCCTGAAAACTAACATCTGGAGGGAAGGACTTTGAATCACAGCTATTTAAATTTCTAGGGGAACCTGGCATCAACAGTAACAATAAGTAAAGAGAAAAAAAAAAGAGTAGAAAGCTGATATTAGACACTTCAGCATGAGCTTATGGCAAACTGAAATGCAGGATGCATTTTGAGGCTTCATTTAAAGACACATTGCCACACATGGCTTTAAGGTGACACTATATGCAACTGCCATATGGAAAGCCATGTCGTGTTTCAGGTACTTGGGTGAGAACAGGAAATAGACAAAAGGGTCATTGGAAGAAAGGAGAGGAAACAATGAATGGGTGTGATTGAATCACTAGGCAAGAGGCAGAGTTGGTGCACAGAATTTTATCTGGTGTCAAGGGAGAGTGATGATGAAGATGCTCTGGAAACAATATGTGATCTAGTGAGGAACAACCTGTGCTAGGGTGTTGCTTGTCAAACTGGGATTAAAGCTTGGAGAGGCAAGAGTAGTTTTGAAGAATTAGCAAGTACTTGCAAATGGGAAGCAACTGTGGCATGGTCCTTCACAGGGAGGCTGCAAAAGAATCATGGTCATACCTGTGTAATAGACTACAAAAGAGCCCTTCATAGAATGAATCATAACCTTTATTAGGTAATTCCAGGCATAATAGGAGGAAAAGATGACATCAAAATAAAAGAGAGAATGATTGAGGGGTGGAAGTGATATGATGGAGAGAAGAGTTGTGAAGGTGAAAGTGAGGGAGGGAGGGAATTGTCATAGTTTCTTGACTATAATGGAGGTTGTCAATAAAGTAATCATAATAAAAGAGTGAATCAGAACCTGAGATCAGCTTCAACATTTGAGAACACTGCATTATTAAGATAGGAGTACAGATGGTCAGTTCAAATAAAAATTAGTTCAGAGGTATCCAGTCTATTGACATTGAGAAATGAAGTTGTCCCCTAGAAATATGTTGGGTCAAACTCACAGCTATACTGCAGACCACATGCCACATGTTGGAAACCACACATGTACTAACCTGTGTCTTCAGTTTTTATGGATTTGGGGAAAATCCAATAAAATATGCATTCAAAAGTAGAGTAGATAAACCAATAGCTGCGTTGCATCAAGATTGAAGGCCCTGTCTTGCTCATCTCTATTATTTCAGGTGCTTAATGAGACAAAGCTGCCTATTAGGTATTTTATGAATTAATAAATAATGGAAATTTTAAAAAATGTACCTTTGCAGAAGCTATGCCAGATGCTGGCTCAGCACATTTGGGATTCTGGGAAATTCCCCAAAGGTTTGCATTCCAGAAAGAGATTTGCACCTCTCTGGCTGTCTGGGCTCCCAGTGTCCCTTTTAGGGACAATGAACCCCTCAGCACAGGGTTTCCCAGGCTCCTGCATTTAAAACTCAGGTAGTTCTTGTCTTTCTAAACTCTAAGTATGAGATGGTAGAACTTAACAGCAAATGATAGGATGCTGTATGGTTTAGCAATTAATAACATGGGCTGGAGGGCCAGATGTTCAGATTTCAAAATTTAGCTGTGCTATTTCCTAATTGGATATAGCCTATGGAAAATTATTTAACTTTATTTTGCTTAATTTTTTTTTCATTTGTAACTCAGGATGATAATGAAAGTTCCAGATGAATGGTGTTATTTAGTATTAAACTAAATAAACCATGTAAGGAATGTGGTCCAGTAAATTGTGTGTGTGTGTGTGTGTGTTTCCAAAGGCTAGCAGCTCCCATATATTAGGGAAACAGTGATTAAGGACACTTACAAGGTCTTTTCTTTCATATGGCCTGCTCTTGTTAAATCTTTCTTTCTTTAGAGCCAGATTCAGCAATGCAAACTATAATTTCAGATGTAAATTAGTTTCATGAGAAAAATTCAATGAAAGAAGACGCTACAATGTGTCTTGAAGCAGAACAAGATGCTCTCCTAGAATATGGCTGGAGAGACATACTTCAAGAAGCCTGAGGTAGGAGTAGTGGCTGGAAGAAACAACCATGTGATGGTCTGAAGCAGGGTCTCATGTTCAGGAAGACACAGTGAGAAGGCTTTGGTAAACAGTGAGTAAGCTTAGAACTCTGGGAGATGGACAGAGGCCAGCCATGGAGCATTGGCATGTGGGGTAACAACTTTGAATTTAGAGTTTAATATAATGCAAAGCTTTGGGAAATGTCTGAGCAGAGAATGACATAATATGACTTGAAATTTTCAGAAGTTTCCCCTGGCTGCTGTGAGAAAGGAGCATGCATGGTCTTATAGAAGAACCAAAAAAGATTAGTTGTAGGATATTTGCTACTGTAGAAACCAGATAATTAGCAGTATCATATGACAGATATAGAGTCTTAGAGATGGAAAGAATTGGGTGCTTAAATTATGTGTTAGAACAGAACTAAGCAGACTCTGTAGAATAGAAGAATCTATCCGTTTTTTTTTTTTTTTTTAATATTAAGCATTAGAGGTAGATTCAAAATACTAACTATAGGCAAGGTCACCCTTTTAATATTTTTCAGGGTTCTGGTAGCTAACAAGTTTCCAACCATATGTTAAAGAAGAGCGTATCTACAGAAGCATGGGCACAGTAAAGGAAACCAGAAAGAATGGAAAACCCAGAAGCTAGTAAGGGACAAAAGCCATCACCACCTGAAAAGTCAAGGCAGGAAGTACAGAACATCATCAGGAAGGCCAGTGGAAGACACAGCCTTACAGGGACCTGGTTGACAGAAGATGGAGTCCCAGAGAGACATGCACCTGCTATATAGGGCACAGCCCAGACCCAGTGGAAATGGTAATGAATGCTCTGTTCTCTTTCTCCTCTCACCTTCCCATCCCTATCCATGACCTCCCATTATCCAAACCCAATGGAATCCTATAAGCTAGGGAGTCTGGGTGATCACCTGATATGTGAACCTTCCTGGGCATGGAGTAGGTCAGAAATAACCAGAGGATGGAGCTGGGTATGATAAGAAGCTAAGGAAGAAGGAAAGTGAAGGCACACATACATGTAAACTTGCTGCAAAAGGAAGAAAATACAGTCTATAAGTAGGGCTACACTAGTGTAGGGTGTTTATAATGCAGCTCAGAGCCAGTGTCCAGTACAAATTCTTCCATGCAAAAGAACCATGAATATGCATTTTCAGACTAGACACAACATAGTGTTTTCTTTCTTTTATCTCCCAAGGAGATGGTGGAGGAACATGGCTGCAGAGAGTATGTGATTATCCTGTCGCTTTAATACAAAGTAGACATGTCTTCATTTTAAGTATATATATATACCTATATACACATATGTATATGTAGACATATATAGACTGCATGGAACTATACAGGGACAACACAAAGTAACCATCACAGGAAGTTATAAAGCTCATGCTGTCATACCTGCAGGGCCATGGCACCAGAATTCTTCTGAGACTGTGAGGGAAAGCCCAGTTAACATCTGATTGTTTCTTTTCTTTTCTTTTTAAATAGGGTCTCATGTAACCCAGGCTGGCTTCAAACTTGACATATAGCTAAGAATGACCATTAGCTTTTAATTCTCCTGCTAACACATGACATCTTTCCTTTTGTTTTAGTTTCTTTCTACATCTCTCTTTTTCCACTTGAAGTCATCCAGGTATGCCCTTCTTCTACCCTAAAGGAACATGTATTTCCACACTTTATGGGACAATTTGACCAGAACCATCCTACTTCCATAATATAATATACCTATATACACATATGTATATGTAGACATATATAGACTGCATGGAACTATACAGGGACAACACAAAGTAACCATCACAGGAAGTTATAAAGCTCATGCTGTCATACCTGCAGGGCCATGGCACCAGAATTCTTCTGAGACTGTGAGGGAAAGCCCAGTTAACATCTGATTGTTTCTTTTCTTTTCTTTTTAAATAGGGTCTCATGTAACCCAGGCTGGCTTCAAACTTGACATATAGCTAAGAATGACCATTAGCTTTTAATTCTCCTGCTAACACATGACATCTTTCCTTTTGTTTTTAGTTTCTTTCTCATCTCTCTTTTTCCACTTGAAGTCATCCAGGTATGCCCTTCCTTCTACCCTAAAGGAACATGTATTTCCACACTTTATGGGGACAATTTGACCAAGAACCACCTACTTCCCATGTCTACAGGGCTGTAAAGATTATGTCAGGGAGAAAATTTGTGTGGCTCTCCAGGGCGTTTGTCTCTCCCTGTATCACCAACCCCTCTTAATGCCAACCAGCTGTGGAGGTACAGATCACAGCCTTGCAGGAGTCCTGGCTTCCCCAGAATGGGGTTCGCTCCTCATCTTACAGCCTCCCTCCACATCATTGCTTTCTTATCATCTATGAGCTCCGGGAGCTTGTGCACAATAAATCAATGGCATTTTAAGCTTTCCCTGTGGCCTCGATTACTATGCGTCTTGGTGCAGCTTTGCTGTGCTGATCACGTTTATGACTTCACCTAAATTCTTAATGTTCTGTCGCAGAGCAAAGAAATGAGATATTTTATTAAAATGTAACTTTCATCTTAGCCCACAAGACAATTGACAATATGCTGTGAAAGGAATGAAACAGCCTCCAAATGTCAGATGCCCTAGAATTTAACTCTGATATAGTCAAGATCCTTGATTATAAACCCAGTGGAGACACAGACCATGTCTCCCTTGAATACTGCTGCATTCCCCCATAGGCCATCATCATGTCTTGTCATGCAGTTAGGGCTTAGTAAATATCTGTTGAAGCTGAATAACACATTGTTTTGAAAATGGGTTTTTCTAAGCCACCATGTCTTCCTGTGTCATCTCATATGCTCAGATATAATTCCCATTCACATAAATAATGTCAGTGCTACTCAAAGTAACACGGACTCAATGGTCCAAAGACTAATCAATATAAGAAAGTAAATAAAGCATTCTTTGGAAAAAAGTAATATAGCAAAGTTTAGCATTGGCAATGGTCCCAGAAAAATGCGACTGTCCCTCCACTCCCAGTTCTGCTTCTGCAAATGCAATGCTGTGACAGCTCTTCCTCTTCAGAGCTAAGGAAAGAACTCACTTTGTCCTGTTCTTTCAATGCTGCCTTTCAGCATCAAATTTCCAAGAGTGTATGTGTAATCTTATATATATCCTGAGCACATGTGAGCAGATGTCTATTTACCACACGTGGGGTACTGATAACAGACTAAAGTACAATTTCATCTGAGTATAGTGGGTGAAACAATGACTTGTTGAGGTTACTCGCAGAAGCATGGGTGACTCAAAGGCAGATTAATCACTGAAAAGGCAGCACAGGGTTGATAATACCCCAAAAATGCCATCCTTGGATCTTCCTAACTTGAAGGCTGCTCTGCTAAAAGCCTTATCTCCCCAGCAATAGTTCCTTGCTCCTATGTAACCTTGGGGAGAAGGATTCTGATTCTTCTTACACTCCTGGGCTTCCTAAACATTGCCATCCTAAAGATTGTATCCAACACAAGGAGAAAAGACAATTACCATGCATAGGCTGCAAATACCACTCACTGTGATGGCATGGAGTCAGGAGAAAGATTTGCAGGAATAAGCACAGAATGGACCCTGGGGTTGTGTGAGGGAAGGATACTGGAAAAGTCTTATGGGGGAGAAAATTACGACACAAGTGCTTTGGAGATTACCCTGGATTTGCCACTATAAGTGTGGGTTAGGATTCCTTGGGAAGAGAATTCTACCCATGTGTGAAGATACTTCCTCTGATTCTAAATATTCCCTCCTGGTGAGAGGAGGGAGACTCCTAAGACTCAGGATACTAATAGAACTTCCAAGGCTCAAGAAGTTAGAAGAGTTTGGACCGGAAATCTGCTTTGATCCCCAGCCCCTGGTCTCAGCAGTCACATGCCCTCCTGAACACATCACATTTGCAGCCATAGAAGAGGAAAAATCTTGTTTCCCAATACCAGTTATACCCATCTTACTGGGGGATCATCTCCAGTCCATAAAAACACACTGTGTATTGATAGATGCAACCCAGCTTCCCCACCTGTGTGGATGGTGGTGGGCCCCTGCCTGGACAATGGTGAAATCTGGTTCAGTCAACACTCCGGAGCTTTCACATTCAGTATAACATCTGGACAGTTTACCAAGGATTAACTCTGTGGCTGCCTCAGTGAATACAGTAAGATTGCATGGGGAAAGCCTATGCCGGAGGGGGGCGATGCGTGGAATATAAGGTGCTCTAAGGAAGTGAAGGTGTACCATGTGCATGGGCATAAAACACTGTTGCATCCAGGCAATGATGTTACTGATGCCCTGGCTCAGGGAAGACTTATCCAACAGCCTGGACTGGTTTCATTGAAAGTTTGCTCACTGTGCTGGAGAGATGGCATAGCGATTAAGGTGCTTGCATGCAAAGCCAAAGGATCAAGGTTCAGTGCACAAAAACACGTGTAAAGCCAGATGCGCAAAGTGGTGCATGCATCTGGAGTTTACTTGCAGTGGATGGAGGTCCTGGAATGCCCATTCTCTGTGTCTGTCCCTCCTCTCTCTCTCTGACTCTCTGTCTCTCTGTCTCTCTCTCTTACTCACTCTCTTTGCTTGAAAGTCAATAAATAAAATTTAATAAAAAAGAAAGTTTGGTCATGCATAGCCTAGAAATCTGTTATTCATTTTTCATGGTTCAGTGTATTAATCTCACCTAAGCAAGCCTGGACTGCTTATGTGGGACTGCTGGGCATGTACCCTGTTTCCCCACTGATAATGAATTCTGGTCCAAATGAGACAAAATAATGAGAAGATGGCAAGTAGATATAGTTCCTCTCCCCACTTCCAAGAAATATGCCACACATCCTCACAGCAGTGGACACCCACACTGGACACTTGCTTTTAAGTCATCCTCACCTGCAACCAGTCAAGACATCATATGTGGCAGCCGTGACAGAATAGTATAATGGTCTCTTGAAATTATGACTACAGCCTCCCCACCAAGATGACAGGAGTGGGTTGATGACTACCACTAGCAGTATACTTGCTTAATGAACATCAAAGAAAGATGGGATATACTCCCACTACACTGATTCTGCAGTGACAGCCCCTTCCCCTGAGTGTGGACCTATACATAGCTCCTCAAGTGGCAGCCAGCCAGAGGTCTTCTGTTGCCTTCTCCAGAGACACTACAGGCAGACTGCTGTACCACATAAACCACAACATGGACCCTCCTAGCTGGTCCTCCTAGAAGCATGAGAATTAGGAGTGGACTGCCATTTGGACATCTCCCCAGGCCTTGCTGTGGCTAGGTCCCTTACAGGTGACTCAGCCTGATAAATAAATAGGAACTCCAGTAGTACTAGTAATCTTGTGGCCTATACCCTGCATGCCAGCATTGTCGGTGGGCCACCCTGCAGCCTCATGAGCAGGGAAGCAAATCTGACCCCACCATTGTGGGGAGGGTCTTTACAAAGGTGGGGGCTTTACCAGCCATGGTCCCAGTTATTGTCCTATTCTAGGATGGAAAGGTAGCATGCATCCTACCTCTCTTGGTGTCACAAGCTTTCTCAGTCATTCTTGTCTCTTCAACCAGATTGACATTCTAAACTACAGCCTAGCCTCCTGGGCTCATTCCTACACCCAGATGCATAATGTGTCCCATTATTTGGTGTGTGCTGAAATTCCTGCTAATGCAGAATGAGGATCCTCCTAGAGAATTGTCCCAGCATCAGAGGCCAAATGGATGTGGCTTGCTTCACAAGACCAAAACTGTCTTCACTGAGGATCCAATGCAAGAATATTTACTCTGGGGAGACCACAGATATCTAGTGGTTAGGGATGGCTTCTCAATGAATACGTTGATCTCTGGAATATAGTACTAATAAGTATTGAGCAAAATATTGCCCATCCCACATGAGTAGCTGGCTAGGTACCTAAAGAGTTTTGCTGGAATGCTGCAGTCTACCCCACTGAAGGAGTATGGTGGGATGGTGGCCCTATAATCAGTAGATTGGCTACTCATAGGCTATATGTGGGTATGCAATCAGCATGGATGGCCATATCTTCCATGTGAGTGGACAGTCCGAGAGGGGTGACCATATATTGCTGGAAAGATAATAAGTTCTCTTTCAGAAACTCTGAACAATTGGTATTCACAACCACAGTGAAGTGGGTGGCTTAGTGGTTCTATCCAATCACTGTCTCCATTCCTGGAGTATGTACGTTCAAAATAGAACTCAATATTGAGATCTAAGCATTAAACCAATCCTCTAAAGCCCCTCACACTCATGATGAATGATGCCTCTCAGCTGTGGAAGGCACTGCTACATAATCACATGATCTTAGACCTATCAATGGCTGCCTAAGGAGAACCTGTGCTGTGATTCATGTTCAGTGCTATGTGTATACCTAAGGATCAAGGCTTTGTAACAGGACACCTTGCATTAAGACCTTGAGATGTTCCTGCCTTGACCAAAGACACCCTGCACTGGTGGTGGCTGTTGCTGCACTTGTCATAGCAATAGATACTCATGTCCTTAGCAGGGATAGACTTTGTATTAGCAGTCACCTGCTGTTCTTTGTACTGTTGCTGTCATCTATGGACCCAAGCAGCTACAGTACAAATTGTCCAGAATTTCACCTGTTTAAGAGGTAAACTATAGGAAGGGACCTGAACAGTCCCAAAAGTTTGTGAACAGGCTGGTAAGATGGCTGTCCTGAGGACTTATGGGACTGTATTTATGGTGAGCTAGAAATCAACATGTTCTGCAACCTCCCATGTGACATAAGGAGATTAGATTATGAAACTCTGAGCTTATCCAGTGTCCACCTTTGCTAGGATTAATATAAAAGAGTATCTCATACAGTGTGCAGTGGTGGAATCCAGAATAAAAGTATGTATGCTCTCGCTGATCCTTCCAGGGCCTTTTTCCACTTCACCATTTCACATCTTTGTCTTCCCTCAGCTACATTCCCTTTGCCAACATGCCCCAAGTAGGAGAAAGGCATTGGGTAGAACCACCAAGCCACTTTTTTCATGTTTTTTTTTTTATTTCACAGCTGACACATATCATACATGTCTCTGCTAATCAGAAAAAAAAATGACTTATCTTCAAAAATCAGAGCTGCTGTTTCTTTCCATCTTTGATCTGTCAAAATAAGTGTCATTTGGAAAGATATAAACATAGGAAAGCAAAATAGTTTATTTGAGCTCAGGGAATTTATTTGCACTCTAAGAAATGTATATTCTGAGCTTGAGACTAACTGCTGTTTGTATCCTGAACTAGATTTCCTTAGGGTTCCCTTCCTTCTTCTTTTCCCCCACACCCAATTTTCTTTCTCCTGCCATTGGTCAGTCTTGACAGATACCTCTGGATTTGCAGAGGAAGCACCTTCTGTAGGCAGCTCAATAGATGGGAATAAATGGCCCAGATTTATCAACATACACTTACTATGGCCATGGATTCATTATAGTCAATTTATGAAAGGAATAAGCCATTTTGTGGTATAGGTCTATCACGCGGCTACATAAGATGGTAAAGTAAGAGGATTATGAGTTCAAAGTCCATCTGAGCTGTGGAACGAGTTCCAGCCAGTCCAGGCGAATTTTTAAAACCATATTTTAATATAACATATAAAACAAAGGCTTGGAATGTAGCTCATAGGTAGAGTACTTGCCCAACATGCATACTGGCAAGAAAGCAAGAATGAAGAAAATGAGAGAGAGAAGAGAGAGAGAGAGAGGTAAATAGAGAAGGAAAGTAAAGGGAAAGAAGAAAAGTGAAGATGGAGGAGAAGGAAGAAAGGCAGATAGAAAAGAAAAACTTACACTTTGTGGCTTATTATTCAGGAACACTTCATATCCACAGATGCAGCTCGCCCTCATAGTATGTCTGTAGAGCAGACACAGCATTCATTTCTCAGTTTACAGGCAAGGACACTGACAAACAATTGGAATTGTCAATGGAGGGGGTGAAATTTTCTTCTGAAATCCTAGTTCCTGAGTAATCCAAGTGATCTAGGAATAGATGTGATGGCACTGCCACTTTAGAAGAAGGAAGGAGAAAGGCCTTTTCTCAACTCCAGATAAGGCCTGTGATTCACACTGGAATTTCCATTGTCATTTTGAATCAAAGTGTCTCCACCTGAGTGCTCCCAAATTTCACTGCGTCTGGGACTGACCTGGAAAAACCGAGCCACCAAAGAACAATGGAAGACCATGCAAAGCACTAACTGAAGGATAAATGCCCAGTGAGGACAGGTTTTATTTGGTCTCATATCCCAGTAGCAGAGGAATCCAACTTACCACTCTTTTATCTCTGGTACTCTCACAACATCATGAATCTGCTTCTACAGACAACTACTAGTTTATGCAGCTTCCTTATATAAGATCTTAAAGAATTTCAAATATAAACCTGCAGGTTTCCAGATGGCTACATCATAATGTAAATTATTTACCTGTTTTCTGTGATGTGTTATTATATCTTATTTGTGGCAATTGGGAATTCCTTTAAGAGAAAATTTTGCACCTTTTCCATGAAGATACATTTTAATAAAGCATAAAAATGTTCAACCCTTGATTGTTCACAGTTAAAAAGGGAATAGTTGAGATTCACTTCACCAGAAAGAGCCTACACAGCAGTGTGTGCATCTATTTTGTTACCCAGGGGAACAGCACATATGGGCTACTGATTTGCATAGCCAGAAAGGTTGTTAGACTTGAGACTTTAACTCTCTTCTTTATATTGATTGACTCTTCTAGAATTTAAAAGCAGTGTTGTGTTTGGGTTTGAGATAAACATCAAAAAAAAATCCTCATCATGTCAGTAGAATATGTTTGCTCATTTGAAAGGCAAAATAACTGGAAGTTACTTGGACAGAATTTATATTGCATCAGGTGATAAAATTGTACTAAAAAGAAAGCAATAAGAGATTTTGGAGTCAGAAGAAAATATAAAGAAATTGGTCAAGATTTGAAATTTTGGCTCAAATGTCTTATATTAATATTTAAACTTATCTCTGAATAGTCAAAAGCCCATGGGAGAACATACCACAAGAACAGTTTTAAAATATAAGGTGGCATAGAGGTCTAGGGTTTGAAATACATGGACATAGGAAAGCCAGAATAGGTTTGTCAAAAATTCCATTGTATGCAGTGAATATGTGGGTTTATTGAAGGAGCTACATGGAAGGAGCTACACTGATGCTGCAAAGCTTGCTAGAAGGACCCAGCACTCAGTGAGGTTGTCACACTTGTGAGTTCAGTTTATAACAACAAAAGGTTACTGGCTGAATGGAATGTGGGCACGGATGAGGGAAAATAGGGTACCAATACATGATGAATAAATAATTAAATAAATAAAACTATGTTTCTTACAAATATTATAGGTCCAAACCTATATCCATGGTATGACTTGTTTTCATTCTGGAATGCGTCTCAGGTAGTAAGACATGCAAACACTCTGCACCAGCTTGCCTTCCTCACACTAACTGTAATAGCTGCCCATCCAACTGGTCCAATGAAATGAACTTATTGAAAGATAAAAATGGGTCTAGTATACTTTCAGCTCTCCTCTGGGGCTAAGCATAGTACCCCAAATGACTTAGTCAATTCGATAAATGAATTAATGTTATCTGGAGCAATAACATGTATGAGAAACTGAAGTTGGAGAAGGTAACCCGCAACACTGCCTGCTGTGTAGTTATCATACCAGCTGTCATGCCACTTTCCAGAACTGTTTTATGTAGCCTGATGAATTTTGCATGTGACTGTATGAATATAAGCTATTTTAAATTTGTGTGGACATAATCAGAAAGCCAGAGACAAAATAAGTCTGACAAAGAAGGACTGTAAATATATATATATAAATACATGCTGAGAAACTGAATTTCTACCAGAGCCAGAAGTCTCCTAGCCTGTGAGTGTTTCCTTGTTCTCATCTATGTTTATTAGCCTCTCACAGGGCACTAGTGTGAAAGGCATTGAACACACAGGTACACATGTTGCTTTGCAGCTTAGTATTCAGGTAAGCGATTTGGAGAATGTGTATTCATCAGAGAAGAAGCATGCAATTCTAAAGGAAGAAAATAAATGAACAAGCTTGTAAGTGGGAAGTCATTTCTGTGAGAGGGAATGGTCCAGTTCTCCTCTGCCATCCTGCAGGCTGCTAAAAGGCAAATGTCCCTAGTTAAATATTTTCTTTCCTTTGGAACTTATATTTAATTTCTAATCAAATCAGCTGCCTGTGGGATGATAGAAATTCATTATTGTGTGAAAGCCATTTCTCTTGTTGGCAGATGCCTGGGAGAATGGAGCAAAGAGTTGCCTGAAAACCAAAGGCTGTGGTTCCGGGCAGGTTTTTCAGCCCACATCTTGAAGGCTTGTGATTTATTAATGTAAGCATAACATCTCCTAAATTTACTAGATGGATATTTAGCTGAGAAAAATGAAAACCTATGAAAAAGTGTTATATAACAAATAATTGAACCAGTGCTGATCAAGAAAGAAAAGGAGTACACACTTCACAGAATTTTAAACAAAGCTTAAATCAGACATTTGCAAGCTTTCTCTTATGACAGAATTTAAGTTATTCCCCAAACTATTCTTAGGTACGTGGTTAAAAAGAAGCTAAAAGTTGAACTGATTCACTGAGTTACTATAAGAGTTAATCGCTGAGGAGCTAAACTTATCTTTGTCAGCAGATGGAAAATCCCAAAGAGAGAACTTTCCAGAAAGGGCCCAGAGGGACAATAAGAAGGAAAGACAGTTTAGGCTAAAATAAAGTTTATTGTTACAGTGGCCTGACTACAAAAATGATTGATATACAAATTGCCACATCTTGTTTGTTCACTAACCCCTCCCCTCAACTATGAAAACTATAAAATAAGAGCAAATTCCCAGCTCTGGGCCAGAGCTTCTTTGGAGAGCTCTTTTGGTCTCACTTTCACTCATACTGGCATTCAAATAATCTTTCCAGTAAACTTCAACAATGAAAGGTCCCTGGGGAGACAATGTCACTTACAGCATGAACTTCTTGCAGATTCTCCTGTCTGTCTCTGTGGTAATTTGGATGTAAAACGTCCTCCATAGACAGGCTCATGGGTTTAGACATTTAATCTTCTCCTAGTAATGCTGTTAGGAAAGAGTGTTGACTCTTTAAGAGTTGGGGCATTGCTGGAGGCAGTATGTCACTGTGGGTGGGCCTTGAGGTGATAGTTAGGTCAGTAATATTCTCTTTTTCTGTTTCCAGCATGCCAGTGTGATGATGTGTTCTCAGTTTTTTGATCATTCCATGCTTTCCTGGTGACTATGCACTCTCTACCTTTTGGAACTATAGCTGAAATAATCCCTTTCCTTCCCGAAACTACTTCTGATCAGGTATTTTGCCCAAGAAGTGAGAAAGTCTAAATGATGGTTCCTCCCTTCACTGTAGGTCCACTGGAATGGGAGATGCTCAGACTGCTGTTTCCTGTGTTCATGTGTGTTCTACTCTGAGCTATCTCCCCTGCTCTTTTTTTTTTTTTTGAATTTCTTACAGTGTTATATCCACTGTGTTTTAATTATGTCATGTTACTATTAGCACTGATTTCATGTAAAGATTTATTCTTAACCACATATTCATGAATATTTTTGGATTCTAATGCTTTAGACCTTTTCCCTCACTTTAATTTTCTTTTCCTGAAGTATATTAGAGTCTCCAAGTGAAATTCATGGAAGAGAATAACTTAAAGTGTCTTATTTTATTCTTGATTTCTTTGGCCATAAACATAAACCAAGTTGAAGTTACTCAATCACTACAAATATGTTATTCCATTATAATTGGGTATCTATTTTGCTCCCAGGATTCTATGCATAATTGTCACCTATTTATTACATAATTTCATTTTCTTTTTGATCTCTAGAGGATATTCTGTTTTGTTTGATGATCTCAACCTGTACCCTTGACAGGAGCTTGGATGCTTGTTTAGTTAACAATTATTTTTTCCGTTCTATATACAGGAAAATTTGACACCAAAATCTCCATGAATATCATTTCATGCTCATTCTTTCTATTTTTCTCCTTTTAATATTATTGTTCGATTTAATCATCCTCTCCTCTTTTCCAGATACGTAAGTTAAATGGCCATCCAAATTTTGACTCTCTGTTAAGAATACATCCAGAAGTTTGTTTCATCTTTGCTTCAGCCACTACGCCTTAGTCCAAACCTTCACCCTCTGCCTCCTAGGTTTTAGCAGCCTCTTCATTTACTCCCCTCCCCTATTTTTGTCTCTATAGTTCATTCTTAAAGCATTGTCCAAAGTAATACTGATAAAAAATTTTTCAGATGAATGACTTCGAACTCAACACTTGGAAAATGTAGAATTTCCAGTAGTCTCCTAAGTTCCAAGGGATTGTTCTGATCCTGTCCCTGACCTCTTCAGTGACTTTGTGTGATGCTGCTATGTCACTTTGACTGCTCTTCCTCCTGTCCTTAACTGCTCCAAATTGATGTATTAGTTACTTTACTCATACAAGAACTTAAGGAAGGAAAGGTTTATGTCAGCCTAAAGCTCAAGGGGCATACATTTTATCATGGTGGGGAATGGCAAGGTTTAATTAATTTGTGTACCTATGTACGGGTGCTCCAGGATCTTTTGCTGCTGCATGTCAGTGACTACCTGACGTTATGTGGGTGGAAGGATTATTGAATCCAGTCTCACAGGCTTTCTATGTGACCATCTTTAATTGCTGAGTCTTCTCTCCAGATTTACATGAAGAAATCTAACATTCATTTCTCTCTAGATGCATCTAAAATGTAAGTTAAAGTATGCATTATCTTTTTTCAATTTTGTCTCTATTCTAATATGATTTTTATTGATATATAATTTATACAATGCCTATGTATTTTTATCTAAATTCTGCCTCTGTTTCTACTCCTCCAAGCATTTTTCATAGTAATTTAACACATTATGACTTAATTTCTTCTGCTAGGTTCAATATTATTTCAACATTAAATTCTAGAGTCCTTCAGTTATTCTGATTGCTAAAATTCTTCATTTCCTGCTTTCCTAGGCTGTTCCGTCGCATGTGGTTAGCAAGGCCAATGACAATAGTAGATAAATTGCTATATTTCCCTGAATTCCCTGTCCAAGAAGCATCCATACACTGAGGCTGGTGTTTGTTCCCACATGAAACCCATTGACATCCTGTGGCTCAGTATTTGACTGTCTAAATGTCACTTCTTGTGGCTCCTGCACTGTCTCATTTTCTCATGGATAACTCTGTCTTCAAATTCCTACTGTAAACCAAAATATTAGACTCTACTGCTTTATTTTGGCTCATAGGAAGAAGTCTTCTTAGAGCCTCAACTTTGTCCTGGGCAGAGCTCTCCGACAGGCCCCACACTTCTAGTGTCACTATGTCAATGTTTTAGATTCTCTCTTTGTTTCCAGTATGAAAGGATACTATGATGAGTTTAAATGCTTTTCTTTTCTTGGTTAGGTTTTAATCAGCGTTTCTATGTAGTTGTGGTTCTCTATGGGCTCAATCTGCTATGTTAGAATTAAAATTGTCTTTTAAATTCTTTCCATTAATTAAAATCCATAGAAATAAATTATAAATACCTTTAGAATAATCTTATAAATATTACATTAAGAATAAATTAAAATTTAGACTCTGGTGCTAGATACCTGGAATTGGATTCTTGCCTTCCTACTATCTATTTAACTTGAATAAATTACTGAAGACTTGGGCCTCCATTTCATCAAGTGTGAGAAGGGTATAATAATAACACCTTAGTTCTAAGGGCTGCTTCATGCTCTAAATGTTTTTTGAAGTCCTAGAAAACAAAGAATGACGCCAGGCATACATGCTGCTTGCAGCCATGGGGCTGATTGTTCCCTCCCATCATCACTGTGGATTCAGCTCTTTATGTGGAGTCCATCTATTCTAGTTCCACAAGTTACCTGAAGACAGATGTCCCACATCCTCAGAACCTGCAGTCATGTCTGAAAATTACTGATATTCCTAAAATATTTTTCAAGGTAAAGTTGTTTTAAAAGTAATTTAGTCTATTAACCTTTAAAATGTATGGAAGGAGCCAAAATGTCCATCAGCAGATGAATAAATGATGAAACTTCAATATATATGCATGTTATAATTTCAGCTGTATACCAGAATGCAATTGTATCAGTCTTGAATCTAAGATAAATAAGCCAAATTCTGAAAGACAAATAATATGTGTTTACTCCCATATGTGAAAGAGGAGGAATGGGGCCAGTACAGTGATGTGGAGTGACAAGGAAGCAAAATAGGCACCTGAATCTTAGTGACGTACAGTGATGTACATATGTGAAAACCATCAAAAATGCCTCACATGCAAATGCTTGGCTATAATAGTCACATATCTAGTAATTGGTACAAAAGTTATTCATAATAAAAATTAGAGAGCAGGATATCAATGGTTACAATCATATATGATATCATCTTCTTCATTTTTATAGAAAAATGTCCCACATTCCTCATTTTGTCTGAGTATAATTCACAATAACAAATTCACATTTCATTAATCTGGAGCACAAAGATATTCATTTTCTTTGAGCAGCTTTAGATAGGTAGACAAATACATTGGTAGGTTATACATATGTACATACACATACATACATACATACATACATACAAGATAGATAGGCAGGAAAATGTATTTTAGTTAAAAATTAATTTTTGATATGAATCATAGCTAAAAGGCTATAAATATACCACAATAAATGTTTCTTTATGAGCTGCTTTTATGTTGTAACTTCCAGTTTTAAAGTCAGTGAATTTGACCTTATGTTTTCTTGCTTCTGATTAAAATTATATTAATGTTGGTATTATTTTACAAACATATATTGAGAATAAAAGTTTTCATAAGGAGGAACAGGTTTTACAACACAAAAAGCCTCCTTCATTAAAAGAAATGAGTGTGCAAAGAAATACAAATAACACAAAACATAAATCAACATGTAAAACAAAACAAAAATAAATGAAAATAAGTCAAACAATCTTAATATTATAGGAATAACTTAGAACTAGAGTCAACAATATAATCACATATAGTTAATAATGACATAAAAATCAACAAAAGTTTTAAATTATGAGAATTTATTAAAAATTAGCGAATCTAATAGGAAAACATTTTAATGTATAAAACTCAGTTCTGTTAACATTTCAGAGAAAAATTTAGTCAGGAAGAAACATATTTTGTATAAGGAAATTTAAATGAAAATGAAGAGATGATAATGTATACAGCTTTTATGAGATATATATTATTTCGATATTTTACATGCTGCTTATGTATTAGATGCTTTTTAAATCAATATTACATCAGTTTTTATTATTGTTTTACTTATTCTCCAGCATAACAGTTTAAGCATCAGGCGGTTGTTGTCTGGGAACATCTCTGTAGTAGGAATGCTGGAGCCAGCAGCAGAAACCTCTTCTTAAGTGCTGACAGAAGCTCCTGGAGGCTGCAGTCTGTAAAGCCTCCATGCTGACTTCCAAGGGCCTTTCCTTGTTTCATGAGTTTTCTGAACATGACAATGGGCTTCCATAGAAAGTAAGCTAAAAGCCACTGTAAGGAAGTAATTGTGTTTCATGACCTCTTCCTGAGCTTTCATACAGTCATGTATGTTATATTCTGCCTTCTACACAGAAAGCCCACAAAAAATGCATGAAGGACAGTAGCTATGGGCATATGCGATTAGAATCACCCAAACTCAACTTGGTGTCTTCCACCACAAATATTTCTAAGCAGTGTTCAAGTTACACAATGAATATAAAATGGAAAATCATGATGTGAGACCTGCAAACATCCAAAACATGAAAAAGCTACTGATAATTGTCAGAAATACATAAGCCTGAAATCCAAAGCTGGTAGATAGAAATACAGTGTTCTCCTGCCTCGATGTGTTTATAAAAATAAATATCTAATGTGTGACTACAAAGAGAAGTGAGGGGAGTGGAAAGGGAGAGAAGAAACAGAAAATCCAGAACTATTAAAATGTTAGGCTTACAAAGGAAATTACAGACAACAATGTAGAGCACTGAATGAACAGAGGGAAGTGGAGAAATCAGAAGATCTGAACCCCTACAAACAAGAGATCCCGAACATCCACAAAGCAAACTGTGAAAACAATACTTTAGATGGGAATCTGCATGGAGCCCTTGAAGCAGACACTCAGAAGCGACCTGAAGCCAGTGTTGAAATGAAGAAGGAAACTATTCCTGAGAGAGACTGTGATGTCAAGTTGCTCTTCCACAGAGCAAAAACTTGGGTTCTATTTCATTTTTAAATGCTATAGATCCTATTCCCTCTACCAACCAAAAAGTAGTCAGTCTGTGCTCCCAAAACCACATGAATTTGAGAGGAGAGCTGAACCTGATACAGACTCAATAATGGAAACACATGCAAGTAAAACTAGAGGATAAGTGCAGAAAAGCATCTGGGGTCCTAGTGACAGCCAAGTGTACCCAGGGGCCAAGGTAAACACAAGCCTTGGGGTGCCAAACCCCTCTGAGCCTCTGTCACTGAAAACTACTTATAATGTGACTACCCAGCACACCAAACTGAAGGCTGTGGCTGGGGTAGGAGCAGAGCACTAAGCAGCACTCCACACTGAGGTCGCGGAAACACCCACCTACAGCTGGTTAGTGAGCAGGAACTTACTTGCCAGTCTAATTTGTTTGTAATTACCTAGAGACTTATAGTCATATTTTCAACTGTGTACTCAGCTGCAAAGATACCTTATGGAATGACAGAATACACATTCACCTGATAAGAAAGAAATGCTAGGGCTGGAGGGATGACTTAGCAGATAAGACACTTGCCTGCAAAGCCAAAGGACTGAGGTTTAGTTCCCCAGGAAATCCACATAAGTCAGATGCAAAAGGTAGCTCAAGCATCTGGAGTTCATTTGCAGTGGCTGGAAGCCCTGGTGTGACCATTCTCTCTCTCTCTCCCTCTCTCTTTCCCTCTTTCCTTCTCTCTCTTTCTCTCTCAAATAATAAATAGAAAGAAAATGCGTTTAAAATTAAAATAAAATGCTAGTAGTATATTATATTATTTTTTATCATACTTTATTTCATAATTTATTTTAGTTTAACTTTTGTACTTCAGTTGTTTGTTTTGTTTTACTTTTGATCATTCCTGAATATCCCGTGTAACAGTTATTTATTTTGTACAAAGTAAATATTTTCTCTTTTATTTTTTTTCTTGGTTTATAGAGGTTGGGTCTCACTCTAGCCCAGGCTGACCTGGAATTCACTATATAGTCTCAGGGTAGCCTCAAACTCCCAGCAATACTCCTACCTCTGCCTCCCAAGTGCTGGTATTAAAGACGTATGCCACCACACCCAGCTATCTCATGCTTTTTTTAAATTTAAAATATTTTTCTCTATTTTTTTTTTCAGTCAGATAAAAATACATAAATACAGAGAGAATGGGCATACTAGGACCTCCAGAGGCAGTAAATGAACTCCAGATGCATGCATCCTTTTATGCATCTGGTTTTATGTGGGTACTGGGGAATCAAACCTGGGTCATTAAATTTTGCAGGCAAGTGACTTAACCACTGGGCCACCTCTCCAGCCCACTCTCGTGCCTTTAACTCATGTTCATTTCCTTTTATTTTGATTTCACTCCCTTCACTGTTTTCCTATTATTTCTATTTCTTTGTAGTTAATGCTCTTAGATTTGAAAATATTTCAACTAGATTTAGCTTAATAATGTCAAACTGCTCTGTTTTCACACCTTATTTGAGTTGTAATTGAAGTTCATGAGTGTTGTTTTTTTAAATTTTTTACTTTATTTATGAGAGAGAGAATAGGTATGTCAGGGCATTCAGCTACTGCTAATGAACTCCAAAAGCATGTGCTACCTTGTGCATCTGGCTTACATGGGTCCTGGGGAATTGAACCTGGGTCCTTTGGCTTTGTAGGCAAGTGTCTTATCTGCTAAGTCATCCCTCCATCCCAGTGTTGTTATTTATTTTAATACCAGGCTGAATGTCAAATCATTTTTTTTCTGCTAATACTGACTATTTCCCTTAGTTTAGTAATAGTGGAGATAATAAGCCCCATCAAAGATTACATGGCAAAGAAGACTCATATATGGATAAAGACAGAGAAGTGAGAAAATTAAAAAATATACATATGGAGGATACATCCATCCCCATAGACACTCAAAATGCACCATACAGACACAGAGATGGTAAGGAAATAATCTTCTATGGAACCTCCCAAAATCAAACCCCTCAAGAGGTGAAGCCAAAGATAATGAAATCATAGAAATACCACAGAAGGATTTCATAATCCTACTTCAAAAAATGGTCAACACCTGCATTGAAGAGTCTAACAAAGAGATGAGTGAAATAAGGAAATCATGTCCTAGGTCTTAGACATAGATCCAAGAATTAAGATAAGAGGGTATCTATATAAGAAAGTTAACAAAGTCGATAAAAAGTCTGGAAATGCAGAGGGGAAACTTAAAGACACAGAGGAAAAAAATCAGCAAAGATATTAGGATTTTGGAATAGAGCCAGACTGAAATTTTGAAAATGAAACAAAATTTAAAAACACACATTTGAAAGCATTATTAACAGAAAAGATGAATGAGATGAAAAAATATCATGGATGGGAGAAAAATCTGAGGTAAAATTATACAAACATCAATACAAGAAAAATAATAAACATGACCACAACTTCAAGGAAACTAGAGAGTGATCAAGAGACCAAACTTAAAACTCCATAGGATAGAAGAATTTGAGAGAGAAACTACAGACTTAGGCGACTTATTCAATGCATTTGTTGCAATAGTGTTCTCAAACTAGGTAAGTATGTATCCAAACATGAGAGGCATTTAGAACTCCATGCAGGCAAGGCAACACCACAGAAGAACATCTTCGTGACATACGATAGCCAATATGCCAAACTATACAACAACAAAAAATAACACAAACTTATCAGTTGGCAGAGCAGATGAAAGTTCACATATAAAAGCAAACATATCAAAATAACATCAAACTTCTTATCATCAATCCTAAAATATAGGAGAGAATATTATATTTCAAGTACCGAAAGGAAGAAATTGCCAACTGCAATTGCTACTGTCTTTTAAAATTGATGGATAATAAGAATTTCAAGACAAGAACAAACCAAGGTTTTTCATGACCACAAAGCCATCACTGCATCAGATTTTTAAAGGATTCCTGAAAACATGGGATTAAAAAATAGTTTCAACCATTAGGTGACAATAAATAATAAGTTTCATAAGAGAAATAGAAGAGCAAAGGGAAACAGAAAAAAATATTCTTCATATTCAAACCAATATATTGCTCATACTGACAGGGAAGAAAACAGGAACAAATAGTCATTCAACCAACTAGCAAAAGATCTGAAAAAAAAAACAAAACAAACCTGTATGAAATAACAAGCCTCTTCCAATTATAACTTTAAATACAAATACCCTCCATTTTCCAATTAAAATGCACAGTTTGGCCGGGTGTGGTGGAGCATGCCTTTAATCCCAGCACTCGGGAGGCAGAGGTAGGAGAATCACCATGAGTTCAAGGCCACCCTGAAACTACATAGTGAATTCCAGGTCAGCCTGAGCTAGAGTGAAACCCTACCTCGGAAAATATATATATATATATATATATATATATATATATATATATATATATATTTATATATATATACAGTTGGGGATGTGAAGGTAAGAATGCCTGCTTTATGAGCAGGAAGACTTGGGTTACACTGATGTAAAAAATCTGGCTGTGCCTACAGGACTTTATTACTCAGTTCATCTCACAGAAAAGTGGTGTGAACTCCAGGTTCTGTGACAGGACCAGTCTCCAGAAATAAGGTAAGAGAACTGTATAAGAGTGATACTGACATTTTACTCTGATCATGGCAAGCATGTGTACAGGAGCACACACCTGGACATACATGCATATGATCATAAACACATACATATATACTACACACACACACACACACACACACACACACACAATCTAGAACACAATCTAGCACATTGGAATAAAAACCAACCTCCAACTCTCTGGTGTCTCCAAGAAAGACAATCACAAATTGGTAGGTAAACCTGGAAGTTGGTTTATCAAGCAAACAGAATATGAAAACAAGCTGGCATAGCTATTCTAATACTTGATAAACTAGATTGTAAGGCAAAATTAGAAGAAATAATGTTCACTACATATTTTTAAATGCATATATACAGAATCGAGATATATCTCAGTGCTTAAGAATATTTTCTGTGCAAGCTTAAGGACTTGAGGAGGACTGAGAGATTGCTCTAGTTTAATACTGAGGACCTACATAAAAAGCTGGGCGTAGCCACACATGTCTGTAACCCCAGCTCTAATGGGAAGCAGGGACCTGAGAATCGCTGGAGCTTGTGGAAAAAGAAAAAAAAAAAAAGAGGAATAATAAGTTCTGGGATCAATAAGATGCTCCAGTTCAAATATCAATGGGACGACTGGATTGGAGACATTGAAAAATCTAAGGAACCAGGTACAATTCCCCTTTACCCATCATTTACTGCATTACTGCATTACACCATTTACTGCATCAGGAGTTTGTTTTCAGTGGCTAGAGAGGCCCTAGTGCACCATTCTCTCTTTCTTTTTTTTTTCTCTCTCTCTCTCTCAAATAAATAAAATATAAAATAAATAAATAAAAAGAATGAGTAGATGAGTAATGGTTCCCAATATTCTCTCCAGACACACAAGTAAGAGCACTTCACTACAGGCAAGTATATGAGGTACCACATGAGCACATTCAAGTGAATACCTTGCACACACACACACACACACACACACACACACAAGTCACATTATGCACACTCAAATAAAATAAAGAACATTTCTCAAGATGATTATAAGCATATATGTACCAATCACTGGGGCTCCAAATGTAATAAAACCAACATTGATAGTCAGAAAAGGTCAAATATATCCTGATACAATAATAGTGACTGACTTCCATAACATACTCGCATACTTACATAGTCATCCAAACAAAAAATGAACAAATAAAATCCTAGAGTTAAACTATTTTATAGTTTACAGTCTTTCAGTAGTCCATAGGATCTTCTCTAACATATTCATTCTCCGTGGAAAATCAAGTCTCAGCAACTAAAAAGCATTGCATTAATTTCCCGGCTATTATGAGAACATGATAGGCTAGAACCAGAAATCAACAACAGAAACCACAATCGTTTGGAGAGTTGGCAACATACTCTTCAATGAGTATCAGGTCAGTGAAACAAAAAAAAAAAAAAAAAAAAAAAAAAAACAGTAAGAAAATTCCAGAAGTTCCTAGAAGCAAATGAAAATATAATTAATCGGAACCTTTGGGATATAGCATACTAATTCTAAGAAGAAAGTTTATAGCTTATGGGTGCCTAAAACTGAACAACCCACCTCAAGGCCTTGGGAAAAAAAAAAAAAAAGATGAGCTTAAAACAAATCAGTAGACAGAAAAATACAATAAAGTCAGATCGGAAATAAATGAAAAGGTGATTCTGGTTCAGGAACCCCTCCTCTCACTAGAATGTTTCTTACCTCTTTCTTAAACTTTAAATGAACTCTTGCATTGTTTGAAAAGAAAATTAATGAAATGGAGAATACATAACATCTTTAAATAATTAAACAGTGGGTATAGACAGAAAGTTCACAACTCTAGCTCATTGTGAGGATCACCTGGGAGAGTAGCTGTATCATATGTTCCAGGTATGTTAGAATGGAATCCTCCTCACCACATATACATACTGGTAGTCATTTTGTCACTGTGACTAATATTGAGTGAAGCAATTTAAAGGTTGAAATATTTATTTTGGTTCAGTGGTTTCATTCCATGGTCAGCTAACTCCATTGCTTTTAGGCCCATTACATACCATAAATATCTTGGAGTAAGGCTGTGGTATAGGAAAACTATTGATCTCATGCAGCCAAGCAACACAGTACATCAGTATGTTAGACAGCGTCCTTCTTCCTCCCTGTTTATTCCATCTGAATCCCCTAAGAAAGTATCTCCCATACTCAGGGTAGCTCTTCATCTCTGGAGATACCCTAAGAAAGTCCCCCAAATCTTCTGGGCATCTCTCAATTCAATAAAGTTGGCAATGGAAATTGTCACAGGAAGGTTCAGTCGATAAAGTGCTTGCTGCAGAAGCTTAAGTAGTCAAGTTTGATTCCTAGAAATAGGTAAGAAGCCAGATGCTGTGGCAAGCTTCTGTAATCACAGTGCACTGATGCAATATTGGAGGTGGAGACAGGAGAATTTCTTGGAAGCTTGTAGTGAGTTCATGAGTGAACAATATTAAGAATAGAAGAGAGAGAGAGTGAGAGAAGCTCTGCCTCCCAACCAGGTAGAAGGCAAGAACCTCTGAGACATGTGCCTGGAAACACATACACACACATGAACACATGTACACACACCTTATTAACCATGTAAAACTCATAATTTTATAGATTAAAAAAAAACTAAAGGATAGTAGGATCTAATGTCTGTGGTTGTCTGCTCTTAAATCCCACCGTAATTAGCTATGAGTATTGTAAAAGCAGAGGAGTTCTATTAGCTCATTCTTAGGTCATATGATTTGAAGATAATCTGTCACTCAGTAAGCACAAGAGTCCATTCATTTATCCTGATTGGCTACATTCTCCTGTCTCACCCACTTCATGCTTATCACTCCCAAAATGCAGTCCCAGAAACCTAAGTCTTATTATAGATAAAAGAATAATTGATCTTCTATCAAAATGTGGATTGACCTGTTAGGGCAGAACAACATGTTTATTTTTTATTTCATAAATATTTTATTATGCACAAATAAATTGCAATAACTTTTACCTTATGGGTCCAGGAATGTTGCAACTGAAAGCTGAGAGCTAGAACAAGCTGGTGGGAGTATGTTCCTCAAACAGGATGGAGAGATTTCCAGTGAAGCATTATCCTGTATGCTAGCAACATAAAGACCCTGCATTCCCTGACAATCTATGTGATGTGCCTTTTCCAGGGCTACCTCTGCATCTTGAATCATGCTTATGAGAGTAACAAAAGCATCAGTAATAACTTGATCTTAACTCACTGAGCATTGACGATGGGCTGGGTGATATACTGAGAACTCTGCAACAATGAAAACTATTATTCCCAGAACAACTCAAGGAGGGCTTGGTTATTATAACTTTCCTGCTGAAGACTCTCAAATGACAGGATGGGTATTTTTTTAAATCACCCAGACAGTATATGGTCAAACTGTTATGTAATATGAGGGCTTCCCATCTCTGAAGTCTGTGCCCTTGTAGCTGCTCTTGTACCCTTCTCTCTTTTCCAGCATTCTTTTATTTATTTATTGTTTTTTAGGTAGGGTCTCATTCTAGCCGAGGATGACCTGGAATTCACTATGTAGTGTCAGTGTGGCCTCAAACTCACTGCAATCCTCCTACCTCTGTCTCATGAGTGCTGGAATTAAAGGCGTGCACCACCACGCCTGGCCTTCCAGCATTCTTGCTTCAGAATACCAGTCCTGGGAACACTACCCTGAGAAATCCCAATGTTCTTGTACACGCATCCTTTGAGCCTTTAAAAGTCAATTATAATGAACCCAAATCTTATTTGTAGCAGTTTTATAAAATAAATAAATATATGTAAATGTATGTGTATGTATGAGTGTGTGTGTGTGTGTGTGTGTGTGTGTGTGTATTTGAAAGAGAGGGCAAGAGAGAGGGAGAGAGAGAGAGAGAGACACACACACACAGAGAGAGAGACAGGGCTTCCAGCTGCTGCAAACCACATCCAGATGCATGTACCACCCTGTGCATATGGCTTACTTGGGTACTAGGGAATTGAACCTGGATCCTTTGACTTTGCAGGCAAGTACCTTAACTACCTTAACCACTAAGCAATCTCTCCAGCCCTAATTGTATATTTTATTAATTGTAGGCAGTCATGGAAAATTAGCTCCCAAGCATTTCTCAAATAGATGTCTTTAGTAATATCATAATCCCATAGTATTGCATTTCACATGAAATTGTCTTAGTATTTCCAGAGACAACTCAGATAATTTTTAAAATAACTATCCTGTATATTCATATGTAATGTTTATGTCATATATATAATGATCAGTAATACGTGTACATTTATTCAGTGTCTTAGTTGAGGCTTACCTATCAGTATGCCTATCTCTCTTACTGTTTATCAAACCTTTAATTCTATATATGTGTATGTCTATTTACTTACAATGTCATCTTATGACTATCCATAGTTTTTATCCCATAATACAGCCCAAGGTTGTTCAGATGAAGAAACTGTGGTGCAAAGTGGTTAGCAAACTATCATGAACTCCTCCAAGCTTGTAGTTGTCGCTACCAGAGAGCACTCATTGATGAACAGAAGAAACAAGCCACTTGAATACATTTGACTTCCCATCCTCCTCAGAGAAGAGCCTCAGCAGGTTCCATGCAGCAAGGAACAGAGGTTTTCTGAAAACAGCTGATACAGAACTAAGCCTATGCCAATAGCCATGTGAATTAATGCCAATAGTCATCTTGCAGGCAGACTCTCCAATCACAGTCATGTGCCTAAAAATCTGACCACCATATTAAACTTCACATCACTACAGACCAATTCCAGAACATCTAGATAAATAGTTCCCAAATTACTAACTTACAGAAACTGTGAGATTAGCCACACAGATATGAAGAGATTGGCTTTGATTTCCATCCAGGTCATTCTGCTTCCAAAATTCAGGACTTTTACTATTATTTAGAATCATTAAATGCTCTACCTTTTGCTAATGAACCAATCTAACACTAATATAACAGATGCTTATCAACTTGGCAATTAGTCCACAAATATTTCCTTGTCTAGGAAATAAAACCTTGCTGAGGCAAAGTGCTCAGTATTTTAAAAGATTATTTTTGTTTTGCCATTTTGGGAACGACTGAGAAAAAAATACTTAATATAACCAACATAAAAGTCATTTGGAGGCTCAGAGAACACTGAATGAAAGAGGATGGGAAGACACTAAGTGTTGGACAAAGGGAAGAGTATTGTGAACTCTGTCATCTGGACATGACAAAGCCATTGTATGCATGAATTCAGAGCAGTAGCTGTGATTACCAGTATAAAACCTTAGATGATAGGACCAAACAAAATTATGTTATAGGGTGGAAGGGGCTTGAGAGACCACACTCTTTCTGAGGAACTAACCACAGTTAGTTGTTGGGGGAAGGGGAATAATTCTCTTCTGGGGTATAGTCACTGGTAAGTTGAGAGAAGAAGGTGGTGTGGTAGGATTGGTAGGGACAAAGGAGGGTAACATGGGATACATATAATCAAATGTAATGTATATTGCAAAAAATGTCATAAATAGTTGTTTTAAAAGTCATGTAGTCTGTTTCACTTGGTGGGTCACCCAGTAATCTGAGTTTTCCATAACAAGACTGTAATATGAGAAAAAAAATATACTTTGAATACATGTTAGGTTAGACATCACTTGTTAGTTGAGATTTGCCTGTTAATAACAGAGTTCTTTGGACCCCCATGCTTTCCTTTTGTAGACCAAATAGAACCAATTGTAAATGGAGAATAGTACACGCTCTTCTCCACTCATGAGAGAGAATACTTTCCAGCAGTAAGACTTCCAGAAAAAATAGCCTTGGAGTTTTGCATTTCTAGTTCATAATCTACTAGGCTATGAAACCACAGAAAGTGTAGATAAATAGAAAATTACTCAAGTATACAATATTCTATGTATAATTATGATTTTAATATAAGTATAGTGAGCAACCTTGAATTTCTTTTAAGTTTAAAATTCTATTTACATGCATTTCCTTTTAAGACCCATCAATTTTCTTTCCTACAAAGGAAAAGCAATAATGACTATAATAACAATGCCACCTGCCCTTATCCCTGCTTCACAGATAAGAAAACCGATACTCAGAAAAATCAGTGAGAACTGAAGTTTCCAGAAAGAATCTGCATCTATGTTAGGAAGATTACAATTTTAGTGATAATAGAGAGTTGGAATATTGCTGATACAAAACCAGTTCTTGGGCTAACTCCTCAAGTGGTCATTTATTGCCCACTTCTATGTCTAACCTAATACCTTGTGGCAAATAAAGATGTAATTTGGAGGTAGGAGGATGCCATGTGTTCCAGGCCACACTGAGATTAAATAGTGAATTTCAGGTCAGCCTAGGCAAGAATGAAACCCTACTTGGAACCCCCCCCCCAAAAAAAAAGATAATTTGGAATATGAATACAAATCTGCTAGCTTTCACTAACTCAAAACTAAGAATAAGAATGTCATCAACTAACACGAGGCCTATGACACACATTTCCCTGTATAGAAGACCCAGGAGAAAGATAGCTTTTCTTAGGAAGTTTCTGTTAGGGACAGAAGCCCAAAGAAAGAACAAGAAGATGCCACCCTGCCTTGGCAGGAATGGAACTTGTGTCTGGTCCAGTTTGGTCCACAATAGCTGTAGTGGCCCTGTTGCCTCCACAGCCTAGCACATCACCTAGGTAGGTTTGTCTTTGTGGTCAGCCCTTTGAATCTAATCTGCAAAGCAATCAAGTCTTTCCTTTGTGTGGTGGTTTGATTCAGGTGTATTCCATAAACTTATGTGTTCTGAATGCTGAGGTCCTCAGCTAATGGCAATTTGGGTATTGAATCCTCCTGGAGGCAGTGTATTTTCGGGGTCAGGCTTATGTGTGCTATAGCCAGCTTCCTCTTGCCAGTGTTTGGCACACTCTCTTGTTGCATTGTCCATCTGATGTTGCCCAGAGGAGATGTCCACACTCTTATCATGCCATCATTTTCCCCTGCCATCATGGAACTTCCCCTATAGTCTGTAAGGCAAAATAAGCCTTTTTTTTTTCTGACAAGCTGCTCTTCTTCAGGTATTTTCTGCCATCAATGTGACTCTGACTCCAGCTGAATAATTGGTACCAAAAAGTGGGCTCATTGTTGCTATAAACCTGACTATGGCTTTTGGCCTTTTAGAGTTGATTTTTGAGAGGAATGTGGAAGGGTCTGAACTCTTTCAGTGCTATAAGTACAGCTTGATGGGCTATTCTGGTCAGAGTTGAAAGACTTGAATGTAGTAAAAACTAAAGACTGTGAGGTTTGGCTTATAGGGGTGAGAAAGAGCTCTATCTGGACTGGGCTACCAGCAATTTTTGTGAGAGGCTAATATGCTCATGTCCTGAGAACTTGTACAGGGTTGCATTGCATAGCAATTTACTGGTATGAGCAGAGGGATATGGCATAGAAATAAAATCTTTGGGCCAAAACTTCTGCCTCTTCAGCTACCATTGTATGACAGATTGCAACCTTTGAGATTGGGTCAGCTGACCAACATTGGGACAACAGGAAGAATGCAGACTCTTTTGAAGGGCCCTGAATGCTAAAGGAGTTCGCTGTTCTTCAAAGTCTGCTTTATTGCGCCCCCCCCCCCAGATTAACAATTGGTAGCCCACCTTATATTATGGAGTATAACAAATTCAGGCAAAAGAAGGTCACTGAATTTGCAAAATAGATTTGTATTTTGGAAATGGTCATGGGCAGTGTGAAGCAGGCTTTTTGGACTATCTGTGTGGAGACCCAGTGGAGTCATGAGGATGAACCATGGGATGCAGTGGAGACCCAGTGGAGATGCAGGACTATGGGATGGCTGCTATGGACAGCTGCTGGCACCAGATGAAGTTTTCCAAGACTGTGAGTAGTCTAGCTGGAGGGGAGAAATTGGAACTCCAGAGACCTGTTGCTGGTTAGAATTATTGGAATTGGAGACTTATCACTGACTAAAGTTGTGTTGGACTTGGATCTACAGAGTTTGATGTTGGCCCTACTTAAATCTTGAATTGCTTAAATAATTGTTTTCTTATGCCCAATGCCATCTTTTTCCGTGCAAATATTTATTCTGTGCCATTATATTTTGGGGGGATTTTTTTTGGTGTTGTAGCTCAATTAAAAGAGCTTGAACTATGAAGATGTCATTGGGACTAATAAAAACTGTGGGTATTTTTTAAGTTGGATGAATGCATAGCATTTTACATCATGTATGGTTATCAGTTTATGGGGCCCAGGAACAGAATTTGGTGGTTTGATTCAGTTGTTTCCCATAAACTTATGTGTCAAGAAAAAGAAATGACTGTCTTATATTAGCCAAATATCAATTATGGCCTGGTTCAAAGTCATGTTATCTTTGTTTTCGTGATGAATCAATTATCAAGCACTCTCTCTAAATCATTGTGGTGGTTTGATTCAGGTGTCTGCAATAAACATAGGAGTTCTGAATGCTAGGTCCCCAGATGATTCTAATTTGGGAATTAAAGCTTCCTGGAGGCAGTGTATTATTGGTGGGGGGCTTATGGGTACTATAACAAGCTTCCTCTTGCCAGTATTTGGCATACTCTCCTGTTGCTGTTGTAATGTTGTAAATCTGATGTTGCACAGGAGGTGATGTCCACCTTCTGCTCATTCCATTATTTTCTCCTGCCATGAATAAGTTTCCACTTGGGTACCTATGCCAAAATAATCTTTTTTTTTTTTTTTTTTTAACCACAGCTGCTCTTGGTTGGTGTTTTCTGCCAGCAATGAGAACCTGACTGCAACCCTTTGCTTACCTAAGTCTGAGAAAAGAAATATTTTTTTTCTTTTTTAAAAGCAATACTTATTTATTTATTTCTAAGAGAGAGAGAGATGGAGAGTGTGAGACAAAGAATGGTTATGCCAGGGTCTCTAGCCACTGCAAATGAACTCCAGATGCATTTGCCCGTTTGTGCATCTGGTTTGCCTAGGTCCTGGGGAACTAAACCTGGGTTCTTTGGCTTTGCAGTCAAGTGCCTTAACTGCTCAGCCGTCTCTCCAGCCCAAGACTACATTTTCAATCAGTGATGAAGATGTGTCTATGCTAATCTCTGGTCTGTGGTATCTGAAAGGCTGACCCTCCCCTATCCAAGCATTGTTTCCTGGCCTGGGAATTGCCCTTCTTGCCTCTGCTTTATGCTTTGGGGTAACTTTTTACTTTAAATACATGTATGCTTTTCTGTTGATCTCTGAGTCTACCAATTGCATATTTCATTTACACTCTAGATCTACCATTTGGGTATTTCCTGTGGACTTTGGCCTGCAACCTGTATAATTTCTCTAAACTTGAGGTAACCATGGTTATAACTGTACTACCTGATTCTCATCTGAATTTCCTAGTCTCTGCTTTAGTATTTTGTCTTTACTATTCTTCTTTGAAACATCACCACTTAATCTCAACTTTCTTCCACAAAGAAGCTCATGCCTTCCACATGAGAGGATGTTTCTTCTAAATCTCTCTACATAGGCAGCTAGGTCTTATCTTCCAAGTGCATGTGGCTCTGCTCCAGCCTCTTCCTAGACCTCAATTTCTCTTAAATGAACCTTATGAACTATGCTCTGCCTTTCACATGAATGTGTGATTCTTATCTTCCACATGCTTGTGACTCTGCTACAGCCTTTTCTTAGAACCTAATTTCCCTTAAATCAACCATACAATTTTTGATTTACCCCTAAGTAAAATCAATAATTCATAAGTTAACTTATTGAGTCCACTTTATCAATTATTTATTAAAAATAGGATAAGGGCCAAAAATTGGGGTTAATGACTTTGGGAGACCCCTCCTGAACCCCAAAATTCTGCATCACCTGCTTTGTTATTGATATTTCTACCAATGTCTTTTAAGTGTTTTGATTTGTTACTTTCTTTGTTCTGTTACTACTGTAACTTCATGAAACTACTACCCATGTTGGAACCTACACAACAAACCCCAGGCAGGAAACTTCATATCCACTCCTTTGGACAGAACTTAGCAATGTTTCAAACATCTTCATACATGTCACCATATGTGGCGTGCTACCTTCACAGTAGTAGGTCCTTAATACCTGTTATATGCTGAAAATAGTGTGGAATATATACTCTAAGTGGAAACGGGGGAAATGTATTTTCATGGACACAGTCCTATTTGTTGCTTCAATTCCCTCAGTACCTCTGACAGCTGAGTAAGGAAAAAAAAAAAAAAAAGATGAGATCTGATCAGCTGTCATGGTGACATATTCTCTCATATGCCTTATTTCATTCTTACTCTTTACTAATAGTGTAACTATTTCTAGGAGAATATTATTCATTCTCAATAACTTATCATAGGCATGAAGGTCATCTTATTGCCTCCTTCTTTCCCTTTGAAAACATTATCATTTTAATAATTACAATTAAAGGAATGTTAAAGCAGAAAACGTTTCCCAAGGAATCTCTGTCTGGGATGGTCCTGTCACATAACTTTTGTCTTATTTCAGCACAGCATTGATAATAAACAGCAAAAAGAAGTTGTTTGTATCCAATTCAGTTCTACCCAGCCCATTAATTGAAACTAGAATCCCAGATAATCAGATGATGCTAAAGTGAGAATTACGTTGGACTTCCACTTTTAGAGGCAAATTATGATTTAAATGTAGTTGTGAGCCATATTTTGGTCTCCTCCCACCTTTCTCCCAGAAATAATACAGACATTGCTAAGTGCCTCATTGGTGACAACAGTTTCATTCCAGGTACTTGCCCTGTGTCTCTTGTCAGTCTGTTTTCTTCATAGAAAGGAGTTTTAAAGAGTTACACACTTTGCTTGTGTACTTAGCATAGAAAATCCTTTCTATGCCCCACTGACAGAGCTACCTCCTTCCTTACATAAAGGTGTATTTGTTGCCTTTGGACTGCACCAAAGACTGAAACTATTTAATTAAAATGATGTCATGCACAGAGTACTTAGCTATCTTAATCTTTCTTAGTGTTGAAGGCAATGTTTCAGAGCATGTGTTTTCTTTAAAAAGGGAGAGATACAAACTATGAAAGATATTTTAATTTATACTCCATCCATGGTAGAAATATAGATTGACTTTAAAAGCAAAAATAAATAATATAATATAATACTTCCATAAAAATACAAGTCCACATGCTGTGCTGAGATGACTTGGCTCAGATTTTTTTTTAATTTATTATTTTATTTGAGAGACAAAGAGAGAGAATGGACATGCCAAGGCCTTTTAGCCACTGTGAATGAACTCTAGACGTGTGTGCCCCTTGTTTGCATGTGTGACCTTACATGCTTGCATCACTTGGTGTCTGGCTACATGGGACTTGGAAATTCAAATGTGCATTCTTATGCTTCACAGACAAGTGCTTTAACTGCTAAAGCATCTCTCCAGCCTGATTCAGATGATTTTTATTCCCTTATTGATCAGTTAGCTTCACTGTCTTTCTTTTATTTAAAATTTTGTTGTTTATTTTTATTTATTTGAGAGTGATAGACAGAGAAAGGAAGAGGGAGAGAGAGAGAGAGAGAGAGATTGAAAGAGAGAGAGAGAGAGAGAGAGAGAGTGGGCGCGCCAGGGCCTCCAGCCACTACAAACAAACTCCAGATATGTGCGCCCCCTTGTACGTCTGGCTAACATGGGTACTGGGAAATTGAGCCTCGAACCAGGGTCCTTAGGCTTCACAGGCAAGCGCTTAACTGCTAAGCCATCTCCCCAGCCCCTGTCTTTCTTTTATAAAATTATTTCTTAAAATTGATTTATATTATCACATAAATCAAGATGTTTCTTATCACCAATAGGTCCAGGATTGAGAACTATATATTTAAACTATACCTAGTTGTGCTAGGACTCCTGGGTATTTCTGCAACAGAAAGTTCTGATATAAGTTGCATTTTCCATGTAAAACCATGGACTTCAATTACTAAGTGCAGTGGACATAGTTTCCCATTCTATTATGTCTGTAATGATGTAAATCCATCCTCATATAAGAGTGAATTTAAATGAAAGAACTTAAAATACAACTGGGACAACCATCAATTTAATAATCTTTAAATTTGTATGGTTAAGTAGAACCTCATTTACCCTGAATTTTTTGATAATTATAATAGTCATCATAGCTTATCACTGAGACATGTTATGCTGGAATCAATGCACAGATAAATTATGTAGCCCTAATTTTCTCTAAGGCCAATCTCCCTTCTTATTTCTGAATATTTTTAAATAACCATTATGAAAGCAAAGACAATTTGATTTGAAAAATGCCTATTGTTTAGCCATAGACGTAAACATAAGACTTCCAAATGTGCTGTGTTTGCACACATGCCTATACTCTGCCATGGTGGTAGCAAGTATCAGATAATTGCCTCCAAAGCAATTGCCATTTATAATTGTAATCAAATGCTGCAATAGCTCAAGTGTCTGTCATTTAAACAGTGCTATTTTCCTGAATTTCCATTGGTTGTCAACAAATGATTATCAAAAGGGATTATTACATATTTAGACTTGATCATGAAGGCTCAGCAGAAAACACAAAAAATGGCAGCATTACCATGTGTCTATTTGTGGCTTCAGGGCTCAAATCTTCTCACCAAAGTGCTCAGCAAAGAAATTCACAAAGATAAGTTATTCAGGCCCTGGCACAATATTTCAAAAGATTAAGGGTCACTCATGTGTTATACTTACCTTAAAATTGGCTGACTTTCAATCAATACAATAATTTTGTGAAGGTTGTCTTTATAAGCCCTTGTAAAAAAAAAAGAGTAGGAGAAATTTGTGCCATTAATAAATGGAATACTACTAAAAATTCTGTGTGTGGGGGGGCTTGTTTGCTTAGTGACGGAGCATCTGGGATTTCTAATATCCCAGACCCATGCTGTTCTTGAACTCTTCTGCACATGAGTAGTAAACCCTGAGCAGGCTTTCAAAGCCTGCATGTTCTCATACATGAAAATTCAGTACATTTTTAGCACAGCTGTGAGGATCAAATGAGGTATGGTATGCAAAGGCTCTTAATATAACTCTGTAGTGAAATACAAAATATATTAGAAATGATTTTGTTGGAAGTGAATCTACCTAAAATCTACAGGTTATTATACATATTTAAATATGCACACCTTAATTTTATTTCATAAGTGGCATTAGTTCAGATAATACAAGATCTGTCACAGAACTCAGGAGGCAATGTCTCTGTCATTGAGAATTTAATGAAAACCTTTACTAAGACATTTTATTTCTCATTTCTATAGCATTTTCTGTCTTGATATCTTCTCCCTCCCTCTTTCTCTCTCTCTCTACACACACACACACACACACTCATGCACACATACTCTCACATAAAGAACAATTCCTAATTCCTGGTAAGTGTATAGCTATCCTCAGTAGAAGACCTCAAGATCCTTCAAGCAGGTCTTGCAGAAGGTGTCAAAATTTCAGGTCTTTTTCTGCTCATATTTTTTCTTCCTCTTGGTACACCTCTGCTGATATACCTTAGCAGCATTGATTTCTCCTCTCCCTAATATTTCCCTAGAAATTAGTAAGGTAGTTGTAATTTATGTCTTATGTTTCTTAAATATGATGGACTAGTTTAGAGCCAGTCTTAAATTGTAACTGTAGCTCTCATACTAACTTATTTTGTGACTAGAGCCCCTGATTTATCACTCATGTGATGATAACATTATTTCCAAGGTTATAGTGAGAGTTAACAAAGAATAAACTCAGTTTAAAGCGTACCCCCTTTCTCATCACAATAAATCACAACCTTTGTATTTTTTTACAAGAAAGTAAAACACAATCTTAAATAAATATGACCTACAATGTCTATGTGGCACTGTATGTCAAACCAAGAAAGGTAAACTATATGCACAGAATTCTCTATCTGACATGTTTCCAGACAGGCTGAACTGAAGGGATTTCAGTCTTTAAATTTTGGGACAGTTGGAAGATGAACATGAAATAGCCAGTTTTTAACACAGAAGCAACTTATTCCAATTATATAAACAGGCACTAAGTGCTACTATGGAGTTATTTTGTTGACATAATAAAAATTCTCAAGCCGGGCATGGTGGCTCATGCCTATAATCTCAACACTTGGGAGGCAGAGGTTGGAGGATCGCCGTGAGTTCGAAGTTACCCTGAGACTACATAGTGAATTCGAGCTGAGCCTGAGCTAAAGTGAGACCCTACCTCAAAAAAAAAAAAAAAAAATTCTCTAAATCAATTGACTGTCCTGGGTGAGAATGATTTAGTCAACTGAAAGAACTGAAAGTCATTTAAAAGAGAGATTATCTGATGGAGAGATAGAGAAAGAGAGAAAGAAAAAGGAGAAGGAGAAAAAAGGAGTTGGAGGGGAGTGAAGAGAGGAAATAAAATATCATTTAAAACAGTTCAAAATAGGCCCACAGTCATCTGTTTCCTCTTATTGGCTGTCCTCTAAAGTTTCCACCACATTCCAATAGCCCATCAAACTATGCATCCATCAGCAAATCAATCCACTGAATCTCCCATGCCAGCCGTTGCATGACAAGCAAGCTTTCAGCACATTTGCATTGGAGGGAAAGTTCAGATTCAAGCCCTAACAATGGATAATTTTTCTCCAGCTTCGTAATAGGGTCTTTCTTCAGTGCTAATGGCTCTGTGTCTACAGATTTCCTTTTCTCCTAAGGACACTGGCTACACTGGACTAGGACCCAGCCTAATTGCTCCATTTTAACTCTGCTGCCTCATTAAAGATTCTTTCTCCAGGGTTTACATATACCTAGAGGTACGACTGGTTAGGTCTTCAACACATACCTTGGGGGAAGAGGGACACAACTGAGCCTATTACAACATTACAGCTACAGCCTGTGTTACTGCTAAAGTGATATACCTATGTTAGATACTAAATGAGGGACTGAGCAGTGAGATGAATAGGTCAGTTAAGTCTGAGCTGGACTAGACACTCAGATCATCCTTCAATAACCAGCATTTTTGAAAATTGTAGACAATTTTGTTTGTTTGTTTTTTAGTTTTTCGAGATAGGGTCTCACTCTAACCCAGGCTGACCTGGAATTCACTATGGAGTCTCAGGGTGGCCTCGAACTTGTGGCAGTCCTCCTACCTCTGCCTCCCAAGTACTGGGATTAGAGGCGTGCACCACCATGCCCTACATGTAGACAATTTTGTTACTTTGCACTTACTAACATTGCATCATGTTCAGTGAGAAGTTAAACTGCAGGGCTGGATACTCTTTCATTTGACTTTTAAGTTTTGTTGCATTCTCAGACAAAATGCTTTTTCTTTCATCCAAGGGAAAAGTTAATAAACCCACAAGTTTCAAAGTTGTCATAAGAGAAATCAGTGCCTGGAGGACCCTGAGGAATTTTCTCATAAGAAAAGAGAAAAGGGTGAGGGATAAGTAAGAAGAAAGATAGCACCTTGAGCAATTTTCCAAATGTGTTTGAAGCTGGGACGAATAGATTGTGAGTAGGAGACAGGATAGCTTACAATTTCAATAACTGGTAGACTAGTACATATGTGGCTACTGTAAAGAAATGACACTTTCCTCACCTTTCCAGTTTCCAAGGAGTACTTTTATATCAAGCAAGAGTCAAAATCAGCAAATGATCTCCTGGTTTGGAGGTGGGCTACACATTATAGGGAGTGTTTCCTCTAAAATACCAATGAGAGGGGGTGGAAAGAATGGCAGAGCCACACATTGGGTCATGATATAGAGACATTGCCTCCTACCCATAACTGATGGCTAACCCCACAATGCAGGACCCATATTCCCCAACAAGGAGGGTCCCTGCAGAGTTGGGGAGGACAGGGAGAAGGCTAACAATGGTACCAACTTGACTGTATTCACTGAATACATAACTAATAACAAAATAAAGATATAGCAACATACTAAAAAAAATATGAAGAAACCATGAAAGATCATTTGAGACCCTACATGAGGGGGTAAAAAGAGAGAAACACCTATTTATATAGCACATGCTATGTACTATCAAATAGCTGGTATTCATTGTGTTTTTGGAAAAAAAATTATTTATCTGCACAAGAAATTGATACATCAAGTTCTGTTATAGTCCTCATTTTGTGGATGCAGAAAGGGTCTTAGGTAAGTAAAATGATTTGAGAGTATAAACAGGATATAAACCCAAGTAGTACAACTTTGCTGCTCCTATGCTTGAAAACTGTACGACCAAGGTCACAATTACCTTACTTGTTCCTCTGAGCAGCACCAGGATATGTAGTCCTGACACACTCATACCAGTGGAGGAACTTAAACCACAAAAGCCTTAAATACAACCTGCTTTAAGTCACAAAGATAGTAAGAACCTGAGACAGCATAGAAATCTTCATCTTTTCCAGTATTGCCACATTATCCTTTCCTGTGCTTCTCTCAGAAAGTACTACACAGGAAAATAACAGATATTAAAACATTCTTTTATTGTTTTGAAAGGAAATCATTGTTCTGAATTAAAGGGTATTTCTAATCAGAACATTTATAAAGGTTAATGAGAAACAAAATGAACTGAAATCCAAAATATCCCCAACTATAAATACCAAACTTCTCCATGTCTAATTACATTAGAAACTATCTCAAGCAGAAAGTCATTCTTTTTTCATCAGATGCAAAGGAATCCCTGAGCAATGCTTTCACTATTTCCTCTGCCTGCTTTCTCAGCACTGACCACCTAGGCAAATGGTGATGGATAACTGTGTATGCATTTCAAAATGGAACTGCAATAACCACCCCTACAATTAGGAATTTACTCAAAATCAATGAATATACATTATTATTATATTATTACATATATCTATGTTATATTATTAGCCATATAAACATATATATGTCGTTTATTTGTTTGTTCTTTTCAAGCAGAGTCTCACTCTAGCCCAGGCTGATGACCTAGAATTCACTATGTAGTCTAAAGGTGGCCTAGAACTCACAGCTATCCTTTTACCTCTGCCTCCCAAGGGCTGGGATCAAAGGTGTGTGCCATCACACCTGGCTGATTCATTATGTTTTATCAAAAGATGGAATGGCTCAGGGAAATTTTGCGGAAGAGGGGGCGGAAAGAATGTCAGAGTCACATGTTGGGTCATGATATGCAGAGACATTTAGCTTACCCATAACTGTGGGCTAACTCCACAATGCATGACCCGCATACCTCAACAAGGAGGGGCCAAGGGGAGGGGGTAGGTCACGGATGAGCCTAATAATGGTACCAAACTGACTGTATTTGCTGAATACAGAACTGACTAATAAAGAAAAAAGAAAAATAAATAAATTTAAAAAAAAGATGGAATGGCATAAAATGAGTAGAGATGATTGTGCCTATTTTAAAGCTGACATCATACATTCTTTAAGCTCCTTTCTCTACACACAGTCATGACTTAGGTAATCTCAATGATCACATTGTCAACAGATCTCTTACAGGTTTTAAGAATATCTTACTGAGATTTCAGTTCATCTTCAGTAAGTAGAGAACTCAAAACTTATTCCTTTGGCCAATGAAAGATCTCTCAGCATGTTTCAGACCTTTTCATACCTTCTGATACTGCATCCAGTTTTCTCTTTGTTGCAGATACTTTCTACATCCTTGGACAAATCGGAAGCAGTTTATGAGAAGAGAGTCTATTTGGGTGAGAGTTTATTTGGGCTTATAATTTCAGGTAGAAGTTTCATAGTGGCAGGGAAAGCATGGCAGAGCAGACAGCCAGAATGTCATATCTTGTCATATAAGCTGGGAGAAAGTAGTGTGAGCGCTGTTTTGGATCTGGGCATATTATTCAAAAACCAACTGTCAGTGACACAACTACCTCAGCATAGCTCCACTTCCCAACTCCCCCCACCACAGCTTTGCCAAATTGCTACCAGCCAGGAACAAATCATTCAAAACACATAAGCTTATGGGTATATTCCACATTATGTCACTGATCCCCCCAGATTCATGACCACCTCATTATGCAAAATACACTCAATTCAACCTCAAAAGTCCCCATGAATCTCAGAACTGTCTAAAAGCCCAAAGTCCAAAGTTTCATTTGAGATGCAAGACAATCTCTTAACTGTGAACCCTGTAAAATTTAAATACAAATTATCTACTTTGAACACATGATGGCACAGATTGACAATCCCACTACAAAAAGAAGGAATGAGGGCATATCAAAGAAATATTGAAACAGTGTAAAATCAGAAACTATCAAGACAAAAAATAGATCTTGAATCTCACATTGTGTACCTGGGAATTATGATGAAATCACCTGGGTTCCAAATGGTTTGAGCAATACTACCCTTTCAGCTGTGCTGCTTGAAACAATGGACGATCTGCCTGAGCCAGCAGCTTTCCTTGCACCAATCCAAAGTCCTGGCAACTCCAAAAGCCTGGTGTCTCTTCTGAAAACCACAGTTTGTCTTCACAAATTCATGCCTCTATGGTCCCCATGTAGAGAAACAACCCTTCCTTACCTCCAGAGTTCTGTGAACTTCATGAATTTCTTTTTGTCATCATGATGATTTCCAAACAATTATCATTTGGGCTATGCCATGAAATTTGTTATTCTGAGGCAAGACGAGTGCTGGTAAAGCTAACTTTGAGAAGCAGGAAACTCCATAAGTATTCTTTTCATATCCTTCTGCTATTTCCTTCCACCAAAATTAACACTCAGTAATTTTAAGTTTAACCTGGCTTAAGTTTCAGGACATGGGCAGAACGCAGGCATCCTCTGCATCCTCATATGAATTACTTCTAGCGCTGATCCTGACACAGTCCTCTTTCCCCTCTGAAATCTCATAAGAAATCTTCACAGTCCACAGTTCTTTCAACACTGTGATCTTTCAAACTGTCTTCAGAATTGCACATTACCCTTGATTCCCCACTCTAAGTTCCAAATTCTTCCATATTACTCCCCAGTTCCAGTTCCAAAAGACAAAAAGCCACATGGTCATTCTTACTATAGTCATAGCCTCACTTCTCAGTGCCAATTTTCTGAAATAGTTATCTTTTTGTTGCTGGTACAAAACACCCAACCAGAAACAGATGATTAAGGGAAGGGTTTATTTTGTCTTACAATTTGTGGTGGTTTGAATAGAATAGATGACCCCCAATATATTTCAGTTGTTTATTTGTTTGTAGTTTGCATCTTTAGCCAACTGGCTAGAGGCAGTGTCACTGGGTGGATCTTAAGGTGTGGTGGTGGGTTTGAGATTTCAATCTAAAGATATGCAAAGTGTGCCTAGCTGGAGTTCCTGAAGTGTGCCATGGTTTTTGACCTTTAGGCTTGTACTTCTCTCTCTCTCTCTGCTTGGTCCTGTGAAGGCAGGCCAGCTTCTTCTGCCATTATGGAACTTCCCCTGGATCTGTAAGCTTCAATAAATATCCCTTCCTCCATAACTGTGCCTGGTTTGGAAGTTTATCTCAGTGAACCTGAAGCTGTCTGCTACACAGTTCTTGGGAGAACTTTCATCATGGTGTGGAAACTATAGCAGAGCATACACGTTGGGAGTCACATCTTGTCACATTAGGGAAGAATGAGCAAGAATGAACTAGTAAACACTGACATGGGATTTGTACAATTCAATTCCAAAGCCCAACCCCAGTAGAACAAATCTTCCAACAAGCATCTAACTCTCAAAATCCCCATCACTTTTCCAAATTGCCACCAGCTATGAGAGCAAGTATTCAAAAGACATGAGTATATGAGAGAAATTTCATGCAACCCACCACATACACACTTACAGTGATAAAAATTAAAACAAAATGAAATCTGATAGTTGCTTTTTCTAGGTGAGAAAAGTGGAGGGGGGTGATAACTCATAGGAGTCTTCATCTATGAGCCTATCAACATCATCTGTCAACTACCTCAATCTCCACTATAATTTCCTGGGATTTCACAGCATCCCAAACACCTCAAACCCAGATGTCCAATGTTGTCACCTTATAACTTTGTCTCCTTGCTCTATTCTGCATTCTGCCTTCTAATCTTTCTGTTAAATACTATTTTTTCCCAAGACATACAGACTCAAAATCCTGGACATATGCTAAACTGTTTCTCATAGCCAAGTTTGACCAGTTTTTCATCCATCATATCTTTAAGATCCACTCCCTTACAAGAACTTTAATTGCCAACACTAATTATAGAACACCATCAGCACTCTCAGTGAAGTACACTTTGTCTTTAAAGGCAAACGTCAAATATTCCCTTCCTGTAAGTAGATAGATAGGAGCCTTTAAACTTATTTTTTATATCTTTTAGGTAGTATAACTTATTTCCTAAATTTTGCTTTTCCATGAGGGGATTAGCAAAATGAAAATAAATGACTTGGAATAATTTGAGGTAAAACATATTTTGAGCAGAAGTGTAGCAGAAAGTTTGGTTGTGATATGAGAATATTTGATAAACTATGAATTTGAAGGAAGCAATGGCAAGTCAGTTAAGGGGTTAGGAAATAATTTTGTGGTTTACATGAGATGGAGGTGTGGACATCCATGTACTCTTTTGTAAGCTTTGAAAATAACTAGGATTCTTCATCAAATAGATAGTCAATATTTTTATTCAACTAGGAAATAGACTGGATGAAGTGTAAGAATGGGCCCACATCACAAAGCAAGGTAACATTAGCTTGCTGCATATCATTATTGGCTGGTAATGGTGGAGTACTAAATCCACTGCATAGGAAGGAAGGGGAGGAACCAACCACACAGGTCTGCATCCTTACCTTAGGCAGCTACTACTACAGGGACAAATTAATAAGAGTTAAGCTTTAGATAGGTAAGGATGCTAAATCACACTCAGGGAAGAAAATTATGGTGAACCAGGAGAGTAGAATTAAGGTAATGCCAATGTGAACATGTGCTGCCTCATCTTCCTTAATACAGGCCTGAAGCTAGATGTACTATTTGATAAGGACCTGGGCATAAATATCAGATTTCTAACAAAAGCTAACTTTGAGCTTATATATTGTCCTACATGTTTCTTTCTTGTGAATAATAAAGAATGGCATTCTGCACTATGCAACAGGCCTTCACCAGGTGATCCCATATAAAAAGAAATCACAGGGGCAAGAAAGTTTTCCTATTATAGATAAGCTCACTCTTAGCAGATAATATAGCAGATCTCATGCAGAAAGAGTGAGAAAAAGCATAGCACAAAGGCCTCAGTATCTTGGGTAAATGGTTTATGTTAAAATGGAAATCACATAAATATTAGGTATGTGCTCTTCTGGGCAAAAGCTCTGCAGACCAGATTGCCAACAGAAATGAATTTTAATGACTAGTTTATAACCTTTGAGGTCCTGGAGAAATCTAACACAGTTATAGTTAAAATGTAATACTCTTATGGCACTCATGCAATTAATACTTCTGCAGGGAACACTCCTTGCTGTAAACTTAAGTTTGTCTCACATTGGAAAACTAAACTGCAGGGAGCCACATCTAGTCCCCACCACTAGATGGCGCTGGCACTGCAGGAAACCACATCTAATCCGCCATTACAAGATGGCGCTAACCTCGTGGTGTTCAACTTCTTTTACGACAGTGCTTTGGCGCCAACCGTATTCAAGGTACGCGCATGCGCTTGACGCAACCTGTCCTGAGCCTATCCCGTGGCGCCTGGTGGTGGCAAGCAGATAACAGCCAATCAGTAGGTGCCTCATTGCCCATCCCCCTATAAAAGTAGCTGTACACCCCGCCCCCGAGTCCTTCTCCATCCGCTCTCCTGTTAACCAAGAAGCTCTCCAATAAAGTGTGATCAAGAAGGATCCTCGTGTGGTGATTGTTCTTTTCCCGCTGGTCGGGGGGGCTCGCCGCAAAGTGGTGCCGAAATCCCGGGAAGGACCAAAGGAGGATTCAGAACTTGACACACGGAGAGGAAGGTACCGGTAAGTCATTCTTTTTTTTTTTTTTTCTTTTCTGTGTCTCAGTCATGTCCGTGTCTGAGGGCCTCGCTGCTCTTGCTGTTTTCGGTTTGTTTTGTCTGGGTCTTTCTATTGTTTTGCGTTTGTTTCTATCTTGCCTAGTCTGTTGATTGCCTGGACCGGTTAAACCCGCGGTAGACAACGCGGCTCTGGTCCTTGGAGCCTCGAGTCAGATAAATCCTCGGTAGATAACGTGGGGCTGGCTGTTAGTTTCATTTCCAGCCTTCCAGCTCGTGATGGGTAATACATCGAGTGCCCGGTATTCTCCCATTGATTTTACTCAGCCTATAAAGGAAGTTTTGAAACAACGTGATCTAAAGGTCTCTAATGCCACTATTAAAAAGATTGTTAAAGACATTGATGCTGCGGCTCCATGGTTTGCGGTGTCCGGAGATCTCTCATTGCCCTCATGGGAAAAGCTGGGTAAAGACCTTGAGGCGGCTAGGGAGGAGGGTCACTTAGGTCGAGGTACCCTCCCTTTCTGGAGGATGATACATTCTTGTTTACGTTCTGGAAGCCACCCGGACCCACTTCAGGAGGGCCGGAGACGGCTCAGACAACATCAGGATAGTTTGTCAGAATCTGATGCAAGTGGGGATAGCAAACCCAGATTATATAAGGAAGTACAGGAAAAAAGGGCCAGTCATTTCCCGGGAGGAGTTCCCAATATGGCCAGTCATTTCAAGGAAAAGGTTCCCTGCCATGTAGAGGAGAAGGCACCCCCGTTAGAAGAGGGTAATGAGGGCTCTGGCTGTATGCACAGGAGGGGTGAGGACTTCCCTAGGGCCCCGCCGCAGCAGGGGGCTGTGGGGTTATATCCTTCCCTACAGCCGCTGCGACACCTGAGTATACGAGATGATCACGGCAGTAGTTCTGCTTCTGATCAGGAGGACTCCAGTGGGACAGAGGGACAGGATTTAGAGGAGGCAGCTTTGCATTGTGCTCAGGATACTCAGTTTGTGGGCAGGCGTGTCTGCCCTCCCGCGGTTAGGGGGAGGAGTGCCTTAAAAGAGGAAGTTGGTATTCGGAACCGAGCACCGCCTAGTGCTCTGCCACGCCCTCATGTTCCCCCCCCCCCTATGTCCCAGCCGAGGATCGCTGCCATTTTGTTAAGCCGCGGACATGGTCCCGCCTGGCCTCCGCTTTCCCGGTTTTTTTGAATACCACTACCAATCAAAGAGGCTGGGAGCCAATCCCCTATGCGGAGCTTAAGGATTTAGTTCAGGCCTGCAAAGATTTTGGACCCACTGCTGACTATTCACTTATGCTGCTTCGCAGACTCACGCAGCGCACCCTTACTCCTGGTGATTGGTTAGACTTAGCCCGAGCTTGTCTAACGAGAGGGCAATATTTGGATTTCAGATCACTGATTTCTGATAAAGCCCAAGAACAAGCTAGGCAGAATATTATGAAAGGGGAATGGGACTGGACTTCTGATATGCTTCTGGGGGCTGGTCCTTATCTTACAGATCAGCTCAATTTCCATCCAGACGTGTATATCCAAATTAATAACATTCATTATCAGGCTTGGAAGGAGCTCCGTAATAAGGGAGAGGTCGCAGGACAGTTGACTAAGATTGTTCAGGGCCCTACAGAGCCATTTTCTGATTTTTCAGCTAGAATGCTGGACGTGGCAGAAAAGACAATTGGCCTTGCTGACCACACCATGCCGTTTATACAACAGCTAATATTTGAACAGGCCACTAAGGAGTGCAAAAAGGCTATACAATCAGTAAGAAGGGGAACATTGGATGACTGGCTCAAAGTCTGTCGAGAGATAGGGGGTCCTCTGTCTAATGCAGGATTAGCAGCAGCGGTCATAGCTGCCGCTAAGGCTCAACGGACAGGGAATCAAAAGGGCTGTTTCCGATGTGGTCAATTGGGACATTTTAAACGCCAATGTCCTCAAGCGGATAGCCCAGCCCCTGTCCGAGATGCGGGACCGGCACAGCGCCCCCCTGGGACTTGTCCTAGATGTAAGAAGGGAAAACACTGGGCTAATGAATGTAGATCTGTGAGGGATATTAATGGTCTGCCCCTCCCCCCTCTTTCAAGTAATCAGGACCAAAAAAACGGGGGGAAGGGCCCACGTCCCCAGGGCCCACAAATTTATGGGGCAATGCAGACACCTCAGGTCCCGGTGACTGTGGCGCCAGGTCCCCCGCTGCCTCAGCCCGGAGAGCAACATCGGGCTCCGCAGGCCTGGACCTCTGTGCCACCTCCGGATTGGTCTTAACTCCGGAAATGGGCGTGCAAATCCTGGACACAGATGTGTCTGGCCCGCTAGCAAGAGATACGGTGGGCCTTCTTTTGGGGCGCTCCTCCTCTACTTTAAAGGGTCTCATAGACTTCCCCGGTGTTATCGATCCAGATTATACAGGTGTAATTAAAATTCTTTGTCATTCCCCCTATGGGGCAGTGTCAGTGGCCCCTGGGGACCGTATTGCCCAATTGCTGATTTTGCCTTCTAACCATTCTCTATTTCCTGCACTAGATAAGGAAAGGGGTGACAAGAGCCTTGGGTCTACCGGTGTGGACTTGACCTGCTTGTCTTTGGAGTTGGATCAAAGACCCCTTCTGCGCCTGACCATAGAAGGAAGAGAATTCTCAGGACTGGTGGACACTGGGGCAGATAAAAGTATAATAAAATTGGATTCTTGGCCAAAAGCCTGGCCCTTGCAGAGATCAGCTCAGATCTTGCAAGGCTTAGGGTTTGCTAAAACACCACATATGAGTGCAAAGGAGTTAACATGGACCACTACAGAGGGTCAAAAGGGAAAAATCCAACCTTTTGTGTTGGATGTTCCCATTAATTTATGGGGAAGAGATATTCAGACCCAAATGAATCTCCGCTTGACCAATGATTATTCAGAAGCTAGTAAAAATATGATGAAAATTCAGGGCTTTGTTCCAGGCTCAGGTCTAGGGAAGCACCTTCAAGGGCGACCTCAGCCCATCATCCCGGAGGAGAAGTTGGATCGCTTTGGGTTGGGTTTTTCTTAGGGACCACTGAAAATTCTGCTTCCAATTTTGAACAGGTGCCCATACCCTGGATGACTCATAAGCCAGTGTGGGTTCCTCAGTGGCCCCTCTCACAGGAAAAACTGGAAGCAGCCCAGAGGTTAATTGAGGAACAATTGCAGTTAGGCCACCTGGAGCCCTCTATTTCCCCTTGGAACACACCTATATTTGTGATCAAAAAGTCCTCTGGAAAGTGGCGATTATTACATGATTTGAGGGCTGTCAATGCTCAAATGCAGGTCCTGGGCCCAGTTCAGAGGGGCCTGCCAGCGCTTTCTGCTCTCCCCAGGGAATGGCCAGTGATGGTTTTAGATATTAAAGATTGTTTTTTCTCCATACCCCTTTGCCCTCAGGACAGAGAGCGTTTTGCTTTCACATTACCAGCTGTAAATCATGAGAAGCCTGATGCCCGCTTTCAGTGGCGTGTGTTGCCACAAGGGATGTCCAACAGTCCCACTATGTGCCAGCTTTATGTAGACTCAGTGTTATTTGTAGTAAGACAACAGTTCCCCTCTTTACGTATGATCCACTATATGGATGATATCCTACTCACAGCCCCTACCTTAGATGTTTTGCATGTCTCCTTTCAGGAGGTCGTCAAGGCGTTGGAACATAAGGGTCTTTTTATTGCCCCAGAGAAGGTCCAGCAAACGGATTCAGTAAATTTCCTTGGGTCCGTCATTGGCCTTCAGTCTGTGAAACCTCAAAAAATTTGCATCCGTACCTCCCACTTGCATACATTAAATGATTTTCAAAAACTTTTGGGGGACATTAATTGGTTGCGAGGTTTTCTCCATGTCCCCCGTGCAGATTTGTTACCATTGTTTTCCATTTTGGAGGGTGATCCTGAGATTACCTCTCCTCATGTGCTCACTGAGCCAGCTCGTCAAGCCTTAAGCAAAATAGAAAAGGCCCTTATGAAGGCACAGCTTAAACGCTTTGACCCTTCTAGTCCACTTCTTCTCTGTATCCTAAAAACAAGGGATGTCCCCACGGGAGTGTTATGGCAGGACGGCCCTCTTTTGTGGATTCATGGACATTCCTTGGGAGCTCGCACCCTGCAGTACTTCCCACAGTTGGTTGCCCAACAGGCTTGTTTGGGTTTGAAATCGTGCCTAACTCATTTTGCAAAGTTGCCTGATAAGCTTATCATCCCCTATACTAAGGAACAAGTAGAGACTCTATCCGGTACAGTTGATGAATGGAGCATTCTTATGTGTGCTTTTCCAAATCCTATAGATAACCATTACCCAAAAAGCCCCATTCTGTCCTTCGTGGAAAAAAATTTAGTCTATTTTCCCCGGGTCACATCAAAGGGCCCTTTGCCCTCAGCCCCTGCCATTTTCACTGATGGTTCAAAAACAGGTCGCGGAGCTTATATGGTTCAGGGCTCAGAACCTGTGGTGAAGTTCTATAGGCCTGACTCTCCCCAAATTGTGGAATGCATGATTGTCTTGGAGGTGTTTCAGACCTTTGGTAGTTCCTTTAATTTGTTCACAGACTCACAGTATGTGGCTAATGCAGTTGTTGGACTGGAAATTGCTGCCTCTATTCGTTCTGCTAGTCCTGTCTCAAACATTCTTTCTCAAATTCAATCTCTCATTTGGCAACGCTCCTCCCCCTTCTATGTTACCCATGTTCGTGCTCACTCCTTGCTACCAGGACCTATATCTCAAGCAAATGACTTGGTAGACAAAGCCACGCGGATGACCATGTTAGCCATGAGTAGTCCTAAAGATATGGCCACCGAGTTCCATAGACTGTATCATGTTCCTGCTAACACCTTAAGAAAGACCTTTGCCATTTCTAGGTCCGAGGCACGTGATATTGTTAAGGCTTGTCAATCCTGTGTCACTTTCCTGCCTTCTCCACATGTGGGTGTGAACCCACGGGGCCTAAGACCTGGTGATCTTTGGCAGATGGATGTTACTCATGTCTTGGAATTTGGCAAGCTTAAATACCTGCACGTCTCGGTGGATACTTGCTCAGGAATCATACATGCTTCTCCTCTTGCAGGGGAAAAGGTTACTCATGTAAAAACTCATTGTTTGGAAGCCTGGGCGTCTTGGGGAAAACCGCGACGCCTAAAGACTGACAATGGCCCTGCTTATGCTTCCTCTGGCTTTCGTGCCTTCTGTGCCCAGATGCAGGTTGCCCACACTACTGGCCTACCTTACAACCCACAAGGCCAAGGTATTGTGGAGAGAGCAAATAAAAGTTTAAAAGCTATCCTTTTTAAACAACGAAGGGGGATAGCGGAGAATGCAACCCCCAAGGAGAGAGTCTCTCTAGCACTCTATACCCTTAATTTTTTAGTTTTGGATGTTCATGATAGGTCTGCAGCAGACAGACATTGCCACCAGGGGGCACAAGCACATCCGGAACTGGTTATGTGGAAGGATGTGTTGGATAATAAATGGAAGGGACCAGATCCTGCTTTGGTAAGATCCAGGGGAGCTGTTTGTGTCTTTCCACAGGACCAGGAATCGCCACATTGGGTCCCGGCCCGGCTAGTCAAGACACTGGCATCAACTCCAGAGGAGAGTCCAGGGGACGAGGATGGCCATCCAAGTACGAGTGCCAAAGATCCTGTGGATGCTGATCCTTATGTGCCTGGAGACTAGTAGAAGAGAATTGCGCTGGGGCATCCTGTCTGTTTTCCCCAAGCCCCTGCCCGTTCGCCACACGGCGAGAGTCCTTCCTCGGTTCTTCACCACTCAGCAAGGTCTCAATCTCCCTGCGGTTGTTAAAGACCTGACCCTTGCCCCCCTGGGGGAGGCTCGACACTTCGAGGAAAGTGGAAGTCTCTGCTTTACTCTCGCCCGTGAATGTGACTCTTGTATACAACTGGAGATGCAGGCATTTGCTTGGTTTAGGGGGGACAGGAGATGGGGCCCAGAATCTACCTCTCGGAATTCGTCCCACAAAACTTATAGTTACCCCTTCTCAGAAGAGGCGATATGGCTCAATGGTACCTTTTTTCGTGGCCAGAGAGGTACTGTGACTCTGCCTCAACCACGCCTGGCACCTCACTGTATGGGAACTTATGAAGGGGACCTTTGGCCATGGACGGAATGCCAGTCCAGTACTGTGGGCTGGGCAGATGTGGGACGGACCTTTACTTATTCCCCGAATATGAAAGGGCCTTTTCCTTTACAGTTTTCGTGGACGGAGGGACCATTTCTACAGGATGGTACTATGAACCCATTTTCAAAGTGGGTTCTGTGTGGGGTTAATGGTAGCTGCACAGATATGACACCCTTTGTTTTATTACGGGGGGGGACAGTTGCCCGTAATAATGTGTCTGGAGTAATCCATGAGCTACTATCCCTGAGCGAATTCCTTGAATGGCGATATGAGAGAGTGCTCGGGGGTGTCACCCGGATAGGAAAATACCTAGGAAAAAATGCCTCTTATGCCCCCACCCCGGTGTGTGTCCATCCACCATTCATGTTTGTCCTTAGTAACTTTTCTTTCAGCAATTGTTCTAATGCTTCTTGTTATTTGTCCCAATGTTGGGACGCAACACTCTATCACAGAGCCATGGTACTTAGGGTCCCCCGTTGGGTCCCCGTGCCTGTAGAGGCTCCTAGTACATTGTCTTTGTTCAGGCATAAGAGAGATTTTGGAATTACGGCCGCTGTTATTGCTGCGGTGGCGGCTGCTGCTGCCGCAGCTACAGCCGCAGGTGTAGCCATGGCTTCTTCAGTTCAAACCGCCTCTACCTTAAATACCTTGGCTTCTTCCACAGCTGCCGCCTTAGACACACAATCAAATTTAAATTCCCAACTCAAAGGTGGCATTATGATCCTAAATCAAAGGGTGGACCTAGTTCAGGAGCAAATTGATGTTCTTTGGCAAATCGCTCAGTTGGGATGTGAATGGAAACTTAATGCCTTGTGTATCACTAGTGTTCAATATGAAAACTTTACAAGGGCAGCAAATCTGTCAAAGCAACTGTCCTTGTACTTGGCAGGGAATTGGTCCCTAGATTTTGATGCGGAATTGGAAGAACTAAGACAAGCTATTGTTATGATCAATTCCACACGAGTGGACCTTAGCCTGGCTGAGGGTTTTACCTCTTGGCTTTCCTCTGCCTTTTCCTTCTTCAAGGAGTGGGTAGGGGTAGGGATGTTTGCAGTTTGCTGCCTTGGGGGCTGTGCACTGTGCCTCTGGTTGATTTGTCGCCTGCAAGCCCAGACCAGGCGGGACAAGGTAGTTATTTCTCAAGCACTTGCCGCTTTGGAGTGTGGATCCTCCCCCCAGATTTGGCTGTCGGCCCTGAAAAACACCTAGTTTTTCCCTGGCCCCTGCCCCCTTAGGGCCTGAGGTGCTCATTATACAAGGAGGAGCAGAGGGTTGGTGTTGGGAACACGACATTCATTGGCGCTCAGGCTGCGAGACAAAGTACTGCACATGAGGTATGCTCTTAGCAGCCTCATGGAGGGCATGTTTGATTGCATATGGGTTGGTACCGACATCCCATCTCTGAGAAAAGGTACCGGACGGGTGAGGCACCAGCCTGGCTGGCCACCTGGCCTGGGGTCTTCACAATGTCCTTTTGTTTATCAGAGATCAAACCTCTACCTTCACCTGCTGCGCTTTATAATAGAAAGGGGGAACTGCAGGGAGCCACATCTAGTCCCCACCACTAGATGGCGCTGGCACTGCAGGAAACCACATCTAATCCGCCATTACAAGATGGCGCTAACCTCGTGGTGTTCAACTTCTTTTACGACAGTGCTTTGGCGCCAACCGTATTCAAGGTACGCGCATGCGCTTGACGCAACCTGTCCTGAGCCTATCCCGTGGCGCCTGGTGGTGGCAAGCAGATAACAGCCAATCAGTAGGTGCCTCATTGCCCATCCCCCTATAAAAGTAGCTGTACACCCCGCCCCCGAGTCCTTCTCCATCCGCTCTCCTGTTAACCAAGAAGCTCTCCAATAAAGTGTGATCAAGAAGGATCCTCGTGTGGTGATTGTTCTTTTCCCACTGGTCGGGGGGGCTCGCCGCACTAAACTACTTCTGATAATCCATGGGATTAATGTAAACATCAACATAAGAACTGACATTTATCTTGGTTTATAGTTTAGTTTCCTATGATTTTTTGAATGAAATTATACCTTTTTAAGTTACCTGCACCTTGAAAACAGGAAAACTTAACACTACCAATGTACAGATGTCAAGAGGATCGTCAAGCCACAGAAGAGCTGCCTCATAACCTAAGTGCAGCTTTGTGTTATATGTTCAAATATGTGGCAATCAACTCTCATGACAGATTCATGAAAAAGTTTGGCCTTCGTAATGGTTTCTTTATTAGTAGGGAGGCAGTTCCTGATAATAGCAAGACATAAAGAATTAGTCATTGCAGCTCATAACTTTTACTTAAGATCAAAAACTACATCTTTAAGCCTTTGGACAAATGAAAGAGAAAAATAGATGGTGCTTAAATCCAGAGCCCTTTCCTTGCCAGAGAACACATAGTCATGGTTTCTTAAAAATTAAAGCTGAATTCATCTTAAATCCAGGGCTGACCAAACAGGGGAAACATATAGAGTTGTATATTTTTGAAATGCCCAGTATCCTCTATCCTGATTATTCCTTGATTAAGGCAGCATTTCTTCCAAAGATCCTTCTTTTTTCTCTGCATTAACATGCTTAAATTTTTATTTTCTCCTAAATGGCTATTTTACAAAGTAGGATGGTAGAAAAGCAGTGTTTAAAGGTAAAAAAATGAAGACATGAGTTTGAACAAAGGATAGAGGAAAATCAAACAAGGGGGCAGAAATATATGATATTAGACTACTGATAGTGTATGTCTTGAACATGAATGGATGCTACAAGAAAATGATTTGTATTAGAAGGCAGGATGAATAAGGGAAATGTGCCATGCTTATGATGCTGCCTGAAGGTACCCAAGAAAATTCTGCTTAAGACCTTAACAAGTCACAAGCAGCAAAATACAGCTGTAATAGTAGCTGCATAGTGATATATTACTCAACAATGCCCAATTAAGTATTTGGCATTGTTCCTGGGAGCTAGTACTTGAGGAAGCAATAAACTATAAGCCTCTAGTCCACCCTTATGGGACACCCTGGATAATCTTGACCAAAGCCATCCCCAGTGCTGTGCTTTCAACAAACAGCTTGGATGGACAAAAAAAAATGTCTCTCTGGACTAAGTTCACTCTCATTCTCTGGGTGCTACAAAATCACAAGATACCCAAACTTGATGTCCTTTTCCCCAATGAAATCTATGTGCTAGATTTGGCTTCGTATATACTCTTTATATAATTCATCAGTACTTCAATATTTTCCTCTTAAGAATAGATCTTTCCATTCTTAGAAATACATAATAACCACTGCTATTTTTGGTTCTAAGTGCCTTATAACAAGTAACAATCCAAACAGCCTTCTATGGGGCAGGTACTTTTATTAACATCTCTATTGTGCAGATAAAGAGACATAGGCACAAAGAGACAAATGATTATTCATAAATACTCTGCTAACCAATGGTGGAGTACAAATTTGTACTCATAATTCTATCTGCCAAGACTGTACCTTTAACCCACAGTATAAGTCTATCTATAAAATAATAATTAGGGAAAGAACATAGAAAGACAAGTTAATATTTTAATACATTTTTGTTGCCAGGTCTTTCCACAAAATTATCTCATACAATCTCCACCTAGCAGGGAAGTATTGTCATTACTTGGGTTTTTGAGAGTACATATAACTAAGCCAAAATCACAGAAACAGGAAAATGGAGAAGGCAGAATTTGAATTCAGGCTTAATTTATTCCACAGCCCTGTTGTTTCTATTATACAATGGTATCTTCATACAGTTGATAAAAGTCTATGGACAGAGAATGAATACTTTTGCCTGACGTAAGCTTTCCTTAACAGATTTGGAAAGAAATAGAAAATGTCCAAACATAATTTTATCACTTGAAGCTTCCCATATTATTTGCCTTCTATTTTTATTTATATTTTTGTGGAATTTCAATTTATTTTTAATGTGAATTGTTTGGTCTAAAGTAACTAATATCCATAGGTATTTTTAAATCATGTTTTTATGATTTTTAAAATTTTTAATTGGTACAGTTTTAATCCTATTCTTAAATACCATACAATTGTAAAGAGTCTAATCATAATTGTTTATGAAATGCATGAAGCACTTCAGAAGTTTAGCCTGTCTGAATTCAACTTCTTTTTTTAAATGTTTTTGTTTATTTTTATTTATTTATTTGAGAGTGACAGGCAGAGAGAGAAAGAGGCAGATAGAGAGAGAGAATGGGCACACCAGGGCCTCCAGACACTGCAAATAAACAGTGGATGCAGGTGCCCCCCTTTTGCATCTGGCTAACGTGGGTCCTGGAGAATCAAGCCTTAAACTGGGGTCCTTAGGCTTTACAGGCAAGCACTTAACCACTAAGCCATCTCGCTAGCCCCATTTGTACAACTTCTTAATCTGTGGTTCCAACCACATATTGCTTTTTTTTCTAACTAAATGGGTTCATGAAAATTTGGTAACAATAAAGGTTCTGAAAACCCAATGATTAAAAAAATAATTCAAAAACAAACCCATAGTGAATCTGAGGAGTTGTGAGACTCAAAAGCAGCCATGGTTTTGTACACAGAACATGACCATTTTGCATTGTGCAGGCAATCAAAATATACAGCCAGATGGTGCTGCCTGAAATACCCCTTGTTGCAGATTTTAGACTACTGTATCTTATGAATAGCGGTATTTTCTCTTGTACCTGAAAAGTTTTCTGATCTGCAGGAGCATAATGGATTAATTACAAAAAATAAAGATGTTTAGTGCTTTCCTACAATCATTTGTACCATATAAATATCAAATTAGCACATCTTTAGATTGTATCGTGTTAGAATTTTTGTTGTTAAAAATTAGTGTATGAGGGCTGGAGGGAGTGTTTAGTGGTTAAGGCACTTGCCTGCAAAGCCAAAGGACACAGGTTCTATTCCCCAGGACTCACATAAGCCAGATGCTCAATTCCTCTTCTTACAAAAATAAACAAATACATACAATCTCTTCCCCTGACAGTTTTCAATGAGGATTTCCTCTCCATCCATTTATAGTGAGGAGTGTTACCTCTTCCCTTGCCAGGCTTTTGCATCTTCCCAGCCATCATTTTCACCTAACAAGGATAGTGGTAACCAGAGCTGGTGAAGCATTTCAGTCGTTAGCGTGATTTCTCAACATGAGCAAAGCTAAGTTCTGTCCCTTGGGCCATATAAACTGGTAGAACATACCTGGAATCTCAGCACTTGAGAAATGAGGGCAGGAGGAGTTCAAGTTTATCCTCAGCTACACAGTGAGTTTGAGGCCATCGTGAACTATCTGAGACAAGTTGAAATAAATAAATAAAGAAATAAATTAAACAGTGCTGGAGAGATGGCTTAGCAGTTAAGGTACTTGCATGCAAAGGCTAAGGACCTAGGTTCAATTCCTCAGTGCCTATGTAAAAGATGCACAAGGTAGCACATGCATATGGAGTTTGTTTGCAATGGATTAGAGGCCCTGGTATGCCCATTATCTCTATCTGCTTCTCTCTGTCTCAAATAAATAAATAAAATATCTTCAACAAAACAGAGATAAAAAAATAATTATAGCCATTAATGGATTGAGAGATGAAGAATTTTTTTTTTCCTGTGCTAGTAAATCAGGTGTTACTAGCAGAGGAAGGAGGCTATTGGGATTTTAGGATATCTGGCTTCACAGTCCATCCTAACAAAAGTATGGTTTTGTGTGGCTAGTGTCTGACCCAGCTGGTTAGGAGGAAATTTCTGAGGGCCACTGGCAACATAGTCACCATCCTGATGTCTTTCCCTCTGTCTCTTGCTGATATTCATATCACTTTCTCATTTCAGTGGTTCTGAGCCCCCTGAATCCTGGAACAAACTTGGCTCTGCATCTGAACCCCTCTCCCCCTTAGCTAGATCCATTCTCTTCCTCATTGAAGTTGTAGTTCCTATACCGCATCCTCATTAGAGAGCCCCTGGACTCTTGCTCAGACCTCCATTCCTCTTCTCCAGCATCCCATGGCCTGTACCTCTCTATATCATAGCACCCTGTTTCCTGTGCTATAATTGAGCTATACCTCTAATACCCACATTAGGGCATGAATCTCTTGAGTTCATGCAAGGACTGAAGCTTTCTCATTATTTTCTCTTTTATGGCACAGTAATACTGCAGATCACAATGCTTATATGCAAAGAGAAAGCATGAGTTTTCATTGAGGCTATGTAACCTCTTGTTTTTAGAAATTTGAAATTCCCACAATTCATACATTTTGTTTTCTTAAATTGTTTCCACATTTCTCCTGTCTTCTTAGTTTTCCCCAGTTTCCATATTCAGGAAGGAGACCAGAAATTTATTTAAACCAATTTATTTTAATTATCTGCAAAGTGCAAATTTTTCACAGTGCCTTAATCTCCCTGTAGGGATGAGATTCTTCTCACAAGTAAAGCCTCTGAGGCTCACAGGAAGAAGTGAGGAAACATCTGCTAATAGCTCATGCAACCTCATTACTCCTGCTCGGACCTCAGGGAGTGTGCTCCTGGTGCCTGCTCCTCCCAAGAGGTCACGCATGTCTGCTTAACCCTCAGCTCATGTGAGCACATGCTGGCCTCATGGGGGAGACTGTCATAGGTCCTAGTGAATGGATTTGATATGTGGAGGAGTGAACCGTGTCTGTGTCTCATCTGACTTAATCCACACTTCATCTTTCATACATCACAAGTGAAGGGAACCAGATACACTACTGAGTTTTTTCTTCCAAATAATGAAATGCCTTTCACCATTCTGAACAAATAAATATATTAGGCTCCAAAGAGCTCAAACATTCTGCTCATTACTCATAATCCATTACTAAACCTAAGACCTACTTCGAATGAAGAGGGATGCTATTTACCCATGCTCAGCAATATTGGCACAAGAAGAGTAAACAAGGAAACTGGAGATAAAAGACCCTATTCTTAAAGTGAATACACATAAGGAATAACTTCTGCCCAAGCATTTGGACACAACTCAGTTAAAATTCTAGCAATACTCATTTGTTTGCTAAAACTTTGGGGTAGGAATTAGATTAACTAAATATGATTAACATTCCAAAAAATGTTAAACCCAACAGATTCTCCAAAATGGGTAGTTCATATATTTCTTAAATTTTTGTTTTTGTTTTTGTTTATTTATTTGAGAGCGACAGACACAGAGAGAAAGAGACAGAGAGGGAGAGAGACAGGCGAGTGGGTGCGCCAGGGCTGCTAGCCACTGCAAACGAACTCCAGATGCGTGCACCCCCTTGTGCATCTGGCTAACGTGGGTCCTGGGGAATTGAGCCTTGAACCAGGGTCCTTAGGCTTCACAGGCAAGTACTTAACCACTCAGCCATCTCTCCAGCCCTAGTTCATATATTTTGACAGATAGGTTTTAGTAAATAATGAATGTTTGTGATCATCCAGTGTGTTAGTTTAACTAATACACTTGCAGTTGCTAGACAAGGAAAGTATGTAAGTGGTATCTGATATTATCCTTATGGAAAGTCTCTAAAGTAGGTGTTATTATTATTCTCATATGAAAAATGAAGAAACAGGTTTTGAAAGGTAATTACTTGTTCATAATTAAACCCATCTGAATTACCCTGTCATAGCTTGAATGTGTTGCACCAAATTTGCTTGAAAATACTTCTTAGCAATTCTAAGGATAGAAAGAAATTCTTTTAGTATAAGTAGACATCAAAGAAGAGGGGACATACCTGCAGTCATAAATATCAAACACATTATGGTAAAGTAAGTTCAACTATTATGGAAGCTTCTACAATAAGCTCTAAACTGACCTACACTTGTCACTAGCTTCATAGTCTGCTGAGGTCCAGCTCCTCAGAAGATACCTCCAGACACTTTCCTAGGATCTGACTGTGGTCTTTTTGGTAAGCTAACCTCATTTCCATATGCTGTATTTTCTTCTATGTATAAAACCTATCATCAGCCTAATCATAAGAAGGTTCCTAACTTGACCCCCATGTACTTCTAAACATGTCCATCAGTGTACTGAGTATTGGTAATGCAGTTTCTCTGATAATCTCTCTCTCTCCCTCCCTCCCTCCCTCTCTCTCTCTCTCTCTCTCTCACAAATACACACACACACACACATTTTGGAAATGATAAACTTGAGACACAAAGAAGGCAATTTTCCCAAGGTCACCAAACATAAGTGATAAATTCATTCTTTCACTACAGTCCAATTTATTTGGTCATTATAGTTCACACTGTTAAGCACAGACCACCACAACAACTCCCTTTGCAGTTAAGTAGAAAAGCATCAAACTTCTCCCTAAAAATTGATGGCAATAATAAAATAACTTATCCAGTGCTCCAGGCCAGATCTCTCCTTGAATCAAATCTCTTCTTCACTGATGTCATTATTTCTCAGCCAGTATTATCAATTGTTCTCTCCAAAACTTTTCTTCTGAATTTTCCTTCCAGTTCTCTCTAACCATGATTATAAATGGTATTCCAATGGGTGTACCCAAATTCAGCAGATGCGTTTCTGCTCTAATCCATCATACATGTTTGAAAAACTAATCACAAAATATAGTATTAATAATAAAAGGCTGACATAAGGGATGGGAAGATGGCTTAGTGGATAAAGCACTTGTCACCAAAAAGATGAAAACCAGAGTCAAGATCCACAGCACCCATGTAATTGCCTGCCAGGCATGATAGCTGTCCTGTAATATCAGTCCTCTGAGATGAATATGGGAGTCCCAGGGCAAATTGACTAGCTACACTAACCAAATTGCTGAGCTCTGGTTTCAGAGGAGAGACCCTGCCTCAGTAAATAAAGTGGAGAATATCAAAAAGGACATTGAGTCAGGTGTGATGGTGCATAACCTTAGTCCAGGAGAATAGCCATGAGTTCGAGGCCACCCTGAAACTACATAGTGGATACCTGGTCAGCCTGGGCTAGAGTGAGCCTCTACCTCAAAAAAAAAAAAAAGATGAAAATGACAGACATTGATGTCAATCTCTGGCCTATGCACAGGCATATATAATACACATATACACAAACACCATAAACACATACACGAAAGGCTAATATGTGAAGATAACTATCATTTCTTATTAGTTAGGTATATACCCATCTTGGTACCATTGTTAGCCTCCTCTGTGTTGTCCCTTCTCTGCATGGATGCTCTTTGTTGGGGAACGTGGGGTGTGCATTGTTGGGTTAGCCATGATGGGTAAGAGGTAATGTCTCTGTGCAGAATGTCCCAACATGTGACTCTAACAATCTTTCTGCCCCCTCTTCCACAAATTTCCCTGAGCCATGACGGATTTGCTTTAGGTCTACTTCAGGGATGAGGTCTTGGGTGCCTCTTTGTCTCTGAATATCTAGTTTGTAAGGAGTTGAGTGTTGTCTGTGACTATCTCCTTCACCCTTGTGGTGGTACCTGGTTCACCAAGAAAGCAGCACTCTTGCTCATTTACCCAATTATTCTTGGTTTCTGTTGGGGCTCTGATGAGGTGTGATTGGGCTGATTCTCTCCTCATGTTCTGCCTTTATCTGAAAAAGGGAAGCAAATTCCCCAGTGGAGAGTGAAATCAACACCAGATAAATGGGAGAACCATTTTTATTTCAGAGACAATTTAATAGGTGTAGGTTCTCTTGAAGCCCACAATTGATGGGTGCTTATTTTTGGATATGGTTCTGACTTGTTTTCCAGGTCCAGCAATGGGTTCTGTTCCACTGAGCAGATCAGTTAGCCAAATCAAGAGTAGTTACTACCATGGCTATGTGCCACTCTTGCATTTGTGTATGCATCACATCAGGTTGTTTGCTTCTGAGTAGTTTAGACCACGAGTTGCTTGGACAGATTGTTGGTTATTTTCCCCAGTTGCTCTTGTAGCACCTGCTGGCACTACATGAGCTAACCATCTGGGGACTGACTCTCTTCCAGATTCCAGCCAGGTCATTCCATGTTCCGCACCAACAGCATATGGTGTCTTCAGCAGTAGGGTCTTTCCACTAACCTTTGGTATGTCATCAATTATAATCACAGTAATCTGTCTTCTTTTGGAAATCCTTGTAAGTCTCTCTGATCAACAGCTCATTGTGGATGTTAACCAAATGCTGGTACAGGGAGATACAAGACAGTACCAATGAAAAGAAAAAAATATATATATAGGAAATATAAAATAGACAGACACAAGAGGGAGAGAGAGAGAAAGAAAGAGAGTGAAACAGGAGAAGATTAAGGATAGTCTTCATCATACCATTTCCAGGGCCCTGTCATTCAGGTGTTCCCTCTAATGGCCTGATGAAAGTTCAAGCATTTAGTCTGTCTTTTAGGATGTAGCATTTTATGTTACCATTGCAATTTGTGTCCAGTTTTGTGTCTATCACCACCACCCTTACCTTCCCCTCCTGCCCCACCCTCCCTATTATCCGGTCCTTAAGATGCTTATTAGGTATGTCAGCATCATGGGCAGATTCAGGTTAGCAGCCACAGATGAGTAAGACCATGTGACAATTATCTTTCTGTGATTGGATGAGTCCACTGAGAATGATCTGTTCCCGGTTTGACCATTTTCCTTCAAATTTCATTGTGTCATTTTTTTCTTGTTGCTGTGTAAAATTCCATCATTTAGATATACCACATCGTGGTTATCAATTCATCTAATGATGGACATCTGGCTTGATTTCAGCTCTTAGCTATTATGAATTGAGCAGCTATAAACATGGTGAAGCAAATCTCTCTTAACTGAGGCATGGAGCTTTAGTGTAAATGCCCAGTAAGGGAATAACTGGGTCTGTTGGTAACTCTATAGTCAACCTGTTTAGGAGTCTCCATATTGCTTTCCATAGTGGTTGTACCATCTTACATTCCCACCAATAGTGAATGAGGGTTCCTATTTATCCACATCCTCACCAGCATTTGATTTCATTTGATTTTTTAATGTTTGCTATCCTTATGGGTGTAAGGTAGACTCTCATGTTTGTTTTAATTTGTATTTCCCTGATGACTATGGCTGGTGAACATTTTCTTAAAGTGTGTGTTTGCCATTTGTATTTCTTCCCCTGAGAACTGCCTGACCAGTTCTTTGCCTCATTTTGTGAGTGGATTGTTTGACTTTTTATTTTAGGTTTTTGAGTTATTTGTAGATTATAAAAATTAGTTCTCTGTCAGTTTTATAGCTGGCAAAAAATTTCTCCCATTCTGTGAGCAATCTATTGGCTCTTCTTATTATATGCTTGTCTATGAAAAAACTTTTCAGCTTCATGAGATCCCAATGGCTGGGTGATTGTTTAAGTTCCTGAGCTACTGGGCTTTTGTTCAGGAAGTCTTTTCCCATTCCTATATCATGAAAAGTTCCTCCTATTTTTTTCTTCCAGTAGTAGCAGAGTTTCCAGTCTTATATTGAGGTCTTTGATCCATTTGGATTTGATTTTAGGGCATGGTGAGATGTGTAGATTGAATTTCATTTTCCTGCAAATGGTTATTCAGTTTCTCCAGCACTATTTGTTGAAGATGCTGTCTTTTATCTAGCAAACATTTTTAGGGGCTTTGTCAAATATCAACTAGCTTTAGTTACTTGGCCCAAAGTCTTGGTCCTTGATGCTGTTCCATTGGTCTATAATCTTGTTTTGATGGCTTTGTACTATAGCTTTACTCTTTAGATCATCATCACCATGTATGGTGATGCCTCCAGAGGTTGTTTTGTTGTTGTTGTTTTTCTTCCTGAGGATATGGTTGGATATCTGAGGCCTTCTGCAATTCCATATGGATTTAACAATCATTTTTTTCTATCTCTGTGAAGAACAATGTAGGGATTTTTATTGGTATTACTTTAAATCTATATATTGCCTTTGGTAAGATTACCATTTTCAAAATGTTAATTCTGTCTATCCAGGAGCATGGGAGGTCTTTCCATTTTCTCGAGTCCTCCTCAATTTTTTTCTTGAGTGTTTTTATGTTTTCATTGTATAGTTCTTTCACAACCTTGGTTAATGTTATTCCAAGATATTTTTGTTGTTGTTGTTGTTGCTATTGAAAATGGGACAATCTTGCTTATATCTTTCTCTGTATCTTTGTCTTTTGCTACTGATTTTTGTGCATTGCTTTTGTATCTCGCTATTTTGATGATTGAGTTAATCACCTTTAAGAGTTTTGAGATGGAGGTTCTTGGGTTTCTTATGTACAGAATCATATCATCTGTGAATAGGGCTAACTTAACTTCCTCCTTTCCAACTTTTATCCCTTTTATTTCTTTTCTCCTGTCTTATTGCTTGAGCTAGGACTTCCAATAGCATGTTGAAGAGCAGAGGTGAGAGAATGGACACACCTGTCTTCTTTCTTATCTCAGTCTCTCCCCATTAAGTGTTATTTGGGCTTTAGGAGCTTTATATATAGCCTTGATTATGTTGAGATATAAATCATATAAAGTATCCATGCCTATTCTCTCCAATGTATTGACCATGAAGTGATGATGTATTTTGTCATGCCTTTCCTGCATCAATCAAAATGATCATGTGACTTTTGTGTCTAAGCTTATTTATGTGGTGTATTACATTGACAGATTTCCATATGTTGAACCACCCCTGCATTCCTGGGATGAAACCTACTTGATCAAGGTGGATAATGCGTGTGCTGTGTTGTTGAATTTGGTTGGTAAGGATTTTGTTCAGGGTCTTTGTGTTTAAGTTCATCAGTGAAATAGGCCTATAGTTTTATTTTCTTGTGGCATCTCTTCATGGTTTTGGTACTAGGGTGATACTACCTTCATAGAGGAGTTGGGGAGCTTTCCTTGTTATCTGATTGTGTGGCACAATTTGAGAAAAATTGATGTCAGTTATTCAATGAAGATTTGATAGAATTCAGCTGAGAAGCCATCTGGTCCTGAAATCTTCTCTTTGAGGAGGTTGTTGATTACCCTTCCAATCTCGATGTGCGTGATAGGTTTGCTTAGGATATTAATCTGCTCTGAGTTTAGCTTTGGTAGGTGGTATGTGTCCAGAAATTCATACATTGCTTCCATATTATCCAGTTTTGAGAAATATAGGTTTTTGAAACAAGTCCTGGTGATTCTCTCAATTCCACTTATGTCTGTTGTGATCTCTCCTTTTTCATTTCTAATTGTGTTTATTTGAAGCATTTCTTTTCTTCACTTGATCACATTGGCCATGGGTTTATCAATCTTGTTTATTTTTTCAAAAAAAACATCTCTTTGCTTCATAAATTTTCTTATATGTTTTCTTAGTTTCCAGTTCATCAATTTCTGCTCTGATCTTAATTATTTCTTTCTGTTGGGAGCTTTTTCAGTGCCTTTAGGTGGATGATTAGATTATTGATTTGGGACTCTCTGTCTTTGTTACAAAAGCATTTGTTGCTATGAATTTTCCCCTGAGGACTGTCTTCATTATGTCCCATAAGTTTTGGTATAATGTGTTCTTATTGTCATTCATTTCTAGAAAATTTAACATTTCATTTTTTATTTCATTCACTACCCACTTATTGTTTACAATTATGTTTTCCAGTTTCCAGGAGCTGATGGAATTCCTGGTGAATCTTTGGTTTTTAATTTCTAGAAATACAGCATTGTGATCTGATATCATGTAGAAAATTATGTTGATCTACCTTAATATATTGAGGCAGTATTTATGGAACAGTATATGATCTATACTTCTGCGAAGAATGTGTAGTGTTTGGATTTTGGGTAGAATGTTCTAAAGATGTCCATTAGAGCTAATTAATCTATGGTTTTGTTGAGCTCTTTCACTTCCCTTTTAATTTTTTGTTTGGATGATCTATTTATTGCTGACAGTGGAATACTGAAGTCTCCAACTATGATGGTGTTTGTGGTTATTTCTATTTTGTTGTCAAATAAGTTTTGTTGTATGAATTGTGGTGCACCTGTGTTTGGTGCATAAAGATTGATTATTGTGATAACCTATTGTTGGATCCTTCTCTTGATAAGTAAGAAGTGTCCTTCTTTGTCTTTTTTGATTATATTTTTATGAAGTCTATTTTTTTCAATATTATTATAGCTAAACCTGGTTATTTCTTATTTCCATTTGCTTAGAATATCACTTTCCACCATTTCACCCTGAAGAGGTGTCTGTCTTTAGTAGTGAGGTGGGTTTCTTAAAGACAGCAGATTTAAAGTTTGAATTTTCTGATCCACCCTGTTACCTTATGTCTCATGATGGGTGAATTAAGGTCATTAATATTTAAGGTAATAACTGTGAGGTTTTATTTCATCCTTGCCATATTGTTGTGGTTTATGTGGTTTGGTGTTTTCTTTGTATTTGTAATTTTTTGTGCCTTCTCTGAATTCCATTATTGTGATCTGCTTTTTGTAGGCATTTGAAGTTGGTTATTTCATTCTTCCTAGTTCATAATTCCCTAAAGTACATTCTGCAGGTTTGGCTTTTTGTTCATATACTTGTTAATCTGAGCTACAAGGGGTTGGGAAAATAGAAATTTTTTAAATATCTATTTATTTATTTGAGAGAGAAGTAGAGAAAGAGAGATACAGAAAGAGAGAGAATGAGAACTCCAGGGCCTCCAGCCACTGCAGAAGAATTCCAGATGCATATGCCACTTTGTGCATCTGGCTTACATGGGTCCTAGGGAATCGAACCAAGGTCCTTTGGCTTTGCAGGCAACTGCTTTAACTGCCAAGCCATCTCCCCAACCCCAGGAAAGTAGAATTTTAATCATGATGTTGTCACAAAGAATTAACTTTTATCAGTTAGTGACATTGTAAAAGGAATATCCTGCCTACTGCACTTTAATTTTCCTATTTGCAACAGGTATTACAATGCCAGGAGGCTGGACTTGATCAATTCAAATGCATTTTATAACTCTTACTAGTTTGCATTTTAGGATTAGTCTCTGCTTGACAAATAATGAATATCAAATTCCTAATTCAATGTCTGCATAATGACTCCATGTGTTGAGTTGAATCATATGTCCCCCATAAACTCATGTGTTTTGAATTCTTGGTTTCAGTTTATGACAACTTGGGAGGCTGAGCTCTGTTGGAAGTGTGCATTGCTGGGAGCAGGCTTTGATATGTCATAGCCAGGTTTTCTCTTGCCAGAACTCAGTTCACAGTCTGCTTTCTACTGGATGCCATGGAAAGATATGATATTCAGCCTCTGCTCTACCTTTCTTTCCATTATATGCTGAAACTTCCTCTCAAGACAAAAATCAGAAATAAACTGCTTCCTCCCATCAGGTGTTTTTGGTTGAGTGTTTGCCCTAGCAATGAGAAAATAACTAAAACTGTCTGTGAATGAACATTAGTCCTGGAAAACCACTGCACCTAAATCAAATGTTCTGCAAGACTATCAGCTGATTAGGATTTCAATGTAGAGAGGTTAGAATGTTGTAGGCCAATAGTCAAATTATCATGGGCTATCTTAGCACCTCTGAGGTACAAATAAAAGCCACTCCTACATCTGATATAATATCCTGTGACCAAATAAATTCTTTTGAAATGTATAAACAGATCCCCTGGATATCACCAATCCAAAAGATTAGAATGTTAACAGATAGGATCTGAGAACAAAAGCAGAAGTTTCTCCAGTTTGCTCTAACTCACCTACCTGATATTTTCAGAAATATATTTCAATAGTTCCTGGATTTATAACATTCTTTTGTTCTGTAGCTATGAAAACTTCATGAGTTTGTTAACATTTTGGAACATGAAACTTAGGGTAAAACTATATCTGTGCACCTAGGCCATAGTCACTCATATTTGGCTCCAGAATAAATTATCTTTAATTCCCTCTGAGGTGATAGCTCTGTGTTTGAATCAACATCTCATCTTTTATTTCTGATTTTAGTGGGAATGCTTCTAGTTTTATTCCCCATTTAGTATAATCTTGTCTATATATTTGTCATAAAGAGCCTTTATTATGTTTAGAATTGTTATTTATATTTTCAGGCTTTTTAAATAACCTTTACATGAAAGAATGTTGGATTTTGTCAAATGCTTTTTCAATGTCTATTGTGATGATCATGTGACTTTTATTCATTTACTTTTAGTTCTTTTTTGTGGTAGGGTGTTGCTCTAGCCCAAGCTAACCTTGAATTCACTGGCCTCAAACTCATGGCAATCCTCCTACTTTTGTCTGCCAAGTTCTGGAATTAATGGTGTGCTCCACCATGTCTGGCTTGATCATGTAATTTTTGTCCTTCAATCCAGTTATATGGTATATTACATTTATCAATTTGCATAGATTGAACCATCCCTGTATCTCTGGAATAAAACCTACTTGATCAAGAAGAATGATTTCTTTTTTTTTTTTTTTTTTGAGGTTATGTTCTCACTCTGGCTCAGGCTGTCCTGGAATTTACTATGTAGTCTCAGGGTAGCCTAAAACTCACAGTGATGCTCCTACCTCTGCCTCCCTAGTGCTGGGATTAATGGTGTGTGCCACCACACCAGCAAGAATGATGTTTTTGATGTGTTCCTATATTTTGTTTGCCAGTATTTTGTGCAGAATTTTAAAATCTATTGTCATGAGGGAAATTGGGTTGTAATTTTCTTTCTTTTTTTGTTGTGTCTTTGTCTAGCTTTGGTAATAGACTAAGGATAGCTTAATAAAAGTAGTTTTGACATTATTTCTTCATTTTTATTTTATAGTATAATTTGAGAATTATTGGTGTTAGTTCTGAGAAGGTCTGATAAAATTCAACAATGAATCCAACTGGGCCTGGATTTTATTTTTATTTTTATTTGGGATAGTTTTTATAACTGTTTTGATACTATTCCTTGGCATAAATTTGCTTAAATTATTTACTTCAATGTATTTCATTATGGTCGATCACATATATTTAGAAACTCATTCATAACTTTTAAATTTTCTAATTTTGTGGAGTATATGTTCTAAAGGTATGTCTTTAAGATTTTCTGAATTTCATTGGTATCTGTTATATCAGTACCCTCTTCATCTCTAATTTTATTATTTTAGGTTTCTTCCCTCTTTCTTTTGGTCAGTTTCAAGAAGGTGTTATCAACATTATTTATATTTAAAAGAACCAACTCTTTGTTTTGTTGATTCTTTATATTATTATGATTTTTTTTTCTTTTGGTCTACTGATTTTTGTATGGCTGGTTCTTCCTTTACCAGAGCTTTAAAGTATATTCAGTTATTTGTTTGTGACATCTCTACTTTCTTAATATGGGCACTTAATGCTATATATGTCCCTCTTATGACTGCCTTCATTATATCCTGTAGGTATGGTTATGTTTTCTTTTCATTATCATTTTAAGATTTTATTCTTGAATTTCCCAATGATATATTCATCATTCAGTAGTATATTGTTTAATATCCACAAGTTTGTGCATGTTTAATAGTCCTTCTTGCTGTTTATTTATAGTTTTGTTCCATTGCAAACAAATAGCATGCAAGGAATTATTTAATTTTTCCTGTATTCATTAATATATTCTTTTTTAAATTTTGTGACAACTTTTTTAAATTTAATTTTATTTTATTTTTTCTGAATTTTTTAAAACATTTTCCATGATTATAAAAAATATCCCATGGTAATACCCTCCCTCCCCACTTTCCCCCTTTGAAATTCCATTCTCCATCATATCCCCTCCCCATCTCAATAAGTCTCTTTTTTATTTTGATGTCATGATCTTTCCCTCCTCTTATGATGGTCTTCTGTAGGTAGTGTCAGGTACTATGAGGTCATGGATATCCAGGCCATTTTATGTGTGGAGGGAGCACATTGTAAGGAGTCCTACCCTTCCTTTGGCTCTTACATTCTTTCTGCCACCTCTTCTGCATATAGACCCTGAGCCTTGGAAGGTGTGATTGAGATGTTACTCGGTACTCTAGTCACTTCTTTCCAGCACCATGATACCTTCCGAAACGTCCCAAGGTCACTGCCATCTGAAAAGAGAAGATTCTCTACCAAGAGTGAGAGTAGCATTAATATAAGGGTATGAATATTAAGAGAAGTGCTTACTGGGCAGTTTGATAAGCATAGTATATACACTTATCCAGACATCAGCAGATGTAACACCCCTAGGGCTCATGACTACCCCTGTTTTAAGTTTTCAGTATCAGGGATGTATTCCCCCCACATGGAGCGGGCCTCCAGTCCAATTGGAGGGCAGTTGGTTTCCACCATGACAGATGTGCCAGTATTGCACCCGTTGGCTCATTTGGCCTGATTGGCTAATTATAAGGCTTGCAGTGTCTACTGTTGAGTATCTTCACTGGTGTTATCCCTTTCTCCCACTGAACTGCATGTAGAATGGGTTCTTCCAGCTTTCTCTCAGCTGGACTAAATGGAGGAGGTTATCAGCTCAGTTCCAGCAGGATTTCTCAGTGGCCTTGAAGCCCAAGTATGTAGAGTCTTCAGCAATAGGGTCTTACAATTGATTCCTAGTTGGAAAGCAAGGGCCTTGGCAATGGCCTATAATGTTTTGGGGGCATCAGGGACCTCCCTGGCCAACAACTCACTGGAAGGTATCCCATCCCTGGCACTGAAACTTTTCTAGCAACGATCTACGGCTCCTGAGTGTTCCATTGTCCAAAACCGGAGGATTCCATATGATTTATTTATATCCTCTTAGATTTTGCTTAGCCCTCCCTCTACCTTTCCTTTACTTAATCTCCTTCTCTGACCTCCCTCCCTCCCCTGTATTCATTAATATATTCTTTTAAAGGATTTATTTTGGTCCTAATTCATGATATATTTTAAAGAAAGTTCCATGAGCTGTTGACAATAATGTGAATGTTTTAGTAGCAAATTTACAATGTTCTTTTTGGTCTCAGTAATTGCTGATAGATCAATTAACATGGCTGGTATGAAGTGCGCTAAGTTTTTGGTAACTTAGAAGTGGGATCAGTGTAACATGGGTTCATGTAAGGAGTAGTATTAATTTTGAACAAGAGGGAGGTGACACAGTATCTGGAAGAGGGAAACTGGAATACTGCTAGTTTCCACAGTATTAGAGACTATTAAGACCATAGAATGTTGCAGTTATGGAGAATTAAGAGGCAGGGCTAAGGAGGAGGGAATTTGGAATAGAGGTTGTAAAGAGAAAGTAAATTATTTGTGCAATAAGAAGAGTAATAGAGAGATCCTTATAGTCAGTTTGTTGGAGATAAATACAGAGTGTAGCAGACAGCTTCAGGTTCATTGAGATGAACTTCCAGACCAGGCACAGTTATGGAGGAAGGGATATTTATTGACGCTGACAGATGCAGCGGAAGTTCCATAATGGCAGAAGAAACTGGCCTGCCTTCACAGGACCAAGCAGAGAGAAGCAGAAGCCAAAAAGCCAAAAGCCACACAGCACAGTACACTTCAGGAACTCCAGCTAGGCACACTTTGCATATCTTTAGATTGAAATCTGAAACCCACCACACCTTAAGATCCACCCAGTGACACTGCCTCCATCAAGGTGGCTGTCAAAGAAAACTACAAACAATAAAAAACTGAATATATTAGGGGCCATATATTTAAACCACCACACAGAGCAAACCTAACATCCAACTGAGCAATAATCAAACACACACAAAAAAAGACTAGCATAAGGATTAAAACAAGGAGATAAACAAACAAAAGAAAGGCCCAAAACTGGACAGGTGTGGTTCATGCCCTTAATCCTATCAATTGGGAGACTTAGGTATGAGGCTCTCTGTGAGTTCACAGCTGCCATGTGCTGCAATGAATACCATTTTGCCTGGGCAAGATTAATATCCTTCCCCCAAAAAACCATAAAACACCATAAATCAAAAAATGTTAAAAGTGACAAAATTCTTAATGCACAACATATTTAAGAATAGCAAAATAAATAAGCATACATCAGATCTAAGATATCAGTATTTTTGCTTTAGTAGGCGAGGCTTTGGTTCTTTCCCTCATTGGGACTCTTTTCTTGAGTAACCTGCCCTGATATGGAATGTGAAATTAGCACTTCCAGCGCAAGTGAATGTACTTGACTTAGGAGTACATATTTGTCCCAGTGTAAAACAGCTCCATTACCTTGTGGGGTGACTTTCTATTTCCCCTACATTGAGCGTGAAGCTGTTTCTCTCTTTGGTAAACTATGGGCTCAGCTCAACTGCTTACATTTGTTTGTCTTCAGAAGAACTGTGCTGGGTGCTTGCTATGTGGGGGAGGGATAGATCAGATCCTTTGTCATCCTGAAATCTCCTCTGGTGTGCCAGGTGCTGGCATATAGTATGGGGAGGTTGTAGGAAACTATCTGAAGTTGTTCTGGAGATGCTCATCTGTTCCCTCTCGTCTTCACCTTCAGACTTTTTTCTTTTGCAGGACCAATCTGAGTGAGAGAATCCCTTCCCACTAATCTCTTCTACTCTTGCTGATTCAGACAGTGCCAGTCAGTTTATTACTTCTTTACACACAACTAAGATATATAGGCACCCCATCATGTTTTGTCAAACTTGTTGGACACAGACTATTAGAGAGATTTTGCTATAACAGAAATGTCTGCATGCACTTAATTTCCTGTGTCTGGCACTTATAAGGAAGCATCTTGGTGTATTGCTGATCATCACACACCAGTCTGTTTCTTATTTTGCAATTAAGCATTCTGACCATGGAATGTATGAAAAAGCTACAATGGGGCCATAGTGATCAGCCATAAAGACCATGGAAAAATCACCTTGGAGATACAGACCTGGAAACATACCCTCTCACCACAGAGTAATCAAAAGACATTGCTATCTCATTTATGGGTTTTCAAAATAATCATTTAAACAGTAGTTTGGTTGTTATTCTTATACATGTGCTCAGTGAATGATCAGCTATGAGCTTGGTCTTCTAGCACCTGACAGAGGTTCAGACAATTCTTTGAGCTTTAATGTTAGTGATGAGTTAAGTGGAAATTGAATCATTAACAGTGAAGTAGTGCTGTTCTGTGTATACCATCTAAGGTCCTGGAATTACTCTTTTCATTGAGAACATTTGAAGCACTGAACTCATCTGAGTAACAATCCTTTAATAATGGCATCTTTGTGTCAACAAGGGGAGAGAATGGCTGATTTCCCTTAAATGCTTTTGCTCCTCATAATAGAACTGCCTTATTTTAAGTATCTAATAATGTGTGTTGAACACCAGCAATGAGCAACAAATTGTGTTGCATATAGACATTTCCTTGTGCTCTGTTGTTGTGCTGTGTTGGTGAACAATGCATCAATTAAATAAGTGACAATCTAGCAATTTGAGTTTCATAAAAGGACACAGACCAGGTTAAGTCTGATGTGCTCACAAGCAAAAGGGAGCTTGCTAGCATCAAAGTGAATATGTGAGCCCTGGAACTTTTCTGAGAACCTTCTAGATTACTTTCTTTTTTCTGTTCATCTGATTCAGTAGGTACTGGATTTGTAAGAACTAAATGTTGATTGAGGATGAATTCAAATGTTCTTTTTGATTTTAGCATGGCAACAAAGATGAATACCATCATTATTAATAAACTTTGCAATACAGTGAAATATAGCTGCCAAATCCCCCATTATTGATTCAAGTGTGGAATTTTATAGCTGAAGAATCAGAAGCCAAATAAGAAGGCACAACATCCCAGGGGTTGCAAGGTTGCAAGGCCAGTAAGTGACAAAGATGGGGTGTCTTCTGTGAGTCCGAATCCTGTGTTCATTCTTCAACTTTTTTCTTTCTTTTTTTTTTTTGTTGTTGTTTTTTCGAGGTAGGGTTTCAGGCTGACCTGGAATTCACGATGTAGTCTCAAGGTGGACTGGAACTGAAGGTGATCATCCTACCAGGCATGTGCCACCATGCCCAGACTTTGTTTTGTTTGTCTTATTCTACTCTGTTTTGTTTTGCTTTGCTTTGCTTTGCTTTGTTTTGAGGCAAGGTCTACTCCAGGTTGACCTGGAACTCACTCTGTATCCCAGGATGGTCTCAAACTCAAGGCAATTCTGCTACCTCAGACTCTGTAGTGGTGGCATTATAAGCAACTTGACCATATCTGCTTCCATTCCATCACTTTAAAACTTCAGAAAACATGCATTTGTTTGTGAACAAGTTCTTGAATTTGTTTGGGGGAACAGAAAAAGTACAAAATTAGATGATAAATAATTTCTCCTCCCAAGAGCCTTGGAATTTATTGAATGGTAAGAGAAATGCGGCCTGATTATTAAAACCCTTGGTCTAGGCAGTATGGAATCAGTGCAGTCTACACTATTCAAGCTGGTCTCTTATGCATTTGGTACCTTAGTAAAGGTTTCCTGGAGAAGATGGCAGATAAACTGAACAACATTTATTAAATGTTCATTAAATAGGACCAAGCCTGAAAGAAATGAAATAGTAGAAAAGTTAGAGAATGAAAACATTTTACCAAACTACTATGGAAGAAATACATAAAAGATATATATTTTTTGTATTCAAGGATTTAACTATCAGGGCTGGAGAAATGGCTTAACGGTTAAAGTGTTTGCCTGTGAAGCCAAGGGACCCAGGTTTGATTCCCCAGGACCGACATAAGCCAGATGCACAAAGGGCATATACATCTGAAGTTCATTTTCAGTGGCTAGAGGACCTGGTGTGCCCATTCTCTCTCTCTGTGTCTCTCTTCTATTTCTCTGCCATTCTCACTGTGATTGCAAAAAACATAAATAAAATTTTAAAAAACTAAAAGAAGAACTTTACTATCAAATTGACTTGAGACAAGCTCGACATTCAAAATAATTAAAGAAAAACTGAGGAGACTGCATACAGGGATTGACCAGTGATTCATGTGTCACAGGAAGTAAGGTAGTGATGGTGGTCAGAGAACAGGCTTTACATATCAATCAAGAAAAGAGGAAATAAGAAAATATTAAGAAATATGGGCTAGAGAGATAGCTTAGCAGTTAAGGCATTTGCCTGCAAAGCCAATGGATCCTGATTCAACTCCCCAGGACCCCAGACGCACAAGGGGCTCATGTATCTGGAGTTTGTCTGCAGTGGCTGGAGTCCCTAGTGTGACCATTTTCTCTCTCTCTCTTCCTCTTTCCCTATCTCAAATGAATACAATAAAATATATATTAAAGAAAAAGAAAATATTAACAAATACAAAATAGGACAGGGTAAAACAAGGACTAAAATTCTTTGGAGATTATGTGACAATTTTTTTTATTAGTTTGTACTCAGTGAATACAGTCAAGTTGGCACCATTGTTAGCCTCCTCCCTGACTGCCCCAGTCCATAGGGACCCTCCTTGTTGTGGAATGTGAGCTGTGCTTTGTGGAGTTAGTCATCAGTTATGAGTAGAAGGCAATGTCTCTGTATATCATGACCCAATGTGTGGCTCTGTGTATATAAAGCTCCTAAAGCCCAAAAATACTGAATGGAGAGACTGAAGGAATTCCCATTGAGATCAGGGTTATGTGAAATTTTATTAAGCATTGTAGTCAATGAGTATAAAAATAGATGTTCATTAGAAGTCCTAGAAACAGTCATATTTCTGCGTGTGTGAATGCAGCAAACAAACCACGGTGGTGTGTCTGACTATAAAGAGGAGCCACGACATGTGAGTATGGAGGAAGCCTGAAATGTGAGTGACAGCTCTGTCTTCAGCTGTGTGGTCTTACTTGACCAGCTTATTCCATCTCCCTTCTCAGTTTTATCATCTATCAAATGGAGCTAATAATCTCTTTTCTACCTCGATTGCAAGTTCATAATGAATATATTTGGAATGTTTATTCATTTCATTGGCCCAGCTTCATGGAGAGCTCCCTACACTCTGGAGACCGTGCCAGATGATTGTACAAATGTAGTTAATAAAACACAACAGCTGATGCCCACATGTTAACTAGAAATTGCTTCATGTCTTATCACTGATCCATCCAAGAGTTTTTGAGAATCTACTAGATCCTAGGTACCAAAATTGTCTCTGTGGAAACTAAGTCAAAAAAGACAGAATAAAACATAGTTATCAGCCTTCAGGATCTCAAGTTTCCAAATGTTTCTTCAGTATAAAAACCATGTTATTGCATAAAATAAGATTACTATGGAGCAGGATAAAAAAGATATTTCTCAAATTATTTTTGCAAAGATTTTTGTCATAAAAATGAAAGGGAAGCTCAGGTAGAGTACATGCCTGGTATGCACAGGACCTGAGTTTAATCACTAATATTAACAAAAGTAGGAAAAAAGTGAAATAAAAGTAGGGGAGAAGAAGTAAAGAACAGAAAAGAAGTAAAAACAAAGAAAATAATTAGAGAAAATGGTCTCAAGGATGAATAGACATTTTTGTACAGAAGATATACATTGAAAAATGACCCCTAGGAAAGCAAATTCAAGTTAAAATTTAAATTAAATAGCTTATCACTTACAGTGGAATGGCTATCATAATAAAGACAATAAATTTTTCCATAGGGCATTGAATGCATTCATCCTCTTCAGTGGCTATGCAAAAATGAACTTAGTAGGTTATAAACACCAGAGCTTGATTCCTCATAGACCCATAGCCTGGCAAGTTCAGAGCAAATGCATGAGCAGATTCAGTGTCTGCTTCCCATAGGCACTGTTTCCTCTGCTCTCACAAAATTATAGGCAAGGAAGATATCTGCCAGTCTTCTTTAAAATGTCATTAATCTCATTTGTATAGCCTATGGCCTGATGACCCCTAAGCTCCAAAGGACTCCATCTCCTAATGTCACCACATCATTATATTATTTGTAGGGCTTCAGCACATGCATTTAGAGACACATAAACTTTAAATCCACAACATGGAGGAATTACAACCCTTGTACATTACGGTGTGGAAACAAACATGATATAAATACTTTGGAAGGCAATTTGGTAGTTTGTTTAAAGAATTAATTATCAGGCTGGAGAGATTGCCCACATAAAGCCAGATACACAAGGTGCATATATCTGAAGTTCTTTTACAGTGGCTAGAGGCCATGGTGTGCCCGTTCTCTCTGTCTGTCTGTCTTCTATCTCTCTCTGCTTGCAAGTAAATAAATAAATAAAAATATTCACCTCTAATTTCAGCACTTAGGAGACAGAGGTAGAAGGATCACTGTGAGCTTGAGTCCAGCCTGAGACCAGGTCAGCCTGGGCTAAAGTAAAACCCTACGTCAGCAGGGCTTGCTGGTGCAAGCCTTTAAATCCAGCACTTGGGAGGCAGAGGTAGGAGGATTGGCATGAGTTCAAGGCCACCCTGAGACTACATAGTGAATTCCAGGTCAGCCTGGGCTAAAGTGAGACCCTACCTCAAAAAAAAAAAAGGAACCTACCTCAAAAAAATAATAAAAATTAATTATTAATGCATGTGTGAATAAACTTTAAAAATACGCTAAATGAAAGAAACCAATGTTTATCACATACTTTCTAGGAGGGGGAGCTCAATATTAACCCAGAAATTTAGCCCATCTTTAAATGACACTAGCTGCTTGAAATTCTTCCCTGTATTGAGCCTGTATATTTCTGTAGTGAAGAAGTCACACTTGTTGCACAATCCATTTCTGAGGTCAGGTTGCTGAGGGACAAGAACTGAGAATAGGATTTAGGTGAACTTGATTTGTTGACAGAGGAACATACAGTCAACTCTATAATGGAAGGGATGATTGGATAAGGAACGTGAAAGATAGAAGCAAAGAAGTGCTCCAGTCAAGCATGTTCTTGGCCTTGTATTCAAGGTCAGGTTCTTGAGATCATGAAACAATTCCCACAATTGTTAGATTGAGGCCTCACTCTCTTATCAGCTACAGTGGAGAAAAATAGTTAAGTAATATTCTTGGCAGAATAGCTAAGAGAATCCTTCAAGGCATCTATAAGCTGTTAACAGTACACACAGCATTAAAAGTGGAATTCACAAGCCTGAAAAGGAAAACCAAGAACAACTTTCAGCATTACTATGTGGAATCCAGAGAGGTGGTGGAGCATAGTGATTAGGGGCAAAGCTTGTTTTGAAATCTCAATTACTCAGAAGCCTTTGCTATGTACCACCTTGCAGTTGTGAGACCCAAACCACTAATTATCCTTGGCACTGCTATGTCTTTGTTTGTTTTGCAACTTTTTTTTTGAGACAAGGTCCTGTATCCCAGATTTGCTTGGAAGTTGTTGTTTAGTCCAAACTGCCCTCAACCTCAAAATCCTCCTGATTTAACCCCCAAGAATTGAGAATATAGGCTTGTCCCACCATATCTGGATAAGCTTGTTACTTTATTTGTAAAATAGGTGCAGTAATAGGTGTAAAGTAGGTGTAATAACTGGGACAGTTATTGAAGATCCAGAGAAATGACACACATAATAAATTTATCCCTGTCTTTAGCATGCAGTATTTGATATGCAGTAGTCATTATCACAGAAAGCATATACCAGATATTAAAAACACTAAATTCATTCAGTTTCCTCTAAGAGAGAGGTTTGGTTACATACTTAGCCCCCTGCCAATTTCACACATCACAATCTCTATTTCCAAGGCCTATCATATAATGCACTAATGTTTTCTCAACACAGTTTGAATTCACACAAGGAATGCATGAATTTTGTCTGAAAGCCTTGCTATTCACTGATGCTATCTCCTCTGGAAGAATGGCATTATTTCCGCTATGCCTCTTTTGTCCCTTCTGAATTAAGTTTTTATTCTGTACTATCACAGATCTCCCAGCATCTGACTTTTTTCCTTTGTGGTGGTGAAATCCCACATCTGAAGATGAATCCAGACCCTGCTGTTATGATTTCACAGTGTTATTTCTGCTAAAGAAATCTTGAAACAATCTGGTATTTTTCCAGGAACAGGTTTGCGGCCTAGCTGACAACCTGCATCTTACAGAGATGGCATAGTGACACTGTAGCCTGGCATGGTGGCAGCTCCATGAGTGACAGGAAAGACTGGAGCTTGACACTGGCTGGACAAGATAGTGCTGAGAATGTTCTAGAAAAAAAAAAAAAAAAACAACCTTCTCATTTGCTAAAGGTACGAAGATCCATCCTGATAGGAAAGCAGCCACACAAGACATAGCATTTAGGCATCACAATCACATGAAATACACACATACAAAACAAAACAAACAAACAAGCAAAAACAGCCATCAAGACAACACCATTGATATGATTCCCAATGGGAAAGCTGGCTCCTCAGGCAGTAACCTGACTTCCCTTTTGAATTATGCTCTTGCCAAGACAATCATTGTTTATAAGCACCTTTCTGTGGAAGGGAGGATTTTTTTTTTCATGTACATCAGATATACACATTTAATGAATATTCATTTACCAAGTAGTTAGTAAAGATATCACATTGAAAACAAAATATAGCATGCCTAAGCAAAAGAACTAAGTTTAAGTAAACTTTACATACTACAGCTTTGAACCTAGAGGAATTTTAGACCCAAACATTATTACTTCACATAGTAAGTAATGATGGGATTGTGCCTTATTCCAGAGATATTTGCTCAACCATATCTATAGCTGCTCAATTCATAATAGCTAGGAACTGGAATCAACCCAGGTGCCCATCATTGTAAGAATGGATAACCAAGATGTGGTATATCTACATGATGTAATTTTACTCAGCAGTAAGAAGAATGACACAATGAAATTTGCAGAAAAATCATCAAACTTGGAACAGATATTCAGCAAACTCACACAATTGCCAAAAGACAATTTTTGCATGGTCTCCCTCATTTACAGTTCCTAATCCAGATCAGGCCAAGTTGCAGATATACCTAATAGGCACCTCAAGGTGTGGACAACAGAGAAGGGAGGAAAAGAATTGGGGGGAGGGCACAAAATTGAGCCCAAATGGAACTGGTACCATAGAATCCTATATCCTGGAAGATAGACTAAAAGGCTGAATCCTCAACAGGAGCTTAGGGGGAGCACCTGAATCAAAAGGCCCTGGAGAGGGTGAAAAGAAGCCTAAACTTAAATTTCTCCTGTGTTTTATTTTCCTTTTTCCATTTCCTCTCTTTTTCCTCTTTCTTTTCCCATGGTGCTGGCCTATAATTCTCAGTACCAGGATTTGATTAAAATTCACAATGAGCTGTTGATCAGAGAGACCTTCAAAATTTCCCAAAACAAGAGACTTCTGACAGAGCATTTGATTACCCACCAGAGGTTAATGGTACAACCCTACTACTGAAGACACCATTTGTTGTCAGGACAGAACATGGAAAGACCAGGCTGGAAGCTGAAAGAGAGTCAGTCCCCAGATAGTTATCCCATTTAGTGCTCAAAGGTGCTTCATGAGCTACTGAGGGAAAATGACCAACAGCTGTCCAAGGAACTTGAGGTCTAAGCTACTCAGAAGCAAACTACTTGACATGATGCTCACACAAGTGAAATACTGCACACAGGCATGATGAGTAACCAACTGCTATTGGATTGACTAATGGATCCACTCAGTGGAAAGGAACCCATGTCTGGAACTGGGAAACAAGTCAGAATCAGATCCAGATAATGATTCTGCTTTCCAATATCAATCTTAGGCCACAAGAGGGTCTAGACCCATTAACTTCTCTCTATTCCCTTTATATATCCTTTATAGCATACTGGCTTCTGCTACTGAGTTTTATAGAAAGGGAGGGAGGGGGAGAATTAATAGGATGCTATTGTATATATGTAAGTAGAAGGACAGATTAATGGGGATGAAAAGGCATAAGTGAGGTCAGGGGAAGAGATTGAGTAAAGGAAAGGTGGAGGGAGGGCTAATCAAAACCTAAGAGGATATAAATAATCCACAAGGAAATCAACTTTTTTGGAAAATGGAACACTCAAGAGCCATATACTATTACTAGAACATATTCAGTGCCAAGGATGAGATACCTTCGAGTGAGTTGTTATACAGGGAGTCCCCAGTACCCCCCAAAACATTACAGGCCATTGACGAGGCCCTTGATTTCCCAGCAGGAACAGATGGTAAGACCCTATTGCTGTAGACTCCACATACTTGGGCTGCAAGGTCATTGAGAAATGCTGCTGGAGCTGAGCTGAAAACCTCCTCCGTGTAGACCAGCTGACAAAAAGCTAGAGAAAGTCACACTGCATGCAGTTCAATAGGAGAGAGAGAAATTACCAGTGAAGATACTCAAGAGTGGACAATGCAAGCCTTAAATTTGTCCAGCCAGGCCAAAAGAGCCAGTGGATGCAATAGTGGCACATCTTTAATGGGGGAAACCAAATGCTCTCTAATAGGACTGGAGGTCCACTCCATGGGAGGGAATACGTCCTTGATACTGAAAACCAACAACAGTGGTAGTCATGAGCTCTAGGGATGTAATATCTGCTGGTGTCTGGCTAAAGGTATATACTATCATCACCAAACTGCCCAGTAGGCACTTCTCTTAATGTCCATACCCATATATTAATGCTACTCCCCCTTTTAGTTAGAGAAACTTCTCTTTTCAGATGGAAGTGTCCTTGGGATGACTCAGAAGGCAACATGGTGCTGAGAAGAAATGGCAGAGGAGTGCTCAGCACCGAAATGTCTCTATTACACTTCCCAAGGCTCAGGGTCCATTGTGGAAGAGGTTGCAGAAAGAATGTAAGAGCCAAATGAAGTGTAGGACTCCTTACAATGTGCTCCTCCAGACACAAAATGGCCTGTATATCCATGACCTCACAGTGGCTGATACTACCTACACAAGACCATCATATTAGGAAGAAAAGATGATGACATCAAAATAAAAGAGAGACTGATTTAGAGGTGGAGGCGATATGATGGAGAGTGGAGTTTCAAAGCAGAAAGTGGGGGGAGGGAGGTTATTGCCATGGGGTGTTGTTTACAATTATGGAAGTTGTCAATACAAAAATAAAAATTAAAAAAAAAATCACTCTAAACTAATAATGATTGTCACATTTAACCTGTGATGACTACACTCCCTGTTGGGGAATCTGCTTCTCTTTTTCAGATGGGAGCAAGACCTGAGGAGATAAAAGACCCATCACACTTCACCCTGGCCCCAACTGCAACCACAGAGGAACTGGGGAAATGAGCAAGAATGCTGCTTTCTCAGTGAACCTGATTCAGCACAGGGGGGAAGGAGATAGACAGTGAAGACTCTCAATGCCTTCAAACCAGAGATCTAGAGGCTCCTAAAAGTTCATCACTGAAGTAGACTTAAAACACACCTAACATGGCTTAGGGAATTTTGTGGAAGAGGAGGCAGAAAGATTGTTAGAGCCACAAGTTGGGACACTATGCACAAAGGCATTGTCTCTTCCTCATGACTTATAGCTGTTCCCACAATGAATGACACACAATCCCCATTGGGATGACCTGCATCCACGACGAGGAAGGTACCTTTGGAAAATGGGCAGAAATGAAGGAAAGGAGAGTACCACCATATGCTGTTAGTATACTAACAATGTCCATGACTAATAAAAATAAAATATAAAAGATAATAATGATGGGGATGTAGCATAAACAGAGAATTAGATACCTTCCCATTGCTTATCAAATCAAACCATGTATAACCAGAAATAAAACAGAAGCGTTTTTATGTAGGGTAGAAAGAAGCAACAGAAGAATCCTAGAGCATTAAATGAACCCTCAGTAGCACCATTGTGTTCAAGTACTTCAGCATATTACAGGTCCTTGCCTTCATTTATCACTCTATGAATTGGGGATGCTGTTCTATATAGGTAGTGGGGTGAGAAAGTCAGGAAGCACACCTATTTGCATATCAAATGAATGCATTTTCAACTGTTACTTGTTCTAGAATGTTAAATACTCAACCGGTAATAATGTGATGGGCTGTGACAATTAAAACTCTCCAATTTAGCAAGATTCATTTTGCAAATTCATCACCTAGCATTTGAATCACTGCCTAACAGAGTAGAACAACATCTGGCAAACAAGTGGTGATGTATTATGATGTTCCTAGTACCATATGCCAATAAGTCTTCAAATTCACCTGTAGGTGGGATTGAAACCCCATTTTATATTCACCTCAGAAAAGTAGGTTGGGTGGGGTTTGGAGTCATGGGGACATTGGAATAACAATGTTTAGGCATCAAAAACATGCACTGCAAAATATTAAACCAAATGTTGATATAGCTAGAGTTCAAGAGAGAGTTAGGTCAGTAAAGTTCTTGCCTCACAAACTGGAGGACCTGAGTACAGTCCTCAGTACAGGCACAGAATAGGTAGAATGAATATATACCACAGAATGGTAACATGGTAGTTTTAATGTAAAATATCCCCAATAGAAAAATGTGTTTGAGTACTTACCCTCCAGCTGGTGGAGCTGTTCAGGAAGGTTGTGGAACCTTTAGGATGTGAAGCTTAGCTGAAGAAAATGTGTCACTGTGGCCTTGAGATATTGCAGCCCAGCACTACCTGATCTCTTACTCAGTCTGCTTTTTCCCTGCTAGTATGAAGATGTGATTTTTGCTCCTGCAATGTGATATACTTTGCCTCGAAACTGAAAATTAATCTTCTCCATTCTTTAGTTGCTTCTGATTGGAATTTAGTCTCAGCAATAAGCAAGTAATTAATAGAGTGATTCACTACATTGCTTCACATAATAACAACAGATGCACATTGGAAAAGCTGAGAATGTGATAGCTGCTCAGTCCATGAGGCTGAATGCTATGGTAGTTTCAATTAGGCATTGAGTACCTGGAAGATTCTAATAGAATCACTGGTCTTCAGACCATGTTGAAAGGCCAGACATGCTGGGTTGTAATGGCAGAAGCAACAACAATAATGGGGAATATGCTCACACCAGCAAGAAGCAAAGACGCACATGCAAAAGGCACTTATTTTTCTTCAGACCTCTTTATACCTGGGCACCAGGAGGGCTGCCCACAATGGGATCATCACTCTCTCCCAATTAAATCTTCAGGAAATGCACTCAAAGATTCTCACAGACTCATGTCTACTAGCTGACCCCTGGTTTCTACAAGTTGACAGTCACATTTAATGATAATAATAAGCCAAATATCTGGTTGTGACAGCTTTTATTTATAATCCCAGTGCTGAAGAAGCCAATGAGAGCACTTTTCAGACTTCATCTCAATAAAAAGAAAGAAAAGAAAAGGAATAAAAAAGAAAGAAAGAAAGAAAGAAAGAAAGAAAGAAAGGAAGAAAGAAAGGAAGAAAGACAGACAAAAAAAGATAGGCTCAGAAAAATCCAGTAGCTTTCATATAATCCAACAATGAATTTGCTGAGAAAGAAATTAGAAAAAAAGTATCAGATTACTCATAGCTCTCCCCAAAATAAAGCACCTATTAATAAGCCTTCCAAGTATGGGAAAGAGTTCTACCAAGAAAATTTTAAGACACTGCAAAAATAAATAAAAGAAGGTGCCAGACACTGGAAAGACTTTCAATGCTCCTGGATTGGCAGAATCAATATTGTGAAAATGGCTATATTAACAAAAGTAATCTACAGGTTCAATGCAATTCCTACCAAAGTTCCAATGACATTCTTCTCAGAATGAGAAAAAAAAGCAACAAAATAAACATTCATTTTGAAATATAAAAGGTCTACAAATAGTGAGCATGAATCTAAGTAGAAGGAAAACTAGAAGGTATCACAGTTCCTGATCTAAAATTATACTATAGACCCATAGTGAGATAGACAGCATGATGCTGGCACAAAAGGAGACATAGAACAATAGAACAGAGTAGAGGGCCCAGACATAAACCCAAGTGGCTATAGGCACCTATTTTTCAAGGAAAACACACAAACAGGGCTGGAGAGATGTCTCAACCATTAAAGGTGTTTTCTTTCAAAGCCTGATGCTCATGGTTCAATTCTCCAGTACTGATGCACAAAGTGGTACAGGTATCTGGAGTTCATTTGCCATGGCAGGAGACACTGGACTGTTCTGTCTGCCTCTTTCTCTCTCAAATAAATGAAAATATTTTTTAAAAGCATAGAAACAAACACCAGAAAAAAAGAAGATGGTGCTGCAAAACTGAAAGCCCATCTGCAGAAGAATGAAGTTAGATCCATAGCTCTCATCCTGCATAAAGACTGATTCAAAATGAATCAACCACTTCTATGCAATGCCCAAACTGCTTAAATTCTAAAGAAAGAAACAGGCAATACAGTGGAATTTATAGGTATAGGGTAAACCTTTCTGAACAGGACTATCATAGCATAGAGAATAGTCCCAAGAAACCAAAAACAGGATGGTATGAAAGGAATAGGTTTCTACAATGCAAATAATCATCAGAGTAAACAGAAAACCTACAAAATGTGAGAAAATATTTGACATCTACACATCAGATGAGGGTTGATATCTAGAATGTATAAAGTACCTCAAAAACTAAACACCAAAACAAAACTAAACAAAACTCTTAACAAATAAATGGCATAATGAGGTGAGCAAATAGTTCAAAAAAAGTATACAACTGGCCAACAAATATTTTTAAAAATATTCAACATCCTTAGCCATTAGGCAGACACAAATTTAAACCACTTTGAAATTTCATCTCATCAAATCAAAATGGCTATAATCAAAAGTAATGACAATGAATGCTGATGAGGGGCTAGAGAGATAGATTAGCAGTTAAGTCATTTGCCTGAAAAGCCAAAGGACCTTGATTTGATTCCCCGGGACCCACGTAAGTAAGATACACATGGTGGCACATTCGCCTGGAGTTTGTTTGCAATGGCTGGATGCTATGGCATCCCCCTTTACTCCATCTCTCTTTATTTCTCTATGCCTCTTTCTCTCTGTCAAATGAATAAATAAAATAAAATAAATTCTGATGAGGTTTTGGGGAAAGGGGGACTTTTACTCACTGTTGATGGGTGTGTAAAATAGTGCAGCAGATAAAAACTGATTTATATAACCCAGCTATAACACTCCCAGGTGCATATCCGAAGGACTTTATTATACCTGACCACAGAAGTACTTGCATATCCATTTTAATTGCCACTCTATTCACAATGCTAGGAAGTGTGGTCAACCTAGATGTATGTCTACTGATGAATGGAAAATGAAAATGTGGTATATACACACATTCTATGAAGCTGTAAATGAAAAGCAATGTCACCAAATTTTGCCAGGCATGGTGACACATGCCTTTAATCCCAGCACTCAGGAGGCAGAGGTAGGGGGATCGCTGGGAGTTTGAGTTTACTCTGAGAATACATAGTAAATTCTAGATTCTGCCTGGACTACAAAGAGACCCTACCTCAAAAAAATAAATAACTAAAGTTACTAAATTTGAAGGCAAATGTGTGTAATAGAAAAAAATTATATAGATAGATAGATAGATAGATAGATAGATAGATAGATAGATAGATAGATAGTAACACAGGTCAAGAAAGATAGAAATCACATGTTCTCTCTCATATGTGGTTTCTAGCTTACAATATTTAATATCTGTTTGAATGTATATAAGGGGATGTGAGAGTGAGTATAGGCTATGCATTATTTGAGAAAGAAAAAAAACAGGTAACAAGTACTGGGGAAAAGCACAAAAATATGTAGTATGAACAAGAGAGGAACCTAATATGGGGTGGGAATTTAGGGAAAAGAATAGGGAAAGGGAAATAAAATTTGTTTGAAAATACCATAGTGAAACCGACTTTTTATGCAAAACATTTTTAAAGCTAAAATATTGAATAATATTGAATGGAAAAGGTGGGCAGTGTTCAAGAGGAGTGAAACTCCACATTGTTCTCTGACCTCCGCATGCCCATATGTGCATGCACCTGCATAAACATGTGTACTATACACATAAACTTGTAAGAAAAGAAACCAAAGTACCAAGTTGTCAGAGTACATTAATTACCATAAAGTATACCAAACAGAAGACTCATGCATTTACCTACTAGATTACATTATTCAGACATAATTTAAAGTTATTAATGGTTGCTATAGTCAGTTTTAATAGATTCTAATCCTTTGATACAACAAACAAGAGTTAGGACTCCAGCACCAAATAAGAACTAACATTCTGGCTGTGTACGGACTTATTTTAGATCCCCCTATTCTAGCATTTTCTTTCCCTGTCATAACAAACATCTGTGTCCATCCTCTAGTAGGAAGGAAGCAGGGCCAAGCGATGAGAGCAATAGCTCGGCACCAGCAGCTCCCACTCATGCCTGCATCCTACATCTTCATCATCATCTGAGTAGTCAGTGCTGCTTCACATCACACAGCTTCCAGAGCGGAGACAAAAGCACAAGAGGGAAACAGACACAAACAATGATTCCTGCCCCAGCCTCCTCAATCTCTTCCCTGAATTCCCCGGATTACACAGAAAGCTGACCATACCTGTTCTAAGGTTGACCCTGGCAACACTTTAGCTTGCACCATCCCCCTCTACTAGGAATGGCTGTTCCACAAGATCCTCCAAAAGCAATGCCGGCAAGAGGCCCCACCTGCGCCTAGAGCAGAGTTGTCATGCTATTCCCATGTTCCACAGGTAGTGTGTGTGTTCATAATTCCCTGATCAGGCTGTCAGCCTCCTTGTCTGTATTTCCTGTCACTCTGAGCCATAACCTACACAGTGTGTGCACTCCACACTTCATGGAATTGCACTTTTTTCAATACATTTTCATTTACTTATTTTTTTTTTTTATTTGAGAGTGACAGACAGAGAGAGAGAAAGAGGCAGATAGAGAGATAATGGGCACCCCAGGACCTCCAGCCACTGCAAATGAACTCCAGATTCATGTGCCACCTTGTGCATCTGGCTTACGTGGGTACTAGGGAATCAAGCCTCGAACTAGGGTCCTTAGGCTTCAAAGGCAAGCACTTAACCACTAAGCCATCTCTCCAGTCTGCATGGAATTGCACTTTTGTAACACCTGTGACCCAGTCTTCTGTAACATGGCCTTGATCCACTGCCCTTATCAAGCATTAAAAATGATACTTGAAAGTTATGGAAGTTAGCCATGACTTATATAGCTTGTGGTATTTACCAGGCATTCACAGTGCAATTTAGGGACGTGATAGTAATCATGAACTCAGCCACCTGGAGAAGCTCATGAGTACTTGATTCCTATTCTGAAGTTAAGAGTTGATGGTGTTCCCACCCATAGCACCTTTAAGTGCTTATCTTATTCTTCCTTTAGGAGATGCTCTTATTCTGGTAGGATATTAGATATGAAAACATATTTCAGAAGTTAAAATAGAGCCAGAAATTCATGCTGAATTCTCATTGAGCTGCAGAGCTCATTCCTTAGTGAAGACCCACACTCTAATGGGAATAGTGCTATTCAATTATATATTTCCTTACTCAGTAAAATGTGCCTCATGTGATCCTCATAACAACTCTGCAAAGGAAGTAAGCAGTGGCCACCCTTAACATGCAGAGGATAATACCATGCTAAAAGGTAGAGTGTAGCTTCATTCTTCTGAACATGGGAAGACAAAGCAGATCTCAACTAAAGGTCTGCCAGCTCTATTCTATGACATCCTTACACATACCCTCCTCTAAGCCAGAGGTGATAATTACCTTCTTTCTCTCCATACTCCCTTGCCTCTGTAGACCTGTCTAGTCAGTCTTCCTTCCATGTTCATTTTCTCCTGATGATCTCAAATCTCACTGGCCATAAATCTCCCTCAGATTCTAATGTGAGAAGCCCCTCCTCCTCCATATTCTGAGTTTTCAGCTAATATGATTAGGTATTTATTATACTCCTTGCTTAGACGGTAAATGCTCTTAAGGGAAGGACTCACATCCAAACCTTTTTTTCTCCCTGCCCATAGATAACACTTGATGTCCTCTTGCTGAATTATATCAACTACCAATTGTTCTCCTTTAGTAACATATTACAAATATTATAAAAATCCTGTGCACTTTTCTTCCACTTGGGAGTTTCCTTATAGTGCCCAGAAACAAGAGCACTTTGAAGTCGTTCAGAGGTTTTAATTTAATCTTCCCTAATGGAGTTTACCTCCCAGTTGGTTCAATATATTTTTAGAAGTCTATTTCTGTATGGATTTATAGCTTTACAAACATTGGGTTTTTCCACCTTAAAAATCCTGTTGATTATTATGGGTGATTCATATCTGGTGAATTTATATTGTTTTCTTACCAGAAGAAAATATCTTATAAAACTTCATCACAGATATCTGTATTTTCTTCAAATTGCAAGAAATTTATGATATATGTTGTGCATTTTGGAAAATTAAAACTCTTTATAGATCAGAGAAGGATATTTGGCATAGTTATTTCATGAGGCTAGCACATCAGAAGTGCCATGTCCAATAGCAGCCAAGGATAACTCACAGCCCAGGTTATGGAACTAGCTTCCAGCAGAGCACTGTTTTGCAGTATTTTCCTTATCTTATGTGTAGACATTGCTCATTCTTCTGAGAGCTCTTGGTTTGATTATACATAGGAAAAATACACAAAACTCTATAGTCTTCCAAACCCATACTGCTAGAGTTTTGCTATACTCTACAATGTTATTTTTACTTACATTTTAATGCATATACATGTACATTACATGTACTAAAAGGAATCAAAAGGAAAGTGAGTTTTTCTTTAAAAAGCTCCTAATCTCTTGCTCCAGAGACAACCACTACTGGTAATCTTTTGTACTTAGAAGTTTACAGAGAAAGACAGGAGAGTATAGTCAGGTTCCTCCAGACCATCAGCAGTTACTCAGTGAGCATCTTCCATCCTCTAGGCTCTATGCTAAGCACTTCTCCCAAGCCTCTCACTTCTTCACAGGCTCCAAGATAAAGAAATACAATACACAAGGTGTTGATCATTGTAGAAAAACTAGGTGCAAAGAAAAAATCACAGAAACTGAGAGAAAGTAAAAGCCCTTGTGAGGGATCAAGTAGGGAGGATGTAGTCAAGAAAAAAGAAGTGAAACACTGATTACCAAGTGTAACTGGTGTGAAGCCAGGAGGTAAAAGCCTGCCAAGTCTCACAAGACAAAACATAGTAGGATTTTTAAATCTTGTGTAGGAAGAAATGTTGGCAAAAACAAAAACAAATGACTGGAAAGGAGAAAGTGGCTCACTAATCACCTTCCCACTCTGCTAGTATCCTTTTGTAGGAAGAACACAGCATGTGGAACAAGGAAAACCGTGCTGCATAGCCATGTGTGTCAGCAAGGAGAATCCAAAGCTACGTCACAGCTTACTTACATTTCCATTTTTAAGCAGTATACAGAAACACAAAAGTTGTACATTTTATGTGCTATACCATGTAATGTACAACTCATGAATACATTGTAAAAAATCAGGTTAATTAGTTATTATTTATTTCTACTAAAAAAATGAAGATCTTTTTTTTGTTGTTTTTTGTTTTTTTTTTGTTTTTTGATTTTCAGGGTAGGGTTTTGCTCTAGCCCAGGCTGACCTGGAATTCACTAATTAGTCTCAGAGTGGCCTTGAACTCATGGCAATCCTCCTACCTCTGCCTCCCTCCCAAGTGCTGGGATTAAAGGCGTGCCCCACCACGCCCAGATCTTTGATAGGCACAATATATAAAAATCACCTATGGTCATCCTACCACATAAAAGTAGCCCAGAGGTTCTGAGTACTAATTGTAACTCATCCATCAACCTTGCAGCCTCTCTTCTCCTCTCTTACTATTTTGGATGTTTGGTTATAACTACTGAGCTCTCAGCATCTATTACAACATTTTTTAGATTCTACCTATGAGAAAAATTATGTCATACATGTCCATCTCTTCCTGGCTTACTTCCCTTAACAATATTTACTCCTATTCGTATTGTCAGAGATGTAATGATCTCATTACTTTTATGCCTGAATTATATTCCACTTGTATCTGTACCTCACTTTCTTTATTCCCATATCAATTCATGTTGTTTCCATTTTTTGGCTATAGTGAATAGTGCTGCTTTGAACTAAAAAGTGCAGATGTCTCTTTGACATATTGACTTCATTTTCTGGGATGCTATATATACATAGTGGGATTTCCAGAACCTACGAGTTCTATTTTTGATTTTTTTGAGGGACTGAAATGCTGTTTTTCATGATGACTGTATTAATTCCCATTTGCACCAGTGCTGGGCAAGTGTTCCCTTTTCTCCACATTCTTTACTGTGCACTTATATTAAATATTTATATTATCCATCATTACTGGGATAATGTGATATCTCATTTTGGCTTTGATTTTTATTTCTCTGATGACTAATGAGGTTGAGAAGTTGTGTTTCACCTACATATCATCCATTTAGATTTATTGTCTACCTTTTTCCCATTGAAGTTTTGGAGTTTTGCATATTTCCTGTCTGCCAACCTCTTTTCAGTTGCACACATGGAACATGTCTTCCCCAATTCTGTCTGTCTTCTCTGTGCACCACTGTGTGTCTTCTATGCTGTGGAGAAGCTTCTCAATTTCATGTAATCTCATTCATGTGGCTGCTGAAAGACTCAGGTCAATCATACATTTGATGTAAGGCAAATACAAACAGAAAACTCAACTAATACTAAAAGTAAAAAGTAAATGGCAACAGCCCATTTGAATTTCTTCTAGAACATCCACAATTGCAAATTCTGAACAGCTAGAACAATAGGTAGGACAACAGTCCTCCTTACACTCTTGCTTGAAAATCCAAGAGACAGTGTTCTACTGCACTGGCCCACCTCTGCATTGAGAACTGGGCCACTTGGAGACTTCCCAAAGAGCATAGTACAGTAACCTGGTGAAACTACGTAACTGATCACACATCAATACACTTATACGTGGGGATAGAAACATCACCCAAAATTAGTAGGCAGACTAATTTCTGAATCATTTATATGAATCTCCACCATTTCATTAAAGTTGTGAAACTGGTAAGAGTTATTTTCTTAGAGATCATTTTCATTCCTGGTCCTGTCTTCTTCTGTGCCAACAGGTAACTAATGTCCCAGATGGTTATTTGAAAATGGATTGCTCTCCGATAAACCAAGAGCCTAGAAGTTCTGAGAAGGGTGGGATTTGGTCCAGAATCCTTATTTGGAATTTGCACACAGTGGCAGGAATTGTGCTGAAATCTCAAGAATTGCACCATGATGTAATTTTACCCTATAATTACTATTTGATTTGAGCTTCAGTGCTTGCAAAATAAGTGTGAAAAGAAAAATTAAGTAGCAGGCAGTTGGTCAAAGACAACATTGTGTGACATCAAAAAGACAAGGGCAAATCAGTTATGGCAGTTATGACCCATCCTGAGCCAATCACTAGAGCCTTTGAAGTGCCATGAGCAAAAGGGCTTTGAAGGAATTGATGAGATCTTAGTTGACACTGGAAAATCGAATCTTATTGTCAGTTTCATAGATTTTTCAACTCATAGAACGCTACACTCATTTAGAAATTAGAAATTATAACTCTTTTAAAGAATTATCCACATCTATAAAAAATAAATGCAGACCTCTGTCTGAAGCATCCTGTGTCTTGTGTTATGTTGTAATTCACTAAGTAACATACTTGACTATGCCACACTAAATCATCCACCCATTCATCTACCTATCCATCCTAACAATGAAGCAATTCATGATAATTTCCTCAGCACATATGAAAAATAAGCAAAACATTATACTCATGAGACCAGAAGATAAAAGTAAAAAAATAGTATGACTGCTAGGAATTCTTAGTATTGTGTAACAAGAGCTGCTGAAAGTAATAATTATTAAAGATAATTGTGTGATATATAGAAGGAGAAGATTAAAATCTGATCTTTTTCAGACATCAAATTGGCACATACTGGAATACTTGTATAAATAAGAGAACAATTAGTTGTATAAATATGACTATAATTTTAACTCTGTTCACAAAAAAAAAAAAAAATCAAGACTACTGTCTAAATTGACCAACAGAAAAGATACAGCTCATAGAGGTAATTTAGTGTTTAGTGTTTGTAAATTTAGTGTTTGTCAAGTAAAAGCTCTTTCCATTCTTTAGGACTTCACTTTCAGGGTTTGGGATCTGTTATTCAGCTATGTGGATTCATTGAACTTCAACTCTTCTCATTTCTGTTCCCCAAGAGATATCCATAGTAGAGTTAGGCTGTTATTTATTTTCAAAGGCTAAGATAAGAGATAGATGAAAAACACTCCCATCCTGTACAAACAAAGTTATTTTTAAATGTCAATATTAGTGCAATGAACTCCTCAGCTTTTACTTAGAACATTAATGCTTAGTATTTCTTCAGCATTTCCTCCCCTACCAGTCAAAATTCATAGTTTTAAAATTCTAATTTTTTATATTTATTTATTATTGTTATTTATTTTATTACATATGGACATATTTAGTATGTAAACAACAGACATTGGTACCATCATTTCCCTCCTCCCTGCCCCTTTTCTGAAGAGGCCTTCCTTGTTGGGAATGCAGATCAACCCCATGGTCATGCATTATGGGGACAGCAGTCAGTTATGGGGGAGAGGTGATGCCTTTGTGCAAAATGTCCCAACTTGTGGTTCTAATAATCTTTACAGTGCCCTCTTCCACAAAATTCCCTGAGCCATGATGGGAGCATTTTAAGTCTATGTCAGTGATGGGCAATTATGAGCCTCTGGATCTCTAGTTTGGTAGGTATTGAATGTCCTCAGTGTCTATTTCCTTCACCCTTGTGCTGATATCAGATTTGCAAAGAAAGTAGCACTCTTGCTCATTTCCCCAATTCACAGTGAGGTCAGCACAGCTTAAATGGGAAAACTCTTATTAAATTAGAGAGAATGTGAAGGGAGTAGACCCTCTTATATGCCAAGATTAGTGGGAGCTTGACAGTGGAAAGCAGAATCATTATCTGGATATGATTATCTTGATTATTTTTTCAAAGAACCAGCTCTTCATGTCATCAGTTTTTAAAACTGTTTTATTTGTTTCCAATTCATTAATTTCTTCTCTAATCCTGATTATTTCTTTCTTTCTGGACATCTTTGGGTTGTATTCTTCTTGTCTTTCCAGTACCTTTAGGTGGACTGTCAGGTTAATTTGAGATCTCTTTGTCTTTGTACTGAAGGCATTTATGGATATGAATTTTCCCCTCAGGTTTGCCTTCATTGTGTCCCATAAGTTTTGGTGGGTTGTGTTTTCATTATCATTCAATTCTAGGAATATTAAAATTTCTTTTTGATTGCTTCCATAACCCATTCATTGTTTAAAAGTGTGTTATTTAGTCTCCAGGAGCTGGTAGAGTTCTTAATGTGTCTCTTGTTAATTTCTAGTTTTAAAGCATTGTGGTCTGACATGATGCAGAATGTGGCTTCACTTTTCCTGACTTTTTGAAGACAAACTTTATGGCCAAATATATGGTCAATTTTGGAGAAGTTTCTATGGGCTGCTGAGAAGAACGTGTATTCTGTAGAATTGGAGTGGGAAGTTCTGTAAATATCCATTAGGCCTAGTTGATCTATGATGTTGATTTCTACGATTTCACTGTTGATTTTTTTTTTTTTTTTTTGCTTCTTTGATCTGTCTACTGATGATAGTGAGGACTGAAGTCTCTGACTCTGATGGCGTTGGTGTTTATTTCTGTCGTATAGTTAAGTAGATTTTGTTTTATAAACTGTGGTGCACCTGTGTTTGGTGCATATATATATTTATGATTGTGATATGCTCATTTTGGGTCATACCTTTGATGAGTAAGAAGTGGCCTTCTTTGTCCTTTTTGACAACTTTTGGTTTGAAGGCTATTTTGTCAGATATTAATATAGCAACACCCACTTGTTTTTTATTTCCATTTCCTTGGCATATCATTTTCTAACCTTTAACCCTGAGAAGGTGTCTATTTTTAGTGGTGAGGTGGGTTTCTTGAAGTCAGCAGATAGAAAGGTGCAGTTTTTTGATCCACCCTGATAACCTGTGTCTTTTTATGGGTGAGTTAAGACCATTAATATTTAAGGTTATTACTGTGTGGTTTCAATTATTCCCTGTCATGATGAAGTGATTTATGGGGTTTGGTACTATCTTATGTTTTGTACTATTCTGACCCTGGTCTATTTTGGTTATTGTGATCTTATTCTTGTTGGCTCTTGAGATTGGTTGTTACACTATTCTGTGTGGAGTATTGCTTGTTTTGCCAATTTTTCTTAGTTTCAGGCAGGGCCCTTTTGAGGTATGATGGGGTGTCTCTCTCCACAGGATCTACATCTATCTAAAAAAGAGAAGCAGATTCTTCAATGGCGAGTAAGTTATCAACAGGACAAATGAGATAACCCTTACTTTTTTTATAGAGAATTTAATAGGTGTAGGCCCTCTTGTAGCCCATGATTGATGGTAGTTTGATATTGGTGAGTGGGTTTATGTTTGGATATGGTTCTGACTTGTTTCCCAGATCCAGCTATAGGTCCCATGCCAGTGAAGGGATCAGTTAGCCGAATTGAGAGCAGTTGGTTCCCCACCATGGCTGTGTGCCACTATTGCACTTGTGTGGGCATCAAAACAAGTTATTTGCTGCTAAGTAGGTTAGACCATGCATTGCTTGGACAGATATTGGTCATTTTCCCCCAGTCGCCCATGTAGCACCTTCTGGCACTAGACGCGCTGACTGTCTGGGGTCTGACTCTCTTCCAACTTCCAGCCATGCCATTCTATTTTGCATGTCAACCACATAAAGTGTCTTCAGCAGTAGGGTCTTACCACTAGCCTTTTGTGGGTCATCAAGTACTCTGACAGAAATCTTTCTGTCTTTTAGGAAACCTTGTAGGTCTCTCTGATCAAAAGCTCATTGCGGATGATAGCCCCATGCTGGTACTGGGAGTTACAGGTCAGTGCCCACTAAGAAAATGAGGAAAAAAAAAAACTAATATACAAGAGTTAGAGAGAAGAAAGAGAGAGGAAGAGGGAGAGGGAGGGAGGGAAGATGTAGAAGATTAAGGTTAGTCTTGATCCTACCCTCTCCAGTGTCTTGTGATTCAGGTGTTCCCTGTAAGGGCCTGGTGAAGGATCAGCCATTTGGTCTGTCTTTTAGTAAGTAGAATTTTATGGTACCATTGCCGTTTGGGTCTAGATTTGTGTTTCCCACCCCTTTGATGCCCTGCCCTCCCTCCCCTTCCATATATACAGCAAACATCTCATGGACTGCTTTGGAGGGTTCAAACAGTTCCTTCCATCAAGTTAAGCCTGCTGTCAAAATGTAAACACTCTAGGAGACAATTTTGTTCAATTTCATTGACACAATTTTTGGTTCTTTGATGGTTTGCTTCCAGTTCAGTGGTCTTTTTTGCTTTTTTATCTCATTGGTTGTTGTGTTTTCATTTTGGGAATGAATTTCTGCTGATATTGTTATGATTTCATTGGAGGTTTCTATTGCAGGACTGGGTATCCTTTGTGGAGATTTCTCAGTTTGATGACTTTTGCTGGGTTTTTTTTTGCATTGTTGTCTACCTATTTTGAAGAGGAAACAATTTTTTGGCCCGTTGTCCATGCACCCTCTGACTCAGGTGAACAGGGATGTTGGTACCCAGTGGCCAGTCATGATACAAGAGCAAGTGGCCTGATTGCACAGCTCATAATGGGACCAGGCCTCCCCAAGCCAGGCACATTGAGACCTATCAGGATCAGGGGACTGGGAGGACCAGAGGTTTGGCCTACTCACTCCATACCACTGCACCCACCCACACACAGACCAGTGCAGGAAACCAGACCAGGGAACTGGGAGGAGCCAGGAACAGGGGTCTGGCTTTCTCACTCCACACCGCCATGCCCAACTACAAACAGTCTGAGCCTCAAATTCTCACTTTTGTATACTTGTTTAAAAAGTGGAATATCTTCCTATTAGAAAAGAAAATCAATATCTTTTTGTAATTTGCTTTATTTAATTTTCCTAACAGAATTTATATTTCAAAAGTTCTTTTGAGAGTTTTTGTCTTAAAGATTTTTTTTTATCTTTTTTGATCAGAAAACATGGTTTTCCAAAGACGAGATAAACTACCTCATTGTGAAAGGTGAAGAGGCCGACCTGTCCTCCTTTAAAAAGCTATACTTAATCCCAGCACTTGTAAGGCAGAGGTTGGAGGATTGTCATGAGTTCCAGGCCACCCTGAGACTACATACTAAATTCCAGGTCAGCCTGGCCTAGAACAAAACCCTACCTCAAAAAAACCAAAAACCAAAAAACAAACAAAAACAACAACAAAATAACCCCAAAACCTATACCTGACTTTAGAGATATATACAGGGGAAATCCTAATCACTTGGACCTCTTTAAGCAATCTAGAGAAACAAAATTGCAGAAAATAACTTTATCAATGCTCTGTTGCATCACTCTTTCTCACTGTACCTCCCATGCTGATGCCTAGACTTTACTAAGTCATAATTTTATGTTATAGTGTTAAATAAATAACATGTAGCCCACAACGGGACAGAAGCACATCTACTCCATACAAAACAATGATGTAATTGTTATGTGTGTGTATATATATATATATATATGTATATATATATATATATATGTTTTATAATACATAATATAAATAACATATATAATACATATAGTACAACATATATGCTACATAAAAGAACAAATGAAACATTCCAATATTTGATCACTTATAGTTTCTGTACAAGAAAGATCTCAGAAATTGCCAAGATTTTTTGCCATAACAAATTTAGTGGGAACTTCTTGTTGGCATCCATGATCTTGGTCTCCATGATTCTGACTTTGTTCCTAGTATCATCTATGAGTTCCTTTCCACTGAGCAGGTCTCCTAGCCAATTAGACAACCACTGCTTTCCCACCTAGGCTGTGTGTCACTATTTCCCAGGTGTGTACATCTTGTGAGACTGGTTACTTTCATATAGCAGTGTCCCCATGCTTGCTCATAACATCGTTGACCATTTTACCCCAGCAGCCTATGTAGTGTTTTCTAGAACTATTTGGACTAACCATCTGGGAACTAGCTTTCTTTCAGGTTTCAGCCTCATCTCTCAATATACTGTGTTGGTAGTATGCGGTATCTCCAGCAATAGGTTCTTACCTTTTACCTCAGGCAGGTAATCAAGTGCTTTGATAGAAGTATGTCTTGTTTTGGGGACCTTGTAGGATTCTCCTGCCAACAGCTCAAAATGGGTTGTATCCAATTGCTGGTACTGGAAGTTACAAGCCAAAGCCATTTAAAGAATCTGGCAAGGAAGTATAGCATGGATAAAATTTTGCTGAGTGGAAAAAGGGCAGGAATATTCACAATATTGTGTAACTGCAAAATAGGGAGAGGTAAGCCAGACAAAGACTCAGGCAAGACTCAGCAGAGGAGAAAATATTTGAACTAGGTTTAAGGGACAAATAGCCTCAGCCTGGTAAAGAAGAGAAAGGGGGATTCCTGGTGGAAAGATGGAAGACATTAGCCCTGAATGAGTGGGGGGACACTAGGAATCTCTATGTGTCTGCATTTAAGTACCTATGTTGAAGATGATTGGTAATGAGGAGGGAACAGGAACACAAAACTGCTGATCCATACTCATGACAGGAAGGATCTTCAGAAAGTTATTTGTTTGCAAATTTTGCTTACATAACTTTCTCCTTCCTAATAAGTTCAAGACCTAAAAATGATTACAACCCAATAAGGAGAAAAAAGATGGGGATGACATGTGTTGAACTGGGTATCTGCCTTACTTTGCTTGAACTAAAGTCTTGAAAACATGAGACTTAGCAACACGCTTGAAGCAGGGAAGGGGCATGATCAGATCTTTGTTTAAGAAACATCAGTTTGGAAGAAATGTGCAGAGTGGATCAGCAGGAAACACTCAATTCAGAATCTGTTCACTAAGCACTGACAATACTCCATGTGGTCAGATTTTGAGACCCAAGAGTCGTAGTGACAAAGAAGAAGAAATGTGGGTGAAACAGCTTGTAGGACTGATTGCCAAGGAATGTGGGAGAGCGAAAGGGGAAGGAATGCATTTTGTCTACCTACTAACTTTCTCCCTTGAGTTGAGAGGAGGAGAATGTTGTCCTTAACTCTAAGTCATAAGAGTTCATCTTCATGCATTTAGCTAGGTGTTGCCTCCACAAGATTGGATGACCCTTTTCAATGAGTGTTTGGAGTAAAAACAGGACATAATAAGCTTTCCACAGGGAACTAGATTTAAGAGACAGGGAGAGTGACATGAGGGAAAATGAAAAGTACAATTAACATAAAAATGAGGAAAATACAAAACACATCAAAGAAACAAAGGCGTAGGAATGAGTAAAATGTGAGTACAATTTCTTCAGGCAAGGTATTTACCATAGCTCCTTGGAGGACTGTAATTATGATCTCTTCTTTCCTACTGGCAAGACTGGAAAGCTTGAGGGAGGAGTCTCTGCTTGATACAGAATGCACTTTCAGGCCAGCAGCTCAGAAGCTTTTATTAACAGCACAGATAATAACGTGTTTCTCTTGTGCTTTGTAGTATTTTTGAAGTTCTTTCACATTCATTAATGCTCACATTTGGAACTCATCATCTCTTTGAGGGAGATAGGCCAGGCTAATTATCCCTGCTTTACAGATAAGGAAACCAACTCCCAGAAAAGTCTGAGTGACTCGACCTCACTTACATAGCAATTAAAAGTGGAGGCAAGAATGGAATTCTGATTCTGTTTCTGCAACAGGGACTCATTTTATTTGCAATGCTGCCCAGCTTCACACATAACTCCCATATCCTTAGGAGAGCCACTTCCTTAACCCTTGATACTCCTTCCTGTCCTACAAAAAGGCTAGAATGACATGAAGCTGTTTCCTTCACTTGTTATCTTGAAAGAAGTCTTTCCAGGCCTTTACCCTAAAACTGAGTTCCCTGAACTGCCTGGACACCATCTGGAAGAGGTTGGTTTGCAGCATCTGCTACTGGCTTCCACAGCTTGTGTCAAGAATGGCCACCGCATTCTAGATGAGACATGTGGGCAGCAGGTCTGGTTTAGATTTCATGCTGTGCAGACACGCAGTCCTGTCCAGTACAGTTAACAAGGTGCAAAAAACTCAATTCCCCAACATCACCTTGAATGGGCCACTTGCCATAGTCCTATCTTGTGACTAAGCTTGATTCACTCAAAAGAACATCCCTGGCCAGTGAGGCTGGTAAGTGAGCCTTGCAAAGAGAAGTTGTTACAGAAATATGAATCCATTTCCACCACTATGAAAGAAAGGAACATAAGTTGTTTAAAGTGTCAGAACTCTCGGAACAAATCCAGAGCTCTCTAAAGTGAAGACTGAGTCTAGAGCTAAAAGCTGTGAACTGTGCCTTCTTTAGATTTGACTACAATGAAGGAACTTGTAAAATCTTGGAGAAAGCTCTCCAAAGTACAGACTTTTTCTGCATGCAATTCAGAAGCCAGTAAATCTGGAGAAGCGAATGTGTTCCTTTTTTGAATTTCCATTTAAACCTTTGAGGGCTTAAATTTATAGACACTAATTCCAAATCAATTTCAAAAAGTCACCAATAAAATACAGCCAGAATTGTACTTAAAATGAAAAGTTTATTTAAAAAATATCAGTTGGAAATGAAAGTCATGTCAATCTGTGTCCTGAATAATGGGACAGATATAGAAAAGGTAACATCTATGCCAGGCAAGGTGGCACACCCCTTTAATCCCAGCACCCAGGAGGCAGAGGGAGGAGGATTGCTGTGAGTTCAAGGCCACCTGAAACTACATAGTGAATTATTACAGGTCAACTTGGGCTACAATGAGAACCTATCTTTAAAAAAAAATGCCAGAAAAAATAATATTTGGAGAAGAGGCTTGCAGGTCAAGATGAGAGAAGGCTGTTATAGACCTGGGGACCAGCAGGAGAATGAAAAGGCTGTATTCAGTAACTCATGGGGGCAAGCTGATAGGCAATTAGTCTCCACATGTAACTCAGGAGACAGGGCAGTGCAGCTAACTTCTTCAATACCCATGAATGTCAGAGCTACCTGTCACCAGTGACAGTTTTTGGCCCCTTGGGTACCTGAAATAAAACTATGCACAAGGTGGAGATGGATTCCAGAATTATAGAGAGATATGGAACTTGTAGCCATAGATCCACTGCAATAATTCAATTTTTCAGATAATAGATCATGAATGCACAGCTGATAACTAGTTCAAAGCTTCCCCACTGACTATGGAACTTGATCCAATCTTTCTAGCCAAGTTCCTCATGCAATGTGACAGTTAGGAGACCAGGTTCCCATGGTTTAGGGATCTTCTCACTGTAGTCTCTAAACAAATCTCTGCTCTCAGCCTACTTTTGTAAAGAAAGATTTATTGGAATCCAATCACACTTAGGTCCATGATTGCATTTGAGCTCTGATAATAAATAAGGTAATGATAAAGAGTGAACAACCTGCAAAATTGCAAACATTTTTTATCTACCTCTTTGCAGAAAAGACTTCCCAGCTCTTGCCTGGCATAGTGACTAAAACTCTTTACTAACCTCTAAACACAGAAGAATGTCCTAACACACTGTGGGTTTTTATGCATACTCCCTGCAGGTACCTGCTCCCTTTCCTTCCTGCCAGCCACACTCTTGATGGGATAGGTAGATTGTAGGATTCAGATATTTAATGGCAACCCTTTTGGAGAGTAAGCCCAGCCAAAATCAAGATTAAGAACATAACAAGGCAAAGACAAATTCCTTCTGTGTCCTCACAGCCCACTGAGAAATCTACCATATACTTCAGGAGGCTGATCAGTAAGAACTGCAGTGCCCTCCTCAACTTTCTGTGTTTTGATTCATTTCATGGAAGAACATAAAGTAAACCAAAACAAAGGATGAAGACAAATGAGGCTCCTTACTTTCCTGTTCTTCCCTGTTGGCCTGGCAGCATAGAATTAATGTCTGAGAGTATGTTAAACAATCCTCTCCACTGACGTCTCTCTACAATTCTGGAATCCATCTCCACCTTGCACACAGAGAAGGCTCTCACTATTATGAGGTTACAAGATGCTTCATTTTTATGCACTCTTCCTCCACCTTTATTGACAGTTCATTCATCAAAAATCTTCTCTCAATGGGGCTGTGGAGGTGCTTCAGTGTTAAGAGTACTTGCTGCACAAGCATAAGTGCTGAAAGGGCTTGATACTGCCTGAGTTTATTTCCCAAGAACCCACATAAACAACTAGGTATTGTCATGTAACCATATGTCTTTAATCCCCATCCTACAGAGAATGGAGAACAGAGAATCTCAGGTACCTGTTGACCAGAAACAAATACAAACAATGGTACACTGATAGCTCTGGGTTAAGTAAGAGATACTGTATTGAGGAAACAGATAGATGAATGAAAAGAGGACACTCTACATTCTCTTCTAGCCTCCAAACATGTGTACAGTCACGCATACTTGCACCCACCACACATACTACACACACATGCGCTCATGCCAAAAAAGAAAGAAAATATTCTCAAATTTTGATAATTATAATGTGTCACTAACTTTTTGTTAGGATACTAAGTAGCATAGTAATTTCAATCAGGATCCCAGGAAACAAGCCCAAATTATGGTACCTGAGAATTCATTTGTTGATATAATTGATAAATGCATAGACTACCTCCAACTGAGAGCAACTGGAATAGGAGCAACCCATTAAAATGGTGTCATCAAAATTAATTAAAATATGCCTGATATTGTCATGAGAAGCTATGCCTCTGTGTTCAAGCATTGTAGTGGACAAGGGGCTGTGACACTCAGGTGCTATGGAGATTATAGAGGCTACAAGTCACTGATTTTTCCCTAATGGCCTTGAGAGTTGATAGAGAAAAAATTAGAGGAAATCAGAGATTGAGAAAACAGGGAGAGACAATAGAAGCATTCTGCAGCATAGGATGGCTTAATCTCCAGCATCCATACAGAAACCCCTGCTGACATATAAGAACTTGGCCCTACAGGAGTGTCAAACAGCATTCCACTTTAGATCTGGGGTCCTTCTGACATCTAATGCACTCCAAGGAAGAAACAGGACCAACAAATGTATTCTAAATCTGCTTGGACCATTTTATTAGCAAAGAGACCTCTTCTGTACCACGTGGGAAGCAGATTGCATCCACATGAAAGATACTCAATGACTGAAATTGGAACAATGCTTTGCCAACCAATGCCAACTTTCCTGAAGGCCCTTTTCTACATGTAACTATGACTCTACATTTGAGAGTTAAATCCCTGTAGAGATGAGGTAAAAATGAATGGCCTCCAGGATAATTATGGACCTATTTATAAGAAGATTAATAGAAGCAGAATTCTGTATCACCACAGGCCTGGAGTTTGCACTCTGAAAATGGATTCTCAATTCAATAAAGAAAGTCAAATTAAAGTCATAACTAGACCGAATTCATTCAGTTGTATTTATTCTCCTAATGTTGCACATGGGGTTGGCATCAATTTAGTGAAAAAAAAAGCAAAGTGCTCTATAGCTGATAAGGTCAAAATGACAGAACTTTACTTGTAGATGGTAGAGAAAAATGGCTATGATAATATTTTTTTTTCTTTTCTTTCCTTCATCTTATGAAGTTTGTCATCTTGGAGCCTTGTATACCCAGGAAAGAACCACCTCTTCTGAGCTGGGTTAATTTTCCTTGAGATAGCAAAGAACTTCCATGTGAGCAATTAGCCAATCTGGAGCCCTCAGCCCTCAATGGTTTCTTATAAAACACCTCTATCAAGGTCAAATCAACCCCAGAGTTAGGTCCTCAACAGGGGTGGCTTTTTTTAAAAAAAAGTTTTGTTCATTTTTATTTATTTATTTGAGAGTGACAGACAGAGAGAGAAAGAGGCAGAGAGAGAGAGAGAGAGAGAGAGAGAGAGAGAGAGAGAGAGAATGGGCACACCAGGGTCTCCAGCCACTGCAAACGAAGTCCAGACACGTGTGCCCCCTTGTGCATCTGGCTAACATGGGTCCTGGGGAATCGAGCCTTGAACCAGGGTCCTTAGGCTTCATAGGCAAGCGCTTAACTGCTAAGCCATCTCTCTAGCCCAGTGGTGGCTTTTAATGCCCAGAGATGCATAAAATTATTCAAATGGCCTAAACTTGACTCAACAAACTCACTTTGCTATTTTTATTCCTTCCCATGAAATCCATAGTTAATACTGTGTGCCACACTTTCCTTCTTTACTCCTGCCTCCAGACTGTCCAGCAGCTTCCAGTGTGGATATAATTCCCTTACCTTTGAGAATGTGAATAAAACTCTTTTGTTTTCAAAGTAGGTATTTCCACGTCTGTCAACTTTCCATATGTAGAAACAACAAAATCTGAGGTAATTTTTAGAACAAAAATGGAGTCTTTAGGAAAAAAAGCCATGAAATAAATCTAGTAAGGTTTCATCCAACAGACATATTGCAGAAGAAAGAAGATACTTCTGTTCAATTATGAAAAAAATAAACAGCGTGGTGAAAAAGAACACCAGCTTTCATGAAGAGCACTGTGCAGCTTTTCCTGCTGACTAAAGATGGTAGTTTAAATTGGTACTTTGGATGTTTTCTACCTTCAGAGGCAACAATGGGATGCTAGAGAGATAGAATGTGTCATGACACTTGGCTTACAGAGTAAAGGTGACTGCAATTGCCACAATAAGACATGGAAGAATAATAGTATGTTTTGACATATTGAGAACTTTAGCAGTGGCTAATGGATTACATGTTTCCTAGAAATAAATAGATACATCCCATTAAACTATAACTTGGCACTTCTGGAGATCTGGTTGATAGAAGAAGCTAATCCAAGTTGTAAGAATCTACAGAGTGTAATATAATTTTCCCATCTGTGACAAAATATCTAACATTCAACAAAGAAGAAACTGATTTTTTTTTTTCTTTTTGGTTTTTTCTGTAGCTCAGGCTGACCTGGAATTCACTATGTAGTCTCAGGGTGGCCTCAAACTCATGGCAACTCTTCTACCTCTGCCTCCTTAGTGCTGGGATTAAAGGTGTGCACCACCACACCTGGCTTAGAAACTGAATGCTTTGACCAAGGAAGTGTTTTTTTTTTTATGAATAAGGAGGTATTTTCATAAATAAGGACATTTTAACAAAAATTACCAAAACATCTATAATTTGACATGAAAATTTTAACTCTATACATGCTTATTATCCACCCCTTAACATTATCAGTGTGATAATTTTCATTCTAGTATTTATTTCTCATCAATATGATAGAATAACTAACAGAATCAACTGAAAGGATGGGTTGATAATCTGGCTCACAATTCATAATGAAGGAGGCTCAGAAGAAAGCTAGCTCCTTTTAGGCAGTTTCAGTTAGGGACAGGAGCCCAAAGGAATATCCAGAAGATGCTACCCTGCCTTGGCAGTGTGTCTGATCCAGTGTCATCCACAATGGCCATAGCTCCCCCAGCTTCCTCCACAGTCTAACTTACTATCCAGATGGGCTAGCCTTTGGGGCATCCTCCTTGAATCTGAAAACCAATCTGGTCTTTCTCCTATATACCTGAATCTAATGAAAGACTGCATTTTCAATGGATTCTAAAGGCTTGTCCCTGATGCTCCCACCTGTCCCTGCCCTGTGATCTCTGTCTGGACACATGCACATTTGGCTTTCCCCTACTCAGACAGTTTCTTGGCCTGGGTAGTGCTTTGCTTGCCAGTGCTTTATGCTTTGGGATAACTCACACTTTAAATATACCGAATGATTTTCCTCTTATCTCTGAGTCTACTATGTGTGTGTACTTTTCTACCACATGGGAATTTCTCCTAAACTCTGAACTTGCTACCTATGCAGTTTCTCTAAACTGTGGGTAACCATGGGTATAACTGTCTTCACTACCCATTTCTCATCTGAATTTCCTGGTCTCTGCTTTGGTACATTTCCCTCTGATATTCTTCCTTAAACAATCACCACTTGCTCTCAACTTTCTTCTATGGGGAGTCTCAGGGCAGATGCTCTGTCTTCCACATGAGTGCATATTTCTTTTTAATATTACTACCTAAGCTCTGAGATCATATCTTCCACATGCTCGTGGCTGTGATCCAGTCTTTTCCTATACTTCAATTTCTTTTGAATGAATCACACAGACTATGTTGTGCCTTCAACATGAGTGTGTGCGTTTGTTCTAAATTTGTCTACATAAGCTCTTAGATCATATCTTCCATGTGTCTATAGCTGTATTCTAGCCTTTCCCTAGATCCCAATTTTCCTTAAATAAACCCCACAATTTAGGTTTTTTCCATAAATAAACTCAATGATTCATAACGATTCAGTCCATTTTCATCAATTCTTTGTTAAGTAGGAAAAAAGAAACCCTAAATTGGGGTTTGGGAGACCCTTCCTATCCTATTGCAGTTAGATTCTTGTTGCTGGCACAAATCACCCAATCAAAAGTACATTGTGGGAGGAAAGAGTTTATATTGGGTGATGAGCTCAAGGAAAAGCCCCATGATAGCAGGGGAAAGGATGGGATGAGCAAAGGCTGAACATTTATCTCTACCATGAAAGGTGGCAAACAGTGGCAAGAGGGTGAGCCAGACACTGGCAAAGGGAAGCTGGCTGTAACACCCATAAGCCCACCCCAGCAACACACCTTCCCTAGGAGGCTCCAATTCCCAAATTGTCACCAGCTGGGGATTAAGCATTCAGAACACATAGTTAATGGGGAACACCTGAGTCAAACCACTACACTTCCTGAAACCCGAAATCCTGGATCAATGGCAGAGAAGATATGGCAGCTAGAGTGGGCCAGTCCACAATGGTGGGAGCTTGTTCAGTTGCTTGGTGATGGTGCCAATCAGGTGATACCTCACCGTCCATATCTATCTGCATGAATCTCTTTGGGCCCTGTGTTATAAAGGTTTCCTAAACTCCAAAAATAGAAACCATAGTTAAGGACCAAGTATTTAACAGATTAGCATACAGAAGACATTTCATGTTCAGATCATAACCTACAAACCCTGAGCTTTGTACACTAATGGCCATCCTCATAATGAAAAATGCATTTGATCCACCTTGAAGAGGCCCCATAATTTTAACAGTTTCAACACTGTTCAGAAGTGCAGAATGTCTTCTGAGATACAAGTCAACCTCTTACTTGTGAGCCTCCTCATCCCAGGATCAAGAGAAAAAGTTACATACTTCCAACATACAATAGGACAATCATAATGACCCTTCCAAGGGGGAAGTATAAAAAGATAAGATAAGCAAGACCAAAGCTCAAAAGGATAAGTACCAAATCTTACTATCCTTGTCAGTCATCTGGTGCTCATGTTGGCCCCATAATCTGAGCTCCAATGAGCTTTGGAGAACCCCAATGTGTATAGTATCGCTAAGTCTCCCTTGGACAAGCTCCACTTGGTGCCTATAACAGATATTAATTTTTTCATCATCTGAAGCATATTGGTGTCTCCCTTACAACTTAGACCTCCCTGTGACATGTTCACATACTGTCCTCCCAGGACTTCCCTGCAAGGTGTTTCCTGCTGTTTCTCATTGCCTAGCCTCACAGGCTTTTTCCTGGAACCTTGTCTCCAGCTTCTATGCTCTGTCACTCTTTCATTCTGCACTTCTGCAAATGAGAACCACATGGATGTACAACACCATGTTCTATTTCCAGCTCCAAATGTAACCATACCCTCTTTTTATGACAGCTGCAAAGGTCTGTATGCTTACTCAGATGAACCAGGGAAACCCTTCTTTTATGCAGTTTGTTTGGAGCAGGTAACCCCCATTGACACTCGTTGTTCAGACATTTTTTTTTTCTATTTACAGAAACTATTTTTAAGCAAAAGCATTTCAAGTGGTTTTGAAGTTTTTCTTCTTGGAACCTATGATGGATGTGGGAGTCTCACACTTAATGCAGCATTTCTTGCACACAAGTAAAAACTCCAGCATTTCTTTTTATTGACTCTAGTCTTTATTTAACACTGATAGCCCAGTTGTGACCTTGTTTCCCCAGTGTACAACTTTAAACAAACTGGCATTGCTGGCTACACATTTGTTTACACCTCTCACTCTGCACTGTGATTTGAGTTCTTACTATAAACCTGACTAAACAAAGCAAGCAGTAACTATGCCCCAGCTTCGATACTATGCAGTCCTGAAATTTCATGTACCAAACAAATCAATATTTTGAATGCAGTCTCACATTTTCAGCATAGGAGCCAAATCTAGCTTAAATCTATGACAGAACATAGTAATAATTACTTCAAGTCTAATTCATAACACAGTGCTTTACTCTCCACTAAAAACTCATGAGCCCGGCCTTCACTACCGATATTTCTGTTGTTGCTCCTGTCTTCTGAATTCCCACCAGAATGGTGCAAGACATTCTTCTTGAAGTACTTTAGATCTTCTCTATCCCACTATTCCAACCTCGCCCATCCTCTTGATACAATTAGTTCTGAAAGTCTGAGAACCACACATCCAGATTCTTACCTACAATGACTTGGACTTCAGTATCATCTTTCTGTATTAATTACTTTTCTCATTGCAGTGACAAAATACATGAAAGAAGCAATTTAAGGTAGGGGAAGTCATTTTGCCTCACAATTCAGAGGGTGCAGTCTGTTATGGCTAGGAAGATACATGTACTAGATTGGCAGATAGCACTAACCAGAAGCATAGAGACCCTGAGCTTCTATGAACAAGCAGATAGCTCATTCAAGACTTCCTTCATTTGCCCGGAGTTCTATAATCCTCCAAAACTGTGCCACAATCTGGGTCCAGGGTTTTCAGAAATGAGTTGGTGCAGCACATTTCACATTCAAACTTTAAAAGTTTGGGTTCTGGGAATTGATCTGAGAACTTTATACATGCACAGCATGCAGACTTACTTGCCCAGATCAACATCAGTTCTGAAATATAATTTTTCTTTGCATGGAAATGCAATAGTATACTTACTCTCTTATCAATAGTTTATTGTCTTACCTTAGGGCTTTCACTACCTTGCTGTAGGATGAAGGAAACTTTCTTATCTTAATAATTCATGTGGGATCACACTCTTTAGTGACATCAGTGGCATATAGAAATGATGCAGTGACAGTACAGATGTATAAACATTGACCTGACCCGGACTTTTCCATATATCCAGTGGAAAATTGTGTTATAAAAGTTTTTCTCTGTTGCTGGTATTTTGTTTGTTTAAGTTAATTTTTAAAGACAAAAAAGATAAAAGGTGTTAATAAAAGCCATCTAAGGATGAGACACGTGTGGGTGATATGCCTTTGTTCTTTCATTTTTTTGTTTTATCTCAAGTTTATAGCTGTATTTATGGTTTATTAATAATAGTTAAAATTAAACTAACTTTAATTCAGAAATGCAATGGAGCCCTTTTGGCGAAGTGCCAACCAGCTGAAAATGGGCCGTGTCATGTTCATCATGCCAAATACCTGAAAGGTCTTACCAGGGTTCATAGATTCTCACTTATAATAGAACTAACAACAAAGCTAGACTGAGACTGCAGGTGAGGGAAGGGGTTCCATCTTTATTCATGTAGGTGGGAAGGGAGGTAACACTATAACCCTCTCTTCAGAACCCTAAGCTTTTTGCAGAGGCCAGTGTACTCACAAGGTAAACAGACCATAGGTCACTAGAAACTTAAGGGGAAATGTGGATTTGTATCATTAATTTTGATGGTTTTGAAAGGAAATGAAATATAAAATTATTCTAACATGTACACATACCATTAATATTAATTTGATTGTATCATGTATGAAGCACTATCATAGACAACAGGATGAGAGAAAGAGAAGGACAGAATAAGTTTCTGTTTCCAAGGAGTGGAATAGTCAGGCACAAGAACATTTGTACTTCACTACATAACATGAAGGAGAAGGTGGGGTGTCTCTGAGCATCTAAAACAAGCAACATTATATCAGGATGAGCTGTAGAACTCCAGACAGAAGCAACCTTGACTGTGAGATATGAACAGGAAGATGGAAAACTAGTTGAAGGAGAGAGATGACAGGGCCACGGCTGAATGAGGGAATCTTCAATGAAGAAGAGACATGGTATTATCTAACCAAACTCTCATTCTTGCATGTGATTTTTTTCCTGTAAGTACTTCTTAAAATTCAACATTTTCAGAAGTAAGGGATTATCCCAATGACCCCCACCCTGAAGTAGTCAATTCCATTTTTTTCTTTTTTTATTAATTATTTTTGTATTCAGCAAATACAGTCAGTTTGGTACCATTATTAGGCTCATCCATGACCTACCCCCTCCTCTTGGCCCCTCCTTGTTGAGGTATATGGGTCATGCATTGTGGATTTAGCCCACAGTTATGAGTAGGATAAATGTCTCTGCATATCATGAGCCAACATGTGGCTCTGACATTCTTTCTGCCCCCTCTTCCACAAATTTTTTTTGGCTGGCTCTAATTTTAAATATTCCACATTGCATTTTCATCCATTGACCTACTTCTGTGTGTGGAAATTGTACTGAATGAGTGACATCACCCTGCCCTCTAATGTTCCTGCCAATACTTGATGCTATGCTCCCTAACATTTTTGCACTTCTTTTCTCTTGCTTCCTTCTGATCTAATTCAAAGCCTCATCAATATACCAGTCATTCTATACTAAATATGCCATATATGGTGAGGTTCTTTGCAAATATTTAGAAATAATAACAATAATTCAACAAGCATTATTGATCACACAATAAATTCCTGGTGAATTTTGAGGTTCAAGTAAAGCATGGAAAATTAAATTGGCAAAGTGTCTTACCTTGAAGGATTTATATTCTAATAGGGAAAATGGATAATAAGTGAATGAATGTTATGTCAACTAACTGATCAAGTCTCATGTGCATTCATATATGCAATTTAGAATAGATACCTGAAATAAAATTTCTTGGAGGAAAGCTAAGATTTTAAAGGCCTTCACACATCTTGGTGGTTTGCTTTCTAGAATTTGTTTTTTTTAATATTTTATTTATTTATTTATTTGAGAGACAGATATATATATGTAGATAGATAGAGAAAGAGAGAGAGATAATGAACATGCCAGGACTTGTAGCCACTGTAAATGAATTCCAGATGAATGTGCCACCATGTGCATCTGGCTTAAGAGGGTGCTGGGGAATCAAACCTGGGTCCTTAGGCTTTGCAGGCAAGTGCTTTCGAGAATTCTTTTTTTTGCTGGATCATGTCCCATTAGTGTATAATTTGTAATTTCCTGCAAACACAAATTCCTACTAATCAATCATTTTCAAATGTCTTTTATTTCATATGTAAAATTTGTATCTTATTATAATTTGTGGTTTTTATTACTAGTGAGACTAATCATTTTTGCATTTTGTGAATTTTGCTTATTTATATCCCTTGATTATTATTCTAAATGTGTTTATCTTCAGGTAAAATACTTCAAAATTTTAATATAACAATGATACCAACCTTTTCCTCTCCTACATGTTAAAACAATATTTCATATTTTTAAAAAATTTTTATTAATTAGTTTTGTACTCAGTGAATACAGTCAATTTGGTACCATTGTTAGGCTCATCCATGTCCTACCCCCTCCCCCTGGCCCCTCCTTGTTGAGGTATATGGGTCATGCATTGTGGAGTTAGCCCACAGTTATGGGTAGGAGAAGTGTCTCTGCATATCATGACCCAACATGTGGCTCTGACATTCTTTCCACCCCCTCTTCTGCAAAATTTCCCTGAGCCCTGTTGGGTTCCTTTTTGGTCTGCTTCAGTGATGAGGTGTTGAGGGCTTCTGGGTCTCTGCTCTGAGATTTGGTAGGAGTTGATTTTTCTCTGTGTTGATCTCCTTCACCCTTGTTCTGGTACCCGGTTCACCAAGCAAACAGCACCCTTGCTTGTTTTGCCAATTGTTCCTAGTTTCAGCCAGGGCCCTTTTGAGGTATGATGGGGTGGCTCTCGCCTTAGGATCTACATCTATCTGAATATTTCATATTTTTGTAATAATATTTTATTCTGTTTTTAGGTTTTACTTTTTTTTTGTAACCAAACCTATCATTTTCTTCATACTTTCTGGTTCTGGCTTTGACATAATTCTTGAATAATTCTTCCCACTGTATCATATAACTCTCCATCTGTAGTGATTTCTTGTCCTGCGATGAATTTTAAAAGCTAATGATATTTAGTTGCCTATAATTTATTTTTTTTGTTGTGGAGTAAGCTCTAGATATATACAGTTTTAGGGAAAAATCCAATCATCTCAATAACATTATATTCCCATTTATTTTAAATTTCATTGATTTCTTTATCATGCCATCTGAACAGACCACACATAAATCCAGGTATTTAAAAGTTATATGAAGAAAAAGTTCATACTGAATTCTCATTCCTCCATAAGTCTACCTGAGTAGTAGTAGCCTCTGTTTGTAGAAGCATCCCATTCTATACTGCTGGGATGGGAATGGAGCTCAGCAGGTAACGACACTTGCCCCAGCACCTGTATATAAAGCTGGGAATGCCCACAAATGACTGTAACCCTAGTCCCATAGGGAGAGGGGATAGATTATTGGGTTTCACTGGTCAGCCAGTTGACCAACACATGGTATTAACAAGTTCAGTAAGACACTCTGTTTCAAGGAAACAGTGCTGAAGGGTGATACAGGGAATTCTTCTCTTGTTTCCACCCATGTGCACATGGGGAACATGAGTCTGCATACACATCTACATACAATACACACACTCACACACCCCAATTGTCTAACCACATGTCATTCTGTGTATTTTCCAAGGCAATATTGAAATCAGATGCACATGTAAGTTCCAAACTGCCTAGCTTTGTGTTTTTGCTTTTGCAGTACTTGAGACTGAACCAAGACCCTCCTGCATTGTAAGCAAGCACCCTATCACTGAGCTATGTTCCCAGCCACAAACTAACTAGCTTTGAATCATATTTCTATACCACAGTATCATGTGATGTTGTACAAATATTTATATTCAATATGACTCAATTTTTTATCTTCTATATAAACTGGGCTATAGCAGAAACTCATACAGTTGTGTAGAAATAAATTTCTTACATTCTGGGAAGAATATGAAGCAATACTTAATACATGGTCAGAATTCAGTAATATTGGGAATTATAGAGAGTGTGATAAGCATCAATAAAGAAAGTGGCATATACATTTCAACATTTTGATATATGTTGCCAGGTTTTTTTTTTCTCATACCCCTAAGCAATGCATACTGAATAATAAATGGAATTCACACTTTCATTCACATGACTGTCCACTCATTGACTTATTAAGCAAGTATTTTCCAGCTTTATGCATACATAACTACATGAAATTTGGCATTACTGAAGAAACAAAGTGGGCATGCAAATGCACTCACCACTCAGAGAGTATATCAACAAAAATGACACAGCCAGAACATACTCCCCCCTCCCCGCTTTGCAGTTTCCATTCAGTTACTATCATCAAATAAAGGTGGATACAACCTGTGAGCCTAATTGAATGCCACATCTTGTGTGACAATTTTGTTCATGATGCATTTCCAAGGCCCTTCAAAGGAATGGATTCCCAAATTATTTTGAGGACAACAAAGAAAAAAGCACCAAATATGTTGTCTTATGGTTAGATGGTGACTGAGTGAGACCTGTTAGAACTCTGCAATACCTCCTTTTACTTTACCAGTCAATATTCCTTTAAATACACCACAAACTCTCATGTTCAAAGTCAGGAAGGATACTGTTCTCAGACTTGGCTGCCTCTTACCCCAGTGGATCATACAACCATCTAGAAAAATGCAACAAATTAACGTTGTTATCTTCTCTTCTCTCCTGAGCTTAATTTGTGATGGTTAAATTCTATTGTCAACTTGATCAGATTAAGAATTGAGTAAAAGACATGCATATTAGCTAGTACTGAGCAATATCCCTAATCCAAATATTTAAATCTGCTTGCTTTTCTTCTGTTTATCAAGTACATCTTTCCATATTAGTAGGTAGTTTCTACATCATATTTAGCTACTTTGTATATATATATATATATATATAATGATAATATTGTTATAATTTTTTTCTTGGCAACTAAGAAAATATCTATCAACAGTACTTGAAGTGCAATCTTTACAAACATATTTAATGATATATTTGGAATAAGGTCTTGAAGTTGGAAGTGATGGGTGGGTCAAAAGTTATGTGTATTTTTGTAGCATTTCTCATGTGCCAAGAAGTGCCTTTCAGAAGCTGATACTAATTTTTCTGTCCACTGACATAGCTGAGAATGTCTGATTTCTTGCCCCCTTTGCAAGCCTAGTATCTGTTTTAAAAAAATATTAGCTAATTTGACATCATATTTAATTAGTTACCTTCATATTTAATTTGCACTTCTCCAGTAACCTGTGATTAAACATTTTTTCATATGTTTTTCTGCCATTTTCAGTACCTTTGTAAGTCAAATGGATTCTGTTCTTGCTGGCAAAGGCAATGGTTAAGAAGGTAAAGCATTTAGGGGGTGATGGTATTGAAGGCAAAATCACATTCTCCCTAGCTTGGAATCACTTCTCAACATTTCTGTGCATTCATTTTTAGCACCTCTCTAAGCTTGCCCTTGGATCTCAATGCTTTCTATGTGTCTTCTTCATGTCTAATTTCTGTCTGTGGACTAAAATGACAAACTGAAATTCAGAAAGTGGTAGAAAGCTAAACTGCCTAGTACTTCACCCAGCAAATGTAAAAACAACTTCTGGCCCCCACTTGGTGCTCCCTGCACTTCATTGGCTGCTTTTGGAAATGGGCTGTAAGTGGATAATAGATATCCCCAGGGAGGTTCCTATGAATAACTTGGAAGCTCTAAAATTTGCTCCTCGTCTTTTCTTTCTAATGGGAGATATCTGAGCTTTTAAGACCTAGAGAACTCTAGAAAGTTGTGCATGTCTATTGCTGCTGACAAATAGGCCTCAGCGGATCTAAGAAGTAGTGGGAATTCCCTGGCAGCTTGTCCCAGAGAACCAATGGGTCTATCAGGAAAAAAATGGTTTCTCCTCTCTGTTAATTGTGGGTGTGATTAACAAACAGGAATAAAAAGCTGTTCTCAGGAGGACCTATTACTAAATTTAGCAATTGACTTTCAGACACCTTCACTGTATAAATAGGCTAAGACAGATTGCTCAGAGGAGTTTCCAAAAAGAAAGTAAGTCCAAATTTGAAAACAAGCCAGAATATTTAATAGAAACTGTTTCATTGCTGTCTTGTTTCTCTGCCTAATTAATATTTATGTGCACACATTCCAGAGACATTGCTGTTTGCTTAAGAATACACTATTGCAATATTGTTGACTACAGCTGCTTTTGCAATAAAAATTCACTGAGCAACCTAAAATTGAAAGATTAATACCCTGGTAATTAAATTTCTTAAAAGGGAGGAACTATTTTCTCTTTCTATAAAGACAAACTAACAAGTATAGAGCATGTGTAGTAGGCAAACTCTCATAGATTTATGTAGCCCGCGTAGTCGTCTCGCCAGCAAGAACGCACGCGGACACCAGGATCCTTCTGCAGCAAGCGTTTATTGAACAGATGAAAGAGGAAGACCCAGCGCCCCCGAAATGGCGCCGCTTATATAGCCCCTAGGTGGCGTGTACTCTGCTGATTGGCTGCGCGCTCATATGACGCTCATATGCCCGGGCTGGGCAGTGACTTGGCGCGCTTTTGCCACTTGCACATGCGCTATTCTACTTGTTCACCAGGGCCGAGGCCGGATGTCAGCGCCATCTAGTAATGGCGGTCACCTCTCGGCTCTCTACATCTCCCCCTGTTTGTTTTAATAAGATGACAACTGCCTCATAGCCCAACCAGCGCAGCACCAAACAACCCTATGCTCGATCAAGCAAATTCCTTCCTTGGGGAATAAGCGATCAAGAGCTCACTCCCTCACCTTATCAGGTGCAATGGAGACAAGTCCTCTGAGTGCAAAGGCCAAGGGAGAGACAAAAAGGGGAGTTAACACCCATCCCTGTGCAATGGAATATTGTTCCTGGGGGTGCAAGGGCTGTCAATCTCATATTTTGGTGCTGCAGCCACTTAGGCAAGGGCTGATTAGACTTAGATCTCCCATCGACTCAGTGCAATGGGCTAAACCCTTGAGGTGCATCGACTGAGGGTCTCAGTCTAATTAATTAACCAAATTTCAGGAGATGATCCCTGTTCCATAGCCACAAGTGCTTGCGCAATAACGGCCTTGTTACATTGCTATTGAGCTCTGAGCTTGCAGAACAACCAAAGCAGGAACACTAAGCCACAACATAGGGCTGCACCAAACAGCGCCACTCCCACCCATTCCTTAAAGAAAGAGAAGGCTGAAGAAATCCAGGATGTCAGGCCCACAGCTAGGGAGGGGTCAACTCTAGTAGAGTAGGGTCTTCATAATGGATCTTGTCCACTTCTTCGGCTCCTGCACAGGATCTCGATGATTCGTCAGGTATCACAAGTCTACGTGTTAGGCGTTCTGGTAGCCAGAATGGATTGTCTTCTTCCTGTGGAAAAACACAAACAGCTCCCCTGGATCTTATTAAAATAGGATCCGGGCCTCTCCATTGACCAGTCAAAACATCTTTTCACTTAACCATCTCCTGTGGCCTGTTAGGCTCTGAGCAATGACGGTCAGCCGCCGAATGGCCCTGACTGTCCAAATTTAAAAAATTAAGAGTAAAGAGTGCTATGGATATAGTCACTCGTGGGACTGAGGGCAGAGCCTCATCGACTCCCCCTTTTTGTTTTATTAAATAAGACTTTAGAGTGCGATGAGCCCGTTCTATAATACCCTGTCCTTGAGGATTATATGGGAGACCTGTCAAATGGGTCACTCCCATCTGGTGACAGAACTGTCCAAATTTTTGAGAAGTATAAGCTGGTCCATTGTCAGTTTTAAGAGTTTTGGGCTTCCCCCAGGCACTCCACGCCTCGAGGCAGTGTTGAATAACATGGGCTGCTTTCTCCCCGGTTAATGGGGAAGCAAACATAACTCCAGAACAAGTATCAATGGAAACATGTAAATATTGTAATTTGCCAAAAGATGGGACGTGAGTAACATCCATCTGCCAAATTTGTAATGGGCGAATTCCTCTGGGATTAAAGCAAGGAGAGACTAAAACAATGTAAACTCAACCATCATCAAACAAACATCAAACTTCTGCAGTTCAAGTTCAATAGCCTTGAAAAGCAGGTTCCTCCTCCAGTCAACTCTTTCCAAAAGTGTTTGCATTTCTATGATAGCCTTTCCTCAGGCATCCTTTCCATTGTTTTAATGTAAAGCAGTTGGAACATCTTCCTTAAGATTGCTAATGTGTTTGACAATAGCAGATTCAGTAACCTAAAACCAGTCTCTGTGCCTGTAAATTTAACTTGCTTGAGGTTTTCCAGCTTAAAATCTTAAATCTCTCAGTCCAATATCTCTAGCCAAGCACATCAGTCCATTACAAATTTAACCTTGATCAAACACTCTGGACCTCAGCAACAGAACGCAGCCAGCCCTTATTCCAATAGCCCAGTTCTAACAAAGTCCTCTGCAGTCTTTCCTTCATTGCCATAGTGGCGAGTCTCTCAAGCTGCATGACTGTAAAATTAGCATCTACTCCATACTTATTAACTGATTCAGCAAGTTCCTTAATGAGGGCATACTCTACCGGCGCATGAACGCGGTTTCCATCCGCAGCCTCAAACACCGGGAAGGCTTGTAAGCACCTCCTTCTGTCCCCCTCTGAAAGGAAGGAATCTGAACAATGCTTGCCGGCATAAGGCGGAGGAGCACTGGGAATGATAGGGGCGGCAGATTGAAAAGCCGCGTGGTTCTTATCTCCTATCTTCTTTTGTTTTCGATTTTGCGGCAGCTCATCAAAATAATATCTCTCCTCCCCATAGCGAGCCGCTTCACCGTCTAATTCTTCCTCCTCGGAGGGACTAAGATCCTCAGACTCTGAGCTATCAATTCCTAAAGCCTCCAATTCTTTTATCGGATAAAGAGGCCTCCTTTTTGGACTTCTCTTTTCCCTCTCCTGTTTCTCTCCCAGGGCGTCCTTTCCCTTGTCTTTTCTTTCTGTGGACTTAGCGTCCGCGGAAAGGCCTTTTTTCTTAGAGACGTCTTTTTCTTTTTCCTCAAGGGCCCCTAAACTTTTATCCCGTTCTGTTTCTGACATGCTGTCTTGTAGCTCCGAATGTGAGGCTCCCATGTTCACAAAGAAGAGAACGAGAGCCACCATCACAATAGGGAGAGCGAAAATTGCTCCTACCAATTTGGATGAAAGATGAAACAAGTCAAGACCAGACATGCCTCTCAGAACCTACCTTAGTGCTGCAGTTCTGAATCCTTCCCCGTGAATGGGGGGTCTCCTCGGCGCCGGCGATGACAGGCACCCGGCGTCCCGGGTTTCGGTACCAGTTGTAGCCCGCGTAGTCGTCTCGCCAGCAAGAACGCACGCGGACACCAGGATCCTTCTGCAGCAAGCGTTTATTGAACAGATGAAAGAGGAAGACCCAGCGCCCCCGAAATGGCGCCGCTTATATAGCCCCTAGGTGGCGTGTACTCTGCTGATTGGCTGCGCGCTCATATGACGCTCATATGCCCGGGCTGGGCAGTGACTTGGCGCGCTTTTGCCACTTGCACATGCGCTATTCTACTTGTTCACCAGGGCCGAGGCCGGATGTCAGCGCCATCTAGTAATGGCGGTCACCTCTCGGCTCTCTACAGATTTAAGATGTTGAAATGATTTTGGAGAATCAGAAATGGTGTACATTTTTATTTTATCCTTTCCAAAAACACAGTGCAGTTTGTAGAATCATCTGACTGAGGTATGGAGATAGGAAAAACAGGTGGGTCAGGTGGCTGTGAAAGACAAAGCTTTTTTGTAGGAGGCAATACTTGCTTTGATTGTAAATGTTGGATGTCTTTAGATGGCATTCTTAGGACAGGTGGCCCTGATAAATCATAAGCAGGTCAACCTCTCCCCAGGAGGATTCATTCATACCAGTGAGTCACTTCCCAGGCTTGCTTTACCACCTTGACAAAGACTCCAAGACTTAGAAGTGGCCAGTGGACTGTGGCATTACAATTATAACAGAGCAAAGATGCATCTAGGACAATATCCCCCAACACCAATCACAATCACAAGTAATCCAGTTTTAATTTTCAGTAAGGGTGGGAAAGTCACCTAGATTCTCCAAGCAAATAATATTTCAGCTTCTGCTGGCAGGCTAGATTTAGCTGTAATTCCCCATAAAATTCCAGCATTTTTGTTATTTAGCATTGACATAAAACTTACTACCTTCCAAGTGCTTTGCAGCCAATTGATTAGTTACTAACCAACTCATGATGGATGAGAGTGGAGCTTCTAAATTAAAGTATGCACTAAATGAAAGAGTCATTCTCCTCTCTTCCATCAGCACTTTCTCTACTCTGTCTCCCCCTCCCGCTTCTGAATGAGTCAGACATTACTATCTCTTCATTAGTTAATTAAAAGTATAGTTTTAAAAATGAGAGAGAGAGAAAGCAAAAGTACTTTGCTTCGGTGGAGAAAGCTGTGTTGTTCAGAAGCCACAGGTTATTGCAGGTAAATCCCAATGACGGGGTGGGTCATCGACCTCCCCCGCATCCAGTGAGTTGTTGGTCAGGATGCTCATGAGTCTCCCTAAACAATATAGGCTCTTTCCATTTCTCTTGGTTGTCCATCCAAACTAGATGGCAAGAGCCTATTGCCAAAGACATCAAATGAGTCATTCACAGGGCTCTGTGAATCAAGCCGGAACTGGACTGGAAGCTACTCTCTGCTGGCTAGCTGACACAGTGCTCAACAGTGCTATGCAGGTTGCTAAAAGAGGCAAACCATCAACAGTCTTAACCAGCTATATATCCTGCAGCCTACACAACTAGCTGGTCAGGCACAATATTCCCTGTGATGCAATAGTGGCCTGTCAGATATGAGAGCAAGCAACTTCTCCCTAATTGGATTTGAAGCTCATTCCATGATTTGGAATCCACGCTTAGTGCTGATAATAGAGTCAAAAATCCTATGAATTGGAAGGTCATACGTAGGCCATAATAAGGAACCTACCATAGTTCTTTGCTTAATTGAATATATTGTTCCCATCGATTTGTCCTCTAAGCAGTTATATTTATGCTCATAGATCAGGATTTTTTTTATATTTTTAATTTATTTTTTATTTTTATTTATTTGTTTGCAAGCAGAGAGAAAGAGAGAGAGAGAGAGAGAGAGAGAGAGAGAGAGAGAGGAGAGACAGACAGAGAGAGAATGGGCACGCCAGGGCCTCCAGCCACTGCAAACAAACTGCAAACACATGTGCCTCCTTGTTCATCTGGCTTACGTGGGTCCTGGGGAATTGAACCTGGGTCCTTTGGCTTTGCAGGCAAATGCCTTAACTGCTAAGCCATCCCTCCAGCCCTATTTTTAATTTTGATTAGAGGAGCTTCTTTTTTGAAGATGGCAGTGAATACTTGAGAGACATAAGTCTCATCAAGATGATGAGAGGAAAAGACAGTTCAGTGATGAGTCATATTTATCACACCTGCCAGGGCTGTGGGAACATTGCAGAGGAGGTGGTTGAAAGAATATTTATGTTGCTCTCATTGCTAGATAGAGAATCTTCTCCATGGAGATATTGAGGAGACTCAAACCTCATCGAAATGCTGAAAATAAGAGGCTGTTGAGAGTTTATAACTCAATGATACATCTCTATTATGCCCTTCAAGCCCTAGGGAACATTGTGGGAGAGGATCAAAAGAATGTAAGAGCCACAGGGCGGGAAAAAGTACTTTGCGATATTATTCTCTGGACATGAGCTGACTGGTACCCTCATGACCTCACAGTGAAGGTCATTTGCCTCACAAGACCTGAGTAATAGTGAGCCCATCAAGATTTTGACATAGAGGATGGAAGAGGACAAAAGGAAATAAAAGAGGCACTACTTGGAAAGAGGAGGGTGCACAGTAGAATAAGATTGGGAAAGGGGACTGTAGTGCTTTGAATAGGATAGATGACCCCCAATATATTTCAGTTGTTTATTTGTTTGTAGTTTGCATCTGCAGACACCTGGCTGGAGGCAATGTCACTGGATGGATCTTAAGGTGTGGTGGTAGGTTTTAGATTTCAATCTAAAGGTATGCAAAGTGTGCCTAGTGGGAGTTCCTGAAGTGCGCTCTGTGGCTTTTGGGCTTGTGCTTCTCTCTCTCTCTGCTTGGTCCTGTGAAGGCAGGCCAGCTTCTTCTGCCATTTATGGAACTTCCCCTGGATCTGTGAGCTTCAATAAATATCCCTTCCTCCATAACTGTGTCTGGTCTGAAAGTTCATCTCAGTGAACCTGAAGCTGTCTGCTACAGGGACTAAAGAGGGTAATGGGGGAAGAATAAGATTAAATTCCAGAATTTTCATCTATTAAAATTCCCAATAAATATCTGTGGCTCTCATATACTCTTCCACGCTCCTCCACAGAAACACCCCTCTTCAGCTGTTTTTCAGTGCTACAAAGCAAAACTTATTCCCTCACCAGGCCCATTAGTCACTGAATTGATAAATCATTTCTCTTGTCAAATGTTTCAGGATGGCCTCCTAGACTCTGATGACTGAGGAAAATAGTGCTTTAACTACTATTTTATTAATACAACATGTGGCTCCCTTATCACACGATATCAGTAATTTGAAGTGACATCGAGGCTGTGTTAACAATTATTTCTCTGTGCCACTGAGAAATGCATGTTTTTATCTCTTTTTTGGAGAGCCTGAATTTACAGTTTCAGATTTCTTTTCAGTTTTTTTTTTTTTGTTGTTGTTGTTAAAGGAACACATCTCTCTATTGTAGTTTTCCTGTTTTTCTCAGCTGTTTGTTTGCATCTGTTTAGTAACAATAGGTACCTGTCATTGGGGAGAATTGGGGTAAACCAAAAAGAAACATTGAGCAGTTTAAACCTTGGCAAAAGCACTATGTTATCTTTTGCTCCTTATTCAAATGAAATATCTTAAAGATGCCAAACCTAGTCCAGGTGTTAGTTTGTATTGCACCCCAAATGACCCTTGATCTAATTTCACATTTTGTCTAAAGGTAGCTTAGTACCAAATGTAGTTGTTGGCAAGCATTATCCAGGTAGTCTACAGGCTCCAATCTCATGGTCTAGTGTCCATAATCAGACTAGTTTTAGCAATATGTTATGCAACCTCTATCTGATTACCAAGTCCAGGTTTGCTCCCCAGCCCAAATAAGATAAGCCCAATGCAAAAACAATTGCTTTTCCCCAAGTGTCATACATTAATTTCCTTTCTTTTCCAGCTAGCAACAAGAATTAAATTCAAAGAAGCATTTCTGTAGTATTCCCACTGACTCCAATTAATTTGTATCCATAAGGGTCTTACTTCCTGAAATCCTTACTAATTGCTTAAACCCAGTTTTCACTTGAGGCAGGTGGAAAAAATAACTTATTGTAAGGAAAACTTTATCAAGGTTCTCCATTTGAATTTTGTAACCTATTTGAAGTTTCTAAATATTCTTTCCCCATAAGAATTCGAGAACCAGGGTCTCCCTTGCAGCAAAGTGTAGCTGCTTTCATAAGAACACAAGCATTAGCGATATTGTCAACTAATTATCCACAGAGGTAACAGGAACATGTTCTGTTACTTTCAGTGCACATCAAATATGCCTCTCTGCCCACCCAAGAAAGCTAAACTTTATCTCTCAATTTAAATAACCAGAGTGATGACACAAACGATTACCCTTCAAAATGATCACAAGGAGTCCATTGATATGCAATGAAGCCATATATCGTAATCTAACATCTTATATATTAATCAACTTAAAGATATTTATGGAATATTCACTATTTGTTAGCAATGGGTTATATGCTACAATTGCAAGGTCATGGAGAGGTTTATAGAAGTTAAATGGGGTCATAATGTTCCCAATTGCCTTCACGACATTTGTGGCCTGATCCCAGAACAAGTAGGGCATCTCAGTATCCAAGGGAATGCACTATTTTTATGACAAAAGAGCTTTACAAATATGGTTACATTTATAATCAAGATATAAAATGAAGCTGAGTGTGGTGGTGTATGCCTTTAATCCCAGCACTCAGTAGGCAGAGGTAGGAGGATCCCCATGAGTTGGAGGCCACCCTGAGACTAGATAGTTACTTCCAGGTCAGCCTGAGACCCAACCTCCTTGAACACCCTCCCCCCCAAAAAAATGTAATGCTATTTCTATTCTGGATCCACTCTATTTACATATATATGTTTACATATATATCTTTAAAAACTGAGAACATCTCTAAACAATGGTGAGAGAGAAAGAGATAGGTAGACAAGGTCAGAGATGCTATATTGTTAACTCTGACATGGTTTTTACCAGCGCAGCTAAAGAGAAGATTTCAAGGGGCCTCTAGAAGCTTGAAAAAGTGGGAACATAAATTCTCATATAGAACCTCCAAACAGAAAAAAAAAATACTGTGAATAACTTGGCTTTATTTCATCAGAACCTATGTGGAAATTCTGACCTAAATATCTATAAGATAATTTTTAAGTCACCAAATTTGTGGTAAATCTCTATGGCAACCATAGAAATTAATACAGGAGTTTGTGTGTGCTCAATTAAAAGTGTGACATAAACTAACTTTGTAATCAGAATACGTCACTGAATATTCTCAGCTTGTCACTTCCCTTACCTGTAAATTGCAGAAATAACAGCTATTTTATAAGTTTATGGTAAATAAAACTGTCAGGTGGAACCAGTGATGACGGCTCCATCTAGGAGGTGACCTATACTCAATGAATGATTGCCACTAAACCCTGACAGTTATCTCTAGCACATTATCTCAGGGTTTAATATGACATTCTGCCAAGTAAGCTAAGAACCTCATAGGGTCCAAGGAGACATCAGAGAGGTGAAGATACTACAGAGATGTGAGAAGATCCTACCATGAGCCCATTAGAGATTAGGTTGCAACATCCTGTATGATTAAGTTATTTTAAGGAAGATCCTAAAATTTTCTGTTGCTTGTAACAAGAGCAATGCTAGTTGTCAGAGTTTGTAAGTCACATCCAACTTCATCCCTTCCCCTCCCCCCACAGTTAAACACAAGTATAGTCACATTGTGTTGTTGACTGATTATGTTCTCTTCTTTCTGAGCATCTTACTGTCATTTCTGGCAAGTGGGCTCTTCAATATGTCAAGTCTGTATGGGTGGTGTCCAGGTCATACCACTGGAGCAATAAGACCTGACTCTCTCCCCTTTTTGGCAAACTATCACTTGCTGTTCTCACTTCCACAATATCTGAGGATTCAACTGAGTAGAAGAGGTGTCCTTGCTGGTAACCATGGTTATAATCACCAAATTTAGCTTCTGAGAAAGATAAACCTAGACATTTTTAAAATGTAGTTCAAAGTATACAACATAACTGTCTTCCTTTTAGTCTCTTGAAAAATTAGAAACATCAACCCATAACTTTTAGTGAGGGTAAATGGAAGTCTAGAGACAATGTAAAGAAAAACCACAAAGAAAGAAAGGTTTATAGAATATTATGAGGTGAGCCAACCCCTAGCACTGTTGAAGACCATCTTTTTGGCCTTCTCCAGCTGTGTCTCTGGAGCCAATCTGAGATTCTAAAAGCTCAGGTCATATCAACGGCTCAATAGCTACACCACACTCCCTCCTGGCCTCAAGGAAAATGAAACATTCTCCTCTTATCCATGAAGTTTTATTTATTTATTTATTTATTTATTTATTTATTTATTTATTTTGTTGTTGTTGTTTGTTTTTAGAGGTAGGGTCTCCTCTGGCTCAGGATGACCTGGAATTAACTATGTAGTCTCAGGGTGGCCTCGAACTAACGGCGATCCTCCTACCTCTGCCTCCCGAGTGCTGGGATTAAAGGGCGTGGGCCACCACACGCACCTGGCTACCATGAATTTTTTATGTAGTTATGATTTTCATTTCCTTGATGGCTAATGATTTGAACCTCTTTTTATATGATTAAGGGCCATACTCACCTTTTGACTACTGCTTAGTTGCTTTATCTATTAATGGATTGTATTAGGGACATTTTGGTGTTCATTTGTATGTATTCTAGATATCCATCTCCTGTCAGTGGCAGACTTGGCAGAAGTGTTCTTCCATTCTGTAGGCTGACTTTTTGCTGCAGTGACTTCTTCTCAGCTGTGCAGAAGCTTTTTAATTTCTTATAAATGCATTTGTTGATATCTGTGGATTATTTCCTTCAGTATTTGAGTCCTATTCACAAATTCCTTTTCTATGCATGTATTCTGAATGTTTTCCCTATTTTCCTCTATCCATTTCAGACTTTCAGATCTTATACCAATGCCTTGATCCATCTTAAAATGGTTGCCATAATGGTAAAGATGGAGAATTTCATTATTCTACATGCAGATATTCAGTTTCCTTAGCACCATTTGTTGAATAAGCTGTTTCTCCTGTATGTATGTGTGTGTATATATGGGGCATACTTATTATACATACATCATGCTTTGGTACCATCCTTTCCCTTATCCATGTCCCTATTCTTCAAGGGCCCCCCTTCAGTGGGGTTGGTGGTATTCCCCATGAGGTTGTGGGTTATTCATTCTGGTAGCAGCAGTAAGTTATTGGGGTGAGGCAATGCCTCTGGGCATAATGTCCCATCCTGTGACTCTTACAATCTGTCTTTACCCTCTTCTCCAAAATTCCCTGAGCCTTGGTGGATGTGTTTTAAGACTAGCTTAGTGATGAGCTCTTAGAAGCCTCTGGATGACTTTGGTAAGTGTTGAGTATCCTCAGTGTCTGTGTCCTTCACCCTGTTGCTGCTTATTAGACTCACCATAGGAGCAACACACTTGCTCATCTCACCACTTCCTCTGTGGTTTCAGCTGAGGCATGGCTGAAGTGCAAGGAGTAGTTTATCTCTTCAGGTCTTGATACCTTCTGAAAAAAAAAAAAATTAGATTCTCCAACAAAGAGTGAAGTCAGCATAGGTTAAATAGGATAACTGTTATTAATTTAGGGACAATTAATGGCTGTATCCCTGATTTTAATCCAAGCTCACTGGGAGCTTGATATTGGACAGCAATCTTTGTCTCCATAGGATTTTGAACTGGTTCCAACTTCCTGATGTGGTTTCTTTTCCACTGAACACATCTCTTAGACAATTGGAAGCTACTGTTTACTCACCAAGGCTATGTGCCACTATTGCACTGATATGTACTTCTTGTCAGGCTGGTTGCTTCTGAATAATTTAGACCCCTGCTTGCTCACACCACTGTTGGGCACTTTCCCCTATTAGCTCATGTAGTGCTTTCCAGCATTAGATGAACTAACTGTTTGGGGACTGGTTCTCTTTGGGATTCCAGCCAGGTCTCTCCATGTTCTGTGTCAGCAGCATGTTATGTCTTTAGGAATAGGGTCTTGCCTTTTACCTCAAGCAGGTAATCAAATGCTTTGACAGGAGCGTGTGTTTTGGGGACCTGATATGTCTCTATAATCAAGGGCTCATTGTGGCTAACAACTAATTTTTGGCACTGGGGGTTACAGGCCAGAATTCCCACCCTCTCCAAGGCCCTTCTTTTCAGGTGCGTCCCCCATACTCCTGTTGAGGGTTAATATTTTAGTCTATCATCAACGATAAAGGTTTTATTGTACCAGTTAATTTTGGGTCTAGTTTTGTGTTTGTGTTCCCCACCCTCCTTTTTCCCTCCACTCCAAACATATTTTTGAAATTTTTGACAGAAGCTGGGCAGTTGAAGCTCTGTGGTGTATCTTTGTGGTTTAATATCCTATACCATTGATATTGTGGCTGTATGAGTTTGTACCATATTCCATTGGTGTGCTATAGCTGCATGGATTTTGTATCATCATTGGCTTGTACCCTGTTTCACTGGTTTGTGGCACACATAAATTCTATGAATTATTAGACTATTGTAAGTATCTAAAATGCATGGTAAAGTTTCTTTCGGTTATGGCCAAATAAACTGATATCTAAAAAATCAGCAAAACAATAAAGCCATTATTCAGCAGTACATATCAAAGCCAGGATGGAAAAGTACAAAGGGAGTTAATATCTGGTTAAAGTCAAGGGCGAACATCTCTACACAAGGTGTCTTATTTAATCACAACAAGAACCTGATGGCAGGTGCTATTATTATTATCAAATGAACTAGAAAAATTGAGATTCAAAATGAATATGGAACTTGGGGTAATATTATATAGCTAGTAAGTAGAAAAGATGGAATTTATATCCAATATCCTCTGACTGCAAAGCCTGTGTAGTGTATTGTAAAAGGATATAAGAGAATCATAGTAAGGTATGAACTTTAAATAAGATCTATAGTAAAGGGTAATTAATGAAAACTTTTGCAAAACATTTTTTTTTTTTCTGAGACATTTCCATTGCTGGTTACTTTTGAATAACTGGTACTCCCGGTGGCATCAAAGTAGGGAACAGTTCAGTGGCCCAAGCTGCAAATAGGTTAGTCTGCATTTTAGGAAGAATTCTGTCTCCATAGAGGATGAATTGTTTGCAAAATAAAATTTAAAGGTTGCGTGATAAATAGCTCTAGTCAAAATTGAACTCATTACTTCTAGATTTCTAATGGTGAAGTGACTCAAATTCATGAAAAATTGCTAATGCCACATACTTGCTAAGAATTTCTTTAATGCGTAAATCCAACACTGTCCATAGAAGCCTAGTACAAATGAATAATATTTATTACTTGAATTTTACAAATGAGGATTCTGTTCTTCTGAGAGGTTATAAAACTTGCAAGCACCAAAGTCAAGAATAAAATTCAGGTTTTGTTTTTTTTTTTAATGAAATTCCCACATGTTACAAAACCAGAAATTCTAAGTAATGTTTATAATTTGGTATGACTGGGAACAGAAGCTGTAGAAATGTGTGCCTCAGATGACAATTGACCCAGGAAGCTTAAAAATCAGCGGTGCCACACCTGTTTAGTGCACAGTGAATAGATCTTTGCATGGGGGGGGGGGACAAAAACTGAGTGACAATAGACTTTATTTTAGAGCAAATAGCAATCAGAAGACAAAAGAATGATAGCTTGAAAGAACTGAAAGCAGTTGGAAAGAGGAAAGAAAAGAACTGTTTATCTGTAATTATACTTTGAGTAGAGACAATGTGAGAAAAAATAAAGATATTTTCAGATAAGCAAAAGTATGCTACCAGCATATGTGCATCTTAAGATTTGCTGAAGTAGTTTCTTTAGGCTGAAAGCAAATGTTGCAAGATGGGAATTGAATAAAGACAGGAAGGGTACACCCAAAAAAGAGTAATTAGTGACTAAATAAGGTTAACATTTTTTGCTTTAAAAAGAAAGTAACTGAAAAAACACTATTGTAATATGCATGTGTATTGTGTTAATTAAGCTACATGGGTAAAAATGGATAAAATAGAATAATATTTAGAGTTTTGTATCTTTCAAAATATATTCTGCCATGAATGAAATATAAGTATTCAACAAAGTGTTCCAAGAAAACTTATTTTAAGATCCCATATTTTGGTCCCAAAGAAAACAACAAAAAAATTAAAACCAGCAAAAACCAAAGGGAAAAAAAAAGCAGTTAAATCAGGTGAGTAACTGGTATCATCTTATAACTGTATAATTAGAGATTTTTAATAAATAGCTTTATTTTAGACAAAAGCATGTGGGTGAATTCCATAGATTTTATTTTCATCTAAAAATATAAACACAAATTCTAAAAAGTCTTTGATGATAAGAAACAGACATATGGGCTGGAGAGATGTCTCAGCAGTTAAGCGTTTGCCTGTGAAGCCTAAGGACCCCGGTTCCAACCTCGATTTCCCAGGACCCACGTTAGCCAGATGCACAAGGGGGCGCACGTGTCTGGAGTTCGTTTGCAGCGGCTGGAGGCCCTGGCACGCCCATTCGCTCTTTCTCTCTATCTCCTCTCACTCTCTCTCTTTTTCTCTCTCTCTCTCTATATGTGCCTTTCTCGCTCTGTCTGTTGCTCTCAAATAAATATTTTTTTTAAAAAAAGAAGCAGATATATGATAGATATGATTGGTAGGAGCTGAAGGGCTACTCCAGTGTTACATAGGACTATTTGCATATTTTGATAACTAGGATCCTTTAATAGATAAATACATGTGTTGAAACTGAATTGCGAATGCAAATTCTCTGTATTTCATCATATGTAAACTGCTTCTCAATAAAGTTGATTTTAAAATAACACTTTTTAAGTGTAAGAGAAACTAAGAGCATGCAAAAGAGAAAGACACAATGATTCATAACACCATCATCCACTGATAGTGACAGGATTTTTTTTTTTTAATGAGAGAGAAAAAGAGGGGGGGTGAGAAAGTCAATGTTCCAGGGCCTCTAGCCACTACAGTGGAACTCCAGAGGCATGGGCCACGTGTGCACATGAGTCACCTTGTGCGTCTGCTTTACATGGGTCAGGGAGTTGAACCTGAATCCTGAGGTTTCACAGGCAAGTGCCTTAACCACTAAGACATCTTTCCAGCCCATGATGTGTATTTTGATGGATGTATGTTTTGTACTCTGCACAAATTTCTCATACCATAAATAACACTCTGTGGAATTTTGTTTTAAACTGTAGCAGACATAAAATTATTTTGAATCAACAAGTGTTCTGTTGTAAATCATGACACAATATAATTATAACTAGATTACAGTTTTACCCAGGCATGCACAGTATAGTCCATCAGTAAATAATAAAAGACTCATTTTTAGAACAAAAAAGATTAAGTTTTTCATTGAAAATTTATTTATCATTAAACTTTCATTGCTACTGAGAATTGAACTTCAAATTTTGTCATTTAAAAGTATCACCATCCTCCGATATAAAATACCTACTAGAGGAGAATTCCTCTCTCTGGGTTGCTCTACCTCTCTTAGGTTCTCCTTTCCAAAACAGAATCTCAGTGATAATACCCAGGCCCAGTGATGTATTCAGTATTGCCTCATCTATGAAAAAGCCAGTGTCAGATCCTATGGGTCTCAAAAACCCATTTAACAAATTTAACAATGTATTTATATTGAGCCCACCTTTCTTATCTTCAACAAAGCCTTCTCTTCTTTACTAATTGCACAGTTTTTGTTTTTTGTATTGTAGCACTATCAATAATGATCACATACTATCTATTAGATATCTTTACTTAAGAGGCCAGCTGAAGCGGGGCTTGGTGGTGCATGCCTTTAATCCCAGCACTCAGGAGGCAGAGGTAGGAGGAGCACCATAAATTCGAGGCCGCCCTGAGACTACATAGTGAATTCCAGTTCAGCCTGGACTAGAGTGAAACCCTATCTCGAAAAACAAACAAACAAACAAAAAAAAAAGTTGAATTTAAGTTTATTGGGTTTTTGCTTAGTGTTAGGCCCTCCATGGGCATATTGACACAGCATTGCATTAATTCTAATATAAATAATGCAATGCTGTTCCATTTACACATGAAAAACCAGAATCCTAGAGAGAATAAATGATTTGCTATGCTTAGAAAATAAACACCAGTAATTTCCAGTGGTCAGTATACTACTTTCTTGCTGCTTTGTCTTCTTTCTTCCAGCAGGAAAAAAACTAAATAAATAAACAAGGTTTATAAATCTCTGTATTCTCCATAATGTCTATTGCACCACTGTTTAGTGAAAGAAATTTAACACACAAGATGAGTAAAGAAATGAAAGAATGAATGCAAGTATGCCCTCAAATACCCTGTTGAAGGGAAATGTATTTTACTATGCGAGGATTTTCCTACCCATAAAGTAGTCCAGAGCTCTATTTTTTAACTATACAAAATTATTGTCCTAGTGACTTTTCTGGAATAAATATAATTTCTTGAAAAAAGTTAGCATGCAATTGTTTCATTATGTTTTACTCTCACCTGGCAATTTGCATTGTAATTAATGCTCATAAATTCACTCAGTCCTTTCCACTTTGGGAAATTAGTGCACATATATGCAGTAGAAAGTGTAGCATAAAGAATTGTTTACTATAACAAATCATTTTCAAAAAAGGTCAATGTATGTCAAGATATTATTGCCAAATGTATTACTTGATTTTTAAATCATTTGTGTTTCAGCTGCAATAATTAATTCTTTCAGGCCCTGCCAAACATTTCTAGAGCCTTCTACTTATTTTTAACACATAAACAAAATCCTTAGTCTACTTTTCTGCCACATGGTATTCAAATATACATGTATTGCAGGTGGGATCATGTTAAGTGTTCTGTCAAAGCAGGTATTTTCCATCCTAGGAAAAGGTTATTCTTTGCTTTTAATCAGTAGGAAAACAAAATGATCGTCCTAAAATGGTGGATCTCATCTTTCTTTCTTCCTGTCTTCCTTTCTTTCTTTCTTCCTTCCATTCTTCCTTTCTTTTTTTCTTCCTTTCTTTCTTTCTTTCTTTCTTTCTTTCTTTCTTTCTTTATCTCTTTCCTTTTTTTTTTGACCAATATTAAGCCATTTTTAGCCCATTACATTCAACTGTAGAATTAGTTGTTACAGAAATAATACCCCACAATGCCAGCCTCTCTCCCACTATCTAAGCAACTGCAGAAAATTGTAGTGGGTGTGGACTGTACCAATTGGGAAGAGGGAAAAATGTAGTAGGACAAGAATAATACATTATCTTAGAGACACTAGATTTGTATGTGGTACCTAATTTATCCCACACAGCCAGAAATAGTATGAGCTTGTTTTGTTTGTTCATTATAAGTCTAAATCCAATTTGTCACACCCAAGCAAGACTCTTAAGTTCTTTTCTATCACCAGAGCAGTCTGAGTTTCTCTACTTTTTAAAAAAATAATCTGTGTTTCACATTATTTGGTCCCATGGGTATCAAGTTGCATTAGCCAACAGTGAAGCTCAATCTATCACTTCCTGTTCCTAAGTCTGACCTTTGCAGGTTGCCTCATATGCATTTTTCAACATATAGCCCTGGGTGTCTCCAGCTCAAAGATCCTTATGCTTGTGTTGCACTGCAGTATGTTTAATGACCAGTGACCCCATGTGGTAATAAGTACAACAATAACTCCGCCTCCACTCACACACAGATCCCTGGGCACACATCACAGGCACAGAAATCCACCCTAGGCTATTTTCTACAGAAGGATTCATGTGTATGCTCTATGGAATGAATTTTCTGCAAACCACAGGTATTAGAGAAAACTGTCATGCTCAGCAACTGATCTTGCAGATATATTAACCTGAAAAATAAAATAATGTATATATAAATATCTAATCCTACAATAGTTATTCTGTAAGTTTCAAAGTTTTAATACTTGATATAAAGTAGCAATGGATTAAATATTTCCTTCTTAGACCAAACCAGGTTTTAACAATATAGTTCCTCCTATAAACCAAGTGATATATTGGCTATAATCCCTAATCATAGTAAAATGACCCAAGCGAACTATCAGGATCTCTGAAAATTCTCTGAATATAAGAATATATAGTAATGTGAAATCTTAAAACTGTTTTAGAAAAAGGGAAAAAATCTTCACATATATTCCCTAATTAGTAGGCTTGCTGAGGGATTGCAAATATAAAGCATCAGTTGGTGGGGCATGACCCAGTTTCTGCAAGTTGAGACATGTTTCATATTCCTACCCCCAATCTGAACCTACTGTCCTGCTGGACAAATAAAATTTCTCTAGGCTACATTTCCATAGAAATGTGAAAAGGTGGTTTATTTTAAACCGATTGAGTTCCACAGTAACTCAATAAAACTAGATTTTAAATTGTACTTAGACAAAAGCAATGAGAAGGAAAAGAGTTGAAGGTGGCGGATTTCCCCCAAGCCTTCAGGACATTTCTCAGACCCTGCTTGATCCCTTTGCCTGCCACCTGATTACCAAATCGATCAATGGAAAATTAGCATCCAGAATCACTCATTGTCACTGCAAGTGTACTTGGTAGCAGTGGGGCAAGGAAAAGTGAATTTGTGGTAAGTGGATACAGAGAAGCTTTGTCTCAATCAGACCACAAAGTGGTAAGAAGGAAAGAGTAGAACATTTCTGACAGAAAGCAATAAGTCCCCCTTGTTTCTACCACCAGCATCATGTATCAGACTGTTGTGTATACACTGTACTTCCATGTCTCCTGTCTAGCACTAAGTATATTCAGAAAAAAAAAATTAAAAAAAAACCCTGAGGAGTCAATCACATTTAGGAAAACACTTCCTCTGCTCTGGATATTTTTTATTTTGATTTTGAATTGAGGTTTTTGACCATATATGAGTAAAGTTAAACTTTGCTAAAAGAAAATAGACCCTCATAGTGGTTAGGCTGGAGGTGAGCCCTCAAATACTGGCTTCTCATTAACATCTGTATCCAACAACAGGATGTGGAGAAGGATTCTGTCCCTGTCAGGTCCCAAATCTACCCAGAGTAAAGTACTTCAGGGACTTCTGTTGGTGAACTCCTTTGCTGTAGTGGGAGAAGCTTACTGTTCCTATATTATTAGTTTTTCTTAACAGCATAAAGGTAATTTGTTTAATTACGATATTTTTATAAATGTAATCTCCCTCTTCTACACACCTTCTCATTTGTTCCCTTACTCCTCCACATATTATTTTTAGTTCTATAAGAGCTATCTTTCTTAGCATTAGAAGAGTAGTCTTGTGGGTGTAGGTGAGTAACTTAAAATTTCCAAGCCTCAGCAGTAGGGCTGGGAATCAAGTCAGAACCATATCCAAAAATGAGCCCACTCTCCATTATCAAGCTCCCACCAATCGTGGGCTAGAAGAGGGCCTATACCTATTAAATTCTCTCTAAAAAATCAAAGGTTATCCCATTTATCTGGCACTAACTTCACTCTCCATTGGAGAATTTGCTTCTCTTTTTCTGATGGATGCAGATTCTAAGGAGAGAATCAGCCCATTGTACCTCAAAAGGGACCCAGCTGAAACTAAGACTAACTGGGGAGATGAGCAAGAGTGATGAACCTGGTACTGGCACAAGGGTGAAGGAGATAGACACACTGAACACTCAACTCCTACCAAAGCAGATGTCCAGAGACACAGAGGCTCCCAAGACTTCATCACTGAAGCAGACCTAAACTGAACCCAGCATGGCCCAGGGAAATTTGTGGAAGGGGGCAGAAAGAATGTTAGAAGTACATGTTGGGTCATTATGCACAGAGACATTGCCTCTTATCCATAACTGATGGCTAACCCCACAATTCAAGACCCATATTCCCCAACGAGGAGGGTCACTGCAAAGGGAGGAGGCTAACAATGGTACCAATATGACTGTATACATTGTGTACATAACTAAGAAAAAAAATTCCAAGCCTCACTTTCTTTATATCCTTTAAGGGTAAAGTAATTTTCTCATTGAGTTTTGGGGGGAGTGAACTAGAGTATGAGAAGATCACTGTAAGTGATCAAAAAGATTATCTGGCTGCCTCCTGTTACTGCAGAGTCAATACTTGTAGTTAAATTAAGACACTCCACTGCTAGTCACTCTGGAGCAACAACAGAGATGCTCAGTTGAGAAACAACTTGGACAAAGATCAGTGCTGACTGTTTAAGCACCCACCTATGTGGTTGCAACGTTGGGGCTCTGTCTGTTCTTTTCCACTTATACCAAGTCTGCAGGGATCCAAACTCACACAGGGTTTTCATTGAACCCTAAAGTCAGTCACTCCTCCATAGAATGACCCTTTCAGTTACTCCTTTATAACCCTTCAAAATCAATCTTGCATATGTTAACTCTTAAAAACTGTATAATAAAATTTCAAATGTCTTAAAATCTACGTAAAAAAATCACAAGCCACATTTTACAGTGTTGTGACAATTGTCAGAAGTAAAATTAATCTTATGATATTCAAATATTTTTATAAAACTAAATTGTACTGTGATAGACATTGTGATATGAGCTACAAATATAACAAGGAATTACTTATTCGGTGGCTCTGGATATAGTAGAGGGCATGCACAGAAAGATAATTTAATGCACTGTGATATATTTTAGGTAAAATATTTTGAAAGAACTACTCTTTCCAGGCTTAGTAGAGGTTCTCAGACAGATTTCTTTTGGGGGACAGGTTTATGGGGGTTTATTATGCCTTAGAAGAACATGATGTGGGATGTAGTTGAAACTTTCCTCTAATGCTTTCATGGCATGGTAACCTCCTCAGTAAGTCTTTGCCCTGAAAGAAATCTGAGTGACCATTTAAATTGGAATAATCTTTCTTTTAAAATCTGAGAGTAGTGAAGCTACACCCATCAAAGTCTCTTTAAATTAACAGTGTTTATCCCCATTAACATATCCTGATCTCACTCACCATTGTAGAATCTGTTTTTTTTTTTTTTTTTTACAGACAGCAATGGGAACCAAGGACAACCAAATTATATCAACAAGACAAGAATAGATAGCTGACTCTCTGGCACAAAATGAACCACCCCTCACACAAAAGCTAGTACCCAGGTGAAATCACAAAGGAATAGGTGAGATGAGCAAGTGTGTTTCTTCCATGGTGAACATGATGACCTGTACCAGGGTGATGGGGACAGACACTGAGGATACTCAAAATGCCCCAAAGCACAAATCCAAAAGCTGCTGAGAGCTCAACACTAAATTATACTTAAAGCACACCCAATTAGTCTCAGAGAATTTTGTGAAAGAGGGAGCAGAAAGAATGTAAGAATTACACAGTAAGAGGGAATACCCAGAAACATTGCCCATGCCCCCTCCACACAATGGCAGACTGCTGGTCTCACAACTCATAACCTACAACTCCATGGTGAATACCAGCAATCCCACTAAGGAGGGCTCTCAGTAGAGTAGGGACAGGGAGGAGGGAAATGATGGTACCAACACATGATGTGTTCATAAAAATCTTCAACTTAATAAATAAAATAAAAATCTCTGAGTAGCTCAATACTTCACACTGGGTGTGTTCATAAGCTTTCTGTAGTGTGACAAAATGCCTGAGAAACTCAGTTTCAAAGATGAAAGACTGCTTTGGGTCATGGTTTCAGAGGTAATTCATGGCCTCATTGCCATGTTTTATCCAGACCTGTGGGAAGTGGAACATCGTAGTGGGGAGCACATGGTCCAGAAAAGTAACCCTTTTCATGATGATCAGGTAGCAATGAGCAAGCTCACCTCTACAATCATTCCACTTCAAATCCAGTTAGCTATAAATCCATAAGTGGTGGTAGCCCTCACATTCCAACCACCTCATAATGGTGCTGCCTCTGAACATGCTGCCATGGGAACACAGCCTTAAATGAATCATCTTTACGAAGACATTTCAGATCCTAAGTATCAGCTCCTGGGTGCTAATGGCTCATCAGGAAACCTCTATAATGTTCTTGTGGTTACCCAAACATTGTCATGTAGTTGTTTGGCTTAAAAATATGACAATTCTTCTTTAACACTTTCAGGACCAGCAGTCTAACTATCAGGCATGCAAAATACCACATGTCCTCCTGACTTCTAAGGGAGAAGCGTTTCCTTGCCTTTCTGGGCTAATCTAGGCTAGCTGAGATCTGTGTTGAGACTAACCCACTCCAGACTCTACTACCTTCACCTTGACCCTTCTTTTTTGTGTATGTTACTACTTCCTGCCTGTTACTCACAAATACACTGTGAGGACATTCAGAGTCCATCTAAAATATCTCAAAAATCCTTAAGTATGTCTGTGACCATGGAAGTTAAGATTCTCTATTTCTCCATGTAAAGCAACATTAACATTGCCAGAAGTCCTTGGACTTGTGTTTTGAGGAAGCTATCCTTCGCCATACCACATTGCCTTACCAGTCTATGTTGGTTTACAAAAGCCCCCTTCCTCAATTAATAATGCTCCTCTTTAGATTCCCACCAGAGTCACTAGTGGATATATGGGGATCTAACAGCTCCTTTAAAAAAAAAAAAAAACAGGAATTCAGCAGGCTGAGGTGTGTGGGTAAAATGCTTATCATACAAGTGTGAGGACCTCAGTTTAACCCCAGCATGCATATGAAAGCCAGCCATGGCAGGGTGTGCCTGTAATACAAGGGCTATAGAGGTGGAGACAAGAGGATCTCAAGGGGTTACTGGCTAGTCTAGACTAATTGGTGAACTCCTGGCTCAGTGAGAGGCCTTGTGTCAAAAATCAAGGGAGGGAGTGACTGAAGAGAACACTGTGGCTTCCACACACCTCATACATGCATGCCCACACAAATGAACAGGTATACAGACATACACACCTCATAAACACATACACATGCAAAGGAAAATATGTTCAAAAGAATTTCTGCCTATCTCTCTAAATTGTCCTTTGTTTCCCAGATGATTGGCACCTCTAGTTCATTTGATAGTTATGTAATTTATGGGGTGAATTGTAGTGTTTTCCATTGGTATTAGAGTCTACAGGAATTTAACTCATCTCCCTCTGTGCCATTAACCCACTTGCCATTCTTACTTGACCATAGAATTCCACTGAATGTACTGTTAGTCATTTTGTATTTTGTTCATGCTCCAGGGTGTTTTATGAGTGCAGAAACACAGGGGATACACCTTTATTCCATCATCTTGAAATCACTTGTCTTCTGAAATGATTTATGATTGTACAAAAGGTTTTGTTGTTGCTATTGTTTTCAGCTCTATCTAACCATGTCTCTATTTTCTCCAGCATTTAATTTACTAGGTCTAATACTGTTTGAGTGGTCAATGTGTGTCAGCAGTAGATACTTGTCTAACATCAGAAGCCAGGCAGATATGGCCCCTGTTCTCTGCAATGAGGAGACACACAAAATTACTATGAAAGGAAAGGTTCAAGGTGCTAATGTCAGATAAAGTATAAAAATCATGGATCAAATTTAGGGAGTAGAAGGTGGGGGAGAGGTGAAGAGGATGAATAAACCATGAGGCACAGTAACAGCAAAGTCCAGCAGGCAAGACAAGTATGGTGTTTTCTTTCTTTTTACTTTTTTTTATTTTTTTTAGTTTATTAGTCAGTTCTGTATTCAGCAAATACAGTTAGTTTGGTACCATTATTAGGCTCATCCGTGACCTACCCTCTCCCCTAAAAAAGAGAGAAGTACACCTAGGAACAGAACACATAAAAAGAACAGGAAGGCCATTTAAGTGAGATGGAAAATAGGCAAAGATCAGAAAGCTGAAAACTGTATTTAGGATACGATTAGGCGCTTAGTCATATGTGTTATCTTGAGTGACTTTTTAGCATTCAAATCTGAATTCACTTGGATTGTCCTTTCAGGTAAGAGTATATGTTGATTTTCTTTCCTAATTAGCATTTTTTCCAATCCATTGTAATGATATTCTATTCCTTACTGATTAGTGATGCCCCTTTTATCACATGTAAGTAAAATATGCCTCTGAATTATTCAATTTCAGAAAATCCAATTATTAATTTGTTTACTTGTACTTATTTCTCTGCTTTTTGAGCCATAGTCTCATGTAGCCTAGACTAGACTCAAACTTACTATATACCTGAGGCTAGCCTTGAATTCCTGGTCCTTCTACTATTAAGTCCCTAGTAGAGTTACGTGCCACCATCCCTAGACATCTAATCATTGTTTCATTAGTATATCAAGGTTTAGATTACCGTAACTTTATAGTATATCTTCAAACTATGCTCTCTCATTCAGCTTTGATTTGAATGAGAAAATTCAGATTTTTAATAAGTGTATACTTCTGTTTATACATACACACACATAATTTATGTATATTCATATATAACAAAAATTTTATTTTCTTATGAAGATTGCTTAAGTCTGAATATAAAGTTGCAGTCTGTTTGATTACAGAGAATGTCAAGACCAATACAATTCTGAGACTCCTTTCCTTTTGAGATGCTAGCAACTACAGAAAATGCCTATTTGTTATCACTGTGCCAAGTGCACTGTATGCATTAGTTGATCCAACCTGTTTTACTGTCTGAAAATCTTTCCTAGAATCCTTATCAAATTATGCCCAGAAATAAGTAATTAATTATCCCCTTTTTATAGCTCAGAAAGTCATGCTTAGGTGGGTCTATTTACCTATTTAGTGTTACTTAGCCAAAAAGAGACAAAGACTGATGAATTTCCATCTCAATATTTACCTAATACCTAACAATTATTAATCATCCTCACTGTATTTGATATCTCATATACAATCTTACATGCATGAGGTGAAGATCCCTAACACCAGCAGTTCTGACTCCAGCCTCACCTCCCATTACCTTTGTAGAAGATAAGGACTGAGTATTAGTCCCAGAAAGGGAGAGCAATGGAGAAGCTTCTTGAAGCCAATACTCAATGAACAAGTCCCATGTGTAGGAGACATTTAGTTGTAACAGGTCAGCTCTCATCAATCTTGGGACTGTTTTGCGACTGGCAGCTGCAGGCTTTAAGTTTCCCTGAGTCTAAACCTGGTAATAATGATGGATGTAACTTCACTAACAGCTGGTGCCCTACATAACCGTGACCCACCACAAGGCAGGAGCAAATTATCTTCACTAGAAGTATGCCACTTATATTAATTTCAGTGATTTTTAACAAAACTCGTTGCCCAGCATTTTTCACCACTTTATCATTTCCCCAGGGCTACCATGAAAATTATCCCTTTATTAGCTTGACAAATTTCAATAAGCTCAACAGATAGGTAAGAGGAAACTCAAAATGGAAACTATATTTATTTCTAGGAGTGCTTTACTATTTAAAGTAGGACAAATAAAATCAAACAAGCTTCCTAGAAGAGTTTTCTAGAGCTATAAAAATATTGCTTCATTCACATCCTTCATAAATAACATGCACTTTTCTGTGTCTATTGAGGTGTGATACACAGTGAGGACTGTCAGGTAAATAGATTTGGCTTGAGGAGGAAGGACAGACAAAAACCCCAAATAAATGGATATGAAAGATGGCTAAAAGTTTGGTTAGCAGTAACCAGGTGAATATATTCACTGAGGTTGTTCTACTATCTAGATACTAATACACACACATGCATACACACACACACACAGAGAGAGAGAGAGAGAGAGAGAGAGAGAGAGAGAGAGAGAGAGAGAGAGAGGGAGAGAAAGAGAGAGAGAGAATGGGTGAACCAGGGCTTCTAGCCACTGCAAACGAACTCCAGATGCATGCACCACCCCATGTATCTGGCTTAATATGGATACTACTATGAAATCAAACCTGGGTCTTTTGGTTTGTAGGCAAGTGCCTTAACCATTAAGCAATCTCTTCAGCCTTATGTAGTATTTTAGTGCAAGGGATGGCTAGTTTTGCCAAGTAGACAACACACATCCCATGCTGCTGAGATGGTTTCATGTGTTGTATCTATTTAACACTCAAACAAAATCCTATAAAATATTGAAATCATTTAACAAATGTGTAAAATACATATTGTATGCTGAGCTATGTGGGCAGCTTCAATGTTACTCTCAAATGTGTAGACTTGGAGGCACAGAGCATTCCACAGGTAGACTTGGAATCCATACAACATGCCCCATGGTGGCACTCCATATGATTTCCCATAGAGAAGGGCTCCGGAACTGGACTGTCACACAGGATGGAAGCCAGTGGCCAAAGGCCCCTGCTAAACATTTGGCTCCTGCTGGTGAGAACTGAAACGCCTGACCAATGTGCTTAAATTATGTGTAATTAAGTGAATATGGCATATATTATTAAGGCTAGTTTTATCTGATTTATTTATATTTATATGATTAGTAAGAAATTTACAATTGTAGATATATTATAGTTCTAATAGAGATAACTATATAATGTATATTATATCATCACTTTGTTAGACTGCTCTACGGGTGACAAAGGTAAGGACAGCAATGCCTCCCAGGAGACAGCATTGTCCAATGGGAGAAACAGGCCTGCAGACACTTAGTGTCAACATGGACCGTGTGTGTCAGTACTCAAAGAGGATGCGTAGATCCCATTTGCTCAGAGTTCCCAGAAGGTGGAAATTTTCCTCTGCCTAGGATAATTGGACATGTCTACTGTCTTATGTAATTAATTTTTTTCATATTTAAATTCTGAATATTTTTTCTAACCCTTGTCTTACCCCAAACATATGCAGAGATTCCAAAGCCAAAGGGACAGCCACTGTTATGAATTCCAGTGGCTCAATGGACACCCGCAAAGAGCCAGAGAATATAATGGATTAAGACAACTCGTGGCAACTCCAGAACCCAGTGTGTTCAGAACTGCTAATAAGTAGCAGATACCTCCAAGTAGTAAGCATTTCCTAAGTACCTACCACATGTCAATACTTAAATACTATAGTAAGAGTTACCTTCCAGGGTCCATTGTGTTTTCTCTGCTCAAACATTACCAGAGATAATTGTTAAGCATAGAAGTATCCAAAAGGCAGAAAACTGGTTGTACAAGGGAAAAGAGAGGATCCTGGGAAATACACAAATTAGTGAGTAGCCTCTGAGAATGAGAATTAATCACAATCACAAAGCTCTGCTGGAACTCCACTGGCTTTCATTGTTGATTAATTTAAAGAATCCCAATCTATTTTATAAAGCAGCAGGATGTTTTGAAAGATAAACAAAGCTGTTTGCAATTTGCATTTCTCCTGACTCTATCCAGCTCCTATTTCACATTTTCCTCATTCTCTCCACTGTTATGGACTACTTAGTTTTTGACAGCTCAAGGAACCAGATGTGCTTCAGACTAAGAGTCCAAATCCTCCTCCTGAGAATTCTTCTCCATGGGAATTCCTATAAAAGGTGCTATAAAAAGTGAATCTTCCTGGCAGCATTTTGAAGGCCAAGATTTGCTCTGGGTGGCATCGAGTTACCTGGAAACTCTTCAGGATTTATGGTTCCAGTACTGTAACTTTCAAGTGCAAATGTGATCCAAGACCACTGGAGGCATGGGAACATATTGAGATGTCATTGTAATTACATGGGATGCAGGCCTGGTCAGCGAGCCTTGGCAATGTAAGCACAGGGGTGGTTTGCTTCAAGCCGTTCCTCTCACTCTTGAACTTCCAGAGACCAGCCAAAGTTACAGATGTACCAAAACAGCGTGTGAAGGTTTTCCTGCTGCTATAAACACTGACAGTGAGCCTGTCACTGTGGAGTCTTCCCAGGAAGGATATCGATCAGTTCTTATGAGAGTGCTAATCATGGGAGGCACAGAGAGACAAGACACTTACAGAGTGGTTAGCAGGTAGGGTGAGAGCCACAGTTGTTTAGACACTGACCCAGAATGGAGCAAGCCTTCAAAGACAAACATACATGATGTGTGTTCCTAAGTACTTAACAAAATATATTAAATTTTTTACCACCAAATGTCTTAGTAATATAGTCACCTTTCCTCTTCATTTTATAATGTGTTTGATGTAAATGGACAAATTGAGACATGCTGACAATGCTACCTCATTGGTAAAGTGGGCTAATGTAATAGTATTACCAGAATACTGGGGTGTTAAAGGTCATATGTTTTACTTTAGGTAATTTACATGTTTGATTTTTTTCTAATTATTCCATTTCATGACAAAGAAAAGTTAAAAGCATGTTCCACTTCTAAATGTAAATAATAACACATTGAGACTCACACTACTAACTGGGATTGCTGGAATTTGAGACATGATTTTTATTATTATTTTGGTTTATTGATATATGGTCTCATTCTAGCCCAGGCTGACCTGGAATTCACTATTAGTCTCAAAGTAGTCTTGAACTCATGGTGATCCTTCCATCTCTGCCTCCCAAGTGCTGGCATTAAAGGTGTGTACCACCCTGCCCAGCTGATATTATTTATTGATAGACCTTCTAGCAATGTGATGCCACATTGGAGCTGAAGTTAAATTACACATCTTAGGATCATATTTTATTTCTACCAAGAAGGTAAAATGAATCAAACAAAACACTTCATTTGCATTTCTTTCAGTTACCCAAAAACTTGGAACATGGTTCTTATAATTAATTCATCATGTGCACATGGCGCCAAGAGTCCAAGGACAGATGGCAGCAGGTCTCATCCAGAGTCTGCTACTTGAAAGAGCATGTCTAGGAAGGAGAGTGATTTCAGAGCAGTCAGCACTAGGGATACATAACAGCAGTCCCCATGGTATAGATTTCTGGAGAATTCCATTCTGCAAGAAAGCCCTGGAGTCAAATAAAGTCTCACAGGTGAATACTGACATGGGTGTTTAAACACCACACATAAATATCAGGAGGAACATGGAGACCTCAGCACCTGGCATCAGCCCCAATGAATGCTTCCCTGTGAGGTATGGTGGGAGAATAAAATTCAAACATCCACAGTGTGTGGCCAGGCCTCCATGTCTGCATATATTGAACCTTCCTCAAAGTGGTAAAGGGACTCTTATAATGCCGACAGAACAGCAAGACCCAACATGGTTCTGAAACACAGTAGGAACAGGGTCAGTCAAGACTGTCCTGCAGCTCTGATCTTCCTGTAATGGCTTAATGGCCCATACGTGTCATTTGGGGAATGCTTTACTGATGTGACTCATACTTTTGTTCCCTGATGTTTTTGCCAGTGAAGGAATTGTATGAGACCAAAGAAAACTGGCTTTATTGCAAGACCATGGAGTACCATCTCATATGCTAGCAGTTTAGTTCCTATTATCTTAAGAGAACTTCATAATTACTCTCAATTTACATAGGGGGAAACTGAGACTCAGAGTTATGCTTGGACTAGATAACGTGAACAGTCCAATCAAGATTCAAATTAAGAGCTGGAGGGAGATAGCACAGTGCATGAAGTGCTTGACTTGAACCCACAAGAACCCAAACCTGAGACACAGAGCCCACTCAAAAAATAAAAATAAAGTTTCCAGTTAAGATGATGGAATAGAAGCTACAACTAAAACAACGGGAGAACATAGTGATAAAATTCCATGTAACAATACTTTCTCCCAAACCATGAAGATGGTAGAGAAAACTTAAGAGCCTAAGATCCATCATTATGACAAGAAAAGATAGCCATTGCCTACCATAAGACATGCCACCTGTACCACATGCTCTGGGAGCCATAATAAATTACAGAGGAAGCAGTAAGAATTGCTCCTGCTGCTAGCCTGACAGCTCCAAGGTAACTACAACACACATTGTGGTCAATCAGAACACACTGAATCAGAAACCCAGAGGCTACAGAGAACTCAACAATAAACCAGACTGCTATCGGACCCCCCAAGGTTCAGGGGCCATTGCAGAAGAGGGGCTGGGAAGACTTTAAGAGACACAGGGTTAGCAGAAATATCTTGAGGCGCGCACCTCCCCACACACACTGAGACTAACTGTGACCTTAATTATCCAACACTGAGCACCAGTAACCCTACTGCAGAGAGCCCTCAGGGAAAGTGGGAAGGTGGGGATTGGGGAGAAAGGATATATGACTACAGCCTTTGTAAAAATAAAAATAAATAAATTTCAAATAATAAAAATAAAGATCTTGACATTTGTAGTGAAAATAAATAAGTTAATTAATTTTAAAAATATTTTTAAAAAGCCCCAAACAGAAATGGTTACATGTCCTGAGGAGGAAGAAACAGGCTGATTCCTGAGGCTCTCTGGCAAGCCAGTTCAGCCTACCTGGCAAGATTCAGGCCAATGACAGACCCCATGCCACAGCCACACACACAAACTGGAATCATGCAACAATGACTTACTAAACAGATCTAAACTAGAGAAAATAGCATGGACAAAAAATTATAACTCTGAGGTAAAGAATTGAGAAAAGTACTAGGAAATCTCAGAGGTTCAACCTATGAGAATGCTAGAGCCTTCCCTGCTCATGTGGAGAAAACTCAAATTTATGTATGGATTGCAATAGAGATGCAACTCTCCTAGCTGCCCCCACATCAAAGCAAGCAACTGGAAGCCTCATAGGTACAGCCACTCCCATAAGAGAAAGATATATCTGTGCCTTCTTGTCCTCCTTATCCCAGGACCTAAAGCCTACTAAGATTCCCAGTCCTCCTCAAATACATCCTTCTCTCCTACCATTACAGGAGATAGACATTGAGACAAGACCATAGTTGGGCAGGAAGCTTGCAAACAGTCTCAGAGAACAAATTGGGTCCCAAAGTCTTTCAGATAACGGCCGATAGTCCATCACCTAGAGACTGGCAGATTACCTTAGTGGATAGAGATCCTAGCTAATGATTACTTCTATCTCACTGTAATGTAAATCATATTAATTGTGATATGCTATACCAGCTATTTGTGAGACAGAGAAAATGAACATAACAACCAGTGTGTTATATTATCTCCAGGACAGTTATCATACTTTACCTGCATTTACCAATACATGCTTTTAAAATGTGTTTCATAAGATCATAAAAGAAAAATATCAAATCAACAGGCTATAAAGTCTAAAATTCAATTCACTGATACTGTTTAGCTCACAGTAGCAGTTATAACAACTGCCCTCGAATTATTACTTAGGTTGGTAATGCTTCTATGTCAAACTTTGAACTACTAGAAAAATTGAGTCTTATTAAAATTAAGATTTATTTATTAGTTATTTATTTTTATTTTATAAAACTAATTCTACTAAAGGGTCATTGTTGTATTTAGAACTTCAGTGTTGTAAAAGATATAATCTAACTAACTTCACTGAATCTTTTGTTCTTAGGGAAACAAAGAAGTCTCTTCATCTTCTGAAAACTGAGCGTTTTCTCCGTTTTCTTGGGTCAAAGTGAGTTAACTCCAAGTTGTAATTCTATAATGTGTAATTTATAAACAATGCAATTTAAGCATAAACTATTAGATATCTGGTCAAAGCTTCATCTGTTTTAATAGGCATGGCTAACAAGAATAATGAGGCTTAAAATTGGTTTATTTTAATCAAAGTAACTCTAAAAAAAGGTTCAAGAGATTAATTGCTAGTCCAATTTAGACAGTAAGTCTAAAGCCACTAAAAATGTACATAAGCACATAGATGTATTTAAAGGCGAATTTAATTTACTACTGAGAGCCTTCTACTTTACAACTTTCAACACAAAAGTGTTTGGTTATACCTGCTGCAACCAAAGTCAGATATATTAAGTACAAAAGGAATTCCAAAATTCAACTCTGCTTGTAGCTTGCCTTATTGTCTCAATTAAAAGGTCAAAAATTTAAATGGGTTTAATGCTTATTGTAATAACTGAATTTCTGACAGATTGCTTGATTTGAGTTTGTTCATTGAATAACCTAAAATGGTTATAGAAATTAAGCTGATAAAAGTTTATTGTTAGGGGCTGGAGAGATGGCTTAGCGGTTAAGTGCTTGCCTGTGAAGCCTAAGGACCTTGGTTCGAGGCTTGATTCCCCAGGACCCACGTTAGCCAGATGCACAAGGGGGCGCACGCATCTGGAGTTCCGTTTGCAGTGGCTGGAAGCCCTGGCGCCCCCATTCCCCTCTCTCTCTCTCTGCCTCTTTCTCTGTGTCTGTTGCTCTCAAATAAATAAAGAAAAAATGAAGAAAAAAATTTAAAAAAGTTTATTGTTAATTAGTAAGAGCTATATTTATTTGTCCCATATTCTAGTTCATATCCTCTAATGTGTGAATAACATCCTTCTCTATGCCCCTATAGAGGAGGTTTAACAAGGAAACAATGAATTTATGTTAAAGCTACATTAGGAACCCACTCTCTCCTACGTGAGACTGAGAATCACCTGTTTTTTCTTACACCACACAATAGACCCTCTAGGAGGAAAAAAAAAAAAAATGGTGGCCCATATGGGGATGATACTATTCTTCAGCTAGACTTATTTTACAAAACAGGAAAGAAATAGACTGAGTTGTTCTATGCCGTACCCCCTTTTTTTTTTATCTCTGAGGCTCTCCAAAGCTGATCCAGAGCCTTCTATTAGACCCTCAGGTTCCTCAGTTTCCTAATAGAGCTATAAGACCTTAATTTCCAGGCCAAGACACTATTAAGCATTTAAGGTGAGTCTTGTCAGAGAAATAGGGACCTTAATGGAAGGAAAAGGAGGCCTATTATCTCTTGCTCACTCCTTAGGACCCTCAAGAAACTGAGGACATTTTTGAGACTCACAGATTCTGCCATATGGAATAGAACATGCCCATAAAGAATTGCTCAAGAAACAGAGACAAAAAAACCCAGAGTTTGAGGGTAGCCTGCCTCCCAGCAATGACAATAACAGCCCTTCTAATTAACTGTTTTATCAACTTGTATGTACAGCCCATGATATTTTAGGTCTATTAACCTCCAAGAAAAATTTCTGTCTAACTAATAAGTAACTGCCCCTGAGATAACAAATTGTTCGCTTAGAAATTCTTTTAAGATTTTAAGATTAAAAGTACACCCCTTATAGTGCACAGAAACAAAACTGGTAGCTATTAACAGGGCACCAAAAGTAATTGACAGTAAGACTTAATATTTCTACTTATGTTAATGAAAATTGTCCCCAGGACTATTAGTAGGTTTTGCCTATACATACAAATGTTAAAGTGTGTGTGTGTGTGTGTCTGTCGTGTAGTGTGGTGTGTTTCTTATCTTTCAGATGTGGTTTAACATGTGATCAGACAACATAAATTAAATGTTACAAAATAATGTTAAAATTTTTAATGTCATGTTTAACTAGATCTGTTTTGTTAAAGAAAAAAAGACATAGACAACTCTGTAGTACAATTTTTTCCCCTGGGTACTTAACAACCAGATGTAATAAACAGAACCGAAGAGAACCAATGAGGACTTTGAGGTTAAAAGTGTACCCACTATTTTGGTCCCATCCCTCCAGGTCAGAAGGGTTCAGGAGACAACTGGACATTTCTTTCTCTAGGGCATCCTAAATCTCTTGGTAAATGACCCATCTTGATCTGAGAAGACAGGGAGACTCAGAGAACTGATCCCAATCAGTATCCAGCCTGCAGGTGGAGGATCAGAATAGAGGGGAAACCCTTAATTCTTCCAAGGGAAGGAAGCCACATGGTCAGCATGGCCCTGACTCCTCCTGGAAGATGGCACAAATGATGAGAGAGGCATAGAGCTCCTCCCAGCTCCCTAAAAGGCTCCCCTAAAGAGCCACAATTTATGTTAAAAATTACAATATAAAATAAATTAAACTTTGGCCACTATTTGGTATTAATCACTCAATAGAAAAAATTTGGCCAGGAAGTAAGGTATATTTTAAAAACGTTAATCATCACAGCCCAGACTATAATTTTAGATAGATGTGCTCACAGTGACTCAGTGGTATCTATACCATTATTAAAGTTTAATTCTGTGTGTATGTATATTCTTGGTAATTCTTCTAATGTCATCTGCTTTACAAGAGCAGGTATAGAGTATACCTTTTGGCAAATTTCTATATCTTAATGGCAAAAGAAAACCATGCCTATAATTTCTGGTAATAATTCTCCTAATTTTGGGTGTGTTTAACTTCAATACTAACCTTGTATCCTCTCATCTACAGCTAGCCCACAATCAAATGATTCTGTGATAATCCAACTCCATCTACCTGGGTTCCCTGGATTACCCTCCAAGGCCTGAAATGCTACATGAATGGGAACCTGAAGACCTCTCTAAACTCCAATTTACCTGACGCTTGTTTCTCCCTGATTTCTCCCATTTTCCCCCACCAAGGTATTTTTCTGGGAATCATAGGTTTCTTCCCACACTATAAGACCACCAGTGAACTTTTGGGGCACTGAAGAGTAGGCCTATGGGAGGGGTACCTCAACTGCCACACCCAACAACCCTATTCAGCTTGAATAAGTCAGACCAATCCATCATTGTAATCCCCTAATGATAATTAGGGCTATCTCCCCATAGGGAAGAAAATCATAGAAGACAGAAATGGGCTAGGAAGTCAGGGTGACAGAATTCCAGAAGTAATGGTTTTTCATTCCTTTGCTAAAAGCATAAAATGTCATTGAGTTTGCAGAAACCTGGATGTTACACACTCCAGGAAAGATCAATAGATTAAGTTTGTATCCTTCCTAGAGGACAGTAACTCCAATCCTTACCTAAGATTTCTGGAGAAGATTTCTGGTCTTTGTCCATAGTAACCTGTTCGCTAAATTCCTCTGAAACTGGATAAAGGTCATCAAACTCCAGGAAATTCATCGGGAATATTAGAAAATTCCTGTGGAATAAGACATAAGGGGTTATATAAATGAAGAAGAGGTAATGTAGGGACATGAAAAGTTACTGGAATGAAGTAGCTACTGGAGCAGAATTCCTCGGGATGAGATAAGACAGGAATGAGTGGCTGGGAGGCTGTCCTTGGCCCTTGCAGCTTATTGCCCTCACCCTCCTGTTGGTTTATTACAGGTTTAACTTTAACTACCTCATTCACTCTATTGTAACCGTTGTGTTTGCTAAACTGTTACATTTTGTAACCTGCCTGCTCAACATTCATGTATGTACTATTGTAACCCATGCTTGCTTAGCCCCATGTACTATAAAATCCCAAGCAAACTTGAGCTCAGGGCAGATACCATTATGGAGAGAGATCTGGGCATCCATGCACCAGCATAAATAAACTTCCTCTCCTTCATCTGACTTGGCTGCTCATCTCTTGGCATCCAGAAATTCCCTGTAACAATATTATGCCACATTTTCTAATTATCGGAGTCCTTTTTTTTCTTTCTCTAATCAAGTCCTGCCTATGGATTCTAATTTTCTAATGCAGATTCGATGCATTTATATAACCAAGTTTCTCTCTACTCCTGCCTGACTGCCACTGAGTTCCCGATTTCTTTCAGAAATACAATTATGTCACTATCATGAAGTGAATATCTTGGAAATTAATCCTTCATACTTTGTTTGAGTCCTCACAAAATCCACTCAATACTAATTTAATTGTGCCTAAATAATAGATAAGAAAACGGAGGCTCAGAGTAACTCAGTGTAGAGGAAACCAGTGACAAATAATAGAAAGAAAATTGTTGTGACCTTTTACTCCTGAAACATTTTTAACTTAGCTTTATAATTCTTTCCTTATCCTTGCTTCTCATATACTCCTAATCTGTCAGTGCATGAGGACCGCAAAATTCTGAGCATTGGTGTGTGTTCACAGAAGGACCCAAATCCTGCTCTGTCTGCAGAAGAGGAAGTATGTCCTCCTCTTTCCTAGCAAGGCTGGGGAGGTTCCTTTTCCTGATGAGTCTGAGAAGAAAAGGAGGAAATGTGAGTTCAGGCTTTTAAAACTTTGAAAGGATGAAAATACACAAATAACCAGAACCAGTTTAGAGTCAAAAACCAGGTGTTTGGTTGGAATGTGGCAACAGAAAAAAATAGATTGTTTGTTAGTGAAAAGTTGGAAGGTGTGAATACAGCTAGTTCCCCATGACCTTGTCTACAGCAAATCATGTTGTCAATGGCCCATTTGGAAAATGTTTGAGACAAAATCATAGAGAAATTGGAAGCCATGAGGTTCTGCCATCCAGATAGAGGTAGAAACACCTAACAAAGGTGGGCTGTGGCAGGGTGGAAGAGAAGAAGTGTTGAGGTATAATGTTGAGCTCTACATTGGTCCATTGGTTTACTTAAGGATTGAAAGTAAACAATTAGATTCAGATTCTAGATTAGGCAATATTTTAAGAAATCCCAGTGTCCTCACACTAAAGAATACATCTTCAAGCATCAGGAAAGTAAAATTAGACAGTCAGAAAACCATAAAACCAAAATTTAAACATGCTTATGAAAAGTGCATGCTCATCAATAGAATCAAAACTAGTGCCATTCATATTCTAATGTCCATACAAATCACTTGAAAATTGCATTATTATGTTTGTTCTGATTCTGGCATCTAGTTAGAGTCTACACTGATACTGGACCCCAGGCCACACTCTGAATGGCAAGGATATACAATAAAGAAAAGAGAGGGCTGTGGAGGTGACTCAGTGTAAGGACAGTTGTTGCAAAAGCATGCTGATCTGTGCCTCTGGAGTTAATTCCTTCACAACCAAGAACATACATCTTCCCTAAGTAAAGGACCCCTTTCTTATTTGCTTTGCCAACACTTACAGATACACGCAGGATGTCAGATACATTAAAGGATCTTGGAAGTGTACACTACATATCCCTATCCAAATCTAAATCCCCAGTACCCACATAAAGCCAGGTCTGGCTACTCATGCCTGTAACCATAGCCCTGGAAAGTAGGACAGACACAGACACAAGGACTACTAGGGGTTGCAGATCTAGCCAAAAATGAGCTCCAGGTTCAGTGAGAGATTCTGTATCAAAGAAAAGTGACAGTGGAGAACACCCAATACTTTCTTTGGTGTCTGCATATGCATGCACAGGGCACAAACACACATCTACATACATATGTGTATATATCACACACACACACACACACACACACACACACACACTAAAGGAGATATTAAAGATGTTTTTCTAGACAGACATAGATTCATTATGTAACAGGGAATAATAAGAAATTGGAAAGTGGAAAGTCAGTCAGTCTTTGGGTGTGGTTAAGTAAGTCTTGACTGTCTGTCGAAGGTACTGCCTGGATCCCAGCTATGCCTTCCACAAGTTTCCCAGTGTTGCTTACAGAGAGCACATGGAACCTAACATCTTGGCAGCTCTTTCTACAAGGACTTTTCAATGTACACAATGGAAAGAATGAGCTTAGTGTTTCAGCAGAGTCACTTCCTTCACAGCCAAGTATGTTCTCCTACCCTGGAGTAAAGGGTCCCTTCACATTTTCTTTTGCCAAGACTCAAAGATTCACACTGGAGTTGGGGAGGAAAATATTGAGCAGTCAGCTGCCTTAAAGAACATTGAAAGTACACCCCAGAGATCCTTATCCAAAACTAAACTGTTATTGTTTGGCAAGTGTTGAGAATAGCAGTTGGAACAAAATATAAATTCTTTGATTTCTCTTCTCAGCAATAGCTGCCTGCTTTTCCTTGCAGGTGTTACTGTTTTGTTCTTGTTCCATTGCTTGTGTGTTTCTATTTTAATCTGGTTTCATATTGTAGTTATTCCACCACTAAATACACATTTCTGCTTCTATAAATCTTAATTCTCCAAATGTAGAAAAGAAAACCTTTAGAATAGGCTCAACATTTACATACTAATATCCAGCTAGCAGTTCAACTCTCCTCTCTCCAATGCAGTCAACTAACTACCACTCAGATTTCTGTATATTTAACACAGCTTGTAATGCTAACCTCATATGTCTTGATGACTCATTCATTTATTAGTCCTGTTTCACTCTGCAGGTAAAATGAAAGATGCAATCCCTCTTTCAATTTATAATTACTCAAGTATTTTAGGCAAATAGTCTGGTTGTCCGCTATTATCATTTTCCAGGCCAAAACTTTTTTTTTTTTTCATTTGACTTTCCTTATTTAAAATGAATTCTAATTTCATCTCCATCCTAGTACCTGTTCTCTGAAGGTTCTCCAGTTCTCCTGTACGTTATAATGTTCTCAAGCAAAGGTGAGACTCCAAGTGAGACTGAGTAGCTCAAATTAGTATGTGTCTAACAAGCTTACATATTAGCTATTTTTTAATATTCAAAATATTTTATTATAACCAAAACATGAAGAATTTATAACTATTTTTTATAAGAGGAAACAGCTAGCTGAATTTCTGTATTGTAAAGTGCTCTAACCCAAAGAATACAACAAACTGGATTTTAACTGTATTTTTGTTTAATCATAAGTGACAATACCATTAAATTTTGTTAAAAATCTATGTTTTTAGAGAAGTTATGTTGACTGGCTTTGTCATGTTTCTTGTGCTTCTTCCTGGGTCTGGTGAAACAAGTCAGGGACGAGAAGTTTTCAATATCCATATTCCTTTAGTTGAAGTGCACAAAATGTTCAAATTTGACTACATTGTTATAGAATTGTGAAGGACTTTATCTCAGTAACTGACCTCTCAGCATACTTAGTGTACTGGGTACAATTTCCAGCAACACTATGAGAATAGTATACAATCTACAAGCCAGGTGTGGTGGCGTACATCTTTATCTCAGCATTTGGGAGGCCGAGATAGGATGATCACTGTGAGTTGGAGGCCAGCCTGGGCTAGAATAAGACTTTATTTTGAAAAAACAACAACAACAACAATAATAAAAATAACAAATATAAGTTCTCTACAGTTTATAAAAGATAAACATAAACTCTCCATTTATAGATTGGTTTGGGAAAGTAAGAGATAGAATCCTTAAAAGATTGAAAGGAGTAAGTGGGGGATAGCATGGCATTAGTTGGGAACCTTAACTGTAATATTTTTATTTAGCATTACAGCAGTACCTTTAGTTACTACAAAGATTAAACTTTCTATTCAGTACAAAACAAGTAAAGAAAACATAAGTAATTAATAAATAATAACAAATATATTAATATAATTTAATCTTGCCCATGAATAAGAATTTTATTCAGTAAGTTTAAGAATCAATTCTGGGTTTATGAGGTGTCAACTTGCCAGCTTTGAAAAGGAATGAGAATTGGAGAGATGGCTTAACAGGTATAGGTATTTGCTTACAAAGCCTGCCAGCCAGAGCCTCCTTCTACTACAAACTCCAGACACATGTACCATTTTGTGAATCCAGTTTACATAGATACTGGGGACTCAAACCCCAGGCCATTAGGCTTTACAAGCAAGCACCTTTAACCAGTTAGCAATCTCTCCATCACCAGATATATATTTAGTACATTGAATTAGAAAATATATCAATAAAAGACCTTAATCATATTTACATCATCACATTATGTAATAAACTAAACATTTTAACAAAGCATGACAGTTATTTTAGGAGCTTGAGCTTTCAAAATACAATCCCAAAATTTATTTTTTTAATTTATTAATTTTTCTAATAATTTAGTTTTGTACTCGATGAATACAGTCAAGTTGGTACCATAGTTAGGCTCATCCATTTACTACCCCCGCCCCCGGCCCCTCCTTGGTGAGGCATATGGGTCATTCATTGTGGAGTAGCCCACAGCTATGGGTAGGAGAAATGTCTCTGCTTTTCATGGCCCAACATGTGGCTCTGAGATTCCTTCTGCCCCCTCTTCCACAAAATTTCCCTGAGCCATGTTGGGTTCAGTTTTGGTCTGTCTCAGTGATGAGGTGTTGGGGGCCTCTTTGTCTCTGGATATCTGATATGGTAGGAGTTGATTGTAGAAACTCAACAGGGAAGTAAGAGAGTTCAACAAAACCATAGGCCACTTAGACCTAATGGAAATCTACAGAACGCTCCTTCCCAAATCCACAAACTACACATTCTTCTCAGCAGCCCATGGAACATTCTCTAAAATAGATCATATACTGGGTCACAAAGCCTTCCTTAATATATTCAGGAAGATTGGCATAATTCCCTGCATGATATCAGATCACAATGCTATATTGCTAGAAATTAACAACAAAAGACCCACCAAGAATCCCATCGGCTCTTGGAAACTGAACAGCACACTTTTAAACAATAAATGGATAGTGGACGAAACAAAAAATAAAATTGCAAAAATTTTAGAAATGAATGATGATGAGAACACATCATACCAAGATTTATTTTTTATTAGTTATGTCTATTGTATATATACAGTCATGATGGTACCATCATTAGCCTTCTCCCTGTCATCCCCCCCTGTGGACTGTGAATGTTGCATTGTGGGCGTGGCCTTCAGTTATGGAGGAGAGGCAATGTCTCTGTGCGTAATGATCCAACTTGTCGGCTCTAACAATTTCTTTTTCTGCCCCCTCTTCTGCAAATTTCCCTGAGCCATATTGGGTAGGTCTATTTCAATGATAGGAGGTCTTGGAAGTCTCTGTGTCTCTGGATATCTGATTTGGTAGGAGTTGAGTGTTCTCTGTGTCTGTCTCCTTCACCATTGTGCTGGTACCAGGTTCACCAAGAATGCATCTCTTACTCATTACCCCACTAATTCTATGGCTTCAGCTGATGCCCAGGTGGGGTGTGATGGGCTGATTCTCATCTCAGGTACGGCACCCATCTGAAAGAGTGAAGCAAATTCTCTGATGGAGAGAGAGGTCAGTGCAAGATACATGGATATTCATTATTATTTTAGAGAAAAGTTAATAGGTGTAGCCCTCTTATAGCCCACTGTTGGTTGGAGCTTGATATTGGAAAGCAGGCTCATTTTTGAATATGGTTCTGACTTGTTTCCCTGTTCCTGGTATGGGTTCCAGTCCACTGAGTGGATCTGTTAGCCAAATCAAGTGCAGTTGGTAACCCACCATGGCTGTGTGCCATTATTGCACTTGTGTGAGCATCACTTAAGGTTGATTGCTGTTGAGTAGCTTAGAGCATGGGTTGCTTAGACAGATGTTGTTTATTTTCCTCAACTCACTCATGAAACATCTTCAGGCACTAGACAACCTAATATGTTAGATATTCTTTACCTTAATATATTCTGAGCTCACAATCTAGAAGAAGAAGAAGGTGGATCCAGATAGAGAAGGATCTTAGGTCAGTAACCAGGCCCATCCCTTACTACCTTCACGGGAAAGTGGATTTCTCTAAGATAAAACATCACTTAGTTCACAAAATGACGAGATTAAACCTAAAAATTAAGGTTGGATGTGGAATGTTCAAATAAATGCTTATAAAACCTCAACACTGTCCATCAAAGCACATACATCCAAACATCAAAAGTACTACTACAAACATCTAAAAATCTCTAAATCCCTTTATATATCACATTTTACTCACATAATTATTGTGTGTGTGTGTGTGTGTGTGTGTGTGTGTGTGTGTGTGTGTGATACTAGTGGCATTATCTTACTTTTATCTAGGTACCTTTATTTATTTTGAATGACAATATATTATTTCAGAGTAACTTGAGTATAGATAAGAATTCTGGAGCCAAATATTTAAAAACTCTTTTCATCTTCAAACCAGGTGAAATTCTGATGGTGTTTAAAACCTAACATTAAAAAGAATGATATAAACCAGACATGGCAGTGAGCACCTTTAATCCCAGCACTCAGGAGGCAGAGATAGGAAGATAGCCATGAGTTTGAGGCCACCCTAACACTACATAGTGAAATCCAGGTCTGCCTGGACTAGAGTGAGACCCTTCCTCTCAAAAAAAAAAAAAAAAAAAAAAAAGTAATCATATAGAAACACATACCAAAACACTCAAATGTGGGAGGAGACAAATACCACCAAAATGACCCCATTCTCATAAAATTCAGCCTACTGGATCTAGCAATTAGACTATAGTGCATTACTTTATTTATGCTGTTACATCCCTGTGTTCTTCTCCAATTTACAAAGGTATCATGAGAGAATGACATCATGTTGAAATCCAAGCACACTCTGCAAACACCCAACACACCAAGGAAGGAAATGGCTCTCACACGCATGGTTTAGTGTTGATGAACCTGTGAAATGTAATAACCATGATTACTTCCTTTTCTAAATGCTTACCAAATCTCCTCCTAATAACCCTTTTGCAATTCTTGCCAAGGATCCCAAAACATGAGTCTCTCTTCCATTAATATGAAACTGAAGGCCAATGAGCAAATGATTTCCCATATACCTTTGAGAGACTTTCTTGTTAAACTAAAGTAGGATTTGTCAAACACATGTTATAGGCCAAAAAAAAAAAATTCTCTAAAAATGAAGGTTTTCATACATTTGGGAATTACTGAAGATGTAAGAGTCTCTTAGAGATTCTAAATTGACAATAGCATATAAAGAACTCTAAGAATTAATATTAAAGATTGAATTTGCTGAAATAGAAAGTTATCAATTATGTGGCCACATCCTTTTTTAAAAGTAACGTAAACATACTCTTACTTCTTTCTAGTTAGATAACATACTGTAAGATTTCAAATATTTCAAACAAGTGTAGAGAACACATGTTATTCTGGTTAGAATGCCTTATAGGTGTCAACTAACAGAATTCAAAGCATCTATAATCTTTCTGACTTACAACATTCTTCTAATTTATCAAGCACAAACAAAGAGGATTTTGCTTTCTCCAATGTTAGTTTGACTTCCTTACCTTCCACATCTGTCAGTTTTTGCCTGATTTACTTTGAAGCTCACTTACTAAGCACCATGGAATCCAGCTCTTTTCAGCATGCAGAAATGTCTCTTCTTATGAGAAACACTTCGTTTAACACTAATTCTACTATTCTTCCTTTCCATAATTGCTGATACTTTCTCATTTGTTTACCATAAACACATCGTACAATCATATTGAATAGGATATTAATGTAAATAGCATATTTTTAAAGAAATTTTGTCATCTGATCCTGGATTGAGTACTTAATATAATACTTAATGCAAGTATCTATATGAGTAATTTCAATCTATGCAACCTTACTTTATATCACTTCCATTTTGTATCCTTGCCTTACTTTATGCCTTTTTCTTGGATTAAATGGAATTTTTCACATTTTTCTTTCACGTTTACCCTTTATTATTGTTTGTTTGTGACCCATACTAGTTTTTAAGTGGATTTTTATGGCTTACATGCTCATCTGTAACTTATGAAGTTGTATTTTTATATTCAGAAAAAATAAAACTGCTATAACATACTCTTCTTTTTCCTATCCTTTGTGCTAATATTTTGATACATCTATTTATATTACAAGTTCTATAGTATATGATTTTTTGCTATAAATAGCCATTTGTATTTAAAGGAATAAAAGAAGAAAATCTCATGATATTTATGATTTCTGCTGCTTTGTTTTATTTTCTGCAAGTCTATGGTTCCATCTGGAATTGTTTTCTTTCTGTCTGGAGAACTCCCCTTAATATATTTTATAGTTCTGAACTGTTGGCTGTGGTTCCTCTCATCTTTTATTGTCTGAAAATGTCTTCACGTTTCTTTCACTTTGAAATAGAGTTTGGATGGAGATAGACTTTAAGGTTGAAAATATTATTTCTTTAATCACTTTAAACATGCCCATTGTTTTTTGACATCCTTTGTTTTAGATAAAGTACAAGCATATTATTAATTTTTATCCCTCTCTGTGGAATGATTTTTACATAGAAAATTGGCTTTATATGGCAAATTTTCTATCTCTTTTAGCATTTCTTACTTAGATTTTGTTGAAATTCTTTCTTCCTTCTCAATTAATTAATTAATTAATTTTTTGAGGTGGAATATCTCTGTGTAACCTAGACTGACCTTCAACTCCTGGAAATCCTTATGCCTCAGCCTCCCAAATGCAAGGGGTTACAGGCATGAAACACCCCACCTGGCTTGGAATACTTGAGTTTGTTTATTTCTTTCATTGAATATGGGCAGGATGGGGGGAGTCAGTAGTATTTTGTGGTGCTTTTTATTGCTTTCCTTCTGTGGTTTCCATTTTAGACCTCACAGTTTAAACTCTTGCCTTGTCTCTGAGACCACTGAGTCTCTCACTCTTTTATGTCTGGGTACCTCATGTAGTACATTTCTGTTGTACTGGCTGCTGCCTCATCACTCGGTCTTCTGTGGGACTAAATCTTTTGTTTAGCCCATCCAGTGAATGTCACAGTCCATACCTCACCAATACGACCATGTCTTCCTGTTCATTCTTGCTGCTGTGATGGCCTGTATGCTGTTTCCAGAATGGAAGCTACCACCATGACTGACATCTTAGGTTCCCTTTCTCTCAGGTACCAGGCCCTGGACAGAGTCTTTCTTGTAAAGTGCCATAAAGTAATTATTTAGTATATTTCCTTCAATGTTGCAGTTATAAATATACTAGTTTCTTTTGCCTCCTCAAATGTTAGGGAAGTTTACAATAAAGAACAAGTTCTCTTTCATGACCAGAAATAGAAATGGCATGTTATGTAATTTGGGCAAATGCTAAACTAGAAAGCATGATAGAAATGCTTTGGATTTGATATTTAAATCATTATTTATAATAATTTATTGATTAATAATCAAATCATAAATTAAAAAATAAAACTAGATGTTTGTTACTTAAGTAAGTACTCAATAGCCAGGAGGCAAGTAGCATGAATGTCAGTCAAAACAAATTAAATCAGAATATTGTAAATACAGTTGATCCAATAACACAATGAGTTTCTAGTACCAGAAAGACATTCTTGGCTAGTAAAGAAATAGCTCTTGTTGAGATTCACAATTAAAACACTATAGTAGAGCAACAGAAATATACAATACAATAACAACGCTAAAACTGAAAAACAAGTCTGGTCATGCTTTCCTACACTCTCAGTTTACAGCTTTAAAAAGGAAGGTCAGAGTCAGAATAAGTTTTCAGGAACCTGAGGTGACAGTTTTTGTTTTTGTTTTTGTTTTTTCACTGGGAGAACTAATGTTACCAGACAAAGCATCCAAAATACCACAGTTTCCTCTTTGAACACAATTCAGTGGACTGAAAATATGATGTGTAAAATTAATCACAGTGAACAAATAAGGCAACTTTCTTTTGTGCGTGTTTATGCCACATTTCATTGTAGTGGTCAGAAGTCAACTTCTTCTGACTAGTAATGACATCCTTGACTCCCACCTTGTTTAGTACAAGGCAGAGCATTTACCACTGCATTCACCAGGCTAGCCTCCCAACTCATCATAAGTGTGTATTGATAGGCACCAGTATGTCCAGGTTTTTCCTAGGGTTCTGGGGATTCAAAATTAGGTACTTAAGCTTGTATGGTAACTGCTGTATCCACTGAGCCATCTCCATAGATCCAAATCATTTTTTAAATTGAAATTATTCCCCCATTATTCTTATCACGCATTATCTCAATTAAGCAAATGCGAGATTAAACCCTACTACATATTACATGCATTATAGCCAACAACTTTTTTCTATGAAAGTGTTTCAGCCAATTGAGATGCAAAAGAAATGGAGATGAGTTTGATCTTTCTGAAGACATTTGCTTCACCTGTGCAGTATATACTAAACTAAAGTCTTAGAAAATGGTTATTTGAGCTCACAGAGATTTTGCAAATAATTACATTCTTTATCAAGTATATCAAGTCTTTATAAAATACCTAATCCCCTCAAGAGTGCCCGCAAAGTTTTATTTCCATAATCTCACCAATCAAACATTTAGGCAAATAAGCAAATTATTCATCTAAGTTGCCTGCAGAGAGCTGAACTGAACCTTCAGAAAAATAGCACTTGATTAAACAGTGCCCTCAATTAGGGTTGAGCATTTCAGATTTTTTTTAATTTTAAAGCAGGCACATAATTTTCCTCACTTCTTACTAATGTCCTGTTATAATATATACTTGTTTGAGAAATGAATATTAAGTTAAGAGGAGGAAGCATTGTAAATGTAAGACAGAAAACAAAGCTGAACTTTTGAACCCCAAATAGCGTCCATAATCCAAAACCCCACTTCAGTATCTCTAACTGATAAAGCAATCATCGAATAGTTGTGAAAATATACATATGTATAAAAGTATCAAAGTGTCTAAATGAATGCCTAGAAGAATAGTTCACATCACTAATAGGTGGGTACCCTATGGAGCCTGAGGCAAGAGAATCAGCCACAAGTTCAAGACCAACCAAGGCCACACAGTGAGTTCCAGGTCAGTCTGGGCAATAAAACGTTGCATCCCAAGGAAAATTTCATTACCATCAGCATTGAATACTTATAAAACATAGTTCCTCATTCAAGATAACCATCTCCTGACTGCTTCTCACCCTTCTTCAGCCTGTATAATGTAACCTTTCTATTCTTTAAAGTCCTTCATTTCTCAACTTTGATGTATATACCCCAGAAGAAAAGCATCTCTGAGGCTTGGTCATGCCATTGGAAGACATTTAAGTCAGTGTCTTATACACATTTACTGAGTTCATTTTAGGACCTAGTTCTCTATACTGATTTTATACTTCTTGGTCTAAAAGTAACTTTCTAAATAATTAATAATGTCATGATTCTACCTCAGTAAATTGATACAAAAGACTACAGGTAATTTGGCCCAAATGGGAGAGTAAGGAAGCAACAATCCCATATGCTTATCCCCAAATCCTATAATGTTTTCTAGGCTCCACATTCTTCCTAGTTTATTCCATACTTCTGTGTCAGACCCTGTACTATGCTCTCCAGAAATATCATCTAACTTAATCCCTACTATAACCTGACTGGCAGAAAATATTATCCCCATTTTACATGTGGAAATTCTGAAACTCTGCAAAGATAAGTCACACATCCAAAGTCATGCAGAAACAAGGTAATAGATGAAAGTCACAATTAAATGCACCTGTCCCATAGCAGACTGTTTTCCATCACATCACCTGTAGAATGCAAACGCAGTGATGGCCATTTCAGTATCCCACCTCAAGTCAAGTCTGTTTGCAGACATTAATGAGTGATGAATTTCTATTCTCATTCATATGTTTTCAGCAAAAGGGGGCTCACAGTCCTATTTCTGGCCCATTTACTACTTGGATGATTGAGTAATAAGAAATATATTTGTTCATAACCAAAAGTGGTCTTTCTTTAAACTCATGAAATCTATTGTTCATTTCTAAAGAGTTGCAAGAAATTTTCTATGGCTTTCATAATATAGCTCTTAAAAATTTACTTCCTTTTCTTCCATACCATGGCACTATATGTGTCTGAGTCATTATCTGCTTTGCAGGGCGCATGTACTATATACTGCACCTTATGCTGTAGACTGGTGATATAAACATGGGAACACAAATATAGTCTATTTTACCTTATTGGCTGAGAGAGATACTAATAAATTAATTATAATAATTAGCATGTAACTTCAAAATGTAATAAGTAGCATAATATTGATGAAATAGTGGAGGATATTATGGAAGAATATTACTGGAGAATGTGTTCTAGTTTGGGTTTAGGAGAATATTTTTTTTGTTTATTATTTATTTATTTATTTATTTATTTATTTATTTATTTATTTGAGAGTGACAGAGAGAGAAAGAGTCAGATAGAGAGAGACCGAGAGTGGGTGCGCCAGGGCCTACAGCCACTGAAAAAGAACTCCAGATGTGTGCACCCTCTTGTGTATCTGGCTAACATGGGTCCTGGGGAAGTGAGCCTTGAACCAGGGTCCTTAGGCTTCACAGGCAAACACTTAACTGCTAAGCCATCTCTCCAGCCCTAGGAGAATATTTTATAAGGCTTCCCTGGGAGGAGAGTATATAAAGAATGAGTAGGTCTAGGGCTGATTGTCTTGGTTGCACAGACTGCAATCCTAGCTACTCAGAATGCTAAGTGCATGGTGATTGCAAGGTCAGTGACTGCTTGGGCTTGACAAGGATTTCAATATGGATAATTTAATGAGCTCATGTCTAAAGATATTAAGTAAAGTTAGGACTGGATATGTGATTCAGTGGTACATTGCTTGACCAATACGTGCAAATCCCTGGACTCAGTCCCCAGTAGCACATAGCAATAACAATGAAGGCATAATAAAGGTATACAGGAACTAATTTAAAGAGCTTCTAATAGGCAAAGCTAGGACAATTTGAGGGAAACAATAAATTCCACTGCATTGTAACCAAAGCATAAAATAAATATCCATGAGTCTATACTGATGAAAATAAGTGATTTAATTAAGAAATAAATGGAAGAGGTTGGAGATATGGCTTAGCAGTTAAGGTGCTTGCTGGCAAAGCCAAAGAACCCAGGTTCAATTCCCCAGTACCATTTAATGCCAGATGCACAAGGTAGCACATGTGTCTAGAGTTTGTTTACAGTGACTAGAGACACTGGAGCATCAATTCTCTCTATATATCTGTTTCTCTGTCTCTCCTCTCAAATAAATGAATAAATAAAACATTTTAAATAAAGAAATAAATGGAAGAACATAGAGGAATCTCTTTGGGCACAAGAATAATTTGCATAGACATTCTACCTTCAAGAGGCAGAGCATAACACCTTTGTCCATGTGAGCAGCACATAGCAACTTCTGACCAAACAGTTCAGAGTGGAAAGGGACAAAGAATGATGTTAGAGGGATAGGAAGATAGATTAGTCGGTACAGCACTTGCTTTGCCAGCATGAGGACCTCAGTTTGGTCCCAAAAACCATATATAAAAGCTGGGCATGATGGCATGTGCCTGTGATGGTACTACTGGGGAGGAAGAAACAGGTGGCTCTCCCTGATGGTCTAGCTCCCTGATGGTCTCTACTCAGTGAGAATTAGATGTTGCCAGAGGGACAGAACTTGAGGCTATCCTCTCGCTTTCACATACAAATGTGTGCATATGTGTGGTGGGCACATGTTCATACATACACAAACATACATTTAAAAAACAACAAAAGAAGAAAAGAAAAATGATGTGAGAATAGCTGCTCAACAGGCCTCAGCCAGGTGACTAAAGCCATTGGCAGAGTCCGTCATATCAGTAGCATGGGCCATTGGTATGTTGAATTGAATAATTGAAAGGTAATTTACTTCTATGATCTTCATCACATGAATATCCTCCATTAACTCATGAAAAAGTATTTTGAAAATACCACTAAAGAGATATAGTACAAAATATCTGACCAGTGGTATTCAATAGAGTCAGGGTCACCAAAAACAAGTCAGAGAAACCATCATGGTCAGGTGGAGCCCAAGGAGACATGGCACTTAAATGTAATATAACATCTTCCATGAAACCTTGGGACAGAAAGAGCAAGCTAAGGAAATCTAAATAAAGCATAAACTTCAGTTAATAAAAATAATATAACAGTGTAAATGATGTTTACTAATTGGCATATATGAGAATCTTTACTATCTTTATATTTTTTTCAGAAAATTTAAAAGTAATCTGTGGTAGTTTGAATGTATGTCTTCAGTAGATTCAGATATTTCTTAAAATGGAGTTTGGAGCTTCAGTTCCTAGTAGGCAGGCTCCTGCTATAGGGTTGGGAGGGTAGGAGAGAGAGGGCACTGGGGCAGATCTGAATACCAGCATAAAGGTATGCTGAGAGTTTTTGCTTGTTATGTTGGCTGTTTGGAGGTATCTCTGTTCTTGGATTTTTAAATGGGAGCCAGTGTCTTCTGTCATTTGATGGAATTTTCCCTGGATCTGTAAGCTTGAAATAAATCTCTTCCTCTTATGAGCTGTGTCTGGTTTGGCTGTTCATCCAAGCAATATGGAGCTGACTACTATGTAATATAAAATGAATACTATAGTTTTTAAAAAGAATGAAATGGCAGGGCTTGGTAGTACACACTTCTAATCCCAGCATTTGGGAAACAAAGTTAGGAGGATCACCATGAGTTTGAGGTCACCCAGAGACTACATAGTGAATTACAGGTCAGCCTGGGCTAGAGACCCTAGTGAAAACAACAACAACAAAAAGAATTAAATGGAAAAAAAATTCCCCATATGTAAAAGAACCATTTCCACATTTGTCAGAGCCTAGATTGATGGTCCCTTCTATTATATTACCAGTGATAGAATGGTAATGGAAAGAAAGGCATTCATATATTGTATTATTCTGCCATGCCTCTGAGCAACCTCAACCCCCTACAAATAACCTTTCAATATACTCTATTTTAACCATTCTTTCTTTTAATATTTTATTTATTTATTTGCTTATTTATTCAAGAAAGAGAGAGAGAATGGTAACACCAAGACATCTAGCCACTGTGAAAGGACTTCAAAGGCATGCAACACCTTGTGCATCCTGCTTTTTTGTGGGTTCTGGGGAATTGAACCTGGATCCTTACACTTTGCAGGTAAGCACTTTAACCACTAAGTAATCTCTCCAGCCCAGTCTCATCATTCTTAAACTGGCAGAATTTCAGAGATGTCCTCCATCCCACTTCATGGTAGCAACCAGGACAACCAGTAGACAAGAAATGCTTGCTGAATTTCCTGTGCCATTCTCTGATCTGATTTCTCCCATTCTATGGACCCAACCTTTCTCACTGGAACACTAATGCCTCACAGCTTTTCTGTATTGTCATTCTGTTGACTCTGTTCTATGTTATGCCTGTCCAGATTTTGTCTGGACATTAAGATCCTTTACTTTCCTCATATATTCATCATCACTCCAGATACTCATTTACTGTAAGCATTCAGCAACCACTTTACTCTACTGTCCCCCATCAGCTTATCTTCCAGTATTGTTTCCAGAGGGCTCAGAGCTGCTGGCTACATCAAACTGCTCACTGTATTTACTCCAGAATAATATCCCATCTCTGTTGGACTTCTAATATTGTCATTAATAACTTATTTTCCCTCAAATATCTCTGTACAACAGTCTTTCTTTACCTTGCACACTTTGCTTATGACCCTAGCCATCCTCACCCTCTCTTCCTTCATCTGCTCCATGACCAGTAAGACTGTCCATCTAGGTATTTTTATTGAATTTTCTCAGTTATAAAAATGTAAAGATGGAATGCCAATTTTTTGCAGCCCTTTGGATTGCCCAGGTCTTTCTGGGAAACATTTATATTTGAGAATTTAGACTCAAGAATTTTTACTTGGACATTCAGAATTGTCATCCCTTCAACACACATACACTTAATTTTCTTTAATACAAGCTAGCCATTAAGAGATTTATTATAGTTTTGTCATAGTTTTTATATGTGTCACATTATGGCATTATAACTGGTGTTATATTACCTGTCTATTACAAAGATGTGAAAATCTGGAATTCATTCTTTATCATACCCATTATATGAAATCACACCATATTTTGAAATAGACTTTCCAGCATTCTGCATTCCAGCTTTCCACTCCCTGCTCTGGCAAGTGCACTTATCTTACTTCTGTACCTCATCTCCTCACCCTCATCATGGCAATCTGCTTACCTCACTTCATCATCTTCCCATCTTTCCCAAAGGAAAAACTGATAAGAACTCTTCACTTTAAACTACCATTATTTAAATTCTGATTTTCTGATGGGTCTTAACTCCTTAACTATTCTTTCATTTGATCTATCATTCTTGACTTCATTCTCCCAGGTTGACTTCTCCTTGACCTTCATATGTTTCATAATCCTCAAAACAAACATTGCTCACCCAAACTTATGTTTTCTAGGCAATGAATCATGATGTATTCATTAATCTTAATCATTTATAGGTTATTTTAATCATTAGACAATGTATAAAATATTGCTCCATTCAAAGAAAATAAGATAATGCAAAACATTATAGGTAGTGAAAGTGTAGGGACTGTTAGCCAAGACATAAAACTGTATCTTAGTTTGTATCAATGATTCTTCCTAATCCACATGCCATTTATTTATAGAGCTTCTCCACATGTGACTACACATGACACTTCACTTTTTTATGCTCCCAAACTAATTTACTGACTGTCTTAAAATCCTCCTGAGCGAAAATTTCAAATTTGTTTTATTTGAACACAATTATTTGTGAATAGGTATTAATTAATATCAATTACTACTGAAATTATAAGTGTTGAGCTGATGTTGATATAAGCTACTAATATTACATTAGTAATAATACATATCTACATACATAAAAATATGTAATTAATTAGCTTTTAAAAATAATTTTAACATTCTATTTCTAAAGCTATTTAAGATTGCTATATATCTTGTTAGGAAATACAAAGATATAAAACAAAGATCACATCCCAAGGACCCAGACAATATGGAAAATCACTCTGGTAATTCATTTGATAAAGATTTTGTGTACTGCCAAGCTAGATCCTTGAGAGCAGGGTCTCATTTTGATGTATGTTTTGTACAGTGCCCAGGTCAATGAGAATTCATGATGAATAAATTGAAGATGAAAGCAATGAGAGTGATGGATATGGAGAGGAAGGAGACGCCTATCATCTATTTCCAGCTGTAGAACTACATAGATAGCCTTTGGCCTCAAGCATGGCACATTGAAAGTTAAATTCTTCAGCCTCAGAATCAGAAATAATACCTGCACACTTAGCTGGTTCCAAAAGGGCTTTGCTTAGGGTAATAGCCATAAAAGAACATGGTATTACTTTTTATGGGACAAACTAAATCAATAGGCTAGCATTCAGAGCATTCTGTATGAATATGACAAAACACCTTTGTATCCATTCTCTAAGGTATTTCTTTCCAAATATATACATTTTTATTCCTCTTTCATTAAATTGGCTGGGATTTCATACTTGCTTAATTAAATTTGGAGAATATCTATTATTGATGCCTTTAGGAAAGTGATTGCAATTGCAAGGGCAATCTGTCAGTAAAAGGGCCAAAACATTTTAATAGCAAAGTTATCAGAACAAAGAGTGAATACAAGAAGTAAGAGGCATATTTAATTACTAGTGTTGCTATTAGTTAAACTCTATAGAATTAAGACTTTGATTTGAAAACCTTAGATGCAAGTGCTTGATAAGTAATTTGGCACTCTGAATTCAGCTGCCTCATGGAGTTATAGGTTTCTCTTTGTGGATGGAGGCTGCTATTGAAGATTCAGTACTGATGCCATATAAGAGACATTCAGCATTATAGTAACTAGGTCAGCTACAGAGAGTGGAACCCAGCTGTTAAACTCCTGCTTGGTCTCTATCTGTGCCACCCTAGCTATTCTGTCTTCTATCCATTGTGCAATGCTGAAGTATTATTCACATCAATTATATGCCCCTGGCTTCATACTGCTTCTGCTGTCATATACAAACTCTATATGTAATCTATTACTGCATACCACTTTATCCCAAAAGATATTAACTTAAAACAGTTTCTATTTATGACCTCATGGTATGCACAGGGTAGGAAGGGCAGCCCAGTAAACCATCTTATAACCAGGAAGGATTACATAGGTGCTATCACAAGTACAAAGCTCCATGCAGCCACCCCTTTAGGACTGCCAGCATGCGTCTCTTCCAATCTCTTTGAATCACATCTCCTCAACCTGGTCCTGTAGGCATGAAACCAAACATTTATGACACTTGCCAAGGAGCAACAGTTGGAATGTCCTTATTCTTACCTCTGATCACTCTCAGAGGATGTCGATGGCTAGCAGGATTGCCCTTCACTCACTATTGTCTTTCACCTCAAAATGTGGTTATGTTTCTGTATGTCATACAGAACATTAACGTTTTTAGCTCATATTTCCATACTAAGCTAATCTATAAATGAATAAGGCCCAGGTTTTACTTTGGTTTTATTATTAAATTTTCTCTTATCATTTCATTCTTTATAGAAAATGATATATATTTTATGGTAGATTGTGGGCAATACCCAAAGCAAAAAAGTTACCATAAATGACACAATCATACAAAGTAACTATATATATATATATATATATATATATAAACAAATATATAAATTAGTACTGCACACATATGCATATTTGAGACACAGGCATGCATCATTATTGGATCTGGTTTTTATCATATTGCTGCTGCCACCACTATATCTTGCATTCATGCAAAAGACATGAGTGTCCTGAATCACAGACTAAGGATTTCATGACTAAACGTTCAGCAAGCAGGATGACCATCCAGATATTTTGCAATGGTTCCTTTTTCTGCAAGTTGCACAAAAATGTGGAAGGCTCAGGTGTCCCACTTTTATATAAGATAATAGGGAAACCGGTTATAAACTTAAGGACAGGTACGATTGCAAAGATTTTGGTAACCAGGGATACTGAGCTACCTATCTAAGTAAATTAAGATGCCATTCTGACCTGTTCATCACTAATGTACCCTTTCCTTTCTATAGTAGATTGACACTCTTCCTTTATAAACTTAAAAACTGATAGATATGACAATACCCCTTGTGGGCAATTCCAGTTGCATAGCTACTTAATATCTCATGGCCAAGTTCTTGGTCTCTATTAAAACTAACAGAACAACCCAGCAGGAATGACCTTTGAACAGTGAGGAGATTTTGCTGCAGAAGGTCTGTACTTATCTAGATCTTTGAAAGTGTGTGCTCAGACTTTCTACCGTCTTAGAGAAGTTTCATGTCATTTTCTCAAGCAGGCAGACATGTTAGCAACACAATACCCAGAAGTATTTGTGGTTCAAGGGGCAGAGCTACTTATTACCCTGATGTGAACCATCTCCTATTCCAGGCTGACTCAAAACTGACAGGCATTTAAGGAACTTTTTGAATAGATTCAAATAGTGTTTTCAGATGTGATGTATGTTGTTCCCAAAATCCTGTTAAAACCACTGACATCATTTACATGTTATTCTTTTTCTTTGTTTTGACGTATGCCTGACATGTTATTAGGTGTTGTGTTCATATATACTTTATGCATATGTGTGAAGATGTATGTGGCTATGAACACTTGTGGAGGCTAGAGGAGAATGTTGGTTATCTTCCTCAATCATGTTTTCACATTGCTTCCTTGACATATAGTCTCTCAATGAATCAGGAGCTGCTGGTTCTGGAGAGATGGCTTAGCAGTTAAGGCACTTTCATGTGAAGCCTGGGGACCAAGGTTTGATTCCCTAGTACCCACATGGACCAGAAGCACAAGGTGTAACATGTGTCTGGAGTTCATTTGTAATGGCTAGAATCCCTGGTGTGTCCATTCTCTCTGCTTCTTTCTCAAATAAATTAAATATTGAAATAAATCATCACTGCCTCCTACTCTCTTAACAAGCTCAGTTTGGAGAGAAGGCATGATTTCTCTTCTCAGACCAATCCTCCTCACTTTGGAACATCACTGGATACCCACACAGCATGGCTGCAGCTAAGCTGCATGCACAAGAGACTCTGAGAGCCCTTTGGGCACATGGGGCAGTGAAAAGAAGCATGCAGTCTCTCAGTTCTATAGCCCAATGGGACTTCACAGGCCAAACACAAAATAAAAAATACAATTACTAAGGTCTTAGGATTGATGACTCAAGGCCAAGGCCCTCTGAGCAGAGTTTTCAATGAAACTACACAGATTACATTCTCATGAGACCCACCTTGTCCAGCTGTGTCCAGATGGATATGAAGAAGGATGTGGTTTCCTGAATGCAAAGCTTTGTGGAAAAGCTAATGCTTTACATAACGTAGGGGTCCATGCTGTATGGTTGCTACGTTTGACTTATTTGCCAATTACAATGTCAAACCAAGCACCTGGTGTCAGGACCTTTCAGGAATCAGCTCTGCTTTGCATGACTCTGACAAACATTATTATCATGTGTAATGTACACATGAGAAACCAAGGATCATAGATGTTAAGTGATACCCAGGTTCCAAAATCTTATAATTATTTTCCTCTGTAAAAAGTATATCTACTCCATGTGGATGAATTCCTAGTAACCAGTAAATTACTTTCCTAAAAAATATGTTTCACTGCCTCAATTTTGAAAATTTATTTATTTATTATTTACATATTCGTGTGTGTGGTATGTATAATAGCAACAGGGTTACTTACCTCTGCAATCAAATGCCTAATGCCTGTCCAGCTTTATGTGAGTGGCTTGGGAATTGACTCTTGCCAATAGATTTGTAAAGCAAGTATCTTTCACCAATGATCCATCTCCCCAAGCCTTTTGGTTTGTATTATTATTTTTTCTTATTTGTTTGTATCTGGTCAAAGGCAAGGATATAAATCATAGAGTTGGAAAGGATCCTTGGTCTAATCAAACCTAACTCCAGACAGGAAAAAGGGCTCCTTTCTTTAACACCACTAAATGGATATCCACCCATTGATTTACTGTTCCAAGTGTAGGAAAAGTTATTTACTTTCAGGCAGACAACTCACTTGTAAGAAGTCCTCAGCAAAGTAAATCTGAATCAACTCAAATGTTATGAAAATGATAGACTATATGTTTTATGCCATAAAACACTGTTCCAAAATGGAATTAGGTCAAGAAATATCATATTTTAGGAAACTAATATGGCAAATAATATTATTTGAGAGATGGGAGAAACTTTTTTTCTTACATTCAGTATCACTGATGTGAACTTTAATAATTTCTCAGGGAAAAAGAAATCTGGCCCTGTAGACAGCTGGGGACAGGTGTATAAGTTGCAAAAACTACAGTCTTAGATATGGTGGGACTGGTATTTTGATGGGCTTCTGAGAGACAGTGTGATCAACAGACAAAATGAAGTATATAGCATGAGTTTAACCTATGTTCAGATCTTAGCCCCACAATATTATTCAATGTCTGGTTACCTTATGACTTTTAGTTTCTGAGTCTTTTTCCTTCTCTGGAAACTGAAAAAATATTATAGTAAACACTTTACAGAATTGTCAAATAATCATATGAAATAAGAGAATATGAAACGTCTAAATATCATTAATAAAAGCAAAGTGCTACTAAATATACATGTCATTGAAAAGTTGAAAGTGGAAGACTGATTAAAGACAGAGACAGAGCAAGAAAAAAGAATTAAGACAAGAGTGAATCACTGAAAGTGGAAAAATAAACATAAGAGAAGAACTGGTGTTCACCCAAACTGTGTTAATTATCTTTATGTCTGGTGTAAGGTTGTGTGAGACCAGAAAATGTTAAGGTTATAAAAAGCGGCAGAAAATATGATCCTGACCTCCACAAGTGCTTTTCATTAGGGCTTGGAGGCACGATGCCTGGCTCATCACATACTAAATGTGTTCTGTGGTTAAGGTTCATTACATGACTGATTTGATCCTCTTGTTTCTCTTTTATATGAAAGGAAAATATCCTTCTAGGTGGTTGATAGGAATGGAAAGGCACCTGTGACAATGAATTATGAATATGTTAGTGATTAGTGTGACTCTGTTGATAAGCCCCAGAGACTGGTAAAAACATCAGAGAAACAGTTCTTTAGGCCTAGGATGAGCTTCAAAGCTGTGAAAGAATCTTTGAGAAACAATATTATTCTCTATTAGAAATAACAGTTAAGACTTTGGATCAAGGAGAGAGAGAGTGTGGTGGTGGGGGGAGATAGAAAGAAAGAGATCTGATATCATCATGCTATGTTCCAGACTTTCACATGCCAAATATGCACTTGGAAGTCATCAACTGTGTGTAACAAATATAGTCATAAACGTGAAAAACAGGACAATCAGACAAATTTAAAAACTAAAGATTGTTTTGTAATAAGCAATGACCTTTTCACGTTTTGATCCAAGTAGTTTACAGTGGGAACCAAGGGAATTAACAAAGCAATAAAATTGAAGTAGAGAAAGGGTGACTGCAATAATAGGTTTATTACTAGCTAGGTTCAATTGGAAATAACTGAGAATTCATAGGATGTGAACTCAGGATTTCTATAGAAAAAATTACTTCCTCTTTCCTTTGGGATAACGTGTGTGTGTGTGTGTGTGTGTGTGTGTGTGTGTGTGTGTGTCCATGAGCACGTGCACATGAGCATGGAGGCTAGAGGACAACTTCAAGTGTCTTTCTTCTCAGGAAAGACTTCTTTTGAGACTAGATCTCACATCATCCAAGTAGGCTGGACTGACTGACTAAGAAACCCCAGAGATCCATTTGTGTCTGTCTCCCTGGTGCTGTGATTATAATTGTGCAACACCATGCATAAACTTTATGCATGAATTCAGGTTTTCATGCTTGCATGGCAAGTGCTTTGCCAACTGAGTCATCATCTTTCCATTCCCTCAAGCTGTCTTGATGGACCTTACGTAGAGTCACAAATTTTTGTTGAGTAGAAGACCCTAAGGTTTTTGGGTTAAGCTTTGCTAAACATTTTATCAAAGGATAAGACTATCTCACAGTGTTATCTTATAAGACTATGACTAGCTTGACCTACTCACAAATTTCCTTGATTTTAGATCTGCTAACTGTGGCACTGCAAATGTTCCCTTGGCTTTGAGTGTTAATTCATATACTTCCAAAACTGCAATCTTGAGGAGATAAGAAGGCATTTCCTTGTCAAATAAAAGCCCAATAACAAGTATTGTTCATATTTAGTTTTATACTGTACAATTAACATAGGAGAAAATCTGGCATTACAATTACCCTTGTTGAAGTTGGGACATTTTGTACAGAGACATTGTGTTCCCCTCCCCCACCAATAATCCATGACCCACAGTCCCCATGGTATTGACCTGCATCCCTAACAAGGAAAGCCTCTTCAGAAAAAGGGGCAGGGATGAGGGAAAGGATGGTACCAACATGTGATGTTTACATACTAAATAGGTCCATATCTAATACAAACAACAACAACAAAAAACCAATTACCCTTGTTAGAAGATATATACCCTATGTCCTCAACAGCCTCATATATCAAAAGGAACTTTTTCTTGGCATTTAAGTTTGACACAAATAGAAATTTAGGTAAAGTTCCACATATTTTTATATTCTTGTCTCTGCTTCTAATATATCCAATAATTCATTATATACTTCAAAGTCATGAAACTTTTGGTTTTGTAGTTTAAGGTCTTGTGGTTAGGGCCATTTTGATTAAAGTTTTGTTTGTGTTATGGAGTCACAAGTAGAAATTTAAGAACAAATGACAGAGCATAGTAACTGCAGTTAATAATACTTTATTGTGTATTCACAATTTTCAGTTTTATTAATCCTAAAACAAATTGCCAGTACCTAATCAATGTATTACTTCATCTGCATTTAAGTGAGAAATTCAAAGACAGAGTACTGTTTCATTCATTTATTCACAGATTTCTGGTTTATTATATATAGGTACAGGGTGAAGATTTGGAAATATGGCTATTAACAATTACACAAAAAGTCTTATTATTTATTGAGGAAAATATAGATGCAAAGCATTGATTAAATATTCAAAATAAGGGGCTGGAGAAATGGCTCAGCAGTTAAGGCACATGCCTGCAAAGTCTCACAACCCTGGTTAAATTCAAGTTCAGGAGCAGGCCCTCCCCTGGTAAATGTATTTATAACCTTATGGTAGTAGGCCCTACCTTCTGGCTCAGGTGAGCCAGAGAGACAGCTGATTGATTTGGACTAGAGGCTGGCTCAGGGAGAGGCCAACCATGAGGCCAAGTCCTTGAGGCTGAACTTGACTAACCACAATGTCAGGATTAGATTTGAATTCTAAGCAAGTGGACCTCTCTTCAAGAAGGTTCCCCAGAAAACCTTGAGACTACACATCACAGGACTCTACTTATATGATCGGCTCATATTTACCTTGTATCACTTATAATTAACTTATTGAGATTTGAGAACATAGTATCTGAAAATTCAACCAGATAAAAAACCAGATAATGCAAAAATGATCAGGCAGAACTGTTCCATATGATCTCCTAACATACAACATTTCCCCCTGTGACAGTTGAGTGGAACCTCATTTTCATCTCCTTTCTCATCAAAAGATTACTGTCAAAACCCAATGGAAACAAAGGAGATAGAGTCCTTTCCTTTGTTCACTACAACCTGAATCACACATGTTCCTTGTAAAAATGGTTAATACATTGCTGACTTCCTAAATTTTACCTTTCTGAGTTTATCTACCATTTCTCAGCTGCCATCTTAGGGGTTATAAGATATCCTGACCATGTATTTTAAAATGGATGGGCTGAAAAAAAAAAATAGGTCAGAGGTAAAAGACACTTGCTTTCAAAGCCTGATGGCCCAGGTTTAATTCTTCAGTATGTAAGTAAAGCCAGATGGACAAAGTGGTGCATGCATCTGCAGTTCATTTGTAGCAGCAGGAGACCCTGACACAACCTTCTCACTCTCTGTTTATCTCTTAAATAAATAATTAAATAAATAAGAAATAAACACACACAAGCAATTAAAATAGATGCAAGTTTACAACACAGATTATATATGAGTTATTGAAAATTTTTATTGCCTGAGATTGAGGATAAGTATTCCCTATTGTGAATGTTTAAAATTTTATTAGAACCAGGTATATTGGCACTTATCTTTAATCCCAGTACTAGGGAGGAAGAGGTAGGAGGATTGCTGTGAGTTTAAGGCCACACTGAGACTACATAGAGAATTCCAGATAAACCTGGAGTAGAGCAAGACCCTACCTTGAAAAAGAAACCTAAAACAATTATTAGTATTCACTTTACTTATTGTTGTGGTGAGATTTTTATTTTTATTTTTTCCTGTGCATGTGGGTATTTAATTGGAAGTATGACTGTCTAGCCCCAGGAGATGGTGTTCCTGAGCATTACCCACACAACTATCTTACAGGTAACTATCAAACTAAAACTGAGCCTGATGACTCATTTTTTTTTATCAGAAAGTGAGCTACATTTTAAGGTTAGCTGCTCTGCAGCTGTTTCAATGAGGACGGTAAGGTAAAAGGTCAGTGATGAAAGGTTTCTAGAGACAATGCAACGCTATCTAAAGTGGATCAACAGGACAAAGGCCCCTTTGCCTTGTGTTTTCAGACACTAACAGACACTTTAGGAGCACAATAGCAGGTATTCACAAGATGTCAGGCTATTGAAAGTTTTCTTCAGACTTTTTGAAATATCCCCCTAATGAGAAATTAAAGCTCAAAGAGTGATAGTATCAGAGAGACTTTTCCCCCATTTTCTTTAGATTGAGAAACAAAATCCCAGAATACACTTTTAGGGCTGAATATACTGACTACTTCTGCATGCTTGGGGGAATTTCTTTCTGTGGTTCATTTAGAATATTCAGTTTAGGTGGGAAAGTTTGGGGGCTGAACACTACCCAGTCCTTTCTCTGGAAAGCTGAACATGAGTGAAAGAGTGAGCACCCACCAGCAGAACTTACAAATGCCTTTACCTGAGCTCCCAGGCTGCTTTCCTTTCATCCATTGAAAAACTGTGCTCTACCACACACCTGATCAGGAATTGAGTCAACTAAGATTTCATCCCCTAAATCATAAAAACAAGGAGAAAACAAAGGCAGAGAAAGAGGAGAACATGGGAATTCAATCTGCTTAATCCTTTAGGAATCCGAGGTCCAGTTTTATTGGCTTCCTGGAGAAGCTAAGGGAGTACATGACACACTGTGGAAACACAAAAAGGCAAAACTCAGGCTACTTCTTCTCCAGGCAGCTAAGCTGAGTGCCACGCAGCAGCCTGGCTTGTGGAAATGTAATACATTAACACTCAAACTCATGTGTCCTCTCCACATGTGATTAAGAGTTTAAAACTTCTCCTCTTTGAATTAGGGGCTGACCTAGTGTCTGAATTCCACTTAGCAATCAGAAGAAATCCTGAGGACTTAATTTATCATAGTGTCTCCAAGCCTGGAACCATGCAAGCAACATGCAGATTCTCAATGAGTAAATGATAAATAAAGAAAGGACAGAAATTAAATAAAATAAGCCTACTCCTTGATCCCAGTTCTGTATCAGTCACTTTCTTGTTGCTGTGACAAAATGACCAGAAGAAGCTCAGACATTTTATATTAGTTTATGGTTTTAAGGGGAAAATTCATTATAGCATGAAGAGCATGGCAGAAGCAAGAAGCCTGCTATCACATCTTCACAGAAGCAGGAAAGTAATAGAAAACACAAAAGCACCAAGTAGGGTTACTGTATAAAACCTTAGAGACCACTCAGCAACACCTCACCTCTAAGAAGGCAATACCTCCTAAAGGTGCCACAATTTTCCATTGAGGATTAAGTATTCAAATGCATGCACCTGTGGGTGCAACTTTCATCTGAACCTCCACAAGTCTATCAGTATTCCAGTCTTCCATCACACATGGCATGGGGAATTTGTGATAATGTTGGTCTCTATTGCTCCTTCTGTGAAGGAGTGACAAACAGATTTTGTTAGGAGGAAAACATGATTTCTGGGCTGGCAGGGGTGTTTATAAAGAGGCTTGTGAAAAAGAGAGGCTTAGAAACTTCAGTGGTTTCCTAAGGATAGCATCTAATCCATATACTTCCAGATCTGAATTGGTTAAACAACTTATATAGTGCAAGCCTCAGGAATCCTAAGCAGGAGCACCAGAGCCTTCCTAGCCTCTTGAGAAGGGAGAAGGCTCTTGGGAATTGCAGAGAAATGCACCACTCTGATCTCCAAAAAACAGCATGACAAAGTGGAGTGCAGAATAAAAAGGGCAAGAAACATGGAATGAAACAAGAATAAATGCAGTCTGCAGTGGTTGTTTATGTCTCAAGAAATCTAGGAACAGAAGAATCTCTAGGGCATAGAGCAGAGAGCAGAGAGGCCAGGGTTAGGGCTAGGATTTTTATTCTGCTATTAGAGTGGAATTAGTTTATGGGAGGACTATGGAAGGATTTGAATCTTTGGATTAGAGTAGCACTCAGATTAGTTGCCAGAATGGCCCATGAACTACTTCTACCCCAGTTCCTGTTAGAGTACCTTTTCCCCTTTGAAGCACCATAAGACAAGCTTCCACAGTCCACATGCATTCTAGACTTCAAAATTCCCATCAGAATTGTCTATTAAGCCATGATTACAATATTGTCATGTTCTGGCAAAGAATCTGAATGAAATTCTTCTCAAAGAAATTAAATTTAAAACTAATGGACTAATAAGTTTGTTAGAGGAAATGTCAAGGCAGAAAAATACACAGTATTTGATTTGGCTTCTTTTTGTTGCTCTTACATGAATTTACAATGAAAGAGAGCAAAATATAGATCAGAGGGATATGACAAATATAAGTATTGTACAGAAAGAAATATCAATAGTTTTAGGTCCCAGACTGCATCAACTTCAGCTGAAGTTGTTAGAGAGTTCACCACTGTTGACGGTGTACAAGCTGCTATGCATTGGGTGGAGGAGTATGTCTTGAGGGTAAGACTAAATCCATTGAAGCTTCAAGCTAATAAGAATGCCAATTATTTTGAAAGAAGGGGGCCCAAAGGAAGAATAGTGAATGAGTTATCTGGCCCTCAGGGCCAGTCTTAATCCTCAACTAGCAAAACATTTGTCAGTGTTTTCTATGTGGTATTAATTTTGGAAGCATGAAAAATGCAAGAAGTTGAAGGTCATGGATTGTGTCATGGTTCCAGACATCCATGTGACTGAATAATGCAGAGGCAAAGTCCCTGCAGGGATACCCTTGGATACCATTGAGGGAATCTGTGATAAACCATAGGTTGCACTAGAGGTCCTTGTACATTGGAGATGCCACAATAATAGAATATTTACTCAGAAAAGCTACAAAGTAGATCCCCCCTACACACACACACACACACACACACACAAGAAAGGTCTGCAAGCAACACAGGTGAAGGGGCAGAACTGCACAAGCCTTTTGGGGCCCAAATGGTTTCATCATAACTCTGAAGTGCCAGACATGGAAATGCAGAATTTGATTCTGTCCCTGGTGTTTTTTTTTTTTTTTTTTTTTTGATCGTGCATTAATCTGGTCTTTTCTTGCTGTGCCCTCATTCCTCCATTTTAAAGTGGGAATATTTGCTCTGTGCCAATATATGTTGGAAGTATATAACATGTGTTTTTATTTTACATGAATCACACTTAAAAGAGAAAATGCTTTGAAACATTGGGCTTTGGAGTGCTGATATTGACATAGACCATGGCAACCTTTAATGTTGCACTAAATGCATTTTGCATTATGAAGTGGCCAAGAGTTTATGGACACTAGGGGCAGGATGTGGTGGTTTGACTATAAAATGTCCCCGACAGATCCATGGGTTTGAATATTTAATCTGTAGATACTGGTGTTGTTTAAGGTGTTTGTAGATCCTTTAAGACGTAGAACCTTGATGGAGGAGGTATGTCACTGCTGGCAGGTCTTGGGGTGCTATTATACATAATTTATAATTCATAATTCTCTGTTTTACACTTCTTCCCCTCTTCCATGCTGGGGTGAAGATGTGATATTAGGCTACCTACTCCTGCTATGTTTTTCTCTGCCATCATGAATCTTGCCTTTGAAATTGTGAGCCAAAATAAATCCTTATTTTCCCTAAGTTCCTTCTGATTGCATAATTTGTCCTAGCAACTATAAAGTAAATTCTATAGTATAGTTTAATAAATTTCATGGACCATGGAGTCAGATCACCTGAGTCTGACTCTCAGATCTTGTACAAATTGCATTTCCCTGTAGCTAAGTTTCTACTTTCACTATCAGTTCCATTTATTCCATAGAACTTTTTTATTTGTTTGTTTTGTGCTATTGGGCCTCATTTATGGTAGGCAAGTATTCTCTGAGCTACATCCTCAGTCCTCTTTTACAAAATTTCCACTCATTACTTTCTCTTGTGCCTCTCCCCCTTCTACAGAACCCCTTCTTCCTCCCAACTGGCCCCTCTTCCTCTTTGATAACTTTTGTTTTGCTCTCTTCCATTATCAATGATAGATACTGATGAGTCCAATATTGTGGACTTGAGAACAATCACTGTGGGGTTATAAGTTCAATAGCTACTTCATTTCCAGAAGGCAGCATCCCAAATCACTCCTCCCTAACATCTGAGTAATATAGTCTTTCTAACTCACACTTTAACATTGTTACTTGAGCCTTTGAATGTATGACAGAATATCTTCTTAAGTAATTGTTCCTCAGCAGTCATTCGTAGCACGTAGCTAAATCTTGAGTCTTTCTAATAGTCAGAACCAACTACAAAAATACAGTTCTCTGACCAAAGGGAAGTGTGGCATTATTCTATGACATAAACATAAATAGAGGGCAATTTGATAGGTACAATATATCTACTTAGCCAAAGAACAGTAGCTTCTTTCCTAGGGCATATGACCTTCCTAGCCATAGGGTTTCAATTAGGTTTTCAGTACCAGGTAAGAAATTTCTCCAATACAGCAGACCTCAAATCCAATCAGAGAACTGTTGGTTAGCCAACAGCTATCACTCTATGTTGTTGTTGTTGTTGTTTTCCTCTTCTTCTCTGACAGTGTTTCACTAAGTTGTTCAGACTGGCCTTGAACTCTCTCAGTGTAGATTTCCAGTCCTTCTCCCTGAGCAGCTGGGGTTCCAGGCCTGCACTGCATACCTAGAAACGACTCCAGATCTCTGTAATTATTGGAAGAGAATAAAAATATAGACAGATACATAGGTAGTTATATGATCCAAAATTGTAGCCTTTGACATCTAAAAGTAGCCTATGTCTATTCAGGTGATGCTATTCTTTTATTTAACACCCCCCCCCACACACACACATGCACACACGAATCTTACAGAGTACCAAAATCAAGTAAGGTTATGCTGGAACCATGATTAACTAAGACAAAATTATCTAATCCCACAAATTGTCTAAGGACTGACAAATAAAAATTCCTGGTTCAGATATACAATGTCATATGTCCTTGGTCTTGGCTGAATGACTGCCACCTTTTGCCAATTACAGCTTTACCACTTGATCATAAAATTGCTCCTAGTTTTTGATAGCCTCTGATGGAAAGCAATTCCTTCCTTAACCATTATCCAACACTATGAAGTTTAGTGTTTCATCCTTTTTAACACTGAATATTACTTTTATTGAGACATCCCACAGTTTTCCAAGTTTCCCCCTTTTAGTAGCTACTTGCTCAATTTCTGTTATGCCTGTAGTCTTTGAATAAATGGCATTAATGGTAGATGGGTATGTAAGTAGAGAGATAGGTAGATAGATAATAGATTTATTGATTGATGACTGAAAGAGATATAGTAGATATAGATGACAGATGATTGACATAAGATATATAGATACAGTGATAGAAAAATTGACAAATGACAGATAATATTCATGTATATGTATGCTAATATAGCACACATTAAATGAAAGTCTTTCCTATGAACATTATTATTTAGTTTGAGAGTGATATAGAAGACATAGCTTATCAATCAAATAAAAAAGAAAATTATTTGTTTATAACAGAAAATGGGTCCTTACACAATAAGATAATTGTCATGGAGCTCAAAGACACTTGTGGCCAGCAAATAAGGGAAACAGGGGAAAAAAAGCAATGACTACGAGCCTGGGACTAAAATAATTAAAATTATGCAATTAAATTAGTTGGTTGAAATGAATGAATTTTAATAACAGCTCAATTTTGTCAAAGCAATAACTTTATGGTTTCATTGTAAAAGTATAAAGAAGTTATACTAGGGGGAAGGGCTCATGAACTCCCTCCCATGCCTGAAGCACCATTGGCAGTTCAAGTTGCTGGGAGAAAGGAAACATTTTCTTCAGTGGTGTAGCTACTGGCAAGTTGCCCATGCTAGGTAAATAACACTTCCACCCATTCTCTGCAAGAAACTATAACTAAACTCAGTGGGACACAACTCTCACACACACACACAAACACACATACACACACACACACACACACACACACACACACACACACAGAGTTTTTGGTAAGATGATGGTATTGCAGGGTGGAGACAGAATGTGATCAAAATACTTTACATACATGTGCAAGCTGTCAAATTAATATACATTTTGGATGATATAAAAAGACTTTTTTATAAAAGAAAGCATGCACAAATTTACTCTAATAGCATTAACAAAAATATTAGACTATCATGTAACATGAACACAAAATTTAACATTTCATCATCTTTGTTAAAAGCCCAGAAAATGCTGTAAAATGTTTTATTCTCTGTTTCTCACTGAACCTATGAAGAGCAGGCATACTTCAGACACTGTGAAATAGCACATGACAAAACTCTAGAATGTCCTTCTCTCAGGAACTTCTTGGCACTCTTATCTTTAGCTGGAAAACACAAATATGTTTTTGCACAGCAATCATACCACTGTCATTTGGCATTCTGAGGTTTGGCCCCATGACAGTCATTTGCAGTGTAAATTCAAGTCACATCCCAGCATTTTTGCCCTCATTCTTATTGTAAAGTCACCTTGCAGGTTCCTCTACCAGGCTATGATTATTTTTCACCTTTATTGCTAAGCTGATTTGCTTCCCATTTGCTTACTGATGAATTTTCCTGTTAACCAGAAGTATTTGTTCAGTGGCTAGTAATAAGTTTAGGGAACACTTCCAGGACAAACCTTATGAGCCAGCGGGAATCACAGGTGAAACAAATGGAGACCCTATTCTTATTACTCACTCTAGAGCATCTGCCGGAGCACTTATCAATTTATTCTGCTGATAAGAGAAGCAGGCTCACAACAAAGTCACGGAGAGTAAAAAACAATACATCTCTGTCCATTATTTATTCATGTCCAAGTCTTATGGATGAAAAATGCTAACCATGAACACCAGAACAGCAATCTTTTATGATAACTGTGTCATTGCTTTTGTTGCTGCTCACCCCATAGTGTGTGCTACATGCAGTAAACAAATGGTGGTTTGGTAATTACTTATTAGTGACTCTTCTCCCATAGCAGAGGTATAGAGACCAGGGCAAGTTGTTTCTTCTTTCTACATCTATGCCTTCAGATTGAAATATACTCACTAGGGGCTGGAGAGATGGCTTAATTGGTAAAATACTTGGTGTACAAGCATGCAGACCTGAGTTTTATCCCCAAAACCTATAGAAAAATGTTTGGTGCAGCAGCCCAGGACTCTAATCCCAGAACTGGTGAGGTAGACAAAGGAGGATTCATGGGACTTTTTGGCTAACTAGTCTAGCCAAACTGAAGAGTTCTGGTTTCAGTGAAAGACCATCTCAAAAATATTAACAAATGGAATAGAGATTAAAGAAGACACATGGTATTGACTCATGACCTGCACACATACCCAAACTCATACAAACACATATATACATATGCACATATAACACACACATATACATGCAAAAACTGAAAATCTCCAGGATTCAGATCAAATCAGTCTGTATATATGAGTGTGTTCCATACATAAATGATCATGGATGTGTTACTGTGATAATATTCCAAGGTTTTTAACCTTTGGTTATCAGCCTAAAGTGATACAATCATATTAAGGTAATACTCAAGATAGGAGACAGATACATGATAAGAGGCTACTTTTGGGCTGGACAGATGCCTTAGCGGAAAAAGCACTTGCTTACAAACCCAAAGGATTCAGGTTCAATTCCCCAGGATCCACATAAGCCAGATGCACAAAGTGGCACGTGAGTCTGGAGTTTGTTTGCAGCAGCTGATGGCCTTGGCATACCCATTCTCTCTCTCTTTCTCTCTCTCTCTCTCCCTCCCTCCTTAAAACATTAAATAAAATAAAATGCTACTTTTTCCATGTCCCCCAAAATATTGCTAATATTTTTATTTAAGTCCTTCATAAAATGTCTAAGGCTTGTTATACAAATGCATATGCATATATGTCTACATATATATGTGCATATCTGTGCAAGTGTGGATATGTTTGGCTGTATTCACACCATACATATAATTTGGAAAAAATAAATTCCAGCCAGTATGCTCCGGTGAGATCTTCCTCATTTGTGCAGTACATCTTCCAAGTGTTTGACCAGAGACTTGGGGAACATCCTTATTTTATTTTTATTTGTTTTGTACTCAGTGAATACAGTCAAGTTGGTACCATTGTTAGCCTCCTCCCTGACCAGCCCCTCCACAGGGACACTCCTCATTGGGGAATATGGGTTGTGCATTGTGGGGTTAGGCATCAGTTATGTCATGATCCAACCTGTGGCTCTGACATTCTTTCTGCCCCCTCCTCTGTAAATTTCCCTGAGCTATGTTGTGTTCATTTTAAGTCTGCTTCAGTGATGAGGTCTTGGGAACCTCTGTGTCTCTGGATATCTATTTTGGAAACAAGCAAGAGTGCTGTTTTCTTGGAGAATATCCTTATTTTACTCAATAGTTTTTAAAATTTTGCTTTCCTCTCAATGAATATATTTTTATTACATAAGCAATGCAATAACATTTGACTATACCTTTCATACCATATCTTGACCTCCAAAACCAAGTTGTTTCATTCCTTTAAAGAAGGTGTCCTCAGGGCTGGAGAAATGGCACAGTGGTTGAAGCCCTTGCCTGCAAAGACTAGTGAACTAAGTTCAATTCCCCAGCACACACATAAAGCCCAATGCATAGAGTGAAGCATACATCTCTGTTCATTTGCAACAGCTAGAGGCACTGGAACACCCAGTCCTCCCCGCACTCTCTCCATCTCTGCTTGATAATGATTTTTTTAATTAAAAAACTACAAGAGTAGAAGATATCCTCAGATTAGTTATAGATTCTGTTTCTTTAAAAGCACATTCAGCAACATTGAGGGAAAAATCCTTCATGTACTTTCCCACATAGTAGTAACCATTTGATTTTGAAAGCCCACAAGCACATATCTGCTGTTCCTTAATGGCAGAGAGAACTGTATGAGTATACATGAGTGCCACTGCTAACCTCACAAACCTCCTGTGAGAGACGCTTGGAGAATCACTCCTATCAATAAAGATATTGATCTGTGAAAGATAGTAGGGCCTAGAACAAAGGAGAATAAAAGTAGCAGAAGGCAGATCTGAAGAATAACCCTTCAGAAAGAAATCCAGCAACCCAGCACCTGACATGCATTTCCATGGCTGGGAAAGACTGTAATGTTTCTGTATAGTAAAGGAGCAATTAGATTGGGTTTAAGGCAGCCTTCTTATTTATGACTGAGCAAGGTCAATGTGATTAAGTCTCTTCCATTATTTATAAGTTTGTATGTAATTACTGTAAATTCTAAGTGTTTTCTATGTTATATTAGAATTCATGGTAGTTATTTTAGGTCCTTGTGATGCATGCATCTGTTTCCCCTCCTCCCAAATTTCAATCATTAAACCAAAAATATACACAGCATGCTTTGACATTAATCAAGAGAAAGAGCAAAATGATTTTGGCATAGTGAATTTTTTAAAGAGCAGGTGATAATGAAAAGCATAGTCCCTCCTCTGCTTCATCTTTTAGTGGTGGAAAACAGTTTTAAAGCAGGGTAGGTCATACTTTTGGCTTGAAACTTTTTTCAAAATATATCTTTTAGGGACCATTTTTAATTATATACACAACTGCTATGATTAATGTCAAAGTATGTGATTAAATGAGCCAGTTGTAAAATCAGCTATATCCCTGAGTCACAGGAATGAACAATGAGAGAGGGCACTTGTCTAAATCTGCATGACTAACATTTCTACAACCATGGGGGAGTTAGCATATGGCATCTGCTACAGACACATAAAAATTCAATTAAACTATCAGCTATCAGAATCACCATGGAGCAAATATCAACATGGAAAACCGTGACCTAATTATATTATGAATTTTAAACCAGAAGTAAAAATTATATTCCAAGTCATTCACATTGACTGACTCACTCCGCAGAAAGCTGAACATTATTTTAAATAATATATTCACTGGAACTGGAAATAAAAAAATCTCTTCCCTTATTTATTACTTTTTGTCAGATTCCTATGAAACATAATTTCATAATAACTGAAAATATGAAATTTAGTAATTGAAGATATAAAACTGAGGTGACAGGAGGTTAAATTTTAAGACTCTAAAGCACATTTTGCAATTCTACCCTTGAAGATAAGAAAGTTCAATAAAAATTTTTATTGCCTTGCAACTCTCTTCCCATGCTCTCTGATTATGAAAAACACAAGTTGTACTCTGAGAAAAAGTGACAAAGCTAGGTCAAGAATTAGCTCTTACTAAGAGTGAACCTACCCTGGTAAGCCCCAACTAGATGGTCCATGAAGAAGTTGGCATCTCAGAGACACATGTCTGTATCTGAAGTTCTCTCTAGTACTCAGTTCAGTGTATCAAAAAGAGGCTACAAAATATAGCCTTCTTCTTCTATAGATCATGCATGTGGCCATGGTCACAGGGGTATGAAATCATACTAAGGTGGGGAAACCTAGTAGAAAAATGGAGATGACAGCTGCATTGTGCCAAGAAGATAATATCCTGGAGGAATATAATGTAGGCATGGGGCACTTATACTTACATGTCCCATGGTTCTTATGAACTTTGCCTTCTTTAGTGATGGATGACCAGAATTGACTGGTGTATTGTTAAGGAAATGGCTAATAGTTAATTGAAAATAGAAACTTCTATGAAATATGACAATACAAATCCCAATCAGAGAAGTTTTGTTCAGTCTTATATTAGTCAGGGTTCTCTAGAGGAACAGAACTGCTAGAATGAATTATATTAAAATGAAAATTAATTAGCCAGGCATGGTGGCACATGCCTTTAATTAAAGCACTGGGGAGGCAGAGATAGGAGGATCACTATGAGTTTGAGCCCACCCTGAGATTACATACTTCCAGGTCAGCCTAGTAGAGTATATCCCTACATTGAAAAAACAAAAAGAAAAAAAAAAAAGAAAAGAAAAAGGGAATTTATTGGAATATCTTACTAGTCCAAATAGCACTTATAGGCCCAAGAATCAAGGAACCCAGTAGCTGCTCAGTCCACGTGGCCAGATGCCTCAGCAGTCCGAATCTGGCACTGAAGGCCTATAGGCTTTCTGAGGAGCCATTGGTTTTCAATCCACATGGGTCTTCAGTTGACACTGGTCTTCACTGGTCTTCAATCCACACTGGAAGGCAGCAAGCAGCTCCAGCAGCCAAGTGGAAGGAAGAAAGGAACTCTTTTTACCCAGAGCTTCCATACACAAAGTTCTCATTTGAGAGGGGCCTACCACTCTGGGGGAAGGGCTCACTCTGGGGGAAGGACTTCCTCCTTCAGTTAATCCTTCCCTCAAGCAACCTCAGAGACTCACTCTAAAAGGGATTTCTATGGATTGCTAAATGGATCACATTGGCAACACCTAAACCATCACAAGTCTTAATCTAGCAATACAGCAATGAGTCTCGTTGCTGCACACATGTCCAAGCACAATAGCACTGCAGCCTCACATTTCTGAAGCACTCATCCTGACATGCAACCTAACCTTCATCTGTTAGATGTGCCATTGGGGCTCTTGCCCACCTGGTAAATCCCTTATACTGCCTTAGAGCCTAGTGTGGATATCCAGCAGTACAATGGCACATCTTTCATGCTGCCATAATGTTTTCACATACAAACTTCCTGATAGAACCTAGCAGGCTGAACAAACACAAACATGCTTATATATACATAATGTGACTTTTGATTATGAATTTTATGACAAAGGAGACTGATTAAAAGTAATTTATGTGAGAAAGTTTTTAGTGGAAGTATCTTTAAATTCCATGAATTCTAATAAGAGTAGGAGGAACCTAGTGGGAAGGGCTCAATATTTGCATTTCTTTCCAGAGATTCTTTTCTTAAAAAAGAGTAAATCTAGCACACATTCTAACATGGATGGGAGTAACAGAATATCCTATTAAACATCATGAAAACCACATTGGTAAAATGTATTAGAGAGAATGTAAGAGTCAAAGGAAGGGTAGGACTCCTTATAATGTGCTCCCCCAGACACAAAATGGCCTGGATATCCATGACCTTACAGGGCTGGACACTACCTACACAAGACCATCATAATAGGAGGGAAAGATCATGACATCACAATAAGAGAGACTAATTGAGGGGGGAGGAGATATGATGGAGAATGGAGATTCAAATGGGAAAGTGGGGGAGGGAGGGTATTACCATGGGATTTTTCTTTTATAATCATGGAAGTTGTTAATAAAATAATTGAAAAAATATATTGGAGAGATAATATTGATACTCATAGGGAATTCTTTAAGTTTGTTTACTTCATACTATGCAATGGAAATACATGTTACAGCAGTCTTATTTCAAACTACTTACTGTGGATAGATATTTAGAGCCACAAATAGTACCAGTATAATAACCTAAAGTCGAAATCCCAGTCCTGGGTCAAATAAAGTACTGAAGTTTGTGATCCTGAAATATAGGATTGGCTAATAATGATGTGTTTATCTAATTACTATCACAACAGCTAATGAAAATTTGCAGTGTTTTCTATTCCTGTAGAATATTGTCCTCTGTGGAGGTAAGGAGCAATAGAGAGCCATCTGCACTCTAATACAGAGGTACTTGCTCAGTCATATTCATCACTGTTCCATTCATAAAAGCAAGGAAGTGGAATCAGCCTGGTGCCCATCAGAAATACTGATGAATGAATAATAAAAATGTGTTATCTATACACAATTAAATTTTAATCAGCAATAAATATATATTAAATTATGAAATGTGCTGGAAAATGGGTGAAACAGGAAAATGCATCATGTGAAGTAATATAGACTCAAAAAGGAATATGCTGTATGTTCTGTCTCATATGGGCATCTTAGCTTCAAATTTCTAATTTGTGTGTTTAAGTTGAAGTGATTATAGAGGCCAGGAAGTTTAAAAGAGGACATGAGTAGAAGACAAAGAGGTTTGGGGGTAATAGAATGACAGGTGTGATATGGAAAGGAAATTTTTAAATACAAATGGAAAAAGAGGGAAAGGAGGAAGTAGGGGTGGATAAACCAAAATTATGGATATATGAAAATTCCATATGGAATTTTCTACATTATAAGCTTATTAAAATATATTCAGAGTTTGAACTAACATACCTTACATGAACAGATGAAACTGATTCCAGGGCTGGATAGATGGCTCAGGGTTTAAGGCACTTGCCTGCTATTCCTAAGGACCCAGGTTCAGTTCCCATTACCCATGTAAGCCAGATACACAAGGTGACACAAATCTGGAGTTCATTTGCAATGGCTAGAGGCCCTGGTGTGTCCATTTTCTCTCTCTATATATATAATAAATAAACAAATAAATAAAACAATTAGAAGGAAACCAAACAAAACAACAACAACAAAAAAACTACTTCCAAAAGCCACAGATAGGTTCTTGTCTGGTGGCAATTTGGTAATTACTGCCTTGCTGGAGGATGTGTGTTATTGTTGTTATTGGGGGTGTGCTTATGTGGGCTATAGCCAGTTTCACCTTGCCAATGCTTGGCATACTATTCTGTTGCTGTTGTCCACCTGATGTTTGCCAGGAGGTGATATACAGCCTCTGATTATGCCATCATTTCCTCTATCTTCATGGAATTTGCCCTCAACTCTATAAGCCAAAATAAACTCTTTACTCCCATAAGCTACATTTGGTCAGGTGCTTTGTGTCAGCAACCAGAAGGTAACTACAACACCTACCCATCTGTGGACCCTGAGTATTTCACAACTCTTCTGCCAGGAAAGATGTGTCCACTGATAAAACAGTGTCATGAGTATTATGGGAATAACCAACTACTTTCTTATTGTATTTGAGACCCATTCATAAGAGGAGAATCATGTCTGGTAACTGGTGATAAGCCCATGACTATGTATATAGTTTCTAGGGGTTAACTTACTACTGTGGTCATGGTTCTATCTCCTAATATTTACATTAATTATTTATATATTATTATATCATATATTATATATTTATTAATATTTATGTTTGCACCTTCTAAGTATTTATGTTTGTAGGCATAGATTAGTGCTCTTTGGTGTCAATCACAAAAGAGTGTTCTTTCTGCAATGGGTAATAGTTAATACAAAGATAACTAGCTGACAAAACTGCTGTGCACTCATCCACAAACAGGCCATCTAAACCACCCCTTCTAAGGTGCAGAGAACCTTGCAGAAGAGGGGTCAGAAAAAATGCAAGAGTCAGAAGATAGGGAAGAATACTGTGGAATGCTATCTTCTGGATATGACTATTACCTATGACCTCAGAGTAGCTATGTTTTCCAGCATATATCTGAGCAAATCAACATTTCATCATGGATTTACTCCCCCGCAGTAACAGTTGTAAAATTTGTAAAATTATAGTAAAATTGGCTTTGGGGAAAAGGAGTCATAATCTTCAGGGATATAGCTATAGCCATGGGTAAATTTCCAATATTTCAGTAAATAACCTCCCCTTCATGCTCATGTAAGAAAGCCTACTTTGATAGTGGGTCAAAAAAAAGTAAAATGATTCAGGTGTTCCCTGTAAGGGCCTAGTGAAAGTTCAGCCATTTGGTCTGCCTTTTAGGAAGTAGAATTTTATGGTGTCATTGCCATTTGGGTCTAGATTTGTGTTTCCCACCCCTTCGATGTCCTCCCCTCCCTCCCCATCCATCCTACTGTCTAGTCCACGAGATGCTTGCTGGGTATGTAAGGTATCTTGGGTAGATTCAGGTTAGGGGCTGTAGATGAGTGACACTACGTGGCGCTTTTTTTTTCTGTGATTGGGTAAGTTCATTGAGAATGATCTGTCCAAGACTAACCTTAATCTTCTACATCTTTCCTCCCTCCCTCACCCCCCTTCTCTGTCTCTCTCTCTCTCTGTCTCTCTCTCTCTTCTCTCTAACTCTTGTATATTAGTTATCTTTTTCCTCATTTTCTTAGTGGGCACTGACCTGTAACTCCCAGTACCAGCATGGGGCTGTCATCCACAATGAGTTTTTGATCAGAGAGACTTACAAGGTTTCCTAAAAGACAGACAGATTTCTGTCAGACTACTTGATGACCCACCAAACGTTAGTGGTAAGAACCTACTGCTGAAGACACCTTATGTGATTGACATGCAAATTAGAATGGCATGGCTGGAAGTTGGAAGAGAGTCAGTCCCCAGACAGTCAGCGCGTCTAATGCCAGAAGGTACTACATGGGCGACTGGGGGAAAATGACCAATATCTCTCCAAGCAACTCATGGTCTAACCTACTTAGCAGCAAATAACCTGTTCTGATGCCCACACAAGTGCAGTAGTGGCACACAGCCATGGTGGGGAACCAACTGCTCTTAATTTGGCTAACTGATCCCCTCAGTGGTACAGGACCCATAGCTGGATCTGGGAAATAAGTCAGAACCATATCCAAACATAAGCCCACTCTCCAATATCAAGCTACCATCAATCATGGACTACAAGAAGGCCTACACCTATTAAATTCTCTGTAAAAAAAAAAAAAAAAAAGTAATGGTTATCTCATTTGTCCTGGTGCTAACTTACTCTCCATTGGAGAATCTGCTTCTCTTTTTCAGATAGATGTAGATCCTAAGGAGAGAGCCACCCCATCATACCTCAAAAGGCCCCGGCTGAAACTAAGAAAACTTGGCAAAACAAGCAAGGGTGCTGTTTTCCTGATGAACCGAATACCAGCATAAGGGTGAAGGGGAACAACACGAGAAAAATCAACTCCTACCAAATCAGAGAGCCAGAGCCTCAGAGGCCCCCAACACCTCATCACTGAAGCAGACCAAAAATGAACCCAACATGGCTCAGGGAAATTTTGTGGAAGAGGGGCCGGAAAGAATCTCAGAGCCACATGTTGGGTCATGATATGGAGAGACATTTATCCTACCCATATCTGTGGGCTAACTCCAGAATGCATGACCCATATACCTCAACAAGGAGGGCCCAACGGGAGGGGGTAGGTCATGGATGAGCCTAATAATGGTACCAAACTGACTGTATTTGCTGAATACAAAACTAATTAATAAAGAAAATAAATAAATAAATAAAATAACATAACAAAGTGATAAAAATAAGTAAAATGAAAATAGGATGGATGTTAGTTGTAAAGAAAAATGGGTTTTAGTGGGAGTTGTGGTTTATAAGAGAGAGTGATTGTGGTGAATCAGATCAAAATACATTATAGGGAAATTTGGAACTCTACTGTATCAACACAGAAAACAGTAGTCACATACCAGATCTTAATGGATCTATTATGATCCCGAAGATGTTATTTCTCCAGTTCACATGTTCATGGTCAAACCCATTTCAATTAAGATGGGTACAGACCTCAAGATAATAGAAGGACTGAAGTATTCTAAACAACCTTGAACATCCATGCATTTCCTCAGAGCAGCTTATGTACATTGCTTTTCTTGACAAGGGTTTATTGTTGTGAAAGGAAAAGTGATTCTTGTTTCATGGAATTTATAGTACCTTACAACGTAGAAAAGGATTCTGAGTGGGATGAAACATTGTCCTAAATATGTGATTTGTGAATCATAGAGAAACTTCCATACTCAAAGTCTATAAGCACCCCTGCAATCTCTCTTGACCCCACACTACTCTCCTCATGGCCTAGCTTTCATGTCTTCCTTTACAATAACACCAAACATGCTCCAGGGTTCTGCCCTTGCCTCTCTCTTATTTTTTTTTTCTTTATTAGTTAGTTTTGTATTCAGCAAATACAGTCAGTTTGGTACCATTATTAGGCTCATCCATGACCTAACCCCTCCCCTTGGCCCCTCCTTGTTGAGGTATACGGGTCATGCATTGTGGAGTTAGCACACAGTTATGGGTAAGCTAACCTCTCTTAACCCCACTTTGCTTTCACAGGCTTGGTGACATTAACTTACTTTGTATCAGAGCTTTAGATACCATTTGCCTTTCGCCAGCAAATTTCAAACATACCTCCATTGCCAATCCAACATCAAGCAGATTATTTTAGGTGAATTTCTTCTGATTTTTCCTTCAAACTTATTTTTTTCTTCAATTTTCTCTGTCTTATTGATAGGAAGACCCTGTGTTTGGTTACTAAGGCCAGAAATTAGAAGGATTCTTGACTAATCTGTTTATCTGTTAAGTCAATAATTTGGCTCTACCAACCATTCCAAAAACATATATATGGAAAGAAAACACAGTTTATTACACTGAGATAACATGTAAGCACCATTTATTCCACACTAGCCTCACAGATTTCTGTACGTGCACAGTTATCTGCATGTGCCATGAGCAGAAATTACTCATTTCTTCTTGGAACATATTAAACAAAAAAAGTTTCATGTCTGCTTTATTATTTTCCAAATATTTATCTCCAGTGCACTATTCAAAACCAACTTTTCTTTCCCAGAAAATTATGTTATGTTTTGATGTGTCAGATGGCCTACTAATGTAATTCACCCAACTTATTTGAGGACAATCAAGGACATATAATTTTAGCCTACTATATCTCAATGGTAAATAGCAAAAAAAAAAAAAAAAAATCATTCATTTGCTAATATCTCTCACTATTATTTCTCCTTTTTCTTCTTATTAGATGATAAAGTACATTTTCATGCTCTGAAATAAATATGTTATCCTATTTTCATTTAAATTTAACAAATCATAAATAGGTGCAAAATTGAAAACTGTTCAGTAAGAAACTTACCTCTGTGGTCTACTGAAGAAAAGAATGAGAGACCTAGTAACATGCTGTGAATATTGTACTTAATACACAATTTTAAAAGTAAGTATTGAATATATAAACATATATGTGTCAGGCACATGTCTAGAGATTGGTGATTCAATACTGATGAAGGCAGTTGTAGTTTATGCCCCTTAGGAGAACTCACAGTCTATATACTTTTTTCTATTTTTTTTTTATTCACAACTTCCATGATTATAAACAATATCCCATGGTGCTTCCCTCAACTTTCCTCTTTGAAACTCCACTCTCCACCATATCCCATCCCCTTCTTAATCAGTCTTTCTTTTATTTTGATGCCATTATCTTTTCTACCTATTATGATTATCTTGTGTAGATAGTGTCAGCCACTATGTGGTCATGGATATCCAGGTCATTTTGTGTCTGGAGCACGTTGTAAGGAGTCCTACCCTTCCTTTGGCTCTTACATTCTTTTTGCCACCTCTCCCACAATGGACCCTGAGCCTTGGAAGGTTTGATAGAGATATTTCAGTGTTGAGCACTCCTCTGTCACTTCTCAGCATCATGGTGCATTCTGAGTCAAACAAAGGTGACTGCCATCTGAAAAGAGAAGGTTCTCTAACCAAAAGTGAGAGCAGCATTAATATATGGGTATAAACATTAAGAGAAGTGCTTACCGTGCAGTTTGGTGAACACAGTATTTACATTTAGCCAGACACCAGCAGATGATACACCTCTAGGACTCATGACTATTCCTGTTGTAAGTTTCCAGTATCAGGGATATATTCCCTCCCCTGGAGTGGGCCTCCAGTCAAATTAGAGAGTGGTTGGTTTCTTCCATAACAGATGTGCCACTTTTGCACCCATTGGCTCATTTGGCCTGGATAGGCAAATATAAGGTTTGTAATGTCTACTGTTGAGTGTATTTACTGGTGACTTTTTCCTCTCCCATTGAACTACATGTGGTGTGGCTTTTTCAGCATTCTGTCAGCTGGTCTACATGGATGAGGTTCTCAACTCAGTTCCAGCAGGACTTCTTAATGACCTTGGAGCCAAAGTATGTGGAGTCTTCAACAATAGGGTTTTACCATCTATTCCTGGTGGGAAACCAAGGGCTTCAAAAATGGCCTCTAATGTTTTGGGGCCATCAAGGACCTCCCTGGCCAATAACTCAGTGGAAGGTATCCAACCCTGGCACTGAAAATTTTCTACTAACAATCTATGGCTCCTGTGTGTTCTGTTGTCCAAAAACGTAGGTATCCATATGACTTATTTACATCCTCTTAGATTTTGATTATCCCTCCCTCAACCTTTCCTTTACTCAATCTCTCCCCCTGACCCCACTTAGGCCTTTTCACCCCCATTCATCTGTTCTTCTACTTACAAATATACAATACCATCCTATAAGACTTCTTCCCTCTCTTTCTATTCCCTTTATATCATTATTAAAATATTTATCCAGGGGATGGAGAGATGGCTTAGTGGTTAAGGCATTTCCCTGCAAAGCAAAAGGATCCCGGTTTTACTCTCCAGGATCCCATGTAAGCCAGATGCACAAGAGGGAGCATACATCTGGAGTTTGTTTGCAGTGGCTGGAGGCCCTGGCATGTGTATTCTCTCTCTCTCTCTCTCTCTCTCTCTCTCTCTCTCTCTCTCTCTCTCTCTCTCAGAAAATAAAATGTTTATCCATAATTTTAATTAACATGTTTAATTCCAGAAACTGTTCTATCTACTCTTTAGCTTATATTTTCCTTAATTTTTTTCTTTATTTGTTATGTACATAGTCAGTGTGCAAACAACCATGTTGGTACCATGGTTAGCCTCCTCCCTGTCCTCCCCACTCCCAAGGAACCCTCCACATTGGAGACTGTGGATCATGCATTGTGGGGGTAGCCATCAGTTATGGGGAAGAGGCAATGTCTCTGTGTATAATGTCCCAATGTGTGGCTCTAACAATCTTTCTACCCCCTCTTCTGTGAACTGCCCTGAGCCATTATTGGTTCATTATTGGTCTACTTCAGTGATGAGGTAGGTCTTGTGAACTTCTGTGTCTCTAGATCTCTTGTTTGTTAGGAACTGAGTGTTCTCTGTGTCTATCTCCTTTACCCTTGTGCTGACACCAGGTTCCCCTAGAAAGCAACACTCTTGCTAATTTCTCCAATTACTCTGTGGTTTCCACTGGGGCCCTGGTGAGGTGTGATGTCTGATCTGATGAGGGTACACTAAGATGTCATAAAAATATCAAGGAGGAGAAACCAAGGCTAATTCACCATCAAAGTTCACCTGGATATTACACTTTGCAAGGTGCCGACTGAAGGATGATTAGAAAGGGCAGAGGATTTGTTAGCATTTTAAGCAGAATAAATGTCTTGTACAAAGACCCTAAGGTAAAATAACACCTTCTGAAAGACCCCCTAAAAGCTCAAATTGTTTAAACAGGAAAGATGCAGTGAATGTCCGGAAGCTGGACCCTAACCTGGAGCCACTTCTAAGCTTCAATCAGCCTTTACTTCACAGGGACAATGCACACATTTATGAACCACCAAATGTGTGTTTCAGAGAGATTTCTCTGGCCACATTGTGAATAAGACACAAAAAGGTAGTGAGATCAGAAGTGGAAACTGGTTTAAAAATACTTGACATAATCTTGGAATGACATTGTGATAACCTGATGAAAAAAGTGAGGACTAAGAATGGTCATATAATGGAGATTTTACAAGTCTGAGCTGTTGCCAAATAGAATTTCAGTAGCACCATGGATTTTAAATTCTAAACATAGCCTTATAACTGAACTTGTTAAGCATCTACTATCAAAATATGCAAACCTTCATCTGCAAACCAAGTTTCAAAGAAGTTAATTAACTTAATTACGGTCACACAGTTCATTACTGACATATCTGAATTGAATGTAGGACTTCAAGCCCTGTGAGTACAGCTGAGGGTTTTCTATATACAAATGTTCTGGGCATCTTAATGAAATGAATTCATAGTCATTCATCTAAAATGCACTAAAGTAGGGTTATGAACTAACATGGTCAAAAGGTGTTTCATTTTGATCCACATAATTAATATTTCTGAAATTTTATGTGCTTGACTATCTTCCAGAAGCTAGTTTAAGCCCATTTGAATCAGTCTACATATATTTACCTCCACCTCTAAATAAGAACAGCCTCACTGTCTCTACAAGACACCCCTGCCATGCCAGTGGACAGTTAAACATCAGTAGACACAGTTTTCCTATGCATTAACAAGCCGTCTTGAATGGATGGTTACTGAAATGATGACTAGGGGAATCAAAATCATGAATAAAATATGGGAGTCAGGAATGCAACTTATAAAGTTTCTTATCAAGTCTGTGGACTCAGTGTGCTCTCAGAGGTGGTGTCTCACCTTGGGTGACACAAATGAATGAGGACTGATTTTAAAAAAGGAGTAAAATCTAGATTTGCACCTGAAGTTGAATTTTGTCAGCAGTGTTATCACTGGGATCCAAATAGAATGTGTTAATTTTTCTTTGTTTTGTCAGAGTTCAGCGTGAAAAGCGAGCTGCCAAGTAGAACAGAAAGTAATTTTAAAAAGTGAAAATAGAACAGGTGTTTTAATTTTTCTCCCCATTTGCAGAGTCCTTTACTTTTTTAATTTTTTTTCATCAGCACAAGAAGAATCAGATTTCACTGTGTTGTATTTCAAACCTATTCTTTTTGTTTCCCCTCCCATTTTCCTCCCTACCTTCTTCCCCTTGTGTCCTCCCCCATCATATTCTCCTTCTCACTTTTGACACTACACATTTCTTTTTTACCACACCTCTTTTTCATCACCTCTTCTTTCCCTCTCATGGTCTCCTATCTTGATTCATAGCTTATACACAGTCTCATATCCCCTTATTTACACACACACACACACACACACACACACACACACATATATATATATATATATATATATATATATATATATATATACATGGGCATTAAGATTTACATATGAGAGAACATGTAAGTTTTGTCTTCCTAAGCCTGGGTTGCCTTAATTAGTACTGGAAAACAGGTCATTTCAAGAGAGAAAAGAAGCATAGTAAACAAAAATATATAACATTTTGATAAAAATCAAATTCTTCTTAGACCCAATATACATTCTTAGTTTGCTTAGCCAGAGTGAGACATGGAAGATACCATATAATTTTTGACTAGTCAGTGTCCATTGGAGGAAAAGTGGATTATTATACTATGAAAAATTAGAGATGGGGAAAATGAGATAGTTTCACATACATAATATATTTTTAGACTCCCGAAGTAAATATTCTAGGTCTTGATGAAGCCATAAATATTTTTGAGTTCTGATGAACCTTCTCAAATCCAATCATTATTTAAAAACTACAGGGATAAACAGATGGCTTAGTGATTAAGGTGCTTGCCTACAAAGCCAAAGGGCCCAGGTTCACTTCCCCAGGACCCACATAAGCCAGAAACACAAGGTGGTACATGAGTCTGTAGCTTGTTTGCAGTGGCTGGAGGCTCTGGCATGCCCATTCTCTGTCTCTCTCTCTCTCTCTCTCTCTCTCTTTCACTCTCTCCTTTAAATAAATAAATAAAAATGCAATAACGTCAAAATAAAAAAAAATGAAACCTACAATGCAGAAGTAAAATAATCAGTCACACAGACTGAATAGCTAAATTTGCTTTGAATACCTTCTAATTAATAAGAAAGATAGTGAGCTCTGTTCTGGACTTCAGAAAGGAGGAATTTATAGAGATGTGGTAGGCAGGATGTAGGCAAGGTTTTAATTCATACATTGCTGAAATGTGTGAAAGTCACAATATTGTCCAAGGAAGTAAAGAATGAAAGGAAACATATCTGGAAGGCAGTATAGCAGATAGAGAGCATGGATTTTTTATGATCAACATGTGGCTTACCCAAATTTTCACTTCTAATGCTTGTTTTGTTATAGGACCAACTATACACACATTACATTTCTTTTCAGGGTTTAAGAGAATTCACTCAAGAATGAGGAAATTTCTTTTCTTTTCTTTTTTTCTTTATTACTTAGTTTTGTATTCAGCAAATACAGTCAGTTTGGTACCATTATTAGGCTCATCCATGACCTACCTCCTCCCCTTGGCCCCTCCTTGTTGAGGTATATGGGTCATGCATTGTGGAGTTAGCCCACAGGTATGGGTAAGATAAATGTCTCTGCATATCATGACCCAACATGTGGCTCTGACATTCTTTCTGCTCCCTCTTCCCCAAAATTTCCCTGAGCCATGTTGGGTTCATTTTTGGTCTGCTTCAGTGATGAGGTGTTGGGGGCCTCTGAGGCTCTGGCTCTCTGATTTGGTAGGAGTTGATTTTTCTCTGTGTTGATCTCCTTCCCCCTTCTGCTGGTATCCGGTTCATCAGGAAAACAGCACCCTTGCTTGTTTCACCAATTTTTCTTAGTTTCATCTGGGACCCTTTTGAGGTATGATGGGGTGGCTCTCTCCTTAGGATCTACTGGGAAACAAGTCAGAACCATATCCAAACATAAGCCCACTCGCCAATATCAAGCTACCATCAATCATGGGCTACAAGAGGGCCTACACCTATTAAATTCTCTATAAAAAAAAGTAAGGGTTATCTCATTTGTCCTGGTGCTAACTTACTCTGCGTTGATGAATGAGGAAAAATTTTAAGTACCTTGGTGGGTGTGTTAATCTACTTTTTGTTGTTATGACAAAATACCCCAGATAATCATCTTCAAAAGAGGGAATTTTACTTTTGACTATAGTTTTACAAGTTTTAATCTGTGTTTGTTTGGCCCTCTATTCCTCTGAGCCTTTGATTTTATCTTGTAGGGGATATATGGGAAAACAGTGTTATTTACCTTATAAAAGCCAGGAAAGGGGGAGAAAGAGGGAGAAAGAGAGAGAGAGAACAGTAGTGTAACAAAATCCTCTCCCCAGAAACCCTTCAAGCTATGGATTCATGAATAGATTAATCCATGATCCAATCTCTACACAAAGGTCACAGTTCTGAACCTTGTTACACTGGGGAAAAGCTTTAGAATGTGAAAATTTGGGTTGTATGGGGGAAATATAAAGTCCAAACCATAAGAGCAAATTATGGAATGATTTATCTGAGAGTACTATACAAATTAAATGGCAAATTGCTGACCTGCAATGGATGCTTTATAAACATTAGTATTTTTAATGCCTCCTTTATTTTACCTTTTTTTATTTTTTTCTTTATTAGTTGTGTACATACTCAGTGTGTAAACAGCCATGTTTGTACCTTCATTAGCCTCCTCCCTGTCCTCCCCCCTCCGAAGGGACCCTCCTCATTGGGAATTGTGGGTCGTGCCACAATTGTGGGGGTAGCCATCCGTTGTGTGGAAGAGGCAATGTCTCTGTGCATAATGTCCCAACATGTGGCTCTAACAATCTTTCTGCCCCCTCTTCCACGAATTTCCCCTGAGCCATGCTGGGTTCATTTTAGGTCTACTTCAGTAATGAGGTCTATGGAACCCTTGTGTCTCTGGATATCTTGTTTGGTAGGAGTTGAGTGTTCTCTGTGTCTATCTCCTTCACCCTTGTGCTGGTACAAGGTTTACCAAGTAAGCAGCACTCTTGTTCATTTCACCAATTACTCTATGGTTTCATCTGGGGCCCTGGTGAGGTGCTATGGGTTCATTTGAAAAAAAGACAGAAACATCTTTTGCTGATAAGTTCCTTTACCTTAGAGGTGTTTTGCCATCAACTGGTCATTCTAAATGGAATTAATAACCTAAATACCCTGGGATACTTTTCCATTTAGAAATTAAATCTCATGTATATTGTCTGCTGGCTATTAAAGACATGAATGAATTCCCTGCTCTAAAGGGCTTGCCTTTACAATTTACAGAATTCCTAACAGTGGATATGGCTTCAGGAGTCAGAACCCCATGTCTCTACCCACAATCTGCTAATCCTATGAAAGATTCTGGGCAATTGAGTTTGTTTCATACACTTCAGTCACACTGCTGTATAGCATGTAGAATTTTGAAAGTGTGAAGTAGCATTTTATATAAAGTAGATCACATGATCTCGTCCACACACAATATTTGTTGTTTCAGTGTGAGCTAGATGTTGCAAGAGATATTAATATTTAATCATTTAAATATTTTCATCTGGTATAGGTGAACCAATAACTAAGCTCTATGTGGTAATTTGGGGGTTGGTTTCATTTTATTTAATTATTTATGCATGTATTTATTTTGATATGGGGTACCATGTAGCTCAAGCTAGCCTGGAAGTTGATATGTAGCTGAGGATGACTTTGAACTCTTTATCCTCTTGTCTCCAGCTCCTGAGTGCTGGGAAGTCAGATGTGCCCCACCACTCTCAGATCAGGTAATTTCTTTAAACCTGTCAAGAACAAAGAGGTTCATGCAGAGAGGAAAGAGTACCTCACAAGGAGGTGAGAGGGGAGATTTGGGCAGCAGTTACATCACTTAGCTGCCTAAAGCAAAATGCTCTGCAATTGAGAAAGTTTGACCAGGTTCTTGATGAAGCCATGCCTTCCTTCAACTTTGGATTACATATGACATCTTGGAACCAGAAGCAGCACATGCATCTCAGGGGACCTTGGTGGACCTAAAGGATAGTGATGACACAGCTAGGATCTTCACCTGCTTCCTTAGCTGTTCTAGTCACAAAGACGGCCCTGCCTCCTCTCGCTCCTCAGGGAACTGAAGGAGGTAATTAGGATTGCCTTTTGTGCTTCCGTTGATTTGCCATCTTCAGTTTTGGTCACAGGATGAACTTCCTTAGATATTCTCAGACCACATCCATTCAAAATGGCCACAAGCATGAGGGCACATAAATATTGCAATCCTAAGCTTAATTGAGAATGTTAATTCTAAGATTCAGCTGAATTACAATGATTCTTATGATTCTTGAGTGGAGTTCTCATCTTAAGAATCAGACAAAAATATAAAAGTTCAATTAGAGAAATTCAATCCAAATCCTTAAAAATAAAGCAGGTTAAGAAAGATAAATATGTTTTCTTTCATATGAGAAAAATAGATTTAAATCACTCACTCACTCTCTCTCTTCTCTCTCTCTCTCTCTCTCTCTCTCTCTCTGTGTGTGTGTGTGTGTGTGTGTGCATGTGTTCATGTATTTCTTTGTACATAGGTCATGAAAATATGAAAAGGATAATGACAGGGCTCCTAAAAGTATAAAAATGGGAATGGAAGAGAGACTAATCAAATATATGTGACATGAAGAAGAAGGAAGGAGTATTTGGAGGGAGGGAGGGAGGGAACCATCAAGAGAGTTAGGAAAGATGAGGAGGGCAGGGCGTCAATTAAGAACAAAGTATAGTCATATATTATGAAAATCAATGAAATCTACTCTTTTGTTTCCTAACTTAAAAATAAAACAAATAATAAAAATAAAATATTGATAAAATCATTACTCTAACAAAATGACTTTATTAATTTTTGCAATGTTTATTTTTTGTTGATGCCTTATTTCATGTCAGGCACTGTGCTAAGATTTTTTACTAGATATGGACATACTTAGTATATAAACAACACATGTTGGTACCATCCTTTCTCTCCTCCTTGCCCTTTTTCTGAAGAGTCCCTCCTCCTTTGGGTTGCAGTTCAACCCCATGGGGATTGTGAGTCATGCATTATGGGGGCAGTAGTCAGTTATGAGGGAGAGGCAGTGTTTCTGTGCATAATGCCCAACTTGTGGCTCTAACAATCTTTCTTCCCCTCTTCTGCAAAATTCCCTGAGCCATAATGGGTGCATGCTAAGTCTACTTCTGTGATGGGCACTTAGGAGCCACTGGATCTCTCATTTGGAAGGTGTTGAGTGTCCTCAGTGACTATCTCCTTCACCCTTGTGCTGATATCAGCTTCACTGAGAAAGCTGTGGTAAGAATTTTTCTGGAACTATCTCATTTAATCCTTTAAAGCATTCTGCTGATGCTAGAATAATAATTAACTTCATGTTGCATATTTGAAAACTGGCTGAGAAGGACTAAGAAAACACAGTAATATTCCTATAGTCCCAGTTACAGAGGAGGCTAAGGCAGGATTATCATTTGGGAGCATAATTTCAACCCCAACATAGACAACCTTGTCTCAAAAGAATGACAAAAGCTGGGTATGGTGGCCCATCCCCACAATCTCAGCACTTGGAAGGTACAGCCAGAAAGGCCAAGGTTGTACTCAGCTTCACGTTGCTGTGATGAACTTCCAAACCAGGCACAGTTTATGAGAGGATATATATATTCAGGGAAAGTTCCATAATGTTGGAAGAAGCTGACCTGCTTTCACGGGTCCAAGCAGAGAGAAATGCCACTCTGCATACCTTTATGCTAGAATTAAGACCCATCCCCAGTAACACCTTAAGGTTGGAATGCAGGACACCTTCTCCAGCCAGGCAGTTGGAAAGCTAAGTTATAAGCTTTAAGAAACTCCTGAATTTATTGGGGAACATTGCTTCAAACTACCACAATTAAGAAAATCTTGCCTTGGCTATGTTTGAGGGCAGTCTGGAATACAATGGATCTTTTATCAAAAAACTAAAACAAAAGTATAATAAATAAAAGTAATAATGATAAATATATGTACATACACACATATTTATTCATATTTATATATATACTTTTTTTTCTATACAGAAATGGGTTGCAGTTACCTTCTCATTCTGGTAAAAACATCTGACCAGAAACAGCTTATGTGAGGAAAGGGTTTATTTCAGGCTTGCAGTTTCAGGGACATTTCCATCAGGGAAGAAGAATCTGGCTCATTTCCATAGATTCATAGGTGAGAAATTCAACCAGTAGCCATCAGGCACAGCCAGCACTCACACTGGCTCTTTACCCACATTGGAGCTGGACTTAAAGATCTGCCCCAGTGATACCTCCTCAAGCAAGCAGCTGGAGACTTAAGAAGGTAGTTTAATCAAAAATACCTCAGGCTATGAGGGACTCTATGTGGAATTGATATTTCTTCCATTCTCATATGTTATTACTGAGGGACTCAGATTTCACCAAAGGTCCTGGAGCTGTATAAGAACACAGATAACATTACTAACAGCTCCTGTTGGAAAATAGCTCACAATAGAAGAATTGGCTTCATTTCTCCAAACAGTGAATATCCCACAGCTAACCATCCACATGTAATATCCTATTGCCAACCATCCATGTGGAAGCTCCATGGCAACCAAGAAAGTATCAAAAAGAATCACTTCATGGTATAATCAGCCCTCAGTGGCCCAGGGCTGCCCTACAGACTCCATGTAGCTTTTACTTCTATATGTCCTGGTCTTCCCCATCTGCAGAGTTGGCTTTCTGGTCACTTTATCCAGTAGCTTAACAGAAAACAAAAAGTTAGCACATGCCTAATTGTAATGATTCAAGCTCCAGAGCCAATATTTATGGAACAAACAGAAAGAAAAACCCATGAAGTGTTAAATTAGAGATGGATTTCTGTGTCCAGTGTGCTACTTCCTATGCATGTCAAATTACACTGAAAATGGTATCTGTAAACCTGAGCAGTAATGCCCCTCTCAAGATCTTCTATAATTAACTGTGATAACCTTCAGGAAGCAGCCAAAGTAGTGTGTTGATTGTACATTGTGAACACAGATTCTGTGCCTGTGAGGGATACCCATGCAGATATAATGCAATGCATTCAAAAGACCTCAAGAGATAGTGGAGAGATATCTCAGTCAACAAAGTGTTTTTCTTTAGAGCATGGGAACCTGAGTTGAATCCCTAGAACATAGATTAAAAATAAAATAAAATAAAAGCTGGGCATAGTGGAACATGATTATAATCCCAGTGCTAGGGAAGTTAGAGATAAGTGCATCCTTTGAGTTCACTGGCCAACTAGCTAGTCTATACTAATCGGACACCTTCAGACCAAAGAGAGACCCTATCTCTCAAAGAGATAGGGAGCAGTTGTCAGAATAAAACCAGAGGTTGCCCTCTGGCTTCCATGCACACACATGCATGTGTACCTGAATATGTGTGCCCACAAAGACCAGCCAGTGGAGCTGCAGTATCTATCTGTTCAACTATAAGGCAAGAAGCATGTTCATAGCCTTTGTGAAGTCATCAGGTCAGAGCCTCTCAGTCGTCTCACATTAATTTTCTTGTGTAGACAATAAAACTTAATAGATGTTGGCTCAGAAGGGTCAGGACTTCAGATGCCGGAAGTGGAGGCCATGCTCTCCTCTCAGCTGAATTCACTTACATACAGATTACACTTAAACACCAGCCATTACACAGCCCAGACGAGATTTCCAGATGTTCATATTTGGGAGTCCAGTCCTGCATGTCAGCATACTGGTCTGAACTATGCTTGCTGGTGATAGATGATCTCTTCACCCTTAAACAAACTCTCTGGAAAGACAGGGACACCGTGTCTGGTCACCACAGAGCTAATCCCCAATTTCTAGGCACATAAGAGGCTCCTTTCCTGGCTATGGCAGGAGCTTCATCCATCAGTGAAAGGAAATATATGTTCTGTAACATGTTCAGTTACTTATGAGGCCAGGAATGCAGGACGCTGGGGTAGCTACAATTCTGGATCCAAACCTTATGTTTTCCTATACAAACTGAATCAAGAGACAGAGAGAGAGAAAGAGAGAGAGAGAGAGAGAGAAACTACCCCTTTATCACCTCTACTGAAGTGATTTTTTTTTTTCCCAGTAATAACAAGAGTTGTGAAGTTGATACCCACGTCTAATTATAGCAAGTCTAAGGATTAAGTAATACCATTCAGCCAGAATGAAAAAAGCACTTTTCTAAACCCAGTTCAACCCTCCACTCAGAGCACGGTGCATTAACAAATGATCAAAAGGTGTGGATTTTCTAATGTCCCAATGGCCCCTGTGAAGAAATGGCAAATATTCTATTAACTATAAGCCATGAAGTCATTTTATAAACTTGAAACTTATTTCTCCCATCTCATGCTGGAGGAGGTCATGAGGACTGTATGGTATATGCACTTGAACACTGACTTTTAAACAAAAAGATTGAGACGACTTATTTATGAAGATTTGTAAATTATGTTGCTATTTCATTGAGATTTTGCGGACTCCTGTGAAGTAAAATTTCCCCCATGGTATCCCCATCTCATCTAATCCCTCTGTTTCATCTTTCCTTCACTACTAAGATTTCCTGTATTTGGTGGCTTACTTTGAAACAGTAACTCACTTCTAAATGTCATTTAGAAATATATTTATTATGTGTTCCTGCACAGTACAAAGCACTACCTTATAAAATGCAAGTACCACATATAACTACAAAGGAAATTGTCCCTCAAAGTCATTATTCTTTGGTGATAAGGACAGGTGGTAGAGTTAATACCATCAAATAAAATCATAATGGAGAAAGTTGAGGAAAAATATAAACTAAACTAAAGTAAACTGACATATGCTTAGATGTACATATTCCTGACCTCACCAAGAAGTATGGAAGCAAATCTGATTTCTATTTTTCTGGTAAAATAGAGAAGGCAAAGTTATATGACTTAACCAAGTCTGCACAGATGAATTCCTTGCAAATTCAGTAACAGAAATCTATAACTAATAAGTACTGTTTCCAACTTAGCTACACATTTGAAAAGCATGAATGAATCACAGTAGTACTTTATTTGTCACTGTTCTGAGAGACATATTCCCTTGAGCAATCAAACAAGTTAAACAATACTTCTATGGTCAAACTTCATACTTCAAATGTATGTAAATAAACCATCATGCAAATAAAATAAAGAAATGCATATTTAAATCTGTGTAATATTATAACAGTTTTAATGATTAATAGTAAATATTCTAACCACACAATAAAATAAATAGCAGAAAGCAAAAATCATGTATGGGAAAATGTTTATTGGCATGGAAAAATAATGTTCACTTGTGGCTAAAAAGTAAAATGGGGCTGAAAACAGTACTAAATTACAGTGTTTATGTAAAGAAAAACTGTAGAAAAATCCTAGCAGAGCATATGCCAAATTTAATAGCACAATGGTGGTATTATGGCTAGTTTTTGCTTCTTTTCCATATAAACTTTCATGCTTTCTAACATTAAGTTCTACCATAGCAGCAATTATGGAGAAACAGCAAATCACTTTGTGGAAGTGTGAGAGCAAGTGTATGTGTGAGTGTACCTATGCACGTGGTCATATAGATCAGGGTTTGAACCTCAGGCCCTGTCCACTGTTTTGTGAGACAGGGTCTCACATTGTCCTAGAGCCTGCCAGTTTGGCTACACTGGATGGTCTGTGAGCCCCAGAGATCTTATTCTGTTTCCAGATTCATCTAATTTCTTGAAACTCATAATTTATTTTTCTTTATAGCTGCATTATATTCAATTGTGACTATTATATTTTTATTATTCAACCATCTGTTGGTAGACATGCAGGCTGATTCCATTTCCTTGCTCTTGTGAAAAGAACAATAAATATGGATGGGCAAGTATGTCTGTGGTGGAATGTAGAGTCCTTTGGGTATATACACAGGAATGGTATAGCTGAGCTATCTGATAATTCTAGTTTTAGTTTTTTTGAGAAACTTCCATGTGTATTTCCATGGTAGCTGCACAAGTTTGAACTTCTACCAACAGTAAATGAGGGTCTCTATTTCCTCACACCCTCCCCAACAACTGTTGCCATTGTTTTCTTCATGATAGCCATTCTCACTGGATTGAGATGGAATCTCAAGGTAGTTTTTAGTTTGTAATTCCCTGATGGCTAAAACTGTTGAAATTTTTTGAAGTATTTATTTGCCATTTGTGTTTCTTCCTTTTAGAACTGTAAGTTCACTTCCTTAGATTATTTCTTAATAAATACCTTTGATATTTTTGTTGTTTAATTTAAGTAGGTTATTTTATATATTCTGTTTAGCACCTGTATGAACTGTTTGGTAAAGACGTTCTCCCATTCTATAGGCTGCCTATTCACTCGGCTGATCGTTTACTTTGTTATAATTTCTGTAATGCCAGTTTAGGGGTTACTTCCTATGCTACAGAGGCCCATTCAGAACATTCTAGTCTATATCCTGGTATTTTCCATAGGTTGTCCTCTAGTAGTTTCAGCATATCAGATTGTAAATTGAGGTTCTTCATTGTTTCAATTTATTTTTGCGGAGGGTGAGAAATGTATATCTAATGTCTTTCTTCTGTAGGTAAATATCAAGTTTTGCTATGCCTTTGTTAAAGAGGATGTCTTTTCCCAACATATATTTCTGATAACTTTGCTAAAAATTAGGCAGCCATATTTGTATGAGCTTATTTCTGGGTCCTTATTCTGTTCCGTTTGTCTACATGTCTGTTTCTATGTCAGTACCATGCTATCTTTATCACTAGGGCTTTGTAGAATAATTTCAGGTCAGGTATTTTGATATCCCCTCCAGCAATGCTTTTTTTACTTAGGAGAAGAAAAATTTTAAAACACCCAGATATCTTAATCTTTCTTGAACAAATATTGTGCTGTAAGTGCTCACGGAAGTATAAGCCAGGCAAGAAAGCAAAGTCCAAATCTTACAGATTTTTGCTTAGGGTGGAGAAGGTGAGATATGTCAACACAGGATATTCTGGTTTGGGGAAGTGGTTCTATGTTCTCTCTATGGATCAGAACATAACAACAATAATAAAAACAATTATTAGCTGGAGAAATAGCTTAGCAATTAATGTGCTTGTTTGCAAAGCCAAATGACAAAGGTTTTATTCCCCAGAACCCACATAAGCCAGATGCACAAGTTGGCACATGTGTCCAGAGTTCATTTGCAGTAGCTGAGGCACACACACACACTCTCTCTCATAAACAAATAAATAAATAAAATAAAAAGAAATACTTCCGGAATTCTAAATGAACATATATTAGCCAACATGCTAAATATTTCTACATATCTTGCTCAAAGAATCCTCATAGAAAACTGAGAAGGCAAATAGTGTCACACAGCCATGATGGGAAACCAACTGCTCTTGATTCTGCTAACTAATCCCCTCAGTGGTACGGGACCCATATCTGGAGCTGGGAAACAAGTCAGAACCATATTCAAACATAAGCCCACTCTCCATTATCAAGCTACCACAAATCATGGGCTATAAGAGTGCCTATACCTATTAAATTCTCTATAAAAAGTAAGGGTTATCTCATTTGTCTGATGCTAACTTACTCTCTGTTAGAGAATCTGCTTCTCTTTTTCAGATTGATGTAGATCCTAAGGAGAGAGCCACCCCATCATACCCCAAAAGGGCCCTGGCTGAAACTAGGAACAATTGGCGAAACAAGCAAGGGTGCTGTTTTCTTGGTGAACCGGGTACCAGCACAAGGGTGAAGGAGATCAACACAGAGAAAAATCAACTCCTACCAAATCAGAGATCCAGAGACCCAGAGGCCCCCAACACCTCATCACTGAAGCTGACCAAAAATGAACCCAACATGGCTCAGGGAAATTTTGGGGAAGAGGGGGCGGAAAGAATGTCAGAGCCACATGTTGGGTCATGATATGCAGAGACATTTATCCTACCCATAACTGTGGGCTAACTCCAGAATGCATGACCCGTATACCTCAACAAGGAGGGGCCAAGGGGAGGGGGTAGGTCATGGATGAGCCTAATAATGGTACCAAATTGACTGTATTCACTGAGTACAGAACTAATTATTACAATTTTTAAAAAGTAACTAGCCCCAAAATGGTAAGAGCAAAAAAATAAATAAATAAAAGAAAGTGAACAGGCTAGTATGGGAATAGGAGACATGAAAATCTGATTTAAACATGATGATATCAAGGAAAATATGAAGCCTGCAGGTGGAGTTCTTCAGCAGTGAGAAACTTGAATCTTTCATTGAAAAGAGACATTGGGGATAATGATGAAGAATTGGAGATAATGTACAAATAGAAGTTCCTTGAAAACCATTTTTGTGGAGTAAGTAATGAGGGTACACTATGCAGAATATGAAATGGTCAGTGACAGAGAGAGGCAGGTAAGTGTGACATTTGAAGGACATTACCAAAGAAACATTTCCACAGAGTCATCAGTGAATTACAAGAACAGGTCCACAAAAGGCAGAGTCCCAAGAATATGGTGATAGCCAAGAGCTAGGGCTAGCGGGAAGCAAGATAACATAAGAATCAAGAGACTGATGAGATGACTCAGTGAGTAAAGTGCTTTCTACACAAGCATGAAGACCAGAGTTTAGTGTCTCAGAACAGACAAAAATGCCAGATGTCACATCACAGACCTGTAATCGCAGCTCTAGTGATGGAGAGAAAAAAAATTCCCAGGCATCACTGGGTAGCCAGTCTAGCTGACTTGGTGAGCTCTATATTCATTGAGAGACAGCAATTGAAAAAGACATATAACATCTGGCCTCCACACACGTTTGCTCAGACTTGCACCCATACAGTTATGAATATCAAAGACACACGGATACCACACACACATATATACATGCAAAAAAATAAGGAATCAAATGCGCCTATTCTATTTGGCAATGTGAAGTTATTACTGCTCCCTTCTGATGAGGATGGAAGCCATGTTGTTGATGACTGAGGTGTAAAAGTGAAACGAAGAAGCATAGAAGGCTTGAGCTGCTAAAGGTGTGCATAAGAAAGGAAGCCTGGTAAGGCTGTGGGGTGGAGCAGTGACAGCAGAGGACACAAGTACAAGAGACCACAGGCTAAGAATGGTTCAGTTCTTACTTCATGGTGGTTTGAGTGTAGAGTGTCCCCAGAGCTTCCTGTGTAATGAGCAATGCTGGAGGAGTGTGTCACTGTAAACAGACCTGGAAGTGTTTTACCCCTGTCCTCTAGGTGTTCAGATATAGCTCTCTCTCTTCTTCTTCCCTGCTGCCATGTAATGACAAGAGCCAGCTCCTGTTCTTGCCATGAGTATCCCGACATGAAACTTCCCTTCAAACTCTAATCTGCAATAATTCCTTCCCTTCAATAACCTGCTTCTGGTGAGATATTTTTCCCTACCAATGAGAAGGCAACTCCTATATTAGGCAAGTAAGAGAGGCTAAAAAGCCTGATTCTCTCTGAGTTCACTTCCCTAAGTACCATGTAAACAGCTGGGCCTAGTTGTGCATGTTTGCATCCCAAGTTCTGTGGAGAAATGAAACCAGAGTCAATAGGGTTTGTCAGTCAGCCAGTCTGACCAGAAATGACAGCTCAGAATTCAGTGAGAAACTCTACCTCAAGGAAACAGATGGATGATCAGTAGATGATGACCCTTAATGTTCTCCTCTGGCCGCCACACGTTTATACACAGGCCATGCACATCTGTACATACACTGTGCATACACTATGATACACACATCACACACACTACATATGTACATGTAAAGAAAAGAAAGAGACCAGGGACTATATTCTGGTCTCTTTACTGCACTGGGAGGAGAACGAGGAAGTACTACTTAAAGGAAGAGAGTTCCTATCCCAATATAGGGATATCTTCTGACCTCCACATATTCATTGACATTGGTTACAACTCAGGTACCTGCAATTGCCTAGGATTATCCCCTGAGGTTCAGAGTCCCTGCTAGGGTTTATTCTTTTTTTTTTCTTTTTTTTGAGTTTTTTTCTTTATTAGTTAGTTTTGTATTCAGCAAATGCAGTCAGTTTGGTACCATTATTAGGCTCATCCGTGACCTACCCCCTCCCCTTGGCCCCTCATTGTTGAGGTATACGGGTCATGCATTGTGGAGTTAGCCCACAGTTATGGGTAAGCTAAATGTCTCTGCATATCATGACCCAACATGTGGCTCTGACATTCTTTCCGCCCCCTCTTCCGCAAAATTCTTTATGTTATACATTCTATGAATTTTGACAAATGTACAATGACATTTATGTATCCAACATTACAGTTTATACAGATTGTTTTCCTACCCTAAAATCTTCTATTATCTTCTTATCTGTCCCCTTTTTCCTCTAAAATGGCAACCAATGTTATTTCTGTCTACACAGATATGCAGCATGTCTTATAGTTGGAAACATGTAATATGTCACATTCAAGATTAGCTTTTTCACTTAGTAATCTGCACTTAAGGGTCTGCCATGCTTGTCATTTTATGATTTGAGTGCTCATTTATTTCAGTGCTGAATAATATTCTACTGTGGAGTTAGTGTTCTGCTTATTTATCCATTCTCTGCATAGTACAGAACAACTTACATGCATCAGTTTGAGCAATTAGATTTAGATCCTTGCACAGGGACCTGTGAGACATGTATTTCAACTTACTTAAATCTATTATAAGAAGTGTGATTATAGAGTATGTTAACAATATGATTAGTTTGTAAGAAATCACCAAACTATCTTCTAAAGCAGTTGTACATTTTGTGTTCACACCCACAAAAATCCAGAATTCTCAAAAAGTATTGTAGTGCAAGTCAGTGACATCGATAATATACAAAAAGTTATGCTGCCATACAGACTATTTACAAAAGGTTTTTCTGCTTCTAAACACAAATTCCATTCCCCTTGAACAGTAACTCTCCACGATTTTTTCCCCTAACTCCTGATGACTTATAATCTTTCTATCTCTGAATTTTTCTATTCTAGATATTTTATACCAGTACCACCATATGATATTCATCTCAGTGACTATCTTCTTTCAGTTAAAATAAAGGTGTTGCATGTGTCATGAATGCAGTATACATGTGAATGAATAATATTCCATTACTTAGATAAATTATGATTCACCATTAATCTACTAAACATTTGAGATTTTTTTTCAACTTTTGTCTATTATGAAATGTTGTTCTTCTAAACATTCATACATCTGTTTAAGACACTGTTTTTTTTTTCTTTGAATTCCTTGGATGTACCCCTAGAAATGAAATATCTGATTCATATGGGACTTCTTAAAATGGTAAAATATTTTCTACAGGAGATCCATGTTGCCACATTCTCACTTGGGAAGAATGGGTGGAGGGACAATGCTTATGAAAATAGATTTTAATGTGAAGCCACAGAGAAGACTGAAAACATGGGGAATTCTTAGGAAAATATGAAGTTAGTACAAGTGATCAGTCACTTGGCTGAGGAATCGCTATAGATGAAGGGAAAGAGAATAAATACATCGATGGTGTGTGTTCTTATTAAGTCTAAATACTTTCATAAAGTAATAAAGCATACAAGATGTATGGCTTAAAATATTATTTTATTTTATTTTTTATATTTTATTTTTATTCATTTATTTATTTGTCAGAGAAAGAGGGAGGAACAGAAAGAGAGAGAGAGAGAGAGAGAGAGAGAGAGAGAGAGAGATGGAGAAAGAAAATGGGCACACCAGGGCCTCCAGCCACTGCAAATGAACTTCAGATGCATGCGCCTCCTTGTGCTTCTGGCTAAAGCAGGTCCTGAGGAATCGAACCTGGAACCTTTGGCTTTGCAGGCAAATGCCTTAACCACTAAACCATCCCTCCAGCCTGAGAAATATTATTTTATTTATTTAATAGAGAATAGATGGGAAAATCTAAATTTCAGACAGGTAGACTTCTGTGAATATCTAATATGATGGCCCAGCGTGGGGTGTTGAGGATTGACCCAAAGTGGCGAAAGAGGAGAGGAACGGATACAGTAACAAAGTAGATGGACACTACAGAGTTATTAAAAAAAAAAAAGAAAGAAAGAAAGAAAGAAAGAGGTTTGAGACACACAGAGTGGTCCATACAGATTCTGAATATCTGAAAGTCATGAACAAAAAGGACACTGAATAAAGACATGAACTGCATACAGCTGGGCAGGAACCAGGCACTGGTCTATGTACAGGTTGCACGTCCTTTCACTATCTTACCAGAGATTCCTAATGCAATGATTTCATGAGAGAATTATAGACTTAGTGCACCAGGTGTCTTTTCAGTGCACTGCATTTGTGGCTGATAAATATGCTGCTAGCAAGCTAAGTGGCATAACTGGCACTGAAGGAGAAATGGATTGGCCCTCCAATTTTATGGTTTTGCTTTTGGATGCTAGGGATACTGGTCCTAGCATCATGGCCACTAGTAGACCCATCACCTTATTAAATCATATAAAGCATGAACATAGAGATGAGAAGGAAAGAAGAACAAACTAGAATTATGGAGAATGCAAATATTTACTGATGCATAGAAGAGAAGAAAACAAGTAAAACAACAACAAAAAAAAACAACAACAACAAAACAAAAACCAAAAATGAAAACAATTTCAATATGTAGAAGTGGTTCCACAGATGCCAAGAGCTTATTGCTTAAGTGGATATCTGGAAGTATTGTCACAACTAGTAGGACCATGGTGGAGGGAAAAGGAGACCACTGTTTATCTGAGATAAGCCTTTTCATAGAAGAATGGAGGGAAAGCAACCAGATTGCTGAAGTGCAGAGAGTAAATCCCTGAGAAGGAGAAGATGATTTAAAAGTGAAGAGAATGAAAGAACAAAAGATAGAGAGCTGGTGAAGTAGAATTTGGAAGGGCGTTTCATGGGCTTTTTTTTTTTACAGAGATTTTTAGTTTTTATTTATTGAGAGAGAGAGAGAGGGAAGGAATGAATGAAATTGAAAAACAGCAGAACTGATGACCAGGAGCCCAGGGAAAAATCAGTAACATACCTCACAGGAAGGGTTAGCCTCCAAAGCTTAAGGGGTCCCTATGTTGGGACCCCTCCTCAAAGGGAGGTACCCCAAGTCTCAAGGACCAGGCAAGACCCAAGAACCAGCACAGACACTTCTCAATGCAATAACAGCAAGAGGTTTATTGTGGGTACCGGTGCACCAGGGCTCGACACAGAGTCCTCGCGCAGGAGGGGTGAAGAGCCCCGGCCCCCTGAAGGGAAGGGCTTATAAAGGGAGTGAGGCGGGAAAAGGGAGTGAGGCGGGAAAAGGACAAAGGGGTTACATCATATAGCGCCCTTTAAAATGATTGGTTCTGAGAGGGCGCGCGCGGGAACCTTGTGGGTTGCCATAGGGAGGGGGACCTTGTGGGTTGCCATAGGGAGGGGGACCTGTCTTAGGAATTTTCCATATAGAGTGGCTCCTGATTGGTCAGATCCACCTGGTGTCTCTTGAGTATCCGCAGGTGGGGTGGGGGTTTCAGGACACAGGGGCAGAGTTCATGGAAGGGGCAGTTGGGCCAGGCATCTCTTAGGTGACCAGTAACTTGGCAAAAGAACAAAGCACATCCTAGGCAGCTCATTTTCTCCAGGTTAACTAACTTTGATGGATATCATGAAATGGCAGTTCTTTTTATTTAGCGGAAGCAAGCAAGCAATGTTACAGAAGCTGAATAGAGCAGGTTTAGCAAAAGCAAAAACTCTTAATCTTTTATTTCCCTTTTATTCCCCGAATCTTTCATTCCCCCCTTTTTCTTTGGCCAAATTGCAATCATGGAATTTCAGTTTCTGACTTTTTTATTAGCTGATATTGCTGTCGGAGAACTAGAAGCTGGACTGTACTGATTCATTCTCTGATAAATGTTACCAGACGGTTTAGTATGCAGGGTCCAAGCATATGACCCTACATCCATGGAAACGGTTACATTAGAGTAGGGAAGGGCCCAGGCGATGGCTTTATAATGGGGGGGGGGGCTATGTCATAGCAGAGCCAACAGTGGGTGGCCATCTCAGGCTGGGTAGAGTTAAGGAGAAGAAAAACCAGGGAACCAAATGAAAGTCCCGCTAGGGTTGGGTCCAGATTTTTAATTGTTAATCTAATAGTAAAAAATAACCCTTTGTCTGTCCCACTCATGTAGAACCTGATGCCCCAAGTGTTTCCTTTTAGCCAGGTCCGGGAGTTTCTCCCTGCGCTTGTGAATGTTATATTAAGTAGGTCAGGCCCTCTTCCAAATTCACCTGTATAAGGACCTCTAAATTGTTAACAGACTTTTTAGAGCTTGGAGATCTAACTGTTGTGGTCCTGTGACCAGAGCTGTGGTCCCTGTTTCTATACCCGCGGCCATCCCCAATCTGAGCATAGCGGCTAAGGTCATGGTTACAGGCTCTTTTTTACTTATTGATGATCACCTCCTCAGGGTGATAGTAAACCCGGGGAACTAGCTGGATCATGACACAGAAATGTTAGACTGATCAAAGGCTGTAGTAGAGACACAAGGGGTTAGTCCAGTATGCCCACCATTGATTTACCAGACATGTAGAATCGTAACCCTCATTGTTTCCTCTTAATCCAGTCTTTAGCCTTTTTCCCAGGTCCAGTAAAAGTGATGTTTAGAGGGTTGTATGTAAAACTTAGGCAGGGCCCTTGTCTCGTTCAGACTCCGGGTCTCAAGGTTTCCTGCACGGTGGCGCCTAACGTAGATCGAATCCCCAACTTGGAAGCGATGTGGGACTTGTAGGTCTTTTTCTCCTGAATAGGCCTCCCGTAGCTGCTTCTATGTTCGTTGTCTCACCCACTCGAGTGTCTTGAGCCTAGAGAGCAAAGGCTGGGAAAGCAGCACATCAGCACTATGTATAGAGGCAATTTTTACTAATGGAGGGGGCCCCCCGTAGAGCAATTTATAGGGGGTCAGTCCAAACTGTCCAGGGGTGTTTCTAACCCAGAAGAGCACAAAGGGTAGGAGAGCTATCCAATCATTAACGCCAGTCTCTGTGGTCAATTTGGTGAGGGTCTCAAAAACAACATTTTTTAAGGCCACATATAGTCCACCTTAGTAGGTAGGTGTGATGAATCCAAGTGGCAATTCGGTCAGGATGAAGATTTAGGGTCCCTTCCAGCATACAGTCTTTTCCAGCAGGGTTCCAGTGTCTCGCGGCGATGGCGACACCCAGTGTCCCAGATTATTTACATATTTTAGGTTTGAAAATAACCCTTTGAACATCTTTTTTTTTTTAAAATTATAGAATTAAAATATGGGGAAAAGCTTTTTTATTCTTTGTTTTCCCTCTTGGAAAGTTTTTGTGTTACTTAATATGTCATTTATATGTGTAAGGTATTTTTTATTTTTGGCTATACATTTCTCTCTGAGTGTTTAAGACCATGCAGATAGCCAAATTTAATTAAGGATTAATTCTGGAGGTCATTAATGGCTCTCCAAAGAGAGTTTAGGGACCCAGGAGCAGCCCCATAGCTTACTGGTGTCTTCTGTCTGTTAGGAAGAGTCTGGGCCATGCTGGCCAAGCAGTTTTCCCTTCTTTGGGAAGTCAGGAGGACTGATTGTTCCTCAGTTGTGACTCTTCTGTTTCAGACTGTACACCAATTTTGTTTGGGTCTCCATATCCTCCCTGCTCAGGAAGACAGGTGACTTACCAGGGGGCCAGTGTAGAAGTGTCCCATCATCTCCAGTGGCCTCATGACCTGGGAGCACAGGCCAAAATATTGGCACCTCTTGCTCTGATGATTCTAATTGGCTTTTGGCTTCTACGTAGGTAATTAACACACTTAGAAAGGAAGTTACACCAGCCTGGATGTATGTACATACAAAGCACATTTGATTACTGAAATAGACTTAAAGAATGGCACAAGGACTTTTAAAATCATTTTGTCCTACCTTGAAAATTTTGATTGTATTATGGCAGCATAAGTCTTATATATGAGGTATAGAAAGTAGATACATCTCATATTTTAAATATCTAATATTTATAAATATAGGCAGAACCTGTTACCAGTCTTGAAAGCAGTACCAATTGATTTACAGACTAACTTATTTAACCTAGAAATTGTCAGAAAAGGACAATTAAGACAGTATAAAGTCTTAACATCTGTGTTTGAAAACATTTTTGATTAGTTCAGATACCTATGTTGGTACAAATTTCCCAGGGAACATTGGAAACAGAACCACAGAGCTTGAAATTTTTTTAAAATCAAAACACTTAGCTAAATTCTAATACAGCCCTTGATAATTTTTTTTGAAAGAAAAAAACATTATTTTGCAACCAATGATTTTGTCTTAAACTTGATAGCTATTGATTTTATGTACCACAGAAATTTTTATTAACATAAAACAATTTTATGTTCTACCCATGACTTAAATTTGATAAAGCTTAAGCAAGTTGTCCCAACATATCCCAGGAAGATGAAAGTTATCATTACTGAAATTAAATCATTTAAATCTAAGTGCTTAAACCTAGTTATGACCATTCAATAGAATTAGCATAAATAAGACAGAAGCTATCTTTAAAGTTACAATGTCTTTAGGTAGGAGTAGTTTACCTTTGGAAATTAACAACTTTTATGTGAATCTTTACTTTAAGAATAGTTATAACTTTCATGAAAAGAGGAACTTAATTTATTTTACTGAGTCTTAAAGCCAGTTTTATAACCCTTAAATCATAACAAATTAGCATCAGTGACCTGTTATTGAGCCTTATCATAAGACTCAGTTTCTCCACTGATTGAAACCTTGGCATCAGGTAAACATTAGATTTAATCCAATTAAATGTTTCAGTGAAGGGGCCCTTACCCAGATATACACATTAGATAAGCCTGATGCTTGTCTTTTGTAAGGAGTTTGTAACCTGATCAAATACCTTGACTCAGTTTACTTAACATTTTGTCTAGTGAGAAACTTTATCTTAACAGATGTGACTTTAGGTGTTCAAAAGAGAAGAACTAAAGAGAACCACAGTTATATGCTGTACTCCTTTTTCCTTGTCAGAGACAATTGGCCATTGTCTCTAGTCAGAGTCTGGGGGACACATGGCTTAAACTTGCATGGGGCCTGAGATAAAGGGGGTTCCACCCATTTCTTCAGAGTCCAGCTTTCCATGAATTTAAGTAGCATATGTTGGAAAGCAAGAACAAAATGAAATTACAGAGCAGAGAGATAAGCATCCTGACATTTTTTATTTTATTCTGAAGTCCTTTTTACATAGCAAATTTACCCATTTGCAAAACACAAGGTGATAGATTCTTTCTTTTTTTTTTTTAATTTTTTTTAATTCTTATTTATTTGAGAGCGACAGAGAAAGAGGGAGAGAGAGAGAGAGAATGGGCACGCCAGGGCCTCCAGCCACTGCAAACGAACTCCAGATGCGTGCGCCCCCTTGTGCATCTGGCTAACGTGGGTCCTGGGGAATCGAGCCTCGAACCGTGGTCCTTAGGCTTCACAGGCAAGCGCTTAACTGCTGAGCCATCTCTCCAGCCCAATTCTTGTCTATGTTGAACCTGGTTAGACCTCCAATTACATCTGTACTTATGACTTTGTGACCCATCTAGCATAGGCATCACCTGTGTCTAATATAAGATGAATTTAGATTAAGACTATGTCACTATATAAAACTTTTAGAGTATCCTTAAGAGTCTGTAAACAGTTGAAAAAATCTCTAACTTTAGGCATGGTGTTTACGTTTAGCCTGAAAACTTTTTTTTTTTTTTTTTTTTTTTTTTTTTTTTTTTTTTTTTTTTTTCGAGGTAGGGTCTCACTCTGGCTCAGGCTGACCTTGAATTCACTATGTAGTCTCAGGGTGGCCTCGAACTCTTAGCGATCCTCCTACCTCTGCCTCCCGAGTGCTGGGATTAAAGGCATGCGCCACCACGCCCGGCCTTGAAAACTTTTTTTTTCTATATATGTACATTTTTATTTACATACTGTAACATTTTTATCTAAGTACCACTTAAAAGGCATTCTTAACGAGCATTCTATGTCCCAACATTGAAAACTTTCTTTTTAGTTTTTTTTAATTAATTTATCTTATCTCACTATTAACCACCTTTCTTATAAGGCTATTACGAAAAACTACACCACATTAATTAACCCATTACTCACTAACAAGTGAGTAGTCTAAAGACAATTTTATGTTATTAATACCAATAAGACATTAAACTAAGGCAAATATTGTTGCTATCTTGAGGCAGGCTGGCCTAGAAGTCAGGTCAGTTGCCTTCTCCTTTTAAGTACATTACAAATTTTTCAATACCTGACAAATTATAAGTTACCACTTTAGAGAGAATTCTGTTGTTTTTAATAATCTTCTATGAAAGTTGATGTTGACCTAGAACATGAATTCAGTAATTATATTTATGATATCATGTAACAAAGTTGACATATTTTTATAAAAACTTTAGTTCCTTATAGGCTGTAGTTAAATGTGACATTTTTTTTTTTTTTTCTCTTGTCGCTTTTTGGTGTGCTGTTGCAGCTGGGCGGGGCTTGTATGCACCTTAGAGCAGCCTTGCCTTATTCCCTGCACTCACCAGGGGTCTGGTCTAGTACACGTGGAGGTAATGGCCAAGAAGACTGCCAGGAGGCCTCTGAAGAAGGCGGCCCACTGGGAGGCCGCTGAAGAAGGAGCGGGCCCCTCAGGGACTACTGGGAGAGGAGGCGGAGACATGGCAATTGCATGGGCAGAGGCGCCATTGTCTGTCTGCCACGTGACTCTGACTCAAGCCGCTTTGGAACGCTTGTAAAGCTGGCTTGTAGATTTACTGCTTAAAGGAAGTGAGGGGAAATTTCCTTTCTGAACTTTTTATTTCTTAGCCAGATAAGCTATGCGGGTCCATATGGATGCCCAGAAATCCAGAAATGACCTGGACGACTTTTTCCCAAAAAGACTCTGTCTCCCTCTGGGAGAGTACTCACCCACCCTGTCCATCTCATCAGTGCCCACGTGAGAATTGGGGCTGAGGCTTCAGCAGTGGGCTTGGTGTCTCTTTTGGGTATAACTGCCAGCACCTGTAAAGGAGGGGGCGAGGAAGGGAGGAAAAACTTCACCCAGGGGAGAGGCTCTTCTATTAGGTTCCTCCAGGTCACAATATAAGGTAATCCATCTGTCTTTTTAACGTTTACCCCGTTGTTATGGGCAACTGCTTTGCCGTCCTTCCAGTGCAGGAGGCAGAGTCCTAAAGGGGAGGAAGGAATCTGTCCCATGTTATTGAGTCAGGGGAGGAACGTCCGTAGGATTAGAGCAATGACAAGACACACAAGTATTACACAGACACACAGGGCCCAGAAAACAAAAAACAGATGCGCGCTACAGATTAGCAGGTTTGCTCTGTCCCAGAGGACAGAGTCCCCGCTCAGACTCGGTCCTCAGACCGACAGTAGGAGGCCACCAGGGATACAGATCCGTGACGAGCACGGTACAGATGGGAGCTTCCCTAGCCCCTGGCCCTCCTCAGCCCCCCCGGGGCGTCCCCCAGGGCAGCAGCCTGTGATCCTCTTAGCACCTCTGCTGATCAAAGTCCTCCAGTCTTTACAGCCCGGGAGGACAGCTGCAAACCAAACCAGAAGCGCACGCGTTTACCAAGTACGATACAGGGAACAGTTAGGTTAGTTTTAAGTTCAGACAGATACAAGTAGACACAGAGACAGACATATAGACATATATGGCGCCTTCTTACCTCCGAGAAGATGAATGTGGGTCTGGGGTCTGCCTCAAATCCAGGACGAGCCCCCAAATGTTGGGACCCCTCCTCAAAGGGAGGTACCCCGAGTCTCAAGGACCAGGCAAGACCCAAGAACCAGCACAGACACTTCTCGATGCAATAACAGCAAGAGGTTTATTGTGGGTACCGGTGCACCAGGGCTCGACACAGAGTCCTCGTGCAGGAGGGGTGAAGAGCCCCGGCCCCCTGAAGGGAAGGGCTTATAAAGGGAGTGAGGCGGGAAAAGGGAGTGAGGCGGGAAAAGGACAAAGGGGTTACATCATATAGCGCCCTTTAAAATGATTGGTTCTGAGAGGGCGCGCGCGGGAACCTTGTGGGTTGCCATAGGGAGGGGGACCTTGTGGGTTGCCATAGGGAGGGGGACCTGTCTTAGGAATTTTCCATATAGAGTGGCTCCTGATTGGTCAGATCCACCTGGTGTCTCTTGAGTATCCGCAGGTGGGGTGGGGGTTTCAGGACACAGGGGCAGAGTTCATGGAAGGGGCAGTTGGGCCAGGCATCTCTTAGGTGACCAGTAACTTGGCAAAAGAACAAAGCACATCCTAGGCAGCTCATTTTCTCCAGGTTAACTAACTTTGATGGATATCATAAAATGGCAGTTCTTTTTATTTAGCGGAAGCAAGCAAGCAATGTTACAGAAGCTGAATAGAGCAGGTTTAGCAAAAGCAAAAACTCTTAATCTTTTATTTCCCTTTTATTCCCCGAATCTGTCACCTATACTTCTAAGATTGGAATAGGTTAAAGAAAGAGCTGGAGGGTTGAAAAAATGGCTTAGCAGTTGAGGTGCTTGCCTGTGAAGTCTATGAACCCATATTTGACTCTCCAGATCCCAGGTAAACCAGATGCATTAAAGTGAGGCAACTGGAATATTACACATTCCCACTAGGTGGCATAAAGCGTCTGGAGTTCAACTACATTTGCTGAGGCCCTGGTGAGCCATTCTCTCTCTCTCTAAAAAAAATATAAGGAGGTAGATGCTGGTATCATTTCTTCTCATCATGCAAATTAGCTGCCTTTAGAAGCTACATGGATTCTGATATATTCATTAGGCCCTGTGAATTTAAATATGACATTTAAAAACAAAGAGATCTCACATTAAAGTATTTCAAAACCCATAACATATCAACTAAAGTTGTTAAATAACTTCCCCACCCTAGTGTATGATTCTAATTGCTAAAAATTTAAGAATCCAGAAGTCACATATTAATTCTTTCAGAACAACAGACATTTTCTGTGGCCAAAACAATAATTAAAATCATAAATATGTATTACTACAGCAAGTCAAACAATCAAAAATGCAAACTAATTAAGAATAGTTTAATCAACTCATTACTTCTGCAGCAGTGTTGCATATAAACCTAATTGTCCTCAGTTTAAGTAAAATATTTGAAAAAAAACAAATTTATTTGTGTTTTGTTTTTATTTCCCAAGGTAAAAGCGTAACTTGACAGAAATTGGGGTACTTCCTAAGGGACAAACCTTTCAATGAGGAAAAGGGATATGGTAAGACATTTGGATGTAGTGACATTTCAGTTTAATTATTGGCCCACTGTATAAACATGTGTTGTTAATAACAAAACAAGTCTAATTCCAGGTTTCTGTAAACAAGGAAATGAAAATTTTCAACTGCAGAAGACTTCTCTAGGATGTGGTACTAGAAGTGACCTTTTCAGATTTCACAGTTCAGTTGGTTAATAGAGATTTACTTACAGTTTCTTTCTCTTGCTAATGCCCAGGCCCTAACACAGCCAGGGAAGCACAGCTCTTGCTTAGGGGACATCAGCTGTCAAGGCAGTGCGCGGAGCAGTACCTCTCACCATCTCCTTCCTCTTCCTGACTCCTCCCACCCCAGTCTGGTCATGGGTCTTTCTCCAGTCTCTTCCAAAGGTCAAAGAGAAGCCTTCCAAAGCAACAAACAAGCGCGCTACATGTGCTAGAGTGTGTTTTTAGCTTTGCAACATGTTGGGCTAGTAGCGTCCAGGCAGCTGTGGCAGGATGTTTTTGAGTCTGGAACAGTGACAACAGGGTTAGAAGGGCCTCGCTCAAGTTGAACAGAGAAGCAAGCCAGACTTCTCACTTTGCTCCTGCAAATCTGAAGAATAACCTGCCTTGCAGACGGTACTGTTTTGTTTATTTTTCTTTTTCATTGCTGTGACCAAACCACTGATTAACAAGCAATGTGAAGAAGAGATTACTTTGGCTTACAGTTAGAAATGATACAGATCATCATGGTGGAAAAGGCATGGCGGAGGAGCATAAGGGAGCTGCTCACATCGTATGTACAGACAGGAGGCATACATGCTAATTCTCAGCTAGTTTTCTCCTTTTTCTTCAGTCTGGGACTCCAGCCTATGGGATGGTACCACCCACATTTGTGAGCCTTTCTACTTAGATAAGCCCACTATATCCATACGGTGGAATGCTACACAGCCATGGATAGATTAAAAGAAACATTCCTATTACAACATCAAAACACTATATTATGAAGCCAGTTGCAAAAGGCCAGATATATAATTCTACTTATGTAAAATATACAGAATGAGACAATTATTTAAAAAAAATAGCTTTGTGACTGACAGGGGCTGCGAAGGGATGTAAGGGGATGTGATTGGTAGCTGGCATGTGTTTCTTTAGGGAGCAATGAAAATGTTCTAAAATTAACTTAAAGGTTTTATTGCACAACAATTGAAATATACCATAAAGCACTTCATTGTTCACTTTAAAAGGAAGAATTTTATAGTATACAAATTTTATTTCAGTAAAGTTATTTTAATATATCATTTATTTTAGTGATATAATAACTTCATTATTCATAGTTTTCCTTGTACTTTATGTTTAAAAAGATTATGGCTTACCTTTGAATACATAACTAAGATCGCAAACTCACTTTGCTATTTCATGACTAACATATATGAATGGCTTCTGAAGGTGGTTTTGCCTTATCTTAATGGTTTCTGGACCTTGGAAACCCACCTTGACAGCTGTACAGAACATGCTTATCAATGTGCATTGGGCTTTACATGAGTACTAGGGAATTGAATCCAGTGTATCGGGCTTTGCAAGCCCGTGCCTTTAACCACTGAGCCATTTCCCCAGCCCTTTTCAATGTCTTTTTAAAGAAACTGGCCTGAGAAATCACAGGATCAGATCTGACAAAACTGAAAGCTAGAAAAGAAATCCCTTTGTTGTGTAATCAAATGTTATCACTGTTCTCTTTTAAACTTAATTTATGAGAAACACTTCAAGATATAAGCATAAGCAAGAACTTTCTGTAAAAATCAAAAAACAAAACAAAACAAAAAAACAACTCTAATAGCCCAGGAAATAATAGAATAAAATTAACAATGGCAGTGTATGAAAGCAAAAACTTCCTGCACAGCAAAACAAGCAAGTAACCAAGTGAAGAAATACTATGGGGTGGAAGAACATTTTTTCAGCTAATCACCTGGCAGAGGATTAATATTTAATGTGTATAAATAACCCCCCAAATTAAACAATAAACAAAACAAATAACCCTATCAATAAGCTGGCAAATGAATTGAGTACACAGTTCTCAAAAGTGGCATAAAAAGACAGACAACAAACACATTAAAATTTTTAATAACCTTGGCATTCAGGGAAATGCCCATCAAAATTATGCTAACATTCCATTATACCCAATCCATATGGCTGTCATCAAGAAAACAAACAATAAAGGTGGAGGAGGGCATCAAGGTAAAAGGGAACCAGCTTGTCCTCTTGATGGAAGAATGATTTGTGGAAATCAGTATAGGGGCTCCTTAAAAACAAATTAAAAATAGAACTACCATTTGGTCATTTGGTCCATTCATACATGCTGGACATGTTCCCAAGTGAAATTAAATGGGCACCCAGCAGTGAGGCCTGCACAATTATATTTTATTATTTTATATTTAGATATTTTTATATTTATGTATGTTATATTATATTAATATTTTATAATACTTATCTTTTTCTTCCTTCTCTTCTTTGGCACTGACCTGTAACTCCTAGCACCAGCATGTGGCTATCATCCACAATGAGCTCTTGATTAGAGACCTACAAGGTTTCCCAAAAGAAGGCAGATTTCTGTCAGAGTACTTGATGACCGACCAAAGGTTAGTGATAAGACCCTACTACTGCTGAAGACATCATATGTTGTTGGTGTGGAACATGGAGTGACCTTGCTGGAATCTGGAAGTCAGTCCCCAGACAGCTCCTCTATTGCCAGAAGGTGCTACATGAGCGACTTGGGGAAAATGACCAACATCTATCTAAGCAACTCATGGTCTAAGCTACACAGCAGCAAACAACCTGATGTGTTGCTCACACAAGTGCAAGAGTGGTACATTGCCATGGTGGGAAACCAACTGCTCTTGATTTGGCTAACTGACCTGCTCAGTGGAATGGAACCCATAGTTGGTACTGGGAATCAAGTCAGAACCATATCCAAAAATGAGCCTGCTCTCCATTATCAAGCTCCCACCAATCTTATACCACTTATCTAGTGCTAATTTCACTCTCCATTGGAGAATTTGCTTCTCTTTTTAGATGGGCATAGATTCTAAGGAAAGAACTATCCCATCACACCTCAAAATGGCCCCAGCTGAAACTAAGAGTAATTGAGGAAATGAGCAAGAGTGCTGCTTTCTTGGTGAACCTGGTACCAGCACAAGGGTGAAGGAGATAGACAAAGAGAGCACTCAACTCCTACCAAACCAGATATCCAGAGACACAGAGGCTCCCAAGACCTCATCACTAAAGCAGACCTAAAATGAACCCAACATGGCTCTGGGAAATTTGTGGAAGAGGGGCCGGAAAGAATGTTAGAGCACACATTGGGTCATTATGCACAGAGACACATTGCCTCTTAACCATAACTGATGGCTAACCCCACAATGCATGACCCATATTCCCCAATGAGGAGGGTTCCTGCAGAAAAGGGAAGACAAGGAGGAGGCTAATGATGGTACCAACATGACCCTATACACTGTGTACATAATGAATAAATAATAATAATAATAATAAAACTAAAGAAAGGACTACCACTTTTGTCCATTCATGCACCCTGGACATTGTTCCCAAGTGAAATAAAATGGACACCCAGCAGTGAGACCTGCAAAATCATGTTCATTGCAGCAGTATTCACAATGCCCACATTATGGAAGCAGGCTAGCTATCAGGTCGAGAGAAAAATTGATAAAGAAGATATGATACAGAAACACAATGAAGTTGTATTATGCCATGAAGAATAAAGTTATGCTACTTTCAAGAAATAAAAAAACAAGATATCACAATAGAATGGGGGATAACTGGGAATAGGAAGGGGGCCAACAGGAGATTGAAAACTGACAGGAGAGAGTGGTAAGAGTGAATGTGATCAAGGTGTGTGGCATACAGACAGGAAAATATCATAACAAAACACATTATTTGTACAATAACGAAAAGGTCACTGAAATTAAAATTAAATTAAAATCTTAATGTTTTGCTTACATTTGTAGACCCCTTGCTTCAGCAAGATGACCTGACTTATTTATCTTGTGAAACAATTCTCCAATCTTTCAGGATTACCAGGATAGTGTAAATTGGAACAAGGTCTACTGTAAGTCAGTACTGTTTCTAATCATCCAACATTTCCCTCGTCATGATCCCTAAATACATCAGTAGTCAGAGCTTTAAGGAGTCAGTGTTAAATGATGCATTCGTTCCTTATGGTCAAACAGAGCCTCCTTTTAAGCTTACATCCTTCACCTCACACCCTTGTTAGTCAAAATCTTCCTGGGAAGAGAGAAGGTAAATGCAGACATTTTCCAAAATCATTCTAGGGGTCCTGAATATTCAATACTTTTGATCACTTACCAGAAAAAGAGTCTAACATAAAGCTCATAAGTGGGACCTGAGATCCTATGGGCTTCTGTTGCAAGTATGTCAGCTATACATAAGCATCTGCCATACATAAGTATGGCAGACTGTGGGGCCATTGTACTGCTGGGCTCAGTGATTCTGTGGCAACTGGAAGCATAAAGCCTGTCTTTCCATAGAAATACAGAAAGTAACTGTTGAGAGATAACACAAAGTTATATCAAAAAAATGTACCTGACCAGCAGAGCGAAAAAGCACTCCACATCCTTCAGAACACCAAACAGGGGTTTCTCGCTTATAAACCTTAGTGAAAACAGGGAAAGAATCAGGCTCTAAATCACGGTTTGTGTGGCACCATGCAGAACTTTGAATGCAGTATAGTCATTGCACTTGAGAAAATGTAAGTGGCAAAAATCACAGCAAGCAGAGGCCCCCGAGAAGACCCGAAGGTATGGCCCTAACACACAGCACGATGTTTTACAATGTGGGGGAAGGAGATTCTTTCTTTTATCATATGTTATATTAAGCACTGCTAAACTGATTGAGTAGAGGGAAAGAAAAATCAAAGAATATTCCTCAAAAATTTTACTGGGAAACTATAACATAGCAGGCTCAGTGTCATGCACATTGCAATGATCCTCAAGAAAGGCAACAGCTAACTCTGAGAAGTGGAAGGAAGCTTGGGCACTGAGCCAATACCAAAAATCCACTCAGTTACTGAAGCATTTTCCAGTGCTCACCACCCTGGGAAGTTCACCCAGAGTCAGCCACCCGAGTCTCTGGAGAGCTCTCACTTCAGAGTCCACTAAGAGCAGAACCACTTAGAGAAGTGTCTGAGCATGTGTCCTAATTCTAAGATAGAGAAATGGAGAGGAATTCCTTCTCCATGTTTATAGCAGCAACATAAAGCATGAGAATTCCCAAAACTCTCCAAAGCAATTGCAGGCCTCAGGCCCCAGCCTCCATTCTGTCACTGGATGGTTGATGCTATCAAAGCCATTGAGTCAACATTCACTGAGTCCTACACTGCAAAGAGCTCCATGACACAAATTAGGCATTTGTTAAGTAAAATATAATTAATTAATTAATTAATTAATAATAAAAAATAGTCACTGTTTTAAACCATTCAAGTTCTGTTAAGCAAGGAATGAACATATTGCACACTATGATTTCAGATATCGCTGAAGACAATAGTGAAGTATAAACAAAGTGATAAGACAAATGACAGGTAAGGCAGAATAATTCCTTTTAAATTTTATTTGAAAAAAAATTATATCGTATTTTCATAATAGTGATTGGATAAAATATTTGGACTGACTTGTCAGGCACTGAACCTATACATTACATAATGCTGAGCTACAGCCCAGCTCACATACTGCAGCAACCCCAAAGGTTTTCACAGAAGTTTAGATTTTAAAGTAGTATAGAAAATGTTACATATGAGAAAGATATGACGATACACAGTAGATTAAAGAAATTGGGTGGATGACTTTGTTATTAAGGGGTTTTCATTCAAAGACTTAATGTAAAATCACATTGGAGTCACATTACTAAAAGCACTAAGTATTCACATTACTAAGAGCATGTAGTAAACATGGTCCCCCCTCACACTAAGCATAAAATTAAAAGTCATGCTAAAATATTTAGACTTGACTTAAAAAGGAATGAGAAGTCAAGTTTCTTGAACTCTATCGCAACCTGGTCAACATTATATCAAAGGTAATGGTTGAGCCAGGGAAAGCTTATTACAGGGGCAGTGTTTCAGCTGGCTCTTGAACACAACTAGAAATGTATGGCCATGAAGCCAACTTGAAGCAAAGATTGTCCCTCAAAGAGAGAAAGATGGTGAAGATCCCAGGACAGGATAGTTCAGGGCACATAGAAGTATTGAAACCTGGCCTTGTGGCAATTAAATGGTACATTTGGTAGGATTTTTTGGGGGGGGGCGGGGTTCAAGGTAGGGTCTCACTCTGGCCCAGGCTGACCTGGAATTTACTATGTAGTCTCAGGGTGGCCTCAAACTCATGGTGATCCTCCTACCTCTGCCTTTTGAGTGCTTGGATTAAAGGCATGCGCCACCATGCCCAGATATTTTGGTAAGAAATTTTAAAGTGGATTATGAAATACCTTGAATACACAAAGAATATTCTAAGATTCTCAGGTGATGCTGAAAAACTATCAAGAGATTTGGTTAGATTTTATTGATTAATGTCTTCCTTAGTGAAGTTGAAACTGACAGCCACTGATGGGAGAGACTAGAAACATAATGTAAGAATTGAGACCAATTAAGAGAGTATAACAATATGCATGTATTGTTCCACTTAGTATATACCAGGAGAACAAATCTTAGTCTATATTCATTGAGGAAACTATTTGAAAAACCAAATAACTCTTACCATAACCTCACAGCAAGGAAATAGAAGTATAACATGATTCTATCGCTTCTGAATCAGTATCTCTGGACAGGACAGGTTTTCACATACATTAAGTATTAAATTAAAAACACTTGAGCTAACTTCATAATGCCATCTTAAGTCTGAGGCCCAGATTGGGTACTATCTACTTAGAGAATATTTATCTTACCTTCACAGGTCAAAAGTTTTGATATTTATGTTTTATAACATATTTTCTCACTTTATATTTATATTATACAAATTATTTATTTTATAGTTCTCTGTACTTCAAGTTCTATGGATCATTTTATGTTTGAAGTATATATTGTTCTACGTTTGTGGAACAGGGGCAGAAAATCAATCTCACTCACTCGTATTTATCATTCAACACAGTGCATTCTACAGAAGGAAGATATAATAAATAAAAGATGGATAGATGGTTAGATGGATGAATTAATATATAAATAATAGTTCCTAATTTTTGTTTCTCCACTTCAACTGAGGTAAATTTAAAAAACTTTTATGAAACTCCGAGGCATTTAATTGATTTGAGTTTTTCTATCAGATAATTCCATCTACCTGTCTGATGAAAACCTTCATTGTCTGTGACTTAATTTAATCATCTCATTTATATTCTCTTTAGAGAAGCTCAAGGGCTCTCATGTGGTAGATTCTGTTAATTAAAGTAGATCAAATAATAATGATTTTTAATTTCCTAAAATTGGGATCATTAGGTATATGAAAAGTTTTACTTAATGTAATTTTGTGATTTTTTTCCATGATAACAGATATGGTGCATTCAGTATAATTGTTATGAAGAGATTAACAGGACCCCAAAAGACTCCTCTCCCTACTTAAAAATATCTTTCATATTTTACTGCTCCACTCTAAATTTTCATCAATATTTTATTCATTTGGATCAATAAAAGATACCTTTCAAAAATGTATATAATATGTACCAGGGACAGCAAATCATTACTGGATTCACAAAAAAACTCAATGAATTTTTCTTGCACAAGGAAATAGAAAAGAACATCAGTTAATGAGAAGTTGCTAAATTTGTTCACATTAACTTATTTAATATTCAATATTCCAAGAAATATTTCATTTACAGATAAAACCCCCAAAATTCAAAGAAGATTCAGAGAGAAGAGCTAACAAGAAGCTGAAGAGCTGTACTTGAGTGTCTGTGACTTAGCAGCTCCACCTACTTTGTTGAGTTACTCCCCTGGAGAGAATGGGGCCTAGAGAGTTGCATGACTAGGAAATACAGATGTGGGATGGTAAGTCTTTATGAGGGTGGGGGTAATGAGAGACTGATCTTTCAGCACACAACCAAGGGCATTGTGAGGATCACAAGAAAGAGAGTTGATTAGATAAGTACCCAGTCATAGAATACTCTAGTGTCAGTGATTCTACCGAATGGAAAGTAATTAATTGGGAAAAACTTACTTGCTAATATGCAGAATTTTCAATAGTCATAAATAAGCAAAGTGCATACAGTAAGACACTATTTTCATTCCTTTTCATTGGTTAAAGAGAAATAATATATTGAGAGAGTTTCCCAAAATTAACATTTCAAACACCTTGGTTTGAAAAGTAATATTTTCCAGAAAAAAACTTCATAGGTCTGTAATGAAGACAGAATTGACAAGTGTTCAGCTATGTGGGAATTGCAGCAGCCTTTAAACCTGACTCAGAATCATGGAACCTCTGACCTTTTTGAGACTTTATTTATTGATCTATCTACCATTCACCCTATATTTATCAAGCCTCTTAGTAGTAGCACTATGGTGGATGTTTTATGATGAATGAAAAGATGAAGTAGATCTTCTGACATTTAATCTGAGTGTTACAGACATATTGTGCTCCAAAGAAGCTTGCCCATATGAAACACTCCAGACGTTACAACTACCTGTTCAACTTTAATGTTATTGTAGAGATGAAATAAATCAGTCTGCATATCTGCAAATGGCAATTTCTTAGCAGTATTTTACCCTCATTTTTTTAAAAAAAGAAGTCACTTTCAAAAAACTATGATTTTTATATTTTTCAGTGTAAATGAATTTTTCACTCCATTTTTCTGCTCACCAGTAATTGTAAAATTGGAATGAAAAAAGTGAGTCTGCAACTAGTAAAATGAGTGATAGATAGGCTAACCTAAATAAAACAAGGTCTAGCTTCATCCTTAGTTTATGTTGAACATCTGAATGAACTGCCTTCCCCCAAGTCTTCCTAAAGCCTGCCCCCTAAATGGGAAATGATGCCTCTGGAACATGTGCCTCTTTTGTGGCAAATGTATTGGAGTGGCTGCTTAAAAATGTCACAGGATCAATATTACAGGGTACCTCAGTGAACTGTATTTGTTAACATCCTGCTGGCTAGAATTCAGAATTCCATTTGTGTCCTTATTTAAAATGCCGGCTGCACCTGCAGCTGACTGCATGTCTCATGTTATGTACATTTAGGAACAATGAAAACTTCAGGAAAAAATGTCGGCAGAGCAGTGCAGATCATAAATCATGAGAAGGTAACATCACACACAAAAAGAAAGTCTTCAAGGAAACAGTCCCAGAGATATAAATGTTGAATTGACCAGCAATGGCTCATCCTGATGCAGACAGGACAATGGCATGGTTCCTAAATGACAAGAGAGATGAGCTCCCTCTCTCCCTTTTTTTGAAATCTGTATTTGCTTTTCCTTTAATTTCTTTTATCCTTGGAAGGAGAAATGACAGAGGAGAAGCTTAAAACAGATTAGCCCATGAGTACTGTATACAGGATATTACATCATAACTGTCTCGGAGAACTCCGAGACAGCTGACCTATTTATATTACAAGACAGGGTCAATTTCCATTCTAGTGACTCTTTTGATGTTGTTGAATACTAATGTTTCCCCAGGATGCTGGCTTTAGAATAATGGGAATTGAACCATTCAGCCTCTATGATGCAATCTTTCTGCAGCTATATAGGATCCTGTGCATGGATTTCATTGAGCCACACAGCTTGGCATGATCAAAGACTTTGCTGAAGCTGTCAGTAAATGGTGTGTCAAATAATAGAGTCACATTGATGCACACTGTTTCTACTCTAGTAAGTGAGGCTGTGTGAGTGCATGTGTGCAGACGAGCAATGTGAAACCACAGTAATACTCCTGTTAGAACTTGGAACAATCAAACATCAAAATGGTACAATGGAGTCTTTTTTTTACTGACAAACAGATAAAACAAAACAAAAAAAGGCCCTAGAGCCACATAGAGAGCTACAGGAATTATTATAGTCTTAGAATGAGCTAGCCTTATCTTATTGTCCATTTCCATAGTTAGTCAACTATGGAAAATTGAGCAATTTATTTGTCCTCTGAAACCTGATTTCTTGAAGCTTGTTTTTAGCTGATAAATACCACAGAGGAACTGGGGAAATGAGCAAGAGTGCTTCTGTCTTATTGAACTTGATATCAGCACAAGGATGAGAGAGATAGACACTGAGGACACTCAACACCTACCAAACCAGAGGTGCAGAGCCTCCTAAGAGCCCATCACTTAAGTAGAATTAAAATGCTCCCAGCATGGCCCAGGGAATTTTGCAGAAGTGGGGGTGGAAAGATTGTTAGAGCCACAAGTTGGGACACTATGCACAGAGACATTGCCTCTCCCCCATAACTGACAGCTGCCCCCAAAATGTATGACACACAATCCCCAAGGGGATGACTTGTATTGCCAAGGAGGAGTGCCCCTTTTGAAAAGCAGTAGGAATGAGGGAATTAATGCTACCAACATATGCTTTTTATATACTAAGTATTTCCATAACTAGTAAAAAAATTTAAAAATACACACTAATGGGAATGCTCATTTCTAAAGTAAAGCTGACATAATTAATAACCTTGTAAGGTTTTTAAGGCAGAATGAAATTTATATACAATGATAACAACAGAAATAAAGATAAACACACTGGTTAATAGCTATTGAGGAATAAGCACGTGACAGGCAGTCTCATGTATATGTACAATATCTCCATCCACACTTCACAATAGCTTTATGAAGTAATCCTTGGATTCCCTCTGCTTTTGGTATAAGGAATTTGAGATTTGGGGATAATATATGCAGATGAGTCAATGATCTTTCACTGTACCCATTCCCTTTAAGACAAACTAAATGCCAAAATCATAATTTCCTGCTTAATAAGACCTGAGGTAGTGCATGTCAAGAATGGGAAGAATGGGCCGGCCATGGTGGTGCACGCCTTTAATCCCAGCACCCGGGATGCAGAGGTAGGAGGATTGCCATGAGTTCAAGGCCACCCTGAGACTACATAGTGAATTCCAGGTAAGCCTAAACTACAGTGAAATCCTACCTCGAAAAACCAAAAAAAAAAAAAAAAAAAAAAAAGTGAAGAACGTTAGTCACCATTTCATCTTTCAATATTGGCAACACAAGGCCCCTTGCATGTTGTGCAATCGAACACCTGAGCTAGAGCAGGAGTTCAGAAACATCATCCTTAGTCACGATCCAGATTTCAACCAGTCAGCACCAAGAATCGGCACCTTACACACCAGTTTTTTCAGATTTATGCTGCACTCCTTCTTAGATTATATTCCATCCTTAGGCCCTTTAGAGCTAAATGTATTCTTTCCTTTATGGAAATAAGCCATTTCTTTTTACATCTCCTTTGCCTTCATTTGGCTGAATATCTCTAGTTCTTCGGCTGTTTATCTCAAAAACAATGTGGGTACAACCCAATTATTTACTCCTGGCTTGCCAATAACCCTCTCAAAATATGTGAACCAAATTCTAGTTTTACTATAGGTCTGAATTAAATCTTCATTTTAACTTTTAATTTGTTTATAAGAGTAGTTAGTCTGAACATATGTACAGAAAAGATACCACCTCTCTGTCTGCGGTCATCTATGTGGGAATCAAATTTGGAGTGTGATTCCCTCCATAAATCAGTATTTTTATGGAAAGCGTCACATCTTCCTCTTTTCATCAGAAAGGCTTTGGCATTCAGAGGGAGGCTAATTAAGAATTATTATAAACTGGGCTATGGAACTAAATAGAGAGTTCTCAAAAAAAGAAATACGGATGGCATATAAACATCTGAAAAAAAATGTTTTATGTCCCTAGTCATCAGGGAAATGGAGATTAAAACTACATTGCGATTCCATCTCACTCCTGTCAGATTGACTACCATCATGAAAACAAATGACCAGAAATGCTGGCAAAGATGTGGAAAAAAAGGAACCCTTCTACACTGTTGGTGGGAATGCAATCTGGTCCAGCCATTGTGAAAATCAGTGTGGAGATTCCTAAGACAGCTGAAAATAGGTCTACCATATGACCCAGCTATAACAGTCCTAGGCATATATCCTTAGGACTCATCTCATTACCTTAGAGAAACTTGCTGAACCATGTTTATTGCTACTCAATTCGCAATAGCTGGGAAATGGAACCAGCCTAGATGTCCCTCAAGTGATGAGTGGATAATGAAGATGTGGCACATTTATACAATGTAGTTCTACTCAGCAGTAAAGAAAAATGAAGTTATGAAATTTGCAGGAAAATGGATGGATCTGGAAAGGATTATACTAAGTGAGGTAACCCAGGCACAGAAAGCCAAGCATCACATGTTCTCTCTCACATGTGGAAAGCCAAGCATCGCATGTTCTCTCTCACATGTGGATCTTAGCTACAGATGATTGTATTTCTGTGTGAGTAGGAGGAAAACTCAGTAACAAAGGCCAGTAAGCTAGAGAAGAGATATAAAGGGAAGAGAAAGGAAGGGAGGGGTTACTTAATAAGATGGTATTATATAGCTGTAAGTAGAAGAACAGATTAATGGGGGTCAAAAGGCCCAAGTGAGGTCAGGGCAAGAGATTGAGTAAAGAAAAGATGGAGGAAGGCCTACTCAAAATCTAAGAGGATATAAATAAATCATATGGAAACCTACTTTTTTGGACAATGGAACACTCAGGAGCTGTAGATTGTTGCTAGAAATTTTCAGTGCCAGAGATGGGATAACTTCCAGTGAGTTATTGGCCAGGGAGGTCCATGATGCCCCTAAAACATTATAGACAATTGCCAAGACCCTTGGTTTCCCACCAGGAATAAATGGTAAGATCCTATTGCTGAAGACTCCACATACTTGAGCTGCAAAAACACTGAGAAATCCTGCTGGAACTGAGCTGATAACCTCCTCCATGTAGACCAGCTGACAGAAAGCTGGAAGAAGCCATTCTGCATGCAGTTCAATGGGAGAAAGAGAAAATACCAGTGAAGATATTCAACAGTGGACACTGCAAGCCTTATATTTGGGCAGCCAGGCCAAATGAGCCAACAGGTGCAATAGTGGAACATCTGTCATGGTAAAAATCCACTGACCTCTAATTGGACTGGAGGCCAGCTCTATGGGAAGGAATACATCCCTGATACTGAAAACTTAAAACAAGGGTAGTCATGATCCACAGGGGTGTAACATTTGCTGCTGTCTGGCTAAATGTATATACTTTGCTTATCAAACTGCCCAGTAAGCATTTCTCTTAATGTTCATACCCTTATATTAATGCTACACTCACTTTTGGTAGAGAATCTTCTCTTTTCAGATGGCAGTGACCTTGGGATGACTCAGAAGGCATCATGGTGCTGGAAAGAAGTGACCAGAGTGCTCAGTACTTGAATATCTCTATCATACCTTCCAAGGCTCAGGGTCTATTGCAGGAGAGGCGGCAGAAAGAATGTAAGAGCCAAAGAAAGGGTAGGAATCCTTACAAGGTGCTCCCCACAGACACAAAATGGCCTGGACATCCATGAGCTCACAGAGCCTGACACTTCCTACATAAGACCATCATAATAGGAGGAAAAGATCATTACATGAAAATAAAAGAGAGAATGATTGAGATGGGGAGAATGGAGTTTCAAAGGGGAAAATGGGGGGGGGTGGAGGTATTAATAAGGGATTTTTTTTATAATCATGTAAGTTGTTAATAATTTTTTTGAAAAGAAAAAAAAAGAATTATTTAAGGGCTTGAGATATTGCTTAGTGGTTAGGGCATTTGACTATGAAATCTAAGGACCCCCGTTTGATTCTCCAGGACCCATAAAAGCCATATGGGGCACATGTATGTGGCATTCCTTTGCATTGGCTGGAGGCTCTGGCATTGTCCAGTCTCTCTTGTGCACACATTGCTCCCTACATCTTTCTCTCCTCAAATAAATAAATAATAATTATTTACATTTTATTTAAATACATTTCTGGAGTTTAGTCTTCTTCAGTCAGCTGGGCACCAAAATATTTCATAGATTCAGTTTTGAACTGGCAGGAGAATCAGACAAAAAGTCTAACAAAAAAAATACTGTCTCTAAAAGCTTTTAGGATAAGAAGGCACTTGAATTCAGTACATTTTTTTTTTCTCTGTAAAGTAAGGGATATTTCTTTATCTAGAAATTAGCCCCAGGATTCAAATTGATTACAATTTATATAATCTTTTATTCCACTTTGAGACAATAACATTATCTTCCATATCTATTAGTATCTGGTAGTGTTGCTTTGGGAGCCAAGGTTTATCAATCTTCCATCTGTGAAATGGGTATGAAATTTATGTAACCAGCATGATCTGGTTATTAAATAAAATATGTACATGAGAACAGAAGCATTTCAATATCATTACCATGGAAAAGAACAAGGGGGTCATTAGGTTGGAGGAAAAGATGAGGAAAGGAAGAGTAGCAAATTAATAACTTGGGAGTGTCAGTTATTTTCCTAAGTTAAATCACAAGTCAATTGTTTCATTTACCATAGATTTTACACGCATAATTACTGTGCTTTCACTTATATATTTCATTGAAGTTGAAGTAACCCTGAGATACCTAAAGGAAAAGAGTCATCTTATCACATTTTATATGCAAGAAGAGAGAAGTTGGGGGAGATCAAGCATGAAATCTCCAAGATAATGTGCTCAAGGAGAAAGCGCTTGACTACAAAGAGGTGAGGTGATGTTGTAGAATAGAAAGAACATGTCCCTGCTGAACTTCCACTGAGGAACAGTCCTGAGAGAAGAAAGATGATAACTTTGAGCTTCAGTTTTATTTTCAACAAAATCCCCAAAAGAAAAAAAAAATGTTCTTTTTCACTCAGAATGTGCATGTATGTGTGTGTGTGTATGTGTGTGAGAGAGAGAGAAAGGAAAGATGGAAGGAAGGAAGGAAGGAAGGAAGGAAGGAAGGAAGGAAGGAAGAAGGAAAGAAGGAAAGGAAAGGACCTGGCTCACAGGACTTTGAGAACTAACAAGCCCAATGTGCACAAATCAAGCCAAGCAAATAACCTGGGAACAAGGGGCTAGATTTATAAGTTTCTAATTGAGGAAAAGTCCTTCCTCTCAGGAACATGGCTTTTCTCTGAAGTCATTCAACTGAATGGATGAAGTCAATTTCCATAATCAAGGGTAATTTCTTTACTTCAAGCCAACAAAGCATAGGTAGATATTAGATACAACTTATGATATTTTCACCTGAGATGAATACCTGGGTATCATCTCCTAGATATGTGGCATATGAAACTGACCATCAAACTACCTCCCATTTTTAAGATGTTAAAGAAAAATAATATGCTTTAGTAGAGCAGTGAATGCTCAAGATTATCACAGGGCAATCTGGAAACCAAAGAGGTACTTAATAAGGGACATAGGATATCATGAAGAATTCCTCAAGGAAGTTATTCACCTGTCCCCAGGGTATATAGCAAGACATAGAGCCAGGAGTATGAAAGCTTCAGGGCTGAAGCATCTACAATTGTGGAGTACTTCCGTAATAAAAAGTTTTAAAACAGTTATGTACATGTGACATAAAAGCAGAAGAGAGTGCTATTTGGGAATAAAAGTGGAACCAACAAGAGTGAGGGCAAAGAAATTAGATAATAGTGGAGTAGATGGATGAATAAAATATGTATGATGTACATGTATGAAAATGCCAAAATGCAAAACCTTAAAAAGAATAAATTAGGTATGGGATTAGTAACTATCAGTATTCTGCAGAGAAATGGAACTACTTGTTATATGCATTTATTAGGTTGTTTCACATGACCACACAGGCTGAGGGTCTGGGCGGGGGGATCTTCAGCTGACAGTGTGGGTCAGCTCAAGAGCTGGATACCTCAGAACCAGCAATCCTGAAGATTCAACACCTCATCTGAACAATCTTGAGGACAAAGTCCCCCGTGTAAACAATTCTGAGGATGTAAAACCTCACCTAAACAAGCCTGAGGATGCAGTCCCCTGCCTAAAAAGCTCATGACCAAAAAAAAAAAAAAAAAAAAAAAAAAAAAACATAACAGCAAGGGCACACAAATCAGAGATGGAGAAAGTTTCCCTTCTCAACTTCCCTGGTCCATTTAGATACCACCCACATTGAGTGTAAGAATTCCCCACACAGGTCATTAACCCCTTGCCCATCTTTTCAGCAAGAACCCTCACATGGATACCCAAATGGGTCAGTTTACCAATTCTCCAGGCATCCCCCAATTCAGTTAAAATTGAATATCATGTATGTCTACAGTGGATATATGTTTGCAGTGACTTTTGAAAATTGCAATAATTAAAAATTTAAAGCAAAGGAGAAATTATACCCTTAAAATTTGTACAACATAGTACATTTTATCTTATATTTGCTTCCTAAAAGTTATTAGAAGTTAATAAAATATAAAAAGAAAGCAAACAAAGTAAGTACTGGAATCAACAAGTTATTTTAACTGGCATGGAGAAAAAATATTTATTTTCAGGTCATACCCGAGTCAGTAATTTATGAAGATGAATATGGATTCTGAATAGCAGGAAGAAGTAGACTGCTGGGTTGCTTAATAATATAACCAATGAAAAAGTGAATCCTCTAATCACATTGGCAAAAGATTTTAATTCTTATTGAATGGATACTAAAACAATGAAAATACCATGTAAATTATTTGTCATCATGCTTGAGCTTATTGTCCATTTTTAAATATTTACATTCAGAACTGTCCACACTGCGTTGTTGAATATTTTCCCGAGAGCAGAGATATTATTCATCTGCTTAAAGATTCATGTCTACGTGATGTCTTGATGAAGATTTCATACATCAAGCCTAAACTCATTCAAGCCTAGCACCATGCTTGCTACACTCTGTTCTTCACACTGTGTGATTTCAAATAGTCTGAGTTAGGTATGGGATACATGCTTATCACAGCAAACCTTCCTGTTCTGACTCTACCATGACACTAGCTGAGTTAGCTTAGTGGGAGACTGCATTCTTGGGAAATTTCTGCATTTTAGAGTGCCTAGTGAGAGCTTTACCCAACATTAATGTGCTATGAGGATATATATGTACATATTGATACAGAAATGTTTGTGTGTGCATATCTATATCATTCAATGCAAATCAATAGCCATTTAACCTCCTCATTCTTTTATTTAAACATTTTATTTATTTATTATCTATGAGAGAGGGAGAGAAAAAAAGGAGAGAGAGAGAGAAACAATGGGCACACCAGGGCCTCTAGCCACTGTAAACGAACTCCAGGCACATGTCCCACCTTGTGCATCTGGCTTTATGTGGGTACTGGGTAATCCTTAGGATTTGTAAGCAATTGTCTTGACCACTGAGAAATATCACCAGCCCCTCCTCTTAGTTTTGTTATTCTTATTGCCAGAAATGCTTATAACTTCCCCCACACCACCCAACAAGACTAGAAAGGGATGGAACGGTTGCCAGTATGGAAAGAGATATGCAATTTACATAAAAAGTGTATGTATGTCTACATGTATGTATGTGTCTGTTTGTAAATAGGCTATGGTATTTAACATTACTTGACAAATTTATGGGATTTAGAAGCACCATGGAAACAAATTTCTAGACACAAGGGAGTTTCTAGATTAGGTTTATTATGTATGGAAGACTCACTCTAAATGTGGGTGGCCCTATCCCATGGGCTGGGGTCCAAAAATGAATAAAAAGGAGAAAGAAAACTGGATTCCAGCATTCATTTCTCTCAGCTTCTTGGCCATGGATGGAATGTAATCAGCCTCCTCAGCTTCCAGTCCCCACGCCTACCCTACCATGACGGGCTGTATCCCCTTAAACTGTGAACCAAAACAGGCCCTTCTTCCCTTAAGTTGCTTTCATGGGGTATCTTTTCACAACAGTGAGGAAAGGAACTAAATACACAGACTAATACAACAGTTATGGGATTGAAAACACTTGTTTGATTAGTAAAGTGCTCTGAAGCTTAACCTATCATCACATGGAAATCGTCTTCCCACTTTAAAAAGTGTGCGCTGTCTCTGTGGTGCCTGCTAGCTGCAGCTCAGTTTCCAGTTCCTCCTGCACATCTAGTCTGCACTCCCAGTGGACCCTGATCCACAGGATGTCAGGGATTGCTATTGCTCACTGTAGCTTGCTACTGATCACTTGTAAAGAGACCAGTGTGAGCAATGAATAGGCCCTCAATAATTTGCCTATTAAAGTAGTTAAAATTTTGTTGAAATTTTATCAAGAAATTTTGGCAAAACTTTCAATCACCTATGATAACAGAAGCATTCCTGGACAAAATGACTATAAAGAAAGTGAAAGGGCAGGAACCTTGTGAGTGCTGGGGTGGAGGCCCTCTGTTCAAAGCACCTGCAGCTTTGTAGGTGATTTCCACTTTTGTGCCTGCAAAAAGATTCCTCCAAAACATCACAAACTAAAATAATGATCATTTGCTTTCTTCCCCAGATTCTGTGAGCTGGGAATCTGAAGCTGTTGAGCTGGGTGGTTCTGGTTTCAGGTCTCCTGAGGTAGCAGGCAGAGGGTGGCTGAGGTGAGGTCATGTGGAAAGCTTTACCCAGCTGTCTCTAGCTGAGACTGGAAGAAGCCAGCAGCTGAGCTGGAACAGCTGCAGCTCCTCAGCCATCTCACTCTTTCACTATGTAGTTTCTCCATGTGATCTCTCCAGCAAGCAGCTTCTAGCATCTCCTGACTTGTATCTTCAGCAAGCAGCCTCCATGAGGCTGGACTTCTTATGGATTGGCTCAGAGTTTCATGTCCTAAGAAAGCACCAGGGGGAAGTTTTTTACCTTTGAGGATCTACTCTTGTAAAGCATGCAGTATCATTCTCTCTGCCTTCCATTGGTTGAAGCATTTATGAGGATCTTCCCCACTTTTAAGGGTGGAAACATAGACGTCACCTCCAACATCAGAGAGCCAAGCTTTTACTGTGGTATCATCTGATTGTGTAGATATTGGTATAACCATTTTGGGAAATACAGTGTGCATAATAGGCCACAGGTATTTCTAAAATTATAAATGTGATCATTTAAGGAAATAGCATTTAACTCAATAGGTTACAAAGGCATGGAGGTAACATTGGCATTAATGGGGAAGAAAAAACCGGTTAATGGGAAAGGTAGTAAGAGGGTAAAAATATAAAAATACGTTAAATAAATGTATGAAAAGGCCACAATAGGAAATAAATGAATAAATATTTTTAATGGTCTTGTGTTATTCACTTTTTGCCAGACCACTGGGCCATGCTCCAGAAATGAAACATTGCACACAAAAACCTGTACCTTTAATTCCAAGGTGTGTACTGCCACTTCTTTTTTAATATTGCTCAATTTTTTATTAGGTATGTACACAGTGTGTATACAGTCATGTTGGAACCATTGTTAGCCTCCTCCCTGTCCTCTCCCCTCCACAGTGACCCTCCCCGTTGGGGATTGTGGGTCGTGCATTGTGGGTGTAACCATCAGTTATGTGTAAGAGGCAATGTCTCTGTGCATAATGATGCAACATGTGGCTCTAACATTCTGCCCATCTTCCACAAATTTCCCTGAGCTATGTTGGGTTCTTTTAGGTCTAATTCAGTGATGAGGTCTTGGGAGCCTCTGTGTCTCTACATATCTGGTTTGGTAGGAGTTGAGTGTTCTCTGTGTCTATCTCCTTCACCCTTGTGCTGGTACTAGGTTCACCAAGAAAGCAACACTCTTGCTTATTTCCCCAATTACTCTTGTTTTCAGCTGGGACCCCAGTGAGGTGTGATGGGTTAATTCTCTCTTCAGGATCTGTACCCATCTGAAAAAAGAAGCAAAGTCTCCAACAGAGAGTGAAGTCAGCACCAGATACATGGGCTAACCATTATTATTTTAGAGAGAAATTAATAGTGGTAGGCCCTCTTGTAGCCCACCATTGGTAGGAGCTTGACAGCGGACAGCGGGCTCATTTTTGGATTATGGTTCTGACTTGTTTCCCAGCTACAGCTATGGGTTCCATTCCACTGAGTAGATCAGTTAGCCAAATCAAGAGCAGTTGGTTACCCACCATGGCTGTGTGCCAGTATTGCACTTGTGTGAGCATCATGTCAGGTTGTTTGCTGCTGAGTAGCTTAGACCACAAGTTGCTTGGACAGATTTTGGTCATTTTCCCACAGTTGCTAATGTGGCACCTTCTGGCACTAAACAAGCTAACAGTCTGGGGACTGACTGTCCTCCAGATTCCAGCCAGGTCACTCCATGTTCTATACAGCATATTGTGTCTTCAGCAGTAGGGTCTTACCACTAACTTTTGGTGGGTCATCAAGTACTCTGACAGAAATATGTCTACTTTTGGGAAACTTTGTAGGTCTCTCTGATCAACAGCTCATTGTGGATATTAGCCAAATGCTGGTACTGGGAATTACAGGCCAGCACCAAGGAAAAGAAGGATGAAAAAGATAGGGAATATAAAAGAGAGAAGAGAGAGAAAAAGAAAGAGACAGAGAAACAGAAAAGTAAGGTTAGTCTTCATCATACCCTCTCCAGGACCCTGTGATTCAGGTATTCCCTCTATGGACCTGATGAAGGTTCAGCCTCTTAGTCTGTTTTTTAGGATGTAGAATTTGTGGTCCAGAATTTTATGGGTCCATTTTTGTGTCTCCCACTCCTACCTTTACTATCCTCTCCTTTCCCTCCCTCTCTATTGTCCAGGCCTCGAGTTGCTTAAGTATGTCAGCATCTTGGGCAGATTCAGCTTAGGAACCACAGATGATTGAGACCATGCAATGATTATTTTTCTGTGATTTGGTGAGCCCATTGTAGCTTCAGAATTGCCTTGTAGAACTCTGCTTCAGTAGGCCCATCACCATTGTCAATGCTACTACTGTTCACACAGCCCTATGTCTATTGTCAGCCTTTGGGATATAGGAGGCACCTCCTGCAGCCTTTCTGGTGTCCTGAGTCTCTGGCTGTGCTGTCTTGACTTGGCTGTTACCATATCAAGAGCATTAGTCTTGGAAGCTCTGTTTGCTCATACTAGCTGTTCTCATTCCTGCAGTCGCTTACTTCATAGCCATTTCTTCTTCCAGACTCCAGTGAACTTCCATGTGACAGGATATGGGATCTGACTTTCTGAGATGCTACCAGAGTTAATTCCCCTATGGAAAAAATTGTGAACAACTGTCAGCAGGACAAAGGGAGAGCCAGTAGATAAGACCCCTTGCCTTGTTCTCATGAGTAATAGGCTTTATCTTTTCTAGGAAGCTGTCCTTTAAGGCACACCTGCACCACCTACCATGTGAACAACTAAACCAGCACAATGCAGCCCATCATATAATTTCTTCCTTACCAGGTACATTTTTTGATTCTCTATTCCCTCCTATAGCTTATTTCAAATACAAACTAGTACTTAACCTTTTATTCAAGCTCTTTATTTCAGAGTATTGAGGCTAAGATGGAAAGCAATAATGTTTGTATCATAGCCTTTATTTTAACCATGAGAAAGCTAAGACTTTGAAAGGATAAGGGGTTTCTCTACAGTTCACAGTTCAAAGAAAAGCCTAGGATTAAAGTAGAGATTTTTCATCCACAAATCCCACATTTTTTTCCTTGAATATCAGCTGCTTTCTCAAGTAGTATGATGTCTAAAATAGCCAGAACAGAGAACTGTAGTTTTAACTGTATCAATAGATTACTTAAATAAAAAATCAGGAAAATACACCTCACACAGAATTTTATTAAATTCAGTCATTGTGGATTTTTAAAAAGCAGAAAAATATAATAATTATGATTTTAAATAGTTAAAGAATAATAATTTTAATATTAGTTGAACATTTATTGAGTTAGTGCTATACATTAGTCTCTATTAAAATTAATTAATATGGGTTAATTTAATTATTTTATTTCCTACAACTTTATAACTTACTATCACCACTTTACAGAAAAGGAAACTGAAGGCTTAGTAGTTAAGGTTCAGGCAGTAAGTGGCAGAGTCTGTATGACTCAGTTTCCTTGCCTTTCAAGAGTGGAGATAATTAGCTTCATGCCTACCTTACAACAATCTCATAAATATTGATAAAATACATAAAACTGCTTGAAAAAGTGAAAATATGAAGCATGCTTAGGTGAGATCTGCCTTTCTGATGAATGGAGTATTGGTAGCTGATATAGTTTGATGTGACTATTGATAATGGTTAGATTAAGTAGCCTCCATTGCACTGTCCCTGTTTGTTTCATCTCTCCCCTATTTCTGTTTCTCTCATCTTTGGTTATATGGACAATATTTAGGAATCCATATTGATTTCTTTATGTTCATTTAAAAGATTTTATTTATTTATTTAGCTATTTTCAAGCAGAGTAATACAGTCAGACAGACAGACAGACACACACACACACACACACACACACACACACACACAGACACACACACACCAGAATAAGCACACCAGGGAATCTAGCCACTGCAAAAGACCTCCAGATGCATTGGCCACTCTGTGCATCTGGGTTTACATGGGTACTGGGGAATCAAACTCAGGTCATTAAGCTTTACAGGCAAGTGTCTTAACTTCTGAGCCATCTCTCTAGCCCTTATGTTGGTTTTCATGCATCACTTGTATCATCACCCTAGTGTGTTTTCTAGGCATTGTAGTACAGAGACACAGCTTGTCACACAGTCCACTGGCTCTCTGCGTTTTGCGTTTAAAGTGTTGAAATTCATTTCCACGTAAGAACCTTTAGTACATATACAGAATTCCCAACTACTAGCTTCAACTTAAGAGTTCTTTTAATGTTACAGAGGTGCGAAAGCTCATTCAGCTACTTTGTGCACTCTGCAAATAGGAAGAAAATAGTAGGCTCAGCATTGATTTTCTCTGTGCCCAGGACTTCACAGCATAGATAGTAAATGCCTTGAACTTGATGACTAGTAAGAGATTAAATAAAAGTATAAAGGAAGAAATAAAGGGAGACCTTTCAACTTAGAAAATTTTATTAGCAGGTAAAAAAATAATGTATGTATGTGACTTATAAGAGTGTGGTAGGACTATTCCCATGAGGAAGCCATCATTGAAGGACAGTATGTTTTCCAAAACATTCAGAGTTTCAATTTATCTCAAAGAGGGCAGGCTGTATATACAGCTGCATTTATTCCTAAATATTTATTAGGTCTAAAATAATAGCAATATGGTCTATTCACTATGTACAAATAAAATATCCCTAGATCTCTTATCTTACCCCTAACATCCCAGCTTTCAAGGACCACATTTACACCACAAAGCAAGAGTATTCTATTCTATTTGTCCATGGCTGGGGAATCAGGTCAACATAGAAATGGCAAAAGAGTTAAAATAATAACATAATAATAATAATAATAATAATAATAATAATAATCAGTGTTGGGATAGAAATAAAAAGTAACTAAATTAATTAATTTAAAAGAACCAAATAAATGCTATGTTTAGCCCAGGGAGTGAGCATCATATTTTAACATCACTATGAGTTAGAAGTTTAAAAACCTATTGTAATTCATTATATCTCTCAAAACTTAATACAATTTTGGTAACTTTTCATTGCTTTTGCTTCACCATGCACTACAGAAAGCTATTCTTATGTGTTCATGCCTAGTGTTCTCAATGCACACACTCAGTGGAAAAATTGTGTTTTGTTTGGTTTTTTTAAAATTTCTTCTGCCCCAGTTCCTTCCATGATGAAGAAATAAAATGACACATAAATGCTCTTGGTAAATAGCTGTCATAGCGATGTGATCTTTAAATATTTACTTTATCTTCAACCACGAAAACTTAACTATTTACATGGCATCTTAGACCAAAGAAAAATAGTGAGATTTTTATCTAAAACTTTTATTATTGTTTTTAATTTTAGCATACAAAGTACTGGGTTTCTCTTACAGCCTTGCCATAGGCCATTATACTTTGTTCTTCTTCAACTCTTCCTCATTACTCTCCTCCATGCTTCCTGCACCCTTCTTGAAAGTCCTGTTCCTCTCACAAATACTCCTTCCTTAGTGTCCATGGTGTGGGGTAAGAGGAAGCCTTGAAAACTGCTCGTGGGAATGTAACCTTTTATAGCCAGTATGGGGTTCCTCAAGAAAACTAAACATGGGGTTACCAGAAGATGCAGCTCTACCACTGTCACTGCTACAAATATCCCCAAAGGGTTATAAGCCGACAAGCAGCAGAGACACCTGCACAGTAATATTTATTGGTAAATTATTCACAACTAATAAATACAATGAGCCAAGGTGTCTATCAACCAATGGATGGAGAGAATAGTTTTAAACTTGTTGTTAGCTCCTCTCTGTGTCCCTCTACTACAGTCCATCTACCCCACCACTTCCTATTCATTTCCTTAAGACCAGGAGGTGTACGGTCTATTTTTAAACTATATTTTTCATAATAGCAACCTCTATTTATACACGTCTATTCATTTAAAGTTACATTTGCTGATATTAAATTAAAATAAAATTTCGACACCTCATTCAGCCTTGCCACCTTTCAAGTGCTTTGTAGCCTCATATGATTCTTGATGACTGGGGTAGATTTCAAAGATAATGAACTTTTCTCTCCTGGCAGAGAGCTCATTTTGCAAGTGCTGCTCAAACAACCTCCTTTAACCTGAGATTTTAAGGCACCCATTTTACCATGTCAGATCTGAGCTCCTCTCAACATACATCTGAGATTTAAAATTCATAGTTATGGCTGTGGGCATAGTCCAGAATCATCTGGCAGCAAGCACAGAACTAACTGGTAGGGACGTCCTGGGGTCCATGGTTGAGGAAGCAGACAGCAGTATACAACTGCTCCCCACATGCGAATCAGCTCTCTCAAACCTGTGGTATTTGAGCAATGGCATGTCTAGCATAGATGATTTGCATTCTGATAGGGTGGAAAGGTCAGGTCAAAGAACCATGCATAGCTCCGTTCTTCTCCTAGGATGTAAGGGACTACATGTGCATCATTGACAGATTCCTCATAAAAATTCATGGCTTCTAATATATATGTTATGGGTGTATGTATATTTATTCCATGTGCACAGTTAAAATTCATCTGCGTGAGATTTGAAAGACTTAATGTATACCATATTAAAACAACCACTGTACAATTAGAAATTACGCTGAAGGAACAAGAACAGGATGGTTGCTCTTGCTAAAGTAGAACAGCAAGTGGTGGCTAGTGAGAAATGTGCCTCCTCCACAGTCCTAAGTTTTTATCCCACAGCTGCTCATTTTATGCATGCACCTATGCACTCGCTTCACTAGCAGTCTCTCTGAGGGTAGGCTGCTTTCTCCCATCACTCTCCTAGTGATAATGAACCATAACACAACAATGAATATATATGTACACATTCATAGGCTGATTTTCTTTCAACATGCTTTTATTTATATCAAACAGAAAACTTGCTTAGTTCTGTTTACTTTAATAGATATTTACTTTTTGCTAGGTTCATTCTACCCATTACCTCATATTCTGTGGTAGTTTGGATGAAATGTATCCCACAGGCTCATGTGTGTTTAATAGTTGTTTCCCAGCTGGTGACAATTTGAAAAGGTTGTAGGGTGGACACACTGGAGAGATGATTTAGCAGATAAAGACACTTGCCTGCAAACTCAAAGGACCCAGGTTCCGTTCCCCATGGCCCATGTAAGCCAGATACACAAGGTGATGCATGCATCTGGAGTTTGTTTGCAGTGACTAGAAGTCCTGTTGCATCTATTCTCCCTCTCTCTTTTTCTCTCTCCCCTTCTCTTTCTCTCTCTCATAAATAAAAACTATTTTTTTAAGTTGTGGGGCCTTTGGGAGCCTTTCTGGGGAAGATTTGTTGCTGGGGGTGGGCTTTGGGTGATGCTCTCCAGCCCTATACCCAGTAACTAAAATCATTTCTTCCTCCTGCTGTGGTAATGTTCTGCACACCTGGTTGTATGCTCTGCCATGTTCTCCCCACTATGAAGAAACTTCCCCTTGAAACTGTAAGCCAAAATAAACTCTTTCCTTCCCTGAAGCTCTTCAGTCACTGTTACTTACAATCACAATGCTATAACCTATGAAGATAGTACTGGTTACATACCCACTTTAGGGATGAGAATATAGAGGATATATAAGGCATCATTCCTAAGGCAACAGAAGTGATGAATTTCAAGACTCTGATTCAACATGAATTTGGAAAATATAGTTGAATTGGGATAGAGGGGAGAGGATATTGTATTGTATATCTTAATGATTAATGTTAGCAGCAGAGGTGCCACTATCTAGGGAGATGTGCCTAATGCTTGTGCCCTAAACTTGACAGCAACTCTGTACTCTGTGTTCCTACTGTTATTTCCCTGTAGATATGTTCATTTTCCAGCCACAGACTTCCATCCCAGTTTTACCACTGAGGCTGTGCACAGTAGCAGAGCAGAACACAGGGTTTGCAGATTGGAGAATTCCCTGTGCACTTCCCTTAATTTCCTCAGCTTTCATTTTCTCACCTCTTGAAACAGGTGCTGACAGATATTTAGGGAAGTACCCAAGCACAGGACCATCCCTATCTTCAGATAAAATTATTCACAAAGACAAAAGCTTGGAACATTTAACAAATGCCAGTATGAGCCGTCAGTTCAGCCTACGTGGGCCAAGGAAAATAGATTACAGTGTCAACTTAATCAATGGTTCATCGCTATACTTTTTCAGTGCTTGAACCTTATTAGGACTGAGGCAGCATTGCCTGGCTGAAAATCGATCTGGAATTTTTCAAATAGCTCCAAACTGCAGAAATACAATTGTAAATAATTTCATGAGTTTTCCAAGTGTCTTGGGAAAATCCTTGCTGAGATAAGAGATCCTGCCACTCAGGTGTGCCTCTGATGTGAGTGCAGAGGCAGAACATGGTGGAAAATGGAACAGAGCATGAGCTGAGTTTCTATACCCATAACTCCATGTCTGGAGAAAGTTAAATATGCTGTGACTAAATATTACAGTATGAGGGCTAAACTCTGTTGCAACAGATATCAGCTTCAGAGCTACAAGAAGATAGTCTTCTCCTTGTCTTAAGCCAATCTGTTTCACAGAGGATGACCACAGGAAACAGTCATTACTACATATGATCCTTACCCAAGGGATCTCTGGACTCAGGTAAGCATAAAACAAATACAGACAGCATTAATGTGCAGTTTGGGTTGTTGCAGAAGACTCTGACCTTATTCATAATTATAGTGAGTACTTATTGTCCTATATACTATTTTTCAACTTGGGCTATCATAACCTTTTTAAAGTATTCATATTTGACAGAGAGAGAGAGAGAGAGAGAGAGGGAGGGAGAATGAAAGTGTGTATGTATGTGTGTGTGTGAGACAGAGATTAGTGTGTGTGTGTGTGTGTGTGTGTGTGTGTGTGTGCTTTAGAGCCTCCTGCTATTGCAAATGAACTCCCGATACATACACTACTTTGTGCATACGGCTTTACAGGGGCACTGGGGAATCAAACCTGGTCCATCAGGCATTGTAAGCAAGATCCTTCAACCACTGTGCCATCTCTGCAGCCCAGGATAGCATAACTTAATATCATTGACAGGGTAGCATAAACAGCAAAATGTTTTTTCAGACACTGGTGATTCAAGATAAAGATGGGTTTTGGTGATGTATCTCCTTATAGCTTAAAGGTAAATGCCCCATGGGGCCTCTCATCAGACTGTGGGCATGAACAAGGAGAGGGACTAAATTCTCTGGTATTTCTTAGAAGATCATTGATCTTGTAAAACCAGAGTTGCACTCTCATGACTTCATCTAACTCTTACTTACCATTGTCCCATTGCACATTGTAGGTTAGAGCTGAAATGTATGGATTGGTATAAGGAGGACGTAAACATTCTATTCATAGAATAGGTTTTAAGCTTCTCACCTGTATTTTTATCCAAATTTATACTAAGATTGCCTTGCAAATATTAGGGTTAAACAAGTGCTTGGGTAAAAATGATGAGTACATATGCCGTGGGGAAGATAAATAACAGAACTTGTACCAGGGGTATGAGATTGCTAAGCTACCCAGATAAGAGTATAAGTAAGGCTACAGAAAAATCAGTAAGGTCAATCCTGCAGGTCACCAGGTTCCAGCCACCTCCACAAAGCCACTCCTTGAAGATCCCCTGAAAGGCATCATTGCCCCTTCTCTTAATAAACTTTTTATTAATATTTATACATTTACACATGTTCCTGCATGTAGTTGTAACAGAGTGAATTGTGGGTAAGTACATCACCTGAGTAAACCTCCAGGAAGATCACCCGGACAGCTCCAGGGGTAAGCAAAGGGAGGAGCAATGGGAGACTAAGATTTATAAGTCCTGGTGTGAGAGGCCATCCCTGGCCATTGTCACTTGGTCTGTTCTCACTGCAGAGGGTGTACTTTCACTCATGCTATCTTGCCTGCTAAACAAAAATTTGGGTGACCTCTTCTACTTATGTCCCCAATGTGAATTATTCTCCCACCTTCAGGAGCACAAGGACTGATACTGCAGCTGCAGTCAGTATCATTGGGAATTTAGGAAGAAGCAAGTATCCTTAGGAACTAATGTGGTGGATAGTGCTAGAGGTAAGCTTTGGACAGCAGAAGAGAGTCACAGATCTGTGCAGGAGGGGATTGTGTTATGGACTGAAGCTGTTCCTTTTCACCAATGAAAGGCATGCAGATTTCAGTGCACGTAGTTGGTGTTTACAAACACCAGTAAGTAAAGGAAAGATGGAAGGGAGGGAGACAGGGAGGAAAGAAAGAAAGATAGTGCTCTTAACCAAATAGCTCTACACCTCACCATGTTCAAGGATACTATGTGAGAATATCATTATGACATTCTACAAGGTACTTGAGGTACTGAAGGTAATGTCTGGGGGCAAATACTGAATTAGAATCTGAAGAAGAGGTTTAGATTTTAACTGTATTGTTAGAAAATCTTGAAGCCTTACATTAGAGAGACTTCTGTGAGCAATAGGAGTGGATGATTCAGCCCATCAGCTCTAGAACTGTGCCTGAAGTTCCAGTCTCTGGATTTTGTTCAGAGCATCATTAGTATCATCTGAATATGAGAAACTCATTCCTCTGTTCAAGGTAGGAATTTTTCAGTGGCCACAGTAACCCAGGTGACTGTCACAGAATTAATGTTTGTTGAATTACATGCTCCAATAGATTTTATTTATTCATTTAAAACATGTCATGGCTGGGAAAATAGATCAACAGTTACAGTCACTTGCTTGCAAAGCCTGCTGGCCTGGGAACAATTCCCTATTACTAACATAAAGCCAGATACATAAAATACTAAATGCATCAGAGGTTCATTTGCAGAGGAAAGAGGCCCTGGTATACCCATTCTCATTCATTCTCTCTCTGTGTCCTGCCTGTTTTCCTTCAAAAATGCATAAATAAAAATATTTTAAAATATTTCACTACAAGAAGGTGTCAAGTCAGGAGACAGGTAATGGTATTGTCTTGTATTTATATCTATATCTGAAGAAATATATGTGCATAAAATTTTCAACACTGAAATCTATTTCTCTTGAGCAACATTCTAAAAGCCTTTTGAAACTTTTCAACCCAAGTGCTCTGCCATCACAGCATTGTTATCAATGCTCTGTGGAAAAGAACTCCATCTCAAGCTTTTAGTGCTTGGCTCTGACATCTAAGCCACATGGTGGATATTGTAGCTGACAGACCCAAAAATAGCTCTGTAAAATGCAGCCTCTTTATTCCCCTTAGAATTTGAAAAGTCTTAATAAAGTTTATGTTCCACTCTTATTTCTTGAGAAAGAAATAAGTATATTTTTTAATCCTCTCTGCCTTCAACACACCTCTATGTTATTCGAGGTTTATGTTTTAGCTTTTTTATAAAGAGAGAGAGAGAGAGAGAAAAGCTTTATTGTATGAGTGAAATGTCTGTTCAAGTCTTGTCCCCTCTTCCTTAGTCTGTTTCCAAAGCATCATAGAATAGAAAAGGGAAAATAGGGTTGATTTAGCCTAGTGTCCTGTTTACACATCAACAAAATCAAGCCTAAAGGAGGAGTAAAGTAATCATCCAACATAATATAGGTAGCTGCTGATGAAACAGATTCTATAACTCAAAATTCCCAACTACAAGCACAGAATCTCTTCACCAAACTCCCAGCCCAATTCCCACAATTCATTTCAGTCCTTCATGCTCCTTTGCTCACAGATATAGGTTTTCTGGGGACTCTGCCACACATACTAGTGGCTCAAATCTTTGTAGTGCAAGAGCCAGCAAATATTTTCTGTAAAAGGCCAGGTAGTATGTGCTTTAAGTTTTGGGGTCCATATGACTTTTGGAAGAGCTCCCTAATTTGTCCTTGAAATGCAAATGCCACTGTAGACAATATGCAAAAAGTCCACTTATCTGTGTTCCAGTAAAAGTTCATAGAAGCAGGCCGTGAGCTGAAATTGACCAGTGGGTCCAACTTTGCTCATCCTCATCATAGATCTATCTTTACTGCTCCTGATTCAAATGTCAAATCCTAGAACCCCACCTCAGCTGACTGTCAGCACTGTAAATGAAACACATCATCCTTACTCCCTTATTGTACCAAAGTAATCCTAGTAATTATATGTATTCACTTAGCAAAAGCTACTAAACATTTTTTTGTTTGTTTGTTTATTTTTATTATTTGAGAGCAACAGAGAGAGAGGGAAAGAGGCAGAGAGCACGAGAGAGAATGGGCACACCAGTGCTTCCAGCCACTGCAAATGAACTCCAGATGCGTGGGCCCCCTTGTGCATCTTGATAACGTGAATCCTGGGGAATCAAGCCTCCAACCGGGGTCCTTAGGCTTCACAGGCAAGCGCTTAACCGCTAAGCCTTTTATTGAACAAGAGCAAGGCAGGAAAATAGCTACAACAGGAAGAACATAGGATTGCATCTCCTGAGCAGTTCTACACAGTTCGTCAACAAAGTGTGTTTGGTATATGACTTTCATAACCTTGTAATATCCACATCACTGAGAAGGAACCTGGAAATCCAAGAGCTGGAATTGATATTTCATTCCTCAAGACTCTTCCTGTCATTAAGCAAACACAGTTTTCCCCTGCCTCTGTACTGCCTGTGTTGGTATTGTGAATCCATCTCTTTTGAGCCACTGTCATTTTCTTATTTCATAGCAATTTGCATCCATATAGATTGCTATGATTGATGTTAGCTATTGGATGGAATGAATAACAGGAAATTACAGTGACAAACAATCTAACTTTCCAAATAAGATGAGAGCCAAACTATGGACTATTAAATGTGTGTATATTATTACCAGTTCTCTCTTCATTCGTGTTATTTGCTCGCCTACTCCCCTCCAACTAGTAAAAGAATCTGGTACTCATAGAAGCAAGATTCTAGAGCCCTAAGGCAGAAAGCTTTTAACTCTTCAGCTCTTCCACAGATAGAATTTGGGCCACCATCACACTTTGCTGCTTCTGTATGCTCCATGACTAAAAGAGCTGAGTTGTATTATTCTATTAAATTATTACCAATGTCCTTTTAGTATGGATAGTTGAGTTAATGAGATGTCTTAGAAATAAAGGGAGTCACCTTACAGGTCTTTCAGGATCTAAGAGTTTCTTGAAGAACTGCTCTGTTTTGTACGGTTTTGCAAAGGGTATTTATAGGAACCAACATTTGTCACAGAGTACCCGAGTTTCATGTAAAGGCATGAATTCCATCTGTAGAAGTACACACATGCATGTATGCACAGCACTGTGAGGAAATGTTTAATCTCTGGTGTCAATCCTCCTTGTAAAGCAGTTTCAAGTATGCTGCTTATCACTGACTGACCACTGCAAAGGGAGGACTGCAAAGGTCTACCCAATATGTCATGTCTTGTTGCCACATCAGAAGGAAGAGAAATGGAAGTGGGGATGTAAGGATATTCACAGTGTAACAAATGAAATACTGATGAATGTAGGGAAAATGTCAGATCCAGATAGACTTTTATTTTTATTTTATTTATTTGTGTTTTTGTTTGTTTGTTTGTTTTCCAGGTAAGGTCTTACTCTAGCCAAGGCTGATATGGGATTCAGTATGTAATCTCAGGCTGGCCTCTAACTTATAATGATTCTCCTACCTCTGCCTCTTGGTTGCTGGGATTAAAGTCATGTGCCAACAGGCCCTGCTAGATTTAGAAAGAAAGAAGGAAAGAGAAAGAAAGGAAGAAAGAAAGAAAAAAAGTAAAATGCCAGTGAGCTCATCATCAATGGAAGAATTCAAATGTCAAGTGAACCATAATATTCTGAAAATAATAAGGGAATTCAGATTCCCCATGATGTTATGAGGAAGCATTCAGGATTCCTTCCCCTCTCAGGTTCTGTGACCCAGGGAAGTATGGAAGGGGGTTGTGTGTACATCTATTTCTCTGACTGACAATGAAGTGCAGATGTAGTCCAAGTTTAGCTCCCATTCACTCTTAAGAGTATTGTGAGGAACACTTAGTGAGCCTTCCTGCCTTAGGGCCTAGAAAGCACCACAAGTCAATTATTTGTTCACCCTCTGTTCAGTGACCTTGAACTCATTGTGTTTATTCAGGTAAAAGAGTTAGAGTAGCCCTAGTGGCTCCATGGAGTTCTCAAGCCAGTGCTCTCCAGCTTCATGTCCACAGTCCACAGAACCTTTGATTGTCCTTTGGAATGTTTCCCTAAGCACTCAGAACCCTCAGCAAAATGAGTGCCCTGTGCACATGTCAGCCCCCAGTCACTGAAGTATAGCAATTGGATGAAGTATTTGTTCTGTTATTTAGCACACAGCCCTGCCACACCTTTCATGGGACAGTGTGGGGAAAGACACTGGGGATCAGGAACTACTTTGAATTATCCATTTCTATCTCAGTTTCCAACTTTTTTGATGTGATTGATTATCTTGCAGTTTTCTGGGTCTCTGTACAGGCAATGCCAGTACTAGTAGGTGACTTCAGATTCCACAGAGTGACACAATGGGATGAAATGGCTTTCAGTGCCAGCATTTAGAGTACACTAAATGAACTCTTCCCTATATGAGCATGTATCTGCTTCTGACTTCTATTTTTTAGCTTTAGCCTAGCTCTAATCATGTCTTTATTAAAGAACATCGTTTGAATCTTCTTTTAAAACTTGCCAGTTCTGCCATACAGTACATCCAGCTGAGCAGAATTTTTCAGGAAGGTTTGTGATGCCCACCTCGAATTATCATAAACTCTAACTTCGCTTTTCAACAATTATTCTTTACATGATTCTTAACACAATAGAGCCAGAATGAACATCACAATAAATAAGGGTGATGACAATAACTGTAAACTGTATTGTCTTGTCACACTCGCCATCATCCCTGTGCTTATAAGCCCTCAGTTCTATTGCAAGACCTGAAAGTCTATGTTCTCTGCATTTTCCTTATTTGCAGATAGGTGTCTGATCAAATCTTGCACAAGATTATTAATACATAAAGTAGAAGTATCCATTTCCAGCTTTGTTAAGGCAAATTAACATTGATTAGTAAATGTTTCTAGCATATACCTAACAATCACTTACTTCCATGATATTGGAAGCTAAGATCAATGGAAGGGTTATTTTGAGATTGATGAACATCAGTATGCTCTATAATTCACCCCTGTGTGACCTTTCTAATCTCCCAAACTGTCCAACTCCCTCCTCCCTTACTTCATGACATTCCTATGTGGATTCTCTTTGCCTAACAGATCTCTCTGGAAATGTTTGATAACTAACACACATAAATAGCTCACAATATACAGTGGTGTTTTTGTCAGTCACTGGAGCAAATCCCTTACTATTGTTTTATTTAATCCTCATAAAAAATTATTAACTTCATTTGCTGATGAGGAAATTGGGAACTGAATAACTTTGATAAGGTTTTATTGGAAGCTGAGTGGAAAAGCCTGGATGAAGCCTGGAGCATTTCAAATCTTAGCAGACTGAGTAGAATTCAACATCTCTGAAGAAATCCCAGGCAGTCAGATAGCACATAGGACCCATAAATGTATATGTAATGGTTGATATTAGAATGGAGTAGGGACAATATAGGAGCCTTGTTTTAGTTACTTTTGTTTACTGTAACCAAAATGCTTCATATACACAGCTTAAAGGAAGGAATTATTTATTCTAGCTCACAGTTTCAGAGATTTCCAACTATGGTCATCTAGTTCTACGTATTTGGGCAAGACATCATGGTAGAGGGCATAGGCAGAGCTCTTGGATTCACATCTGATCAGGAAGCACAGTAAAGTAAATACACACACTTTATTTTTTCTTATCCTTCTATTCTACATTCATCCTACCATGTAATATAGGTTCGCCCTATTCAAGGCAGATCTTCCTGTACTGAGACTTTTCCTGTGGAGACATGAACAAACTTATGCTCATTGCAGGTAAGACACAAATGAAAGAGGAAAATAATTGCATCCAAGTCTAGCTTGATTAGTCAGTGAGTACGTGAGTTTGTTGGGTATACATAAAGGACCATGGGTAAGGGGTTACTGACAGAATTATGGGTAACTGTGAGGCAACTGCATCACCAAAAGGCCTACTCCAACATAGGTGGCAATTCCCAAAAGCTGCATCCCTGGAGCTCGCTTTCCAATTTCTACGCAATTCCACTGAACAGTCTCTTCTACCCCAGCAAATTTTATTGTTATATAACCTGGCGGAGGGGCTCTTGAGCCTTGTAACTTTCTCAGCATCCTAAGCCTGGTAAATTCCATGAGTCTTATAGCTCCCACCTCCTTGTAGGAAGAAGTATTTTAATTCTGAGAAAATAGTTACATATTTGTCCACTCAGTTATTCTCTGGATGTGCTCTCAACGATGCACCTAATGGTGTGCCATACCAATCACAAGGTGCTTCTAAATCAAGTTGAGTTGGCAATGAAAATTAACTACCACAAGCCAATTATACAGGGTAAAAAATGCGAGGAAGACAGATGAGCAAACAATCAGCTTCTTTGCGGGCTTGCAACATGAAACAAGACACCAATTTCTGAAAGAGTGCTTAGAACTACTCTTTCTAGCAAGTCTCATCTAAACTATAAGAACTTTCTATATAAAAGGACCTGATAGGATATATCAATGTCAGTTCAGAGTCTCTGTCCAAAAGGCTCTCAAAGGTCCAGATATTCCCATATTTCCAAGCAAACAACCATGGTGGAAGGTATCAGCAATTATTATAGTGTACATGTGCCATTTAGGGTTCTTCTTCAAGATGGGGTATGTATATTTCACTTAGTTGATAGTCCCTAAGAACTCTTAACTGTGGAAAACAGGTGAGAGATTATGATGTCCATGGTGCTAGCTGAGGTCAGTTTTCTCTCATCCATGATTGTAGTTGTTTGTATTAAGTGATGAAGTTGTTGGTTGCCTTCTTTCATGCCATCAGGTACACCATGTTCTATGGAACACCAGCACATTGTTTAGATATTGTTGATATTTAACTCCTCTATTCTATTTCATTGGTATACATCTTTGTTTTGTGTTAGCACTCTGCTGTTTCCTTGCTATAATTCCGTATTACAACTTGAAATAAGATAGGTGATACCTCTAACAGAATTCCTCTTACTCAAGGTCACTTTAGATATCTGGGGTCTTCTGCATGAATCATTTCCCCTGGGGATATGTAAACAGTAGTCTATTTGCCCAAGATAACACATAAAAACAGACCAGAATTCATGACTCCAACAAAACTGGCTTTAGTGAACCAGTGAGTTTATTGGGTTACTTAAAAGGCACAGGTGTGGAGTTATTTACAGAATCATCATGGTGACACAGGCAGATGCATCATAGAAAAGCCCACCCTGCACAGGTGATGATTCACTGAAGCTGCATCACTGGAAGGAACTCAATGTGTAACTCGCAGGCAGGTTAAAGAGTCTCTTCCCTAGCAGTGGTTTTTCACTGCTGTATCTTTGGGGAGGGGTCTTGAGACCTTTTAAGTTTTAGCAATTCCAGACTTGTTGACTTCCTGAGTCTCTTGAGCCTCTCTCCTCCCTCCACAGGGAAGGTTTCATTTAGGAGGAAACTGCTACATAACAGGTTTTGTTGGCTTCTATATGAACTTTAATTTTTTTCTGTTTCTTTTAAGAATGCTACTAGAATTATTATAGGGAATTTATTGCATACATAGATTTCTTCCATGAGAATAATTATTTTCTCAATATCAAGACTCCTGTCTAATAAGTATGGGGGGCTACTTTCCATCTTCTGATGTCTTCTTTAGTTTCTTTCTTCAGGAGTTTAAAGTTTTCACTGTAGAAGCCTTTTATTTTCTTGGTTAGACTACTTCCAATATGTCTTATTTTTCATGAGTGTGGTTGTGTCTCTTATTTCTTTTTCCTTATGTTTGTTGCTGGTATACAGGAAAGCTACTGATGTTTATGTTAATTTTGTATCCTGTTCCTTTGCCAAAAGTGTATATCCAGTCTGAAAGTTACATGTAGAATCATATCCCCTGCAAATAAGGACACATTAAGCTCACCCTTTCTTGTTTGTATCCCTTTTATTTCCTTCTCTTGTCTTATTGCTCTAACTAAGACTTCAAAGGTTGGCTATATATTTTTTATATATAGACTTTATTAAACTTTTTGACTGATCACATTTGCTTCGCATACCATTTTTTTTATATTTTCTTTTTTTCTTTATTAGTCAGTTCTGTATTCAGCAAATACAGTCAGTTTGGTACCATTATTAGGTTCATCCGTGACCTACCCCTCCCCTTGGCCCCTCCTTGTTGAGGTATACGGGTCATGCATTGTGGAGATAGCCCAAGTTATGGGTAAGCTAAATGTCTCTGCATATCATGACCCAACATGTGGCTCTGACATTCTTTCCACCCCCTCTTCCACAAAATTTCCCTGAGCCATGTTGGGTTCATTTTTGGTCTGCTTCAGTGATGAGGTGTTGGGCGCCTCTGAGGCTCTGGCTCCCTGATTTGGTAGGAGTTGATTTTTCTCTGTGCTGATCTCCTTCCCCCTTGTGCTAGTATCCGGTTCATCAGGAAAACAGCCCCCTTGCTGGTTTCTCCAATTTTTCTTAGTTTCAGCCGTGGCCTTTTGAGGTATGATGGGGTGGCTCTCTCCTTAGGATCTACATCTATCTGAAAAAGAGAAGCAGATTCTCCAATGGGGAGTAAGCTAGTACCAGGACAAATGAGATAACCTTACTTTTTTATAGAGAATTTAATAGGTGCAGGCCCTCTTTTAGCCCACGATTGATGGTAGCTTGATAATAGAGAGTGGGCTTATGTTTGGATATGGTTCTGACTTGTTTCCCAGCTCCAGCTATGGGCCCCATACCAGTGAGGGGATCAGTTAGCCAAATTGAGAGCAGTTGGTTCCCCACCATGGCTGTGTGCCACCACTGCACTTGTGTGGGCATCACAACAAGTTATTTGCTTCTAAGTAGGTTAGACCATGTGTTGCTTCGACAGATATTGGTCAATTTCCCCCAGTCGCCCATGTAGCACCTTCTGGCACTAGACGTGCTGACTGTCTGGGGACTGACTCTCTTCCAACTTCCAGCCATGCCATTCTAATTTGCATGTCAATCACATAAGGTATCTTCAGCAGTAGGGTCTTACCACTAGCCTTTGGTGGGTCATCAAGTACTTTGACAGAAATCTGTCTGACTTTTAGGAAACCTTGTAGGTCTCTCTGAGCAAAAGCTCACTGTGGATGATAGCCCCATGCTGGTACTGGGAGTTACAGGTCAGTGCCCACTAAGAAAATGAGGAAAAAGATAACTAATATATAAGAGTTAGAGATAAGAGAGAGAGAGAGACAGGGAGAGGGGAAGTGAGGGAGGGAAGATGTAGGAGATTAAGGTTAGTCTTAATCTTACCCTCTCCAGTGTTTTGTGGTTCAGGTGTTCCCTGTAAGGGCCTGGTGAAGGATCAGCCATTTGGTCTGTCTTTTAGTAAGTAGAAGATTATGGTACCATTGCCGTTTGGGTCTAGATTTGTGTTTCCCACCCCTTTGATGCCCTCCTCTCCCTCCCCTTCCATTCTAGTGTCTAGTCTAGGAGATGCTTGCTGGGTATGTAAGTTATCTTCGGTAGATTCAGGTTAGGTGCTGTAGATGAGTGAGTCTATGTGGAGATTTTTTTCTTTCTGTGAATGGGTAAGTTCACTGAGAATGATCTGTTCCAGGTTCAACCATTTTTCCTCAAATTTCATTGTGTCATTTTTTCCTACTGCTGTATAGAATTCCATTGTGTAGATATACCACATCTTAGTTATCCATTGTTCTAGTGATGGACATCTGTGTTGATTCCAGCACTTAGCTATTACAAATTGAGCCGCTATAAACATGGTTGAGCAAATCTCTCTAACCTGTGGTTTGAAGGTTTTAGGGTAGGTGCCCAGTAAGGGAATAACTCGGTCTGTTGGTATCTCTATACTCAGCTTCTTCAGAAGTCTCCATATTGCTTTCCAAAGTGGTTGTACCATCCTGCATTCCCACCAACAGTGGATGAGTGTTCCTACTTCTCCACATCCTCGCCAGCATTTATTTTTATTTGATTTTTTGATGTTTGCTATCCTTATTGGGGTAAGGTGGAATCTCATAGTTGTTTTAATTTGCATTTCTCTGATGATTAGGGATGATGAACATTTTCTTAAGTGTATGTTTGCCATTTCTATTTCTTCCTCTGTGAACTGCCTGTTCAGCTCTTTGCCCCATTTTATGAGTGGGGTGTTTGACTTCTTACTGTTTAGATTTTTGAGTTCTTTGTAGATTCTAGAGATTAGGCCTCTATCAGTTGGATAACCCATAAATATTTTCTCCCATTCTGTGGGTAATCTATTGGTTTTGCTTATTGTATGCTTGTCTGTAAAGAAACTCTTCAGCTTCATGTGACCCCATTGGTTGAGTGACAGTTTAAGTTCATGAGCTACTGGGGTTTTGTTCAGGAAGTCTTTTTCCATTCCTATATCATGGAAAGTACTTCTTAAATTTTCTTCCAGTAGTATTCTTATATTGAGATCTTTGTTCCATTTGGACTTGAGTGTAGTGCATGGTGAAATGTGTGGGTCAAGTTTCAGTTTCCTGCATATGGTTATCCAGTTAGTCCAGCACCATTTGTTGAAGATGCTGTCCTTTTTCCAGCCTATATTGTTTGTGCCTTTATCGAATATCAAGTAGCTATAGTTGCTTGACCCAAAGTCCGGGTCCTCAAGTCTATTCCATTTATCTATACTCCTGTTTTTATGCCAGTACCTTGCTGTTTTTATTACTATAGCTTTTTAATATAGCTTTAGATCAGGTATGGTGATGCCTCCAGAGGTATTTCTTTTGCTGAGGATATGTTTGGAAATGCGAGGCCTTCTGCCTTTCCATATGAAATTTAAGATCATTTTATCTATCTCTGTGAAGAACAAGGTAGGGATTTTAATTGGAATTGCATTAAATCTGTATATTGCCTTTGGTAGGATTGTCATCTTCACAATGTTAATTCTGCCTGTCCAGGAACATGGGAGGTCTTTCCATTTTCTCAAGTCCACCTCAATTTCTTTTTTGAGTGTTTTTATGTTTTCATTGCACAGATCTTTCACTTCCTTGGTTAACGTTATTCCAAGGTATTTTATTTTTTTTGTTGCAATTGAAAATGGGACTATGTCCCTTATTTCTTTTTCTGTATCTTTGTCCTTTGCATAAAGGAAGACTACTGATTTTTGTGCATTTATTTTGTATCCTGCTACTTTGCTATAGGAGTTAATCACCTTCAGGAGTTTTGGGATGGAGTCTCTCGGGTCTCTTACATATATAATCATGTCATCAGCGAATAAAGCTAACTTAACTTCTTCCTTTCCAAATTGTATCCCTTTTATTTCCTTCTCCTGTCTTATTGCTTGAGCTAGGACTTCTAGTACTATATTGAAAACAGAGGTGATAGTGGACAACCCTGTCTTGTACCTTCACCCTAAAGTACTATCTCTATTTAACAGTAAGGGGAATTTCATGAATATAGCAAAAATGGGTGTCCAGACTTCTGATGCAGTATGATAATTTATGCCTTTTGATTGCCGAATTGATACCATTAACAGTCAGGTTTATTGAAAGGTGTGAGTTAATTCTGATCATATTGATGATTTTATGGTAATTGGTGTTTTCTTTGGTTTTCATTTACTTTACAGTAATCTAGTATTGATTATTGTTTTTCCCTCTAACACTTTGAATGTTTTTATCTTTCCCTTCATTCTGAGGTATTTGTCCTAATATCCTATATGTAGCTGGCTTAGTGGTCATAAACTCAATCTCCTTTTACCATGGAAAATTTTTATTTCTCTATCTATTATGAAAGATAATTTTGACAGGTGTTGTAGTCAGCTCCTCATTGCTGGGACAAGTATCCAACCAGATGCAGCTTATGAGAGAAAGGAGTTTGTGTCAGGCTTACAGAGCACAGGGGAACACCACCAATGGCAGAAGAAGCTGACTTGATTTCATAGATTCAAGCAGAGAGAAACAATGGTAGGAAGAAAATGCCAACACCAGCAAACATGAACCACAAAAGCCCAAACTGCTCTGAACACAATTATTAGGGCTAGACTGAAGGTCCACTACCAAACACAACTTAGGACTCCAGGATACAGTCCTAGGAACATACCCCTGGTAACAGGAATATGTCTGCTAGGGGGTCAGGAGGAAACTTAATCAAAAATAACTGAGCAGGGGCTGGGGAGATGGTTTCGTGGTTAAGCACTTACCTCCAAAGCCTAAGAACCCTGCTTCAATGTTCAGTTCTGCAGTATGTAAGCCAGATGCACAAGGTGGCACATGTATCTGGAATTTGTTTGCAGTGGCTAGAAGCACTTGTGTACACATTCTCCTTCTCTCTCTCTCTCTCTCTCTCTCTCTCTCTCTCTCTCTCTCCATCTCTCTCAAATAAATAAAAATAAAACTTAATATTTTAAGAAATGACTGAGTCTATGGAGCCATACACTCAAACTATCACGTTCAAACTACCACACCTGGTAATGTAGTTTGGGTTAGCAGCTGCATTTTGTTGCTGTGTTGAACACATCATTCTATGTTCCTCTAGATTTCAGAGATTCTATTGAAAAATCAGGTATTATTTTGCCTATAGTGTGATGTGGGGTGTTTATTTTCTGGTCTTGTCTATTTCATGTGTCCTATGCCTTTTATGTCTATATGGGCTTCCATTTTCCTAAGCTTGGGAAGTTTGATGCTATACTCTCATGAAAAAGATTTTCTATTCTTTTGGCCTTAAATTCTTCTCCTTTGTCTATGCCCAATATTCATAGATTTGGTCTTTTTGTGGTACTTCAAATGTCTTTTGAGTTCTACTCATGTGAATTTGAGCTTATCATTGATTTTGGCTAGGCAACATATTTCAAATTTTTTGTCATCGAGTTATGATTATGTCCTTACTGTGGTCTATATTACTATATTACTGGTAAGGCTGTCCAGGGTGCATTTTATTTCAGTTATCATATTTTTCATCATGATTTGTTTTTTTGGTCAGCATTTCTAGCTATTTGTTGAGTTCCATTTTCATATCCTGATTTGACTACATCACTTCATTTAACTGTTTTGGTTCACTTGCATTTATTTATGTCCTATTTGAATTCATCCAGGTGTATATTGAGTTGGTTCACTGTCTGTTTGTACTGTCATAGACTTCATTCATTTTTTTACTGGTATCTGATTAAGTTCATACAATATACCTACCACAAATGTACTTTTTTTCTTTTAAATTTATTTTCATTAGATATGGATATATTTAGTATATAAACAACACATGTTGGTACCATAATTTCTCTCCTCCCTGCCCCTTTTCTGAAGAGGCCTTCCTTGTTGGGGATGCAGTTCAACCCCAAGGGAATTGTGGGCCATGACTTATGAGGGCAGCAGTCAGTTAAGGGGGAGAGGCAATGTCTCTGCAAAATATACCAGCCTGTGGCTCTACCAATCTTTCCAGCCCATCTTCCTGAAAATTTCCTAAGCCATGTTGGATGCATTTTAAGTCTACTTCAGTGATGGACATTAGAAGTCTCTGGATCTCTGGTTTGGTAGGTAGTGAGTGTCCTCAGTGCTGTGCTGATATCAGAATCACTAAGAAAACAGCACTCTTTCTAATTTCTCCAATTCATTTGTGGTTTCAGCTGGGGCTGGGGTGGAGTGCACTGGGTCAATTATCTCCTCAGGTTCAGCTCCCATCTGAAAAAGAGAAGCATATTCTACAACAGAGAGTGAAGTCAGCACCTGTTAAATGGGATAACCATTATTAATTTAGAAATAATTTAAAGGGTGTAGACTGTCTTCTAACCCAAGATTAGTGGGAGCTTGACAATGGAATGGATATGATTCCAACTTGTTTCCCAATTCCAGATACAGTTTCCTTTCCTCTGAGCAGATCTGTTAGTCAATCCAAGAGCAGTTGGTTACCCATCATGGCTGTGTGCCAATATTGCACTTGTGAGAGTTTCATGTCAGGTAGTTTGCTGCTGAGTTGCATAGACTTTGAGTTGCTTGGACAGATGTTGGCCACTTTCCCCTGATAGCTAATGTAGTACCTTTCAGCACTAGATTGGCTAATTGTCTGGGGACTGGCTCGCTTCTGGATTCCAAACAGGTCTCTCCATGGCCCATGCTGGCAGTTACGGTGTTTTCAGCAGGAGGGTCTTACCATTAACCTCTGGTGGGTAATCAAGTGCTCTGACAGAAGTCTATCTTGTATTCTGAGGGAGAACGGTCTTTCTGATCAACAGCTCATTGTGGATGCAGACCACATCTTGGTACAGGGAGTTACAGGCCAGTGTTAAGGGAAAAGAAAAAAGGCAGAGAAGAAAGATAAATAGGAGAAATTTAAGGTTAGGCTTCCTCTTACCCTCTTCAGGGCCCTTCGGTTCAGGTGTTCCCCTAAGGTCCACTTGAGGGTACCACCTTTTTTTGTTGTTGTTGTTGTTTGTTTTTTGGTTTATTGAGGTAGGCTCTCACTCTAGCCCAGGCTGACCTGGAACACTATGGAGTCTCAGGGTAGCCTCAAACTCATGGTGATCCCCCTATCTCTGCCTCCCGAGTGCTAGGATTGAAGGCATGTGCCACCACGCCTGGCAGGGTTCCACTTTTAGTCTAACTTCTAGGATATAGGATTCTACAGTACCAGTTCAATTTGGGTTCAGTTTTGCGTCCCTCCCACCCTTCCCCTTCCCCCAAGACCTACCCTCCCTATTGTCCAAGCCTCAAGATGCCATCCAGGTATGTCAGCAACTCGGGTTGATACAGGTTAGTAATCACAGATGAGTGAGACCATGTGACAATTGTCTTTCTGTGATTGTGTGAGTTCACTTAGAATGATTTTTTCCAAGTTTGACCATTTCCCTACAAATTTCATTGTGCCATTTTTTTCTTACTGCTGAGTAGAATTCCATCATGTAGATATACCACAACTATATTACAAAGCCATAGTGGTAAAAACAGCCTGGTATTTGGGTGAAAAAAGAAACATAGACCAGTGGAACAGAATTGAAGACCCAGATCTTAGGTCAAGTAACTACAGCTGCATTGTCTTTTACAAATGTGCTTTTTAATTATTTGTCTGGAATTTTCTCAAAGTAGTTTTCATAATAGACCTCTATTTTGGAACTGCATATTCTTGGTGGAAATATATTATTTTGAATTTTGTGTTTTGTACTGGGCTTCACCAATCTGTAGATAATTCATATGACATGAATGCTGGGGCTAACACAAGGTAAGGTCAGAGGAGGGCACTTATAGCTGAAATGAAGGAGTAAGTAGACTTGCACAAGGCACTTCAGGGTGATGGGTATGGGAAGAGTGCATACAGTAGGGTAATGTGGGTTTACCTATGGTAAGTGGGGAAGGTTCAAACAGCAGTAGAGCCTCTGTAGAGCAGTGGTAAGGTGCAACATCCAGACAAGTGGGTGGAGTGCAGGTAGAATAGAATACCTGAGAATGTGATAATCACTCCCAAATGTAGCCTCACTAGGTAGTTTCAAAAGATTTGTGAGTACAGGTACAAGCTGGGAGGACACCAGGGAGTGAGGTGCTCATTTGTAGTGGCATGGCTTGACTAGGCTTATGTTGCATTTTGACCTAAGTGGTATATATGGAGCCAGATGATATAGCCCAGCTCCTGAAGTGTCACGTAAGACACTTGCCTCATTTATGATCTCTCACAATGTCCAAGCTAGGGTTTAGTATGACACCATGTAAGAAAGTGAAGGTGTCCTCTACCTCCAAACAAAGTGGGGGGAAAAAAAACTATTTATATAGATGCAGAGAGTCCTGGGGAATCTAATAATTTGAGGTTCTCAAGGGCATCTACCCTCTATCTTCAGCTCTGAGTCTCACCCCTTCCTACAATACTGTTGAATATGGCACAGAGTCTTTCTTAGTCTACAATTTCAAGTTTCTCAGGTACTCACCTCTCTTCAAAATGAGCCCTGTCCCCAAACTGCAAATTTTCTTTCCATCCATGGGGAGATGGGAACTCTGAAAAAACTTTCAAGGAAATCTGCACATCATTTTGTTTTAAATTCTTAGGAGCTAAATCTAATAGTTCTTTTTCTCTGTTGTATAAACCAATGTTGCTTGTATAACAGTTCCCTGGTCGTATAATCTTTAGTATTTCTATACTCTCATGTGCATCAATCACCCAAGATAGGATACCAGCTAGTGCTTCTCTTCCATGGAGATCCCAACCTGGTTTACTTTAGTCAAGTGCCTTGATAATCACACTGTTACTACATGCTAGAAACAAGCAAGAACCCACTTATGGTGGACTGATCAAGCTCTAGTTTCCATCAAGCCAGTAGGTGATCCTACTTCAGAACGCTATGCCAAGGCCAGCTGTGGTACCAAATGCCTTGAATTTTGAAGATTGCTCTCAGAAGAAAGAAGAAGGAGGAGGAGGAGGAGAAAGAAGAGAAGAAGAAGAGGTAGAGCAAAGGAAATAATGTCTATGGCAGGACAAAGTTTACAATGAGGCTAACTAAAGACAGACACCCTTTTATCTAATCACACAGACTCACTTTGGATCACAAAATGGACCAGAGTTAGTCCCCTGTTGAAGCAAGAGGCCTAGCCTTTTATGTTCCTGTGGAAGTCCATCACAATCTGTAATCTGCAGTACGTTTTGTTGAGAGTGGGATGTAGAATCATGGAAGCTCATATATATGGTAATTATAATGGTTCATTTTCTAGAAGCAGAATAAGCTGTAAAGTGTCATCAGCTCCATTGCTGCTACCTGGATGAAGGGCATTCTGGCAGTGGCAAGGTGATGGGTGACAGCATGCAAGAATTCGCATACAGACCCCAATACCATTCACTTATACAGGGCAGTAGGATTCTGCTCAACAGAATTTAAAAGTACCTGATAAAATATTTCTTAAAAGTACATGAGTATCACCAATGTGAAATGAGTTCCTTCTCACAAAAAAAAAAAAAAAAAAAAACTATAATCAGGGTTGACTGGACACTTGGATCTGGCAAGGTGGTCTAGCTTGGATTTCCAGCCCTTCCAAGTCTGAGATGCTACTATTGTACCTCAATGTAAAGGTAATAAAGTAGGAAAAGATGTGAAATTACAAAGGCAAAAATCAATGTCTCAGAATTTATTTGACTGGAAGCATTGCTCATGAACAAGTTTGAGGGTGTTTATGAATATCTGAGATTTTATGTTAAATTGTGAATGGAGTTGCTCATTTTGGGATAAAATAGCATAATTTTGTTCATGTCCTCAAAAGATATTTTCTACAAGTAAAATTGAAAGGCATAGTGAGGATGGAGTTTCTTTGTACAGAAATAGGATTTTTTTAACTGGGAATTTTTGTCACTTCCTTTGTAACATAGCTTGGATTTCTTGTACCATTTTGAACAGGTATCAATTAAATTTCTATAAAAGGAGATTGAAATAAAATACCAAGAGTATACTTTACTCGATTCCCATCATATATACCTTTAAACTTTAGACTGAAATTTTGTAGGGCCAATACTCTATTGCCAATAAAAAGACCTAAGCATCTAAAGAGATTTCATTTATGCTAAATTTCAAATAAAGATATGTCTGGTGAATCAGTTGCTGTCTTGTGGGGGACAAAGTACTTGATCAGAAGTAGCATATGGAAGGTAAAGGGTTTAATCAGCTTACAGTTTTGAGAGTAAGCTTCACCATGGCAAGGAAGGTATGCATCCTATATAACTTCTCACCAAATTAGAAAGGGGGGGTGGGAACTAGACATGGAGTCAGAATACAGAACACTTAAAGGTCAGTAACATATTTTTTTTCCTACAAGCCTCTTCCTCCTTAACCTTTCACAACCTTCCTGAACAGTACAACCAGGTGAGGATTAACTATTCAAACACATGAGTCTGTGAGAGTCATTTTACATTCAAACCACCATCCCTGGCCACTGCCACCAACCAGTACAGAAAACCCACTACTTTACTATAAGTATATGTACTGTGGCTGCATTGAAAGAAAGCCCAAATTTCGGATAAAATTCACAAGGGGAACAATTAGTTGTGTGCTCAGAGGACAGAATTGTCCTACTGTATAGATAATGCACTTTTCTGGCAGCCAATAAAACTTAGCTTTGTCAACAGCTTAGAGAAAGAGGTGAGGCTCATGATTGCTATAACTCACCAAACAGCCCCATGACAGGAAACACTGAGGTGGGCACAGACTTGACCTGTAAGTGACCTTTCCTGTGATTCCATTATGATCACGGTTATCCAAAACATGGGCTAGGTTGCTAAGGGAATTTTACTGTTTTTCTAAACAACTTTTTCATTTTACCAGTTAATACATCTAGGCCCATAGCAGAGAAATGCCATGCTCAAATATGAAGAGTTGAACCTAACTCTAGATAGTACCATATAGAACCAAGAGCAAGGGTTCTAGAATCAGATCATCTCAGCCAGTTGCTAACTGCTGTTTTTGGTGGTGTGACCTGACAGGTAACCTTGGAGTTTGCTTATATGTGAAAGGTTGATAATCTGGCTGAGGGGCAAATCAGTGTTGGCATTGCTCAGCAATGGACTTGTGTCCATAAGGACTCAGTATAGATAGCTCTCTTGTTTATAATTGACAAGGGCCACTTGACTTCAAGTTCAATATTTTACCCAGTGAAAACCACTGGGTTAAAACTGTGAGCCTTTGAAATACTTCCTGGGACACTTTGCAGACTTGTGGATCTCTACATGGAATTACTTTTCTTGTCTGGAAAGTGAAGATCATAGAACTTGCCTTGACTGGTGGGACTTTGTGCATAAAATGAGAGTAAAGTGAATAATACTCTGATTAAGCCCCTCACATTTGAGCAACACAGAATTCTGTTCATTCCTGCTCCACTGTGCATGACCCTTTGGCTGAGGTCTTTGATTTAGAACTTCATTTTGTTTGTTATTTTTACATATTTTACATATTTACTTATGAGAGAGAGAGAAGGAGGGAGAGAGAGAGAAAGAATGGGCACACAAGGGCTTCTAGCCACTGCCAACAAACTCCAGACACATGTGCCACCTTATGCATCTGGCTTTTGTAGAAACTAGACAATCATACCTGGGTCTTAAGGATTTGCAGTCAAGTACCTATACTGCTAAGTCATCTCTCCAGCCCCTAGAAATTCATTTTGTAAGATAAGTTAAATAGAAACTAACTCAGAAACATAAGTATCCTTAATATCATATTGAATTTTACCTGTTTCTTCCTCATTACCTCCGAATCAAACTATATCCATTGCAGGTACAGTTTTACAGAAGAGTAAAAAGAACATGGGATATTCAAGAAGATCCTCAAATCTACAATGTCAGTGCATACAAAAGTAAGAATTGCAGGCAAGGTGCCCAGATATTAAGTTCTTGGCACTCTTCTCTCTGGTCTTTGGAGGAAGGAATAAACACCACACTGTTAAGCCCCTCATCCACATAACTGTCCAGCTCAGAAGGGTGGTCTGAGAAATGGAAATTTTCTATGTATCATAATCAGACCATATTCCTCCATCAATATTTATCAGTGTTTCCACAGAAAGACAACTGAAACATCCAAAGAGCTTAGACACCAACTCCAACACTGTGCAGCATCTGTCCTGCACTTCACCATTTGATTTTTTCTGTTTTCAACTCTAAGCTAAGCAACACTGGGGAGGTGACTCTGGATCTGTCCACACAGGTATTTACTCAGATACGGTTCTTCAAACAATGGCAAGCAGTGAACTGAGAGTTGAGGAATGAACAGCCAAGTCAATTGCAATTTCCAAGTCCATGTGGGTTGTTATCTGCACAAATATTAAGAAACCTTCCATGAATTTAGAATGACTTCTAATCCAATAAAGAGCAGTGTCTGGAATTCACTGACAGCTAGTCCAGAAGCCACCAGTGGAAGCAATGCTCCTAACACAGTCCAGGATGGGAAAAATTAGAGGTAGGAAGAATCTGGGATATGTGTTGTTTCCAGTTTGGTAACTTCTTTAAAAAAAATCACAGTTGTTGCACCTGCAGTGCTTAGGCTGGCTGTCATGATCTTGATGAGCTTCCATATCTGTGTCTACATACTGATAACACAGAACTTTACTAAAATGTATCTCACCTAGACCACAGGTGATTGCAAGTACACTACCCACACAACTGACTCATTTCTATATTGATAACAACTGGTTCAATTGACTGGAAATCCAGTTAGTTCTGAAAGGTTTTACTAACAGACTAAACTTTCCTATGAAGGCAGAGGCCAGAGTTTTATTAGACTGAGTCAGACCCTAGCATCCTATACAGGAGCCTTGTGTTATACTATACATGCTAAAATGCTTAAACATCATTTCCTCATCTGTAAAATGAGGAAATAAATAGAATGTAACTCATAATATTGTGAAAACTAAAATGAGATCATTCATTTAAATGTGATATAGAGGAAGGACTCAATGAGTTATAAATGTGTTATTGCAGCATACATATGTATACATGGATTTAATCCTGCTCACTGTGCTAATTGTGGGGGTATATTCCTGTTCATGGTGCTCATTGTGTGGACTAGCCCAATAATCTGAGCTCCTCAGTCAGGGAGGGAGCATGATGAGGTACAGGAAAGCTTAAAGAATGTCCCCTGGAAACTGTGGCCAACAACATACTTTATTCAGCGTGAGATCTATTATTCCATATCTCGTTTAGGGAGAAACAATTTTCTGTCCTCTGTTCTCAAATCAGAGTCTAACAGATATTGTATGCCAGTCATAGCAAAAGTGACATGATGCCAAAATCTTTATGTCATTTGTTTATATTGTGTGGACTGTGCTGGCTCATGTAAAGCTGACATCCATCCTGGCCAGTACTCTGTGTTTTTCTTTGTAGTGTGTTGTCTAACATACTTCACCTCAGATCTTTATATTTTCCTCACATTTTCTCAATGGAGAAAACAGGAAGGTTAATGCCCTGGCCTAATATTTGATGACTACAGGAGTTCAAATGTCTAAACATTGAAATAAGCAAGACAAGATTCACTTTGTCTACCAAGCTCACAGAAAGCATGCCAAAATGAAAGTGGAAATGCTTTGAAATGTTCTAGGTACTATGAAAATGAGACTAGTTGTTGCCTTAGTACAATTCAAATTCTTCCATGAGCAGAAATAAAAGTAATCAACATGTACAATGAAGAATTGCTAATTATAGTCACCATGCTGTGCATGTGATCTACTGAGCTCATTCATCCTACATAGCCAATACTTTCCAAATTCTAACCTCCATCTCCCCTCTTAACCTTACCCCCAAACACGTATTTCCTCCATTTTCCTCTTTACCTTCATAAATTAGGCATTTTTCAGTTAAGAGAGGTCATATGGTATCTGTCTTTCTGTCTGTAGCTCATTTTACCTAACATGTTTGTTAGGTTCATTCATGTTACAAGTAGCAGGATTTCATTACTTTTAAGGCTGAATACTATTCAATTATGTATATATATATATATATATATATATATATATAGCAACTAGATACATATAAGATTAAATACATAGGCTATATATATATGAATACCAACCTAAATCTTTCACAAACATATATGGATATATGATATGTATATCAAAATAACACATTTTCTTTATGTTGATTTCTGATTCTGACTATTATGAATAATGCTATAATGAATATGGGGCTGTACATGTCTCTTGGTTCCATTTCCTTCGATTCTATAACAGGAGTGGGATTGCTGGAACATAAGATGTTTCATTCTTTTTTTTTTTTTTTTTTTGAGGATCCTTCATACTGTTTTCATAGTACCCATACCAACTCATATACCTATGAACTGCTCACAAGTTCTCTCTTTTATCACATCCATTCCCATTCTTGTTCCCAGGATCAAAAGCACTTTGTCTTTTATGATAACAGATACCTCTCTAATTCAGTAGAAAAGTTTAAATGGTTTTCAAATAGCTTCTTTCAAAATTGCATGTGTTGTTTAGAATCTTTGACCATTTCAAGAGTCATATTATTTGGAATTGACTAAGTTTTCTGATTTACTAATATATTTTAACTCTTAGTATTTTATCAAATATGTAATTTTCAAATATGTTCTCTCATTGGTAGGTTATCTTTGACTCTATGTTTATGTCCTTTGCTGTACAATGTCTTTTCATTTGCTGGGATCCCATTCATCTCTTCTGACTTTTGCTGCCTGGCACTTTAGCATCATAGAAACTCTTTGCCCAAAGGCCAAGAATACATTTCCATATGCTTCCTTCTTTCAATCAGATCTGTATATTATGAATTTTAATGCTATGTTGAGAGAAAGTATGCAGAGTAAATATCCTCATCATGTTCCTAGTCTTAGAGTTCAGGTTATAATTGTTGAAAGAAATAAGCTAAGGGATGAAGGACTTAAGTTGCCTCATACTTTGAGGGAATATAGTCTATTGGGCTGTAGAAGGCATAGCAGTAGCCAGGGCTGTGGTGGCAGGAGCTTGTGTTATCTGTATCTTACAATGGCATTTATCTAGGTACAGAATGTTCAGTCTAAAACCAGGGACCAGCAATAATCCTTAAGCCCCACCTTTAGTCTGATGTCCACCAGCTAAGTCTCATGTCTATAAAATTCTACAGCTTCCAAAAACAGAATCACCAGCTATTTTCCACTCCACACCACCTAGACCTACCTAGACGGAGACCAACTTCAAACATACAGAACTATTATGGACACTTCATACCAAGCCATAATAAATATACTGCTTTTGTGGGATTATAGTATATAATGTTTATTATGTCAGGCACATTCCTTCAATTACTAATTGTGTGAGATATTTTCTTATGAGATGTTTAATTGTATATAGTGCTTGTTATTCCCTTACTGAGATAATCATATAATTGCATCCTTCCTTTTGTTAATGTGGTGTATCATATTTACATATATGTGGTCAAACCATTCTTGAATTCCAGAGCTCAATGCTATCTAGTTGTGCCACCTGATCTTTTCAATGTGCTATTGAGTTGAATTTCCCTGTGTTTCATTGAGAATGTTGAGCCAGGTATTGATTTCCTTATAGTGTCATTGTCTGACATTGAATAACACTGGCCTCATAGAATATGTTTAGATATATTTTATACTCTTTTATTTTTGGAAAAAGGTTGGAATAAATTAATACTAGTTCCTTAAATATTTGGTAGAATTCACTAGTGAAGTCATCTTGTGATGAACTTTCCTTTGTTAAAAAAATTTTGGTTATTGATTTCATCTCCTTACTCACTATTAATCTGCCACTATTTTTTCATGTTTAAGTCTTGAAATTTATTCTAGAAATTTATTCGTTCCTCCTAGGTTTTCCAATGTGTTATGGTATTCAAGTGAGTCCCTTTTCTATAATTTTATTTTTTGAAATTTTCTCTCTGTTGTCGAAGTCCAGCTAAATTTTTGTCTGTTTTGTTTACCTTTTCAAAATAAACTCTTACTTTTGTTGATATTTTGTTCTGGCCTCTGCTCAATTCATTTCTTGTCTTCATTTCTTCCTTCTATCAATTTGAGCTTACTTTTCTCTTTGTCTAATTATTAGAACTATAAAATTAAGTTGTTTGTTTGAAGTCTTTATTCTTAGTATAAATGTCACTGTTAGTCTGGAGAGATGGCTCAGTGGTAAAAGTACTTTCTTTCAAAGCCTGATGGTCCCAGTTTGTTTCCTCTGTACACACAATAAGCCAAATGTATAAAGTGGCACATGCACTATGTATCTCTCCTCCATCTCTATTCTTACAAATAAATAAATTTTAAAAAGTTACTGTCATCTACTTCCTTCTTTCTGTTACTGTTTTGTTAAACAGTTTTTCAACTGGCTTCTTATAATTTTCTTTCTGTCTTGCTAACTTCCTTTGTCACTTGGTTACTCCATTTCTACCAGCCTGTCTTGATCCCTTTGTTTTCACTCCTGTGTACCTACTAAAGAGTTTTCCTTTCTTTTTTATTATTACCACATATTATGGAAAATATGTCATAGTCATAAAGTATATATAAATGATGTTAGTTTGATTGAACTTAAAAATTTATCTTTTCAATACTATACCACCTACATTTTATGTTACTGATGACACACACAACTTTCATATTTTTAAAATGTATTCACTAACAAATTATTTTGGTGCTGCTATTTTCAAAACATCTTTCACTCTTTAAAACATTTACTTATTTATTTGAGAGAATGAGAAGGACCTCCTGCCATTGCATACAGACTCCAGATATGTGTGCTACTTTGTGCATCTTGCTTTAAGTGGGTACTGGGTGATCAAGCCAGGCCATCAGGTAGTGCAAAAAAGCATCTTTATCCACTGATCCATCTCTCCAAGTCATTTATTTTATTATATTTTTCCAGACTTGAAAGAGTGATGCATGCTATCACTATGATAATAGGACCATATTCTGAATTTGAACCTATACTAACCATTAATGCTCTGGGTATTCAGTGCATTTTATACCACCATATGTTTTCATTTTGCTCATTAGTATCCTTTTTTGTCTTGAACTTGAATAAATTCCTCTAGCATCATGTAAAAATAGATGATGGAAGAAACCTTTATCATAATTTTATTCTAAATGAAAGATTTGTTAGATATAGTATTCTTGGTCAGCATTATTTTCTTTCCTTTAGTGCTTTGAATATATCAATCTGCTGCCATAGCAGCCCAAATTTTTTATAAGAAATCTATAGATAGCTGTATAAAGTTTCTCTTATATGTTTTAAGTAGATTTTCCGTTGCTAATTTCAGAATTATCTTTTCGTTTGACTTTTGAATCACTTGTCTTAATTAAATGTTCTTTGGGTTGATCCTGGTTGGAGACTTTTAGGATGATAAACCTGGATGTCTACCCTTCCCAAGATTTGGGGATCATGTTTCAGTTATAAATTTATTCTTTCTCTCTTTATTTCTTTCCTTCTTCAATTTTCCTTATTTCTTTCTTCCTCTCTCTCTCTCTCTCTCTCTCTCTCTCTCATTTTTTTCCTCTCTCTTCTATCTTTCCTCTTTTTCTCTATCACATGTATGCATACATTCACACATTTGCACAGTTCCTACAGTACTCAGGTGGCCTTTTTTACTTTTTAGTTGTTTTAATGTTTTTCATTTGGTTGAATTGAATTTTCCAAAGACTGTTTCTTAGTTCTCACATTCTTCTGATTTGGCATGATTTTCTTTTAAATTAAGAGCATACTGTGTATGGACTCATCATGTGTTGGTACCATCTTTTCCTTCTCCCTGCCCCCATTCACTGAGGACCCTTCTCAGTGGAGTTGCTGGTATTACCCATGGGGTTGTGGGTTATGCTTTGTGAGAGCAGACATCAGTTATTGGGGAGGGGGAACAATGCTTTTGGGGATGACTTCCCAAACTTTGACTCTTATAATCTTTCTGCTGTCTCTTCTACAAAATTCCCTGAGCCTTTTTGGGTGTGTTTAAGTCTATTTCAGTGATGAGCTCTCAGGAGCCTCTGGTTTTTGCTTTTGTTTGTGTTGAGTACCTTCAGCATCTGTCTCCTTTCACTCTGGCACTGACTGTCAGGCTCACCATGGAAGCAGTACTCTTGATCATCTGCCCACTTCCTCTGTGGTTTCACCTGGGCCTTGACTGAGATGGGAGGGGTGGTTCATCTCCTTGGGTCTTGCTATGTGCTGATAAAGAAAAAGAGATTCTTCAACAGAGAATGGTGTCAGTATGGGATAATAAGCATTGTTAATATAGGAAGATTATAATGGGTATAGCCCCTCTTTTAGCCAAAGACTCCTGGGAGCTTGCCGTTACAGCCCATAATCTTTGTTCCATTAGGATTCTCACCTGATTCTCAGTTCCAGGTATGGGTTCCTTTCCACTGAGCAGATATCTTAGCCATTAAGAAAGGCATTGATTACCCACCACAGCTGTATGCCAACATCGTGCTGGTGTATACGTCTGGTCAGGCTGGTTGCTCACTCCATTACTGGTCACTTTCCCAAAGAAGCTCATGTAGCACTTTCTAACACTAGATGGGCTAGCCATCTGTTCTTGAAGATTGTTAACTTCCTTAATTTCATTTATTATAGCCATAAGCTTCAGAATTTCTTTTTTTAATTTTTTTAGGGGGTGTGATTTCTGAGGTAGGGTCTCACTCTAGCTCAGGCTGACCTGGAATTCACTATGTAGTCTCAGGGTGGCCTCAAACTCACAGCAATCCTCCTACTTCTGCCTCCCGAGTGCTGGGGTTAACCCAGCTTCTTTTCTTCTTTTTGTTTCTTTCTTTTCAGCCTTTTTAAAAACATTTTCTTGCCAGGCATGGTGGCACACACCTTTAATCCCAGCACTCAGGAAGCAGAGGTATGAAGATTGCCATGATTTCAAGACCACCCTGAGATTACATAGATAATTCCAGGTCAGCCTGGACCAGAGTGAAACCCTACCTCACAAAAACAACAACAACAAAAAAATTCTTTGTCTCCCTGATTCTTTTGTCATTGTATCATTTTCCTAGTCATTGGTTTGTCCGTGTTCAATGGGCTTCCTTAAAAAGTTATTTTGAGTTCTGTGTTAGGCATTTCATAGATCTCTGTGTCTTTGGGTACAGTTAGTAAAACTTGTGTTCTTTTGCCGAATCTTGTTTCTCTGATTTTATTAAATGTTTCTTGAAATTTTGTTATGCTATATTTTCATTTTTTGACAAGTTCTCGGAGGGAAAGAACTAGGTCAGTCAGTTTAGCTAGATATGATGAGGTTTTTCAAAACTATTCTTATTTTGTACATACTCAACAACATTGTTTTTGAGAGAAAACAAAGATTTTATGCCTTCTTTCAATCCCCAAAAGTCATACTGGGTTTCAGGAGCCTGCCATTTATTTTCAGGACATTGGTGTCTTAAAGTGGGTCAGGTTAAATTCTTTCCTCTTATCAACTTGACTAGGACAAGTAGGCTGTATGCACATACTCATGCATAATCTGTAGTGACTCCCACATTGTAGTTAGTTATGGTGCAGGGGCTGGTGTCCCAGACAATATTTGGGGAATACAAGGCTAGTTGGATGGGAAATCCACAAATGATAAATTCCTCTAGGTTCACACATAAGCTTCACTGCTGAGCCATGAGATAACTAGAAGAAATCACAAATATTTTTATATTTTATTCTTCACTCACTATGTGCCCCCATGCTTTTTCTCTGTTTTTGTGTGCCCCGAGATTATTGAGCCATGTCAATCCCCTCAGCATTCTAGAAAACACTGAAAGAAAGAAGTGAGCCCTTAGGCAATGTCCTTCATGATTGAAGAAATAGGTACTCAGTACACTTTCATTTTCCCCTTCAGGTGAACTTGTGATCTGAGCTTATGTTCTAGTGCTAAGCTATTTTAATTCAGGTAGCAGGGGAAATAGTGAAGTAGACAAACTGAAACTCTTCTTCTTACCCTATTCAGTGTGTCTGTTCTCAGATCGTTTTTGTCCCAATGAGGTCAGGAACTTCTTTACTATCCTCTCAGGTCCCTTGTTTATGGATAGTTGTCCAAAAAACATTCTGTAGGGATATGTGGGTTGGAATTCCTATTTTTCAATCTTGTTGATATACTCAATGGTTTTCATGCTGAGTCACATATAATTCTCACACAAAAACAAAAAACTATTACGGGTAGATATGAGCAATACCATCTTACAGATGGATGTTATAAGGTTCAAAACAATAAGGCCATTCACCCTAGGTCATTCAACTAATAAATAATAAAATGGGATGACTTCACATGTAATTCAGGTCTTAAGTTAAGCTCTTAGTCACTACACAATTAAAATGAGGTGGTAAATTGTATAAGGATTAAGAAAGAACCAACAATAAAAGTATATCATATTTTTAGATCAATAAAAGTAGCATTTATAAGATAGGGACAGAACCAAAAGGATTCTCATTCCCAGTCCTGAGTACATCATAAGAAAATGAAAACTGCCTTCAACTCACAGCTTCCTCATCTTCACAGGAATGCCATCTCTATTTTGAGGTTTTACTGAGGAAACCCAGGTGATTTCTAATCAAATCTAAGTACTTGTACCTCTTTCAGTTACAATACACCACTCAAAAAAAAAAAATTAAAACCAGAAATTTTCTAAAGACAATGACACTTTCGGCATTCTATGGAAGGAAATTAAAATGCTATTTCAATGGAAAAATATGAAGTTGTAATATTAGCTATTTAAATCTGTTCTTTTGGAGCATGACAAAATTTGAATATATTGGGTTGTTTGTTTTTTTTCTTTTTTAAGGAACATAATGCAGGACATCTGATTGGATTTATACTTGCATAATCATGCCCCTGTAACCTTGTTTAGAAGGGGTCCATCTTTGAGAATATTTCTGTTCTTTAAGTTAAAATAAATTAAGAATAATTCCCTTCATTTTACCCAACTTTTCTAGTACATTTTAATAAGACTCACACTGTCTCCCTGAGTGCTTCCCATCAAGTGATCCATTTTTAATTGTCTTTGGATCTTGGCGCCTTGATGCCATGAGTAGAAATTGAGGTTCTATCTGAGAGTCTCCTCAATCCTCTTTCTGGAATGCTCACTGAAGCAGGATTAGCAGCCATCTGCACCTCCATGTGAAGAGATGCTAAATGTCAGCTTTCCTGTGGTATAAACACAGAAGAAAGCCCCAGAAGAGCTTCATTTCTTTGTTTATTTTTAGAACTTCTGTATACTTTTATGTTTTTTTCATTTCATTTATATTTTACTTTTTTCCATTTTCATTTTTTATTTTATTTTATTTTATTTACAGTCAGTTTGGTACCATTATTAGGCTCCTCTGTGACCTACCCCCTCCCCTTGGCCCCTCCTTGTTGAGGTATACGGGTCATGCATTGTAGAGTTAGCCCACAGTTATGGGTAAGCTAAATGTCTCTGCA